>CM066312.1:60713588-63586772 GCA_033807775.1 Saussurea involucrata | reverse complement strand
CAACAGTTAATAAGAGGTTTGGCAAGAAAGTGTTTGACAGAAGAGGGAGGTTTGAGAGTGAAGAGAAAGGGGAGAATAGAGGATATGAACAGAAGACTGCACCTTACCAGAATCATCACAGAGCTGCACCAGAATAGAGACCACCTCAATATCAACAGAGGTACATCCATCCAACACCACAGAAACCAACAGATGCTGCCCCAACCCATCAACCAAAATGATGGTAGATGTTTTAGATGTGGCAAGCCGGGCCATTTCTCTGCCAACTGCAAAGGTAGACTGGTAAAACCAGGACTACTACAAAAACAAATACAAATATAACTTCAAGGAGAGAAGTTATGTTGCAGAGATGGAAAACTGGATCTCTGATTCATCTTCTGATGATGAACCAGGATGGCTATTGCTAAAGAGATGGCAGAGGAGATGACAAAGGGAATGACATAGACAAGCTCTGCTGACAGAACACTCGAGATTTCAGAACCTAGTGCTAAGGTATGTTCCACATCTGACTCCAAATCTGATTCTGAACTGGAAATGAACGTGTCCAAACTTGCTGAGGAAGTACAAGATTTGAAACAAAAACTTTCTGAAGAAAAAGAACTTAGAAAACTAGCTCAGAAAGATTTATCCTTCTACAAGAGAGAGAAAGATCTATTGGAAATGGAGAAGGAAGAAATTTCAAAAGAAAAATCTGAGTTAGAAGCTTTACAGAAGCAAAAAGAACTGTCTTTTTCTGATAAATGCAAAGAGTATGAAGAAGTTTTAAAACAGAAAGGTGAAGAGGTTAAAAGATCAGAGTATGAAAGGCTATACTCTGTGCTTTGAAAAATTATTTTCAAAAGGAAGGGAAGTTTTACACCAATCTTTTTACAGAGAAAAGTGCTTCTGAAAGAAGTACCAAGATGTACAAGATGTGCACATTAAAAATTAACTCTCAAAAGGACACTCAAGGTATAGGTTTCAGTGACCTTGATCCCTTCACTGGAAGGAAGAATACATCTCTTTCCTCAACCTTCTTTGTTGGAAAAGTCCAAATGCCTGACTGTGCATCCTCTGGTACCAGTGTTTTCAAAAGAAAAAAAACTTTAGAAGGGTCAAGGACTAAGAGACTGAACTTCAGAAATGTCAGCTATGACCCCTATGATCATGAAAAGGTTACATAACCATCTCTTAAGTTAATTCATGATCAAGAAAAAGCAGAAATCATCATTCCTAAGTCTATGAAAGTTCTTGATCCAAATGAGATCTTCAACTTTTACTCTTTTCAGGAACAGAAACCTGTTACTTATGTGGCTAGTCCCTCTGAAGTTAAATCTCAGAGTGAACTCAATCCAGAAGCACTAGTCTTCTCACCCACCTCTGAGGATGTTAGAACAATATTTAAAGAGGATCTGCAAAGAGTACTTGAAGAAAACTCCATTTTTGATGCCCTAAAACCAAAGTTCAGAATATTCAAAACTTGCGCCATCGGAGATCTGAACTTCTCTGACTCCAACGGAGCAAGCTTCTGTCACAAACCCATAGAGAATCTCACCTCTGACAGAGCCACCAGAGACTTTCTAGACTCTGACTCAGAGATTGTTGATCCAAACCCTCAGTGATTTGATAATGACCCCCTCTTAAATACTTAGTGAAAATTGTAAGTAAACAATATGTATCAGAGTTTCACTATCGCTGATAAGTACTAAGATCTTACAGTATCGCTGATAGGAACTCTCTCTCTTTTAAGTTAAACATTCAGCGAACACTGTTCATCATTAATGCTCTGAGTCTGTTCAGTCATTATGATGATCGCTGATAAGTTAGTTGTTTACTTATGATCCCTGAAGACAAGTTTCACGTCAACAAAGGTTCTACGATGAAGTCGAATATCAAGCTCAAGAACCAGCGACAAGTCTCCTAATGAACTGATGCGGATCAGCGAAGACTCAGATTTGTCCACTCAACGTGAAGTATCAAGTACAAGACTTCAGCTATCGCTGAACTTTATCATCTACTGAATAGTAAATGATAATCGCTGAATCAACGAAAGCTGATCATGAAGTCCTCCATACAAAGTACTTTTGTCTCAACCACCCTTGCACGACTCCGTACAAATTGTCAGAAAAGAACCTCCGAATATCTGAAATCGTACAACCACTCTGATACTACACTATTCATCCTTACGGCTACTAAGGTTGTCAACCAAGGTCAATGACATGCAACCAACCAGCTGATGACACGTGTAAAGTATATACTGACTTGCATTAAATGCATGCAGTATATAAAGAGATGAACTCACTTCTTTTGAAGTAACTTGCTAACTCTGGACAAGTTCATATCTCTTATCTCAAGATAGGTTATTATTAGTAATTTCCTTATCTTTCTTAGTGCAAGAAACCTTAGTGTTCCAACTTGTTTAGATTTAGGTTTATCCTTAATCTTGTCTCCGCAACAAGCTGTAAATTGTTAATGATTTATCAATAAACAATTTAGAAAAGTAAAATCTGTGTGTTTGTATTCAACCCCCCCTTCTACAAACTTGTATAGGCCTTCGGGACCAACAAGTGGTATCAGAGCGGATTTGTTTAATCTCATAAACAAGATCTAATCTAAGATATTTCTCTTCCTTGCTATTATCTGAAAATGGCCAACACAAACACACATTATATAGACAATGGTTCTCTTGCAAAACCCCCTAGATTTTCCAGAGACAACTTCAACTTGTGGAAAAATAGGATGACACTCTTCTTAGAAGGTGTAGACCCTACTATGACTTACTATCTTGAAAACGGACCACACATCCCTGTAACAATTGATCCTTTAGTTCCAGCCACTGCAACTAGAGCTGCTATTCCAGAAAGGCTGATTCCAAAGGAAATACACATGTGGACCGATGAAGATAAGTAGAAAGTGGCTATAGATACAAAAGCCAGATCCATACTATCCATGGCCCTTCCTGACGAAGTCTACCATTCCGTCATGAACCTGAAGTCATCAAAAGCCATGTGGGACACAATATGTGTTCAGTATGAAGGAACGTCTGAAGTCCAGGACTCAAGAAAGATCAACCTGGTAAGACAATACGAAAGCTTCATTTCTGGTAAGAATGAAACTCTCTCTGAAGTTCACCAACGTTTTAATTGTTTAATTATAGATCTAAAAACTGTTGGTAAGGAATATTCTAACTTTGAAGTGCTGACAAAGTTTCTAGAATGTTTACCTGAAAGCTGGGACAATTATTCCATGTGTCTCAAGCTGTCAAAGGTTCTTAAATCAATGACCCTTTCAACCTTATATGGTACATTGCTGAATCATGAGCAATCTAGCCATCTTAAGAAGAATCTTGTAAAAGATTCCAAAAGAACTCCTGTTGCTTTAATCTCAGAAGAACCTTCTACTCAGCGACCCTCGGTCACTATCACTGAGTTAGAAAGTAACTCTGAAAGGTCATCAGACTCTGATTCTTCAGATGATGATGAATCCTTGGCTATCCTAACTAAAAAGTTCAGGAGATTCGCCAAGAAGAAAATGTTTAGAAAGAACAAACCTCTTTCCATAACTGACAAGCCTAAATCATCAGCTTTTGTTGATAAGGCTACTGCTACTTGTTTCAACTGCGAAAAGACAGGTCATTTTGCTAATGAGTGCAGGTCAAAGAAAGTCATGAGACCTTCAGCTTTCTCAAAGAAAAACTTTGTTCCAAGGAATAAAGATGACAAATACTCAAAGCTGAAGGAGAAGTATGCAAAGCTGAAAAGTTTTAAGAAGAAAGGAAAAGGCCTGATGGCTGACTATGATTGGGCTGCTTCTGATGAAGAAGCATCATCATCTGACTCTGAAGATGATGAAGCAAATCAATGTCTCATGGCCAAGATTGAAGAAGAGGAAGAAAGTTCAGACATTCCCTCCACTTCAACATCTGCCATTTAGGTATCACCTTCTTTCTTTACCAATATTGCAAATATTGATGAAGCTGATAGTCTCCGTAAGATCGATCTCTTGACTAGAAGTTTATACGAAGCCATGAACGGCAAAACTGTGGTTGAAAACCAAAATCTTGATCTCGCTGAAAAGCTTAAAAACTGCCACCTTCAAATAGAAAAGCTTTCTAAAATTGAAGATGATTTTAAAGATCAAGTCTATTTAAATCAGCTAGTCAAAATCGAACGAGCAGAAGCTATCGCTGCATTAAAAGCTGAACAAGCTACTGTTGAAGGATGGTGTAATTCTTCAACAAAGATCACTGAGATAATTAAGGCTCAGATTCCTCTGAGTGATAAACGTGGTCTGGGTTATAAATATGATACTCCAAAACCAACCACTGAACGTTCATTGCTTAAATTTGGAACGTTCGTATCCTCAGTCGATGACACTTCATCATCTCAGTGCTCCTCGTCCATTACACCAATCCTTGAGGAAACTCCTACCTCCTCAAAAGGTAAGGAGAAAATGGTTTATTCAAAACCTACCTCTGTATCTAAAGACAAAGGTAAAGGAATTGTTATTTATCAAAATCCTCAGAAGGGTACCTTAGTACCAAAGCTGAATGCTTCTAAAGCCTCAGTGACCAACCCCTCTGGATCTAGAAAGCTGATCTCTGGATCTATTCAGCGATCTACTCCTAGACTCAGAGTGGATGTCCTTGGTAAGAAATCTGAAGAACTGAATGTTCGTCCCATTTCTGAAGCAAATAGCTTACTTGGTGCTGGCACTTCTAATTCAAAATTAAAAGCTCAGCATACAAGTGGTCCTAGAACTATTTTTAATTATAGGAAATGTTATCACTGTGGACTTACCGATCATATTGCTAGTAAGTGCCCCACAGCCACCAAAACTGAAAAATAGCTAAGGTGAAGATTGCCCCCAAGGCAAAGAGGACCAACACCGATGCAAATCAGGTCAAGGTGACTCCTACCACTGAGGTTAAGAAATTAACCAAAGTGAAGAAAGACAAAGCTGAATCTTCAAATGCTGCGAAGACCGCTGAGCCTTCCATTCCAACTACTTCCACTGACAAACGTGTATACATGGTTAAGTGGGTACCTAAGAAAAACTAATCTTCCTTTGTATTGCAGGTTAAGAAGGGTATCTGGTATCTCGATAGCGGATGCTCTAGACACATGACTGGAAAGAAAAACCTGCTCGCTGAATACAAGGAAGAGAAGGGTCCCTCTGTGACTTTCGGTGGAAATGGAAAAGGACACACCCGAGGGTATGGGGTACTTTCAAATGGTACAACCTCCTTCAGAAGAGTCGCATATGTTAAAGGGCTGAAGCATAATCTTCTGAGCATCAGTCAACTTTGCGACATGGATAACAAAGTGATTTTCACTAAGGAATCCTGCTTTGTCTCTGACAAAAAGGAGAAGATAGCTCTCAACGGTTATCGTTTGGAAAATGTTTATGTAATAAACATGGACTCAACAACCACTGAGAACTCCTGTTTCTTCTCAAAGGCATCTTTTGATGTTAACTGGCTATGGCACAAGAGGCTCTCACATCTAAATTTCAAGACACTGAATACTCTTTCCTCCAAAGAGTTAGTCACTGGTCTACCTCAACATTCATACGCCACAGAGTCTTTATGTTCAGCGTGTGAAAAAGGGAAGCAGACCAAGGCAAGCTTCAAGTCAAAGCAAGTCTCCTCAGTGTCATCTCCTCTACAACTACTCCATATGGATTTGTTTGGCCCCGTTAACAAACAATCCATCGCTGGAAAGAAATATACGCTGGTCATAGTTGATGAATTCTCTCGTTACACATGGGTAATGTTTCTCCGTTCTAAGAGTGACACCCCTGAAGAACTCATCACCTTTGTTCGGAAGATGGAAACTCTGAACAATATGACTGTTCGCTCAATAAGGAGTGATCATGGAACTGAATTCAAAAATAGTTCTCTTGATTCCTTCCTTGAGAGTAAGGGTATTTCTCACAACTTTTCGTCAGTGAGAACACCGCAACAAAATGGAGTCGCTGAAAGAAGAAATAGAACAATTATTGAAGCTGCACGTTCAATGCTCAGCGATTCTCACCTGCCTACTCAGTTTTGGGCATAAGCTGTCAACACTGCTTGCTTTACGCAAAACAGGTCGCTGATAGTTAAAAGATTCAAAAAGACAGCCTATGAACTCCTTCATGGGAGAAAGCCTTCAATCAGCTTTCTTCACATCTTTGGATGTCAGTGTTTCATACTGAACAACAGAGATGCCCTTGGAAAGTTTGATCCTAAGGCTGATGATGGAATCTTTCTTGGATACTCCTCAGTCTCCAAAGCCTTCAGAGTCTTCAACCGTAGAAGACAAACTGTAGAAGAAACTATTCACGTCACGTTTGACGAATCCCGTTCAGCGAACTCTAAACCGTCCGCTGATACTGAAGAACTGAATCAATGGATGTTTTCTCATCTTGGTGATTCAGAAGAAGTTCCCACTCCTCATGCTCACACCGTAGAAAATGATGGTCCTCCTATCATTCCAGATATGCAGAATAGTGAAGCTGAAACATCTTGGGTCTTAGCTGTGCCTATAAACACTATACCTGCAGTTGATCCAAATGTCTCAGAAATTCCGTCTATTTCTCAGCAATCAGTGAATGAAGTGACAAATGCAAACATTCCTCTCTTAGCTGATAATCCAGAAGTAGCTGAAGCCTCATCTTCAGTTTCTCCAGTTCAGACTGAATCAGCGACGTATGCTCCGGCTCAGCGATGGACTGTAAATCACCCAATCGATCAAATTCGTATTCAGACTCGTAGAAGTGCAGGAAATATTTGTTTATTTGTTAACTTTATTTCTCTAACTGAACCAAAGAAAATAGATGATTCCCTCAGAGATCCAAACTGGGTCAGCGCTATGCAAGAAGAGCTGACTGAATTCGAAAGAAACAAAGTTTGGAAACTCGTTCGTAGACCAACTGACAAAACGGTGATAGGCACTAAATGGGTCTATCGAAACAAGTTGGACGAACATGGTACTGTAACTTGCAACAAAGCTCGTCTTGTTGCTCAGGGATACAGACAAGAGGAAGGCATAGATTATGACGAAACTTTTGCTCCAGTAGCAAGACTCGAATCTATTCGTCTTTTCTTAGCATATGCTGTACACAAAAACTTCACTGTACATCAGATGGATGTTAAGTCAGCGTTTCTGAATGGAAAGCTGAATGAAGAAGTGTATGTGGAACAACCTCCAGGATTCTCAGATCCTAAGCGTCCAGGTTATGTTTATAAACTGGACAAGGCACTTTATGGCTTAAAGCAAGCTCCTCGTGCATGGTATGACACTCTCTCTACTTATCTCCATATTGAACAATTTGAAAGAGGTAAGATTGACAAAACTCTATTTTTTAGAAAAGTGAAAGGTCATATCATTTTAGTTCAAATATATGTTGATGACATTATATTTGGTTCTACTAACCCTGAGCTTTGTACTAGTTTCGCTGATAGAATGAAAGATGAGTATAAAATGAGCATGATGGGTGAACTAACATATTTCCTTGGTCTTCAGATTAAGCAAACTGAAAAAGGAACTTTCATTAATCAGGGAAAATATGTTAAAGATATGCTGAAGAAATTCGACTTAACTGAAAGTTCAGCTATGAAAACCCCTATGGCACCTCCGCTGACACTTGATAAGGACACAAAAGGTGTTACTGTCAATGTCACGCTGTACCGTGGGATGATCGGCTCACTATTGTATCTTACAGCTAGCCGACCCGATATTATGTTTGCAACATGCTTGTGTGCACGATATCAAGCTGAACCTAAGATATCTCATATGAAAGCTGTAAAGCGAATCTTTCGATATCTTAAGGGTACAGCGAATCTAGGCCTTTGGTATCCCAAAGACTCAGGATTCGATCTAACCGCCTATTCAGACAGTGATTTTGCAGGTTGCAAAATGGATAGGAAAAGCACCACAGGAGGATGTCAGCTCCTGGGTGGAAAGCTGGTAAGTTGGACAAGTAAGAAGCAAAACTCAGTGTCCACTTCCACAGCTGAAGCTGAATATGTAGCCGCTGGAAGCTGTTGTTCTCAAGTCTTGTGGATGAGAAATCAGCTACTAGACTATGATCTTCAGCTCTCCAAAATTCCAATCTATTGCGACAGCACAAGTGCCATCGCTATAGCAAACAATCCAGTGCTACACTCAAAGACAAAACACATAGAAATCAGATATCATTTTATCAGAGATCATGTGATGAATGGTGATATAGAACTTCATTTTATCCCAACTGATTATCAGTTAGCTGATTTATTTACCAAACCTCTTGATGAGACAAGATTCAACTTTCTCATCAGCGAGCTTGGAATGCTGAACTTTGAAGGGTAAAATCTTCAGCGGTTCACATTAATCAGCGAAAGGATAAAATCAACTCGTATAACCTATTCAATCATCTTCTCTCTGAATAAACTTGGTTAAACTGATATCCAGGTATGTTTTCTCTCTCTGACAAACGCATGAAAATGCAAGATTTCAAAAACAAATGCATCGCTGAATATCTCTTCCTTAACAGCGATATTTTGAAAGTTCTTAAAACCTTCACTGATATCTTCTATTCAGCGCTTCATGTTTTTCAAAAGAGTCCCTGAGTTTTTCAAAACCTCAGAGACATCCTAAAAGAATGTGAAAGGACAGTTGTGACGTCATTGCAACGGATAACACCAGGCACGATTTCTTTCTGACACACGTTTGCACGTTTCGCTCAAACTTCCAATCAAATGCAAACACGTGTCCGTGTCATGATGAAAACCTTTTCCCGCTTAAGGTATTCTCTCTCTAAAACTCCCTGTATAAACAACTCTTGGTTTATATACGTCTTTTACGCGAACATTCTTCCTCCGCAAGAAAGAAATTACTGTTGCATTTGTGCTCTCAAATCTTCAAAGAACTGTTCATCATCTTCTTCATCAAAACTTCAAGGTTAATATGTTCTTATTTTTCAAATGCAGATAACTTGTTTCTGATCTTATCTTTGTTTTAAACAAGATCAAACAAAAGAACTTAAAAATAAAATCATTTTCTTTCATGGTTTTATGAACACAACCATTTCATGGTTGTTCTTCAAGTTTTAAATCTAAATCTTAAACTTGTTCTTCATTCGTATCCAGTTTTTTTTTGAAACTGGAATACAAGAATTTATGGGTTTTACATTTCGTTTCAAAATCATGAAAAACCCTAATCTTCATTAAGACATTTATGTCTGAATGAAATGGACAAAATTCGAACAATCTTAATGGAAATTCTTTCCATACTAAGACAATTCTTATTTGTTAACATCTTTGGTTGAACTGATAATACAGAGAAATGGCATCTTTAAAGATCAATGTCACCGCTGAGTCCATCTCCGCTGACTCTGAGGAAGTGGACATCATCAAAGCCCCTCAGGTTAAGTTCAAGCTGGATCAACTAGATTGGACCAAGGTCAACAACCTCTCTGCGCTTCTCGAGTTTCCTCCTCGAAAGCAAGTCACACATCTGGATGATGCTGTGAATTTCCTGAAACACTGCTGCATTTCAACAGCCCTGACCATCACACCTCCCACAAGTCAGCTACTACTATCCCAGTTCTGGTACTCTGCCAGACACACTCAGCTACCCTCCGCCAAAGATGCATCCAAAACCATCGATTGCATACTCAGCGATACTGAGTATGGTACAATTAAGATACCCCCCGCTATCATACGAAAAGCCCTGAACTTTCCCAATGCCTCCAAAGAAAAACCCTTCGTTCCATTCCCTAACCATAAGAAGTAAGCTGACAGAGATGCCATCATTGCTTTTCTCGACACAATGGGTTACATCTGGGACATTGGAAGGGACAAGAAGCCCGAGAAGAAGCTGACACTGATAAAGAAGTCCAAAATGCCCAGCGAGATGAATTTCATCTTCGCTCACCTGATCAGCTGCATGACAGCGAAGTCCGGCTCTTCTGATCAAGCCGCACAACCTACGCAAGCTATGGGATACGCACTGCTGAAAGGTCTAAACATTGACTGGGCCTCTATTATATATGATGACCTAGTACAACGCGTGGATTCTGCCACTGACCGACCAGCATGGGTTCCTTACCCAAGATTCATCAGCGCCATCTTCCAATATGGCCTGAAGGACAGCTATCCTGAAGAGGGTGACCTGAAACTTTCTCAGGTTGGCCCTAAGGTGCTCGATTTCAAACCTGTCGCCAACGAGGTACGTCTCTCTACTCTTCTCACTCTTCTAAATTCTCCGCTTTCTGTGGTTCCTTCAGCGACAATACCCATCGCTGATACCAAGGCCACAAAACCCTCTCCTTCTAAGAAAAGGAAACTCTCTACTACCCCTCTTGATTCTAAAAGGATCAAGAAAACCAAGGAGCAACCCCAGCAATTCCATGCTGAAGACTCCTCAGCTCATTCTGACAAGCTGAAGGAAAGTTCCGTGGTACGCTCTGCCACACCCGTTCAAGCCATCCCTCCAATCCAGACTTCAGCGTCTCCAAACGCTGAGGTTAGAAACTTGGAACCTACCCAACCTTCTTCAGTCTCTCAAAAGACTGATGAAGTAGTTCTCAGTGAATCCAACGCTGAACTCGCAACCCGAACCCCATTCTTATCCTTCGCTCCTCCCTCCACTTCTTTGGACACTCCTCCAGCTAACACTGGAGATGCCATCATTCCAGAAGCCACCGCTGACGCTTCTCAATGAATGATGAAGACAGGACCTGCGGAGATCACCATACCTCACCGAACTTTTGAGGAAGACATGGAACATTTCTCAGGAATCCGCAACTTTGACGATTTCGTCAATCCTCCTGCAGGTACAAATCAACCCATATATACTGTAACTAAACCTGAAACTTCTGAGCTTTCCTTTGTTCACAAGTACTTATGTGTTACAGGTCCTAATTTGGGAGACATCAACGAGTCTCTGAAATCCGTGGAAACAATGCTGACCGGTCTCACCACCACACTCTCCAACAACTCTACAGCTGTAACAAACGCTGGAGAGAATTTGACAAAGCTGACTACGGTGGTGGAAAAGAAAGCTTCCACAGATGACTTGAAGCAAGTTGATAAGACTCTCAGCGACTTTGCTAAGGTGCTCGCTGATATCTACACAGACTACACCTCACTCAAACAATCAGTTTCCTCCATGTCCGGCGAGGTAACAACGCTGAAGACATCGGTTGGAGCACTAGAGGGTGATATGTCTGCTATGATGACAAATGTTCAAACTCTGACGATTGACTTAGGCTCTGTAAAGACCGACATTGGTTCGATGAAAACAATGATTGAAGAGCTGCTCAACAAGGCGAGAACTCCTGCTCCTGAACCTGCCCCTGCCCATGATTTGGAAACTTTCACAGCGGCGGATCGCAAAGAGCTGGAAAAGATCAATCCGGCTATATCTAGCCTTGAAGACAGATTAGCAGCGATTGAAAGTTGTATTAAAATCTCTGGCCAAAAAGACAGAGAAAATACAAATGCTGAGTCTACCCATTCCTCCCCCAATCATGAGAAAGAGGGGGAGAAGAGCGCGGAACATACCGCTGAGAAGAGCGCTGAGGATCTTGAAAAGAGCGCTGAAGACCTTTCCCATGATGAATCTATCAGGGGAGAGATGAATGAATATCTTATCGCTGGACCTCAGGGAGATGAAAACCCTGAGGGAACCGAGAAGCTCGCCTCTGTATCTGAGGGGGAGAAACTCGAAGAAGACGCTGAAGAATCCGAAGCAGAAGATGATGAAGCCATCGACATCCCTGATGATGAACCATCTTCTTCTCCAAAGAAGAATGATGATGATGATGACAAAGATGACGATGATTTCTTTATCGTCAAACCTTCCCCAAGGATCAAAGCTCTTAAGGGAATTTCAATAAATGAACCAACAGGGGAGCGGACAAAGACAAAGCCCTCAGCCTCTGGCGCTGAGAAATACAAAGGCAAAAGCGTCGCTGAAGATGACAATCTGATGATCTTGCTTGAAAAGCCGGTTTGTCAGGTACACTAAACATCTCTTACTCCATCCCTCCTCCACACTATAAGTTCTACTTCCCTAGCCTACACCTGAACATATTTATCTTTCATTTTTTACCCAAGTTCTTCTACCCATGTTCTTATTTGTAAGATCGCTGTGTTTCAGTTAGTCCTCTCCCCTGTTTGAGGATGTCGCTGAAGGTTCTACTACTGCGACTTCACAAATAAAGCCATCTGCTGCTGATGAAATAATCCCAGTCTTAGATTTGATCTCTAAGACTGATAAACCAGAAGAACAACCTCTCTCGCACAGAAACAGACCTTCCTCAGCTCCTCAAAAGCTGAGTAAAGAGGATCAAAAGAGAATTTTAAAATAATAAAGCGATTCGAGGATCAGCGAATCATTCTAAGGCGTGATCAACTGCCTTCAGTTCCTCCTAAGTTCAAAATTTTAAAAGCTGAATACAAGGAACACCTCAGAGCTGAACGCCTCATCGCTGAAAGAAAGGAAGCTGAAGAGAAAGACAGAGAATACGCCATCAAGCTTACTCAAGAATCTGTCAAAGACCCCAAGCTGAAACGTGTTCCCATTCAAATCCAACGAAAGCTTTGGGAAGAAGCCCAGAAGATCGTGGAAAAGAAAACTGAAGTTTCTCAGACCACCCTGATCTGGTGTAAAGAGAAAATCCACTTCAGATATCGTCCAGCGAAGATCAACAAGGTATTCATCTCTGGAAGAACATCTATCGGAGTACCTATTGTTGACATCAAACTTTTCATAGAAGATGGCCAATCCGAAGCCTTTCGCGCTGACACTGTAAAAAGGTATGGTCTCTCTGAATGGTTGGAGATGAGGTTAGCTATCCAATCGTCACAATCTAAGTACAAGGATCATTTCGAAAAGCTGATAAACAGACATATCGACTTGATATCTTCTTGTGTGGACATTCCTCCTCTTCCTGATCTTAAGCCGAAAAGAAAAAGGGCCTCTCCAAAGAAGAAACGTCAAGATTCAAACTCAGGTCCTGTCATACGAAATGAAACTGGAATTGGTTTCTCTCGCGCTGAAGTGCTTGGTCCTGACCCTGATCTATCTGCCCTTGACATTTCTTTGCCACCATGTGAACTTTTCGTCCCTGGTAAAGTCATCAGTAATCCTTATGGAATATTCTTTCTCGACTACGACGGACGTAAATGTTTTCAACGGATCGCTGAGCTTCCAATCACTCCAATCGAACAGCTCAGAGATCTCATCTACTGGTGTGACTTCAGAAAAGACATTCAGGCACGACACCTAAAACCCTTGATCTTTAAAGAAGCGCTGAACAAAAGAAAACAAGGCGTAACGGTTCCCGACTGGATGATCCCCACTGAAAAGACGACCCTTGATGAACTTCTCATTAAGGAAGAACCTTTTGAAAACTGATATAATCTCCTTTTTCTCTATTGTATCAGTTATCCTTCAGTACTTGTAAATTATTTCGCTTGTACTTGTAATCTTTCTGTTCTTCATTGTAACCTGATTCAATATTTTAAAGAAAGATTTCAGCGAATGTACTTTACTCCATCAGTACTGAAAAGATCCCAGAAAACAGTAAAAGGGACAAATATTTTATGAGTTCTTTTTATCCTTATGTTTTCATTAAATAGCAATTTTCTTTGTTGCTATGTCATAATCAAATAGGGGGAGATTGTTGATCCAAACCCTCAGTGATTTGATAATGACCCTCTCTTAAATACTTAGTGAAAATTGTAAGTAAACAATATGTATCAGAGTTTCACTATCGCTGATAAGTACTAAGATCTTACAGTACCGCTGATAGGAACTCTCGCTCTTTTAAGTTAAACATTCAGCGAACACTGTTCATCATTAATGCTCTGCGTATGTTCAGTAATTATGATGATCGCTGATAAGTTAGTTGTTTACTTATGATCCCTGAAGACAAGTTTCACGTCAACAAAAGTTCTACGCTGAAGTCGAAGATCAAGCTCAAGAACCAGCGACAAGTCTCCTAATGAACTGATGCGGATCAGCGAAGACTCAGATTTGTCCACTCAACGTGAAGTATCAAGTACAAGACTTCAGCTATCACTGAACTCTATCATTCGCTGATATGAAATGATAGATCGCTGAATCAACGAAAGCTTATCATGAATTCCTCCGTAGAAAGTACTTTTGTCTTAACCACCCTTGCACGACTCCATACGAAATGTCAGAAAAGAACCTCCGATTGTCTGAAATCGTACAACCACTCTGATACTACACTGTTCAACCATGCGGCTACTAAGGTTGTCAACAAAGGTCAATGACATGCAACCAACCAGCTGATGACACGTGTAAAGTATATACTGACTTGCATTAAATGCATGCAGTATATAAAGAGATGAACTCACTTCTTTTGAAGTAACTTGCTAACTCTGGACAAGTTCATATCTCTTATCTCAAGATAGGTTATTATTAGTAATTTCCTTATCTTTCTTAGTGCAAGAAACCTTAGTGTTCCAATTTGTTTAGATTTAGGTTTATCCTTAATCTTGTCTCCGCAACAAGATGTAAATTGTTAATGATTTATCAATAAACAATTTAGAAAAGTAAAATCTGTGTGTTTGTATTCAACCCCCCCCCTTCTACAAACTTGTATAAGCCTTCGGGACCAACAAGTACTTTCGCTGAAATCTTTCTTTAAACTTCGTATCAGATTACAAAGGGAAGTAGAAAAATTATAAGTACAAGCGAAATAAATTACAAGTACAAAAGATTAACTGATAAAATAGAAGAATAAGGCGATCCTATCAGCTTATAGAGGTTCTTCCTTAATGAGAAGTTCATCAAGGGTCTTTGATGTGGGAATCATCCAGTCAGGAACCGTTACTCCTTGATTCTTTTTGTTCAGAGCTTCTTCAAAAATCAAGGGTTTAAGATGCCGTGCCTGAATGTCGTGTTTGAATTCACACCGGTAGATGATATCTTTTAGCTGTTCGATGGGAGTGATGGGAAGCTTAGAGATACGTTGAAAACGTTGTCGTCCACCATAGTCAATAAAGAATATCCCATAGGGTTTGCTTATGACTTTTCCAGGGATGAAAGTCTCACCAGGAGGAAGAGATGTGTCAAGTGCGGAAAGGTCATGTTCTGGACCAAGAACTTCAGCACGAGAAAAACCAATACCTGTTTCGTTCCATATAGGAGGACCTGAGTCTGAACGTTTAGACTTTTTCTCTGCAGAGGCCCTTCTTTTCTGATTTGCGAGAGGAGGGGGAGGAGGAATATCCACACAAGAAGAGACTAAGTCGATCTGTTGATTTATCAGCTTTTCGACATGATCCTTGTACTTAGATTGAGACTTCTGGATGGCTAATATGATCTCCAACCATTCAGAGAGACCGTACTTCGTGATGGCTTCAGAATAGAATTTTTCGTACTGTCCGTTCTCTCTGAATATCTCGATTTCAGCGATTGAAACTCTGAGGGTTGATTTTCCAGTGATATGTACCTTGTTGATTCTGGCAGGTCGATATCTGAAGTGTACCTTTTCTTGCACCAGTTTAAAGTAGATTGAGACACAGTTCCCTTTTCTTCAACGATCTTCTTGGCGTCTTCCCATAGCTGATGTTGAACTTCGATTGGAGTTCTTTTCAGCGAGGGGTCTTTCACTGATTGTTGAGTAAGCTGGATGGAGAGTTCTCTGTCTTTTTCTTCAGCTTCCCTTCTTTCAGCGATTAACCTTTCAGCTCTGAGGTGATCATGGTATTCCTTTTGTGAAAGTCTGAACTTTGGAGGAATAGAAGGAAGTTGATCACGCTTCAGGATGATTCGCTAATCTTCGAATCTCTTGATCATTGCATCTCTCTTTTCTTGATCCTCTTCACTCAACTTTTGAGGAGCCAAGGAAGGTCTGTTTTGGTGAGAGAGCAGATGTTCTTCAGGTTCATCAGTCTCAGTGGTTAAATCCAAGATTGGGATTATTTCTTCAGCTCTTGTGGCTGGGATTATCTCTGGTGTAGTCGAAGGAGCTTCAGCGGGTTCCTCAAACAGAGGAGAGGACTAGCTGAAACACAACGATCGTTTAAGTAAGAAGAGTTGGGGAAGTAAGAGATAGAGAAAAGAATGTGGTTAAGTGTATAGAGGTTTTATGGATAGAAGGATTGAGATTGAGAAGGGATAGAGGAGGGATGCAGTGTAAGGGAATAGGAGGTAGTGTACCTGACAAACTGGCTTTTGAAGCAAGATCATCAGACTGTCTTCTGCAGCCAGGCCTTTGTTTTTGCCTTTGTCAGCTTCAGACGCTGCAGGCTTTGTCTTGGTCCGCTCCCCTGATGGTTCGTTTATCAAAATCCCTTTAAGAGCGGTAGTCTTCTGAACAGGCTTGACGATAAAGGAGTCATCAGCATCATTGTCATCATCATCATTCTTTGGAGAAGAAGATGGTTCATCATCAGAGATGTCGACAACTTCATCGTCTCCAGCTTCAGATTCAGATTCTTCAGCAGCTTCTTCGAGTTGCTCCCCCTCAGATACAGAGGTAAGCTTCTCGGTTCCCTCAGGGTTTTCACCTCCCTGAGGTCCAGCAGTTGTTTCTTCATTTGTCTTCCCCCCTCTTCAGTAAGGGGAAGGTCTTCAGTCTTCTCCCCCTCGATAGATTCATCATGGGGAAGGTCTTCAGAGTTCTTCTCCCCCCCTTTCTCATGATGAGTGGGGGAGGAATGTGATGACTCAGCAGATGGTGTTGGTTCCCTGTCCTCTTGGCCAGGGATTCCGACATAAATTTCAATCTCCCCTAATCTGGCTTCCAGGCCAGTTATAGCAGGATGGATCTTGAGAAGTTCAGCTTGATCCGCCGGAGTAAAATGCGAAGGTGCAGGGGCAGCGGCGTTCATGCGATCGAGGATCTGCTTAACCATCGTCTTCACTGAACTTACGTCAGTCTTTACTGAACTCACTTCAGTCTTTACAGCGGACACCTCTCCCTGACGAGTACCAACCGATGTCTTCAGCGTTATGACCTCGCTGGACATGGTGTTAACTCTTGAGGAGAGAGAGTTGTAGTCGGTGTAGATGTCAGCAAGAACTTTGGAAACATCACCAAGAGTACCATCAACCTTCTCCAAATCAGCTTTGGAGGCATTCTGTTCAACCACTTTTGTCAGCTTGTTGAGATTCTCTCCAGCGTTTGTTACAGCTGAAGAGTTGTCTGAGATAGTAGTGGTGAGACCTGTCAGCTTTGTATCCAGGTTCTTCAGAGAGGCATTGATGTCTCCCAAATTAGGACCTGTAACAGCTAAGTACTTATGAACAAAGGAAAGCTCAGAAGTTTGGGGTTTAGTTACAGTGTATATGGGTTGGTGTATACCTGCAGGAGGGCTGGTGAAGTCGTCAAAACTTCTGTGTCCTGAAAAAAGTTCCATGTCGTCAGCTAGAGTGCGTGTATGCATGGACATTCCTACAGGTCCTGCATCCATCATTCCTTGAAAAGTATCAGCTTTAGCTTCTGGAAGAATGACGGGTGCTCCAGTGATCGTGGTGAAAACTGGATTAGAGTCCAATGGAGTAGAGAGAGAAGCGAAGGTTGAGAAGGTTTGATGTGGAGCTGATTCAGTGTTGGATCCACTGAGAATCACGTCTTCAGTCCTATGAGAGACTGAAGGAGGTTGGGTCGATTCCAAGTTTATAACTTCAGCGTTTAGAGACGCTGAAGCTGGGATGGACGGGGTGGCTTGTTCAGCTGTGGCATAGCGTACCACTGAACTTTCCATCAGCTCTTCAAGATGAGCTGAGGAGTCTTCATCATGTAAATGCTGGGGGGGGTTGCTCCTTGGTTTTCTTGATTCTTTTGGAACCAAGTTGGGTAGTAGATTGTTTCCTTTTTCTAGAAGGAGTGGATGTCACAGCTGGGGTATCAACGGTGGGTTTTTCCACTGAATGAGCTGCAGAAGTAGAAGAAGGAGGATTGAGAATAGTTAAGAGAGTAAAGAGATGTACCTCGTTTGCCATTGGCTTGAAGTCGAGTACCTTAGGGCTAACCTGAGAGAGTTTCAGGTCTCCTACTTTTGGGTAGTTGTCCCCAAGTCCTTTGAGGAAGACGGCGCTGATGAATCTAGGATATGGAACCCATGATGGTCGGTCAGCAGCAGAGTCTACTCTGAGCACAAGATCATCGTAGATTATCGAGGCCCAGTCAACATGAAGACCTTTCAGCAATGCATAGCCCATTGCTTGCAGAGGTTGAGCGGCTTGATCAGAGGAGCCGGTCTTTGCAGTCATGCAGCTTATCAAGTGTGCGAAGATGAATTTCATCTCGATGGGCATCTTTGACTTCTTGATTAGGGTCAGCTTCTTCTCAGGCTTCTTGTCCCTCCCTGTTTCCCATAAATAACCCATTGCATCAAAGAATGCAGTGATGGCTTCCCTATCATCATGTTTCTTGTGGTCAGGGAGAGAAACAAAGGGTTTTTCTTTCGTGGCGATGGGAAGGCTCAGTGCTTTTCGGATAATGGCAGGGGTGATTTTTATGGTGCCAAAATCAGTGTCACAGAGGATGCAATCGATTTTCTTTGTGGGGTCTTTGGTCGATGTGAGCTGAGTGTGTCTGGCAGAATACCAGAACTGAGTTAGTAGTAGTTGATGAGCAGGGGGTGTTATGGTCAGGGCTGTAGAGAGGCAACAGGTTTTGAGGAAATTCACAGCATCATTCAGATGTGTGACTTGCTTTCGAGGAGGAAACTCGAAAAACGCATAGAGATTATTTGTTTTTGTCCAATCGAGTTCCTCAAGCGTGAACTAGACCTGAGGAGCCTTGGTGATTTCCAGTTCCTCAGCAGCAGCAGTGTTCTCAGCAGTAGGAATATCAGCAGATGCCATTGCTATATTATCAGTTCAACCAAAGATATAACAAATAAGAATAATCTTAATGTGGAAAGATTTTCCAATAAGATGGTTCGAATTTTGTCCGTTTCATTCAGACAAAAATGTCTTAATGAAGATTAGGGTTTTCTTGTTTTTGAAAAAGAAATGCAAACCCAATAAAAAGTCTTGTTTTCCAGTTTCCTTTGAGGATTAGGATTCTGGAAAAACGTATGAAGAACAAGTTTAACATATTTGCGATTAAACTTGAAGAATAACCATGAAAGGTTTTGTTCATAAAACCATGAAAGAAATGATTTCATTTGTGAAAAAGTTCTTTTGTTTGATCTTGTAAAAACAATGAGAAGATCATTAACAAGTTTTAAGAAACAGGTAAATAAAAGAAATATTAACCTGGTTCGTTGAAGAAGAAGAAGATGAACAGTTCTTGAAAACTTGAGAGCAAAAATGCAACAGTAGTTTTCTTGAGGAAGAAGTTGTTCGCGTAAAGGAAAAATATAAACCCAAAATGTGTTTATATAGAGAGAGTAGAGAGAGAGAAAATCTTGAGCGGGAAAAGATTTTCATCATGACACGGACACGTGTTTGCATTTGATTGGAAGGTAAACGAAACGTGCAATCGTGTGTTAGAAAAAGAACGTGCCAGGGCTTATCCGTTGCGATGACGTCACAACAGTCCTTTAATATTTTAGGATGTCTCTGAGGTTTTGAAAGTTCAGGGACACTTTTGAAAATATGAAGCACTGAATAGAAATATCAGTGTTGGTTTAAGAAATTTCAAAGTATCGCTGTTAAGGAAGAGATATTCAGCGATGCAATTTGTCTTGAAATCTTGCATTTATCTGAAGACCAAGGAAATATGTTAGCTCACCCATCATGCTCATTTTATACTCTTCTTTCATTCTATCAGCGAAACGAGTACAAAGGTCAGGGTTAGTAGAACCAAATATAATGTCATCAACATATATCTGAACAAGAATAATATGACATTTTACTTTCCTGAAGAATAGAGTCTTATCGATTTTACCACGCTCAAATATTTCAATATGGAGATAAGTAGAGAGAGTATCATACCATGCACGAGGAGCTTGCTTTAAGCCATAAAGTGCCTTATCCAGTTTATAAACATAACCTGGACGCTTAAGATATGAGAATCCTGGAGGTTGTTCCACATAGACTTCTTCATTCAGCTTTCCATTTAGAAACGCTGATTTGACATCCATCTGATATACTTTGAAGTCTTTGTGTACATCGTATTCTAAGAATAGACGAATAGATTCTAGTCTTGCTACTGGAGAAAATGTTTCGTCGTAATATATGCCTTCCTCTTGTCTGTATCCCTGAGCAACAAGTCGAGCCTTGCTGCGGGTTACAGTTCCATGTTCGCCCAACTAGTTTCGATAGACCCATTTAGTGCCTATCACTGTCTTGTCGGTTGGTCTTCGAACAAGTTTCCAAACTTTGTTTCTTTCGAATTCAGTTAGCTCTTCTTGCATGGCGCTGACCCAGTTTGGATCTTTGAGGGCATCATCTACTTTATTTGGTTCAATTAGAGAAATAAAGTTAACAAATAAACAAATATTACCTGCACTTCGTCGAGTCTGAACACCAGCGTTTGGATCACCAAGAATTTGATCAATTGGGTGATTTACAGTCCATCGCTGAGCAGGAGCATAAGTCGCTGACTCAAATTGAACTGGAGGTGCTGAAGATGAAGCTTCAGCAACTTCTGGAATATCAGCCAAGAGAGGAGTAGGTGCAGATGTCATCTCATTTACTGATTGCTGAGAAGTAGATGGAATGTCTGAGACATTTGGTTCAGAAGCAGGTATAGTGTTTAAAGGAACTGCTGAGACCCATGATGTTTCAGCTTCACTATTTTGCATGTTTGGGATGATAGTAGGACTATCATCTTCAACTGTATGAGTATGAGGAGTGGGAATATCTTCTGAATCACCAAGATGAGAAAACATCCATTCATTCAGTTCTTCAGTATCAGCAGACGGTTTAGAGTTTGCTGAACGGGATTCGTCAAAAGTGACGTGAATAGTTTCTTCAACAGTTTATCTTCTTCGATTGAAGATTCTGAAGGCTTTGGAGATTGAAGAATATCCAAGAAAGATTCCATCATCAGCCTTAGGATCAAACTTTCCAAGGGCATCTCTGTTATTCAATATGAAACTCTGACATCCAAAGATGTGAAGAAAGCTAATTGAAGACTTTCTCCCATGAAAAAGTTCATAGGCTGTCTTATTGAATCTTTTGACTATCAGCGACCTGTTTTGCGTAAAACAAGCAGTGTTGACAGCTTCTGCCCAAAACTGAGTAGGCAGGTGAGAATCGCTGAGCATTGAACGTGCAGCTTCAATAATTGTTCTATTTCTTCTTTCAGCGACTCCGTTTTGTTGCGGTGTTCTCACTGAAGAAAAGTTGTGAGAAATACCCTTACTCTCAAAGAAGGAATCAAGAGAACTGTTTTTTAATTCAGTCCCATGATCACTCCTTATTGAGCGAACGGTCAAGTTGTTCAGGGTTTCCATCTTCCGAACAAAGGTGATGAGTTCTTCAGGGGTGTCACTCTTAGAACGGAGAAACATAACCCATGTATAGCGAGAGAATTCATCAACTATGACTGTTGGTCCCGAAGAGCTATACAAGTTTGTAGAAGGGGGGGGGGGGTTGAATACAAACACACCGATTTTAATTTTCTAAATTGTTTATTGGTAAATCATTAACAATTTACAGCTTGTTGCGGAACAAGATTAAGGATAAACCTAAATCTAAACAAGTTGGAACACTAAGTTTCTTGCACTAAGAAAGAGAAGGAAATTACTAATAACAACCTATCTCAAGATAAGAAGATGAACTTGACCAGAGTTAGCAAGTTACTTCAAAATGAAGTGAGGTCTTCTTCTTATATACTGCATGCATTTAATGCATGGCAGTTTATACTTTACACGTGGCAGCAGCTCATTGGTTGTAGGATCTGACTTGAGTGGACAACCTTAGTAGCCGCATGTTTGAACAGTGTAGTATCAGAGTGGTTGTACGATTTCAGACAATAAGGAGGTTCTCTTATGACATATCGTACGAAGACGTGCAAGGGTGGTTAAGACAAAAGTACTTTGTACAGAGGACTTCATGATCAGCTTTTCGTTGATTCAGCGCTCTATCATTCTATATCAGCGAATGATAAAGTTCAGCGATAGCTGAAGTCTTGTACTTGATATTTCACGTTGAGTGGACAAATCTGAGTCTTCGCTGATCTGCATCAGTTCATTAGGAGACTTGTCGCTGGTTCTTGAGCTTGATCTTCGACTTCAACGTAGAACCTATGTTGACGTGAAACTTATCTTCAGGGATTATAAGTAAACAACTAACTTATCAGCGATCACCATAAGGACTGAACAGGCTCAGAGCATTATGCTGAACAGTTACGCTGAATGTTTAATCTAAAGAGCAAGAGTTCCTATCAGCGGTACTGTAAGGTCTTAGTACTTATCAACGATAGTGAAACTCTGATACATATTGTTTACTTACAATTTTCACTAAGTAGAATGGAGAGGGTCATTATCAAATCACCGAGGGTTTGGATCAACAATCTCCCCCTATTTGATTATGACATAGCAACAGAGAAAATTGCTATTTAATGAAAACATAAGGATAAAAAGAAGTCATAAAATATTTGTCCCTTTTACTGTTTTCTGAGATCTTATCTGTACTGATGGAGTAAAGTACTTTCGCTGAAATCTTTCTTTAAACTTCGTATCAGATTACAAAGGGAAGTGGAAAGATTATAAGTACAAGCGAAATAAATTACAAGTACAAAAGAATAACTGATAAAATAGAAGAATAAGGCGATCCTATCAGCTTATAGAGGTTCTTACTTAATGAGAAGTTCATCAAGGGTCTTTGATGTGGGAATCATCCAGTCAGGAATAGTTATTCCTGGATTCCTTTTGTTTAGAGCTTCTTCAAAAATCAAGGGTTTAAGATGCCGTGCCTGAATGTCGCGTTTGAATTCACACCAGTAGATGAGATCTTTCAGCTGTTCGATGGGAGTGATGGGAAGCTCAGAGATACGTTGAAAACGTTGTCGTCCACCATAGTCAATAAAGAATATCCCATAGGGTTTGCTTATGACTTTCCCAGGGATGAAAGTCTCACCAGGAGGAAGAGATGTGTCAAGTACGTAAAGGTCAGGTTCTGGACCAAGAACTTCAGCACGAGAAAAACCAATACCTGTTTCGTTCCGTATAAGAGGACCTGAGTCTGAAGGTTTAGACTTTTTCTTTGCAGAGGCCCTTCTTTTCTGATTTGCGAGAGGAGGGGGAGGAGGAATATCCATACAAGAAGAGACTAAGTCGATCTGTTTATTTATCAGCTTTTCGACATGATCCTTGTACTTAGATTGAGACTTCTGGATGGCTAATCTGATCTCCAACCATTCAGAGAGACCGTACTTTGTGATGGCTTCCGCATAGAATTTTTCGTACTGTCTGTTGTCTCTGAATATCTCGATTTCAGCGATTGAAACTTTGAGGGTTGATCTTCCAGTGATAAGTACCTCGTTGATTCTGGCAGGTCGATATCTGAAGTGTACCTTTTCTTTGCACCAGATTAAAGTAGATTGGGACACAGTTCTCTTTTCTTCAACGATCTTCTTGGCGTCTTCCCATAACTGACGTTGAACTTCGATTGGAGTTCTTTTCAGCTTGGGGTCTTTCACTGATTGTTGAGTAAGCTGGATGGCGAGTTCTCTGTCTTTTTCTTCAGCTTCCCTTCTTTTAGCGATTAACCTTTCAGCTCTGAGGTGATCCTTGTATTCCTTTTGTGAAAGTCTGAACTTTGGAGGAATAGAAGGAAGTTGATCACGCTTCAGGATGATTCGCTGATCTTCGAACTTCTTTATCATTGCATCTCTCTTTTTCTGATTCTCTTCACTCAGCTTTTGAGGAGCCAAGGAAGGTCTGTTTTTGTGAGAGAGCATCTGTTCTTCAGGTTCATCAGTCTCAGAGATCAAATCCAAGACCGGGATTATTTATTCAGCGTTGGGAGCTGGGATTATTGTTGGTGAAGTCGCAGCTGTAGAAACTTCAGCGATATCCTCAAACAGGGGAGAGGACTAGCTGAAACACAGCGATCGTACAAATAAGAACTTGGGTAGAACAGAGAAAAGAAATTGGTTTAAGTGTATAGGCTTTTTGTGGAGAGTAGAGCTGATAATGTGTATAGATAGAGGAGGGATGCGGTGTAAGGAAGTAAGATGTAGTGTACCTGACAAACCGGCTTTTTAAACAAGATCGTCAGATTTTCATTGTCTTCAGCGACACCTTTTCTTTTGCCCTTGTCAGCTTCAGACGCTGAAGGCTTTGTCTTGGTCCGCTCTCCTGAAGGTTCGTTTATCAAGATCCCTTTAAGAGCTGTAGTCTTCTGAGAAGGCTTGACGATAAAGGAGTCATCATCATCATCATCGTCATCATCATCATCATTATTTGAAGAAGTGGATGGTTCATCATCAGAGATGTCGACGGCTTCTTCATCTTCATCTTCAGATTCAGATTCTTCAGCATCTTCTTCGAGTTGCCCCCCCTCAGATACAGAGGTAAGCTTCTCGGTTCCCTCAGGGTTTTCATCTCCCTGAGGTCCAATAGTTTCTTCATTTGTCTTCTCCCCCTCTTCAGTAAGGGAGAGGTTTTCAGTCTTCTCCCCCTCGATAGATTCATCTTGGGGAAGGTCTTCAGAGTTCTTCTCCACCCCTTCCTCATGATGAGTGGGGGAAGAATGCGATGACTCAGCAGTTGGTTCCCTGTCTTCTTGTCCAGGGATCCCTATATAAGTTTCAATCGCTGCTACTCTGTCTTCTAGGCCAGTAATAGCAGGAGTGATCTTGAAGAGTTCATCATGATCCGCCGGAGTAAAATGCAAAGGTGCAGGGGCAGGGGCGGTCATGTGATTCAGGATCTGCTGTACCATCATCTTCACTAAAATTACGCCAGTCTTTACAGAACTCACGTCAGTCTTTACAACAGACATACCTCCCTGAAGATTTCCAACCGATGTCTGCAGCGTTATGAACCCGCCGGACATGGATTGAACCGTTGTTTTGATAGAGGTGTAGTCTGTGTAGATGTCAGCAAGAACTTTGGCAAAATCACCAAGAGTTCTATCAACCTTCTCCAAATCAGCTTTGGAGGCATTCTGTTCAACCACTGTTGTCAGCTTGTTGAGATTCTTTCCAGCGTTTGTTACAACTGAAGAGTTGTCGGAGAGAGTAGTGGTGAGACCTTACAGCTTTGTATCCAGGTTCTTCAGAGATGCGTTGATGTCTCCCAAATTAGGACCTGTAATAGATAAGAACTTATGAACATAGGAAAGCTTAGAAGTTTGGGGTTTAGTTACAGTGTATATGGTTTGGTGTATACCTGCAGGAGGGTCGACGAAGTCATCAAAACTTCTGTGACCTGAATAATGTTCCATGTCGTCAGCTTGAGTGCGTGTACGCATGGAAATTCTTGCAGGTCCTGCATCCATCATTCCTTGAAAAGTATCAGCTTTAGCTTCTGGAAGAATGACGGTTGCTCCAGTGATCGCGGTGAAAACTGGATTAGAGTCCAAGGGAGTAGAGAGAGAAGCGAAGGTTGAGAAAGTTAGTTGGGTGCGAGGTTTAGCGTTGGATCCGCTGAGAATCACTTCTTCAGTCTGTAGAGAGACTGAAGGAGGTTGGGTTGATTCCAAGTTTATAACCTCAGCGTTTAGAGACGCTGAAGCTGGGATGGAAAGGGTGGCTTGTTCAGCTGTGGCAGAGCGTACCACTGAACTTTCCTTCAGCTCTTTAAGATGAGCTGAGGAGTCTTCAGCATGAGATTGCTAGGGTTGCTCCTTGGTTTGCTTAGTTCTTTTGGAACCAAGTTGGGTAGAGGAGTGTTTCCTTTCTCTAGAAGGAATGGAGGTTGCAGCTGGGGTATCAGCGGTGGGTTTGTCCACTGAATGAACTGCAGAAGTAGAAGAAGGAGGATTGAGAATAGTTAAGAGAGTAGAGAGACGTACCTCGTTTGCCACTGGCTTGAAGTCGAGTACCTTAGGGCCAACCCGAGAGAGTTTCAGGTATCCTACTTTCGGGTAGTTATCCTTCAGGCCTGTTTGGAAGACGACGCTGATGAATCTTGGATATGGAACCCATGATGGTCGATCAGCAGCAGAGTCTACTCTGAGCACTAGATCATCGTAGATTATCGATGCCCAGTCAACATGAAGACCCTTCAGCAATGCATATCCCATTGCTTGCTGAGGTTGAGCGGCTTGATCAGAGGAGCTGGTCTTTGCAGTCATGCAGCTTATTAAGTGTGCGAAGATGAAGTTCATCTCGCTGGGCATTTTTGACTTCTTGATGAGGGTCAGCTTCTTCTCAGGCTTCTTGTCCCTCTCAGTTTCCCATACATAGCCCATTGCATCAAAGAATGTAGTGATGGCTTCCCTATCAACATGTTTCTTGTGATCAGGGAGAGAAACAAAGGGTTTTTCTTTAGTGGCGATGGGAAGGCTCAGGGCTTTTCGGATAATGGCAGGGGTGATTTTTATGGTGCCAAAATCAGTATCACAGAGGATGCAATCCATTTGCTTCGTGGGGTCTTTGGTCAATGGTAGCTGAGTGTGTCTGGCAGAATACCAGAACTGAGAAAGTAGTAGATGATGTGCAGGAGGTGTTATGGTCAGGGCTGTAGATAGGTAACAGGTTTTGAGGAAATTCACAGCATCATTCAGATGTGTGACTTGCTTTAGAGGAGGAAACTCGAAAAGCGCATAGAGGTTGTTTGTTTTTGTCCAATCCAGTTCCTCAAGTGTGAACTTGACCTGAGGAGCCTTGATGATTTCCAGTTCCTCAGCAGCAGCAGTGTTCTCAGCGGTAGGAATAGTAGATGCCATTTCTGTATTATCAGTTCAACCAAAGATTTAACAAATAAGAAGAATCTTAACGTGGAAAGATTTTCCAATAAGATGGTTCGAATTTTGTCCATTTCATTCAGACAAAAATGCCTTAATGAAGATTAGGGTTTTCTTGTTTTTGAAAAAGAAATTCAAACCCAATAAAAATCATGTTTTCCAGTTTCCTTTGAGGATTAGGATTCTGGAAAAACGTATGAAGAACAAGTTTAAAATATTTGCGATTAAACTTGAAGAACAACCATGAAAGGTTGTGTTCATAAAACCATGAAAGAAATGATTTCATTTTAAGAATGGTTTCTTTTGTTTGATCTTTTAAAAACAATGATAATATCCAAAACAAGTTAAAACAGTAGATAATAAAAGAATATTAACCTTGTGTTCTTTGTAGAAGATGAACAGTTCTTTAGGAGAGAAAACTCGAATGTTCAAGATGCAACAGTATTCTTGAGAAAACTTGAGTAAGAAGTTGTTCGCGTAAAAGAAAAATATAAACCCAAAGTGTGTTTATATAGTGAGATTAGAGAGAGAGAAAATATTGAGCGGGAAAAGATTTTCATCATGACACGAACACGTGTTTGCATTTGATTGGCTGGTAAACGAAACGTGCAAACGTGTGTCAGAAAAAGAACGTGCCAGGGCTTATCCGTTGCGATGACGTCACAAATGTCCTTTCATATTTTAGGATGTCTCTGAGGTTTTGAAAGCTCAGGGACACTTTTGAAAACATGAAGCACTGAATAGAAATATCAGTGTTGGTTTTAGAAATTTCAAAGTATCGCTGATTAAGGAAGAGATATTCAGCGATGCAATTTGTCTTGAAATCTTGCATTTACATGCGATTGTCAGCTAAAGAAAAACATACCTTGATATCAGCGAATCAATTATATTCAGAGAGAGAATGATAGAATGGGTTATACAAGTTGATTTTATCCTATCGCTGATCAAATGTGAACCACTGAAGATTTTACTCTTCAAAGTTCAGCATTCCAAGCTCGCTGATGAGAAAGTTGAATCTTGTCTCATCAAGAGGTTTGGTGAACAGATCAGCTAACTGATAGTCAGTTGGGATAAAGTGAAGTTCTATATCACCATTCATCACATGATCTCTGATAAAATGATACCTGATTTCGATGTGTTTTGTCTTTGAGTGTAGCACTGGATTGTTGGCTATAGCGATGGCACTTGTGCTGTCGCAATAGATTGGAATTTTCGAGAGCTGAAGGTCATAGTCTAGTAGTTGGTTTCTCATCCACAAGACCCCCCAACAACAGCTTCCAACGGCTACATACTCAGCTTCAGCTGTGGAGGTGGACACTGAGTTTTACTTTTTACTTGTCCAACTCACCAGCTTTCCACCCAGGAGCTGACAGCCTCCTGTGGTGCTTTTCCTATCCAATTTGCAACCTGCAAAATCACTATATGAATAGGCGATAAGATAAAACCCTGAGTCTTTTGGATACCAAAGACCTAGGTTCGCAGTACCCTTAAGGTATCGAAAAATTCGCTTTACAGCGATCATATGAGATTCCTTAGGTTCAGCTTGATATCGTGCACACAAACAGGTTGCGTACATAATATTGGGTCGGCTAGCTGTAAGATACAAAAGAGAGTCGATCATCCCACGGTACAGCGTGACATTAACAGGTATTCCATTTAAATCCTTGTCTAATGTCAGCGGTGGTGCCATAGGGGTTTTCATAGCTGAACTCTGAGTTAAATCGAATTTCTTCAGCATATCTTTAACATACTTTCCCTGATTAATGAAAGTTCCTTTATACTTTTTTCATTTTGTTTTATCTGAAGACCAAGGAAATATGTTAGCTCACCCATCATGCTCATTTTATACTCTTCTTTCATTCTATCAGCGAAACGAGTACAAAGGTCAGGGTTAGTAGAACAAAATATAATGTCACCAACATATATCTGAACAAGAATAATATGACCTTTTACTTTCCTGAAGAATAGAGTTTTATCGATTTTACCACGCTTAAATTTTTCAATATGGAGATAAGTAGATAGAGTGTCATACCATGCACGAGGAGCTTGCTTTAAGCCATAAAGTGCCTTATCCAGTTTATAAACATAACCTGGACGCTTAGGATCTGAGAATCCTGGAGGTTGTTCCACATAGACTTCTTCATTCAGCTTTCCATTTAGAAACGCTGACTTAACATCCATCTGATATACTTTGAAGTCTTTGTGTACAGCGTATGCTAAGAATAGACGAATAGATTCTAGTCTTGCTACAGGAGCAAATGTTTCGTCGTAATCTATGCCTTCCTCTTGTCTGTATCCCTGAGCAACAAGTCGAGCCTTATTGCGGGTTACAGTTCCATGTTCGTCCAACTTGTTACGATAGACCCATTTAGTGCCTATCACTGTCTTGTCAGTTGGTCTTCGAACAAGTTTCCAAACTTTGTTTCTTTCGAATTCAGTCAGCTCTTCTTGCATGGCGCTGACCCAGTTTGGATCTTTGAGGGCATCTTCTTGCATGGCGCTGACCCAGTTTGCACTTCGTCGAGTCTGAACACCAGCGTTTGGATCACCAAGAATTTGATCAATTGGGTGATTTACAGTCCATCGCTGAGCCGGAGCGTGAGACGCTAACTCAACCTGAACAAGAGGAGCTGAAGATGAAGCTTCAGCAACTTCTGGAATATCAGCCAAGAGAGGAGTAGGTGCAGATGTCATTTCATTCACTGATTGCTGAGAAGTAGATGGAATGTCTGAGACATTTGGTACAGAAGCAGGTATAGTGTTTAAAGGAACAACTGAGACCCATGATGTTTCAGCTTCACTATTCTGCATATTTGGGATGATAGTAGGACTATCATCTTCAACTGTATGAGTATGAGGAGTGGGAATATCTTCTGAATCACCAAGATGAGAAAACATCCATTGATTCAGTTCTTCAGTATCAGCGGACGATTTAGAGTTCGCTGAACGGGATTCGTCAAACATGACGAGAATAGTTTCTTCAACAGTTTGACTTCTTCGATTGAAGACTCTGAATGCTTTGGAAATTGAAGAATATCCAAGAAAAATTCCATCATCAGCCTTAGGATCAAACTTTCCAAGGGCATCTCTGTTGTTCAGTATGAAACACTGACATCCAAAGATGTGAAGAAAGCTAATTGAAGGCTTTCTCCCATGAAAAAGTTCATAGGCTGTCTGATTGAATCTTTTAACTATCAGCGACTTGTTTTGCGTAAAACAAGCAGTGTTGACAGCTTCTGCCCAAAACTGAGTAGGCAGGTGAGAATCGCTGAGCATTGAACGTGCAGCTTCAATAATTATTCTATTTCTTCTTTCAGCGACTCCGTTTTGTTGCGGTGTTCTCACTGAAGAAAAGTTGTGAGAAATACTCTTACTCTCAAAGAAGGAATCAAAAGAACTATTTTTGAATTCAGTCCCATGATCACTCCTTATTGAGCGAACGGTCAAGTTGTTCAGGGTTTCCATCTTCCGAACAAAGGTGATGAGTTCTTCAGGGGTGTCACTCTTAGAACGGAGAAACATAACCCATGTATATCGAGATAATTCATCAACTATGACCAGTGTATATTTCTTTCCAGCGATGGATTGTTTGTTAACAGGGCCAAACAAATCCATATGGAGAAGTTGTAGAGGAGATGACACTGAGGAGACTTGCTTTGACTTAAAGCTTGCTTTGGTCTGCTTCCCTTTCTCACATGCTGAACATAAGAACTCTTTGGCGTATGAGTGCTGAGGTAGACCGGTGACTAACTCTTTTGAAGAAAGAGTATTCAGTGTCTTGAAGTTTAGATGAGAGAGCCTCTTATGCCTTAGCCAGTTGACATCAGATGAGGCTGTTGAGAAGAAACAAGAGTTCTCAGTGGTTGTTGAGTCTATGTTTATTACATAAACATTTTCCAAACGATAACCGTTGAGAGCTATCTTCTCCTTTTTGTCAGTGACAAAGCAGGATTCCTTAGTAAAGATTACTTTGTTATCCTTGTCGCAAAGCTGACTGATGCTTAGAAGATTATGCTTCAGCCCTTCAACATATGCGACTCTTCTGAAGGTTGTTGTACCATTTGAGAGTACACCAAACCCTCGGGTATGTCCTTTTCCATTTCCACCGAAAGTCACAGAGGGACCCTTCTCTTCCTTGTATTCAGCGAACAGGCTTTTCTTTCCAGTCATGTGTCTAGAGCATCCGCTATCGAGATACCAGATACCCTTCTTAACCTGCATTACAAAGGAAGATTAGTTTTTCTTGGGTACCCACTTAACCATGTGTACACATTTATCATTGGAAGTAGTTGGAATGGAAGGTTCAGCAGTCTTCGCAGCATTTGAAGATTCAGCTTTGTCAGTCTTCACTTTGGTTAGTTTTTTAACCTCAGTGGTCTTCTTTGCCTTGGGCGCAGTGATCTTCACCTTAGCTATCTTTTCAGCTTTGGTGGCTGTGGGGCACTTACTAACAATATGATCAGTAAGTCCACAGTGATAACATTTCCTATAACTAAAAATAGTTCTAGGACCATTTGAATGCTGAGCTTTAGATTTTGAATTTGAAGGACCAACACCAAATAAGCTATTGGTTTTTGAAATGGGAGGAACATTTAGTTCTTCGGATTTCTTACCAAAGACATCCACTCTGATTCTAGGAGTAGATCGCTGAATAGATCCACGCTGAGTAGATCCAGAGATCTGATTCCTTGATCCAGAGGGATAGGTCACTGAAGATTTAGAAGCATTCAGCTTAGGTATACAGATACCCTTCTGAGGATTTTGGTTAAAAGCAATTCCTTTACCTTTATCTTTAAAGACAGAGGTAGGTTTTGGATAAACCATTTTCTCTTTACCTTTTGAAGAGGTAGAAATTTCCTCAGGGATAGGCGGTTGAGAAGAAGAACACTGAGAGGATTAAGTATCAGCGACTGAGGATACGAAAGTTCCAAATAAGAGCATGGAACGATCAGTGGTTGGTTCTTGAGTATCAGCTTTGTAACCAAGACCACGTTTGTCACTCAGGGGAATCTGAGACTTAATTATCTCAGTGATCTTTGTTGAGGAATTATACCATCCATCAACAGTAGCTTTTTCAGCTTTTAATGCAGCGATAGCTTCTTCGCGCTCGATTTTGACTAGCTGATTTAAGTGCACTTGATCTTTAAAATCTTCTTCAATTTTAGAAAGACTTTCTATTTAAAGGTGACAGTTTTTAAGCTGTTCAGCGAGATCAAGGTTTTGATTTTCAACTACAGTTTTGCCATTCATGGCTTCATATAAACTTCTAGTCAAGAGATCGATTTTACGAAGACTATCAGCTTCATCAATATTTGCAATATTGGTAAAGAAAGAAGGTGATACCTGAGTAGCATAGGTTGAAGTAGAGGGAATGTCAGAATTTTCTTCCTCATCTTCAAGTTTGGCCATAAGACAGAGATTGGCTTCATCATCTTCAGAGTCAGATGTTTCTTCCTCATCAGAGTCAGCCGAATCATAGTCAGCCATCAGGCCTCTGCCTTTCTTCTTAAAGCTTTTCAGCTTCGCATACCTTTCTTTCAGCTTGGCGTATTTGTCATCTCTAGACCCTAGGTTAGAGGATTTCTTGGGAAACGCTGAGTTTCTTGAAACTTTCTTTGACCTGCACTCGTTAGCGAAATGTCCTATCTTTTCACAGTTAAAACAAGTAGCAGTAGCCTTATCAACAGGAGCTGATGATCTTGGCTTGTCAGTAATGGAAAAAGATTTATTCTTTGTGAACATTTTATTTTTGGCGAATCTCCTGAACTTTTTAGTGAGGAGAGCCAAAGATTCATCATCATCTGAAGAGTCAGAATCTGATGACCTTTCAGAGTTACTCTCCAACTCAGTGATAGTGACCGAGGGTCATTGAGTGGAAGGTTCCTCTGAGATTAAAGCAACAGTGGTGCTTTTGGAATCTTTTACAAGATTCCTCTTAAGATGACTCGATTGCTCATGATTCAGCATCGTGCCATATAAGGTAGAAAGGGTCATTGATCTTAGATCCTTTGACAACTTGAGACACATAGAATAACTGTCCCAGCTTTCAGGTAAACATTCTAAAAACGTTGTCAGCACTTCAAAGTTAGAATATTCCTTACCAACAGTTTTTAGATCTATTATTAAGCAGTTAAAACGTTGGTGTACTTCAGAGAGAGATTCATTCTTACCACAAATGAAGCTTTCATACTGTCTTACCAGGTTGATCTTTCGAGAGTCCTGGACTTCAGAAGTACCTTCATACTGAACACAAATTGTGTCCCACATAGCTTTTGAGGTTTTCAGGTTCATGACGGAAAGGTAGACTTCGTCAGGAAGAGCCATGGAGAGTATGGATCTGGCTTTGGTGTCGATAGCCACTTTCTTCTTATCTTCATCAGTCCACATATGAATTTCCTTAGGAATCAGTCTTTCTGGAATAGCAGGTCTATTCTCAGCGGCTGAAACTGCAACATCAATTCTTACAGGAATATATGGGCCATTTTCAAGATAATAAGGCATAGTAGGGTCTACACCTTCTAAGAAGAGAATCATCCTATTTTTCCATAAATTAAAATTATCTCTGGAGAATCTAGGGGGTTTTGCAAGAGAACCATTGTCAATATAGTTTGTGTTTGTGTGTTGGTAGCCATTTTCAGAAATTGCAAGGAAGAGAAATCTTAGTATAGATCAGATCTTGTTTATGAGTTTAAACAAATCTGCTCTGATACCACTTGTTGGTCCCGAAGGGCTATACAAGTTTGTAGAAAGGGGGGGGGGGGGGGGGGGTTGAATACAAACACACAGATTTTACTTTTCTAAATTGTTTATTGATAAATCATTAACAATTTACATCTTGTTGCGGAACAAGATTAAGGATAAACCTAAATCTAAACAAGTTGGAACACTAAGTTTCTTGCACTAAGAAAGAGAAGGAAATTACTAATAATAACCTATCTCAAGATAAGAAGATGAACTTGACCAGAGTTAGCAAGTTACTTCAAAATGAAGTGAGGTCTTTTTCTTATATACTGCATGCATTTAATGCTTGGCAGTTTATACTTTACACGTGGCTGCAGCTCATTGGTTTTAGGATCTGACTTGAGTAGACAACCTTAGTAGCCGCATGTTTGAACAGTGTAGTATAAGAGTGGTTGTACGATTTCAGACAATAAGGAGGTTCTTTTCTGACATATCGTACGGAGACGTGCAAGGGTGGTTAAGACAAAAGTACTTTGTACGGAGGACTTCATGATCAGCTTTTCGTTGATTCAGCGCTCTATCATTCTATATCAGCGAATGATAAAGTTCAGCGATAGCTGAAGTCTTGTACTTGATACTTGACGTTGAGTGGACAAATCTGAGTCTTCGCTGATCCGCATCAGTTCATTAGGAGACTTGTCGCTGGTTCTTGAGATTGATCTTCGACTTTAGCGTAGAACCTATATTGACGTGAAACTTGTCTTCAGGGATTATAAGTAAACAACTAACTTATCAGCGATCACCATAAGGACTGAACAGGCTCAGAGCATTATGCTGAACAGTTACGCTGAATGTTTAATCTAAAGAGCGAGAGTTTCTATCAGCGGTACTGTAAGGTCTTAGTACTGATCAGCGATAGTGAAACTCTGATACATATTGTTTACTTACAATTTTCACTAAGTAGAATGGAGAGGGTCATTATCAAATCACTGAGGGTTTGGATCAACAATGACCAGCGTATATTTCTTTCCAGCGATGGATTGTTTGTTAACAGGGCCAAACAAATCCATATAGAGAAGTTGTAAAGGAGATGATACTGAGGAAACTTGCTTTGACTTAAAGCTTGCTTTGGTCTGCTTGCCTTTCTCACACGCTGAACATAAGGATTCTTTGGCGTATGAGTGCTGAGGTAGACCAGTGACTAACTCTTTTGAAGAAAGAGTGTTTAGTGTCTTGAAGTTTAGATGAGAGAGCCTCTTATGCCATAGCCAGTTGACATCAGATGAGGCTTTTGAGAAGAAACAGGAGTTCTCAGTGGTTGTTGAGTCCATGTTTATTACATAAACATTTTCCAAACGATAACCGCTGAGAGATATCTTCTCCTTTCTGTCTGCGACAAAGCAGGATTCCTTAGTAAAGATTACTTTGTTATCCTTGTCGCAAAGCTGACTGATGCTTAGAAGATTATGCTTCAGCCCTTCAACATATGCGACTCTTCTAAAGGTTGTTGTACCATTAGATAGTACACCAAACCCTCAGGTATGTCCTTTTCCATTTCCACCGAAAGTTACAGAGCGACCCTTCTCTTCCTTGTATTCAGCGAGCATGCTTTTCTTTCCAGTCATGTGTCTAGAGCATCCACTATCGAGATACCAGATACCCTTCTTAACCTGCATTACAAAGGAAGATTAGTTTTTCTTGGGTACCCACTTAACCATGTGTACACACTTGTCTGTGGGGGTAGAAGAAGAGGTGGAAGGTTCAGCAGTCTTCGCAGCATTTGAAGATTCAGCTTTGTCAATCTTCACTTTGGTTAGTTTCTTAACCTCAGTGGTCTTCTTTGCCTTGGGGGCTGTGGGGAACTTACTAGCAATATGATCAGTAAGTCCACAGTGATAACATTTCCTATAACTAAAAATAGTTCTAGGACTATTTGAATGCTGAGCTTTTGATTTTGAATTAGAAGGACCAGCACCAAGTAAGCTATTGGCTTTGTAACCAAGAATTTCTACTTTGATTCTAGGAGTAGATCGCTGAATAGATCCACGCTGAATAAATCCAGAGATCTTATTCTTTGAATCAGAGGGATAAGTCACTGAAGCTTTAGAAGCGTTCAACTTTGGTACAAAGGTACCTTTCTGAGGATTTTGGTTAAAAGCAATTCCTTTACCTTTGTTTTTAAAGACTGAGGTAGGTTTTGGATAAATAACTTTTTCTTTACCTTTAGAAGTTAAGGTAGAGATTTCCTCAGGGATTGGCGGTTTAGAAGAGGAACACTGAGAGGATGAAGTATCAGCGACCGAGGATACGAAAGTTCCAAATAAGAGCATGGAACGATCAGTGGTTGGTTCTAGAGTATCAGCTTTGTAACCAAGACCACATTTATCACTCAGTGGTTCTAGAGTATCAGCTTTGTAACCAAGACCACATTTATCACTCAGTCCCAATCTGAGACTGAATTATCTCAGTGATCTTTGTTGAGGAATTATACCATCCATCAACAGTAGCTTTTTCAGCTTTTAATGCAGCGATAGCTTCTGCTCGTTCGATTTTGACTAGCTGATTTAAGTGCACTTGATCTTTAAAATCTTCTTCAATTTTAGAAAGTTTTTCTATTTGAAGGTGACAGTTTTTAAGCTGTTCAGCGAGATCAAGGTTTTGATTTTCAACTACAGTTTTGCCATTCATGGCTTCATACAAACTTCTAGTCAAGAGATCGATTTTACGAAGACTATCAGCTTCATCAATATTTGCAATATTGGTAAAGAAAGAAGGTGATACCTGAGTAGCAGAGGTTGAAGTAGAGGGAATGTCAGAATTGTCTTCCTCATTTTCAAGTTTGGCCATGAGACATAGATTTGCTTGATCTGATTCATCTTCAGAGTCAGATGATGATTCTTCTTCATCAGAGGCAGCCCAATCAAAGTCAGCCATCAGACCTTTGCCTTTCTTCTTAAAGCTTTTCAGCTTCGCATACCTTTCTTTCAGCTTGGCGTATTTGTCATCTCTAGACCCGAGGTTAGAGGATTTCTTGGGAAACGCTGAGTTTCTCGAAACTTTCTTTGACCTGCACTCGTTAGCGAAATGTCCTATCTTTTCACAGTTAAAACAAGTAGCAGTAGCCTTATCAACAGGGGTTGATAATCTTGGCTTGTCAGTAATGGAAAGAGGTTTATTCTTTATGAACATTTTCTTTTTGGCGAATCTCCTGAACTTTTTAGTGAGGAGAGTCAAAGATTCATCAAGATCTGAAGAGTCAGAATCTGATGACCTTTCAGAGTTACTCTCCAACTCAGTGATAGTGACCGAGGGTCGCTGAGTGGAAGGTTCCTCTGAGATTAAAGCAACAGAGGTGCTTTTGGAATCTTTTACAAGATTCTTCTTAAGATGACTCGATTGCTCATGATTCAGCATCCTGCCATATAAGGTAGAAAGGGTCATTGTTTTAGATCCTTTGACAGCTTGAGACACATAGAATATCTGTCCCAGCTTTCAGGTAAACATTCTAAAAACTTTGTCAGCACTTCAAAGTTAGAATATTCCTTACCAACAGTTTTTAGATCTATTATTAAGCAGTTAAAACGTTGGTGTACTTCAGAGAGAGATTCATCCTTACCACAAATGAAGCTTTCATACTGTCTTACCAGGTTGATCTTTCGAGAGTCCTGGACTTCAGAAGTACCTTCATACTGAACACAGATTGTGTCCCACATAGCTTTTGAAGTTTTCAGGTTCATGACGGAATGGTAGACTTCATGACGGAATGGTAGACTTCCACATATGAATTTCCTTAGGAATCAGTCTTTCTGGAATAGCAGGTCTATTCTCAGCGGCTGGAACTGCAGCATCAATTCTTACATGAATATATGGTCCGTTTTCAAGATAATAAGGCATAGTAGGGTCTACACCTTCTAAGAAGAGAATCATCATATTTTTCCATAGATTAAAATTATCTCTGGAGAATCTAGGGGGTTTTGCAAGAGAACCGTTGTCAATATAGTTTGTGTTTGTGTTGGTAGCCATTTTAAGAAATAGCTAGGAAGAGAAATCTTAGTATAGATCAGATATTGTTTATGAGATTAAACAAATCCGCTCTGATACCACTTGTTGGTCCCGAAGGGCTATACAAGTTTGTAGAAGGGGGGGGGGGGGTTGAATACAAACACACATTCTTACTTTTCTAAATTGTTTATTGATAAATCAAGACAATTTACAGCTTGTTGCGGAACAAGATAAGGAATAAATCCTAATCTAAACAAGTTGGAACACTAAGTTTTCTTGCACTAAGAAAGAGAAGGAAATTACTAATAATAACCTATGTCAAGATAAGAAGATGACTTGACCAGAGTTAGCAAGTGCTTCAAGAATGAAGCTGGAGTCCTTCTTATATACTGCATGCATTTAATGCATGTCAGTTTATACTTTTCACGTGGCAGCTTCTCATTGGTTGTTGGGTCTGACTTTAGTAGACAACCTTAGTAGCCGCATGTTTGAACAGTGTAGTCTCAGAGTGGTTGTACGATTTCAGACAATAAGGAGGTTCTTTTCTGACATATCGTACGGAGTCGTTCAAGGGTGGTTAAGACAAAAGTACTTTGTACGGAGGACTTCATGATCAGCTTTCGTTGAATCAGAGTTTTATCATTCTATATCAGTGAATGACAAAGTTCAACGATAGCTGAAGTCTTGTACTTGATACTTCACGTTGAGTGGACAAATCTGAGTCTTCGCTGATCCGCATCAGTTCATTAGGAGACTTGTCGCTGGTTCTTGAGCTTGATCTTCGGCTTCAGCGTAGAACCTATGTTGACGTGAAACTTGTCTTCAGGGATCATAAGTAAACAACTAACTTCTCAGCGATCACCATAAGGACTGAACAGGCTCAGAGCATTATGGTGAACAATGTTCGCTGAATGTTTAATCTAAAGAATGAGAGTCCCTATCAGCGGTACTGAATTAGTCTTAGTACATCAGCGATAGCGAAACTCTAATACATATTGTTTACTTACAATTTTCACTAAGTGTTTAAGAGAGGGTCATTATCAAATCACTGAGGGTTTGGATCAACAGATTCACTCCAGAACATAAAGGAAAATGGAAAGTTAATGACTCACCTATTTCTAACTCTACAGTGAATCACAGAAGAAAACAACCTTTTTAGGCCAAGGAACCACATCATCAGAGGAATGCCAATTTCCAGAAAACACCTCTAGATAGGAAGTTTGTGAAAACCTCTGGTTCTAGACTTTAATTTTCAAAAGGCATGTAATCAAAAGATTATGAATCAAAACAACAATTTACATCAATCACTTCCAGGTTCTGTTAATTGTAATTGTTTTAAGCTTTTATTGAAACATCCTAATTATCTCAATGGTCCTCACTGCATTCTGAACTGGTCACCAGAGAGGAAAAATCCTAAGACCAGATCTCAGAAAGTGCAAGGAAAAGGCTCTGGCAAACCATTACAAAATGGAAAGCCAGAAGGTAAATATGTTAATCCCAAGCCTAACAAGAAAGGAACCATTATGCAATGGGTACCTAAGAAAGTCTAATATGTCTTGCAGAAACAACATGTGCAAATTTGGTACTTGGACTCTGGATGTTCAAGGCACATAACTGGAAATAAGGAGCTGCTGACCTCATTCAAAGAGAAAATGGGAGGTGCAGTAACCTTTGGTGGAGATGGGCAAGGTCAGATTAGAGGTTATGGGGTTCTAACCAATGGTGGAGTATCAATTTATAAAGTTGCTTATGTATAAGGGTTAAATAATAATTTGCTTAGCATAAGTCAACTTTGTGATCATGGTTTTGATGTCAACTTTAAGAAGAAATACTGTTCTCTGTTAGTTTCAGAGTCTGGTCAAGAATTGCTCGGAGCTGACAGAAAAGGAAATCTTTATAAAATGAATTTCAATCCAAATAAAATATCTAACATAGAAAGACTCTGTTTAGTTTCTTTGAACAAAGAAGATGCATGGCTCTGGCACACAAGATTTGCACATTTAAACTTTTCAAATCTTGACAAGCTTGTGAAACTAAATCTGGTTAAAGAATTACCACTTCTTAAGTTTGACAGAGACCATATATGTTTTGCATGTGATATGGGTAAGCTTAAAAAGGGCTTCACACAGAACAAAGAGTGATCATAATTGCCCTAGACCTTTGCAAATGTGCATGTGGATCTCTGTGGTCCCATCTCTGTGCAAAGTCTCTCTGGCAAGAAGTATATCCTGATTCTTATTGATGAATATTCTAGATATACTTGGGTTGAGTTCATCAGAGCAAAATTTGATGTCCCAGAGATACTGATAAATTTGTTGAAAATGATTCAGGTTCTGCTATGTTTAAAGGTACATAAGCTGATAAGTGATAATGGGACATAATTCAAGAATGCAAAGCTTGAATCATACTTCACAGAAGAGGGCATTTCTCAGAACTTCTCTGCTGCCAGAACTCCTCAACAGAATGGTGTTGTTGAGAGAAGGAACAAAACTCTGGTAGAAGCTGCCACGACCATGCTAGCAGGATTTGATCTCCCAACCAACTTATGGGCAGAAGCAGTTTCAACAGCCCGTTTCACCTAAAACAGGGCTATCATGGTGAAAAGATTTTAAAAAAACTGCTTATGAACTAATCCACCACATAAGGCCAAATGTGAAGTACTTTTATGTTTTTGGCTGCAAATGCTATATCCTGAATGACAGAGATCAACTTGGGAAGTTTGACAAAAAGGCTGATGAAAGAAAATTCATTGGATATTCTCTAACTTCAAAAGCCTAAAGAGTCTATAACCTCAGAACCAAGGTCATTCTGGAAAGCATGATGACAGAACATCAAGCATCTCTGAAAGCAAATCATCAGAGAGGATACATATCATAGAGGAGCCAGTTCCTCAAAGACAAGAGAAGAAAATATCAATCTGATATTTAATGACTTCTTTGATGATAAAGATTCCTCTGAACTCATCAACAGAGGCAATCAAGTTAAATGTTATGAAGGACAGCAACAACCAGGCACATCTCTGTCAGGTCCTTCAAATACTTCACCATCTAGTTCCTTGACTACAGGTCCAACTCAAGGAGAAAGTTCAAGACAACAGTCTGAGGAAGAAGAACGTGAACCATCATCACCTCTGATGACAAATATTGGAAGAAATTCCATTTATACATGTTCACCATCATAGGGCCCTGTTGGTACTCTACAGAGCAATGAAGCCACTCATCAGAGAAGTGTGCCTCAGAGCCTTGGTGCCAATCCTCAGAGCTCTGAAACTGTCATACATCCATTTCCTTCAGAAGCACAGACACCTTCTCATGTCCATGCTCCCATGACAAGATGGACAAAGGATCACCCCCATCATCATATCATTGGTGCTCCTGAAGATGGTGTGAAGACAAGGTCAGCCACAGTCAATGAGGCTTTCTTTATGAACTTTTTGAGCATGATAGAGCCAAAGAAGGTCTCTGAAGCCGTTGATGATCCAAACTGGGTAGAAGCAATGCAAGAAGAGCTTTTGGAGTTTGAAAGAAATAAAGTTTGGACCTTGGTTCCTCTGCCCAAAGACAAATATGCCATTGGAACCATGTGGGTATTCAGAAACAAAAAGGATAAGGATGGGATCATCGTCAGAAACAAGGCCAAATTGGTTGCAAAAGGATACTTCCAAGAAGAAGGCATTGATTATGATGAAACCTTTGCTCCAGTTGCTAGGCTAGAAGCCATCAGAATCTTTCTAGCCTATGCAGACCACAAGGGATTCAAAGTTTATAAAATGGATGTCAAATCTTCCTTTCTGAATGGCAAACTACATGAAGAAGTCTATGTCCAGCAACCTCCAGGCTTTGAAAGTTCAGAATTTCCAAACCATGTGTACAAGCTTGACAAAGCTCTGTATGGCCTTAATCAAGCCCCCAGAGCCTGGTATGAAACTCTGTTTACTTTTCTGTTGATAAATCATTTAAGAAAGGTACTGTGGATACTACCCTATTCATTAAGAGATATAAAAATGATCTACTTCTGGTACAAATATATGTTGATGACATTATTTTTGGGTCTACAAACCAAAAGTACTGTGATAGGTTTTCTGAGTTGATGAAAAGTGAATTCAAAATGAGCATGATGGGAGAACTTTCATTCTTCTTTGGTTTACAACTAAAACAAAACATCAGAGGCACCTTTATAAGCCAATCTAAATATGTCTCTGATATTTTGAGAAAATATATGCTCAACAACTCAAATCCAATGAAAACCCCTATTGCCACTTGAGTTAAACTTGACCATGATCCAGATGGTCAAATGTATGGATGTCATGATCTACAGAGGCATGATAGGATCACTTCTGTACTTAACAACAAGCAGACCTGATATAATGTTTGCAACCTGTCTCTGTGCCAGATTTCAAGCAAATCCTAAGGAATCTCATTTGTCTACTGTCAAAAGAATCTTCAAATATCTCAAAGGGACTCAATTTTTGGGTCTCTGGTATCCTTTTAACTCTGGCTTTGAGCTTGTAGCATATACAGATTCATATCATGGAGGATGTAGGAATGATAGAAAGAGTACTTCTAGAAGCTGTCAATTGCTTGGAGAAAAACTTGTGAGTTGGACATCCAAGAAGCAAAACTGTGTCTCAACCTCTTCAGCAGAAGCAAAATATGTTGTTGCTGCTAGTTGTTGTTCATAAGTAATATGGATGAAAACTCAGCTCAGAGATTATGGTCTTGAGTATAACAGAGTTCCAATCCTCCGTGACTCCAAGAATGCTATAGCCATAGCAGCAAATCCAGTTCAGCACTCAAAGACAAAGCACATTGATATAAGGTACCACTTTATCAAAGATCATGTTGAAAAAGGAACAATTGAAATGTATTTTGTTTCAACTGACTTCCAACTTGCTGATTTGTTTACAAAAGCCCTTGATGAAAGGAGATTTAATTTTTTAATCAGTAAATTGGGTATGCTCAATATGTCTTCCTAATCTCTCGACAAAACATCAGAGCCTCTGATAGAGTAATTAGGTTGTACATTTTGTCAGAACCTCTGTTGTTCTCTACAGAGCTCTGTTAGCATATTTTCAACATTTTCTTGTTCATCAGAGCCTCTAGTCTGTTCATTAGAGACTCTATTGTTTGTTTCATTTGTGTTCTTTCGTGTAAATATTTTTCAAATCTTTGCATACTTTAAGGGGGAGCTTAAAAGTTTAATCTGACAAATAAGCTCATCATTTAAGGGGAGTTTTCAAGGTTATTTTGAGTATTAGTTCATTACTCAAGGGGGAGCAAGTCAAAAGAATCAATTCTTTCTAATTTTATGACTTGGCTTGGATAATCAAGAAGAAACCACTTTTGAGAAGGGAAAACCTATTCTGATGAAAACAACTTTGAATATATCTCTGAACATTTCTTTAGAATTAGGTCTCTAAGACTTCACCAGAGCCTCTGACATCTACATCAGAGCCTCTGTGAAACTCCCTGAGACCAAATCTCTGTCTTAAAAGGATTCATTGATCATTTCCTCATCAGGATTAGGATTTTAATGATATCTGGGTAAAGGTGAAACATGTTGAAATGGTTACTTATAATAACATCAGAGAAGATACTCATCAGAGTCTTACTATCAGAAGAAGGGCTCAACAGAGCTCTGTCACTTTCAAATGCCTTGTGCATTTATGAAAAACGTGGACTCTGAGTGCGAGTTTTTTCGAGCCTCAACCACCTGTCACTTGCTAAACCGTAAACTTTGACGGCTCCATTTCAGAAAGTTGTCAGTTCCAAAACACACGTGGCATCTTACGATTGGCCAACTGACAAAAGGCTGTAACCACGTCCCATTTAGACGACGTTCCACTATATGACACTCGAGTACCTTCAATCGTTATCCCTGAACATTGATCGAGTATAAAAACCCATTTCAAAACCCATTTCATTCTTTACGCTTTCAAATCATCTGAGTTCTCAGCTTTTTCCTTCTCCTCTTGCTTTTTCCAAGCTTGAAACCTGCAACTATGGCCGCACAAAACTCTGCTGAATCCAGCCGTGTCGCACCTGTCGATCAAATCGACATCCTAGCATTCCCATTCAACAACAACAACTTTAGAGTTAACCTTGATCCCACACGATACGAACCTCAATACCATGTTATCCTGGAGTTTTTCCATCGATCGAAACTATTCAACGCCCTTACAATGGTGGACACCACAATGCTCCAACTATATGTGTGTGTCTCAGATCCGTGCGACGAACAATGAAATCAATAGATATGAATACGATGTTTATGATTTCAACTTGTCATCCATATAATGCTTTCAATATCAGAGAGTTTACAATTCAGAGTAGGAAAGCAATAAAGACAACTAATTCAATACTCTATAGAAAGAATGACCAACCTAATTTCTAAGGCAAAGCAACCTATATATACCAAGGCCTAATGCCTGAGGCCCAAGACCCATTAAGCCTAAACAAAGCCCATATAACACAATTAAGGCTTTTACAATTAATTAATAAATCTAATTAAGCTCTATATAATTATTTATATATCTTTCTAATATGTAGGACGTTTATGGTCCTAACAATATGTTCAACAATGGTGGTCCAGGTGCCAATATATTGAAGAACAAGGAGGAATCATCGACAAAGTGGATGTTGGAGCTCGTGGAGGAGCATGGATCGTAAGGATCGAACCTAGAACACTTCAGAGGATCTTCAACATTCAGACCCATGCACAACTTAGAATTTAAGCCTACGAAGTTCCACCAGAACAACCAACTCTTGTGGAATTTGTCAGATTTCAAGGCTACAACGAAACCATAAATAAAGTTTGTGCATTCAAGAGGAAGCATTTACCCCCTATTTGGAACTTTATGTTCTCAGTTCTCAACCGAACCCTTACATACAAATCTGGTAGCCTAGACCAGTCCAGCCCTGCCATTCTTAGATAATGTATGGCTTGTATTTTGAAAGGCACTCCGACTATGCAACCATCCTCTATGAGGAACTTCAGAATGTGGTCGAAAATAAGAACAAAGTTCTGGCGAGAGGAAAAGTTGTCGGAGAAGACAAGGCACTGAAGTCTATCTTATTTCGAAGTTTTGTTAGTTTGGCCATCAAAGCAGCGTTTGAAAAGCTGCAACTACTTCAAGAAGGGGCTCCCACTCCAACCTGGACAATGGCTTCCTTCAAGCCAACAAAATCAGGTACTTATACCAACACTTGCAGAGTCCCTAGGACAATGCTCTATTTGATTCATCCAAATCACGTTTCTTTAGCCTCCTATAGACATGTTGCCCAACCTCAAGAACTTGAGGTGAGATCCCCACCATACTTAGGCTCTGAGCCCTTAGTTTATGAATTATCAGAGGAAGAAGAAGAAATGCCCGAGAACAGAGTACCCACAGAGGGGTCTGCCTCTGAGAGAGAGGATGAGGAAGTAGGCAATGACAACAGAGCATCCTCAGGGGAGTCTGTGTCAGAGGAAGAAAAGGAAGTATCTTAAGAGAGAGGGGTCGAGAGTTCGACCTCTTCTGAAGAAAGTGAGGAGAGTGATAGAGAGATTGCTGAGCTTTCTATCCCCATAGGAGCCGAGAGCCATGTGAGTATAGAAGAAAATGTTCGAGTGAACACACATGTGCATTTTAGGACTCCTACCCCAACTCCCAGTGCAAGCACACCATCTATGCATGGTGATCTAGACCAAATGAATATTGAATCAGAGGTGCCCACCTCGAACCCCGACCAGCCTAAACCATCAGAGGCAAGTCTTCATGCCTCTGACATGCACATAACCAGGGAAACCAACTTGAATAACGCTACCCATTTGCCCAGGGTAATGATAGGTCACAACCACATGATGATGCCTCTATGGCTCATCTTTCTAAAGAGGAACAACTTAGAACCTTCGGTAACTTCAGGTTTACCCGTAGGGATTGTGTTACTCAGGGACAATATGACAGCCTAGTAGCACAAGGATTGGATTGCCCAGATCGCAATACCAACTCCCATATTTACTTCACTCTCTCAGATTCTGAGACTAAGGGAGTAGAAGCAAACCGAATGCCCAGAGATGATTCTCCTTTGAGAGAACATCGAGGATTAGGTGGAAGTCCTCTCAGAGTCAACGACAATACAACTCTGAACAGAGGCCTCTCAGAACTCGAGAGAAACTTGGAGTCACGTGTTGACCCCAAGCTTACCTGTTCTGATCTAATTACAAAGTGGAGTTCACAGACTTTTGCAAAGAGATCAGAGACTCCTTGAATGAGTATAAACTTACAACCACAGGTGCCAATGATCAGAGGGTTACTGCTGACGAAGCTCTGAAAGGTGAGCTTACACTTGTCAAGGATCAGCTGGCAGAAATATCTCAGAGACTAACAGATCTGGAGAAAAAGAGCTCCGAAGAAACTCTGAAGCTACAGTTAGAGATTAAAGCGCTAAAGGATAAAATAGACAACCACCAGAGGGAAAGTTCCACCAGACCAATCCAACCTCCCTCTATGCAATTATCAGAGGCAAACCTCAGCACCATATCAGAGGTAATTACTAAGACTATCTCTGCTGCTCTTGCCAACCTTCCATCAACTTCTATAGAGCCTACTCCAGATGTTGCTGCTCCTACCCCTGCCCTTGCACATCCAAAGGCGCTCCCCATCGACAGAGCATATAAGGGCGCATTCAGGAAAGATGTCCTCAGCAGAATGATTACTATCTCTTCCATGTTCGTGGCCAAAGCACAAACAACTGAAAAACATCTGCAAGCCTCACTTGAGGTCCACAAGATGGACTTCAATAATCAAGCTGATGAGATCAGAGCCGCTGTAACAGAGGTGGAGGATACTCTGAAAGAGGTCGCAAAGAATTTCGATGACCTGGTGTGTGATATTTCCACCAGAAAGAGATCAGCCGCAGGTGAGCCGTCTACCAGAGACTTCAAGAGGCCAAGGTTTGTTGCTGACAACGACGATGAATCAGACAGTGCAGATGAGTTGTCAGAGCAACAAAAGGGGGAGAATGAGATGAATGTTGAAGTTGACTACACCTTCAGAAACACAACCATCAGAACCAACATAGCAGAAGCTTCAACCTCTAGTGAACCCAACACTGAAACCATAAACATTGACTCACCAAATCCCTCACCCACCAGAACTGAACCAGAGAGGCAAAACTAAACCTCTACTGATGAAAACCCTATCCAAACCAACATCATTGCAACCATGGGTGTCCATAATTCAAACCAAGAGGAAACCCCAGAACCCATGGACATTCCAACAGAGGAAGAAGAAGCCAAGAAAGAAACGGCTGAAAAAGAGAAAGAAGACAAAGGGAAGGGCAAAATGGCAGCAGAGAATGCTAAAAACCAAACTGAGCCCAACCATGAATTCATCCTAGAGGCACCAAATCAACCACCACCAGAAAGATCTACACCTCAAGGACACCCTCCATCACTTAAAGAGGTATTCTCCTATCTTATTGACAGAGACTTGATCTCACAAGACTCTACACCTATCAATCCGAACCTCAATCCCAAGAGAGCACACACACTAACAGATGAAAGAAGGAGATTCATTACAGAGAAGACCAACATAAGTGGAGGAGTGTACTCTGAGCTGGCCATTACAAAGATTCGATGTATCAACCACAGAACGTTCGCCTTCAATAGGGTTTTCTATCATGATTATGTTGTGGAAAGGTTTGATAACAGAATACATGTGTTCAACGACAACGACCTAGTGCTCATCAACACCTATGATCTGCTCCACCTGCACTCCTTCTACGTAACTTCTCTGATCGACTATAGACTGCCAGAAAAACTACAAGGTATGAAATTGAACTTGCCATGGAAGAACATGTGAATCTTAGAACTCAGATTGACTTCCAGCATGGCGTCACGTTTGAATTGGAGAAGTTAAGCATTGGTCCCTAGATGAGAGTCTTGAGGGTATTGAACACTATCCCTCAGGATCTCTGGTAGCTGAATCTGAAGCCTTCATCGTTCGTCAGAAAGGAGTAAAGAAGGCCATACGCTCTGTGGAAGTTCCCAAATACTCAACTCAATCTCTGAAGTCATTGAAGAAAATTGTGCAAGAAAGAGTTGGAAGTAAAAAGTGCCCTGAAGAAGTCATCAAAAACTTTGTCAGGAACATAGATCTTACCTAGAGTTTAGGGAATTAATTATGAGATTTGATAGAATTCTTAGAGGCAACTTTTATGATTAAATTTACTTTCTTTTGTATTGCAATATAATTTATGCTTTAAAGAAGTAAATGATTTTTACAGAGGATGACTTTCTCCTCTTTGTCTTTAGTTAGGTTATCTCTGTAACATAGCAATAGTTGTATTTTCAATACTTAGGGGGAAATTGTTAGCCCCAAGTATTCCAATGTAAAAGTATTGAAAATATCACAAGTCAGAAGAACGTCAAAGACCAAACGTCAAAGACCAATCTATCAGAAGACCATTAGAGCTCTGGGGAATGATCTCTGATGACCAAGACCTCTGTGAAGCCGAAGACTCGTAGAAATTCTCTAAGTGTTAGATTAGTGTTTGTACTTTCCACGTCAGCCCTAAAAGGATAATAACACCTTTACACGTGTCATTCCAGGGTTAGATAGTACACTGTTCTACACTTTATTAGGCTATAAATAGAGAGTAGTGAGCACAATCCATTCCACTATCTGTGTACGTTTTGTAGCCTGAGAGAATTCAGAAGAAACACACAGACTTAGGTGTTCTTGGTGTTCTTCATATCAATATACGAGCAGTTTGTTATTCATTCTCATATTATTTACTGTTCAAATATTGTTATTCTCTCATTGTTCTTATTATGCAATCACTCACCATCAAACAGTATTATGAATATTCTTTCGCTATCTTTGATATCTCTGTTTGAGTGAGACAAGGTGAATCTGGGAACCTACACATATCAATAACAAACTATTGGTCATAGGTTTCTTGAGATATAAATACTCAACTTCGCTCCAAAAACCTACAACTGTCTTTTTAGACACAATCTAAGATATAACATTTTCCCCATAACCATCTACAAAGTAGTAAATTCCCATGCTTCCATTTCCTTAGCCCTAAGTTCAGAGATATTAGGGTTTAACTCATCTTTAGAAAATACTACTGCATGGACTCTATTCTTTCTAAGTGTAGCGGATGTTGTGAAGTGCCATTTATAAAAGTTACCATCCCCATTCCAAGTATGTATACGAATCTCAGCCCTAGATAAATTAAATGTACCCTTTTGGTATGGTCTTTGTGTTTGGTTTGAGTCACTGACACCAAATGGGTTTTTTGGTTCAACCATATAGACAAATATATGCGCTAACAAGATTATGTATATTTTCTACACAAACGCTAAATCCAGATCTGAAGCTCTGATACCAATTGTTAGGATGGATATGCCACAAATACAATGCTAGCAAGTGATTTCTAAGGCCCCTCAACTTGTAGAAATCCAAGAGCACAACAAACAAACCAAAATATGGATAACAACGATCTAGATGTTGCATAATATACTCTATCAAAGATAAACAACCCACAATACAGATAATAACAAGATATGTTAGAATCTACGCATATAACAAGTTCACAAACTAATAGTACGATAATTTAACATGGTTCCGCTATCGGTGTGATAGCGTATATCCACCAGGAGAGCGCACGATTTTTATTACAAGATTTTTATTACCGCCAAGAAGATTATCAAGTGCTTGTAAAAAGATCCTTTGATCCAAGATCAACTAGAAAATTTTCAAGAACATCAAGAACACTCTCATAAACTCACGTATAATGTATAAATAAACAAGTTTCATGAGTTTGTGGTGTTGTATGTTGAGGAAGCCAAATAATGTATTTTTAAGGTTGGGGCTAATAGGTTATATATATATATATATAACAATATAAGTGTAGGTTCCCAGATTCACGTTGTATCATATTAATGGTAGTAAAATAGACAGCGGAAGCATATTAAATAAAGCCATTAAAATGAGTGATTGTGTAAACGATAAGTGAACTATGAGAATCAAATATTGAACAGTAAAATGATAACAAGATCAGATATAAAAGCTGCTCATATATTGATAATGAATCACACCAAGAACAAGTTAAAGTGTGTTCGGAAATCTCATAGGACAACAATATCGTACGGAGGTAGTGCTCGGGATTGCTGCAGTGTGTGCTTAAACAATTGTGGAAAAACTACTCTTCCCAAAAGCTTACAATTGTTGTTCCACTACCTCGCTATTTATAGACCTGATAAAGTGTAGACAGTGTACTATCGTACCCTTGAATGACACGTGGAAAGTGTGTCTCCAATCTTTAGGGCATACGTAGAAAGTATGGACACGTGTCTAACACTTAAGGTTTCCTACGAGACTTAGGCTGACAGAGGTCTTTTACTTCACAGAGCTCTGTCGCAAGAGCTCTGTTGGTCTTTTGTAGAATACTTGTTCTCTTGTTGGAATTCTTCGACAGAGCTCTGATGATCTCTGTTGGATCCGACAGAGCTCTGTTGAGCTCTGTTGGTCTTCTTGATGAACTTCTTCCAAGTCTTCTGTCTGATCTCTGTTGGTCTTCTGACTTGAACTATTTTCAATACTTTTACATAACATATACTTGGGGCTAACAATCTCCCCCTAAGTATTGAAAATACAAATTTACATTTGACAGAGATTTAAACAAAAGAACAGAGAACTTTTACCCCTGTTGAAACCTTGCACTAATCTTTTAGAATGTTACAAAAAGATTAAAAGACCAGTACATTTAAGCAAAATTATCTCCCCTTAAGATTCTGTCAAATCTTCTGATGAGTTCTCGGAAGTTGATCATAAGATAGATCTGGGTGATGAAGTTTCTCTGTTGCTCTTCCGGACATTTCTCTTGGGAGATTTTGAATGATATCTCTGAGGTATTCCAGCGACTCTATTGAGTACTTGTGGATTTCAGAAGCTCTGAGGGCCTTCTTGATTTTTCTCTGTCGGCAGATGAACACTGGTGGATCTCCAACTACGGTTCCGGTTCTGTAGTGCTCATAGCCTTGAAGGCTCTCATTTGGTGGAGCAGTCGCTAGTTCTTCTACTTCGAACTCTATGCCTAGATGAAAGTCAATCTGAATTCTTAGATTTATGTGCTCTTGCATAGCGAAGCATACCTCAGGAAGTGCTGTTCTTGCCTCTTTGTATCTGTCACAGAAGTTGTAACAGTAGGCATGGAGTTGAATCAGATCATAAGGGTTCAGAAGTACCAGGTTGTTTTCATTGAAGTGCTCAACCCTGTTGTCGTTTGATTCAACTATGAACTCGTGATAGCGCATTTGTATTCTGTTGTGCTGAAAGGTCTTCTGCTTGATGTCTACGATTCTGCGGATTCCAAAGTCTGAGTTTATATTGCTGTTCAATCTGGACTTGGTTTCGATGAATTTCCGTCTAACGTCAGAGATAGTATTTATCCTGCAGGGGCTTAAGTATGGATTGATGGGCACAGCATTTGTGGGGATGGTGTCATGGTCACCATAAAGATAGGCAAAGATTTCTTCTAGTGGAGGTTTGCCAGAATGTTGAGTTGAGGATTCGGGGTTCTGTTCTGTTGGCATGGGATTTGGGTCTTCATGAGTTTCTGCCATGAGTATGTCAATGTAGGCAGATTCTTGTGTTGTTTGGGTTTGGACTTGAGGTTGGGCTTGTTTCAATGTTTCTTCAGCAGAGAATGGGTCGGTTCTCTCTGGTTCTGTTCTTGGTGAAGTAGGAGGGGTGTCCAGGATAATAACCCAGGTGGTTGTTGAGAGGATTCTGTAGGCTTGATGATTCTGTCTTTGAACATGTAATCAAAAACCACCATAGTCACCTCTGGTAAGTCTTCAGAAGTATTCCCTTGGTCTCCTACTTTAGCTGCCTCAGCCTCAGATACCTTTTCTTTTCCCTTAGCAGATCCCTCAGCCTCTGTTGCAGGTTCCTTTTCCTTCTCTTTTTCCTTCTCTTTCTCCTTCTCCTCCTCTTTATCCTTCTCTTTCTCCTTCTCCTTCTCTTCATCCTTCTCTTTCTCCTTCTCTTTCTCCTTCTCTTTCTCCTTCTCCTCTTTATCCTTCTCTTTCTCCTTCTCCTCCTTCTCCCCCTTTTGTTGTTCTGAGGACTCACCCATCTGATTGTCTGACTGATCTTCTGTTGCATCCTCAAAGTCATCATCATCGTCAGAGGATTCAATTCGAGCTTTTGGTGAGAGCGGAACAACAAACTTTGGGTTAGCCTTATGCCTTTTGCTCGAAGGTTCTTCTGCAGGTGCTTCTTCAGCATGTCGTTTTGATGTAGAGGTCTGTAAAATAATATTATTGAAGTCTAAGGCTGCTTTTCGCATCACCTCTTCTACCTCTGTTGCTGCACCTCTGATTTCTTCCACTTGAGATTTGAAGTTGACCTTGTGTGTATCGAGTGAGGCTTGCACATGCTGTTCTGTTGATTTGGCCTTCATCACGAATTTTGAGGAGATTGACATCATTTTGCTTAGAACTTTTCTGCTGAACTCACCCATCTGACCGACAGTCATTGGGTCTGGGACCAGAGAGCTGGATAGGTGCGGCAGAAGAAGTTGTGGCTTCTGTGATGGCGGTCTTAACAGAGTTGTTGATCAGCTCTGTCAAGGTTCTGATGTTGGAGTCTGATAGAGAAGGGGTTGGCAGGGTTCTGTTCATCTGAGCCGTATGATTTTCTGCTAAGAGCGTCTTCAGAGCGGCTACTTCTGTAGTTAATGTCTGAACCTTTTCCTGGAAAGAAGCATTCTCCTTGCGGATCAGCTCCTCCTTTTGATCATTGATGAGTTTATACTCATTCAAGGAGTTGTTGATACTGTCACAGAAGCTTGTGAACTCTGCTTCAAGAGTTGTTTTTAGGTTGGCTCTTGCAGGACTTCCACCCGATCCTTGATGTTCCCTTTGAGGGGAAACAACTACAGGTGTTCTGATCAGAGTTTCCTCTTCCAGCTCAGGTTCTGAAGAAGGAAATCTGGTGTTATGGGAAGCATTTGGATCAAGCATTGTCTTCCCTTGTTCTACTATGGTCTCCCATTGTCCCCGAGTCGGACAGATGCTACGTGAGATTACAAAGATCTCTGGTCTAGTTTGTGTAGTCTCTAAATGAGCCACAGAGGCATCATCGTGTGGAGGTGACCTATCGATGTCGTGTGGAAAAGTGACATCATTACCGAATATGGATCCCCCAGTTTCGTGCATATCAGAGGCATGAAGTGTTGCCTCTGATGGTATAGGCTGGTTGGGGTTCGAGGTGTGCACCTCTGTTTCAATATCCCTCTGGTCTTGATCACCAGGGATAGCATGTGTGGAAGCACTGGGATGTGGGGTAGGATTTCTCTCAGATGTGTCATCTTGGACATCTTCTTCTATCCTCACATTTTCCTCGGATCCTATGGCTGTAGAACACTCGGGTTCCTCTCTGTTATCCTCTTTCTCACAAGTATCAGAGGAAAGAACTTCGACCTCTGGTGACTCCTGTACTTTTTGAACAGCCTCTCTAGGAGATGCTCTGTTCTCTAATTCCACTCTAGAGGAAGACCCCACTTCGGGTACTCTTGCCTCTTCTTCCACTCCTATTTCCTCACTCGTACTCTCTTCAGATGGCTCAGAGCCTAAGTATGTTGGGGTTCTCACCTCAGGTTCTTGAGGTTGAGCAGCATGTCTATAGTTTTGGATAGAAATGTGGTCTGGGCTTATCAGAGCGAGCATTGTACCTGGAACGCGTCGAATGAGGGGATATTCTCCTGAAGTGGTGGGATTGAATCTGGTCATGACCCAGTTCCTGAACGTGTTGCCTTGTTGAGTCAATTTGTAAGATCCCACATTGGTTGGGGAGGGGAACAAAGGTTGCCTTATAAGAGGAACTTGATACCTCCCCTATCAGACGCGTTTTAAAACCGTGAGTCCGGGTGTGTGGACAAAGCGGACAATATCTGGTACGGTTGGCCTGGGATGTTACAGATGGTATCAGAGCCTGGAACCGGACTGGTGTGCCAGCGAGGACGCTGGGATCCCAAGGGGGGTGGATTGTAAGATCCCACATTGGTTGGGGAGGGGAACAAAGGTTGCCTTATAAGAGGAACTTGATACCTCCCCTATCAGACGCGTTTTAAAACCGTGAGTCTGGGTGTGTGGACAAAGCGGACAATATCTGGTACGGTTGGCCTGGGATGTTACACAATTCCAGACTCTGAAATGCTCTTCTGATCACCAACCCGATAAACCTTGGAAACTTGATGTTCTTTAGGAATTTATGTTGCCCAACTTCTCCTCCTTTGGCAATGACAGAGGTCTTGAGATTGACAGCAGTGAGAAGGTCGGTGTAGAGAATGCTGGCATAGTCAAGATTTCTTTGAAAGAACAATCCATACATTATCTGTAGGATTTCTATGCTGGCTTGATCTTGACTACCAGATTTTCCTGTGAGGGTTCGGTTCAGTGCAGAGAACATGAAATTCCACACTGGTGGTAGATTCTGTCTTTTGAATGCTCCGATTCGGGTGATATCTTTGTTGTAGCCTAGAAATCGTACAAACTCCAGAAGGACAGCAGTATTGGGTGGCTTCTCGAAAGCTTCTATGTTGAGCTGTTGCTTGCTCTTCATTCCAAGGATTCTATGCAGGGTAGTTGCTCTGATTCTGATCGTTCTAGAACCTCCATCTTGACCGGAATCCACATTGCCGATTATTCCGTTGAGCTCTTCTACGTGTTGGCATGTAGTCCACCATTGTTTGATGTAGAGCTCATGAATGTTGTCGTCGAAGTCTGTTAGGGCTTTGAAGATTTCTGAGTTTCTGAAGAACTCCAGAAATATGTGGTATGTGGGTAGATAGAGAGCAGGGTTTGGATCTAATCGATGGTTGCTTTCAGCAAATTCGTATGGAAGAATAACAATTTGGTCGACGGGACCAATACGGCTTGAATCTGCTGAGTGTTGGGGGTTTGCCATTGTTGCAGGTTTGGGTTTTGAAGGTTTGAATGAAGAGAAAAGATGAACAGGGTTTTAGATAACTTAGAAGGCGTAAGAAATGGAAAGGTTTAAAGGAAATGGGTATTTATATGGGAAATGTGTGGCTGGATCACGGTCATAGGTACTGTAGGTACTCGAGGGTTGATTAGTGGAACGGTTGCTACAGTGAGAACGTGGGAACAGCTAGCGGTTTGTCTTTCAATCAGAGATTGCCACGTGGATTTGTTCTGACCACTTTTTGTGCAAGTAAACCGTCGTGGTTAGAGATGTGTGGGTTACAAGTGGTCGACGTTTAGAAATGACCCGCACTCTGATGACGTGTTTCTGATGACGTGGCATAACAAGTTAACAGAGCTCTGATGGAGCTGTGTTAAGTTGCTTCTTGTGTGGCCTTCATTTCTTACTGTTACCTTTACCAGAACTTGTTCTGATGTGAGATGGTCAGAACTTTACATGATTAAACAGAGTTCTGATGAGAAGCAACAGAGGCTCTGATGAGATGTCAGAGTTCTGACTGGTTCTCCAAAAGATTTAGCTTTAAGCTCAAAAAGCAAAGTCAATTTGGTTTGGAAATTTGATTATTGACTTGCTCCCCCTAAAACCATGCAGTTTTCCTTTATAAGCTCCCCCTCGATAGATTAGTCCCCCTCTTTTTTTTTGATAAACAAAAGAACGCTTTTGTACGACCATGGAGAGAAAAAATGTGTGACAGAATTCTTGTGTACAACAGAACTCTGTTGAACTATCCTACCCAACCTTTTGACAGAGCTCTGGTAGAAACAACAGAGCTTCTGTTGATTTTAAACAGAGTTAGGAGGACAAGTTCAGCATACCCAGTTTGCTGATTAGGAAGTTAAATCTCCTTTCATTTAGGGCTTTTGTAAACAAATCAGCAAGCTGGATGTCTATTGAAACAAAGTACATTTCAATAGTCCCTTTTTCAACATGATCCTTTATGAAGTGATACCTTATGTCGATGTGCTTGGTCTTTGAGTGCTGAATTGGATTCGCAGTTATGGCAATGGCACTCTTGGAGTCACATAGAATTGGAATCTTACCACACTCCAGACCATAATCTCTGAGTTGTGTCTTCATCCATATTACTTGGGAACAACAACTAGCAGCAGCAACATATTCCGCTTCTGCTGTAGAGGTTGAAACACAGTTCTATTTCTTGGATGTCCAACTCACCAACTTTTCTCCAAGCATTTGGCAGTTACCAGGGGTACTCTTTCTGTCGTTCTTGCATCCACCATAGTCTGAGTCTGTGTAAGCTACAAGCTCGAAACCAGAGTTAAGAGGATACCAGAGACCCAAAAATTGAGTCCCTTTCAGATATTTAAAGATACGTTTGACAGCTGTTAAATGCGTTTTGGTAGGATTTGCCTGAAATCTGGCACAGAGACATGTTGCAAACATTATATCAGGTCTACTGGCGGTTAAGTACAAAAGTGACCCTATCATGCCTCTGTAGTGCTTGACATCTGTTGGTTCACCATTAGGATCAGAGTCAAGTTTAACTCCAGTGGCAATAGGAGTTTTCATTGGTTTTGAATCATTGAGCTTATATTTTTTCAACATGTCAGAGATGTATTTGGACTGACTTATGAAAGTCCCTCTGTCAGATTGTTTGACTTGTAAACCCAGGAAGAAAGAGAGTTCTCCCATCATGCTCATTTTGAATTCACTTTTCATTAAAGTTTCAAAGTTATCACAGTACTCTTGCCGTGTAGACCCAAAGATAATATCATCAACATATATTTGTACCAGAAGTATATCATTTTTATATCTCCTGAAGAATAGAGTTTTATCGACGGTACCTTTTTCGAAGTGATTGACCAACAGAAATTTGGACAGAGTTTCATACCAGGCTCTGGGAGCTTACTTAAGACCGTAGAGAGCTTTGTCTAGCTTGTAAACGTGGTCTGGAAACTCTGAGCATTCAAAACCAGGTGGTTGCTGGACATAGACTTCTTCTTGTAGTTTGCCATTCAGAAATGCAGACTTGACATCCATTTGATAGACCTTGAAACCCTTATGAGCAGCATAGGCTAGGAAGATTTTGATTGCTTCTAGCCTAGCCACAGGAGCAAAGGTTTCGTCATAGTCAATCCCTTCTTCATGTCTATATCCCTTTGCAACCAGACGGGCTTTGTTTCTGATGATAATCCCATCTTCATCCTTCTTGTTTCTAAACACCCATTTGGTTCCAATGGCTGTTTTTCCTTTTGGGAGTGGAACCAAGGACCAGACTTTATTTCTCTCAAATTCCAGAAGCTCTTCTTGCATAGCTTCGATCCAATTTGGGTCCTCTAGGGCTTCAGAAATCTTCTTCGGCTCAATCATGCTTAGAAAATTTACAAAGAAAGCTTCATTGATTGTGGCCGATCTTGTCTTTACACCATCTTCAGCATCACCAATTATAAGATGATGAGGATGATCCTTTGTCCATCGTGTCATGGGAGCATGGACAACGGGTGGCGTTTGTGCTTCTGATGGGAAAAGACGAACTTCAGCATCAGAGTTCTGTAGGTTTGGACCAGGGCTCTGTGGCACACAACTTTGGAGAGTGGCCTCATTGCTCTGAGAGTCATTAACAGGGCTCTGTGATGGTGAACTTTCAAACAAGGAATTTCTTCCGACGTTTGTCATCAGAGGTGATGAAGGCTCTTGTTCAGGTTCTCTTTCAATCTGGTGAGGTTCCTCATTTCTCTGAATTACTCCTGTAGACAGAGTAGATGGTGAAGTATTAGAGGGACCAGTGAGAGATGTACCTGTCAGATTTTGATCTGTTGAGTTCTGAGCTTGATCTCATCTGTTAATGTTATCATAGGAATCATCATCGAAGAAATCATTTAACATGAGATTGATGTCTTTTTCCCTTGATCTAGAGGAAGTTATCTTCTCTTGTTCTGTCTGTATCCCCTCTGTTGATTTTCGATCAGAGGAGCTTGATATGCTTTCATCAAAGGACACATTTACACTCTCTTGAATGACCCGACATCTAGTGTTGTAGACTCTGTAGGCTTTAGAGGTTAAGGAATAACCAATAAAGATTCCTTCGTCTGCTTTCTTGTCAAACATTCCCAGATGTTCTTTGTCATTCAGTATGAAGCACTTGCAACCGAAGACATGAAAGAATTTCACATTTGGTATTCTGTTGTTAATGAGTTCATAAGGAGTCTTCTTGAACCTTTTTACAATTACAGCTCTGTTTTGGGTAAAACATGCTCTTGAGACTGCTTCTTCCCAGAAGTTCATTGGAAGGACAGAGCCAGCCAACATGGTTCTGGCGGCTCCTACCAGAGTTCTGTTCTTTCTTTCCACAACTCCATTCTGTTGTGGAGTTCTGGCAGCTTAGAAGTTTTGGGAGATTCCTTCCTCTGTTAGGTATGCATTGATTATGTCATTCTTGAATTATGTCCCGTTATCACTTCTCAACTTCTGTACCTTTAGATCTAACAGAACCTGTATCCTTTTCAACAAACTTATCAGAATTTCTGGGACATCATATTTTACTCTGATGAACTCAATCCAAGTATATCTAGAGTATTCATCAATTAAAACAAGGATATACTTCTTGCCCGACAGACTTTGCACAAAGATTGGACCGCATAGATCCACATGAAGCATATGCAATGGTCTGGGACAACTATGATCACTCTTTGTTCTGTGTGAAGATCTTTTCATCTTTCCAAGTTCACAAGTAGAACAGAGATGGTCTTTGTCAAATTTCAGAGAAGGAAGTCCTTTTACTAACTTCAGTTTCACGAGTTTGTCAAGATTTCGAAAGTTTAAATGAGCAAATCTTTTGTGCCAGAGCCAGGCATCTTCATTATTCAAAGACACTAAACAGAGTCTCTCTGTTGTAGTGTTTTGGTTTGGTTTGAAATTCATTTTGTAAAGATTGCCTTTTCTATCAGCTCTTAAGAGTTCTTGACCAGTCTCGGAAAGTAACAAGAAACAATACTTCTTCCTAAAATTGACATCGAAACCGTGATCACAGAGTTGACTTATACTGAGTAGATTATGATTTAATCCTTCAACATAAGCAACTTCAGAGACTGAAACACCACCATTTACTAATGTACCATAACCTTTAATCTGTCCGCCATTGTCTCCTCCGAAGGTTACCGCACTTCCCATCTTGTTTTTGAAAGAAGTTAACAGCTCCTTATTCCCCGTCATGTGCTTGGAGCATCCAGAATCCAAGTACCAGATCTGCACATGAGGTTTCTGCAAGACATATTAGTTCTTTTTAGGTACCCATCTCATAATGGGTCCTTTCTTGTTAGGTTTTGGTGGTGCGTCAGAGGTTTTCCTATGTGTGTTCGGAGTGGTCGTGGAGTTTTTCTTTTGAACAGAACGACTCAGAACACAGTGAGGACCATTCAGATGATTCTATAATTTCAATAACAGTTGAATACAATTGCAGTTGATGGAGCATGACTGATGCACATTGTTTTTATTCAAAAATTGTTTGGATGAAGCTTGATTCTGAAAGATTTTAGGACCGTATGTCTTTGCATACAATCTGTCCTGACTTCGTTTCTTAAAAACAGACTCGATTGATGTGAGGTTCTTTGAATTTGACTCTTTTGACATGAAATTCTTGGAAATGGACTCATTTGAGCGAAAAGAATTTCTTCCTTGATTTACACCGGAATTCGGAACAGACTTAGCTATCCACTTTCCCTTTTGTTCTGGTGTGAATCTTACAGGTTTGAAAGCAAGAGGAACATTTGAGTTTACAAAGACATTTTTGTTTTTCTCTTTCTTCTCTACTTATACTGCATTAGAACCAAGAATCTTGAAATCTTTGTTGTTAAAGCTTGTTACTGGTATAAATCTTGACTGTTTCTTAAAGAAAGAAACATCCTCTTTTAGATCCGGAGATCCTACCGGTAGTTGCTTTAACTTGTGTAAGATGTTCTTTCGACCACAGAAGATCTGTTCATCTACCTCGGAGTCAGAGTCACAATTAGAGGCTAGAAAGTCTCTAGTGGCTCTGTTGGAGGAATTTGATTCAACGGGTATGACAGGAATATTTGTTTTAACAGATCTGAACTTTCTCATCTTTGGTTTTAAAGAATCAGAGATAGCATTTTCTTCAATAACTTTCAACAAATCTTCTTCAAAAGATGTTCTTATAGATTTAGAGGTAGGAGAGAAAACCGGTGCTTCTGGATTCAGCTTGCTCTGTGGTATTTCAACAGAGGGGTCTGTCGCAGAAGTAACAGACTTCTGTCCTTTGAAAGAATTGAAGTTGAAGATCTCTTTAGTGCCCAAGTTCTTAACAGAATTAGGAAGTATGATTCTAGCTCTTCCTTGATCAAGAATAAACTCTGAGGATGGTTTTAAAACCTTCTTTTGACCAGAGGAGTCATAGCTGACGTTCCTATAGTTAAGATGTTTTGGTTTTGAGAAAGCATCTGAGATTTTGGTTCTTTTGAAAACGGCATTACCAGATATCACGTCCTCTTGGATTTTCCCAATACAAAAGGCGGAGGACAAAGATGTCTTCTTCCTTTCGTTGTAGGGAGCAAGGTCAGAGAAACCAAGACCTTGCGTATCCATCTGTGAATTTATCTTGATATGCACATCTTGTGCATCTTGGTACTTTTTAATCTGAATTTCTTTCTTTTGTAGGGATTGATGAAGTATTTCCCTTTCTCATTGAAAATAATCAGTTAGAGCAACAGAGTTGAGTCTCTCTGTTTCAGACTGTTTCAACTTTTCAGACTTCTGTTTCAAATCATTTTCATAAACTTTGATCTTTTCAGAAAACAGACTTTCCTTCTTCTTTTGTAAGATTTCTAACTCAGATTTTTCTTTGAAGATTTCTTCCTTTTCTTGTTCCAAGAGTGTCTTTTCTCTCTTGTAAAAAGATAGGTCCTTTTGAGCTAGTTTTCTTCAGAAAGTTTTTTGTTTTAGAAGCTGAAATTCCTCATTCAACATGGAAACATGCATTTCTAATTCTGAGTCAGATTTAGATTTAGATGAGCATACCTTGGCACTAGGTCTGGTGGTCTCCAGCGCTCTGTCGTCAGATTCTGTCGTGGTAAGAGCAAATGCATGAGCTAGATCTTCTTCTTCTGTTGTTCCCTTCGTTATTTCTGGTTCTCCAGTCATCCAGTCAACAGCTGCTTCTAAACTTTCATCATCCACAACAACTCCACAGAAGTTGGCTTGTTCTGGTTCATCATCAGAAGATGAGTCAGAGACCCAATTTTCCATTTCAGCAACATAACTTCTTTCTCTTTAATTGTACTTGTATTTGTTTTTGTAGTAGTCCTGGTCTTTTACCAGTTTGCCTCTACAATTAACAGAGAAGTGTCCAGGTTTGCCGCATCTGAAGCAGCGTCCATCATTTTGATTGATGGGCTGGGCTGCATCGGCCTTCTGTTGTGCTGGTGGATTTTCTCTTCTTTGTGGAGGTTTCCCTAATTTTGTGGCAACTCTGTTGGAACTTTGCTCTGGTGCTGTATATCCTCTTCTGTCTTCCCTTCCTTCTCTCTCATATCTGCCTCATCTGTCGAACTTATTGCCAAATCTCTTGTTAAATTGCTGAGTTATTAAAGCAAGAGATTGGGCAAAGGCTTGAATGTCATCATCCTCTGATGAGCTCTCATCTGTTTCACTTTCTGCAATCAAACTTTTCTTTCCTTTCTTTTTATCAGACTTTTCTTTCTTTTTTTCTTTGCTTGAACTCTCTCTGTTGGACCTTTCAGATGTGGTTTTCTTAGAATCAGAAACTAAGGCGATTGGACCAGCACTGATGGATTTGCCTTTTTGCTTGACAACCTCCTTTTCTTGTGCGGCCAAAGTGCCATACACATCCGTTAAAGACCATACGTCTAAGTCCTGATTAGCTTGTCAAGACATGGACAGATTTAACCATTCATCATTCAAACTTTTCAAAAACAGAACATTGTTATCTTCCTTCGACCTAACAACCCCACATTTTTTGCATTTATTGATCAACACATTAAATCTGTTGTAGGTTTGCTGTAAGGTTTCCTCAGGAAGTGCCTTGAAATCGTTGTATTCATTTATACATTGGGTCCTTTTGTTCTTTTGGGTCTTGATACCACCCTCAAGTTGATTAAGAAGTTGATCCCAGATTTCCTTAGCAGTAACACATGAATCTAGTTCTTGAAATATTTCGTTTGGAATGGCCATAATCAGTAGTCTAACTGCTTTAAGATCATTTTCCATTTTTAGATTTTCCTCATCAGTAAAACCTGTGGTTTTAACTTCATAATGAGCTGGAATGTCAGCAGTAATTCCTGTTGCGGGTACACGGGGAACAAAAACCATGGGTTGGAATGGTCCATCCGTGACAGATCGCATGAGGTCTTTATCCATACCATCGAAAAAATTAACCATCCTGATTTTCCATTGAGGATATACATCTCTCAGAAGAGTAGGGATTGATGAAGTATTTCCCTTTCTCTTTGAAAATAATCAGTTAGAGCAACATAGTTGAGTCTCTCTGTTTCAGACTGTTTCAACTTTTCAGACTTCTGTTTCAAATCATTTTCATAAACTTTGATCTTTTCAAAAAACAGACTTTCCTTCTTCTTTTGTAAGATTTCTAACTCAGATTTTTCTTTGAAGATTTCTTCCTTTTCTTGTTCCAAGAGTGTCTTTTCTCTCTTGTAAAAAGATAGGTCCTTCTGAGCTAGTTTTCTTAGCTCCTATTCTTCAGAAAGTTTTTTGTTTTAGAAGCTGAAATTCCTCATTCAACATGGAAACATGCATTTCTAATTCTGAGTCAGATTTAGATTTAGATGAGCATACCTTGGCACTGGGTCTGGTGGTCTCCAGCGCTCTGTCGTCAGATTCTGTCGTGGTAAGAGCAAATGCATGAGCTAGATCTTCTTCTTCTGTTGTTCCCTTCGTTATTTCTGGTTCTCCAGTCATCCAGTCAACAGCTGCTTCTAAACTTTCATCATCCACAGCAACTCCACAGAAGTTGGCTTGTTCTGGTTCATCATCAGAAGATGAGTCAGAGACCCAATTTTCCATTTCAGCAACATAACTTCTTTCTCTGTAATTGTACTTGTATTTGTTTTTGTAGTAGTCCTGGTCTTTTACCAGTTTGCCTCTACAATTAACAGAGAAGTGTCCAGGTTTGCCGCATCTGAAGCAGCGTCCATCATTTTGATTGATGGGCTGGGCTGCATCGGCCTTCTGTTGTGCTGGTGGATTTTCTCTTCTTTGTGGAGGTTTCCCTAATTTTGTGGCAACTCTGTTGGAACTTTGCTCTGGTGCTGTATATCCTCTTCTGTCTTCCCTTCCTTCTCTCTCATATCTGCCTCTTCTGTCGAACTTATTGCCAAATCTCTTGTTAAATTGCTGAGTTATTAAAGCAAGAGATTGGGCAAAGGCTTGAATGTCATCATCCTCTGATGAGCTCTCATCTGTTTCACTTTCTGCAATCAAACTTTTCTTTCCTTTCTTTTTATCAGACTTTTCTTTCTTTTTTTCTTTGCTTGAACTCTCTCTGTTGGACCTTTCAGATGTGGTTTTCTTAGAATCAGAAACTAAGGCGATTGGACCAGCACTGATGGATTTGCCTTTTTTCTTGACAACCTCCTTTTCTTGTGCGGCCAAAGTGCCATACACATCCGTTAAAGACCATACGTCTAAGTCATGATTAGCTTGTCAAGACATGGACAGATTTAACCATTCATCATTCAAACTTTTCAAAAACAGAACATTGTTATCTTCCTTCGACCTAACAACCCCACATTTTTTGCATTTATTGATCAACACATTAAATCTGTTGTAGGTTTGCTGTAAGGTTTCCTCAGGAAGTGCCTTGAAATCGTTGTATTCATTTATACATTGGGTCCTTTTGTTCTTTTGGGTCTTGATACCACCCTCAAGTTGATTAAGAAGTTGATCCCAGATTTCCTTAGCAGTAACACATGAATCTAGTTCTTGAAATATTTCGTTTGGAATGGCCATAATCAGTAGTCTAACTGCTTTAAGATCATTTTCCATTTTTAGATTTTCCTCATCAGTAAAACCTGTGGTTTTAACTTCATAATGAGCTGGAATGTCAGCAGTAGTTCCTGTTGCGGGTACACGGGGAACAAAAACCATGGGTTGGAATGGTCCATCCGTGACAGATCGCATGAGGTCTTTATCCATACCCTCGAAAAAATTAACCATCCTGATTTTCCATTGAGGATATTCATCTCTCAGAAGAGTAGGAGGTTTTGTTAAAGAGCCAGCAGTATAGATAGCATTTATACCGTTGTTAGCCATTTTGAAAGAAAAACAGAGTACAGTTTGTTGCAAAACGATTTTTGGCTAGAAACAGAGTTTCAAACAGTAACCAATGGAACAGTAACTTTTTGAGAAGATTTTAAGCTAAACTAGAAAGTTTTAAACACAGTTATATGAGCTCTGAAGGCTTGGTTAGACTAGAAAGCAGTAAAACAGAGTATATTATGAAGCTTTTAAAGTCGCACAGACACAATCAACAACAGTGAATCAACCTTGGTAGATTGGATCGTTTGGCTTAAGAAAACCAAGGAAGCTCTGATACCAATTGTAGGTTCCCAGATTCACGTTGTATCATATTAATGGTAGTAAAATAGACAGCGGAAGCATATTAAATAAAGCCATTAAAATGAGTGATTGTGTAAACGTTAAGTGAACTATGAGAATCAAATATTGAACAGTAAAATGATAACAAGATCAGATATAAAAGCTGCTCATATATTGATAATGAATCACACCAAGAACAAGTTAAAGTGTGTTCGGAAATCTCATAGGACAACAATATCGTACGGAGGTAGTGCTCGGGATTGCTGCAGTATGTGCTTAAACAATTGTGGAAAAACTACTCTTCCCAAAAGCTTACAATTGTTGTTCCACTACCTCGCTATTTATAGACCTGATAAAGTGTAGACAGTGTACTATCGTACCCTTGAATGACACGTGGAAAGTGTGTCTCCAATCTTTAGGGCATACGTGGAAAGTATGGACACGTGTCTAACACTTAAGGTTTCCTACGAGACTTAGGCTGACAGAGGTCTTTTACTTCACAGAGCTCTGTCGCAAGAGCTCTGTTGGTCTTCTGTTGAATACTTGTTCTCTTGTTGGAATTCTTCGACAGAGCTCTGATGAGCTCTGTTGGATCCGACAGAGCTCTGTTGAGCTCTGTTGGTCTTCTTGATGAACTTCTTCCAAGTCTTCTGTCTGATCTCTGTTGGTCTTCTGACTTGAACTATTTTCAATACTTTTACATAACATATACTTGGGGCTAACAATAAGGACAATAAGAGGAGTAGGGAACAAGTATTGAAGAGTAGTCAACAAGTATTGAAGGACTAGGGAACGAATATGGAAGAGTAGGGAACAAGCATTAGAGGAGTTGGGAACAGATCTTACAGAACCAAGTATGTTCTTTTCATGATTTGTTCTCGAGTGCATCATCCATAAATGTATTATGTTGAGTTTACAACTTAACAACAACATACGTTTGCTTTACGGTATTGTATGTCGTGTTGTCAATTTTGTTACTTTGTACATGCTTCATTTCTTAGCTATCCCAAATATATCTATACTATACATATTATTAAGTGTGTTAAACGGTTCATGTTGAAAATTAAGAGGTACATTTGTCTATGCACTATGTGCATGTTTTAGAAGCCCCAAATCAGCCCTTCCTTTCGAGCTTACCACCCACAATACTCAACCCATGAACCTTCAGTTACTCCACGCATTCAGCTCTCGATGAATCTCTCTAGCTTTCTCAATCACCAACAATAGACTAAAGAAGAATCAAATTCTACAACTTCGGTCATCGTTATCTGCAATTTTCATCTCTCGATGTAGTCCCTCCTCTCTATAATCATCGTCTCTCATTTCAGTTTAGTCGATTGTGGGTCTTAAAAAACCCAAATGATTTAAAGGCACAAAGAATCCTATCGGTAGCCACCCTAAAAATGAAGAAGGGGAAGTACATTGTTGTAACTTGCAGGGAGTATGATCTGGAGCCATAAACCCTTCAAAATATTTGGCACTTCGTGTTCCTCCTTCAATAATACAAGAAAACTCACAATTGAGGGGCATGCTTCTTAAATAAAATAGATGGTTTTTAAAATGGATGCCTAATCCTTCATTTAAGTTATGTTCTACACTATACCATTTGATCTCCATTCCTCCAAAATTGATAGTTTTGCACTTAAAACATTGATTTATAGTACTGTTAGCCCTAAGTCCTGTTAATGTAAAAGTATTGCAAAGATTACAAATCCATACCAGAGATACCTTTATGAGTGAAAGCCTGTTGATCCAGAGATAACTCCAGAAAGAGCACATACCGAGCAAGTGTAACCAGAAGATGACCCGACAAGCTCTTCAAGCTACATCCGTGCCAACCTCTGGATTCAGCCTCTTTCTCAAAAGCTTAAGTATGATCTACTCATAGCCTGCTAGCTCATCCTAGAATCGATTATTGTACTTACACTTGGAGCTCATCCATTGGACAATGCTTTAACTTTCCCAAGATTTAGGCTATAAATAGAGGATCTGTTTGTTACAATTGTGTACCGCTCCGACTACTTGCCATACCTTACCTTTTTGAGAGAATATTGTGTAACAACCTTGAGAGCATCTTGAGAGATTTCTACACACACCACTGTGTGTGTTCATGAAGTTGATCCTGTAAATCTTCTCAAAATCAATACATATGACAATGAAGCTTCCTGAACCTTGGTTATGTTATTCTATCCATTGTCTATTGTTTTGTCTAGTGAGTAATTACTCTTTGCTTCCGCTCCATCTTTTAGTATTAATCACTAAAATTGTTAGCTTCAATCTTCCTAATCATAGAAGAATTTAGAAGTAGTGAAAAATAGGCTAAGTGAAGAAAGCCTATTAGAGAGGCTCTGCCGACATTACCGAGAAATCAAGGTCAAGAAGCTACAGAAGCAGCAGAGGCTTCCTACAGAAGCTCTGTCATACGCACAAAGAAGACCAAAGACTCGGAATCCGGCGAAGACTGCTCCACAGAGGACCAGACCGCAGAACCTCTGTAATTCATTACAGAGCCTCTGTGGTCCTCAATGAAGACTTGGAAGATATTACTGGATACGTTCATCAACTTGCATGGAAAAGTACTGTCAAAACACGTGTCAAGCTCTGAGTGGACTCAATAGGGCAAGGTACAAAATAGACGTCTGCGCCAGTTAATGCATTTACCAAAAGTACATATGCTCCATTAAATGCGCATGGCTCAAACAACTGCTCACACCATCCAGTCCACTGTTCACACCATCCAGTTTACTATTCATGCCGTAAAAGGAACAGTGACCTACTTCATAGTCTTCTAAGAGTAGTATAAAAGGAAGTCTCATGTTGAGATCTTCCTAACGGACGAATACACAAGGAATCACTAATACTCTCAAACTTTATTGTCAAATATCTGAGTGTTATATTCTCACACACACCAAGTTCTTAATCTGTTCTTCGTGTTGTTATCATATATTGAATAACAGTAACTGTTCAAGAAATCCTTTTCATTCTTTACTGTTTTCTTTATATATGTGCGTTCTAATATCTATCAAACATATCTGTTAGTTTAATACGCTTCCGCATCAAACTCTAAACTCTACTAATAGATTGTCTGGAAACTGCTTAAACCCAGAAAATCTTCAAGTTCATCGAAGTAACTCTTTAGTCATACTTTCTTTCTAAAAATCTTCAAAAATGACAAATACAAATAATTTCTTTACTACTGGTTCTCTCACTAAACCTCCTACTCTCCTTCGAGATGAGTATCCTCAGTGGAAAATAAGAATGGTCCATTTTTTCGAGGGCACTGAAAAAAATCAAGTACAATATCTGTACAATCCTCCTCCTATTCCCATGACAGTAGTACCTCGTGTACCTGCTACTGCTGAATCTGCCGAAATCCCCGAACATCAAAAACCAAAGCCAAAAGGGGAGTGGTCAACCGAAGATAAAGCAGAAGATGAAGTTGCTCAGAAAACCAAGAGGACATTAATTATGGCAATACCCAACGAACTCTTTCAATCCTTGGATTCATGTGAAACAGCACATGATCTGTGGAAAGAACTGGAAAGACAGTTGGAAGGAGGTGCTAAAACACAAAAAAACCGAAGAGCACAGTACATCAATGAATATCATGCATTCAGAGCCTCTGCAACAGAATCTCTGCAAACAACATACGACAGATTCAACTCTCTAATCAACAAGTGTAGAAAATCAGGCATTGACAGAACTTCTGAAGAAAACAATGTCATGTTTTTAAAAAGTCTAAATGAAGAATGGCTCCAGCTGTCTATGTCCCTACAGACAAATCAGGATCTAGACACCTGGACTCTCTCTGATCTTTACGGAACATTAGCCGCACAAGAACCTCAGATAGCACAGGCTAAAACACTAACCATTGCACCGTATGCATTGGTTAGTAAAACTAAAGAGGATGCACAGAGACCAAGAAATGATAAAGCCCCAGAGGAGAAGAAGAAGGAGAAGAAGAAGATGGTGATAATTGACAGTGAAGAAGAAGAGCAAGCAGAAAAGGAAATAACTCTTGCGTCACTAGCTAAATCTTTAGCTCTATTGACAAAAGAGTTCAGAGGAAACAGAAGAGGTTCCGGAAATGAAAGATATGATAGAGACAACCAGGATGACAGAAGAGACAACAGAAGAGATGACAGAAGAAGAGAAGAATCAAGTGGCCGACAGAGGTCAAGCGATAGAAATTACAGAGGGAATGACCGACAGAAGTCAGATGACTCAATAAGCTACACACAGCAAGAATGCTACAAGTGCGGCAAACCTGGTCACTATGAAAATGAATGTAGATCAGAGAAAGGCGGAGACCTACAGAAATCCAATGATCGAACAGGAAACACTCCTCAAGGGTGTTTTAACTGCGGAAAACCAGGCCATTTTGCGAATGAATGCAGAAGCAGATCAAATCGTCCACAGAGGGACTCTGCTTTCTACAAAAAGAAAGCCGAATATTATGCTCAAAAATCCTTAATGGCAAAAGGACATTCTGAGGAGAACACAGAAGACTTCCAGTCAGACTCTACTTCTGACGATGAATATACCACCAATGCCCTCTTCTGTGGCATGGCAGAAGTCGACTCCTGCACTGACTCTGAGGTATCTACTTCAAATTCCAACTCTTGTATTACCTCTGTAGATGATAATACACTTAGAATTAACATTGAATTAATTGAACTGAAAGAGATAAATCAAAGTATTCAGAAAAGACTCACTTTCAATGAGAGAGAAGTACGGCTTCTCACTCAAGAAAAAGCAAAGATTTTTGAGGAAAAAGAGAGAATAGAAAAGAATTGGAACAAAACTCTAGATCCTTTAAAAAAACAAATTTCTGAATTAACCAATACTTTAAAAGATAAAACAAAAGAACTTTCAGTTTCAAGGAGCGAAACTACTGACATAAGAGCTCTTAAAGAATACTTTCAAAGAGAAAGAGAGGTATTATGGCAAGATTTACTCAGAAGAGAAGTTTTGCTTAAAAACTATAAAGATGCACAAAAAGTTTATGAAAAAATAAACTCACAAATAGGGAGACGAGGTATAGGGTATGATGATATCACCCTAGGTGTTGAAGGCAAAAGAAACAAACCTCTATCCTCGTTATTTGTGATTGGAAAAACAAACAAACCAGATTTTCCAAATCTAATCTCTGTAAGCAAACGGGCGAAAATCTCTGTGGATCCTTACTTGAAGAAACATAAGAAGATGATTAACGTGTGGTTTGAAAACACAGACTCATCATCTTCAACCTCTGTCAATAGAGGTATCAAACCAAAGAAATATCTGAAAACACAAGATCAGATTGGTATCTTCAAGTTTGGTAAACCAGAGACCCAAACACAGGTTGCTTTTGTCTGTTTGATAAACGTTGAAAAGAAATTATCAGCAGAAGCTCCTGAGTTTAAACCCATTTTTTCAGAAGAAAACTTTAAAAATTTAATTGAAAAAGAAATTTTGGAAATATGGAAATCAAGCGTTTTAGAAAATTTCTGTACATCTTCTATAGATAAAACTCTCACTGAAGAAATCTTATTAGAAACCTCTGCAATCTATGAAAACTATTCTACAGAGGAAGAAAGCTCGTACAATACATACTCAGAAAATCCAGCCTCTATTAAAAGAATTGACTCAACCTCTGTATACGAGGACGATTCATCCTCTGACAACTCAGAGACTGATTTCAAATCAGGGATAATTCACTGTGACACAGAGGATGTCAAATTCTCCTCTGAAGTTCCTCACAGAACTATTTCTCCAAAAGAGAAACTCACAGAGATTCCAATCTGCCAAGATTTTCTAAATTTGAATCTACATATCAAAACCTCTGCTGAGCTTAAAATGTTACAGAAGACCTCTATTGATCCTATAAGTTCTAGATTTTCAAAACCCAAGGTTAATAAATCTTTTTCTTCTGTGACAGTGATGAAAGAAGTACACCACAGAAGCAACCCACAGAAGGCAGGTCCTAAACAGAGCTTTTGCAAACAACATTCGAGTATTCATAGATCTTCTAGTAATAGGAAATCAAATGTAAAGAAAGAATGTAATGCCTCTGTGGCTGAGTTTAAAAAGTTCAATGAAAAGTTCAAGCAAATTACATCTCATATTCAATACTGTCATTGCTTTGATCTTATGTCTAAACTTAATAATCATTTTTCAAGTCAAGTCTGTTTACTCTCTACGACAATTCAAAAGTCAAATCCCACAAAGAAACAATTTGACTCTTCTGCAGAGAACAAAATGTATTTCAAGAATGCCAAAGCAAACTTGAAAAACTCTAACAATATTGGACCCATATGGATATGGGTACCTAAATCTCTGTGATTGTCCTGCAGAAGAAGTATGTGCCAATCTGGTATCTAGACTCCGGATGCTCAAGGCACATGACTGGTGACAGAAGTGCACTATCCACGTACAAAGAAACACAAGATGGTGGATCTGTGACTTTTGGAGACAACAAGAAAGGACACATAAAAGGCTATGGAGTCATAAGGAAAGAAGACGTTTCTGTATACAAAGTTGCATATGTGGATGGCCTTAAGCACAACCTACTCAGTGTAAGTCAACTTTGTGATACAGGATTCAATGTGTTGTTCAAAAGAACTTTCTGCTCTCTACAAAGTGAAGAAACAAGTATGGAACTTCTGCGAGCTGAAAGAATAGGTGATCAATATCTAATGAACTTCAACTCAAAGAACAAGGACAAAGTTTGCCTTGTTGCCTGCAAAAGTGAAGAAGCCTGGTTATGGCACAACAGGTTCTGTCACTTGAATTTTCACACATTGGAAAAACTGGTCAAACTTGATCTAGTTAAAGGTTTGCCAAATGTTAAATTCAACAAGGATCATTTATGTTCTGCCTGTGAGATGGGAAAACTCAAAAGAGCTTCCCACAAAGGCAAAACAGATGTGTCTTGCACCAGGCCTCTGTACATGCTTCATGTCGACCTCTGCGGTCCCATTGCAATACAGAGCCTAGGTGGCAAGAAATATATACTTGTCTTAGTTGATGAGTATTCACGTTTCACATGGGTTGAATTTATCAGAAAGAAATCAGATGTTCCAATTATATTGATAAATATAATGAAAAGAATCCAAGTTATTTATGACTGCAAAATACAGAAGTTAAGAAGTGACAAGGGCACAGAATTCAAAAATTGTGTCATTGAAACTTATCTTTCAACAGAAGGAATTTCACAGAACTTCTCTGCAGCTCGCACTCCACAACAGAACGGTGTTGTCGAAAGAAAGAATCGAACACTTGTGGAAGCCGCAAGAACTATGATGTCAGCATGCGGATTATCAATGAACTTTTGGGCAGAAGCAATTTCTACTGCGTGTTATACTCAAAATCGATCAACCATTGTGAAAAGACACCTAAAGACGCCTTACGAATTTCTTAACAAACGACGGCCAAACATCAAATTTTTCCATGTATTCGGATGCAAATGCTTCGTCTTAAACGACAGAGATTCAAGAGGAAAGTTTGATGTAAAAGCAGATGAAGGCAAATTCATTGGATACTCTGCCACTTCCAAAGCCTACAGAACATTCCTTACAAAGTCTCACAAGATTGTAGAAAGCATCAATGTTTCTTTTGATGATTCATTCCAAATGACTTCTGAGCAAATAAGTTCAGAACTCGGAATTAAAGGGAAATTCTCTGACATCTCAAGAACAAAAGAAGATTTGAATCTTCTATTTTTGGAGATGTTCCACAATGACATTAATCCTTCTGTCGGAACCATCAGAGTTTCTGAAGAACCATCCTCTGTCGGACAAAATCCTACAGGTATGACTCTAACTGGTCCAAATAATGCTTCATCTTCTTCTATAAATACTACAGATGCAATTGCCGAAGAAGAAGAAAGTGCAGAAGATGAAACATCAAGAAAAATGACCACAGAAGCTGCACAACCCACAGAAGAACCAATTACAGAGGAGATCGAGGACCAAGACTATACATCCTCAGAGGAACAAACTCCACCACCACTCGTACCAATCATCCCACAAACGGTAGAATCAACTACCAAGGCACGAAGAACATCAGAGGCTGCACAAGAAGAAACACAAGAAGCATCTGAAGAAAGCTTTGATGACATTGATGATCATCTTCCACGCACAACTCAGTGGACAAAAAGCCATCCTCCAAGCCAAATAATCGGAGAACCTTCTGACTCAGTAAAAACAAGGTCTGCCACTGCTAATTTTTGTTTCTTTACAAATTTTATTAGTGTTATAGAACCAAAGAAGATTTCTGAAGCCCTAGATGACCCAAACTGGGTAGACGCCATGCAAGAAGAACTTCTGCAATTTGAGCGTAACAGAGTATGGACTTTAGTACCTCTGCCAAGAGGGAAACAGGCCATTGGGACTAAATGGGTCTACAGAAACAAGAAGGATGAAGATGGAGTGGTCGTCAGAAACAAAGCAAGATTAGTAGCAAAAGGATATAGACAAGAAGAAGGCATAGACTACGACAAGAAGAAGGCATAGACAAGAAGAAGGCATAGACAAGAAGAAGGCATAGACTCGAAGCAATAAGAATATTCTTAGCCTTCGCAGCCCACAGAGGTTTTAAAGTCTATCAGATGGACGTAAAATCAGCTTTTCTAAACGGTGAAATCCAAGAAGAGGTTTACGTAAATCAGCCACCAGGTTTTGAAAGCTCAAAGTTTCCAAGGCATGTATACTACCTTGAAAAGGCTCTATACGGACTGAAACAGGCTCCAAGAGCATGGTACGAACGACTTTCTACCTTCCTTCTAGTCAATGGCTACAACAGAGGTACAACAGATACTACCTTATTCTATAAACGCAAAAATAGTGAGATAATGCTTGTACAAATATACGTAGATGACATAATTTTTGGGTCTACAAATTCAGAAGAGTGCAAATTTTTTGAAAAACTCATGCAAAGTGAGTTTGAAATGAGTATGATGGGAGAATTAACATTCTTCCTCGGACTTCAAGTCAAACAATCTTCAGAGGGAATTTTTATAAATCAAGCCAAATATGTCTCTGACATACTTTTAAAATATAATCTCTCTGATACCTCTGCAATGAAGACTCCAATGGCCACTGGAAATAAGTTATTCTTAGATCCAAATGGTATTTCTGTAGAATGTACTCTCTATAGAGGCATGATTGTGTAAAGCCCGTGTCCCGGTACGTATGTATTTAATTTAAATTAGTTATTTTATTATCTTCTCGTAGCGAATAGATTTAACGGAAGTTAACAAGGATGACCAAAATGTTGTTAAGGGTAAAACTCTATTTGGTTTTGCAAGGGTTGGGGAATGCAGGGACCATTCGTGTAGTTCTTGCAAAGTGGTGCATGGGGTCGTCTTTAAACAAAGAAAAACCAACCCCTCCCCTTTCTTGTTTTCTGTTTTCGTCGAGCACAAGAAACCCCAAAACCCTAATCCCGTTTCCTTCCCCTTTCCCCCCTTGTTGCCGCTGCTAATCTAACCCAAAACCACCGCCGGCGCTGCTGTGTCCGTTTGCCGGCGAGAGAGCGAGAGGGAGGGAGAGAAAGAGAGAGAGAGAGCACCGACGAAGAGACGTAGAAGGAGCCGGAGTCCCCTGTGGTGCTGCTACGTCTCCATTGTCGAGAGGTAAGGGTCGTTTCTCTCTTGTTTTTCCTTCTTTCGCCATCACAAAAACGCCACAAAATCATCACCGCCGCCGCAGCCATGGCTGCCGGCGGTGTGCTACCCGTGAACCACCTTTGTGGTGGCTGGAATGGCGGGTTGCGGCTGTGGTTATGTCGCTTAGGAGTGTGCGCGGTCCTTGTAGAGTTAGCGGAGTCATCCCTTTAACCTCGTCGGGTTGTTTTGCCGAACCACCACCACCGCTGGTGGTGGCTGCCGCTGCCGCCGACCACCACTGCCGGAGGTGGCAGTGGGTGGTGCATGGTTTAGTCCAGCCCTTGGTGACCCTAAAACCCTAAGCCAAAGTTTGATTACAGGTCTGATTGTATTAAGTCATGGCTTAATGGAAGTTAGGCTAAAGTTATCATTTTATGTAAATTGTTCAGTTTCTGCCCTGTTTTGTAAAAGCTATAACTTCTGCTAGGAATGTCGGATTGGGATGGACCTGGTGCCAAAAGTTCCCGTACTGAGTCTAGTAACTTTTATATGTTTTGTGGAAAAACCAGTTCGGGGCATAGCTAGTGTCAAATTGCCACTTTATACTAACAGGTCCTGTTTTAGCTGCACTGCGAGGTGTTTTTGTAAAATTCATATAGAGTGCTAGGAATATCGTTAGGACGCGTGCGATACGTCCCTGGAACCGTAAGACATTGAACCTCCTGAATATGGAATTAGATTTCTGGTTTGATCAGTTTAACAGGGGTAAACTGGGTCCCGAACAGACCTGCGTTTTTAGTATAAAAGCTGGAATTTTAGTTTTGTTAAACTAGTAAACGTGTCGTGAGTTGGGACCTTCCGTTGACGTTTTTAGTGCGTATTTAGGTGGGAAAAAAGTGAGGAAGGTTGACGTGCTGGTGTTGCGGCTCGTGAGCGCGTTGCTTTGCTTTGAGGTGAGTTCTCTCACCGCGTAGTTAGGAATTTCATGTATATCGTTGTTTTTGTGCTATGTGTTATTACGTGCTATTACGTGTTTATGTGGACCAATTTGGATGGGATGATTTAGCTGTGATTGTTGAAATTATATGTGGATTATTTGTGCTTGCGTACACCTCAGTGGGACTGAGGGGCTCGGTGGGACTGAGCTAGTACAACTATTTACCTTTACTCGGTGGGACCGAGGGCTCGGTGGGACTGAGCTAGTACAACTATTTACCTTTACTCGGTGGGACCGAGGGCTCGGTGGGACTGAGCTAGTACAACTATTTACCTTTACTCGGTGGGACCGGGGGCTCGGTGGGACTGAGCTGGTATTGTTATATTTTTGTGTACTCGGTGGGACCGAGGTTTGTATGTATGCATGAATCATTATGTGGTTTCATATTCATGGTAGTGGTGATGTTGCCTACTTGCGGGTAGGGGCGTTATACGTGGGGTTGCTACCTGCGTGTGTGATAGGATTCACTAAGCTTTTAGCTTACCCTTTTCCCAATTTGTTGTGGTTTCAGGTGCGAGTGGTGGTCGGGCATGACGGTACACACACACTACGTGCGGAGTGCCGAGAGTTGTTTAAAATTTCACTTTCGACCCTTTGGATTTTAGTTTATAAAATTTCCGCTGTATAAACTTTATTGGCTATTTGGGTTAACGACATTATTTCCAATTAAGTTGCGAATTATTAAATTATGGTTGTTTTATAATGAAGTGCATGTTTTAAAAAATTTAAATTCCTTGTAATTTTTGGAACGTTACAACTTGGTATCAGAGCACAGCTTGAGTGAATCAAACACATCTCGATGTGTTTGGTCTCAAGTTGCGGTTGTGAAAATTTTAAATTCTTTTACTAAAATATTTTAAAATAAAAGAAAAAGGGGGAAACCCGTTTGGGAAACGGTGATCGCGGGCGCAGTGTGTACAGTCAGCCGACGCCAACTGGGAAGGTAAGGAACTTAGTGTATCTATCGCTTTCTAGGCATAATGTATGCATGCTAGATTGCTTATGTGGACTTTATGGTACTGTATACTTGTTACTTGCTATTAGGAATTCATGCTAGCCTTGATAGGTTGTTACGTGAATGCACTATAGGTTGTATGTAGTAGGAACCGAATAGCCTTAGAATGCTTGATTTAGTTCTATTGCGCAGCTCTTGTTTAAGTCCAACCGTTCTAGGATAGAATCTCTTATTCGAACGTCTATCTGGTTTTACACTGTATACGACTGTGCATTCGCGAGGCGACTCGTCAGGGTTAGTGGGGATTCCGTCCTAGCAAGGGTAGTGGGGTGATATGATGTTTCCTAGGGAGCTAGGAAGAGTGTATGCATATGCTGGTACGGGCATATGGGTTTATTTGTTGGTAAGAAACTACTTGGACACTCTTGGACAGGACTTGAAACGAGTAAGGATAGGTGTGAAGGGTAGTAGTAGAGCTCCTACTATCTGAAGCACAGGATCCGTGTTCGAGTCGGGGAAAGTCACGGGGAACCCAAGGAGTTGAGCGTGAGCATAGATAGCAGGATTTATTGTCCTGAGAACTTGAAGGTTCGCTTCGCGGTGAATCTGTTACGAGACGGAGCGAAAGATTGGTGTGCTACCGCTTTGACTCTTAATGAGTGCACTACTTTGACCTGGGAGGCGTTCGTTGTGCGGTTCCGTGCAGAGTATGTATCTCCAGTGGAGATGGAGAGGATTGCTAAGGAGTTCTTGGAGCTCACTCAGTCTACAGAGACGGTGAAGGAGATGAACCGAAAGTTCACGGAGATGGCACTATTCTGTCCTCAGTATGCTGCTTCCGAGGACATGACGATGACGTGGTACAAGGATATGTTACATACCGAGATCTGAGAGTTCGTGAGTACTACGCAGTATGCTTCACTTGCTGCGATGTTGGAGGCTGCCCGGAGGCGGGAACTTGAGCTGGAGACGCAGGCTAAGAAGAGGAAAACGGTGCAGGCCGTGGTACTAGTTTCGGCTGTTCCAAAGAAAACGTGGTTTTCGGACTCATGCTCGAGTCAAAGGAGCGGTGGGTTTAAGCCAGGGATAATAGCGGAAGAAGAAGGTGATAAATGTAGTTACATTTTACCGAAACTGTGTGATCAGGTACGTTCCGAGTTAACTCGGCGCCTGCTGTGGTGATGTTTGATAGCGGGGCTACTCATTCGTTTGTATCTCACACCTTTAGTGAGCGTTTGGGTCATAGTGTGGGACGGTTAGGCTGTCCACTTGTAGTCGAGGTTGCTGATGACAGGACCTTGACAGTTACTGACGTGTATAGGAGATGCACCTTGGAAATTTCTGGTGTGAGATTTCCTATCGATTTGACTCCAATCGCTATGAGGGAGTTGTGCGTGATTGTGGGCATGGATTGGATGGATGCTTTTGATGCTGAGATTGTTTGTCGTCACAAACAAGTACGAGTTCGAACCCAAGCGGGGGAGGACTGCTGGTTCAGGGCGACTCGCCCAGGCGGACCTCAGCAATATGTTCGGCTGCGAGTGCTCGGAGGTACTTGCAGCACAGTGGTTAGGGATTTTTGGCGTATATGATCGACACGCGCATCGACGGAGAGGAGAAGACTGCGGAGGATGTGACAGTTGTACGGGAGTTTGCTGACGTATTTCCCGATGAGTTACCGGGGATACCTCCTGAGCGACAGGTGGAGTTCCGCATTGACTTGATTCCGGGAGCTGCTCCGGTAGCCAAGGCACCGTACCGCCTGGCTCCACTGGAAATGAAGGAGTTGTACACTCAGTTGCAGGAACTACTCGAGAAAGAGTTCATCGAGCCGAGTTGTTCATCGTGGGGAGCCCCGATTCTGTTTGTGAAGAAAAAGGACGGGTCCCAACAGATGTGTATAGACTACCGTGAATTGAATAAGCTTACGGTGAAGAATCGTTATCCCCTGCCAAGGATCGATGACTTGTTCGATCAACTTCAGGGAGCCTCGTGGTCCTCTAAGATTAATCTGAGATCGGGGTATCATTAGAAGCAGGTGAGGAGTGAGGATACGGAGAAAACGGCCTTTCGTACACGTTATGGCCATTACGAGTTTGTGGTGATGCCTTACGGGCTCACCAATGCACCAGCATCGTTCATGGACCTGATGAACAGGGTGTGTAGCCCGATGCTGGATCGGTCGGTGATTGTGTTCATCGACGATATTCTCGTATATTCAAAGACAATGGAAGAGCACGAGAATGCCAAACGCGAGAGAGTTTCGGGGGAAATTCTGAATTTTGTCCGTGATAGTCGGGGTTTATTGACGCGATATGGCCGAGTTTGGGTTCCCTTCGCTGGTGGGAATAGGCAAATATTGTTGGACGAGGCGCATAAGTCCAAGTTTTCTATTCACCCCGGAGCTACAAAGATGTACCGCGACCTGCGGGAGAATTATTGGTGGCCCGGCCTGAAGTGGGATGTCGCCAAGTGTGTAGAGGTGTGCTTGACTTGTCGAAAAGTCAAGGCTGAGCACCAGCGACCGCATGGGAAGTTGCAACCTTTAGAGATTCCGGTATGGAAATGGGAGCAGATCACGATGGATCTCATTACGAAACTCCCAAAGACTCCACGTGGGAATGATGCTATTTGGGTGATCGTCGACCGTCTGACTAAGAGTGCTCACTTTTTGGCCATTAGGGAGAGCTCCTCGGCGGAGAAGCTCGCAGAGATGTTCGTGCGAGAGATTGTAGCCAGGCACGGGGTGCCAGTTTCGATTGTCTCTGGCAGGGATACTTGTTTTACCTCCCGGTTTTGGGAGAGGTTTCAGGATGAGATGGGTACACGGTTACATTTTAGCACGGCTTTCCATCCGCAGACCGATGGGCAGAGTGAGCGGATTATTCAGACTCTTGAGGATATGCTTCAGGCATGTGTTATTGATTTTGGAGGTAGTTGGGATCAGTATCTTCCGTTGGCGGAGTTTCCTACAACAACAGGATCCATTTCAGTATTGGCATGCCGCCGTACGAGTTGTTGTATGGTAGGAAGTGCAGAACGCCCATTTGTTGGGGCGAGGTTGGACAGCGAGTATTGGGGAGCACCGATATTGTGCTGAAGACGACTTAAATGATACAAATGGTGCGGGACCGTCTGGTTAATGCACATAGTCGGCAGAAGAGTTACGCCAACAAGAGGCGATCAGATTTGGAGTTTCAGGTGGGAGATTATGTTTTGTTGAAGGTCTCACACTGGAAAGGAGTGATCCGGTTTCGTAAGCGGGGAAAGTTGGGGCCCCGTTACATTGGACCTTACAAGATTATCGCTCGAGTGGGAAAGGTAGCTTATCGCTTAGAGTCACCGGACGAGCTGAGTTTGATCCACAACACTTTCCACGTGTCTCAGTTGCGGAAGTGTGTGGTGGATGAGTCTGCAGTGATTCCTCTCGAGGACATTCAGATCGACGAGCGGCTTAATTGCGTAGAGAAGTCGATCGCCATTGTTGACAAGAAGACGAGGAACTCGCGTAACAAGGTAGTTGGCTTGGTGAAAGTCCAGTGGCAGCACCGAAAGGGTTCCGAGTGGACTTGGGAACCCGAGGCTGAGATGCGAGAGAACTATCCAGAGCTATTCGCGGGAAGAGACTTCGAGGACGAAGTCTATTTCAAGCGGGGGAGAGTTGTAAAACCCGTGTCCCGGTACGTATGTATTTAATTTAAATTAGTTATTTTATTATCTTCTCGTAGCGAATAGATTTAACGAAAGTTAACAAGGATGACCAAAATGTTGTTAAGGGTAAAACTCTATTTGGTTTTGCAAGGGTTGGGGAATGCAGGGACCATTCGTGTAGTTCTTTCAAAGTGGTGCATGGGGTCGGCTTTAAACAAAGAAAAACCAACCCCTCCCCTTTCTTGTTTTCTGTTTTCGTCGAGCACAAGAAACCCCAAAACCCTAATCCCGTTTCCTTCCCCTTTCCCCCCTTGTTGCCGCTGCTAATCTAACCCAAAACCACCGCCGGCGCTGCTGTGTCCGTTTGCCGGCGAGAGAGCGAGAGGGAGGGAGAGAAAGAGAGAGAGAGAGCACCGACGAAGAGACGTAGAAGGAGCCGGAGTCCCCTGTGGTGCTGCTACGTCGCCATTGTCGAGAGGTAAGGGTCGTTTCTCTCTTGTTTTTCCTTCTTTCGCCATCACAAAAACGCCACAAAATCATCACCGCCGCCGCAGCCATGGCTGCCGGCGGTGTGCTACCCGTGAACCACCTTTGCGGTGGCTGGAATGGCGGTTTGCGGCTGTGGTTATGTCTCTTAGGAGTGTGCGCGGTCCTTGTAGAGTTAGCGGAGTCATCCCTTTAACCTCGTCGGGTTGTTTTGCCGAACCACCACCACCGCTGGTGGTGGCTGCCGCCGCCGCCGACCACCACTGCCGGAGGTGGCAGTGGGTGGTGCATGGTTTAGTCCAGCCCTTGGTGACCCTAAAACCCTAAGCCAAAGTTTGATTACAGGTCTGATTGTATTAAGTCATGGCTTAATGGAAGTTAGGCTAAAGTTATCATTTTATGTAAATTGTTCAGTTTCTGCCCTGTTTTGTAAATACTATAACTTCTGCTAGGAATGTCGGATTGGGATGGACCTGGTGCCAAAAGTTCCCGTACTGAGTCTAGTAACTTTTATATGTTTTGTGGAAAAACCAGTTCGGGCCATAGCTAGTGTCAAATTGCCACTTTATACTGACAGGTCCTGTTTTAGCTGCACTGCGAGGTGTTTTTGTAAAATTCATATAGAGTGCTAGGAATATCGTTAGGACGCGTGCGATACGTCCCTGGAACCGTAAGACATTGAACCTCCTGAATATGGAATTAGATTTCTGGTTTGATCAGTTTAACAGGGGTAAACTAGGTCCCGAACAGACCTGCGTTTTTAGTATAAAAGCTGGAATTTTAGTTTTGTTAAACTAGTAAACGTGTCGTGAGTTGGGACCTTCCGTTGACGTTTTTAGTGCGTATTTAGGTGGGAAAAAGTGAGGAAGGTTGACGTGCTGGTGTTGCGGCTCGTGAGCGCGTTGATTTGCTTTGAGGTGAGTTCTCTCACCGCGTAGTTAGGAATTTCATGTATATCGTTGTTTTTGTGCTATGTGTTATTACGTGCTATTACGTGTTTATGTGGACCAATTTGGATGGGATGATTTAGCTGTGATTGTTGAAATTATATGTGGATTATTTGTGCTTGCGTACACCTCAGTGGGACTGGGGGGCTCGGTGGGACTGAGCTACTACAACTATTTACCTTTACTCGGTGGGACCGAGGGCTCGGTGGGACTGAGCTAGTACAACTATTTACCTTTACTCGGTGGGACCGAGGGCTCGGTGGGACTGAGCTAGTACAAATATTTACCTTTACTCGGTGGGACCGGGGGCTCGGTGGGACTGAGCTGGTATTGTTATATTTTTGTGTACTCGGTGGGACCGAGGTTTGTATGTATGCATGAATCATTATGTGGCTTCATATTCATGGTAGTGGTGATGTTGCCTACTTGCGGGTAGGGGCGTTATACGTGGGGTTGCTACCTGCGTGTGTGATAGGATTCACTAAGCGTTTAGCTTACCCTTTTCCCAATTTGTTGTGGTTCCAGGTGCGAGTGGTGGTCGGGCATGACGGTACACACACACTACGTGCGGAGTGCCGAGAGTTGTTTAAAATTTCACTTTCGACCCTTTGGATTTTAGTTTATAAAATTTCCGCTGTATAAACTTTATTGGCTATTTGGGTTAACGACATTATTTCCAATTAAGTTGCGAATTATTAAATTATGGTTGTTTTATAATGAAGTGCATGTTTTAAAAAATTTAAATTCCTTGTAATTTTTGGGACGTTACAGATTGGATCTCTGTTATACTTAACAGCAAGCAGACCTGACATTATGCATGCCACATGTCTTTGTGCACGTTATCAAGCTAATCCAAAGAAATCACATTATGATGCTGTAAAAAGAATCTTTAGATACCTGAAGGGGACCAACAATCTTGGTCTCTGGTATCCACAGAACTCTGGTTTTAGTCTTAAAGCTTATACAGATTCAAACTATGGAGGATGCATGCTCGACAGAAAGAGTACCTCTGGGAGTTGTCAATTCCTAGGTGGTAAACTAGTCAGTTGGACCTCCAAGAAGCATAATTGTGTCTCCACATCCACTGCAGAAGCTGAATACGTTGCTGCCGCTAGCTGTTGTTCTCAGGTTCTATGGATGAAGACTCAGCTAAAAGACTACGGCCACATTCTGTTCAAAATACCCATCCTCTGTGATTCCAAAAGTGCTATTGCTATCTCTGCCAACCCTGTGCAACACTCAAAAACCAAGCATATCGATATAAGGTATCATTTCTTGAAACATCATGTTGAATACGGTACAATCGAAATGCATTTCGTGCCCACAGAATATCAACTCGCTGACTTATTCACCAAAGCATTAGACGAGAAAAGATTCAACTTCTTGGTGGGTAAGTTAGGAATGATTAACATGGTGTGAAAATCCTCTGTAAGTATAGCTTTATCTTCTGTAAATAACAAGTAAATACATTGCTTAATTTATTGCTTTGATTGATTCTACTTCTGTATGAAAATTCTTAAAACCTTAAATAGTTCTTAAAATTACAGAGCTTCTGTAAGTCAACTCAGAACCTCTGACGACCCCTACAGAACCTCTGAAAGACAATGACCTATGTTCTATACAAAAACTTATCATTCTTTGATCCAAGCATAGGTCAAGGGGGAGCAAAAGGAAAATTACTTGCTCTACAGAGGTGATTAGATCAAGGGGGAGCAGAAGGGAACCCTGAAATGATCTAAAGAGAGAGAACTTTCAAGGGAAAGCCAAAGAAAAATGTCGATGACTCCATATCGACAGAAGTCAGATATCACTGCCGAGAAAAGAAGAACCAAAAGGTATGTCTCTCGCACAAAAGGTTTTTGGAAAACAATTTTCTAGGACAAAAATTGTCAAATATGTCCTAAATATACTGTGAATAACATTTCAAAAATCAAAAGCTCAAAAAGTTTCACAAAATTCGAATTAGGAGAAATTTAAGGTCACAGAGCTTCTGCTGAGCTCAACAGAGGTTCTGCAAGAAATATGCTCTGTGATCACAAATTAACCTTCTGTCGATCTTTTGGAATGTTATCTCGAAAACCAAAAACGCAGACCATGACCTTCTCGGACAAACCGTTTTTTTTAACAGTTTTCTCGGACACAAACTTTCAAATATATCCGAAAAACATCTCTTAAACCAAATCAAAAATTGGATGATCAAAAATATCAATAAAATTTTTGTTATGAGATTTTTTCTCTCATAGAGCTTCTGTTGGCCCTCACAGAACTTCTGCAAGTTCCAACAGAGCCACAAAACCTCTGCGAAGCAAATTTCTTCACAAAAATCCGATTTTATCCTCTCCAATAGTTTTGGTTAAAAGAAGAACCCCACAGAAGTCATGATAACAATGAGATATATGAAAAAGGGATAAACATCAAAGATTTTCAAGATCACAGAGCCTCTGTAAACTACAGAAGCTCTGTCAATCTGATTTCTTGGGCATCTCTGTAGTAATAACGGTTACTTTTACTGCGAGTGAAACTCATATGGCTAAAATCAACCTCACGCGCCTAGCATTAATGGGCCGCGCACGACGTCCTGTCATATTCTGACAAGGCCTACGTGTCCCATTTTCATTGGGCGTACATGGAACGTTTTTATTATGGAAAGTTGAACCCGCCGCTCAAACTCGAGTGCGGATTCCAAACTTTAATCCATTGCCATATATTTTACTCTTTCGAATTCTACCGTTTTACCATCCTATAAAAACAAAGCTTACCCTCTCATAAAACCTTTTACAAACTCTCATCTTCTTCTCCGGCGAAACCCTGCAAAAAGCTTGCAAAGATCTTATTCTTAAAATCAAATGGCTTCATCTTCTCGAGCTACATCCTCTGAACTCTCTCCGGCGAACTCATCGGAACACTCCCCTGCACATTCAGAACATTCTGAAAACCCCATCCTAGCAAGAAATATTGAACAACAAGATTCCGGGGACTCAGCAGACTTTGCTCCGACGACAAACTTGCAAAACTTTATAGCAAAGGATCATTTCGAAGCCAGTCTTCCTATCAAATCCAACAACTGCTATTTGGTCCCTTCACCCACTACTTTCGGCGAAGCTCATGCCATACTTCTGAACATCATGGAGAATCATGTCCTCTTCCCTCTACTCTCAAGAACCCCGAACAAAATTCCAGTCCGTTATTTGAACCAATTTTGGCAAAGCTGCCGATTTGATAAAGACGATTCTCTTATCAAAGGGTACATTTCAAGACCTGATAAATCTGAGCATCTTGAAATCAAGTTCAACAGAACAATGTTCTCACTTGAATTCAACCTACCAACAAGGGGTCTTCTGGGATTGAAGAGTTATGCAGAGCAACCAACAGACGAAGAGCTCTGTCGATTCGTGGAAATGCTTGGGTACAACACCCAGCTACGGAAGAGAAATGACTTCCGCAGAGGCCGATTACCACCTCTGTGGAACACTTTGTTCTCGATTCTTAACAGATGCTTGACAGGAAAGATAGGCAGTATTGACCAGAGCTCACATCAAATCTTGAGCATCATGTATGGGGTTTACTATGATCTTCCACTAGATTTTGCGACCATAATGATGCAAGAGATCATAAACACCATCGACAGAAAGAACAACTCGAAAAGGGTCAAAGAGAACGATCCCAACTTTCTACCACCTCTGCAATTCCAAAGAATATTAGGAGTACTGTTCGAACCTCTGCTGCTAATCCAAAATTGGCCAATGGAAGGGCCAACTCCCAAACAGTTCCCGATGAACAAGAATACCCCCACTGATCATGCTGATGGCTACTCACACTGCAGACCTCTGTCAAAGAAGCTTCTGCAATACGCATCGAATAAATCCCTTAAGAAAGAGTATATACGCGATCATAGAACTCCTAAACCGAGTCCTATGACACCCCCGCGTTTAGGTGTCCCCCTAGGAACAATGACAGCAAAACCTCTTTCCAATCAAAAAGAAAAGGATCATAAGTTAGCAAAGCACATGGCTATTCAACTCAGCTTTATAGCCAAACGTGCAGAACTAATGGGAAAGAAGTCTTCATCAAGAACCTCTGCATCTACTCCAAAAGCTAAGAAGAGGAAAACTTCAGAAGGCACCTCAACAAGCTCTGCAGAATTTCAACCCTCACCTCCTCATGCCACAGAAATTGGCTCCTCTGCTCCTCCCTCTCCAAAAATGAAAAAGAAAAGATCAAAATCAACAGCAAAAGGGGCACCAAATCCTAAGAGGAGGAAAACCAAAAAGAGGCATGGTAAATCACTTGCAAAGTTGGTAACCATTGCAGAAGAGGAAACTGATGAATAAGAAATTGCAGAAGAAGAAATGGCTACAGAAAGGTATCAATCACCCTATCAATCTCCAGATAGATTTGCTCACCAAGGAGACCTGAACGACTTCTTACAGAACCCTGAATTTGCCAACACCCTAAATACAGCAGGGTGGACGGCACAACCTCTCGACCACCACTCTCCAGAAGAAGATTTCTTCATTTCTGGCATTGACACACATCTGCAAGAAGATGACACAACACCCAGAAATCAACCAGCCGAAACCCCTGTTATTTTACAAAACCCTTTCATTCAAGGATTGGATGTCCACAGAAGAAGTCCAAACCCAACTTCAAAAGAAATAGAACAAACTGAAGCTGAATGGAACAGAGTTGAAATTACAGAGGCTTCGGAGAACATGATGGAAGAAGAGAGAGAAAAAGGGGCCGAAGTTGTACAAAAAGAGGGATTAGCAACAACGGAGACAGAAATAGAGATCTTAGAGACAGATTCAGATGAAGAAGAAGCTGTCTGGATACGTAAGGGTCTTTATCATCCTCATGTCATGAGATTATTTGGATCTCATCAAGTGTATGACCAATTACGACCAGAGCAAGGAACTTCCACAGAACTTAAGGAAGAAGCAAGAAAAGATGCCTGGATAAATAGAGGCACACAACCAAAACCAACTCCCAGTGCAACCCACATTTCTGACACCGCAGGTCTAGCTGCAGAAGGTGTCATTGAAAAAGAGCAGCACAGCTCGAACCAAACCCAACCCATCCAGCCAGAGGTTACTCTTTCAACCTCTGTGCCCACAGAAACCGGGGAATCCATTCCTAGGGAGTCTCCTCAAAGAGACTCACCTATAGTTCGTGATCAATTGCCCCAGATCACAGAAGAACGCCCAACAGAGGAATTTGTTTCCTCTGCCACGCACTTATTAAGACCCACACTTCTTTCAGAGAGAAGTAGAGAGCACAAAGACAAAGAGACTCTAGACAAGTCTCCTAGTCAACAGAAGGATATTCCAATACCCACCTCTGAAGTGGATTTGGACAAAGTTCTTCTCAGAACTTCTGTAGGGATTGAAACTCATATTTCTTCTCAAGGATCAGAAGGAAATCCTTCCATTCTCAACATACAAACAGGAATGAAAGAAGGTATCCCAGGAACAGGGATTCACTCTGGAGACGAATGTGTTCCTCCAGAGGTTACCACCGGAACACAAGTTACAAGGGATGAGTTCCAAACCCTTGAGACCTCTGTGAACCAAACCTTGAAAGAGTTGCAAAGCTCTTTCAAATCTTTTGCAGAGACAACATCACTGGCACTGCTAAACCTGAACACCAAAGTGGACAACCTGTCTACAGAGGTGAAAACTGCCATCTCACAGATGAAGTCTGCTGCAACCGCATCCACCACTTCTGCCGCAACAACTACTCCTTCTTCGATTGAGAACTCCATCAACAAGTTCCTTGATCAATTGAACAAACAGACTTCAGTGTCAACGGGCATCACTCCTGCAGATCTACAGAAGGCCCTACAAAAAGTTCAAGAAGAAGCCATGCGAAATACCATGCTGATGCAACCCAAAGACTACATGACAAGAGCACAGCTGACAGAGCTTGGGCAGAACGTGATTAATCAAGTGACAGAAGTCATCATTTCCTTCACCGCTGCAAATGCTAACTTCGTCAAAGATTTCAGAGAAAGTGTAGGAAGGATGAGATTCAAAACAGAGGCAGAGCTAGCAACTCTTCTTGGCCTCTGTGATGATGTCTGCGCGAAACTAATCGCTGCTGGAGCCACAATGCCAAAGAAACCCGATGCTTCCTGTAGAGCAGAGGGTACATCAGACAAGGGTCAGGATGACTCTGATGATGATGACCATCCTGGTCCATCAGATCATCCTGAGGGGGAGAAAACTACAGAGAAGGCTGCAAGCAGAGGACTTACAGGTCCACCAATAGCCGCAGAACCTCTGAGTCAAGCACCTCCAGAACAGACCCGACAACAACAAACCCAAAAGACCACAGAGACAACACCCATCTCTGTGGAATCATCTGACGAAACCAAAACTCCAGAAGCAGAACAGCAAGCTACAGAGGCAACAACCGCCCCTGAGGTAATCATTTTGGAAGAAACAGATGAACAAACCACAGAGAAAACACCCACCTCTGTGGAAACACCGCAAAACATACCCAGAAGAAAGTCGATTGCCACCAAACCAAAAAGAGCAACGACCTCTGCTTCTGACATTCTGAAAAGGATGCACACAACAATGAGTGATCATATGGTGAAGAGAGAAGAAGAAAGGTAAAGGTTCACTTTAGCTTTCAGAATGGCAAGAAGATTCAATGTCAACATTTCATCAATAGAAACTGAGCTTGCATAAGAAGTCATCAAACAACCTCCAACAGAGGTTACAGAGCAAGTTAAGCCAACAGAACCATCGCCACAAAAGTCCTCTAAATCACAATCGTCAAAATCCACAGAGGCAACCTCCATCAAACCAACAGAAGTACCAACCTCAAAACCCACAGAAGCAACAGGTTCTGCCACAACAAAAGCAAAAGATAAGGGCAAAGGGATACTGACAGAAGAGCCAAAGAAGAAGAAAACATTGCCAAAGCCAACAGAAAAACTAATGAAGAGTGCGTTTGACGCCTTTCAAACCCCAAAACCCGAAGAAGTTGACTGGGCACATGAATTGAAGCCTCTGTCAGAAATTCCTCTAACTGGTAGAGCTGCAAAAGTTGTTCAACAGATGGAGAGTCTCAGAAGACAAATTCCACGACCTGGTCCAACACATGAAGAGATGGAAGAAGTGGTATACAAATACCTCTACAAACAATCCTATCAGACAAATCATCCATTAGATCATGTGACAGATCCAAGGATCAGAGAAGAATTTGAAAACATCTTCACAAGAACAAAGCCAAGAGCCAAAGCAGATGTTTTCTCAATTCACAAAATCAAAAAGGTAATCTTCTGCAGATTCTCCTTCACAAGAACCTATCCAAGGGTCAGGTACAATCTTTACAAAGTCAGAAGAGAGAACAATTCAGAATCTACCTTCGCTGATGCTGACTTAAGAAACATCAATCCTTACGATCTACCTGACCTTCTGCAATGGACAAAAGACAACTACAACACAGAGCCTAATACCAGAGCCTATCAAGTGTTGAGAAAAGCGATGAGGGAAAAGCTTCTGCTATACAGCATGATAGATTTTCAGCTGGGAAAGGATCTTGGTCTCAAACATCTAGATCTACGGCCACCAGAAGATCGCTGCCCACCAGACGCTGTGCCCAACTCAATCATCAGAGAACCAAGATTTGGGTTAGTATTTCAAAACCCACAACACCAGGTTAAACTTTTTGTACTCATGGATTGTCAGAAGTACGCAACCAGTACTCTGAGCAAATTCAGAGCAAGCCTTGTAAAATACAGAGGTACAGAGAAAATGGATAGAGATGATGCAGATACTTTCATCAGAGAAATAGACTCAACAATCCGCCTAAGAGAACTCTGCATCAGATTCTACAAAGAGATCAGAAAAGTCGGCAGAGACAACAGAAGCTACAACGATTTCAAAGATGCCAAAATCTGATTCTCAGACCTCCAATCTCTGCAAACAAAGTTAAAGTTTATCTTTCATTATACTCAAATGTAAAATGCCTCTGGCATATTTCTAAATGAAATAAATTTCGAGGTATTGTTTAACCTCTTTCTTATCTAACTTAGCCAAACTTAACTCAAGTTCAAATTTTTTATTTTTCACTACTTAGGGGGAGATTGTTAGCTTCAATCTTCCTAATCATAGAAGAATTTAGAAGTAGTGAAAAATAGGCTAAGTGAAGAAAGCCTATTAGAGAGGCTCTGCCGACATTACCGAGAAATCAAGGTCAAGAAGCTACAGAAGCAGCAAAGGCTTCCTACAGAAGCTCTGTCATACGCACAAAGAAGACCAAAGACTCGGAATCCGGCGAAGACTGCTCCACAGAGGACCAGACCGCAGAACCTCTGTAATGAATTACAGAGCCTCTGTGGTCCTCAATGAAGACTTGGAAGATATTACTGGATACGTTCATCAACTTGCATGGAAAAGTACTGTCAAAACACGTGTCAAGCTCTAAGTGGACTCCATAGGGCAAGGTACAAAATAGACGTCTGCGCCATTTAATGCATTTACCAAAAGTACACCTGCTCCATTAAATGCGCATGGCTCAAACAACTGCTCACACCATCCAGTCCACTGTTCACACCATCCAGTTTACTATTCATGCCGTAAAAGGAACAGTGACCTACTTCATAGTCTTCTAAGAGTAGTATAAAAGGAAGTCTCATGTTGAGATCTTCCTAACGGACGAATACACAAGGAATCACTAATACTCTCAAACTTTATTGTCAAATATCTGAGTGTTATATTCTCACACACACCAAGTTCTTAATCTGTTCTTCGTGTTGTTATCATATATTGAATAACAGTAACTGTTCAAAAAATCCTTTTCATTCTTTACTGTTTTCTTTATATATGTGCGTTATAATATCTATCAAACATATCTGTTAGTTTAATACGCTTCCGCATCAAACTCTAAACTCTACTAATAGATTGTTAATCTTGAGTAAGTGTATCTGGGAACCAACAAAAATTAACAATATGGTTCCAACAAGTACGAGTCGTTTAAGTTTTGGGTTGATTTTGAAGGATACTTTTGCTTTTTTTGATTGATTTCAAGAGTCTTTTTCGATTTTTTAGTTAATTTCGAGGGAGTTTTTTTTTCCGGTTTTTTGGTTGATGCTCCTTGTATTTTCTAATATCCCAATGCATCCCTCAAAGTTTAGTGGATGCACATTTCATACCTAAAAAAATTCTACTTACGAGTTGAGTGGGTGCACGGGACCCGCTCTCATCATATCTCGATTTTCCAGGCATGTTTTCTAGATCTCAATGGAAAACTTCGATTTCGAATTACAACTCTCGATTTTCTAGCTGCATTCTCACTTTTAGTTTAAAATACAAGAGAGACAAATGGTAAAATATTTTTCTGTTCGTAGGGTTGATTAGTTTCTGTTATGAGTAGGGAAATGTTGGTATAGACCGAATCCCGGAGGTGATAGGTTTAAGTGTGGCAAATTTTCAAGTTTCTATTTTATTTCATGCTTTAACTTGTTGGTTTCGATTTCAAGTGCAAGGTTGGTGCTTCTTGTGGTTTTTATGTATTGGTAATATCAAAATGATGATCTAAGCATCTATTGGTTTTGATTCCTCCAAAGTCAGGCCCACCACTATTGACATCTATTTCCTCTACTACATATGAGAGCAAATCTTGGACGATGTCAAATCTCCGTCTTCTCCTAAAACGTGGTAATTTCACATGTTCTTCCCTCTTTACTCCATCTCTTGGCATTTTCTAGGTAATTGTTTTTCAAAACTCACTTGGTTTCTATTATGTATTTTTATCGTATATACTATTACTCTATAATCTCTCGACATCCTCATGAAAACAACGATATCAATCTATACATTGGTTTTATATTTTTTACGATGTTCATTCCCCTTGCGTCTACATATCATTTATTTAGCCCAACGAAAGGTAATTCTTGTTGGCGATTTTAGTGTCACCCGGTCATTTGAGTGTAATTGGATTTAACACGCGTGGTAATTGGTTTTAAACTATGATCTAATGCAAGTTAGGCGATGCAGAGTGCACACTTGTCATAAGACAAGTTTGATCCCTGACACGAAGAAATGGTGGGGGTCAAGGGGGCCGCGCTCCCTTGCAGGGTCCAAGGGGCAGAGCCCCTGGCGGTTGTTGAGGGGAGGCTCCCCCGGAAGGTTTGAGGCAACGCCCCAAAAAGCCATTCAGAATTATGGACTTGAAATGCAGTGGAAAAACTCGATCAGAATGAAGAAAACTTCACTTCTGACCTGTTCGGTGATAAGTACCAGAGGCTAAGTTTAATCTCTGATCAAGTGCGATCAGCGTTCTGATCAGGTGCGATCAGACTTCTGGACCTGCACGTCCAGAAATTATCCCATAATTTTAGCTATAACGGTGGACTAATTTAGCTAACAATTATCCTACAATTTTAGCTATAACGGTTGCAACTGACCAATTAGGCTAAAATTAGCCTGGATTGCCATTTCATTTTTATTTCCTACTTTATGAATGAAGCTAGTATATAAACACAAATTTGAACAAGCCTTCATATACTACTTCTGGATTCTTTCTCTCGTTCTTGTGCCTACAAACGAAAGTGTTCTGGAGTCTTATCCCATATTGAATTTCGTGATACCCAGGTATATGGTCGATATATCAATTCGGAAAGTGAATTCTTACACGATTCTCAAGCAATCTGGTTACTGACTGTTTACCCTAGCCCTGCACCCCCCAACAATCGAATTGATATCTTGTGATGTCAATCATGGCCAATTCTATGAGAGAGATGACTTCGAAGTTCGAAAGCTGGAAACGTTTGAAGGCACCGACTTCAGACACTGGCAGAAAAAGATGCATTTTCTGCTGACGACTCTGAAGGTAGTTTATGTGCTGAGTACCCCATGCCAGAAGTGATGGAGTATAATACGTTAGAGTACATGAGGAGAAGGAGAAAGTGGGAGAACAATGACTATATCTGCAGGGGACACATCTTGAACGGTATGTGCAAATCTCTCTTTGATATCTACCAAAACGTGGCAAGTGCGAAAGAATTATGGAATTCCCTCGAGTCCAAGTATATCGCTGAAGATGCTTCTAGTAGGAAGTTCTTGGTTAGCGATTTTAACAATTATAAAATGGTGGACTCGAGGCCCGTAATGGAGCAGTATAATGAAATCCTTTGAAAGATTTTAAGCATAACTTGAAACATCAAAAAGATGAATTGTCATTGGTTCAACTTGGGAGTCACTTGCGCATCGAAGAGTCTCTTCGAGTGCAAGAAAAGGACCAAACCAAGGGGAAGGTTGAATTTGGACAGCCCTCTGTTCACATGGTTGAGGAGAAGAAAGCCAACTCAAACAACAACGAAAAAGGCAAGAACCGTAAGTTTGATGAACACAATAAATCCTCTAAAAAGGGAAAGGATTTGGTATGTTGGAGATTCAACAAAGTGGGCCATTGTAAAGTGATTGTCGGGTAAAGTTGAACAATAATGATGCTGGTACAAGTGGATGTGGATCGAGATCGAAGGATAACGATCAAGCTAAAGGAGGTCAGTTTTTGACTAACTTTGATAATTTTCTCGAGAATTAGGTTTCACTTATACCTAAGTCTTTTTATGTGCATGAAGATGAATGTGCATGGTGGATCGAATCGGGAGCAATGAGCCATATTTGCGAGGATCGTCGGTGGTTCGAGAAATTGACACCGGTTGAAGACGGTTCGGTGCTCAATATGGGAAACGAGTCGAGTGCACCAATTTCTAGAGTTAGAGTTGTTTCTTCTAAGAATTTTATTAAACTTTATGATGTTCTGTTTGTGCCTAGAATCCATAAGAACCTAGTGAGTGGCACTTGTTTGAATAATCTTGGTATAAACATGTGTTTGAATTGGATAGTTTTATCCTATCTCAAGGTAGTAGCTTTATTGGTTTTGGATATTTAAGCAATCGCATGTTTCGTTTGAATGTGATGAATAAAATTTATTTTCTAATAATTCTGTGTTTTTATCGTCATCGTCGTCTTCTAAAATTGATGACTGTTAGAGCATTATTGTATTCAAGATTTATTGTAAAATTTTGTAAAGGTCAAACATTGTAAAGTCAAAGTAAAAGTCAAAATAGTCAAAGTTGTTTAGTTAGAAAGTCAATCTAATTAGAAATACTTGTGTTGTAATTCATAGGTATAAATAGCTTTAGCTTAGTTGTTAAGCTAAGTAATGATCTTAATTGTAATATTCTAGAGAGAAGTGAGAGCATTCTAGAGAGAGAAAGTGCATCAATCATATGTAATCTCTATTATGTTCAAGATCAATGGATGATTTGATGATTACCTAATAGATCTGGTTTTATTAGTTGGTATCAGAGCCAAATCGATGAATTTTTCTCGATACGATCATCGGATCTCGACATTTCAAGTAAATTAGCCCGATCTACATGTAAGTTTGCTCAAATCTCTTATGCTCTTTAAGATTTGCTCGTTATTCGATTCCAGATCATCTCCAATTTTTAGAATCGAATTTCGACAAGTTTTGACGATTTTCGAAAATTTCGAGAGTTTTCAGTGTTCATCGCGAGAATTCTTAATATCCGGAAATTTTTGGTGCATGATTCGATTCAGTTGGTATCAGAGCTTTGGGAGATCGAATTATGTGCAAAATTCTTCCAATTTGATGAAGATTTGAAGATTTTTTGAAGATTTTTGAAGAAAATCTCCACTTTTGAAGAACACAAATGGGCTATGCAATTATTTTGTGGTTTTTGATTAGATTTTGATTGCAAAGTGTTTCTTCATCATTTTAAAAGAGATTTGCATCATCAATTTCACAAAAAAATCAAGAATTGATCAATTTGAGGATTTTTGGAAATTTGGTGTTCTTGAGAAAAAGTTCACTGTGAAATTTTTTGGATTGTGATTTTGCAAAATATTGATATTTTGATTCGTTTTTGTGCAAAATCCTTTCCAAAAAGTGTTTCTAGACATGTTTCAATCATAATTTTTGAATTTTGTTATATAAAATTTCATTTTTGAAATTTTTGATTGAAGATGTTCTTGAGATGTTCTTGAAGTGTTCTTGAGTAAAATTGATTAGATCTTGAATTTTGATCCAGAATTTTTGATTGAGATGTTTTAAAATGTGTTTGTGATATGGTTTGATCTTTAGTTGTTAAAATTAATATTGTTTGTGAGAATTTGTGAGTGCAGGTCAACAGGGAAATAAGCAAGGAAGAATAAAAACAATTATTAGTTAAAAGTGATGGTTTCGGATCAGGAATGTCAAGAATTCGGATCTGCAGTGATGGATAAATGAGCTATGTGTGTGCATGTATCAGCTACATGTGTGTGTGCTTGATTTTGTATGGTTTCGGATGCTTCTTTAAGATGGTTTCGGATGCTTATTTTTTAAGGGGTTTCGGATCAAGCGTGTTATATATGTGAGGTGTGTGAGTGTGTGTTTGTGCAGTGTGTGTTTGTGCTTGCATAAGGTTTCGGATCACACATTGACCAAGGTTTCAGATCACACTGGATACGAAACCATATCAATTCTGACCATTCTTCATCCGAAACCATCCCCAATTCGTATCCTTCTGCATCCGAAATCTACAGATTCCTGATCATCAAGCAACTGAAATCAACACTTTTAATATCAAATTAATTTTTTTTGTAAGTGGGTATTGATAATTCCATGTGACTTTCTCGATCAAATCTATTAAAATCAGTTGGCTTAGAGATTTAGAACATAAAGCAAGCTTCAGTTTTGTTTTTGGTTGAGAAATAGTCATTTTTCAACTTCACCGGAGCTTCGCCGGAAAACCGAGTTTGACCGGAAAGTGGTGATTTTAATCGGTATTAGGCGTTAATTCCATCACAGATCGGTTCGTGAAGTTGTTTCAATCATTAATCATTTATTTGGGTTTTTTTTCGCAGCAATTAACCACAAAGTGTTCATCCTCGCCGGAGATCTCGCCGGAAAATTAGTGGGTCACTGGTTTTGGTTGCATGATCGAGTTTCTTTAGTTGGATTCAATTGGCGTTTGTTTAAGGATTGCATAGCAGCAAATTTCATCAATTTTGATCGAGAAACGAATGAGAAAACTGAAGAAGAAAGAATCAGGTCGTCAACTGAAAAAGACGATGAACAGTAACAGCATCTAACGGCTGTTCGCTAATCTGCCGTTAAATTTGTAACAATTTTGGTCCTAATCCGTTAGTCAGTTTCAGTTTTTGGCAGATTTGGTATCTGTAGTAACTAGATTCAGAATCTGTCAAATTTGGTCCCTGTAGTGTAGTTTAAGTTTTTTTTTACATTTTTAGTCCACCTAGTTGTAGTTCCAGAATTTGTTAGTTTTAGTCCCTGTAGTTTAGTTTGAGTCTATTACAATTTCGTCAAGTTTAGTCCTTGTAGTTTAGTTTTAGAATTTTACATTTTTTATTAGTTTTAAAATTTTACATTTTTAGTCATTTGAGTATTATTTTTCAGTTTTTGTCATTTTTAGTCCTTATTTTTGTTGAGTCTTAGCATTTTTCACTTTTAGTCCCTATATTATGTATTTTTGACATTTTTAGTCAATTTTGTATCAAATTTTTGTCATTTTACTTACTTTTATTCGCAACTGACATATTTTTCTCTTGTTTTGCAGGTTTGTCAATTAAAGTCCAATATTTCCGCGCAAAGTTTTCAAATTCAACTTTTGGAAGACAAATTTATAATTTGTTTTTCAATTTTTTTTTTGAATTTTTTTTTTGACTTTAATTGTGTTTGTTTTTCTGATTTTTAAGAGTGTGCACATAATTCTAACTTCTAAGCGAAGTTTCTCTTGACGGTCAATCAATTAGGTATATTTTTTGTTAATATTTTTTGGTATTTTTCATCTAATTTTTGTTTTGTTTTGTGTGTGTTTCTTTTCAGGATTCTATCAAAATGTTTGTCAAGATGAATTATTTAGAGAAGTTAAATGAGAGAAAATGGACTCTTTCTGAAGCTAAAGATGAGATCAAGCGTCTTGAATGTTTATCCGATAAATACATGAGATATTTTTATGATGAAGAAAGAAAGAATACAAAGCTCAAGTTTGAGAAAGCTTCTTTAGAAGACAAAGTCTCTTCTCTTGAGTCCGAACTGAAAGATTTAAATGGCAAGATTGTAGTTCTTGAAGAGAAGAACAAGACACTTGACATCTTAACTCATCAAGAAAATATGAAAGAGCTTCAAGGGAGTATAAAGTCATTGGAAGAAGAAAATGATGTTCTGAAGAGACAAAATTTCGATATTTCTTCTTCAAATGAAAAGTTTACTAAAAGAAATACTGATCTTGAAGTTTATATTGCAGGTCTTGAAACAAAGAAAGACAACTCAAAACTGCATGAACAAATCGAGAAACTTCAAGAGAAAGTAACAACTCTTCAAAGAGAAAACACTGATATGAAGAGTAGGGAAGACAAGAGAGAGAAGTGGATCCTACATTTACGAATTCAATTAAAAGAAGTTCAAGATAAAGAAAAAAGTTTGGACAGTGAAAACGCTGAGCTAAAGAGAAATCTGTCTAATTTTTCTCTTGAAGAAAAGAAAGAAATTGAGCTTAAATATGTAAAACTTTTGAAACAAATCTCCGATTTTGAAAAAGTTTTATATATTGAAAAGGAGAAGCAAGAGAAAGAAAGAAATGAATTTAATATTGAACGAAAATCTTTTGAGATTAAAAGTTCTGAACTTTCCGTGAAAATCTCTGATTTAGAAAATCTTTTGGAAAAGGAAAGAAAAGATTTCACGGAAAAGAAAAATCTCTTTGAAAAGGAAAATAAAACTCTTAAAAAGAAAAATATGGAAACTTTCAAAGAGATTACTGATAAAAGAAAGTTTTTGGAAAAAGATTTTGAATCGGAACGCAAATATTTTGAAGATGCCATTCTTAATCTTACCAAAAGATTACCTGGTTTATCAACTGATATTATGAAGGATCAATTGATCAAATCTGATCTACAAAAGAAATTTGATCTAATTTTTAAAGAAAAAAATGTTTTGATAAACAAAGTCAAAGAACTTGAAGACATCATTTTTAAATTTGATGTCTCAAAGCAGGTCAGTCCTGATACTATCTTTCAGACTCCATTTGTTGATTCAAATGATTCTGAATGCTCTTTTAAAACTGCTTCAAGTTCAAGCTTTAAAAACATTCCTTCTGAACAACGTAATAGATCAAATGATTTATTTAAAGATCAGATTCGTTCTACAAATCTCTTCTATAATCCTCTGTTTGATAAATCAGATAACAAACCGAATGTGCCTAAAGTTAATACTTCCAAACCTGAAGAAGTTCCAGTCTTCAAAAAGGTGAAGATGGAATGGAGAGTCAAAGGTACAACAATTCAAAAGAAAGATGTACCAAAATCATCTACTTCCACACCAAAGGCCAAAAAGAACAATGCGCCGAAAGGTAAATCTTCTGTTCAACCTAATCCTATTCATTCTGTAAATCATCTAATTAGGTTGGCACATAAGAAAATCTGTTGTTCTTACTGTGGATCAAATGATTTTATGCATAAAAATTATACTTCTTATTGGTACGGTACTTACAGTATTCCTTCTAAGAAATCTACACCTAACACACTAGGACCCAAGTGCCATTGGGTACCAAAATCTGCTTAATCTGTTTTGTAGGTTCATCATGTGTGGTGCTGATTTGGAAACATAAATCTCACACATGACTGAAAAACAGAAGAGAAGCGGTGCAATTTTTGAATAGTATATGTACCATTAAGGGGGAGCAAAGAAATTATGGCTTCTAAACATCTCAGTTTAGAACCCGATCTTCAACGACTATGACTTCTGAATTTATTTCAATCCTGGTAATTTAGAACGCGTTTTCATGATTAAGGATATTTTAATCCAAGTCTTGTTCTTTGTGCAAATTTTGTACACATAAAGATCTTTTGCACATGTTAAGGGGGAGCTTAGCTGATTTTAAATCATCTTATCATGATTTAAGGGGGAGCTTAAATATTTCTGACTGTACGTATCTTCTGACCTTAATCTCATATTGTTTGAAAGAAGAACAACTTTCAAGCATGAAAAACGTTTTCTTAAATGTTCAAACCATTTCTCTATTCTCAAATAGATTTTATGAATTCATAAGTGTGATTTTAAATGTTTTTCATGGAAATCTCGGATTATCGTGACATTATTTCTGACCGTGTGTTTCTAAAGATTAATGCGTGTGTATTATCTTTTCTATACTTTCAAGTATTCATACACATCGGTTCATCTTCATATTGAATTTGTTATTACCATGTCTCCAAACGAAACAAATTTTCGATGGTAATACTCCCGCTTGTATTTCAATGTTGTTGAGCATCATACATTTTTCAGCGTATTACTTAAACGTTTCATTCAAAGATTGTTTATATTTGTTCATATAAACAAATTTCAATTCTTTGATACCCTATCCTTTTATGATCATCATTCATAATATTTGATCTGATTGATACATTGTCAGATTCTCAAACAAGTCTTTCGAATTCATTTCATTCATTCTTTATCCTTGTTTTGAGAATTCTTCATAGATCAAATGCTCAAATATTAATGTTTATTATTAAGGAGCATATATTCTGATGGCAATGTTATTCAAATGCCGATATTCATATTTGTTCAAGCTAAACTGTTGAACAACACAAATCATTTTAAGACATTTTCATGGGATCAGTGTGAGATTATTAAACTTCTATGGATCCACGTTAACCAGTGTTTCCTACCCAAGAAGTTATCCTTGAGTGATTGAGGGGTGAGGGGTCTACATCAAAGAGTGGGGGAGATATCTCATCCGGCTGAGTATCTTATTGTGCTGAGGTAAAATGTAAATGAGAGTTTGGGTAAAAGTGAGCAGATTAAAAACAGAAAGAGGGTGTGAGAACAGAGTTAAAAGAATAAGAGAACTCTGCCCCATCCATTTTTTGAGCCGGGAAGCCACATTTCTGATTGGTTCACATTCTTTGGTAACCATCATTGAAACAGGCAGTTAGCCCATGCCAACTCTTGGTTTAACCCCACCAGCCACTCATTTCTTTCTTAACAAAGGAATGTTTCATTTTTATTGGGGACGCAACATATAATCTATCTGATCTTCACTCGGAAGGTCTAGATATTGAAAAAGAAGGAAGTTTGCCCCACCTTCGCTCTTCATTCATGCACATTGAGTTCGTGGAAAATTGTTGCTGTCTCAATAGTTTACACGCTTTGAGCCTATTACTCAAGCATATGTTGCTTTATTCTTTCTAACACAAGCACGTACACACAAGGAATATGTTTTCTTGTCATAACGTTCATAGAATTTCCTTTGCGATTTTCGATGATTGAATGGAAGCCCTGGGGGAGTGAACATCAAAAAACTCCTTTCCAAAGTACATTCATTGTACTAAGTGGCTCCGTGCTACTTACAGGCATTTTAACTGATTCATCCGTTGTTTCAGGTTTACCACTCTCTATTTATCTGAATTTGAAAAGATTCGGATAAATATCTTTTGGAATTGACGGTTTATCAGATCAAGAAGGAGGAGAATGTTAATTGAGGTGAACAAAGTGCGTGCTAGAATTGATAAAGGTTTTGATGATCATGATGCTCACAATCATCAAAAAGGGGGAGAAATAGTATATTGAAGAACAGGGGAAAAATAATATCCTGAAGAAAAGAGAAATTTGTCAATGAAAGATTAAGGGGGATAAATGATTTATCAAAGTCAAGAAGACATTCCGAGTTGTTTCGAGAAAGCTCGTTGTTCGAAAGACAATTCAAGATCGAAGAAGATGAAGATACTAAGTTCAAGAAATCATTCAAAGTTTGAGTTCAAAGCTTCAAAAGATTTCAAAGCTTCAAAGTTCAAAGCTTCAAAGTTCAAAGCTACAAAGTTCAAAGCTGCAAAGATCTGAAATTCACGTTCAAGACTTGAAGGCAATTTGTTGAAGATCGTATTGAAGAAGACTTACTTTACATTGTGAAAGACAAAGACTTTTCATGTGTTTGACTGAAGATTCTTCAAAGATGAGAGTTTAAAGACTATCAAAGCATCAAAGTTCAACGTGAACTTGTGAAGATTCAACTGTTTGAAGAGTGCCAAAGCTTCAACGTTCAAAGCGGTCAAAGTTAAAGTTTTGAAGATCAAGAGCTGAAGACTACTGTCATATTTTTAAATCTTGAATCCAAAGGGGGAGAATGTTAGAGCATTATTGTATTCAAGATTTATTGTAAAGTCTTGTAATGGTCAAACATTGTAAAGTAAAAGTAAAAGTCAAAATAGTCAAAGTCAAAGTTGTTTAGTTAGAAAGTCAATGTAATTAGAAATACTTGTGTTGTAATTCATAGGTATAAATAGTTTTAGCTTAGTTGTTAAGCTAAGTAATGATCTTAATTGTAATATTCTAGAGAGAGAAGTGAGAGCATTCTAGAGAGAGAAAGTGCATCAATCATATGTAATCTCTATTATGTTCAAGATCAATGGATGATTTGATGATTACCTAATAGATCTGGTTTTATCAATGACTCCATGGCTTGGCATGCGAGATCGGGTCATGTCAATTTTAGAAGAATGCATGAAATGTGAAAAGATGGATTAATTCCATCCTTTGACATAAATGCAGAAAAATGCGAAACCTGCATTCTTACAAAAGTCACAAAACAACCTTTTCTTAATGTTAGTCGAAATACGGCTATTTTAGAACTTGTACACAGTGATCTGTGTGATTTCCACTCCAATCCTTCATTGGGAAGTAAGAAGTATGTTGTCACATTTATTGACGACAATACTCGGTTTTGTTATGTATATCTTTTGAGCTTTAGATAAGTTTAAATTTACAAAACCGAAGTCGAATTACAATTGGGTAAATCGATAAAATGTCTTAGAACTGATCGGGGAGGGGAATATATGGATTTCCAATACTTCCAATCAGTTGGTATTGTCCCTGAGACAACGACACCATACATAGCTCAACAAAACAGGGTTTCCAAACGTAAAAATCGAGTTTTAAAGGAAATGGTAAACTCAATGCTTTCTTACTCAGGTTTGAGTGAGGGATTTTGGGGAGAGGCTAACGACCTGTTATTTTTTTAATAGAGTTCCAAATAAACGGAACAAAACAACCCCTTATGAGTTTTGGTTCATGAAAACTCCGAATTTGAATTATTTTCGAATTTGGGGTTGACGGGTTGTTGTAAAACTACCCGAACCCAAAAGGAAAACTTTGGGTGAACGTGGAATTGATTGTATAATTGGATATGTAGAAATCTTCAAGGCTTATAGGTTCTACGTAATAGAACCTAATGATTCGGTTTCGATTAACACCGTGATCGAGTCGCGTGATGCGATTATTCATCAATGCAAAGGCCTAAGGACCTGATTCCTAGCACTAATAAAGTGCAAAATCCAGATATTTTTTGTCCAGAAACACAGCAGGTCTGGAGAAGCAAAAGAGGCCAAATTACCAAAAATTTCTCTCCCGATTTCCAACTGTATTTAGTGGAAGGTTCAAGGAATGAACTTGGGATTCAATACCCTTATTGTTATAGTAATGAAGATGATCCAAAGACTTCAAAGAAGCGATGGAGTCTCGAAATGTTGCGTTTTGGAAGGAAGCAATTGATGACGAAATATCATCAATTCTTGAGAAAAACACGTCAGATTTGCCTCCAGGTTCTAAACCACTTGGATGTAAATGGAGCTTCAAAAAGATGATGAAAGTTGATGGGACGATTGATAAACTCAAGGCCTAGTTAGTCATTCAAGGGTTTCAACAAAACCCGATATTGACTATTTTGATACGTATGCTCCGATAGCACGTATTTCGACTATTAGATTGTTAATTGCCTTGGCGGCAATAACAAATATGGCTATCCGTCAGATAGATGTTAAAACGGCCTTCTTGAATGGTGATTTTCAAGAGGAATTTACATGAAACAACCGGAAGGTTTCATTATGCTCGAAAACGAGCATAAGGTATATAAACTTGTAAAATCTTTGTACGGGCTGAAACAAGCACCTAAACAATGGCATAAAAAATTTGATGAAGTTATTTTGTCTTGTGGTTTTACTTTAAACCAATGCGACAAATGTGTTTATAGCATATTTGATGCTAAAGGTGCTGGAGTGATCATCTGCTTATATGTAGATGACATGCTGATTTTTAGGACTGATCAAAATTAAGTAGATGAAACTAAGAAGTTGTTGTCATCTAAGTTTTCCATGAAAGACATGGGAGAGGCAAATGTAATCCTCAGTATAAGATATAGACTGGTTAACAAAGGGATCGTTATGACGCAATCGAATTATATTGAGAAAATTCTCAATAAATTCAATTACGGTGATTGTTCTATCGTGAGAACTCCTATGGGTTAGTGTGAAATTAAGTCCAAATACGGTCAATGCAATTTCACAACTTGAATACTCTAAGGCTATTCGTAGCTTGATGTATGCGATGACAAGCACCAGTCCCGATATTGCTTATGTCGTAGGGCGATTGAGTAGGTATACATAGTAATCTTGGTACTCAACATTGGCAAGTGGTTCACAGAGTATTTAAATATCTTAAGGGAGCCATGGATTATGGTTTGAGGTTTTTGGGATACCGTTCAGTTTTAGAAGGTTATTCGGACGCAAGTTGGATATCTAACATGGAGGATCATTCCTCGACTAGTGGTTGGGTATTTTTGCTTGGGAAAGGGGCCATTTTTTGGGCATACAAGAACCAAACTTGCATTACAAAATCAACAATTTAATCTAAGTTTGTTGCACTAGCCACCGCCAGTAAAGAGGCGGAATGGCTAAAACCTATTGCACTTATTTCTATCCGTTATGATAGTGCGGCCAGTTTAGCTAAGGCTTATAGCCAAGTTTATAATGGCAAGTTGGGCTCGGTTCAGCTCATTCTCCTCTCTATTCAGTAAACTCGCTCTCTCATGCTTCTTTTTAGATCTCCATGCTCTCTGCCTCACCTGAGGGTGTGGGTGAGTCGGATGGAGTTTCCTCGGTTATAGGCGGGTGACGTCCGATACGGGGTGGTATCATCGATATACAGATGGCTCATTTCGTATCGGAGTCGGTGGTTTCAGAATCCAAGACGTCGGTTTGAGTGAACGGTGATATGGGTTCAGTGGTGTCGGTGCTGGGGTCTTGGTCAAGTATTAGGGCAGTGACGACTGGGACCTCGTATAGAGTAGTCGACGGTCCGACGTCATCGGTGATACGAGTGGTGGAGGTAATATGTGGGGGAGTAGGTGGTCGGCTTGTAGATGGTTGGGAAGGTTGGCTTGGGGAAGGTCGGGTATGGCTAGTACCGGCATGCGAATCTGTTGATCCAAACCCTCAGTGATTTGATAATGACCCTCTCTTAACACTTAGTGAAAATTGTAAGTAAATGATATGTATTAGAGTTTTACTATCGCTGATAAGTACTAAGACTGTTTCAGTACCGCTGATAGTAACTCTCGCTCTTTAAAGTTAAATAGTCAGCGAACTATGTTCATCGAGTAGCTCTGAGCCTGTTCAGTCTATGAGATGATCGCTGATAAGTTAGTTGTTTACTTATGATCCCTGAAGACAAGTTTCACGTCAACATATGTTCTACGCTGAAGTCGAAGATCAAGCTCAAGAACCAGCGACAAGTCTACTAATGAACTGATGCGGATATCAGCGAAGCCAAGATTTGTCCACTCAACGTGAAGTATCAAGTAGAAGACTTCAGCAATCGCTGAACTTTATCATTCGCTGATAAAGAACTGTTTCAACGAAAGCTGATCATGAAGTCTCCTTACAAAGTACTATTGTCTTACCTCCGTTGCACGTCTCCGTACGAACTGTCAGAACGGACATCCTTTTTATCTATGATCGTTGAACAACTCTGATTCTACATTGTGCACCATGCGGCTACTAAGGTTGTCTACAAAGGTCAATGACATGCAACCACTCAGCTGCTGCCACGTGTAAAGCAATACTGCCATGCATTAAATGCATGCAGTATATAAGAAGAACCCTACTTCAGAAATGAAGTGTGCTCGGACCATCTTCTTATTTCTCTCTTATTGTTAAGTTATTATTCGTAATTTCTTTAACTCTTTCTAGTGCAAGAAACTTAGTGTTTCTCAGGACTTGTTTAGATTAGGTTTATCCTTAATCTTGTTCCGCAACAAGTTGTAAATTGTCTTGATTTATCAATACACAATTTAGAAAAGTAAAAATCGTGTGTTTGTATTCAACCCCCCCCCCCCCCCCTTCTACAAACTTGTATAACCCTTCGGGACCAACAAGTGGTATCAGAGCGGATTTGTTTAATCTCATAAACAAGATCTGATCTATACTAAGATTTCTCTTCCTTGCTATTTCTGAAAATGGTCACCATCACAAACACTAATTATATTGACAATGGTTCTCTTGCAAAACCCCGTAGATTCTCCAGAGATAATTTTAATCTATGGAAAAATAGGATGATTCTCTTCTTAGAAGGTGTAGACCCTACTATGCCTTACTATCTTGAAAACGGCCCATATATTCTTATAAGAATTGATCCTGCAGTTCCAGCCGCTGAGAATAGACCTGCTATTCCAGAAAGGCTGATTCCCAAGGAAATTCATATGTGGACCGATGAAGATAAGAAGAAAGTGGCTATCGACACCAAAGCCAGATCCATACTCTCCATGGCTCTTCCTCACGAAGTCTACCATTCCGTCATGAACCTGAAAACCTCAAACGCTATGTGGGACACAATATGTGTTCAGTATGAAGGTACTTCTGAAGTCCAAGACTCTCGAAAGATCAACCTGGTAAGACAGTATGAAAGCTTCATTTGTGGTAAGAATGAAACTCTCTCTGAGGTACACCAACGTTTTAAGTGCTTAATAATAGATCTGAAAACTATTGGTAAGGAGTATTCTAACTTTGAAGTACTGACAAAGTTCTTAGAATGTTTACCTGAAAGCTGGGACATTTATTCAATGTGTCTCAAGCTATCAAAAGATCTATGATCTATGACTCTTTCTACCTTATATGGCACGATGTTGAATCATGAGCAATCGAGTCATCTTAAGAAGAATCTTGTAAAAGATTCCAAAATCACCCCTGTTGCTTTAATCTCAGAGTCACCTTCCACTCAGCTATCGACTATCACTGTCACTGAGTTGGAAACTAACTCTGAAAGATCATCAGACTCTGACGTTTCAGATAATGATGAAACTCTGGCATTCCTGGCTAATAAGTTCAGGAAATTTGCTAGAAAGAGTAATTTCAAAAGGAATAAACCTCTTGCTATTACTGACAAGCCAAGATCATCAACCCCTGTTGATAAGGCTACTGCTACTTGCTATAACTGTGAAAAGATAGGACATTTTGCTAGCGAGTGCAGATCAAAGAAAGTCTCTAGACCCTCAGCTTTTCCCAAGAAAAACATTACTCACAGGACTAGAGATGAAAAATACAAAAAGCTGAAAGAAAGGTATTCAAAGCTGAAAACCTTTAAGAAGAAAGGCAAAGGCCTTAAGGCTGACTATGATGGGGCTGCCTCTGACGAAGAAGAATCATTTGACTCTGAAGATGATGATGAAGCCAATCTATGTCTCATGGCCAAACTTGAAGATGAGGAAGAAAATTCTGACATTCCCTCTACTTCAACCTCTGCTACTAAGGTATCACCTTCCTTCTTTACCAATATTTTAAATATTGATGAAGCTGATAGTCTTCGAAAGATCGATCTCTTGACTAGAAGTTTATATGAAGCCATGAATGTCAAAACTGTTGTTGAAAATCAAAACCTTGATCTCGCTGAACAGCTTAAAAACTGTCACCTTCAAATAGAAAATCTTTCTAAAATTGAAGAAGATTTTAAAGATCAAGTTCACCTAAATCAGCTAGTCAAAATCGAGCGCGAAGAAGCTATCGCTGCATTAAAAGCTGAAAAAGCTACTGTTGATGGATGGTATAATTCTTCAACAAAGATCACTGAGATAATTAAGTCTCAGATTCCCCTGAGTGATAAACGTGGTCTTGGTTACAAAGCTGATACTCTAGAACCAACCACTGACCGTTCCATGCTTAAGTTTGGAATGTTCGTATCCTCTATCCCTGACACTTTCTCATCTCAGTGTTCCTCTTCTAAACCGCCTATCCCTGAGGAAATCTCTACCTTAACTTCTAAAGGTAAAGAAAAAGTTGTTTATCCAAAACCTACCTCAGTCTTTAAAAACAAAGGTAAAGGAATTATTTTTAATCAAAATCCTCAGAAGGTTACCTCTGTACCAAAGCTGAACGCTTCTAAAGCTTTAGTGACTTATCCCACTGGTTCAAAGAATAAGATCCCTGGATCTATTCAGCGATCTACTCCTAGAATCAAAGTGGAAATTATTGGTAAGAAATCCGAAGAACTGAATGTTCCTCCCATTTCAAAAGACAATAGCTTACTTGGTGCTGGTCCTTCAAATTCAAAATCAAAAGCTCGACATGCAAATGGTCCTAGAACTACTTTTAGTAATAGGAAATGTTATCATTGTGGACTTACCAATCATATTGCTAGTAAGTGCCCCACAACCACCCAAGCTGAAAAGATATCTAAGGTGAAGATCATTACCCCCAAGGCAAAGAAGACCACTGAGGTTAATAAATTAACCAAAGTGAAGACTGACAAAGCTGAATCTTCAAATGCTGCGAAGACTGCTGAACCTTCCACCTCCTCTTCTACCCCCACTGACAAGTGTGTACACATGGTTAAGTGGGTACCCAAGACAAACTAATCCTCCTTTGTAATGCAGGTTAAGAAGGGTATCTGGTATCTCGATAGCGGATGCTCTAGACACATGACTGGTAAGAAGAACCTGCTTACTGAGTACAAAGAAGAGAAGGGTCCATATGTAACTTTCGGTGGAAATGGAAAAGGACATACCCGAGGGTTTGGTGTACTCTCTAATGGTACAACAACCTTCAGAAGAGTCGCATATGTTGAGGGGCTGAAGCATAATCTTCTAAACATCAGTCAGCTTTGCGACAAGGATAACAAAGTAATCTTTACTAAGGAATCCTGCTTTGTCGCTGACAAAAAGGAGAAGATAGCTCTCAGCGGTTATCGTTTGGAAAATGTTTATGTAATAAACATGGACTCAACAACCACTGAGAACTCCTGTTTCTTCTCAAAAGCCTCATCTGATGTCAACTTGCTATGGCATAAGAGGCTCTCTCATCTCAACTTCAAGACACTGAACACTCTTTCTTCAAAAGAGTTAGTGACTGGTCTACCTCATCACTCATATGCCAAAGAATCCTTATGTTCATCGTTTGAGAAAGGCAAGCAGACCAAAGCAAGCTTTAAGTCAAAGCAAGTTTCCTCAGTGTCATCTCCTCTACAACTTCTCCATATGGATTTGTTTGGCCCTGTTAACAAACAATCCATCGCTGGAAAGAAATATACACTGGTCATAGTTGATGAATTCTCTCGATATACATGGGTTATGTTTCTCCGTTCTAAGAGTGACATCCCTGAAGAACTCATCACCTTTGTCAGGAAGATGGAAACCCTGAACAACTTGACCGTTCGCTCAATAAGGAGTGATCATGGGACTGAATTAAAAAACAGTTCTCTTGATTCCTTCTTTGAGAGTAAGGGTATTTCTCACAACGTTTCTTCAGTGAGAACACCGCAACAAAACGGAGTCGCTGAAAGAAGAAATAGAACTATTATTGAAGCTGCACGTTCAATGCTCATCGATTCTCATCTGCCTACTCAGTTTTGGGCAAAAGCTGTCAACACTGCTTGTTTTACGCAAAACAGGTAGCTGATAGTCAAACGATTTAATAAAACAGCCTATGAACTTTTTCATGGGAGAAAGCCTTCAATTAGCTTTCTTCACATATTTGGATGTCAGTGTTTCATACTGAACTACAGAGATGCCCTTGGAAAGTTTGATCCTAAGGCTGATGATGGAATATTTCTTGGATACTCCTCAGTCTCCAAAGCATTCAGAGTCTTCAATCGAAGAAGACAAACTGTTGAAGAAACTATTCACGTCACATTTGACGAATCTCGTTCAGCGAATTCTCGACCTTCTGCTGATACTGAAGAACTGAATCAATGGATGTTTTCTCATCTTGGTGATTCAGAAGATATTCCCACTCCTCATACTCATACCGTTGAAGATGATGGTCCTACTATCATCCCAAACATGCAGAATAGTGAAGCTGAAACTTCATGGGTCTCAGCTGTTCCTTTAAACACTATGCCTGCTTCTGAATCAAATGTCTCAGACATTCCATCTACTTCTCAGCAATCAGTGAATGTGATGACATCTGCACCTACTCCTCTCTTGGCTGATATTCTAGAAGTTGCTGAAGCCTCATCTTCAGCTCCTCCAGTTCAACGAGTCAGCGATTCATGCTCCGGCTCAGCGATGGACTGTAATTCACCCAATTGATCAAATCCTTGGTGATCCAAACGCTGGTGTTCAGACTCGACGAAGTGCAGGTAATATTTGTTTATTTGTTAACTTTATTTCTCTTATTGAACCAAAGAAAATAGATGATTCCCTCAAAGATCCAAACTGGGTCAGCGTTATGCAAAAAGAGCTGACTGAATTCGAAAGAAACACAGCTTGGAATCTTGTTCGAAGACCAACTGACAAGACAGTGATAGACACTAAATGGGTCTATCGAAACAAATTGGACAAACATGGAACTGTAACCCGCAACAAGGCTCGACTTGTTGCTCAGGGATACAAACAAGAAGAAGGTATAGACTACGACGAAACATTTGCTCCAGTAGCAAGACTATAATCTATTCGTCTATTCTTAGCATACGCTGTACACAAAGACTTCAAAGTATATCAAATGGATGTTAAGTCAGCATTTCTCAATGGAAAGCTGAATGAAGAAGTCTATGTGGAACAACCTCCAGGATTCTCAGATCCTAAGCGTCCAGGTTATGTTTATAAACGGGATAAGGCACTTTATGGCTTAAAGCAAGCTCCACGTGCATGGTATGAAACTCTATCCTCTTATCTCCTAATTGAAAAATTTGAGCGAGGTAAAATCGACAAAACTCTATTTTTCAGAATAGTGAAAGGTCATATCATTCTTGTTCAGATATATGTTGATGACATTATATTTGGTTCTACTAACCCTGACCTTTGTACTCGTTTCGCTTATAGAATGAAAGAAGAGTATAAAATGAGTATGATGGGTGAGCTAACATATTTCCTTGGTCTTCAGATAAAACAAAATGAAAAAGGAACTTTCATTAATTAAGGAAAGTATGTTAAAGATATGCTGAAGAAATTCGATTTAACACAGAGTTCAGCTATGAAAACCCCTATGGCACTTCCGCTGACACTAAACAAGGATTTAAATGGAATACCTGTTAATGTCACGCTGTACCGTGGGATGATCGGCTCTCTGTTGTATCTTACAGCTAGCCGACCCGATATTATGTACGCAACTTGTTTGTGTGCACGATATCAAGCTGAACCTAAGGAATCTCATATTATCGCTGTAAAGTGAATCTTTTGTTACCTTAACGTTACTATGAACCTAGGTCTTTGGTATCCCAAAGATTCAGGGTTTGATCTAATCGCCTATTCAGATAGTGATTTTGCCGTTTGCTAATTGGATAGGAAAAGCACCAGAGGAGGCTGTCAGCTCCTAGGTGGAAAGCTGGTGAGTTGGACAAGTAAAAAGCAAAACTCAGTGTCCACCTCAACTGCTGAAGCTGAGTATGTAGCCGCTGGAAGCTGTTGTTCTCAGGTCTTGTGGATGAGAAATGAACTACTAGACTATGACCTTCAGCTCTCGAAAATTCCAATCTATTGCGACAGCACAAGTGCCATCGCTATAGCCAACAATCCAGTGCTACACTCAGAGACCAAACATATCGAAATCAGGTATCATTTTATCAGAGATCATGTGATGAATGGTGATATAGAACTTCATTTTATTCCAACTGACTATCAGTTAGCTGATATGTTCACCAAACCTCTTGATGAGACAAGATTCAACTTTCTCATCAGCGAGCTTGGAATGCTGAACTTCGAAGAGTAAAATCTTCAGTAGTTCACACTTGATTCACTGATATCAAGGTATGTCTCTCTTTACTCACTGACATTCGCATGTAAATGCAAGATTTCAAAACAAATCACATCGCTGAATATCTCTTCCTTAACAGCGATACTTTGAAATTTCTTAAACTAACACTGATATTTCTATTCAGTGCTTCATGTTTTTCAAAATAGTCCCTGAGCTTTCAAAACCTCAGAGACATCCTAAAATATGAAAGGACGTTTGTGACATTATCACAATGGATAAACCCTGGTACGTTCTTTTTCTGACACATGCTTGCACGTTTCGTTTACCATCCAATCAAATGCAAACACGTGTCCGTGTCATGATGAAAAACTTTCCCGCTCTAGTTTTTCTCTCTCTCAAATCTCACTATATAAACTATTTCGAGTTTATATTTTTCCTTTACGCGAACTTCTTCTCCAAGAAAGAAAAGATTTACTGTTGCTTATTGAACTCGAGTTTTTTCCAGAAAACTGTTCATCTTCTTCTTCGACAACCAGGTTAATATTCTCATTATTTACCTGTTTTAACTTGTTTCTGATCTTCTTGTTGCTTTTAACAGATCAAACAAAAGAAACCTTTCTAAAATGAAATCATTTCTTTCATGGTTTTATGAACACAACCTTTTCATGGTTGTTCTTCAAGTTTAAAACTCAAAATCTTAAACTTGTTCTTCATTCGTTTTTTTCCAGAATCCTTATCTAAAGGAAAATGGAAAACAAGACTTTTACTGGGTTTGTTTTTCTTTTTCAAAACAAGAAAACCCTAATCTTCATTAAGACATTTCTGTCTGAATGAAATGTACAAAATTCGAAAACATCTTATTGGAAAATCTTTCACATTAAGACTATTCTTTATCTGTGTTCATGGTTGATATGTTAAACAGAAATGACATCATCTACTCCTGCTCCTATTGCTGAGAAATCCATTGCTGCAAAGAAACTGACTCTCGTCGAAGCTCCTCAGGTCAAGTTCAAGCTTGAGGAAGTCGATTTTTTAAAATCGAACTACCTCCATGCGCTTTTCGAGTTTCCTCCTCGAAAGCAAGTCACACATCTGGATGATGCTGTGAATTACCTCAAAACATGTTGCTTATCTACAACCCTGACTATTACACCCCCTGCTCATCAATTCCTACTATCTCTGTTCTGGTATACTGCCAGAAGAGCTCAGGTATCCCATGCCAAAGACCCAACGAATATCGTTGACTCCATTCTGTGTGACACCAAATTTGGCACCACCAAAATCAACCCTGCCATTATCAGGAAAGCACTGAGTCTTCATACCTCTACCAAAGAAAACCGCTTTGTCCCTCTCCCAAACCACAAAAACCATGCTGATAGGGAAGCCATCACTGCATTCTTCGATGCAATGGGTTACGCATGGGACACTGGAAGGGACAAGAAGCCTGAGAAGAAACTGACCATGATCAAGAAGTCCAAAATGCCCAGCGAGATGAACTTCATCTTCGCACATCTGATAAGCTGCATGACAGCGAAGAGTGGCTCTTATGATCAAGCTGCTCAACCTCAGCAAGCAATGGACTATGCATTGCTGAAAGGTCTAAATGTTGACTGAGCCTCAATCATCTACGACGACCTTGCGTTCAGAGTGGATATGGCTGAAAGACCTTCATGGGTTCCTTATCCCAGGATCATCAGCGCAGTCTTCCAACAAGGACTTGGCGAGAAGTACCCAAAAGAGGGTGATCTGAGACTCTCTCAGGTTGGCCCTAAGGTGCTCAACTTCAAGCCACTGGAAAATGAGGTACGTCTTTCTACTATCTTATCTCTTCTCAATCCTCCTTCTTCTACTTCTGCAGCTCATTCAGTGGAAATCCCCACCACTGATACCCACGCTGCACCCTCCACTCCTTCTCGAAAAAGGAAACACTCATATTCCCAACTTGGTTCCAAAAGAATCAAGAAAACCAAGGAGCAACCCCCCAGCATTCACACGCTGAAGACTCCACAGCTCATCTTGAAGAGCTGATGGAAAGTTCCGTGGTACGCTCTGCCACAGCTGATCAAGCCACCCTTCCATCCCGGCTTCAGCGTCTCTAAACGGTGAAGTTATAAACTTGGAAATGAACCCACCTCCTTCAGCCTCTCTACAGACTGAAGTGATTGTCAGCGGATCCAACGCTGAACATCGCACCCAACCATCATTCTCATCCTTCATTCCTCCTACTCAATCTTTGGTCTCTCCACCAATTTTCCCAACTTTCTCAGGGACACCCTTCATCGTACATGACTCAGCTGCAGACACTCTAAATACGATGATGGATGCAAACTTAGGATCTGCAGGCACCTCCATGCGCCAAGGTACTCTTGAAGGCGACATGGAATATCATTCAGGACACAAAGGGTTCGACAACTTCGCCAACCCGCCTGCAGGTATACACACAATCCCAAACACTCCTCTCTCTACCCCAAACTTCTGAGCTTTCCTCTGTTCATAAGTTAATTACTGTTTCAGGTCCTAATTTGGGGGATATCAACACCTCCCTGAAGGCCCTGGAAACAAAGGTGGAAAATTACAACACCATTCTCTCCACGAACTCTTCAGCATTTACAAACGCTGGAGAGAAACTCAAAAAGTTGACCAAGATCGTTGATACGAAAGCCTCCAAAGCTGACCTGGAGAAGGTGGATGGTAGCATTGCTCAATTTGCTACCACCCTCGCTGACAATTCAACTGCCACCACCTCTCTTTCAACAAACTTCACCACTCTGTCCAATGAAGTCACATCATTGAAGACAAAGGTTGGTTCTCTTAAGGGTGAAGTCTCCACGATCAACACTGAGGTCTCCGCCGTCAAAAAAATTGTTTAGAAAGTACTCGATCGCCTGAACGCCCCAACTTCTCATTTTACTCAGGTCGATTGAGAGGGTCTTCAAAAGATCAATACTGCTATAACTGGCCTGGAAGTCAGATTAGCAACGATTGAGAACTGTGTTGGGATCTCTGGCCTGGAAGACAGGGACCAAATACACACTGCTGCTGCTGAACAATCTGTTACCTCCCCCAACCATAATGTGGAAGAGGAGGAGAAGACTAAAAAGACCTTCCCCATAATGCTGGGGGGGAGGGTATTGAAACTGCTGCTGCTGCTACTTCTACTTAACGACCTCAGGGTGTTGAAAACCCTGAGGAAACCGAGAAACCTCCCTCTGTATCTGAGGGGGAGTAACTCGATGAGCAACTTAAGGAAGCTGATGCTGACGTGACCGAACCTTATGCTGAAGAGGTCGAGTCTGAAGAAGAAGTTGAAGGCGATGAACCTGTCGACATCTCTGATGAAGAAACATCATCATCCCCCAAAGATGATGATGATGACGACTTCTTCTACGTCCAGCCTGTTGCAAAAGCCCCAGCTCAAAAAGGGATCGAGATAAAAGAACCTTCAGGGGAGCGGACCAAGACAAAGCCTGCAGCGTCTGAAGCTGACAAAGGCAAAAACAAAGGCCTCGCTGAAGAAGACAATCTGACGATCTTGCTTCAAAAGCCAGTTTGTCATGTACACTACCTTCTATTCCCTTACACTGCATCCCTCCTCTATCTCTTCTCAATCTCAATCCTTCTATCCTTAAAACCTCTATACACTTAACCACATTCTTTTCTCTATCTCTTTCTTCCCATGTTCTTACTTAAACAATCGTTGTGTTTCAGCTAGTCCTCTCCCCTGTTTGAGGATCCCGCTGAAGCTCCTACGACTACACCAGAAATAATCCCAGCCACAAGAGCTGAAGAAATAATCCCAGCCTTAGATTTAACCACTGAGACTGATGAACCTGAAGAACAGCTGCTCTCTCACAAAAACAGGCCTTTCTTGGCTCCTCAAAAGCTAAGTGAAGAGGATCAAGAAAAGAGAGATGCAGTGATCAAACAGCTTGAAGATCAGCGAATCATTCTTCCTCGTGACAAAATCCCTGCTTCCCCAAAGTTCAGTATATCAAGGAAAGAATACGAGGATCATTTAAGAGCTGAAAGATTACTCGCCGAAAAGAAGGAAGCTGAAGAATAAGATAAGGCTCTCGCCATCCAGCTTGTCTAACAATCGGTGAAAGACCCCGCGCTGAAAAGAACTCCCATGGATGTCCAACGTCAGCTATGGGATGATGCCGAAAGGATCGTTGAAGAAAAGACTAAGGTATCTGATTCGACTTTGGAATGGTGTAAAGAAATGTTGAACTATCGATCTCGACCATCCAAAATCATCAAGGTAAATATCAGAGGAAAAACGTTTGTAGACGTTCCTATTGTTGAAGTTGACGTATTCAGAGAAGACAAAACCAAGAAAACCTTCTACGCTACTTCATTAGAGAAGTTTGGTTTCTGTTAGCTTCAATCTTCCTAATCATAGAAGTATTTAGAAGTAGTGAAAAATAGGCTAAGTGAAGAAAGCCTCTTACAGAGGCTCTGCCGAACTTACCGAGAGATCAAGGTCGAGAAGCTACAGAAGCTAAAGAGGCGTCCTACAGAAGCTCTGTCATACGCGCAAAGAAGACCAAAGACTCGGAATCCGGTGAAGACTGCTCTACAAAGGACCAAACCGCTGAACCTCTGTGACACTTCACAGAGCCTCTGTGGTCTTCAACAAAGACTTCAAAGATATTTATAATATCTTGCTACTGTTCCTGGACCTGTTCATCAACTTGCATGGCAACGTACCCTGTCCAACTTCAATGTGTCAAACTCTGAGTGGACTCAATAGGGCTTAGTACATAATAGACGTTTGCTGCATTAAATGCAATACAACACATCCAACTGTTCATGCCATCCTTCCAACTATTCATACCGTCCGTTCTGAATAGTACCTTATACTTTATGGTCCCCTTTGAGTAGTATAAAAGGAAGACTCATGTTGAGTTCTTCCTAATCAAGGATCGAGAATTAAGAGAGAAAAACATCAAGAACACATAGCTTATATACTTTGAGAGTCATATCTGTTTTAAAGCTTTGCTTACTCACTGTTCTTGAATCTGTTCTTGATATATATATATATATATTCAGTAAAGTTTGAGATATTATTTCCTGTTCACTGTTTATTTATATTGTGTTCTAAATCTATCAAACATATATGTTAGTTCTTCAAATACGCTTCCGCATCATACTTAAACTTGAACTAATAGATCTGATAATCCTGTTTAAACAAAACGGGAACCAACAATTGGTATCAGAGCAAAGCTTGATTTTCAATATCAAGTGATCCTCGTTTGACAACATTATTGATAGATTTCATTCTGTTAAAAAGGTTTCTGTTTTGCTATTACTATTCGACTCATTCTGATAGAAACCATTTTACCAGGTTAGAACACCATTAAACAATTCTGGATATCAGTTTTTTTTTTACCCAGAAATCCTTCCAGATCTTCATATATACTTTCTGAAACCCCTAAAAAGCTCTTAAAATGACAAATACCAATAACTTTTTCACTGCTGGCTCATTAACCAAACCTCCTACTCTCCTTCGAGATGAGTATCCTCAATGGAAGATAAGAATGGTTCATTTCTTTGAGGGTACTGAAAAAAATCTAGTACAATATCTTTACAACCTTCCTCCTGTTCCCATGATAGTAGTACCACGAGTACCAGCTACTGCTGAATCTCCTGAAATCCCTGAACATCAAAAACCGAAGCCAAAAGAAGAATGGTCAAATGAAGATAAGGCAGAAGATGAAGTTGCACAGAAAACAAAAAGAATCTTAATAATGGCTATCCCCAACGAACTTTTTCAATCCTTAGATGCATGCGAAACTGCGCACGATCTTTGGAAAGAATTAGAAAGACAGTTGGAAGGGGGTGCTAAAACACAGAAGAACCGAAGGGCACAATACATAAATGAATATCATGCATTCAGAGCCTCTGCAATAGAATCTCTGCAAATGACATACGACAGGTTCAACTCTCTCATAAACAAATGCAGAAAGTCTGGCATTCACAGAACCTCAGAAGAAAATAACGTCATGTTTCTAAAGAGCCTGAATGATGAGTGGCTTCAATTGTCTATGTATTTACAAACAAACCAAGATCTAGACTCATGGACACTCTCTGATCTCTATGGAACACTAACTGCACAAGAGCCTCAAATAGCACAGGCTAAAACAATAACCATTGCACCATACGCATTGGTTAGTAAATCAACAGAGGCTACAGAAAGACCGAGAAATGAGAGAGCAACAGAGGAGAAGAAGAAGGAGAATAAGAAAATGGTGATGGTTGATAGCGAAGAAGACGAGCTGATAGAGGAAGAAATAACTCTTGCGTCATTAGCTAAATCATTGGCTTTATTGACAAGAGAGTTCAAAGGTAACCAAAGAAATTTTGGAAATGACAGATATAGCAGAGACAACCAGAGAGATAGAAGAGATGATGGAAGAAGAGAAGAATCAAGTGACCGACAGAGGTCAGACTACAGAAGTGACCGACAGAGGTCAAGCGACAGAAACTACAGAAGTAGTGACCGACAGAGGTCAGATGACAAGGTAGGCCACACACAAGAATGCTACAAATGTGGTAAGCCTGGTCATTACGCAAACAAATGCCGAACAGAGAAAGGTGGAGATCAACAGAAGTCCGACGATCGAACTGGAAACACCTCTCAAGGTTGTTTCAACTGCGGCAAACCAGGCCATTTCGCAAAAGAATGCAGAAGTAGACAAAATCGCCCACAGAAGGACTCAGCTTTTTACAAAAAGAAGACTGAATATTATGCTCAAAAATCCCTAATGGCGAACAAAGGGCATTCTGAAGCAAACAAGGAGGACTTCGAGTAAGACTCTACCTCTGATGATGAATTCACCACCAATGCCCTGTTCTGTGGCATGGCAGAAGTCGACTCCGACACTGACAATGAGGTATCCATTTCAAACTCTACCTCTTGTACTAAATCTGTAGATAATGATTCAATTAAACTTAACATTGAACTGATTGAACTAAAAGAGATAAATGAAAGCATTCAGAAAAGACTCGCCTTTAATGAGAGAGAAGTAAGGCTTCTCACTCAAGAAAAAGCCAAAATTTTTGAAGAAAAGGAAAGAGTAGAAAAATATTGGAGCAATAATATAGATCCTTTAAAAGGGCAAATTTCTGAATTAACCTTTGCTTTAAAAATCAAAACAAAAGAGCTTTCAGTTTCTAGGAGTGAAACAACTGACATAAGAGCTCTCAAAGAATACTTTCAAAAAGAGAGAGAGGTACTTTGGCAAGATATACTCAGAAGGGAAGTTTTACTTAAAAACTATAAAGATGCACAGAAGGTGTATGAGAAAGTAAACTCACAAATAGGAAGACGAGGTATAGGGTACGATGATATTACTCTAGGTGTTGAAGGCAAAAGACTTAAACCTCTGTCTTCTCTGTTTGTGATAGGAAAAATAAATAAACCAATTTTTCCAAATTTACTCTCTGTAAGTAAAAGGGTTAAAATCTCTGCAGAACCTCACTTGAGGAAACATACGAAGATGATCAATGTTTTGTTTGAAAACACAGATTCATCATCTTCAACCTCTGTCAATAGAGGAATCAAACCAAAGAAATATCTGAAAACACAAGATCAGATTGGTATCTTCAAGTTTGGTAAACCAGAGACTCAAACACATGTCGCTTTTGTCTGTATGATATATGTCGAAAAGAAATTATCTGCAAAAGCTCCTGAGTTTAAACCCATCTTTTCAGAAGAAAAACTTAAAGAATCAATTGAAAAAGAAATTTTGGAAGTTTTGAAATCAAATGTTTTAGAAAATATCTGTATATCTTCTATAGATCAAATTCTCGCTGAAGAGATCTCATCAGAAACCTCTGCTATATATGAAAGTTATTTTACAGAGGAAGAAAGCTCGTACGATACATGCTCAGAAAATCCAGCCTCTGTCGAAAGAGATGACTCAACCTCTGTATATGAGGACGATTCATCCTCTGACGACTCAGAGACTGATTCTAAATCAGGGATAATTCACTGTGACACAGAGGATGTTAAATTCTCCTCTGAGGTTCTTAACAGAACAATTTCTCCAAAAGAGAAAATCACAGAGATACCTATCTGTCCAGATTTTCTCAAAATGTGTATACAAGTCAAAACCTCTACAGAGCTTGATAATCTGAAAAAGGCCTCTAAAAATCATAAAACCTCAAAATTTTCAAAACCTTTAAAGCAAATTAAAGAGAATCCCACTTGGCAACAAAAGGGAAAAAGGCCTGAAGCTAACAAATATTTTTCCTCTGTGACAGTGAAGAAAGATGTTCACCACAGAAGAGACTCACAGAAGGCACGACCTAAACAAGACTTTTGCAAACAACATTCTAGTATTCATAGATCTTCTTGTAATAGGAAATCTAATGTTAAGAAAGAATGTAATGCCTCTGTGGTTCAGTTCAATAAATTCAATGAAAAGTTCAAACAAATCACGTCTCATATTAAATACTGTCATTGCTTTGTTCTTATGTTCAAATTGAATAATCACTTCTCAAGTCCAGATTGCTTACTCTCCACTAAAATTCAAACTCCAAAGTCAGAACCTAGAGAGAAACAATCTGATTTTTCTACAAAAGATAAAATGTATTTCAAGAATGCTAAGGCAAACTTGAAAAATTCTAACAATATTGGACCCATATGGATATGGGTACCTAAGTCTCTGTGATTGTCTTACAGAAGCGGTTTGTGTCAATTTGGTATCTTGACTCCGGATGCTCAAGGCACATGACTGGCGACAAAAGTTTACTATCCACGTACAAAGAAACACACGATGGTGGATCTGTAACTTTTGGAGACGACAAGAAGGGACACATCAAAGGCTATGGAGTCATACAGAAGGAAAACGTCTCTGTATACAAAGTTGCGTATGTGAATGGCCTTAAACACAATCTACTCAGTGTAAGTCAACTCTGTGATACAGGATTCGATGTGTTATTCAAAAGAACTTTCTGCTCTCTGCAAAGTGAAGACACAGGAATGGAACTTCTGCGAGCCGAAAGAAAAGGTGATCTGTATCTGATGAATTTTTGTTCAACAACCAAGGACAAAGTTTGCCTTGTAGCTTGCGAAAGTAAAGAAGCCTGGTTATGGCATAACAGGTTCTGTCACTTGAACTTTCACACGTTAGATAAACTAGTAAAACTTGATCTAGTTAAAGGTTTGCCTAATGTTAAATTTAATAAGGATCACTTGTGTTCTGCCTGTGAAATGGGAAAACTCAGAAGAGCTTCCCACAGAGGCAAAACAGTTGTGTCTTGCACTAGACCTCTGTACATGCTTCATGTTGACCTCTGCGGTCCCATTGCCATACAGAGCCTAGGTAGCAAGAAATACATACTTGTCTTAATTGATGAGTATTCGCGTTTCACATGGGTTGAAGTTGTTCGAAAGAAATCGGATGTTCCAATCATCTTGATTAATCTAATGAAAATAATCAAAGTTCTTTATGAATGCAGAATACAGAAGTTAAGAAGTGACAATGGCACATAATTTAAAAACTCTGTCATTGAAGCCTATCTTTCTACAGAAGGAATATCACAGAACTTCTCTGCAGCACGCACTCCACATCAGAACGGTGTAGTCGAAAGGAAGAATCGAACGCTCGTGGAGGCAGCAAGAGCTATGCTATCAGCATGCGGATTGCCAATGAACTTTTGGGCATAAGCGATTTCTACTGCTTGTTATACACAGAATCGTTCAACCATTGTGAAAAGACACCTCAAGACTCCTTACGAATTAATCAACAAAAGGCGGCCAAACATCAAATTTTTCCATGTGTTTGGATGTAAATGCTTTGTTTTAAACGACAGGGATTCCAAGGGAAAGTTTGAGGTAAAAGCTGACGAAGGCAAAATCATTGGATATTCTGCCACTTCCAAAGCCTACAGAGGATTCCTTACGAGGTCTCACAAAATTGTTGAAAGTATCTATGTTTCTTTTGATGATTCATTCCAAATGACTTTTGAGCAAATCAGTTCAGAACTCGAACTTAAAAGGGAAACCTCTGACATCTCGCAAACGAAAGAAGACTTAAATCTTCTATTTTTAGAGATGTTCCACGATGACATTGATCCTTCTGTTGGAACCATCAGAGTTTCTGAAGAACCATCCTCTGTCGGACAAAATCCTACAGGTATGACTCTAACTGGTCCAAATAATGCTTCATCTTCTTCTGTAAATACTACAGATGCAAATGCCGAAGAAGAAAATGCAGAAGATGAAACATCAAGAAAAACGACCACAGAAGCTGCTGAAAAACAAACTCCACAATCCACAGAAGAACCAATTACAGAGGAAATTGAGGACCAAGACTATACGTCCTCAGAGGAACAAACTCCACCACCACTCATACCAATCATTCCACAAATGGTAGAATCAACTACCAAGGCAAGAAGAACGACAGAGGCTACACAAGAAGAAGATCCACAAGAAGCTTCTAAAGAAAGGTTCGATGACATTGATGACCATCTTCCACGCACCACTCAGTGGACAAAAAGCCATCCTCCAAGCAAAATAATTGGAGAACCTTCTGACTCAGTAAATATCAGGTCTGCCACTGCTAATTTTTGTTTCTTTACAAATTTTATTAGTGTGTTAGAACCAAAGAAGATTTCTGAAGCCCTAGATGACCCAAACTGGGTAGACGCCATGCAAGAAGAACTTCTGCAGTTTGAGCGTAACAGAGTATGGACTTTAGTACCTCTGCCACGAGGGAAACAGGCCATTGGGACTAAGTGGGTCTACAGAAATAAGAAGGATGAAGATGGAGTGGTCATCAGAAATAAAGCACGATTGGTGGCCAAGGGTTATAGACAAGAAGAAGGCATAGATTACGATGAGACTTTTGCTCCTGTTGCACGACTCGAAACAATAAGAATATTCTTAGCCTTCGCAGCTCACAGAGGTTTTAAAGTCTATCAGATGGACGTAAAATCGGCTTTTCTCAACGGTGAAATCCAAGAAGAGGTTTACGTAAATCAGCCACCAGGGTTTGAAAGCTCAAAATTCCCAAGGCATGTATACTACCTTGAAAAGGCTCTGTACGGACTGAAACAAGCTCCAAGAGCATGGTACGAACGACTTTTTACCTTTCTTCTAGTAAATGGCTACAATAGAGGTACAACAGATACTACCCTATTCTATAAACGTAAAAACAGTAAAATAATGCTTGTACAAATCTATATGGACGACATAATTTTTGGGTCTACTAATACAGAAGAGTGCAAAAGTTTTGAAAAACTCATGCAGAGTGAGTTTGAAATGAGTATGATGGGAGAATTAACATTCTTCCTCGGACTCCAAGTCAAACAAACATCAGAGGGAATTTTTATAAATCAGGCCAATTATGTCTCTGACATTCTTTTCAAGTATAGCCTCTCTGATACCTCTGCAATGAAAACTCCAATGGCCACTGGAAATAGGTTATCCTTAGATCCAGATGGCATCTCTGTAGAATGCACTCTCTACAGAGGCATGATTGGATCTCTGTTATACTTAACTACAAGCAGACATGACATTATGCATTCCACATGTCTTTGTGCACGTTATCAAGCTAATCCTAAGAAATCACATTATGATGCTGTTAAAAGAATCTCTAGATACCTAAAGGGGACCAAAAATCTTGGTCTCTGGTATCCACAGAACTCTGGCTTTTGTCTTAAAGCTTATACAGATTCAGACTATGGAGGATGCATGCTCGACAGAAAGAGTACCTCTGGGAGTTGTCAATTCCTAGGTGGTAAGCTAGTCAGTTGGACCTCCAAAAAGCAGAACTGTGTATCAACATCTACGGCAGAAGCTGAATACGTTGCTGCTGCTAGCTGTTGTTCTCAGGTTCTGTGGATGAAGACTCAGCTAAAAGACTACGGCCATATTCTATTCAAAATACCCATCTTCTGTGATTCCAAAAGTGCCATTGCCATCTCTGCCAATCCTGTGCAACATTCCAAAACCAAGCATATCGATATAAGGTACCACTTCTTGAAACATCATGTTGAACACGGTACAATCGAGATGCATTTCGTGCCAACAGAATATCAACTTGCAGACTTATTCACCAAAGCCTTAGACGAGAAAAGATTTAATTTCTTGGTGGGTAAGTTAGGAATGATTAATATGATGTGAAAATCCTCTGTAAATAAGTATATATTTCTATTTTACTTAAATAGTTCTTGATATCACAGAGCTTCTTAAATAGTTCTTGATATCACAGAGCTTCTTAAATAGTAGAGCTTCTGTAAGTCTGCTCAGAACCTCTGACGACCTCCACAGAACCTCTGGAAAAACAAGACCTATGCTCAATACAAATCTTATCATTCTTTGATCCAAGCATAGATCAAGGGGGAGCAAAAGGAAAATTCCTGATCTACAGAGGTGATTAGATCAAGGGGGAGCAAAAAGGGACCCTGAACTGATCTACAGAGGTAAAACTTTCAAGGGGAAGCCAAAGAAGAATGTCGATGAATCTATATCAACAGAAGTCAGACATCACTGCCGAGAAAAGAAGAACCAAAAAGGTATGTCTCTCGTACAAAAGGTTGTTGAAAACAGTTTTCTGGGACACAAATTGTCAAATATGTCCTAAATATACTGTGGATAACATTTCAAAAATCAAAAGATCAAAAAGTTTCATAAAATTTGAGTTATGAGAAATTTGAGGTCATAGAGCCTCTGCTGAGCTCAACAGAGGCTCTGCCAGAAATATGCTCTGAGATCACAAATTAACCCTCTATCGATCTTTTGGAATGTTATCTCGGAAACCGAATACATACACCATGACCTTCACGAACAAAACTTTTTCCATAACAGTTTTCTCGGACACCAACTTTCAAATATGTCCGAAAAACATCCCTTAAAACAGATCAAAAATTGGATGATCAGAAAATTTAATAGAATTTTTGTTATGAGATTTTTTCCCTCATAGAGCTTCTGCTGGCCCTCACAGAGCTTCTGCAAGTTCCCACAGAGCCACAAAACCTCTGAGAGTAAAAATTCTTAACTAAAAATCCTATTGATCCTCTCGAGTGCCTTTGAAAACGTTTTGGTTAAAGAAGAACCCACAGAAGTCATGATAACAATAAGATATATGAGAAAGGGATAAACATCAAGATTTTCAAAATCACAGAGCTTCTGTAAACCACAGAAGTTCTGTCAATCTGTTACTTGGGCATTTCTGTAGTAATAACGGTTACTTTTACTGAGAGTGAATCTCATGTGGCTAAGAACAACCCCACGCGCCTAGCATTAATGGGCCGCACACGACGTCCTGTCATCCTCTGACATGGCCTACGTGTCCCATTTTTATTGGGCGTACATGGAACGTTTTCTGTGGAAAGTTGAACCCGCCGTTCTAACTTGTGTACGGATTCCAAATTTTAATCCATTGCCATATATTTTACTCTTTCGAATTCTATCATTTTACCCTTCTATAAAAACCAAGCTTACCCTCTCATAAACTTTTTACAAACCCTCATTCTTCTCCGGCGAAACCTTGCAAAAACCTACAAGTATCTTATTCTCATTACCAATGGCTTCATCTTCTCAAGCTATCTCCCCTGCACACTCTCCGGCGAACTCACCAGAACATTCACCTGCTCATTCTGAACATTCAGAAAACCCCCACCTTGCCAAAAGTATTGAACTAGAAGATTCCGGCGATTCAGCAGAATTTGCTCCGACCACACATCTTCAAAACTTCATAGCAAAGGATCATTTCGAAAAAGTACTACCAATCAAATCCAACAATTGCTATTTGGTCCCCTCACCCACTGCTTTCGGCGAAGCCCATGCCATTCTTCTAAACATAATGGAAAATCATATCCTCTTCCCTCTACTCTCAAGAACCCCAAACAAAATTCCAGTTAGATATTTGAACCAGTTTTGGCAAAGTTGCCGATTTGATAAAGATGATTCTCTTATCAAAGGGTACATTTCAAGACCTGACAAATCTGAACATCTGGAAATCAAGTTCAATAGAACAATGTTCTCACTTGAATTCAACCTACCAACAAGGGGTCTTCTTGGATTGAAGAAATATGCAGAGCAACCAACAGACGACGAGATCTGTCGTTTCGTAGAAATGCTTGGGTACAACACCCAACTGAGGAAGAGAAATGACTTCCGCAGAGGCAGATTACCACCTCTGTGGAACACCTTGTTCTCAATTCTTAACAGATGCCTGACAGGGAAGATAGGCAGTATTGACCAGACCTCACACCAGATATTACCCATCATGTATGGGGTTTACTATGATCTCCCACTGGATTACGCGACCATAATGATGCAAGAGATCATCAACACCATGGACAGAAAGAACAACGCCAGAAGGGTCAAAGAGAACTATCCTAACTTTCTACCACCTCTGCAATTCCAAAGAATACTGGGAGTTTTGTTCGAACCTCTGTTGCTGATACAGAACTGGCCAATGGAAGGGCCAATTCCCAAACAGTTCCCAATGAACAAAAATACCCCCACTGATCATGTAGATGGCTACACATACTGCAGACCTTTGTCAAAAAACCTTCTGAGGTATGCCACGAATAAAACCCTTAAGAAAGAGTACATACGCGATCATAGAACTCCAAAACCGAGTCCTATGACACCCCCGCATTTAGGTGTCCCCCTAGGAACAATGATTGCAGAACCTCTTTCCACTCAAGAAGAGAAAGATCACAAACTAGCAAAACACATGGCTATTCAACTTAGCTTCTTAGCCAAACGTGCAGAGCTCATGGGAAAGAAGGCCTCTTCGAAATCTTCTACCTCTACTCCAAAATCAAAGAAGAGGAAAACTGAAGAAGGCACCTCCACAAGCGCTGCAGAAGATCAACCTTCACCTCCTCATGCCACAGAAATTGGCTCCACTGCTCCTCCCTCTTCTCCAAAACAAAAGAAGAAAAGAAAATCGAAAACCACAGAGGAAGGGGAACCAAAACCTAAGAGGAGGAAAACCAAAAATAAGCATGGGAAATCACTTGAAAAATTGGTTACCATAGAAGAAGCAGAAATCGCAGAAGAAAGAACTGCAGAAGAAGAAGATGCAGAAGTAGAAATGACAGAAGAGGGATATCAATCACCCTATCAATCCCCAAATCGATTTTCTCACCAAGGAAACTTAAACGATTTCCTACAGAACCCTGACATTGCCCACACTCTAAATATAGCAGGGTGGACGGCACAACCACTCGACCACCACTCCCCAGAAGAACAATACTTCTCTATTTCTGGCATTGACACACATTTGCAAGAAGATGATCAAACACCCAGAGATCAATCAGCTAAGACACCTGTTATTCTACAGAACCCCTTCATTCAACAAGGATTGGACGTCCACAGAAGGAGTCCAAGCCCAGGTTTAGAAGAAATAGAACAAACAGAAGCTGAGTGGAATAGAGATGAAGTAACAGAGGCTTTAGAGAAAATAATAGAAAAAGGAAAAGAGGCCGAAGTTGTACAAGAAGAGGGATTTGAAACAAGGGAGACAAGAATGGAGGTCTCAAAGGTAGATTCAGATGAAGAAGAAGCTGTCTGGATACGAAAAGGTCTCTATCATCCACATGTCATGAGATTATACGGCTCTCATCAAATGTACGACTTCTTAGGGACAGAGCAAGGAACTTCAACAGAAGCTAGGGAAGAAGCACCAAGCCATCGGATAGCTACAGAAGCTGAAATGGTAGAAAATAATGTAGTGCTTGGATGCTTAACAGAGGAAGAAACAAGAAAAGATGTCTGGATTAATAGAGGCACACAACCAAAACCAACTCCCAGTGCAACCCACACATCTAACTCCGCAGGTCTAGCTGCAGAAGGAGTTATTAAAAAAGAGCAGCACACCTCGATCCAAACCCAACCCATCCAGCCAGAAGTCACTCTTTCGACTTTTGCGCCCACAGAAACCTGGGAATCCATTCCTAGGGAGTCTCCTCAAAGAGTCTCACCTATTGTTCGTGATCAATCGCCCCAGATCACACTAGAACACCCTACAGAGGAATTCGTTTCCTCTGCCACGCACGAAATAGGGCCAACCCTTCTTTCAGAGAGAAGTAGTGAGCACAACGACGAAGAGACTCTAGACAAGTCTCCGAGTCAACAGAAGGATAATCTAGTACCCACCTCTGAAGTGGATCTAGACAATGTCGTTCACAGAACTTCTGTAGAGTCTGAAGCACTAGATGCTTCTGCTCGAAGATCAGATGGAAATCCTTCCACCCCCATCGTACAAACAAGGGTGAACGAAGGTGTCCCAGGAGCAGGGACTCACTCTGGAGACGAATGTGTTCCTCCAGAGGTTACACCAGGGACACAAGTATCAAGGGATGAGTTCCAAACCCTTATAACCTCTATGAACCAAACCATGAAAGAGTTGCAAAGCTCTTTCACATCTATTGCAGAGAAAACATCAACGGCCTTGCTGAATCTGAACACCAAAATGGACAATCTGTCCACAGAGGTGAAAACGGCCATCACAGAGATGAAATCTTCTGCTCAAACAACTGCCACAACTACAGCCACTTCTGCTGCTAAAGATTTTGGAATAGCTGCAACATCTGCATTCAAGGAATCAGTCAAACATTTCCTTGAACAAATGAACAAGCAATCCAACAAATCACAGAGCATCACACCTGCAGAACTACAGAAGGATCTACAAAACGTTCAAGAAGAGGCAATGCGCGACACTACAATGATGCAGCCAAAAGATTACATGACCAGAGCACGGCTGACAGAGCTCGAGAAGAATGTCATAAACCAGGTCACAGAAGTCATTGTCTCCTTCACTACTGCAAATGCCAACTACGTCAAAGAGTTCAGAAAAAGTGTCGGCAGAATGCGCTTCAACACAGAAGCAGAGCTTGCAACTCTAATCGGCCTCTGTGATGATGTATGTGCAAAGTTGATGGCCGCAGGAGCAGAACTACCAAAGCTTCCTGCAGAGCAGAGGGTACTTCTGATAAGAGTCAGGATGACTCTGATGATGACCATCCTGGTCCATCAGATCATCCTGGGGGGGAGAATATAAGGGAGAAAGCTACGACCAGAGGACTACAAGCTCCACCAATCGCATCAGAACCAATCAGCCAAGCCCATCCAGAACAAACCCAAGATCAAAAGACCACAGAGACAACACCCATCTCTGTGGAATCAACTTCTGAAGAAACCAATATTCCAGAAGCTGATCAGCAAACCACAGAGGCAACAACCACCCCTGTGGTAATCAACTTGGAAGAAAGACCTTCAACAGAATCAACAAAAAAACCCCAAACCATACCAAGAAGAAAGTCGATTGCCACCAAACCAAAAAGAGCAACGACCTCTGCTTCTTCTATTCTGAGAAAGATGCACAATACAATGACTGAACGAATAGCGCAGAGAGAAGAAGAAAGGCACAAGTTCACATTAGCTTTCAAAATGGCAAGAAAATTCGATATCCAACCTTCACCAACAAAAACCAAGCTTACAGAAGAAGTCACTAAAGAACCTCCAACAGAGGTTACAGAGCAAAGAAAGCCAACAGAACCAACGCCACAAAAGTCCTCTCAAACACAAGTGTCAAAACCTACAGATGCAACTGCCATCATTCCAACAGAAGCACCAACAACCAAACCTACAGAAGCAACAGGTTCTGCACCTCCAAAAGCCAAAGACAAGGGAAAGGCAAAAATGACAGAAGAGCCCAAGAAAAAGAAATCAGTACCCAATCCTACAGAAAAACTGATGAAAAGCTCCTTTGATGCCTTTCAAACTCCAAAGCCTGAAGAAGAGGACTGGGCATATGGATTGAAGCCTCTATCAGACATTCCTCTATCAGGAAGAGCTGCAGAAGTTGTTCAACAGATGGAGAGTCTCAGAAGACGAGTACCACCACATGGTCCAACATACGAAGAAATGGAAGAAGTGGTGTACAAATATCTCTACAAACAACCCTTTCAGAACCTCCATCCAACAGACCAAATCACAAATCCGAACATCAGAGAAGAATTTGAGAACATCTTCAGCAGAACAAAGCCAAGAACCAAAGCAGAAGTCTTCTCAATTCATAAAATCAAAAAGGTAATCTTCTGCAGATTCTCCTTCACAAGAACCTATCCAAGAGTCAGGTACAATCTTTATAGAGTCAAAAGGGTAAACAATTCAGAAACCACCTTCGCTGATGCTGACATAAGGAATCTGAATCCCTATGATCTACCTGAACTTTTGCAATGGACAAAGGACAACTACAACACAGAGCCAAACACCAGAGCCTATCATGTGTTGAGAAAAGAAATGAGGGAAAAGCTTCTGATCTACAGTATGATAGATTTTCAACTGGGAAAGGATCTTGGTCTCAAACATCTGAATTTACGACCACCAGAAGATCGTTGCCCACCCGACGCCGTGCCCAACTCAATCATTACAGAACCAAGATTCTGGTTAGTATTTCAAAACCCACAAGGCGAAGTCAAACTGTTTGTGTGTATGGACTGTCAGAAGTACGCAACTAGTACTCTGAACAAGTTCAGAGCAAGCCTTGTAAAATACAGAGGTACAGAGAAAATGAATAGAGATGCTGCAGATACTTTCATCAGAGAGATTGATTCCACAATCCGCCTAAGAGAACTCTGCATCAGTTTCTACTAAGAGATCAGAAGAATCGGAAGAGACAACAGAAGCTACAACGATTTCAAAGATGCCAAAATCTGATTCTCAAACCTCAAATCTCTGCAAACCAAGTCAAAGTCTATCTTTCATTGTACTCAAATGTATAATGCCTCTGGCATATTTCTGAATGAAAGAACTTTTAAGGTATTGTTTAACCTCTGTCTTATCTAACTTAGCCTAACTAAACTCAAGTTCAATTTTTTATTTTTCACTACTTAGGGGGAGATTGTTAGCTTCAATCTTCCTAATCATAGAAGTATTTAGAAGTAGTGAAAAATAGGCTAAGTGAAGAAAGACTCTTACAGAGGCTCTGCCGAACTTACCGAGAGATCAAGGTCGAGAAGCTATAGAATCTAAAGAGGCGTCCTACAGAAGCTCTGTCATACGCGCAAAGAAGACCAAAGACTCGGAATCCGGTGAAGACTGCTCTACAAAGGACCAAACCGCTGAACCTCTGTGACACTTCACAGAGCCTCTGCGGTCTTCAACAAAGACTTCAAAGATATTTATAATATCTTGCTACTGTTCCTGGACCTGTTCATCAACTTGCATGGCAACGTACCCTGTCCAACTTCAACGTGTCAAACTCTGAGTGGACTCAATAGGGCTTAGTACATAATAGACGTCTGCTGCATTAAATGCAATACAACACATCCAACTGTTCATGCCATCCTTCCAACTATTCAAACCGTCCGTTCTGAATAGTACTTTATGCTTTATGGTCCCCTTTGAGTAGTATAAAAGGAAGACTCATGTTGAGTTCTTCCTAATCAAGGATCGAGAATTAAGAGAGAAAAATATCAAGAACACATAGCTTATATACTTTGAGAGTCATGTCTGTTTTAAAGCTTTGCTTACTCACTGTTCTTGAATCTGTTCTTGATATATATATATATATATATATTCAGTAAACTTTGAGATATTATTTCCTGTTCACTGTTTATTTATATTGTGTTCTAAATCTATCAAACATATCTGTTAGTTCTTCAAATACGCTTCCGCATCATACTTAAACTTGAACTAATAGATCTGATAATCTTGTTTAAACAAAACGGGAACCAACAGTTTCTCTGAATGGTTGGAAGTGAAATTAGCCATTCAGCGATCTCGCTTAAAGTTCAAGAGCCATGTCGAGAAAATTTTAAATTCTCAGATCGACTTGGTTTCTTCTGCTGTGGACATTCCTCCTTCCACTATTCTTCCACCTCAACAAAGAAGGGCCTCTGCAAAGAAAAAGAAAACCTCAGACTCAGGTCCTCCTATACGGAATGAAATAGGTATAGGTTTCTCACGCGAAGAAGTACTTGGTCGTGACCCTGACCTCTCAGTACTTGACACCTCCCTGCCTCCTGGTGAAACTTTCATCCCTGGAAAAGTCGTAAGTGAACCCTATGGCATCTTCTTTCTAGACTGCTATGGACAACAACACTTTCAATGCATATCTGAGCTTCCAATCACTCCCATCGAACAACTCAGAGACCCAATACACTAGTGTGAAGTCAGACGCGACATTCGGGCACGTCACCTCAAGCCCCTGATCTTTGAAGAAGCAAAGAACAAAAAGGATCAAGGTGTAACGGTCCCTGACTGGATGATTCCCACATCAAAGACCCTTGATGAACTTCTCATTAAGGAAGAACCTTTTGACGGATAGGATCGCCTTGTAATTCTTTCTATCCTTATCTGTCTACATCTTCTGTACTTGTAATTTTATTTGCTGTACTTGTAATTTTTCCACTTCCCTCTGTAATCTTTACGAAGTTTAAAGAAAAATTTCAGCGAATGTACTTTACTCCATCAGTACTGAAAAGATCCCAGAAAACAGTAAAAGGGACAAATATTTTATGAGTTCTTTTTATCCTTATGTTTTCATTAAATAGCAATTTTGTCTGTTGCTATGTCATAATCAAATAGGGGGAGATGATCGCTGATAAGTAACTCTCGCTCTTTAAAGTAAAATAGTCAGCGAACTATGTTCATCGAGTAGCTCTGATCCTGTTCAGTCTATGAGATGATCGCTGATAAGTTAGTTGTTTACTTATGATCCCTGAAGACAAGTTTCACGTCAACATATGTTCTATCCTGAAGTCGAAGATCAAGCTCAAGAACCAGCGACAAGTCTACTAATGAACTGATGCGGATATCAGCGAAGCCAAGATTTGTCCACCCAACGTGAAGTATCAAGTAGAAGACTTCAACAATCGCTGAACTTTATCATTCACTGATAAAGAACTGTTTCAACGAAAGCTGATCATGAAGTCTCCTTACAAAGTACTATTGTCTTACCTCCCTTGCACGTCTCCGTACGAACTGTCAGAATGGACATCCTTTTTGTCTATGATCGTACAACAACTCTGATTCTACACTGTGCACCATGCGGCTACTAAGGTTGTCTACAAAGGTCAATGACATGCAACCACTCAGCTGCTGCCACGTGTAAAGCAATACTGCCATGCATTAAATGCATGCAGTATATAAGAAGAACCCTACTTCATAAATGAAGTGTGCTCGGACCATCTTCTTATTTCTCTCTTATTGTTATGTTATTATTCGTAATTTCTTTATGTTAGAGCATTATTGTATTCAAGATTTACTGTAAAGTCAATGTAGTGTATTAGCTAATGCCTTTATACCTTGTATGTTATGGGTATAAATAGGCATGTCTAGTTCTTAGTTAGAAAGGAATCTAGATCCCTTTAGGAACCTCTTGAGCATTTTGTCATTTGTACTTTAGAGATCAATATATGGATGACAAGTTTGCTTTCTAAATTCTCTCTACATTTGTTCTTTACATATTGCTAGATTTGGGATTTCACATTTGGTATCAGAGCTAAACAGGAGATTCAAGCAGATCAAAGACCAAATTGAAGAATTTTTGCACTGATTTGAAGAATTCGGATTACACATTCATTACTGTTCATCTGAACACTGTTCATTCAGACATTTTTTTTGGATTCCGATTTCTTGGATCGTTTCTTGGCATCACTAAACTCGGATTTGATTCCTGAACACATTTAATTCTTGGATCATCATCATTTACTTTACAGATTCATCTTATTTGATCGATTCTTGGATTTTTGTTCGAAAACCCACAGTTCACTGTTTTGGATCATAATTCGTTTAAATCCATCGAATTGCGAGTTGTGATCAACAAGAAAAGTGTGCGGATTTTGATTACGAACAAATCGATATAAGATTCATCTCATTTGATCAAGAATTGAAAGAGTTATGGCAGAATCAGTGATTTTCGTGTTCAAAGTGAAGAATTCGGATTGTTCTTGGTGAATTCGAATCATTCATACGGAATTCGGCCCATTCAAGGGATTTTCTACTTGATTTCGGACAATTCGGAGTGTTCTTAATTTTCACAAGTCTTGAATTCGAACCCTACTGCATTCGAATTGATTGAATTGAACCCTTCTGCATTCGAATTGATTGAATTCGAACCCTTATGCATTCGAATTCCGTGAATTCGAATCCTTCAGCATCCGAATTGATTGAATTTGAATCCTTCTTCATTCGAATTCATTGATTTCGAATCCTTATACATCCGAATTCATTGATTTCGGATCCAACTACATCCGAATTCATTGATTTCGAATCCTTATACATCCGAAATCTTGTGATTTAACCACAAAAAAAAAAATTCTAGAAAATTTTGAGAATTTTTTTTCTATAGTGTATTTCATACACTGTAAGAGCTTTTCAAGAAAAATTTTAATATAATTTTTTTTTGTATAGTGTATTTTCATACACTTTCTGCTTGATCTTCTGAACGATAAATTTCTAGCAATATTTAAAGTTCTAGGTTTTTGGTAATTTTTCATCTAATTTTTTTGTTAAATTTTTTCAGGATTTTATCAAGATGTCTGACATACAGGATTTAAGTGGGAGAATATGGAGTCAGTTAGGAAAAGAGAGAAAATTGACTCTTTCTGAAGCTAAAGATGAGATCAAGCGTCTTGAAGGTTTTCTTCATAGATACATAAGACATTCTGATGAAGATGCAAGAAATAATACAAAGCTCATGTCTCAGAAAGCTTTATTAGAAGACAAAGTCTCTTCTCTTGAATCCGAACTGAAAGATTTGAATGACAAGACTGTAGTGCTTGAAGTTACTCAAGAGAAAAATAAGTCACCTGAGATCACAACTCATCAAGATAACATAAAGGAGCTTCAAGGGAGTATAAAAGCATTGGAGGAAGAAAATGTTGATCTAAAGAGACAGATTTTAGACTTTTCTTCTTCAAATGCTAAACTTACTAAAAGAATTACTGATCTTGAAGTATATATTGCAGGTCTTGAAACAAAGAAAGACAAAGACAACTCAAGCCTGCACGATCAAATCGAGAAACTTCAAGAGAAAGTAACAACTCTTCAAAAAGAAAATGCTGATCTGAAGAGCATTGAAGACAAGAAAGAGAACATTCTTAAAGAAAAGGAAGTAATTGAACTTAATTGTATAAAACTTTCAAAACAAGTTTCTGACTTTGAGAAAGTTTTATTTTTTGAAAAAGAGAAGCTCGAAAAGGAAAGAGCTATTTTTGACACTGAACGAAAATCATTTGAGATCAAAAGTTCTGAACTTTCCGTGAAAATCTCTGAACTAGAAAAGATTTTGGAAAAAGAAAGGAAAGATTTCACGGAAAAGAAAAATCTCTTTGAAAAGGAAAGTAAAACCCTTAAAAAGAAAAATATGGAAATTTTCAAAGAGATTACTGATAAAAGAAAGTTTTTGGAAAAAGATTTTGAATCGGAACGCGAATATTTTGAAGATACGATTCTTAATCTTACCAAAAGATTATCTGGTTTATCAGCTGACATTATGAAGGATCAATTGATAAAATCTGATCTCCAAAAGAAATTTGATCTAATTTCTAAAGAGAAAAATGTTTTGATAAACAAAGTCAAAGAACTTGAAGACGTCATTTTTAAATTTCTCAAAGCAGACCAGTCATAATTCTATCTTTCAAACTCCATTTGTTAATACAAATGATTCTGAATGCTCTTTCAAAACTGCTTCAAGTTCAAGTTTTAAAAACATTTCTTCTATACAATTTAATAGATCAACTGATTTCTCAAAAGATCAGATTCGTTCAACAAATCTCTTCTATAATCCTCTGCTTGATAAATCAGATAACAAAACAAATGTGCCTAAAGTTAATACTTCCAAACCTGAAGAAGTTCCAGTCTTCAAAAAGGTGAAGATGGAATGGAGAGTCAAAGGCACAACAGTTCCAAAGAAAGATGTGCCAAAATCATTTGTCTCCACAACAAATGCCAAAAAGAACAATGCGCCGAAAGGTAAAACTTTTGTTCAACCTAATCCTATTCATTCTGTAAATCCTCTAATTAGGTTGGTACATAAGAAAATTTGTTGTTCCTACTGTGGTTTAAATGATTTTGTGCATAAAAATCATACTTCTTATTGGTACGGTACTTACAGTATTCCTTTTAAGAAATCTACACCTAACCCACTAGGACCCAAGTGCCGTTGGGTACCAAAATCTGCTTAATCTGTTTTGTAGGTTCTTCATGTGTTGTACTGATTTGTAGATCTATACCACACACATGACTAAAAACAGAAGAGAAGCGGCGTATTTTTTGAAGAATATTTGTACCATTAAGGGGGAGACAAAGACCTATGGTTTCTAAACATATCAGTTTAGGACCCGCACTTAAAAGAGATTATGGTTTCTGAATACAAAAGTTCAGGACCCGTGCTTAAACGTTTTTTGGCTTTTGGACATATCAGTTCAAAACCCGTTCTTCAAAGACTATGGCTTCTGAACAATTCAGTTCAGGACCTGTACTTAAAAAGACTAAGACTTCTAAACAAATCAGTTTAGAACTCACATTTCTCAGGTAATATCCTTAACTGTTCTATCTTTTACTTCAAGGAACAAGTGGGGAAAGGTAACATTGAATTATATTTTGTTTCTACTACTTTGAATACTTGAATCTTTAACAAATTTAATTCAATAACATGAAATTTTCAATCTTCACTCAATAAACTAAATGTGTGCTAAAAGATGGTTTTACAAGAAACTTTGTATTATCTAAGTTAGATTTGCTTCAATTTTCACCTCTGAAATAAATCGAAAGGTCAGCAAAACATGAATGAAATTATGCTGAATGCTCAAAGTTATGTGAATCTGGACTTATATAGAATATAATGCTCAAAAAGCCTATTTGTCAGAATGATGGATGGAAATGAAAATATGGGAGAAACACTATGTTTTAGAATCAAGTGATTGAGATAAAATTGTTGCACTATCATTTAGTTTGAAAGTTTGTGCCTGTGGCCTTTCTGGTTTGGAAGAGTAAGTCCTAAGGGGTGCTCGACATCTAGTCCCTAAGATCAACTGGTCTGGGATCGGCTGACCAAAATCCTGCAATAGAACCAGATAGAAAGCCATGTTCTACTGGTACAAATGGGTTTAAGATATATCGATGTGGCCTTTCTGGTTTGGGAAATTAAGTTCTAAGGGGTGCTCGTCACCTAGCACCTAAGGCCAACTGGTCTGGGATCTGCTAACCCAAATCCTGCTATAGAACCAGATAGAAAGTCATGTTTAACGGTGTATCTTATTCTTACTAAACTTTTTGATCAAAAGATGCCAATGAGCACAAAATCAAAAGATGCCAATGAGCACAAAATCAAAAGATGTCAATGTGCACAAAATCAAAAGATGCCAAAGAGCACACATCTCTTGAAACTTGGGGAAAATACAAAGTCGCGATAAACCCGTAAATTTATGAAATTCTGATTTTGGACAAATAGTGTGAGTAGAGCAAAGTATTCTTATATGTTTTAGAATTGCATACGCTTGATGCTAATCATATTTCGCATGCTAGCACACCAAATAGATTTAATAAAGGGGTTGAAACTGAACATTTTTAACTTGATATACAATGACTTGTATTTGATTCCAAACACATGCATTTGATTTCATTTGATTGAAAAATCTGTTAAATTTCATTAAGCTGAATTTCTTTTGTAAAGCTTTCAAATGATCAAAAGTTAGTAGTTATAAAATAAAATTCAATGAATTTTACTTTCCTTGTGCAATGTGTTTTTGCTACAATTTCAAATATTGTGCGTTATTGAAATATATGCATACTTTCAGGGGGAGAAAACAAATTGCTCCAGAATTCTTATTTTGAGGGGGAGCAAGGTTATCCACTAAGGAGGAGTTTGTTAGTAATACTAAGAGACACGACTGAAATTGAAGAAGGTTTTCGATGATAATGATGCTCACTTTCATCGAAAAAAGGGGAGAAATGTTTAATTCAATTTCATGTCAAAGAGCTTTCAAGTCAAAGATATTTCATGTCAAAGAACTTTCAAGTCAAAGATTCGTGAACAAAGACTGAAGATCAGGGGGAGAAGGATCATGTGAAGTCCAAATGTTGCTGAATTTGGTTATCTTAGTTCTGAGTTATTCTCGGAATGCGCTTACACCTAAAAGTTCAAAAATGTGGATGGTTTCACAACTTTCTGATCCAAACTCTAATAGTTTCTGATTCCTCTTGTTCCGAATTGATGGTTTTATATAAAGATCTGTTTTTCATATACAAGACTTGAAGATGGTTTGACAAAGTGTATGTTGGAGAAGATTGACTTTACAAAGAGCTGAAGACTGCTGTCATATTTTTTTAAATCTTGAATCCAAAGGGGGAGATTGTTAGAGCATTATTGTATTCAAGATTTACTGTAAAGTCAATGTACTGTATTAGTTGCTAATGCCTTTATACCTTGTATGTTATGGGTATAAATAGGCATGTCTAGTTCTTAGTTAGAAAGGAATCTAGATCCCTTTAGGAACCTCTTGAGCATTTTGTCATTTGTACTTTAGGGATCAATATATGGATGACAAGTTTGCTTTCTAAATTCTCTCTACATTTGTTCTTTACATATTGCTAGATTTGGGATTTCACACTTTAACTCTTTCTAGTGCAAGAAACTTAGTGTTTCTCAGGACTTGTTTAGATTAGGTTTATCCTTAATCTTGTTCCGCAATGAGTTGTAATTGTCTTGATTTATCAATAAACAATTTAGAAAAGTAAAAATCATGTGTTTGTATTCAACCCCCCTCTCTTCTACAAACTTGTATAACCCTTCGGGACCAACAGAATCCTCAACACCGCCCGCTTCAGTTCCCCTCACAGAATGTACTCTCAGCACGCCCCGTCCGGGAGCCCCAACTACCCGAACTCTACCTCCTCTTGTTCTAGGACCCTCGCATCACTCGGTCCTAGCTCCTCAGGGAGGTCCCTCTGGTTCTAGATAGACCATAGGAGCACCTAACGCTAGGGATTGTCTATATGCTATCATACTCGGTGCTTGTGGATTCGCATATGCCAGTAAGGCTTCGGGTATACGCACGGCTTGTGCATTGGATGGGTTGCGAATTACAAGATAATAAAGACTAAATTGGGGACATACCAGATGATTGGCATGATAAGGGATGTCCGGGTTCGAGTCCATGTGCTGGCGGATGGCAAGTTGTAGGAAGCGGATGTACGGTATGAACTTGCGCTCTTTGGTTCCGCCGATGGCGCGTATGGTCTGTACTAGTTCGTGCCAGATGATCGTGGAGAAGTACATGTGTCAGTCGTATATGATGGCATGTACTAGGCGCAAAAAGTTTCCGGTGCACTGGTCTATTCCTTTCCATAGTGAAGATAGACACCTGTTCAGGATCGTGAACAGTGTGTACCAGATCGATGCTATGTACTTTCGGTTGAAGGCGGATGGGCGGTTCAGTGCATGGTTGTACCCCAGTGCCCGAATTTCAGCACAAAGGGTGTCGTCGTCGATGGCTGGGTTGTATGCAGCTTGGCCGCCGTCAGTAGCTTCCGGTAGAGATAGAAGTCGTCAGAAAGTGTTTGACGTGAGTACGAACGGATGGTGATCGATTGTTGCTATAATCGACTGACTGTTGTTGCCAGTGACGAATCGAATGGTATTCCAGACTTGTTGTAAATAGAGGACTGGCACATCAGTAGTCGCTGTGAGTGCGTATCGGAATGGGTGGCCGAGGAGGATGTCCACGACCACTCGGTGTTGGGGTCTAAACTCAACAGCATCAAGGTGCTGGTTGTTGCCCTCAATTTAAAAAATGTGGTCGGGTGAGACTAAGGCGTTGTCGGCCTACTCATCAATGAACTCTTCTTGAGGAGGGTTGCCTTGTTGTTGTTGATTCGCCATATGTGTACTTGAAAGACATGGTATTAGTATACGACTGTTTGTAAGTTGATAGTGCGTACCTTGGCGATGATCGGCTCAATCTGGAACGGATTGAGGAAGGAACAGGGTATTGGAATGGCTAAACTATCCGAAACATGAAGGTGTCCGGTAGACATGGGTGTCCGTAAACATGAAGGTGTCCGGTAGACATTGTGAAATCAAAATCGAGAAAATGATCGAGAGAGAAAGTAGTCCAAGTGTGTGTTCGTGAGAGGGGTTTTTGAGAGAATCCGGAAAAAGATTTTCAAATGGGTCTCCAGGTTTATATAGCGGACGAGGTTACCGGGTGAGTTATCCGGAAACTCATCCGATCCGGATTGGTTGTCCGGTCCCTTCCGGATACCTATCCAGATAGGGGAGTGTCTGGATTGCTTATCCGGGTAACCTGTCCGGGCACTTTGGGAGAAAAGGAAAAAATTTAAAAGACTTGTCAATTCCCAAAACAGTACTGAACATTTTAAGAAAATGCTTTTAGAAGAAAAAACTCCCCCTCGAAATTTGCAAAGAAATAAAATGCTCCCCCTCAGATTGTGCGAAAGATGTGCTTTTTGAAAAAACTTTGGGTTAAGCCATACACACACATAAAAACTTATTTGATAACGAAAAACAAATGTGTGACGCTCCCCCTCAAACGTAGATCGGACTTACTTTTTTGGACTTAGTCGTATGTGCTCCCCCTGAACACATGAGCAACTTTGTGAAATGCAAGTGCGGTATAAATAGAAACATAATAGACAAGGAAATGAAATGCAAGAAAATCACAACCGAAAAGAAAGAAAGAAACAAAAGAAATCTACCTAATTAATACAGAGGTTTAATAAGAGATGTGCGGGATACAAGTAAAATACAAATACGGGGAAGTGTGTACTCGATCATCTGGAGTTTGGACACCAGATGATGATTAGACAGTTCCACGTAATTGTATGGAAATTGTACTGGGTGCATACACTCGTTAAGCCTTCAGATTGAGCATACCAAGCTTGGACACATGATAATTAAAACGTTTTTCGTCCAAGGGTTTTGTAAAAAGGTCTACTATCTGATGTTCTGTATTAACGAAGTAGAGTTCGATTGTACCTCTTTCGACGTAATCCTTGATGAAATGATACCGAACGTCTATATGCTTCGTTTTGGTGCGTTGCTCCAGATTGCTTGAAATCACGATTGCGCTCTTCGAGTCGCGGTAGATGGGCACTTTGGAATAGGTGAATTCGTAATCCTTGAGCTGGGTGCGCATCCATATCACTTGTGAAGAGCAGCTCATGGCAGCCACGTACTCCACCTCAGCAGTAGATGTGGAGATGCACTGCTGCTTCTTGGATGCCCAGCTGACGACACAGTCGCCCCACAAAAACCCGAAGTACTTTTCCGATCCAGCATGCTGCCCGCATGGTCCCCGTCTGAATAAACCGTAAGATCAAAACCTGTCTCTTTTGGGTACCACAAGCCAAGATCAGTAGTACCAGGCACGTGGAGCTTGTTTGAGACCGTATAAACCCTTGTCGAGGATGTATACGTGGTTTGGCTTGGAGTCATCCATGAACTCGTCCGGTTGCTAGACGTAAACTTCTTCCTTGAGTACACTTTTGAGGAAGGCGGTCTTGACATCCATTTGGAAGACCGTGAAATTCTTGTGCGGCGTATGCAAGGAACATACGAATTGCCTCGATTCTAGCTACCGGAGCATATGTCTCGTCGTACTCTATTCCCTCTTGCTGGTGGTATCCTTTGGCCATAAGGCGTGCCTTGTTGTGTACCACGATGCCATCTTCATCCTTTTTGTTCTTGAAGATCCACTTCGTGCCGATGACTGTCTTGTTACCTGGACGTGGGACGAGTCGCCATACCTTGAGGGCCTCGAACTGGTTGAGTTCCTGTTGCATCGCGATCACCCAGTCTGGATCGTTGAGCGCTTCGGAGACGGTGTTGGGCTCGATTTTGCTTAGAAAACCGGAGAAGAGACAGAAGTTGGCTGAAGCACCTCGCGTCTGGACATGAGTGGAAGGATCGCTGATAATTTGATGGAGAGGGTGTGCTCGAGTCCTTTTGGTGGTATGTGGAAGTGGTTGATGAGTAGCATGAGAAGTATCCGGGTCCACATACTCACCGGGGGGAAGATGTTGAACAGCTTCAAGAGATGAGGGACGGTTCCTTGGTGGAATTGGAGCAGGATTCGCCGTTGGTTGGGCAACCTCTGGGGAATCCAGAGGTTGACCCTTTTGAGTAGTAGAGGACAATCTTCGGGAGCGATCTCCAAAATGGGCACAGGTTCCTCCGATGGGTTGGCCGTCTCAGTAGTCGTGTCAATTGAGCTTTGAGGGGATTCCAGAGTTAGAGTTGGAGTGCTTGTTGAAGGTGGGGGACCGGAGAGATTCTCCGAGGTTTCGAGTTGAGCATCTCCATCCCTAGGTTGCACAATTACACGAGGATTAGGCATATTAACGAATTCATCATAAAAATGCTTAAAAAGTAAATCTAAATCAGAAAATGTGATTTTGACGTAGATGCGTGATTTGGATTTACTGGGGTTTGTGTAGATCCCGAACGAGAGTGTTCGGAAGCTAACACGCCAGTTAATGCTAGTTCTGAATTGATTTGTTCAGAAGACAAATCCGCGGCTTCGTCAAACGTCACGTTTACGCTTTCGAGGACGGATTTGGTTCATGTATTGTAAACGCATAATGCTTTAGCCTGCATGGAGTATCCTATGAAGACTCCTTTATCTGCCTTGGGACTGAATTTGCCGAGATCATCCTTGTTGTCAGAACGTTGCAAGTGCACCTGAATGCGCGAAAATACTTGATGTTCGGGATTCTGTTGTTGATGATCTCGTACGCGGTTTTGTTGAACCATTTGTTGATGATGGAGCAGTTTTGCGTGTAGCAAGCGGCTGCAACTCCTTCAGCCCGGAGATATAATGGCAGCTTCGATTGTGATAGCATGGTACGAACGGCTTCGACAAGGGTACGGTTTCGCCGTTCTACAACTCCGTTCTGCTTAGGAGTCCTTGCGTTAGAGAAATTATGCGAGATACCTACTAAGGATAGGTATTCGTTCAGCGTTTGGTTCTTGAATTCCGTCCCGTTATCCGTCTTGATTGACTGAACTAACTGTCGTAGGTTCACCTGAATGATCTTCATGTGAGTGATGATGAGCTCTGGGGTTTCGTTTTTGGAGAGCAGGAACTTCACCCAAGTGTAGCGCGAGAAGTCGTCGACCATGACCAGGAGATACTTCTTTTTGTTGATACTTTGAACACGCATCGGTCCACACAAATTGTAACGACCCGGTATCCCAAAACATATATAATATACATCAATTAACATGTTATACATAACGTCGTTACATTCATAACCAAAGATACATAATAATTCACGTACGGTCCCATAGTCTCAAAACTATACAATACAAAACATAAGCATTTCCTAATCTTCATCAGCTATCAACCACATCCTACACTTTGTCCTTCCCTTAGCTATTAAAAGTTCCTCGACCTGGAATACATATTTTTGAAAACAAAATGAGGGTTAGACCAAACGGTCTAGTGAGATAATCCCTGTCAGTTTAGTAAACCTTTTGTTAAACTCAAATATACAACAAATAGTTAAATACAAAGCAAGACTCGTGCACCGTGTACCTTTCCTCATTTCCCTGGCCATATTAGTTGGTTGCGAGCCAACTAATCACTTTACTCCGCTGTACTAAAATTACAGCCAACACCGCTGTCCCTCCGTATAGCCAAAACTCCACCGGTCCTAAGCCCGGTCAACGTGCTCTCGTGTAGTGTAAAGCTCATATAAATAAATATAATGTACACCTCAATATATCATACTTTATTTATAAACACATCATCACATTCCTACCACATATTCATCTCATATATATATATATATATATATATATATAAGTATTCCAGTTTGAAAGCATTTTGAAGTAAAAACTCACCTGATTGCTTAACAAAACCCTTCCAAGCTTTTCTCCAATGCTATCCGATCTTTTACCCAAAATTCTCAGAATCTGTAACTATTTTAAATACAAACACATCTTTACTAATCGAATACATAAGACTTTCTAGTAGGCTACGAGCTCTAGATAAATCTATCTGACTTTTATCCTAAAAAATGACCAAACAGCTACACTTTCCGGATACTACAGAATTATCCGGACCACACAATTTTCCGGACAACCTAAACAATCCGGATAACATCTTCAATCCGGACATCATCTGGACACCAAGGTATCCGGATACCATCCGGTATCCATTTCGTTTAGTAACTTATATCATCCGGAAACCATGGAAAAGAGGAACTTACCGGGTAGTTGATTCGTCCGGACACCATAAGAACAACTTCCGGACACAATCAAAAGAGACTACCGGACACCACCATATTTTGTCCGGAAACCTCTGTCGGTTTACCCCAATTTTACCCAGATTCGACAGAAACTACTACTAGACATGAAATGGACTATTCTACTCCGATAGGAACCATCTACTAGCAATTATGAACATAAAACATAAAGGAAACATACCTGAAATCACTTCCAAGTACACCAATTGAAGCCTTGACCTAATTCTTCTTCTTCTTCTTTTAGTCTTAATATACACACACACACTGATTGTTTGCTGAGTTATGAAAATATCTGGAGTCTAAGGTGATAATATCAAACTTAATTACCATTTCAAACCTTGCACTATTCACTAATGACTAAAACACCCCTAAACTTATAAACTAATCCAAACTTACCCTAAAATCCTATTTTAAAGTTAAATAAATTTAACGAAAAGGTGAATTTAACTAACGGACTTACCCGGGGTATTACACAAATCCATATGGATGAGTTCGAGGGACCGAAACATGCTCGAAGCGGCCTTCGGCTTGTGAGTGGCTCGCTTCATGTTGCCCATTTCACATGCCCTGCAGAGTTTGTCTTTCTCGAACTTGAGATCGGGCATGCCTTTGACGTGTCCGCCTAGCACCAATTTGTTGATGTTCTTGAAATTGAGGTGCGAGAGTCGTCGATGCCAGATCCATGCTTGTTGTGAGTTGGATTTCGACATGAGGCAGGCTGAATCATCGGTCTTCAGGGTAGAGAGGTCGATGGTGTAGAGATTGGTTTTTCGAGTTCCAACGAGTAATTTCGTTCCGTCTTCAGTGCAGACACTACACCTTTTTGCTTTGAAGTTGACCTCGAGATCTTTATCACAGAACTGTCTGATGTTGAACAAGTTGTGTCAAATCCCGCGAAGTATGAAACCTTCTTGATAATGATCTTGTCTTGAACTATGTCGTCGTAGCCCATAATCGGCGCTTTGTCATCATTCCTAAATCTCACGTCTCCGCCGTATTTCTATTTGAAGTTCGTGATCACTTCCCTCCTTCTGGTCTTGTGCTTGGAGCATCCTGAGTCTAAGTATCACATATGACCGTCTTGCAAAAATAGGTTTAGGCATATTTAGGTACCCATTTGAAAATGGGTCCTGGAGGGTTAGGTTTAACACATTGCGAGGGAACCCATTTTGAATTGGGCTTCCTTTTGGGCTTACGAGATTTACTCTTAGGTTTAGAGTTAAGGACATGATAAGAACCAAACCAATCAGATGCATAACGATTATCATCAAAGTCATTCAATCCACAATTAGAGAAACACAAACAATCATGGGATAATTGAATCAAATGTTGAATTGAATAAAGTCTAATTGGAAAATTAACACTTTGTTCAACAAAATTATTCGAATCATTCAAACCACAATTATTAATGTTTTTCCTGGAGTTGAAAGAAGAACTAAACGACTTTGACTCCGACTTGCTCTTGTTAGATCCTTTGGCTACCCACTTTGGTTTGTTTTGTTTGGCCCGACCATTTTTATCTGAAAAATCATTAACGGCATGGTCAGTAGAGTTTGAGTAGGAAGGATTTCTATCTTTTAATCGATAGGTCTGTGGCCGCGTCTGTGAACGTTTTGAATATTGGAGTCAGTTTTGGAAATGTCGTTCACATACCGGTTTTTGAGTTTTGTAGAACAATCTCCTTTTAGAAACTTGACAGGTCGATTTACTGCTTTAGAAAGAAAGTCAGCGTGGTTTGGAAGAGGTTTATCGAATTCAAAGTTAGGAAACTCCTCATCTGAACTTTCATCAGAATTCATAAAGGCAGAAAAAAACAATTTCAAGCACGGATGGAACAGTAGTGGTTGAGGGAAGTGAGGAACACTTTGGTTCTGTGTTTTTGGAAGAATCAGATGCAGAAGATTTGTGAAATTTAGAGTAAAGATTCTTTGGAACACAAGTTTCTTGAGACTTGTTGATCCAAACCCTCAGTGATTTGATAATGACCCTATCTTAAATACTTAGTGAAAATTGTAAGTAAACAATATGTATCAGAGTTTCACTATCGCTGATAAGTACTAAGATCTTACAGTACTGCTGATAGGAACTCTCGCACTTTTAGATTAAACATTCAGCGAACACTGTTCACCATATCGCTGAGTCTGTTCAGTCCTTATGGTGATCGCTGATAAGTTAGTTGTTTACTTATGATCCCTGAAGACAAGATTCACGTCAACAAAGGTTCTACGCTGAAGTCGAAGATCAAGCTCAAGAACCAGCGACAAGTCTCCTAATGAACTGATGCGGATCAGCGAAGACTCAGATTTGTCCACTCAACGTGAAGTATCAAGTACAAGACTTCAGCTATCGCTGAACTTTATCATCTGCTGAATAGTAAATGATAATCGCTGAATCAACGAAAGCTGATCATGAAGTCCTCCGTACAAAGTACTTTTGTCTTAACCTCCCTTGCACGCCACCGTACGAAATGTCAGAAAAGAACCTCCGAAAATCTGAAATCGTACAACCACTCTGATACTACACTGTTCATTCATGCGGCTACTAAGGTTGTCATCAAAGGTCAATGACATGCAACCAATCCGCTAATGACACGTGTAAAGTATATACTGGATTGCATTAAATGCATGCAGTATATAAAGAGATGAACTCACTTCATTTGAAGTAACTTGCTAACTCTGGACAAGTTCAAATCTCTCAAGATAGGATTTTATTAGTAATCTCCTTATCTTTCTTAGTGCAAGAAAACCTTAGTGTTCCAACTTGTTTAGATTTAGGTTTATCCTTAATCTTGTTTCCGCAACAAGCTGTAAATTGTTAATGATTTATCAATAAACAATTTAGAAAAGTAAGATAGTGTGTTTGTATTCAACCCCCCCTTCTACAAACTTGTTTAAGCCTTTCGGGACCAACAAGTGGTATCAGAGCGGGTTTGTTTAATCTCATAAACAAGATCTAATCTAAGATATTTTCTCTTCCTTGCTATTATCTGAAAATGGCCAACTCAAACACAAACACTCACTATATCGACAATGGTTCTCTTGCAAAACCCCCTAGATTTTCCAGAGACAACTTCAACTTATGGAAAAATAGGATGACACTCTTCTTAGAAGGTGTAGACCCTACTATACCTTACTATCTTGAAAACGGTCCACACATCCCTGTAACGATTGATCCTGCCGTTCCAGCCACTGCAACTAGAGCTGCTATTCCAGAAAGGCTGATTCCAAAGGAAATCCATCATTGGACCGATGAAGACAAGAAGAAAGTGGCTATAGATACAAAAGCCAGATCCATACTATCCATGGCCCTTCCTGACGAAGTCTACCATTCCGTCATGAACCTGAAATCCTCGAAGGCCATGTGGGACACAATATGTGTTCAGTATGAAGGAACGTTTGAAGTCCAGGATTCAAGAAAGATCAACCTGGTAAGACAATACGAAAGTTTCATCTCTGGTAAGAATGAAACTCTCTCTGAAGTACATCAACGTTTTAACTGCTTAATTATAGATCTTAAAACGGTTGGTAAGGAATATTATAACTTTGAAGTTCTGACAAAGTTTTTAGAATGTTTACCTGAAAGCTGGGACAATTATTCCATGTGTCTCAAGCTGTCAAAAGATCTAAGATCAATGACACTCGCTACCTTATATGGCACATTGCTGAATCATGAGCAATCTAGCCATCTTAAGAAGAATCTTGTAAAAGATTCCAAAAGCACCCCTGTTGCTTTAATCTCAGAGGAACCTTCTACTCAGCGACCCGTGGTCACTATCACTGAGTTAGAAAGTAACTCTGAAAGATCATCAGATTCTGATTCTTCAGATGATGAATCCTTGGCTCTCCTAACTAAAAAGTTCAGGAGATTCGCCAAGAAGAAAATGTTTAGAAAGAACAAAACTCTTTCTATAGCTGACAAGCCTAAGTCATCAGCTTTTGTTGATAAGGCTACTGCTACTTGTTTTAACTGCGAAAAGACAGGTCATTTCGCTAACGAGTGCAGGTCAAAGAAAATCATGAGACCTTCAGCCTTTACAAAGAAATCATTTGTTCCAAGGAATAAAGACGACAAATACTTAAAGCTGAAGGAGAAGTATGCAAAGCTGAAAAGCTTTAAGAAGAAGGGAAAAGGCCTAATGGCTGACTATGATTGGGCTGCTTCTGATGAAGAAACCTCATCATCTGATTCTGAAGATGATGAAGCAAATCAATGTCTCATGGCCAAGATTGAAGAAGAGGAAGAAAGTTCAGACATACCCTCCACTTCAACATCTGCCATTCAGGTATCACCTTCCTTCTTTACCAATATTGTAAATATTGATGAAGCTGATAGTCTCCGTAAAATCGAACTACTGACTAGAAGCTTATACGAAGCCATGAACGGCAAAGCTGTGGTTGAAAACCAAAATCTTGATCTCGCTGAAAAGCTTAAAAATTGCCACCTTCAAATAGAAAAGCTTTCTAAATTTGAAGAAGATTTTAAAGATCAAGTCCATTTAAATCAGCTAGTCAAAATTGAACGAGCGGAAGCTATCGCTGCATTAAAAGCTGAACAAGCTACTGTTGAAGGATGGTGTAATTCTTCAACAAAGATCACTGAGATAATTAAGGCTCAGATTCCTCTGAGTGATAAACGTGGTCTGGGTTATAAATATGATACTCCAATACCAACCACTGAACGTTCAATGCTTAAATTTGGAACGTTCGTATCCTCAGTAGCTGACACTTCTTCATCTCAGTACTCCTCGTCGATTACACCAATCCCTGAGGAAACTCCTACCTCCTCAAAAGGTAAGGAGAAAATGGTTCATTCAAAACCTACCTCTGTCTCTAAAGATAAAGGTAAAGGAATTGTAATTTATCAAAATCCTCAGAAGGGTACTTTAGTACCTAAGCTGAATGCTTCCAAAGCCTTAGTGATCCATTCATCTGGTTCTAGAAATCAGACCTCTGGATCAGTTCAGCGACCTACTCCTAGACTCAGAGTAGATGTCCTTGGTAAGAAATCTGAAGAACTGAATGTTCGTCCTATTTCAAAAACCAATAGTGTACTTGGTGCTGGCACTTCTAATTCCAAATTAAAAGCTCAGCACACAAGTGGTCCTAGAACTAATTTTAGTTATAGGAAATGTTATCACTGTGGACTTACCGATCATATTGCAAGTAAGTGTCCCACAGCCACCAAAGCTGATAAGATAGCTAAGGTGAAGATAGCACCAAAGAAGACCAAACCAGGTGCAAGTCAGGTCAAGGTGACTCATACCGCTGAGGTCAAGAAATTGACCAAAGTGAAGAAAGACAAAGCTGAATCTTCAAATGCTGCGAAGACTGCTGAACCCATTCCAACCACTTCCACTAACAAACGCGTATACATGGTGAAGTGGGTACCCAAGCAAAACTAATCTTCCTTTGTATTGCAGGTTAAGAAGGGTATCTGGTATCTCGATAGCGGATGCTCTAGACACATGACTGGAAAGAAAAGCCTGCTCGCTGAATACAAGGAAGAGAAGGTTCCTCTGTAACTTTCGGTGGAAATGGAAAAGGACACACCCGAGGGTATGGTGTACTTTCAAATGGTACAACATCCTTCAGAAGAGTCGCATATGTTGAAGGGCTGAAGCATAATCTTCTGAGCATCAGTCAGCTTTGCGACATGGATAACAAAGTGATTTTCACCAAGGAATCCTGCTTTGTCTCTGACAAAAAGGAGAAGATAGCTCTCAGCGGTTATCGTTTGGAAAATGTTTACGTTATAAACATGGACTCAACAACCACTGAGAACTCCTGTTTCTTCTCAAAGGCATCTTCTGATGTCAACTGGCTATGGCACAAGAGACTCTCACATCTCAACTTCAAGACACTGAATACTCTTTCATCCAAAGAGTTAGTCACTGGTCTACCTCAACATTCATACGCCAAAGAATCCTTATGTTCAGCGTGTGAAAAAGGGAAGCAGACCAAGGCAAGCTTTAAGTCCAAGCAAGTTTCCTCAGTGTCATCTCCTCTTCAACTACTCCATATGGATTTGTTTGGCCCCGTTAACAAACAATCCATCGCTGGAAAGAAATATACGCTGGTCATAGTTGATGAATTCTCTCGTTATACATGGGTAATGTTTCTCCGTTCTAAGAGTGACACCCCTGAAGAACTCATCACCTTTGTTCGGAAGATGGAAACTATGAACAATATGACTGTTCGCTCAATAAGGAGTGATCATGGAACTGAATTCAAAAACAGTTCTCTTGATTCCTTCCTTGAGAGCAAGGGTATTTCTCACAACTTTTCGTCAGTGAGAACACCACAACAAAACGGAGTCGCTGAAAGAAGAAATAGAACAATTATTGAAGCTGCACGTTCAATGCTCAGCGATTCTCACCTGCCTACTCAGTTTTGGGCAGAAGCTGTCAACACGGATTGTTTTACGCAAAACAGGTCGCTGATAGTCAAAAGATTCAAAAAGACAGCTTATGAACTCTTTCATGGGAGAAAGCCTTCAATCAGCTTTCTTCACATCTTTGGTTGTCAGTGTTTCATACTGAACAACAGAGATGCCCTTGGAAAGTTTGATCCTAAGGCTGATGATGGAATCTTTCTTGGATACTCCTCAGTTTCCAAAGCCTTCAGAGTCTTCAACAGAAGAAGACAAACTGTAGAAGAAACTATTCACGTCACGTTTGACGAATCCCGTTCAGCGAACTCTAAACCGAACGCTGATACAGAAGAACTGAATCAATGGATGTTTTCTCATCTTGGTGATTCAGAAGATGTTCCCACTACTCATACTCATACAACTGAAAATGATGGTCCTACTATCATTCCCAATATGCAGAATAGTGAAGCTGAAACATCTTGGGTCTCAGCTGTTCCTATAAATACTATACCCGCAGTTGATCCAAATGTCTCAGAAATTCCATCTATTTCTCAGCAATCAGTGAATGAAGTGACAAATGCAAGCATTCCTCTCTTAGCTGATTATCCAGAAGTAGCTGAAGCCTCATCTTCAGTTTCTCCAGTTCAGACTGCGTCAGCGACGCATGCTCCGGCTCAGCGATGGACTGTAAATCACCCAATCGATCAAATTCTTGGTGATCCCAACGCTGGTATTCAGACTCGTAGAAGTGCAGGTAATATTTGTTTATTTGTTAACTTTATTTCTCTAACTGAACCAAAGAAAATAGATGATGCCCTCAGAGATCCAAACTGGGTCAGCGCTATGCAAGAAGAGCTGACTGAATTCGAAAGAAACAAAGTTTGGAAACTTGTTCGGAGACCAACTGACAAAACAGTGATAGGCACTAAGTGGGTCTATCGAAACAAGTTGGACGAACATGGTACTGTAACTCGCAACAAAGCTCGTCTTGTTGCTCAGGGATACAGACAAGAGGAAGGTATAGATTATGACGAAACCTTTGCTCCTGTAGCAAGACTTGAATCTATTCGTCTTTTCTTAGCATATGTTGTACACAAAAACTTCACTGTACATCAAATGGATGTTAAGTCAGCGTTTCTAAATGGAAAGCTGAATGAAGAAGTTTATGTGGAACAACCTCCAGGATTCTCAGATCCTAAGCGTCCAGGTTATGTTTATAAGCTGGATAAGGCACTTTATGGCTTGAAGCAAGCTCCTCGTGCATGGTATGACACTCTTTCTACGTATCTCCACCTTGAAAAATTTGAGAGAGGTAAGATTGACAAAACTTTGTTTTTTAGAAAAATAAAAGGTCATATCATTTTAGTTCAAATATATGTTGATGACATTATATTTGGTTCTACTAACCCTGAGCTTTGTACTCGTTTCGCTGATAGAATGAAAGATGAGTATAAAATGAGTATGATGGGTGAACTAACATATTTCCTTGGTCTTCAGATTAAGCAAACTGAAAAAGGAACTTTTATAAATCAGGGAAAGTATGTTAAAGATATGCTGAAAAAATTCGACTTAACTGAAAGTTCAGCTATGAAAACCCCTATGGCACCACCGCTGATACTTGATAAGGACACAAAGGGTGTTCCTGTCAATGTCACGCTGTACCGTGGGATGATCGGCTCACTACTGTATCTTACAGCTAGCCGACCCGATATTATGTTTGCAACATGTCTGTGCGCACGATATCAAGCTGAACCTAAGATATCTCATATGAAAGCTGTAAAGCGAATCTTTCGATATCTTAAGGGTACAGCGAATCTAGGTCTTTGGTATCCCAAAGATTCAGGATTCGATCTAACCGCCTATTCAGACAGTGATTTTGCAGGTTGCAAAATGGATAGGAAAAGCACCACAGGAGGATGTCAGCTCCTGGGTGGAAAGCTGGTAAGTTGGACAAGTAAGAAGCAAAACTCGGTGTCCACTTCCACAGCTGAAGCTGAATATGTAGCCGCTGGAAGCTGCTGTTCTCAAGTCTTGTGGATGAGAAATCAACTACTAGACTATGATCTTCAGCTCTCCAAAATTCCAATCTATTGCGACAGCACAAGTGCCATCGCTATAGCAAACAATCCAGTGCTACACTCAAAGACAAAACACATAGAAATCAGATATCATTTTATCAGAGATCATGTGATGAATGGTGATATAGAACTTCATTTTATCCCAACTGATTATCAGTTAGCTGATTTGTTTACCAAACCTCTTGATGAGACAAGATTCAACTTTCTCATCAGCGAGCTTGGAATGCTGAACTTTGAAGGATAAATCTTCAGCGGTTCACATTTAATCAGCGATACGTTTATACATTCTTGTATAGGCTCTGGATAAAATAAACTAGTACAATCCATTTCATCATCTTCTCTCTGAATAAATTGGGTTAAACTGATATCAAGGTATGTTTTCTCTCTCTGACAAAACGCATGAAAATGCAAGATTTCAAATTCTTACATCGCTGAATATCTCTTCCTTAACAGCGATATTTTGAAATTTCTTAAAACCCTCACTGATATTTCTATTCAGTGCTTCATATTTTCCAAAGAGTCCCTGAGTTTTTCTTTCAAAACCTCAGAGACAACGAAAGAATGTGAAAGGACAGTTGTGACGTCATTGCAACGGATAACACCAGGCACGTTTCTTTTTCTGACACACGTTTGCACGTTTCGTTGTCTATCCAATCAAATGCAAACACGTGTCCGTGTCATGATGAAAAACTTTCCCTCTCAAGTTTTTCTCTCTCTACTCTCTTCCTATATAAACTCTCTCAAAGTTTATATTTGTCTTTTATGCGAATCAATCTTTCTCCGCAAGAAAAGAACACTGTTGCATTTTGTGCTCTCGATCTTCAAGAACTGTTCATCATCTTCTTCATCAAACTCAAGGTCAATATGTTCTTATCTTTTATCAAATGCAAATAACTTGTTTTCGATCTTATCATTGTTTTACACAAGATCAAACAAAAGAACTCAAAAATAAAATCATTTTCTTTCATGGTTTTATAAACACAACCATTTCATGGTTGTTCTTCAAGTTTTAAATCTAAAATCTTAAACTTGTTCTTCTTTCGTATCCATTTTTTTAAAACTGGAATACAAGGCTTATAGGTGTTATATTCGTTTTTTTTTAAAAAACAAGAAAAACCCTAATCTTCATTAAGACTTTTTTGTCTGAATGAAATGGACAAAGTTCGAAAAATCTTAATGGAAATTCTCTTTCCACATTAAGATATTTCTTATTTGTTAACATCTTTGGTTGAACTGATAATACAGTGAAATGGCAACTTCAAAGCTGAATGTTACCGCTGAGTCCATCTCCAGTGATTCTGAGGAACTGGAAATCACCAAAGCTCCTCAGGTTAAGTTTGAGCTGGATCAACTAGACTGGACTAAGGCAAACAACCTTTCAGCGCTTCTCGAGTTTCCTCCTCGGAAGCAGGTATCCCATCTAGACGACGCTGTGATTTTTTTGAAGAATAGCCCAATATACACAGCACTGACAATCACACCTCCTGCCAGTCAGCGTCTATTATCCCAATTCTGGTACTCTGCCAGACACACCAACCTACCCTCAGCCAAAGATCCATCTAAAACCATCGACTGCATACTCAGCGATACTGAGTATGGCACCATCAAGATAACCCCCGCAATAATCCGTAAAGCTCTGAAATTCCCTAACGCTACCTCAGAAAATCCTTTCATTCCATTTCCTGACCACAAGAAGCACGCTGACAGGGAAGAAATCACTGCTTTCCTTGATGCGATGGGTTACATCTGGGAGACTGGAAGAGACAAGCTACCTGAGAAGAAGCTGACGCTGATAAAGAAATCCAAGATGCCCAGCGAGATGAACTTCATCTTCGCTCACCTGATCAGCTGCATGACAGCGAAATCCGGATCTTCTGATCAAGCCGCTCAACCTCAGCAGGCCATGGGTTACGCACTGCTGAAAGGTCTCAACATTGACTGGGCCTCCATCATCTATGAAGACCTCATTCAACGTGTTGATTCTGCCGCTGACCGACCAGCATGGGTTCCTTACCCGCGTTTCATCAGCGCCATCTTTCAATATGGCCTGAAGGACAGCTATCCTGAAGAGGGTGATCTGAAACTCTCTCAGATTGGCCCTAAAGTTCTCGACTTCAAGCCTGTCACCAACGAGGTACGTCTCTCTACTCTTCTCACTCTTCTTAATTCTCCGCTTTCTGTGGCTCCTTCAGCGACAATACCCATCGCTGATACCCCGGCCACAAAATCCATTCCTTCTAAGAAAAGGAAACAATCTCTTACCCCTCTTGATTCCAAAAGGATCAAGAAAACCAAGGAGCAACCCCAGCAGTTGCATGCTGAAGACTCCTCAGCTCATTCTGAAGAGCTGAAGGAAAGTTCCGTGGTACGCTCTACCACACCAATTCAAGCCATCCCTTCTAAACCTACTTCAGCGTCCCTAAACGCCGAGGTTAGAACTTTGGAATCTACCCAACCTTCATCAGTCTCTCAAAAGACTGATGAAGTACTTCTCAGCGAATCCAACGCTGAACTTGAACCCCAACCCCAATTCTTATCCTTCGCTCCTCCCTCTACTTCTTTGGACACTCCTCCAGTCAAAACTGGAGATGCCATCATTCAAGAAGCCGTTGAAGCTTCTCAGCGAATGACGAAGAAAGGACCTGCAGAGATCTCCATTCCTCACGGAACTTTTGAGGGAGATATGGAACACTATGGAGGGACTCGAAACTTTGATGAGTTCGTCAACGCTCCTGCAGGTACAGATCCCACCTTAAACACTGTAACTAAACCTGAAACTTCTGAGCTTTCCTTTGTTCACAAGTACTTATATGTTACAGGTCCTTTTTTGGGAGACATCAACCAATCTCTGAAGTCTATGGAGATGAAACTTACGGATCTCACCACCGGTCTATCAAATAACTCTACAGCTGTAACAAACGCTGGAGAGAATCTGACGAAGCTGACTACTGTGGTGGAAAAGAAGGCCTCCTCTGATGACATCAAAGATCTTGATAAAACTCTCGCCGACTTTGCCAAAGTGCTCTCCGACATCTACACTGACTACACCAACCTCAAATCATCAGTTTCCACCATTTCCAGCGAAGTTACAACGCTGAAGAAATCGGTTGGTACACTCGAAGGTGATATGTCAGTGGTCAAGACCGACTTGGGCTCAGTGAAGACCGACCTTGGTTCCGTCAAGACAATGATCGAGACGCTGGTGAATAAGGAAAATAATCCAGCTCCTGCTCCGGCCCCTGCACCTGTTTTGGACTCATTCACCGCAGAGGATCGCCAAGAGCTGAAGAAAATCACGCCTGCTATTTCTGGCCTAGAAGACAGAATAGCTAAGCTTGAAGGATGTGTGAAAATCTCTGGCCCAGAAGACAGAGACAACACCAATGCTGAATCTACCCATTCCTCCCCCGCCCATCATGAGAAAGAGGGGGAGAAGAGCGCTGAACAGGAGAAGAGCGCTGAAGACCTTTCCCATGATGAATCTATCAGGGGAGAGGGTAATGAAGATCGGATTACTGGACCTCAGGGAGATGAAAACCCTGAGGGAACCGAGAACCTCGCCTCTATATCTGAGGGGGAGCAACTCGATGAAGATGCTGAGGAATCTGAAGCAGAAGAAGACGAAGACTTCGACATCCCTGAAGCTGAACCATCCTCCTCTCCAAGGAACGATGATGATGATGATGAAGATGACGATGATTTCTTTGTTGTCAAACCTGCTCCTCGAACCAAAGCTCTTAAAGGTATTTCAATAAAAGAACCTTCAGGGGAGAAGACAAAGACAAAGCACTCAGCCTCTGGCGCTGAGAAAAGCAAAGACAAAGGCATCGCTGAAGATGATAATCTGGCGATCCTACTTGCAAAGCCGATTTGTCAGGTACACTAAACTTATTTTTCCTTCCCTGATCATCTATGAAAAATCAGTTATCCATTCCACAAACACCATACACATCCACATTTTTTTTCTATCTTTTCTACCCAAGTTCTTCTACCCAGTTCTTATTTGTAAGATCGCTGCGTTTCAGCTAGTCCTCTCCCCTGTTTGAGGATATCGCTGAAAGATCTGTTGCGACTTCACCAATAATTCCAGCTAACGCTGAAGACATAATCCCAGTCTTAGATTTAATCTCTGAGACTGATGAACCAGAAGAACAACCTCTCTCGCACAGAAACAGACCTTCCTCAGTTGATCAAAAGAGGAGAGAAGAAATGATAAAGCGATTCGAGGATCAGCGAATCATCCTAAGGCGCGATCAACTACCTTCAGTTCCTCCTAAGTTCAGAATTTCAAAAGCTGAATACCAAGATCATCTCAGAGCTGAACGCCTCATCGCTGAAAGGAAGGAAGCGGAAGATAAAGACAGAGAATACGCCATCAAGCTCACTCAAGAATCTGTCAAAGACCCCAAGCTGAAGCGTATTCCCATTCAAATCCAACGAAAGCTTTGGGAACAAGCCCAGAAGATCGTGGAAAAGAAAGCTGAAGTTTCTCAGACCACCCTGATCTGGTGTAAAGAGAAAATCCACTTCAGATATCGTCCAGCGAAGATCAACAAGGTATTCATCTCATCTACTGGTGCGACTTCAGAAAAGACATTCAGGCACGACACCTAAAACCCTTGATTTTTGAAGCTGCTCTGAAGCTAAAGAATAAAGGAGAAAAGGTTCCTGACTGGATGATTCCAACTGAAAAGACAACCCTTGATGAACTTCTCATTAAGGAAGAACCCTTTGAAGGCTGACAACAATCACCATTTTCTCTATTGTATCAGTCATCCTTCAGTACTTGTAATTTATTTCGCTTGTACTTGTAATCTTTCTTATTCATATTGTAACCTGATTCAAAGATTTAAAGAAAGATTTCAGCGAATGTACTTTACTCCATCAGTACTGAAAAGATCCCAGAAAACAGTAAAAGGGACAAATATTTTATGAGTTCTTTTTATCCTTATGTTTTCATTAAATAGCAATTTTCTCTGTTGCTATGTCATAATCAAATAGGGGGAGATTGTTGATCCAAACCCTCAGTGATTTGATAATGACCCTATCTTAAATACTTAGTGAAAATTGTAAGTAAACAATATGTATCAGAGTTTCACTATCGCTGATAAGTACTAAGATCTTACAGTACTGCTGATAGGAACTCTCGCACTTTTAGATTAAACATTCAGCGAACACTGTTCACCATATCGCTGAGTCTGTTCAGTCCTTATGGCGATCGCTGATAAGTTAGTTGTTTACTTATGATCCCTGAAGACAAGATTCACGTCAACAAAGGTTCTACGCTGAAGTCGAAGATCAAGCTCAAGAACCAGCGACAAGTCTCCTAATGAACTGATGCGGATCAACGAAGACTCAGATTTGTCCACTCAACGTGAAGTATCAAGTACAAGACTTCAGCTATCGCTGAACTTTATCATCTGCTGAATAGTAAATGATAATCGCTGAATCAACGAAAGCTGATCATGAAGTCCTCCGTACAAAGTACTTTTGTCTTAACCTCCCTTGCACGCCACCGTACGAAATGTCAGAAAAGAACCTCCGAAAATCTGAAATCGTACAACCACTCTGATACTACACTGTTCATTCATGCGGCTACTAAGGTTGTCATCAAAGGTCAATGACATGCAACCAATCCGCTAATGACACGTGTAAAGTATATACTGGATTGCATTAAATGCATGCAGTATATAAAGAGATGAACTCACTTCATTTGAAGTAACTTGCTAACTCTGGACAAGTTCAAATCTCTCAAGATAGGATTTTATTAGTAATCTCCTTATCTTTCTTAGTGCAAGAAAACCTTAGTGTTCCAACTTGTTTAGATTTAGGTTTATCCTTAATCTTGTTTCCGCAACAAGCTGTAAATTGTTAATGATTTATCAATAAACAATTTAGAAAAGTAAAATAGTGTGTTTGTATTCAACCCCCCCCCCCCTTCTACAAACTTGTTTAAGCCTTTCGGGACCAACAAGACTCTGTTCCTTTTTGAGAGGTAGTTTTGCTAATAAAAGCTTTACACGAAGATGTATAAGAGGAGTTCGAGGAAGGTTCGGGTAGAATCACCTTTTCGTTTTGAAGTTGGTCAAGCTTCTCTTGGAGTTGACCCTTACTCACTTGCTCTTGCATCACTTCTGTTGCCAAAGCAGACAATTAGGATGTAAGCCGATTGATTTCTCCCCGAAGGATTTTCTTTTCCTCACCCGATACAGATTCGGTGTTGGTGGACTTGAGTTTCTCAAGTTCAGTTAAAAACTCTTGTTTATCCATTTGAAAGTTATTCCTTTCCTTTTCGAGTGTCTCCTCTAACTCGACTACTTTTTATTCCAAAACAAAAGGAGGAACATAGAGTTTAAACTCGTCCATCTCAGTTTTGGTTTCAGGTGCTGGGGCCTCATCCTTTTTAGAGGAATCCATGGGCTTAACAACTTTATAGCCGTCAAAGTAGTCATTCAAAAGGTACTTGGATTTTTTTTCTTGTAGGAATAGTTGAGAGCTTCATACGCAAAGGGTAATTTCATTTTAGTGGTACGTGTGCGTTTGTATTCCTCAGTTTCCTCTTCTTTCTCTTCGAGTGGTGTCATCCATTTGATTTTATATTCGGGGTAATTTTTCTCGAGACCAAAGAAGTTAAATTCGTAAAGAGTGGGTCTCATTGTTAGAACCTTTTTCAAGTACTGTGGGTTGTCGTACCCAATTCCCCATTCTTTGTTAAAATACGTGAATTCCTTAGGTCTGTTCATATGAATCGTTTGATCAGTTTGACCTCTTTTATGAAGTTTGGTTTCAAGATCAGTTATTTTAGAAACAAAATATTTGTGTTGAATTTGATGAGAGGAGCATTGATAGATAATCTCTGCTTTCTCATTCTCACACTGACCAATCCTTGAATTTAGTTCAGATATCTTGGCTCTGAGATCTTTGGGTGCAATGGAAAGATTTGCACACTTTTCTTAAAGATTGGCATTGTCGGATCTATATTTTTTAGTGATTCTCTTTTGAACATCTAGTTTTTCTTTTAAAGAGTTAATTTCAAGCAGTTGTTCATTAGTGGAAGCCTTATAGCAGTCTATTCTTTGAACAAGGGGTTGCATCTAATTGACTAAGCCTTGATGGACAGGGATACATACCTGACAAAGTTCTCCTTTTTCTGACAGAGGAGTGTGGTTGCCCATGAAAGCATCAGCATCTTCAGAGTCGCTTTCATCATCGGAACGGTTCAGCCAGAATTCGTCTTCAACCAATAGTGTCTTTCATGCTGCTTTCTGTTCTGCCAACATCCGTTTTGCCTTGTAGTATTCCACATTACGTACAACGGGCTTTCGGTAGTCTTTGGAAAAATGGCCCAATTTACCGCAGTTATAGCACGTGACTGGCTCGTCTTTCTTTTTTGACTCAGGATTTCGTTTGTTCTTCTCCTTATGATCTGATTGCTTGTGCTCGTCAGACTTTCTCTTTCCTTCATATTTCTCTTTACAATCGTGGCGCTTGTTGGGAGTAGTAGAGTAGCGCTGATTATTAGATGAAGGTTTCTTGAAGAACTTCTTTCTTTGAAAAGACTTGGTGATTAGGGCCATAGCTTTCTTTACTTCAGACAGCTCAGGGTCAGAGTCGCTTTCCTCTGTTTCTTCAGCTTCTGGTTCTGATTCACTGGTCTCTTGGAGTGACGGCCGGATGACTTGCCACTTTTTGAAGATACAAGAGCGAGGGGATCGGCTTGTGACTTGGATGATGATTTCTGAGTGCTCATTCTCTCCATGACTTCATCCTCGTCTTGCATGAGCATCTCATAAAGCTCATGGATTGGAACGTTCTCAATCAGATTGTTGTGTTTGATATGAGAAGCGAACACTTTCCATTCTCGTTGGATATTATTTAAGAACTTGAGGCCATTCTCCATGTTAGACCGAGTGATCTTGTTTTTGTGGAGCTCGTTCAGAAGAAGGCAGAATCGTTCATATGTCTGGGTTATTGATTCGCCCTTTCGCTTCTTGAAGTCGTCATATCGGGTGATGCAGCTGTTGACCTTCAATTGGTTTCCCACTTTACTCCCGCTCATCATCTTCTCGACTTGATCCCACATGCCTTTGGAGGTATGCTTGAAGCTATCAATGGCCGTGTAAATCGCGTTTGGCAAACCCCGAACCAAATACCTCTTTGCATGTTTCTCTCCAGTGAATCGGTTATGTTCTTCTTCAGTCATCATGGCGAACGTCTTCTGTTTTGCCTGCTGTGGAGGACCACCATCGACTTGGTCAGGAACAACTTGCATTGTGGTTTCTTGTGCGCCTTCAGTGAGAGCTTGCCAGATGTATTCGAAGTTAACTTTAGATTCGATAAAGATAATGAATCTGTCTCGCCATTGACTGTATTCGCCTCGATAGAGAGTCAGAGGTTTGGAGTCGGTACCGATAGATAAGGCGTCGCGAGACATTGTGAAGTATGCACTAACGTGATCGTCAGACAGTAGTGTCGATTCAAGGTGAAATCCTAACGCAAGGCACTACGAGTGACAGTCCTAACGCAGGGTCTAAGAGTGACTTGAATTAAAACTGGTAAGATTATAATCAAAAGGACTTACCGGATAGGAATCCGGATAAACGTGTCTGATCAGGAAGTGTCCGGATCAGAATTGTGTGTGAAGTGTCCGAACAATTAGAGTAACCGGATAAATCTGATTGACCGAATAAAATTAACCAAACAAAAAGGACTTACCGGGTAAAGAAGAGGTTACTGGGAAAAATGATTGACCGGATAGCTGATCAATCCGGATAGGAGTCCGGATGAAGTGGAATCCGGACAGTTAGAGTTTACCGGTAACTTTTGACTTCCGGGAACTTTGGAGTTTCGGGAAACTAATGAGTTTACCGGGAACATAGAACGATCCGGACAACAATTGATGTCTGGGAATAACCAGAATCCGGATAAACTTACCGGAAAATATGTTACTGGACACTTTTGGGAATTCGGACAAACTTACCGGATTGGTTCTTCTGGACAATGACGAGATTTGGAAACTTACCCGGGAACAATAGAAAACTTCCGGTAACTGTGGCTGTGCGACTAAATCGAATCGAGGAACAATTAGGGTTGTCCGATTTTTTTCCTGAAAGGTTAGGAAACAACCAAAACACAGAAAAAAACACTACCCTAATCGATTTCTGAGCAAAATATCATGATTTTGATAGAAATTTTTTGAACTTTTTAAAGAACAGAGACAAAACCCAAAACACTTATTTGCTAAGACTAATCAATCAATCGAATTAGACTTTGAAAGGATGCAAAAACACTAATAGAACCAATACTAATCGAATGCAATAAACAAAATCAATCGATTTCAACAAGAACGGAATGATGAACTTTTGAATAACCTATCAGTCGTCAGAAAAACAAAGAAAGCTTACCAGAAACCTTTGAATCACCTTGAATCAAATCGTCTGTATTCTCTGACACCAATTGTGGATCCCAGATTAGTGCAATACAGTAGAAATCACGAACAAATAATCAATAAGAAAATATGATTTCAATTTGTCATCCATCTATTTCATAACCATTCAGAGAATTCAGAGAGTATGTTTACAATGGATAATGGACGATTTTGAACGATTAACCTATAAATGAGGTTAAACGAACATTAAATACCTAGGCTTAAACAACTAAGGCCCATGGCCCATTACAAACAATAAGCCCATAAAGACATTTACAAATCATACCTTGAACTTCTATTCAATCTGATTTATTCCCAACAAATTTAAATCTTCTAACTGTTTAATCTTAGCATAAGCTTCAGTCCTTTCTTGAAACACAACTTCAAACTTAAAGTTTAAATCAATGTTTTCATCTTTAACAACACTTAATTCTTTTTTCAGTTCAGAAGTTTTGGTTCCAAGTTCTTTACTTTTAAGTTTAACAACTTCTTTCCCTTTTTCCTTATCTTCAGCTAAGCATTTGTAAAGAATTGCATCATCCTGATATTTTAACAATGAACTCTTTTCAACATTAAATTTTCTTTTTATCTTTTCAAATTCCTCTTTCATCAAATTGTGTTCAGATATCAGGTTAAGCATTTCATCACTCTCAGAATTATTCTCGAATTCATCAAAATGTTCAAATAAGTCAGAAGTATCAGAAAGAGATTGTACCTCGGATTCCAGATCATCCTCGTTGACATTTGCCATCAGATTGTATTTGACCTCAGTGAAATGAGCTTCCTCCTCGTCAGAAGAGTCTTCTAGCCAAATCTCTTCTTCCGCCATCATGGCTTTTCCACTTTCTTTTGCCTTTACCAACTGTGCCTTCCGCTGGTAATACTCGTAGTTGTTCACCTTCTTGGCCTTACAATCTCTTGCATAATGAACTGGCTTACCGCAGTTGAAACACTTGTTGTTATCCTCTTTCTTTTCTTCTTTCTCTTCCTTATCCTCTGTTAGTTCCAGATCCGTGCAACGAATAATGAAATCAATAGATAAGAAACAGTGATTATGATTTCAACTGGTCATCCAATTTAGCTTTCAACGTTGAGAGAGTTTACAATAAGGAATAATGAAAGCAAATGAACAACTAGCCTATTTTCTAATGCTAATACACTTTATATATAACGGGCCCGTGGTTAACAAGCCCACAGCCCGTTCACTAACTAAACTCAAATTAAAGAATTACAAAACAAACCCTTGAACTTTAATTCAACAATAAATGACCCTAACAATCTCCCCCTTTGAATTGAAATTCGAGTTCGTGCCAGTTATGAACATATCTTTTACGGAGCGGAAAGTGTACCTCGAACCATCTGATAGCACGTAGATAGTCGATGCGTTCTTCAACCATTTCCAAGGCATTCCGAGCAGTTGTTTCATTCGGATTGGGAACATACGAAAGCCTTTGATTTTCTGACTCGTGAGCAATGATCTTTCGAAGAGCATCTTGAACTTAGAAGAGGGTTCCGTCGCAGAATCTGTCTACCTTACTGAAGCGCATAATTTTTTTTTCTTTCTGTTTGTTGATGTAGACTATCCCAAATTCAGGTTCTAGAAGCAGAGCGTTCTCGGGATACATCTTCAACCAGGAGCTTTCAGATTCGGCTTTATCAGATTTACCTTCTTTGCCCTGTTCTCGATTGCCATTTGTAAGTCTGTGAGATAAGACATCATGATGGTACGGACAAGGAATCGACGAACAACTACGAGCGCCTTTGTTACTGGAAGTGGTCGAATAGTAATTGTACGAAAGTCTTTCAGAATAGCGTAGAAGTCGAACGGTCGGAGGTGCTGGATGTTGGCTTCAGAAAATATCCATTCATTACCATCTTCCCGTCGGACAGTGAAAACTGGATAAATGATTTTCATAATACGGCCTGACTGGATTTTGAGCACTTCGGTGATCTTATGCTTAGTTCGGACTTGGCTAACTGGTAGACACCGCTTCATTGCGCTTATGTACCGGCGTTGGTATTCGGGGTTGGAGCTGTAAATACCAAGGCAGAAGGTCGGCTCGATTGGGCGAAGCTTGTGGACGAACAACTTCTTCAGAGATTCCTCCAGGTGAGGAATAAATATCGGGATCTTCTCCCAACGGATTTGTTGCAGTTGAGGAGGAGGAAGATCAGAAGATGTTGGTTGCTGAGGAGATGTCGGAATATTGGCAGTTGTGGTCTCGGGCCTTGTTGAAGTTTCAGCGGGTTGAGCAGAGTGAATGGGGGTACCATATAAATTATGGAGCAGAAACTGGTCGTAGTCTACGTTATCATCTTCATCAGTAGGGAAGACCAAATTAACCTGGAAATTTGTGACACTGGCGGCTTTTCATACCATGCATCTTTGGTTTCCGGGTTGGTTTCGCAGTCTGGATCTATCAGGTTGATTGTAGACTCAACTGATGTGTCAAAAGTAAACAGTTCCTGTTCTGTTCCCTCAGGCTTTTCAACCGTCGGGTCTTCATCATCCGAGATATCCATGTCTATCACCATCTCGGCTAAAGGCAACTCGGCTTTGGGTGCTTCGTCGGTTGTTGTTGCCGCAGTTAGGGGTTCCTGATGAACCACAGTAGTCGTTTCAGTTAGGATCGCGGCGGTCTCGGTTGGTCTTAGTATTTTCTCCCCCTCACAGTGATCAGGATCATCCTGGTCATCGTGCTTGCGTTTCAGACCGCCTGCTTGACTCTCGCAGGTATCTTCGAGTGAACGGACTCTCTCGGACAACGTAGTGAGCGCTTGTTTGAAGTCCTTAAGAGTCGAGTCAAGGGTATCCAGTCGAGTGGTAATGGATGATGAAGGAGCAGTGACCTGTGATTTCAGAACGGATAGCAGGTCTGCTTACGTAGAGGAGTCGGTTTCAGATTGTTGGAGCAGTTGGGCTAGAAGCATCGTCTTGAGGGTGTCCACCAAGTAGGTAGGCTGAGCAGGAGCTGGTGGAGGTGTAGGGGCGGTTTCAGCTTCGATGATCTTCTCTTTTCCTTTGATTAAGCTCTTGATTTTGGCGAGCTCGGCGACCATGTGTTGCTCCATTGCCTCGCGGACAGCCTTGAGGGTGTTGTCCAGGGACCCTTGTGACACAAAGTCGGGTATAGTAACACTGGGATCACTTAGACTGCCCGTTGAAGCATCTACCGCAGAGGAAGGGCCACCTACGTTCACTGTTGGCGCATGGATAGCCGTGGTAGGATTTCCGTCCGATCCTCGTGTTCTGCCAGATGGAGACACCACAGACGTTCCGATCGAGTCACGAAGAATCTCGATTTGGTGTTCTGCATCATGTGTCCTAGCCGAAGAATGTTCAATTTCAAATGGCTCTAGACTCGATGGTGCACGAAATGAAGTCGAGACCAGGGGTTGCTGGTCTCTTATTTCAACACCAGTACTCTCCGAGTGAGAAACCGGTGGAAGTTGTGCTTGATCCCCGTTAGAAACTGAAACATCCGTCTTTCGAGAGACGGATGAGTGGATAAGGGGGTTGTGCAATTGCTCCGCTGGGTCCACGGAGGCTTCTTCAATATCCTGTCCCAACAAATGAGACGGGATAGTAGATGTGGCTACCCGGATATCACTCGGTTGGGTTCGCTCAGGAGCCTCTTTATCTTTACGGCTCAATCTTTCCTGGTTCACTTTCGAACACAGTTCTCTCCTTCTCACATGTTCTAACTCAACATCTACTACTCCCTCGTTCCTAGGTGAAGCAGATGAGATACCTTCGGTAAAATTGGGGTTCAGTCCGATAGTGGTAGGGATTAATTTCAGTCTAATGTTGCGGTCCGTATCGGATTCTGTGGAGTCAGATTCCACGTGTTCAACTTGATGGGATGGTGAAGGCGGGTCGGAAAGATATGGGGTTGAGTCGTGTTGAAGCATCGGTCGTGAGGACGATGCTCCGGCTTCGCCTGTCGGTCGGATGATAGGAATGATGGGTTGTTGGCTAGGGCCGGGACGTGGATCCAATGCACCTCCTGTTGCGGTTCCCCTCCCGATAATTCTCAACACACCCAGCCCGAGAGCCCCAGCTGCCCGGGCCCTTCCACCTCTTACTCTCGGACCCTCACGTCTCTCGGGTCTATGTCCCGGGGGAGGTCCCTCCGGCGCTGGCTGGACCATGGGATTCCCTAACGCTTCCCTATATGCTACTACACTCGGGGCAGTAGGATCCGCGTGTCCCAGAAGGGCTTCAGGTATGGGCATGGCTATGGCATTAGACGGGTTGCGAATAACCATATATTGCAGGTGATGACGAGGACATACCAGATGGTTTAGGCGTCGCAGTATGGCTGGATTAGCATCCATGTGTTGTCGCACAGCCAATGAAAGGAAACGAGGGTAGGGGAGGAACTTCTTCTGCTTTGTACCTCTGATTTGACGAATGGCTTGAACAAGTTCGCGCAAGATAATCATTGCAGTGTCCACGTGGCGGTTGTAGCACATGGCATGGAATAACTGCAGGAAGTTGCCGGTACACTGGTCTATGCCCTTCCATCTCGAAGAAAGGCATCTGTTTAGAATCGTAAACAAAGTGTACCATATGGGGGCCAGGTACTTTCGATTGAATCCAGATGGACGAATGAGGTTGTGGTTGTACCCGAGTGCGCGTACTTCAGCGCATAGAGTGTCGTCATTGAGCGCGGGGTCATAACCTTGATGTCCGTCGGCGTTGGATTCGGGAATTGAAAGTAGGCGGCGGAAGGTGTCAGGTGTGAGCGTGAACTGTTGGTTGTCGATCTGAGCGGTGATCGTCTGTGAGTTAGCAGCCGTGTTGACTCGTGTGGTGAGCCATACCTGAAGAACGTACTGGAACGGGACGTCGGCTGTAGCAGTTAGGGCCTCATGGAGAGGGTGACGCATTAGAATGTCCACAAGTACTCGGTGTTGTGGTTGTGGACGGAACTGAGCCGGGTCCATGTGATGGTTGTTTGGCTCTATCTCCGTGCCATGGTCAGGTTCGACCAAGGCGTTGTCAGCTGCCTCGTCTATAGATTCCTCTTGAGGAATTTGTTCTTCCGGATGTTGTGGAGGATTTTGCTCCTGATCCGCCATGAGATATCTGTAAAATAACCAGAGTTAGTACTTTAGGCGGAAGAACAATTATCGGCGCGTACCTTTGCGATAAATGGCTCAATTTGAGATAAATTGAGGACTGATAGTGATAGAACAGGTACTGGATAGACAAAACAGGGGTGTTCGGATAAAGTAATGGAATGACAGAACTATTCGGACAACACACGGTATCCGGTCAAAGCTATGACATGCACAACTTTCCGGTCAATGAATACTCTCCGGACAAATGGTGTCCGGACAGCAAAGGAATCCGGATGACATGAACGTTTCCAGAAAAATTGGACAACCCGGACAAATAGGTTTCCGAATGATAGTGGTTTCCGGTCAAAGAGGAGTCCGGATAACTCAACAATCCGGTAGTTGAACTTACCGGAAACCCTGAGGTTTCCGGACAACTAGGTCTCCGGATGTTGTGTAAATCCGGAAAAAATATCTATAACGATGTAAGTTACCGGATAAAACACCAACCATTTGAATGTCTCCGGACACGATGAATGTGTCCGAACGAAATTCAAAAACTGAAATCTAACAAATCGACGACCCAAACAGTTGTTAACACAGGTAGTCAGATTCGCTATTAGCAGATAAGCACACTAAGGGATTAAAACATCCCGTACGACTCCTACGTAACTCGAAATCGAAGAAACCCATAAGGGGTTTTCGGACTTATTCAATCGATCAAATCGATGGTCGAGTTGAACATTCGAGTGCGTGAAGCATAACTAATAACGATCGAGAGTGGGATTAGAACAACATACCTGATTGTGAGACGAAAAATGAGTGAAAATCGAGGAGTGTGGGTGAGACCGAGCGAGAGAGAATATTCGAGAGGTTTAGGGTTTTAGCAAGGTTTTCCGGAGAAGTGAAATACAAGAACCCGGATGCTATATGTATGGACAAGTAATCCGGATGGTATACCCGGATACCCATCCGGTCCGGAAAGTATACTGTCCGGACAAATGAGTTTCCGGAAACTATCCGGATACTTGTGATATTTTCAAAAAAATGATCCTCTCTCTTGAAAAAGAATTCCTTAGGGTATGAAAATAATTTTCTCTCGCTCCCTCTCAAACTGAGCATGGGGAAAATCTTGCTCCCCCTCGGATAGTGCAATGGAGAGTCCGACACACAAAAACTTTGGCATTTTAAAGAAAAATCTGTGTCGCTCCCCCTCAAATGATGAACATAAGTCGAAAAACACACGTGAGTATTCACACACACAAAAAAAATGTTTAACATTTTTAAAAAAACTGTGTGTTACGCTCCCCCTCAACAAATGAGTAGACTTACCTGATACCGCTTTGTGCCCCCCTGAACACATGAGCACATCCTGAAGGCACATATATAGACATATAAGATTAGACGACAGTATGAAAGAAAAAAGGAAACACACGAAGAAATAAAGGAAACAAACGAAATCTACGAAATAAATACAGAGACTTAATCTAACTGTGTAACTGAAACAAGTAGAATACAAGTGCGAGAAAGTGTTTGCTCATTCATCAAGAGTGTAAACACCGGATGATGAGTAGACAGTTACTCATAGATGTATGGAACTTATGACGGACACACAATCGGATTAAGTCTTCAGATTTAGCATACCTAACTTGGACACAAGAGTATTAAAATGTTTTTTGTCCAAGGGTTTTGTAAAGAGGTCTGCTAACTGATGCTCAGTACTTACAAAGTAGAGTTCGACTGTACCTCTTCCAACGTGATCCTTAATGAAGTGATACCGAACGTCTATGTGCTTGGCCTTACTGTGTTGGACCGGGTTCCTGGATATGGCAATTGCGCTCTTCGAGTCGTAGTAAATGGGCACCTTGACATATGTGAAGCCGTAGTCTTTGAGTTGCGTTCGCATCCAGATTACTTGAGAACAGCAGCTCGCGGCGGCCACGTACTCTGCCTCGGCAGTTGACGTAGAAACGCATTGCTGCTTCTTGGACGCCCAACTCACCAAACTATCTCCCAAAAACTGCACATGCCCCGACGTGCTCTTCCGGTCCATCATGCTGCCCGCGTGGTTCGCATCAGAATAAGCGGATAGCTCAAAACCTGTCTTTTTCGAGTACCACAAGCCAAGATCATCAGTACCACATAAATAACAAAAAATACGTTTTACCGCAGTTAAGTGGGACTCTTTTGGTTTTGATTGAAATCGGGCGCATAGAAAAGTTGAAAACATGATATCCGGTCTACTGGCGGTTAGATACATCAAAGAACCGATCATTCCCCGATACAGTTTAGTGCTCACATCCGTTCCGTTAAGATCGGCGTGAAGATTTGTACCAGGTGCCATGGGAGTTTTCATGGGTGAGGACTGTTCCATCTGGAATTTCTTAAGAATATCCCGGATGTACTTAGCCTGGTTTATGAATATCCCGGTCGACAGTTGTTTAACTTGAAGACCAAGGAAGAAATTCATCTCACAAAGCATGCTCATTTTAAAAAATTCACCCATTAGATTGGAAAAGTTCTTAGCATATTGGGGATTAGTAGAACCGAATATTATGTCATCCACATACACTTGAACTAGAACTATTTGACCCTTTTCATTTTTGATAAACAAAGTAGAATTGATTTTACCTCGTGTGAATTTGGACTTTATCAAAAACTCGGACAGAGTGTTGTACCAGGCTCACGGAGCTTGCTTTAGACCGTAAAGCGCCTTGTCTAGAGCGTAGACATGCTCAGACTTCGAATCGTCCACGAATCCTTCCGGTTGCAAGACGTATACTTCTTTCTTTATATCGTCGTAGAGGAATGCGGTCTTCACATCCATTTGGAAGACCGTGAAGTTCTTGTGCGCGGCGTATGCAAGAAACATACGTATGGCTTTGATTCTTGCCACTGGAGCATAGGTCTCTTCATAGTCGATCCCTTCTTGCTGACGATACCCCTTGGCCACAAGACGCGCCTTGTTGCGTACTACGATGTCGTCTTCGTCTTTCTTATTCTTGAAGATCCACTTGGTGCCGATCACCGTCTTGTGTTTTGGACGAGAGACTAGTCGCCATACCATTAGAGCTTCGAATTGATTGAGCTCTTCTTGCATGGCTATGATCCAGTCCGGATCTTCGAGTGCTTCACGTACGTTCGTTGGCTCGATCTTGCTTAAGAAGCCAGAATAGAGACAAAAGTTGGTCGAAGCACCTCGCGTGCGTACTGGAGTAGAGGGATCACCGATGATCTGATGTAATGGATGAGCCTTCGTCCATTTGGTGGTGTGCGGAAGGGGCTATTGAGTAGAATGATAAGCGTCTGAATCCACGTACTCACCAGATGGAAGGTCCTGAACTGCTTCAAGTGTAGCAGGCTGATTTCTCGGAGGAGGTGGGGGAGGATCCGTCGATGGTTGAACAACTTCTGGTTCTGAGGAGTTCAAAGGTTGATCTTCGATTGTGGCAGATGACAAATCAGTATGAGTGATCTCCGGGTTTGATAATGGTTCCTCCGGGGGGACGGTGGTATCAGTTGAAGTTGATGATGATGACGGTTGAGTTGCCTCCACAGTGATGGACGGCGTGCTCGTAGAAGGCGGCAGACTGGATAGATTAGCCGAATCCTCAGTACGAGCAGCTTCAATTCGAGGTTGTGCTGAGACAGTAGGAGCATTAAAAATGTCATCATAAAAATACTTAAACAATAAATCTAAATCAGAAGAGTCAGCATTCGATGAAGATGCATGATTCGGATTTACTGTCGCTTGTGCAGATCCCGAACGTGAAGGTCCGGAAGCTAGCACGCCAGTTAAACCGGGTTCTGAACTGATTTGTTCAGAGGCTAAATCTGTGGCTTCGTCGAATGTCACGTTTACACTTTCAATAACGGTTTTAGTCTGTTTATTGTAAACGTGATACGCCTTAGCCTGCATGGAGTATCGGATGAAGACTCCATTATCCGCCATTAGGCTGAATTTGCCGAGATCGTCTTTGTCGTTCAGTACGTAGCACGTGCATCCGAACGCATCAAAATACTTGATGTTCGGAACGCGGTTGTTCATGATCTCATACGGTGTCTTGTTGAACCGCTTGTTGATGATTGAGCGGTTTTGCGTGTAACAAGCCGTAGACACCGCTTTGGCCCACAGAAATAGCGGTAGATTCGATTGGGAAAGCATGGTGCGAGTTGCTTCGACAAGAGTACGGTTGCGGCATTCCTCCACTCCGTTTTGCAGAGGAGTGCGTGCGGCAGAGAAGGTGTGCAAAATGCCGACTGACGTCAGATAGTCATCCACCGTTTGATTTTTGAACTCCGTCCCTTTGTCGGTTCGTATAGTCTGAACTTGTTGTTGCTTGTTTAGTTGGACGGTCTTCAGGTGATTGATGATCAGTTCTGGAGTTTCGTCCTTTGAGCGTAGAAACTTCACCCATGTGTAGCGCGAGTAATCATCCACCATCACGAGAACATATTTTCGCGTATTGATGCTTTGAACACGCATCGGTCCACGCAAATCTATATGGATAAGTTTGAGGGACCGGGATGTGCTCAGAGCTACCATCGGCTGATGCGGCACTCGCTTCATCTTTCCCATTTCACATGCCCCGCAAAGACGATCCTTCACCAATTGAAGACCGAGCATGCCTTTCACGTGTCCGCCCAGCACCAGTTTGTTGATACTCTTGAAGTTCAGGTGCGATAGTCTTCGATGCCAAATCCACGCTTGTTCGGAATTAGCCTTAGACATGAGGCAGACGGGGTTATCGGGTTTCCCAACCAGTAGCTCCTCTCCGTCGTCATTGAGGATTCTACACCGTTTCGCTTTGAATCGAACCTCGAGATCTTTGTCGCAGAATTGACCGATGCTGAACAGATTGTGTCCCAATCCCGCGACGTGTGATACCTTCTTGATTGTGATCTTGTCATGGACAATGTCGCCGAAGCCCACGATCGGTGCCTTGTCGTTGTTCCCAAATCTCACGTCTCCACCATATTCTTCTTTGTAGTTCGTGAGAAGCTCCCTCCTTCTGGTCATGTGCTTGGAGCATCCAGAATCTAAGTACCACACATGACCGTGCTGCAAAAACAGGTTAACGGATTTTAGGTACCCATATTTGCATGGGTCCTGGAGGGTTAGGTTTGGCACCTCTCGGAGGAACTTGCTTTGACACAGCTTTCCCCTTAGGTGTAGTTTGTACATCGTTTGAAGGAACTGATTTTGGCACATGTTGCCTCTTAGGTGTAGAATTTACACCTTTTGGAGGAACAGGTTTTGTAGTAGGTTGCCTCTTGAGTACCGGTTTAACCTCAGTAGGAGCAACCTGTTTAGGAATGGGTGTGGTCTCCCGCTGTGGTTTAACCTCTGGTTGAGAACCCTGTTGTTTATAGTGTTTCTTCTTGTTATTACGGGGTTTGCGTTTGGGTGATGAATTATACATGTGATACGATCCAAACCAATCATTATTATGAATGTCATCAAAATCATTCCAACCACAATTAGAACAACATAAACAATCACGCGATAACTGAATCAATTGATGAAGGGAATTGATTTTAACCGGAAAAGAAACTTCAAATATATTCCAATGATTCCAAGCATAATCGTTTTTGTTTATCCTAGGATTAAAAGCAGTCGGAAAAGACTTTGATGCAGTATCCTTGACAGGTTCCTTGTTTAGCCAATTGGGTTTTTCTTGTTTTGCGCGACCAATTTTATCTGTAACAACAGGGACAGCATGATTAGTGACTTTTGAAGGAACAATATTTTTGATGGGCAATCGCTCGGTCTTTTGCCTCTGCTGTGATTGGTGTTAGAACAAGCACCCTTGTTCTTCGTGTTAGAACAAGCACCCTTTTCAAAGTTGACCGATCGATTCACCACTGGTGATAGAAAATCAGCATGACTCGGAAGAGGTTGGTCGAAGGGGAACGACTCAAACTCTCCATCAGAATTGCCTTCGGAGTTCATATATTTAGAAAAATCGACATCTGGAATTACAGGACATGGATCGGTCGAGGAAGGTGAGGAACATTTTGTGCTTGTGTACTTTGGGGAATTTGGTGCGGAAGCTAAGAAAAAATCAGAGTTCAAATTACTTAAAACACTCTCGTCTTGAGAATCTTTATCGTCTTGATTTGAAGAAAATTTGCTTATAAAAGCTTTGCACGAAGACATATCAGATGAACTTGAGGAAAGTTCGGGGGAAATCTGCTTTTCAGATTGAAGTTGGTCAATCTGCTCTTGGAGTTGACCATTTCTCGTATACTCTTTCATTGCATCTGTTGCCAAAGCAGCCAGTTTTGATGTGAGCATATTAATTTCACACCGAAGGATTTCCTGTCCTTCATCAGATACAGATTCGGTTTTAACCGATTTTAGATTCTCAAGATCCTGAATTAGCGCTTGCTTTTCATTTTGAAAAATCACCCTTTCTTTCTCGAGTGACTCCTCAAACTCGACTATCTTCGCTTCCAAGATGAGAGGGGGAACATAGAGTTTAAACTCATCCGTCTCAGTCTTGGTTTCGGTCACTTGGTCCTCATCCTTTTTGGAGGAATCCTTGGGCTTTGCAACCTTGTAGCAATCGAAGTAGTCATTCGAGATGTACTTTTTATCTTTCTTATAGGAATAATTCAACGATCCATAACTGAATGGAAGTTTCATTTTGGATGTGCATGTGCGCTTGTATTCCTCAGTTTCCTCTTCCTTTTCAGGTTCAAGAGGACCAGTCCATTTAATTGCATATTCCGGATAATCTCTAGCTATTCCAAGACAACTAAAGTCATACAATATCGGTCTTTTTGCTATTCCCTTTTTCAAATAGTGTGGGTTATCGTATCCGATTCCCCAGTCCTTGTTGAAATACGTGAACTCCTTTGGTTTATTCATGTGGATAGTTTGATCAGTTTGACCTCTCTTGTGGAGATTTGTTTCAAGATCAAGAATTTTAGCAACAAATTCCTTGCGCTGAATTTGAAGGGCAGAACATTGATAAACAATTTCTGCTTTCTCATTCATGCACTGATCAAACTGTGACTGAAGTTCAGATAATTTGGCCCGTAAGTCCTTAGGTGCTATCGTAAGATTTTTGCATTTTTCTTTTAAGGTAGCATTTTCGGACTTATATTTCTCAGTTATTCTCTTTTGAACATCTAACTTCTCAGATAGAGATCTGATCTCAAGCTGTTGTTCTTTAGAGGTGGCCTTAAAGGAATTTGCTTGTTCAACAAGTGATTGCATTTGATTCATGAAATCTTGTTGGTTAGAATCACATACCTGACTTGACGTTGCATTTTCTTCATCGGCAGGCGTGTGATATCCCATGAAAGCATTAGCACCATCAGAATCGCTTTCAGCATCAGAACGACCCAACCAGTAGTCGTCTTCCATAAATAGAGCTATTCCAGCTTCCTTCTGCTCAGCCAATGCGAGCTTTGCCTTGTAATAGTGAACGTTCTTGACAGTAGCTTGGCGGCAATCCTTCGCAAAGTGACCAAGTTTCCCGTAGTTGTAGGAAGTTACGGGCTCATCTTTCTTCTTGTTGTCATCTTTCTCCGTCTTCTCCTTCTTCTCAGACTGATCTTGCTCATCGATCTTCTTCTTCTTTCCTTCATACCTGTCCTTATAATCATGGCGCTTGTTGGAGGAGGTGGAGTAGTGCTGATTATTGGACGATGGCTTCTTATAGAACTTTTGTTGTTGAAAAGATTTGGAAAGAAGGGCTATCGCTTTCTTGAAATCAGAAACTTCATCATCAGACTCACTATCTTCCTTTTCTTCAGGTTCTGATTCAGAAGAACTTTGCTTTTGAGCACGTTTGGAGAGACGGCTTGAAGATTTCCCTTGTTTAGAGGACATAAGTGCTATAGGATCAACGGCTGGTTTGGAAGCAGTCTTCTTCTCATTCAGGAGTTCCATTACCTCATCTTCATCTTGAAGAAACGTCTCATAGAGTTCGTGAATGCTAACTTTCTCTATCAAGTTGTTGTGCTTGACATGAGATGCAAATGTCTTCCATTTTGGCAATAGGTTGTTAAGGAACTTGAGCGCGTTTTCCGTGTTGGAGCGAGTGATGTGGTTCTTGTTAAGTTCGTTGAGAAGGAGACAAAAACGTTCATAGGTGTCGGATAGGGATTCGCCGGTGCGTTGTTTGAATCCATCGAACTTGGTGATGGCGCTGTTGATCTTCAATTGATTCCCAACTTTGCTTCCACGCATCATCTTCTCCACTTGATCCCACATACCCTTCGCTGTATCTTTGTAGCTGTCGATGGCATTATAGATCGTGTTGGGGATAGCTTGAATAAGATACCGCTTGGCATGCTTTTCTCCCTCAATCATGCCCTTTTCGTCGTCGGTCATGTCGGAGAGAGTCTTTTTCACATGGAGTGTCTTCCCACCTTCTTGAGCTGGTGGAACGTCCTTCATTGGTTCTAGAATAGGCCCATTCTCTAAAGCTCGCCAAATGTACTCGAAGTTGTCTTTCGACTCTATGAAGATTTTGAACCTGTCCCTCCATTGGTTGTACTCACCTTGGTAAAGGCAAGGTGGTTTGGAGTCGGTACCGATCCCAAGAGCGTCGCGTGAAGACATCTTTGGTTGCACAGGAATGATCGTCAAACGATGTGATTGATTCAAAGTGAAAACCTAACACAAGGCACTATGAGTGATATCCTAACGCAGGTTCTACGACTGATAAGAACTATTAACAGGTAAGAATTCAACAGGAATGAACTTACCGGATAGGAATCTGGATAAGATGTCTGATCTGGAAGTGTCCGAATCAGATTGAGTGAAAAGTAGAACAAAACACAAAAGTTCCCGAATAAATGAAAGAGTCCGGACAAACTAAGGTTTCCGGATAACTGTAGGTTACCGGAAGACAATAGTTTCCGGATGAAAAAATAAACACAGGAACTTACCGGGTGACAAGAGATTTCGGATTAAATGCTTTCCGGATGGAATGAGTTTCCGGGTAAAATCAATATAACCGGAAACTTCGAGTTATCCGGACAAAATAGGTTACCGGAAACATTGAGTTGTCCGGACAAACTATTTTACCGGAAACTTTGGGTTTCCGGAATAAATATACCCGGAAAGATTGGAATTAGAAGACTTACCCGGAAAATAGCGACGTGTCCGGGAAGATTACGCGATTATCCGGAAAGTTTAAAGCTGTCCGGAAACTGCGGCTGAAGTATCCGAAAAGGACGGCTGGAATGTTCAAATCGAATGGAAATCGACTAGGGTTGCTGAAAAACGTTCCTGAAAGATTATAAACACTACCAAACACAAAAATAACACTACCCAAATCGATTTTGAAGCAAAAACAACAAGTTTTGATGGTTAAAAATTCGATTTTTACCAAGAACACACTCAAAACTTTTGACTTTTAATTTGCTTAAAACACACTCAAACGATCGAATTAGAATATGAAAACTTTCAGAATCACTAATAACAATGATACTAACAATACCCAATAAACGAAATCGATCAATTTTACCAGAATCAAAGAATTGATATTCAATCAAGAACACAACCGTGAAAAGGAGAAAACTTACCAGAATTCAATATGAACACCTTGAATCGATTTGTCCGTCTGCTCTGATACCAATTGTTAGTTCCAGATCCGTGCAACGTGTTGGTCCCGAAAGGCTTAAACAAGTTTGTAGAAGGGGGGGGGGGTTGAATACAAACACACTATTTTACTTTTCTAAATTGTATATTGATAAATCATTAACAATTTACAGCTTGTTGCGGAAACAAGATTAAGGATAAACCTAAATCTAAACAAGTTGGAACACTAAGGTTTTCTTGCACTAAGAAAGATAAGGAGATTACTAATAAAATCCTATCTTGAGAGATTTGAACTTGTCCAGAGTTAGCAAGTTACTTCAAATGAAGTGAGTTCATCTCTTTATATACTGCATGCATTTAATGCAATTCTGTATACACTTTACACGTGTCATCAGCGGATTGGTTGCATGTCATTGACCTTTGTTGACAACTTTAGTAGCCGCATGAATGAACAGTGTAGTATCAGAGTGGTTGTACGATTTCAGATTTTCGGAGGTTCTTTTCTGACATTTCGTACGGTGGCGTGCAAGGGAGGTTAAGACAAAAGTACATTGTACGGAGGACTTCATGATCAGCTTTCGTTGATTCAGCGATTATCATTTACTATTCAGCAGATGATAAAGTTCAGCGATAGCTGAAGTCTTGTACTTGATACTTCACGTTGAGTGGACAAATCTGAGTCTTCGCTGATCCGCATCAGTTCATTAGGAGACTTGTCGCTGGTTCTTGAGCTTGATCTTCGACTTCAGCGTAGAACCTTTGTTGACGTGAATCTTGTCTTCAGGGATCATACGTAAACAACTAACTTATCAGCGATCACCAGAAGGACTGAACAGACTCAGCGATATGGTGAACAGTGCTCGCTGAATGTTTAATCTAAAAGTGCGAGAGTTCCTATCAGCAGTACTGTAAGATCTTAGTACTTATCAGCGATAGTGAAACTCTGATACATATTGTTTACTTACAATTTTCACTAAGTATTTAAGATAGGGTCATTATCAAATCACTGACGGTTTGGATCAACAATCTCCCCCTATTTGATTATGACATAGCAACAGAGAAAATTGCTATTTAATGAAAACATAAGGATAAAAAGAACTCATAAAATATTTGTCCCTTTTACTGTTTTCTGGGATCTTTTCAGTACTGATGGAGTAAAGTACATTCGCTGAAATCTTTCTTTAAATCTTTGAATCAGGTTACAATATGGATAAGAAAGATTACAAGTACAAGCGAAATAAATTACAAGTACTAAAGGATGACTGATACAATAGAGAAAAAATGGTGATTGTTGTCAGCCTTCAAAGGGTTCTTCCTTAATGAGAAGTTCATCAAGGGTTGTCTTTTCAGTTGGAATCATCCAGTCAGGAACCTTTTCTCCTTTATTCTTTAGCTTCAGAGCAGCTTCAAAAATCAAGGGTTTTAGGTGTCGTGCCTGAATGTCTTTTCTGAAGTCGCACCAGTAGATGAGATCTTTGAGCTGTTCGATTGGAGTGATTGGAAGGTCAGCGATCCGTTGAAAGCATTTACGTCCGTCGTAGTCAAGAAAGAATATTCCATAAGGATTACTGATGACTTTACCAGGGACGAAAAGTTCACATGGTGGCAAAGAGACGTCAAGGGCAGATAGATCAGGATCAGGACCAAGTACTTCAGCGCGAGAGAAACCAATTCCAGTTTCATTTCGTATGACAGGACCTGAGTTTGAATCTTGACGTTTCTTCCTTGGAGAGTCCTTTTTTCTTTTCGGCTTTAGATCAGGAACATGAGGAATATCCACACAAGAAGATATCAAATCGATCTGTCTGTTTATCAGCTTTTCGAAATGATCCTTGTACTTAGATTTTGATGGTTGGATAGCTAACCTCATCTCCAGCCATTCCGAGAGACCATACCTTTTTACAGTGTCAGCACGAAAGGTTTCAGATGAGTCATCTTCTCTGAACAGTTTGATGTCAACAATAGGTACTCCGATGGAGGTTCTTCCAGAGATGAATACCTTGTTGATCTTCGCTGGACGATATCTGAAGTGGATTTTCTCTTTACACCAGATCAGGGTGGTCTGAGAAACTTCAGCTTTCTTTTCCACGATCTTCTGGGCTTGTTCCCAAAGCTTTCGTTGGATTTGAATGGGAATACGCTTCAGCTTGGGGTCTTTGACAGATTCTTGAGTGAGCTTGATGGCGTATTCTCTGTCTTTATCTTCAGCTTCTTTCCTTTCAGCGATGAGGCGTTCAGCTCTGAGATGATCCTGGTATTCAGCTTTTGAAATTCTGAACTTAGGAGGAACTGAAGGTAGTTGATCGCGCCTTAGGATGATTCGCTGATCCTCGAATCGCTTTATCATTTCTTCTCTCCTCTTTTGATCTTCTTCACTCAGCCTTTGAGGAACTGAGGAAGGTCTGTTTCTGTGCGAGAGAGGTTGTTCTTCTGATTCATCAGTCTCAGAGATTAAATCTAAGACTGGGATTATGTCTTCAGCGGTAGCTGGAATTATTGGTGAAGTCGCAATAGAAGATCTTTCAGCGATATCCTCAAACAGGGGAGAGGACTAGCTGAAACGCAGCGATCTTACAAATAAGAACTGGGTAGAAGAACTTGGGTAGAAAAGATAGAAAAAAATGTGGATGTGTATGGTGTTTGTGGAATGGATAACTGATTTTTCAGAGATGATCAGGGAAGGAAAAATAAGTTTAGTGTACCTGACAAATCGGCTTTGCAAGTAGGATCGCCAGATTATCATCTTCAGCGATGCCTTTGTCTTTGCTTTTCTCAGCGCCAGAGGCTGAGTGCTTTGTCTTTGTCTTCTCCCCTGAAGGTTCTTTTATTGAAATACCTTTACGAGCTTTGGTTCGAGGAGCAGGTTTGACAACAAAGAAATCATCGTCATCTTCATCATCATCATCATCGTTCCTTGGAGAGGAGGATGGTTCAGCTTCAGGGATGTCGAAGTCTTCGTCTTCTTCTGCTTCGGATTCCTCAGCATCTTCTTCGAGTTGCTCCCCCTCAGATACAGAGGCGAGGTTCTCGGTTCCCTCAGGGTTTTCATCTCCCTGAGGTCCAGTAATCCGATCTTCATTACCCTCTCCCCTGATAGATTCATCATGGGAAAGGTCTTCAGCGCTCTTATTTTGATCTTCAGCGCTCTTCTCCTGTTCAGCGCTCTTCTCCCCCTCTTTCTCATGATGGGCGGGGGAGGAATGGGTAGATTCAGCATTGGTGTTGTCTCTGTCTTCTGGGCCAGAGACTTTCACACAACCTTCAAGCTTAGCTATTCTGTCTTTGAGTGTAGCACTGGATTGTTTGCTATAGCGATGGCACTTGTGCTGTCGCAATAGATTGGAATTTTGGAGAGCTGAAGATCATAGTCTAGTAGTTGATTTCTCATCCACAAGACTTGAGAACAGCAGCTTCCAGCGGCTACATACTCAGCTTCAGCTGTGGAAGTGGACACCGAGTTTTGCTTCTTACTTGTCCAACTTACCAGCTTTCCACCCAGGAGCTGACATCCTCCTGTGGTGCTTTTCCTATCCATTTTGCAACCTGCAAAATCACTGTCTGAATAGGCGGTTAGATCGAATCCTGAATCTTTGGGATACCAAAGACCTAGATTCGCTGTACCCTTAAGATATCGAAAGATTCGCTTTACAGCTTTCATATGAGATATCTTAGGTTCAGCTTGATATCGTGCGCACAGACATGTTGCAAACATAATATCGGGTCGGCTAGCTGTAAGATACAGTAGTGAGCCGATCATCCCACGGTACAGCGTGACATTGACAGGAACACCCTTTGTGTCCTTATCAAGTATCAGCGGTGGTGCCATAGGGGTTTTCATAGCTGAACTTTCAGTTAAGTCGAATTTTTTCAGCATATCTTTAACATACTTTCCCTGATTTATAAAAGTTCCTTTTTCAGTTTGCTTAATCTGAAGACCAAGGAAATATGTTAGTTCACCCATCATACTCATTTTATACTCATCTTTCATTCTATCAGCGAAACGAGTACAAAGCTCAGGGTTAGTAGAACCAAATATAATGTCATCAACATATATTTGAACTAAAATGATATGACCTTTTATTTTTCTAAAAAACAAAGTTTTGTCAATCTTACCTCTCTCAAATTTTTCAAGGTGGAGATACGTAGAAAGAGTGTCATACCATGCACGAGGAGCTTGCTTCAAGCCATAAAGTGCCTTATCCAGCTTATAAACATAACCTGGACGCTTAGGATCTGAGAATCCTGGAGTTTGTTCCACATAAACTTCTTCATTCAGCTTTCCATTTAGAAACGCTGACTTAACATCCATTTGATGTACAGTGAAGTTTTTGTGTACAGCATATGCTAAGAAAAGACGAATAGATTCAAGTCTTGCTACAGGAGCAAAGGTTTCGTCATAATCTATACCTTCCTCTTGTCTGTATCCCTGAGCAACAAGACGAGCTTTGTTGCGAGTTACAGTACCATGTTCGTCCAACTTGTTTCGATAGACCCACTTAGTGCCTATCACTGTTTTGTCAGTTGGTCTCCGAACAAGTTTCCAAACTTTGTTTCTTTCGAATTCAGTCAGCTCTTCTTGCATAGCGCTGACCCAGTTTGGATCACTGAGGGCATCATCTATTTTCTTTGGTTCAGTTAGAGAAATAAAGTTAACAAATAAACAAATATTACCTGCACTTCTACGAGTCTGAATACCAGCGTTGGGATCACCAAGAATTTGATCGATTGGGTGATTTACAGTCCATCGCTGAGCCGGAGCATGCGTCGCTGACTCAGTCTGAACTGGAGAAACTGAAGATGAGGCTTCAGCTACTTCTGGATAATCAGCTAAGAGAGGAATGCTTGCATTTGTCACTTCATTCACTGATTGCTGAGAAATAGATGGAATTTCTGAGACATTTGGATCAACTGCGGGTATAGTATTTATAGGAACAGCTGAGACCCAAGATGTTTCATCTTCACTATTCTGCATATTGGGAATGATAGTAGGACCATCATTTTCAGTTGTATGAGTATGAGTAGTGGGAACATCTTCTGAATCACAAAGATGAGAAAACATCCATTGATTCAGTTCTTCTGTATCAGCGTTCGGTTTAGAATTCGCTGAACGGGATTCGTCAAACGTGACGTGAATAGTTTCTTCTACAGTTTGTCTTCTTCGGTTGAAGACTCTGAAGGCTTTGGAAACTGAGGAGTATCCAAGAAAGATTCCATCATCACCCTTAGGATCAAACTTTCCAAGGGCATCTCTGTTGTTCAGTATGAAACACTGACAACCAAAGATGTGAAGAAAGCTGATTGAAGGCTTTCTCCCATGAAAAAGTTCATAGGCTGTCTTTTTGAATCTTTTGACTATCAGCGACCTGTTTTGCGTAAAACAAGCCGTGTTGACAGCTTCTGCCCAAAACTGAGTAGGCAGGTGAGAATCGCTGAGCATTGAACGTGCAGCTTCAATAATTGTTCTATTTCTTCTTTCAGCGACTCCGTTTTGTTGTGGTGTTCTCACTGACGAAAAGTTGTGAGAAATACCCTTGCTCTCAAGGAAGGAATCAAGAGAACTGTTTGTGAATTCAGTTCCATGATCACTTCTTATTGAGCGAACAGTCATATTGTTCAGAGTTTCCATCTTCCGAACAAAGGTGATGAGTTCTTCAGGGGTGTCACTCTTAGAACGGAGAAACATTACCCATGTATAACGAGAGAATTCATCAACTATGACCAGCGTATATTTCTTTCCAGCGATGGATTGTTTGTTAACGGGGCCAAACAAATCCATATGGAGTAGTTGAAGAGGAGATGACACTGAGGAAACTTGCTTGGACTTAAAGCTTGCCTTGGTCTGCTTCCCTTTTTCACACGCTGAACATAAGGATTCTTTGGCGTATGAATGTTGAGGTAGACCAGTGACTAACTCTTTGGATGAAAGAGTATTCAGTGTCTTGAAGTTGAGATGTGAAAGCCTCTTGTGCCATAGCCAGTTGACATCAGAAGATGCCTTTGAGAAGAAACAGGAGTTCTCAGTGGTTGTTGAGTCCATGTTTATAACGTAAACATTTTCCAAACGATAACCGCTGAGAGCTATCTTCTCCTTTTTGTCAGAGACAAAGCAGGATTCCTTGGTGAAAATCACTTTGTTATCCATGTCGCAAAGCTGACTGATGCTCAGAAGATTATGCTTCAGCCCTTCAACATATGCGACTCTTCTGAAGGATGTTGTACCATTTGAAAGTACACCATACCCTCGGGTGTGTCCTTTTCCATTTCCACCGAAAGTCACAGAGGGACCCTTCTCTTCCTTGTATTCAGCGAGCAGGCTTTTCTTTCCAGTCATGTGTCTAGAGCATCCGCTATCGAGATACCAGATACCCTTCTTAACCTGCAATACAAAGGAAGATTAGTTTTGCTTGGGTACCCACTTCACCATGTATACGCGTTTGTCAGTGGAAGTGGTTGGAATGGGTTCAGCAGTCTTCGCAGCATTTGAAGATTCAGCTTTGTCTTTCTTCACTTTGGTCAATTTCTTGACCTCAGCGGTAGGAGTCACCTTGACCTGACTTGCAACTGGTTTGGTCTTCTTTGGTGCTATCTTCACCTTAGCTATCTTATCAGCTTTGGTGGCTGTGGGACACTTACTTGCAATATGATCGGTAAGTCCACAGTGATAACATTTCCTATAACTAAAATTAGTTCTAGGACCACTTGTGTGCTGAGCTTTTAATTTGGAATTAGAAGTGCCAGCACCAAGTACACTATTGGTTTTTGAAATAGGACGAACATTCAGTTCTTCATATTTCTTACCAAGGATATCTACTCTGAGTCTAGGAGTAGGTCGCTGAACTGATCCAGAGGTCTGATTTCTAGAACCAGATGAATGAATCACTAAGGCTTTGGAAGCATTCAGATTAGGTACTAAAGTACCCTTCTGAGGATTTTGATAAATTACAATTCCTTTACCTTTATCTTTAGAGACAGAGGTAGGTTTTGAATAAACCATTTTCTCCTTACCTTTTGAGGAGGTAGGAGTTTCCTCAGGGATTGGTGTAATCGACGAGGAGTACTGAGATGAAGAAGTGTCAGCTACTGAGGATACGAACGTTCCAAATTTAAGCATTGAACGTTCAGTGGTTGGTATTGGAGTATCATATTTATAACCCAGACCACGTTTATCACTCAGAGGAATCTGAGCCTTAATTATCTCAGTGATCTTTGTTGAAGAATTACACCATCCTTCAACAGTAGCTTGTTCAGCTTTTAATGCAGCGATAGCTTCCGCTCGTTCAATTTTGACTAGCTGATTTAAATGGACTTGATCTTTAAAATCTTCTTCAAATTTAGAAAGCTTTTCTATTTGAAGGTGGCAATTTTTAAGCTTTTCAGCGAGATCAAGATTTTGGTTTTCAACCACAGCTTTGCCGTTCATGGCTTCGTATAAACTTCTAGTCAGTAGTTCGATTTTACGGAGACTATCAGCTTCATCAATATTTACAATATTGGTAAAGAAGGAGGGTGATACCTGAATGGCAGATGTTGAAGTGGAGGGAATGTTTGAACTTTCTTCCTCTTCTTCAATCATGGCCATGAGACATTGATTTGCTTCATCATCTTCAGAATCAGATGATGAGGCTTCTTCATCAGAAGCAGCCCAATCATAGTCAGCCATCAGGCCTTTTCCTTTCTTCTTAAAGCTTTTCAGCTTTGCATACTTTTCTTTCAGCTTTTGATACCTGTCATCTCTATACCTGGGGTTAGAGGATTCTTTAGGAAAAGTTGAGATTATCATCCTATCGTTCCATAGATTTAAACTATCTTTGGAGAATTTAGGGGATTGTGCAAAAGAACCATTGTCTACATAATTTGTGTTTGTGTGGGAGGCCATTTTCAGATAATAGCAAGGAAGAGAAATATCTTAGATTAGATCTTGTTTATGAGATTAAACAAATCTGCTCTGATACCACTTGTTGGTCCCGAAAGGCTTAAACAAGTTTGTAGAAGGGGGGGGGGGGGGGGGGGGGGGGGGGGGGGGGGGTTGAATACAAACACACTATTTTACTTTTCTAAATTGTTTATTGATAAATCATTAACAATTTACAGCTTGTTGCGGAAACAAGATTAAGGATAAACCTAAATCTAAACAAGTTGGAACACTAAGGTTTTCTTGCACTAAGAAAGATAAGGAGATTACTAATAAAATCCTATCTTGAGAGATTTGAACTTGTCCAGAGTTAGCAAGTTACTTCAAATGAAGTGAGTTCATCTCTTTATATACTGCATGCATTTAATGCAATTCTGTATACACTTTACACGTGTCATCAGCGGATTGGTTGCATGTCATTGACCTTTGTTGACAACCTTAGTAGCCGCATGAATGAACAGTGTAGTATCAGAGTGGTTGTACGATTTCAGATTTTCGGAGGTTCTTTTCTGACATTTCGTACGGTGGCGTGCAAGGGAGGTTAAGACAAAAGTACTTTGTACGGAGGACTTCATGATCAGCTTTCGTTGATTCAGCGATTATCATTTACTATTCAGCAGATGATAAAGTTCAGCGATAGCTGAAGTCTTGTACTTGATACTTCACGTTGAGTGGACAAATCTGAGTCTTCGCTGATCCGCATCAGTTCATTAGGAGACTTGTCGCTGGTTCTTGAGCTTGATCTTCGACTTCAGCGTAGAACCTTTGTTGACGTGAATCTTGTCTTCAGGGATCATAAGTAAACAACTAACTTATCAGCGATCACCATAAGGACTGAACAGACTCAGCGATATGGTGAACAGTGTTCGCTGAATGTTTAATCTAAAAGTGCGAGAGTTCCTATCAGCAGTACTGTAAGATCTTAGTACTTATCAGCGATAGTGAAACTCTGATACATATTGTTTACTTACAATTTTCACTAAGTATTTAAGATAGGGTCATTATCAAATCACTGAGGGTTTGGATCAACACAACGAATAATGAAATCAATAGATAAGAAACAGTGATTATGATTTCAACTGGTCATCCAATTTAGCTTTCAACTTTGAGAGAGTTTACAATAAGGAATAATGAAAGGAAATGAACAACTAGCCTATTTTCTAAGGCAAATACACTTTATATATAACGGGCCTGTGGTTAATAAGCCCATGGACCGTTTACTAACTAAACTCAAATTAAAGAATTACAAAACAAACCCTTGAACTTTAATTCAACAATAAATGACCCTAACATCCTCTTCTTTCCTCTTTTCAAACTTCTTATACTTATCAGCCTTGTAAGAATCATATTTGGACTTAGGATAAAACTTTTTCTTTCCAAATCGCTTGTTAAATCTTTTAGTTTACAAGGCCAATTTCTCCGCAAACTTACAAAGCTCATCACCAGACTCTTTCAGAACTCTTCTCAGAACTCACCAAATCGGAAATGAATGCCTTATTGTTGATCCAAACCCTCAGTGATTTGATAATGACCCTCTCCATTCTGCTTAGTAAAAATTGTAAGTAAACAATATGTATCAGAGTTTCACTATCGCTGATAAGTACTAAGACCTTACAGTACCGCTGATAGGAACTCTCGCTCTTTAGATTAAACATTCAGCGTAACTGTTCACCATAATGCTCTGAGCCTGTTCAGTCCTTATGGTGATCGCTGATAAGTTAGTTGTTTACTTATAATCCCTGAAGACAAGTTTCACGTCAACATAGGTTCTACGCTGAAGTCGAAGATCAAGCTCAAGAACCAGCGACAAGTCTCATAATGAACTGATGCGGATCAGCGAAGACTCAGATTTGTCCACTCAGCGTGAAGTATCAAGTACAAGACTTCAGCTATCGCTGAACTTTATCATGCGCTGATATAGAATGATAAAGCGTTGAATCAACGAAAGCTGATCATGAAGTCCTCCGTACAAAGTACTTTTGTCTTAACCACCCTTGCACGTCTCCGTACGATATGTCAGAAAAGAACCTCCTTATTGTCTGAAATCGTACAACCAATCTGATACTACACTGCTCAAACATGCGGCTACTAAGGTTGTCTACTCAAGTCAGATCCTACAACCAATGAGCTGCTGCCACGTGTAAAGTATAAACTGCCATGCATTAAATGCATGCAGTATATAAGAAGAAGACCTCACTTCATTTTGAAGTAACTTGCTAACTCTGGTTAAGTTCATCTTCTTATCTTGAGATAGGTTATTATTAGTAATTTCCTTCTCTTTCTTAGTGGAAGAAACTTAGTGTTCCAACTTGTTTAGATTTAGGTTTATCCTTAATCTTGTTCCGCAACAAGCTGTAAATTGTTAATGATTTATCAATAAACAATTTAGAAAAGTAAAATCTGTGTATTTGTATTCAACCCCCCCCCCCCCCCCCCCTTCTACAAACTTGTATAGCCCTTCGGGACCAACAAGTGGTATCAGAGCAGATTTGTTTAATCTCATAAACAAGATCTAATCTATACTAAGATTTCTCTTCCTTGCTATTTCTGAAAATGGCTACCAACACAAACACAAACTATATTGACAATGGTTCTCTTGCAAAACCCCCTAGATTCTCCAGAGATAATTTTAATCTATGGAAAAATAGGATGATTCTCTTCTTAGAAGGTGTAGACCCTACTATGCCTTATTATCTTGAAAATGGCCCATATATTCCTGTAAGAATTGATGCTGCAGTTCCAGCCGCTGAGAATAGACCTGCTATTCCAGAAAGGCTAATACCCAAGGAAGTTCATATGTGGACTGATGAAGATAAGAAGAAAGTGGCTATTGACACCAAAGCCAGATCCATACTCTCAATGGCTCTTCCTGACGAAGTCTACCATTCCGCCATGAACTTGAAAACCTCAAAAGCTATGTGGGACACAATATGTGTTCAGTATGAAGGTACTTCTGAAGTCTAGGACTCTCGAAAGATCAACCTGGTAAGACAGTATGAAAGCTTCATTTGTGGTAAAAATGAATCTCTTTCTGAAATACACCAACGTTTTAACTGTTTAATAATAGATCTGAAAACTGTTGGTAAGGAATATTCTAACTTTGAAGTGCTGACAAAGTTTTTAGAATGTTTACCTGAAAGCTGGGACAGTTATTCTATGTGTCTCAAGCTATCAAAGGATCTAAGATCAATGACCCTTTCTACCTTATATGGCACGATGCTGAATCATGAGCAATCGAGTCATCTTAAGAAGAATCTTGTAAAAGATTCCAAAAGCACCCCTGTTGCTTTAATCTCAGAGGAACCTTCCACTCAGCGACCCTCGGTCACTATCACTGAGTTGGAGAGTAACTCTGAAAGGTCATTAGATTCTGACTCTTCAGATGATGATGAATCTTTGGCTCTCCTCACTAAAACGTTCAGGAGATTCGCCAAAAAGAAAATGTTCAGAAAGAATAAACCTCTTTCCATTACTGACAAGCCAAGATCATCGTCTCCTGTTGATAAGGCTACTGCTACTTGTTTTAACTGTGAAAAGATAGGACATTTCGCTAACGAGTGTAGGTCAAAGAAAGTTTCGAGAAACTCAGTGTTTCCCAAGAAATCCTCTAACCTCGGGTCTAGAGATGATAAATACGCCAAGCTGAAAGAAAGGTATGCGAAGCTGAAAAACTTTAAGAAGAAAGGCAAAGGCCTGATGGCTGACTATGATTGGGCTGACTCTGATGAGGAAGAAACATCTGACTCTGAAGATGATGAAGCCAATCTCTGTCTTATGGCCAAACTTGAAGACGAGGAAGAAAATTCTGACATTCCCTCTACTTCAACCTCTGCTACTCAGGTATCACCTTCCTTCTTTACCAATATTGCAAATATTGATGAAGCTGATAGTCTTCGTAAAATCGATCTCTTGACTAGAAGTTTATATGAAGCCATGAATGGCAAAACTGTAGTTGAAAATCAAAACCTTGATCTCGCTGAACAGCTTAAAAACTGTCACCTTCAAATACAAAATCTTTCAAAAATTGAAGAAGATTTTAAAGATCAAGTGCACTTAAATCAGCTACTCAAAATCGAGCGCGAAGAAGCTATCGCTGCATTAAAAGCTGAAAAAGCTACTATTGATGGATGGTATAATTCCTCAACAAAGATCACTGACATAATTAAGTCTCAGATTCCCCTGAGTGATAAACGTGGCCTTGGTTACAAAGCTGATACTCTAGAACCATCCACTGTCGTTCTATGCTCTTATTTGGAACTTTCGTATCCTCAGTCGCTGATACTTCATCCTCTCAGTGTTCCTCTTCAAAAGGTAAAGAGAAAATGGTTTATCCAAAACCTACCTCTGTCTTTAAAGATAAAGGTAAAGGAATTGCTTTTAACCAAAATCCTCAGAAGGGTATCTGTATACCTAAGCTGAATGCTTCTAAAGCTTCAGTGACCTATCCCTCTGGATCAAGGAATCAGATCTCTGGATCTACTCAGCGTGGATCTATTTAGCGATCTACTCCTAGAATCAGAGTGGATGTCTTTGGTAAGAAATCCGAAGAACTAAATGTTCCTCCCATTTCAAAAACCAATAGCTTATTTGGTGTTGGTCCTTCAAATTCAAAATCTAAAGCTCAGCATTCAAATGGTCCTAGAACTATTTTTAGTTATAGGAAATGTTATCACTGTGGACTTACTGATTATATTGCTAGTAAGTACCCCACAGCCACCAAAGCTGAAAAGATAGCTAAGGTGATGATCACTACCCCCAAGGCAAAGAAGACCACTGAGGTTAAGAAATTAACCAAAGTGAAGACTGAAAAAGCTGAATCTTCAAATGCTGCGATGACTGCTGAACCTTCTATTCCAACTACTTCCACTGACAAATGTGTACACATGGTTAAATGGGTACCCAAGAAAAACTAATCTTCCTTTGTAATGCAGGTTAAGAAGGGTATCTGGTATCTCGATAGCGGATGCTCAAGACACATGACTGGAAAGAAAAGCCTGTTCGCTGAATACAAGGAAGAGAAGGGTCCCTCTGTGACTTTCGGTGGAAATGGAAAAGGACATACCCAAGGGTTTGGTGTACTCTCAAATGGTACAACAACCTTCAGAAGAGTCGCATATGTTGAAGGGCTGAAGCATAATCTTCTAAGCATCAGTCAGCTTTGCGACAAGGATAACAAAGTAATCTTTACTAAGGAATCCTGCTTTGTCGCTGACAAAAAGGAGAAGATAGCTCTCAGCAGTTATCGTTTGGAAAATGTTTATGTAATAAACATGGACTCAACAACCACTGAGAACTCCTGTTTCTTCTCAAAAGCCTCATCTGATGTCAACTGGCTATGGCATAAGAGGCTCTCTCATCTAAACTTCAAGACACTGAATACTCTTTCTTCAAAAGAGTTAGTCACTGGTCTACCTCAACACTCATACGCCAAAGAGTCCTTATGTTCAGCGTGTGAGAAAGGCAAGCAGACCAAAGCAAGCTTTAAGTCAAAGCAAGTCTCCTCAGTGTCATCTCCTCTACAACTTCTCCATATGGATTTGTTTGGACCTGTTAACAAACAATCCATCGCTAGAAAGAAATATACACTGGTCATAGTTGATGAATTCTCTCGATATACATAGGTTATGTTTCTCCGTTCTAAGAGTGACACCCCTGAAGAACTCATCACCTTTGTTCGGAAGATGGAAACCCTGAACAACTTGATCGTTCGCTCAAAAAGGAGTGATCATGGAACTGAATTCAAAAATAGTTCTCTTGATTCCTTCTTTGAGAGTAAGGGTATTTCTCACAACTTTTCTTCAGTGAGAACACCGCAACTAAACGGAGTCGCTGAAAGAAGAAATAGAACAATTATTGAAGCTGCACGTTCAATGCTCAGCGATTCTCACCTGCCTACTCAGTTTTGGGCAGAAGCTGTCAACACTGCTTGTTTTACGCAAAACAGGTCGCTGATAGTTAAAAGATTCAATAAGACAGCCTATGGACTTTTTCATGGGAGAAAGCCTTCAATTAGCTTTCTTCACATCTTTGGATGTCAGTGTTTCATACCGAACAACAGAGATGCCCTTGGATAGTTTGATCCTAAGGCTGATGATGGAATCTTTCTTAGATATTCTTCAATTTCCAAAGCCTTCAGAGTCTTCAATCGAAGAAGACAAACTGTTGAAGAAACTATTCACGTCACGTTTGATGAATCCCGTTCAGCAAACTCTAAATCGGCCGCTGATACTGAAGAACTGAATCAATGGATGTTTTCTCATCTTGGCGATTCAGAAGATATTCCCACTCCTCATACTCATACAGTTGAAGATAATAGTCCTACTATCATTCCAAATATGCAGAATAGTGAAGCTGAAACATCATGGGTCTCAGTTGTTCCTTTAAACACTATACCTGCTTCTGTACCAAATGTCTCAGACATTCCATCTACTTCTCAGCAATCAGTGAATGAGATGACATCTGCACCTACTCCTCTTTTGGATGATATTCCAGAAGTTGCTGAAGCTTCATCTTCAGCTCCTCCAGTTCAATTTGAGTCAGCGTCTCACGCTCCGGCTCAGCGATGGACTGTAAATCACCCAATTGATCAAATTCTTGGTGATCCAAACGCTGGTGTTCAGACTCGACGAAGTGCAGGTAATATTTGTTTATTTGTTAACTTTATTTCTCTGACTGAACCAAAGAAAGTAGATGATGCCCTCAAAGATCCAAATTGGGTCAGCGCTATGCAAGAAGAGCTGACTGAATTCGAAAGAAACAAAGTTTGGAAACTTGTTCGAAGACCAACTGACAAGACAGTGATAGGCACTAAATGGGTCTATCATAACAAGTTGGACGAACATGGAACTGTAACCCGCAACAAGGCTCGACTTGTTGCTCAGGGATACAGACAAGAGGAAGGCATAGATTACGACGAAACATTTGCTCCTGTAGCAAGACTAGAATCTATTCGTCTATTCTTAGCATACGCTGTACACAAAGACTTCAAAGTATATTAGATGGATGTTAAGTTAGCGTTTCTAAATGGAAAGGTGAATGAAGAAGTCTTTGTGGAACAACCTCCAGGATTCTCAGATCCTAAGCGTCCAGGTTATGTTTATAAACTGGATAAGGCACTTTATGGCTTGAAGAAAGCTCCTCGTGCATGGTATGACACTCTATCTACTTATCTGCATATTGAAAATTTTGAGCGTGGTAAAATCGATAAGACTCTATTCTTCAGGAAAGTAAAAGGTCATATTATTCTTGTTCAGATATATGTTGATGACATTATATTTGGTTCTACTAACCCTGACCTTTGTACTCGTTTCGCTGATAGAATGAAAGAAGAGTATAAAATGAGCATGTTGGGTGAGCTAACATATTTCCTTGGTCTTCAGATAAAACAAAATGAAAAAGGAACTTTCATTAATCAGGGAAATTATGTTAAAGATATGCTGAAGAAATTCAATTTACCTCAGAGTTCAGCTATGAAAACCCCTATGGCACCACCGCTGACACTAGACAAGGATTTAAATGGAATAGCTGTTAATGTCATGCTGTACCGTGGGATGATCGGCTCTCTCTTCTATCTTACAGCTAGCCGACCCGATATTATGTTCGCAACCTGTTTGTGTGCACGATATCAAGCAGAACCTAAGGAATCTCATATGATCGCTGTAAAGCAAATGTTTTGATACCTTAAGGGTACTGCGAACCTAGGTCATTGGTATCCCAAAGACTTAGGGTTTGATCTAATCGCCTATTCAGATAGTGATTTTGCAGGTTGCAAATTGGATAGGAAAAGCACCACAGGAGGCTGTCAGCTCCTGGGTGGAAAGCTGGTGAGTTGGACAAGTAAAAAGCAAAACTCAGTGTCCACCTCCACAGCTGAAGCTGAGTATGTAGCCGTTGGAAGCTGTTGTTCTCAGGTCTTGTGGATGAGAAATCAACTACTAGACTATGACCTTCAGCACTCGAAAATTTCAATCTATTGCGACAGCACAAGTGCCATCGCTATAGCCAACAATCCAGTGCTACACTCAAAGACAAAACACATCGAAATCAGGTATCATTTTATCAGAGATCATGTGATGAATGGTGATATAGAACTTCACTTTATCCCAACTGACTATCAGTTAGCTGATCTGTTCACCAAACCTCTTGACGAGACAAGATTCAACTTTCTCATCAGCGAGCTTGGAATGTTGAACTTTGAAGAGTAAAATCTTCAGCGCTTCACATTTGATCAACGATACGATAAAATCAACTTGTGTAACCCATTCTATCATTCTCTCTCTGAATATAATTGATTCGCTGATATCCAGGTATGTTTTTCTTTCGCTGACAATCGCATGTAAATGCAAGATTTCAAGACAAATTGCATCGCTGAAAATCCCTTCCTTAATCAGCGATACTTTGAAATTTCTAATACCAACACTGATATTTCTATTCAGTGCTTCATGTTTTCAAAAGTGTCCCTGAGCTTTCAAAACCTCAGAGACATCCTAAAATATGAAAGGACATCCGTGACGTCATCGCAGCGGATAAGCTCTGGCACGTTCTTTTTCTGAGACTCGTTTGAACGTTTCGTTTACCAGCCAATCAAATGCAAACACGTGTCCGTGTCATGATGGAAATCTTTTTCTGCTCAAGATTTTCTCTCTCTCTAATCTCACTATATAAACACACTTTGGGTTTATATTTTTCTTTTACGCAAACAACTTCTTACTCAAGTTTTCTCAAGAATACTGTTGCATCTTGAACATTCGAGTTTTCTCTCCTAAAGAACTGTTCATCTTCTACAAAGAACACAAGGTTAATATTCTTATATTATCTACTGTTTTAACTTGTTTTGGATCTTATCATCGTTTTTAAAAGATCAAACAAAAGAAACCATTCTTAAAATGAAATCATTTCTTTCATGGTTTTATGAACACAACCTTTCATGGTTGTTCTTCAAGTTTAATCGCAATTATCTTAAACTTGTTCTTCATACGTTTTTCCAGAATCCTAATCCTCAAAGGAAACTGGAAAACAAGATTTTTATTGGGTTTGCATTTCTTTTTCAAAAACAAGAAAACCCTAATCTTCATTAAGACATTTTTGTCTGAATGAAATGGACAAAATTCGAACCATCTTATTGGAAAATCTTTCCACATTAAGATTATTCTTATTTGTTAAATCTTTGGTTGAACTGATAATACGGAAATGGCATCTACTATTCCTACCGCTGAGAATACTGCTGCTGCTGAGGAACTGGAAATCATCAAGGCTCCTCAGGTCAAGTTCACACTTGAGGAACTAGATTGGACAAAAACAAACAACCTCTATGGGCTTTTCGAGTTTCCTCCTCGAAAGCAAGTCACACATCTGAATGATGCTGTGAATTTCCTCAAAACCTGTTGCCTATCTACAGCCCTGACCATAACACCTCCTGCACATCAGCTACTACTTTCTCAATTCTGGTATTCTGCCAGACACACTCAGCTACCATTGACCAAAGACCCCACGGAGCAAATCGATTGCATCTTCTGTGATACTGATTTTGGCACCATAAAAATCACCCCTGCCATTATCCGAAAAGCCCTGAGCCTTCCCATCGCCACTAAAGAAAAACCCTTTGTTTCTCTCCCTGATCACAAGAAACATGCTGATAGGGAAGCCATCACTGCATTCTTTGATGCAATGGGCTATGTATGGGAAACTGGAAGGGACAAGAAGCCTGAGAAGAAGCTGACCCTAATCAAGAAATCAAAAATGCCCAGCGAGATGAACTTCATCTTCGCACACTTAATAAGCTGCATGACTGCAAAGATCGGCTCCTCTGATCAAGCCGCTCAACCTCAGCAAGCAATGGGATATGCATTACTGAAGGGTCTTCATGTTGACTGGGCATCGATAATATACGATGATCTAGTACTCAGAGTAGACTCTGCTGCTGATCGACCATAATGAGTTCCATATCCAAGATTCATCAGCGCCGTCTTCCAAACAGGCCTGAAGGATAACTACCCGAAAGTAGGAGACCTGAAACTCTCTCAGGTTGGCCCTAAGGTACTCGACTTCAAGCCAGTGGCAAATGAGGTACGTCTCTCTACTATCTTAACTATTCTCAATCCTCCTTCTTCTACTTCTGCAGTTCATTCAGTGGACAAACCCACCGCTGATACCCCAGCTGCAACCTCCATTCCTTCTAGAAAAAGGAAACACTCCTCTACCCAACTTGGTTCCAAAAGAACTAAGCAAACCAAGGAGAAACCCCAGCAATCTCATGCTGAAGACTCCTCAGCTCATCTTGAAGAGCTGAAGGAAAGTTCAGTGGTACGCTCTGCCACAGCTGAACAAGCCACCCTTTCCATCCCAGCTTAAGCGTCTCTAAACGCTGAGGTTATAAAGTTGGAATCGACCCAACCTCCTTCAGTCTCTCTACAGACTGAAGAAGTGATTCTCAGCGGATCCAACGCTGAACCTCGCACCCAACCAACTTTCTCAACCTTCGCTTCTCTCTCTACTCCATTGGACTCTAAAACAGTTTTCACCGCGATCACTGGAGCAACCGTCATTCTTCCAGAAGCTAAAGCTGATACTTTTCAAGGAATGATGGATGCAGGACCTGCAATAATTTCCATGCGTACACGCACTCTAGCTGACGACATGGAACATTATTCAGGTCACAGAAGTTTTGATGACTTCGTCGACCCTCCTGCATGTATACACCAAACCATATACACTGTAACTAAACCCCAAACTTCTGAGCTTTCCTCTGTTCATAAGTTCTTATCTGTTACAGGTCCTAATTTGGGAGACATCAACGCATCTCTGAAGAACCTGGATACAAAGCTGACAGGTCTCACCACTACTCTCTCCGACAACTCTTCAGCTGTAACAAACGCTGGAGAGAATCTCAACAAGCTGACAACAGTGGTTGAACAGAATGCCTCCAAAGCTGATTTGGAGAAGGTTGATAGAACTCTTGGTGATTTTGCCAAAGTTCTTGCTGACATCTACACAGACTACACCTCTATCAAAACAACAGTTCAATTCATGTCCAGCAAGTTCATAACGCTGAAGACATCGGTTGGAAACTTTCAGGGAGATATGTCTGTTGTAAAGACTGACGTGAGTTCTGTAAAGACTGACGTAAGTTCAGTGAAGATGATGGTACAGCAAATCCTGAATCACATGACCGCCCCTGCCCCTGCACCTTCGCACTTTACTCCGGCGGATCATGCTGAACTCTTCAACATCACTCCTGCTATTACTGGCCTAGAAGACAGAGTAGCAGCGATTGAAACTTATATGGGGATCCCTGGCCAAGAAGACAGGGAACCAACTGCTGAGTCATCGCATTCTTCCCCCACTCATCATGAGGAAAGGGGGGAGAAGAACTCTGAAGTCCTTCCCCAAGATTAATCTATCGAGGGGGAGAAGACTGAAAACCTCTCCCTTACTGAAGAGGGGAGAAGACAAATGAAGAAACTGTTGGACCTCAGGGAGATGAAAACCCTGAGGGAACCGAGAAGCTTACCTCTGTATCTGAGGGGGAGCAACTCGAAGAAGATGCTGAAGAATCTGAATCTGAAGCTGAAGATGAAGAAGTCGTCGACATCTCTGATGATGAACCATCCTCTTCTTCAAAGAATGATGATGATGACGATGATGATGATGATGACTCCTTTATCGTCAAGCCTTCTCAGAAGACTACAGCTCTTAAAGGGGTCTTGATAAACGAACCTTCAGGGGAGCGGACCAAGACAAAGCCTTCAGCGTCTGAAGCTGACAAGGGCAAAGGAAAAGGTGTCGCTGAAGACAATGAAAATCTGACGATCTTGCTTAAAAAGCCGGTTTGTCAGGTACACTACATCTTACTTCTTTACACCGCATCCCTCCTCTATCTATACACATTATGAAAGTACAGGATCTAATCTTACAATCAATATAGAAAGCAGTAATTGAGAAGTTGTATGATCAAGCCCAATTGTATTCAATGATGAATAGAATTACAGATCTAAGAGAGAGAGAATCTCAAAGATTACAAATAATGAATACAAAGATATACGGGAAAATCAATCAGTTAGCAACGTAGTGCTAACCACTATTTATACTGCAACGGAAATATTAAAGCTACAGTACAAATAAGAAAGACTAATAAGAACATAACACGTGTCCTAATTAGTTTACTAAATACTAAGTAAAGTATGTAGTCATAAGTTCTGAACAGGTTGTTTAGAACTTCTGAACATTCTTCTGATAACGCTTCTCAGAGCTTCTGACTCTTTCTCTCAGAACTCTGACTTCTCTTCTCAGATCTCTGACTCCTCTACTCAGAACATCTGAGTCTTCTTATCAGATCTTCAACACTTGGTTTATTGACAAAACTTCAGATCTAACAATCTCCCCCTTTTTGTCAAATAAACTTGAATTTTGCATCATCCAGTTCTTTCAGAGCAGGAACAATTTTCTGAAGTAGCACATTTCTCAGATTAAGCCTCTTATCAATTTTGACAATGATTTCTTGAATAATTTCAACTCGCTGATTGATTACTTCTTGAGTTATGTTTGCTTCCTTCACTTTCAGCATCTTTTTCTCCAAATTGTGCTTTATGATTCTTAAAGTTCCAGAACAGTATTTTGCAGTTTCCTTTGCTCTGAAGAAGATCTTTCCACTTTTGTTTTTCAAAAATACTCCCAAATCTGGATATTTGTGAACACTTCCAGTCTTTAACACCTTTTTCTGCTCATGATCTGTGTTGGGATTTTCCAGATAAACACATGGCTTTTGTAAATACAGAGCTATTTGGAAATCTGTATAACAGTGCCACCTTAAGATGTAGAACATGGCCTCAATCACCACACTTCTTCCCTTCCTTTCATTTCTGTCTTTGCTTGACTCTTTGAAGCATAGAAAGCTGTGTAATCTGTAGAAGTCAACCACCGATAGTTTCTCAAAATCTGCATCAGTAAAGTAATAAACCTTGCCATCTTCTCTCAGAACTTCAAAGGATAAGTACTCCATCTTTCTGAATTGTTTGACTTTCAGTTCTCTGATTCCTGTGATTAAGAAATCTGAATAAACAGCTTGCTTTGATTTGCCAAGACATCTTGATTTTTCTGCCAACCAGATCTGAGTCTCCTTTGGTCTATCATAGTACACATCCAAAAATTGTATCTCTTTAGGTTTGAAAAACTCTGGTAAATCAAATTCAAGAAAGTATCCATTCAAATCAATTGACATTTCATCTTCTCTTGGCTCAGATTGTTCAACTTGCTCAATTCTTGTTATCTGCACATTCTGAGGAGTTGTGTCCTGAACATCTTCAATTTCATTTGAAAGAATTTCATTTACTTCATACTCAGCAGGAAACACAAAATCACTATGTAACATCTTCTTGGGATTAACTTCAGATAGCAACCATTCACCACAACTTCTGATCTTTCTTCTAAGATTCAACCTTCTTTTCATAGAGTTTACACACCTTTTCTTTAAATTCTCTCTTTCAGTTTTAGCACTTACTTCCATTTCAATCAGTAACCAACTCAGAGTTGCATAACTATATTTTACCAGTTCTTTCAGTTTGAACATTTCAAGTCTCTCTTGAACTATATATGCAAACCCTTCAGTTTCCATTCCTTCATTTACAAACCCCTTCAGATATACATCAAGTCCTGCAATATTTGTTGGACATCTCAGATTGCACTTTACTTTTCTTCCTTCAATGGCTAGTTGAAAATCATACAAATACATATTTCTGACATAGATACCCAGAAGTCTTCTGCATTCAATTTCCATTAAGGCTTCTTCAGTACTAGAAAAGAACTTGACTAGAAAGATCTGATCATCAAGTGTTAGTCTGTGGAAATCAAAACTGGACATGGAAACCTTTGTATTCCTTTCTTTCAGCACTTCCATTCTTACAAATATCAAACCATTGAATTCTTCTTGTTGGAACATCAGAACTTTCTCAATTCTTTTCTGGATATGCAGTCTTGAGTCAGGAATTCTGAATCTGGTTGAGGCTTCTGTATAAATCATCTGAGCTCTTTCATCCATGATACCATCAACATTGCTCTCTAAAAGCTCATATTCTCCTTCTGTGTGGTAGAGATTTTCATACATTTCCTCAGGAAAAATGTCATCATGAAATTGTCTGGCCAAAGGTACATCACTTAACTCCAGGATAAAATCACATATAGGTTCTTCTAAAATCTGTAAGTCAATCTTGGGAATCTCAATTGGTTTTCTGAATACATACTCAGAAGGCATAAAGTAATCTTCTAATTTCTCATATTCTTCTTCTGTGTTCATCTCATCAGCATAGTTATATCTGAACTCATGCTTAAAATTCTGAGAATAATCAACAGTTCTATCTTCTTCTCCCAACAGATCAATAGGCCTTATCGGTTTTACCCCTTGTTGAATTTTCTGAACATTAAGTGCTCTGACTACCTCACTTTGCATTCTTCTGATCAATTCTTTACTCAACCTCCTTTCTTCTGATTTAGAATCCATCACATTTTCTTTGTTATACACCACAATATCTGTACACATGTTGACCACTTCACTTTCCACTGTCTCTTCTGATCTCAATACAGATTCCTCAATAGCTTCAGTTTCATCTGAGTTTCCTTCCATCTCTGTGTCATCTGAGTTTCCTTCCATCTCTGTGTCTAAGTTCAATTCCTCTGTTTTATCTGAATCACCACCATCTGTACTTTCCAACTCCATTTCCTCTGTATCTGAGCTATCAATCTGAACTATCTGAGTCATTGCCTTTATATTTTCCTGTGATTGATCTTCTGAGCTCTTTATACTGGCTAAGTGCATATCTGCTATTTCAAAATCTTCTATGCTAATGTCATCATCATAACTTAACCTCTGTCTTTTCTCCCCCTTTTGATGATCATGAGGCTCATTATCATCAAACTTTCTCATCAAGTTCTGATTAGAAGTACCTTCAGGTTCAGCTTCTGCAATAGGAACAGGATCAAGAGGCTTTGAAGTAGAAGCCATTGATACACTCAGTGCTTTCAGTATAGATTCCTGCATACCTTGCATTTGTTTTAACATATCTTTTTGAAAACCAGACATTATATCCATGATCTCCTTTTTGTGAGAATCCAAGGATTTCTTTACATCATCTACTTTGGTTTCAACAGAAATCAACTTTTTCTCCAACACAACTTTCAAATCTGACACCTCATTAGTCAAATCCTCCACTTTCTTCTCCAAATTTTCTACTTTTTCCCCCATCTCCTTGTTTTGTTTCTGAATCTTTTTGTTAGATCTGAAGTTTTGTCAATAAACCAAGTGTTGAAGATCTGATAAGAAGGTTCAGAAGTTCTGAAAAGAAGAGTCAGAAGTTCTGAGAAGAAGAGTCAGAGATCTGAGAAAGAGAAGTCAGAAGTTCTGAGAAGCGTGATCAGAAGAATGTTCAGAAGTTCTGAACTACCTGTTCAGAACTTATGACAAGTTTCGTTACTTAGTATTGTGTAAACTAATTAGGACACGTGTTTTGTTCTTATTAGTCTTTCTTATTTGTACTGTAGCTTTAATATATCCGTTACAGTATAAATAGAGTGGTTAGCACTACGTTGCTAACTGATTGATTTTCCCATATTACTTGTATTCATTCCTTGTAATCTTTGAGGTGATCTCTCTCTTAGATCTGTAATTCTGTGCATCATTGAATACAATTGGGCTTGATCATACAATTTCTCAATTACTTCTTTCTATATTGAATACAATTGGGCTTAATTCATGTACTTTAACTGTTTGATGAAATGCATGTGACAGATTCGATCAATTCTTGCATATTCTAGATCTGTGTTGATTCTCATTTTTTTATCATAATTCATAGTTGATATTAGAATTTGTCATTTCATCATGCCTGAGATTGTTGAAGTTTTTGTGAGACCCGCAAGTTCTATAACCAGTTCAGACAATTTACAAAAATTTAGTCCTGTAAAAGCAAAAGAAACAATTTCTAAACCAAAAACTGAGATTGTTCATTTTGAAAGCAAGTTTGCTAATCTTGAAGCCAAATTTGAGGAAAGTGCAAAAGTTGTTGTAAATTTGCAAAAAGATAAATTCGATCTTCTAAAAGATTTCGAAAAGGCTCAAGAGAACACAAAGGTGTTAGAAAAAGAGAATGTTGATTTGAAAGAGAAAATCAATTTTGAAAGAAAGATGTTGACAGATTCTAAAAATAGAATCAAATCATGTGAAATGAGAAATTGTCAACTCTTGAAACAAATCTATGATTTTGAACAAGTTCTTATACTTGAAAGAGAGAAATTTGAGAAAGAAAGAAGAGACTTTCAAACTGAGAGGAAAGGTTTTGAAACAAAGTCTGTTGAATTATCTCTAAAAAATTCTGATTTGGAGAAAATTCTTGCAAAAGAAAGAAAAGAGTTTGAATGCAAGAAAAATGTTTTTCAAAAAGAAAAGAATGGTTTTGAGAAAAAGAAAACAGGAATGTTAAATGAGTTTTCTGTAAAAATAAATGAGTTGGAGAAAGAGTTAGAAGATGGAAGGAAAGAGACTGAAAAGAAGAAGGTAAATGGCTTTAAAGAAAAATGCTTAAAAGATGAGTTTGAGAAGGAAAAGAAAGTTTTTCATTTGGAGATAAGGAGACTTATTAAGAAATTATCTGATTTATCAACTAAAATCATGATAGAGAGGAAGTCCAAATCTGATTTGCAGTCAAGGTTTGATTTGTATATTAAAAAGTTTAGGGAATTTGAAACGAAAGTTGTTGACAAATCAAATCATAGTTCAAAAGATCAGATTCGTTCTTCTAATCTGTTTTATGATTCTGATATTGATAAATCTTATAATTGTTCTTTTAAAAAGATAAAAATGGAATGGAGAGTTAAAGGAACAACTTCTAAGAAAGAAGTGCCAAAATCAAAAGTTCCTAATTCAAATGTCAAGAAGAACAATACTTTTCAAAGAAAATCTTTTGGTAAACCTGATGTGATTTATTCTGTAAATCAATTAGTCAGAGTTGCACAAAAGAAACTTTGTTGTTCATATTGTGGGACTAATGATTTTGTGAACAAGAATTTTATTCAGCACTGGTATGGTTCTTATAGAATATCTGCATATGCTACTACACCTAACAAACCTGGACCCAAGTTCATATGGGTACCAAAGTCAACTTAATCTGTTTTGCAGGTTATTCATGTGTAGAGCTGAATGAATGATCTATACCTACACATGACTGAAAACAGATGCTGTGCTTAAATTGAGAATTTTGACTTTTGGATAATTCAGTCCAAAACTCGGTCTGAATGTAATTATGGATTTCTGATTCATATAGATCAATTTGTTGATTTTGTTGAGCAAGTTATGGTGATTTGAAGTTTAGAATGTTCAAAAATCACAAAATCCATAGGAATGCTTAATCTGCCTAGTTGAAAATATTTTTTTAAAAAAAAAAAAATGCTAAATTTTTCTAAGTGAACTTCTGAATCTTGAGTTCAGAACTTCTGAGTCTTGAGTTCAGAACTTCTGAGTCTTGAGTTCAGAACTTCTGAGTCTTGAGTTCGGAACTTCTGAATCTTGAGTTCAGAACTTCTGAGTCTTGAGTTCAGAACTTCTGAGTCTTGAGTTCAGAACTTCTGAGTCTTGAGTTCGGAACTTCTGAATCTTGAGTTCAGAACTTCTGAGTCTTGAGTTCAGAACTTCTGAGTCTTGAGTTCAGAACTTCTGAGTCTTGAGTTCGGAACTTCTGAATCTTGAGTTCGGAACTTCTGAGTCTTGAGTTCAGAACTTCTGAGTCTTGAGTTCAGAACTTCTGAGTCTTGAGTTCGGAACTTCTGAATCTTGAGTTCAGAACTTCTGAGTCTTGAGTTCAGAACTTCTGAGTCTTGAGTTCAGAACTTCTGAGTCTTGAGTTCGGAACTTCTGAATCTTGAGTTCAGAACTTCTGAGTCTTGAGTTCAGAACTTCTGAGTCTTGAAATCAGAACCTCTGAATCTTAAGGTCAGAAATTCTGAGTCAATACTTCAGCAATCTAACTTTCAAAAAAAATTATTTTTGAGAAATACAAATAACTTCAACTGTATGGATTATGCTTCTTTGATTATCTTCTTATCTCATCTTTATGTATCATTAATACTCAAATGCATGCTCAAGTCAAGGGGGAGCATCAAAATTCTTTTGGAAATCATTTTGTGATGCTTAAAAGATTTGTTTTCATTTCTTATCTGTTCAAACCTCTTCTGAATAATCAAAATGTTTTATATTGGTCAGAAGTTGATTTTAAAAGACATTTTGGTTACAAGGCAAAATTCTTCTGAGTCATGGAATCAGAACATCTGTGCGTGTTATTCAGATCTTTGACTTGAGTCAAAATTCTATCCACTAACACGTGTCAGCTTCATATTTGTTTGACAATGCCACGTATTTCATTTAAATCCTTTGTGGTATTTCACATGTGTTGACTCCGTTATAACATTGATTTCGCTTTTCCGTTAAACCTTTCAACTTCGCGGATTTTAAATAGGTCTTAAAATCCCTATTTCAAATTTCTTTCAAATTCCAGAGCGAAACGTGAGATACGAATCAAATCCAGAGTTCTTTGAATCTGTTTTCTTCTTAAATCATGTCTGAAATACGAAGAAGTGGTCCAATTTCTCTACATTCCACAAAATCGATAATGGATTCATCCGATTCGGAAAATGATGAAGTACAAAATAGAGTTGCAGAGGAAGGGGCAATAAGAAATGATGAAGAAGATGAACAAATGGATGAATCTGAAGGAAATGCGGATGAGGTAAACGTTAATATTGAACATGAACAGAGTGCTGCAGGTTCTATTATGTCAGATAGATCTATTCTAGTGGAAAGAGTTGTTCCTGAGAGTGAATGGTTGAAATTATCTGAAAATAACTGTGTTATATTGTTTGAGGAAAGTCGTTTTAAGCCTGAACACAGAATTATCATGGAGTTGTTCAAACATCATCCGTACAGAAAATGGTTTACAAGAAGTAAAAATGTGCCTGTTCAGTACATACAACAATGGTGGAAATATCTTAGGTTAGAAGATAATAAGTTTGTGTCTGAAATTGGAGGAGTGACATTTGTCTTATCTATCTCTGCACTAAGAGAGATGCTGAATCTACCAGAGAAAGATGATGTACAAAGAAGAACAGATTTTGAGGATTTACCCCTAACAGAGGAATTAATAGCAGAGTTTATGAAGTTGGGATACAATGAAGGATTGAGGACTCTCAGTTCGTTCAGAAGAAACAAATTACCACCTATTTGGGCTTGCTTCTTTCATGTGGTAAATAAATGTTTGTCAGGGAAAAATAGTTCTGCTGATCAAGGTTCTAAACAAATTCTTCAGATATTTCAAGGTTTAGTGAAGAATAGGCATTATGACTATACTTTAATACTTTGGGAAGATATGAAGAATACATTTGAGAAGAATCAGAAAGCAATTCAGAAGAAGACAAAGGATGCTCCACTGACATACATTCCCTACATAAGGTACTGGCAAATTGTTATTTGGTATGCCATGCAGGAAAACAGAACAATCTCAAGAAGAACAAATGAAGAGCATGGTCCTACATTTTATTTGGGTAAGATGACCTCAGTAACAAGACTTGAAAATTATCCCAATCATAAACTGTTGCCAAAATCACTTAGGAATTATATTCCAAGGGAGAGTGAGATTTTAAAAGCTTATTGCACCTCTATGGGAATTGAATTACCTCAAATCCCTGCCCAAGAGGACCAACCTGAGAAGAGAGGTGAGGGGTCTAGTCGAATTAGAGAGGGGGAGGATGTTCAGATGGGTGAACATTCTGAGAGACTTGAGGGGGAAAATTCTGAGAGCTTGGTTAGACTCAGTGAGGAAAAACAGAATGAGAGTGGTGAGGATGAGAGATTGTTAACAGAGGTTCAAACAGAAAGAGATGCCTCTGAACCAGCTAATCTTGACCAGGTAACCACAAATGCTATTGGTTCACATCTCTTGGTGTCCAATATTGAAACAAACACCATGGACCTAGTGGTGGATCTTGAACAACCCATCCATACCCACTCAGAAGCATTTCAACATGCTACTGTTTCACACAAATCCGGGGAACCATCCCAAACTCATTTGGAGGGAGGTGATAAATCCCAACTTATTTTTCAACACATTGAGTCTGAATATCACAGTCCTATTCATATTGAGCCTGAAATTCCTTTTGACACTTGCACAGATCAGGAATTTCGTACTCCTGAAACAACATTCATAGACATGCCTAATGTTGGGTGTCGAGGATTGGATGGAAGTCCTGGTGAGGTGAACATTACAAAAGCCTCATTCAAACGTGCATCTGTTGTACAAGATGACTGTGTGTTATCTACAGGCCATGAGCTCTCTGGGCACATGAAAACTGGACCATCTGTTGGTTCAGGTTTATTGTTAGAAACTTCTGAATTTGAAAAGATTCAGAAACAAAACAAGGAGATGGGGGAAAAAGTAGAAAATTTGGAGAAGAGGATGGAGGATCTGAATGATGAGGTATCAGATTTGAAAGGTGTGTTGGAGAAAAAGTTAATTTCTGTTGAAACCAAGGTAGATGATGTAAAGAAATCCTTGGATTCTCACAAAAAGGAGATCATGGATATAATGTCTGGTTTTCAAAAAGATATGTTGAAACAAATGCAAGATATGCAGGATTCTATACTGAAAGCACTGAGTGTATCACTGGCTTCTACTTCAAAGCCTCTTGATCCTGTTCCTATTGCAGAAGCTGAAGCTGAAGGTACTTCTAATCAGAACTTAAAAAGAAAGTTTGATGATAATGAGCCTCATGATCATCAAAAGGGGGAGAAAAGACAAAGGTTAAGTTCTGATGATGATATTGGCATAGAAGATTTTGAGATAGCAGACATGCACTTAGCCAATACAAAAAGTTCAGAAGATCAGACACAGGAAAATTTAAAGGAGATGATTCAGATAGTACAGCTTGACAGTTCAGATACAGAAGAAATGGAGTTGGGAAGTATTGATAGTAATGAATCAGATAAAACAGAGGAATTGAACTTGGATACTGAGATGGAAGGAAACTCAGATGAAACTGTAGCTATTGAGGAATCTGATTTGAGAATAGAAGAAATAGTGGAAAGTACAGTGGTAAACAGGTGTACATATATTGTGGTTTATAACAGTGAAAGGGCAATGGAGTCTGAATCAGAAGAAAGGAGGTTGAATGAAGAATTGATCAGAAGAATGCATAATGAAGTAGTCAGAGCTTTGAGTGTTCAGAAAATTCATAAAGGAATAAAAGTGATAAGACCCATTGATCTAATGGGAGAAGAAGACAGAACTGTGGATTACACTCAGGATTTTAAAGATGATTTTAGGTTTAACTTTTGTGATGAGTTAAATACAGAAGAAGAGTATGTGAAAGTGAAAGACTTCTTTATGCCTTCTGAATATGTATTCAGAAAACCAATTGAGATTCCAAAGATTAAATTGCAAAGACTAGAAGAACCTGTGTGTGACTTCATTCTAGAGTTAAGTGATGTGCCATTAGCCAGACAATTTCATGATGATATTTTTCCTGAGGAAATATATGATAATCTCTACTACACAGAAGGAGAGTATGAGCTTTTGGAAAGTAACATTGATGGTTTTATGGATGACAGAGCTCAGATGGTCTACTCAGAAGCTTCTAACATGTTCAGAGTTCCTGACTCAAAACTGCATATTCAGAAAAGAATCGAGAAAGTTCTGATGTTTCAACAAGATGAATTCAATGGTTTAATGTTCGTTAGAATGGAAATACTGAAAGAAAGAAATACAAAGGTTTCCATGTCTACATTTGATTTTCACAGATTGACTCTTGATGATCAGATCTTTCTAGTCAAGTTCTTTGCTAGCACTGAAGAAGCCTTGATAGAAATTGAATGCAGAAGACTTCTGGGTATTTATGTCAGAAATACATACTTGTATGACTTCCAGTTGGCTATCGAAGAAAGAAAAGAAAAGTGCAATCTGAGTTCTCCCACAAAGAAAACAGAAGTTGATCTGCATGTGAAGGGTTTTGTGAATGAAGGAATGGAGACAGAAGGGTTCACATATATGGTTCACGAAAGACTTGAATTGTTCAGATTAAAAGAGTTGGTGAAGTACAGTGATGCAACTCTGAATTGGTTGTTGATTAGAATGGAAGTAAGTATGGATGCTGAAAAAGAGAGTTTAAAGAAGAGATGCATAAACTGTGTGAAGAGGAGGTTGGATTTTAGAAGAAAAATCAGAAACAGTAGTGAATGGTTGCTATCTGAGGTGAATCCCAAAAAGATTCTACATAATGATTTTGTGTTCCCAGCTGAGTATGAAGTGAATGAAATTTTGTCAGATGAAGTTGAAGAAGTTCAGGACACAACACCTCAGAATGTGCAGATAACTAATATTGACCAAGCTGAACAGTCTGAACCCAAAGAAGATGAAATATTCATTGATCTGAATGGATACTTTCTTGAATTTGATCTGCCTGAGTTTTTCAAACCAAAAGAAGTACAATTCTTGGATGTGTATTATGATAGGTCTAAAGAGACTCAGATCTGGTTGGCTGAAAAATCAAGATGTCTTGGCAAAACAAAGCAAGCTGTTTACTCAGATTTTCTAATCACTGGAATCAGAGAATTGAAGGTTAAGAAATTCAGAAAGATGGAGTACTTATCCTTTGAAGTTTTGAGAGAAGATGGCAAGGTTTATTATTTTACTGATGCAGATTTTGAGAAACTGTCAGTGGTTGACTTCTACAGATTACACAGCTTTCTATGTTTTAAAGAGTCAAGTAAAGACAGAAATGAAAGGAAGGCAAGAAGTGTGGTGATTGAGGCCATGTTCTATATCTTAAGGTGGCATTGCTATACAGATTTCCAAATAGCTCTGTATTTGCAAAAGTCATGTGTTTATCTGGCAAATCCCAATACAGATCATGAGCAGAAAAAGGTGTTAAAGACTGGAAGTGTTCACAAGTATCCAGATCTGGGAGTATTTTTGAAGAACAAAAGTGGAAAGATCTTCTTCAGAGCAAAGGTAACTGCAAAATATTGTTCTGGAACTTTAAGGATCATAAAGCACAATTTGGAGAAAAAGATGCTGAAAGTAAAGGAAGCAAACATAACTCAAGAAGCAATAAATCAGCAAGTTGAAGTTATTCAAGAAATTATCGACAAGATTGATAAGAGGCTTAATCTGAGGAATGTGCTACTTCAGAAAATTGTTCCTGCTCTGAAAGAATTAGATGATGCAAAGTTTAAGTTTATTTGACAAAAAGGGGGAGATTGTTAGATCTGAAGTTTTGTCAATAAACCAAGTGTTGAAGATCTGATAAGAAGGTTCAGAAGTTCTGAAAAGAAGAGTCAGAAGTTCTGAGAAGAAGAGTCAGAGATCTGAGAAAGAGAAGTCAGAAGTTCTGAGAAGCGTGATCAGAAGAATGTTCAGAAGTTCTGAACTACCTGTTCAGAACTTATGACAAGTTTCGTTACTTAGTATTGTGTAAACTAATTAGGACACGTGTTTTGTTCTTATTAGTCTTTCTTATTTGTACTGTAGCTTTAATATATCCGTTACAGTATAAATAGAGTGGTTAGCACTACGTTGCTAACTGATTGATTTTCCCATATTACTTGTATTCATTCCTTGTAATCTTTGAGGTGATCTCTCTCTTAGATCTGTAATTCTGTGCATCATTGAATACAATTGGGCTTGATCATACAATTTCTCAATTACTTCTTTCTATATTGATTGTAAGAATAGATCCTGCACTTTCACTTTTCAAATTCAGAAGTTTCTAACAGTGAACCTGAACCAACAGATGGTCCAGTTTTCATGTGCCCAGAGGGCTCATGGCCTGTAGATAACACAAAGTCATCTTGTACAACAGATGCACGTTTGAATGAGGCTTTTGTAATGTTCACCTCACCAGGACTTCCATCCAATCCTCGACACCCAACATTAGGTATGTCTATGAATGTTGTTTCAGAAATACGAAATTCCTGATTTGTGCAAGTGTCAGAAGGAATTTCAGGCTCAATATGAATAGGACTGTGATATTCAGACTCAATGTGTTGAAAAATAGGCTGGGATTGATCACCTCCCTCCAATTGAGTTTGGGATGGTTCCCCTGATTTGTGTGAAACAGTAGCATGTTGAAATGCTTCTGAGTGGGTATGGATGGGTTGTTCAAGATCCACCACTAGGTCCATGGTGTTTGTTTCAATATTGGACACCAAGAGATGTGAACCAATAGCATTTGTGGTTACCTGGCCAAGATTAGATGGTTCAGAGGCATCTCTTTCTGTTTGAACCTCTGTTGACAATCTCTCATCCTCACCACTCTCATTCTGTTTTTCCTCACTGAGTCTAACCAAGCTCTCAGAATTTTCCCCCTCAAGTCTCTCAGAATGTTCACCCATCTGAACATCCTCCCCCTCTCTAATTCGACTAGACCCCTCACCTCTCTTCTCAGGTTGGTCCTCTTGGGTAGGGATTTGAGGTAATTCAATTCCCATAGAGGTGCAATAAGCTTTTAAAATCTCACTCTCCCTTGGAATATAATTCCTAAGTGATTTTGGCAACAGTTTATGATTGGGATAGTTTTCAAGTCTTGTTACTGAGGTCATCTTACCCAAATAAAATGTGGGACCATGCTCTTCATTTGTTCTTCGTGAGATTGTTCTGTTTTCCTGCATGGCATACCAAATAACAATTTGCCAGTACCTTATATAAGGAATGTATGTCAGTGGAGCATCCTTTGTTTTCCTCTGAATAGCTTTCTGATTCTTCTCAAATGTATTCTTCATGTCTTCCCAAAGTATTAAAGTATAGTCATAATGCCTATTCTTCACTAAGCCCTGAAAGATCTGAAGGATTTGTTTAGAACCTTGATCAGCAGAACTATTCTTCCCTGACAAACATTTATTTACCACATGAAAGAAGAAAGCCCAAATAGGTGGTAATTTGTTTCTTCTGAACAAACTGAGAGTCCTCAAACCTTCATTGTATCCCAATTTCATAAATTCAGCTATTAATTCCTCTGTTAGGGGTGAGTCTTGAAAATCTGTCCTTCTTTGTACATCATCTTTCTCTGGTAGATTCAGCATTTCTCTTAGTGCAGAGATAGATAAGGCAAATGTCACTCCTCCAATTTCAGACACAAACTTATTATCTTCTAACCTAAGATGTTTCCACCATTGTTCTATGTACTGAACATGAACATTTTTGCTTCTTGTAAACCATTTTCTATAAGGATGATGTTTGAATAACTCCATGATAATTCTGTGTTCAGGTTTAAATCGACTTTCCTCAAACAATATAACACAGTTATTTTCAGATAATTTCAACCATTCACTCTCAGGAACAACCCTTTCCACGAAAATAGGTCTATCTGACATAATCGACCCTGCAGCACTCTGTTCATGTTCAATATTAATGTTTACCTCATCTGCATTTCCTTCTGGTTCATCCATTTGTACATCTTCTTCATCATTTCTTATTGCCTCTTCCTCTACAGCTCTATTCTGTACTTCATCATTATCCGAATCAGATGAATCCATTATCGATTTTGTAGAATGTAGAGAAATTGGACCACTCCTTCGTATTCCAGACATGGTTTAAGAAGAAAACAAACTCAAAGAACTCTGTATTTGATTCGTATCTCACTTTTCGCTCTGGAATTTGAAAAGATTTGAAATATGGATTTTAAGGTCTATTTAAAATCCACGAAGTTGAAAGGTTTGACGGAAAAGCGAAATCAATGTTATAACGGAGTCAACACATTTGAAATGCCACAGAGGATTTAAATGAAATGCGTGGCATAATCAAACAAATATGAAGCTGACACGTGTTAGTGGATAGAATTTTGACTCAAGTCAAATATCTGAATAACACGCTCAGATGTTTTGACTTTCCTTTATCAGATATCTGATTGTTCTACTCAGAGTTCTGATTCCATAATTCAGAAGAATTTTGCTTTGTAACCAAAATGTCATTTAAATTCAACTTTTGACAAATATAAAACATCTTGATTATTCAGAAGAAGTTTGAACAGATAGAAACACTTTTTATCATCAAAATTCTGTTCATATTATGATGATTTTCAAAAAAATCACTTAAAATCTTATATCTGAATATGATTTTTTTTAATTCAGATATAGTTTGAACAACAAAAAATTTTTATCATTAAAAGCTTGTTCTTCTTAGAATGATCAGAGATAAGAAATGAAAACAAACCTTTTTAAGCATCACAAAATGATTTCCAAACAAAAAATTTTGATGCTCTCCCTTGACTTGAGCATGCATTTGACTATTTATGATACATAAAGATGAGATAAAAAGATAATAGAAGAAGCATAATCCACACAGTTGAAGTATTTGTTTTTTCTCAAAAATAAATTTTTGAAAGTTAGATTGCTGAAGTATTGACTCAGAATCTCTGACCTTAAGACTCAGAAGTTCTGAATTCAAGACTCAGAGGTTCTGAACTCAAGACTCAGAAGTTCTGATCTCAGTACTCAGAAGTTCTGAACTTAAGACTCAGAGTTCTGAGTACACTACTCAGACAATTTTACTTAGAAAAATTTAGCATTTTTAAGAAAAACAAATATTTTCAATTAGTCAGATTAAGCATTCCTATTTTACATATGAGAAAAGAGAACCTTTTGTGATCAAGAGGCTTTGTGAACAAGTCAGCCAATTGATACTTTGTATGCACAAAGTGCATCTCTATAGTTCCTTTTTCCACATAGTCCTTTATAAAATGATACCTCACATCTATATGCTTAGTCTTTGAATGTTGAACAGGGTTCTGAGTAATGGCAATTGCACTTTCTGAGTCACAATAGATGGGAATCTTGTTAAGCTGATATCCATAGTCCATGAGTTGTGTTCTCGTCCACAATGTTTGAGAGCATGAAGCAGCAGCAGCAACATACTCTGCTTCAGCAGTTGAAGTGGACACACAATTCTGCTTCTTTGATGCCCAACTCACTATTTTATCTCCTAAAAAGTGACAAGCACCAGATGTACTCTTTCTGTCCAACCTACTTCCTGCATGATCAGCATTAGTGAAAGCAGTCAATTTGAAATCAGTTTCTTTTCGATACCATAAACCTAGATCAGGTGTTCCTTTGAGATATCTTAAAATCCTTTTTGACAGCCAACATATGTGATTCTTTTGGGTTAGATTGAAATCTAGCACAGAAACAGGTAGAAAACATGATATCTGGTCTACTTGCAGTCAGATAAAGTAATGATCCAATCATGCCTCTATAGAGTTTGATATCTGCTGAAACACCTTTGAGATCAGCATCTAACTTTATGTTAGTTGCCATAGGTGTTCTCATAGAAGCACAATCAGACATTTTAAACTTTTTCAGAATGTCTCTGACATATTTTCCTTGATTTATAAAAATACCTTTTGGTAATTGTTTGACTTGAAGACCAAGAAAAAAATTCAACTCACCCATCATGCTCATTTCAAATTCAGATGACATGATTTTTGAAAATTTATAACATAATTCTGGATTGGTAGAACCAAATATTATGTCATCAACATAAATCTGAATCAGAATTAAATCATCACCCTGTTTCTTTAATAACAAAGTTGTGTCAATCTTACCTTTCTTGAACCCTGAACCTAACAAGTGTTTAGTAAGAGTGTCATACCAGGCTCGTGGTGCTTGTTTTAGACCATATAAAGCTTTGTCTAAAATATAAACATGATCAGGGAATTATGGATCAACAAAACCTTCAGGTTGATGAACATACACCTCTTCATTAAGTTTGCCATTTAGAAAGGCTGATTTGACATCCATCTGATACACCTTGAAGTTTTTGTGTGCAGCATAGGCCAAAAATATTCTGATTGCCTCTATTCTTGCCACTGGTGCAAATGTCTCATCATAATCAATTCCCTCTTGTTGACAGTATCCCTTAGCAACCAATCTTGGCTTGTTTCTGATGACAACACCTGACTCATCCTTTTTGTTTCTGAACACCCATTTAGTTCCAATAATAGATTTACCTTCAGGCTTTGGAATGAGTCTCCAAACTTCATTTCTTTCAAATTGAAGCAATTCCTCTTGCATTGCTGAAATCCAGTCTGGATCCTCTAGGGCTTCATTGGGTTTCTTTGGTTCAATCACACTTAAGAAACCAGCAAACATTGCTTCATTTGCTGTAGCTGATCTGGTCTTTACTCCTGCTGATGGATCACCTATTACTTGATGAGTAGGATGAATTTTAGTCCATTTATTTGCACTAGGGAGTACATCAATCTCTGAATAATTGTTGTTTGCATCATTCTCATCAATGATTGCTTGTAATTCTGAACTGTCCCCTTGTTCTGATATATGTGTAGGAGTTCCATGTGTGTTTGTATTCTGAGTAATGAAGTCAGACTTCTGAGTAACCTGACCAGAGTTCTGACTACTAGGTTCAGAATTCTGATTACAAGGTTCAGAATTCTGAATACATGGTTCAGAATTCTCACTACTTGTATTTATCAGATTTGGACATTCCTCAGATGGACCTTTATCAGAAATTACAGTTGATTGAACTATTTCTGGAGTAGTATTTTTCATCTCTTTGACCATCTTTGGGTTTTCATATTCTGCATAAGAATCAGACATTAGTTCAATAAAAGCATCCTTAAACAGTAAATTGAGTTCTGAACAAATAGGATTAGAATTTGTATCAGAAGTCATTTTTGTCTTGTTCTGCATGAGTTCTGAACTGTCTTGTTCAGAAGTCCTCATTCTGGCTTCATCAAAAGTTACATTTATGCTCTCCATCATCCTCTTGGTTCTTCTATTGTAGATTCTGAATGCTTTGGAAGTTAAAGAATAACCCACAAAGTATCCTTCATCTGCCTTTTTATCGAATTTGGCAAGATTTTCTCTGTCTCTAAGAACATAGCACCTGCAACCAAAAACATGAAAGAGTTTGATTAATGGTTTTCTTTTATTTATCAGTTCATAAGCAGTCTTATTTAATCTCTTATTGATTAATGTTCTATTCTGTGTAAAACAAGCAGTTGCAATTGCTTCAGCCCATAGGAAGGTAGGAAGATTTGAATAAGCCAGCATTGTTCTCGCAGCTTCAACTAGAGTTATGTTTTTCCTTTCAACAACACCATTTTGTTGAGGAGTTTTGACAGCAGAAAAATTGTGAGAAATTCCAGAACTTTCTAAAAAATTCTGAAGAGTCTCATTTCTGAACTCTGTTCCATTGTCACTTCTGATTTTCTGAACTTGAAGTTGTAGGAGAACTTGAATCCTTTTGATAAAATTTATCAATGTAGTAGCAGGTTCTGACTTAGCTCTTAGGAATTCAACCCATGTGTATCTGGAGTATTCATCAACAATCACAAGCATATATTTCTTTCCTCCCATAGATTGAACTGAAATTGGACCACAAAGATCAGTATGAATCATTTCTAATGGTGCTTTGCAAGATGAGTCCATTATTAATTTGTGAGAACTCTTTTTCATCTTGCCCATTTCACAAGCTGAGCATAATGATTCTTTTTCAAATTTAAGCTTTGGTAAACCTTTAACCACATGTTTTGCAACAAGATTATTAAGATCTTTGAAATTTAGATGAGAACATCTTCTGTGCCAAAGCCAACATTCATTTGCAGTTGAATTTGATAAAAGACAAACTGTATTTAATGTTTTCAATTTTGAAAAATTAACTACAAATAAGTCCATATGTCTTTTGGCCCAGAAGACTTTAACATCATTTTCAGTTAAAATCATGCAACCTGTTATTTGAAACTTGATTTGACAAAGACTGTCTAAAAACTGACTTATGCTGAAAAGATTATGCTGTAATCCTTCAACATAGAAAACCTTTTGGATTGTCAGATCTCCTTTAGTTAAATCCCCATAACCTCTAACTTGACCTTTGCTATTATTTCCAAAGTTTACTGCTCCTCCAGCCTTTTCTGTGAAGTTTGATAGAAAAGACTTCTGACCTGTCATGTGTCTTGAAGCTCCTGAATCTAAAAACCACACATGACAGCCCTGCAAAAGGATCAGTTAGTTTTAGGTACCCATTTTGGAATGGGTCCATCTTTGTTAGCTTTGTCATTGGATTTAACATTAGTACCTTTTACTTTCCACTCAAAATCTTTCTTCAAACACCACTTTCCTTGAACTTTTATGAAGTCAGAACATTTTCTGCTTACAAACTTGTTTAATTTCTTTTTGAAAGTTGTAACTTTTGATTTTGCAACATTTTCAACTTTCTTTTCTTTTATCTTTTCTTTCTTTTGAGTCTGGGGAACAGAAATTTTCTTCTTCTCTGTATTCTGAAGAACATAAATATTTTTCTTTTCTGAATTCTGAATATCTTTTCTTATGTATGAAACAGAAGTTATTTTGACTAGACATTTATGAGAATATTGGAATGAATCATTTTTACATCTAACACAAACAAGATTTTTCTTTGCAAGTGACAATAAATCTGAAACATAGGTCATTTCATTTTTATTGATACTGTTCAGAGTACAATTTCCCTTATTACAAGAATTTCTAGTTTTGAGTTCAGAAGTAGATTTCATTCTAAGCTTCTCAAGATTCATTTTCAGATCATTCAACTTTGCAAGATCATCTTTCCTTTTACTTTCTTCTTTTTCTGAAAAATTCAACTCCTTTTTGTTAGAAGAATTAGATGATTCACCTTTTTCATATGTACTTGATTCATTAAAGAATTTATCATTTTCTTTTAGATCATTAATTTTAAAAAGATCATACTCAGTCTTCAGTTTTTCAAGCCCTGTTATTTTCTGAATAAAAATATTCTTTTCTTTCAAAGCTTCTTCAAGTTTAATATCCACCTCACAGTAATCATTTTCAAGTTCATCATAAGCTTTCCTTAAGTCCTCAAGTTCTTGACTTACAAGATTAAACCTCTTTTCAAGTTCTAAAAATTCATCTGACTTTGTTTCAGAAAATCCAGTTTAATCAGACTTCTGACTACCTGAGTCAGAGTTCTGATTTACAGACTCAGATGTCTGATCTTTAGACTCAGAGTTCTGACTACAAAGTTCAGAATTCTGACTAGAAGTTTCAGACTTCTGATTGACTGTTTCAGAATCTTTACTTGTGTCAAATATGTTCTCAATGTCATGATATGAAAAACTTGGTTGTTTATTTTTGTAGCTGACATTTAAAGAATCATACTTGAATTTAGTATCATTGTATTTTGGCTTCTCATCTGTTGGTTTAGAAACTTCTTTCTTAACCTTTTCTTCTGAAACAACTGACTTTTCTGTTTTAGACTCAGAAATTTTCTCATCTGACTTTTTAGAGTTTGGTCTTTGCAAATTGTCAGAACTTGTTATAGAACTAGCAGGTCTTATGAAAACTTCAACAATTTCTGGGATTTTTGGCTTAGGAGCTTGAAGTTTTTCATACAAGTTGATTGGAGCTCTTTTTAAAGTGACATTTTCTTCCAATCCCAATCGCTTCTTTGGGTTGTAAAATCTTGTATCTTTAACATTGCTTATTAAAAGATTTAATGTTTGCTGAGTCTGACCCCTTTTCAAATTCAGATCTTCCAATTCTTTGATTTTGTGGTATAAATTCTTTCTTTCCTCAAATAACATATCAAATTTTATTTGTAAATCACCTTTTTCATCCTTTATTTTTGAAAACTCAACTTTTAGTTTAGAGATCTTTTTCAACAATTCAGAATTTTCATCTTTAACTTTCTGTTTCTTAGTCTCAGATTCTTCATATTGTTCTTTTATTACTTCTTTTTCAATTCTGAACTTGTTAACCAAATTTCTTTCTCCTTTTATCTGTTTTCTTAGATTAGCAAATTCAGTTTTCATTTCACCAATCTGTGTCATTAACTCTATTTCAAGTGAAGAATGTACCTCAGCAGATGACTCAGAATCAGCATCTTCAAAATCAGAATCATCCTCATTCCTCATTTTTGCCATATAGCTTTGCATCTGTGGAAAGTTGATATGATCATCTTCATCAGAAGTGTAGTACAACCAATTCTCCTGTTCAGCCAATAAAGCAATTTCATCATCTCTCTTCTTTGCAAGCTGAGCCTTCTTAGTGTAGTACTCATAGTCTTTCACAATTTTAACTCTGCAATCCTTAGCATAGTGGCCAGATTTTCCACACTTGAAACACAGATTCTTTTCTTTTCTCTCTTCCTTCTCTTCTTTGTTTTCTTCACTTCTCTCTACTCTCTTTTCAAACTTATTTTCTTCTCTGTCTTCTTTCTTCTTATAATCTGAACTCCCAACTCTCTTATAATTTCCTTGAAATCTACCCTTCCCATACCTCTTGTTGAAAGTATTTGTCAACAAAGCTAGCTTCTCAGCCATTATCTTGATATCTTCATCATTTTCTGATCTTTCTTCCTTGTCAGATTCTTCCAGATTAGGTATCTCTGATAGATATGCAGTCTTTTTGGGTGCTTTGATTGCTTTGGACTTTGATAAGAATGCTAACTGATCAGCAACATTTTTCTTCTCTTCCACAACTAACTTGACAGAGTCTTCATGTTGATTAAGAATGCAGAACAGATCATTTAAGTCTTCTTCACACATATCCTTGTTCATTTGCAGACTTATGGCAAATGATGACCATTATGAATTTAGACTGTTCAGAAATTTGTAATTTATTTCTGACTTCGTTTTCTTCAGTCCATTTCTTCTCAAATCATTTAGAATAGTACAAAATTTACTGTATGTCTGTGTCAAACTTTCTGACTCTTTTGCTTTGAGCCTTTCATAAGCATTTATGCTTTGATTCAACTTTGCCTGAATAGATCTCACAGTTCCTAACATCTGCCTTTCCAATTCGTCCCACATTTCTTTAGCTGATGATCCACTGTCAATCCTGTTAAGAACCTCATTTGGGACAGCCAAAGTCATCAAAGTAATTGCTCTTTTGTCGATAGCATGCCTATTCTTCTGTTCAGCTGTGTATTGGGAATAATTCTTCTTCACCCTGGTCGCTGGAATTTCTGGAGTTGTCTCTGTAGCAGGGGTTGCAGCAACATCGATATACACTTCAATTGGACCTTCTCGAATAGAGACCATAAGATTTTCATCAATGTTGTCTAGGAATTGGATCATACGAATTTTCCATTGCTGATACTCTTCTGGTATAAGAACAGGCGGTTTGGTTTCATATCCCATGGCTAGATATTTTTTAGAAGACATGATTGTAAGAAAATTCAACAGAAAGACAAATTCGAGTTTCTTGATCGAAATGTAACAGGTAATTCAAGAATTGCCAAGAATTCAAGAACTAGCCCTAGCAGCGTAATCGATTTTTGAATGAATCAAGAAATCTTCAAGAAATTTATCAATCGATCTTCGCAATCAAAATCTTGAATGAATTTGTTTGTTGATTAGCTCTGATACCAATTGAAAGTACAGGATCTAATTTTACAATCAATATAGAAAGCAGTAATTGAGAAGTTGTATGATCAAGCCCAATTGTATTCAATGATGAACAGAATTACAGATCTAAGAGAGAGAGAATCTCAAAGATTACAAAGAATGAATACAAAGATATACGGGAAAATCAATCATTTAGCAACGTAGTGCTAACCACTATTTATACTGCAACGGAAATATTAAAGCTACATTACAAATAAGAAAGACTAATAAGAACATAACACGTGTCCTAATTAGTTTACTAAATACTAAGTAAAGTATGTAGTCATAAGTTCTGAACAGGTTGTTCAGAACTTCTGAACATTCTTCTGATAACGCTTCTCAGAGCTTCTGACTCTTTCTCTCAGAACTCTAACTTCTCTTCTTAGATCTCTGACTCCTCTACTCAGAACATCTGAGTCTTCTTATCAGATCTTCAACACTTGGTTTATTGACAAAAGTTCAGATCTAACACATTATCAACTCTACTCTCCCCAAAAATCCTATACACTTAAACCAATTTCTTTTCTCTGTTCTACCCAAGTTCTTATTCGTACAATCGATGTGTTTCAGCTAGTCCTCTCCCCTGTTTGAGGATATCGCTGAAGTTTCTACAGCTGCGACTTCACCAACAATAATCCCAGCTCCCAACGCTGAATAAATAATCCCGGTCTTGGATTTGATCTCGGAGACTGATGAACCTGAAGAACAGATGCTCTCTCACAAAAACATACCTTCCTTAGCTCCCCAAAAGGTGAGTGAAGAGGATCAGAAAAAGAGAGATGCAATGATAAAGAAGTTCGAAGATCAGCGAATCATCCTGAAGCGTGATCAACTTCCTTCTATTCCTCCAAAGTTCAGACTTTCATAAAAGGAATACAAGGATCACCTCAGAGCTGAAAGGTTAATCGCTGAAAGAAGGGAAGCTGAAGAAAAAGACAGAGAACTCGCCATCCAGCTTACTCAACAATCAGTGAAAGACCCCAAGCTGAAAAGAACTCCAATCGAAGTTCAACGTCAGCTATGGGAAGACGCCAAGAAGATCGTTGAAGAAAAGAGAATTGTGTCTCAATCTACTTTAATCTGGTGCAAAGAAAAGGTACACTTCAGATATCGACCTGCCAGAATCAACAAGGTACTTATCACTGGAAGATCAACCCTCAAAGTTTCAATCGCTGAAATCGAGATATTCAGAGAGAACGGACAGTACGAAATTTTTTATGCTGAAGCCATTACGAAGTACGGTCTCTCTGAATGGTTGGAGATCAGATTAGCCATCCAGAAGTCTCAATCTAAGTACAAGGATCATGTCGAAAAGCTGATAAATAAACAGATCGACTTAGTCTCTTCTTGTGTGGATATTCCTCCTCCCCCTCCTCTTGCAAATCAGAAAAGAAGGGCCTCTGCAAAGAAAAAGTCTAAACCTTCAAACTCAGGTCCTCTTATACGGAACGAAACAGGTATTGGTTTTTCTCGTGCTGAAGTTCTTGGTCCAGAACCTGACCTTTCCGCACTTGACACATCTCTTCCTCTTGGTGAGACTTTCATCCCTGGGAAAGTCATAAGCAAACCCTATGGGATATTCTTTATTGACTATGGTGGACGACAACCTTTTCAACATATCTCTGATCTTCCCATCACTCCAATCGAACAGCTGAAAGATCTCATCTACTGGTGTGAATTCAAACGCGACATTCAAGCACGACATCTTAAACCCTTTATTTTTGAAGAAGCTCTGAACAAAAGAAATCAAGGAGTAAATGTCCCTGACTGGATGATTCCCACATCAAATACCCTTGATGAACTTCTTGTTGGTTCCCTGATACGCTTAAACAAGATTATCAGATCTATTAGTTCGAGTTTATGTTTGATGCGGAAGCGTATTTGAAGAACTAACAGATATGTTTGATAGATTTAGAACACAATATAAATAAACAGTGAACATGAAATAATATCTCAAAGTTTACTGAATATATATATATATATATATATATATATATCAAGAACAGATTTAAGAACAGTGAGTATGCAAAGCTTTAAACAGATATGACTCTAAATGTGCATAAGTTATGTGTTCTTGATGTTTGATTGAAGTGTTCTTGTTTTTCTGTTTTTGTGTTGTTGTGTGTTAGGAAGAACTCAACATGAGTCTTCCTTTTATACTACTCTTAGAAGAGTATGAAGTAGGTCACTGTTCCTTTTACGGCATGAATAGTGAACTGGATGGTGTGAGCAGTGGACTGGATGGTGTGAGCAGTTGTTTGAGCCATGCGCATTTAATGGAGCAGATGTACTTTTGGTAAATGCATTAAATGGCGCAGACGTCTATTTTGTACCATGCCCTATTGAGTCCACTAAGAGCTTGACACGTGTTTTGACAGTACTTTTCCATGCAAGTTGATGAACAGGTCTTGGAACAGTAGCAAGATATTATAAATATCTTCCTAGTCTTTAGAGGACCATAGAGGCTCTGTAATGTGTTACAGAGGTTCTGCGGTCTGGTTCCTCTGTAGAGTAGTCTTCACCGGATTCCGAGTCTTTGGTTGTTTACTTCTGCAGAGCTTCTGTTAAGGGTGGCAGAGGTTCTGTGGCTCGGTCCTCTGTGAAGTCTTCTTGTCTTCTTGGTTCCTTGTCTTCTGATGTTGTCCGCAGAGGCTCTGTTATTGGTAACAGAGGTTCTGCGGTCTTGGTCTTCTGAAAGCGTCCTTCTGTAGTTTCCTCGGTCTTTGATCACTCTTGATCAAACTTCCTTTGATTCTTCTGAGATGCCCTGCAGAGCTTCTGTTGCACTCAGCAGAGCTTCTGTGGAAGTTCTTATGTACTTGGCCATTTTTCAATACTTCTAATATTTCAGAATATTGGAGCTAACAATCTCCCCCTAAGTATTGAAAAATAAAGGTTGAATTTATGCATTTTAACCTAAGTAAAGAAGAGGTTAAACAATACCTCAGAAGATTATTTCTTTCATTTGAAATTTATGCCAGAGGCATTTACATTTGAGTACACAGAAATAAACGTTGACGGAGGTTCTTTGAAGAGACTCAGATTTTTGCATTTGGGAAGTCGTTGAACTTTCTGATGTCTTTTCCTACTTCCTTGAGTTCTTCATTTGTTGGTTGGGGTGCATACTTTTTGATTCCCATGAGTCCTCTTGTTGGAAGGCCAAATTCTAATGAGAACATGGTGCGATTGAACATCAGTTCAAGGCTCTTACTTTGGTCAGGTTTAGAAATGTAGCCTCTGATCAAATCGGTGTCAGCGTCATAACGGCAAGATTGCCAAAACTGATGTAGGTAACGTACTGGTATTTGTTCAACGGTTTTGCTCAGAAGAGGGTAAAGAAAGTGGTTCTCTAGGATGTTTAGCAGGATGACATGTTCTTTGCCAAATGCCGTAGGAGAAGGAACAAGATAACAGTTGTTCGATTTAATGGGAAGGGTTTGCTCGAAATGGTCATTTGAGAAAAATTGTTGCAGGTGGGTAGTGGGTACGAAGGATGCCTCGTCGCCGGAGTCGTGTCTGTCGGCATCGGTGGCGATGTGTGGGTTGTGGGAGTGCTCAGAATGCACTGGAGAGGATGTCGGAGAGTTCGTTGGTGAAACATGAGCAGATTTGGAACTGGAAGCCATTTGTAGGTTTGAAAGTTCTAGGTTTTCAGAAAGAAATAAGCAAGTTCGCCGGAGAAGATGAGAGAATAGTAAAGTTTTGAAAGTGATTTTATCTTGGGTTTTATACTGTGGTAACGGATAGAATTCGGAACGGTGAAAATGTGAGAAAGTTAATAAAATTTGAGGTCCACACTCGAGTTCATTCGGCGTGGTGCAAGTTTCTAGGACGACGTGATATGTACGTCAATGAAAACTTGACACGTCATCAATGTCAGTGAAGACGAGACGTCGTGGGCGGCCACATTAAATGAAAAACGCGTGGGTTTTAAATTTTCACCACAGAAAAGTTACCGTTACAGATACAGAAATTCCCAAGTGGAAATCTTACAGAGGCTCTGTGGGTACAGAAGCTCTGTGAATTTTAAAAAAAATTTATCTCTGTAGATTGTATCTTTAAAAAAATCGTTTCGAAAAAAAAACACGGAGAGGATCAATAAATTTTTAGTAGAGATAAATTATCCTAAAGAGGTTTTTGGACCTCTGCCAGAGCCAGCAGAGGCTCTGCGACAGAAAATTTCTAATAACTAATAATTTATAAACATTTTTAATCATCCAAGTTTTTTATCAGTTTTAACAATGTATTTAGGACCTATTTGAAAGTTGGTGTCCTAGATAATTGTAAATCTCAAAGATTTTGTGCAGCAGAAGTCATTTGAATGATTTGAGTGATCTACAGAGGTTCTTTGGTTGAAAGAACTCTGTGGCTTATGACTTCTGTGGCATTGTGTGAGTGCGAGATACCAACCTATTTTTCTTCTTGATCGACGAATGTGATCTCTTCTGTTGTATTCTTAGCTTCCCCTTGACTTATAAATCTCTGTAGATTCAGCAAGGTCTCCTTTTTCGCTCCCCCTTGATCTAACAACCTTTGTAGGATTGATTTATGTGGTTTGAAACCTGCCTATCCATCTCTTGAAGCTTGTACTTTTACCAAAAACGTTTGAAAAACATTGGAGAGGATCGATAATTCTTCAGTAGAGAGAAATTATCCTACAGAGGTTTTTGGACCTCTGCCAGAGCCAGCAGAGGCTCTGTTACAGGAAATTTCTAATAACTAATAATTCATAAAACTTCTTGATCATCCAAAGTTTTTATGTTTTAAACATTTTTTTTAGGACATATTTAGAAATTTTTGTCCTGGAAAAACTGTTTTGGAAAAAGATTTTGTGCGACACATACCTTTTTAGAGTGTCTAGTTTGGACGACAGAGCCTCTTGTTGATCATAATCCTCCTTTGGCTCCCCCTTGAATGATCAACCTCTGTAGATCAATTTGAGGTCTCCTTCTGCTCCCCCTTGACCTATGCTTGAATCAATAGAGATAAATAATGCACAGAACATAGGTCAACCATATCAGAGGTTCTGTGGAGATTGTCATAGGATCTGAGCAATTCCACAGAGGCTCTGTGAAGTATAGAACCTTTGAAGGATGAGTCTTAAACAAAGTGTTTTAAGAGTCATAGTGAACTTTGAAGCCTGAGTCCTTAATAGAAGTATTAAGGAGTCCATTGTTTGCTGAAGAGTGAGTCCTGATCTGTAATGGTCAGAAGTCCTTTTCTGATGAAGCTCGAGTCTTAAACTGATTTGTTTAAGAGTCTTTTTCACTAAAGTGTGAGTCCTAAACTGATGTGTTTAGAAGTCCTTTTCTCCTCTGAAGAGCGAGTCATGATCTGTAATGATCAGAAGTCCGAGTACCTGCAAGACAGATCAAAGAACTTTTGGTACCCATATCCAAATGGGTCCTTTTTTGTTAGGATTTGGAGCTGTCTTTAGGTCCTCCGGTTTGCCAATCTCTGTTGGTTTGCCAACTTTCTTTCTATGACCTTTCTCATTTTGGGTCTTTGGATTTTTTTTTTGAAATGACCCATTTTGTACACAGAAAGATTTAGAGAAAAGGTTTCTTAATTGAAGCAGAAGATCAAAGCATTTATATGAATGAAAAGATGAAGGCTTTGTAGAAACAAATGGCTTTGGAGCATTTTTGTCAGGAATAGAGTTTTTGACTTTCCAAACCATTTTCATCTTTTTGTAAACAGAATTATTTGAATTTTTAGCACAAGAGTTTGCTAAGACAAGGTTTTTAAGCCTTTTAGCTAAAACATCTTTTTCTTTAAGGTTTAAATCAAATTTTCTTAGAAGATCTGATTTATACCTCTTCTCCAACATAATCTTATTTGACAAATCGGATAGTCTCTTTGTTAAATTTGACATTTCAGCTTTAAAGACCTTTCTTTCCTTCTCAAACTTGTCTTTCAAACACTTTGTTTGAAATCCTTCTCTCTTCACCTTTTCAGACTCTTTTCTTTCAAAATCCTGCTCTTTCCTCTCTTTTTCAAGAGATTTCTGTAATTTTGAGATTTTGAAAGAAAGTTCCATATTCTTTGTCTCAAGAAGAGTTTTCTCTTTTCCAAACTTTTCATTTTTACTGATTATAAGTTTTTCAAAGTTGGAAATCAGTTTAGAAAAGTTTAGACACTTAAGCTCAAGGCTTTTCTTCTCTTCTTTAAAAACAGTCTTAACTTCCTCAAACTTCTCTTTCTCCTTTTTACCAAGCTCTTCTACCTCAGATAGTTTCCTTTTTAGTTCAAGATTTTCCCAGTTTAGGAGTTTACCTGATTCTTCAAGCTTGGCAATGTTGTCTGAGTTAATAAGAATGATCTTGTTTCTTTCCTCTAATTCTTTCTCAAGAGAAGGAATTATTTTCTTAAAATTTGTGCTGAGTTTGAAATAATAATGAAAATCAGCATCAGCACTAAATTTTAGTCTTGACATATTGAATGAAGTTTTTAACGAAAGAAACAGTTTCTAGGATGTTACCAGATCGAATAAATCGAAAATGGCAGTAAAACAGAATCTGTTTGAAGGAATGAAGAATAGGTTAAGAACAGACAGTTTCTATCAAGAATCTTGTCTAAACGAGGATCACTTGATATTGAAAACCAAGCTTTGCTCTGATACCAATTGTTGGTTCCCTGATACGCTTAAACAAGATTATCAGATCTATTAGTTCGAGTTTATGTTTGATGCGGAAGCGTATTTGAAGAACTAACAGATATGTTTGATAGATTTAGAACACAATATAAATAAACAGTGAACATGAAATAATATCTCAAAGTTTACTGAATATATATATATATATCAAGAACAGATTTAAGAACAGTGAGTATGCAAAGCTTTAAACAGATATGACTCTAAATGTGCATAAGCTATGTGTTCTTGATGTTTGATTGAAGTGTTCTTGTTTTTCTGTTTTTGTGTTGTTGTGTGTTACGAAGAACTCAACATGAGTCTTCCTTTTATACTACTCTTAGAAGAGTATGAAGTAGGTTACTGTTCCTTTTACGGCATGAATAGTGAACTGGATGGTGTGAGCAGTGGACTGGATGGTGTGAGCAGTTGTTTGAGCCATGCGCATTTAATGGAGCAGATGTACTTTTGGTAAATGCATTAAATGGCGCAGACGTCTATTTTGTACCATGCCCTATTGAGTCCACTCAGAGCTTGACACGTGTTTTGACAGTACTTTTCCATGCAAGTTGATGAACAGGTCTTGGAACAGTTGCAAGATATTATAAATATCTTCCTAGTCTTTAGAGGACCATAGAGGCTCTGTAATGTGTTACAGAGGTTCTGCGGTCTGGTTCCTCTGTAGAGTAGTCTTCACCGGATTCCGAGTCTTTGGTTGTTTACTTCTGCAGAGCTTCTGTCAAGGGTGGCAGAGGTTCTGTGGCTCGGTCCTCTGTGAAGTCTTCTTGTCTTCTTGGTTCCTTGTCTTCCGATGTTGTCCGCAGAGGCTCTGTTATTGGCAACAGAGGTTCTGCGGTCTTGGTCTTCTGAAAGCGTCCTTCTGTAGTTTCCTCGGTCTTTGATCACTCTTGATCAAACTTCCTTTGATTCTTCTGAGATGCCCTGCAGAGCTTCTGTTGCACTCAGCAGAGCTTCTGTGGAAGTTCTTCTGTACTTGGCCATTTTTCAATACTTCTAATATTTCAGAATATTGGAGCTAACACTTCTCATTAAGGAAGAACCTCTATAAGCTGACAGGATTGCCTTATTCTTCTATTTTATCAGTTTTTCTTTTGTACTTGTAATTTATTTCGCTTGTACTTATAATCTTTCCACTTCCCTTTGTAATCTGATACGATGTTTAAAGAAAGATTTCAGCGAAAGTACTTTACTCCATCAGTAAAAAAAGATATCAGAAAACAGTAAAAGGGACAAATATTTTATGAGTTTTTTTTATCCTTATGTTTTCATTAAATAGAAATTTTCTCTGTTGCTATGTCATAATCAAATAGGGGGAGATTGTTGATCCAAACCCTCAGTGATTTGATAATGACCTTCTCCATTCTGCTTAGTGAAAATTGTAAGTAAACAATATGTATCAGAGTTTCACTACCGCTGATAAGTACTAAGACCTTACAGTACCGCTGATAGGAACTCTCGCTCTTTAGATTAAACATTCAGCGTAACTGTTCACCATAATGCTCTAAGCCTGTTCAGTCCTTATGGTGATCGCTGATAAGTTAGTTGTTTACTTATAATCCCTAAAGACAAGTTTCACGTCAACATAGGTTCTACACTGAAGTCGAAGATCAAGCTCAAGAACCAGCGACAAGTCTCCTAATGAACTGATGCGGATCAGCGAAGACTCAGATTTGTCAACTCAACGTGAAGTATCAAGTACAAGACTTCAGCTATCGCTGAACTTTATCATTCGCTGATATAGAATGATAGAGCGCTGAATCAACGAAAGCTGATCATGAAGTCCTCCGTACAAAGTACTTTTGTCTTAACCACCCTTGCACGTCTCCGTACGATATGTCAGAAAAGAACCTCCTTATTTTCTGAAATCGTACAACCACTCTGATACTACACTGTTCAAACATGCGGCTACTAAGGTTGTCTACTCAAGTTAGATCCTACAACCAATGAGTTGTTGCCACGTGTAAAGTATAAACTGCCATGCATTAATTGCATGCAGTATATAACAAGAAGACCTCACTTCATTTTGAAGTAACTTGCTAACTCTGGTCAAGTTCATCTTCTTATCTTGAGATAAGTTATTATTAGTAATTTCCTTCTCTTTCTTAGTGGAAGAAACTTAGTGTTCCAACTTGTTTAGATTTAGGTTTATCCTTAATCTTGTTCCGCAACAAGCTGTAAATTGTTAATGATATATCAATAAACAATTTAGAAAAGTAAAATCTGTGTGTTTGTATTCCTCCCCCCCCCTTTTTACAAACTTGTATAGCCCTTCGGGACCAACACTTATGTTTCATTGACCCAGTCTTCTTGTTTTCGGTGACTAAATCCAAGGACTCTTCCATTTACTTTTGTTTGTCCTTCAGATATTTAACCTTGTCTTCATGTTGGTAGAGAATACTAAATAAGTCATTTAGCTTTTCATCATCCATGTCTTGGGACATTTGTAACTGAATTAAGTAGGCATCCCATCCGGGCAACAAATTCTTGAAAAATTTGTAGTTGATCTCATATTCTGTCTTGATGACTCCATTCCTTCTTAGATCATTGAGGATGATGTTGAAGCGATTATACGAATCTTGTAATGTTTCACCCTCTCTTGCCTTGAACCCTTCATAAGCGTTTATGCTTTGATTCCTTTTAGTCCTCAGGGATTTTTGTGATCCCTCTAGTTGCCTCTCTAACTCCTCCCAGATCTCCTTTGTGGAATCTCTACTATCTACCCGATTGTAGATATCATTAGGAATAGCCATGGTCAAGTAAGTAAGCACGTGTTCATCAATAGCAATTTGAAGTTTATCTTGATCATTAAAGTTCCGGTATTTCTTGTAGACGATCCTTTCTAGTACAAATGGAGTTGTGTCAGTAGCGGGTATAGAAGCAACAACAATATGTGGCTTATGAGGTCCTTTTATAATAGAAGTCATCAGATCCCTGTTAGATTGTTGAGAAGTTGAATCATTTGCTTGTTCCATTGCGGATATTAATCAATTGTAGAACTGGTGGCTTTGACTTAGATCCCATACTCAATAAATCTCTAGACATGGTTACATAAGTAGTCAAACACTAGAATGTGATCGTTTCCAGAAGTTCAGACACCACAGTGTAAAGATTACACTGATAAAAGCAATACATTCAAACTTTTCGCAGGCCACTAAGATGGAAAAGTTTTCGTATCCTTCTATAAAACCTTTCGTAGACCAAAGTTTTCGCAAACAACTTCTGACGAAAAGAAAAGTTCACTTATCACCCTTCTTGCGAAAACAAAGTTTTCGTAGCAAACCCTTGCGAAAACAAAGGTTCACGTACGAAGCTCCTTGCGAAAACTAAACTTTTCGTAGCCTTGAGTTGCGAATAGAAAGTTCTCGGGACCTTCTTCTTGTGAAAACTTGAACTTTTCTTAGATGCACCTTGCGAAAACCTCTGAATAACTCCCTTGAGTCTTGCGAAAACTTCTATGAGTTTTGCGAAAACTCTATGAACTTGTGAAAACTCCACGAACTTGTGGAAACTCCACGAACTTGCGAAAACTTCAAGAAAATCAGATTTTTGGCCATAACTTTTTCAATTTCAAGAATTTTGATATGAAACTTTTTCAGACTTGTTCGAAAAATGATTTCGAGCAACTTTTTAGTTATTTTCAATCACTAAAAACTACAAACCACACGACTTTCGATCCACAACAGTAGAATGAAGTTTTTCGAACTCAGAGTCACGAATCCATAAAATTCTCTCAATCCTCTGTGAATTAGGCTTAGATCTCTAAAAAGAAAAGGTTCTAAATACTCTGCGAAAACCTTGAAAAAGTCGAAGAATCCAATTCTGATCAGAATACTCTGCGAAAACCTTGAAAAAGTCCAAAAAATCTCAAAATTCTGTCATGTTTGATCTGAAATGTGTCTAAAATCCGTTTAGCTCCGATACCAAATGAAAATGTCTCAGATTCTAGTGAGAGAAACAACAATCAATGTACAAATCTAGAGAGACAGAACTTGTCATCCATATATTGCAAAGACAAAAATTACAAGTTTCTCAAGTGAGCAAGGTTACAAGAAATGAAGTAAGGTATGCTACTTAGAGTAATTCATGACAAGCCATGACTTTACTTAGCATTGCATAGAAATATACTGTTTAAAGCACATAACATTGACTAACTGCCTGATTACAACAAATAATGCTTTAACACTTCAAATAATAAAAACCCACCAAATAACTCAACAATTGATAATTTCATGTAAATCGTATAAACACTTTAAAATTGACATTTTTGGCATGTACAACGTTTTCACAAATCAGCTTGAACTCACCTTGCAAAATTTAGGCTAAATCTAGATTTTACCCCATTTTCTTCCTTGACGAACTTGAATCCATGAGCAACCTTCCAAATAAACCAAGATCCACAAACTCCCAACACAAAACCAACAAAACCAAGTGTTTAGAATCATCCTCCAAACATCTTACACCAAAATCTTCATTTTGACGCAAAACCCTAATTTTGACCTAACTTTTCTCAAAATAGTCAAAACCGAAATTGGAGAAATAAAACACTAGGAAATCATCAATGGAGCATTTATAACTCATAAAAGAAGTTTGGAAATGGAGGGGATGAACGTACCACTTAGTCTTTGGTGAAAACCTAGAAAACCTTAGCCACCACCTTAAAGAAATGGATAAAGATGATGAACTCTTGACCCTAGCTTCCAATATTTAACTTGATGATGATTTACCACTTTAATTTTCAATGATTTAAGCCATTAACGCCCTAAAATCGAAATGAATGGGGTAGAAACATTCTTGGGAGGTTTTGGGAGAGAAAGGGAAGATATTAGAAGTGGGAAATGAGACAAATGGCTGAAAACCCGACTTTATGTTGTCTGGTACCTTAGTGCTACATTGCCATGCGACATTGTCGGTTGCAAAGTCGCTGGGGTGAACCAGCCTTTTGCCACTTTGCTGCTACTATGACAAGTGCGACTATGACACTGTCATAGTCGTCGGGCATTGTTGTCGGACCCGTACCAAGTCCCAAAACTCGACTTTTTCTACGCCAATACTCCCAATACTCTTTGGGACTTTAAGTAATGATTTCCTAACATAAGTCCCACCATTTACAAGCTGTAAAAACATTCTGGTAATATTTACTTACCAAAATTACAGGTGTTACAATTCTCCCAACCTTAAAAGATATTTCGTCCTCGAAATCTAGTTCTTACACCAGGCATTCAGATACTACAATCAATATCAATTGAATTTCCTCGACCTCCGAAGATAGCTCAGTCCGCTCCCGCTGTGTTTAAACCTTGAAGGAAGGATTTCCATGAATGACAAGATCCTGTGATCCAATTTCCCACACGCCACTCAAACTGTGTGAGGAACATGAGTTTAACCAAACACACCCCACAACACGGAGCACAAGCCCGACTGTCTTGACATCTGCACATCTGGGAGGGTGTCTTTCAGAGATATACTCCCATATATCCTTGTTTCTCCCAAAACAACCACTTCCTTCTCCAAGAATGCAATCTTTGGCCCAATCCATTCTTAGACGACAATAACCACATGTTGACAAAACTGTCGTATCGATCCCCATACTGATTCTTACGTCTACTATCCATTACGATACATTACACTCATATCAGAGTGAACTTGTAACTTTTCCCATGTAGTTCTTCCCAACCTTAGAATGATCCACACCATCTTAACAGTAATTCACACTTCATCTACTCAATTACACCACATCTGTTCAAAATGAATCCACTCTTAAATTCCCTAATAACCCACATTAAACCGGGATACTCTTCCCCTTGCATTACAACATTTTGATGTATTTTGCACTCGTTTATCCAACCATAAGCAGACACCTTCGAATCAGAGTAATCACTATCACGACGATAATTTAACCCTAGCAATAAAAATCCCTTCAGTAATAGATTTTCACTTATGGTCCGTCTCGACACTCTCACTAAAGTTTCTCAACAATTCACATCACAAAGTACTCTTCGACTCATTCTTTACACAATTCCCCAATAAATGGCTCAAATCAGATCTACACACCCTGATATTACACTCCAAAACTCACAAGATACGGTCAGCACCAAATATCCACTGTATCTCCTTTAGCTTTACCATTCCGATTCTGGACTATCGGGTTAGATTTTAGAAGGTACAACTTCACTTCAACTTCCAATTCAAGGTTTAACACAACGGAGACTTACTTCCTAAGTTATCTAAAATTTCCATGAGCCTAATCCGTCCATCACCTAAAGTACATTGACATTATCAAACTGAACCGCTCGGATTCCCATACCACCAAAAGTCGGACTATCCAACACTTACACTAACAAGGCCCTCCAAGCCTCACTCTTCACAAGGGTTTCTTAGCATTCAAGGTTCTAACGAGTTCAAGGTTTTCAAGTGTAAGACTCAACAGATATGCGAATCGGAAATTTTGTAAGACTTTTCAAATGCAAAATCTTTATAACAACTAATTGTTCGTGTAAAAATCTGCTATGGCTTTCTCGATAGTTGTGCAAAGTGGACATACTCGTCACACATATGAAAAATCATTTTGAAATCTACTTGATCACTATTCAAGTTACTAACAGAACGCAAAAGTGTGCTCAACAAACTTTTAAAATGGACCGCTATGGTCCTAGCATGTACTTATTTATGCCATGCATACATAATACTTTTTCTGAAATAAAATAGTATGCAACAGATGGTTTATACGAAACTTCAAAAGTGGGAAAACCCACATAATCATGCACAAAAAAATTCATTTAGTCGCATAAGGGCACAAAATAAAATTTCCCAACGAGACCCGCATACATTAATGTACTTTGTAGAATGTAAGGAAAAAGATAAGTGCACGCGACTTGATTGATGCGTAAAATAATTTAAATCGACTTCAAATTTCAAGCCGTACATACGATATGTATAATTTTTCCAAGACAGTGGCCATAGTGTCGTGTATGCCAGTAAATCAATATGATGCATTCGCGTGAAACAAAAAGTAACGTACCAATAACCGAAAATGCATAAAGCAAAACTTTAAGATAAACTATCATGGTACTCTTATATACTTACTCACGCCATAGGTATAAATCAATTCGTGTGGAACGAAATATGCTAGCACAAAACTCAAAAGTGAAATCACACACTATCAAGACCCCAAAACGTCTCTTTTGGTTGTGAAAATACATGCTCAATAAAACTCGTAAATCAACACACGCTAAAATTCACGCCTATGCATTTCAAAGTTCATCCATGCGTCGCAACGCGTCATAAAATAATGTTTTATAAGACTCAACAAAACTCCCATGAAAATCAATGGCATTCAAACAGTCAAATGGTGCCAAAATTTTCGTTTCCAATACTCAAATCACATAAGACAAAGTTATGACTAAAATATCATAATTCCAAAAACATTTCTTTTGTTGCAATACGATATAAAGTAACACTTCTCAACAAGACCCACATGGAATAAAATTCTCAATAAAACTCAAACACCAAAACAATGGAAATAACTCTTCACTCAAAACATTGACAAACGTGAAGGAGATCCAATATCAAAGTCGTGAGTCATAGTCACTGGTACAAGACCTTAATCAACATTAAAATATGGATATCACAATATCCGAAAATAGTGTTTGGCAACATTTTCCAAGATCTCGCAACGTATCCAATGAAACAAGTTTATGCATGTTTTAAATCATGGTTTAAAATCTTGTGCGTGCTAAACATTTTCCAAGATCTCGCAATAGAACACACATGATGATTTGGAAACATGAAAAATAATTGATGCAATTTATTTCAAAATTAAATTTCGTGCATGAATTTGATCGGCACTCAACGTCTCAAAACTACACGCCTCAATTTCCCAAATCACATTACCGTCATTCGAATGCTTAAACATCTCAAAGTAATAACTGGAACTAAATCGATTAATCTTAATATTTCTCCTCGAATTAAGGTCGATCCAATAAGCCTATGGTTATAATCCAACCAATAACTCTGACCCGAAACGGTCAACTTAATGAAATCATCAATTTTACTGTCACTCCAAGTGATAATGCCAAAATCGTCAATCTCTTCTAACGGCTACTCGCCTAGAAACTTCTTCACTACCCCATCGATCATCACATCGAAGTAGTTCAAGCACACACATGTAACATGTAAGTTCACCAATGCACTGGCCAGGTACAGTTATCATACATGATCATTCTTGCTACCCTCGTCATGATTCATGATTCTAATGAGTTTATCGACCTCAAAATATCTTATCTTAAAGTGTCTTATCGTGCAATCTCACTTACTTTCACTTAGAAAATGCTAGTTTGAGTCTAGGTATCTGAAATCAACACCTAAATCTCTCAAACTTAAGCTCTGATACCAACTCGTAACATCCTCAAATTTGGATAGAGCAAATACATTAAATTTTTCAATATTACATCTAAAAGAATAGAATTTCTTCCAACAAATAGATACCCGAAATACCTTAAATTAAATTATATAATTAATGTCAACAAATAATAGCCCAAATCTTATACAAAGACTAAATCAAGATCGGGTGTTACTAAAACTCTAGACTAGTCGCTCAATTAAAGGTAAAAATCGTAGAGGATTGGAGATGCTCAATGGGAATTTCGGAGTTCAGCATCATCAGCTTTTTCAGTTCAGACTTCAGATCAGGTTTCACGGGCTTATTGGTATTAATTGCTCCATTAAGCTGTTCCTCAGGTTCAGATCTCAAGTGCAGTTTTATCCTCTACTTGTTCAAATCAGACCACTGAAGTTACATTTATGGTTATGGTCTTATTCTCTTGGCTTGAACATAGAGTTTTTTGTCCAATGGCTGCAGGCCAATTTGGCCATCGCCTGGTACAGTACAAGGTTTAATGTGGCTCAATTATTTTGATCCATGATCAATTTTGTATTCATAGTGATCTCATGATCGATTTTATTTTCATCGTCTGATCAGATTAAGCTTTGGTCCTGTTTGGGCTAATCATCAGCATATTTCACTTTTGGTTTTGATAAAGGATTTTAATGGCAGTAGGTACCATCACAGATTTCACTTTAATCGAATGGTTTGCTCTTCGATGGATAGAAATTTGGAGCATTTAGGTTTGTTTGAATATTGGATTTGGATTAAGGGGAAGGTAATTTGTCTTCAAAGATCGATGAGAAGAATCAACAACAGCAGTTTTCTGATTGAGTTGAATGATTTGGAGTTTGTCGATTTTTTGGAAGCTCATGATTTTGTTATGGATGATTCTGGATTCGATTGGAACCCTAATAAGAATTTATGGGGAAGAAAGGTTTTAGGGAAGAACAAGGATTTAATTATTTTTAGATGTAACCTTAATGGAAAACGATGGATAAATCGATCTTTGCTTCTGGATTTGTCGTTATTGCTGCTCCCTAATGATTGGTTTTGGCTGTTGTTTTTTGATAAAGAGATATGTTCTTTCTTGAGTAAGGATTTGGACCACATTGAGTTTTTGGGCTTTAATCAGATGAGTATGGATGTTGGACCTTTGGTTTGGGCATCTTTTTTGCTCAATGGGGATAAAGGGTTTTGGGCTACTAATACTTTTTAGGCTGAGAAAGTTTTAAATTAGGTGTTGGATCTTTCTTGTTGGGGTTCTTGGGCCTTCCTCGGCTTGGGACTAGATTGGTATATGCAGTCCAATAGCTTTTTAAATGTGTTGGACTTGTTTTATAATCCTTCTTACTTGGGCTTAGTTTTTTTTCAAGATTTGGGCTTTTAACTCCTATTAATGTTTAGAGTTAGGCCTCTTTTAAGTATAATCCCTAAGCATTTCCTTGGCTTGCATTTTGTAATCCGGAGGGTATGCCCTTCGTAATTTTGTAATTTCTTTTTCTTTTAATAAAGTTTTTCCAAGGGGTTCCGTCCCCTTTTTCCAAAAAAAAAACTCTAGACTAGTCGCTAACTCCAAATACGGAAACATCACTCAATAGCTACATCCTTCTCATGCGTCTAACTAGCATTTCACTCTTCACGGTGTCGCTAAAACCAAACCCCCAACCGGGGCCTATTGCACATACCGACATATAAAAAGGTTAGGCTAACGCCTAGTGAGTTCAAGAGTTTTCATCAACATTTATATATACATTTAAAACGGAAAGAATATTATTTGAATACCATTTGCCACTATGTAAAATATTTAGAGGAAATAGCAATGTCTTTTCTAAGAATCTCATTTTCCATGATAAAACGTTTAAATAGAAAACATCTTGAAAACATGGAACCAAACTCAATAACCCACGCAAGGCATAAATATAAATAAAATACAAATACCAAAACATGGAGATAATCATGCAAGCAAACCTTAATATATGTGGAAGGGTTCCAATATTAAAGTCATCGCTTGCAATTACTCGCACAAGGCTCAAACGGTATTAAAACATGAATATTACAATATCTGAAAATAATATTTGACAACCACGAGGGAGACCAGTATCCATTGAGAGTGCAGGACACATAAGTATGTCACACATACAATGTTAATCGTATAACACTTCATGACTAGATGTTCAAATGTTCCTATGATTCCTCGCCAAGTTTCACCTCAAGAGACTGTTGAACTTAGTGTCCATCCCTAGGACTTCCACCACAAGGCTCGACACATTGTAGGACTACTTGTTCAAGGCATTACGTCAGCGGCGAAGATCCTAGTACTCACCTCCAAGGTAGCACTTCCAGACTCAACCCTCCTTGTGACCACTTGGAAATTTAAGGTCATAAAACATGTGTCTCGGAGTCCAACCCCGCAATACCCATTCAACCCTATAAACAAGATTGGCTTATATGCATAAGGATTCAAAGCATCATAGTCTAACAATTACATGACTCCCAAAAGAATGTCCAACATCTTCAACACATGTAATTTAATAAATAAATATGACTAAAATGCATATAAACTCAAAACTCAACATAGAGTAATTTATATCGGACCAAAGTCCCCAAGACTCACTTAAGTAAAATATGAGCCAAAGGCTCACAATTCAATTGATCAATAAATAAAGGTCATTAATACAATAAAAAGCATTTTATTGGCGTATATGTAAACACATACCTCAAAGATGTGATTAATCCAAAATCTCGTCATTTAATGAGTCAAATCATTTTCCAAATAACTCATACCCTTAGAATTCCAAAATGACCCATACCAATTAAGTATGCATATTTCCAACAAACACTAAAAGTGAACTTTTACCAAATAACTCCATTTACGCAACAAATCATTGATACACTTTCATTGAAACTCAAACTCATAAAGAAGTTTGGAAATGGAGGGGATGGACTTACCATTTAGGTTTTGGTGAAAACCAAGAAAACCCTAGCCACCACCTTACAGAAATGGATAGAGATGATGAACTCTTGATCCTACCTTCCAATCTTTAACTTGATGATGATTTACCACTTTAACTTTCAAAGATTTAAGCCGTTAATGCCCCAAAATCGATCCAGTGAAGTAGGAACATTCTTGGGAGGTTTTGGTAGAGAAAGGGAAGAGATTAGAAGTGAGAAATGAGAGAAATTAGCTGAAAACCCGACTTTATGTTGTCTGGTACCCCAGTGCTACAATGCCATGTGATATTGCCAGTGGCAAAATCGTTGGTGTACCATCCACTTTGCTTCTACTATGACTGTCATAGTCGACGGGCATTGTAGCCGGACCCGTACCAAGCCCCGAAACTCGACTTTTTCTACGTCAATACTCCCAATACTCTTAGAGAAATTAAGTAATGATTTCTTAACATAAAACCACTATTTACAAGCTATAAAAACATTCGGGTGATATTCCTTACCGAAACTACTAGTGTTACAGTTAAAATCAAAATTTAAAATGAAAGATATCAGTGAAGCTCGTGTTATTCTTGACATGGAAATTGGTCGGAATAGAAAGTCCCAGTTAATACAAAAAAGTTATATTCAGAATATTTTGAAGCGGTAAAATCTTGATGGGGCCATGTCGGCTTATGCTCCATTTCCATGACACATCAAGATTACAAAAGACGTTTGTCCGGTAGACGATGTTGGAAAGGCAGAGATGGCAAAGATTTCGTATGCTAGTACAGTCAGGATTCTCATGTATGTTATGCACTCATCCCAATCTTGCACATTTCGTTACTTGAAAGGTACAAACACTCATGGCCTCATTTATGGTATGCAAACAACTATGATATAGTCAGATACTACTATTCAGATTAGGCAGGTGATCATGTCAATTGGAAATCCACTTCTGGTTATCTTTTTACATTAGGAGGAACAATTGTTAGTTGGGAATATCAATTATAGTCTGTTGTTGCATTATCTACTACCGTAGCTGAACTTATTGCAGCGGCCAAGTCTTCTAAGGAAGTGGTTCATTTACAGGTACTCTTGATTGGTTTGGGCTTCAAGCACTCTGCTGTCTGTATTAATTATGATAATCAGAGTGTTATATATTCACTTGACTACAAATTTAGCATTCAGTTCTAGAACGAAGTACATTAATGTGTGTGATGCATTTCTGGTAGCTTTGCATGATGCATATGTTGTGTATTTGAAGAAAATATTTTCTGAAGATAATGTTGTCGACATGTTCAGTAAGTCGTTACCGCCAGCCGCATTCGAGCACCGCTCGAATTTAATCCAGCTCAGATAGTGTTAAGGTGTCGTTTGGCACCTTGTGGGATAGATGAGAATATTGCTACATATGACATAGCGACATCTTTGGGGAGTTATTACTTGGTACGTGTTTTTTTGGGTTGCTTAATTCGTTTGTTTTATTGAGATTGCTCACTTGAGGATTTTTGCTTTTGATTTTGACGGGTGTATGGTCGAGCTGAAGCGCGTCATGGTAAAAATGCATTATGTTACCTCGTGTCAATCTTTATCACCTATTTGTTCGTGTTCGTTCATGTTTTGTTTTGCCGGGTAATATGCACATCATGGTGGAGTGTTGAAAAACTTAAATCAGATAAAACATTTCATTAGATGTTGTACAGTTAACCAAGAATAACGTACATGTATTTGATGCATTCAGATGTGGATTAATTAGAGACACACATTTAATTATTGCGCTCCAAGACGAATGATTGCATGGTTGACAACTTGCATGACAACTAGAATGCATGAAAGGAAAGCACCAGTACACCTTTCTGCAAATCCTCTTCTCCAAGCTTTGCTTTTCCTTTTATATGACAACCCATTTTTGTCTTTGTGCTCATCTCCATCAATATATATATATATATATATATATATATATAGAGAGAGAGAGAGAGAGGGCCCTTCTTTTGTTAACCAGTCATTTAGTGTTAACTGTATTAACTAGTCTAGACTATTAATCATCAAAATCAATGGCTAAGATTAAAAACATTTTTTAATTCATATTTAAAATAAACACACGACTGATTTCATTTGAAGCATATATGCATAGGGTTATTATTGTCATTTAACAAATCTGGGTAACTATCAGATAAGGAAACAATTAACCCAATCGCTACATTTAAGGACCTGATAACTCATATCTAATTGATTTAGAAACAAAAATACCAAACACGTACTCTCTCTCCAATCTCGATTCATTACTCCGCCGTCTGATCTGTCCCAAAAGTATCAAATTTCAAACCAATATCTTTGATGGGTTTTCATTAGATCCAGCACAACTATGTGTTCTTCAATTTCTGGAAGAATGACTGTTTCTTTTCTGCTAGTCTTCGGTTTTTCCGACAATACAGTCGTCGGAACAATCTCGTTTGACTTCCAGACACTTTCTCTGAGCAGCTTGAAGCTTTTTGGTGACGCTCACTTGGTCAACACCAGCATCATGCTCACCCGCGACCTTGCCGTTCCGAACTCCGGCGCCGGAGGAGTTTTATACAATAAACCCGTGAAGTTTACGCGGCCGGGAACCGGGATTCCGGCGAGTTTCACCACTTTCTTTTCGTTCTCTGTCACCAACTTAAACCCTGATTCCATCGGTGGTGGTTTGGCTTTTGTGTAATACCTCGGGTAAGTTCGTTAGTTAAATGTTAGTTTCGTTAAATTTATTTAACTTTATAGTTGATGTTTAGGGTAAGTTTGGGTTAAATTAGGAGTTAAGGGTGTTTTGGGTCATTAATGGATAGCTTAGGGTTTAAAGGGTAAATATTGGTTAGATATTATCCCTTAGTTAAATAAGATATTTCACAAACAGCAAATATCTAGATTAAGGTGTGTGTGTGTGTGTGTGTGTGTGTGTTTGGAGAGAAAAGAAGCAAAAGAAGAGAAAGGAGGTTAAGGCTTCAAGTTGGTGTGCTTGGAAGTGAATCTGAGGTATGTCTATTTGTATTTTATGTTTGTAATTGGTATTAGAAGGTTTCTATCGGAGTAGAAACATCATTTACATAACTGGTAATAATTCAGTCGAATTCTGGGTGAAATTGGGATGAACTGTCAGTTGTTTCCGGATAAAATGAATGTGTCAGGTAGTTTCTTGGGTGGTGTCCGGGTAAAATGTTGATAGTGTCCGGTAGTCCTTTCTTGCAGGTATCCGGATGAATCGACTAACCAGGTAAGTCCTATTTTCTCTAGTTTCCGGATGAAATGAGATACCGGATGATGTCCGGATTGCTTTAGTATCCGGGTGTTATCCGGATTGGTAATGTTATCCAGAAAGTTGGTGTTGTCCGGATTGTTAGTGTTATCCGGATTGGTAATGTTATCCGGAAAGTTGGTGTTGTCCGGATTGTTAGTGTTGTCCGGAAAGTTTGGGTTGTCCGGGAACTTTTGCTGTTTGGCCAATTTTGAGAGTTTAGATGCTGTCGAGTATTCCGTAACCTGTGTTTTGTTAATTATTGGATAGGGAATGAATGAGGACTGAATACTGAGGACTTAACTTAAGTACGGGTTTGAGGGAAATAATTGAGAATAGGATTTAGATAAGTTTATCTAAAGTTCTTGGTCATAGTAAGTCTTGGGCATTCTATTTGGTAAAGGGATATATGTACCTATTTGTTTCAGATACTGTGAATCGGAGGTGAAAGCTAAATCTGTTGGAAAAGACCGGGAAGAGTTTTGTTAAGAAAACAAGTGAGTTTTTACTTAAAATGTTTTCTAACTGGAATACATATATGTGAATAAGTGTAATATTGTGCATATGATGTTTATATGAGTATTACACTGCATGAGTGCTAGTTGGCCGGGCTTAGGACCGGTGTATGTTCGCTGTACAGAGGGACAGTGGTGTTGGCTGTATTCAGTACAGTGGTGTAAATTAATTAATTGGCTCGCAACCAATTAATATGGCCTAGAGAATGAGATGGAAAGATACATGAAGCATGAGTTTTAATTGGTATTCCTATGTGAATTATGTGTATGATGTTGTGCAAATGGTTTTTAACTAACGGGGATTTTCTCACTAGACCTCAAGGTCTAACCCTCATTTTGTTTTAAAAATATGTATTCCAGGTCGTGGATCGAGTAAGAGCAAATAAGAAGGTTAAACCGAGAATAGCTTTTGGGAGGACTATGTAGTTGAAGACTATGATGTGTTTTAGTAGTTACAGCATGTTATTAGAAATGATGTTAATTTACTAAGTAAACATTTGTAATGATGTATTGAATGTTTGTAAAGACTAGGGGACCGTATTTGTTATATAATGTATATTTGTTATGTAACGACATTATGAAATATATGTTACTTGTTGTATGTTTGGGATCCGGGTTGTTACATTTTGTGACAACTTAAAGGAAGAATATTATCCTCGACAGATGTTGAGAGGGGGGAGAAGGTCATGTGACTGGGTTCTAGTATTAACACTAAAATTTAAGTAGGTTTTTAATGTTCTTACTGCTAGTTCTTCTTGTTAATATTCATGTGAAATCGTTTTCCTTTTGTTGTGATTTCTAGTGAAAATGAAAGTGGTTTTTTTGTTGAATTTGTTTGTTCATTGTTTAGTAGATTTGATTATGGATAATAATCGAGATTATGGATAATAATTGAGAGTGAGGTTGGAGGTGGAGGAAGAAGGGATGAAGGAGGAGAGTAATTAGGTTGAGCCGTTGGATGGTTCTTGAAGTGCATATATGCAATTCTAATAAGTGCATATATGCAATTCTATGATGTGCATATATGCAATTCTAAGAAGTGCATATATGCAATTCTATGATGTGCATATATGCAGTTTTAAATGCATATATGCACTTTTTTGATCTTCATATATGCAACTGATGTGCATATATGCACATACGCTTTGCATATGATTATTTGTCATGTTGGTTTGATTATTCTTATGGATACACGCTATTTTGTTTATGTGCATATATGCAGGTTTACACAAATTTATGGTTGAGCATATATGCAAGTTTACATAGATTTATGGTTTACACAGAATTATGGTTGTGCATGTATGCAATTTTACATATATTTATGGTTTACACAAATTTATGGTTGTGCATGTATGCAATTTTACATAGATTATGGTTTACACATAGTTATGGTTGTGTATATATGCAATTTTACATAGATTTAAGGTTGTGCATATATGCAGCTTTACACAAATTTATAGTTGTGCATATATGCACTTTTTATCTTCATATATTCAACTGATGTGCATATATGCAATTCTCTGATGTGTATATATATGCAGTTCTAAGGTATGCATATATGCAGTATTAATATGTGCATATATGCAATTGTATGATGTGCATATATGCATTTTTATGATGTGCATATATGTAGTTTGAAATCGTGCATCTATGCAAAAAAAACGTGAAAAGAATCTCTGGAACGTGAAGATGAAGATTATGTTTGAAAATGGGTTTTAGATGATTAAGATTATCATTAATAATTACCAAAAATGAAAATGGGTTTTAGAAGATTAAGATTGTCATTAATAACTACCAAAAATATCTTGTGCATGAAATTAGGAAACTAAATAACCCATAAATAATTAAAATTCTGAAATTCCTAAACTACCCCTAACAAACCAGTAACCTATCTTGATTCCTATTGGTCCAAAAAAGTTAACATGGATAACACTAATTAGACGGTTAACAAAACAAGGGGACCATATATATATATATATGAGTGAATTGTGGATTTGGTGCTGTGGTTTTGTGATTTCTTTGCCCATGGTCCTCATTCTATGTTTATTATGTATATGGTCCTTGTGGTATACAATCTATTGTGACTAAGGTCCCTCACCACTAACACCGCTAACTTTTAGTGGTTAAAGAAATCTTCTGTAAGGATATTATTGTCATTTGTGTTTCCCTCTCAATAACCCTATTCACATATTACAAATCTGAGGTACCAAATCCACAATTGATTTATATATTTTATTTACTGAGGTATATTCGTTTGTATAAGGAAAAAAGTATACATTATGTTTTATATATATTGTAATATTACTTTTCCAGTAAGTTTGTAATGTATGATCTATTGTCATAGTTATAAAAAGATGATGTTTTCTCTTTTATTTTGAATTCATGTTTTTTTAATCAAAAGAGGAAAATATATTTTAGATTTTTTATTAATAATAAAATGGTCCTCACTCTATAATTGCTTATTTTAAGGTTTAACAAGCACCACATCCACAATTCACAATTCACTCTATTATCTAATAGACATGCATATATTGATATCACCTTAAAAATAAGATACACAAACAAACTTTTAAAATAAGAGAAAAACCTTAAAAATAAGAGACAAACAAACCTTAAAAATAACCCATCAAAGTAACAATTGTTTGATATCCAACATTATATCTCAAAAAAACAACCCATCAAAATAATAATTGTTTGATATGAACATTACATACCAAAAAAGACAACCAATCAAAATAACAAATGTTTGATTTCAACATTACATCCCAAAAAAAACAACCAATGTTTGATATCACAATAGTTTACTTCCTTTCCCAATAGCTTGACTCAACTCTTGTGCTGTCTTTCTTCTTTTTTTTACCTTGGTCTTCCTACTTGTGTGTGATGTTTCGGTGGAATTAGTGTTGATGGACAACTAGACGTGGGCCACATCAATCTACTAGTTATAGGACTTACTTTGAAACTATACATGGCCTTCCATGAATCTACCCTATATATTGGATGAACCCAATCTTCACGTAACACATTTCCACCATTTACTGTCATTTTCCATATTGTAGCCACCGCAAGCTTACACTGTATCCCGGTTAACTCCCAACATCTACAAGAACAAACTTTTTTTTTACATCAACCACACATTGGTCCATCAAAGGGCCACTTACCTGGTATTGATCTCCTCCATTCCAAATAACTTTGTATTTTGCAACTTCTGTCTTGATGGATTTTAGCATTTTTCTAGTTGTTGGTGTAAGTGGCTCATGTGCTTTGTCAATCAATTTCTGGACGTTGGCAATTCTTTTCATAAGATATTCCCTTATATACTCCAAGGCGGTAACGATGGGTTTGTCCCTCGCATCCACAAGTTGTTTATTGAAAACTTCGCACATATTGTTGAGTAATACATCACTATGACTGATACCTGTAAAAGTTCACACTATTAAAAATCGACACTATTGAAAACAAGGAAAAAAGAAGAGGTTGTATTTAATCTACTATTATACTATTGAAAAAAAAGTAACAAGTACATGGTTTGTTTCCATAAATTCCAAAACTCACGTGATGGCAAAAGAAAAGTAACAAGTACATGGTTTCACTTTAGGCCATAAGACATGATGCCAACATGACATCATGAAACCATGACAAATTCAACATAACTTATTTCATGGGATTTTGTTTCAAACATGTATATATATTTCATGGAAAAAGTAACAGGTACATGGTTTCCATAACTTATTTCCAGTAAAAGTCCATAACTGCAATGTTTCAAACACGTAAATATATTTGTTTACCATTACCTTTAAAATGAGATTTTGTCCAGTGTTGTGGGGGAATTTGTTTCAGCCACTTATAAGCTTCATCATTCAATTTTTTCAGTTCCTCCATGGCTTGGTCAAACAGTGGTACTGTACATGCTCTTGCAGCTTTCCATAAGAGATCTTTGTATGCTTTTCCCTTCCAGCCACTTTGTTTCATGTTCTCGTGTATATGTCTCACACAATATCTATGATCAACATATGGAAACAATTTTGCAATTGCTAGTATAATTCCCTATATTGAAAAGATTTCACATTTAACACAATAATTATAAAAGCAAACCATAAAACTATGCATATAACAATAATTGGAATAGTACCTTTTGCCGGTCACTTATAAAAGTGAAATTTGAATTGATAGACAAATCAAGATCATCTCCAAGTTATTCTAAAACCCATGACCATGATTGTCTCGTTTCAGCCTCCACTATAGCATATACTGCCGGATATATACCATTGTTGGGATCAATACCAACTACCGTTAAAATTTGACCCAGAAAAGGGCCTTTCATAAATGCACCGTCTAGTCCCAATAAGTTTCTCAGTCCCGCTTTAAATCCCTTCTTCAAAGCCCCCAATCAAATATATATCTCTTTAAACTGCCTTGTGGTACTTGATATACTAACCTCACTTTCCACTTCCAATTTAACCATGGTTTCTGGGTTTGTTCGTTGCAATTCACAGATGTAGTCCCTCAAGTAAGTGTATTGCTCGACATAATCTCCTCTTACCTTCTTACTGCCATTGCCTTTGCCCTAAAGGTCTTATGTTGGGAGACCTTCACTGCAAACTTCTTTTCCAAGTCTTCTTGAAGTGATTTAGTGTAATACCCCGGGTAAGTTCGTTAGTTAAATGTTAGTTCCGTTAAACTTATTTAACTTTATAATTGATGTTTAGGGTAAGTTTGGGTTAATTTATAAGTAAAAGGTATTTTGGTCATTAGTGGATAGTTTAGGGACTAAAGTGGTAAATTGGATTAGATATTATCCCTTTAGGACTTCAGCTAATTCAGAATTCAGCAGATATTTCAGTGTGTGTGTGAGTGTTTTGAGACCAAAAGAGAAGAAGAAGAAAGCTAAGGTTAAGGCCTAATTTGAAGTGCTTGGAAATGAAATTAACGTATGTTCCTTTGTAATTTATGTTTGTAATTTGTATTGGAAGGTTTCTATCGGAGTAGAATCATCAATTTCACATATAGTAATGATTCAGTCGATTTCTGGGTAGAAAATGGATGAACAGTCAAAGGTTTCCGGATAAGATGAATGTGTCCGGTAGTTTCTTGGGTGGTGTCCGGGTAATATGTTGATAGTGTCCGGTAGTTCTTTCTTGCAGGTATCCGGATGAATCGACTACCCGGGTAAGTCCTATTTCCTCTAGTTTCCAGATGAAATGAGATACCGGATGATGTCCGGATTGCTTTGGTATCCGGGTATTATCCGGATTTGTTATGTTATCCGGAAAGTTAGTGTTGTCCGGAAAGGTTGCGTTGTCCGGATACTTCTGCTGTTTGGTCAATTTGGTGAGTTTAGATTCTTTTGAGTATCAGTAACCTGTGTTTTTTAATTATTGGATAGGGAATGAATGAGGACTAAATACTGTGGACTTAACTTAAGTACGAGTTTGCGAGAAATAATTGAGAATAGGATTTAGATAAGTTTATCTAAAGTTCTTGGTCCTAGTAAGTCTTGTGTGTTCGATTTGGTAAAGGGATATCTGTACCTATTTGTTTCAGATACTGTGAATCGGAGGTGAAAGCTAAATTCGTTGGAAAACACCGAGAAGAGTTTTTGTTAAGCAAACAAGTGAGTTTTTATTTAAAATGTTTTCAACTGGAATACATATATGTGGAATGAGTGTAATAATGTGCATATTATGTTTATATGAGTATTACACTGCATGGGTGCTAGTTGGCTGGGCTTAGGACCAGTGTATGTTGGCTGTACAGAGGGACAGTGGTGTTGGTTGTATTCAGTACAGTTGTGTAAATTAATTAATTGGCTCGCAACCAATTAATATGGCCAAGAGCATGAGATGGAAAGATACATTATGCATGAGTTTTAATTGGTATTCCTATGTGAATTATGTGTATGATGTTGTGCAAATGGTTTTTAACTAACGGGGATTTTCTCACTAGACCTCAAGGTCTAACCCTCATTTTGTTTTAAAAATATGTATTCCAGGTCGTGGATCGAGTAAGAGCAAATAAGAAGGTTAAACCGCGAATAGCTTTTGGGAGGACTATGATGTGTTTAGTAGTTACAGCATGTTATTAGTAATGATGTAAATTTACTAAGTAAACGTTTGTAATGATGTATTGAATGTTTGTAAAGACTAGGGGACCGTATTTGTTATATAATGTATCTTTGTTATGTAACGACATTATGAAATATATGTTACTTGTTGTATGTTTGGGATCCGGGTTGTTACAGATGGTATCAGAGCCCTAGTTTAAGGGATTTAGATATTAGTATCTGTACCTAGACTTAAACTGCATGTGAAGTAGGATGTCCCTATTATTGTTGAACCTTGGGATGTTAAATATAAAAAGGTAGAAGGAACATCATGTAAGGTAATTTCAGATTTACACCTGGCCAGTGTAATTGTGATCTTACAGGTACATGTTTGAACTGGAATACCTTGTTATATGGGGTATGTGCTTATGTGTATATTAACCTTGTTTGAATCAACATAATGGTAAGTGGTACTAGAGGAACGAATCGGGAGGGAGGAGGAAATCCGAATAGAACGAATCCACCATTAGGAACGGGGGGAAGAGGAGGAGAGCGTGGGGAGGCAGAACTGGGTGCCGAACTGGGGGCAGAATTCAGTAGCGAGGTACAGAGTTTGTTACAAGGGATGACTTGACAGCCGAAATGGGAAGACTGCAAGCTAGTATACAAGCCATGTTTGACCGAACTCGTCACAATGAAGCTGAGATACCAGATCCTGAACTGGAAAACGAAATGCCCATTACACCGACGGCTATACCGGTACCAAGAAGATGTGATTATAAAATGTTTTTAAGTTGTAAGCCTCCAACATATTCAGGAGATAGAGACCCGGTGAAAGCGATGAGGTGGCTGAAGGAGATAGAAGCTATCTTCAAGACTAGTAAGTGTGCCGAAGAGGATAGAGTACTATATGGAACTGCAATGTTAAAAGCCGATGCTCTATACTGGTGGGAAGCTTTTATTTCTTCTGGAGGATCTGACATATATTCTACTTTCTCTTGGGAAGCATTTGTTATAGCTTACAGGAAACAGTTTTGTCCCCAAGCAGCAGTTAAACAATTGGATGGGGTGTTTATGAACTTGCAGCAAGGGAATTTATCAGTTCGTGACTATACCGCTCGTTTTCTAGAAAAGTCTCGTTTCGCGGAATACTACGTTTCCACGGAGGCAATGAAGATGGAAAGGTTTATCTTCGGGTTAAATTCAGAAGTTAGAAAGTTAGTAGTTGCAAAAGGACCCGAAACCTTCTCAGCCGCAGTTGATGCCGCGAAAAATGTAGAACGGGATAATAGGAGAGATGTTAGTGATAAAAGTGTTGGGAAGAGAAAATGGGAAGGACCACAGTACGATCCAAAGAAGTCTAGATTTCTGAGATTTGATAGCCGTCCACCTTTCCGACTAGTTGAAAGACCTTGCCCAAAGTGCCACCGTTTTCATCAAGGAAGTTGTCAAGTTGATCCTAGAAACTGTTATAAGTGTGGAAAGATCGATCATATTGCTAAAGACTGTCGAGTAGTTCGACTTTGTTACTCGTGCAATTCTCCTGATCACCTTCAGTCCGATTGTCCACTGGGGAGAATACAACCGGGTGGTACGTCAGTAAGACCAATGGGTGTTAGACCAGTAGTACCAAGGCCAGAAGTACCAAGAGCAAGGGGCCGTGCCTTCCAGATGACAGAGCAAGAAGCAGACGAGACTCCCGATGTGGTTACAGGTACCTTCTTAATAAATTCTACATGTGCTAAAGTGTTATTTGATTCCGGTGCAAACAGATCATTTGTGTCGCCTTCTTTTGCTACCTATATGCATTTAAAGCCTAAAGTGTTAGATCATGCGTTAATGGTAGATACGACTAATGATAATCAAGTACCGGTTAATAAGGTATTTGATAGTTGTGTGATAAACATAGATGGGTGTGGAGTGCCTATTCAGTTATTTCCTATAGCCTTGATCGAATTTGATGTGGTAGTGGGAATGGATTGGTTAGCCGAGAATCAGGCTAATATAGTTTGTGATAAGAAGATGATAAATGTTGTCTTACCTGAGAAGGGACCAGTAGTGATTTATGGTAACCGTAGAAATCATCAGTCTTGCCTTATCTCTTTGTTGAAAGCTCGTAAGTGTATCAATAAAGGCTGCTCAAGTTACTTAGCTTATGTGATAGATATTAAGCTAGAAAAGAATAAGCTGGGAGATATTCCGGTTGTTCGTGAATTTCCAGAAGTTTTTCCAGAAGATCTGACTAGCCTTCCGCCCGTTAGACAAGTAGAGTTTGGTATAGATCTGATTCTTGGAGCCGCTCCTGTTTCCCGTGCACCATATCGTTTGGCACCTCCAGAGATGAAAGAGATGATGACTCAACTGCAGGATCTTTCAGATAAAGGCTTCATCAGACCCAGTTCTTCGCTGTGGGGAGCACCGGTTCTGTTTGTGAAAAAGAAGGATGGTTCGATTAGGATGTGTATTGATTATCGGGAACTGAATAAGCGCACGATCAAGAACAAATATCCGCTTCCCAGAATTGATGACCTCTTCGATCAATTAGTTGGAGCTTGTTATTTCTCCAAGATTGATCTACGATCTGGCTACCATCAACTGAAGGTTAAAGAAGAAGACGTTCTGAAAACTGCTTTTCGCACACGGTATGGTCACTATGAATTCTTAGTGATTCCTTTTGGATTGACGAACGCTCCAGCTGCTTTTATGGATTTAATGAATCGGGTATGTAAGTCGTATCTCGATAGATTTGTTATTGTATTTATCGATGATATACTTATCTATTCCCGATCCAAAGAGGATCACGCACAACATCTTCGGTTAATTCTGGAATTGTTAAAGAAGGAACAATTATACGCTAAGTTCTCTAAGTGTGAATTCTGGCTACGGGAAGTTCAGTTTCTGGGGCATGTAGTTTCCGAGAAAGGTATTCAAGTTGATCCGACGAAGGTAGAAGCAATTGAAAAATGGGAACCGCCGAAGACGCCAACGGAAGTACGAAGTTTTCTGGGTTTAGCCGGTTACTATGGAAAGTTTATAAAAGATTTGTCTCGTATCGCTACGCCTCTCACTAAGCTAACCCGGAAGAATCTAAAGTATGAATGGAAAGCGGGGCAGGATGAAGCATTCAGAATTTTGAAAGAAAGACTTTGTAGCGCACCGATTTTGTCACTACCGGAAGGTTCCGAAGACTTTGTTGTTTATAGTGATGCTACCGGATGTGTACTTATGCAGCATGGAAAGGTTATTGCTTATGCTTCTCTTCAATTAAAAGATAATGAAAGACAGTATCCTACACACGACATGGAACTGGCAGCAGTTGTATTCGCGTTGAAGATTTGGAGACATTATCTTTACGGCTCTAAATGTCAAATTTATACTGATCATAAGAGTCTCCAACATCTTTTCGATCATAAGGAATTAAATATGAGGCAAAGAAGATGGCTAGAATTGGTGAATGATTACGAATGTGAAATCCTTTATCATCCGGGAAAGGCGAATGTGGTAGGTGATGCGCTGAGTTGTCAAGAAAGAAGTGGAACAATAAAAGCTATTGCACTACGAACTGAGCTTCTACCTAACTTTTTCGGCGAACTGAAGAAGTGTCAAGTAGAAGCCTATCAGGAAGAATATTTGAAATCAGAAAGGTTAGTGGGGTTATCAGCATTGCTAGTGAAAGATGATCGTGGGTTATTGTGTCAGGTGAACAGAATTTAGGTGCCTCGTTTGGGTGGTTTACGTGATCGTGTACTACAAGAAGCTCATCAATCTCGATTCTCTATTCATCCAGGTACGAATAAGATGTACAAAGACCTAAAACAATTCTATTGGTGGCCGGGAATAAAAAGAAGCATTGCTCAACATGTGGAAGGTTGTACTACTTGTAAGAAGGTAAAGATTGAACATCAGAAGCCGTTTGGGCAATTACAGCGTTTAGAAATACCTATGTGGAAATGGGATCAGATTACTACAGATTTTATCATGAAGCTACCAAGGACTCCGAAGGGATTTGATGCCATTTGGGTGATCGTTGACAGATTGACGAAGTCTGCTCACTTCCTACCAATAAAAGAAACTGATTCGTTGGAACGATTAGCCAAGTTGTACATCAACAAAATAGTAACTCGACATGGAGTTCCAATCTCGATTATTTCTGATCGTGATAGTGTAAAACCCAGAATCTAGCAATGATATGTAGAGAGAAAATCTAGAGTGCACAAGTCATCCATGGATTGATCGTTAGAGAGTAAATGACAAATGCTACAAGTGTTACAAGAGTTCTAGATTCCTTTCTAACTAAGAACTAGACATGCCTATTTATACCCATAACATACAAGGTATAAAGGCATTACGAACTAATACAGTACATTGACTTTACAGTAAATCTTGAATACACTAATGCTCTAACAATCTCCCCCTTTGGATTCAAGATTTAAAAAATATGACAGCAGTCTTCAGCTCTTTGTAAAGTCAATCTTCTCCAACAGACACTCTATCAAACCATCTTCAAGTCTTGTACATGAAAAACAGATCTTTGCAGCTTTATCAGTCTTTGACAAACAGTAACTTCTCGTATCCTTCATATTAATTTTCTCATATTAAAAGGATCTGAAACCATCAATTTGGATGTAGACAGATCAGAAACCAATAGAATTCGGATCAGTAGAATGCGAAACCATCAGATTTCGTACCAAGAAGGATGCAAAATCATAAGGATTCGGATGCAAGAGGGTGCGAAACCATCCGTTTCGTATCAAGTTGGGTGCGAAACCATGCGTTTCGTATCAAGTTGGGTGCGAAACCATGGGATTCGAATCAATAAGGGTTCGAAACCATGGGATTCGTATCATGAAGCATGCGAAACCATATGCATTCGGATCAAGGTAGATGCGAAACCAACGGATGTCGGATCAAGTTGGATACGAAACCATGAAAGTCGTAACAATAAGGATACGAAACCATGAGGATTCGTACCAAGGCAAGTGCGAAACCATACTAATTTGAATCAGAAGGATAGTAGGATGCGAAATCATCTATATTGTTGAACTTTTAGGTGTAAGCACATTCCGAAACACTCAGAACTAAGATAACCAAATTCAGCAACATTTCAGACTTCACATGATCCAAAAAATTCAACTTTGAGCAATCCAAATCCATATATGAGTGATTCGAAAACATCTTTGTCTTTCACAATGTAAAGTCAATCTTCTTCAATACAATTTTCATCTCTTTGACCTTGAATTGTCTTCGACATGAAATTGAATTAAACATTTCTCCCCCCTTTTTTGATGAAAGTGAGCATCATGATCATCAAAAACCTTTTTCAATTTCAGTCGCGTCTCTGAGTATTACTAACAATCTCCTCCTTAATGAATAACCTTGCTCCCCCTCAAAATAAGAATTTTAGAGCAATTTGTTTTCTCCCCCTGAAAGTATGCATATATTTCATTAAAAATATTCATTTCAAATACAGTGCATTAATGAAAACATTTATACAAGGAATATAAAATTCATTGAACTACATTTTATAACTACTAACATTTGATCATTTGAAAACTTTACAAAAGAAATCCAACTTAATGAAGTATACCAGATTTTTCAATCAAATGAAATCAAATGCATGTGTTTGGATTCAAATACAAGTCATCATTGCATATCAAGTTAAAAATGTTCAGTTTCAACCCCTTTATTAAATCTATTTGGTGTGCTAGCATGCGAAATATGATTAGCTTCAAGCATATGCAATTCTAAAACATATAAGAATCCTTTGCTCTACTCACACTATTTGTCCAAAATCATAATTTTCACAAATGTACAGGTTTATCGCGACTTTGTATTTTCCCCAAGTTTCAAGAGATGTGTGCTCATTGGCATCTTTTGATTTTGTGCACATTGGCATCTTTTGATTTTGTGCACATTGGCACCTTTTGATATTGTGCTCATTGACATCTTTTAATCAAAAAGTTTAGTAAGAATAAGATACACCGTTAAACATGACTTTCTATCTGGTTCTATAGCAGGATTTGGGTTAGCAGATCCCAAACCAGTTGGCCTTAGGTGCTAGGTGTCAAGCACCCCTTAGAACTTAATTTCCCAAACCAGAAAGGCCACATCGATATATCTTAAACCCATTTGTACCAGTAGAAAATGGCTTTCTATCTGGTTCTATAGCAGGATTTGGGTCAGCCGATCCCAGACCAGTTGATCTTAGGGACTAGGTGTTGAGCACCCCTTAGGACTTACTCTCCCAAACCAGAAAGGCTACAGGTACAAACTTTCAAACTAAAAGATTTTTATTTGTTTATTTGATGCATCGCAATCACTTGGTTCTAAAAACATATTGCTTCCCCCATATTTTCGTTTCCATCCATCATTTTGACAAATAGGCGTTTTGAGCGTTATATTCTATATAAGTCCAGATTCACATAACTTTGAGCATTCAGCATAATTTCATTCATGTTTTGCTGACCTTTCGATTTATTTCAGAAGTGAAAGTAGAAACAAATGTAACTCAGATAATACAAAAACACTTGTAAAATCACCCTTGACACACATTTTATTCATTGAATGAAAAATAGAGAATTTCATGTCATTGAATTAAATTTGTGAAGGTTCAAACTTTCAAATTCAATAGAAATAAAACATAATGCAATGTTACCTTTCACCACTTGTTCCTTGAAACAGAAAGATGTAACAGTTAAGGATATCACCTGAGAAGTATGAGTTCTAAACTGATTTATTTAGAAGTCTTAGACTTTGAAGTATGGGTCCTGAACTGAATTGTTCAGAAGCCATAGTCGTTGAAGCACGGGTTTTGAACTGATATGTTCAAAAACCTAAAACGTGAAGCACGGGTCCTGAACTGATGTATTCAGAAACCAATATCTTTTCTCTTCCTTAATGGTACATGTATTCTTCAAAAAAAAATTCACCGCTTCTCTTCTGTTTTCAGTCATGTGTGTGGTTTATATGTAACATTCAACATAACACATGAAGAACCTACAAAACAGATTAAGCCGATTTTGGTACCCAACGACACTTGGGTCATAGTGTGTTAGGTGTAGATTTCTTAAAAGGAATACTATAAGTACCGTACCAATAAGAAGTATAATCCTTATGTACAAAATCATTTGATCCACAGTAAGAACAACAGATTTTCCTATGTGCCAACCTAATCAGATGATTTGTGGAATAAACAAGATTAGGTGGAACATAAGATTTACCTTTCGGAGAATTGTTCCTCTTGGCATTTGATGTGGAAGCAGATGATTTTGGTACATCTTTCTTTGGAATCGTTGTGCCTTTGACTCTCCATTCCATCTTCACCTTTTTGAAGACTGGAACTTCTTCAGGTTTGGAAGTATTAACTTTAGGCACTTTTGATTTGTTATCTGATTTATCAAGCAGAGGATTATAGAAGATATTTGTTGAACGAATCTGATCTTTTGAGAAATCAGTTGATCTATTAAATTGTTTAGAAGGAATGTTTTTAAAGCTTGAACTTGAAGCAGTTTTAAAAGAGTATTCAGAATCATTTGATTTAACAAATGGAGTCTGAAAGATAGTATCATGACTGGCCTGCTTTGAGACATCAAATTTAAAAATGACGTCTTCAAGTTCTTTGACTTTATTTATCAAAAAAAAAAATCTTTAGAAATTAGATCAAATATCTTTTGGAGATCAGATTTGATCAACTGATCCTTCATAATATCAGCTGATAAACCAGATAATCTTTTGGTAAGATTAAGAATCGCATCTTCAAAATATTCGCGTTCCGATTCAAAATCTTTTTCCAAAAACTTTCTTTTATCAGTAATCTCTTTGAAAATTTCCATATTTTTCTTTTTAAGGGTTTTACTTTCCTTTTCAAAGAGATTTTTCTTTTCCGCAAAATCTTTTCTTTCTTTTTCCAAAAGATTTTCTAAATCAGAGATTTTCACGGAAAGTTCAGAACTTTTAATCTCAAAAGATTTTCGTTCAGTTTCAAATTTAGCTCTTTCTTTTTCGAGCTTGTCTTTTTCTAAAAATAAAACTTTCTCAAGGTCCGAAACTTGTTTTGAAAGTTTTATACATTTCAGCTCAGTTAGTTCCTTTTCTTTAAGAACTTTCTTTGAAGAAAGAGACTATCTTTCACGTTCAGAAAGCTTTTTCTTCAATTCAACGTTTTCACTTTCCAACGTTGTTCTTTTCTCTTGAACTCTTTTTATTTGATCTTGTAGATATGAGTTCCCCTTTTCTCTCTCGATTTCTCTACTCTTCATATCAGCATTTTCATTTTGAAGAGTTGTTACTTTCTCTTGAAGTTTCTTGATTTGATCGTGCAGACTTGAGTTGTCTTTCTTTGTTTCAAGACCTGCAACATATACTTCAAGATCAGTAATTCTTTTTGTAAGTTTAGCATTTGAAGAAGAAATGTCTAAAATTTGTCTCTTTAGATCAACATTTTCTTCCTCCAATGCTTTATTTAAAACAGGAAATGAAGGATTTGAAGTATTAGGTTTAACAAAAGTTTGCTTCAAACCTTCACTATCTGATTTAACAAAAATTTGTGGAGTTCGAAGTATTTCTGTTATAAGAACTTGTTGCAAAATTTCATTATTACATTTAACAAAAGATTTCTTCAAATCTTCACCACTAGATTTAATAATAGTTTGCTTCAAACTCATTTCTCTTTTTGGTATTGCTAGATATTGATCTTTCAGAAAATCAAGCAGAAAGTGTATAAAATACACTATTGAAAAAAATTATATAAATTTTTTTTCTTGAAAAGCTCTTAAAGTGTATGAAAAACACTATAGAAAAATATTTGGAATAACTTTTTTTTCGGACCAAATTTTTTTTTTAATCAACACGAATTCGGATCAAGAAGGATTCGAAATCAATGGATTCGGACCTAGAAGGGTTCGAAATCCTTGGTTTCGTATCCTTAAGGGTTCGAAATCAATGGATTCGGACCAAGAAGGGTTCGAAATCCTTGGTTTCGTATCCTTAAGGGTTCGAAATCCTTGGTTTTGGTTCCTTAAGGGTTCGAAATCCTTGGTTTCGGTTCCTTAAGGGTTCGAATTCATGATGAACAGTAAACAATGAAGGGTCCGAAACCAAGCTTGAATGATCCGAAATCCTTATGAATGATCCGAAACCATCAAGAACAATCCGAAACCTTTACTTCGAACTCGAAAAACACTAATTCAGCCATAACTTTTTCAAATTTTGATCAATTGTTATGAAATTCGCACAGATTTGTTCGAAATTTGAATCCACACACTTTCTTAGTTGATCACAAATCCTAATTCGATCAATTTAATCGAATTAAGATCCAAAACTGGTAAAATAGGGTTTTCGAACAAAAGTTTCTAAAAGAATCAAATCTGATGTTTCTGTGCAGTAAATGATAATAGTCCAAGAATTAAAGTTGCTTAGAAATAAATTCCGAGTTCAGTGATGCCAATAATTTATCCAAGAACTCAGAAACTAGAAACAATTAATGTCTGAATGAACAGTGATCAGATGAACAGTAAACTATGCTTGGTCCGAAATCTTCATCTCTGTGTAAAAATTCTTCAATTTGGATCTTAATCTGCTTGAATCTCCTGTTTGAGCTCTGATACCAAATGTAAAACCCATAATCTAGCAATGATATGTAGAGAGAAAATCTAGAGTGCACAAGTCATCCATGTATTGATCTTTAGAGAGTAAATGACAAATGCTACAAGTGTTACAATTGTTCTAGATTCATGTCTAACTAAGAACTAGACATGCCTATTTATATCCATAACATACAAGGTATAAAGGCATTACGAACTAATACAGTACATTGACTTTACAGTAAATCTTGAATACAATAATGCTCTAACAGATAGTCGTTTTACTTCAAGATTCTGGAGGAGCTTTCAAAAAGAAATGGGTACACAGATAAAGTTAAGTTCGGCGTATCATCCTCAAACTGATGGTCAGAGTGAACGGACGATTCATACTTTAAAAGACATGCTCCGGGATTGCATTGTTGATTTTGGGGGATAATGGGATAAGCATTAACCGTTGATTGAATTTGCTTACAATAACAGTTATCATTCCAGCATACAAGCGGCACCGTTTGAAGTACTGTATGGTAGAAAATGCCGAACACCTCTGTGTTGGAATGAAGTTGGAGAGAAGCAGTTAGCGGGGCCAGATATAGTTCAGTTAATTGCGGATAAAATTACTCAGATTCAGGAAAGATTAAAAGTGGCTCAAGACAGATAGAAAAGCTACGCCGACCGACGCCGAAAGCCGTTAGAATTCCAAGTTGGAAATTTTGTGATGTTAAAAGTCTCGCCTTGGAAAGGAGTCATCCGATTTGGCAAGCAAGGTAAACTGAGCCCGAGATACATTGGACCGTGTGTAATTGTAGAAAGGATCGGTGAAGTAGCCTACAGGTTAGATCTTCCGCCAGAGTTAAGCAGAATCCACAATGCATTTCACGTATCAAATTTCCGAAAGTGTTTGGTTACGCCGGATCAGGCAGTTTCTCTACCAGACATACAAGTTGATGAAAAGCTGAATTATGTGGAAGAGCCTGAAGCCATAGTTGACAGTAAAGTCAACGTTTTGCAAAATAAGGAGATCAGACAAGTAAAAAGTTCAGTGGCAACATCATAAGGGGCAGGATGCTACATGGGAATCGGAATCAGAGATGAGAACTAAGTACCCGTACCTTTTTGCCTAACCGAATTCCGGGACAGAATTCTTTTAAGGGGGAGATGATGTAATACCCCGGGTAAGTTCGTTAGTTAAATGTTAGTTCCGTTAAACTTATTTAACTTTATAATTGATGTTTAGGGTAAGTTAATTTATAAGTAATAGGTATTTTGGTCATTAGTGGATAGTTTAGGGACTAAAGTGGTAAATTGGATTAGATATTATCCATTTAGGACTTCAGCTAATTCAGAATTCAGCAGATATTTCAGTGTGTGTGTGTGTGTGTGTGTTTTGAGACCAAAAGAGAAGAAGAAGAAAGCTAAGGTCAAGGCCTAATTTGAAGTGCTTGGAAGTGAAATTAAGGTATGTTCCTTTGTAATTTATGTTTGTAATTGGTATTGGAAGGTTTCTATCGGAGTAGAATCATCAATTTCACATCTAGTAATGATTCAGTCGATTTCTGGGTAGAAAATGGATGAACAGCCAGAGGTTTCCGGATAAGATGAATGTGTCCGGTAGTTTCTTGGGTGGTGTCCGGGTAATATGTTGATAGTGTCCGGTAGTTCTTTCTTGCAGGTATCCGGATGAATCGACTAACCGGGTAAGTCCTATTTCCTCTACTTTCTGGATGAAATGAGATACCGGATGATGTACGGATTGCTTTGGTATCCGGGTATTATCCGGATTTGTTATGTTATCTGGAAAGTTAGTGTTGTCCGGAAAGGTTGCGTTGTCCGGATACTTTTGCTGTTTGGTCAATTTGGTGAGTTTAGATGCTTTTGAGTATCCAGTAACCTGTGTTTTGTTAATTATTGGATAGGGAATGAATGAGGACTGAATACTGTGGACTTAACTTAAGTACGGGTTTGCGAAAAGATAATTAAGAATAGGATTTAGATACGTTTATCTAAAGTTCTTGGTCCTAGTAAGTCTTGTGTGTTCTATTTGGTAAAGGGATATCTGTACCTATTTGTTTCAGATACTGTGAATCGGAGGTGAAAGCTAAATTCATTGGAAAAGACCGAGAAGTGTTTTTGTTAAGCAAACAAGTGAGTTTTTATTTAAAATGTTTTCAACTGGAATACATATATGTGGAATGAGTGTAATAATGTGCATATTATGTTTATATGAGTATTACACTGCATGGGTGCTAGTTGGTCGTGCTTAGGACCGGTGTATGTTGGTTGTACAGAGTGACAGTGGTGTTGGCTGTATTCAGTACAGTGGTGTAAATTAATTAATTGGCTCGCAACCAATTAATATGGCCAAGAGAATGAGATGGAAAGATACATGATGCATGAGTTTTAATTGGTATTCCTATGTGAATTATGTGTATGATGTTGTGCAAATGGTTTTTAACTAACGGGGATTTTCTCACTAGACCTCAAGGTCTAACCCTCATTTTGTTTTAAAAATATGTATTCCAGGTCGTGGATCGAGTAAGAGCAAATAAGAAGGTTAAACCGCGAATAGCGTTTGGGAGGACTATGTAGTTGAAGACTATGATGTGTTTAGTAGTTACAGCATGTTATTAGTAATGATGTAAATTTACTAATTAAACGTTTGTAATGATGTATTGAATGTTTGTAAAGATTAGGGGACCGTATTTGTTATATAATGTATCTTTGTTATGTAACGACATTATGAAATTAATGTTACTTGTTGTATGTTTGGGATCCGGGTTGTTACATTTAGAGGAATATATGGGTTTGTAACAATGGTATCCAAGATTTGTTCGGAAAACCAAGTAGTTGTACAAACTTTAACTTTTCTGCTTTGGAGACATTTATGTGTATCTACATGTGTCTTGATCGTCCATGTTTTATCATGTTTGCCTACAGATATTAGCAATACCCATGGGCAACATACTTTTTCCGAGCCATTTTTATACTCGGGTAATATTCCTTACAAACGGCCCTCATCCTTACCAAATCATTTTTCACAAGTTGTATCTCCCTTCTAGTTTCAACAGTGTGCATATCAAGTCTGTTTTAATAACCTCTTTGCTACCAAATACTTGTCCAACATAAAAGTGGGTACCACCACCTTCATTTAGTTCCCCCACCTTTTTTAAATTCTTCAAAACCTTTTTCCTGCCACTTTCCAGATCAGAATCTTCTGATGCACTGTCCAGTTCTTCAAGTGACATTGGCTCTACATCTCCATCCACATTGGGTCTATCCATTATTTCATTCCTTCTCCCAATCCATTCTGCATCAATGTCGGTATTTAAGATAAAATTGTCCATATCCACATCAACATTACCCTCCATACTGTCTTCATCACCTTCGAAGTCACTACCTTCGGAAACATCATCATGTTCTTCAATAAGATTTTCAATAGCCATTACTTTGTTATCAACTTCATAAAAGAATCAAAATCTTCATTCAAATCAAAGTTTGTAATAGCCATATTTGTTCCATTTACATGATATACATCACTAGCCTCACCTTTTTCATTTACATGATACACGTCACTAGCATCACCCTCTTCACTGTAAACATCTATTATTCTGCACTTAAGAGCATACTTGAACAAATTTAACATATCCTCATCACTGGTTAAAACTTGGAGTCCAAAGTCAAAGTCACAACTTGGAATTTTGAAGTGATAATACCTGACTTCATCATCTTTATACCCTAATTCTACCATAATCACCCTCAAGTCTTGCAAAGAGAATTGACCCGTATCAACCAAATCAATAAAGCTAGTTTTACCATTGACATACATCTTTCCAGGAGACTTTGTGAAAAAACCTCCATGATGTAATTTTAGTGAGATAAAGGTAGGGTACTGTTGGTTCCTATATTGCTTAACAATGATATATAAACCTATTAGGTCAAACAGATTAGGGTGCGGAAGCGTTTTAGCGAACTAAAGAGGTAATACTTGATAGATAAACACACAATATCAAATACACAGAGTGGAAATAACATAGATAATTAACTCAATGATTTACTGTATTTGATATAAAAAGAACACCAAGAACACCGAAAGTATTACAAGAATTCTGCTCTAATGGTGTGTGTGTCGTGCAAAGCTTAATAGAAGAGCTCAACATGGGCCTTCTATTTATACTATTCATCAGGGGACACGTTCTAGACAATAAGTACTAAAGGGTACAAGACACGATCGTGGAACTGCTATTGGTATAATGTTAACATAGTGCACCGCAATTCTGCAAAGGCTGAAACCCATCAGAGTTTGACACGTGGAATTGTCAGGGCACGCCTTGTACGAATGATCTTCAGGGTCTTTGTAAAGCAGAGGAACGTGGGAGGCACGAGTGTCTTGGTCTTGAACTTCAGGATTCTTCCAAGTCTTTAGTCTTCGTACAACTGAGGCTCTGTCAAGTTTGGCAGAGGCTCTGTGGCCTTGTCTTCTGTGAATATCTTCAGTTAAGTCTTTACTTGTTCTTCTATCGGTGTCTTGGCAGAACCTCTGTTGGTGTCAACACTTATCCTATCCCCCTAAGTATTGAAAAATAAAAATTTGAAACATGCATGTTTTTCTAGACTAAGAACAGGACAAGAAGTATTTGACCTCTGTTGAAACTTTTCTTTCATTAAAGTTATGCCAGAGGCACTCACACTTGATTACATTATGAAAGCAAAAGTAGCAGAGGTTTGTAGACTAACTCAGACGTTGGCGTTTTGGAAGTCGTTGAAACTTCTGTTGTCGAGTCCTACTTCTTTAAGCTCATGATAGATTTTGATGCAGAGGGATCTGAAGTTGATGACGGAGTCGATAACCTCTATCAATCTATCGGCGGAGACTTTATCCATCAATTTCGTTGCTCTGTGCTCCATGAGGTTGGCTCTGAACTCTATGAGAGTACTTGTTGCGTATTTTTGGTAGTCCATCTCCAGAAACAGTCTTGATTTTCCCGCAGGATCTTGGTAGACATACCCAACTTTGGGAATGTTATGATCGAGTTTGGTATGGCAGAGGATGGGCAGTCATCATCTGGTGGTCTAAGGCTTAGGTTTCTCACTCCGAGATCTCATCTTACTTGGAAGTCGACTAGGCTATATAGCAGAAGTTTCTCGCGCATGGCCTTTCTGATCACCCTGTATGCCCTTCGAACTGCATCTCCTGTAGTGAAGTTCTGTTTTGTGCAGTTCAGAAGGTCGGGTAGGTCGTAGGGGCTTAAGTTCCTAAGATCCGCATCTGAGAATTGGTTCTCGGTTCTGTCTATTGTTTTGACCTTGTAGATGTTGTATGAGATCTTAGGTGTGGTTCTGGTGTGAGAGAACTTACAGTATATGACCCTGTCGATTTTGGAGATTGAGTAGACTTGGTTGACAGGCTTGCGAGTTGTTCTGGTGAAGATGTTTTCGAGCTCAGCACGAAAGTTTGGATCTTGAATGGTTGGTGGCAGAGGATCTCTGATAGTTATGTTGTATAGATATCTGTAAACCACTTCTTCCATTTGTCGTGGAGGTGCACCAGGTGGAGGCATGGGCCTGCGCAGAGCATCCATTTGTTTCTTGATTTGGGTCACTCGATCTTCTGTAGGTTTTTCCTTCGGATCCAGAACAGGCATGTTTGACAGAGGGGTATCACCGAAAGCCCATTCTTCTTCTTTTTCTGGCTTTGGTGTAACATATGCATCGAAATCGCTCTTCATCAGTTTTTCTGCTGGTTGATGCTTTGCCTTTTTCTTCTTTGGTTCATCTATCAATATTCCCTTGCCTTTGTCTTTTGCCTTCGGCTGTGGATCTTCTTTTTGTACAGAATGGGTTGCCTCTGTTTTATTTAGCGGTTGAGCTTCTGAGGGCTTGGTTATTGGTGCTTCTGTAGGTTTTGTGGGGGTTGCCTATGTTGGTTTTGACACTTGTGTTTCTGAGGTCTTGGATGGTGAGGTAGGTTTGGCTGGTGAAGCTTCTATGGTTTTGCTCAGATATTTTCTTTGTTTGTGAGCAATAGATTTGGTTCTGGTGTAGGGGATGGTAGTTTTGGTTCCTCTGGTGTTTTTGGTGTTGGTGAAGGGGGTTTGTCTTCTTTTGGTTTAGGTGTAGTTGGTCTTCTTCTGAAGATGTGAGGATTTGAACTTGTTCAGCTTGTTTGGGGGTTGGTGATGGTATATCTTCTACAAGTATGGAGGTTGTTTCCACAGAGGTGGTTATTGCCTCTGTGGTCTGTTGTTGTTGGTCTTCAGTGGTTTCGGGTACTTATGTTTGGATTTGGGTTTCTTCATGGGTTGTTTCCACAGAGGTAGTTGTTGCCTCTGTGGTCTTCTGTTGGGGGGGGGGGAGGGGTTCCTCCTTGGGTTTCAGTTGGGGGTGCTTGGGATATAGGCTCTGCTAATATTGGTGGTGCAGGTAGACCTTTGCTTGCAACTTTGTCTTGTGTCCCTTTCTCCCCCTCATGATGATCTGATGAATCATCAGAATCATCATCAGAGTCATCCTGACCCTTGTCTTTGGTACCCTCTACACTGCATGATGCTTCTGGTTTCTTTGGAGGAGTGGCACCTGCGGCTATCATTTTTGCGCATAGATCATCGTAGAGGCGAAGCAGGGTATGGACCTCTACTTCGGTGTTGAAGCGCATTTTGCCCATACTCCTGCGAAAGTCTTTGACATAGTTAGCGTTGGCAGCAGTGAAGGCTCTGATGAATTCTGTCACTTGATCCAGTATCCCTTGTCCAAGCTCTGTCAGCTGAGCTCTAGTCATGTAGTCTGAAGGCTTCATGGCCTGAGTTTCTTTCGTAGTATGCTCTTGAACTTGCTCTAAGGCCTTCTTTAAGTCTTCTGGAGTTAGGACCTTAGAAGTAGAGGATTGCTCTTTCATCAATTTTCAATTAGGTCTCTGACAGAACTTTGGAAAGCAGAGGTTGTGGCTTTCTTGAACTCAGCAGCAGCAAAGGTAGCAGAGGTTGTAGCGGTTGACTTCATCTGGGCTAAGGCATTTTTAACCTCTGTGGACAGGTTGTCCATTTTGGTGTTTAGATTGGTTAAGACCCTGGATGTAGTATCTGCAAAAGAATTAAAAGAGCTTTTTAACCCTTTCAATGTGTTGTCTACAGAGGTGACAAGGGTTTGGAACTCATCCCTTGATACTTGTGGACTAGGTCTAACCTCTGGGGGAACACATGCATCCCCAGAGTGAGTCTCTGTTCCTGAGACGCCTTCTTTCGCTCCTGTTTGTACGTTGAGAGCGGAAGGACTTCCCTCTATTCCTCGAGCAGAGGCTTTATCAGATTCAGACTCTATAGAGGTTCTGTTGAGAACATTGTCCTGATCCGCTCCAGAGACGAGGACAAGAGTATTCTCAAGTTGACTTCGGGACTTGTCTAGAGTCCGTTCGTCTATGTGCACTCTAGGCCCCTCTAAAGGGCCGATTGGACTTAGGTGTATACGTGTAGCAGAGGAAACAAATCCCTCTGCGAGGATGTCAGATGTGATCTGGGGCGAGGGATCACGAACTAAAGTGAAGTCCTTTGGAGAGGACTCCCTTGGAATAGTTTCCCCGGTTATTAATGGCATAGAGGAAGAAAGAGTTTCATATGCCCGGTCAGCTTGGGTTGGGGTCGAGCCGTGCTGCTCTTGTTCAATATTACGTTCTACCACTAGATTGGCGGTAATAGACATGTGGGTTGCACTGGGAGTTGGTTAGGGTTGTGTGCCACTACCTGCTTCGGCATCTTTTCGGGCTTCAGCCTCTGTTAAACACCCTAACCTAACAGTTTATGCGCTAACCTCTATCTCATCAAAAGCAACCATTTCAGTTTCCTCTGTGGCTACCACTGGGGTTTCTATCCTAGATGCTAAGGAATCATAGCATGGATGAAAACCAACTAGGCTTTGGACAAGTGGATGCAGAGGAACTGGTATTTGTTCCTGGATAACTTCTGAGGTTCTGTCCACGTCCCAATCTCAGAGTCTATCATATCCTCTATGGCTACCTCTTCCTCTGGACTTTTTGCTTAGGACGTCATATCCGGGATGGAGGAAGGGGTTCTGAAGTACTTCTGGTGTAGCAACCTGAATATCCTTAGGGGTTTGGTCATCCTCATCCAGGTCAAAAGAGATTCTGAAGTCTGGTTATTCTGTTGATTGATGAGATAGGGCTTCTGCGTTCCAGCCAGAGGTATCTAAAGAATCAGCAATATCCTGACGTTGAAGAAAGGCAGAGAAGTCACCCTGCTCTGCGTAATGTATAGGTGTTGGGGATTGCAGAGGTTGTGCATGGGTTTCTTCTGTTGTTTCTTCTTCAATTTCAACTCCCTCTACGATGGTTTGTAGAGGAGTGTGGTATTTCTTGGATTTCTTCTTGCTCTTCTTTCTTTTTGGCTTGGGGGCACCCTCCTCAGAAGACCTGTCTTTGGGAGGAGGGGGAGGTGCAGAGGATTCAACCACTGTGGCATGTTGTGGTGATTGTTGGGTTTGTCGTATGCTTGAAGATGTGCACTCTGTTGTTTTCTTGGATTTGGGGGCCTTTTTCTTCTTCTTGGGAGGTGTAGCTGAGGTTTTTCTCTTTGTTGAAGAGGCTTCTAGTTGGCTTCTTTGAAGATTAAAGTTCTCTTGAACTTGTTGGTGTTTAGCATAGGCCGCTGCCCACTCTTCATCTGTCATCCTTTCTACTACCGGGTCATCTATAGAGGCTCCTAGACGTGGTGGTGTCACTGGACTCGGTTCAGGAGTCCGGTAATCGTGTATATATGCTAACTTAAGGTCTTGGTCACTTGCATATGCCAGAATTTTGGTTGGAAGAGGTCTGCAGAAGTCATACCCAGCTTCATGTTCTGTTGGGGTATTCTTACCCATAGGGTATGTTTTCACAACAGGGTCCTCCATTGGCCATTTCTCTAATTGAAGCAGAGGTTCTAGTAGGACACCTAGAATCCTCTGGTATTGGAGTGGGGGGAGATCTTTGGTTGTGGGTCCTTTTTTCCTCTGTGAGGAGATCCTGTGATCTATTGTGTTGACAATCTCCTGCAGCATAAGAGTCCCATAGTCTAGAGGCAGATCATAGTACACCCCATACATGATTCCCATGATTTGATGGGAGGTTTGATCTGGACTACCTGTTTTTCCAGTAAGGCATCTGTTCAGAATGGAGAAGAGAGTATTCCATAGAGGATTCCTTTTTGAGACCGAGTTCTGAACTGATTTGTTCATAAGTCTTTTGAAAGGAATCGTCAAATGATACATTGATGCTTTCCACAATGGTTCTGGATCGCAGAAGATAAAGTCTGTAAGCCTTAGAGGTGGCAGAGTACCCAATGAACTTGCCTTCTTCCGCTTTCACCTCAAACTTTCCTCTTGCTTCTCTATCATTTAAGACGAAGCACTTGCATCCAAATACATGGAAGAACTTGAAGTTTGGTCGCCTTTTGTTGATCAGATGATACGGTGTCTTGATGTGCCGTTTTACTATGGTTGATCAATTTTGGGTGTAGCAGGCGGTTGATACTGCTTCTGCCCAGAAAGAGATTGGTAATCCAGATGCTGTCAGCATAGTTCTTGCAGCCTCCACAAGCGTGCGGTTCTTTCGTTCAACTACGTCATTCTGTTGTGGGGTGCGTGCAGCAGATAAGTTCTATGATATGCCTTCTTCTATAAGATAGGCTTCAATGACAGAGTTTTTGAATTCTGTGCCATTGTAACTTCTTAATTTCTAAATCTTGCACTCATATAGAACTTGGATTCTTTTCATTAAATTTATCAGAATGTTTGGAACATCTGATTTCTTTCTGGCAAATTCAACCCATGTAAATATTGAGTATTCATCGATCAAAACAAGTATATATTTCTTACCACCTAGGCTCTGTGTAGCGATAGGACCGCAGAGGTCAACATGAAGCATGTACAGAGGACTGGGGCAAGACACATCAGTCTTGCCTTTATGGGAAGCTCTTTTGAGTTTTCCCATTTCGCAAGCAGAGCACAAATGATCTTTATTATTGTTGGTCCCATTTAGGACAAGCAAACAATAGAAGAACAATTCATATATAAATAGAGATAAGATGAACAATAAGAACAATCATAAAGAAACTCATCTCATATTCATCGATGAATTATATGGAGGAGAAATGTTGAAAAACACCGCACTTTACAATTAGATGACTCTCATGAGAATAAGTCAGTGTGTGTTTTTGTGTGTAATTTCTAAAACCCTCTATCTCAAATGAAAAATGGAACCCTAAAATTATTTTTAAAGGGTCCATTTACAATAAAAGGCTCAAGCCCATAAAGCTAACTAAAGAGCTAACTAAAAAGCCCATACAGTTTTTCTTTATAAAACATTTAATTAAATTAGGAGCTAATTTAATCTAACAATCTCCCCCTAATGTTTTATAAAGAAAGCATCATCTTGTAGTCCCCCCCTTGCTTTCTTTAGAAACTTTGGCGTTCCGTTTTTCGAGTCTTCAAAGCATCACAAGCTCCCCCCCATTTTATCCAGTTTTCATGATTCAACTTCACTGTTTAGTAAGCATTCAGCACCGAGCATTAAACGTGAATAACAGAGGAGTGAGTGACAATCAATATATCACAATAGCAGCATGAAACCGTGATTAAACGTCGAGAGAACACCGTTCTTGAAAGCGGAAAGAGCATGAATTAATTGCAATGCTTTAGGTCCAGCACCATACAGCAGACTTTGAGGCTGATTTTGGCATATCAGCGCACATAATTTGAGAAAACTCAGAACCTCAAAGTCGTGCGTCTGTGAATTATCTTTCCAATGCAACTGGACTCGTATCAATTGGAGTACCGAGTAAAACGTTGTGCACATGTTTCTGAAGCAGCGCAAAGCTGTCAAACAAACTGAAATTTTTTGGGCTCCGGGCTTTTGGCTTGTTTTGATTTCTGGACCAACGAAGTCTAATAAACATGCTTGAGTCTACTTCTGGTCCCTTCTGGACATTTCTCTTATTTCTGAAAATTTTGATCCAAATAGCCTCTTGATTAAGCTCTGAACCGACTCCTCTGGATGTGCATATGAGCATCTCTGAACTGACTTTCAGAGGCCTTGCATGTCCTCTGAACAACATCTGAATTTCTGAGCATGTATAGAGATTGTGTGCATCACCTCTATATGAATTAAACGCAATTAAGCTCTTTACAGCAGCGGCTAAATCTGGACAACCACATCTTTCTTTACTGCAGAAGCTACTCAAAATCAATTTCTCATTCAAAACTCTGCACAAATAAACTTTGATCTTTAAGACTTTAGATGGTCTTAACAGAATTAGCTTAATTAGTGGCTTAATCGCAGTTTGGATGGCTTCTGCTTCTGGTCAGCCTCTGACGAATCAACAGAGCTCTGGTGTCAAAAAAAATCAACAGAGCTATGGACAGCTTCTGTCGATGATCAGAGCACTGGTAAACTCTAGACAGCATTCGAATAAATTAACAAAGCTCTGGTAAGCTCTATCACATGCCTATGATCTTTTGAATAACCTCTGATAAATCAACAGAGCTCTGGTTGTGTGACCAAAGCCTCTGTCAATGATCAGAGCTCTGGAAGCTCTGTTGAACTCTAAGCAACAACAACGACTTTCTGATGTACTTCTATGTATCATCAAGTTAATGGAAAACCTTCAAAATGTCTCTGTCAAGCTCTGGTTGTGTGACCAGATGCTCATGATTAGCTGATAACCAAAATTAACACTTGCTGCACTTTTCTGGACAACATTGCAATTCTGTAATAGAACTCATTAAATTTGATTTTGCTGCACTTTTTGATTTGACAGATCTGAATAGCAGCTAATGTTCGAATTAATCTGCACACAACTTGAAATCTGTCGGCAGGACAAATCCTTTTGTGCTTTTCGAATCTCTGAACCGCCTTTCAAACTCTGGATAAGCTCTGCATATTTAAATCTGCTCGATCTTCTGAACCACACGACCTGCAGTCCAATTTGAACATGCTGCTATAAATCTGTTACAGCAACTTCTGTTTTGATTGCCCCAACAACAATATACTAATTGAACACAGTAGCGATTTGTCACATCTCTTTTGTTACAGTAGCTTAAGACGGCACAAAAAATCAAACCGACAGCATGGCAGATTCTGTTATAAACCAACAACAACATTCTGCTGCACAATCTACTAAAAAGAGTGGTTGTGATCTGCTGTTGTACACAGAAGCTGGTCTTGACAGAAACTGAAACTTATCGAGCATGTTAGATGATCAGGTGCATTCAATGAATTTTGCACTAAACCATTTGACAGAGGTATTGATGCGTTCAGTAGAGGCCTTTTGTACAAACCTCTGGATGTGATCAACAGAGCTCTGATGTCTCTGATCATCAACAGAGCTCTGATAAGTTCTGGATGGTCTCTTCTGCTGCATATTGAATCAGAAAGCATCTATGTACTCTAAACCAGGACTGCTTCTTCGTGTACTCGAACAACGTTCTGTTGGTCCCGAAGGGCTATACAAGTTTGTAGAGGGGGGTTGAATACAAACACTAAGATTTTACTTTTCTAAATTGTTTATTGATAAATCATTAACAATTTACAGCTCGTTGCGGAAACAAGATTAAGGATAAACCTAAATCTAAACAAGTTGGAACACTAAGTTTCTTGCACTAAGAAAGAGAAGTAAATTACTAATAATAACCTATCTCAAGATAAGAAGGATGAACTTGTCCAGAGTTAGCAAGTTACTTTAAAATGAAGTGAGTTCTTCTTCTTATATACTGTATTGGTTCCCGTTTTGCTTATACAAGATTGTCAGATCTATTAGTTCGAATTTATGTTTGATGCGGAAGCGTATTTGAATAACTAACAGATATGATTGATAGATTTAAAACATAATATAAATAAACAGTGAACAGGAAATAATATCTCAAAGTTTACTGAATATATATATTAAGAACAGATTCAAGAACAGTGAGTAAGCAAAGCTTTTAAAACAGACATGACTCTGAAAGTGTTTAAAGCTATGTGTTCTTGTGATGTTTTTCTCTCTTGAATTCTTGTTTCGATTGTTCGATTGATCGATCGATGGATAGGAAGAACTCAACATGAGTCTTCCTTATATACTACTCTAAGGGGACCATAAAGCATATGCTACTATTCACAAAGGACGGTATGAATAGTTGGACGGATGGCATGAACAGTTGGACGTGCTGTATTGCATTTAATGCAGCAGACGTCTATTATGTACTAAGCCCTATTGAATCCAATCAGAGTTTGACATGTTGCAGTTGGACAGGGCATGCTACCATGCAAGTTGATGAACAGGTCCTGTAACAGTAGCAAGATATTATAAATATCTTTTTAAGTCTTTGTTGAAGACCGCAGAGGCTCTGTGAAGTGCCACAGAGGTTCTGCGGTTTGGTCCTTCGAAGAGCAGTCTTCACCGGATTCCGAGTCTTTGGTCTTCTTTGCGCGTATGACAGAGCTTCTGTAGGGCGCCTCTTTAGCTTCTGTAGCTTCTTGACCTTGATCTCTCGGTAAGTTCGGCAGAGCCTCCGTAAGAGGCTTTCTTCACTTAGCCTATTTTTCACTACTTCTAAATACTTCTATGATTAGGAAGATTGAAGCTAACAATCTCCCCCTAAGTAGTGAAAAAATAAAAAATTTAACTTGAGTTTAGTTAGGCTAAGTTAGATAAGACAGAGGTTAAACAATACCTCGAAAGTTCTTTCATTCAGAAATATGCCAGAGGCATTTTACATTTGAGTACAATGAAAGATAAACTTTTGACTTGGTTTGCAGAGATTTGAGGTTTGAGAATCAGATTTTGGCATCTTTGAAATCGTTGTAGCTTCTGTTGTCTCTTCTGATTCTTCTGATCTCTTTGTAGAAACTGATGCAGAGTTCTCTTAGGCGAATTGTGGCATCAATCTCTCTGATGAAAGTATTTGCAGCATCTCTATCCATTTTCTCTGTGCCTCTGTATTTTACAAGGCTTGCTCTGAACTTGTTCAGAGTACTAGTTGCGTACTTCTGACAGTCCATGCATACAAACAGTTTGACTTCGCCTTGTGGGTTTTGAAATACTAACCCGAATCTTGGTTCTGTAATGATAGAGTTGGGCACGGCGTCGGGTGGGCAGCGATCTTCTGGTGGTCGTAAATTTAGATGTTTTTGACCAAGATCCTTTCCCAGTTGAAAATCTATCATACTGAAGATCAGAAGCTTTTCCCTCATTGCTTTTCTTAATACTTGATAGGCTCTGGTGTTTGCCTCTGTGTTGTAGTTGTCCTTTGTCCATTGCAGAAGGTCAGGTAGATCATAAGGATTGATATTTCTTAGGTCAGCATCAGCGAAGGTGGTTTCTGAATTGTCTTCTCTTCTGACTTTGTAAAGATTGTACCTGACCCTTGGATAGGTTCTTGTAAAGGAGAACTTGCAGAAGATTACCTTTTTGATCTTGTGGATTGAGAAGACATCTGCTTTGGTTCTTGGCTTTGTCCTTGTGAAGATGTTCTCAAATTCTTCTCTGATCCTTAAATCTGTCACATGATCTGTTGGATGATTGGTCTGAAAGGTTTGCTTATAGAGGTATTTGTATACCACTTCTTCCATCTCTTCATGTGTTGGACCAGGTTGTGGTACTTGTCTTCTTAGACTCTCCATATTTTGAACAATTTCTGCAGCTCTGCCAGTTAGAGGAATGTATGTCAGAGGCTTTAATCCATATGCCCAATCAACTTCTTCAGGCTTTGGAGTTTGGAAGGCATCAAAGGCGCTCTTCATCAATTTCTCTGTAGGCTTGGGCAATGATTTCTTTTTCTTGGGCTCTTCTTTCAGTATTGCTTTGCCCTTGTCTTTGACTTTTGGAGGTGCAGAACCTGTTTCTTCTGTAGGTTTGGAGGTTGGTGCTTCTGTTGGCTTGATGGTTGCCTCTGTAGGTTTTGACACTTGTGTTTTAGAGGACTTTTGTGGCGTTGGTTCTGTTGGCTTGAGTTGTTTTGTAACCTCTGTTGGAGGTTCTTTGGTGACTTCTTCTGTGAGCTCTATTTCTGTTGGTGAAGATTGGACATCGAATCTTCTTGCCATTTTGAAAGCTAATGTGAACCTGTGCCTTTCTTCTTCTCTCTGCGACATTCGATCTGTCATTGTATTGTGCATCTTTCTCAGAATAGAAAAAGCAGAGGTCGCAGAGGTCGTTGCTCTTTTTGGTTTGGTGGCAATCGACTTTCTTCTTGGTATGGTTTGGGGTTTTTCTGTTGATTTTGTTGAAGGACTCTTTTCCAAGTTGATTACTACAGGGGTGGTTGTTGCCTCTGTAGTATGCTGATCAGCTTCTGGAATATTGGTTTCTTCAGAAGTTAATTCCACAGAGATGGGTGTTGTCTCTGTGGTCTGTTGATTTTGTTGTTGATCTTGGGTTTGTTCTGGAGGGGCTTGACTGATTGGTTCTACTGCGATTGGTGGAGCTTGTATTCCTCTGGTCGTAGCTTTCTCCCTTATATTCTCCCCCTCAGGATTATCTGATGGACCAGGATGGTCATCATCAGAATCATCCTGACTTTTATCAGAAGTACCCTCTGCTCTGCAGGAAGCTTTGGGTTTCTTTGGTAGTTCTGCTCTTGCGGCCATCAACTTCGCACATACATCATCACATAGGCCGAAAAGAGTTGCAAGCTCTGCTTCTGTGTTGAAGCGCATTCTGCCGACACTTTTTCTGAACTCTTTGACGTAGTTGGCATTTGCAGTAGTGAAGGAGACAATGACTTCAGTGACCTGGTTTATGAAATTTTGGCCGAGCTCTGTTAGCTGTGCTCTGGTCATGTAGTCTTTAGGCTTCATCAGTATTGTGTTGCGCATTGCTTCTGCTTGAACATTTTGCAGAGCCTTCTGTAGATCTGCGGGTGTGATGCTCTGTGATTTGTTGGATTGCTTGTTCATTTGTTCAAGGAAATGTTTTACTGATTCCTTGAATGCAGAAGTTGCGGAAATTCCAAAATCTTTAGCAGCAGAAGTGGTTGTAGTTGTTGCAGTTGTTTGCACAGAAGATTTAATCTCTGTGATGGCTGTTTTCACCTCTGTGGACAGATTGTCCATTTTGGTGTTCAGATTCAGCAAGGCCGTTGATGTTTTCTCGGCAAAAGATGTGAAAGAGCTTTGCAACTCTTTCATGGTTTGGTTCATAGAGGTGACAAGGGTTTGGAACTCATCCCTTGATACTTGTGTCCCTGGTGTAACCTCTGGAGGAACACATTCGTCTCCAGAGTGAGTCCCTGCTCCTGGGACACCTTCGTTCACCCTTGTTTGTACGTTGGGGGTGGAAGGATTTCCATCTGATCTTCGAGTAGAAGCATCTAGTGCTTCAAACTCTACAGAAGTTCTGGGAAGAACAGTGTCCAATCCCACTCCAGAGGTGGGTGTCGGAATGTTCTTCTGTTGACTCGGAGACTTGTCTAGAGTCTCTTCGTCTTTGTGCTCACTACTTCTCTCTGAAAGAAGTGTTGGCCCTATTTCGTGCGTGGCAGAGGAAACGAATTCCTCTGTAGGGTGTTCTAGTGTGATCTGGGGCGATTGATCACGAACTATAGGTGAGTCTCTCTGAGGAGACTCCCTAGGAATGGATTCCCCGGTTTCTGTGGGCGCAGAAGTCGAAAGAGTGACTTCTGGGTGGATGGGTTGGGTTTGGATCGAGCTGTGCTGCTCTATTTCAATAACTCCTTCTGTAGCTAGACCTGCGGAGTTAGATGTATGGGTTGCACTGGGAGGGGGTGAGGGATGTGTGCCTTCTTCATCTTCGGCATCTTTTTCTTTTACATTTTCTTTTCCTCCAGATGTTTCTACCCTATCCACTGTTGAAGTTCTTTGCTCTATGCCTAAGAAGTCATACATTTGATGAGAGTCGTATAACTTCATGACATGTGGATGATAGAGACCTTTTTGTATCCAGACAGCTTCTTCTTCGTCTGAATCTATCTCTGAGACCTCCATTCTTGTCTCTGTTACTTCATCTCTATTCCACTGAGCTTCTGTTTGTCCTATTTCTTCTGAGGCTGGGCTTGGACTCCTTCTGTGAACGTCCAATCCTTGCTGAATGAAGGGATTCTGTAGAATAATAGGTGTCTCAGCTGATTGATCTCTGGGTGTTTGATCATCTTCTTGCAGATGTGTGTCAATGCCGGAAATAGAGAAGTACTGTTCTTCTGGGGAATGGTGGTCGAGAGGTTGTGCCGTCCACCCTGATGTATTTAAAGTGTTGGCAATGTCGGGGTTCTGTAGGAAATCGTTAATGTTTCCTTGGTGAGCAAATCGATCTGGGGATTGATGGGGCGATTGATATCCCTCTTCTATCATTTCTTCTTCTGCAGTTCTTTCTTCTTCGATTGCTTCCTCTTCTATGGTAACCAATTTCTCAAGTGATTTACCATGCTTCTTTTTGGTTTTCCTCCTCTTAGGTTTTGGTGCCCCTTCCTCTGTGGTTTTTGATTTTCTTTTCTTCTTCTGTTTTGGAGAAGAGGAAGGAGCAGAGGAGCCAATTTCTGTGGCATGAGGAGGTGAAGGTTGATCTTCTGCAGCGCTTGTAGAGGTGCCTTCTTCAGTTTTCCTCCTTTTTGATTTTGAAGAGGACTTCTTTCCCATAAGCTCTGCACGTTTGGCTATGAAGCTAAGTTGAATAGCCATGTGTTTTGCAAATTTGTTATCTTTTTCTTCTTGAGTGGAAAGAGGTTATGCAATCATTGTTCCTAGGGGGACACCTAAACGCGGGGGTGTCATAGGACTCGGTTTAGGAGTTCTATGATCGCGTATATACTCTTTCTTAAGGGTTTTATTCTTGGCATACTTCAGAAGTTTCTTTGACAAAGGTCTGCAGTGTGTGTAGCCATCTACATGATCAGTGGGAATATTCTTGCTCATTGGGAACTGTTTGGGAATTGGCCCTTCCATTGGCCATTTCTGTATTAGCAACGGAGGTTCGAACAAGACTCCCAGTATTCTTTGGAATTGCAGAGGTGGTAGAAACTTAGGATCGTTCTCTTTGACCCTTCTTGTGTTGTTCTTTCTGTCGATGGTGTTAATGATCTCTTGCATCATTATGGTCGCGTAATCCAGTGGGAGATCATAGTAAACCCCATACATGATGGTTAATATCTGATGTGAGCTCTGGTCAATACTGCCTATCTTCCCTGTCAGGCATCTGTTAAGAATTGAGAACAAGGTGTTCCACAGAGGTGGTAATCTGCCTCTGCGGAAGTCATTTCTCTTCCTCAGTGGTGTGTTGTACCCAAGCATTTCTAGGAAACGACAGATCTCGTCGTCTGTTGGTTGCTCTGCGTACTTCTTTAATCCAAGAAGACCCCTTGTTGGTAGGTTGAATTCAAGTGAGAACATTGTTCTATTGAACTTGATTTCCAGATGCTCAGATTTGTCGGGTCTTGAAATGTATCCTTTGATAAGAGAATCATCTTTATCAAATCGGCAACTTTTCCAAAACTGGTTCAGATATCTTACTGGAATTTTCTTTGGGGTTCTTGAGAGTAAAGGGAAGAGGATATTATTTTCCATTATGTTTAGAAGAATGGCATGGGCTTCGCTGAAAGCAGTGGGTGAGGGGACTAAATAGCAATTGTTGGATTTGATTGGTAGTACTTTTTCGAAATGATCCTTTGCTATGAAGTTTTGAAGATGTGTGGTTGGAGAAAAGTCTGCTGAATCGCCGGAATCTTCTAGTTCAATGTTTTGGGCAGGGTTGGGGTTTTCTGAATGTTCAGAATGAGCAGGTGAATGTTCTGGTGAGGTCGCCGGAGAGTGTGCAGGGGAGATAGCTTGAGAAGATGAAGCCATTTGGTACTGAGAATAAGAAATTTGCAGGTTTCGCCGGAGAAGAATGAGAGTTTGTAAAAAGTTTATGAGAAGGTAAGCTTGGTTTTTATAGGAGGGTAGAACGGTAGAATTCGAAAGAGTAAAATATATGGTAATGGATTAAAATTTGGAATCCGAACTCAAGTTAGAACGGCGGGTTCAACTTTCCACAGAAAACGTTCCATGTACGCCCAATGAAAATGGGACACGTAGGCCATGTCAGAGGATCACAGGACGTCGTGCGCGGCCCATTAATGCTAGGCGCGTGGAGTTATTCTTAGCCACATGTAATTCACTCTCAGTAAAAGTAACCGTTATTACTACAGAAATGCCCAAGTAACAGATTGACAGAACTTCTGTAGTTTACAGAGGTTCTGTGATTTTGAAAATCTTTGATGTGTATCCCTTTCTCATATATCTCATTGTTATCATGACTTCTGTGGTGTTCCTTTTTAACCAAAACGTTTTGTAAAGGCATTGGAGAGGATCAAATAGGATTTTTAGTTAAGAGTTTTTTACTCGTAGAGGTTTTGTGGCTCTGTTGGAACTTGCAGAAGCTCTGGGAGGGCCAGCAGAAGCTCTATGAGGGAAAAAATCTCATAACGAAAATTCTATTAACTTTTCTGATCATCCAATTTTTGATTTGTTTTAAGAGATATTTTTCGGACATATTTGAAAGTTGGTGTCCGAAAAAATTGTTATGGAAAAAGTTTTGTTCGAGAAGGTCATGGTGAGTCAGTTTGGTTTCCGAGATAACATTCCAAAAGATCGATAGAGGTTAAAGTTGCGATCTCAGAGCATATTTCTGGCAGAGCTTCTGTTGAGCTCAGCAGAAGCTCTATGACCTTAAATTTCTCATAACTCAAATTTTATGAAACTTTTTGATCTTTTGATTTTTGAAATGTTATCCACAGTATATTTAGGACATATTTGACAATTTGTGTCCTAGAAAACTGTTTTCAAAAACCTTTTGTGCGAGAGACGTACCTTTTGGTTCTTCTTTTCTCGGCAGTGATGTCTGACTTCTGTCGATATAGATTTATTGACATTCTTCTTTGGCTATCTTGAAAGTTTTACCTCTGTAGATCATTTCAGGATCCTTTTTTGCTCCCCCTTGATCTAATCACCTCTGTAGATCAGGAATTTTCCTTTTGCTTCCCCTTGACCTATGCTTGGATCAAAGAATGATAAGTTTTGCATAGAACATAGGTCATATTTTCCAGAGGTTCTGTAGGGGTTGTCAGAGGTTCTGAGTAGACTTACAGAAGCTCTGTGATTTTAAGAACTATTTAAGATTGAGAACTTACATACAGAAATAAATTAATTAAAGCAGAAATAATTAGAAATATATACATATTTACAGAAGATAAAGCTATACTTACAGAGGATTTTTACGTCATATTGATCATTCCTAACTTACCCACCAAGAAATTGAATCTTTTCTCGTCTAAAGCTTTGGTGAATAAGTCCGCGAGTTGGTATTCTGTGGGCACGAAATGCATCTCGATTGTACCGTATTCAACATGATGTTTCAAGAAATGGTACCTTATATCGATATGCTTGGTTTTTGAGTGTTGCACAGGATTGGCAGAGATAGCAATGGCACTCTTGGAATCACAGAAGATAGGTATTTTGAATAGGATGTGGCCGTAGTCTTTTAGCTGAGTCTTCATCCATAGAACCTGAGAACAACAGCTAGCAGCAGCAACGTATTCAGCTTCTGCAGTGGATGTTGAGACACAATTTTGCTTTTTGGAGGTCCAACTGACTAGTTTACCACCTAGGAATTGACAACTCCCAGAGGTACTCTTTCTGTCGAGCATGCATCCTCCATAGTCTGAATTTGTATAAGCTTTAAGACTAAAACCAGAGTTCTGTGGATACCAGAGACCGAGAATTTTGGTCCCCTTTAGATATCTAAAGATTCTTTTCACAGCATCATAGTGTGATTTCTTTGGATTAGCTTGATAACGTGCACAAAGACATGTGGCATGCATAATGTCAGGTCTGCTTGCAGTTAAGTATAACAGAGATCCAATCATGCCTCTGTAGAGAGTGCATTCTACAGAGATGCCATCTGGATCTAAGGATAACTTATTTCCAGTGGCCATTGGAGTTTTCATTGCAGAGGTATCAGAGAGGCTATACTTGAAAAGAATGTCAGAGACATATTTGGCCTGATTTATAAAAATTCCCTCTGATGTTTGTTTGACTTGGAGTCCGAGGAAGAATGTTAGTTCTCCCATCATACTCATTTCAAACTCACTCTGCATGAGTTTTTCAAAACTTTTGCACTCTTCTGTGTTAGAAGACCCAAAAATTATGTCGTCCACATAGATTTGTACAAGCATTATTTCACTGTTTTTACGTTTATAGAATAAGGTAGTATCTGTTGTACCTCTGTCGTAGCCATTTACTAGAAGAAAGGTAGAAAGTCGTTCGTACCATGCTCTTGGAGCTTGTTTCAGTCCGTACAAAGCCTTTTCAAGGTAGTATACATGCCTTGGGAACTTTGAGCTTTCAAACCCTGGTGGCTGATTTACGTAAACCTCTTCTTCGATTTCACCGTTGAGAAAAGCTGATTTTACGTCCATCTGATAGACTTAAAAACCTCTGTGAGCTGCGAAGGCTAAGAATATTCTTATTGCTTCGAGCCGTGCAACAGGAGCAAAAGTCTCATCGTAATCTATGCCTTCTTCTTGTCTATAACCCTTGGCCACCAATCGTGCTTTGTTTCTGATGACCACTCCATCTTCATCCTTCTTATTTCTGTAGACCCACTTAGTCCCAATGGCGTGTTTCCCTCGTGGCAGAGGTACTAAAGTCCATACTCTGTTACGCTCAAACTGCAGAAGTTCTTCTTGCATGGCGTCTACCCAGTTTGGGTCATCTAGTGCTTCAGAAATCTTCTTTGGTTCTATCACACTAATGAAATTTGTAAAGAAACAAAAATTAGCAGTGGCAGACCTGGTTTTTACTGAGTCAGAAGGTTCTCCGATTATATTGGCTTGGAGGATGGCTTTTTGTCCACTGAGTGGTGCGAGGAAGATGGTCATCAATGTCATCAAACCTTTCTTCAGAAGCTTCTTGTGGATCTTCTTCTTGTATAGCCTCTGTCGTTCTTCCTACCTTGGTAGAAGATTCTACCATTTGTGGAAAGATTGGTATGAGTGGTGGTGGAGTTTGTTCCTCTGAGGACGTATAGTCTTGGTCCTCAATTACCTCTGTAATTGGTTCTTCTGTGGATTGTGGAGTTTGTTTTTCAGCAGCTTCTGTGGTCGTTTTTCTTGATGTTTCATCTCCTGCATTTTCTTCTTCGGCATTTGCATCTGTAGTATTTATAGAAGAAGATGAAGCATTATTTGGACCAGTTAGAGTCATACCTGTAGGATTTTGTCCAACAGAGGATGGTTCTTCAGAAACTCTGATGGTTCCAACAGAAGGATCAATGTCATCGTGGAACATCTCTAAAAATAGAAGATTCAAGTCTTCTTTCGTTTGCGAGATGCCAGAGGTTTCTCTTTTAAGTTCGAGTTCTGAACGGATTTGCTCAGAAGTCATTTGGAAAGAATCATCAAAAGAAACATTGATACTTTCTACGATTTTGCGAGATCTTGTAAGGTATACTCTGTAGGCTTTGGAAGTGGCAGAGTATCCAATGAATTTTCCTTCGTCAGCTTTTACTTCAAACTTTCCTCTTGAATATCTGTCGTTTAAAACAAAGCATTTACATCCAAACACATGGAAAAACTTGATGTTTGGCCGCCATTTGTTGATCAGTTCGTAAGGAGTCTTGATGTGTCTTTTCACAATGGTTGACCGATTCTGTGTGTAACAAGCGGTAGAAATTGCTTCTGCCCAAAGGTTCATCGGTAATCCGTATGCTGATAGCATAGTTCTTGCGGCCTCCACGAGCGTTCGATTCTTCCTTTCGACTAAGCCATTCTGCTGTGGAGTGCGTGCGGCTAAGAAGTTATGTGATATTCCTTCTGTAGAAAGATAGGCTTCAATGACAGAGTTTTTAAATTATGTGCCATTTTCATTTCTTAACTTCTGTATTCTGCATTCATAAAGAACTTGGATTCTTTTCATTAGATTAATCAAGATGATTGGAACATCCGATTTCTTTCGACCAAATTCAACCCATGTGAAGCGCGAATACTCATCAATTAAGACACGTATATATTTTTTGCCACCTAGGCTCTGTATGGCAATAGGACCGCAAAGGTCGACATGAAGCATGTACAGAGGCCTAGTGCACGACACATCTGTTTTGCCTCTGTGGGAAGCTCTTCTGAGTTTTCCCATCTCACAGGCAGAACACAAGTGATCCTTATTAAATTTAACATTAGGCAAACCTTTAACTAGATCAACTTTGACCAATTTATCCAAGGTGTGAAAGTTCAAGTGACAGAACCTGTTATGCCATAACCAGGCTTCTTTACTTTCGCAAGCTACAAGGCAAACTTTGTCCTTGGTTGTTGAACAAAAGTTCATTAGATACAGATCACCTTTTCTTTTGGCTCGCAGAAGTTCCATTCCTGTGTCTTCACTTTGCAGAGAGCAGAAAGTCCTTTTGAACAAGACATCAAATCATGTATCACAGAGTTGACTTACACTGAGTAGGTTGTGTTTAAGGCCATTCACATATGCAACTTTGTAAACAGAGACGTTTTCCTTCTGTATGACTCCATAGCCTTTGATGTGTCCCTTCTTGTTGGCTCCAAAAGTTACAGATCCACCATCGTGTGTTTCTTTGTACGTGGATAGTAAACTTCTGTCGCCAGTCATGTGCCTTGAGCATCCGGAGTCAAGATACCAAATTGGCACATACCGCTTCTGTAAGACAATCACAGAGACTTAGGTACCCATATCCATATAGGTCCAATATTGTTAGAATTTTTCAAGTTTGCCTTAGCATTCTTGAAATACATTTTATCTTTTGTAGAAAGATCAGATTGTATCTCTCTAGGTTTTGACTTTGGAGTTTGAATTTTAGTGGAGAGTAAGCAATCTGGACTTGAGAAATGATTTTTCAATCTGAACATAAGATCAAAACAATGACAGTATTTAATATGAGACGTGATTTGTTTGAACTTTTCATTGAATTCATTGAACTGAGTCACAAAGGCATTAAATTCGTTCTTAACATTAGATTTCCTATTACAAGAAGATCTATGAATACTAGAATGTTTTTTGCAAAAATCTTGTTTAGGTCCTGCCTTCTGTGAGTCTCTTCTGTGGTGAACGTTTGTCTTCACTGTCACAGAGGAAAGATATTTGTTAGCTTCAGGCCTTAAAGGTTTTGAAAATTTTGAGCTTTTAGGATTTTCAGAGGCCTTTTTCAAATTATCAAGCTCTGTAGAGGTTTTGACTTGTATACACATTTTTAGAAAATCTGGACAGATAGGTATCTCTGTGATTTTCTCTTTTGGAGAAATTGTTCTGTTAAGAACCTCAGAGGAGAATTTAACATCCTCTGTGTCACAGTGAATTATCCCTGATTTAGAATTAGTCTCTGAGTCGTCAGAGGATGAATCGTCCTCATATACAGAGGTTGAGTCATTTCTTTCGACAGAGGCTGGATTTTCTGAGCATGTATCGTACGAGTTTTTTTCCTCAGTAGAAAAACTTTCATAGATGGCAGAGGTTTCAGATGAGATCTCTTCAGCGAGAATTTGATCTATAGAAGATGTACAGAGATTTTCTAAAACATTTGATTTCAAAACTTCCAAAATTTCTTTTTCAATTGATCTTTTAAGATTTTCTTCTGAAAAGATGGGTTTAAACTCAGGAGCTTTTGCAGATAATTTCTTTTTGATATCTATCATATAGACAAAAGCGACCTGTGTTTGAGTCTCTGGTTTACCAAACTTAAAGATACCAATCTGATCTTGTGTTTTCAGATATTTCTTTGGTTTGATTCCTCTATTGACAGAGGTTGAAGATGATGAATCTGTGTTTTCAAACCACACATTGATCATCTTCGTATGTTTCCTCAAGTGAGGTTCTTCAGAGATTTTAACCCTTTTACTTACAGAGAGTAAGTTTGGAAAAATTGGTTTATTTGTTTTTTCCTACCACAAACAGAGAAGACAGAGGTTTAAGTCTTTTGCCTTCAACACCTAGAGTAATATCATCGTACCCTATACCTCGTCTTCCTATTTGTGAGTTTACTTTCTTATACACCTTCTGTGCATCTTTATAGTTTTTAAGTAAAACCTCTCTTCTGAGTAGATCTTGCCAAAGTACCTCTCTCTCTTTTTGAAAGTATTCTTTGAGAGCTCTTATGTCAGTTGTTTCACTCCTAGAAACTGAAAGCTCTTTAGTTTTGACTTTTAAAGCAGAGGTTAATTCAGAAATTTGCCTTTTTAAAGGATCTACATTTTTGCTCCAATATTTTTCTACTCTTTTCTTTTCTTCAACAATTTTGGCTTTTTCTTGAGTGAGAAGCCTTACTTCTCTCTCATTAAAGGTGAGTCTTTTCTGAATACTTTCATTTATCTCTTTGAGTTCAATCAGTTCACTGTTAAGTCTAACTGAATCATTTTCTACATATTTAATACAAGAGGTAGAGTTTGAAATGGATACCTCATTGTCAGTGCCCGAGTCGACTTCTGCCATGCCACAGAACAGGGCATTGGTGGTGAATTCATCATCAGAGGTAGAGTCTGACTCGAAGTCCTCCTTATTTGCTTCAGAATGCCCTTTGTTCGCCATTAGGGATTTTTGTGCATAATATTTAGCCTTCTTTTTGTAAAAAGCTGAGTCCTTCTGTGGGCGATTTTGTCTACTTCTGCAATCTTTGGCGAAATGGCATGGCTTGCCGCAGTTGAAGCAACCTTGGGAGGTGTTTCCAGTTCAATCGTCGGACTTCTGTTGGTCTCCACCTTTCTCTGTTCGGCATTCGTTTGCATAATGACCAGGCTTACCACATTTGTAGCATTCTTGTGTGTGGCCTACCTTGTCATCTGACCTCTGTCGGTCACTTCCTCTGTAGTTTCTGTCGCTCGACCTCTGTCGGTCACTTCTGTAGTCTGACCTCTGTCGGTCACTTGATTCTTCTCTTCTTTCATCATCTCTTCTATCTCTCTGGTTGTCTCTGCTATATCTGTCATTTCCAAAATTTCTTTGGTTACCTCTGAACTCTCTTGTCAATAGAGCCAATGATTTAGCTAATGAAGCAAGAGTTATTTCTTCCTCTATCAGCTCGTCTTCTTCGCTATCTACCATCACTATCTTCTTCTTCTCCTTCTTCTTCTCTTCTGTTGCTCTCTCATTTCTTGGTCTCTTTGTAGCCTTTGTTGATTTACTAACCAATGTGTATGGTGCAATGGCTATTGTTTTAGCCTGTGCTATTTGAGGCTCTTGTGCAGCTAGTGTTCCATAGAGATCAGAGAGTGTCCATGAGTCTAGATCTTGGTTTGTTTGTAAAGACATAGACAGTTGAAGCCACTCATCATTCAGACTCTTTAGAAACATGACGTTATTTTCTTCTGAGGTTCTGTGAATGCCAGACTTTCTACATTTGTTTATGAGAGAGTTGAACCTGTCGTACGTTGTTTGCAGAGATTCTGTTGCAGAGGCTCTGAATGCATGATATTCATTTATGTAATGTGCCCTTCGGTTCTTCTGTGTTTTAGCACCCCCCTTCCAACTGTCTTTCTAATTCTTTCCAAAGATCGTGCGCAGTTTCGCATGCATCTAAGGATTGAAAAAGCTCGTTGGGGATAGCCATTATCAGGATTCTTTTTGTTTTCTGTGCAACTTCATCTTCTGCCTTATCTTCATTTGACCATTCTTCTTTTGGTTTTGGTTTTTGATGTTCAGGGATTTCTGGAGATTCAGCAGTAGCTGGTACTCGTGGTACTGCTATCATGGGAACAGGAGGAAGGTTGTAAAGATATTGTACTAGATTTTTTTCAGTACCCTCAAAGAAATGAACCATTCTTATCTTCCATTGAGGATACTCATCTCGTAGGAGAGTAGGAGGATTGGTGAGTGAACCAGCAGTAAAGAAGTTATTTGTATTTGTCATTTTTAAGTTTCTGAAAAGATAGTATGATTTAAAGAGTATGAGTCTGAAGATCTGGAAAGTTTTCTGGGTTTGAACAGTTCCAGAGTACACTTTAATGGAGTTTTAACCTAGAGATGAGGAATAGGAAAAAAATGATTTCTATCACTAATCTTGTAAAAATGAGGATCACTTGATATTGATAATCAAGTTTTGCTCTGATACCAATTATTGGTTCCCGTTTTGCTTATACAAGATTGTCAGATCTATTAGTTCGAATTTATGTTTGATGCGGAAGCGTATTTGAATAACTAACAGATATGATTGATAGATTTAAAACATAATATAAATAAACAGTCAACAAGAAATAATATCTCAAAGTTTACTGAATATATATATTAAGAACAGATTCAAGAACAGTGAGTAAGCAAAGCTTTTAAAACAGATATGACTCTCAAAGTGTTTAAAGCTATGTGTTCTTGTGATGTTTTTCTCTCTTGAATTCTTGTTTCGATTGTTCGATTGATCGATCGATGGATAGGAAGAACTCAACATGAGTCTTCCTTATATACTACTCTAAGGGGACCATAAAGCATATGCTACTATTCACAAAGGACGGTATGAAAAGTTGGACGGATGGCATGAACAATTGGACGTGCTGTATTGCATTTAATGCAGCAGATGCCTATTATGTACTAAGCCCTATTGAATCCAATCAGAGTTTGACACGTTGCAGTTGGACATGGCATGCTACCATGCAAGTTGATGAACAGGTCCTGTAACAGTAGCAAGATATTATAAATATCTTTTTAAGTCTTTGTTGAAGACCGCAGAGGCTCTGTGAAGTGCCACAGAGGTTCTGCGGTTTGGTCCTTCGAAGAGCAGTCTTCACCGGATTCCGAGTCTTTGGTCTTCTTTGCGCGTATGACAGAGCTTCTGTAGGGCGCCTCTTTAGCTTCTGTAGCTTCTTGACCTAGATCTCTCGGTAAGTTCGGCAGAGCCTCTGTAAGAGGCTTTCTTTACTTAGCCTATTTTTCACTACTTCTAAATACTTCTATGATTAGGAAGATTGAAGCTAACATATTGCATGCATTTAATGCATGGCAGTTTGCACATTACACGTGGCAGCAGCTCATTGGTTGTACGTCATTGACCTTTGTTGACAACCTTAGTAGCCGCATGTTTGAACAGTGTAGTATTAGAGTGGTTGTACGATTTTAGACAATAAGGAGGTTCTTTTTCTGACAAATCGTACGGAGATGTGCAAGGGTGGTTAAGACAAAAAGTACTTTGTACGGAGGACTTCATGATCAGCTTTTCGTTGATTCAGCGATCTATCATTCTATATCAGCGAATGATAGAGTTCAGCGATAGCTAAAGTCTTGTACTTGATACTTCACGTTGAGTGGACAAATCTGAGTCTTCGCTGATCCGCATCAGTTCATTAGGAGACTTGTCGCTGGTTCTTGAGCTTGATCTTCGACTTCAGCGTAGAACCTATGTTGACGTGAAACTTGTCTTCAGAGATCATAAGTAAACAACTAACTTAATAGCGATCACCATAAGGACTGAACAGACTCAGAGTATTATGGTGAACAGTGTTTGCTGAATGTTTAATCTAAAGAGCGAGAGTTCCTATCAGCAGTACTGTAAGATCTTAGTGCTTATCAGCGATAGTGAAACTCTGATACATATTGTTTACTTACAATTTTCACTAAGTATATAAGAGAGGGTCATTATCAAATCACTGAGGGTTTGGATCAACAATCTCCCCCTATTTGATTATGACATAGCAACAGAGAAAATTGCTATTTAATGAAAACATAAGGATAAAAAGAACTTGTTGATCCAAACCCTCAGAGATTTGATAATGACCCTCTCTTTTATACTTAGTGAAAATTGTAAGTAAACAATATGTATCAGAGTTTCACTATCGCTGATAAGTACTAAGATCTTCCAGTACCGCTGATAGGAACTCTCGCTCTTTTAAGTTAAACATTCAGCGAACACTGTTCATCATTAATGCTCTGAGTCTGTTCAGTCATTATGATGATCGCTGATAAGTTAGTTGTTTACTTATGATCCCTGAAGACAAGTTTCACGTCAACAAAAGTTCTACGCTGAAGTCGAAGATCAAGCTCAAGAACCAGCGACAAGTCTCCTAATGAACTGATGCGGATCAGCGAAGACTCAGATTTGTCCACTCAACGTGAAGTATCAAGTACAAGACTTCAGCTATCGCTGAACTCTATCATTCGCTGATATGAAATGATAGATCGCTGAATCAACGAAAGCTGATCATGAAGTCCTCCGTACAAAGTACTTTTGTCTTAACCACCCTTGCACGACTCCGTACGAAATGTCAGAAAAGAACCTCCGACTGTCTGAAATCGTACAACCACTCTGATACTACACTGTTCATCCATGCGGCTACTAAGGTTGTCAACAAAGGTCAATGACATGCAACCAACCAGCTGATGACACGTGTAAGGTGTATACTGACTTGCATTAAATGCATGCAGTATATAAAGAGATGAACTCACTTCATTTTGAAGTAACTTGCTAACTCTGGACAAGTTCAATCTCTTATCTCAAGATAGGTTATTATTAGTAATTTCCTTATCTCTCTAAGTGCAAGAAACCTTAGTGTTCCAACTTATTTAGATTTAGGTTTATCCTTAATCTTGTTTCCGCAACAAGCTGTAAATTGTTAATGATTTATCAATAAACAATTTAGAAAAGTAAAATCTGTGTGTTTGTATTCAACCCCCCCCCCCCCCCCCCTTCTACAAACTTGTATAGGCCTTCGGGACCAACAAGTGGTATCAGAGTGGATTTGTTTAATCTCATAAACAAGATCTAATCTAAGATATTTCTCTTCCTTGCTATTATCTGAAAATGGCCACCAACACAAACACAAATTATATAGACAATGGTTCTCTTGCTAAACCCCCTAGATTTTCCAAAGATAACTTCAACTTATGGAAAAATAGGATGACACTCTTCTTAGAAGGTGTAGACCCTACTATGCCTTACTATCTAGAAAATGGTCCATTCATCCCTGTAAGAATTGATGCTGCTGTTCCAGCCGCTGAGAATAGACCTGCTATTACAGAAAGGCTGGTACCTAAGGAAATCTTTTAATGGACTGACGAAGATAAGAAGAAAGTGGTTATAGATACAAAAGCCAGATCCATACTATCCATGCCTCTTCCTGACGAAGTCTACCATTCCGTCATGAACCTGAAAACATCAAAGGCCATGTGGGACACAATATGTGTTCAGTATGAAGGAACGTCTGAAGTCCAGGATTCAAGAAAGATCAACCTGGTAAGACAATACGAAAGCTTCATTTCTGGTAAGAATGAAACTCTCTCTGAAGTTCACCAACGTTTTAATTGTTTAATTATAGATCTGAAAACTGTTGGTAAGGAATATTCTAACTTTGAAGTGCTGACAAAGTTTATAGAATGTTTACCTGAAAGCTGGGACAATTATGCTATGTGTCTCAAGCTATCAAAGGATCTAAAATCAATGACCCTTTCAACCTTATATGGCACGTTGCTGAATCATGAGCAATCGAGCCATCTTAAGAAGAATCTTGTAAAAGATTCCAAAAGCACCCATGTTGCTTTAATCTCAGAGGAACCCTCTACTCAGCGACCCTCATCACTGAGTTAGAGAGTAACTCTGAAAGGTCATCAGATTCTGATTATTCAGATAATGATGAATCTTTGGCTCTCCTAACTAAGAAGTTCAGGAGATTTGCCAAAAAGAAAATGTTTAGAAAGAACAAATCTCTTTCCATAACTGACAAGCCTAGATCATCAGCGTTTGTTGATAAGGCTACTGCTACTTGTTTTAACTGCGAAAAGACAGGACATTTCGCTAACGAGTGCATGTCAAAGAAAGTTTCTAGACCCTCAGCTTTTACAAAGAAACCCTTTGTTCCAAGGAATAAAGATGAAAAATATTCAAAGCTGAAAGAAAAATATGCAAAGCTGAAAAGCTTTAAGAAGAAGAATAAAGGCCTGATGGCTGACTATGATTGGGCTGCTTCTGATGAAGAAGCATCATCATCTGACTCTGAAGATGATGAAGCAAATCTATGTCTTATGGCCAAGATTGAAGAAGAGGAAGAAAGTTCAGACATTCCCTCCACTTCAACATCTGCTATTCAGGTATCACCTTCTTTCTTTACCAATATTGCAAATATTGATGAAGCTGATAGTCTCCGTAAGATCGATCTCTTGACTAGAAGTTTATACGAAGCCATGAACGGCAAAACTGTAGTTGAAAACCAAAATCTTGATCTCGCTGAAAAGCTTAAAAACTGCCACCTTCAAATAGAAAAGCTTTCTAAAATTGAAGAAGATTTTAAAGATCAAGTATATTTAAATCAGCTAGTCAAAATCGAACGAGCAGAAGCTATCGCTGCATTAAAGGCTGAAAAAGCTACTGTTGAAGGATGGTGTAATTCTTCAACAAAGATCACTGAGATAATAAAGTCTCAGATTCCCCTGAGTGATAAACGTGGTTTGGGTTACAAATATGAAACTCCAAAATCAACCACTGAGCGTTCAATGCTTAAATTTGGAACGTTCGTATCCTCAGTCGATGATACTTCATCTTCTCAGTGCTCCTCGTCCGTTACACCAATCCCTGAGGAAACTCCTACATCCTCAAAAGGCAAGTAGAAAATGGTTTATTCAAAACCTACCTCTGTCTTTAAAGACAAAGGTAAAGGAATTGTTATTTACCAGAATCCTCAGAAGGGTACCTTAGTACCAAAGCTGAATGCTTCTAAAGCTTCAGTGGCTCATCCCTCTGGATCAAGGAAGCAGATATCTGGATTTATTCAGCGATTTACTCCTAGACTCAGATTGGATGTCCTTGGTAAGAAATCTGAAGAACTGAATGTTCGTCCCATTTCTAAAGCCAATAGTTTACTTGTTGCTGGCACTTCTAATTTGAAATAAAAAGCTCAGCATTCAAATGGTCCTAGAACTACTTTTAGTTATAGGAAATGTTATCACTGTGGACTTACCGATCATATTGCTAGTAAGTGCCCCACATCCACCAAAGCTGAAAAGATAGCTAAGGTGAAGATTGCCCCCAAGGCAAAGAAGACCAACCCTGGTGCAAATCAGGTCAAGGTGAATTCTACCACTGAGGTTAAGAAATTAACCAAAGTGAAGAAAGACAAAGTTGAATCTTCAAATGCTGCGAAGACTGCTGAACCTTCCATTCCAACTACTTCCACTGACAAACGTTTATACATGGTTAAGTGGGTACCCAAGAAAAACTAATCTTCCTTTGTATTGCAGGTTAAGAAGGGCATCTGGTATCTTGATAGCGGATGCTCTAGACACATGACTGGAAAGAAAAGCCTGCTCGCTGAATACAAAGAAGAGAAGGGTCCCTCTGTGACTTTCGGTGGAAATGGAAAAGGACATACCCGAGGGTATGGTGTACTTTCAAATGGTACAACCTCCTTCAGAAGAGTCGCATATGTTGAAGGGATGAAGCATAATCTTCTGAGCATCAGTCAGCTTTGCGACATGGATAACAAAGTAATCTTTACTAAGGAATCCTGCTTTGTCTCTGACAAAAAGGAGAAGATAGCTCTCAGCGGTTATCGTTTGGAAAATGTTTATGTAATAAACATGGACTCAACAACCACTGAGAACTCCGGTTTCTTCTCAAAAGCCTCATCTGATGTCAACTGGCTATGGCATAAGAGGCTATCTCATCTAAATTTCAAGACACTAAACACTCTTTCTTCAAAAGAGTTAGTCACTGGTCTACCTCAGCATTCATACGCCAAAGAGTCGTTATGTTCAGCGTGTGAAAAAGGGAAGCAGACCAAAGCAAGCTTTAAGTCAAAGCAAGTTTCTTCAGTGTCATCTCCTCTACAACTACTCCATATGGATTTGTTTGGCCCTGTTAACAAACAATCCATCGCTGGAAAGAAATATACGCTGGTCATAGTTGATGAATTCTCTCGCTTCACTTGGGTAATGTTTCTCCGTTCTAAGAGTGACACCCCTGAAGAACTCATCAATTTTGTTTGGAAGATGGAAACCCTGAACAATCTGACCGTTCGCTCAATAAGGAGTGATCATGGGACTGAATTCAAAAATAGTCTCTTGATTCCTTCCTTGAGAGTAAGGGTATTTCTCATAACTTTTCTTCAGTGAGAACACCGCAACAAAATGGAGTCGCTGAAAGAAGAAATAGAACAATTATTGAAGTTGCACGTTCAATGCTCAGCGATTCTCACCTGCCTACTCAGTTTTGGGCAGAAGCTGTCAACACTGCTTGTTTTACGCAAAACAGGTCGCTGATAGTCAAAAGATTCAAAAAGACAGCCTATGAACTTTTTCATGGGAGAAAGCCTTCAATCAGCTTTCTTCACATCTTTAGATGTCAGTGTTTTATACTGAACAACACAGATGCTCTTGGAAAGTTTGATCCTAAGGCTGATGATGGAATCTTTCTTGGATACTCCTCAGTTTCCAAAGCCTTCAGAGTCTTCAATCGTAGAAGACAAACTGTAGAAGAAACTATTCACGTCACGTTTGACGAATCCCGTTCAGCGAACTCTAAACCGTCCTCTGACATTGAAGAACTGAATCAATGGATGTTTTCTCATCTTGGTGATTCAGAAGTTATTCCCACTTCTCATGCTCATCCAGTAGAAGATGATAGTCCTATCATTCCAAATATGCAGAACAGTGAAGCTGAAACTTCTTGGGTCTCAGCTGTTCCTATAAACACTATACCTAACGCTGAACCAAATGTCTCAGACATTCCATCTACTTCTCAGCAATCAGTGAATATAATGACGACTGCATCCATTCCTCTCTTGGCTGATACTCCTGACGTCGCTGAAGCTCATCTTCAGCTCCTCCAGTTCAAGTTGAGTCAGCGTCTCACGCTCCGGCTCAGCGATGGACTATAAATCATCCAATTGATCAAATTCTTGGTGATCCAAACGCTGGGATTCAGACTCGACGAAGTGCAGGTAATATTTGTTTATTTGTAAATTTTATTTCACTAACTGAACCAAAGAAAGTAGATGATGCCCTCAAAGATCCAAACTGGGTCAGCGCCATGCAAGAAGAGCTGACTGAATTCGAAAGAAACAAAGTTTGGAAACTTGTTCAGAGACCAACTGATAAAACAGTAATAGGCACTAAATGGGTCTATCGAAATAAGTTGGACGAACATGGTACTGTAACCCGCAACAAAGCTCGACTTGTTGCTCAGGGATACAGACAAGAGGAAGGTATAGATTATGACGAAACATTTGCAACAGTAGCAAGACTTGAATCTATTCGTCTATTCTTAGCATATGCTGTACACAAAAACTTCAAAGTACATCAGATGGATGTTAAGTCAGCGTTTCTGAATGGAAAGCTGAATGAAGAAGTGTACGTGGAACAACCTCCAGGATTCTCAGATTCTAAGCGTCTAGGTTATGTTTATAAACTGGATAAGGCACTTTATGGTTTGAAGCAAGCTCCTCGTGCATGGTATGACACTCTTTCTACTTATCTCCATATTGAAAATTTTGAGCGAGGTAAGATTGACAAAACTCTATTTTTTAGAAAAGTGAAAGGTCATATCATTTTAGTTCAAATATATGTTGATGACATTATATTTGGTTCTACCAACCCTGAGCTTTGTACTCGTTTCGCTGATAGAATGAAAGATGAGTATAAAATGAGCATGATGGGTGAACTAACATATTTCCTTGGTCTTCAGATTAAGCAAACTGAGAAAGGAACTTTCATAAATCAGGGAAAATATGTCAAAGATATGCTGAAGAAATTCGACTTAACTGAAAGTTCAGCTATGAAAACCCCTATGGCACCACCGCTGACACTTATTAAGGACACTAAGGGTGTTCCTGTCAATGTCACGCTGTACCGTGGGATGATCGGCTCTCTATTGTATCTAACAGCTAGCCGACCCGATATTATGTTTGCAACATGCTTGTGTGCACGATATCAAGTTGAACCTAAGATATCTCATATGAAAGCTGTAAAGTGAATCTTTCGATATCTTAAGGGTACAGCGAATCTAGGTCTTTGGTATCCCAAAGATTCAGGATTCGATCTAACCGCCTATTCAGATAGTGATTTTGCAGGTTGCAAAATGGATATGAAAAGCACCACAGGAGGATGTCAGCTCCTGGGTGGAAAGCTGGTAAGTTGGACAAGTAAAAAGCAAAATTCAGTGTCCACTTCCACAGCTGAAGCTGAATATGTAGCTGCTGGAAGCTGTTGTTCTCAAGTCTTGTGGATGAGAAATCAGCTACTAGACTATGATCTTCAGCTCTCCAAAATTCCAATCTATTGCGACAGCACAAGTGCCATCGCTATAGCAAACAATCCAGTACTACATTCAAAGACCAAACATATAGAAATCAGATATCATTTTAGCAGAGATCATGTGATGAATGGTGATATAGAACTTCATTTTATCCCAACTGATTATCAGTTAGCTGACTTATTTACCAAACCTCTTGATGAGACAAGATTCAACTTTCTCATCAGCGAGCTTGGAATGCTGAACTTTGAAGGATAAAATCTTCAGCGGTTCACATTGATCAGCGAAAGGATAAAATCAACTTGTATACCCCATTCTATCATCTTCTCTCTGAATAAACTTGATTCACTGATATCAAGGTATGTTCTCTCTCTCTCTCTGACAATCGCATGAAAATGTAAGATTTCAAAACAAAATGCATCGCTGAATATCTTTTCCTTAACATCGATATTTTGAAATTTCTTAAAACCTTCACTGAATATTTTCATTCAGTGCTTCATGTTTTCAAAAGTATCTCTGAGTTTTTCAAAACCTCAGAGACAACCAAGAATATGAAAGGACAGTTGTGACGTCATTACAACGGATAAAACCCCGACACGTTTTCTCTTCCTGACACACGTTTGCACGTCTCATTCAAACTTCCAATAAAATGCAAACACGTGTCCGTGTCATGATGAAAATCTTTTGCCGCTCAAGATTTTCTCTTTCTAAAATCTCTATATAAACAAATTCTTTGTTTATATTTTTCTTTTACGCGATCAATCTTCCTCCGCAAGAAAGAATTCACTGTTGCATTTGTGATTTCAAAAACTTCAAGAACTGTTCATCATCTTCTTCATCAAACATCAAGGTTAATATGTTCTTATTTATTACCAAATGCGTATAACTTGTTTCCGATTTTCTCATTGTTTTAACAAGATCAAACAAAAGAACTTCGTAAAATGAAATCATTTTCTTTCGTGGTTTTATGAACACAACCTTTTCATGGTTGTTCTTCAAGTTTAAATGCTAAATCTTAAACTTGTTCTTCATTCGTTTCCAGAATCTATTTCTTCATAGAAAGCTGGAAAACAAGAAAATGGGTTTTACATTTCGTTTCAAAAACATGAAAAACCCTAATCTTCATTAAGACATTTGTGTCTGAATGAAATGGATAAAATTCGAAACATCTTATTGGAAATTCTTTCCACATTAAGATTATTCTTATTTGTTAACATATTTGGTTGAACTGTTAATACAGAGAAATGGCCTCGTCTGACATTCCTGCTACCGCTGAGAACATCTCCGCTGACTCTGAGGAAGTGGAAATCCTCAAGGCTCCACAAGTCAAGTTCAATCTTGATCAACTAGACTGGACTAAGATAAACAACCTTTCTACGCTTCTCGAGTTTCCTCCTCGAAAGCAAGTCACACATCTGACAGATGGTGTGAATTTCCTGAAGAATTGCTGCATTTCAACAGCCCTGACCATTTCACCCCCTGCAAGTCAGCTGCTACTATCTCAGTTCTGGTACTCTGCCAGACACTCTCAGCTACCATCCGCCAAAGATCCCTCCAAAACAGTTGATTGTATCCTCTGCGATACTGAATATGGCACGATAAAGATCACACCTGCCATCATTCGCAAAGCTCTGAACTTTCCCATCGCTACAAAGGAAAAACCTTTTGTTCCTTTCCCTGACCATAAGAAGATCGCTGACAAAGAAGCTCTTATTGCATTTTTTGATGCAATGGGCTATGTATGGGAAATGGGCAGAGACAAGAAGCCTGAGAAGAAGCTAACACTGCTGAAGAAATCGAAAATGCCCAGCGAGATGAACTTCATCTTCGCTTACCTTATCAGCTGCATGACTGTCAAGACCGGCTCTTCTGATCAAGCCGCTCAACCTCAGCAAGCTATGGGATACGCTCTGCTGAAAGGTCTACACATTGACTGGGAATCTCTCATCTATGATGACTTGCTGCAAAGAGTAGACTCTACCGCTGATAGGCCTGCTTGGGTTCCCTACCCCCGATTCATCAGCGATATCTTTCAATATGGCCTGAAGGACAGCTACCCGTAAGAGGGCGATCTAAAACTCTCTCAGATTGGCCCTAAGGTACTCGACTTCAAACCTGTTGAAAATGAGGTACGTCTTTCTACCCTCTTAACTCTTCTCAACCCTTCTTCTTCTACTTCTGTGGCTCCTTCAGCAACAATACCCATCGCTGATACCCTGGCCATAAAATCCTCTCCTTCTAAGAAAAGGAAACATTCATCTACCCCACTTGATTCTAAAAGGATCAAGAAAACAAAGGAGCAACCCCAGCAATCTCATGCTGAAGACTCCTCAGCTCTTTTTGCAGAGCTGAAGGAACGTTCAGTGGTACGCTCTGCCACACCTTAACAAGCCATCCCTTTTATCCAAACTTCAGCGTCTCTAAACGCTGAGGTTACAAACTTGGAACCAACCCAACCTCCTGCAGTCTCTCAAAAGACTGATGAAGTGATTGTCAGCGAATACAACGCTGAACTCATAACCCAACCCCCACTCTTATGCTTCGCTCCTCCCTCCACTCATTTGGTCTCTACTCCAGATCTAACTGGAGCTGCCATCATTTCCTCGGAACATAAAGCTGATTCTCCAGGAATGATGAAGACAGGACCTGCAGAAAAATCCATGGGCACTTTTGAAGATGACATGGAACTTTACTCAGGAACCCGTGATTTCGATGAATTCACCAATCCTCCTGCAGGTAAACAACAACCCATAAACACTGTGACTAAACCCCAAACTTCTGAGCTTTCCTCTGTTCACAAGTTTTTATATGTTGCAGGTCCTAATTTGGGAGATATCAACGCCTCTCTGAAGTCCGTGGAGACAAAGCTGACAGGTCTCACCACCACTCTTTCCAATAACTCTACAGCTGTAACAAACGCTGGAGAGAATCTGAACAAACTGACAACGGTGGTGGAGAAGAAGGCTTCCACAGATGACTTGAAGCAAGTTGATAAAACTCTCAGCGACTTCGCCAAGGTGCTCGCTGATATCTACACAGACTACACCTCTCTCAAAAATTCAGTTTCATCCATGTCCAGCGAGGTAACAACGCTGAAGACATCGGTTGGAACACTAGAGGGAGATATGTCTGTTGTGAAGACAAATGTCAACACTCTGACGACTGACTTAAGCTCTGTAAAGACTGACGTTGGTTCGATGAAGACTATGATCGAATAGCTGCTGCACAAGGCGAATACTCCTGCTCCTGCTCCTGCCCCTGTCCCTGAATCTGAACATTTTACAGCGGCGGATCGCATTGAGCTCGGGAAGATCAATCCTGCTATTTCTGGCCTTGAAGACAGATTAGCAAAGATTGAAGTTTGTGTAGGTCTCTCTGGAAAAGAAGACAGAGAACCTACCAACGCTTCTGAATCTAGCCATTCCTCCCCCAGTCATCATGAAAAAGAGGGGGGGAAGAGCGCTGACCTTTCCCATGATGAATCTATCAGGGGAGAGAAGACGAATACTGAAGAAACCACCGCTGGACCTCAGGGAGATGAAAACCCTGAGGAAACCGAGAAGCTCGCCTCTGTATCTGAGGGGGAGCAACTCGAAGAAGAAGCTGAGAAAACTGAATCCAAAGCAGAAGATGATGAAGCCGTCGACATCCCTGATGATGAACCATCTTCTTCTCCAAAGAATGATGATGATGATGACGAAGATGACGATGACTTCTTTATCGTCAAACCTGCTCAAAAGATCAAAGCTCTTAAGGGAATCTCGATAAATGAACCTTCAGGGGAGCGGACAAAGACAAAGCCCTCAGCCTCTGGAGCTGAGAAAGGCAAAGGCAAAAGCGTCGCTGAAGATGATAATCTGATGATCTTGCTTGAAAAGCCGGTTTGTCAGGTACACTAATCATCTCTCACTCCATCCCTCCTCTATCATACACTATCAGTTCCTTTACCCAAGCCTATACACTTGAATCAATTCTCTCTATCTGATTCTACCCAAGTTCTTACTTGTAAGATCGATGTGTTTCAGCTAGTCCTCTCCCCTGTTTGAGGTTATCGCTGAAGGCTCTACAACTGCGACTTCACCAAAAATACCAGCTGCTGCTGAAGAAATAATCCCAGTCTTAGATTTAATCTCTGAGACTGATGAACCAGAAGAACAGCTACTCTCGCACAGAGGCAGACCTTCCTTAGCTCCTCAAAAGCTAAGTGAAGAGGATCAGAAAAGAAGAGAGGAGATAATAAAGCGATTCGAGGATCAGCGAATCATTCTAAGGCGTGATCAACTTCCTTCAGTTCCTCCAAAGTTCAGCATTTCCAAAGCTGAATACCAGGAACACCTCAGAGCTGAACGTCTAATAGCTGAAAGAAAAGAAGCTGAAGAAAAAGACAGAGAATACGCCATCCAGCTTTCTAAACGTTCAATAAAAGACCCCAAGCTGAAAAGAGTCCCCATTGATGTTCAACGTCAGCTCTGGGAAAACGCCAAGAAGATAACTGAAGAAAAGAGAACTGTGTCTCAGTCAACTTTAGCCTGGTGCAAAGAAAAGGTCAACTACAGATACTCTCCTGCCAAAATCAACAAGGTATTCATCTCTGGAAGAACAACCCTTGTTTCAATCGCTGAAATCGAGATATTTAGAGAAGATAAGAAGTTCGAAAAATTCTATGCTGAAGCCATAACGAAGTACGGTCTCTCTGAATGGTTGGAGATCAGGTTAGCCATCCAGAAGTCCAAGTCGAAATACAAGGAACATGTTGAAAAGCTGATCAACAAACAAATCGACTTAGTCTACTCCTGTGTGGATATTCCTCCTCCTCCTCCTCTCGAAAGTCAGAAAAGAAAGGCCTCAGCGAAGAAGAAGAAGAAATCTATATCTTCAATTGATGGCCCTGTCATTCGAAATGAAACAGGTTTTGGTTTTTCACGTGCTGAAGTCCTTGGTGAGACTTTTTTTCCTCATGGTGAGACTTTCATGCTTGACACATCTATATCTTTCCATGCTTGACACATCTATATCTTCAATCTATATCTTTCCATGCTTGACACATCTCTTCCTCCTGGTGAGACTTTCATCCCTGGCAAAGTCATAAGCGAACCCTATAGGATATTTTTTCTTGACTACGAGGGTGGAAAGCGTTTTCAACGGATCGCTGAGCTTCCAATCACTCCAATCGAACAGCTCAGAGATCTCATCTACTGGTGTGACTTCAGAAATGACCCTCAGGCACGACATCTGAAACCCTTGATTTTTGAAGAAGCGCTGATCAAAAGAAAACAAGGTGTAACCGTTCCTGATTGGATGATTCCCACCACATCAATGACCTTGATGAACTTCTCATTAAGGAAGAACCTTTGTAAGCTGATAGGATCGCCTCTTTCATCTATTTTATCAGTTATCCTTTTGTACTTGTAATTTATTTCGCTTGTACTTGTAATCTTTTCATTTCTCTTTGTATCCTGATTCAAAGTTTTAAAGAAAGATTTCAGCGAATGTACTTTACTCCATCAGTACTGAAAAGATCCCAGAAAACAGTAAAAGGGGCAAATATTTTATGAGTTCTTTTTATCCTTATGTTTTCATTTAATAGCAATTTCTTTGTTGCTATGTCATAATCAAATAGGGGGAGATTGTTGATCCAAACCCTCAGTGATTTGATAATGACCCTCTCTTTTATACTTAGTGAAAATTGTAAGTAAACAATATGTATCAGAGTTTCACTATCGCTGATAAGTACTAAGATCTTCCAGTACCGCTGATAGGAACTCTCGCTCTTTTAAGTTAAACATTCAACGAACATTGTTCATCATTAATGCTCTGCGTATGTTCAATAATTATGATGATCGCTGATAAGTTAGTTGTTTACTTATGATCCCTGAAGACAAGTTTCACGTCAACAAAAGTTCTACGCTGAAGTCGAAGATCAAGTTCAAGAACCAGCGACAAGTCTCCTAATGAACTGATGCGGATCAGCGAAGACTCAGATTTGTCCACTCAACGTGAAGTATCAAGTACAAGACTTCAGCTATCACTGAACTCTATCATTCGCTGATATGAAATGATAGATCGCTGAATCAACGAAAGCTGATCATGAATTCCTCCGTAGAAAGTACTTTTGTCTTAACCACCCTTGCACGACTCCATACGAAATGTCAGAAAAGAACCTCTGATTGTCTGAAATCGTACAACCACTCTGATACTACACTGTTCATCCATGCGGCTACTAAGGTTGTCAACAAAGGTCAATGACATGCAACCAACCAGCTGATGACACGTGTAAAGTGTATACTGACTTGCATTAAATGCATGCAATATATAAAGAGATGAACTCACTTCATTTTGAAGTAACCTGCTAACTCTGGACAAGTTCAATCTCTTATCTCAAGATAGGTTATTATTAGTAATTTCCTTATCTCTCTAAGTGCAAGAAACCTTAGTGTTCCAACTTGTTTAGATTTAGGTTTATCCTTAATCTTGTTTCCGCAACAAGCTGTAAATTGTTAATGATTTATCAATAAACAATTTAGAAAAGTAAAATCTGTGTGTTTGTATTCAACCCCCCCCACCCCTTCTACAAACTTGTATAGGCCTTCGGGACCAACAGAACTCATAAAATATTTGTCCCTTTTACTGTTTTCTTTGATCTTTTCTGTACTGATGGAGTAAAGCACGTTCGCTGAAATTTTTCTTTAAACTTCGTAAAGATTACAGATGGAAGTGGAAAAATTACAAGTACAGCGAATACAATTACAAGTACAAAAGAATAACTGATACAATAGAGAAAAAGGCGATCCTATCAGTTTATAAAGGTTCTTCCTTGATGAGAAGTTCATCAAGGGTCTTTGATGTGGGAATCATCCAGTCAGGGACATTTACTCCTTGATTTCTTTTGTTCAGCGCTTCTTCAAAAATCAAGGGTTTAAGATGCCGTGCCTGAATGTCGTTCTTGAAATCACACCAGTAGATGAGATCTTTCAGCTGTTCGATGGGAGTGATGGGAAGGTCAGAGATACGTTGAAAACGCTTTTGTCCATCCCAGTTATTGAAGAATATCCCGTAGGGTTTGCTTAAGACTTTCCCAGGGATGAAAGTCTCATCAGGAGGAAGAGATGTGTCAAATGCAGAAAGGCCAGGTTCTGGACCAAGGACTTCAACTAGAGAAAAACCAATACCTGTTTCATTTCGTATCTGAGGAACTTCTGAAGATTTAGACTTTTTCTTTGCAGAGGCCTTTCTTTTCTGACTTTCGAGACGAGGAGGAGGAGGAATATCCACGCAAGAATAGACTAAGTCGATCTGCTTGTTTATCAGCTTTTCAAAATGATCCTTGTACTTAGACTGAGACTTCTGGATGGCTAATCTGATCTCCAACCATTCAGAGAGACCGTACTTCGTGATGGCTTCAGCATAGAATTTTTCGTACTGATCATTTTCTCTGAATATCTCGATTTCAGCGATAGAAACTTTGAGGGTTGATCTTCCAGTGATGAGTACCATGATTATTTTGGAAGGTCGATGTCTTAAGTGTACCTTTTCTTTGCACTAGGCTAAAGTAGATTGAGACACAGTTCTCTTTTCTTCAACGATCTTCTTAGCTTCTTCCCATAGCTGACGTTGAACTTCGATAGGAGCTCTTTTCAGCTTGGGGTCTTTTATTAATCGTTGAGTAAGCTGGATGGCGTATTCTCTGTCTTTTTCTTCAGCTTCCCTTCTTTCAGCGATTAGACGTTCAGCTCTGAGGTGATCCTTGTATTCCCTTTTTGAAAGTTTAAACTTTGTAGGAATAGAAGGAAGTTGATCACGCTTCAGAATTATTCGCTGATCCTCGAACTTCTTTATCATCTCATCTCTTCTTCTCTGATCCTCTTCACTTAGCTTTTGAGGAGCCAAGGAAGGTCTGTTTTTGTGAGAGAGCATATGTTCTTCAGGTTCATCAGTCTCAGAGATCAAATCCAAGACCGGGATTATTACTTCAGCTTTGGGAGCTGGGATTATTGTTGTTGAAGTCGCAGCTGTAGGAACTTCAGCGATATCCTCAAACAGGGGAGAGGACTAGCTGAAACACAGCGATCGTTCGAGTAAGAACTTGGGTAGAATAGAGATAGATAAAGAATGTGGTTGTGTATAGAGGTTTTGTTGAGAGTGGAGCTGATAATGTGTATAGAGAGGAGGGATGAGAGCAAGGAAGATTTAGTGTACTTGACAAACTGGCTTTGGAAGCGAGATCATCAGATTGTCATTGTCTTCAGCGATACCTTTTCCTTTGCCCTTGTCAGCTTCAGACGCTGAAGGCTTTGATTTGGTCCGCTCCCCTGAAGGTTCGTTTATCACGATCCCTTTAAGAACTTTAGACCTCTGAGCAGGCTTGACGATAAAAGAGTCATCATCATCATCATCTTCATCATCATCATTCTTTGGAGAAGAGGATGGTTCATCATCAGATAAGTCGATGGCTTCTTCATCTTCAGCTTCAGACTCAGATTCTTCAGCTTCTTCTTCGAGTTGCTCCCCCTCAGATACAGAGGTAAGCTTCTCGGTTCCCTCAGGGTTTTCATCTCCCTGAGGTCCAGCGGCTGCTTCTTCAATAGTCTTCTCACCCTCTTTAGCAAGGGTAAGGTCTTCAGTCTTCTCCCCCTGATAGATTCATCATGGGGAAGGTCTTCAGCGCTCTTCTCCCCCCTTCCTCATGATGAGTGGGGGAGGAATGTGAGGATTCAAAAGTAGATTTGGGTTCCCTGTCTTCTTGGCCAGGGATCCCCACATAAATTTCAATCGCTGTTAATCTGTTTTCTAGACCAGAAATACCAGGATTGATCTTCACGAGTTCAGCACGATCCGCCGGAGTAAAAGATGAAGGTGCAGGAGCAGGGGCGGTCGTATTGGTTAGGATCTGCTGCATCATTGTCTTCATAGAAATGACGTCATTCTTCATCGTATTGACGTCGGTCTTCACAGAATGCATGTCAGTCTTTACTGAACTAACTTCAGTTTTTACAGCAGACATCTCTCCTTCGAGTTTTCCAACCGATGTCTTCAGCGTTGTGACCTCGCTGGACATGGTGTGAACTGAAGTTTTGATGGCGAGGTAGTATGTGTAGATGTCAGCGAGAACTTTGGCAAAGTTGTGAGAGATTTATCAACCTTCTCTAAGTCAGCTTTGGAGGCATTCTTTTCGACCACGGTTGTCAGCTTTGTAAGATTCTCTCCAGCGTTTGTTACAACTGAAGAGTTGTCGGAAAGAGTAGTAGTGAGACCTGTCAGCTTCGTCTCTATTGTCTTCAGAGAGGCGTTGATGTCTCCCAAATTAGGACCTGTAACATATAAGAACTTGTGAACAGAGGAAAGCTCAGAAGTTTGGGGTTCAGTTACAGTGTATAGGGGTTGGTGTATACCTGCAGGAGGATTGGTGAATTCATCAAAATCTCGATGTCCTGAGAAAAGTTACATGTCGTCAGCTAAAGTGCGTGTACGCATGGTCATCTCTGCAGGTCCTACGTCCATCATTCCTTGAGTGTCTTTAGCTTCTGGAGGAATGACAGGTGCTTCAGTGACAACTGGAGTAGAGTCCAATTGAGTAGAGGGAGGAGTGAAGGTTGAGAATGTTTGTTGGGTGCGGAGTTCAGCGTTGGATTCGCTGAGAAATGCTTCTACAGTCTGTGGAGAGACTGAAGGAGGTTGGGTAGGTTCCGAGTTTATAACCTCAAAGTTTAGAGACGCTGAGGCTGGGATAGAATGGGTGGCTTGTTCATCTGTGGTAGAACGTACCACTGAACGTTCCTTCAGCTCTTTGAGATGAGCTGAGGAGTCTTCAGCAAGAGATTGCTGGGGTTGCTCCTTGGTTTTCTTTGTTCTTTTGGAACTAAGTTGGGTATGAGAGTGTTTCCTTTTAAGAGAAGGAATGGAGGTTGCAGCCTGGGTAACAGCGGTGGGTTTGTTCGCTGAAGGAGCTGCGGAAGTAGAAGAAGTGGGGTTGAGAAGAGTTAAAAGAGTAGAAAGACGTACTTCGTTTTCCACAGGTTTGAAGTCGAGAACCTTAGGGCCAACCTGAGAGAGTTTCAGGTCACCCTCTTTTGGGTAGCTGTCCTTCAGGCCTGTTTGGAAGACGGTGCTGATGAATCGAGGATAAGGAACCCATGGAGATCTGTCAGCGGCGGAGTCTACTCTGAGTACCAGATCATCGTAGATTATCGATTTCCAGTCTATATGTAGACCTTTCAGCAAAGCATACCCCATTGCTTGCTGAGGTTGAGCGGCTTGATCAGATGAGCCGATCTTTGCAGTCATGCAGCTGATTAAGTGAGCGAAGATGAAATTCATCTCGCTGGGCATTTTAGATTTCTTGATGAGGGTCAGCTTCTTTTCAGGCTTCTTGTCCCTCCCAGTTTCCCATACATAGCCCATTGCATCGAAGAATTCAGTGATGGCTTCCCTATCTGAGTGTTTCTTGTGGTCAGGGAGAGGAACAAAAGGTTTTTCTTTGGTGGCCAAAGGAAGGTTCAGGGCTTTGCGGAAAATAGCAGGGGTGATCTTCATAGTTCCATAGTCAGTATCACAGAGGATACAATCTATTGTCTTTGAGGAGTCTTTGGTTGATGGTAGCTGAGAATGTCTGGCAGAGTACCAGAATTGGGATAGCAGTAGCTGATGTGCAGGAGGTGTTATGGTCAGGGCTGTGGAGAGGCAACAATTCTTCAGGAATTTCACAGCATCATCTAGAGGTGTGACTTGCTTTCGAGGAGGAAACTCGAGAAGCGCATAGAGGTTATTTGACTTTGTCCAATCCAGTTCTTCAAGAGAGGTTAACCTGAGGAGCCTTGATGATATCCAATTCCTCAGTAGTATTATCAGTAGCAGTGTTCTCAGCGATGGTGTTCTTGGCAGAGGAAATGTCAGAAGATGCCATTTATGTATATCCGTTCAACCAAAGATTAACAAATAAGAATAATCTTAACGTGGAAAGATTTTCCAATAAGATGGTTCGAATTTTGTCCATTTCATTCAGACAAAAATGTCTTAATGAAGATTAGGGTTTTTCTTGTTTTTGAAAAACGAAATGCAAACCCAATGAAAATCTTGTTTTCCAGTTTCTTTTGAGAATAAGGATTCTGGAAAAACAAATGAAGAACAAGTTTAAGATTTTGCGTTTAAACTTGAAGAACAACCATGAAAGGTTGTGTTCATAAAACCATGAAAGAAATGATTTCATTTTAAAAAGTTCTTTTGTTTGATCTTGTGAAAACAAAGAGAAAGATCATTAACAAGTTTGAAGAAACAGGTAAAATAAAAGAATTATTAACCTGGTTCGTTGAAGAAGATGAAGTTGAGAGCACAAATGCAACAGTAATTTTTCTTAGCTTGGAAGAGAAGTTCGCGTAAAAGAAAAATATAAACCCAGAATGAGTTTATATAGTGAGATTAGAGAGAGAGAAAATCTTGAGCGGGAAAAGATTTTCATCATGACACGGACACGTGTTTGCATTTGATTGGAAGGTAAACGAAACGTGCAAACGTGTGTCAGAAAAAAAGAACGTGTCGGTGCTTATCCGTTGCAATGACGTCACAACTGTCCTTTCATATTCTTGGATGTCTCTGAGGTTTTGAAACTTCAGGGACACTTTTGAAAACAAGAAGCACTGAATGGAAATATCAGTGTTGGTTTTAGGAATTTCAAAGTATCGCTGAATAAGGAAGAGATATTCAGCGATGCAATTTATTTTGAAATCTTGCATTTACATGCGATTGTCAGAGAGAAAAACATACCTTGATATCAGCGAATCAAGTTTATTCAGAGAGAAGATGATAGAATGGGTTATACAAGTTGATTTTATCCTATTGCTGATCAAATGTGAATCGCTGGAGATTTTACTCTTCAAAGTTCAGCATTCCAAGCTCGCTGATGAGAAAGTTGAATCTTGTCTCATCAAGAGGTTTGGTGAACAGATCAGCTAACTGATAATCAGTTGGGATAAAGTGAAGTTCTATATCACCATTCATCACATGATCTCTGATAAAATGATACCTGATATCGATGTGTTTGTCTTTGAGTGTAGCACTGGATTATTGGCTATAGCGATGGCACTTGTGCTGTCGCAATAGATTGGAATATTTGAGAGCTGAAGGTCATAGTCCAGTAGTTGATTTCTCATCCACAAGACCTGAGAACAACAGCTTCCAGCGGCTACATACTCAGCTTCAGCTGTGGAGGTGGACACTGAGTTTTGCTTTTTACTTGTCCAACTCACCAGCTTTCCACCCAGGAGCTGACATCCTCTTGTGGTACTTTTCCTATCCAATTTGCAACCTGCAAAATCACTATCTGAATAGGCAATTAGATCGAATCCTGAGTCTTTGGGATACCAAAGACCTAGATTCGCAGTACCCTTAAGGTATCGAAAAATTCGCTTTACAGCGGTCATATGGGATATCTTGGGTTCAGCTTGATATCGTGCACACAAACAGGTTGCGTACATAATATCGGGTCGGCTAGATGTAAGATACAAGAGAGAGCCAATCATCCCACGGTACAGCGTGACATTAACAGGAATACCCTTAGTATCCTTATCTAGTGTCAGCGGTGGTGCCATTGGGGTTTTCATAGCTGAACTTTGAGTTAAGTCGAATTTCTTCAACATATTTTTAACATATTTTCCTTGATTAATGAAAGTTCCTTTTTCATTTTGTTTTATCTGTAGACCAAGGAAATATGTTAGTTCACCCATCATGCTCATTTTATACTCATCTTTCATTCTATCAGCGAAACGAGTACAAAGATCAGGGTTAGTAGAGCCAAATATAATGTCATCAACATATATCTGAACAAGAATGATATGACCTTTTACTTTCCTAAAAAAATAGAGTTTTGTCGATTTTACCTCGCTCAAATTGTTCAATATGGAGATAAGTAGATAGAGTGTCATACCATGCACGTGGAGCTTGCTTCAAGCCATAAAGTGCCTTATCCAGTTTATAAACATAACCTGGACGCTTAGGATCTGAGAATCCTGGAGGTTGTTCCACATAGACTTCTTCATTCAGCTTTCCATTTAGAAACGCTGACTTGACATCCATCTGATATACTTTGAAGTCTTTGTGTACAGCATATGCTAAGAATAGACGAATAGATTCTAGTCTTGCTACTGGAGCAAATGTTTCGTCATAATCTATGCCTTCCTCTTGTCTGTATCCCTGAGCAACAAGACGAGCCTTGTTGCGGGTTACAGTTCCATGTTCGTCCAACTTGTTTCGATAGACCCGTTTAGTGTCTATCACTGTTTAGTCAGTTGGTCTTCGAACAAGTTTCCAAACTTTGTTTCTTTCGAATTCAGTCATCTCTTCTTGCATGGCGCTGACCCAGTTTGGATCTTTGAGGGCATCATCTACTTTCTTTGGTTCAGTCAGAGAAATAAAGTTAACAAATAAACAAATATTACCTGTACTTTGTCGAGTCTGAATACCAACGTTTGGATTACCTAGAATTTGATCGATTGGATGATTTACAGTCCATCGCTGAGCCGGAGCATGAGACGTTGACTCAACCTGAACTGGAGTAGCTGAAGGTGAGGTTTCAGCAACTTCTGGAGTATCAGCTAAGAGAGGAATGGGTGCAGTTGTCATTATATTCACTGATTGCTGAGAAGTAGATGGAATGTCTGAGACATTGGGTTCAGAAGCATGTATAGTGTTTAAAGGAACAGCTGAGACCCATGATGTTTCAGCTTCACTATTCTTCATATTTGGAATGATAGTAGGACTATCATCTTCAACTGTATGAGTATGAGTGGGAATATCTTCTGAATCACCAAGATGAAAGAACATCCATTGATTCAGTTCTTCAGTATCAGCAGACGGTTTAGAGTTCGCTGAACGGGATTCGTCAAACGTGACGAGAATTGTTTCTTCTACATTTTGTCTTCTTCGATTGAAGACTCTGAAGGATTTGGAGACTGAGGAGTATCCAAGAAAGATTCCATCATCAGCCTTAGGATCAAACTTTCCAAGGGCATCTCTGTTGTTCAGTATGAAACACTGACATCCAAAGATGTGGAGAAAGCTGATTGAAGGCTTTCTCCCATGAAAAAGTTCATAGGCGGTTTTATTGAATCTTTTGACTATCAGCGACCTGTTTTGCGTAAAACAAGCAGTGTTGACAGCTTCTGCCCAAAACTGAGTAGGCAGGTGAGAATCGTTGAGCATTGATCGTGCAGCTTCAATAATTGTTCTATTTCTTCTCTCAGCGACTCCATTTTGTTGCGGTGTTCTCACTGAAGAAAAGCTGTGAGAAATAACCTTACTCTCAAAGAAGGAATCAAGAGAACTGTTTTTGAATTCAGTCCCATGATCACTCCTTATTGAGCGAACGGTCAAATTGTTCAGGGTTTCCATCTTCCGAACAAAGGTGATGAGTTCTTCAGGGGTGTCACTCTTGGAACGGAGAAACATAACCCATGTATAACGAGAGAATTCATCAACTATGACCAGTGTATATTTCTTTCCAGCGATGGATTGTTTGTTAACAGGGCCAAACAAATCCATATGAAGAAGTTGCAGAGGAGATGACACTGAGGAGACTTGCTTTGACTTAAAGCTTGCTTTGGTCTGCTTCCCTTTCTCACACGCTGAACAAAAAGACTCTTTGGCGTATGAGTGCTGAGGTAGACCAGTGACTAACTCTTTTGAAGAAAGAGTGTTCAGTGTCTTGAAATTTAGATGAGAGAGCCTTTTATACCATAGCCAGTTGACATCATATGAGGCTTTTGAGAAGAAACAGGAGTTCTGAGTGGTTGTTGAGTCCATGTTTATTACATAAACATTTTCCAAACGATAACCACTGAGAGCTATCTTCTCCTTTTTGTCAGTGACAAAGCAGGATTCCTTGGTAAAGATTACCTTGTTATCCTTGTCGCAAAGCTGACTGATGCTTAAAAGATTATGCTTCAGCCCTTCAACATATGAGACTCTTCTGAAGGTTGTTTTACCATTAGAGAGTACACCAAACCCTCGGGTATGTCCTTTTCCATTTCCTCCAAAAGTCACAGAGGGGCCCTTCTCTTCCTTGTATTCAGCGAGCAGGATTTTTTTTCCAGTCATGTGTCTAGAGCATCCGCTATCGAGATACCAGATACCCTTCTTAATCTGCATCACAAAATAAGATTAGTTTTTCTTGGGTACCCACTTAACCATGTGTACACGTTTGTCAGTGGAAGTAGTTGGAATGGAAGGTTCAGCAATCTTCGCAACATTTGAAGATTCAGCTTTGCCAGTCTTCACTTTGGTTAATTTCTTAACCTCAGTGGTCTTCTTTGCCTTGGGGGCAATCTTCACCTTAGCTATCTTTTCAGCTTTGGTGGTTGTGGGGCACTTACTAGCAATATGATCAGTAAGTCCACAGTGATAACATTTCCTATAACTAAAAGTAGTTCTAGGACCATTTGAATGCTGAGCTTTAAATTTTGAATTAGAAGTAGATCGCTGAATAGATCCACGCTGAGTAGATCCAGAGATCTAATTCCTTGATCCAGATGAATGAATCACTAAAGCTTTAGAAGCATTCAGCTTAGGTACTAAGGTACCCTTCTGAGGATTTTGGTTAAAAGCAATTCCTTTACCTTTATCTTTAAAGACAGAGGTAGGTTTTGTATAAACCATTTTCTCTTTACCTTTTGAAGAGATAGAAATTTCCTCAGGGATAGGCGGTCTGGACGAGGAACACTGAGAGGATGAAGTATCAGCGACTGAGGATACGAAAGTTCCAAACAAGAGCATGGAACGATCAGTGGTTGGTTCTAGGTTATCAGCTTTGTAACCAAGACCACGTTTATCACTCAGGGAAATCTGAGACTTAATTATCTCGGTGATATTTGTTGAAGAATTACACCATCCTTCAACAGTAGCTTTCTCAGCTCTTAAAGCAGAGATAGCTTCTTCTCGCTCGATTTTAACTAGCTGATTTAAATGCACTTGATCTTTAAAATCTTCTTCAATTTTAGAAAGCTTTTCTATTTGAAGGTGACAGTTTTTGAGTTGTTCAGCGAGATCAAGGTTTTGATTTTCAACTACAATTTTGCCATTCATGGCTTCATATAAACTTCTAGTCAAGAGATCGATTTACGAAGACTATCAGCTTCATCAATATTTGCAATATTTGTAAAGAAGGAAGGTGATACCTGAATACCATTCGTTGAAGTAGAGAGAATGTCTGAGCTTTCTTCCTCATCTTCAATCTTAGCCATAAGACATAGATTGGCTTCATCATCTTCAGAGTCAAATGATGATTTTTCCTCATCAGAGGCAGCCCAATCATAAGCCATCCGGCCTTTGCCTTTCTTCTTAAAGCTTTTCAGCTTCGCATACTTTTCTTTCAGCTTAGAGTATTTGTCATCTTTATGCCTGGGAATAAAGGATTTCTTGGGAAATGCTGAGTTTCTCGAAACTTTCTTAGACCTGCATTCGTTAGCGAAATGTCCTAGCTTTTCGCAGTTAAAACAAGTAGCAGTAGCCTTATCAACAGGAGCTGATGATCTTGGCTTATCAGTAATAGAAAGGGGTTTGTTCTTTCTGAACATTTTCTTTTTGGCGAATCTCCTGAACTTTTTAGTGAGGAGAGCCAAAGATTCATCATCATCTGAAGAGTCAGATTCTGATGACCTTTCAGAGTTATTTTCTAACTCAATGATAGTGACCACGTGTCGCTGAGTAGAAGGTTCCTCTGAGAATAAAGCAACAGGGGTGCTTTTGGAATCTTTTACAAGATTCTTCTTAAGATGACTCGATTGCTCATGATTCAGCATCGTGCCATATAAGGTAGCAAGGGTCATTGATCTTAGATCTTTTGACAGCTTGAGACACATAGAATAACTGTCCCAGCTTTCAGGTAAACATTCTAGAAACTTTGTCAGCACTTCAAAGTTAGAATATTCCTTACCAACAGTTTTCAGATCTATTATTAAGCAATTAAAATGTTGGTGAACTTCAGAGAGAGTTTCATTCTTACCACAGATGAAACTTTCGTATTGTCTTACCAGGTTGATCTTTCGAGAGTCCTGGACTTCAGACGTACCTTCATACTGAACACATATTGTGTCCCACATAGCTTTTAAGGTTTTCAGGTTCATGACGGAATGGTAGACTTCGTCAGGAAGAGCCATGGATAGTTTGGATCTGGCTTTTGTGTCGATAGCCACTTTCTTCTTATCTTCGTCAGTCCACATATGAACTTCCTTGGGTATCAGCCTTTCTGGAATAGCAGGTCTATTCTCAGTGGCTGGTACTGCAGCATCAATTCTTATAGGAATATATGGGCTGTTTTCAAGATAGTAAGGCATAGTAGGGTCTACACATTCTAAGAAGAGAATCATCCTATTTTTCCATAGATTAAAATTATCTCTGGAGAATCTAGGGGGTTTAGCAAGATAACCATTGTCGATATAGTTTGTGTTTGTGTTGGTGGCCATTTTCAGAAATAGCAAGGAAGAGAAATCTTAGTATAGATTAGATCTTGTTTATTAGATTAAACAAATTCGCTCTGATACCACTTGTTGGTCCCGAAAGGCTATACAAGTTTGTAGAGGGGGGGGGGGTTGAATACAAACACTAAGATTTTATTTTTCTAAATTGTTTATTGATAAATCATTAACAATATACAGCTTGTTGCAGAAACAAGATTAAGGATAAACCTAAATCTAAACAAGTTGGAACACTAAGTTTCTTGCACTAAGAAAGAGAAGGAAATTACTAATAATAAACTATCTCAAGATAAGAAGGATGAACTTGTCCAGAGTTAGCAAGTTACTTCAAAATGAAGTGAGTTCTTCTTCTTATATATTGGATGCATTTAATGCATGGCAGTTTACACTTTACACGTGGCAGCAACTCATTGGTTGTACGTCATTGACCGTTGTTGACAACCTTAGTAGCCGCATGTTTGAACAGTGTAGTATTAGAGTGGTTGTACGATTTCAGACAATAAGGAGGTTCATTTTCTGACATATCGTACGGAGATGTGCAAGGGTGGTTAAGACAAAAAGTACTTTGTACGGAGGACTTCATGATCAGCTTTTCGTTGATTCAGCGATCTATCATTCTATATCAGCGAATGATAGAGTTCAGCGATAGCTAAAGTCTTGTACTTGATACTTCACGTTGAGTGTACAAATCTGAGTCTTCGCTGATCCGCCGCATCAGTTCATTAGGAGACTTGTCGCTGGTTCTTGAGCTTGATCTTCGACTTCAGCGTAGAACCTATGTTGACGTGAAACTTGTCTTCAGGGATCATAAGTAAACAACTAACTTATCAGCGATCACCATAAGGACTGAACAGACTCAGAGTATTATGGTGAACAGTGTTCGCTGAATGTTTAATCTAAAGAGCGAGAGTTCCTATCAGCGGTACTGTAAGATCTTAGTACTTATCAGCGATAGTGAAACTCTGATACATATTGTTTACTTACAATTTTCACTAAGTATATAAGAGAGGGTCATTATCAAATCACTGAGGGTTTGGATCAACACGTTCACTCAGAGCTCTGATGTTTCAAAAAAAAAAAAAACAGAGCTCTGATGTTTCAAAAACAAAATTAACAGAGCTCTTCTTTAGCACAACTCTCTGATGAAGCAAACTGTTGAACTTCAAAACATTCTGCATACGGGCAGATTTCTGATCTTTTCAGTCTATGTCTGATAAGCTCTGATGGATAAGCTCTGCATCTTGACAGCTCACAGTCTCTGGACAGAGTTACAGAAACTCTGCACAAAAATATTGCACAAGCTCTGTACATTTCTTTGAGTCTACACAATCAGAAACAAGTAGTTTTCTATTATTAGCCTCGAACATAGCAGTATATTTTGCTGTCTAATTCTGCAGAGGTGCACTGTACTATTTGAATCCGCACTGCAGACAATATCCTCTGAGGTAAACATCCTCTGCGCATATATGCAGCTTAAGAGTTTCTCGTCACGAGCACAGAGAATTCCGGATGAAAGCACATAGCTCTGAATGATCTTAGCTTGAAATCTGTACCGCATGCTTTGATAACAATCTGCCATATTGAGCTCTTCTGCACAAAATCAACCCAAACAGCAACTTAATGCATAGTTCTTCACTCTGGACAGTAGCTTTAAATTCTCTGTTAAGGCTCTGCACACATGATAACTCTATTTTTAGAGTTATTATTTCCTTGAATTTCCTTTTTTATTTTGTCAATTTTAGCCATTCCGCTTCTAAAAACCCCCATTCTTGGAACAATTCTCGAAAATGAGCAAAAAGAGTGAACCATAGTCTTTAATAAATTATTTGGTGGAATTTGGGTGTTTTTCACGATTTATCCTGCAGTGACCACTGTTGTGCCCACTCCGGTTTCCCACTATTCGAGCAGAGCAAGAAGACAAAAGAAACTAGTAGTTAGGATGCAAGTATTCTGGAGTTTAGATGGTTCAAATGACAGGGAAATATGGGCTGGAGAAGTATAAAGTAGTTTCCTTAAAGATGACAACAACTACACCTTCTTGTACTTAGAGATTGACTTGGTGAAGGGACTATTGTGTAAAAGGATTGTTCAAAGTGCTGAATTCTGCCATAATACTGCAATCTTTACCCATTAGATAAACCCACATCTTTGTGTAATACCCAACTCTTTCTCCTAGTATATAAAGGAGCACTTGGGTGCCATTTATGACATGCTTGGCTTAGTCTTAAATTCTCTCAACAACTACATTAGTGTTAGTCCTTCATTTATTGCAGTAGCTAGCTTTAAAATTCTGTATCTTAATTTCTTAGTTTAATTGTAGTTCGAAGTACACAGTGACAGGGACAACTTCTCGTTCCCCACTGTGAGTTCAATTCAAGTCACTTTCGGTTTAATTATGTGCAACTTCTACTCTATTGTTTTCTTTACTTTAATTATGGGCTAAACATCCTTTGGGATGTAGGAAGGAGAAGTACCTGGATTTTATTAAAAATGCTTGAGTAATCTTTATACTTAGAATATTTGTTGTTTTGGTCATTCATTCTTGATTTTTACCCAAGGATGCGAACAAACCGATCACTTGCTAGGATCTAAAGTCTAGTTCTTAACTTAGAAATAAGTAGAACGTAGTGACACGAGCTTGAATGATGCTAGGGGATTCGAAAGAATTCTTATGACACTTACGAAAGTGAGGTCGGCACAGTGAGGTAATATGAACCCACTGGTGTAGTAGGTAAGCTAATTTGTGTATTAAAAACACTTAGAGTATTTATCTCTACACATTCCATCGAGACCTGAAAAGGTCCATTTTTGAGATTACCATTGACAAAACAATAAATACTAAGAGTATGGGATTTTTATCTAACGGTGTGAGTATTTTGTAACCGGGCTTTTCTAGCAAAAATGCCCACCTCGAATACAAGGATCACTTTTAGGACCGAGTATTTAGTATAAAATCTAGGGAAAATCTAACCTACATTCCTCGTTTTAAACCTTAGTAAAATCGTTAAAGTAACTATTTCACCGAACTAACCAAAATATTGCTTCTTCTGTTTTTGAAACCTGTAAAAGGAGCTCATGAGAACCGTATTGTCTTGATTGCCCAGTCTCTGTGGATTCGATTCTGGTATTTTACCAACTATTACTGGCTGTGACGATCATAGTGGACAGTGTACACTTGCACTTCCCACTGTGGACAGTTTGCAACCCACTGCGATTAAAACACATATTTCGCACGTGACAAGTTTTTGGCGCCGTGGACTGGCGTAATTTTAAATCTCAATACATTAGTTTTTGTTCGAGCCCGAGTAACTCGTTTTTCTAAGCTGTTCGTGTTGCATACCACGGCAACAACACGAACCTTTGGTACCAATCGATCTTGAAATAGAGAAAACTTTTCGAAGAAGACGTAAAAACAAGAACACAAATCGACAACCCCCTGTGATCCCCACTGTAAACATGGCAGCAATACCACCACCTATAGTGGAGACCATAGTGACGATTACCGATAGCAAAGATCGAAAAATACGGGACTACGCTACTTCCGGAGTTGGTGATTTAAGCTCCGGAATTTTAAGAACCAACATTGTTACAACTCATTTTGAACTCAAACCGGTGATGTTTCAAATGATCCAAGCCATGGGTCAGTTTGGAGGATCACCATCTGAGGATCCGCACTCGCACTTAAAATCTTTCTTGGAAATGACTGATTCCTTTCAGTTACAAGGTGTGAGTGATAGCGTTAAGACTAAGACTTTTCCCTTTTTCACTAAGGGATAAGGCAAAGTCATGGCTGAACTCGGATGCACCTCACTCGATAACCACTTGGCAAGAACTTGCCGATAAATTTTTGCAAAAATACTTTCCTCCAACGAGGAATGTAAGGTTTCGAAATGATATAATTTTGTTTAGGCAAGAAGAAGATGAGGCTGTTTCGGATGCATGGGAATGATTTAAAGATTTACTTTGAAGGTGCCCATATCATGGCATCCCACATTACATCTAATTGGAGACCTTTTACAATGGTCTTTCCAATGCAGCCAAAATCATCTTAGATGCAACAGCCGGTGGAACATTCACGAGTAAAACCTACAATGAAGGATATCAAATCTTAGAAAAAGTGTCCAACAACAATACCGAGTGGTCCAATCCTAGAGCAGTAGTACCAAAGACCAACACCATCGATTACGAAGCACTCAAAACCATGAATTCACAGTTAGTGGCCTTAACAAAAATCGTTTTGAACCAAAATAGAGGCCAAGTCAATTCTGCAACTCATCTAGCCGAAAACTGCTCCCTCTGTGGAGAGGAGCATCTTTTTGACTATTGTCCAGCAAATCCCGAAGCCGTTAATGTTATAGGAACTAATCCGAGAAACAACCCATACTCACAGACTTATAATCCAGGTTGGAGAAATCACCCAAATTTCTCTTGGGCTGGTAATCCAAGACTCCAACCCCACGGGGCGAGTCATGCCCAGCAAAGACCACACAATCCCCCTGGATTTCAGCAACATCACAGTGGGCAGTCCCCACATCACAGTGGGCAGCACCCACAGAACTTTCACCAAGGGCAATCCTCACAACAATACCAACCACGATCCAATCAACCAGCTGAGGTTCAACAATCGATTGAATCAATTCTCAAGGGTTTTATGAATCAAACTCAAGCAGCCATTAGGAACATAGAGACTCAAGTAGGACAACTAGCCATCAAAGTTAAGAATAGACCACCAGGGACATTGCCTAGTGACACCGAACATGCTAAGGTAATAGGATCTGAATATGTCAAATCCATAACACTTAGGAGTGGAAAGGATCTGAAAGATATCGTTTTTGAGTCTGATGATTCGCCTCAAATACCCACTGTAACTCCAACAGTGGGCACTCCTCAAGTCACTGTCATCCCCACAGTGGGGAACGACATCCCTGACCTTCCCACTTTTGGACCTATTCAAAAACCTACTATTCCAAAGCCAATACCACAGCAAGCTCAAATTGACCCACGAAGCATCCCTTTTCCTGAAAGAATGAAGCCGAAAAATGTCGATGTTCAATTTAAAAAATTCTTAGACATTTTTAAACAACTTCACATTAACATACCCTTGGTAGAGGCTCTCGAGCAAATGCCAAGCTATGTTAAATTTTTAAAGGATATTTTGAACAAAAAAAGAAAGTTGGGTGAGTTTGAGACTGTGGCTTTGACCGAGGAATGTAGTGCCCTCCTTACTAGCAAGATTCCACCTAAGTTGAAAGACCCGGGTAGTTTCACCATTCCATGAACAATAGGAGGACAAGAAGTAGGTCAAGCACTTTGTGACTTGGGAGCTAGTGTCAATTTGATGCCACTGTCCATTTTTAACAAGTTAGGTATTGGAGAGGCTAGACCCACAACCGTGACATTACAACTAGCCGATCGGTCCATTGCCTACCCCAAGGGAAAAATAGAAGACGTCTTGGTCCAAGTGGATAAATTTATCTTCCCCGCCGATTTTCTAGTTCTAGATTATGAGGCCGATAAAGAAATCCCAATCATCTTAGGACGTCCGTTTCTTGCAACCGGACGAACTTTGATTGATGTACACAAAGGAGAACTCACGATGAGAGTTAATGACCAAGAGGTGACATTTAATGTCTTTAAGTCCCTTAAGTATATAGACACCGAAGATTGATTTGCTTTAAGTTCGATTTATGGATCCTACAGTCTTGATACAGTGCCCACAGTAGGAAGTACAGTGCCTACAGTGGGGAGTGAGAGTGAGCACTCCGACCTTGAGAGTGACGACACTTTTGAGGATTAGTGTAACAAAATAGTGGCAGTCTTTGAACCTCTAGACTTTAAGGATAGAGATGTTCAACCCCCTTCAATAGAACAACCTCCCGAGTTAGAGTTTAAAACATTGCCTTCCCACTTGAAATATGCTTATCTCGCTAAGAATAATAAACTTCCCGTTATTATCTCTTCTAAACTTAGTGAGAAACAAGAACAACTTCTGATCGATTTGTTGATAAAGCATAAGAAGGCAATTGGTTGGACCATAGAAGACATTCGAGGTATTAGCCCCTCCCTCTGTCAACATAAGATTAACTTGGAGAGTGACCACCCTTGGAAAGTCCAACCTCAAAGAAGGTTGAACCACATCATGAAGGAGGTAGTTAAGAAAGAAGTTTTGAAGTGGTTAGATGCCAGTATTATCTATCCCATTGCTAGTAGTAGTTGGGTGAGCCCCGTCCAATGTGTCCCTAAAGAGGGAGGGACGACCGTAGTAAAGAACGAAAAGAACGAGCTCATTCCCACTAGAACTGTAACGGGGTGGAGGATATGCATGGACTATAGACAACTCAACTTGGCCACTAAGAAAGACCACTTCCCCCTACCTTTCATCGACCAAATGCTTGATCGGTTAGCGGGAAAGGAATTTTATTGTTTTCTAGATGGATACTCCGGATACAACCAAATCCACATCGCCCCCGAGGACCAAGAAAAAACCACCTTTACTTGTCCCTACGGTACTTTTGCATTCCGGAGGATGCCATTTGGATTGTGTAATGCCCCAGCCACTTTCCAACGTTGAATGATGGCCATTTTCACCGACATGATTGAGGACACCATAGAAGTTTTTATGGATGACTTTTCTGTGATAGGGACATCATTCGACAACTGCCTAGGAAATTTTGGGGGCGTTTGGTTCGCTGGAATGTTTTTGGATGGAATGGAATCTGTCAAAGGAATTTGACTTTGAAGGAATTGGAATGGAATGTTGTCAAGTTTGACCAGCTGTTTGGTTGACAGAATTGGAATGGAATCTGTTAAAGGAATTGGAATCTGTCTGTTTGGTTCACAGAATGTAGCTTTGGAATTGGAATGAAATTTTGGTATGGGGGTAGTTTTGGTATTATGAAAATCAGACATTCCATTCCATTGAATTCCATGGTTTAAGGTGTGGAATGTTTTTTGGCTAAATGATGGAATTCAATGGAATTGTAGGGATTCCATTTGGCCAAAAGATTGAACCAAACGTTGGAATGGAATCTGGTCAACGGAATGTCACATTCCAATTCCACCAGATTCCATCAAATTCCAGCGAACCAAACGCCCCCTTAGAGAAAAGCCTAGTGAGATGTGAGACCCACGACCTGATTTTGAATTGGGAAAAATGCCATTATATGGTAGAAGAAGGTATTGTCCTAGGTCATCTTGTCTCAAGGAGAGGGTTGGAAGTTGACAAAGCCAAGCTTGAGGTAGTGGCACAACTTCCCGAACCCACAACAGTAAAAGGTATTCGCAGTTTCTTGGGTCACGCGGGTTTTTATAGGAGGTTCATCAAAGATTTTTCAAAAATAACAAAACCCCTATGCAACCTGTTACAACACGAAAAAGATTTCATTTTTACGAAAGAATGCCAAGATGCTTTTGAAACAATCAAGGAAGCCTTAGTCACAGCACCCATAGTGACCACTCCTGACTGGTCACTCCCATTCGAAGTGATGTGTAATGCCAGCGAGTGGATTGTGGGGGCTGTTCTCGGACAGAAAAAGAACAAAGTTTTTCACCCCATTTATTATGCAAGTAAAACACTGATTGATGCTCAGTTTAATTACACAGTAACTGAAAAAGAATTACTTGAGGTGGTGTTTGCTTTTGATCGTTTCAGGTCGTACTTGATAGGGACGAAGGTCATAGTGCACACGGATCATGCAGCGATAAAATACTTGATCAACAAGGCTGATTCCAAGCCACGCTTGATTAGGTGGGTTTTATTGCAGCAAGAATTTGACCTTGAGATCGTTGATAGAAAAGGAACGAGCAATCAGATAGCTGACCATTTGTCCAGGCTCGAGAAGATAGTGGGCACTGTTGATCCCACTCCGGTCAGAGAGAATTTTCCCGATGAACAATTGTTATCAACCCAACATCTCGAAAATAATATTCCTTGGTATGCTGACATTGCCAACTTTTTAGCAAGTGGACTAAAACCCCATGGGATGAGTGGACAACCATTTAAAAAGTTTTTACATGATACACCACAATATGTTTGGGATGACCCTTTCTTATATAAGATAGGGACGGACCAAATATTGAGGCGTTGTATCTACGGGAGTGAGCAACATCAAATACTCCATGGTTGTCACACATCCCACTACGGTGGCCACTTTGGTGGAAACCGCACTGCTGCAAAAATCTTGCAAAGTGGGTACTTTTGGCCCACTATGTTTAAAGACTCTTATGAATTTGTAAAAAGTTGTGAGCAATGTCAACGCACCGGGAACATTTCACAAAGGAACGAGATGCCTCTTAACAACATCTTAGAGGTAGAACTTTTTGATGTTTGGGGGATTGATTTCATGGGACCCTTTCCAAATTCCAATAATAATTTTTATATATTGGTTGCGGTAGATTATGTTTCAAAATGGGTGGAAGCCATTGCGTGTCATTCTAATGATGCCAATACCGTGGTGAAATTTTTGCATAAAAATATTTTTACTCGATTTGGAACATCACGGGCATTGATTAGTGACGAAGGAACCCATTTTGTAAACAAAGTCATGGCCTCGGTCCTTGCTAAATATGACATACATCATAGAGTGGCCACCGCATACCATCCGCAAACCAACGGTTTGGCCGAGCTTTCAAACCGTGAGATCAAAGGAATTTTGGAAAAAGTTGTTAAACCGCACCGCAAAGATTGGTCAACCAAACTTGATGATGCTCTTTAGGCCTACCGAACGGCCTATAAAACTCCCTTGGGAATGTCTCCATTTAAATTAGTTTTTGGCAAAGCTTGTCATTTACCGATTGAATTAGAGCATAAGGCGTTTTGGGCCCTTAAAGAGCTTAACATGAGTGAGGATGCTGCGGGAATTAAGCGGTGTTTGCAATTGCATGAACTAGAGGAGTTGCGATATCACTCCTATGAAAATGCAAAGTTGTACAAAGAAAAGACCAAGATGTGGCATGATCGAACAATCAACCATAGGGAGTTCATGGAAGGACAACAGGTATTATTGTTCAATTCCCGTCTTAAACTCTTTCCGGGTAAGCTAAAATCACGATGGACGGGACCATACACCATTGTCAAAGTGAATCCCTTTGGAACAGTGGAGTTAAAGTCCCCATAGTCTGGTCAAACGTTCAAAGTCAATGGTCAGAGAGTGAAGCATTTTCTGAGTGAGAGTGCTCACATTCCATCCCACTCTCCACCCCAATATGGTTAAGAAATATTGGAACCACTTGTAAATATTTTATTTCAGTTATTTGCTGTCTTTTTATTATTTTTAGTCTTTTTAATTCTGCATGGTAGTTTGTTTTAATGTGTGTAGGAGAGATTTTCAGCTTTTGAAGGAGAAGTCAAGAAAAAGCTTCGCAGTGGGCAGATGCAAGTCCCTGCGTTCCCCACTTCCAATCTGACGGACGATAGGACAATTTTTGGGGGGCCCAAGGCTGACACACATCAACTTTTCTTATACAAGGTGTCACTTTTTTGCTGCCACATGTCCTATTGCCTTGTCCCAAGAAAAAAACCATCATTTCTTTTCTTTTTCTCTCTCTCCCAACCGTTCCCTCCAATACCAAAAGAAAATCAAAACCTCTTCAATTCCAAAAACCACTTAACTCCTAAAAACTACTTTCACCTCTTAAAATTCAAAATACTTTCTCTCTACTTCTTCTTCCTTTCTCACGAACCAAAACCACAAACACTCTTCCAAAACCCTAACAATGGCTAGAAGCAAAAGGCTAACCACCAACCCTGAGGCACCCACACATCTAGCGGTCCGCCGTAGAACCGCCGAGAGCCACCTGCCGGAAACCATCATCGGCGATTTAAACAAACCGCCGCCGGTCTCCGGCGAAAATCCGATAGTCGCTGATATTCCAGACACAGGTTTGTCCAAGCAAGAGAGTCCAAGGGGTGTTTCTTCATTGAAAGTTGCAGACTCCAGTTCTAGCCACCTCGATGAAGAGGCATTACAGGCCGAGGAAGAAGAAAGGAGATTGGAAGAGGAGTACAACCAAAGAATGGCTGCCATTCGAAAAAGAAAGGATGAAGTCGAAAAAAGGCGGCGCGAGGAAGAGGAAAGGGTGCGAAAAGAGGAGGAAGAAAGGAGATTGGAAGAAGCAAGGATTAAGGCCGAAAAAGAAAGGAGATTCGAGGAAGAACGAAAACGAGCAGAGGCAGAAATATTCGATGAAGAAGAGAAGTTGAGAAGACGGGTTGAGGAAGAGTACCAACACCATTACAGCCAAATGGACAATACCGTGGATATGGAAGCACTGCGGTAGGCTGCCCACAGTGAGAAGAACCTCATCATTCGGGCTATGAGGAAAAGAGGAATGGTCACCAGGTCTGGGGTGACCATGTCGCATAAATCACCAACCAAAAAGCCGCGAAGACAATCATCAGGGAAAGGTAAGGGTCTCGAACCCTCTTTGAGTTCATCATCTGTGGAAATTGATGCCGGGAGTGAACAAATGCCATCTGACAACCCACACCTGTCCACTGTGGGGACTGAACATGCCCCAATTGGGGTGCCTAGGCAGTTCACCACTCCCTTAGTAGCAGCCCACTATGATTTTATTTCAAATCATAAGTTGAACTTAGAGAGGGGTTTCGACCCCGACTTTATAGAGGCCAACCCGTTTGTCAAAGATAGAATTTTAGTGCAAGATTGGTCGACATTGGCATCTGCCAATCGTCGAGCAAATGCCTCATTGGTGCGGGAGTTTTACGCCGAGGCTTCCCAAAAGAAGGACCCCATTGTAAAAGTCCGGGGTCGAACCGTGAACTATACATCAGATGAAATTAATCGGGTTCTAGGAAGGATTTCGGAAGCTTGTGACTTTTCACAGTTTCTGAATAAAATGACCCCGGCAGATGAGGATCTTATTTTAAAAGAGATAGCAGTTGAAGGAAATCCATGGGATAAAGATGGCCAGAGGAAATGTCTGCACACTAGCTCCCTCACCACAGAGGCCGCTGTGTGGTTCCAATTTCTCCGTGCCTCTGTATCCCCAACATCACATGATACAACTCTTTCAATGCACAAGTGTGCCTTATTATATTGCATCCTCACTGGGAAAAAGATCAATACGGGGATTGTCATGCACGCTGCCATTCATCAAGCCCGCACTCGTAAGAAGGTAATCTTGCCCCTCCCTTGTTTAATGACTTCATTACTAATCGATGCTTGAGTACCCTCAGCTGCAGATGATCAGTGGCTTGTTTCAACAAGCAATATCAGTGTGGCAACCATACGCAAAATGGGAAGAGTAATCACTGTCCCAACCGATGATCCCGCTGACAATCCCACTGTGGGGATCACCGATGAGCACACTGTGAGAAACACTGGTACCCCACTCCATCAGCCCCCTGCAGGAACCGCAAGCACAAGCAACCCCCTGACAGCCATTATGCAAGATTTGACATCTCTCACCTATCGTTTCGAACTAATGGAGGCCCAGCAGAAGCATGCTAACCGAGCCAATGAGTTGTTCTGGATGTATACTCGGGACCGTGATGCAGTTCTCAATCAGATATATCAGGGTGCTGATCCCCTGCTCGCTGCACAGCTCCCCGAGTTTCCAGACGGTATTTGCCCCTCATATGACAGTGAGGATGATTTCGAGGAGGAAGATTCTGGCGACAGTTCACCGCATGCAACCCCGACCAATTGAATGGTTTGTTAAAACTTTGGTTTCCACTCATGATGCTCCCAAAAACAATTTTAATTTCTGTTTGGTTTGATTTTATGCCTATGGCTAGGCTTTTGACACTATTTGTTGCTTTTACACTTTTGGTTAATGATGCATGGAAATCCTACTGCTGAGTAGGTGATTTTGGGTTACTAACATATTTTCTTAGTTGAATGCTTGTTTGATCTCGTTTCCATTTCAAGGTACAACTTTCAGCTTCCGACTTAAAAGGTCACTTTTGTAAGTACAAATCTCAACTTGTCACCATGAAATGATATAGGCCGTTTTTCGCATCCAAACACGACCCTTTTTGCATCCCCAAAACACCTCGTTCATCCCTATTTCCATGTCACAGTGGGGACACTATGCAGTTTTATGTTTGAGGTGGGAACTTCCAAAGCGACTTCCAGTCTTCCCACAGTGAGGACACTGTGAGGTCATAAGTTTGAGGTGGGTAAACCATACCCACCTCCCAAAAAAGAGAAAAACACAAAAATACAAAAACAGAAGAAAAACGGAGTATCACTAACAAAATTGATGGTGTGCCTTTTCTAGACCATCAAAGTGCTCACTCCCAGAAAAAGATGGTGTGCCTATTCTGGACCATCAGAATACCCACTTTCAAAAAAAATAGCCATACCCAAATAAAGCCTGAAAGTGTACGTACTTACCCATGCAAAATACAAATCACTCACTTTTGGAAATAAAAATCTCAAAGCGAGATCCTCGGTCCATGTTTGGAAAATCGTGCCAAAACCCTTGGAAAAATATTAAAAGCCACAAACCTTTCGAACCCAAGAAAATTCATATTGATCAATTGTGAACAAGGGAAAAAATTCGTCAAGTACAAAAGTGAAGCTTTGATTTTGGAACCGAAAGAAGTACCTGTGGAGGGAGATCAACATCCAGTCAGAGTGAGAAATCAGTAAGTCCCTGAAAGCTCTTGTGCATTATTTTATATATATATATATATATATATATATATATATATATATATATATATATATTATTTTATTTTCTTTCTTTTTATTACTTGGTGAAAGAACAGGATCTAATCTCACAATCAATATAGAAAGCAGTAATTGAGAAGTTGTATGATCAAGCCCAATTGTATTCAATGATGAACAGAATTACAGATCTATGAGAGAGAGAATCTCAAAGATTACAGAGAATGAATACACAGTTATACGGGAAAAATCAATCAGTTTACAACATAGAGCTAACTACTATTTATACTGCAACGGACATCTTAAAGCTACAGTACAAAGAAGAAAGACTAATAAGAACATAACACGTGTCCTAATTAGTTTATAAAATACTAAGTAAAGTATCTCGTCATAAGTTCTGAACAGGTAGTTCAGAACTTCTGAACATTCTTCTGATAAAGCTTCTCAGATCTTCTGACTCTCTCATATCTCTGACTCCTCTACTCAGATCATCTGAGTCTTCTACTCAGACCATCTGACTCTTCTTATCAGACATCTGACTTCTCTTTCCACTGATCAATACTTCTGACTTCACAGTCAGACCTCTGACTTCTCTACTCAGAACATCTGAGTCCTCTTATCAGATCTTCAACACTTGGTTTATTGACAAAACTTCAGATCTAACAATCTCCCCCTTTTTGTCAAATAAACTTAAACTTTGCATCATCCAGTTCTTTCAAAGCAGGAACAAACTTCTGAAGTAGCACATTTCTCAGATTAAGCCTTTTATCAATTTTGTCAATGATTTCTTGAATAATCTCAACTTGCTGATTGATTGCTTCTTGAATCATGTTTGCTTCCTTCACTTTCAGCATCTTTTTCTCCAAATTGTGCTTTATGATTCTTAAAGTTCCAGAACAGTATTTTGCGGTTTCCTTTGCTCTGAAGAAAATCTTTCCACTTTTGTTTTTCAAAAATACTCCCAACTCTAGATATTTGTGAACACTTCCAGTCTTTAACTTCTTTTTCTGTTCATGATCTGTGTTGGGATTTGCCAGATAAACACATGACTTTTGTAGGTATAAAGCTATTTGAAAATCTGTGTAACAGTGCCACCTTAAGATGTAGAACATGGCCTCAATTACCACACTTCTGGCCTTCCTTTCATTTCTGTCTTTGCTCGACTCTTTGAAGCATAGAAAGCTGTGTAATCTGTAGAAGTCAACTACTGATAGTTTCTCAAAATCTGCATCAGTAAAGTAATAAACCTTGCCATCTTCTCTCAGAACTTCAAAAGATAAGTACTCCATCTTTCTGAATTTCTTAACCCTCAACTCTCTGATTCCAGTGATTAAAAAATCTGAGTAAACAGCTTGCTTTGTTTTGCCAAGACATCTTAATTTTTCAGCCAACCAGATCTGAGTCTCCTTAGGTCTATCATAATACACATCCAAGAATTGTACCTCTTTTGGTTTGAAGAACTCAGGTAAATCAAATTCAAGAAAGTATCCATTTAGATCAATGGATATTTCATCTTCTTTTGGTTCAGACTGTTCAGCTTGATCAAAACTAGTTATCTGCACATTCTGAGATATTGTGTTCTGCATTTCTTCAACTTCATCTGACAAAATTCCATTCACTTCATACTCAGCAGGAAACACAAAATCATTATGTAGAATCTTTTTGGGATTCACCTCAGATAGCAACCATTCACTGCTGTTTCTGATTTTTCTTCTAAGATCCAACCTCCTCTTCACACAGTTTATGCATCTCTTCTTTAAACTCTCTTTTTCAGCATCCATACTTACTTCCATTCTAATCAACAACCAATTCAGAGTTGCATCACTGTACTTCACCAACTCTTTTAATCTGAATAATTCAAGCCTTTCATGAACTATATATGTGAACCCTTCTGTCTCCATTCCTTCATTCACAAATCCCTTCACATGCAAATCAACTTCTGTTTTCTTTGTGGGAGAACTCAGATTACACTTTTCTTTTCTTTCTTCAATAGCCAACTGGAAGTCATACAAGTATATATTTCTGACATAAATACCCAGAAGTCTTCTGCATTCAATTTCTATCAAGGCTTCTTCAGTGCTAGCAAAGAATTTGACTAGAAAGATCTGATCATCAAGAGTCAATCTGTGAAAATCAAATGTAGACATGGAAACCTTTGTATTTCTTTCTTTCAGTACTTCCATTCTAACAAACATTAAACCATTGAATTCATCTTGTTGAAACATCAGAACTTTCTCAATTCTTTTCTGAATATGCAGTTTTGAGTCAGGAACTCTGAACCTGTTAGAAGCTTCTGAGTAGACCATCTGAGCTTTGTCATCCATAAAACCATCAATGTTACTTTCCAAAAGCTCATACTCTCCTTCTGTGTAGTAGAGATTATCATATATTTCCTCAGGAAAAATATCATCATGAAATTGTCTGGCTAATGGCACATCACTTAACTCTAGAATGAAGTCACACACAGGTTCTTCTAGTCTTTGCAATTTAATCTTTGGAATCTCAATTGGTTTTCTGAATACATATTCAGAAGGCATAAAGAAGTCTTTCACTTTCACATACTCTTCTTCTGTATTTAACTCATCACAAAAGTTAAACCTAAAATCATCTTCAAAATCCTGAGTATAATTCACAGTTCTGTCTTCTTCTCCCATTAGATCAATGGGTCTTATTACTTTTATCCCTTTATGAATTTTCTGAACACTCAAAGCTCTGACTACTTCATTATGCATTCTTCTGATCAATTCTTCATTCAACCTCCTTTCTTCTGATTCAGACTCCATTGCCCTTTCTCTGTTATAAACCACAATATCTGTACACCTGTTTACCACTGTACTTTCCACTATTTCTTCTATTCTCAAATCAGATTCCTCAATAGCTACAGTTTAATCTGAGTTTCCTTCCATCTCAGTATCCAAGTTCAATTCCTCTGTTTTATCTGATTCATTACTATCAATACTTCCCAACTCCATTTCTTCTGTATCTGAACTATCAAGCTGTACTATCTGAACCATCTCCTTTAAATTTTCCTGTGTCTGATCTTCTGAACTTTTTGTATTGGCTAAGTGCATGTCTGCTATCTCAAAATCTTCTATGCCAATATCATCATCAGAACTTAACCTTTGTCTTTTCTCCCCCTTTTGATGATCATGAGGATCATTATCATCAAACTTCCTTTTCAAGTTCTGATTAAAAGCAACTTCAGGTTCAGCTTCTGCAATAGGAACAGGATCAAGAGGCTTTGAGGTAGAAGCCAAAGATACACTCAGTGCTTTCAGTATAGATTCCTGCATACCTTGCATCTGTTTTAACATATCTTTTTGAAAACCAGACATTATATCCACGATCTCCTTTTTGTGAGAATCCAGGATTTCTTTACATCATCTACCTTGGTTTCAACATAAATCAACTTTTTCTCCAACACAACTTTCAAATCTGATACTTCATCATTCAAATCCTCCACCCTCTTTTCCAAATTTTCTACTTTTTCCCCCATCTCCTTGTTTTGTTTCTGAATCTTTTCAAATTCAGAAGTTTCTAACAGTGAACCTGAACCAACAGATGGTCCAGTTTTCATGTGCCCAGAGGGCTCATGGCCTGTAGATAACACACAGTCATCTTGTACAACAGATGCACGTTTGAATGAGGCTTTTGTAATGTTCACCTCACCAGGACTTCCATCCAATCCTCGACACCCAACGTTAGGTATGTCTATGAATGTTGTTTCAGGAATACGAAATTCCTGATTTGTGCAAGTGTCGAAAAGAATTTCAGGCTCAATATGAATAGGACTGTGGTATTCAGACTCAATGTGTTGAAAAATAAATTGGGATTTATCACCTCCCTCCAAATGAGTTTGGGATGGTTCCCCGGATTTGTGTGAAACAGTAGCATGTTGAAATGCTTCTGAGTGGGTATGGATGGGTTGTTCAAGATCCACCACTAGGTCCATGGTGTTTGTTTCAATATTGGACACCAAGAGATGTGAACCAATAGCATTTGTGGTTACCTGGTCAAGATTAGCTGGTTCAGAGGCATCTCTTTCTGTTTGAACCTCTGTTGACAATCTCTCATCCTCATCACTCTCATTCTGTTTTTCCTCACCAAATCTAACCAAGCTCTCAGAATTTTCCCCCTCAAGTCTCTCAGAATGTTCACCCATCTGAACATCCTCCCCCTCTCTAATTCGACTAGACCCCTCACCTCTCTTCTCAGGTTGGTCCTCTTGGGTAGGGATTTGAGGTAATTCAATTCCCATAGAGGTGCAATAAGCTTTTAAAATCTCACTCTCCCTTGGAATATAGCTCCTAAGTGATTTAGGCAATAGTTTATGATTAGGATAGTTTTCAAGTCTTGTTACTGAGGTCATCTTACCCAAATAAAATGTAGGACCATGCTCTTCATTTGTTCTTCTTGAGATTGTTCTGTTTTCCTGCATGGCATACCAAATAACAATTTGCCAGTACCTTATGTAGGGAATGTATGTCAGTGGAGCATCCTTTGTTTTCTTCTAAATTGCTTTCTGATTCTTCTCAAATGTATTCTTCATATCTTCCCAAAGTATTAAAGTATAGTCATAATGCCTATTCTTCATTAAACCCTGAAATATCTGAAGAATTTGTTTAGAACCTTGATCAGCAGAACTATTCTTCCCTGATAAAAAACATTTATTTACCTCATGAAAGAAGCAAGCCCAAATAGGTGGTAATTTGTTTCTTCTGAACAAACTGAGAGTCCTCAATCCTTCATTGTATCCCAACTTCATAAACTCTGCTATTAATTCCTCTGTTAAGGGTAAATCCTCAAAATCTGTTCTTCTTTGTACATCATCTTTCTCTGGTAGATTCAGCATTTCTCTTAGTGCAGAGATAGATAAGACAAATGTCACTCCTCCAATTTCAGACACAAACTTATTATCTTCTAACCTAAGATGTTTCCACCATTGTTGTATGTACTGAACAGGCACATTTTTACTTCTTGTAAACCATTTTCTGTACGGATGATGTTTGAATAACTCCATGATAATTCTGTGTTCAGGCTTAAAACGACTTTCCTCAAACAATATAACACAGTTATTTTCAGATAATTTCAACCATTCACTCTCAGGAACAACTCTTTCCACTAGAATAGATCTATCTGACATAATAGAACCTGCAGCACTCTGTTCATGTTCAATATTAACGTTTACCTCATCCGCATTTCCTTCAGATTCATCCATTTGTTCATCTTCTTCATCATTTCTTATTGCCCCTTCCTCTGCAACTCTATTTTGTACTTCATCATTTTCCGAATCGGATGAATCCATTATCGATTTTGTAGAATGTAGAGAAATTGGACCACTTCTTCGTATTTCAGACATGATTTAAGAAGAAAAACAGATTCAAAGAACTCTGGATTTGATTCGTATCTCACGTTTCGCTCTGGAATTTGAAAGAAATTTGAAATAGGGATTTTAAGACCTATTTAAAATCCGCGAAGTTGAAAGGTTTAACGGAAAAGCGAAATCAATGTTATAACGGAGTCAACACATGTGAAATACCACAAAGGATTTAAATGAAATACGTGGCATTGTCAAACAAATATGAAGCTGACACGTGTTAGTGGATAGAATTTTGACTCAAGTCAAAGATCTGAATAACACGCACAGATGTTCTGATTCCATGACTCAGAAGAATTTTGCCTTGTAACCAAAATGTCATTTAAAATCAACTTCTGACCAATATAAAACATTTTGATTATTCAGAAGAGGTTTGAACAGATAGAAGCACTTTTTATCATCAAAACTCTGTTCATATTATGATGATGTAAAAAAGGATCATTTAAAAGCTTATATCTGAATATGAAAAGTTTTTAATTCAGATATAGTTTGAATAACAAAAAAAAAATTTCATTAAAAGCTTGTTCTTAGAATGATTAGCGATAAGAAATGAAAACAAATCTTTTAAGCATCACAAAATGATTTCCAAAAGAATTTTGATGCTCCCCCTTGACTTGAGCATGCATTTGACTATTAATGATACATAAAGATGAGATAAAAAGATAATAGAAGAAGCATAATCCATACAGTTGAAGTTATTTGTATTTCTCAAAAATAAATTTTTGAAAGTTAGATTGCTGAAGTATTGACTGAGAATCTCTGACCTTAAGATTCAGAGGTTCTGATCTCAAGACTCAGAAGTTCTGAACTCAAGACTCAGAAGTTCTGAACTCAAGACTCAGAAGTTCTGAACTCAAGACTCAGAAGTTCTGAACTCAAGACTCAGAGGTTCTGACGTCAAGACTCAGAAGTTCTGAACTCAAGACTCAGAAGTTCTGAATACACTACTCAGACAAGTTTACTTAGAAAAATTTAGCATTTTTAAGAAAAAAAAATATTTTCAATTAGGCAGATTAAGCATTCCTATTTTACATATGAGAAAAGAAAACCTTTTGTGATCAAGAGGCTTTGTGAACAAGTCAGCCAATTGATACTTTGTATGCACAAAGTGCATCTCTATAGTTCCTTTTTCCACATAGTCCTTTATAAAATGATATCTCACATCTATATGCTTAGTCTTCGAATGTTGAACAGGGTTCTGAGTAATAGCAATTGCACTTTCTGAGTCACAATAGATGGGAATCTTGTTAAGCTGATATCCATAGTCCATGAGTTGTGTTCTCATCCACAATGTTTGAGAGCATGAAGCAGCAGCAGCAACATACTCTGCTTCAGCAGTTGAAGTGGATACACAGTTCTGCTTCTTTGATGCCCAACTCACTATTTTATCTCCCAAAAAGTGACAAGCACCAGATGTACTCTTTCTGTCCAACCTACTTCCTGCATGATCAGCATCAGTGAAAGCAGTCAATTTGAAGTCAGTTTCTTTTGGATACCATAAACCTAGATCAGGTGTTCCTTTGAGATATCTTAAAATCCTTTTGACAGCCAACATATGTGATTCTTTCGGGTTAGATTGAAATCTAGCACAGAAACAGGTAGAAAACATGATATCTGGTCTACTTGCAGTCAAATAAAGTAATGATCCAATCATGCCTCTATAAAGTTTGATATCTGCTGAAACACCTTTGAGATCAGCATCTAACTTTATGTTAGTTGCCATAGGTGTTCTCATAGAAGCACAATCAGACATTTTGAACTTTTTCAGAATATCTCTGACATATTTTCCTTGATTTATAAAAATACCTTTTGGTAATTGTTTGACTTGAAGACCAAGGAAAAAATTCAGTTCACCCATCATGCTCATTTCAAATTCAGATGACATGATTTTTGAAAAATTATCACATAATTCTGGACTGGTAGAACCAAATATTATGTCATCAACATAAATCTGAATCAGAATCAAATCATCACCCTGTTTCTTTAAAAACAAAGTTGTGTCAATCTTACCTTTCTTGAATCCTGAACCTAACAGGTGTTTAGTAAGAGTGTCATACCAGGCTCGTGGTGCTTGTTTTAGACCATATAAAGCTTTGTCTAAAATATAAACATGATCAGGGAATTCTGGATCAACAAAACCTTCAGGTTGATGGACATACACCTCTTCATTAAGTTTGCCATTTAGAAAGGCTGATTTGACATCCATTTGATACACCTTGAAGTTTTTATGTGCAGCATAGGCTAAAAATATTCGGATTGCCTCTATTCTTGCCACTGGTGCAAATGTCTCATCATAATCAATTCCCTCTTGTTGACAGTATCCCTTAGCAACCAATCTTGCCTTGTTTCTGATGACAACACCTGATTCATCCTTTTTGTTTCTGAACACCCATTTAGTTCCAATAATAGATTTACCTTCAGGCTTTGGGATGAGTCTCCAGACTTTATTTCTTTCAAATTGAAGCAATTCCTCTTGCATTGCTGAAATCCAGTCTGGATCCTCTAAGGCTTCATTAGCTTTCTTTGGTTCAATTACACTCAAGAAACCAGCAAACATTGCTTCATTTGCTGTAGCTGATCTGGTTTTTACTCCTTCTGAAGGATCACCTATTACTTGATGAATAGGATGATTTTTAGTCCATTTATTTGCACTAGGAAGTACATCAATCTCTGAATAATTGTTGTTTGCATCATTCTCATCAATGATTGCTTGTAATTCTGAACTGTCCCCTTTTTCTGATGTATGAATAGAAGTCATATCCAAGTTTGGGTTCTAATTAATGAAGTCAGAATTCTGAGTGACTTGTTCAGAGTTCTGAGTACAAGAATCAGAATTCTGATTACAAGGTTCAGAATTTTCACCACTTGTATGTATTAGATTTGGACATTCCTCTGATGGACCTTTGTCAGAAATTACAGTTGATTGAACTATTTCTGGAGTCTTATTTTTCATCTCTTTGACCATCTTTGGGTTTTCATATTCTGCATAAGAATCAGAAATTAGTTCACTAAAAGCATCCTTAAATAGTAAATTGAGTTCTGAACAAATAGGATTAGAATCTGTATCAGAAGTCATTTTTGTCTTGTTCAGCATGAGTTCTGAACTGTCTTGTTCAGAAGTCCGCATTCTGGCTTCATCAAAAGTTACATTTATGCTCTCCATCATCCTCTTGGTTCTTCTATTGTAGATTCTGAATGCTTTGGAAGTTAAAGAATAACCCACAAAGTATCCTTCATCTGCCTTTTTATCGAATTTGGCAAGATTTTTTCTGTCTCTGAGAACATAGCACCTGCAACCAAAAACATGAAAGAATTTGATTAATGGTTTTCTTTTATTTATCAGTTCATAAGCAGTCTTATTTAATCTCTTATTGATTAAAGTTCTATTTTGTGTAAAACAAGCAGTTGCAATTGCTTCAGCCCATAGGAAAGTAGGAAGATTTGTATAAGCCATCATTGTTCTCGCAGCTTCAACTAGAGTTCTATTCTTCCTTTCAACAACACCATTTTGTTGAGGAGTTCTGACAGCAGAAAAATTGTGAGAAATCCCAGAACTTTCTAAAAAATTCTGAAGAGTCTCATTTCTGAACTCTGTTCCATTATCACTTCTGATTTTCTGAACTGGAAGTTGTAAGAGAACTTGAATCCTTTTGATAAAATTTATCAATGTAGTAGCAGCTTCTGACTTAGCTCTTAGGAACTCAACCCATGTGTATCTGGAGAATTCATCAACAATCACAAGCATATATTTCTTTCCTCCCATAGATTGAACTGAAATTGGACCACAAAGATCAGTATGAATCATTTCTAATGGTGCTTTGCAAGATGAGTCCATTTTTAATTTGTGAGAACTCTTTTTCATCTTGCCCATTTCACAAGCTGAGCATAATGATTCTTTTTCAAATTTAAGCTTTGGTAAGCCTTTAACCAAATGTTTTGCAACAAGATTATTAAGATCTTTGATTCAGATGAGAACATCTTCTGTGCCAAAGCCAGCATTCATTTGCAGTTGATTTTGATAAAAGACAAACTGTATTTAATGTTTTCAATTTTGAAAAATTAACTACAAATAAGTCCATATGTCTTTTGGCCCAGAAGACTTTAACATCATTTTCAGTTAAAATCATGCAACCTGTTATTTGAAACTTAATTTGACAAAGATTGTCTAAAAACTGACTTATGCTGAAAAGATTATGCTGTAATCCTTCAACATAGAAAACCTTTTGGATAGTCAGATCCCCTTTAGTTAAATCCCCATAACCTTTGACTTGTCCTTTGCTGTTATTTCCAAAGTTTACTGCTCCTCCAGCCTTTTCTGTGAAGTTTGATAGAAAAGACTTCTGACCTGTCATGTGTCTTGAAGCTCCTGAATCTAAAACCCACACATGACAGCCCTGCAAAAGGATCAGTTAGGTTTAGGTACCCATTTTGGAATGGGTCCATCTTTGTTAGCTTTGTCATTGGATTTAACATTAGTACCTTTTACTCTCCACTCAAAATCTTTCTTCAAACACCACTTTCCTTGAACTTTTATGAAGTCAGAACATTTTCTGCTTACAAGCTTGTTCAAATTCTTTTTGAGAGTTGTAACTTTTGGTTTTGCTATATTTTCAACTTTCTTTTCTTTTATCTTTTCTTTCTTCTGAGTCTGAGGAACAGAAATTTTCTTCTTTTCTGTATTTTGAGAAACAGAAACTTTCTGAATATCTTTTCTTATGTATGAAACAGAAGTTATTTTGACTTGACATTTATGAGAATATTGGAATGAATCATTTTTACATCTAACACAAACAAGATTTTTCTTTGCAAGTGACAATAAATCTGAAACATAGGTCATTTCATTTTTATTGATACTGTTCAGAGTACAATTGCCCTTATTACAAGAATTTCTAGCTTTGAGTTCAGAAGTAGATTTCATTCTAAGCTTCTCAAGATCCCTTTTTAGATCATTCAACTTTGCAAGATCATCTTTCCTTTTGCTTTCTTCTTTTTCTGAAAAATTCAAGTTCTTTTTGTTAGAAGAATTAGATGATTCACCTTTTTCATATGTACTTGATTCATTAAAGAATTTATCATTTTCTCTTGAAGCATTAATTTTAAAAAGATCATACTCAGTCTTCAGTTTTTCAAGCTCTGTTATTTTCTGAATAAAAATATTCTTTTCTTTCAAAGCTTCTTCAAGTTTAATATCCACCTCACAGAAATCATTTTCAAGGTCATCATAAGCTTTCCTTAAGTCCTCAAGTTCTTGACTCACAAGATTAAATCTCTTTTCAAGTTGCAAAAATTCATCTGATTTTGTTTCAGAAAATCCAGTTGAATCAGACTTCTGACTACCTGAGTCAGAGTTCTGATTTACAGACTCAGATGTCTGATCTGTAGACTCAGAGTTCTGACTACAAAGTTCAGAATCCTGACTAGAAGTTTCAGACTTCTGATTTACTGTTTCAGAATTTTTACTTGTGTCAAATATGCTCTCAATGTCATGATATGAAAAACTTGGTTGTTTATTTTTGTAGCTGACATTTAAGGAATCATACTTGAATTTAGTATCATTGTATCTTGGCTTTTCATCTGTTGGTTTAGAAACTTCTTTCTTAACCTTTTCTTCTGAACCAACTGACTTTTCTGTTTTAGACTCAGAAATTTTCTCATCTGACTTTTTAGAGTTTGGTCTTTGCAAATTGTCAGAACTTGTTATAGAACTAGCAGGTCTTATGAAAACTTCAACAATTTCTGGGATTTTTGGCTTAGAAACTTGAAGTTTTTCATACAAGTTAATTGGAGCTCTTTTTAAAGTGACATTTTCTTCCAATCCCAATCCCTTCTTTGGGTTGTAAAATCTTGTATCTTTAACGTTGTTTAATAAAAGATTTAGTGTTTGCTGAGTCTGACCCCTTTTCAAATTCAGATCTTCTAATTCTTTAATTTTAGTGTATAAATTCTTTCTTTCTTCAAATAACATATCAAATTTTATTTGTAAATCACCTTTTTCATCCTTTATTTTTGAAAACTCAACTTTTAGTTCAGAAAGCTTTTTCATCAATTCAAAATTTTCATCTTTAACTTTCTGTTTCTCAGCCTCAGATTCTTCATATTGTTCTTTTATTACTTGTTTTTCAATTCTGAATTTGTTAACCAAATTTCTTTCTCCTTTTATCTGTTTTCTTAGATTAGCAAATTCAGTTTTCATTTCACCAATCTGTGTCATTAACTCTAATTCAAGTGAAGAATGTACCTCAGCAGATGACTCAGAATTAGCATCTTCAAAATCAGAATCATCCTCATTCCTCATTTTTGCCATATAGCTCTGCATCTGTGGAAAGTTGATATGATCATCTTCATCAGAAGTATAGTACAACCAATTCTCCTGTTCAGCCAACAAAGCAATTTTATCATCTCTCTTCTTTGCAAGCTGAGCCTTCTTGGTGTAGTACTCATAGTCTTTCACAATTTTAACTCTGCAATCCTTAGCATAGTGACCAGATTTTCCACATTTGAAACACAGATTCTTTTCTTTTCTTTCATCCTTCTCTTCATTGTTTTCTTCACTTCTCTCTACTCTCTTTTCAAACTTATTTTCTTCTCTGTCTTCTTTCTTCTTATAGTCTGAACTCCCAACTCTCTTATAATTTCCTTGAAATCTACCCTTCCCATACCTTTTATTGAAAGTATTTGTCAACAAAGCTAGTTTCTCAGCCATTATCTTGATATCTTCATCATCTTCTGATCCTTCTTCCTTGTCAGATTCTTCCAGATTAGGTATCTCTGATAGATATGCAGTCTTTTTGGGTGCTTTGATTGCTTTGGACTTTGATAAGAACGCTAACTGATCAGCAACATTTTTCTTCTCTTCCACAACTAACTTGACAGAGTCTTCATGTTGATTAAGAACACAGAATAGATCATTTAAGTCTTCTTCACACATATCCTTGTTCATTTGCAGACTTATGGCAAATGATGACCATTCTGAATTTAGACTGTTCAGAAATTTGTAATTTATTTCTGACTTTGTTTTCTTCAGTCCATTTCTTCTCAAGTCATTTAGAATAGTGCAAAATTTACTGTATGTCTGTGTCAAACTTTCTGACTCTTTTGCTTTAAACCTTTCATAAGCATTTATGCTTTGATTTAACTTTGCCTGAATAGATCTCACAGTTCCTAACATTTGCCTTTCCAATTCGTCCCACATTTCTTTAGCTGATGATCCACTGTCAATCCTGTTAAGAACTTCATTTGGGACAGCCAAAGTCATCAAAGTAATTGCTCTTTTGTCAATAGCATGCCTATTCTTCTGTTCAGCTGTGTATTGGGAATAACTCTTTTTCACCCTGGTCGCTGGAATTTCTGGAGTTGTCTCTGTAGCAGGGGTTGCAGCAACATCGATGTATACTTCAATTGGGCCTTCTCGAATAGAAATCATAAGGTTTTCATCAATGTTGTCTAGGAATTGGATCATTCGGATTTTCCATTGCTGATACTCTTCTGGTATAAGAACAGGCGGTTTGGTTTCAGATCCCATGGCTAGATATTCTTTAGAAGACATGATTGTAAGAAAATTCAACAGAAAGACAAATTCGAGTTTCTTGATCGAAATGTAACAGGTAATTCAAGAATTGACAAGAATTCAAGAACTAGCCCTAGCAGCGGAATCGAATATTGAATGAATCAAGAAATCTTCAAGAAATTTATCAATTGATCTTCGCGATAACAATCTTGAACGAATTTGTTTGTTGATTGGCTCTGATACCAATTGAAAGAACAGGATCTAATCTCACAATCAATATAGAAAGCAGTAATTGAGAAGTTGTATGATCAAGCCCAATTGTATTCAATGATGAACAGAATTACAGATCTATGAGAGAGAGAATCTCAAAGATTACAGAGAATGAATACACAGTTATACGGGAAAAATCAATCAGTTTGCAACATAGAGCTAACTACTATTTATACTGCAACGGACATCTTAAAGCTACAGTACAAAGAAGAAAGACTAATAAGAACATAACACGTGTCCTAATTAGTTTATAAAATACTAAGTAAAGTATCTCGTCATAAGTTCTGAACAGGTAGTTCAGAACTTCTGAACATTCTTCTGATAAAGCTTCTCAGATCTTCTGACTCTCTCATATCTCTGACTCCTCTACTCAGATCATCTGAGTCTTCTACTCAGACCATCTGACTCTTCTTATCAGACATCTGACTTCTCTTTCCACTGATCAATACTTCTGACTTCACAGTCAGACCTCTGACTTCTCTACTCAGAACATCTGAGTCCTCTTATCAGATCTTCAACACTTGGTTTATTGACAAAACTTCAGATCTAACACTTGGGGACAAGTAATGGTTTAAGTTTGAGGTTGTGATAACTCTATTTTTAGAGTTATTATTTCCTTGAATTTTCTTTTTTATTTTGTCAATTTTAGCCATTCGCTTCTAAAAACCCCCATTCTTGGAATAATTCTCGAAAATGAGCAAAAAGAGTGAACCATAGTCTTTAATAAATTATTTGGTGGAATTTGGGTGTTTTTCACGATTTATCCTGTAGTGACCACTGTTGTGCCCACTCCGGTTTCCCACTATTCGAGCAGAGCAAGAAGACAAAAGAAACTAGTAGTTGGGATGCAAGTATTCTGGAGTTTAGAAGGTTCAAATGACAGAGAAATATGGGCTGGAGAAGTATAAAGTAGTTTCCTTAAAGATGACAACAAGTACACCTTCTTGTACTTAGAGATTGACTTGGTAAAGGGACTATTGGGTAAAAGGATTGTCCAAAGTGCTGAATTCTGCGATAATACTGCAGTCTTTACCCATTAGATAAACCCACCTCTTTGTGTAATACCCAACTCTTTCTCCTAGTATATAAAGGAGCACTTGGGTGCCATTTATGACATGCTTGGCTTAGTCTTAAATTCTCTCAGCAACTACATTAGTGTTAGTCCTTCATTTATTGCAGTAGCTATCTTTAAAATTTTGTATCTTAATTTCTTAGTTTAATTGTAGTTCGAAGTACACAGTGACAGGGACGACTTCTCGTTCCCCACTGTGAGTTCAATTCAAGTCACTTTCCGTTTAATTATGTGCAACTTCTACTCTCTTGTTTTCTTTACTTTAATTATGGGCTAAACATCCTTTGGGATGTAGGAAGGAGAAGTAGCTGGATTTTATTAAAAATGCTTGAGTAATCTTTATACTTAGAATATTTGTTGTTTTGGCCATTCATTCTTGATTTTTACCCAAGGATGCGAACAAGCCGATCACTTGCTAGGATCTAAAGTCTAGTTCTTAACTTAGAAATAAGTAGAACGTAGTGACACGAGCTTGAATGATGCTAGGGGGTTCAAAAGAATTCTTATGACACTTACGAAAGTGAGGTCGGCACAGTGAGGTAATCTCAACCCACTGGTGTAGTAGGTAAGCTAATTTGTGTATTAAAAACACTTAGAGTATTTATCTCTACACATTCCATCGAGACCTGAAAAGGTCCATTTTTTAGATTACCATTGACAAAACAATAAATACTAAGAGTATGGGATTTTTATCTAACGGTGTGAGTATTTTGTAACCGGGCTTTTCTAGCGAAAATGCCCACCTCGAATACAAGGATCACTTTTAGGACCGAGTATTTAGTATAAAATCTAGGGAAAATCTAACCTACATTCCTCTTTTTAAACCTTAGTAAAATCGTTAAAGTAGCTATTTCACCGAACAACCCAAAATATTGCTTCTTCTGTTTTTGAAACCTGTAAAAGGAGCACATGAGAACCGTATTGTCTTGATTGCCTAGTCTCTGTGGATTCGATTCTGGTATTTTACCATCTATTACTTGTTGTGACGATCATAGTGGACATTGTACACTTGCACTTCCCACTGTGGACAATTTGCAACCCACTGCGATTAAAACACATATTTCGCACGTGACAACACAGCAGCTAGTGTTTTGACAGAGCATCTCTCGACATTTTGTTTGAACTCTGCTCAAAAACCGATTAACGAACCAACTGTCAGAAATTTGATCTGTTGCTGCACTTTATGAATTCAGCATCAACATGGACAATAGCAGCAACAACAAAATCTTTCTGTTTGCACTTTTAGAAGTCTGGACAGCAAAATAAGTTCATAGCAACTCTAATTTCTCTGGATTGTGTTGTCCGACAACACAGACACATCTTGACCACAACTGATTCAAACTGTTATGAAATGCAACTTTCTGCTGCATGTTTTGTTGGACACTTCGAACAACAGCAATCAACAACAAACGTTAACAACTTTCTGTTACATCAACTTGAACGGACAGCCAACTGTTTTACTGTTTTGGACAGCATCAAAAACTGCTTTCTGTTTTGACAGCTTCGAGAACTTGACAGCAACATTTATAGACTTTTTGACAACTTAAACAACCACAACAACTTTGTTTTCTATTTTTGACAGCAAAGGCAGCACGACAGCTGCTTAACAGCTTGACAATAGCTTGACAGCAACTTAACAGCAGCTTAACAGCTTCACAGCAGCAACATTCCAGCAACAACTTTCTGTTTTGTTCATTTTTTATTTTTTTTTATAATAAACTCATCTCATATTTATCGATGAATTATATGGAGGAGAAATGTTGAAGAACACCGCACTTTACAATTAGATGACTCTCATGAGAATAAGTCGGTGTGTGTTTTTTGTGTGTAACTTCTAAAACCTTCTCTCTCAAATGAAAAATGGAACCCTAAAATTCTTATTAAAGGGTCCATTTATAATAAAAGGCTCAAGCACATAAAGCTAACTAAAAAGCCCATACACTTTTTCTTTATAAAACATTTAATTAAATTAGGAGCTAATTTAATCTAACAATTAAATTTGACATTTGGCAGACCTTTGACTAAATCAAGTTTGACAAGCTTATCTAGAGTGTGAAAGTTTAAGTGGCAGAACCTGTTATGCCATAACCAGGCTTCTTCGTTTTTACAGGAAACAAGGCAGAGCTTGTCCTTCTTGTTCTTGGCACAGAAGTTCATGAGGTATAGATCGCCTCTTCGTTCAGCTCGCAGAAGTTCGACTCCTGTGTCCTCACCTTGTAGAGAGCAGAAGGTTCTTTTGAACATTACATCGAACCCCGTATCGCAGAGTTGGCTAATACTTAGAAGATTGTGCTTAAGGACATCCACATATGAAACTTTGCATACGGTTATGTTTTCCTTCTTGATGACTCCGTAGCCTTTAATATATCCCTTCTTGTTGTCGCCAAAGGTTATTGATCCTCCATCGAGTTTATCTTTGTAGGAGGATATTAGATCTCTGTCGCTAGTCATGTGCCGCGAGCACCCGGAGTCAAGATACCAGATCGGCACATACTGCTTCTGCAAGACAATTAGAGATTTTTAGGTACCCATATCCAAATGGGTCCCTTTTTGTCAGAGGTCTTCAAGGTTGCCTTAGCATCCTTGGGTTTGGTTTTAACTTCTGTTGAAGAACCATTTTCTTTCTTCTTTCCCTTGAATTTAGCATTCTTTTTGGGCAAAGAGAGGAAACAGTGTGGACTAGAGAAGTGTTGGCTTAATTTATGCATGAGATCAAAACAATGACAATAATGAATGTGCGAGGAGATTTGCTTGAACTTTTCATTGAAAACATTAAACAGGGGTACAGAGGCTTTATTTTTACAATCTATCCTAGCACTAGACTTCCTATTACAAGAAGAACTAGGTAGACTAGATTGCTGTTTTGAAAATTCTCTTTTGGGAGTAGCCTTCTGTGGACCCCTTCCTCTGTGGTGAACTTTTGCAGGTTTCACTGTCACAGAAGAAAAAGATTTGTTATTTTCAACCCGCTTATCCTTCTGTTGCCAAGTTATTTTCTCTTTAAAAGGCCTTAAGGGTTTTGTAGTCTTTGAACTTGTTGGATTTTGAGAAGATATTTCCTTTTGTTGTTTGAATTTCTCAAGCTCAAGAGAGGTTTTGGCTTGTATACACATGTCCAAAAAGTCTGGACAGATAGGAACACTTGTGATTTTCTCCTTGGGAGGAATAGATCTGTTAAGAGCTCCAGAGGGTAGCTTAAAATCCTCTGAGTCATAAGGTACTATCTCTGACTTAGAGTCAGTCTCAGATTCGTCAGAGGATGAATCGTCCTCATATACAGAGGTTGATTCACTTAGTTCTCTTTCGACAGAGGCTGGACTTTCAGAGCATATGCCATACTCGCTTTCATCCTTCTTTATGGGACTATCTTCCAAGGCAATAGAAGTATCTTTTAAGATTTCATCATAGAGATTTTGATCGACAGAGGATGTACATAGGTTTTCATAAAAGTTATTTTTCCCGATTTCCATCAACTCTTTTGCAGAGATATTTTTAAGTTTTTCTTCTAAAGGGGTGGGTTTAAACTCAGGTACCTCTGCCGATAGTTTCTTTTCAGAGTCTATCATGCAGACAAGAGCAACCTGTGTTTGAGTCTCGGGGTCACCAAACTTGAAGATTCCTATCTGATCTTGTGTTCTCAGATACTTCTTAGGTTTGGACTCTCTTTTGACAGAGATTGAAGGTGATAGATCTGTGTTTTGATACCATACATTTATCATCTTCATAGGTTTCCTCTTGTGAGGTTCCCGAGAGACTTTTCGCCTTTTACTTACAGAGAGTAGGTTTGGAAATCCAGGTTTTCTTGTACTTCCAATATGAAATAGAGAGGACAGAGACTTGTCTCTTTTGGTTACAGTGTATGGATCTATATCACAGAAGCCAATTCCCCGTCTCCCTATTTGGGTATTAATTTTCTCGTACACCTTCTGTGCATCTTGATATTTCTTAATTAAAAGATCTCTTCTGAGTAGATCTTGACAGAGGACTTCTCTTTCCTTTTGAAAATAGTTTTTAAGAGCTAGGATATTCATTATGTCGCTCTCAACGTCCCTTAGTTCTTTAGAATATGCTTTTAAGGCAGAGTTGAGTTCATAAGTTTTTTCTTTCAAAGGATTTAGGTGTTTGTTCCAATTTGTTTCAATTTCTTCCTTTTGTTGAAATTTTTTAGCCTTTTCTTGAGTAAGAAGTCTGGTTTCTCTCTCGAAGAATGTAAGCTTCTTCTGTATATTTTCACAAGTCTTTTTAAGTTCAGTGTATTCAATGGTCAGTTTAAGCAAATCAGCTTCTGCTTGATTAGAATACGAGTCAGAAGTGGATACCTCACTGTCAGAGTCGGAGGAGCTGACCTCTGCCATTCCACAGAACAAGGCGTTCTTGTCGCGTTCATCAGATGATTCATCTGACAGCTAGTTCTCTTGATTCACCATTAGCGACTTCTGAGCATAATATTCCGTTTTCTTTTTGTAGAAAGCAGAATCCCTCTGAGGGTGGTTTGGTTTGCTCCTGCAGTCAGCACCATAGTGGCCTGGCTTGCCACAATTGAAACATCCTTGGTTCTGGGGAGCATTGCCAGCTCTGTTGTCAGACTTATGTCGGTCACCACCTCTGTCATTCCTGTCATTCGACCCTTCTCTTCCACGATCATCTCTTCCATTGCGTTCATTACCAGACTTCTTCTGGTATCCTCTGCTGAATTCCCTTGTCAAAAGAGCTAACGATTTAGCTATCGAGGCCATAGTTGCCTCCTCTTCTTCCACCACCTCCTCCTCTTCACTATCAACTATCAGTACCTTCTTCTTCTTCTCCTTCTTTTCCTCCACGGCTTTCTCCTTCTTCAGCTTCTATTTAACTTTTGTAGCCTTACCAACACGTGCGAGGGGTGCACCGATTTGAGCTTTTGCTTGTGCCATCTGAGGTTCTTGGGCTGCCAGCATTCCGTAGAGATCCGACAGAGTCCAGTAGTCTAAGTCCTGATTAGTTTGTAGAGACATAGACAGTTGGAGCCATTCTTCATTCAGGCTCTTTAAGAACATGACATTGTTCTCCTCAGAGGTTCTGTGAATTCCAAACTTCTTGCATTTGTTGATTAGAGAGTTGAACCGATCATAAGTTGACTGCAGAGATTCTGTCGGCAGAGCTTTGAATGCATAGTATTCATTGATGCATTGGGCTCTGCGGCTCTTCTGAGTTTTGGCCCCTCCTTCCAATTGTTTTTCCAGTTCCTTCCATAGATCGTATGTAGATTCACATGCATCTAGGGATTAGAAGAGGTCATTGGGGATGGCCATTATTAGAAGTCTTTTGGTCTTCTGAGCAACTTCATATTTTGCCCAATCTGGATCGGACCAGTTATCCTTGGTCTTTGGTTTCTCGTGCTCAGGAATCTCTGGAGTGTCGTATGTGGCAGGTACACGAGGTACTGTGATCATTGGAACGAAAGGGGGGTTGTGAATATAGTGAACGAGTTCTTTGTCGGTACCCTCGAAGAAGTGAATCATTCGTATCTTCCACTGAGGGTACTCATCTCTGAGTAGAGTGGGTGGCTTGGTTAGAGAACTAGCAGTGAAGAAGTTATTTGTGTTCGCCATTTTGGAAGAGTTTCTAAGAGAGTTCCAGAATAAAAACAGACTGAACAGCAAACTTTCATATGATGAAATGGAATTTTCTAAATGGATTTTTAAGCTTAAAATCTTGAGCAATGCACTAAACTGGAGAGTCTTAACCGAAGGAACAGATTCTGTAGGTTTACCAAAGTCGAACTGGTCGAAAATGGCAGAAAAACAGAGGCTGTTTGAAAAGTATGAAGAACAGGTTAAAGACAGACCAAGTTTCTACTAGAAATCATTGTAAGAGATGATCTCTTGATATAGAAAATCAAGGATGGCTCTGATACCAATTGTTGGTTCCTATATTGCTTAACAATGATATATAAACCTATTAGTTCAAACAGATTATGGTGCGGAAGCGTTTTAGCGAACTAAAGAGGTAATACTTGATAGATAAACACACAATATCAAATACACAGAGTGGAAATAACACAGATAATTAACTCAATGATTCATTGTATATGATATAATAAGAACACCAAGAACACCGAAAGTATTACAAGAATTCTGCTCTAATGGTGTGTGTGTCGTGCAAAGCTTAATAGAAGAGCTCAACAAGAGCCTTCTATTTATACTATTTATCAGGGGACACGTTCTAGACAATAAGGACTAAAGGGTACAAGACACGATTGTGGAACTGCTATTGGTACAACTTTAACATAGTGCGCCGCAATTCTGCAACGGCTGAAACCCATCAGAGTTTGACACGTGGAATTGTCAGGGCACGCCTTGTACGAATGATCTTCAGGATCTTCGTACAGCAGAGGCACATGGGAGGCACGAGTGTCTTCGTCTTAAACTTCAGGATTCTTCCAAGTCTTCAGTCTTCATACCACAGACGCTCTGTCAAGTTTGGGAGAGGCTCTGTGGCCTTGTCTTCTGTGAATATCTTCAGTTAAGTCTTCACTTGTTCTTCTATCGGTGTCTTGGCAGAACCTCTGTTGGTGTCAACACTTAGCCTATTTTCAATACTTCTATAAACAGTAGAAGTTGGAGCTAACAGGTACATACTATATAGTTCAAGGATTGCAACTTCTTCCTCGGTGGTTTGAATATTCCACTGTGTTTGAACCATCTTCAAGATAAGGTTTTGTGAATATCGCTGATGAAAAATCGATGAAAGAAGCTTCTGTTAGAAAAGATGAAATCGATGATGAAATCATTGGAAATTCGATGATGATGGTGAAAAATCGATGGTGAAATTTTGCAATCGATGGTTATAGAAACTCACTGTGAAATCGATGGTTATAATCAAGGTGAAAAATCGATGGTTATAGAAACTCACTAAATCGATGGTGAAAAATCGATGGTGAAATCGATGGTGAAAAATCAATGACGGTGAAAATCGATGGTTATAGAAACTCATTGTGAAATCGATGGTGAAAAATCAATGACGGTGAAAATTGATGGTTATAAAAACTCACTGTGAAATCGATGGTTATAATCAAGGGTTTGTTGAAAGTCGCTGATGGTGAAGTCGCTCCTGAATCGATGATTATGATCCTGAAAGTCGATGATGATGAAGCTGTGTGAAAAAACTTGCTGCTGAAAGTCGATGATGATAAAGTCGATGGTTTGTTGAACGTGGTACGTGAGAGATATGAAAGTCGATCCCAATTCCAATTACACGTAACAGGGTTATTGAGAGGGAAACACAAATGACAATAATACCCTTACAGAAGATTCCCTTAACCATTAAAAGTTAACGGTGTTAGTGGTGAGGGACCTTAGTCACAATAGATTGTATACCACAAGGATCATATCCATAATAAACATAGAATGAGGACCATGGCCAAAGAAATCACAAAACCATAGGACCAAATCCACAATTCACTCTCTTTGTATATATATATATTCAAAAAACTTTGGGTAACTGATTTTTTGATACAAGAATCTCATAAACATGTTATAATTTCTCTAGTGGACGTACACTATCACACCGATGGTGGAACCACGTTAAATCTCGTTGTCATATTTACGTTTGTGGGTCAGTATGAATCGTTAGCATGATATATACAAGATGTAGATCTCGTTAATCCGCATTTGTTGTATTGGGTCAACTGCGCCCAAATTTATTATTATCACTTTGGGATCGTAAATCACTTGGAAATGCGATATTGTAATTGCCACCGACCCTACAGTGATAAGCCTAAACAATGGGATCTTGCTCTCCCGCAAACCGAGTTTGCCTATAATAGATGGCAACATGTCGCTTATCATTTTCCTTAGTCTACACTTCCATTCTCAAACAGGTGGTTGATTTAGTCAAACTACCATGACATCCGGGAACAAGCATTTTAGCATAAAATATGGCTAAGAACGTGCAAGTGGTCAAGGAAGAAGTCAAGGATAGACTCGAGTTCCCCGGAACAAAGAATAAAGTCGTCACCGATGTACACCGATGCCAGAATACCTTCAATGTCGGAGATGAAGTCATTGTATTCTTACGAAAAGAGCGTCCCGGTTGGCACCTACAATAAGTTACAACCTAGCCGACAACACCTATACGGTCACACCTACAGAACATTCAATATTTCAAGGAATATCAATGACAACGCCTATACGGTCACACTTCCCGACTCCATACACATCTCCAACACGTTCAACGTAGCCGACATCTATGCATAGCAATGAGACAATGAGTTTCTTCCAAATGAGAACTCGGGGTTGAGCTTTTGGAGGTAGAGGAGACTTATGTAGAGAGGCTAGCAACAAGGTTCAAGGAACAGTTGGGCAAGACCAGAAAACCGAGACAGAGACCTTCGCGAGTTTCCACGTGACATAAGTCGTCGGAAAACTCGCTCTGCCCACTAAAGTAGTCACAGACTCCAGAGACTACTGCGACTTTCCATGCGTCTTAAAGGCGCGTGGAAACTCCCCGACCATGGGTTAATGATTTTGTTGGTCCCGAAAGGCTTAAACAAGTTTGTAGAAGGGGGGGGGGGTTGAATACAAACACACTATTTTACTTTTCTAAATTGTTTATTGATAAATCATTAACAATTTACAGCTTGTTGCGGAAACAAGATTAAGGATAAACCTAAATCTAAACAAGTTGGAACACTAAGGTTTTCTTGCACTAAGAAAGATAAGGAGATTACTAATAAAATCCTATCTTGAGAGATTTGAACTTGTCCAGAGTTAGCAAGTTACTTCAAATGAAGTGAGTTCATCTCTTTATATACTGCATGCATTTAATGCAATTCTGTATACACTTTACACGTGTCATCAGCGGATTGGTTGCATGTCATTGACCTTTGTTGACAACCTTAGTAGCCGCATGAATGAACAGTGTAGTATCAGAGTGGTTGTACGATTTCAGATTTTCGGAGGTTCTTTTCTGACATTTCGTACGGTGGCGTGCAAGGGAGGTTAAGACAAAAGTACTTTGTACGGAGGACTTCATGATCAGCTTTCGTTGATTCAGCGATTATCATTTACTATTCAGCAGATGATAAAGTTCAGCGATAGCTGAAGTCTTGTACTTGATACTTCACGTTGAGTGGACAAATCTGAGTCTTCGCTGATCCGCATCAGTTCATTAGGAGACTTGTCGCTGGTTCTTGAGCTTGATCTTCGACTTCAGCGTAGAACCTTTGTTGACGTGAATCTTGTCTTCAGGGATCATAAGTAAACAACTAATTTATCAGCGATCACCATAAGGACTGAACAGACTCAGCGATATGGTGAACAGTGTTCGCTGAATGTTTAATCTAAAAGTGCGAGAGTTCCTATCAGCAGTACTGTAAGATCTTAGTACTTATCAGCGATAGTGAAACTCTGATACATATTGTTTACTTACAATTTTCACTAAGTATTTAAGATAGGGTCATTATCAAATCACTGAGGGTTTGGATCAACAATCTCCCCCTATTTGATTATGACATAGCAACAGAGAAAATTGCTATTTAATGAAAACATAAGGATAAAAAGAACTCATAAAATATTTGTCCCTTTTACTGTTTTCTGGGATCTTTTCAGTACTGATGGAGTAAAGTACATTCGCTGAAATCTTTCTTTAAATCTTTGAATCAGGTAACAATATGGATAAGAAAGATTACAAGTACGAGCGAAATAAATTACAAGTACTAAAGGATGACTGATACAATAGAGAAAAAAATGGTGATTGTTGTCAGCCTTCAAAGGGTTCTTCCTTAATGAGAAGTTCATCAAGGGTTGTCTTTTCAGTTGGAATCATCCAGTCAGGAACCTTTTCTCCTTTATTCTTTAGCTTCAGAGCAGCTTCAAAAATCAAGGGTTTTAGGTGTCGTGCCTGAATGTCTTTTCTGAAGTCGCACCAGTAGATGAGATCTTTGAGCTGTTCGATTGGAGTGATTGGAAGCTCAGCGATCCGGTGAAAGCATTTACGTCCGTCGTAGTCAAGAAAGAATATTCCATAAGGATTACTGATGACTTTACCAGGGACGAAAAGTTCACATGGTGGCAAAGAGACGTCAAGGGCAGATAGATCAGGATCAGGACCAAGTACTTCAGCGCGAGAGAAACCAATTCCAGTTTCATTTCGTATGACAGGACCTGAGTTTGAATCTTGACGTTTCTTCCTTGGAGAGTCCTTTTTTCTTTTCGGCTTTAGATCAGGAACAGGAGGAATATCCACACAAGAAGATATCAAATCGATCTGTCTGTTTATCAGCTTTTCGAAATGATCCTTGTACTTAGATTTTGATGGTTGGATAGCTAACCTCATCTCCAGCCATTCAGAGAGACCATACCTTTTTACAGTGTCAGCACGAAAGGTTTCAGATGAGTCATCTTCTCTGAACAGTTTGATGTCAACAATAGGTACTCCGATGGAGGTTCTTCCAGAGATGAATACCTTGTTGATCTTCGCTGGACGATATCTGAAGTGGATTTTCTCTTTACACCAGATCAGGGTGGTCTGAGAAACTTCAGCTTTCTTTTCCACGATCTTCTGGGCTTGTTCCCAAAGCTTTCGTTGGATTTGAATGGGAATACGCTTCAGCTTGGGGTCTTTGACAGATTCTTGAGTGAGCTTGATGGCGTATTCTCTGTCTTTATCTTCAGCTTCCTTCCTTTCAGCGATGAGGCGTTCAGCTCTGAGATGATCCTGGTATTCAGCTTTTGAAATTCTGAACTTAGGAGGAACTGAAGGTAGTTGATCGCGCCTTAGGATGATTCGCTGATCCTCGAATCGCTTTATCATTTCTTCTCTCCTCTTTTGACGAACTGAGGAGGGTCTGTTTCTGTGCGAGAGAGGTTGTTCTTCTGATTCATCAGTCTCAGAGATTAAATCTAAGACTGGGATTATGTCTTCAGCGGTAGCTGGAATTATTGGTGAAGTCGCAATAGAAGATCTTTCAGCGATATCCTCAAACAGGGGAGAGGACTAGCTGAAACGCAGCGATCTTACAAATAAGAACTGGGTAGAAGAGCTTGGGTAGAAAAGATAGAAAAAAAATGTGGATGTGTATGGTGTTTGTGGAATGGATAACTGATTTTTCAGAGATGATCAGGGAAGGAAAAATAAGTTTAGTGTACCTGACAAATCGGCTTTGCAAGTAGGATCGCCAGATTATCATCTTCAGCGATGCCTTTGTCTTTGCTTTTCTCAGCGCCAGAGGCTGAGTGCTTTGTCTTTGTCTTCTCCCCTGAAGGTTCTTTTATTGAAATACCTTTAAGAGCTTTGGTTCGAGGAGCAGGTTTGACAACAAAGAAATCATCGTCATCTTCATCATCATCATCATCGTTCCTTGGAGAGGAGGATGGTTCAGCTTCAGGGATGTCGAAGTCTTCGTCTTCTTCTGCTTCGGATTCCTCAGCATCTTCTTCGAGTTGCTCCCCCTCAGATACAGAGGCGAGGTTCTCGGTTCCCTCAGGGTTTTCATCTCCCTGAGGTCCAGTAATCCGATCTTCATTACCCTCTCCCCTGATAGATTCATCATGGGAAAGGTCTTCAGCGCTCTTATTTTGATCTTCAGCGCTCTTCTCCTGTTCAGCGCTCTTCTCCCCCTCTTTCTCATGATGGGCGGGGGAGGAATGGGTAGATTCAGCATTGGTGTTGTCTCTGTCTTCTGGGACAGAGACTTTCACACAACCTTCAAGCTTAGCTATTCTGTCTTCTAGGCCAGAAATAGCAGGCGTGATTTTCTTCAGCTCTTGGCGATCCTCTGCGGTGAATGAGTCCAAAACAGGTGCAGGGGCCGGAGCAGGAGCTGGATTATTTGCGTTGTTCACCAGCGTCTCGATCATTGTCTTGACAGAACTAAGATCGGTCTTCACTGAGCCCAAGTCGGTCTTGACCACTGACATATCACCTTCAAGTGTACCAACCGATTTCTTCAGCGTTGTAACCTCGCTGGAAATGGTGGAAACTGATGATTTGAGGTTGGTGTAGTCAGTGTAGATGTCGGAGAGCACTTTGGCAAAGTCGGCGAGAGTTTTATCAAGGTCTTTGATGTCATCAGAGGAGGCCTTCTTTTCCACCACAGTAGTCAGCTTCGTCAGATTCTCTCCAGCGTTTGTTACAGCTGTAGAGTTATTTGATAGACCGGTGGTGAGATCCGTAAGTTTCATCTCCATAGACTTCAGAGACTGGTTGATGTCTCCCAAAAAAGGACCCGTAACATATAAGTACTTGTGAACAAAGGAAAGCTCAGAAGTTTCAGGTTTAGTTACAGTGTTTAAGGTGGGATCTGTACCTGCAGGAGCGTTGACGAACTCATCAAAGTTTCGAGTCCCTCCATAGTGTTCCATATCTCCCTCAAAAGTTCCGTGAGGGATGGAGATCTCTGCAGGTCCTTTCTTCGTCATTCGCTGAGAAGCTTCAACGGCTTCTTGAATGATGGCATCTCCAGTTTTGACTGGAGGAGTGTCCAAAGAAGTAGAGGGAGGAGCGAAGGATAAGAATTGGGGTTGGGTTTCAAGTTCAGCGTTGGATTCGCTGAGAAGTACTTCATCAGTCTTTTGAGAGACTGACGAAGGTTGGGTAGATTCCAAAGTTCTAACCTCAGCGTTTAAGGACGCTGAAGTAGGTTTAGAAGGGATGGCTTGAATTGGTGTGGCAGAGCGTACCACGGAACTTTCCTTCAGCTCTTCAGAATGAGCTGAGGAGTCTTCAGCATGCAATTGCTGGGGTTGCTCCTTGGTTTTCTTGATCCTTTTGGAATCAAGAGGGGTAAGAGATTGTTTCCTTTTCTTAGAAGGAATGGATTTTGTGGCCGGGGTATCAGCGATGGGTATTGTCGCTGAAGGAGCCACAGAAAGCGGAGAATTTAGAAGAGTGAGAAGAGTAGAGAGACGTACCTCGTTGGCGACAGGCTTGAAGTCGAGAACTTTAGGGCCAATCTGAGAGAGTTTCAGATCACCCTCTTCAGGATAGCTGTCCTTCAGGCCATATTAAAAGATGGCGCTGATGAATCGCGGGTAAGGAACCCATGCTGGTCGGTCAGCGGCAGAATCAACACGTTGAATGAGGTCTTCATAGATGATGGAGGCCCAGTCAATGTTGAGACCTTTCAGCAGTGCGTAACCCATGGCCTGCTGAGGTTGAGCGGCTTGATCAGAAGATCCGGATTTCGCTGTCATGCAGCTGATCAGGTGAGCGAAGATGAAGTTCATCTCGCTGGGCATCTTGGATTTCTTTATCAGCGTCAGCTTCTTCTCAGGTAGCTTGTCTCTTCCAGTCTCCCAGATGTAACCCATCGCATCAAGGAAAGCAATGATTTCTTCCCTGTCAGCGTGCTTCTTGTGGTCAGGAAATGGAATGAAAGGATTTTCTGAGGTAGCGTTAGGGAATTTCAGAGCTTTGTGGATTATTGCGGGGGTTATCTTGATGGTGCCATACTCAGTATCGCTGAGTATGCAGTCGATGGTTTTAGATGGATCTTTGGCTGAGGGTAGGTTGGTGTGTCTGGCAGAGTACCAGAATTGGGATAATAGACGCTGACTGGCAGGAGGTGTGATTGTCAGTGCTGTGTATATGGGGCTATTCTTCAAAAAATTTACAGCGTCGTCTAGATGGGATACCTGCTTCCGAGGAGGAAACTCGAGAAGCGCTGAAAGGTTGTTTGCCTTTGTCCAGTCTAGTTGATCCAGCTCAAACTTAACCTGAGGAGCTTTGGTGATTTCCAGTTCCTCAGAATCAGCGGAGATGGACTCAGCGGTAACATTCAGCTTTGAAGTTGCCATTTCACTGTATTATCAGTTCAACCAAAGATGTTAACAAATAAGAAATATCTTAATGTGGAAAGAAAATTTCCATTAAGATTTTTCGAATTTTGTCCATTTCATTCAGACAAAAAAAGTCTTAATGAAGATTAGGGTTTTTCTTGTTTTTTTTTTAAAAAAAAAACGAATATAACACCTATAAGCCTTGTATTCCAGTTTAAAAAAATGGATACGAAAGAAGAACAAGTTTAAGATTTTATATTTAAAACTTGAAGAACAACCATGAAATGGTTGTGTTTATAAAACCATGAAAGAAAATGATTTTATTTTTGAGTTCTTTTGTTTGATCTTGTGTAAAACAATGATAAGATCGAAAACAAGTTATTTGCATTTGATAATAGATAAGAACATATTAACCTTGAGTTTGATGAAGAAGATGATGAACATTTCTTGAAGATTGAGAGCACAAAATGCAACAGTGTTCTTTTCTTGCGGAGAAAGATTGACCCGCATAAAAGACAAATATAAACTTTGAGAGTGTTTATATAGGAAGAGAGTAGAGAGAGAAAAACTTGAGCGGGAAAGTTTTTTATCATGACACGGACACGTGTTTGCATTTGATTGGATAGACAACGAAACGTGCAAACGTGTGTCAGAAAAAGAGCGTGCCTGGTGTTATCCGTTGCAATGACGTCACAACTGTCCTTTCACATTCTTTCGTTGTCTCTGAGGTTTTGAAAGAAAAACTCAGGGACTCTTTGGAAAATATGAAGCACTGAATAGAAATATCAGTGAGGGTTTTAAGAAATTTCAAAATATTATTCAGCGATGAAAGAATTTGAAATCTTGCATTTTCATGCGTTTTGTCAGAGAAAACATACCTTGATATCAGTTTAACCCAATTTATTCAGAGAGAAGATGATGAAATGGATTGTACAAGTTTATTTTATCCAGAGCCTATACAAGAATGTATAAACGTATCGCTGATTAAATGTGAACCGCTGAAGATTTATCCTTCAAAGTTCAGCATTCCAAGCTCGCTGATGAGAAAGTTGAATCTTGTCTCATCAAGAGGTTTGGTAAACAAATCAGCTAACTGATAATCAGTTGGGATAAAATGAAGTTCTATAACACCATTCATCACATGATCTCTAATAAAATGATATCTGATTTCTATGTGTTTTGTCTTTGAGTGTAGCACTGGATTGTTTGCTATAGCGATGGCACTTGTGCTGTCGCAATAGATTGGAATTTTGGAGAGCTGAAGATCATAGTCTAGTAGTTGATTTCTCATCCACAAGACTTGAGAACAGCAGCTTCCAGCGGCTACATACTCAGCTTCAGCTGTGGAAGTGGACACCGAGTTTTGCTTCTTACTTGTCCAACTTACCAGCTTTCCACCCAGGAGCTGACATCCTCCTGTGGTGCTTTTCCTATCCATTTTGCAACCTGCAAAATCACTGTCTGAATAGGCGGTTAGATCGAATCCTGAATCTTTGGGATACCAAAGACCTAGATTCGTTGTACCCTTAAGATATCGAAAGATTCGCTTTACAGCTTTCATATGAGATATCTTAGGTTCAGCTTGATATCGTGCGCACAGACATGTTGCAAACATAATATCGGGTCGGCTAGCTGTAAGATACAGTAGTGAGCCGATCATCCTACGGTACAGCGTGACATTGACAGGAACACCCTTTGTGTCCTTATCAAGTATCAGCGGTGGTGCCATATGGGTTTTCATAGCTGAACTTTCAGTTAAGTCGAATTTTTTCAGCATATCTTTAACATACTTTCCCTGATTTATAAAAGTTCCTTTTTCAGTTTGCTTAATCTGAAGACCAAGGAAATATGTTAGTTCACCCATCGTACTCATTTTATACTCATCTTTCATTCTATCAGCGAAACGAGTACAAAGCTCAGGGTTAGTAGAACCAAATATAATGTCATCAACATATATTTGAACTAAAATGATATGACCTTTTATTTTTCTAAAAAACAAAGTTTTGTCAATCTTACCTCTCTCAAATTTTTCAAGGTGGAGATACGTAGAAAGAGTGTCATACCATGCACGAGGAGCTTGCTTCAAGCCATAAAGTGCCTTATCCAGCTTATAAACATAACCTGGACGCTTAGGATCTGAGAATCCTGGAGGTTGTTCCACATAAACTTCTTCATTCAGCTTTCCATTTAGAAACGCTGACTTAACATCCATTTGATGTACAGTGAAGTTTTTGTGTACAGCATATGCTAAGAAAAGACGAATAGATTCAAGTCTTGCTACAGGAGCAAAGGTTTCGTCATAATCTATACCTTCCTCTTGTCTGTATCCCTGAGCAACAAGACGAGCTTTGTTGCGAGTTACAGTACCATGTTCGTCCAACTTGTTTCGATAGACCCACTTAGTGCCTATCACTGTTTTGTCAGTTGGTCTCCGAACAAGTTTCCAAACTTTGTTTCTTTCGAATTCAGTCAGCTCTTCTTGCATAGCGCTGACCCAGTTTGGATCACTGAGGGCATCATCTATTTTCTTTGGTTCAGTTAGAGAAATAAAGTTAACAAATAAACAAATATTACCTGCACTTCTACGAGTCTGAATACCAGCGTTGGGATCACCAAGATTTTGATCGATTGGGTGATTTACAGTCCATCGCTGAGCCGGAGCATGCGTCGCTGACTCAGTCTGAACTGGAGAAACTGAAGATGAGGCTTCAGCTACTTCTGGATAATCAGCTAAGAGAGGAATGCTTGCATTTGTCACTTCATTCACTGATTGCTGAGAAATAGATGGAATTTCTGAGACATTTGGATCAACTGCGGGTATAGTATTTATAGGAACAGCTGAGACCCAAGATGTTTCATCTTCACTATTCTGCATATTGGGAATGATAGTAGGACCATCATTTTCAGTTGTATGAGTATGAGTAGTGGGAACATATTCTGAATCACAAAGATGAGAAAACATCCATTGATTCAGTTCTTCTGTATCAGCGTTCGGTTTAGAATTCGCTGAACGGGATTCGTCAAACGTGACGTGAATAGTTTCTTCTACAGTTTGTCTTCTTCGGTTGAAGACTCTGAAGGCTTTGGAAACCGAGGAGTATCCAAGAAAGATTCCATCATCAGCCTTAGGATCAAACTTTCCAAGGGCATCTCTGTTGTTCAGTATGAAACACTGACAACCAAAGATGTGAAGAAAGCTGATTGAAGGCTTTCTCCCATGAAAAAGTTCATAGGCTGTCTTTTTGAATCTTTTGACTATCAGCGACCTGTTTTGCGTAAAACAAGCCGTGTTGACAGCTTCTGCCCAAAACTGAGTAGGCAGGTGAGAATCGCTGAGCATTGAACGTGCAGCTTCAATAATTGTTCTATTTCTTCTTTCAGCGACTCCGTTTTGTTGTGGTGTTCTCACTGACGAAAAGTTGTGAGAAATACCCTTGCTCTCAAGGAAGGAATCAAGAGAACTGTTTTTGAATTCAGTTCCATGATCACTCCTTATTGAGCGAACAGTCATATTGTTCAGAGTTTCCATCTTCCGAACAAAGGTGATGAGTTCTTCAGGGGTGTCACTCTTAGAACGGAGAAACATTACCCATGTATAACGAGAGAATTCATCAACTATGACCAGCGTATATTTCTTTCCAGCGATGGATTGTTTGTTAACGGGGCCAAACAAATCCATATGGAGTAGTTGAAGAGGAGATGACACTGAGGAAACTTGCTTGGACTTAAAGCTTGCCTTGGTCTGCTTCCCTTTTTTACACGCTGAACATAAGGATTCTTTGGCGTATGAATGTTGAGGTAGACCAGTGACTAACTCTTTGGATGAAAGAGTATTCAGTGTCTTGAAGTTGAGATGTGAAAGCCTCTTGTGCCATAGCCAGTTGACATCAGAAGATGCCTTTGAGAAGAAACAGGAGTTCTCAGTGGTTGTTGAGTCCATGTTTATAACGTAAACATTTTCCAAACGATAACCGCTGAGAGCTATCTTCTCCTTTTTGTCAGAGACAAAGCAGGATTCCTTGGTGAAAATCACTTTGTTATCCATGTCGCAAAGCTGACTGATGCTCAGAAGATTATGCTTCAGCCCTTCAACATATGCGACTCTTCTGAAGGATGTTGTACCATTTGAAAGTACACCATACCCTCGGGTGTGTCCTTTTCCATTTCCACCGAAAGTCACAGAGGGACCCTTCTCTTCCTTGTATTCAGCGAGCAGGCTTTTCTTTCCAGTCATGTGTCTAGAGCATCCGCTATCGAGATACCAGATACCCTTCTTAACCTGCAATACAAAGGAAGATTAGTTTTGCTTGGGTACCCACTTCACCATGTATACGCGTTTGTCAGTGGAAGTGGTTGGAATGGGTTCAGCAGTCTTCGCAGCATTTGAAGATTCAGCTTTGTCTTTCTTCACTTTGGTCAATTTCTTGACCTCAGCGGTAGGAGTCACCTTGACCTGACTTGCAACTGGTTTGGTCTTCTTTGGTGCTATCTTCACCTTAGCTATCTTATCAGCTTTGGTGGCTGTGGGACACTTACTTGCAATATGATCGGTAAGTCCACAGTGATAACATTTCCTATAACTAAAATTAGTTCTAGGACCACTTGTGTGCTGAGCTTTTAATTTGGAATTAGAAGTGCCAGCACCAAGTACACTATTGGTTTTTGAAATAGGACGAACATTCAGTTCTTCAGATTTCTTACCAAGGATATCTACTCTGAGTCTAGGAGTAGGTCGCTGAACTGATCCAGAGGTCTGATTTCTAGAACCAGATGAATGAATCACTAAGGCTTTGGAAGCATTCAGCTTAGGTACTAAAGTACCCTTCTGAGGATTTTGATAAATTACAATTCCTTTACCTTTATCTTTAGAGACAGAGGTAGGTTTTGAATAAACCATTTTCTCCTTACCTTTTGAGGAGGTAGGAGTTTCCTCAGGGATTGGTGTAATCGACGAGGAGTACTGAGATGAAGAAGTGTCGGCTACTGAGGATACGAACGTTCCAAATTTAAGCATTGAACGTTCAGTGGTTGGTATTGGAGTATCATATTTATAACCCAGACCACGTTTATCACTCAGAGGAATCTGAGCCTTAATTATCTCAGTGATCTTTGTTGAAGAATTACACCATCCTTCAACAGTAGCTTGTTCAGCTTTTAATGCAGCGATAGCTTCCGCTCGTTCAAATTTGACTAGCTGATTTAAATGGACTTGATCTTTAAAATCTTCTTCAAATTTAGAAAGCTTTTCTATTTGAAGGTGGCAATTTTTAAGCTTTTCAGCGAGATCAAGATTTTGGTTTTCAACCACAGCTTTGCCGTTCATGGCTTCGTATAAACTTCTAGTCAGTAGTTCGATTTTACGGAGACTATCAGCTTCATCAATATTTACAAAATTGGTAAAGAAGGAGGGTGATACCTGAATGGCAGATGTTGAAGTGGAGGGAATGTTTGAACTTTCTTCCTCTTCTTCAATCTTGGCCATGAGACATTGATTTGCTTCATCATCTTCAGAATCAGATGATGAGGCTTCTTCATCAGAAGCAGCCCAATCATAGTCAGCCATTAGGCCTTTTCCCTTCTTCTTAAAGCTTTTCAGCTTTGCATACTTCTCCTTCAGCTTTAAGTATTTGTCGTCTTTATTCCTTGGAACAAAGGATTTCTTTGTAAAGGCTGAAGGTCTCATGATTTTCTTTGACCTGCACTCGTTAGCGAAATGACCTGTCTTTTCGCAGTTAAAACAAGTAGCAGTAGCCTTATCAACAAAAGCTGATGACTTAGGCTTGTCAGCTATAGAAAGAGTTTTGTTCTTTCTAAACATTTTCTTCTTGGCGAATCTCCTGAACTTTTTAGTTAGGAGAGCCAAGGATTCATCATCTGAAGAATCAGAATCTGATGATCTTTCAGAGTTACTTTCTAACTCAGTGATAGTGACCACGGGTCGCTGAGTAGAAGGTTCCTCTGAGATTAAAGCAACAGGGGTGCTTTTGGAATCTTTTACAAGATTCTTCTTAAGATGGCTAGATTGCTCATGATTCAGCAATGTGCCATATAAGGTAGCAAATGTCATTGATCTAAGATCTTTTGACAGCTTGAGACACATGGAATAATTGTCCCAGCTTTCAGGTAAACATTCTAAAAACTTTGTCAGAACTTCAAAGTTAGAATATTCCTTACCAACCGTTTTAAGATCTATAATTAAGCAATTAAAACGTTGATGTACTTCAGAGAGAGTTTCATTCTTACCAGAGATGAAACTTTCGTATTGTCTTACCAGGTTGATCTTTCTTGAATCCTGGACTTCAGACGTTCCTTCATACTGAACACATATTGTGTCCCACATGGCTTTTGAGGATTTCAGGTTCATGACGGAATGGTAGACTTCGTCAGGAAGGGCCATGGATAGTATGGATCTGGCTTTTGTATCTATAGCCACTTTCTTCTTGTCTTCATCGGTCCAATGATGGATTTCCTTTGGAATCAGCCTTTCTGGAATAGCAGCTCTAGTTGCAGTGGCTGGAACGGCAGGATCAATCGTTACAGGGATGTGTGGACCGTTTTCAAGATAGTAAGGTATAGTAGGGTCTACACCTTTTAAGAAGAGTGTCATCCTATTTTTCCATAAGTTGAAGTTGTCTCTGGAAAATCTAGGGGGTTTTGCAAGAGAACCATTGTCGATATAGTGAGTGTTTGTGTTTGAGTTGGCCATTTTCAGATAATAGCAAGGAAGAGAAATATCTTAGATTAGATCTTGTTTATGAGATTAAACAAATCTGCTCTGATACCACTTGTTGGTCCCGAAAGGCTTAAACAAGTTTGTAGAAGGGGGGGGGGGGGGGGGGTTGAATACAAACACACTATTTTACTTTTCTAAATTGTTTATTGATAAATCATTAACAATTTACAGCTTGTTGCGGAAACAAGATTAAGGATAAACCTAAATCTAAACAAGTTGGAACACTAAGGTTTTCTTGCACTAAGAAAGATAAGGAGATTACTAATAAAATCCTATCTTGAGAGATTTGAACTTGTCCAGAGTTAGCAAGTTACTTCAAATGAAGTGAGTTCATCTCTTTATATACTGCATGCATTTAATGCAATTCTGTATACACTTTACACGTGTCATCAGCGGATTGGTTGCATGTCATTGACCTTTGTTGACAACCTTAGTAGCCGCATGAATGAACAGTGTAGTATCAGAGTGGTTGTACGATTTCAGATTTTCGGAGGTTCTTTTCTGACATTTCGTACGGTGGCGTGCAAGGGAGGTTAAGACAAAAGTACTTTGTACGGAGGACTTCATGATCAGCTTTCGTTGATTCAGCGATTATCATTTACTATTCAGCAGATGATAAAGTTCAGCGATAGCTGAAGTCTTGTACTTGATACTTCACGTTGAGTGGACAAATCTGAGTCTTCGCTGATCCGCATCAGTTCATTAGGAGACTTGTCGCTGGTTCTTGAGCTTGATCTTCGACTTCAGCGTAGAACCTTTGTTGACGTGAATCTTGTCTTCAGGGATCATAAGTAAACAACTAATTTATCAGCGATCACCATAAGGACTGAACAGACTCAGCGATATGGTGAACAGTGTTCGCTGAATGGTTAATCTAAAAGTGCGAGAGTTCCTATCAGCAGTACTGTAAGATCTTAGTACTTATCAGCGATAGTGAAACTCTGATACATATTGTTTACTTACAATTTTCACTAAGTATTTAAGATAGGGTCATTATCAAATCACTGAGGGTTTGGATCAACAGATTTCCGTGAGCTGATTGGTTGTTTGCTTATTTTTATTTCTTTTCCTTAAGTAATGGTTATCTCTTCCATAGATAGTCTTAGTTTACAGCTATGTTTCTTTTCCATGGTTATCTTTAGCCTAGTTATAAATAGGATTATTCTCTTTGTTGTTTTTGATAGATTATCAGTTTAATAAATGTCCTCTTTAGAGAGTTTTGGCTTTCTAAGTATTCTTGAGTTTTACACTTGTAAGATCTTTAATCTATTGAATTAAACGTTTGTCAATCCTTTCGCATATTCATATTATGTCAATTTTGGTTTTAGTTTTTCATCTTAACGTTCATATAACATGTATCACTACTACAAAACTCATAATTGTACTCAATTGTAAAACCACATAATACCATGTTTATAATTGGGATACCGAGAAAGGGTAATTGTACCATGTTAAGCAGCGCAATCGAGTAATCTAATTTCCAAATTAACAACAGAGTAGCATTATTTTGTTTCAAAATCATCAAAATTCCAGATCTATGGGCAGAAGATAACAACAAACAAGAAGTTGTTGACACAAAAGCCAAACGTCATTGTGATGTCCCTTCTTGCTCTATAATGAATGTTACCGCTACAAAGGATATGTGAAAACTCTTACTGTATTATATGAAGGAATATTTGAAGTTAAGTGGAGCAAGAAAATCAGTCTTCTCAGGTAGTACAAGTTGTTCATATGCAAGAAGAATGAATCTCTCATTGATCGTGCACAGCAGGTTCGATTCTCTTCTAAATGATTTTAAAGTACATGACAAAATCTTTGATAATGCTTTAAGTCAAACTCTTTAAATCCATCCATATTATAATTTGGTAAAATTGAAAATGAAATGATTAAGAATTTAAAAATCAAAATATTTTGTATTATTGATAAACTTCATTAATAATTAAATAATAAAATATAAGATGGTATGGAACGATATTACCGATTTCTAATATCATGTTCCAACAAAAGTTTAGATAGTTGTTACGATACTAGCAACCAATTAGATTGGTACCAACGTAATTGGTGCCACCTAAGTTGGTACCAATTAAGTTATTATGATTGGTACGAGAATTCGTTGATTTGTCATAGTACAAAATTGACACCCCTACGAAAAAGCATGTAAATCAACCAGATTAAACTAAACAATAAAAACTAATAGAGGAAATACACATTGGAATCATAAATATTTATAGCATCCTTAACTTCATGGGCTCTTCCTGTTCATTATGTGATTTGCAGTTTTTCCCGGTTTCCCTCTACATGTTTTCGATATTCCTAAAGAAAGTAAATATTTATTTAATATCTTACTCCTTCCTCAATACATAAAAAATTTGACGAAAAATATCACGAATCGTTATTATTTCGACAAGTGAAAAGGAATTGTGACTTATAACATAATGATGAACTTATAGTGTTATCGTATATTTGTAAATAAAAAATGTTCTCGTTTGAATACTTTCCTGTATATAGTATACTAGGTTTGAACCCGTGTATTACACAGGGCAATTTAAAAAAATTAAATCATATCAGAAAACTTATCTTACAGATATGAATGATCATCGAAAGTACGATGCTATTTTCCAAGCTTTTTTCCCTTTAGAGTTGTTTTTTTGTAGCTGGTTACAAAATGTCCTTGTTTTAGGTAGTTTTCACAAAGGATGTTTTGCAAAAAATTAATAAAAAATATGAATAAATATTAAAAATTTATAATTAGGAAGTTATATACAGTACAAAGTGTTTGGATTAGCTTATTGTTGTACCAAAACGTGATAAGCTAATAGATGAAATAATACAATCATGATTAATAAAGTATAAATAATTAAATATACTATACTAAAAAATCTGCATATTTATATTGAAAAAAGGCTCAAACTCATATTTAAACAGCAACTTGGTGTAAATCCCAGCGGTGTAAATATCTACTGTAAATTGATCAATTAATTTGCATAATTCATTCTGATGTCATATGACTTCTTCTCTCATATCTTAATTGTTCATAGTTTAGTAGCAAAAAAGGATCAAAACAACATTCTCCAACAACAGAAATGGAATCCTATTCATATTAACAATAAAACAGAGATTGATTACTAAAGAGATAGTAAAATTGTAAAAATCTAAAAGATTCTTAGAAATCAAAATCAACCCAAAAAATAAAAGATGATTTCAAAAAATAAAACAAACCCAAATTAGTTTCAGACAAATCCCAATTCCCCAAATTTGTCCAAAAACAGTAGTTTTGATTGTTTTTTCGTGAAAGAAATCGACACAACATAAATTCATAAAATAATCAGTTATGAACATTGAGAAGAAAAAACCCATTTAATTTAAAGCTTTTTTCTTGGCAAAAAACATTAAGGGGCATTTGGTTCACGGATTCTGATGGAATCTGATGGAATTGGAATGTTGAATTCCATTGACCAAATTCCATTCCTTCGTTGGTTCATTCTTTTCGACGGAAACGAATGTCCAATTCCACCAGATTCCATAAATAAGTGAATTTGAAATTTCTTAGTAATCTTGAAGGATTTTGATGGAATTGGAATTGATAGAAGGTTGTATTTTCATAATTTTAAATATACCCTTTAAATTAAATATAACATAATTTAATTTAATACTTTAGGTTTTTATTTTATATTTTATATTTTATATTTTGATTTTATTTTTATATTTATATTCATATTCATATTTTATTTTTTTACTTTTTTATTTAATTTTATATAATATAATTTAATACATTTTTTTATTTTCTAGAAATATAATTTATTTTTTCAAAATATAACTTTGTTTGTTTGACAATATATTTTATCTGGGTTGTGTATATTATATTTTTTAGGCATTAAAGTATTTAAAAATTATTTTATTAAAGTATTTTTAGTGAAAAAAAATCTATTTAATGATTATTTTATTAAAGAATTTTTTGTTTTAAAAAATTAAAATTTATCAAAAAGGGTATTTTGGTCATTTATAATAAATTCATTACAATTCCAAAGCTACATTCTGTGAATCAAACAGACAAATTCCAATTCCTTTAACAGATTTCATTCCAATTCTGTCAACCAAACAGGTGGTCAAACCTGACAACATTCCATTCCAATTCCTTCAAAGTCAAATTCCCTTGACAGATTCCTTTCCATCCAAAAATATTCTGCGAACCAAACGCCACCTAAGGTTCTGATTGTATCCCACCTCAGTTGGATTGTTGTGTACATCGAAACCCCAATAGGGTTCTTCTCAAACAAAAACCCTTGAATCTTTTGGGGTCTACAAAAGATTGTTGGATAATAAAATATGGAAAATGGGTTTAGGTGGAGATATATATATATATATATATATCAAGATTTAACTTTTCAATTAGGAATCTTCACAAAATTTGAGGACTCAATTTGATTGTACCTGTGAGAAGAGCCCGAAGCAGGTGATGAGAGGAGAGGCAAATTGATCAATTAATTTGCAGCAGAGAAGGAAACGAGTTCAATTTTATTAGGGGTAAAATAAGATTATTTTTAGGATATACGTTATTATGGGTAAAATAAGTTTATTTTAGGATGAAATAAGGGTATTTTTTTTGAATTAGAACTGAATAATCAACATTAATTAGTTTATAATAAAATTGAATTTAAAAAATCAAGCTATATCAATAATTTGAATTTAAACTTAGAAGTAAATCCCGTATTTTTGGGATTACGGAATTTTTTTTGAATTTATTATAAGTATGGATATGTACACATGTATCTAAAATATTCAATATTAGTCAAAATGAAGTTAACTCTAATCACGACATATTAATTTGTATATATTTATGATATTTAATAATATAATTAAATACAAAAATATTCAATATTGGGCTCATTTCGAAGATATTGACGAAACGATTACAATGATATAATTTGTAAAAAATAAAAATGTTTTTTAATGTATTTTAGTTCATATACATTATTTATGTTTATATGATAAGAGTCTAAAATGAAAAATAAAAAAATAAGGGATTAAAAGTAAACTACAGAGGTAATTATAAGGGTAGTAAATGTAAGGTATAAATATTAAAAATTGAATTAAGGAGAGATTTAAGGAGGAGTGAATGTGAGTGTGATAATTGAACCTATAACGTAAATGCGTCCAGATACATGTTTAGGCGGGAAAACAATGAAGTCGGCTCACCAGAAGACGACACGTGGCATTCTAGTTATTCATTTATTATATGTATAGATTTGTCATATAAAAACTATTTTTCAAACCATATCAAATCAAATCACTTAGGGCATCCACAATGGTTAACCCTTTGAATTACTTAATTAAAATGAAAATAATACTAAAAAAATAGTGGGGCCCACCAATGACTTGAAAGGCTTGAAGTTCCCTTTCACAACCAAAACTTCAAACACTTGAGCTTTCTCAACCCTTTGAGAAGTAAACTCATTTTCAAGTTGTTGCTCCAATCATCAAGTCATCATCAAGCTTTTCCTCAAGTCATCATCAAATACCATTGGAGATGCTCTTATGTTTGCTGATATCGCCATGTTGCATATTCTTCAACCTTCCAAAAGTACCTGACACTTGTTCTAAATAATTAACAAAAACTGTTCATAATATAATCAACCAACAACAACTTTGAAACCACGTTGATACAATAACTGAATTTAACAGGCCCATTGAATATCATCCAAGACACTGAAGGGCCAAGGGTTGGATTAGAGTGATTTTAGGGAGTAAGTTGTATTATAGAGATTTTAGGGGAGTGGGTTAGATAGATTTAAGGGATGAATATGGTGTACTCTTGAATTTTAATGTAATATGCAAAAATAAAATTGTACATGTTGCATAATAAAGTGTTTTAAGTAGTTTAACTCAAATGCTTTATGATATAACTAGAAGTCTACTCGCGCAATACAGCGCGATATATCTCGATTTTAATGTTCTAATTTATTTTAATGTATGGTTTTGAGAAAACGGACTATTTTTTTTATAAATTTGTTTAAAGAATGACGCTTTTTAAGGAGTTCATCATTTGAGGATTTGAAAGTGGTTAGAGATAAGGATTAATTAATAAGATTCCACGATTTAAGGATTTGAAGGTTGTTAGAGATAAGTATTAATCCAGTAAATAGCATTAAAAGCGGTACATAAAGCTTCATTAGTTGTTTTTAAGATATTTTTAGGGATTAGCATTAAGTAGCAGTACATGAAACTTTAGGGGTTGTTTTTAAGAGTTTTTTATAAATGCTTTATAATATAGTATAGATATAGATAATATCTACTACTAGCTTGCAAAAAGGTCATCATTGACTCTGCATATCTTTAGTAAGCATGGGTTATTTTGGTTGGCCTTCTTGGAACACGAGAGTCATACAAATAACGTATTTTTCTATTAATCTATATAAAACGAAGTAGGATGGGTGTTTCAAGTTCAAAATATTACCAGAACGAACAATAACTCTTGAATATCGTATTTAAATCTAAGCCAACGAACCCAGCTCGTGTCCTCCACGGTAGCCACGCAAATGCTCTGATTCTAGCTAGGTGACTTCCAAAGACATAGGAGCAATTCCACTTTCTTTTTGCATGCTATATATGGCCTCTAACTTGAAAGAGAAAATGAGTATCTTGTGAAATATCAAGAGAAAGGAATTAATCAGATTCACAATTCTTAAAGCATCTCCAATGCTTTATCCTTTCATAGCTTTTTACTATTTGGATAAGCTATTTTAAAAACTAATTACAATTGGAGTAAAAGGCTTTTTGAAGAAAAACTTTTAAACCACTAACCTAACGTTGGAAAACTTTTTTCAAACCAATTTTCATTTTATCTCCTTTTTCAACTCTCATTTTTCATATAAATTTTCACATTAACCCCTTCATTCAATCTTTATTTTTAATTTAACCTTTTTAATATTTATTAGTTAATCTAACTCATTAAATATTTATAATAAAACAAAACATAATTTAAAAAAAATACACTATTAAAAAGCTTTCATCAAGACGGTCAAAATAACACCAATTTCAAATACCTAAAAAAATATAAAATTCATATAATATATTCATCGTCTTTAATTTTTTTATAAGTTAAGTAATTTTTGTTTTCAAAGAATATGACGTGGACTTTAAAGTTACAATTTAAATAAGAGTCATTTATAAAACATTATAAATAGATGAGGATAGATTGTAATAAAATTGATGAAAAAACTTTTGAAAATGTTTTTGCATTGGAGAAGGATTTTAAGGATAGATTTTTGTTAAAAAAAAGTTAGTGGAAAACTGACTTGGCAAAAGTAAAAAGTCATTGAAAGACTTATGCATTGTGAATGCTCTTAGAGCATCTCCAACAGCTTCCCAAAAAAATTTCCAAAATAGGAAAGCAAAAGTCAAAATCCCTAAAAAAAATTACATCCATCTCCAACAGATTCCCCATTTTAGAGAATTCAACATTAAATATATTATTAAAATATTCAAAACATTATTACCTCCAACAAATTTTTAAAAGAAAAATAATAAAATATTGTTTCTCTCTCTTGATAATGATTTTTGGGGATTTTGGGGTAATCTCCATATTTGGAGAAAATGACATTCTCTCTCCAACTTTCTCCAAAATGGGGATGGTTTTAGGGACGTTGTTGGAGCTAATTTTAGGACCAAAATCCCATATTCCCCATTTTCTTCAAAATGGAGAAGCTGTTGGAGATGCTCTTAATGACCACACTTTTCCTTATATAAGTGTAATGATGGTTCTTATAATAAACAAATATTATAAGTACCATGTTTGGAAGAGTTGTTGATGTTTCATATCCTCTAGAGTTGTTTGTCCTTTTACATATACATTATATTTGACAAATCACTACTTCTCAATCATATTCCATGCTTGTCAATGCAAATAAGCTAGCATTTAGCTGATAATATTTAACCATGTTAATTGCCACAAAATCATATATAATAATAAAACTTTAATTATTTATTTTCCTATTAATCAAATATATATCTTATGCGTGTGACCTATTGGAACTTTATCAATTTGACAATTATTCTAAATCCCATTTATAACTATAAACAAATAGCGACATTTAGCAACACATCATCGTTACCCAAATGATAAAGTTTGGTGATTCAACTAATTAGCAAACTGCGTGATCATTATCAGTATACATATTTATGTCCCTTTGTTTTAGATATATAGATTGAACACGAGACATAGAAGTGTTATCCTTGTTATGTCTGATATTTAGTTTCTCGGTTCCAGGATATAATGATAGGACATATATTGGGTATCATATACTGACTATCTGACCATGCATGCACTTCGTCGGTACTATTCAATTGAGGGGCCCAGGGATATCCATCTTGTCATCCAAGAGGAACAAATCATATCTTCAGTTAGTGGTATATGATATACCTTAAGAGCCATTCTATCATTCGGATATGGAATAATTAGAGTTAGTTGTCAAAGTACACCACTCACAGAGCAAACTCCATGATCTCATGTCAAAGGACAACATCTACAACGAGCACATGAGAATAATCTATATCACTCATATGACATCCAATGAAATATTATCATAGTAAGTCACGTCTGGGAACCACAAGGGTGGTGGCGTGGTGGCAAGAGCTTGGGGGATGTGGTGGAATATCCCATCCACCCCGGGTTCGAGTCCAGGCGTCAGCATTTTGTGGCCAGGCGTCAGGCTTAGTCTATATCACTCACGGCCGCTTTGTTTGTTTGTTTCCAAATTGCCAAGGATGTAGTCTAGGCAAAGCCTAGATGAACCTTATCCAAAAAAAAGTCACGTCTGGTACACAAGATCCCATCTTGTACCCATATGTGGATTTGATATCGTGATATGAATCACAACATATACTAGTAGTGCCATATTAATTCAATCTAGACATTAACTAAGATTTGACTAAGGACGTTTCAGAATACAATATTTAAACGTTATTATTATGTTTAGATATAACAAAAAATAATACACAAGCATAATAATAGGCAATGCCTTTTTTATTAATATCATGACATAATGTCCAAATAGTACCCCCCTATGATTGGCTTTTAGGCATATACACTAACATGTCTAGCTTCTCATATTTCTAAAGTATTGAATATAGACAAAGGCTTGACATTTTCTTCATTACTTATACCAAAAGAATATAAATATGCAACTAGTCTCCACTGATTTGTCCCAACTGTAGAGTGTGTGGATGTAATCCATATGTGTGAGGTCCCAGGTTCAAGCCTCGGCACCACTCCTCTGCCAATAAGATGAAGACAGTGATTTACCTCCCACGTGATGATTGTGGGACCGGTGCGGTGGGGTCCGCCTTAGAGGGTGGCGTCTACCCTTTTTAATATACAACGGTTTGAACACATCAAGAAACGTTTTGGATGGTAACTCAATCTTTCTGATTTTTCAACCTTTGATGGTAAAGTACATAGGTTGGAAATTTTGGACACATATGTCTCAACCCTTTTTTAAGGGCTTTGACTAAAGTATGCTTGTGTTGGTCCCAAAAGGTTCTGTAAGAGTAAATAGTTTGTAGAAGGGGGATGAGTACAAACACACAAATTTTACTTTTAAAGTGTTTTATTGATTTAGGATAAACCAATACATAATTTACAGATTGTTGCGGAATAAGATAAAGAAAAACCTAATCTAAACAATCTTTGAGAATCACTAAGTCTTCGTGCATAGAGAGAATGATAAGAAAAAGAAGGAAGAGTAGGGTTGGACGAGAGCGTGAAGCAAAAAATCTCCACTGCTATTTATACCCAATGCATTTAATGCACCATGTAGGTTCCTGTTTTCTTAACAATGATCTTAACTTTCAGTTAGTTCAGATTTAGATATGGTGCGAAAGCGTATTTAAGAACTGAAAGATAATGTAAGGTAGAAGAACACACAATATCAAATATACAGTATGTAAGAACAGATGAATATCTCCAAGATTACTGTATTTGATATATATAAAGAAACACCAAGAACTTCAAAGGATTAACAAGAAATCTTCAGTTAATGATGTGTGTGAGAAGTGCAAAGCTTAACGATATATGTATATTTTCGTGGTATTAAGCTTAATAGAAGAGTTCACATGAACCTTCTATTTATACTACTTCTAAAAGGGACAATAAGGACTGAAGGTACAAAGACACTGTTCTGGAACAGTAGCTGGAAGGTACAAAACACTATTCTGGAACTGTTGTAGACACAACGTTCATTAAATGCTCCGTATTCAGCTTTAGGCAGAAACCTATCAGAGTTTGACACGTGGAGTTGTCAGGTCACGCCTTTGTACGATTATTCTTTAGAACCTTCGAATGGTAGGTATTGTAAGAAGCATGTCCGTCCTTGTTAAGATCTTTTGCGTAGATCTTCTTTTTGCCACAGAAGCTCTGTCAAGTATGACAGAGGCTCTGTGGTCTTGTCCGCTTAGAAGTGTCTTCTGTTGCTTCTTTTACTTTGGTCTTCTTGGTTAACTCTGCAGAGCCTCTGTCGAAGACTTCTGTCTTCTCGGTTACTTGGCTACTCGGCAGAGCCTCTGTCGAACACTTCTATACTTGGCCTATTTTTCACTACTTTCATAAACAGAAAGATTGAAGCTAACAATCTCCCCCTAAGTAGTGAAAAATGAAAATTTTAAAAGTACATGGATTTTTAGGCTAAGTATATACTAAGAACACTTTTCTTTTCACATTTGATTATGCCAGAGGCATTTACATAAGATTGTATTAAAAAAAATATTACAAAGGATCTGTTTGACTGACTCAGACGTTGGCATCCTTGAAGTTATTGAAACTTCTGTGGTCGAGTCCTTCTTGTATGAGTTCGTGATAGAAGCTGATGCATAGAGTTCGGAAGTTGATTGTTGCATTGTTAACTTCTATTAGTCTGTCAGCAAGACTTTGATTCATGAGCTTTGATCCTCTGTGCTCCACTAGTATCGCTTTAAACTCTGTCAAAGTACTTGTTGCGTACTTCTGACAGTCCATCTCTACGAACCACTTTGATTTACCAGAAGGATCTAGAAATACTAACCCGACCCTTGGATTTGTGATGATTGAGTTTGGTGTAGCAGAGGGAGGGCAGTAGTCTTCTGGTGGTTGAACGGTTAGGCTTTTCACTCCAAGATCTCTAGCCAATTGGAAATCTACCATGCTGTATAGCAGAAGCTTTTCGCGTATGGCCTTTCTTATTACCCTGTAGGCTCTGCGAACTTCGTCGGTTGTGAAGTTCTCTTTCGTCCATTCCAGAAGATCAGGTAGATCATAAGGATTGAGATTTCTAAGATCTGCATCTGCAAATTGATTCTTTGATCTGTCCTCTCTTTTGACCTTGTAGATGTTGTAAGAGAGTTTAGGCTAGGTTCTGGTTCTAGAGAACTTACAATATAGGACTTTGATGATCTTGGATGTTGAGAAGACTTCGTGTTTAGGCTTGGGTTTTGTTATGGTGAAGAGGTTTTTGAGGTCAGCACGGAAGTCAGGGTCTTGAATGGTTGGTTATGATTGATCCATTATGCCAATTATGCTGTATAAGTACTTGTATACCACTTCTTCCATTTGTGGTGGTGGTGGTTGAGGTAAGGTTCTTCGCAGAGTTTCTAATTGATTCTTGACTTCTGCCACTCGATCTTCTGAAGGTTTTGTCTTTGGATCCAGAACAGGAATATTTGACAGAGGTTTAGTGCTGAAAGCCCAGTCTTCTTCTTCAGGCTTTGGTGTCTTATACGCATCGAAAGAGCTCTTCATCCGTTTTTTTGTTGAAGGTTGATGCTTGGGCTTTTTCTTCTGCGGTTCTTCTGTTATAATCCCTTTTCCCTTGTCTTTTGCCTTCGGCTGTTCTGCTTGTTGAGATGGGGTTGCCTCTGTAGGATTTGACGCTTGAGTCTCATAGGGCTTTGTTGTTGATGTTTCTGTTGGTTTGGGGATTGCCTCTGTTGGTTCTGACACTTGAGTTTCAGAGGGCTTGATCGGTGATTTGGGTTTAGGTTCTGTTGGGGAGGTTTCAGGTGTTTTGCTCAGATATTTTCTTTTGTGAGCAATGGTTTTTATTTTTGGGTTGGTTTTGGGTGTTGGGGAAGGTAGTTCATCTTCAGAGGATGTTAGAAGGTAGACTTCTTCTTGGATTTGGACATCTTTTCCAAATACAGAAGGACATTCCACAGAGGTGGGTGTTGCGTCTGTGGTCTTCTGTTTTTTAACATGGGTTGTTTCTGGTATTTGGGTTTCTTCAGGAATGGATTCCACAGAGATGGTTGTCGTCTCTATGGTTTGGTTTCTGCTTTGGGTTTCAGGTGTTTGGGTTTTAGTAGGGGTTTCTTCAGAGATTATTTCCACAGAGGTGGGTTTTGCCTCTGTGGACTTTTGTTGTGGAGTTTCTTGGGTTTGAGTTGGGGGGATTTGGGAGATGGGTTCTGCGGATACTGGTGGTTCTGGTAGACCTCTGCTTGCAGCTACTTCTGTTGGTCCCGAAGGCCTATACAAGTTTGTAGAAGGGGGGTTGAATACAAACACACAGATTTTACTTTTCTAAATTGTTTATTGATAAATCATTAACAATTTACAGCTTGTTGCAGAAACAAGATTAAGGATAAACCTAAATCTAAACAAGTTGGAACACTAAGGTTTCTTGCACTAAGAGAGATAAGGAAATTACTAATAATAACCTATCTGAGATAAGAGATTTGAACTTGTCCAGAGTTAGCAAGTTACTTCAAAAGAAGTGAGTTCATCTCTTTATATACTGCATGCATTTAATGCAAATCAGTATATACTTTACACGTGTCATCAGCTGGTTGGTTGCATGTCATTGACTTTTGATGACAACCTTAGTAGCCGTAAGGATGAACAGTGTAGTATCAGAGTGGTTGTACGATTTCAGATTTTCGGAGGTTCTTTTCTGACATTTCGTACGGAGGCGTGCAAGGGTGGTTAAGACAAAAGTACTTTGTACGGAGGACTTCATGATCAGCTTTCGTTGATTCGGCGATTATCATTTTCTATTCAGCGAATGATAAAGTTCAGCGATAGCTGAAGTCTTGTACTTGATACTTCACGTTGAGTGGACAAATCTGAGTCTTCGCTGATCCGCATCAGTTCATTAGGAGACTTGTCGCTGGTTCTTGAGCTTGATCTTCGACTTCAGCGTAGAACCTTTGTTGACGTGAAACTTGTCTTCAGAGATCATAAGTAAACAACTAACTTATCAGCGATCATCATAATGACTGAACAGACTCAGAGCATTAATGATGAACAGTTTCGCTGAATGTTTAACTTAAAGAGCGAGAGTTCCTATCAGCGGTACTGGAAGATCTTAGTACTTATCAGCGATAGTGAAACTCTGATACATATTGTTTACTTACAATTTTCACTAAGTATAAGAGAGGGTCATTATCAAATCACTGAGGGTTTGGATCAACAATCTCCCCCTATTTGATTATGACATGGCAACAAAGAAAATTGTTATTTAATGAAAACATAAGGATAAAAAGAACTCATAAAATATTTGTCCCTTTTACTGTTTTCTGGGATCTTTTCAGTACTGATGGAGTAAAGTACATTCGCTGAAATCTTTCTTTAAAACTTTGAATAAGGTTACAAAGAGAAATGGAAAGATTACAAGTACGAGCAAAATAAATTACAAGTACAAAAGGATAACTGATAAAATAGATGAAAGAGGCGATTTTATCAGCGTACAGAGGTTCTTCCTTAATGAGAAGTTCATCAAGGGTCTTTTCAGTGGGGATTATCCAGTCAGGAACCGTTACACCTCGTTTTCTTTTGTTCAGCGCTTCTTCAAAGATCAAGGGTTTTAGGTGTCGTGCCTGAATGTCTTTTCTGAAGTCACACCAGTAGATGAGATCTCTGAGCTGTTCGATTGGAGTGATTGGAAGCTCAGCGATCCGTTGAAAACATTTACGTCCGTCGTAGTCGAGAAAGAATATTCCATAAGGATTACTGATGACTTTACCAGGGACGAAAAGTTCACATGGTGGCAAAGAAATGTCAAGGGCAGATAGATCAGGGTCAGGACCAAGCACTTCAGCGCGAGAGAAACCAATTCCAGTTTCATTTCGTATGACAGGACCTGAGTTTGAATCTTGACGTTTCTTCTTTGGAGAGGCCCTTTTTCTTTTCAGCTTAAGATCAGGAAGAGGAGGAATGTACACACAAGAAGATATCAAGTTGATCTGTCTGTTTATCAGCTTTTCGAAATGATCCTTGTACTTAGATTGTGACGAATGGATAGCTAACCTCATCTCCAGCCATTCAGAGAGACCATACCTTTTTACACTGTCAGCGCGAAAGGCTTCAGATTGGCCATCTTCTCTGAAAAGTTTGATGTCAACAATAGGTACTCCGATAGAGGTTCTTCCAGAGATGAATACCTTGTTGATCTTCGCTGGACGATATCTGAAGTGAATTTTCTCTTTAAACCAGATCAGGGTGGTCTGAGAAACTTCAGTTTTCTTTTCCACGATCTTCTGGGCTTCTTCCCAAAGCTTTCGTTGGATTTGAATGGGAACACGTTTCAGCTTGGAGTCTTTGACAGATTCTTGAGTAAGCTTGATGGCGTATTCTCTGTCTTTTTCTTCAGCTTCCTTTCTTTCAGCGATTAGGCGTTCAGCTCTGAGGTGTTCCTTGTATTCAGCTTTTGAGATTCTGAACTTTGGAGGAACTGAAGGAAGTTGATCACGCCTCAGAATGATTCGCTGATCCTCGAATCGCTTTATTATTTCCTCTCTTTTCTTTTGTTCCTCTTCACTTAGCTTTTGAGGAGCTAAGGAAGGTCTGCGTTTGTGAGAGAGAGTCTGTTCCTTAGGTTCATCAGTCTCAGAGATCAAATCCAAGACTGGGATTATTTCTTCAGCGGCAGCTGGTATTTTTGGTGAAGTCGCAGTTGTGGAGCCTTCAGCGATATCCTCAAACAGGGGAGAGGACTACCTGAAACACAGCGATCTTACAAGTAAGAACTTCGGTAGAAAAAGATAGAGAGAATTGGTTTAAGTGTATAGGCTTGGGTAGAGGAACTGATAGTGTATGATAGAGGAGGGATGGAGTAAGAGATGTTTAGTGTACCTGAAAAACCGGCTTTTCAAGCAAGATCGTCAGATTGTCATCTTCAGCGACGCTTTTGCCTTTGCCTTTCTCAGCTCCAGAGGCTGAGGGCTTTGTCTTTGTCCGCTCCCCTGAAGGTTCATTTATCGAGATCCCCTTAAGAGCTTTGATCCTTGGGGCAGGTTTAACGATAAAGAAATCATCGTCATCTTCGTCATCATCATCATCATTCTTCTTTGGAGAAGAAGATGGTTCATCATCAGGGATGTCGACGGCTTCATCATCTTCTGCTTCGGATTCTTCAGCGTCTTCTTCGAGTTGCTCCCCCTCAGATACAGAGGCGAGCTTCTCGGTTCCCTCAGGGTTTTCATCTCCCTGAGGTCCAGTGGCAGCTTCAGTTTCAATAGTCTTCTCACCCCCTTCAGCGAAGGTGAGGTCTTCGTTCTTCTCTCCCTTGATAGATTCATCATGGGAAAGGTCTTCAGCGCTCTTCTCCCTGGGATGTTCAGTGCTCTTCTCCCCCTCTTTTTCATGATGACTGGGGGAGGAATGGGTAGACTCTTCAGCTGTGGGAGGCTCTCTGTCTTCTTGGCCAGAGATACCCACACAGCTTTCAATCTTTGCTAATCTGACTTCTAGGCCAGTTATAGTAGGATTGATCTTTTCCAGCTCTTTGCGATCCGTCGCTATGAAAGTTTCCAATGCAGGGACAGGGGCAGGTTCAGGAGCAGGAGTTTTCGCCTTGTTGAGCAGCTCTTCAATCATTGTTTTCTCGAACCAACGTCGGTCTTTACAGAGCCTAAGTCAGTCGTCAGAGTTTGAACATTTGTCTTCACAGCAGACATATCACCCTCTAGTGCTCCAACCGATGTCTTCAGCGTTGTTACTTCGCCGGACATGGAGGAAACTGATTGTTTGAGTGAGGTGTAGTCTTTGTAGATATCAGCGAGCACCTTAGCGAAATCGCTGAGAGTCTTATCAACTTGCTTCAAGTCATCTGCGGAAGCCGTCTTCTCCACCACCGTTGTCAGCTTTGTCAAATTTTCTCCAGCGGTGGTTACGGCTGCAGAGTTGTCGGAGAGTGTGGTGGTGAGATCTGTCAGCTTTGTTTCCACGGACTTCAGAGAAGCGTTGATGTCTCCCAAATTAGGACCTGTAACACATAAGTACTTGTGAACAAAGGAAAGCTCAGAAGTTTCAGGTTTAGTTACAGTGTATATGGGTTGATTTGTACCTGCAGGAGGATTGATGAACTCGTCAAAGTTGCGGATCCCTGAAAAATGTTCCATATCTTCCTCAAAAGTTCCGTGAGGAATGGTGATCCCTGCAGGTCCTGTCTTCATCATTCTTTGAGAAGCGTCAGCGGAGGCTTCTGGAATGATGGCATCTCCAGTATTCTTTGGAGGAGAGTCCAAGTGAGTAGAGGGAGAAGCGAAGGATAAGAATTGGGTTCGGGTACTGAGTTCAGCGTTGGATTCGCTGAAAATCGCTTCATCAGTCTTTGGAGAGACTGAAGGAGGTTGGGTAGGTTCCAAGTTTCTAACCTCAGCGTTTAGAGACGCTGAAGCCGGGATTGAAGGGATGGTTTGAATGGGTGTGGCAGAGCGTACCACAGAACTTTCCTTCAGCTCTGCAGAATGAGCTGATGAGTCTTCAGCAGGAGATTGCTGGGGCTGCTCCTTGGTTTTCTTGATCCTTTTGGAACCAAGTGGGATTGAAGAGTGTTTCCTTTTCTTAGAAGGAGAGGAATGTGTGGCCGGGGTATCAGCGATGGGTATTGTCGCTGAAGGAGCCACAGAAGTTGAAGAAGTTGGGTTGAGAAGAGTGAGAAGGGTAGAAAGACGTACCTCATTTTCGACAGGTTTGAAGTCGAGCACCTTAGGGCCAACCTGAGAGAGTTTCAGGTCACCCTCTTTCGGGTAGCTGTCCTTCAGGCCATATTGAAAGATGGCGCTGATGAATCGGGGGTAGGGAACCGATGCAGGTCTGTCAGCGGCAGAATCCACGTGTTGCACTAAGTCATCATAGATAATAGATGCCCAGTCGATGTGTAGACCTTTCAGCAGAGCGTATCCCATTGCTTGCTGAGGTTGAGCGGCTTGATCAGAGGAGCCGGTTTCCGCAGTCATGCAAATGATCAGATGGGCGAAGATGAAATTCATCTCGCTTGGCATTTTTGACTTCTTTATCAGCGTCAGCTTCTTCTCAGGCTTCTTGTCTCTGCCAATTTCCCATACATAGCCCATTGCATAAAAAAATGCAATAAGAGCTTCTTTGTCAGCGTGCTTTTTATGGTCAGGGAATGGAACGAAAGGTTTTTCTTTGGTAGCGTTGGGAAAGTTTAGAGCTTTGCGAATGATTGCGGGGTTATCTTTATTGTGCCATACTCAGTATCGCTGAGTATGCAGTCAATAGTTTTGGAGTGATCTTTGGCGGATGGTAGCTGAGAGTGTCTGGCAGAGTACCAGAACTGGGATAGGAATAGCTGACTTTCAGGAGGTGTGATTGTCAGGGCTGTTGAAATGCAGCTATTCTTAAGGAAATTTACAGCATCATCCAGATGTGTAACTTGCTTTCGAGGAGGAAACTCGAAAAGCGCAGAGAGGTTGTTTATCTTGGTCCAGTCAAGTTGATCCATAGAAAACTTAACCTGTGGAGCCATTATGATAACCACTTCTTCAGAGTCAGTGGAGAAGTTCTCAGCGGTGGCATGAATCTTGGAAGTTGCCATTTCTCTGTATTATCAGTTCAACCAAAGATGTTAACAAATAAGAATTATCTTAATGTGGAAAGAAATTTCCATTAAGATGTTTCGAATTTTATCTATTTCATTCAGACAAAAATGTCTTAATGAAGATTAGGGTTTTTCTTGATTTTTTGACAGAAAAGCCATTGAATCTTGTTATCCAGTTTTCTATGAAGAAATTAGATTCTGGAAACGAATGAAGAACAAGTTTAAGATTTTTGCATTTAAACTTGAAGAACAACCATGAAATGGTTGTGTTCATAAAACCATGAAAGAAATGATTTAATTTTACAAAGTTCTTTTGTTTGATCTTGTTAAAACAAAGAGAAGATCGGAAACAAGTTATACGCATTTGGTAAAAAATAAGAACATATTAACCTTGATGTTTGATAACGAAGATGATGAACAGTTCTTGAGGTTTTTGAGAGCACAAATGCAACAGAGGATTCTTTCTTGCGGAGGAAGATTTGATCGCGTAAAAGATAAAATATAAACCAAGAGTTGTTTATATAGAGATTTTAGAGAGAGAAAACCTTGAGCGGGAAAAGGTTTTCATCATGACACGGACACGTGTTTGCATTTGATTGGCGAAAGAACGAAACGTGCAAACGTGTGTCAGAAAGAAGAACGTGTCGGGGTTTATCCGTTGCAATACGTCACAACTGTCCTTTCATATTCTTGGTTGTCTCTGAGGTTTTGAAAAACTCAGGGACTCTTTGAAAACATGAAGAACTGAATAGAAATATCAGTGAAGGTTTTAAGAAATTTCAAAAAGTCGCTGTTAAGGAAGAGATATTCAGCGATGCAATTTATTTTGAAATCTTGCATTTACATGCGATATGTCAGAGAGAGTAAACATACCTTGATATCAGCGAATCAAGTTTATTCAGAGAGAGAATGATAGAATGGGTTATACAAGTTGATTTTATCCTATCGCTGATCAATGTAAACCGCTGAAGGTTTTATCCTTCAAAGTTCAGCATTCCAAGCTCGCTGATGAGAAAGTTGAATCTTGTCTCATCAAGAGGTTTGGTAAATAGATCAGCTAACTGATAATCAGTTGGAATAAAATGAAGTTCTATATCACCATTCATCACATGATCTCTGATAAAATGATATCTGATTTCGATGTGTTTTGTCTTTGAGTGTAGCACTGGGTTGTTGGCTATAGGGATGGCACTTGTGCTGTCGCAATAGATTGGAATTTTTGAGAGCTGAAGATCATAGTCTAGTAGCTGATTTCTCATCCACAAGACCTGAGAACAGCAGCTTCCAGCGGCTACATACTCAGCTTCAGCTGTGGAAGTGGATACCGAGTTTTGCTTCTTACTTGTCCAACTTACCAGCTTTCCACCCAGGAGCTGACATCCTGTTAGTCCCAAAGCATCTGATGTAAAAGTATTGAAAATAGTTCAAGTCAGAAGACCAACAGAGATCAGACAGAAGACCTGGAAGATTCATCAAAGACCGACAGATCCAAACAGAGCTCATCAGAGCTCTGTCGAAGAATTCCAGCAAGAGAACAAGTATTTCAACAGAAGATCAACAGAGCTCTTGCAACAGAGCTCTGTGGAGAAAAAGACCTATGTCAGTCTAAGTCTCACAGGAAATGAAGTGTCAGACACGTGTCCACAATTTCCACGTATGCCCTAAAGATTGGAGACACACTTTCCACGTGTCATTCAGGGGTACGACAGTACACTGTGTACACTTTATCAGGTCTATAAATAGCGAGGTAGTGGAACAACAATTGTATGCTTTTTGGAAGAATAGTTTTCCACATTTGAAAAAGCACGCACTGCATTATTTCCATAGCACTACTTCGTACGATACTGTCCTGTGAGATTTCCGAACACTCTCTTGAACATATTCTTGGAGTGATTCATTTTATCAATATACGAGCAGTGTTCTTTGTTTGATTTCATTATCATTTTACTGTTCTATATTTTGATCTTCACAGTTCAGTTATTGTTTACACAATCACTCACTTTAATGGCTTTGCTTAAAATGCTTACGCTGTCTAATTATTTACCATTATCGTGATACAACGTGAATCTGGGAACCTACAATTGGTATCAGAGCTTCTTTGTTTTTCTTAAGCCAAACGATCCAATCTACCAAGGTTGATTCACTGTTGTTGATTGTGTCTGTGTGTTCTTAAAAGCTTCTCTGTATACTCTGTTTGCTTTTTTTTACTGCTTTCTAGTAGACAAGTCTTCATAGCTCATATAACTTTGTTTAAAGCTTTCCAGTTTAGCTTAAGATCTTCTCAAAAGTTACTGTTCCATTGGTTACTGTTTGAAACTCTGTTTCTAGCCGAAAATCATTTTGCTGTAAACTGTACTCTGTTTTTCTTTCAAAATGGCTAACAATGGTATAAATGCTATCTATACTGCTGGCTCTTTAACAAAACCTCCTACTCTTCTGAGAGATGAATATCCTCAATGGAAAATCAGGATGGTTAATTTTTTCGATGGTATGGATAAAGACCTCATGCGATCTGTCACGGATGGACCATTCCAACCCATGGTTTTTGTTCCTCGTGTACCCGCAACAGGAACTACTGCTGAGATTCCAGCTCATTATGAAGTTAAAACCACAGGTTTTACTGATGAGGAAAATCTAAAAATGGAAAATGATCTTAAAGCAGTTAGACTACTGATTATGGCCATTCCAAACGAAATATTTCAAGAACTAGATTCATGTGTTACTGCTAAGGAAATCTGGGATCAACTTCTTAACCAACTTGAGGGTGGTATCAAGACCCAAAAGAACAGAAGGACCCAATGTATAAATGAATACAGTGATTTCAAGGAACTTCCTGAGGAAACCTTGCAGCAAACCTACAACAGATTTAATGTGTTGATCAATAAATGCAAAAAATGTGGGGTTGTTAGGTCGAAGGAAGATAACAATGTTCTGTTTTTGAAAAGCTTGAATGATGAATGGTTAAATCTGTCCATGTCTTTACAAGCTAACCAGGACTTAGATGTATGGTCTTTAACGGATGTGTATGGCACTTTGGCCGCACAAGAAAAGGAGGTTGTCAAGCAAAAAGGCAAATCCATCAGTGCTGGTCCAATCGCCTTAGTTTCTGATTCCAAGAAAACCACATCTGAAAAGTCCAACAGAGAAAGTTCAAGTAAAGAGAAAAAAAAAGAAAAATCTGATAAGAAGAAAGGAAAGAAAAGTTTGATTGCAGAAAGTGAAACAGGTGAAAGCTCATCAGAGGATGATGACATTCAAGCCTTTGCCCAATCTCTTGCTTTAATAACTCAGCAATTTAACAAGAGATTTGGCAATAAGTTCGACAGAAGAGGCAGATATGAGAGAGAAGGAAGGGAAGACAGAAGAGGATATACAGCACCAGAGCAAAGTTTCAACAGAGTTGCCACAGAAATAGGAAAACCTCCACAAAGAAGAGAAAATCCACCAGCACAACAGAAGGCCGATGCTGCCCAGCCCATCAATCAAAATGATGGACGCTGCTTCAGATGCGGCAAACCTGGACACTTCTCTGTTAATTGTAGAGGCAAACTGGTAAAAGACCAGGACTACTACTGTAAAGCCCGTGTCCCGGTACGTTTATTAATTAATTTTAATAATTTAAAATGTTTACCTTTAATTGTTTTTTTTTTGGTTAGTGGTTTGGTGTCAAATAGGACCAAGTTGTTAGCAATCTTAGTTAAGTTGGGTTATTGTAAGTTGTGGGATTTTAAAGGGGCCATAATTGAATTTGGACAAAAGTTTGGGCATGGTTCGGCCCATGCAAGAAAGGGCCGAGACCCCCCATTTTTCCTTTCTCGTTTTTGCTCTCACACCTCCTAATTCTCTTGTTCTTCTTTTCCTTGTGTGTGCGGCCGAGTGAGAGAGAGAGAGAGACGCCGGAGGATCGTCGCTGCTGCCGCCGGAGGTCGCCGCCAGCACCACCTTTCGTCGGAGAAGTCGAGGGGAAGAGGGTAGACGTCGCAAGGTAAGTCGTTTCTTCGTTTCGCTTTCCTTTCCTTTTCGTTTTTTCCGGTGGAACAACCACCGCCGCCCGCCGCCGCTATGGTGGCCGTGGGTGGGCGGCGGGTTGTGTGGGTGTATGTGTCATTCTTGCATGGGGATGATCGGGAGTGAGGAGAGCGGTGGTGTGAGGATGGAGTGGTGTGCGTGAGGGTGTGCGTGCGTGTGCGTGTATACAAGAGTCGCCGGAAATACCGCCGCCGCCGCCGCCGCCGGTGACCACCACGGTCGGAGGTGGCAGTGGGTGGTGCCGGGTGTTGTCCAGTTTTCATAAACCATTGTTAGCTAAACCCCAACCCGTAACCTTAATCGCGTAACCGTAATTACAATCGTCATTTTTATGTGAAAATTAGTTTTCTGTCCAGTTTTCATATAACCGTAACTTTTTCGTCGTAACTCAAGTTGAGGGTCGAGCAAGTTTTCCATGTTTTAGCGAAAAACTGGTTCGGCCTCTAACTAGGCGAAAAAGTGGTCGCAAGTTCGGTGTTTCGTCATTTCATGTGAAAACTTCTGGAATCTGCCTTGATCTTGCGAAAATCATAACTTTCTGCTCGTAACTCGGTTTGGGGTGAAACCGGTGTCAAAAGTTCCCTTTTTGAGTCTAGAAACTTTTCTGTGTTTTGTGCAAAACCCAGTTCGGGACGTAGCATGGGTCGATTTGTCGTTTTATACTGAAAGGTGCTGAATTTCGCTGTTCCGGAATCTGTTTTTGTAAAATCCGTAGTAAATTGTAGAAAAATCGTTAGGAGGCGTATAATATGTCCTTGGAACCCTAACTCAGAGTACTTTATGGTCATGAAATAATATTGGGAATTTTCTGGGTTTAAAGGGGTCGAAACAGGTCCCGAACAGACCTGTTTAGTGAGAACAGAAAATAGTTTTAGTGACGGTTTAAGCGTGTGTCGTGTCATAGGGTCCGGGTCTTGTATTGACACGTTTTAACATGCATTTAGGTGCTGGGAAGTGACCGTAATTGTGAAGCTTGAATTGTGTTATTAAGCTGGGCGCGCATTCGAGGTGAGTTTTCTCACTGTGTAGTTAGGGGTTGTATGCATGTCATAATAGTTTGTATGTACTATTGTCTTTGTGGTGTGAACTAGTTGTTTGTGGTGTGTAATATTTGATTGGTTTGAATGCTTGGTATAAATGTGTTACATTACAATTCGGTGGGACCGAGGCCTCGATGGTACTGAGGTGTTGGATACATTACAATTCGGTGGGACCGAGGCCTCGATGGTACTGAGGTGTTGGATACATTACAATTCGGTGGGACCGAGGCCTCGATGGTACTGAGGTGTTGGATACATTACAATTCGGTGGGACCGAGGCCTCGATGGTACTGAGGTGTTGGATACGTTACAATTCGGTGGGACCGAGGCCTCGATGGTACTGAGGTGTCGGATACATAATTACTTGTAGATGTTTACTCGTTTTATGTAACTGTGATGTTGTTGCTTATGTGCGGATAGGGGGGATGTGTATATAATTCCTATCTGCGCATGTGTTGGAATTCACTAAGCTTCGTGCTTACCCTTTCCCAATAAACTGTGGTTTCAGGTACGGGCGGCTCCAAGGCGTGACGAGTACACACTGGCGCGCGAGAAGAGCTGGTTGCTTTATGATTTTAATAATTAAACGTTTATTCTGCTGGTTTTATTTTATAAAGACATTAATTATGTGTTTGCAAACGAAAGGTTGAGATCATTTATTGAGTTGTTATCAATGAATTGTTTATTTAAAAATTTAAATTTGCTTGTAATTTTTGGGATGTTACAACTACAAAAACAAATACAAGTACAACTACAGAGAAAGAAGTTATGTTGCTGAAATGGAAAATTGGGTCTCTGACTCATCTTCTGATGATGAACCAGAACAAGCCAACTTCTGTGGAGTCGCTGTGGATGATGAGAGTTTAGAAGAAACTGTTGACTGGATGACTGGAGAACCAGAGATAACAAAAGGAACAACAGATGAAGAAGATCTGGCTCATGCATTTGCTCTTACCACGACAGAATCTGACGACAGAGCGCTGGAGACCACCAGACCCAGTGCCAAGGTATGCTCATCTGAATCCAAATCTGACTCAGAATTAGAAATGCACGTTTCCATGTTGAATGAGGAATTTCAGCTTCTAAAACAAAAACTTTCTGAAGAAAAGGAGCTAAGAAAACTAGCTCAGAAGGACCTATCTTTTTACAAGAGAGAGAAGACTCTCTTGGAACAAGAAAAGGAAGAAATCTTCAAAGAAAAATCTGAGCTAGAAATCTTACAGAAGAAGAAGGAAAGTCTGTTTTCTGAAAAAATCAAATCTTATGAAAATGATTTAAAACAGAAGTCGGAAAAGTTGAAACAATCTGAAACAGAGAGACTTAACTCTGTTGCTCTAACTGATTATTTTCAAAGAGAAAGGGAAATACTTCATTAATCCCTACAGAGAAAAGAAATTCAAATTAAAAAATACCAAGATGCACAAGATGTGCACATCAAGATAAATTCACAGATGGATACGCAAGGTCTTGGTTTCTCTGACCTTACTCCCTACAACGGAAGGAAGAAGACATCCCTGTCCTCCGCCTTTTGTATTGGGAAAATCCAAGAGGACGTGATATCTGGTAATGCTGTTTTCAAAAGATCTAAAACGTCAGATGTTTTCTCAAAACCAAGAAATCTCGATTTTAGGAATATTAGCTATGACTCCTTTGATCATGAAAAGGTTTTGATACTAAAGAGATTTTCAACTTTAATTCTTTCAAAGGACAGAAGTCTGCGTCTTCTGAGACAAAGTCCTCTGTTGAAATGCCACAGAGCAAACATATTCCAGAAGCACCAACTTTCTCTCCTACCTCTGAATCAATAAGAACATCTTTTGAAGAAGATTTATTGAAAGTTATTGAAGAAAATGCTATCTCTGATTCTTTAAAACCAAAGTTGAGGAAGTTCAAATCTGTTAAAACAAATATCCCTGTCATACCCATTGAATCGAATTCCTCCAACAGAGCCACTAGAGACTTTCTAGCCTCTAATTGTGACTCTGACTCCGAGGTAGATGAACATATCTTCTGTGGTCAAAAGAACATCTTACACAAGTCAAAGAAACTACCGGTCGGATCTCCGGATCTAAAAGAGGATGTTTCTTTCTTTAAGAAACAGTCAAGATTTATACCGGTAACAAGCTTTAACAACAAAGATTTCAAGATTCTTGCTTCTAATGCAGTAGAAGTAGAGAAGAAAGAGAAAAACAAAAGTGTCTTGGTAAACTCAAATGTTCCTCTTGTTTTCAAACCTGTAAGATTCACACCAGAACAGAAGGGAAAGTGGATAGCTAAGTCTGTTCCAAGTTCCGGTGTAAATCAAGGAAGAAATTCTTTTCGTTCAAATGAATCCATTTCCAAGAATTTCATGTCAAAAGAGGTTACTTCTAAGAGTAACAATTTCAAAAAGCAAAACCAGGACAGATTGTTTTCAAAGGCGTATGATTCAAAAAATTCTCAGAATCAAGCTCAAATCAAACAGTTTTTGAATAAAAACTATGTGCATCAGTCATGCTCCATAAACTGCAATTGTATTCAATTGTTATTAAAATTACAAAATCATCTGAATGGTCCTCACTGTGTTCTGAGTCGTTCTGTTCAAAAGAAAAATTCCACGACCACTCCGAACACACAAAGGAAAACCTCTGTCGCACCACCAAAGTCTAACAAGAAAGGACCCATTATGAAATGGGTACCTAAAAGGAACTAATCTGTCGTGCAGAAACCTCATGTGCAGATCTGGTACTTGGACTCAGGATGCTCCAGGCACATGACGGGTAATAAGGAGCTGCTAACTTCTTTCAAAAACAAGATGGGAAGTGCGGTAACCTTCGGAGGAGATAATGGCGGACAGATTAAAGGTTATGGTACATTAGTAAATGGTGGTGTTTCAGTCTCTGAAGTTGCTTATGTTGAAGGATTAAATCATAATCTTCTCAGTATAAGTCAACTCTGTGATCACGGTTTCGATGTCAATTTTAGGAAGAAGTACTGTTCCTTACTACTTTCCGAGTCTGGTCAAGAACTCTTAAGAGCTGATAGAAAAGGCAATCTTTACAAAATGAATTTCGAACCAAACCAAAACACTACAACAGAAAGACTCTGTTTAGTGTCTTTGAATAATGAAGATGCCCGGCTCTGGCACAAAAGATTTGCTCATTTATACTTTCGAAATCTTGACAGACTTGTGAAACTGAAGTTGGTAAAAGGACTTCCTTCCCTGAAATTTGACAAAGACCATCTCTGTTCTGCTTGTGAACTTGGAAAGATGAAAAGATCTTCACACAAAACAAAGAGTGATCATAGTTGTCCCAGACCCTTGCATATGCTTCATGTGGATCTCTGCGGTCCAATCTCTGTGCAAAGTCTGTCGGGCAAAAAGTATATCCTTGTATTAATTGATGAATATTCTAGATATACCTGGATCGAGTTCATCAGATTAAAATCTGATGTCCCAGAAATTCTGATAAGTTTGTTAAGAAGGATACAGGTTCTGTTAGACTTAAAGATACAAAAGCTAAGAAGTGATAACGGGACAGAATTCAAGAATGAAAGAATCAATGCATACCTAACAAGGGAAGGTATCTCCCAAAACTTCTCAGCTGCCAGAACCCCACAACAGAATGGAGTTGTGGAAAGAAAGAACAGAACTCTGGTGGAAGCCGCCAGTACCATGTTGGCTGGCTCGGTCCTTCCAATGAACTTCTGGGCAGAAGCAGTCTCAACAGCCAGTTTTATCCAAAACAGAGCTGTAATTGTAAAAAGATTCAAGAAGACTCCTTATGAACTCATTAACAACAGAAGACCAAATGTGAAATTCTTTCATGTCTTCGGTTGCAAGTGCTATATATTGAATGACAGAGAACATCTGGGAAAGTTTGACAAAAAGGCAGACGAAGGAATCTTTATTGGTTACTCATTAACCTCTAAAGCTTACAGAGTCTACAACACCAGATGTCGGGTCATTCAAGAAAGTGTAAATGTGTCCTTTGATGAAAGCATATCAAGCTCCTCTGATCAAAACTCAACATAGGGGACACAGACAGAACAAAAGAAGATAAATTCTTCTAGATCAAGGGAAGAAGACATCAATCTCATGTTCAATGATTTCTTCGATGATGATTCCTATGATAACATCAACAGAGGAGATCAAGCTCAAAACTCAACAGATCAAAATCTGACAGGTACATCTCTCACTGGTCCCTCTAATACTTCACCATCTACTTCTCTGTCTACAGGAGTAATTCAAAGAAATGAGGAACCACACCAGAATGAAAGAGAACCTGAACAAGAGCCTTCATCACCTCTGATGACAAACGTTGGAAGAAATTCCTTGTTTGAAAGTTTACCATCACAGAGTCCTGTTAATATCTCACAGAGCAATAAGGACACTCACCAAAGTGTGCCATAGAGCCCTGGTCCAAACTTACAGAACTCTGATGCCGAAGTTCGTCCTTTCCCATCAGAAGCACAAACGCCACCCGTTGTCCATGCTCCCATGACACGATGGACAAAGAATCATCCTCATCATCTTATCATTGGTGCTGCTGAAGATGGCATAAAGACAAGATCGGCCACAATCAATGAAGCCTTCTTTATAAATTTCTTAAGTATGATTGAGCCGAAAAAGATTTCTGAAGCCCTAGACGACCCAAACTGGATCGAAGCCATGCAAGAAGAGCTTCTGGAATTCGAGAGAAATAAAGTTTGGTCCTTGGTTCCACTCCCAAAAGGCAAAGCGGCCATTGGAACCAAGTGGGTGTTTAGAAACAAGAAGGATGAAGATGGGATTATCATCAGAAACAAAGCCCGTCTGGTTGCAAAAGGATACAGACAGGAAGAAGGAGTTGACTATGACGAAACTTTTGCTCCAGTGGCTAGGCTAGAAGCAATCAGAATCTTCCTAGCCTATGCTGCTCATAAGGGTTTCAAGGTCTACCAAATGGATGTCAAGTCTGCATTTCTGAATGGCAAACTACAAGAAGAAGTTTATGTCCAGCAGCCACCTGGTTTTGAATGCTCAGAGTTTCCAGACCACGTTTACAAGCTAGACAAAGCTCTCTACGGTCTTAAGCAAGCTCCCAGAGCCTGGTATGAAACTCTGTCCAAATTTCTCTTGGTCAATCACTTCGAGAAAGGTACCGTCGATAAAACTCTATTCTTCAGGAGATATGAAAATGATATACTTCTGGTACAAATATATGTTGACGACTTTATCTTTGGGTCTACACGACAAGAGTACTGTGATAAGTTTGAAACCTTAATGAAAAGTGAATTCAAAATGAGCATGATGGGAGAACTCTCTTTCTTCCTAGGTTTACAAGTCAAACAATCTGACAGAGGGACTTTCATAAGTCAGTCCAAATACATCTCTGACATGTTGAAAAAAATATAAGCTCAATGATTCAAAACCAATGAAAACTCCTATTGCCACTGGAGTTAAACTTGACTCTGATCCTAATGGTGAACCAACAGATGTCAAGCACTACAGAGGCATGATAGGGTCACTTTTGTACTTAACCGCCAGTAGACCTGATATAATGTTTGCAACCTGTCTCTGTGCCAGATTTCAGGCAATTCCTACCGAGACTCATTTAACAGCTGTCAAACGTATCTTTAAATATCTGAAAGGGACTCAATTTTTGGGTCTCTGGTATCCTCTTAACTCTGGTTTCGAGCTTGTAGCATATACAGACTCAGACTATGGAGGATGCAAGAACGACAGAAAGAGTACCTCTGGTAGCTGCCAATTGCTTGGAGAAAAGTTGGTGAGTTGGACATCCAAGAAACAGAACTGTGTTTCATCCTCTACAGCAGAAGCGGAATATGTTGCTGCTGCTAGTTGTTGTTCCCAAGTAATTTGGATGAAGACACAACTAAGAGATTATGGCCTGGAGTATGGTAAAATCCCAATTCTATGCGACTCCAAGAGTGCCATTGCCATAACAGCCAACCCAGTTCAACACTCGAAGACCAAGCACATCGACATAAGGTATCACTTTATAAAAGATCATGTTGAAAAAGGGACTATTGAGATGTACTTCGTCTCAACTGACTTCCAGCTTGCTGACTTATTCACTAAAGCCCTTGATGAAAGAAGGTTTAACTTCTTGATCAGCAAACTGGGTATGCTGAACTTGTCCTCCTAACTCTGTTCAAAATTCAACAGAGCCTCTGATGGTCCTACCAGAGCTCTGTCAAAAGGTTGGGTAGGATAAAACAACAGAGCTTCTGTTGTTCTCCAGAACTCTGTCAAAGCATACTTTTTCAACAAGTCCGTTGTTTGTTTAAAAAAAACAAAAAAAAATAAAAAAAAAATAAAAAAGGGAGAGGAGGATCATCTGTCGAGGGGGAGTTTATAAAGGGAAAATGCATGGTTTTAGGGGGAGCAAGTCAATAATCAAATTTCCAAAACCAAATTGACTTTGCTTTTTGAGCTTAAAGCTAAATCTTTTGGAGAACAAGTCAGACCTCTGACATCTCATCAGAGCCTCTGTTGTTTCTCATCAGAACTCTGGTTGATCATGTAAAGTTCTGACCATCTCACATCAGAATAAGTTCTGGTAAAGGTAACGGTAAAATGGAGGCCACGCAACAGAAGCAACTTAACACAGCTACATCAGAGCTCTGATAGCTTGTTCTGCCACGTCATCAGAAAACACGTCATCAGAGTGCGGGTCATTTCTAAGCGTCAACCACTTGTAACCCACACATCTCTAACCGCGACGGTTTACTTGAACAAAAGTGGTCAGAACAAATCCATGTGGCAATCTCTGATTGATAGACAAACCGCTAGCTGTTCCCATGTTCTCACTGTAGCAACCGTTCCACTGATCAACTCTCGAGTACCTACAGTACCTATGACCGTGATCCAGCCACACATCTTCCATATAAATACCCATTTCCTTTAAACCTTTCCATTTCTTACGCTTTCTAAGTTCTCCAAAACCCTGTTCACCTTTCCTCCTCATTCTAACCTTCAAAAACCCTAACCTGCAACAATGGCAAACCCTCAACACTCAGAAGATTCAAGCCGTATTGGTCCCGTCGACCAAATCGTTATTCTCCCATACGAGTTTGCTGAAAGCAACCATCGTTTAGATCCAAACCCTGCTCTCTATCTACCCACATACCACATATTTCTGGAGTTCTTCAGAAACTAAGAAATCTTCAAAGCCCTAACAGACTTCGACGACAACATTCCTGAGCTCTACATCAAGCAATGGTGGACTACTTGCCAACATGTAGAAGAGCTAAACGGAATCATCGGCAACGTGGATTCTGGACGAGATGGAGGTTCAGGAACGATCAGAATCAAAGCAACTACCCTGCGGAGAATCCTCGGAATGAAGAGCAAGCGACAGCTCGACATAGAAGCTTTCGAGAAGCCACCCAACACAGCTGTTCTTCTGGAGTTTGTACGATTTCTAGGCTACAACAAGGACATCACTCGCATCGGAGCATTCAAAAGACAGAATCTACCACCAGTGTGGAATTTCATGTTCTCCACACTGAACCGAACCCTCACAGGTAAAACTGGTAGTCAAGATCAAGCCAGCATAGAAATCCTACAGATAATGTATGGATTGTTCTTTCAAAGAAACCTTGACTATGCCAGTATTCTCTACACCGACCTTCTCACTGCTGTCAATCTCAAAACCTCTGCCATCGCCAAAGGAGGAGAAGTTGGGCAACACAAATTTCTGAAAAACATCAAGTTCCCAAGGTTTATCGGGTTGGTGATCAGAAGAGCATTTCAGAGTCTGGAACTGACTCAACAAGGCAATACGTTCAAGAACTGGGTCATGACCAGATTCAATCCAACCACCTCATAAGAATATCCCCTCATTCGACGCGTTCCAGGTACAATGCTCGCTCTGATAAGCCCAGATCATATTTCTATCCAAAACTATAGACATGCTGCTCAACCTCAAGAACCTGAGGTGAGAACCCCAGCATACCTAGGCTCTGAGCCATCTGAGGAGAGTTCGAGTGAGGAAATAGAAGTGGAAGAAGGAAATAGACCAGAGGTAAGAGTACCCGAAGTGGGGTCTTTCTCTAGAGTGATGGAGGAGGAAGTAGAGAACAGAGCATCCACTATGGAGGCTGTTCATGAGGAAGTACGGGAGTCACCAGAGGTAGAAGTTCTTTCCTCTGATACTGGTGAGAAAGAGGATAACAGAGAGGAACCCGAGTGTTCTACAACCCTAGGTACCGAGGAGAATGTGAGGTTAGAAAAAGATGTCCAAGATGACACATCTGAGGGAAATCCTAGCCAACATCCCGGTGCTTCCACACATGCTATCCCTGGTGATCAAGACCAGAGGGATATTGAAACAGAGGTGCACACCTCGAACCCTAACCAGCAAGAACCGCCAGAAGCAACTCTTCATGCTTCTGGTATGCACGAAACTGGGGAATCCATATTCGGTAATGATGACATTTTTCCCCACGACATCGATAGGTCACCTCCACACGATGATGCCTCTGTGGCTCATTTAGACTCGTCCCAAAATAGACCTGAGATCTTTGTAATCTCACGTAGCATCTGTCCAACTCAGGGACAATGGGAGACCATAGTCGAACGAGGGCAAACTTTGCTTGATCCAAATGCCCCTCATCACATCAGATTTCCTTCTTCAGAACCTGAGCTGGAAAAGGAAACTCTGATCAGAACACCTGTAGATACTTCTCCTCAAAGAGAACATCAAGGATCGGGTGGAAGTCCTGCAAGAGCCAACTCAAAAACAACTCTTGAAGCAGGCACCTCTGAACTCGAGGTTAACTTGGAAACATGTGTTGGTACCAAGGATATCCCCGTTGACACTATCACACGAGCAGAGTTCACAAGCTTCTGTGACAGTATCAACAACTCCTTGAATGAGTATAAACTTATCAACGATCAAAAGGAGGAGCTGATCCGCAAGGAGAATGATTCTCTCCAGGAAAAGGTTCAGACATTAACGACAGAAGTAGCCGCTCTGAAGACGCTCTTAGCAGAAAATCATACGACTCAGATGAACAAAACCCTGCCAACCCCTTCTCTATCAGACTCCAACATCAGAACCTTGACAGAGCTGATCAAAAACTCTGTTAAGACCGCCATCACAGAAGCCACGACTTCTTCTGCCGCACCTATCCAGCTCTCTGGCCCCAGACCCAATGACTTACCAATGACTGTCGGTCAGATGGGTGAGTTCAGCAGAAAAGTTCTAAGCAAAATGATGTCAATCTCCTCAAAATTCGTGATGAAGGCTAAAACAACAGAACAGCATGTGCAAGCCTCACTCGATACACACAAGGTCAACTTCAAATCTCAAGTGGAAGAAATCAGAGGTGCAGCAACAGAGGTAGAAGAGGTAATGCGAAAAGCAGCTTCAAACTTCACTGATATTATCTTACAGACCTCTACATCAAAACGACATGCTGAAGAAGCACCTGCAGAAGAACCTTCGAGCAAAAGGCATAAGGCTAACCCAAAGTTTGTTGTTCCGCCCTCACCAAAAGCTCAAATTGAATCCTCTGACGATGATGACTTTGAGGATGCTACAGAAGATCAGTCAGACAATCAGATGGGTGAGTCCTCAGAACAACAAAAGGGGGAGAAGGAGAAGGAGAAAGAGGAGAAAGAGAAGGATAAAGAGAAAGAGAAGGAAAAATAGAAGGAAAAGGAACCTGCAACAGAGGATGAGGAATCTGCTAAGGGAAAAGGAAAGGTAGCTGAGGCTGAGGCAACTATAGTAGGAGACCAAGGGAATACTTCTGAAGACTTACCAGAGGTGACTATGGTGGTTTTTGATTACATGTTCAAAGACAGAATCATCAAGCCAACAGAATCCTCTCAACAACCACCTGAGGTCATTATCCTGGACACCCCTCCTACTTCACCTAGAACAGAACCAGAGAGAACCAACCCATTCTCTGCTGAAGAAACACTAAACCAAGCCCAACCTCAAGAATCTGCCCACATTGACATACTCATGGCAGACACTCATGAAGACCCAAATCCCATGTCAACAGAACAGAACCCCGAATCCTCAACTTAACATTCTGGCAAACCTCCACTAGAAGAAATCTTTGCCTATCTTTATGGTGATCATGACACCATCCCCACAAATGTTGTGCCCATCAACCCACACTTGAGTCCCTGCAGGATAAATACGATCTCTGACGTTAGACGGAAGTTCATCAAAACCAAGTCCGGATTGAACAAAAATATAAACTCAGACTTTGGAATCCGCAGAATCCTAGACATCAAGCAGAAGACCTTTCGGCACAACAGAGTACAAATGAGCTATCATGAGTTCATAGTTGAATCAAATGACAACAGGGTTGAGCACTTCAATGATAACGACCTGGTACTTCTGAACCCTTATGATCTGATTCAACTACATGCCTACTGTTACAACTTTAGTGACAGATACAAAGAGGCAAGAACAGCACTTCCTGAGGTACGCTTCACTATGCAAGAGCACATAAATCTAAGAATTCAGATTGACTTTCAGCTAGGCATAGAATTCGAAGTAGAAGAACTAGCGATTGCTCCACCAAATGAGAGTCTTCAAGGCTATGAGCACTACAGAACCGGAACCGTAGTTGGAGATCCTCAGTGTTCATCTGCCGACAGAGAAAAATCAAGAAGGCCCTCAGAGCTGCTGAAACCCATAAGTACTCAACAGAGTCGCTGGAATACCTCAGAGATATCATTCAAAATCTCCCAAGAGAAAAATGTCCGGAAGAGCAACAGAGAAACTTCATCACCCAGATCTATCTTATGATCAACTTCCGAGAACTCATCAGAAGATTTGACAGAATCTTAAAGGGAGATAATTTTGCTTAAACTTGTACTTATTTCTTTTTGCATTGTAATATCTTGAAGGAATAGTACAAAGGCTAACAGAGGGAAAAGTTATCTGTTCTTTTGTTTATATCTCTGCTACCTTGTATTTTCTTATTTTCAATACTTAAGGGGAGATTGTTAGTCCCAAAGCATCTGATGTAAAAGTATTGAAAATAGTTCAAGTCAGAAGACCAACCGAGATCAGACAGAAGACCTGGAAGATTCATCAAAGACCGACAGATCCAAACAGAGCTCATCAGAGCTCTGTCGAATAATTCCAGCAAGAGAACAAGTATTTCAACAGAAGATCAACAGAGCTCTGTGGAGAAAAAGACCTTGTCAGTCTAAGTCTCACAGGAAATGAAGTGTCAGACACGTGTCCACAATTTCCACGTATGCCCTAAAGATTGGAGACACACTTTCCACGTGTCATTCAGGGGTACGACAGTACACTGTCTACACTTTATCAGGTCTATAAATAGCGAGGTAGTGGAACAACAATTGTATGCTTTTTGGAAGAATAGTTTTCCACATTTGAAAAAGCACGCACTGCATTATTTCCATAGCACTACTTCGTACGATACTGTCCTGTGAGATTTCCGAACACTCTCTTGAACATATTCTTGGAGTGATTCATTTTATCAATATACGAGCAGTGTTCTTTGTTTGATTTCATTATCATTTTACTGTTCTATATTTTGATCTTCACAGTTCAGTTATTGTTTACACAATCACTCACTTTAATGGCTTTGCTTAAAATGCTTCCGCTGTCTAATTATTTACCATTATCGTGATACAACGTGAATCTGGGAACCTACACATCCTCATGTGGTGCTTTTTCTATCCATTTTACAACCTGCAAAATCACTATCTGAATATGCAGTTAAATCGAATCCTGAGTCTTTGGGATACCAAAGACCTAGATTCGCTGTACCCTTAAGATATCGAAAGATTCGCTTTACAGCTTTCATATGAGATATATTAGGTTCAGCTTGATATCGTGCACACAAGCATGTTGCAAACATAATATCGGGTTGGCTAGCTGTAAGATACAATAGTGAGCCGATCATCCCACGGTACAACGTAACATTGACAGGAACACCCTTTGTGTCCTTATCAAGTGTCAGCGGTGGTGCCATAGGGGTTTTCATAGTTGAACTTTCAGTTAAGTCGAATTTCTTCAGCATATCTTTAACATATTTTCCCTGATTTATAAAAGTTCCTTTTTCAGTTTGCTTAATCTGAAGACCAAGGAAATATGTTAGTTCACCCATCATGCTCATTTTATACTCATCTTTCATTCTATCATCGAAACGAGTACAAAGCTCAGGGTTAGTAGAACCAAATATAATGTCATCAACATATATTTGAACTAGAATGATATGACCTTTCACTTTTCTAAAAAATAGAGTTTTATCAATCTTACCTCGCTCAAATTTTTCAATATGGAGATAAGTGGAAAGAGTGTCATACCATGCACGTGGAGCTTGTTTTAAGCCATAAAGTGCCTTATCCAGTTTATAAACATAACCTGGATGCTTAGGATCTGAGAATCCCGGAGGTTGTTCCACACAAACTTCTTCATTCAGCTTTCCATTCAGAAACGCTGACTTAACATCCATCTGATGTACAGTGAAGTTTTTGTGTACAACATATGCTAAGAAAATACGAATAGACTCAAGTCTTGCTACTGGAGCAAATGTTTCGTCATAATCTATGCCTTCCTCTTGTCTGTATCCCTGAGCAACAAGACGAGCTTTGTTGCGAGTTACAGTACCATGTTCGTCCAACTTGTTTCGATAGACCCATTTAGTGCCTATCACAGTTTTGTCAGTTGGTCTTCGAACAAGTTTCCAAACTTTGTTTCTTTCAAATTCAGTCAGCTCTTCTTGCATGGCGCTGACCCAGTTTGGATCTTTGAGGGCATTATCTACCTTCTTTGGTTCAGTTAGTGAAATAAAATTTACAAATAAACAAATATTACCTGCACTTCGTCGAGTCTGAATCCCAGCGTTTGGATCACCAAGAATTTGATCAATTAGGTGATTTATGGTCCATCACTAAGCTGGAGCGTGAGACGCTGACTCAACTTGATCTTGAGGAGCTGAAGATGAAGCTTCAGCGACGTCGGGAGTATCAGCCAAGAGAGGAATGGATGCAGTTGTCATTATATTCACTGATTGCTGAGAAGTAGATGGAATATCTGAGACATTTGGATCAACTGCAGGTATAGTGTTTATAGGAACAACTGAGACCCATGATATTTCAGCTTTACTATTCTGCATGTTTGGAATGATAGTGGGACTATCATCTTCTACTGGATGAGCATGAGGAGTGGGAATATCTTCTGAATCACCAAGATGAGAAAACATCCATTGATTCAGTTCTTCTGTATCAGCGTTCGGTTTAGAGTTCGCTGAACGGGATTCGTCAAACGTGACGTGAATAGTTTCTTCTACAGTTTGTCTTCTTCGATTGAAGACTCTGAAGGCTTTGGAAACTGAGGAGTATCCAAGAAAGATTCCATCATCAGCCTTAGGATCAAACTTTCCAAGAGCATCTCTATTGTTCAGTATAAAACACTGACAACCAAAGATGTGAAGAAAGCTGATCGAGGGCTTTCTCCCATGAAAAAGTTCATAGGCTGTTATATTGAATCTTTTGACTATCAGCGACCTGTTTTGCGTAAAACAAGCAGTGTTGACAGCTTCTGCCCAAAACTGAGTAGGCAGGTGAGAATCGCTGAGCATTGAACGTGCAACTTCAATAATTGTTCTATTTCTTCTTTCAGCGACTCCATTTTGTTGCGGTGTTCTCACTGATGAAAATTTGTGAGAAATACCCTTACTCTCAAAGAAGGAATCAAGAGAACTGTTTTTGAATTCAGTCCCATGATCACTCCTTATTGAGCGAACGGTCAGATTGTTCAGGGTTTCCATCTTCCGAACAAAGGTGATGAGTTCTTCAGGGGTGTCACTCTTAGAACGGAGAAACATTACCCAAGTGAAGCGTGAGAATTCATCAACTATGACCAGCGTATATTTCTTTCCAGCGATGGATTGTTTGTTAACAGGGCCAAACAAATCCATATGGAGTAGTTGTAGAGGAGATGACACTGAGGAAACTTGCTTTGATTTAAAGCTTGCTTTGGTCTGCTTCCCTTTTTCACACGCTGAACATAATGACTCTTTGGCGTATGAATGCTGAGGTAGACCAGTGACTAACTCTTTTGACGAAAGAGTGTTCAGTGTCTTGAAATTTAGATGAGAGAGCCTCTTATGCCATAGCCAGTTGACATCAGATGAGGCCTTTGAGAAGAAACAAGAGTTCTCAGTGGTTGTTGAGTCCATGTTTATTACATAAACATTTTCCAAACGATAACCGCTGAGAGCTATCTTCTCCTTTTTGTCAGAGACAAAGCAGGATTCCTTAGTAAAAATTACGTTGTTATCCATGTCGCAAAGCTGACTGATGCTTAGAAGATTACGCTTCAGCCCTTCAACATATGCGACTCTTCTGAAGGAGGTTATACCATTTGAAAGTACACCATACTCTCGGGTATGTCCTTTTCCATTTCCACCGAAAGTCACAGAGGGACCTTTCTCTTCTTTGTATTCAGGGAGCAGGCTTTTCTTACCAGTCATGTGTCTAGAGCATCCACTATCGAGATACCAGATACCCTTCTTAACCTACAATACACGTTTGTCAGTGGAAGTAATTGGAATAGAAGGTTGGAATAGAAGGTTCAGCGGTCTTCGCATCATTTGAAGATTCAGCTTTGTCTTTCTTCACTTTGGTTAATTTCTTAACCTCAGTGGTAGAATTCACCTTGACCTGATTTGCACCAGGGTTGGTCTTCTTTGCCTTGGCGGCAATCTTCACCTTAGCTATCTTTTCAGCTTTGGTGGCTGTGGGGCACTTACTAGCAATATGATCAGTGAGTCCACAGTGATAACATTTCCTATAGCTAAAAGTAGTTCTAGGACCATTTGAATGCTGAGCTTTTAATTTTGAATTAGAAGTGCCAGCACCAAGTAAACTATTGGCTTTAGAAATGGAACGAACATTCAGTTCTTCAGTTTTCTTACCAAGGATATCCACTCTGAGTCTAGGAGTAGATCTCTGAATAGATCCAGAGATCAGCTTCTTTGATCCAGAGGGATGGGTCACTGAAGCTTTAGAAGCATTCAGCTTTGGTACTAAAGTACCCTTCTGAGGATTTTGATAAATAACAATTCCTTTACCTTTGTCTTTAGAGACAGATGTAGATTTTGAATAAACCATTTTCTCCTTGCCTTTTGAGGAGGTAGGAGTTTCCTCAGGGATTGGTGTAATAAACGATGAGCACTGAGAAGATGAAGTATCAGCGACTGAGGATACGAACGTTCCAAATTTAAGCATTGAACGCTCAGTGGTTGGTTTTGAAGTTTCATATTTGTAACCCAAACCACGTTTATCACTCATTGGAATTTGAGACTTTATTATCTCAGTGATCTTTGTTGAGGAATTACACCATCCTTCAACAATAGCTTTTTCAGCTTTTAATGCAGCGATAGCTTCTGCTCGTTCGATTTTGACTAGCTGATTTAAATATACTTGATCTTTAAAATCTTCTTCAATTTTAGAAAGCTTTTCTATTTGAAGATGACAGTTTTTAAGCTTTTCAGCAAGATCAAGGTTTTGGTTTTCAACCACAGTTTTGTCGTTCATGGCTTCGTATAAACTTCTAGTCAAGAGATCGATCTTACGGAGACTATCAGCTTCATCAATATTTGCAATATTGGTAAAGAAAGAAGGTGATACCTGAATAGCAGAGGTTGAAGTGGAGGGAATGTCTGAACTTTCTTCCTCTTCTTCAATCTTGGCCATGAGACATTGATTTGCTTCATCATCTTCAGAATCAGATGACGATGCTTCTTCATCAGAAGCAGCCCAATCATAGTCAGCCATCAGGCCTTTGCCTTTCTTCTTAAATCTTTTCAGCTTCGCATATTTTTCTTTCAGCTTTGAGTATTTGTCATCTTTATTCCTTGGAACAAAGGATTTCTTTGTAAAAGCTGAGGGTCTAGAAACTTTCTTAGACCTGCACTCGTTAGCAAAATGTCCTATCTTTTCGCAGTTAAAACAAGTAGCAGTAGCCTTATCAACAAAAACTGATGATTTAGGCTTGTCAGCTATGGAAAGAGGTTTGTTCTTTCTAAACATTTTCTTCTTGGCAAATCTCCTGAACTTTTTGGTTAGGAGAGCCAAGGATTCATCATCTGAAAAATCAGAATCTGATAAACTTTCAGAGTTACTCTCTAACTCAGTGATAGTGACCGAGGGTCGCTGAGTAGAAAGTTCCTCTGAGATTAAAGCAACAAGGGTGCTTTTGGAATCTTTTACAAGATTCTTCTTAAGATGGCTTGATTGCTCATGATTCAGCAACGTGCCATATAAGGTAGCAAGGGTCATTGATCTTAGATCCTTTGACAGCTTGAGACACATGGAATAATTGTCCCAGCTTTCAGGTAAACATTCTAGAAACTTTGTCAGCACTTCAATGTTAGAATATTCCTTACCAACAGTTTTCAGATCTATAATTAAACAATTAAAACGTTGGTGAACTTCAGAGAGAGTTTCATTCTTACCAGAAATGAAGCTTTCGTATTGTCTTACCAGGTTGATCTTTCTTGAGTCCTGGACTTCAGACGTTCCTTCATACTGAACACATATTGTGTCCCACATGGCTTTTGATGTTTTCAGATTCATGACGGAATGGTAGACTTCGTCAGGAAGAGCCATGGATAGTATGGATCTGGCTTTTGTATCTATAGCCACTTTCTTCTTATCTTCGTCAGTCCATTGATGGATTTCTTTAGGTACCAACCTTTCTGGAATAGCATGTCTATTCTCAGTGCCCGGAACTGCAACATCAAATCTTACAGGGATGAATGGACCATTCTCAAGATAGTAAGGCATAGTAGGGTCTACACCTTCTAAGAAGAGTGTCATCCTATTTTCCCATAAGTTGAAGTTATCTCTGGAAAATCTAGGGGGTTTTGCAAGAGAACCATTGTCTATATAATTTGTGTTTGTATTGGTGGCCATTTTCAGATAATAGCAAGGAAGAGAAATATCTTAGATTAGATCTTGTTTATGAGATTAAAAAAATCCGCTCTGATACCACTTGTTGGTCCCGAAGGCCTATACAAGTTTGTAGAAGGGGGGGTTGAATACAAACACACAGATTTTACTTTTCTAAATTGTTTATTGATAAATCATTAACAATTTACAGCTTGTTGCGGAAACAAGATTAAGGATAAACCTAAATCTAAACAAGTTGGAACACTAAGGTTTCTTGCACTAAGAGAGATAAGGAAATTACTAATAATAACCTATCTGAGATAAGAGATTTGAACGTGTCCAGAGTTAGCAAGTTACTTCAAAAGAAGTGAGTTCATCTCTTTATATATTGCACGCATTTAATGCAAATCAGTATATACTTTACACGTGTCATCAGCTGGTTGGTTGCATGTCATTGACTTTTGATGACAACCTTAGTAGCCGTAAGGATGAACAGTGTAGTATCAGAGTGGTTGTACGATTTCAGATTTTCGGAGGTTCTTTTCTGACATTTCGTACGGAGGCGTGCAAGGGTGGTTAAGACAAAAGTACTTTGTACGGAGGACTTCATGATCAGCTTTCGTTGATTCAGCGATTATCATTTTCTATTCAGCGAATGATAAAGTTCAGCGATAGCTGAAGTCTTGTACTTGATACTTCACGTTGAGTGGACAAATCTGAGTCTTCGCTGATCCGCATCAGTTCATTAGGAGACTTGTCGTTGGTTCTTGAGCTTGATCATAAGTAAACAACTAACTTATCAGCGATCATCATAATGACTGAACAGACTCAGAGCATTAATGATGAACAGTTTCGCTGAATGTTTAACTTAAAGAGCGAGAGTTCCTATCAGCGGTACTGGAAGATCTTAGTACTTATCAGCGATAGTGAAACTCTGATACATATTGTTTACTTACAATTTTCACTAAGTATAAGAGAGGGTCATTATCAAATCACTGAGGGTTTGGATCAACAACTTCCCTTTGTTTCTCCCCTTGATTCTCCCCCTCAGGATGATCTGATGAATCGTCAGAATCATCATCAGAGTCATCCTGAACCTTATCGGTTGTACCCTCTGCCCTGCATGTTGTATCAGGTTTCTTTGGTGGAACAGCCCCTGCAGCAATCATCTTTGCGCATAAGTCATCACAGAGGTCGAGCAGTGTTTCAACCTTTTCTTCTGCGTTGAAGCGCATTTTGCCGACCCTAGCTTGAAACTCTTTGACATAGTGTGCATTGGCAACGGTGAAAGCTTTGATGAATTCGGTCATCTGATCAAGTATTCCTTGGCCGAGTTCTGTCACTTGAGCTCTGGTCATGTAGTCAGAAGGCTTCATGGCCTGAGTATTTTTGGTTGTTTGTTCTTGAACTTCGTCTAAGGCTTTCTTCGGGTCTTCGGGTGTAAGTGCCTTAGATTTTGAGGATTGCTCTTTTAGTTGCAGAAGAAAGTGCTTGACAGAGTCTTTGAAGGCAGTGGTGGCGGCTTTTCCGAATTCAGCAGCTGCAGAGGTAGCAGTTGTAGTTGCAGTGGACTTCATCTGTGATAAGGCGTTTTGCACCTCTGTGGACAAGGTGTCCATTTTGGTGTTCAGATCAAGGATTGCCCTGGATGATGTTTCTGAAAAAGATTTGAAAGAGCTTTGCAACTCTTTCATTGTTTGTTTCACAGGGGTGACAAGGGTTTGGAACTCATCCCTTGATACATGTGAACTCGTTGTAACCTCTAGGGGAACACATTTGTCCCCAGAGTGAGTCTCTATTCATGAGACACCTTCTTTCGTCCCTGTTTTGATGTTGAGGACGGAAGGATTTCCTTCTAATCTTCGAGCAGAAGCATCTAGTGCTTCAGACTCTACAGAAGTTCTGAGAATGACATTGTCTAGATCCACTCCAGAGGTGGGTACTAGATTATCCTTCTGTTGACTCGAAGACTTTGATAAATCCCAAATCTCTAGCAATAAGATATGAATGTAGTGAGAGAGAATCTAGAGAGCAAATATGTCATCCATGTATTGATCTAAAAGATTTCAAAAGCTTTCTAACAAATGAACTAGACAAGCCTATTTATACCCATGACATACAAGGTATAAAGGCATTCACAATACTGTATAGACTCATACAGTACATTGACTTTACAGTAAATCTTGAATACAATAATGCTCTAACAATCTCCCCCTTTGGATTCAAGATTTAAAAAAATTGACAGCAGTCTTCAGCTCTTTGTAAAGTCAATCTTCTTCAACAGACACTTTATCAAACTATCTTCAAGCCTTGTACATGAAAACAGATCTTTACAGCTTTATCAATCGTTAACAAACAGTAACTTCTCGTATCCTTCTTGATGCAAGAACCTTAGTTCTCATATTAACTTTAAGAATCCGAAATCATCAATTCGGATGTAGACAGATCCGAAACCAACAATTCGGATGCTAGAGGATGCGAAATCAGCTCAATTCGGATCAAGTAGGATTCGAATTCAAGTAAGTTGGAATAAGAAGGGTCCGAAATCAGGGCAATTCGAATCATGAAGGATTCGAAATCACTCAATTCGAATCATGAAGGGTGCGAAATCAGGACAATTCGAATTATGAAGGGTTCGAAATCAGGGCAATTCGAATCATGAAGGATGCGAAACCATCTATATTTTTGAACTTTTAGGTGTAAGCGCATTCCGAGAACCACTCAGAACTAAGATAACCAAATTCAGCAATATTTAGACTTCACATGATCCTTCTCCCCTGATCTTCAGTCTTTGTTCACGAATCATTGACTTGAAAGCTCTTAGGCAGAGGAAACAAATTCCTCTTCAAGGATTTCTGTTGTGATCCAGGGCAATAGATCACTTACTACGGATGAATCCTTTAGAGAGGATTCCCCTGTAATGGTTTCCCCGGTTGTTAATGGTACAGAAGATGAAAGAATTTCCTCTGTCCAGATGGTTTGGGTTGGGGTCGAGCCGTGCTGGTCTATTTCAATATTGCCCTCTGCCACTAGACTGGCGGCAATAGAAGTGTGGGTTGCACTGGGAGTTGGTTTTGGTTGTGTGCCTCTATTAAACCAGGCATCTTTTCTTACTTCTGCTTATGTGAAGCATCCAACCACTTGTTCTCCATCTATGGTCTCAACCTCTGTTGTTACCTTATGGGTTGAGACTTCTACCCTAGTCTCTCCTTCTTCTGCTACCTCTTCTTCCCTTGGACCTAGGGAGTCATACATAGGATGAGATCCAAATAATTGTTGTACGTGGGGGTGCATAACCTGTGTACCGTCAGAGGCAGAGATTACTTGCTCTGGACTTCTTCTGTGAATATCAAGGCCAGGTTGAAGGAAAGGATTCTGCAGAACCTCTGGGGTCTCAGCCGGATTATCCCTTGGAGTTAGATCATCATCATCAAGATCAGAATCAACTCCAGAGATTATGAAGTCTGGATCTTCTGTGGCTTCTTCTGTTTCATGTGACAGAGCTTCTGCAGTCCATCCTGCAGTGTCAAAGGTGTTGGCAAATTCAGGACGTTGGAGGAAGTCTGAGAAATTCCCATGATGTGCATAACTGAGAGGATCGGGGGATTGCAGAGGTGATTTTTGGGTTTGTTCTTCTGTGACTTCCTCTGTCACCTGTTCCTCTACGTCTTTTGCTACTCCTTCCTCTGCAATTGTTTGCATAGGAGACAGATATTTCCCAGATTTCTTCTAGCTCTTTCTCCTCTTGGATTTAGGTGCCCCTTCCTCTGAGGCTTTGGATTTTCTCTTCTTTTTGTGCTTTGGAGGAGAGGGAGGTGCAGATGATCCAACCTCTGTTGCATGAGGTGGAGATTGTTGAGCTTCTGCAGAGGTGCCTTCTGAAGCTTTCCTTCTGTGCTCTTTCTTCTTCTTTGGAGAGGTGGCAGAGGATTTTCTCTTCTTAGCAGGGGAGAGAATTTCTTCCCTCTGAGCGTGAAAGTTGGCTTGTACAAGCTCATGTTTGGCCAAAGCTGCAGCCCATTGCTCATCTGTTATTTTTTCTACTACCCTAGATCCTAATGGGGCTCCTAGAGGCAGGGGTGTCATAGGACTCGGTTCTGGAGTCCTATGATTGCGTATGTATTCTAACTTAAGGGTTTCGTCGGTAGCATAGTCCAGAAGTAGCTTTGGCAGAGGTCTGCAGAATGGGTATTCAACTTCGTGCTCTGTTGGGGTGTTTTTGTTAAAGGGATATAGTCTGGCCGTCGGTCCATCCATTGGCCATTTTTATAGACGTAGCAGAGGCTCTAGTAGGACACCCAGGATTCGCTGATATTGCAGAGGAGCTAGAGCTTCTTTCGATCTTCCCTTGGCCTTTTGAGAAGAGATTTTTCTGTCAATGGTATTGACCATTTCCTGCATCATGATGGTGGAGTAGTCCAGAGGTAGATCATAATATACCCCGTACATTATGGTCAAGATCTGGTGAGAGGTTTGGTCTGGACTGCCCACTTTCCCTGTTAGGCATCTGTTAAGAATTGAAAAGAGGGTATTCCACAGAGGGGGAAGTCGATTTCTTCTGAAACTGTTCCTTTTTGTTAGGGTTGTGTTATACCACAACATTTCAACAAAACGGTAGAGCTCTTCGTCTGTTGGTTCCTCTGCATATGCCTTTATCCCAAGTAGACCTCTGGTGGGAAGACTGAACTCTAATGAGAACATTGTTCTGTTGAAATTGAGTTCAAGATGCTCGGATATTTCGGGTTTTGATATGTATCCTTTGATTTGTCTATCTTCAGAATCAAATCTGCTGCTTTGCCAGAATTGATTCAGGTATCTCGCCGGGATTTTGTTGACTGTTTTGGATAGAAGGGGGTAAAGGTAGTGGTTTTCCAAAATGTTAAGAAGGATGGCATTTGCTTTCCCAAATGCGGTTTTTGATGGTACCAGATAGTAGTTATTGGGTTTGAGAAGAAGAACACTTTCAAAATGTTCATTTGCGATGAAGTTTTTCTCGTGGGTAGTTGGAGAGAAATTAGCTTCATCGCTGGAGTTATCTTTTTCAAGGTCTGCGGCTATATTTGGATTTTGGGAATTCTCAGATTGAGCAGGTGAGTTTTCTTGAACAAGGGAGTCTTCAGGAATGTTGGAGGATGATGCCATTGTTGTTTATCTTGAAGAAAAGAATGAAAAATAGGTAGGTTGCAGGTTTTGCAAGGTTCGCCGGAGAAGAAGATGAGAGTTCGTAAATGTTTTATGAGGAGTGGTAACATGGGTTTTATAGTGAATGGAAACGGTTAGAATTCTGAAGAGGTAAATATATGGAAGTGAATAAAATTTGGAATCCGTACTTGAGTGTGAACGGCGGGTTCAACTTTCCAGGAGAACGTGTGCCATGTACGTCCAATGAAAATGTGACACGTCAGCAGTGTCAGAGCACGACTTGACGTCGTGCGCGGCCCATTAATGCTTGGCGCGTGTGTTTCTTTTCCTCCACATAATTTTCACTCACAGTAAAAGAGCCGTTACTGTTGCAGAAATTACCCAAGTTTGAAAATGACAGAAGCTTTGTAGTTTGAAAACTCTCTTTGTATCCTCTGTCGCTTGCACCTTTATCAAAAACGTTTGAAAAGCATTGGAGAGGATCGATAGATTTATAGAGTAGAAATTTCTTTCACAGAGGTTATGAAGCTCTGTCAGAGCCAGTAGAAGCTCTATGAGAGGAAATTTCTCATAACTAAAAATCTATTAAACTTTTTGATCATCCAAAGTTTTTACTGTTTTATAAACTGTTTTTTAGGACATATTTGAAATTTTTTGTCCTAGAAAACTGTTCTGGAAAAGTTTTTGTGCTTGATGCTCCTTTTTGAGTGTCTAGATTGGTTGACAGAGACTTTTTGATGGAATGAGCTCTTCATCCCAAAAGACCTTCTTCTGTAATCTTTTGTTCAAGTAAATCCTTACAGAGAACATTTGAGTTTGATCGGTAGAGTTTTTGTATGAGATTTGTAGTTTTATAGAGGATTCTGCATACAGAGGCTCTGTTGAGCTCAGTAGAAGCTCTATTACACTAAAAATCTCATAACAGAAGTCTCGTTAATCTTTTTGATCAAAACTTGTTTGGTATATTTTAAACAATGTTTCTAGGACATATTTAGAAATTTTTGTCCTAGAAAATTGTTCTAAAAAAGGATTTGTTTCGAGATACTTATCTTTTGGCTCTTTCTGTCTCGGCATTTTGCCTGATTTTTGTGAATCATGAGCGATCACTTCTCTTCTTTGGCTCCCCCTTGAATGATCAACTTCTGTAGATCATTTCAAGGTCTCCTTCTGCTCCCCCTTGATCTATGCTTGGGTCAAAATTTGATAAGTAATGCTTAAGGCATAGATCAAGATTTTCAGAGGTTCTGTAAGGACTGTCAGAGGTTCTGAGCAATCTTATAGAAGCTTTGTTGAGTATTGAACATTTGGTGATTGAGAATTTACATACAGAAATAAAATAAAATAAATAAAACGACAGAAACATGTATATACATATTTACAGAAGAATAAATTATACTTACAGAGGTTTTAACTCATGTTTATTATTCCCAACTTACCCACCAAGAAAAGAAATCTTTTCTCATCTAGTGCCTTGGTGAATAAGTCTCATCTAGTGCCTTGGTGAATAAGTCTGCAAGCTGGTACTCTGTAGATACGAAGTGCATTTTGATTGTCCCATATTCAACATGGTGTTTCAGAAAGTGGTAACGGATATCGATATGCTTTGTTTTTTAGTGCTGTACTGGATTGGCAGAGATGGCTATGGCGCTCTTTGAGTCATAGAAGATGGGAATCTTGAATATGATGTGGCCATAGTCCTTAAGCTGAGTTTTCATCCACAGAACCTGGGAGCAACAACTAGCAGCAGCAACGTATTCGGCTTCTGCTGTAGATGTGGATACGCAGTTCTGCTTCTTAGAGGTCCAGCTAACTAGTTTACCACCTAGGAATTGACAACTCCCAGAGGTACTCTTTATGTCGAGCTTGCATCCTCCATAATCTGAATCTGTATAAGCTTTAAGACCAAAACCAGAGTTCTTCGGATACCAGAGGCCAAGATTTTTGGTCCCTTTGAGGTATCTGAATATCCTCTTTACAACATTATAATGGGATTCCTTCGGGTTAGCTTGATATCTTGCACAGCGACATGTGGCATGCATTATGTCAGGTCTACTTGCAATTAAGTATAACAGATACCCAATCATCCCTCTGATGATTGTTTTACTTGGAGTCCTAGGAAGAAAGCTAATTCTCCCATCATACTCATTTCAAACTCACTCTGCATGAGTTTTTCAAACTTTTTGCACTCTTATGAATTTGTAGACCCAAAAATTATGTCGTCCACATATATTTGTACAAGCATAATTTCATCACTTTTCCGTTTATAAAACAAAGTGGTATCCGTTGTACCTCTGTCGTAACCATTACCGAGAAGAAAAGTAGAAAGTCTTTCGTACCATGCTCTTGGAGCCTGTTTTAGTCTATACAGAGCTTTGTCGAGGTACTACACGTATTTTGGGTACTTAGAGCTTTCAAACCCCGGTGGCTGTTGGACGTATACTTCTTCTTGGATTTCGCCATTTAGAAAAGCAGATTTTACGTCCATTTGAAATACTTTAAAACCTCTGTGGGCTGCAAAGGCTAAGAAGATTCTTATGGCATCGAGTCGTGCTACAGGGGCAAAAGTTTCATCGTAATCTATGCCTTCTTCTTGGCGATATCCCTTGGCCACCAATCTTGCTTTGTTTCTTATGACCACTCCTTCTTCATCCTTCTTATTTCTGAAACCCATTTAGTTCCTATGGCTTGTTTTCCTCATGGCAGAGGAACTAAAGTCCAGACTTTGTTTTGTTCAAACTGTAGGAGCTCTTCTTGCATAGCATCTACCCAGTTTGGGTCGTCAAGGGCTTCAAAGATCCTTTTTGGCTCGATCACACTAATAAAGTTTGTAAAGAAACAAAAGTTAGCAGTGGCAGATCTTGTTTTTACCTTTTCAGAAGGTTCGCCGATTATAAGACTTGGAGGATGGCTCTTTGTCCACTTTGTTGTTCTTGAGAGATGGTCATCGATTTCATCAAGTTGATCTTCAGAGGTTTCAATTTGTTGTTTTGGTGTAGCCTCTGTCGTATATTTTGCTTTCGTGCTTGATCCTACAGATTGTGGAATGATTGGAATGAGTGGCGGTGTTTGTTCCTCTTCAGAAGTATAGACCGAGTCTTCTTGTTCCTCTGTTATTGGTTCCTCTGTGATTTCTGGAGTTGGTTCTTCAGTAGCTTCTGTGGTTGTTTTCCTTGTTGTATCATCTTCTGTTGGCTTCCCCTCGGCATTTGCATCTGTATGATTTACAGAGGAAGATTAGTTGTTTAAGGGACCAGTTAGAGAGATACCTATTTCGTTCTGGCTGGCAGAAGATGGTTCTCCAGAGGCTCTGATGGCTCCAGCAGAGGGATCAATGTCGTCATGGAACATCTCTTGAAATAGAAGATTTAAGTCTTCTTCTCGTGTTTTTGAGATGCCAGAGGATTCCCCTTTTAGACCGAGTTCTGAATTGTTCAGAAGTCTTTTGGAAGGTGTCGTCAAAAGAAACATTTATGCTTTCTACGATCGTTCGAAACCGCAGAAGATAAACTCTGTAGGCTTTGGAAGTTGCAGAGTATCCTATGAACTTGCCTTCATCTGCCTTTACTTCAAACATTCCTCTTGCTTCTCTATCATTTAAGACGAAGCACTTGCATCCAAATACATGGAAGAATTTGATGTTTGGTCGTCTTTTGTTGATCAAATGATATGGTGTTTTGATATGTCTCTTTACGATGGTTGATCGATTTTAGGTATAGCAAGCGGTTGATACTGCTTCTGCCCAAAATGTCATTGGTAATCCACATGCGGTTAGCATAGTTCTAGCGGCTTCCACAAGCGTGCGATTCTTTCGTTCGACCACGCCATTCTGTTGTGGGGTGCGTGCAACAGAGAAGTTCTGTGAAATTCATTCTTCTGTAAGATAGGCTTCAATTACAGAGTTTTTGAATTCTGTGCCATTGTCGCTTCTCAGTTTCTGAATCCTGTACTCATATAGAACTTGGATTCTTTTGATTAAATTTATCAGAATGTTTGGAACATCTGATTTATTTCTGACAAATTCAACCCATGTAAATCTTGAGTATTCGTCGATCAAAACAAGTATATATTTTTTGCCACCTAGGCTCTGTGTAGCGATTGGACCGCAGAGTTCAACATGAAGCATGTATAGAGGCCTAGTGCAAGATATATCAGTTTTGCCTTTATGGGAAGCTCTTTTGAGTTTTCCCATTTCGCAGGCAGAGCACAAGTGATCTTTATTAAACTTAACATTTGGCAGACCTTTGACTAGATCAAGTTTTACAAGATTATCAAGAGTATGAAAGTTTAAATGGCAGAACCTGTTGTCCCATAACCAGGCTTCTTCGCTTTTGCATGCAACAAGGCAGATTTTGTCTTTCTTGTTCTTTGCATTTAAGTTCATGAGATATAGATCTCCTCTTCTTTCGGCTCGCAGAAGTTCAAGTCATGTGTCCTCGCTCTGTAGAGAGCAAAAGGTTCTTTCGAACATTACGTCGAATCCCGTATCGCAGAGTTGACTAACACTGAGAAGATTGTATTTAAGGCCATCCACATTTGCAACTTTGCATACGGTTATATTTTCCTTATTTATGACTCTGTAGCCTTTGATGTACCCCTTTTTATTGTCTCCAAAGGTCACAGATCCACCATCGTTCTTTTCTTTGTATGTTGATAGAAGACCTCTGTTGCCAGTCATGTGCCTCGAGCATCTGGAGTCTAGATACCAGATTGGCACATACTACTTCTGCAAGACAATTAGAGAGTTTTAGGTACCCATATCCACATGGGTTCAGTTCTGTCAGGGATCTTTGTTTTATCTTCTGTTGAAGAAGCATTTTGTTTCTTCTTACCCTTGGATTTATCATTTTCTTTAGGTACAGTAAGATGACAGTGTGGACTTTTGAAGTGTTGGTTTAATTTGAACATAAGATCAAAGCAATGACAGTATTGAATGTGCGAAGAGATTTGCTTGAATTTTCATTAAATACATTAAATGGGGGCACAGAGGCATTACAATTTATCCTAACATTAGAATTTCTATTACAAGAAGGTTCGTGTAGGCTAGATCGTTGTTTACAAAATCCTTTGTTGAGTGCGGCCTTCTGTGTTCCCCTTCTGTGGTGAACTTCTATAGATTTCACTGTCACAGAAGAAAAAGATTTCTTAATTTTAGTCCATTTACCCTTCTGTTGCCATGTTAGTTTTTCTTTAACAGGGTTTAAGGGTTTTAAAATCTTTGAACTTGTTGGAATTTGAGTGGACATTAACTTCTGTTGTTTGAAATTTTCAAGCTCAAGAGAGGTTTTGGCTTGTATACACATATTAAAAAAGTCTGGACAGATAGGAATTCCAGTGATTTTCTCTTTGGGAGGAATAGTTCTGTTAAGAACTTCAGAGGTTTGTTTAAAAACCTCTGTGTCACTAGGTCCGATCTCTGATTCGTCAGAGGATGAATCGTCCTCATATACAGAGGTTGAGTCACTTAGTTCTCTTTCGACAGAGGCTGGACTTTCAGAACATGTGCCATACTCACGTTCTTCCTTTTCTAAGGAACTATCTTCTAAGTTAACAGAAGTATCTGTTAATTTTTCTTCAGAGAGATCTTGATCGCTGGAAGATGTACAGAGGTTTTCTTCAGAGATAACAAGTTTTTCTTCTGTAATTTTTGGCTTGAACTCAGGTGCCTCTGCTGATAATTTCTTTTCAGAATTCATCATGCAGACAAATGCAACTTGTGTTTGAGTCTCGGGTTACCAAACTTGAAGATTCCTACCCGATCTTGAGTTTTCAGATGCCTCTTAGGTTTGGATTCTCTTTTGACAGAGATTGAAGATGACAAATCTGTGTTTTCAAACCACACATTTGTCATCTTCAGAGGTTTCCTCTTGTGAGGTTCCCCGGAGACTTTTTGCCTTTTACTTACAGAGAGAAGATTTGGAAATCCAGGTTTTCTTGTATCTCCTATGTGAAATAGAGATGACAGAGACTTGTTTCTTTTGGTTCCGGTATAGGGATCTATATCACAGAAGCTAATTCCCCGTCTCCCTATTTGTGTGTTTATTTTTTCGTACACCTTCTGAGCATCTTGAAATTTTTTAATTTGAAGATCTCTTCTGAGTAAATCTTGACAGAGGACTTCTCTTTCCTTTTGAAAATAATTTTTAAGAGCAAGGATGTTCATTCTGTCGCACTCAATGTCCATTAGTTCTTTAGACTTTGTTTTCAAGGAAGAATTAAGTTCAGAAATCTTTTCTTTTAAAGGATTTAACTTTTTGTTCCAGTCCATTTCAATTTCTTCTTTTTCTTTAAAGATTTTAGCTTTTTCTTGAGTGAGAAGTCTAGCTTCTCTCTCATAGAAGGTGAGCTTTTTCTGAATATCTTCACATGTCTTTTTAATTTCAGTGTATTCAATGTTAAGTTTAATCAAGTCATCTTCTGCAGTATTAGAGTTAGAAGTAGAAGTGGATACCTCACTGTCGGAGTCGGAGCTGACTTCTACCATGCCACAGAATAGAGCATTCTTTGTTTCGCCTTCGTCAGAGGATGTGTCTGACTCCCAGATTTCTTTGTTCACCATTAGTGACTTCTGAGCATAGTATTCAGCTTTCTTTTTGTAGAAAGTTGCATCCCTCTGAGGGAGATTTGACCTGCTCCTGCATTCGTTGGCAAAGTGACCTGGCTTTCCACAGTTGTAGCATCCTTAGTTCTGTGTGGAGTTTACAGCTCTGTCGTCTGACCTCTGTCGGTCCCCACTTTTTTCGGTTCGGCACTCATTTGCGTAGTGGCCTGGCATACCACATTTGTAACACTCTTGAATCTGTGGAGTGTTGCCAGTTTTGTCTTCCGACCTCTGTCGGTCATTTCCTCTCTCATTTCTTTCACTTGACCTCTGTCGGTCACCACTTCTGTCGTTTGACCCTTCTCTTTCTCGATTATCTCTTTCATATCGTTCATTACCAAATTTCTTCTGGTATCCTCTGCTGAATTCCCTAGTCAAGAGAGCTAGAGATTTAGCTATCGAGGCCAATGTCGTTTCTTCTTCTGCTGCTACTTCCTCTTCTTCTTCACTTTCCACCATCATGTTTTTCTTCTTCTTCTCCTTTCTTTCCTTTATTGCTTTCTCTTTCTTTGGTTTCTCTCTAGCCTCTGTAGTCTTACCAACCAATGCAAGAGGTGAAATGATCTGGGCTTTTGCTTGTGCTACCTGAGGCTCTTGTGCTGCTAATGTTCCATAGAGGTCTGATAGGGTCCAGGAATCTAAGTCTTGATTTGTTTGTAGAGACATAGATAACTGAAGCCATTCTTCATTTAGGGACTTCAGGAACATAACGTTGTTTTCTTCAGAGGTTCTGTGGATGCCGAACTTCTTGCACTTGTTTATTAGAGAGTTGAACCTAACATACGTAGTTTGCAGAGATTCGGTTGGCAGAGCTTTAAAGGCATAGTATTCATTTATGTATTGAGCTCTGCGGTTCTTTTGGGTTTTGACTCCTCCTTCTAGTTGTTTTTCCAGTTCTTTCCATAGATCATATGCAGATTCACATGCATCCATGGACTGGATAAGGTCATTTGGGATGGCCATGATCAGAATTCTCTTAGTTTTCTGAGCAACTTTGTATTTAGCCCAATCAGAATCAGACCAATTTTCTTGGATCTTTGGTTTCGTGTGTTCTGGAATTTCAGGTGTGTCGTCTGCGCTAGGAACACGAGGTACAGTTATCATGGGAATGAAAGGAGGGTTACGTATATAATAAACCAATTCTTTGTCAGTACCCTCAAAGAAGTAAATCATTTGAATCTTCCATTGAGGGTATTCTTCTCTAAGAAGAGTGGGAGGTTTGGTTAAGGAACCAACAGAGAGGAAGTTGTTTGTATTTGTCATTTTTAGAGAGATAAATTATCCAGAAAAAGGGTTTTAACAGCAGATTTTCAGAGTATGAAGTGGATGCTTCGTATGAAGTTTTTAAGCTTAAAAGCTTTAAGCTGAGCACTAAAATGGTGTTTTTAACCAGAATAACAGATTCTATAAGTTTACCAAAGTTCGAATGAATCGAAAATGGCAGAAAAACAGAAACTGTTTGAATAATATGAAGAATAGGTTAAAAATCCAAGTTTCTACCAAAGATCATAGTTTTAGAGTGGATCCCTTGATATTAAAAATCAAGGTTTGCTCTAATACCAATTGTTGGTTCCTGTTTTCTTAACAATGATCTTAACTTTCAGTTAGTTCAGATTTAGATATGGTGCGGAAGCGTATTTAAGAACTGAAAGATAATGTAAGGTAGAAGAACACACAATATCAAATAAACAGTATGTAAGAACAGATGAATATCTCCAAGATTACTGTATTTGATATATATAAAGAAACACCAAGAACTTCAAAGGATTAACAAGAAATATGTAGTTAATGATGTGTGTGAGAAGTGCAAAGCTTAATGATATATGTGTATTTTCGTGGTATTAAGCTTAATAGAAGAGTTCACATGAACCTTCTATTTATACTACTTCTAAAAGGGACAATAAGGACTGAAGGTACAAAGACACTGTTCTGGAACAGTAGCTGGAAGGTACAAAACACTATTCTGGAACTGTTGTAGATACAACGTTCATTAAATGCTCCGTATTCAGCTTGAGGCGGAAACCTATCAGAGTTTGACACGTGGAGTTGTCAGGTCACGCCTTTGTACGATTGTTCTTTAGAACCTTCGAATGGTATGTATTGTAAAAAGCATGTCCGTCCTTGTTAAGATCTTTTGCGTAGATCTTCTTTTTGCCACAGAAGCTCTGTCAAGTATGACATAGGCTCTGTGGTCTTGTCCGCTTTGAAATGTCTTCTGTTGCTTCTTTTACTTTGGTCTTCTTGGTTAACTCTGCAGAGCCTCTGTCGAAGACTTCTGTCTTCTCGGTTACTTGGCTACTCGGCAGAGCCTCTGTCGAACACTTCTATACTTGGCCTATTTTTCACTACTTTCATAAACAGAAAGATTGGAGCTAACACACCACATAAGGTACATTCCACGTTCCAAAAGATGAGTGGAATGCATGTCCATGTCATTTTGCTTTAACATGCTTTTGACCGCATGTGTACAATAAGTCTAGGTTGTTGGTAAGCACGATTGGGAACAGAAAAGCAATCAAACAATGTACCTTCGTCCTTTTCTGCAAGAGAGTAAGATAAATAAGTCTTGATGTGCAACACTCTTTGATCAACGATAGGTTTGAATTTTTGAGAGTTCTTCACCTATCGTTAAGTCTTGGTAAGACTTTACACTTGATGTAGATGGTCTTTGTATCACCGAATGCTGCTTTAGATCATGAGTAGACATGTCGTATATTCAATTACTTCTTCGACATCGTTGAAGGTTTCTTTGGTGTGACCTTTGTATTGAGAAATACTTAAGTTATTCTGTTACAGTACAAGTTTAGCGATCACTGAACAAACCTAGTGCTAATCGCTTAAACAAATACAATTGATGTAAAACAGACTTAAATAAATTTCACGAAGTACAAGTATCATCATCAAATCACTGAGTGAGTTTGGATCAACAACTTGAGTGGTAGTAGGTTTGGATTCTTGACTTTCGGGATGGCAGTCGTTGTAGCAAGAGCTCTAGAGTAGGTAAACTTTATGTAGCATCATTTTTCACTAAGGCTTTCGTTTTGGGCTCTATTGGATATAAGAGTAAAAAGTAAGTTATTTCATGAAAGGTTTTCGATAGCAACTATGTCTTTGTTCCTACTATTTGAGGTGGTCTTTTGAAAACATCTAGTGATGATGTTATAACATTTGTTTAGACAAAAGCGATAGCTTATTCAAAAGAGTGTTTTTTACAAGATCTTTTCCACATCTTACGATCACCGCTTTTGTAACAACCCACCATAAACATGCAACATATAACACAATATACATATAAACGTGTATAACAAGAGATACATATTATATCACATATAGTCTTCTAGTCCAAAATTGTACATTACAAAATTCCAGTACAATCTTTTTGCCAATTTACAAAGTTACAAACTAAACAAAATTGTTCATACAAAACGATTCATAACAGCTTCCATAACCACAAAGTATCCATAAAACATTACATCTTATTTTTTCCTTTATCCCTATTTGCTCCTTGACCTGAAATACATATTTTGAAAACAAATGACGGTTAGACCAATTGGTCTAAGTGATAAACTCCCTGTCAGTTTAATAAACATATTATAAAAATATTAATACACAACAATAATCACCACGTCAACTTTGACTCTTATGCACTGTGTACGAATCTCTCCGTTGGTCATTATTACCGACACATGGCCATACAATTAGTTGATAGCGCTAAGTCAACTACTTAATTTACTCCACTGTATCTAAAATACAGCCAACTTCGCTGACCTTCAGGTACAGCCAACTCCACTGGTCCATAAGTCCGACCAAATTACAAAAGTGTAGTGTAATACTCGTATATAGAGAATATATGTCAATAATTCAACTTGCACATAAATTCCACATCGTTACACTACAAATCATAAATTATCTGCTTTATTAGTATTCACTTGATTAGTATTACAGTTCGAAAATAGTTAAAGTAAAACTCACTTGATTGGAATAACGCTACTTCCACTTCCTCTTTAAAATTCGCAAGAACATACTTCCAAATAAGCTTCACAGAATCTGAATTAATCCAATACAGATAAAAATTTACCATCTAATCATATAGAACTCTTTAGCAGGCTAATAATCCTAAATAAACCTAAAATACGTTTTTTAAGCTTAATGTCAACTACTGCTTCAAATTCGAAACCACAGACCTAAAATCTAAATAACATGATTTTTCTTGTTATAGCGCATCCGGGAACTCTCAAATTCTATGGTAAAACTCATTTGGAAATCACCCATTTCCCGGATACAAAACCAATCAGAAATCACTAATACCGGATACAAACCTAACCGAGAATCACCCAAAATCCAGAAGAAACCCAACCGGGAATCATCCTATACCCTGATGCAACACATTCGAGAATTACTCGATATCCGGACACATCCCAATCGAGAATTGCTCAATACCCGAACATGACTCAACCGGGAATTGCCTATTTCCCGAACACACTTGATCGAGAATTGTTTATTTCCCGAACGAACGTTCGAACTCAGAATCAACATAATCAAACTAAAATTCAAAAATTGAAACTTCTAAACCGATAGAAATCTGCTACAATCTAATATGAACACAACTTGAAAATAAACATACCTTAGAACTGATAGAAATCAAACCTAAACTTTGAAAGCAATGGACTTCTTCTTCTGCTCTTTCTTCTCTCAGGCACACACATATCACAAAGTTGAGACCGACTTATGAAAATCAAAAGAAGGTGACATCCTTTTTATAAGAAGTCAGAATTGCAAATACGGGTTCCAACTATACTGGAATGGCACTAACACCTTTGGACTTATAAAACCAAATCAAACTTACCCTAAACTTAGAAAACATAAATAAATAGATAAAAAGATAATTAACTAACTTACCCGGGTGATTTCATTATCTCCCCCTTAGAAGAATTCCGTCCTGGAATTCGGTTAGGCAAAAAGGTGCGGATACTTTGCTCTCATTTCAGTTTCTGGCTCCTATGTAGAATCCTGAACCTTGTGATAACGCCATTGGACTTTTACTACTTTAATCTCCTTGTTTTGAAGAAGCTTGACTTTCTGATCAATGATTGCTTTCGACTCCTCTGTAAATGACAGTTTCTCATCTATCTGAATTTGGCAAAGGTACCACTTCTTCTGGAGTAACTAAACACTTTCTTAGATTTGATACACGGAAATTATTATGAATACTGCTTAATTCTGACAGACGTTCCAGTCTATAAGCTACTTTTCCGACCTTTTCTGTGATTGCAAATGGTCCAATGTATCTTGGGCTTAGTTTTCCTCGCTTCCCAAACCGGACGACCCCTTTCCTTGGTAAGACTTTCAAAATAACCCAATCTCCAACCTGGTATTCTAATGGCTTTCAACGTCGGTCAGCGTAACTTTTCTGGCGATCTTGGGACACCTTCAATCAGTGGCGGATCCAGGATTTTTCCTGGTGGGGGCACCTTTAAGGTAGCTTAAATGCCCGTAAAGTTGTCCGATGTATTTTAGCCTGAATCCAACGTTTCGAGGTCTTTTTAAAGTTTTGATGGTTGATTTTCAGGGATTTTTAAGTTTTTTTGTCGATTTCGAGGGACTTTTTTGGTTTTTTAGTCGAGTTTAAGAGTTTGTTTTGTTTTTTTGGTTGATTTCGAGACATTTTTTTGGTTGATGGGGTCCCGGACGAAAATTTACTAGTGGCATTAAGGTAGAATGCTAAAAAATCCGAATATTTACCCTACAAATTTCATTTTTTCCTTTTTCATGGGCCCATCCCCCCCCCCCCCCACTAACCTTCATGTAAGTCCGCCCCTGCCTTCAGTCTTTCACGGAATTGACAAATTTTGCCGGCTGTCAGTTGAACTATTTCCGGTCTGGCTAATTGTTTTCCCCAACTACATTCCAACACAAAGGAGTTCGGCATTATCGCCCATACAAAACTTCAAAAGGTGCTTCTTGTATGCTCGAATGATAACTGTTGTTATAAGCAAATTCAATCAGAGGCAAATATTTTTCCCACGATCCTCCAAAATCAACAATACAGGCTCGCAAAATATCCTCTAAAGTTTGAATCATTCGTTCATTTTGACCGTCGGTTTGAGGATGATAAGCAGTACTTAGCTTTATCTGTGACCCCATTTCTCTTTGAAAACTTTTCCAGATCATAGAAGTGAAACGACTACCACGATCAGAAACAATTGACAATGGAACTCCATGTTGAGTCACTATTTTGTCAATGTACAATTTGGCCAGTCTTTCTAGTGAAAATGTTTCTTTTATTGGTAGAAAGTGCGCAGACTTTGACAACCTATCAACGATCACCTAAATAGCATCAAACCCCTTTGGAGTCTTTGGTAACTTCATAATAATGTCCATAGTGATGTGATCCTACTTCCACGCGAGTATTTCTAAAGGTCGTAACTGAGCAAAAGGTTTTTGGTGTTGAATCTCTACTTTCAAACAAGTGAGACAATGATCCACATATCGAGCAATATCTTTCTTCATTCCTGGCCACCAGTAGAATTGTCGTAAGTCCCTATACATCTTATTAGTGCCCGGATGAATAGAAAAACGAAACTGGTGAGCTTCTTTTAGTACCCGATCACGCAGATTACCTAGACGAGTTATCCATATTCTATTTTCAAAGCATAGCAAGCCACGATCATCTTTGAGAAGTAAAGAGAATATGCCTGTCAAACGTTCTTGTTTCAAGTGCTCTTATTTAAAAGCTTCTAATTGACATTTCTTCACTTCTTAGTAGACGTTGGGTAAGAGTTCGGCTCGTAATGCAATGACTTTAATTGTTCCACTCTTTTCCTAGTGGCTCAGTGCATCAGCTACTATGTTTGCTTTTCCCGGATGATACAAAAATTCACAGTCGTATTTGTTTACCAGTTCCAACCATCTTCTTTGCCTCATATTTAATTCTCGCTGATTGAAAATATGTTGGTGACTCTTATGATCGGTATAAATCTGACACTTAGTACCGTATAAATAGTGCCTCCAAATCTTTAAAAGCAAAAACAACGGCGGCTAAGCAATAACCTTTCCACGTTGCATCAATACACATCCCAACCCCAATTTTGAAGCATCGCTATAAACAACAGAATCATTTGAAACCTTCAGGTAATGACAAAATTGGTGTGGTACAAAGTTTTTCTTTCAAAATTCTAAAAGCTTCATCTTGCTCTTCTTTCCATTTGTACTTCATATTCTTTCTAGTTAATTTAGTTTGGGATGTAGCAATGCGAGAAAAATCTTGTATAAACTTCTCATAGTAGCCGGCTAAATCAAGAAAACTTTTTACTTCTGTTGGTATTCTAGGCGGTTCCCACTTTTCAATCGCTTCTATTTTAGCTGGATCAACTTGAATTCCCTTCCGAGAAACGATGTGTCAAAGAAATTGAACTTCCCGCAACCAGAACTCACATTTGGAAAACTTGGCGTATAACTATTCCTTCTTCAATAATTCTAGAATCAGACGAAGATGATTTGCATGCTCCTCTTCTGATCGGGAATAAATAATGATATCATCGATAAATACAATAACAAATTTATCGAGATATGGTTTTCATATCCAATTCATCAATTACATAAAAGCAGCTGGTGCATTTGTCAGTCCAAAAGGCAGTACCAGAAATTCGTAATGGCCATATCTTGTGTGGAAAGCAGTTTTCAGAACATCTTCTTCTCTAACCTTTAACTGTTGATAACCTGATCTTAAATCAATCTTGGATAAATAACTAGCTCCAACTAATTGAGCGAAGAGGTCATCAATCGTAGGGAGCGGATACTTATTCTTGACCGTAAGCTTATTCAGTTCCCGATAATAGCTGCACATTCTTATTGACCCATTTTTCTTTTTCACGAATAGAACTGGTGCACCCCACGGTGAAGTACTTGGTCTAATGAAGCCTTATCCAAAATATCTTGTAGTTGACTCATCATTTCTTTCACTTCTGAAGGTGCCTACGATACGGTGTACGAGCAATAGGAGTGGCCCCGGGTGTCAAATTGATACTAAGGTCTATTTGCCTATCGGGAGGAAGACTAGTTAAATATTCAGGATAAACTTCCGGAAACTCACTAACAATTGCAATATTTTCAAGCTTATCCTTCTCTTGCTTAGTATGTATCACGTAAGCTAAGTAACTCTAGCAACCTTTAATAACACATGGGCTTTCAACATTGAAATTAGGCAAAATTGACGATTTCTAAGATCGCCATACATTACCACCGCTCCTTTATCAGGTAAGACAACATTAATCAACTTCTTATTGCAAACAATACTAGCCTGGTTCTCTGCTTCATTCCTACTACCACGTTGAATTCATTCAAGGCCATTGGAAATAACTCAATTGGTGCCCCGCACCCATCTATATCTATATAGCAACTATCAAATACTTCTCTAACCGATACTTGATTATCTTTGCAGTCTCTACCATTAAAGCAAAATCCAAAACTTTTGGCTTTACGTTCAAACATGTAACAAAAGAAGGAGACACATATGATTTGTTGTACCGGAGTCAAATAGCACTTTAGCACGTATAGAGTTTATCAAAAATGTACCTGTTACTACATCGGGAGTTTCTTCGGCCTCCCTTGCAGTCATTTGAAAAGTACGACCCCTTTATCTTGGTGGTTCGGGTCTTTGTGTTTCTCCTGGCCTATTACCTGACTTCTCCCCAGCATACTACCCCCTCGACCTTCCCATTGAGGACAATCATATTGAATGTGGTCTGGAGAATTGCAATAAACACAAAACCGAGTCACCCTTCAATCCTTGGCAATGTGACATGACTTTCCACACTTGTAACAGGTTCTAGAATCAACATAACACTCTCCCTGATGAATGCGATTACATTTGGGGCATGACCTTTCAGTTTGTCTGAAAGGCGAACGATTGTTAAACATAAGAAATCTGGACTCTTTTGGATCAACATTTGTTCCTTCCCATTTTCTTTTCCCGAAATGCTTTTCTCTGTTATCCCTTCCTTGGTCTCGTTCAACCGTTTTTGCAGCGTAAGTGCAGCAGAAAAAAGTATCTGGTCCCTTAGGAATGGCCAGTCCTCTGATCTCAGAATTTAGTCCAAAAATAAATCTTTCCATTTTGAGAGCTTCTGTAGCAACATAATATTAAGTGAAACGGGATTTTTCTAGTAATAGAGCGGTATAATCTCGGACAGACAAACTTCCCTGCTTTACGTTCATGAACTCTTCTTCCAATTCTCTAACCGCGGCTTGAGGACAAAATTGTCTTTTAAAAGGTTTTGTAAAATCTTCCCACGAAAAGGTTGTATAAACGTCCGACCCTTCGGATGAAACTAAAGCTTCCCACCAATAAGAAGCATTTGACTCAAGCATAGTTATTCCAAATAGCACCCGATCTTCGTCAGCATATTTGCTGGTTTTGAAAATAGCTTCGATCTCTGTCAACAACCGCATGGCCTTAACCGAATCTCCTTCATCCGAGTATGTGGGAGGTTTGTAAGAGGAGGTTTGTAAGACAAAATAAAATTGAAACCACATTTCTTTGGCACTGGTAAGACAATAGGTGGAATAATTGTTTCTGTTTCCATATTAGGATCAAGTTCTTCTGCTTCCCCAGTTTCAGTGTGATGGGGTGTCCAAATATGGCATGTAAATTTTCTTGTAATCTCTTCATTTCGCTGCCAAATTAGCTCTAGTAACATATTCAATGTCTTGGGATTGACCTTTACCTCTAGGTCTACCCCTACCTCGTTCCCCACTTCTTCATCGTGTTCCGGTCGTCATTTCGTGTATATCCCATGTTCTTGCATTAGTTCTATCAGGATTTCCTTCTTTGTCTCTATCCATTCATCAGGAACCACTTGCCATTATGTTGATTTTCAACAATGTTAATATACACATAAGCACATACCCAAATAATAAGGTATTCCAGTTCAAACATGTACCTGTAAGCTCATAATTACACTGACCAGATGTAATTTTGAACTTACCTTACATGATGTTCATTCAACCTATTATATTTATTATCCCAAAGGTTCTAAAATAATAGGGGCATCCTACTTCACAAGTAGTTTAAGTCTAGGTATGGATCCGGATACCTAAATCCCTTAAACTTAAGCTCTGATACCAACTGTAACAACCCACCATAAACATGCAACATATAGCACAATACATATACAAACGTGTATAACAAAAGATACATATTATATCACATATAGTCTTCTAGTCCAAAACTTTACATTTCAAAATTCTAGTACAAAATTTTTGCCAATTTACAAAGTTACAAACTAAACAAAACTGTTCATACAAAACGATTCATAACAACTTCCATAACCACAAAGACTCTATAAAAACATTACATCTTATCTTTTCCTTTATCCTTATTTTCTCTGTAGCCTGGAATACATATTTTAAAAACAAATGAGGGTTAAACCAGTTGGTCTAAGTGAGAAATTTCGTGTCAGTTTAATAAACATATTATGAAAATATTAATATACAACAGTAATCACCACATCAACTTTGACTCTTATGCACCGTGTACGAATCTTTCCGTTGGTCCTTAATACCAACACATGGCCATACAATTAGTTGACAACGCTAAGTCAACTAATTAATTTACTCCACTATATCTAAAATACAACCAACTCCGCTGACCTTGAAGTACAGCCAACTCCGCCAATCCATAAGTCCGGCCAAATTACAAAAGTGTAGTGCAATACTCAAATATAGAGAATACATGTCAATAATTCAACTTGCACATAAATTCCACATCGTTACACTACAAATGATATATTATCTTCTTTATAAGTATTCCAGTTCGAAAATAGTTAAAGTGAAACTCACTTGGAATAACACTACTTGCACTTCCTCTTAAAATTCGCAAGAACTTTACTTCCCAACAGGCTTCACGGAATCTGAATTAATCAAATACAAATACCAATTTACGATCTAATCATATAGAACTCTTTAGTAGGCTAAGAACCCTAAATAAACCTAAAATACCCTTTTTAAGCTTAAGGTCAAACTACTGCTTCAAATTCGAAACCAAAGACCTAAAATCCAAATAACATGATTTTTCTTGTTAACGCTCATCCGAGAACTCTTAAATTCCCGGGTAAAACTCATCCAGAAATCACCCATTTTCCTAATATAAAACCAATCGGAAATCACTAATACCCGGATACAAACCTACCGGGAATCACCCACAATCCGAAAGAAACCCAACCGGTAACCATCCTATACTTGGATCCAACCCATTTGGGATTACCCGGTATCCTGACACATCCCATTCGGGAATTGCTCAATACCCGGTCATGACTCAACCGGGAATTGCCTATTTCCCGAACACACTTCGGGATTGCTTATTTCCCGGACAAACCTTCGAACTCAGAATCAACAGAATCAAACTAAAAATCAAAAAATTGAAACTTCTAAACCGATAGAAATCTGCTACAATCTAATACGAACACGATTAGAAAAGAAACATACCTTAAAATTGATAGAAATCAAACCTAACCTTAGAAATTGATGGACTTCTTCTCCTGCTCTTTCTTCTCTCAGGCAGACACACACATCACAAACTTGAGACCGACTTATGAAAATTAAAAGGAGGTAACATCCTTTTTATAAGAAGTTAGAATTGCAAATAGGGGTTCAACTATACTAAAATGACACTAACACCCTTGGACTTATAAAACCTAAACAAACTTACCCTAAACTTAGAAAACATAAATAAATAAATAACTTACCTGGATCATTACAACTTTCACATGTTCTTTCCAACTATTCTTAGGTGTTTCTGTGTCATTAGGAAGAGTTCCACTACGTCTGTTTCTCAAACTGTAACACCTCGAAATTTCAATTTTTGTTGTACATTTTGGGAGAACTTTAAATAATGAGAAAGTGTTATTTTAGACAAAATGTACAATTTATATGTTGAAGGGTCAAAATGTCATTGACAAAAGTGCTAAGCAATTTGTGGATTTAAGGAACTTTTGGGGTGAGTTTTGTTAATTGTTGAAATAGTGGTATAAAATCTCAAGGTCGGTTGAAATTAAGGATAGCCCTCATTTTCAATTCTCTTGAGTCGGTTTAGAGAAGTGCAGGCAGAAAGAAAGAAGTTCTCAGTTTCATTCGGTAAGAAAAGCTAACTACAATTTCATTTCTCCTTCAAATCGATTGTTTAAGATGGATGTTTATGAGCCAATCTATCTCTTGAATTAGGTTATTGAATTGTTGGAGTGGCAAATTGGAAATCAAGGTTTTGTTTGAAGTCGACTTCTGTCCAGGTGAGTTCATCTCCTTTCTAAATAATTAAAGCTGAAATTGAATGAAATATGTGGTTGTAAATGGTCTAAGTGTTTTAGAAAATTTGTACTGATATGAAGTTGATGGAGAATAGGATTGAGGTGAGTTTTTAAGAGTAAAATCGATGTCCAGATCGAAGTTACCGGATGAAATGTAGTATCCGGTAAACTCCTGTTCGATGGTGTCCAGACAAAGTATAGTATCTGGTATGTATTATTTCTTGTAGTATCTGGTAAAGAGGTAGTTTCCGGACAGATAGGTTACCGGATGTTACCCGGATTACTTTGGTATCCGGACATCATCCGGATTGTATGTGTTTCTGGTAAGTTGTGTTTTCCGATAATTGTTTTGGACTGTTCCCGGATTCTAATGGTTTCCGGGTATGAGTTTCATACAATTTGTCCGGATAGTCTAGGTGTCCGGATATTTCTGTTATCCGGTAAGTTCTGATTTTCCGGATACTTTTGAGTTTCCGGTAACTAAAGAGTTCATGGTAACTTTTGACAGGGAATGTTTTATTAATTGAAATTCAATCCTAGCAGTATGAACATACTTATAAATAGATTTTGGTTTGTTATGATTTGATATATGAATTAGTTTGATACAATGCATGTATGCTAGAAAGTGTAATGGATCCATAGGCACTAGCATTATAATTGATAAATGTGGAATGAGCAAGGGATGATTGCTATCCTCATTTATATTTGATAATGTGGAATGGGCAAGGGATGATTGCTATTCCCATTATAGGTGAAACCGGTGAAGTAGGCAAGGTATAATTACTATTTCCGTTTCATGTTGAGAGATGAGAAATAGGCAAGGTATGATTGCTATTTCCACTTTCATTTGGGAGATTAGGAATAGGCAAGGTATAATTGCTATTTCTACTTCCATTCCAAGAAATAGGCAAGGTATAATTGTAATTTATTGGATATGAGCTGTAATCTAGAATACGTGGAGATTCGTAGTGGCGCTCTAGAACATGAGACTATGACTACTTAGTGTTAGTCATACTCATGCAATCGGGTATGATTCCCGTCATCGAAAGATGTTATGTGTACGGTAAAAAAGATGACAATCAGGTTTGTTTATATACTTTGTTTACAATTGGATTACAAAGCTTATGAAGTTTTAATTTGAAAACTGGACGTTCTCACTAGGCGTAAGCCTAATCTTTTCAAATTAAATTTTCTTACCAAGTACTAGCTCGGGGAAGTTATAAAGGGAGGAGTGATGAATGGAAACATAATTCTACTTTTGGTGATGATATGGAGAAGTTAGCGTATACGAAGATGTTTTGATGAATGACCTAAACAACCAGCATAATCTGATCTTAGTGTTAAGGATTAGATTAGCAGGTTGTTTTGATAGTTCAAATTGTATATGTGAACCTTCATAGTTAATTCTCCATTTATGTATAAAAGTTTGGACAAAATTGTGGTTAACTCTGATAAATTTGAAGGTTTAAGTTCGTTGTGATTTTTTAGACGTTTCACAAACCACGAACAAATTGTCGAAATTAGCTTTCAAGATTTATTGTAGCTACTTATATGTGATTTATAATACTTTTCATCGATGTTTACAAAGATTTGGATGTGTCTAGTTACAAATGGGCTTGGTTACTTAAAAAAAACAGTATATAATTAGACTGATGTTGGTGAAAAGTCGAAGTAATGGTTATAAAAAACCACTTTGATGTTGTTGCCGAAAATCTTGGGGTCCTTGTGATTTACTACACTGTGGGCTCAAGGTCATACTATTCTATAAAAATTTAGCTCTTACGTCTACCATGCATTATAAGTTTAAGAATAGGTACCTCGCCCATGGGTCACAATCGAGCTACAGTGGGTTAGATACACATTGCTCAAATGGATAGTCTTCTCCAAATAACTAGTACACTACAATACTAATAGTAGGATTTGATTTTGTAGCGACATACTTCACCCCTAGGATAACTTTATTTACCGTTGATTAAGTTTGCATATTGATCGCATTTCAATTGAATACAAGATATATATATATACTACTTATATATGCATTTATACATAAAGTCTTAATTACAACCTTTTAAGCACAAGGTACCTCCATTTAAAGCATAAAACTTGAAAAACTCTTAATTACTATCTTTTATGCATAATGTACAACTCTTGATGCACACAATTTAAAACCGGCCAAATTAAGGGTGTTTGGGATTGCTTACTTTTTTGACTTATTTGCTTATTGCTTTTCCTCAACGCAAATAAGCTATTTTTAGTGTTTTGATTGGAAAAAAGAAAAGTGCTTATGACTTTTCCCCACCACAAATAAGTTGTTTTTGATAAGTTAATTCATTCTAACTTATTTGAAACTGCTTATAACTTATTTGTCTAATTTACATTTTTACCCCCAACTCATTTTTAGCACGACATAAGTTGATAAACACTTTTAAAAATAAGCATAAGTTGTTTTAAATAAGCAATCCCAAACACCCCCTAAAATGAGTGTACCTCTGGCGGTCCGGCCCATGCTTTCTGGTTCAACCTTCATACCTCCATCCCTTGTACCTCTGGCCATTCGAGAGTACCTCTTCACGTCTCATACAATACCAAACGTACGCTTCTACCTCTCTACTTTGCATATAAATACTGTGAGATGGAGAAAAGATCAGAGTAAACAATCCAAGCGGAGGGTTTTACAATCCAATATATTTCCTCTTTTTGCTGCTCCACAAATCCTAGGTAGTCCTCTGTCTCAAATCCACTCTCAACTCTAGGGTTTCATCAATCTATAAGACACGGTCCATAAATCCTTCTTTTTATCTTCTGTTTGTTGTTAATTATGAAATTAGACAAATTCTGTGATTCCCTTCTATTTTGTGTGTTTTTCATTAGATTTAGAAGGAGATAAGTTTTATAAATGTCAATGATGTTATTCGCTTTAACTGGATTCACATCTGAATATTGAAAACGAACTCTCCATGAAACCAAGTTCTTGAATTTTGTACATTTAAGTTGGAAATATGTCATATGTGGATGTTAAGTTTGTGATGTAGAATCCATGTAAATTTTGAATCTAGGAAGTAACTTCAAAAGCTAGAATGTACTAAATTTTGAGTTTTTAATGGCGAACTTGATGATGTTGTTTATCAAGACTACAACTTGAATTTTTTCAAATAATCTGAATCTACAACATTTCTCTCAATTTTGGTTTCATAGTTATTCCAGTTGGGCTACTCTTAAACTCACTTTTGTGAATCAGTGAATACGGACACCATTTTGGATTCACTAGAAAAGATCATTCGAGCACCCGCAGAAGCGTAATTCAACCCATGTTACATTTAAGTTGGAAATATGTTGATGTTTAGTATGTTGCTCTAAAAATGTGATCAACTCTTTTGGGATATGTTCCTTCTACATCATCCATTATTCGTGTGTGTATATATATTTGAATAATGAGTTTGAGTATGTTTGTATGTGTGTTATATTGCAACCAGAGGAAGAGACAGTGAAGAGACCACAAATCACATCTTATCGGTGCTTGTAAGGTACATGGAAACAGTAAGTTGTTTAATTATGTAACCCAGAAAGTATTAGCTCAAGAACCATCAAATCCTAGCTATTTGACACTAATTACAAATTTGAGTTCATCAATTGGAATCTTTAAATGGTCATTTGTCGCCAGACTGTGATTTGAAGTGTGGGTTTAGTCTAGATCTGGTAAGCACTTACCCGATAAGTGTTCAGTAAATGGCCCCACAGTGTAAGTTATGGCTTGAGTAGTAAAATGCACTTATTCAGAGGGGTGAAGGGGAGGCTTAATGTTCATTTGGTAGCCATACACGAGATAAAGTTGGTTGGTTGAAGTCTATTGATCATACTATGTTTGTAACAACCACCAGATCGATATGTATCGATAGGATTTCTGATGTTTCGTTTCTAAGAATTTGTATATGTTTTTAGTCAAATTGGTTATAGTTCCAAAAGAAATTATTTTATTGAATTTAGTATTTGTTGTTGTTCTTCAAGATTCAAGCAACATCGACAAATTCAAGAAGCTTCCAAGGTTGATTTACGATATTATTTGTGGGTTTTGTAATCTCCTTTATTGTCTCTCTACTTATGGTAGAGAGTGAGCAACTTTAACTTCAATTTTTATGGGGTGCAGTGCAGTAGGGAATTTGGGACCTGTAGTGAACTATTAGTGTAAAGAGATGCTATTTGAGTATTGTTGTTAAAAGATTTATATGTTGATAGAGCACACTCCTTAAGTTGGATTTGGTTAAGCTTTCCTACCAGCAACTGTTGCAGACACATGTTTAGTGTAAGTTACTTTTCATTGACTTGTTTCCATGTTTTTTCGACCTGTTTAACCACCAAGCTTTACCCTTTTGCAGTCCATTACATACATTAATCTTCTATCTCATCATCCAAGTTCATTTTGATTAATTTATTGTATCTACAACATGCTTTCATAGAGTGAAACGACTATATTCTTACCTTTTTGCTCTATGCATTATCACTGTTAAATGTTCCTAACAAATTTACGGACTAATGTAACTTTTCATCCTTACAAAACCGAACTAATAATATCGTATGTTCCAACTTTTAGCGCTTAACTTAATACTAAATGTCTACCGCTACAGTTAGAAAACATTATCTACTTGCAAAACTAGGTTTTTACCTATCAGAACCCATTCTTGGTGGAATTTGGGAAGTATTTGATTATTAATACTATTTGAGAGGGTTATGTCAAGAGAGGTAGTGGTCGAACCAATCAAAAAAACATTGTAATTTGTTTGGTTATTAGGTTTTGGATTGTTAGGACCATAAATGTCCTATAATATAGAAAGTGATATAAAGAAAAGTTTAGAAAAGAATATAATTGTAAAAAGTCTTTATATGTTAATTGGGCTTAGCTTAGATTAGGCTTAATGGGCTTGGGCCTTAATTGTCTTAGGCCTAGGTGTAAATAGTTTGTCTAGCCTTACAATTAGGTTAATCGTGTTGAATCGTCATAATCAGAATTGAAAATACATTGTAAACTCTCTGAAAGGTTTATGAACGTTACATGGATGACGAGTTGAAATCATATTGATTGTTGATTATTCTTATTTATTTCATACTGTTTGCACTAATCTGGGATCCACAATTGGTATCAGAGCATACAGACGATTCGATTCAAGGTTATTCAAAGGGTTTCTGGTAAGTTTTTCTTGAGTTGTTGTCGACTGTGTTCTTGAACCCAATATCTCATCTTTTGATTTCTGATAAATTGTGTGTTTCTTCTTATTCCATTCATTTAGCATTGGTGTTATTAGCGTTTCTGCAATCCTACAGAATCCAGTTCGATCGTTTGAGTAATTTTTGAGCAAAAGTAGTTCTTCAAGTTTTTGTCTTTGTTCGTATTAAAAGTCAAATTTTTATCATCAAAAACATGAATTTTTGCTTAGAAATCGATTAGGGTATTGTTAGTTTGTGTTTTTGGTTGTTTACTAATCTTTCAGGATCAAAATCGACCAACCCTAGTTCGTCCGTAGATCTGAATTGCTCGAACAGCCGCCGTATCGGGACGTGCACCTATCCGGTCAATCCATCTAGTACCCTCTGTATCCGGACGCAACCATATACGATACGCTCTATCCGGTAAGTTCAATTTTTTTCGTCAATCCGGATACCATCTGAATCCGGACGTACCCATCCGGTCAGCTCAATTCTTCCCGGGAAAATTGATTCCATTCGGACAACGCTTCTTTCCGGATGCCACCTATTTAGACACTACTCATTTCCCGGTAAGTACAACTATCCGAATCTCACCTATCCGGTAAGCTTCACTTCCAGGACGCCAGCTTCCCGGACACAGTTCCTATTCGGACACAATCCTTTTCGGTAAGTATTTCTTCCCAGATTCCTCTTTATCCGGATTCCTGTCTTTCCGGATTCCCTATCCGGAAACCACCCGGAGGGGGACATTTGAGTATTCTTGATATTGTCTGATTTTTCCTTGAATCAATATTTTTCAACTGTCTGACGATCATCTAAGTGCAATAAAGATGTTTTGCCCATCTCAATCTGCATCAGCTTGTCAGGTATGTCTACCAACTCATAATGCTTTAGTTGATAAGATTCAACTGCTTGGTCAAAAGGTAGAGTCCTATATGTTTACTTCTAATGAACAACTACTTGAAATTAAGCCGCTAAAAGAAAAGTTAGAGGTTCAAACAATGATCACAGAAAAGCTTAAGTCTGACAACACCTACTTAAATGAAAAGTGTGCAAATCTTTCAATAGCACCAAAGGACCTTAGGGCCAAGATATCTGAGTTAAATTCAAAGCTTGATCAGTGTGAGGATGAGAAAAGCAGAGATTATCTATCAATGCTCCTCTCTTCAAATTCAACACAAAGAGTTTGTTTCTAAAATAACTGATCTTGAAACTAAACTTCATAAACGATGTCAAACTGATCAAACAATTCATATGAACAAACATAAGGAATTCACGTATTTTAACAAAGAATGGGGAATTGGGTACGATAACCCACAGTACTTGAAAAAGATTTTGACAATGAGACCTACTCTTTACGAATTTAATTTTCTTGGTCTCGACAAAAAGTATCCCGAATACAAAAACAAGTGGACTAGACCTCTCGAAGAGAAAGAAGAGGAAACTGAGGAATACAAACGCACACACACCACTAAAATGCAATTACCTTTTCCGTATGAACCTCTTAACTATTCCTACAAGAAAAACAAATCCAAGTACCTCTCGAATGACTATTTTAACGGCTATATGGTTGCAAGGGCCAAGAATTCCTCTAAAAAGGATGAGGCCCCAGCACCTGAACCCAAAATTGAGATGGACGAGTTTAAACTATATGTTCCTCCTCTTATTTTGGAATCAAAAATAGTCGAGTTAGAGGAGACACTCGAAAAGGAAAGGACTAATTTTCAAAAAGAAAAACACGAGCTTCTAACTGAACTTGAGAAACTCAAATCCACCAAAACCGAACATGCATCTGTTGAGGACAAGGAACTTCTTCGGGTAGAAATCAATAGGCTCACATCCAAACTGTCTGCCTTGGCAACAAAAGTGATGCAAGAGCAAGTGAGTAAAAGTCAACTTCAAGAGAAGTTTGACCAACTCCAAAAAGAAAAGGTGAATGTACCTGAACCTTCCTCGGACTCATCGGATACATCTTTGTGTAAGGCCTTTATTGACAAAACATCTTCTAGAGAAGGAAAAGAGTCTCAAGATAACTGTGTTCAAAAGAATCCTAACTCTGATTATCAAAAAGCTTCCGCACTAGATTCTTCCAATAACACAGATTCAAAGTGTTCCTCACCTCCCTCGACCAATCCTGTTCCATCTGTGCCTGATATTGATTTTTCAGCCTATATGAATTCCGACGAATGTTCAGATGATGAGTTTCCTAAGTTTGAATTTGACAAACCCCTTCCAAACCAAACCGACTTTCTTTCAAAAGCAGTAAAACGACCGGTCAAATTTCTCAAAGGTGAATGTTCCACAAAAATAAAAACCCGGTCTGTGAATGAAGTTTCTAAAACCGATTCCAATTCTCAAAACATGACAGACGCGGCAACCGACCGGTCAACCAAACGATAGACATCCTTCCTTCTCAAACTCAACTGATCATACCTTTAATGACATTTCAGATATTAATGGTCGGAGAAAAAGATTCAAACAAGTTTGGGTAGTGAAAAAGTCAAATGAAATCAAAGCGAATACAAATTCATCTAATTCAGTTTCGCATGTTAGGACATGCAATCGTAATCATGATGCTTTTAATTCTCGTACTTTTGTTGAACAAAAGGTGAAGTTTCCCTTAAGAGTTTACTCAAGTCAACAGTTGCTTCAACTTTCTCATGATTGTATATGTTGTACTACATGTGGTTCGAATGATTTTGTTGATCGGAAATATGCATCTAATTGGTATGGTACTTATAGTATCCCCGGTCCTCACTATAATAGGGCATCTAAGCATCAAGGATCCATCAAAGGATGGATACCAAAATCTTTCTAATCTGTTTTGTAGGAATGTCATGTGCGTTTAGTTTAGAAGATTCTTTTCACATGACTGCATTCAAAGGTTATGCCACTTTTGAGGGGGAGTACTAGGTTTTGATCAATACATTTTTTTTAAGTGAATTCAAAGACCATGGTAATACATTCTGAATAACTTACTTATGTTTGTTATTCTCCAATTTTAACTTCCATGATTGCCACGTCCAATATTTTTGACTTAGTTATTTCCATGTCTCACATATTCGTTGAATTATTTTGGTGGAAATACACTCGTTTGAGTTCCTATTTGTTTTTCAACGTTTGTCATTTCATATTAATGATACAATTCTTATCTGACACATTAATTGTGACTTGTTCTTCACAATTAAACTTTCTGATCATTCTTTCATTCATTGACCATAATGTGTTAAATGAGTCATTATGTTTAACGCTTGATCTTGTTTATTGAAATTCTATATTTCAAATTCATTTTATTGACTTCTGATTATCTTAGATCAGAACTCGGACTTAATTTTTTTGACTTCTGATTACCTCAGATCAAAACTCGAACTTCATTTTTAATGACTTCTGAATAATTCAGTTCAGAACTCGTTCTTAAATATTTTTGACTTCTAAACATTTCAGTTTAGAACTCGTACTTCACTGTTTACTAAACTGTTCTACTCGATGCATAAAAGGAGTGTTAGGACTTAAATAGTTTCTATGGTCTATCCAGAACCGGAAAGACCTACCCAAGAAACACATCCATTTATAGATATCAATAAGGTGTCTAGATTGATAGATGAGTTCGGAGTGAAAAAAAATATGGTGAGGATGTGATAGGACTTAAAAGAATTATTGGTCCTTACCAAACCGAGACAGTTATCCGGGTAACCACACAATCTATTCATTCTCGTTCTTTGGAGATAAATATTGAAACAGACATGGATCCAGTGTCGACAACTCGTGTCACCCCACCCAGCCACTCAAGTATCTCACAACAGATGCTTGTTTCTTATATGCACGAAGAATTAGCACATAATCTATCTATTCCTCACTCGGAGGTCTTAGATATTGAAAAAGGAAAACATCAGCTCCGGTCTCTGAACTTCATATTCAAATCATTGTGTCAATTGATTTTAGCTTGAGTCCCAGGTTAAATCAATATTTGAGCCAAACAGATATAATTTATTTCTTTCACATAAGCACGAGTCTTTGTGATTTCAATCGCATATCTTTGTGATATTGTCGGAACAATTTGAGAAGTAATTTTTAAAATTTTACTTCAGTGATAACTGGAAGTCCTATCAGAGATACCCGATGCCAACTCTGAACATAGGCCACACAATTATTTTAATTGTTGTGATAACAGTTACTATTGTGTTTCTATGTTAGTTGATTACCCCATCTTGGCTACTTAAAATGTTCTGTCTGATATCTTTGCTACTCACCAGTATTGTCTTTGAAGTTACATGATGCTCAGGATGCTCCTAATCATCATGAGGGGGAGTAATGATACAGATTCAAAGACAAATTATTATCATACTGAGGGGGAGAAACGATATAAAAGTTCAAAGACACAAATTATCAAGTTGAGGGGGAGTTAGCAAAAGGTGAGGCGCAGTAACTTCTATTTGATCAGTTCATATCAATTCCGAAAATTGTTTACAAGTGATCAATTCTTCTCATTCCTTGTCAGGTGGTGTTCGCTACAATTCATTATTTCCTCCTTCGAGCATACTAGTTCTATAAGTTCTTAAAGCTAAAGCTGAAAGCAAATTCAACTCGCAGTTCAAAGTCAGGTTCATTGAATCTAGTGATAAAGTTGAAGATACGAAGACCAAGAGCTTTATTCAAGGGGGAGCGTTGAAAGTCATGAAGACAAGAAACACCAAAGTGTTTCAAAGATTCAAGAGGAAGAGAAGACCAAGACCTAAAGTTTAAAGACCGTTTTTTCTTTATATAACTTTAGGAGGAGATTGTTAGGACCATAAATGTCCTATAATATAGAAACTGATATAAAGAAAAGTTTAGAAAATAATATAATTGTAAAAAGCCTTTATATGTTAATTGGGCTAAGCTTAGATTAGGCTTAATGGGCTTGAGCCTTAATTGTCTTAGGCCTAGGTATAAATGGTTTGTCTAGCCTTAGAATTAGGTTAATCGTGCTGAATCATCATAATCAGAATTGAAAATACATTGTAAACTCTCTGAAAGGTTTATGAATGTTACATGGATGACGAGTTGAAATCATATTGATTGTTAATTATTCTTATTGATTTCATACTGTTTTTGCACTAATCTGGGATCCACATGGATTTTGAAGTGATGGTTTCTTAATCGATTAATGGTCTAACAGGTGAATTATCGGGTGGTCCAATTGACATTGTGTGTATTTAGTTGAACTTGATGCTCTAGATGGCTTAATGCCTTTAATCAGCTGTTGGCTTGGCTTCAGTCGAGCTTCATTTCCAGGCAATGGTTGTTTCCAGTTACTGCATCCCTGGATGATTCTTCTTGCAATAGCCTTTCTTCTTGCAATTGTCTTTTGCCAGTTTGAAAATTTTGTTACCCCTCATTTGGAATCTCGGTTCGTTTGTTGTTTCTGGTATCAGATTAGCCTCATATAAAACTTCTTGAATCCAAATAGAAGCAATTGTATCTAATCAAAATTTGGTGACTTTCTATATAATCACTAAGGGGCTACTTGGAAAGAGCTTAATGTACTTAAAAAAGCTTATAACTAATTCATTTTTTACCATTGATTGGATAGTTTGATTCTTTATATTCTATTTGTTGATAAACCCTCAGTGATTTGATAATGACTCTGAGAAACACTTGGTGAAAATTGTCTGTAGACAATATGTAATAATGTTTTGTCATCAAAGAAAATATACTAAGTCTGTTTAGTATCGCTGATGGAAAACATGTTTTAATTTATACTTCAGCGAACACTGTACATCAGTGAGCCCTGAGCCTGTTCAAGTCTCACTGATGATCGCTGAATTTTCATTATGTAATTGTTTACTTATGATCCCTGAAGACAAGATTCACGTCAACCAAGTTTGAAGCTAAAATCGAAGACCAAGTTGAAGAACAAGTGACTAAGTCTACTAGTGACCTGATGCGGATATCCGCAAAAACAAGACTTGTCCATTCCAAGCAAAGTTTCAAGTAGAAGACTTCAGCGAACGCTGAACTTTATCATTCGCTGATAAAGATTCATTCAGCGAGCGTTGATCATGAAGCCTGTTCTACAAGCAACTTTTGTCTTATCCTCTTGCACGCCTCCGTACGATTTTGTCAGAACGGACATCCCTTTTGTCCATATTCGTACAACCAACTCTGCCAACTACACTGTTCATCATGTGCCCACTAGGTTGTCTACTGAAGTCAAATCATGCAACCAACCAGAGGCTGCCACGTGTAAAGGTGTATTGTTTTGCATTAAATGCATGCATTATATAAAGGAAACCATACTTCATTCTTGAAGTAACTCGGACATTCCTTCTCGCTGAACTGCTGTGTGTTAGAAAACTATCCTTAGTTTTCTTCTCTTTCTTTCTCTCTATTTTCTAGTGCAAGAAAATCTGTGTGTTCTCATAGTTTGTTTAGATTAGGTTTTTAACTTGATCTTATTCCGCAACAAATTGTAAATTGTTTGATTATATCAATTAACAATTTAGAAAGATAAAAATCCGTGTTTGTATTCAACCACCCCCCCCCCCCCCCTTTTACAAACTTGTATAACCCTTTGGGACCTACACTATTCAATTATATGCTATTCAATTATACCAATTAACCATTTAAAGTTGGATTAAGCCACCCTATTAATTTAGGGTTCTTTTATTAAACGCTTATTCGGAAAGCGCTAACCAAGTGATTTTTCTTATTCGATGTACATGACAAGGGTTGTGAATCTTACCCACTAAGAGTGATGGCAAGGCTGGAGAGTTGAGTTTTACATCGTAAGTGAGACTAACGACTCTTACCCGTAAGCGCTTACTGGGTAAGTTATTACATACGGTACTGTTTTGATAAACAACAATCTTAACCCATAAAGTAAATTATATTTTGGCTCGTATTGATAAGCGTTTACCATATACGTGTTTGTTTAAACGACCCCTCGGTTTCAGTTTGATAAACAAAAGAGCAGAAAATAACATTTGAAGAATATCAGCAAGTGGCAATTTGAAGGTTTGGTTCAACCAAGAACAACATTTTTGTTATTTACTTAAAAATTTATTGGAATTGTCAACTTTTTTGACGTTCGAAATGTTAAAAAGAAATTTAAAGCTCTATCGTTAATGAACATGGTGATAATAATAATAATAATAAAAAAAAGATAGGATTAAAAACAAAGCCATTCATTTAATCATAAAACATGGGTTTAATGGGAAAGATATAAAAACAAACAATAAGGGTAATTTGGTCATTTATATCATTCGGACAATTTATTCAACACTATAAACAAACATCAACTGTCCAGGCGTCAGCATTCTGTGGCCAGGCTTAGTCTCAGACGGCCGCTTTGTTTGTTTGTTTCCAAATTGCCAAGGATGTAGTCTAGGCAAAGCCTAGATGAACCTTATCAAAAAAAACATCAACTTAGTTAAGTTCATACAAATGATTTAAGTGACACATAATTTAATCTATACAGTGCTTAATGGAAAAACAACCAAATACCCCTAAGAGAGTCCTAATGGAAAAACAACCAAATAGCCCTATGAGAGTCCTACGGTGCTTAATGGAAAAACAACCCCTAAGAGAGTCCTATATAAGGCTTGTCAAAAAGAGGAAGGGTCGGAGGTTGAGACTACAACATGTCGGTTAATAGAAGTTTGAATATTGATGTTTGGTTAAGAAAATTAGTATACCAAATTCAAGAGATTCTCATATCCACCGGTGGATCCACATCTTCAATTGTATGTACCTTTTTAAAAACAGGGTTGCAGTCCGATTACTAAACGTAAATCGTATCATTGTAATATCTTGAAATCTCATTTAACCAATGTTTCAAAATCGTTCACGTCTTCCGCCGCATTGCGCGGGTACACAACTAGTGTGTGTGTGTATATATATATATATATATACTTGAGATCATGTGAGACCAGGCAATTTTCGTGAGACCGTGAGACCAAAAAATTAACACTAAACCTTCACAGCAAAAGACTGAGAAGGTACTGTGTTGGTAAACCTTCACATCAAAAACAGTGTGAAGGTTTAGTGTTAATTTCTTGGTCTCACTGTTTCACGAAAACATGTTTGTCTCACGTGAACCCAACCCTATATGGAGGTTCAAGGGAAAACCTCAAAAAATGGAAAACTGGGAACACCCTAGTAACCCTTTTTCTGGATGGTACGCATTTGTGCATACAAGTGCAATTAAGTTGTTTTTTTTTGGTTTTTATGCACGTGTGCATGTTACAAATTATTTGTATGCACAAGTGCATACCGTCCAGATGAAAGGCTATCAGGGTATTCCTCAGTTTTATGTTTTTTTAAGTTTTCCCTGAACCCGACCCTATATATATAAGATGGTAATCAAATGAGAACCGTAGAGAGGTTAAGGATCTTGGGGACTAATCTCAACCATTAAAGAGTTTTAATCAAAGGTTATTAAACATGGTGGCATTTTTGTAATATTAGTGAAACTTGTGTCTAATCTCACATCTAATTTAAAAAAATGAAAGGGCATATTACGGTTTTTAATTATAGCCCACCTTCTTTGACTTGTTTGACTTTTAATTTCAAAGGTTTATTTATTGAATTCACTCAAGAACAGAATAACCCAATTCACCCTTATCTCACCTCAAACTGTTCAAGAGTTCCCAGATTCATTCTTCAATTCGACAATTCGACCTTCAATCTGCAAGATTTCCCAGATTCATCCCTCCCACAACACCAAGATCTCAATCTATTCATATGCAGTTTGTTCAAGGATTCAAAAACTGAAGAAATAGGGTTCAAAAGTTACAAGAAAGAAAAACGAATCCTATATTTTAAACCCTCCAGATCGAGAGTCGACGTTGACTGGTCAAAAATTGCAGCTATTCCAAAAATTGATGGACAGTTTCGTAACTTTTACATATTGGCGGCAAACGCGTTCGTATGTGAACCTGTGTAGTTCACATATGAACTACATGTTCATATGTGAAACCGTGTAATTCACATATGAGCTCTTTTTTAAGTGATTCACATATGAACCTTTGTAATTCATATATGAACTAATTATCTGTAGGTTCATATGTGAATCATATGAACTATTTAACGGATATACATAAGAACCTTTGCCATTCACATATGATTCTTTGTGATTCACATATGAACCTTTGTGATTCATATATGAACTAATTCACTTATTCTCACTACTAGAAAAACTCAAATTTCCGACGAAAATTACCGACGGATACCAGCCGTCGGTAATTAGCGACGGGTTACCGACGGATTTCATTTAAAAAAATTAAATAAATAAATAAATAATTATCCGTCGGTAAGCCGTCTCTAAATACCGACGGATTTAAATCCTCTAGGTACATGAGGCGTAAGCCTCGAGGCAATTGAGGCGTAAGCCCCAAAAAATAAAACAACAAAGTTCATAAATGCTTTACACTTGACAAAACAAACATAATTCCATATATGAACTAGTATGTGGCACCATAATACACCAAAAACAAAATATATATATTTATTTATACATATATGTACACAGTTACACACTTGTATGTGACAACATACTACACAAAAACATAATATATATATATTGATATATACGCTTGTATTGGCACTTGGCAGCATAATATGCAAAACCAGAATATATATATATATATATATATATATATATATATACACACACACACTTGTAAAGTTCTATGTAGCAGCTTAATATACAAATACTGATATACACCGGATATAATGTATGCAAAGTGAGTATAATATACTAACAAAGAACTATTAATAAGATTAAGGTACACTCAGGTCATAAATATATATGTATATAAATTAAAACATATTGTTTTTTTGTTAAGTATATTATATATTATATTATATACAATAATACTAACATACAATGCATGTTCGTGATTCTATGAGAGAGGGAGAATAAAGCCCTTATAAATAGCTTTGTTGATGTTTGACTTCACTGCACGGGTGTACATACATACGTACACCATATTGGTTGTCTCTACCACTGGTGAGACTAAGTAGCAGATAGTGCTTTGCAGAACTACAGGAGAAGAAAAAGGTTTTCAAAAACAATAGAAAGGTTCAGCCAATTTTAAAAATAATTTAGCCTCTGTACTGAGGCGTACGCCTCTCCACCGCCTCACGCCTCACCGCCTCTGTCACCGCCTCAGACAATTGAGGCGTACGCCTTGTTTGGGGATTGAGAGGCGCCGCCTCAGGTGCGATTTTGGATCGCCTCGCCTCGAGGCGCGCCTCAAGGCGTACGCCTCACACGCCTTTTAAAACCATGGTTGCTGCAAACTATAAACCCAATACCTTGGCAAGTGACAACAAACACCAAGAAATACCAACAAACATATTCTTCATGACGTGGTTACACATGTTTCTCAAGCTTTGTATTTCTATTACACTTGTGTTATGTACATGCTATCTTTTGGTGGCCAAACATTTTTTAACTTTTGGGTACATGCTAGAACTTACCTTTTAACTTCAATGGAGTTTTTTAGATCATCTTTACAACCACCTTGCTCTCACCAGTTATCAATTTTTTGATTAAGTTTCTGTGGAAAAACATGAACTTTGTTGTTGTTTAAATATCTTTGATTAACATGTTTTTTTGGATAAGGTTCATCTAGGCTTTGCCTAGACTACATCCTTGGCAATTTGGAAACAAACAAAAAAAGCGGTCGTCTGAGACTAAGCCTGGCCACAGAATGCTGACGCCCGGACTCGAACCCGGGGTGGATGGGATATTCCACCACATCCCCCAAGCCCTTGCCAATACGCCACCACCCTTGTGGTTTTGATTAACATGTTTGTTTTGTCTTACCATGATGTTTTTTCTATCGAAGGTTTCCATGTCAAAGAGCATTGATTAACATGTTTGTAGTATTTGTATGTTGTTATGATATTATTTCATCTTTAGTTTTACAAGTGCAATAATGTGTTCTTTTCAGATGTTTATTCAAATAGTCATCTAAAAGTCCATGAGATGTGACATGCAACTTCAGGTGAATATAATTTTTTTTACTATTGCAGTTTCTCTGTAAACATATTTGTTGAAGACGAAGAGAATCTCTTGTAATAGAAGTTGTTTTTCTCTTCCTTTTTTTGTACGGTTAGATGACTATGGAGGATCCAATTGATTGATCTGTTGAACATTTTTCTACAATAGGTGATGCTGCCTTACATGACGCTAATGGTGCAAACATCTCGTGGTCGTTTTCTCATATCAGTTTGAGCTTTCTTTTTTAAATTAGATTAATTGGTTCGTTCTCTTTATGGATGTGTTATTTTAGTAATCACTTTATACAATTTTGATGGAATTCTAGACATTTTACCTGTTTTATGTGTACAAATGTAACAAGACTTTATGATATCTTGAATGAATTTGTGATTTCAAATTTGAATAAATCTTGATGAAATTTTCACATCCCGCCGCATTGTGCGGGTATTCAACTAGTATATATGCATGCATATAGCAATTTATACAAAATAAAAAATTTATTATTTTTTTAAAAAAAAATCACAAGTACCGACGGATTAGTGACGGATTTTCTGTCGGTAACTAAATTTTATTTTTATTTTTTTGGCCGTCGGTAATCGGTTCGTCGGTGATCCGTCGCTAAAATCCGTCGGTAAAGTATAACCGTCGGTAATCCGTCGGTATATGTCGGCGTCGGGGATCCGTCGGTGATTCGTCGGTAATCCTGGCCGTCGGTGATCCATCGGTAAATCAATTACCTATCATATTAATTCCGACGACAATTACCGACGGATTACCGACGGATTTGACCGTTTACCGACGGATTACCGATGGATTTGGCCGTCGGAAATTATTGTTTTTTTGTAGTGCATATAAACTAATTACGGCTTCATATGTGAATTAGTTAAATAGTTCACATGTGAGCTAATCAACGGGTTAACATATGAACTTGTTTGCCGTCTATTTGCAAAAGTTAAGAAACTACCCCTCTATATTCTGCAGACCATGCAAGGAATTATCCGGTGCTTCACATTCAAAGCTGCAAATGTTGACTAGATGAATGACTAGGATCACTTCTCTACTTCTCATACATTTAACATTTCTCATTCGAACCTCTGCCTATATATATGTATGTATATATATATATATATATGTATATATATATATATATATATATATATATAGAGAGAGAGAGAGAGAGAGGGAGCTTCAAATGAAACCACTTAAAAAGATGAAACCAATGAAACCTAATCTCAGCCGTAGGATTCTAATTAGGCCACTAAACATGATTAAGGGCAATAAGGACATTTCATATTATTAAGTATTTAACTAATATTATTTTCGATTTTTTTTTGTAGGTAGTTAATTATGGATAGATTCGGTTTCCCGAATTTCATGCATTCTAAAACAGTTTTTTTCGATTTTGATTGTAATGTTATTGTCCATATTTCTTCATATTTCCAGTTTCTGTTTTCAATATTTTTTGTATTACGAACATGGATGATGAGTCGTTTATTTCGGCTATGGAAATCGAAAACCGAGCATCCACCGTTGTTGTTGAGTTCATCGTAGATGATGAATCAGATGACACTGGTAACGAGTTTGCAGATGAACGTTCATTACTGGGAGATGGTGACAAAATCGTGCATGAAGATAATAGGGTCCGTGACATTAAAGACAATGGTTAGTTCTTATATTATTTCTAGGGTTTAATCGAAATTTTTGTAATCAATAGATTCGTGTGTAGTTTTAAAATATTTTTTTGGACTTTGTGAATTTGTCCATAATTTTTTTTTCCTAGACCATATGTCAATGGATCTTTAATTTAATGTTGTTTGTTCGAGAAGTATGAAACATCATAAGTTATGAATAGTATATGAAATTCTACATTCATCTTAATTCTAGTAATCATTATACGAAACATGAACTGTTTATAATGAATGATTCGTGAATAGTTTTAAATTTATTGGCTTGGACTTTGCGATTTCGAACATTTTTTTTCCCTGGACCATATGTTAATGGGTTTTTAATTTAAGGTTGTTTGTATGACAATTATGAAACATTATAAGTTATGAAATAGTGTATGAAATTATACATTCATCATTAAAATGATCAGTAATTATATGAAGCATGAACTGTTTCATAGTAAATGTTAATTGTATTCAATTTTCTACAATTTCTTTTTGTAATTTTATTTTAAACAAATTTTCCAATTTCGTAATAGATGTTGTTGACACGTTCGTGACTCCTGGTGGTACGAAGTATTGGATCCCCCGCGTTAATGATGAATTTAAGTTATTGGTTGGGCATGAGTTTTCTTCTATTGAAAAGGCCGAGGCTGCGTATATGAAATATGCCCAGCTTGTAGGGTTTGATGTTAGGAGGTCTAATAAAAAGAAAAATAGGGAAGGGGACATTCTATCTAGGTATCTTCTATGTAGTCGTGAAGGCTCGCCTGGAAAAAAAGATAGACTATGAAAGTAGTAGTTGTGATCGTAGAGTGCGTAAGTCAAACGTCAAAAGATCGGGTTGTAAGGCGTGTGTTAAATTTTGTTTGAAGAAAGAGGGCAATGTATTTGTTGTGTACAAATTTGAAGAAAGGCACAATCATGCGTTATATAATTTTCATGATAAAATGCTTTGTAAATCGAGAAGGCAATTGCAATACACCGACTATAGGAACGTCTATAATGCGTCGACGACAGGTATTGGTGGTGCAAGGGCTCATACAATTGAAGCTGCTATGAAAGGTGGATACGAGTACGTTGGTGCTACACCGACTGATTACGAGAATGCTAGAAGGGATATGGGTTCATTTGTTGGCAACAAAGATGCGCAGATGCTCATAAACTTTCTTGCGAAACGTAGGTCTAAAGTCCCTGATTTTTTCTTTGATTATTTAGTGGAGGATCGTGAACTTCAAGCTATCTTTTGGGTTGATGAGATTGCGAAGATAAATTTCAAGGAGTTCGGTGACACAGTGTCTTTTGATGCAACATACCGAACGAACATGTGAAATTTGTTTGTTTAGTTATTCATTTGTCATATATTTCTTACAATTCTATGTTTTTACTATGTAGGCATGCTATGAATTTTGTGCCATTCATATCAATCGACAACCACAAGCGGTCTGTTGTCGTTGCTGCTGCTTTTATTAGTCACGAGAGCATCGTTAATTTCAAATGGGTGCTGAATTCTTTTATTGAAGCACATGGGAAGCAACCTATATTTGTAATAACTGATCAATGCGCCGCTATAAAACAAGCCATACCCGAGGTTTTCACAGAATCCAAGCATCGTCTTTGCATGTGGCACATTACGAAGAAAGTACAGAACAAGGTATTTCTCATGAGTAGATGTTAATGGTATACTTATTATTATTTTCGTTAAGCCTATTTAATATTTTAAATATTAGGTTACGTTGCCTGCCGATGTTAATGATGAGTTCAAAAGACGGTTTAACAAGTTGGTTTGGGACTATAATACTACTCCGGATGCTTTTGAGTGTGGATGGAATGAGATGGTTGAGGATTATTCGTTGCATCGTAATGAGTGGTTGAAACATATGTTTGACATCCAGCATTTATGGATCCCTGCATATTATAAGGATGACCGTATGTCTGGGCTGATGCGAACAACGTCCCATTCCGAGAGTTCTCATGCCTTTTTTCGGTTGTTTGCGTCATTTCGGAATGATCTGGTTAAATTTATTCAAGCGTTTGATGCGTCGATAGAAAAGCAACGAAACAAACATCGGTTGTTGGAGTTTGTTACTCGTAATACATTACCGCGTTGCGTTACACCAATGTTGATTGAGAAGCATGCATCCGAGGTATACACGCGAACTATTTTTTTTTTACGTTCAAAAAGAAATTAGTAAGGGGTTATATTTTTTTCGTGTTCAAGATGTTGGTGCCAAACGATTTCGTGTAACTCACCAAAACAAGAAATTTGCTGTTAAGACGACTTATATTGTAAGTGTTGTTGACATTATTATTTTAATTATTTGGAACTTAGTTGTTTTTAAGATTTTAAAAATGACCCGACTATGTGAAATGTAGGTTGTTGTTGATCCAAACCCTCAGAGATTTGATAATGACTCTCTTTAAACACTTAGTGAAAATTGTAAGTAAACAATATGTATTAGAGTTTCACTATCGCTGATAAGTACTATGTCTCCACAGTACCGCTGATAGGAAACCTATGCTCTTTAGATTAATCATTCAGCGAACACTGTTCATCAACTTAGCTCTGAGCATGTTCAGTCTTGTTGATGATCGCTGATAGTTTAGTTGTTTACTTATAATCCCTGAAGACAGGTTTCACGTCAAATATGTTCTACACTGAAGTCGAAGATCAAGCTCAAGAATCAGCGACAAGTCTACTAATGAACTGATGTGGATATCAGCGAAGCCAAGATTTGTCCACTCAACGTGAAGTTACAAGTAGAAGACTTCAAGAATCGATGAACTTTATCACTCGCTGATAATGATCTTGTCAGTGAACGCTGATCATGAAGTCTTCCTCTACAAGTTACTTTTGTCTTACCCCCACTTGCACGCCTCCGTACGAAAATGTTAGAAAGGACATCCCTTTTGCATAGGATCGTACTACCAACTCTGATTCTATACTGTACACCATGCGGCTACTAAGGTTGTCTACAAAGGTCAAACCATGCAACCAATCAGCTGCTGCCACGTGTAAAGTAATACTACCATGCATTAAATGCATGTAGTATATAAGAAGAACCCTACTTCAGAAATTAAGTGCTCAGCCATCTTCTTCTTTCTCTCTTAGTGTTAGAATATTTATCTTTAATATTCTTATCTCCTTTATGTCTTAATTCTAGTGCAAGAAACTTAGTGTTTCTCATAACTTGTTTAGATTATGTTTAATCCTTAATCTTGTTCCGTAACAAGTTGTAAATTGTTTGATAAATATCAATAAACAATTTAGAAAAGTAAAATCTGTGTGTTTGTATTCAACCCCCCCTTCTACAAACTTGTATAAACCTCCGGGACCAACAAGTGGTATCAGAGCGGATTGTTTAACCTCATAAACAAGATCTTGCTTATACTAATCTTCTCTTCCTTACTATTTCTCTTAATGGCTACTAATACAAACACAAACGATATTGACAATGGTTCTCTTGCAAAACCCCCAAGATTTTCCAGAGATAACTTCAATCTATGGAAAAATAGGATGACTCTCTTCTTAGAAGGTGTAGACCTTACTATGCCTTACTATCTTGAAAATGGCCCATATATTCATGTTAGAATTGACCCTGAAGTACCATGTACTGAAAATAGAGCAGCCATACCTGAAAGGTTGGTTCCCAAGGAAGTTCATATGTGGACTGATGAAGATAAGAAGAAAGTGGCTATCGACACAAAAGCCAGATCCATTCTTTCCATGGCTCTTCCTGACGAAGTTTACCATTCCGTCATGAACCTGAAAACCTCCAAAGCCATGTGGGACACAATCTGTGTTCAGTATGAAGGTATGTCTGAAGTCTAGGACTCGCGTAAGATCAATCTAGTAAGACAGTACGAAAGCTTCATTTGTGGTAAGAATGAATCTCTCTCTGAAGTACATCAGCGGTTTAACTGTTTAATAATAGATCTGAAAACCGTTGGTAATGAATATTCTAACATTGAAATTCTGACAAAGTTCTTAGAATGTTTACCTGAAAGCTGGGACAGTTATTCAATGTGTCTCAAGCTATCTAAGGATCAAAAATCTATGACTGTCTCTACCTTATATGGCACTATGCTCAATCATGAGCAGTCTAGTCATCTTAAGAAGAATCTTGTAAAAGATTCCAAAAGCACACCTATTGCTTTACTCTCAGAGTCACCTTCCACTCAGCGATCTACTATCACTGTAACTGAGATGAAAACTAACTCTGAATGCTCATTAGATTCTGACGCTTCAGATCTTGATGAATCTATAGCACTCCTAGCTAATAAGTTCAGGAGATTCGCTAAAAATAGTAACTTCAGAAGGAATAAAACTCTCGCACTCACTGACAAGCCTAGATCATCAACCCCCGTTGATAAGGCTACTGCTACTTGCTATAACTGTAAAAAGATAAGACATTTTGCTAGCGAGTGCAAGTCAAAGAAATTCTCTAGACCCTCAGCTTTCCCCAAGAAAACCTTTAACCAGGGCTAGAGATGACAAATACAAAAAGCTGAAAGAAAAGTATTCAAAGCTGAAAAGCTTTAAGAAGAAAGGTAAAGGCCTGATGGCGGACTTTGATTGGGCTGCCTCTGATGAAGAAGAATCTTCTGACTCAGAAGATGATGATGAGGCCAATCTCTGTCTCATGGCCAAAATCGAAGAAGAGGAAGAACAAACTGAAATTCCCTCTGCTTCATCCTCTACCTCTAAGGTATCACCTTCTTTCTTTACCAATATTTCAAATATTGATGAAGCTGATAGTCTTCGAAAGATCGATCTCCTGACTTTGAGTTTATATGATGCCATGAACGGCAAAACTGTTGTTGAAAATCAAAACCTTGATCTCGCTGAACAGCTTAAAAACTGTCACCTTCAAATAGAAAAACTTTCTAAAATTGAAGAAGATTTTAAAGATCAAGTTCATATAAATCAGCTAGTCAAAATCGAGCGTGAAGAAGCTATCGCTGCATTAAAAACTGAAAAAGCTACTGTTGAAGGATGGTGTAAATCCTCAACAACGATCACTGAGATAATAAAGTCTCAGATTCCCCTGAGTGATAAACGTGGTCTTGGTTACAAAGCTGATAATCTAGAACCAACCACTGACCATTCCATGCTCAAGTCTGGAATGTTCGTATCCTCTATCCCTGACACCTCCTCATCTCAGTGTTCTTCTTTAAAAACTCCTATCCTTGAGGAACTCTCTTCCTTAACTTCAAAAGGTAAAGAGAAAATTGTTTATCCAAAACCTCAGAAGGGTACCTTTGTACCTAAGCTGAATGCTTCTAAAGCCTCAGTGACTTGTCCCTTTATCTCTAAGAACAAGATCCCTGGTTATTCTGTGATCTACTCCTAGAATTAAAGTGGATATTATTGGTAAGAAATCTGAAAAACTGATAGTTCCTCCTATTTCCAATGCCAAAGGTATACTTGGTGCTGCCCTGCTCATTTAAAATTAACGGCTCAGCATGCAAATGGTCCTAAAGCTACTTTTAGTTATAGGAAATGTTATCACTGTGAACTTACCAATCATATTGCTAGTAAGTGCCCCACAGCAACCAAAGCTGAAAAGATAGCTAAGGTGAAGATCAATGCCCCCAAGGCAAAGAAGACCACTGAGGTTAAGAAATTAACCAAAGTGAAGAATAGTTCAGAAGCTGAATCTTCAAATGCTGCGAAGATTGTTGAACCTTCCACTTCCTCTACCACCACTGACAAATCAAAGCCCAAAATGAAATGGGTGCCCAAGTCAAACTAATATTCCTTTGTTTGCAGGTCAAGATGGGTATCTGGTATCTCGATAGCGGATGCTCTAGACACATGACTGGAAGAAAAGCCTGCTCGCTGAATACAAGGAAGAGAAGGGTCCCTCAGTGACCTTCGGTGGAAATGAAAAAGGACATACCCGAGGGTTTGGTGTACTTTCAAATGGTACAACAACCTTCAGAAGAGTCGCATATGTTGAAGGGCTGAAGCATAATCTTCTAAGCATAAGTCAGCTATGTGACAAGGATAACAAAGTGATTTTCACTAAGGAATCCTGCTTTGTTACTGACAAAAAGGAGAAGATAGCTCTCAACGGTTATCGTATGGAAAATGTTTACGTTATAAAAATGGACTCTACACCCACTGAGAACTCCTGCTTCTTCTTAAAAGCCTCATCTGATGTCAACTGGCTATGGCATAAAAGGCTCCCTCATCTCAACTTCAAGACACTAAATACTCTATCTTCTAAAGATTTGGTTACTGGTCTACCTCAACACTCATACGTTAAGGAATCCTTATGTTCAGCGTGTGAGAAAGGGAAACAAACCAAAGTTAGTTTCAAATCTAAGCAAGTTTCCTCAGTGTCATCTCCTGTACAACTTCTCCATATGGATTTGTTTGGCCCTGTTAACAAACAATCCATCGCTGGAAAGAAATATACGTTGGTCATAGTTGATGAATTCTCTCGTTATACCTGGGTAATGTTTCTCCGTTCTAAGAGTGACACCCCTGAATAACTCATCACCTTTGTCAGGAAAATGGAAGTCCTGAACAACATGACCGTTCGCTCAATAAGGAGTGATCATGCGACTGAATTCAAAAACAATTCCCTTGATTCCTTCTTTGAAAGCAAGGGTATTTATCACAATGTTTCCTTAGTGAGAACACCGCAACAAAACGAAGTCGCTGAAAGAAGAAATCGAACTATCATCGAAGTTGCACGTTCAATGCTCAGCGATTCTCATCTACCTACTCAGTTTTGGGCAGAAGCTGTCAACACTGCTTGTTTTACGCAAAACAGGTCGCTGATAGTCAAACGATTCAAAAAGACAGTCTATGAACTTTTCCACGGGAGAAAGCCTTCAATTAGCTTTCTTCACATCTTTGGATGTCAGTGTTTCATACTGAACAACAGAGATGCCCTTGGAAAGTTTGATCCTAAGGCTGATGATAGAATCTTTCTTGGATATTCTTCAGTCTCCAAAGCTTTAAGAGTCTTCAATCGTAGAAGACAAACTGTAGAAGAAACTATCCACGTCACGTTTGACGAATCCCGATCAGCGAACTCTAGGCCTTCTGCTGATACTGAATAACTGAATCAATGGATGTTTTCTCATCTTGGTGATTCAGAAGATGTTCCCACTCCTCCATCTCATACTCATCCCGCTGAAGATGATGGTCCTACTTTCATCTCAAGCATGTAGACTAGTGAAGCTGAATCCTCATGGGTATCCGTTGTTCCTCTAAACATTATGCCTGCCTCTGAACCTTCTTTCTAAGACATTCCATCTACTTCTCAACAATCATTGAATGAAATGCGATCTGCACCTCTTCCTCTCTTGGCTAATATACCAGAAGTTGATGAAGCCTCATCTTCAGCCCCTCCAGTTCAGGTTGAGTCAGTGACTCATGCTCCGGCTCAGCGATGGACTATTAATCACCCTATTGATCAGATTCTTGGTGATCCAAACGCTGGTGTTCAAACTCGACGAAGTGCAGGTAACATTTGTTTATTTGTTAACTTTATTTCTCTGATTGAACCAAAGAAAATTGAAAGTCCGGGATATACTCTTACAATCAAATATGAACAATTAAGATCGTATTCACAGCAACTGGTCATATGATTTATTAACAATCTGTGAATTACAAGATATTACAATGAATTTCTCTCTCAATAGATCTAACAATTTTGTGCGTAAAGAGTTATCCACAAGGTTCTCCAAAGATTCAGTTAGCTACAGTTGCTAACTCCTATATATACTGTAGAAGAAAGGCTAAAGCTACAGTACATATAAGAAACAGACTAATAGAAAAATTACACGTGTCCTAATTAGAAACTGAATATAACAGAATATCCAAGTCATAAGTTCTGAACATGTTGTTCAGAACTTCTAAACATACTTCTGAATAAGCGCTTCAGAACATTTGTCTTCATAGTCAGAAGTTCCGAGTCTCCTACTCAGAACTCTGAACCTTCTAGTCAGAATCCAACACTTAGAATCTTTTTGAGATTTCTCACTCAGAACTTCTGAGTCTTCTACTCAGAACTTCTGAGTCTTCTGAGTCTTCTTTAGTCTTCTTACTCAGAACTCAACACTTGTGTTTTTGACAAAACTCTAGACCTAACAAAAATAGATGATGCCCTCAGAGATACAAACTGGGTCAGTGCTATGCAAGAAGAGCTGACAGAATTTGAAAGAAACAAAGTTTGGAATCTCGTTCCAAGACCATCTGACAAGTCTGTGATAGGCACTAAATGGGTCTATCGAAACAAGTTGGATGAACATGGAACTGTAACCCCCAACAAGGCTAGTCTTGTTGCTCAGTTATACAGACAAGAGGAAGGTATAGATTACGACGAAACGTTCGCCCCAGTGGCAAGACTAGAAGCCATTCGTCTATTCTTAGCTTACGCTGTACACAAATACTTCAAAGTTTATCAGATGGATGTCAAGTCAGCGTTCCTCAATGGAAAGCTGAATGAAGAAGTCTACGTGGAACAACCACCAGGATTCTCAAATCCTAAGCATCCAGGTTATGTCTATAAACTGGATAAGGCACTTTATGGCTTAAACCAAGCTCCTCGTGCATGGTATGACACTCTCTCTACTTATCTCCATATTGAAAATTTTGAGCGAGGTAAAATCGACAAAACTCTATTTTTCAGGAAAGTAAAAGGTCATATTATTCTTGTTCAAATAAATGTCGATGATATTATATTTGGTTCCACTAACCCTGACTTATGTACTCGTTTCTCTGAGAGAATGAAAGCTGAATATAAAACGAGTATGATGGGTGAGCTAACCTATTTCCTTGGTCTTCAAATCAAACAGAGTGAAAAAGGAACTTTCATTCACCAAGGTAAGTATGTTAAAGATATGCTGAAGAAATTTGACTTAACTCAGAGTTCAGCTATGAAAACCCCTATGGCACCGCCGCTGACACTAAACAAGTATTCTTCTGGAATACCTGTTAATGTTACGACGAACCGTGGGATGATCGGCTCTCTTCTGTATCTTACAGCGAGCCGACCTGATATTATGTACGCAACTTGTTTGTGTGCACGATATCAAGCTGAACCTAAGGAATCTCATATGATCGCTGGAAAGCGAATCTTTCGTTACCTTAAGGGTACTACTAACCTAGGTCTTTTGTATCCCAAAGACTCAGGGTTTGATCTAATCGCCTATTCAGATAGTGATTTTGCAGGTTGCAAAAAGGATAGGAAAAGCACCACATGAGGTTGTCAGCTCCTGGGTGGAAAGCTGGTGAGTTGGACAAGTTAAAAAGCAAAACTCAGTGTACACCTTAACCGCTGAAGTTGAGTACGTAGCCGCTGGAAGCTGTTGTTCTCGGGTCTTGTGGATAAGAAAACAACTACTAGACTATGACCTTCAGCTCTCGAAAATTCCAATCTATTGCGACAGCACAAGTGCCATACCTATAGCCAACAATCCAGTGCTACACTCAAAGACAAAACACGTCGAAATCAGGTATCATTTTATCAGAGATCATGTGATGAATGGTGATATAGAACTTCATTTTATCTCAACTGATTTTCAGTTAGCTGGTCTATTCACTACGCCTCTTGATGAGACAAGATTCAACTTTCTCATCAGCGAGCTTGGAATGCTGAACTTTGAAGAATAAAACTATCAGTGGTTCACATTTGATCAGCGATAACAATGAACTTATATAACCTTTCTCATCATCTACTCTCTGAACAAACTTGATTCGCTGATGTTAAGGTATGTTCTCTCTTTTTACTCGCTGACGTTCGCATATGAATGCAAGATTTCAAAACAAATTGCATCGGTGAATATCTCTTCCTTTCAGTAGTACTTTGAAATTTCTAAAAATCTAACACTGATATTTCTATTCAGTGCTTCATATTTTACAAAAGGTCCCTGAGTTTTTCAAAACCTCAGAGACATCCTAAAATATGAAAAGACGTTTGTGACGTCATCATAACGGACAGACCATGACACGCTTTTTCTGACACACATTCGCCCGTTTCGTTTTCCTTGTCCAATCAAATTCGAGGAACGTGTCAGACTCATGATGAAAAACTTTCCCGCTCACAGTTTTTCTCTCCCTACTCTCACTATATAAACACATTCGAGTTTATATTTTCACCTTACGCGAACTTCATCTCCTTCAAGCAAGAAATCTCTATTGCATTCAAAATATTAACTGTTCATCTTCATCTTCATCTTCAACTTCACAGGTAATATTTCTTCTCCGTTGCAACTAATAAACTTGTTTTCGATCTTACAGATCGAACAAAAGATACTTTCTTAAAATGAAATCATTTCTTTCTCATGATTTTATAAACACAATCTTCATGGTTGTTCTTCAAGTTTAAAATAAAAATCTTAAACTTGTATCCTCATATGTGTTTCCAGAATCTCTTTCATTAAATAGAAACTGGAAAACTAATGTTCTCTATGTTTTGTATTTCTTTTTCAAAACAAGAAAAACCCTAATCTTCATTAAGACATCTTTGGTCTGAATGAAATGTGCAAAACCCAAAAACATCTTATTTGGAAAATCTTTCCACATTAAGACATTTTTTGTTCATCTTCTTCATGTTTATATGTAATAAACAGAAATGGCATCTTCTACCACTGACGTTCCTACTCCCAAGTCCTCCACTGCTGCTGAGGTTACTGAAATAACAAAAGCTCCTCAAGTTAAATTTGATCTGAAGAAAGTTACCTTTCAGAGCAATAATCCCTATGCTCTTTTCGACTTCCCTGAAAAGAAGCAAGTCACACACTTGGATGACGCTGTGAATTTTCTGAAAACATGCCCTATCTCCACAGCTCTATCCATCGCTCCTCCAGCAAATAAACATCTCCTCGCTCAGTTCTGGTACTCTGCGAGAAGAGCTCAGATCACCTCTACCAAGGACCCTAAGAAGAAAATCGATGTCATTCTCTTTGACACCGACCATGGTACTTCCAAGATTACACCTGGTAATATCAGGTGTGCCCTAAACCTTCCCGCGACCACTAAAGAAAAACGTTTTGTTCCTCTACCCAATCCCAAAAACTCAGCCGATAGGGAAACACTGATTGCATTCTTCAACGCAATGAAGTATGTGTGGGAAACAGGGAGAGATGGACTCCCTGAGAAGAAGCTGACTGCTATCAAGAAGTCAAAGATGCCCAGCGAGATGAACTTCATCTTTGCTCATCTGATCAGCTGCCTGACGGCCAAAACTGGTTCTTCTGACCAAGCTTCTCAACCTCAACAGGCCATGGGATACTCACTATTGAAGGGTCTCCACGTTGATTGGGCACAAATCATTTTCGATGATCTGATGTTCAGGGTGAATGCGGCTGACAAACCAACATGTGTTTCTTATCCCAGGTTTGTCAGTGCCCTCTTCCAACAAGGCCTGAAGAACAAATACCCGAAGGTGCATGACCTCACACTTCCAAAGGTGGGCCCTAAAGTTCTTGACTTCAAGCCACAACCAAACGAGGTACGTCTGTCTACACTCCTATCTATTCTCAATCCTCCAACTTCTTCTACTTCTGCGGCTACCTCAGCGGTAATCCCAACTGCTGATCCCCAGGTTGCACCCTCCACTCCTTCTCGAAAGGAAACAATCTACTTCCCCACTTGATTCTCAAAGGATCAAGAAAACCAAGGAGCAACCCTCCTTTAGAACCGCTGGATAGTTCCGTGGTACGCTCTGCCACAGCTGATACAACCACCCCTTCCATCCCAACTTCTGCGTCTCTAAACGCTGAGGTTGTAAACTTGGAACATAACCCCTCTCCTTCAGACCTTCTAAGGACTGAAGAAGTATTTCTCAGCGAATCCAATGTTGAACCTCGCACCAAAACCCTCTTCTCAACCTTCGTTCCTCCCACTCAATCTTTGGACACTCCACCTCTTTTTCCTTCATTCTCTGGAATGCCCGTCATCCTACACGATACAGCTACGGATACTCTACATAGGATGATGGATGCAAATATAGGACCTACAGGCACTTCTGTGCTCCAAGGCACTCTAGAAGGCGACATGGAACACTACTCAGGTCAACAAGGTTTCGACAACTTCACCAACCCGCCTGCAGGTATACACAAAACCATCCAAATTCCTCTCTCAAAATCCCCAACTTCTGAGCTTTCCTCTATTCATAAGTTATTAACTGTTGCAGGTCCTAATTTGGGAGATATCAACACCTCCCTGAAGGCCCTGGAAACAAAGATGGAATCCCTCACCACCACTCTCTCAGCTAACTCTTCAGCGGTTACAAACGCTGGAAAAAATCTCAAGACGCTGACTACTGAAGGTCGAGAAGAAAGCCTCCGGTGCTGATCTGGAGAAGGTGGATAGTAGCATTGGTCAACTTGCTACTACCCTCGCTGAAAACTCCTCTGCCAACATCACTCTCTCTACAAACTTCACCTCTCTGTCCAATAAAGTCATGTCATTGAAGACAGAGGTTGGTACTCTTAAAGGAGAAGTGACTACGGTCAAGACTGAAGTCAGCACTGTCAAAGACCTCCTTCAGCAGATCCTCGACCACCTGAATGCTGCAACATATGCTCTTTCGCATTTTACTCAGGTGGATCGAGAGGAACTACAAAGAATCACTCCTGCTATATCTGGCCTAGAAGACAGATTAGGTAGGATTGAAAATTGTGTTGGGATCTTTGACCTGGAAGATAGGGAACCAATGCACACTGATGTTGCCGCTACTACTGACACTGTACTTTCCTCCCCCAATCATCATGTGGAAGAGGGGGAGAATACTGAAGACCTTCCCCATAATGCTGAGGGAGAGGAGAAAAATCTTGAAGACCTTCCCCGTAACTCTTAGGGGGAGGGTATTGTTTCTGATACTGCTGCTGCTACAACCGAGAAACCTCAGAGAGTTGAAAACCCTGAGGGAACTGAGAAACCTCCCTCTGGATTTGAGGGGGAGCAACTCGATGAGCATCTAGAAACCGATGCTGATGTTACCGTCCCCTATGCTAACGAGGCAGAATCTGAAGCTGAGGAAGAAGAAGATTATGAAGACCTCGACCTTGAGGACGACGAACCATCATCATCTCCTAAAAATAATGATGATGATGATGATGATGATGACTTCTTCTTTGTTCAGCCCAAGAAGGTCCCTGCTCAGAAAGGGATTATCATCACTGAACAATCAGGGGAGACGACCAAGACAAAACCTGCAGCAACTGAAGCTGACAAAGGCAAGAACAAAGGCCTCGCTGCAGAAGGCAATCTGTCTATCCTTCAGATAAAGCCAGTTTGTCAGCTAGTCCTCTCCCCTGTTTGAGAATCCAGTAGAAGTTCCTACGGCTGCAACTCCATCAACAATAATCCCAACTTCTTTTGCTCAATAAATAATCCCAGTCTTGGATTTAACCACTGAGACTGATGAACCTGAAGAACAGTTGTTCTCTCACCAAAACAGACCTTCCTTATCTCCTCAAACGCTAAATGAATAAGACCTAAAGAAGAGAGAAGCCATGATCAAACAGCTTGAAGATCAGCGAATCATCCTTCCACGTGACAAAATTCCTGCTCCAAAGTTCAGACTTTCAAGAAAGGAATACACTGATCATCTCAAGGCTGAAAAACAACTCACTGATCGAAGGAAAGCTGAAGAACAAGATAAAGCCCTCGCCATCCAGCTTATCCAACAATCGGTGAAGGACCCTGATCGGAAAAGAACTCCCATTGAAGTCCAATGTCAATTATGGGAAGACGCTCAGAAGATCATCGAAGAAAACACCAAGGTATCTGATTCTACCTTGGAATGGTGCAAAGAAAGACTGCACTATCGTTTTCGGCCAACAAGAATAAACAAAATGCACATCAGGGGAAAAGCGCCATTAAAAGTTCCGGTTGTTGAGGCTGATATATTCAGAGAAAATGGTACCAAGGAAACTGTCTATGCTTCTTCAATCAAGAAGTATGGTCTCTCTGAATGGTTGGAGATGCGAATAGCCATTCAGCGATCTCACTCTCAATTCAAGAGCCATGTCGAGAAAATGATCAATCAACAGATTGACTTGGTTTCTTCTTCTATGGATATTCCTCCTCCTCCTCCTAATCCAACTCAACAAAGAAGGGCCTCTACAAAGAAATATATAATATCTTCAGATTCAGGTCCTCCTATAAGGAATGAAACTGGTATTGGTTTTTCTCGTGCTGAGGTACTTGGTCCTGAACCTGACCTCTCAGCGCTTGATACCTCCCTGCCCCCTGGTGAACGCTTCATCCCTGGAAAAGTTATAAGCGAACCTTATGGGATATTCTTTCACGACTATGATGGACGAGAACGCTTTCAACGCGTCTCTGAGCTTCCCATCACTCCTATCGAACAGCTCAAGGATCTCATCTATTGGTGTGGATTCAGAAATGATCTTCTAGGTCAACACCTCAAGCCCCTGATCTTTAATGAAGCAAAGAACAAACGTGATCTTGGAGTAACGGTCCCTGACTGGATGATCCCTACAACAAAGACCCTTGATGAACTTCTCGTTAAGGAAGAACCTTTTGGCTGATAGGATTTCCTTGAAATTCTTCTATCCTTTATCAGCTTATATCTTTTGTACTTGTAAATTTATTTGCTGTACTTGTAATTTTTCCACTTCCCTATGTAATCTTATACGAAGTAAAAAGAAAATTTTCAGCGAATGTACTTTACTCCATCAGTACTTAAAAGAACCCAGAAAATAGTAAAAGGGACAAATATTTTATGAGTTCTTTTTATCCTTATTTTTTCATACTTAGCAATTTTCTTTGTTGCTATGTCATAATCAAATAGGGGGAGATTGTTGATCCAAACCCTCAGTGATTTGATAATGACTCTCTTTAAACACTTAGTGAAAATTGTAAGTAAACAAAATGTATTAGAGTTTCACTATCGCTGATAAGTACTATGTCTCTACAGTACCGCTGATAGGAAACATATGCTCTTTAGATTAATCATTCAGCGAACACTGTTCATCAACTTAGCTCTGAGCCTGTTCAGTCTTGTTGATGATCGCTGATAGTTTAGTTGTTTACTTATAATCCCTGAAGACAAGTTTCACGTCAAATATGTTCTACGCTGAAGTCGAAGATCAAGCTCAAGAATCAGCGACAAGTCTACTAATGAATTGATGTGGATATCAGCGAAGCCGAGATTTGTCCACTCAACGTGAAGTTACAAGTAGAAGACTTCAGCAATCGCTGAACTTTATCACTCGCTGATAATGATCTTGTCAGTGAACGCTGATCATGAAGTCTTCCTCTACAAGTTACTTTTGTCTTATCCCCACTTGCAGGCCTCCGTACGAAAATGTCAGAAAGGACATCCTTTTGCCTAGGATCGTACTACCAACTCTGATTCTACACTGTACACCATGCGGCTACTAAGGTTGTCTACAAAGGTCAAACCATGCAACCAATCAGCTGCTGCCACGTGTAAAGTAATACTGTCATGCATTAAATGCATGCAGTATATAAGAAGAACCCTACTTCAGAAATGAAGTGCTCAACCATCTTCTTCTTTCTCTCTTAGTGTTAGAATATTTATCTTTAATATTCTTATCTCCTTTCTGTCTTAATTCTAGTGCAAGAAACTTAGTGTTTCTCATAACTTGTTTAGATTAGGTTTAATCCTTAATCTTGTTTCGTAACAAGTTGTAAATTGTTTGATAAATATCAATAAACAATTTAGAAAAGTAAAATATGTGTGTTTGTATTCAACCCCCCTTCTACAAACTTGTATAACCTTCCGGGACCAACAGTTGTTCATGATCACGACGCGAAATTTATGAGATGTGAATGCAATTATTTTGTGCAAAACGGATTGATATGTCGCCACATGTTCAAAGTTTTGATGAATGACGGGTATGTTACAATTCCTGGCTACATAATAGAACGTCGGTGGACTAGATCCTTGGTCCCAGTTGAGATTCAAGCGGCCAAGGCGCGATATGGGGAGGTGGATGTTGAGAAGGAGCGTGTAATTAATGAAATTTATGTGAAGGTTGACGTTCTTGTTAGTCGTTTGAGGAACGATAAGGAGAAACTCTCTTCGTTTTCTGAAACATTAGACAAGATGAAGGTTGATTTTTATGTGGAGAATTATGTCCCTTGTCCAGCAATAGACAAAGCTGAAGCATTGCGCGAGTGTTATGGTGTTGAAGTACCTGATGAAGCAGAAATCCTACCCCCATCCGGTATACGAAACAAAGGTTGTGGAACTGGGAAGCGACTTATTGGAGCATATGAAAAAGCGTCATCCTCAGTGAAGCGTCCCAAAAGAGTGTGTAGACGGTGTAATGTGTTGTCTAATCATGATTCCCGTAATTGTCTGAATCGCTCAAAAGAAGATTGATTGCATAGGTTTTTCATTTTATAGTTATCAACTTTTGTCGTTGTCATTTGTTTTTAGTTTATTTGTGGATTTTTTGCGGTGAAATTTAAATATCATTGGAATTTTGCAGGTTAATAATTTTTGGTTTGATTAGCGTTATATATGTAGGTTACTAGTATTTTTTTATATATGAAATACTCATTTTTTTTAACATTGGTATGCTTTAATTTTAAAAAAAAATCAGTGTACAGGAAACACCACATTATGTACGTATTTAATGCGCGTGTGTGTTAAAAAATTACAAAATAATGTGTTAGGTCTAGAGTTTTGTCAAAAACACAACTGTTAAGATCTGATCTGAAGAATCAGAATTCTGAGTAAGAAGACTCAGAAGTTCTGATCAGAGAATAATGAAAAGATTACAGGTATGGAAGTTGGTCAGAAGACTCAGAAGTTCTGAGTTGAAGACTCAGAAGTTCTGAGTGAGAAATCTCAAAAAGATTCTAAGTGTTGGATTCTGACTAGAAGGTTCAGAGTTCTGAGTAGGAGACTCAGAACTTCTGACTATGAAGACAAATGTTCTGAAGCGCTTATTCAGAAGTATGTTCAGAATTCATATCTTGGGATATTCTCTGTTATATTCAGTTACTAATTAGGACACGTGTAATTGTTCTATTAGTCTGTTTCTCATATGTACTGCAGCTTTAGCTTTTCTCTACAGTATATATAGTGTTAGCAACAGTTTGCTAACTGATCTTTGATATAATCTTTTGGAGAACCTTTTGGATAACTCCTTACGCATAAATTGTTAGATCTATTGAGAGAGAAATTCATTGTAAAATCTTGTAATTCACAGATTGTTAATAAATCATATGACCAGTTGCTGTGAATACGATCTTAATTGTTCATATTTGATTGTAAGAGTGTATCCTGAAACTTTCATAATGAGTAAACCGTCGTTTCCATTTCTTAATATTTTTTTAACCTGTTTTTAAAATAAGTATTCATTATTTAAGTTGGGAAGTGGGCCTCATAATTTCAATCCACTCCCCAAGAAACCATAATACCTCCCATCCCCTTTCATATACGAAATCGGCCGTGGTTTTCCTTTTTCACATACTTTCCATTTCTCAAACAAAATATTGTAATCCTTCTGAAATGTCTTCCTCTGATGATGAATCCTAAAACCCCAATCAACCTCCTGTCCCACAGTACCTTCTGAGGTCTCTAGTCAACCACAACCTCGGTCTGTTGGCTGAGAATCGAGAGCTTGAAGCAAAAGTGCACCGATTAGAGGAGAAGCTGCAGAGGAAGAAGCAGAAGCTGAAGCATGAAGAGACTATTGCCAATATGCGCAAGCAAGACTACGATGACATATCAGTCAAGCTTTGGGATAAGAATGTCGCGATGGACAAACACACAAAGGCAATCAAGAAGGTGAAGGCGTGGTGCTCATGCAAAGCTTTTGATGGCATAGAAGATGTTTAGGGTTGGTATGTGGTATTTGAAGGTGTTGATCCTTTTTTTTATGGTATGTTAAATAGTTTATTAGTTTATGTCTAAGTTTGGATCATCACCTTATGGTTGTGGATATGGTATGGATAGTTGTTTTTTTGGTGGGTTTTTTTTGGGGTTTTTTTCTAAGAAAAACCCCCATATGAAATATTGAAATATATATTTTTGTTAATCTTGTTTATTACGTAGAACCAGTTCACATGGATTGATCTTGTTGTTCACGTCCAATACGTCTCTATGAACCTTTTTATTGATATTTCTTCCTTTTTCATACATTTTACCGTTTTTTGTGATATGTAGTGCAGTCAATAAACGTGAAATCAATCGTATCAACATACACTTTGTAAATAAAACCAAATATGGTTCATTATTATTTACGAATTCACATGTAAACATAAAACTATGAAACCCTAGTTTTTTTGTGTTTTTTAGTGTTCATAAAGTATATGAAATAGGGACTGCCTACATTATTTGGGTTGTTAATGTAAAAAGATATTCTCAAAACAAGGTTTTGTAACCCCAGAAAATTTACATTATAAAATTAAACACTTATTTTAGCTTTAAAATATCGCCATTATGTTTTATGAAATTTACTTATGCAATATACCATTAACTTTCTAAATACTACAATTGAAATGCATCTCACCAAACAAGTTTATATAATTCATCACAGAATGTAAAACTATGATTAACAAATGAAACCTTGTAGAAACCTTGCCAAAAAAAAACTTGATATGAAATTCAATCCCAACATCCTAAAGAGTAAGTTTTAAGTGTCGATAAAATACCGAATGCTTAAAAACAACCGATGCATGAAATTAAATAAACAGTTTATTACAATTTTTATCTAAAACCATCGTCCCGGAACTCAACATTGCATCTAAAATCCGCGAATTCTTTGCTTTCTCGTTGCCGCTGCTTCTTCTAGTTTTTTTCCTCTCTCGTATGCAGGAACCATGCTGAAACCCATTGCCTCATACTCAACAATATCTTTCTTTTTGTTGCAATCGCTTAACAAGATCTTCGTCGTGTACTTCTTTCGGAGGAGTTCAAGTTGTTTATCTTGGCTCGGTCCTTCTTTGCACAATCCGGTGTACCATGTACGAACTCCACCGCCCATATAAGTTTCCATGTGTCTCATTAAGAATATTCCACTATCCATCTCGTTCTTGCTCGTTCTCCATGGCATGCATACCCGTAACTTTTCCGCTACCTTCATTTGCGTTTCCGCAGGGTGGTTTAGGTTTCTGAGGTGACGAAGGAACATTGTATGCTGTTTCCCACAAAGTCAGTTTTCAACAAACGCTTAAAAACATGTTAAATTAAATATTCATAGTTTAGGCCCCTACCAGGATGTGAACATCATAGTGGTACAAGTCGTCAACATCTCCTTCATCCGCTATGTTATCCATAATCTCTATTGTGTGGTACTTTAAGTCGAAGACCACACAGTAGAAATATTGCCTTCTCTTCATTGGTATGAAAACCTGTAAAATCATTGAATCCATATCATGGTATTCCAAACAAGCAATAGGGTTCCATATCCATATTACAAGTATTGTATATGCATTTAATTCTTTCATAGCTTACCATATCTATGTATTTCATATTAATCCGGCTTGTGTTGAAATTGCATGCCTTTGCAAAGTTACGCGAAAACCAATTGAATCTTGCATTAAAGTCGTGCATATCATATAGTAAAACACCATCGTCTTGTTAGGATTAAAATGTTATAGTAATCTATTAACTTTTTATCTTTCTATGTTACGAAGTTTTGACAATTACCGTTGTTCCTGTTTTCACGAACAACCTTTTTCGTGAAGGTATACTCCGTAGACGCTCCTCACTGTTCAGCACGCTAGCCCACCCATCTAACACACTGCCGAATACCATTTCTCTTGATGCGAGTGTCTCTATCGCAACTCTATTTATTGTTTGGCCCGTCTCGAATAAGAATACTATCTCACTGTCAAAACGATACGAAAGAATACTTTAAACAGTAAAACAAAATGTAAAAGTTTTCGTAAGTGTATGTAAAAAAATAAATGCACGGTGTTTTTAATGTTACCTTGGAACTCCATTGTTTGAGATTGCCCATTCATGTATCTTTTTCTCCCCCAATTTTATTCCTTTGCCTAAGATTACCTGTCTTTTCACGTACGAAGACTTCATTTTATCGCCCAACTTTGTCTCTCTCTTCCCTATCCTCCTTTCTTCGTTATTTTTTTCGCACTCGATTTTTCCCTTATCCGACATGAACCCCCCTGCCAAAGGCGTTAACTGGGTGAAACCAACATCAAAACTTGGTGCAGATTCGTCCCTCATACGAACCACGGTCGATGTATCTGCTTGATCCATTTTTGATTCAACCTTCTCGTTTGAGTTTAGCCTAACCGTTTCGTCAATTATCCCGTATGTCGTTTGACTATACCATATTTGTGATAACGGGCTTTCTTTTTCCAGAGAGTCGGTATCATTGAATGCAAGCTTGACCGGTGTCACTACTCCCACGGTATGATCTTCGTCCACATTGTTGTGAACTTCATCTGTTTTAGCCTGTTCACAATCATCAGTCTCATTCTTCGCGGGTTTCGTTTCCTCGTCTGTGAACATGCTTCCCAAACTTTACTTGTAATGCGTGAATTGATCCTCGTATGGGAACAAACTTGATGCCTCTTGTATTAGTTCCTCAAGGTCCCACTTTATGGCGTACAACTCTAAGAACTTCCCGTCTATCCTCTCCATGTAGTCCTGTTAAATTACATGTGATTATGTTGGGTTGTATTATTTATATCTTAAAAAATACGAAAACAATTCTTTTTAATGGTAAAAACTTATTTAACGATGCTTTGGTATTTACCCGGCTAAGCTCCTCCTCATCATAACATAGTTCGTCCTCGTCATCGTCTTGGTTGACTCCACTTGTTCCTATGTGTTCAAGATCAATCCCTTGTTGTGTTGCACAGTGTTCCTCTCCACCCAGTGTTTATATGGGTTCTGCTTCACATGGTTTATCATTCCCTTCTCCGTTCTCTAAATCTGTTGCAATCGCCAATGTCGATGGACCTTCCTCTTGAACAGTTTGCGTACACGTAAGTGGCACAGATTCGTCTTCTGCATCCCATGTAATTGTTGCCATATGAAGACCCCCCTTCTGAATCCCTTCGTTATGCCTTTTTCTGAGCTTCTCCATGTCCCATTCCTTTGTTGGCAACGAGATACTATTCACACAACCGATGTCAACTCTTGTGCTATGTATGTACAGAAGCTGACAAAAAAATTAAGTATATGAATCACATGTTATCTTAAAGTTATTGTACGAAAATTTAATTAGTTACCATACCGTAATGAATGTCAGGGGCCCACAATAAAAGTTGTCGTAAGTGTCTCGCCTCTAGTTGCGCTTGCTTCGTTCCACAAAATAGCAAATGAATTTTCACCAGTTTATCTGACTGATCATGCTTACGTCCTCAATTTTAGACATGAACGTTGCGTTGCATTCTCCAGTTGGGCTACATTCACCCATTGAATTCACGAACAACACTATCAAATTCCATTTGAACTCATCACCGATGCTCCTTTTTGGATAATCGCATTACTAACATCTGTCGGCCTCATTTTATCCTTATGGTATGCTTTCTTCCACTTTTCATAACAATGCATTCCCTTTGGTGTTACGTTTATAGTACTCAGATCGATGCCTCCGTTTGGAATTCCAAACACTTTATGAACTGCCTTTTCCGTTATCCTTATCACTGAATTCCCAACTCTTATTGCCATACCCACTGTGTCTAAGTTATCCACAACGAACTTACCTAGTTTCGACGGTATTCCGTCGACTGTCATTCCTAAAAGTGATTCAAAACCCATTTCGCACAAGCATTCCTTTGTTCATCGTTCAAATCGTCTAGCGTTGATTGCAGTATCATCGGTGAAGTCCGTGTCCTTATTCCTCCCACATTTTCTCGCTTGGCTGGCTTAGTATCTTTACCTTTTTTGACCTTCTTCGTTGCATTGCATCGTTCCATACGTGCATCTATATTATGATGTGGCTTCGAAATAAAGTCGTCGTTATCCCCAGGTTCTGTCGGGAAGAATGATATTCAAAGACAATTTTAATGAATGAAACATAATGTATATGTAATAATGAAAGCACAGCAACGATGTTTATTCACCTTCACCGTAACAGACAATGTCCATACTCACTGGCCTTGGTCTTTTTCTTGTTTCACTATCTTTTTTTGATGTGCTTCTTGTTTTCCTTCTCTCCACTGTTATGTCACATGTGAAACCAATAAAACTATCAAGCCAGCTTATGAAAATGTTATATTGTAATGCATTTAATACTAATGTAACTATAAGTTTCGTACCTTTGTTGCCTCCACCTTTTCCTTCATCTGCCAATGCCATGGTACTAAACCCCCTATCTAGTTTTTGTAATATGTGTGTCAAATCTACATTTGTTTACATGTGAAATTGTGAAAGTGGATTAAATTCCAAAAATCTTATAATTGTTTCATTGGATTTCATACCTTTTTCGGGGAGCTTCATACGGTCCTCCTCGAAAACCCATATCCCAGTACTGCTTCCTACTGTTATCAGAATGTTTTATGAACAAAATTCATATACTCAAAAGAAGCCTTATTTCTTGATATCAAATGTCTAATACATCATCCTAGGTATTTTACAATACAATTTCACATGTTTTCATAAGTTTCGAAACAAACAAACAACGGAAGCCATACGAATAAAGCATAACAAGCTTTGCACGACTTTCAAAGTCAATATTTGTAGCATTTCATACATGTGTGCTATAACATTAAAAAAGGTTACCAATTTCATACCTTCAATTATCGAACATTCTTTCGTCCCATACACTAACTCCATCGGACTGTGTGCATTCTCGCTATCAATGACACTCGATTTCGTCTCCATTAATACTTTCGTATCTTTTTCCCCTAATAATTGGTTACACATATCGGAACATACATTATATTACACTTGACAATAACTATAGTAAATTATATAATACGTGTACCTTTTCCTTTCATCGTCTCCGGTGATGTGCCGTCAAGACACACTGGGTTATCTGGTGTGTTCTTGAAGTTTGAAAACGATGTTTTCAGACGTATTCTCTCACTGGGTCGTCTAACTGTTAGGGTTTCACGTATTTATACTTGATTAAGATAGTTGATTTCGTACGAAGGTTCATATATTGCAACAAAATATTCGAAATCTAACCTCTTATTGGCGCAATTGCTTCATTGCCCGCCATTTTTCTTCAGTTTGAATTTTTTTCCTGTGCTGGGTTTCACTTCGTTTCTCCGATTTTCAAGTCTGTTTCACAATATCTTTCGCGGTAGCAGTTATTTTCATATTTTTCCTGGCTATATCGGGGGTTGATATCACCGGAATCCAAATCAACCCTAATTTGTCGCAAGCGAGATTCTTTCCAAAACTACTTTGATAAATCCCAAATCTCTAGCAATAAGATATGAATGTAGTGAGAGAGAATCTAGAGAGCAAATATGTCATCCATGTATTGATCTCAAAGGATTACAAAAGGTTTCTAAAAGATTACAAAAGCTTTTTAACAAATGAACTAGACAAGCCTATTTATACCCATGACATACAAGGTATAAAGGCATTCACAATACTGTATAGACTCATACAGTACACGGGACCGTTCATATATGAACGTTCATATATAAACAGTCATATATGAACGTTCATATAACAGTCATATATGAACGTTCATATATGAACGTTCATATATGACTGTTTATATATGAACGTTCATATATGAACGGTCCCGTGTTTTTTTACTTCTCTGTTTCTCTAAATATTTGCACTTCTCTATTGAACCTAAGGCTATATATATATATATATATATATATAGGGTCTGGTTCAAGGGAAAACCTCAAATAAACGGAAAACTAAGGAACACTCTGGTAGCTCTTCATTTGGGCGGTATGCACTTGTGCATACAGGTTATTTGTAACATGCATTTGTGCATATATGCACAAATGCATAATGCACTTGTGCATAAAACCAAAAAGTCAACTATTTACATATATGCACAAGTGCATACCGTCCAGAGGAAGGGCTACACTCTTCAGTTTTCCGTTTTTTAAGGTTTTCCCTTGAACCTCCCTCTATATATATATATATATATATATATATATATGCTAAATCCTCAGCAAGTTCATTTGGAGAATTACTTGAAATAAACATTTTAAAATGATGATTATGATAAAAACTTTTTTGGATAAGACAACCGTTATTAAATATAGCAACACTAAGCATAATTTAGATTATAATGAATATTGTTGATAAAAATAAGGTGTTGTAAAAGTTGGGAAGTATTCAAAATGTTCATATTGATAATTAATTCTGAAATTGTAAATATTGTTTCATATGAAAAAATTTACAAGTTCATTAAGAAATCTCATTGGATTGTAATTTTGAATAAATATTTTTATATGATGAATACGACTAAAACTTTGCATAATAAGGCAACCATTATTAAACATAATAACTTGAAGCATGATCAGAAAATACCTTCTTTGATTAAATGATCAATGGTACAATTGTCTTTCCGACAATCTTTGCATACATCTGGAGATATGAATATTTGAAAGTCTAAAGACTTAGAACATCTAGAGGTTGAGAATTTGAGGTAAGGGGATTTCTTAGACATATCATTCTAAGAATTTATGATAGAGAGGGGAAGAAAAAACTGATGCCTCTTCCTTTGATCTTCGAGTTTCTTTTATAGACACTTGAGGTCTATTGAATTGTTGAAGGAACTGGCAGTTGTCCACCATCCGGTCATTTGATGTCGATACGTTTATCACAAATTATTTGATGTCACTTCGTTGTTTGGCCTTTTGCTATATTATTGTCCTTTGAAAGTATGGCCGACATCTTTTTGAAAATGATAGAACCACCTTTTGTCTTTTATGCTTTTTCTTTTGAAATTAGAGCACCACCTTTTTGACTTTCTTGTCATGGCTTTTGGCATCTTTCTTCATACCTGTAAATATTAGTAATGATTTGTATTTGATAAACTTTTGATAAGTATAAGTCGAAAATACGAAGAAGTGTATTTTCTACATATGAATAATAACACTTTTGATTAAACAAAGGAATTGTCTACAAAGACAATACACCAAACTCACACTTATATCATTCAAACATCATTCATATAGATTTATGTCTGAATATGGATTTTGAGCGTCTTGAATCAACTCTGTATCTTGATTTGTGTCGGAACTACTGCTTGAAGATAATTGTTTAACTTGTTTGATTAATTTCTTGAGTTCTTCTTTTGAATCTGCTGCAAGAAATTGTTTTAGTTCTTCATCATCTTCATCCTCTTCACTTTTTGCTTCTTGAATAACTTTGGAGGTTGAGACTTCATAATTTTCAGAATAGAATTCTGAAACACCTTGAATTGTCATCTTTTGAATTTGATTTGAAGGAAGATTATCCCACCATTTGACTCTAACTACTCTTTGCAGAATACTTGGATTTATACCAATTGCAGATGTCACACTAAAAGTCCATGAAATAATCCATGGAATATTGAATAAGATGGTGAATTGAAGGACGTATTCAAACTCAGGAATGTCTTGATAAAAGATTTCTTTGAAGTTTTGGAAACCTTTTAAAACAGGACTAGGAAGAGTATCTGGAATATTTCCAAAGAATTTGAACCATCGAACGAACCATTAGGGATATGAGCACTCGAAATTTTTATCGAAAAATATGAACCATGAATGTGAATAGCTTTTGAGATAAAAAAGGTTGTACCAAGCATCTTGGTTATCACAATAATGGTAAAGAGGGTGTTTTGGATAGTTTGGAAGGGGTTTTTCAGCGTAAGAACGGGCTTTCCAATCTTGAATAGAGAGAATACGAAGGATTTGGACTTTGCTGAAAGCTATAGTGGTTTTATCAGTAGGATTCGAATTATGAGTAATTTTGATAGAACCTGTGTTTTCTAAAATTGCTTGATAATACTCTCTTGTCTTTTGACTGCCTCCAATGAACATGGAGTTTTTGAGGAAGAGGAAATCTGTGAGGGAATGAAATCCTTGGTTATGGATTTGAACGTCATGTTCTTCAAGGATCTTGACAATTTGTTGGTTAGGGTTTTGGATATAAGAACTGCCCTTTTCTCTTGAGGAAGAAGGCTTGGGATTTTGAGGATTAATTGCCTGGGTATGGGACAATATAATAGATTTTTTGGGAGTTAGGTTTGGAGAGATGATAACTGACTTTTGTATTAAAGAAGAATAGGAAGGCTGGGCTTTGATAGAGGTAATTGGAGCTTTGATAGGGGTAATTGGAACAAATATATTTTCTATAGGAAGAATGGATGATGAGGGAGTAGGAGAAGTATTTGATTTGAATGGAGAGAGTTGCACTCTCTTATCAGAATTTTGAACCACGATCCTTTTGTCTTCTCTTTGGTTCATTTCCCCTGTAAAAATTCTCGTGATAAAAAATCTGGGAGAGAATTATTCTTGCCTTTGATAAATTCAATTTTGAAATCGAAATTGCATAATAATGCTTGCCATCTTGCAAAACCTTTTTGGAAATAATGTTTTTTATATCATTTTTTAAAATAGGTTTTGCAGATTGACAATCTATGCGTAATAAAAAGGGTTTCATATATAAATCATCTTCGAATTTTTTGATGCATAAAACAATACTTAAAATTTCTTTTTTAACAGTTGAGTATTTTTTTTAGTATCATTCCAAGCTCCTGAAAAGAATCTTACTAATTCTTCATTTGAATCTTGGTTAATTTTTTGTTTTAATATCCCACCAAATCCTAAATTACTAGCATCAGTTTCAACAATGATACTAGCATTTGGTTGTGGTATGCTAAGACAAGGCAAGTATTTAACTTTTTCTTTAATATGTTTAATAACATTGGTAAGTTCTTGAGTCCATGGTGGTGGATTCTTTTTTAATCTTTGATATAAGGGTTTGCAAATAACACCTAAATCTTTGAAAAAGTCATGGATAATTTAGACATCCTAAAAATCTTTGAAGTTGAGTCTTGTCTTTTATTTCATCTGGAAATTTATTAGCAAATTCTAAGCTTTTTTGTATTGGTTTGATAGTTCCCTGAACAATATCATGTACTAAGAATCTAATATTAGTTTGAAATAAACTCATTTTTGTGGAAGAAATGACTAGTCCATTGTTAAGAACTAAATCATAAAATATGTTTAAATGTTTAAAATGTTGTTCTAAGGATTTTTAAAAAATTAACACATCATCAATATAAACAATAGCAAAACTGCTTATAGGGATAATAATGTCATTCATGATATTTTGGAATTCTGAAGGAGCGTTTTTTAAGCCAAAAGGCATAACGTTCCATTCATAATGACCAAAAGGAACATTAAAGCCTGTTTTATATTTGTCTTGTTCATGAATTTGTATTTGCCAAAATCCTGATTTCATATCGAACTTTGAAAATATTTTTGCATCATAAAGTCTTTTTAATAAATCTCTTTTATTTGGTATTGGATATCGAATCCATTCTAGGACTTTGTTTAAAGGTTTGTAATTAATAACAAGTCTTGGAGTACTTCTTTCTAATTCAGCTGCGTTCATGACATAAAAGGCTGAACAAGACCAAGGTGATTTTGAAGGTCTTATGAGTTTTTTGTTTAATAAATCTTGAATTTCTTTCTTACAGTGATCTTGTAATTCATTTGACATGTGAATAGCTTTAGATTTTGAAGGAATGTCTTTTTCATTGAAATCTTTTATATAGGGTAATTTAATAGTATGTTGTTTTCTTTTCCAAAAAGCATTAGGAAAAGTAGAACAAACATTATTTTCAAATCTTTCTTTTGTCTTTTTAATTTTATTTTGAATATTTGGATCTTGTAGATTATCGAGAATTCTTTTATAGCTAATTTCGTTAATTAAATATTTTGCTTGATTAACTTTGTTGTTTAAGGTATTTAGTTCTGAATGAATAATTGGGTCTGTAAATTTGAATTTTATTTCTTTATTTAAGACTTTTGTACTAATTCTTTCTTCGTCTACAGTAATTGGGTAAAGTTGATAAATAAAAGGTGATCCTAAAATCAAAGTTGAGGTTAAGTTTTTGACAAGGATTTAAGATGTTTTAAAACAATAATCATCTTTACAAATATGAACATTAGAAACTTTATAAGAAATATCAAGTTTTGATCCACTAGCTGATGACAAGCGATTTGAAGTTTTCTCATACTAAATTGTAGGAATGATTCCCTTTTGGATAACATTCATATCAGCGCCACTATCAATAAGGGCAATGGCAGTTATTTTAAATTCATTTTGTATACAAAGATTAATACTTGTATGCCATCTTTGATAGGAAATATTTTTAGGGATTTTAATTTTAATAATGTTTGATTCTTCATTTGTAATGATTGTGACTTTAGGGATTTCATCTTGAATATTAATTTTATCCTTTTCTATTTTTGAGAGGCGTTCTTTGATAGTCCTTATCTCTGTTTTAACTAAAGTTAATTCTTCTTGAAGTTCTTGAGTAGATATTGGTTTAGTCGTTTGGGAAAATCTGTTAAAAACTTCTTGAAGATTTAATAGCTCAGTAGTCTTTGGAGTGCTTGTTTCTTTTTTAGAATTATAATTGAGAAACTTTTTTGTAGCTTCATCTTTAATAGTTTGATCTGGAATTTTATCCAATAATTCAAGAATCTCTCTGTCTTCTTTTGTTATAACATTAATTTTGTTACAAGTACAGTTTCCTAAACATTCACATGTTTCAGAATCTGAACTGGTAGTTGAACATTGTTCTAAAACATTTAAGTCATTGTTATCATAATCTGAAATGTTAGATTCATATTCTGAGCTTGAATAATCACTATTGAGAATTAATTTTCTTATTTGTGTTTTTAGTTGATCAGAAATTTGTAATTCGTTGATCTTTTTCTTAAAATAACTGGGTGTCCCAATATGATCTATCAACCAAGAATTCACACAAGATCTAGAGAGAGAGTGTAGAGAGAGAAAGTAGATCTTGATATTCAATAAGCTCCATTTTACAAGATGAGAATTATGCTCTAAGTGTGTTATGGAAATGTTACATGATTAGTCTAAACAAAGCTATTTATACCTAAGATCTATACAAGACAATAAGCTAAGTTTGACTTTCACAAACACATAATACATTGACTTTGACTTTGACTTTATCATTAAATCTTGAAGACATATTTTAGACTTTACAATCTCCCCCTTGGATTCAAGATTTAATCATTTTGAGAACAGCAGTCTTTGGCTTGTCAAAGTCAACTTGTCACGAAATCTTCAGACGGGGATCTGGCGGAGATTTTCTTTCTTCGATTTGGAGAATTTGTTTCTTCACACAAGGCACTTTGGTACTGATAAACACAAATTTAATAAAAATAGATCACAAGATGATCAATCGATTTTTCTTAAACTCTTGAAGATTTCTCCCCTTTTTTCTTTCTTTGATTTGAGAAATTCTTGCTTCGGTAATGATATTCACAATATAGCACAAGTTTAAGAAAGAAAGATCACAGGATGATCAATCGATTTTTCTAAAACTCTTGAAGAAGAATTCTCCCCCTTTTTCTATCTTGAGACAAAATCTTCTTTAAACATTTCTCCCCCTGTCATGAAATTGAATATTTGCCTTGAAAGCTCTTTGACATGAAATTGAATTAAACATTTCCCCCCCTTTTTCGATGAAAGTGAGCATCATGATCATCGAAAACCTTCTTCAATTTCAGTCGCGTCTTTGAGAATCATTAACAATCTCCTCCTTAATGAACAATCTTGCTCCCCCTCAAACTAAGAATTCTGGAGCAATTTGATTTCTCCCCCTGAAAATATGCATATATTTCATTTAGGCACAGTAGTTGAAAATTTTATTCAAAGAAAATAAAATTCATGGAACTACATTTTATAACTACTACCATTTGATCATTTGATCATTTGAAAAATTTTACAAAAGAAATCCAACTTAATAAAATTTAACAGATTTTTCAATCAAATGAAATCAAATGCACGTGTTTGGATTCAAATACAAGACATCACTGCATATCAAGTTAAAAATGTTCAGTTTCAACCCCTTTATTAAATCTATTTGGTGTGCTAGCATGTGAAATATGATTTACAACAATCAAATGTACTTCTGAAACCTATAAGAATACTTTGCTCTTACTCACACTATATGATTGAAATCAGAATTTCCACAAATTTATAAGTTTATCGCGACATTGTTATTTCCCCAAGATATAAGAGATGTGTGCTCATTGGCATCTTTTATTTTGTGCACATTGGCATCTTTTATTTTGTGCACATTGGCATCTTTTTATCAAAAGGTGTATTAAGACTAAGATACACCGTAAACGTAACTTTCTATCTGGTTCTATAGCAGGATTTGGGTCAGCCAATCCCATACCAGTTGGCTTTAGGGGCTAGGTGTCGAGCACCCCTTTGAACTTACTCTCCCAAACCAGAAAGGCTACATCGATATATCCTAATCCCATCAGTACCAGTAGGACATGGCTTTCTATCTGGTTATATAGCAGGATTTGGGTCAGCCAATCCCAGACCAGTTGATCTTAGGGGCTAGGTATCGAGTACCTCTTGGGACTTAATCTCCCAAACCAGATAGGACACAGGCACAAACTTTCAAACCTAATGAATTGATTTTTTTATTTTATTTTTTTATTTTATTGCATCTCAATCACTTGGTTATAAAACTTTGTGCTTCCCTCATATTTTCATTTCCATTCTTCATTCTGACAATTAGGCTTTGTGAGCATCGTATTCTATATAAGTCTAGATTTACACAATTTTGCGCATATATCAAAATTTCATTCATGTTTTGCTGACCTTTCGACTTATTTCAGAAGCGAAAGTTGAAGCAAATAAAACTCAGATATCACAAAACTACTTGTAAAATCATCTTTTAGCACACATTTAATTCATTGAATGAAAATTGAAAATTTTTCAGCTCATTGAATTAAGTTTGTTGAGATTCAAATTTTCAAAGCAGTAGAAATGAAACATAATGCAATGTTACCTTTCACCACTTGTTCTTTGAATTGAAAGATGTGACAGTTAAGGATATCACCTGATAAGTATGAGTTCTAAACTGATTTGTTTAGAAGTCTTAGTCTTTGAAGTACGGGTCCTGAACTGAATTGTTCAGAAGCCAAAGTCGTTGAAGCACGAGTCCTGAACTGATTTGTCCAGAAACCATTCTATGAAATCCGGGTTCTAAACTGATGTGTTTAGAAACCAATTCTCTTTACTCCCCCTTAATGGCACAAGTAATCTTCTTCCGAGAGTTCAACGCTTTGCTTCTAAATCTGCAAAAACAGATTAAGTAGATTTTGGTACCCAACGTGTCTTGGGTCCTGGCTTGTTAAGCGGAGCTCTATCAGAAGGAAAATGATAAGTACCATACCAATATTGAGCATCATTATTTTTAATAAAATCATTAGTTCCACAATAAGAACAGCAAAAATTCTTTTGTGCTAACCTGATTAAATGATTTGCAGAATATAATGAACCAGGTTTAGCAAAAGATTTACCTTTCAGATTAGTGTTCTTGTTATGAACAGATGATTTTGGTACATCTTTTTCAGGAAACGTACCTTTTACTCTCCATTGCATGTTGACTTTCTTGTATGAAGGAAGATCAGCAGATTGAAACTTGGTAGAATTATCCACTAGGTGATCATAGAAGATATTAGACGGGCGAATCGGACATTCAGAATAGCGTTTGGATTTGTTAAGTGGCTTCACTTTGTAGTATAAGTTGTTTCGTTCCTTGGTCACCAATTCAAGTTTCTTCTGAATATCAGACTTAACCAACTTCTCTTTCATGATATCAGTTGATAACACAGCCAAATTCTTTGTCAGCTTTCTTATTTCTTGCTGAAAAATCTTCCTTTCAACATGAAATTCGTCTTTAACACTCCTGGCCTGAAAATCAGCTTTCTTCCTCTTTTCTAGCTCTTCACTTCCTTTATCTAAGTCCTTTTGAAGCTCATCAATTTTCTTTGACAAAGTCGCATTCTTAGCTTCAAAGACTTTCCTTGTATTTTCATTCTCAATCCTTTCCTTCTCCAATTTTTCTTTTTCAAGAAATAAAATTTCTCAAAATCTGAATTTTGTTTGGAAAGTTTTCTGCATCTGAGTTCAAGAGCTTTCTTTTCCTCATTTTCTTTCTTCTCAGAAATTGAAGTCTTTTCAAGTTCAGAAACTTTCTTAGAAAGAGAAAGAATTTGCTTTTCATAGCAATTTTTCTCATTTAACCGATTAGCTCTTTCTTTTCTGAAATCCTCTCTTTCTACTTTAAATAACTTTTCTGTGTCAGACAATCTCTTTGTAAGCTCTATAACCTTTTTCTTGAGTTCTTCATTTTCAGCATCTGAAGATTTCTGTTCCGCATCCTCTTTTTCAGCTTTCTTTTCTTTTTCCTTTCTCTTAAAAGCAACTTCAGATCCAAGCATTTGTTTTGATAACTCGTTCCACATCTGCATTGGGTTATTTTTGAAACATTCAACACAGTTGTAGATATGTTGCGGAAGTTTGTGAATTGCGAAGATCAAGTTGGATGAAGCTTCCTTGTCGGTTTTCATTCTTTTAATCTCTTATTCGGTAAAATCATTCTCCATTTTGTTTCTGCTCATTGGACCTTCGGAGAAAGATTTTATCATATTTTCACCATTTTCTCTACTTGAAATAAAGTCGATGAACGCAACAGTCCATTGTTCAAAAGCGGAGTCTTTGATCAGCACCGGAGGTAGATTCATGATTGAAAATTTAATCTGAAAAATTCAAACAATTAACAATTAGTAAAACTCGAAATTTTTTCTAAGTCTGAAACTCTCCACAGGCAGTGGCGCAGAGTTCAAAATGCGCCAAAGACTGTCGCGCAAAGTACGAAATGCGCCAATGAGGGTGGCGCAAATTGTACTTAGAAAAAAAATTTGAACTCAAAAACTCTTCACGGATGCTATCGCAAAGTATGAAATGAAAACAAATCAGATGGAAATTATGTAAGAAACAAGCAAGCAAGCAAGTAGTTTAAACTAATTAAGCAAGCAAGCAAGTAGCTTAAACTAATTAAGCAAGCAAGCTAGCAACTTAAATGAATTGCAGCCGCAAGATTTGACTATTGAAGCATGCATGCATGCAGGTGGCGCATTTGTTTAAATTGCTCCAGAGAGTGGCGCAAAGTGAGGAAACAGTAATGTATCGAAGCAAGCAAACAGGGTGGTGAACCAAGCAAACAGGGTGGTGAACCAAGTTAATTTTTGGTGTAAAAGCAATTCTTCATTTGAAAATGTTAGCTCCAAATATTCATAATATTAGAAGTATTGAAAAATAGGCTAAGTATGAAAGAGTTCCACAGAAGCTCTGCGGTGTTCCACGGAAGCTCTGCCAAAGCAAACGATCATTCAAGGAACACCAAGTCTCAAGAAGAATCTACAGAAGACTACTCACAAAGGACCAAAGAAGGATCTACAGAAGAATGCTCACCAAGGACCGAGCCGCAGAACCTCTGTCACCCTTGACAGAGCCTCTGCGGTTCAGACTGAAGACTTGGAAGATATTTATAATATCTTGCCACTATTGAAGAAATATCTTACCACTGTTACAGAAATATCTTGCTACTGTTCCAGGGTCCGTTCATGTAACAACCCAAATTCTAGTGAGTTTTAGAGTTAGTGGTCAAAGTGGAATAAATGAAAGTTAACTTGAGGGACTTGATAGAAATTTTGTGAAATGTATTTAAGGACACCAATCCCTAGGGAAGCCTCCAATTGCTGAAATCAGTAGTGTGATTGTGTGTGTGCTCTTGGTGGTGGCGGCTAAGGAGGAAGGAAGAAGAGAAAGAAAAGTTTGAAGAGAAATCAAGAGAAAGGAAGAATCAAGCTAAAATTCGCAAGGTAATGCATCCTAAGTCGTTCTTATGATTAGGATAATGCTTCTCCTTCTTTTCGTTATGAATCCTTAGGACTGATGTTGATGATTACTTGAGTTTTCACCATTTGTTCCTTGAAAATGAGTTTTATGGGTTTTGTCTTAATGAATCGATTTTAGGGGATTAAAGTTGGATTTATTGGGTGTTTGGGGTTGGTGGATGAACCCTTATGGTTATCTAATCAAACTAATGGCTAAAATCGGATTTGAAATCACTTTTAAGGAATTATTTTCGAACAGCAGTCGTGTTCGGACACCTTCAGTTCAAGTTGATATGGTGGTTTCCGGATACGGATGCTGGTTTCCGGGTGAAGCGTTATGGTAGTTTCCGGGTGGGTATTTTTCCGGGTAGTTTGAGTTACCGGGTGTATCCGGACAAGTTGGTCTCCGGACAAGTAGGTATCCGGACAAGCTGGTCTCTGGACAAGCAGGCATCCGGACAAGTTAGTATCCGGACAAGTAGGTGTATCCGGAAAATCTGTGCTGGGCAGTAGGTTGAGTCGTTTAATCTGATCCGAATCAAATGCCCTTAGGTGTTCGACTGGTTTAGCTGGGAAGAGTTTAAGAAGTGCGTTCTACGATAATCAAATGTGAGTTCTCTCACTCCTTTTTATGACGTACCATTTTTACTGAATATGGTTCCTTTATCGAGCATGAATTGATTTATAAAAGTTATGTATGCTTTCATGATTTATTAATATCTATGACACCACCAAAATAACTCAAGATTATAATGATATTGTCACTGAAGAAACTATAACTACAATACATCCTCCAAAAAATATAATTTTAATAAATCAAAGATTTATAGGATCACCCCTAATCTCTATCACTGAAAAACAACTAAAGACGAAATCATGAAAGATATTATATACCAAAATAATTATTCAAATGAAATTCTTAATACTATGAGCCAACAACTAAATAGATTAGAAAACAATCAAAATAATAATATTAAAAAAATAGAGGTTCCTCCCTCTAAGGAAAAGATTAAAGAAAACAATCCAATTTTCATACCTCACCAAATTGATTCCAATACCAATTTAGGATATCATAAAAAAACTAGTTAATGAATTAGAACAAAAATTAAGCAATTTAAATGTAAATGTTCTAAATAAAGAATCGGATTCAGATTCAGAATCCGAAGAAATATCTCAAATTCATTAACAATTTGCCAACAAATTAACTTTTAAAGGCAGTTCAACTAATACCAGTCGCCCTCAAACAAGAAACTATTATAATAGACCAACTCTCCCAGATGTTCAATTTGAGGATACTTCGGTTCTAATAAGAAGTTCATATGATGGTTCATCAATTTACGAATGGAACATTGACGGATTATCAGAACATCAAATTCTTAATATGGTTCAAGAAATGAATATGGCTTCAAATGCCTATATTACCAGAGATAATACTCAAAAACAGATTGCAGGCATGCTCGTTTCCGGTTTCACTGGTACTTTAAGAAACTGGTGGGACATGTATCTATCTGAAGATTCTAAACGTATTATCCGTAATGCCAAAAAAATTGTCATCAAAAATGAAAATAATCAACAAACTCAAACTGAAGAAGAGGATGTAGTCGCTACTCTTATCTTTAGCATTGTAAAACACTTTATAGGAGATCCATTTCTATTTCAAGAAAAGAGTTCAGAAATACTCTTAAACCTCACTTGTAGAAAACTACAAGATTACAGATGGTATAAAGATATGTTTTTATCAAAGGTAATGATAAGACCAGACTGTAGCGAACCCTTTTGGAAAGAAAAGTTCATTGCAGGATTACCAAAACTCTTTGCTGAAAGAGTAAGAGAAAAATTAAGAGAAGAATATAATAATCAAATTCCTTATGCAGAATAAACATATGGACAAATATCTGGTTACATTAATAAAGAAGGATTAGCTATATGTTCAGATTTAAAACTTAAAGCCAAAATAAAGAAAAACATAATAAATAATAAAGAAGAACTTGGTAATTTCTGTCAACAATATGGTTATGAAAACATAACTGCTCCTACATCATCAAAATCTAAAAAATATTCAAAAAATTACTCTGGCAAAAGGTTTAAAACAAAATATGATAAAAATAATAAATATGATAAAACTAATAATTATCATAAGAAAAAACCATATAAAAAATTCAATAAAAAACCTCATAAGCAAAATGAATCAAAGGATATTATTATTTGTTATAAATGTGGTAAAACTAGACACATGGCAAAGAACTGTTATGTTAAGAAAAAGATCAACGAATTACAAATTTCTGATCAACTAAAAACACAAATAAGCAAATTAATTCTCAATAGTGATTATTCAAGCTCAGAATATGAATCTAACATATCAGATTATGATAACAATGACTTAAATGTTTTAGAACAATGATCAACTACCGGTTCAGATTCTGAAACATGTGAATATTTAGGAAACTGTACTTGTAACAAAATTAATGTTATAACAAAAGAACACAGAGAGATTCTTGAATTATTGGATAAAATTCCAGATCAAACTATTAAAGATGAAGCTACAAAAAAGTTTCTCAATTATAATTCTAAAAAATAAACAAGCACTCCAAAGACTACTGAGCTATTAAATCTTCAAGAAGTTTTTAACAGATTTTCCCAAACGACTAAACCAATATCTACTCAAGAACTTCAAGAAGAATTAACTTTAGTTAAAACAGAGATAAGGACTATCAAAGAACGCCTCTCAAAAATAGAAAAGGATAAAAGTAATATTCAAGATGAAATCCCTAAAGTCACAATCATTACAAATGAAGAATCAAACATAAATAAAATTAAAATCCCTAAAAATATTTCCTATCAAAGATGGCATACAAGTATTAATCTTTGTATACAAAATGAATTTAAAATAACTGTCATTGCCCTTATTGATAGTGGCGCTGATATGAATGTTATCCAAGAGGGAATCATTCCTACAATTTATTATGAGAAAACTTCAAATCGCTTATCATCAGCTAGTGGATCAAAACTTGATATTTCTTATAAAGTTTCTAATGTTCATATTTGTAAAGATGATTATTGTTTTAAAACATCTTTAATCCTTGTCAAAAACTTAACCTCAACTTTGATTTTAGGATCACCTTTTATTTATCAACTTTACCCAATTACTGTAGACGAAAAAGAAATTAGTACAAAAGTCTTAAATAAAGAAATAAAATTCAAATTTACTGACCCAATTATTCATTCAGAACTAAATACCTTAAACAACAAAGTTAATCAAGCAAAATATTTAATTAACGAAATTAGCTATAAAAGAATTCTCGATAATCTACAAGATCCAAATATTCAAAATAAAATTAAAAAGACAAAAGAAAGATTTGAAAATAATGTTTGTTCTACTTTTCCTAATGTTTTTTGGAAAAGAAAACAACATACTATTAAATTACCCTATATAAAAGATTTCAATGAAAAAGACATTCCTTCAAAATCTAAAGCTATTCACATGTCAAATGAATTACAAGATCACTGTAAGAAATAAATTCAAGATTTATTAAACAAAAAACTCATAAGACCTTCAAAATCACCTTGGTCTTGTTCAGCCTTTTATGTCATGAACGCAGCTAAATTAGAAAGAGGTACTCCAAGACTTGTTATTAATTACAAACATTTAATCAAAGTCCTAGAATGGATTCGATATCCAATACCAAATAAAAGAGATTTATTAAAAAGACTTTATGATGCAAAAATATTTTCAAAGTTCGATATGAATTCAGGATTTTAGCAAATACAAATTCATGAACAAGACAAATATAAAACAGGTTTTAATGTTCCTTTTGGTCATTATGAATGGAACGTCATGCCTTTTGGCCTCAAACACGCTCCTTCAGAATTCCAAAATATCATGAATGACATTATTATCCCTATAAGAAGTTTTGCTATTGTTTATATTGATGATGTGTTAATTTTTTCAAAATCCTTAGAACAACATTTTAAACATTTAAACATATTTTATGATTTAGTTCTTAACAATGGACTAGTCATTTCTTCCACAAAAATGAGTTTATTTCAAACTAATATTAGATTCTTAGGACATGATATTGTTCAGGGAACTATCAAACCAATACAAAGAAGCTTAGAATTTGCTAATAAATTTCTAGATGAAATAAAAGACAAGACTCAACTTCAAAGATTTTAAGGACGTCTAAATTATGTCCATGACTTTTTCAAAGATTTAGGTGTTATTTACAAACCCTTATATCAAAGATTAAAAAAGAATCCACCACCATGGACTCAAGAACATACCAATGTTATTAAACATATTAAAGAAAGAGTTAAATACCTGCCTTGTCTTAGTATACCACAACCAAATGCTAGTATCATTGTTGAAACTGATGCTAGTAATTTAGGATTTGGTGGGATATTAAAACAAAAAATTAACCAAGATTCAAATGAAGAATTAGTAAGATTCTTTTCAGGAGCTTGGAAAGATACTCAAAAAAATTACTCAACTGTTAAAAAAGAAATTTTAAGTATTGTTTTATGCATCAAAAAATTCGAAGATGATTTATATATGAAACCCTTTTTATTACGCATAGATTGTCAATCTGCAAAACCTATTTTAGAAAATGATATAAAAAACATTATTTCAAAACAAATTTTTGCAAGATGGCAAGCATTATTAAGTAATTTCGATTTCAAAATTGAATTTATCAAAGGCAAGAATAATTCTCTCCCAGATTTTTTATCACGAGAATTTTTACAGGGGAAATGAACCAAAGAGAAGACAAAAGGATCGTGGTTCAAAATTCTGATAAGAGAGTGCAACTCTCTCCATTCAAATCAAATACTTCTCCTACTCCCTCATCATCCATTCTTCCTATACAAAATATATTTTCTCCAATTACCCCTATCAAAGCCCAGCCTTCCTATTCTTCTTTAATACAAAAGTCAGTTATCATCTCTCCAAACCTAACTCCCAAAAAATCTATTATATTGTCCAATACCCAGGCAATTAATCCTCAAAATCCCAAGCCTTCTTCCTCAAAAGAAAAGGGCAGTTCTTATATCCAAAACCCTAACCAACAAATTGTCAAGATCCTTGAAGAACATGAAGTTCAAATCCATAACCAAGGATTTCATCCCCTCACAGATTTCCTCTTCCTCAAAAACTCCATGTTCATTGGAGGCAGTCAAAACACAAGAGAGTATTATCAAGCAATTTTAGAAAACACAGTTTCTATCAAAATTACTCATAATTCGAATCCTACTGATAAAACCACTATAGCTTTCAGCAAAGTCCAAATCCTTCGTATTCTCTCTATTCAAGATTGGAAAGCCCGTCCTTACGCTGAAAAACCCCTTCTAAACTATCCAAAACACCCTCTTTACAATTATTGTGATTACCAAGATGCTTGGTACAACCTTTTTTATCTCAAAAGCTATTCACATTCATGGTTCATATTTTTCGATAAAAATTTTGAGTGCTCATATCCCAAATGGTTCGTTCGATGGTTCAAATTCTTAGGAAATATTCCAGATACTCTTCCTAGTCCTGTTTTAAAAGGTTTCCAAAAATTCAAAGAAATCTTTTATCAAGTGTTAGAGCATTATTGTATTCAAGATTTACTGTAAAGTCAATGTACTGTATGAGTCTATACAGTATTGTGAATGCCTTTATACCTTGTATGTCATGGGCATAAATAGGCTTGTCTAGTTCATTTGTTAAAAAGCTTTAGTAATCTTTTAGAAACCTTTTGTAATCCTTTGAGCTCAATACATGGATGACATATTTGCTCTCTAGATTCTCTCTCACTACATTCATATCTTATTGCTAGAGATCTGGGATTTCACAATTGGTATCAGAGCTAAACAGAAGATACAAGCAGATCGAAGACCAAATTGAAGATTTTTTACACTGTTCTTGAAGAATTCGGACCAAGAAGAAAACACTGTTCATCTGAAGTCTTATCATTCAGACATGGAGTTTTTCTAGATTTTGAGTTTTTGAATCATTTCTTTGCATCGTTCAACTCGGATTTGGATTCTGAACACATTTAATTCTTGCATAAACATCAAAATCTGCACAGAATTGACAGATCTGATCGATTCTTGAATATTTTTTCAAAAACTTCAAGTTCACTGTTTGGATCTTAATTCGATTAAATTAATCGAATTGTGAATTATGATCAACAGGAAAAGTGTGCGGATTTCAATTACGAACAATTTGATATAAGATTCATCACAAATGATCAAGAATTGAAGAAGTTATGGCAGATTAAGTGATTTTGAAGTTCGAAGTGCAGAATTCGGATCATTCTTGGTGAATTCGGATCATTCAAAGAGAATTCGGAACATTCATAGAGAATTCGGATTGTTCTTGGCATCACAAGTGTAGAATTCGACTCAAGAAGAATTCGAATTCATAGAATTCGAACCCTATTACATTCGAATTGAGTGAATTCGAACCTTATTACATTCGAATTGAGTGAATTCGAACCTAAGTACATTCGAATTGAGTGAATTCGAATCCAGTTACATTCGAATTGAGTGAATTCGCACTCAACATAATCCGAATTGAGTGAATTCGAACCTTAGTACATCCGAATTGAGTGAATTCGGATGAAGATGAGAAAAGCTCAAAGCTGAAATATCATGATGAAGCACTTCTTTATAAGTGTTTAGCTGAAGATAGAGAAAAGGAGAAAGAAATTATTAGATCAAATGTTAAAATACTTGAATCTGAAATTTCTGAGTTAAAAAAGAAAATAACTGATTTAAATGATGAAAACATAGATTTTCAGTTCAAAATCAAGGTTCTTTCTGATGAAAGAAAAGAAGCAATTGAAAAGATTAAGCAGCTTGAAGATTTAAATTACAAAAGAGGCCAATCTGAGCAAACGCTGAATTTGTTGACTAGCAACCCAAAAGATAAACGATTTTATAATCCAAAAATGGGTCTAGGATTATCTGATAACAAGAGTTTCAAAACAATAAAACCTATTGAGAAAAAGGAAGTTTTGAAGCAAACTCTGATAAAGGAGATTCTTCCAATTGCAAAAGTTTTTGTTAAACCAGCAAATGTAAAGTTGCAACAAGTCATTATAACAGAAACACCTGTTAATTCACCTGTATCTGTTAAATCAAATAATGAAGTGTTGCAACAAGTCATAATAACAAAAACACCTCCAAAGACACAAGAAAAAGCAAAGGCAAGTAATGGAATTTTGCAACAAGTTATTGTATCAGAAACATCTCCTAAATCAGAAACTCCTATCAAAGATAATGCTTCAAATTCTTCAACTCCAATTTCAAAGAAAGATGAAGCTAAAACAGACAAAGGTTCAAAAGAAAAGCCTAGATACAATATAACAAATTTTAAATATGATGAATTAAACTCCAGTTACAAAACCAAAATGTTTGAACCAACTGGATTTAGTTCGTTGTTTTCCGATGAATCTATGGCTAAAACAATTGTTGACAAAATCAATGAACCTATATCTGTTAAAACTAAATCTAACGTTGAAATGGAGTCAAATAATACATCAGATTCTGACAAAAAGGAGTTTGTTCCAGAAACCTCTTCTGAATTTCCTGATTTGGACTCAGCTTTACTTAAAATTGTTGATTTAGATAATCAAATTTCCAAATGGCAATTAGATTTTGAAAAATTAGAGGATGATCATGATAATATTGGACTAGAATTTGATCATACAAAAAGGATCAATCTTGATCTTAAGAGTGAGATTCAAAGACTAGAATCCAAATTATATGAAATATCAAACTCTAAGGCCTCAAAAAGTTGTGAAAAATGTTCAAAACAAGCTGAATCCAAAGATCAAAATAAATCTTCAAGTATGTTTGATCCTTTTGAAAAGCTCAAATTTTTTAAAGAAAAGAAAAATCTTGAATTAAGATGTGTAGAACTTTCGAAACAAATTTCAGATTTTGAAAAAGTTCTATTTCTAGAAAAAGAAAAGCAGAAGAAAGAAAGAACTGAATTTGAAATAGAATTAAAGTTTTGTGAAGTCTACCATAAAAAGTTTTCATCAAAGGTATCTGATTTAAAAACAGAACCAGCTTCAAAAGGAAAAGAGAAACAAAAATCATCTGAAAATAAATCTAATTTGTTTTCAAGTGATCCAGTTTCAAAAGGAAAAGAGAAAGAAAAATCATCCGAAAATAAATCTAATTTGTTTTCAAGTGATCCTTCTACCTCTAAAGGTTCTGACAATGTTTCTTCTTCTTTCTCAGAAATGGATGAAGAAAAGTATGTGGATTTGAAGGAGCAAGTTCTGAATAGCAAGAATAGAAGCACCGACTCTGAGAAATGTAGTTCTTTGAATAAAAATTGTATACATTCTTGTAATGTTTGCAATGTTTGTGGCAATAATAATTCCGCAATTTCAGATTTCAAATTATTGTCACAAGCTAAAAGAAGAATTCATTGTGCTCACTGTTGGGACAACTATTTCAAGCTAAACAGAAATGCTCCAACGAATAAGAAGTCTAAAACTTCTTCCTTCTCTTTAAAATCCTCAGCAAACAAATTTGCCAAAATGTTTGGTTTCAGATCAAACAAACAGAATAAAAAGATGAAAGAAAAGAAAACAGTTGAAGTAAATATGGATTGGAAATGGATTCCAAAAAATGAAGTTAACAAACCAAATTTACTCAATCGTTTAACTTTTAAAGGCAAAATTCAGGGGGCATCAAATGTCATTAATAAACTGATCCATACTAACAAGAAAGGACCCATGCAGATATGGGTACCTAAAATAAGATAATTGTTTCTTAACAGGACCGTCATGTGTGGGTCATTGATTCGGGAGCATCTAGACACATGACGGGGTACAAGCACTTCTTGCAAGATTTTATTGTACATCCTGGAGGATCAGTGGGATTTGGAAATGACTCAAAAGGTCACGTTCGAGGCTACGGAACGTTGAAAAATGACTCAATGCAAATTGAAAAGATTTTGTATGTTGAAGGTTTAGGGCATAACCGTTTCAGTATAAGTCAGTTCTGCGACAAGAACTGTAAGGTGTTATTTGATAAAGATTTTTGCTACATCTTGGATGCAAATTGGTCAGAAATCTTCAGAGCAAAAAGATGCGAAGACTTATACATGACAGATTTTACAACTCTTGTTGCTTCTAATCAAGTCTGTCTTGTATCAAAAGCTTCACAAGAAGAGTGTTGGTTATGGCATCGAAGGCTCTCACATCAAAATTTTCGCAACATCAACAAGCTTCGAATTGATGGATTAGTTTCCGGGCTTCCTGAAATGAAAATTGACAAAGTTTCTGTGTGTCCAGCTTGTGAAATGGGAAAGATGAAACATGTTTCTCACAAGACCAAGACTTTGTCTAATTGTAACAATGCCTTGGAATTAATTCATATGGATCTCTGTGGCCCAATGCGAACTCAGTCAATGGGAGGAAAGAAATATATCTTGGTTATGGTTGATGAGTTTTCGCGATATACTTGGTTGGATTTCTTACGACTCAAGTCTGAAGCACCCGAGCAGATCATTAAATTCATCAAGAAGATTCAAACTCTTCTACAACGCCCTGTTCGAAAAATCCGAAGTGACAACGGAACTGAATTCAAGAATGCAACTCTTCAATATTTTCTTGAATCCGTTGGAATAACTCATAATTTTTCTGCCCCAATTACTCCACAACAAAATGGAGTAGTTGAAAGGAAAAATCGAACTCTTGTAGAAGCTGCTAGGACGATGCTTGCTTACTCGGGTCTTCCACCAAGTCTATGGGCTGAAGCAGTATCCACAGCGTGTTTTACTCAAAACAGAACTATTATAAATAAACGCTTTAACAAAACTGCATATGAATTAATCAACAATCGCAAACCTAACATCAAATTTCTGCGTGTATTTGGATGCATGTGTTTTGTCATGAAAGATCGTGAATATCTTACAAAGCTTCAAGTTAAAGCTGATGAGGGCATCTTTATAGGCTATTCCTTGAACTCGAAAGCATACAGGATTTATAATAATCGAACAAAATCAGTAATCGAGAGTATCAACGTTACGTTCGACGAGACTGTGACATTGACTTCTGGACAATTTAGTTCAGAACTCGTACAGAAATCTGAAGCTTCTACTAAAAATGGAGTAGAACCTGTGACGAAACAGTTTTCTAATTCAACTTTGAATTATAATAATACTACTGATTTAGATTTACTATTTCATGATGCATTTATGGATTACTGTGCAGATATGGAACCACCAATCACATCTGTGAATGCATCTCAGAATCAGACGAGTGCAAATATCTCCGGTCCAACTGAAGATGTTGATACTAGTACTTCTGTAGAAACTAATGAGATTCCAAGTGAACACGTTCCTGTCTCTGAACCTGAAATTCAACCAGTTGTTCAGGTTTCAGAAAATCATTTATCGGAGACTTCCACATCTGAAGGATTAGAAACAGAAGTCAACATACCGGAAACGACAAATGCATCTTCAGCTGAATCGACAGAGGAGATTTTTGCAGTATTGGATGAAAATAATCCATCAAACACTCGTATGGATATACCAACTCTTCCAAGTAGTCATAAATGGACAAGAGCACATCCTCCGGCTGATATAATTGGTGATCTGAATGATGGAGTGAAAACCCGATCTGCGACTACAAACGAATGTTTGTACGTAAATTTTCTTAGCATGTTAGAACCCAAGAAAGCATCTGAAGCTTTACAAGATCCAGATTGGATCAACGCCATGCAAGAGGAATTAAATGAGTTCAAACGCAACGAAGTGTGGCACTTGGTAAAACGTCCAAAAGACAAAACCATAGTTGGAACCAAATGGGTCTTTAGAAACAAAAAGGACGAAGCGGGGATTATAGTCAGAAATAAAGCAAGACTGGTTGCTAAAGGTTACAATCAACAAGAAGGAATAGATTATGATGAAACCTATGCACCAGTAGCAAGGATTGAAGCAATAAGGATCTTTCTTGCATACGCAGCACATAAGAACATGAAGGTATTCCAAATGGACGTCAAATATGCGTTTCTGAATGGAATACTACATGAGGAAGTGTATGTAAGTCAACCTGAAGGCTTTGTTGATCCCAAATATCCCAACCATGTCTACATTCTAGACAAAGCACTCTACGGCTTAAAGCAAGCACCGAGGGCATGGTATGAGACTCTGACTATTCACCTGCTTAAAAATGGATACACCAAAGGTACAATAGATACAACTCTTTTTCTCAAAAGAGAAGGTAAAGATTTAATGTTAGTACAAATATATGTTGACGACATTATATTTGGATCTACAAATCCAGATATGTGTAAAGATTTTGAAGAGGTGATGAAAAGCCGTTTTCAAATGAGTATGATGGGAGAGTTAAAATTTTTTCTTGGTCTCCAAGTGACACAGTCAAATGAAGGCATTTTCATTAATCAATCAAAATATATAAATGATATGCTTAAGAAATTTGAATTAAATTCCTCTTCCACCATGAAAACTCCCATGGCTACCGGTAAGCTTTTGAACGCTGATTCATCTGGTATATCAGTCGATCAAAAGTTATACCGAGGCATGATTGGATCTTTACTGTATCTAACGGCAAGTAGACCGGATATTTTGTTTGCAACATCTTTTTGTGCACGTTTCCAAGCAAACCCGAAGGAATCTCATATTGTGGCTGTAAAGCGAATTCTTAGATAACTCAAAGGCACAAAAAATTTGGGTCTTTGGTATCCTAAGGATTCTGGGTTTGAACTAACTGCTTACACAGATGCAGATCATGCGGGAAATATGATGGACAGGAAAAGCACATCTGGTGCTTGTCAATTCTTGGGAGATAAACTAGTAAGCTGGTCATCAAAGAAGCAAACTTGTGTATCAACATCTACGGCTGAAGCAGAGTATGTGGCCGCCGCTAGTTGCTGTTCGCAAGTAATTTGGATGAAAACTCAGCTAAAGGATTATGGATATATCTTCAACAAGATCCCCATTTATTGTGATTCCAAAAGCGCAATTGCAATAACTGAAAATCCTGTTCAGCATTCCAAAACGAAACACATAGATGTCAGGTACCATTTTATCAAAGACCATGTTGAGAAGGGAACTATAGAAATGCACTTTGTACCAACAGAACTAGAACTTTGTGATCTTTTCACAAAACCTTTAGATGAAAAGAGGTTAAATTTTTTAATCAGCAAACTAGGAATGTTGAATCCTTAAGACATTGAGGGGGAGTTTGTGTTCTTGCTTACTTAAATCTATGATCATATCCTAACCCACTAGGACCCAAATGCCATTGGGTACCAAAATCTGCTTAATCTGTTTTGCAGGTTCTTCATGTGTTGTACTGAATTGTAGATACATACCACACACATGACTGAAAACAGAAGAGAAGCGGCGTATTTTTTGAAAAATATTTGTACCATTAAGGGGGAGACAAATATCAATGGCTTTTGAACATATCAGTTCAAAACCCGTGCTTCAACGACTATGGCTTCTGAACAACTCAGTTCAGGACCTGTACTTTAAAGACTAAGACTTCTAAACAAATCAGTTTAGAACTCACACTTCTCAGGTAATATCCTTAACTGCTATATATTTTTGTTTCAAGGAACAAGTGGCAAAAGGTAACATTGGATTATATTTGTTTCTACTGATTTGAAAACTTGAAACTTTACAAATTTAATTCAATAAGATGAAATTTTCAATTTTCATTCAATGAATTAAATGTGTGCTAAAGGATGATTTTACAAGAAACTTTGTACTATCTGAGTTAGATTTGTTTCAACTCTCACCTCTAAAATAAATCAAAAGGTCAGCAAAACATGAATGAAATTATGCTGAATGCTCAAAGTTATGTGAATCTGGATATATATAGAATATAATCCTCAAAAAGCCTATATGTCAGAATGATGGATGGAAATGAAAATATGGGCAAAGCACTATATTTTAGAACCAAGTGATTGAGATAAAATTGTTGCACTATCATTTAGTTTGAAAGTTTGTGCCTGTGGCCTTTCTGGTTTGGGAGAGTAAGTCCTAAGGGGTGCTCGACACCTAGTCCCTAAGATCAACTGGTCTGGGATCGGCTGACCCAAATCCTGCAATAGAACCAGATAGAAAGCCATGTTCTACTGGTACAAATGGGTTTAAGATATATCGATGTGGCCTTTCTGGTTTGGGAAATTAAGTTCTAAGGGGTGCTCGTCACCTAGCACCTAAGGCCAACTGGTCTGGGATCTGCTAACCCAAATCCTGCTATAGAACCAGATAGAAAGTCATGTTTAACGGTGTATCTTATTCTTACTAAACTTTTTGATCAAAAGATGCCAATGAGCACAAAATCAAAAGATGCCAATGCGCACAAAATCAAAAGATGCCAATGAGTACAAAATCAAAAGATTCAAATGTGCAAAAAATCAAAAGATGCCAAAGAGCACACATCTCTTGAAACTTGGGGAAAATACAAAGTCGCGATAAACCCGTAAATTTGTGAAAATCCTGATTTTGTACAAATAGTGTGAGTAGAACAAAGTATTATTATATGTTTTAGAATTGCATATGTTTGAAGCTAATCATATTTCGCATGTTAGCACACCAAATAGATTTAATAAAGGGGTTGAAACTGAACATTTTTAACTTGATATGCGATGACTTGTTCTTGAATCCAAACACATGCATTTGATTTCAGTTGATTGAAAAATTTGTTAAATTTCATTAAGCTGAATTTCTTTTATAAAGTTTTCAAATGATCAAATGTTTGTAGTTATAAAATAAAATTCAATGAATGTTATTTTCCTTGTGTAAATTTGTTTTAAAATTTGTGCTACAATTTCAAATATTGTACGTTATTGAAATATATGCATACTTTCAGGGGGAGAAAATAAATTGCTCCAGAATTCTTATTTTGAGGGGGAGCAAGGTTATTCTGTAAGGAGGAGATTGTTAGCAATACTCAAAGACACGACTGAAATTGAAAATGGTTTTCGATGATTATGATGCTCACCATCATCGAAAAAGGGGGAGAAAAGTTTAATTTCAATTTCATGTCAAAGAATTTTCAAATCAAAGATATTTCAAGTCAAAGATTCGTGAACAAAGACTGAAGATTGGGGAGAAGGATCATGTGAAGTCCAAATGTTGCTGAATTTGGTTATCTTAGTTCTGAGTGGTTATCGGAATGCGCTTACACCTAAAAGTTCAACAATATGGATGGTTTCACATCTTTCTGATCCAAACTCTAATCGTTTCTGATTTATCTTGTTCCGAATTGATGGTTTCGGATCTGCCTACATCCGAATTGATGATTTCAGATTCTTAAAGTTAATATGAGAACTAAGGTTCTTGCATCAAGAAGGATACGAGAAGTTACTGTTTGTTAAAGACTGATAAAGCTGTAAAGATCTATTTTCATGTACAAGGCTTGAAGATAGTTTGATAAAGTGTCTGTTGAAGAAGATTGACTTTACAAAGAGCAGAAGACTGCTGTAAAATTTTTTAAATCTTGAATCCAAAGGGGGAGATTGTTAGAGCATTATTGTATTCAAGATTTACTGTAAAGTCAATGTACTGTATGAGTCTATACAGTATTGTGAATGCCTTTATACCTTGTATGTCATGGGTATAAATAGGCTTGTCTAGTTCATTTGTTAAAAAGCTTTAGTAATCTTTTAGAAACCTTTTGTAATCCTTTGAGCTCAATACATGGATGACATATTTTCTCTCTAGATTCTCTCTCACTACATTCATATCTTATTGCTAGAGATCTGGGATTTCACATCAAGACATTCCTGAGTTTGAATACCTCCTTCAATTCACCATCTTATTCAATATTCCATGGACTTTTAGTGTGACATCTCCAATTGGTATAAATCCAAGTCTTCTGCAAAGAGTAGTTAGAGTCAAATGGTGGGATAATCTTCCTTCAAATCAAATTCAAAAGATGACAATTCAAGGTGTTTCAGAATTCTATTCTGAAAATTATGAAGTCTCAACCTCTAAAGTTTTTCAAGAAGCAAAAAGTAAAGAGGATGAAGATGATGAAGAACTAAAACAATTTCTTGCAGCAGATTCAAAAGAAGAACTCAAGAAATTAATCAAACAAGTTAAACAATTATCTTCAAGCATCAGTTCCGACACAAATCAAGATACAGAGTGGATTCAAGACGCTCAAACTCTATATTCAGCCATAAATCTATATGAATGATGTTTGAATGATATAAGTGTGAGTTTGGTGTATTGTCTTTGTAGACAATTCCTTTGTTTAATCAAAAGTGTTATTATTCATATGTAGAAAATACACTTCTTCGTATTTTTGACTTATACTTATCAAAAGTTTATCAAATACAAATCATTACTAATATTTACAGGTATGAAGAAAGATGCCAAAAGCCATGACAAGAAAGTCAAAAAGGTGCCAAAAGCCATCACAAGAAAGTAAAAAAAGGTGGTGCTCTAATTTCAAAAGAAAAAGCATAAAAGCCAATAATATAGCAAAAGGCCAAACAACGAAGTGACATCAAATAATTTGTGATAAACGTATCGACATCAAATGACCGGATGACGGACAACTGCCAGTTCCTTCAACAATTCAAAAGACCTCAAGTGTCTATAAAAGAAACTCGAAGATCAAAGGAAGAGGCATCAGTTTTTTCTTCCCCTCTCTATCATAAATTCTTAGAATGATATGTCTAAGAAATCCCCTTCCCTCAAATTCTCAACCTCTAGATGTTCTAAGTCTTTAGACTTTCAAATATTCATATCTCCAGATGTATGCAAAGATTGTCGGAAAGACAATTGTACCATTGATCATTTAATCAAAGAAGGTATTTTCTGATCATGCTTCAAGTTATTATGTTTAACAATAGTTGCCTTATTATGCAAAGTTTTAGTCGTATTCATCATTTAAAAATATTTATTCAAAATTATAATCCAATGAGATTTCTTAATGAACTTGTAAATTTTTTCATAGGAAACAATATTTACAATTTCAGAATTAATTATCAATATGAACATTTTCAATACTTCCCAACTTTTATAACACCTTATTTTTATCAACAATATTCATTATAATCTAAATTATGCTTAGTGTTGCTATATTTAATAACGGCCGTCTTATCCAAAAAAGTTTTTATCATAATCATCATTTTAAAATGTTTATTTCAAGTAATTCTCCAAATGAACTTGCTGACGATTTAGCAAATTTCTTTTTGGAAAGCAATATAATAGATTTTATTACTATTCATCAAGAACAAAGAAATTATTTTTCAAGAACAAATATATTTCAATCGATCCTGAGTCGGTCTCAGAATGGTATGAATTGGTAGACTTTGTAAAATTTTCCAAAGTATATTTAAAGATTGTTTTAAATTTAAGAAATTATATTCTTTTAATACAAACTGGATGTCAGTGTTGGTCAGCCTTTTTATGTCGGTGTTGGTCAGCCCAGTCGGTTGTAGTAGCGTAAGTGGCGCAAGAGGTAAGCCGTCCAGCCGTACCACGACTATCCATGGGTGGTCCCTCCGAAGGTGGTCCCTCTGATTATTCAAGAAGTATTTAAAGAAGGTATTATTCTATAATCTTAAAACAACCCTTTAATTAGACTTTGCTAAATATATAAAGTTATGAATTTATCTATGAATTTATTCACTAAAATACATTCTTCTGAAAATGATAACATAGAAGAGAATGATCTCAATATGAACTCTTCAGAAATTCATATTTCAAATATTGAGCAAAGCTTAACAAATTGGACAATTCCCAAACAAGATGTTAAAACAGTTTATAAAATAGGAACTTTTGATTACTTTCAAGGATATTCAATCAAAGCTACAGAACAAACTGTATCAATAAATAAAGATTATAGTAATCTTACCCTCTTATCCAAATCATCCATAATTTTAAGAAAAGTGTTCTGTCAAATTTCTTTCATTGTCCAAGGCTACTTTTCGCAACCGTTGCTTGCGAGTTTCTCCACTTTGCGCAACTGTTGCTTGCGAGTTTCTCTACTTTTTGCAACCTTAGTTTGCGAGTTTCTTACTTTTCGCTTCTCACAGTTGCGAGTTTCTGACTTGTTTTAAAAAAAAAGAGTATTTTGAGAAAAAAATGTATACTAAATTTTTTTCTATAGTGTATTTCATACATTTTAAGAGTTTTTCAAAAAAGTTTTATATTTTTTTTTCTGATTGTCAAGCGAACATGAACCGACTTCCAGTGCTGATCAAAGAATCTGATTTTGAACGATGGAGTGTTTCATTCATCGACTTTATTGCGAGTAGCGAAAATGGAGAGAATATGATAAAATCTTTCTCCGAAGGTCCAATGATCAGATATAAAATGGAGAATGATTTTACAGAAGAAGAGAATAAAAGAATGAAAGCCGACAAAGAAGCTTCATCCAACTTGATCTTCGCACTTTACAAACTTCCACAACACATCTTCAAACGCGTTGAATGTTTCAAACAAAACCCAATGCAGATGTGGAACGAGTTATCTAAACAAATGCTTGGATCTGAAGTTTCTTTTAAGAGAAAGGAGGAAGAAAAGAAAGCTGAAAAGGAGGATGTGGAACAGAAATCATCAGATGCTGAAAATGAAGAACTCAAGAAAAAGGTTATAGAGATTACAAAGAGATTGTCTGACACGGAAAAGTTACTAAAAGAGGAAAGAGAAAACCACAGAAAAGAAAGAGTTTCTCTTTCTCAGAAAGTTTCTGAACTTGAAAAGACTTCAATTTCTGAGAAGAAAGGAAATGAAGAAAAGAAATCTCTTGAACTCAGATGCATAAAACTTTCTAAACAAAATGCAGATTTTGAGAAGGTTTTATTTCTTGAAAAAGAAAAATTGGAGAAGGAAAGGGTTGAGTATGAAAAGACAAGGAAAAGCTTTGAAGCGAAGAATATGCAATTGTCAAAGAAAATTACTGAGCTTCAAAAGGAATTGGATATAGAAAGTGAAGAGCTAGAAAAGATGAAGAAAGCTGATTTTCATGCTAGGTGCGTTAAAGACGAATTTTCTAAAGAAAGGAAGATATTTCGGCAGGAAAATCATAAATTGACAATGAATTTGGCTGCGTTATCGACTGATATCATGAAAGAGAAGAGGGTCAAGTCTAATATTCAGAAGAAACTTGATTTGGTGACCAAGGAACGAAACGACTTATCCTACATAGTGAAGTTTCTCAACAAATCCAAAAACTATTCAGAATGTCCGATTCGACCGTCTAATCTTTTCTATGATCATTCAGTGGATAATTCTTCCAAGTATAAATATGATGATCTTCCTTCATACAAGAAAGTCAACATGCAATGGAGAGTCAAAGGTACAATTCCTGAAAAAGATTTACCAAAATCATCTGTTCCCAACAAGAACACTAACCTGAAAGGTAAATCTTTTGCTAAACCTGATTCATTATATTCTGCAAATCATTTAATTAGGTTAGCACAAAAGAATTTTTGTTGTTCTTATTGTGGTACTAATGATTTTATTAAAAATGATAGTATTCAATATTGGTATGGTACTTATCATTTTCCTTCCTATAGAGCTCCGCTTAACAAGCCAAGACCCAAGACACGTTGGGTACCAAAATCTACTTAATCTGTTTTTGCAGATTTAGAAGCAAAGCGTTGAACTCTCGGAAGAAGATTATTTGTGCCATTAAGGGGGAGTAAAGAGAATGGTTTCTAAACACATCGGTTCAGAACCCGGATTTCAAAGTTATTGGTTTCTAAACACATCAGTTTAGAACCCGGATTTCACAGTTATTGGTTTCTGAATACATCAGTTCAGGACCCGTGCTTCAACGACTATGGCTTCTGAACAATTCAGTTCGGGACCCATACTTCAAAGACTAAGACTTCTAAACAAATCAGTTTATAACTCATACTTATCAGGTGATATCCTTAACTGTCACATCTTTCAATTCAAGGAACAAGTGGTGAAAGGTAACATTGCATTATGTTTCATTTCTACTGCTTTGAAAATTTGAATCTCAACAAATTTAATTCAATGAGATGAATTTTTTCAATTTTCATTCAATGAATTAAATGTGTGCTAAAAGATGATTTTACAAGTATTGTTGTATTATCTGAGTTTTATTTGCTTCAACTTTCTATTCTGAAATAAATCGAAAGGTCAGCAAAACATGAATGAAATTTTGATATATGCGCAAAATTGTGTAAATCTAGACTTATATAGAATACGATGCTCACAAAGCCTATTTGTCAGGATGAATAATGGAAATGAAAATATGAGGGAAGCACAAAGGTTTATAACCAAGTGTTTGAGATTCAATAAAAAAAAATAAAAAAAAATCATTAAGTTTGAAAGTCTGTGCCTGTGGCCTATCTGGGGGTACTTGATACCTAGCCCCTAAGATCAACTGGTCTGGGATCGGCTGACCCAAATCCTGCTATAGAACCAGATAGAAAGCCATGTTCTACTGGTACAAATGGGTTTAAGATATATCGATGTGGCCTTTCTGGTTTGGGAAAGTAAGTTCTAAGGGGTGCTCGACACCTAGCACCTAAGGTCAACTGGTCTGGGATCTGCTGACCCAAATCCTGTTATAGAACCAGATAGAAAGCCATGTTTAACGGTGTATCTTATTCGTACTAAACTTTGTGATTAAAAGATGCCAGTGTGCACAAAGTAAAAGATGCCAATGAGCACAAAATCAAAAGATGCCAATGTGCACAAAATCAAAAGATGCCAATGAGCACACATCTCTTGAAACTTGGGGAAATACAAAGTCGCGATAAACCTGTAAATTTGTGAAAATTTTGATTTTGGACAAATAGTGTGAGTAGAGCAGAGTATTCTGATATGTTTTAGAATTGCATATGCTTGTTGCTGATCATATTTCGCATGCTAGCACACCAAATACATTTAATAAAGGGGTTGAAACTGAACATTTTTAACTTGATATGCAATGATGTCTGTGATTTGAATCCAAACACATGCATTGATTTCATTTGATTGATAAATCTGTTAAATTTCATTAAGTTGAATTTATTTTGTAAAGTTTTCAAATGATCAAATGTTAGTAGTTATAAAATGGAGTTCAATGAATTTTATTTTCCTTGTATAAAATTTCAACTATTGTATTGTAATGAAATATATGCATACTTTCAGGGGGAGAAAACAAATTGCTCCAGAATTCTTATTTTGAGGGGGAGCAAGGTTATTCATTAAGGAGGAGATTGTTAGTGAGAGTCAGAGACGCGACTGAAATTGAAGAAGGTTTTCGATGATCATGTTGCACACTTTCATCGAAAATGGGGGACAAATGTTTAGTTCAATTTCATGTCAAAGCTTTCAAGTCAAAGATTCGATTTCATGACAAGGGGAGAAATGTTTAAAGAAGACTTCGTCTCAAGAAAGGAAAGGGGGAGATTTCTTCTTCAAGAGTTTAAGAGAAATCGATTGATCATATTGTGATCTCTTTTTCTTAAACTTGTGCTATATGGTGAATATCCTTACTGAAGTTTGAAGTTCTCAAGTCAAAGAAAGAAAAGGGGGAGAATTCTTCAAGAGTTTAGGAAAAATCGATTGATCATCTTGGTTTCTCAAGAAGATCTCTTTTTCTTAGATTTGCGCTACTTTGTATCAAAATTCCTTGTGTGAAGAAACAAATTCTCCATATCAAAGAAAGAAAATCTTCGCCAGTTCCCCGTTTGAAGATTTTATTACAATTTGACTTTGACAAGCCTGATAAAGACTGAAGATTTTGAAGATTCAAAAAGCCGAAGTCTGCTGTTCTCAAATGTTTAAATCTTGAATCCAAGGGGGAGATTGTTAGGACAAATATGTCTTCAATATTTAATCTTGATTAATAAAGTCAAAGTCAATGTAATAGAAAGTCAAAGCTAGCTTATTGCCTTGTTAGTCTTAGGTATATAAGCATGTGGCTTGACTAATCTTGTAACACTCTCAACAGTTAGAGCATAATTCACATCTTGTAATATTGAGTGCTTATGAATCAAGATCTACTTTCTCTCTACTCTCTCTAGAATTTCTCTCTAATCTTGATAGATCTTGGATTAACAACAACATAGACAAAAATACAAATTTTTACATGTTGGATTAGTTCAAGTTGCTATCAAACCTTTATTTTGATTAGGAATAGATGCCCCAGTATTATTAATACTTAGAGACGCTAGACACACTAACTTCCAAAATTCAATCCTTGCTATGGCAGAAACTAAAGTCTCAAATGGCCCAATTTACTTTAATTGTTATCCCAATTTTTCTGTAGGATTATTTGATCCAAATATATTAGATACTTTAGTTCTCACTATCAAAACAAAGAATTTAGAATTCAAAGAAGACACTAAACCTGTAGCTGTAATCTACAGAGTATGTTACAAAACTATGACTTCAACAATTGAACCAAAAACTAAGATATCAATCCCTAGAGATGAAACATTAATATTTGAAGCCAACCCTCAACATACTAAAATTCAAATTCCTAAACGACTTAAATGGAATGAAATTACTCAATCATGTAACTGGAATCTCCAAGTTATTGGTAGTCCAAAACCTATAGATAATTCAAACCACGTATCTAATATTATTGAACATGAAGATGGATCAGTAGATATTAATTTTAATAATTTCGATAATCTCAGATCAGTCTTGTTAAACCAAGATCATTCAAGATTAGAGAGAGAATCTAGAGAGAGAGAGTAGAGAGAGAAAGTAGATCTTATTATGTCGGCTCTCTATGTTTTTACAAGATATGAGTTATGACCAAAAGCTTACAAAGAAAGTCTAAACAAAGCCTTATATACCCTAAGACTTATTAAGGAAATAAGCTAGCTTTGACTTTCTACACAAGACTAAATACATTGACTTTGACTCTATAAAACTAGATTAAATCTTGAAGACATATTTGTCCTAACAATCTCCCCCTTGGATTCAAGATTTAAACATTTAAGAACAGCATTCTTCAGCTTCTTGAATCTTCAAAACTTCGGTCTTTATCAAGGTTTGTCAAAGTCAAATTGTCACAAAATCTTCAGGCGGGTAACTGACGGAGATTTTCTTTCTTCGATTTGGAGAATTTGTTTCTTCACACAAGGCATTTTTGATACAATGTAGCACAAATCTAAGAAAAAGAGATCTTCTTAAGAAACCAAGATGATCAATCAATTTTTCCTAAACTCTTGAAGAATTCTCCCCCTTTTTCTTTCTTTGACTTGAGAACTTCAATCTTTAGTAAGGATATTCACCATATAGCACAAGTTTAAGAAAAAGAGATCACAAGATGATCAATCGATTTCTCTTAAACTCTTGAAGAAGAAATCTCCCCCTTTCCTTTTGTAATAACCCAATATTTCTTTAAGGGAAACGTTTGGTGGCCAATTTGGGAGAAAATGAAGTTCTCTTAAGGGGCCTTAATAAAAGTATGAATATGGCTTTCGGGCCCAAGTCCCTAGGGCAGTATTTTAATTCCTAAATCAATACTTTTCTTTCCATTTTCTCTTTGAGTGATGGCGGCTGGAAGAAACAAAGAAGAAAGAAAGAAGCATTGCAGAGGGAGTCTTGTGCAAGGAAGAAGTTCCAACCAGGTAATCTTCCATAACTTAGTGGTTATTGTCAGCTCAAGCTCCTAATTCTTTTCCTCTGTTTGTGCATCGAAATGGGTAGAATCAGATGGGATTTTCCACCTAGTCTTGCCATTGCCGATTGTTTTTTTAACTTCTAGTTTCATTTTCGTATTTTCGAACAAGTGAGATAGTAATGAACTCGAATTTAGTGGCAAGAAGGGTTTAAGTGCGAATGGTTCCTGAGACTTCAGAAAATAAATGGCAGACCTGGGTTTTAAAGAAAGCCATTCGGTTTCTCTGTTTTTATTAAGAAATGATGTTTAATGTTATAATGATGCTAAAATAGGAAGTTTCAACTTTAGGAATGAGGGGTTTTCGTCGTCTGTTCGGGTACCGGGAGTCGCCCGTACCGGGAATCGGGGTACCGGGAGTCGGGTATCGGGAGTCGGGTACCGGGACGGTTGGTCTGGGCTTCGCCTGCTAGGCCGTAGTATCGAGCTACTTGGGCCGATGGACTTCGAGTTTAGCTTAAGTCTCTTGGGCTTAGTAAAGGATAGAAGAAATCCAATAATTAATAAATGGACCTAAATGAGTAGTTGAGACCGGATTAAGAGAAACGTAGGATGAGAATAGAGCGTTCATCTAATTAAATCTGTGAATCATTAATTAGGTGAGCGGTCGGTTCAAGAATCGAGGTTAGAGAAGGATTAGCAACCAGGTGAGTTTTCTCATCCCTTTTATGACGTACTGTTTTTATTGAAATGGTTCCTCTATCGAGCATGATTTGAATTTATAAAAGCTATGCATGTTTTCATGAATTGCATGATTATTTACCAATGAATGATGATTAAGGTTTTCATGCACGTGGTTTCAAATGTATGTGTATGCTATGTGGGGTCGGTTACACGGTGGGGTCAGGGTACCTTGGGATCTCTGATCCCTTGGGGCATATGGAAGATTAGGTTGTAGGTTGGAATCCGTTTTCTCTTACATGAAGGAACGAGGAGTCCATTTGGATTTCGGCGTATGCGAGAGGGTGCCCGTCAGGCCCCAATCGGTTTAGCTTATGCAAACCCCTGAACCCTGTGTTAACCTTGTATGATGGAAATGTGATGCATAAGAGTTCTTTTATACGTGAAATGATTTTATTCTATATTACATGTTTTTATGGAGGTAATTCACTAGACCTTTCGGTCTAACCCTCGCTTTTCAAAACTAAACCATTTTCAGGTAAGCGAGTTTCAGGCTCCACTTCTAAGATCTAAAGGTTGAGGCGTTGTGGCTTGGAGATAAGAGCGGTTCCAAAATAGATGATTGACTTTAGTTAGAGCTCGGCTGTGGATAGTTTAGACTTCCGCTGTCATTTTGTTAAGCTCATGTTTCTAATGTAATGGACAAGAAATTTATTTGTTGGGTAAAAACGCTCATTCTATGTTTTATCGCATGATCAAGTTTTAGGGATGTTACAAATGGTATCAGAGCCTTAGTTTAAGGGATTTAGGTGACCAATAGGGCCTAAACTTAAACTGTAAGATGAGGAACACAGCCGAGACATAGGATTGCCTCTAGGAAAGATCACTATAAATGCGCTTAGGAATAAGGTGTCAAGGACAAGCGTGTAAGGTGAGTTCGGGATTACACCTGGCCAGCATAATTGCGAACTTACAGGTACATGTGCGTGCTTACAATACCTTACTTATATCAAGTCTGGGGTGTCATGTCTAGCAAGAACTAATTTTTGGTTTCTTTCAGTTTAGTACTATGACTGGGAGAACTTTGAGGGACAGGACAGTATCAGGTGTTTCAAGAATCTAGATGAGGAGGTCCTGAGTGATGGGCCGGTGCAACCTTGCCAGACTGATCCGTTACACTATTGCATGCTTAACCTACCGTATTGCTCCGAAGTGGTAGTCGGAAAATAGTGTTTATGTCGAGTTCCAGTACTTTAGAATGTCAATACGATCCCCACGGGGTAGACTGAGGCCCCTAGTTGGGGAGGTTTCATGAGAAGTCATTTATGTTGAGGGGTGTGTACACTTCGTAGAAAAGAAACGTTGGATAGAGTGTTATGAGTCGTCTAGAGGTAGCTCTTCGTAGATTCAGAGAGGATGAATGTCGAGTTTGAGTAAGACTCCAGTCGGGAGAGTCTCAGTTCTTGAAACCATGGGATAGATCAGTCAGAATGGTAAGGAAGGACAGTGTCAGAACCTCGAAAGTATCAATAGAGCCCTGACTTTTGTAGTCAAGATTTTCTATGGTAGGATAAATGAAGTAAGAGACCTATAGTGAATTGAAACCGTGTAGAAGTGGGAAGTGAAGTAGATGATCAAAACGAATAGTATGGAAGGGTTGAGCAAGTGAAATGTGAAAAGCTTGTTCAGTAAGCAGTTGCATGACCGAGAGGGCGACCGTTAGTCGTAGGAGGAGTGTTAAGGATACGTTGCGTAAGTAAAGCGGTTGACCTTGTTAGGGTGAGTAGCCTTCAATGGCAAGTAGAGTCTCATGCATGGCGATCTTTTATGTAACATGAAATTCTCACAATGTAAGATTAATGTGCAAATATCAAATTTTGATCGAAAAGGAGTCAGAGTGTACAGACGTATGTTTAAGGAAAAGATGATTTCCTTTGCATTGCGCATTGAAATTTTGAGGTTAACGATTTGCAAAGTATTTCACACTTTTAATGATAAGTTAAATTCTTTTATTACAAAAAGGTCAAGAGAATGTTTGCCAGCAAAACTTTTACAATCAAATGAGTAGTAGTTGGTTGATATCATACAGATGAGTGTGAGAACCGACCGGTTTACTTGGTGTCAGTAATTTCTTTCGAAATTGTGTCGTATGAAAGGATTTTCGTTCAACGTATTACTGTCGTATTAACATTGTTCAGAAATGAGTAAGATTAAGGTCCACGGAAGAACGCATGCAAACGATTCTCGAATCGTTGTACATGGCGTTGAAGTTATAAATGTGATGGGGTCATGCATACCAAAATGCTTCCCAAGCATTGTTTATTTAAAATGATGAAATATGTGAAAAGATTTATTTAATGTATTGTCATGCATGAAGGCTATGAACTCACTAGGTCATATTGTAGTACATGTTAAGCTAAGGAAGGACTGCAAGAGTGGAGAAGTGTCGGACAAATCAGGAAAGAATGTTGTAAACTTAGTATTGGTGTGCAAGAGGAAAGGTGAACGGTGGAAGAGTTAGAAGTAAATTATAGGGGTGATTGTGTGAGGGTCGGTACCCTTGTTCGGTATCTGAAAGTACGATTGTCGAGGTACGGTTGGGTCCAGGGGAAAGGGTAGAAGTCATCGAAGTGTTAGTATTAGAAACTCGTTACGAGTAGTGTTGAGGCGTAAGCGAAATGCCTGCGGTGTTGGGTATGAGTTTTGAGGTGAGCTGGTAATACTGATGTTACAGGAGTAAGTCTAGAAAAGTGGGAGACGTATTATGAAGTGATTATGTTATGATGGTAGTATTAGGTTCCACAAGGGAACCCATGTTAAGAATAAGTTAAGAAAGTAGTTACAGGTGGCCAGTTGATGTAGAAGCCGACAAATGTATACGATGGCCGAGGCCGAAGACTTGAACCAGAAAGTTGAGAGTGATAGAACACCTTGTAGTGGTGCTAAGAGGATGAGAAATTATTGTTTGATTTAAGCTTTCTATTTTGGGAGGTATGGAGGGATTCGTAGAATGAGGTGGCATCTGCCACAAGCGAAGCGAGGGTGTAGATCTTATCGTTCAGGGAGGGGATGTACCCTGATTTATAAGGGCATGGATCGTGAAGAGCTAGCTATAATGTTTGCGTGTGAGCTAATGGAGAACTCGTGAGTTATAGTCCAGCAAGTTGGGAAGGGACTACGTAGGGAGATAGACTCGATTGTAGTATTCGGGAGAATATGAAGGAAAGTGTGACTTGTGTATGAATGACCATGAGAGATTTGGTCTGCCGTGTGATGTTATAAGTTAGGAATGTACAGTTATGTAATTGCATTAGTTGCCAAGTTAAATGTACCGGCTAGTATCGTGGTGAGGTGATGTTAGAGAGAAAGAAAGTATCAGATAGAAACTTTTAGGGTCTACAGATGAGATGTGCGATCTATTAACCAGATTGTTGGAGTACATAGGGTGTAAGTTGACTTTATGGTGTGAGACTACCCAAAGGAGAAACCAATTATTTTGGTGGTAAGAGTCGCTAAGTAGGTGCATGCTGGAATCATTGGAAGTTTAAAGAGGATGAAGAGTGGATTAGCCAAATGTGTTATAATGAATACTAGATCTTTGTAGATCGTAAATTGTTTCTTATGTGGAAGGGAGTAACCCTAGAAGGAGATAGTTGGGAAGTTTGGTTATGATTAAAGAATGACATGATGATGATTGCGAGTCGGAGCGGTAGTATGATCATTAGTGATTTGAAATGTCACGATAGATGTATAAGCCTTTGATTGGTTGTTTAAATTTTAGGGATTTGTTAAGTAATGACATTTATTTGCTATTATAGAATGCGTTATGGTTCTACCGAAATTCTTACTAGGAGTTGATAAGGGAAAATTGATAGGTTAAAGTGAGAAGTTGATGATAGTACGTTGGAATAAGTAAATTTCAAATTAATTAGTAATTTGTGAATGGTTGTTTTACTCAGTGGAGTTGTTGGGATCGGTTTTGACTGATGGATTTTGTGACTACCAGCATAGCGAGATGTGATGCTAAGTTATGATATTAAATGATTAAATATGATAATATATATGATGATAGAAAGAAATGAATTGCATCTAAATCAGAGTTTATCATTTGAAATAAGTTGATAATTACAATTGAAATGAATTGGTCGAGTTAAAAGATGCTTACGTGCGAGAGAAGGATCTATGTAAGTAAAAGTCGGAGATCAAAGAATGAGTAGTGACGACGAACACTAGAGTCGTTCCAAGACGACTTGGTGGAATGTTTGGGTTAGGATATTGATGTAACTGTTTGGTTATGTGAATAATAAGAAAGTGATATCAGCATGTGGAAAGGTCGGAGGAGAGGAGCTAGTAATGTTTGGTGGGCAGTGTTCCACGCTATCGTGGAGAGGTAAAGTGAGTAGGTCGGAATAAGTGAGTAAATCGGAAGTAATAATCTTGACGGTAATGCCGAAAGGTGAAGGGTTATGCAGAGGGTTATTGATAAGTGTGCGAACCGTTAGAAAGAATATTGAGGAAGGGAATTGTGTATGATTTTGTGCAGGAGGGGAGTGGATAAGACAGTTGAATGGGTTAAGTTAGTGACCTTGTGAGAAATGTTTCAACGATTTGGTCGTGCAGTGTTTAAGCTAGTGAGATTAGTATGGTGTGACCATGGTTACTCCTCCCAGTGGAGTGAGGATAACCGGAGTTATGTTTCGTATGACTGAACGATTGTGGCAATCAGCGAGGAACTGAGGTGTTTCAGGATAAGCTTAATTGAGTAAGTGAACACTTCAACGATGGGTTTGGAGGTTCCTGCTCTTAGTTACGTATAAGGATGTGGTGGCGAAGTAGTGAGAATGTGAGAGAAGTTTGACGAACTGTGGTCTAGGTAGTCCGAGAGAAGGGAAATGTTAATTACATAGATGTTTGGTGAAGGAACTCCGGGTTCTGAGTTGTCGGGATGTACAGGGTTGGCCTTGTGCCAAGCTGTCAAGTGTGTGAGTGGTTCTTAGTAAACAAGTTTCGTGTTGTAGTGGGGGATTCCGACGAGTTCCTCCTTAAAGGAAGTATTAATGCATGAGAAGCCTTATTTCATTCTCGGTTGTTGAGACCGATCGAGTAGGAACGGTAGTCTACGGGTTAGAGTACCGTAAGAACTGAAGGGAATGCAACCGATGTTCCATGTTTCGAAATTAATGAGATAGTTGACTGGGTCAGTAGGGGCAGTACCTTGGGGAAGCGTCAGTTTCGGGTGTGGGCAAGATACCAGCATCTTTTCCAATGAGGAATTCCGGGGACGGAATTCTTTTAAGGAGGGAAGGTTGTAATAACCCAATATTTCTTTAAGGGAAAAGTTTGGTGGCCAATTTGGGAGAAAAGGAAGTTCTCTTAAGGGGCCTTAATAAAAGTATGAATATGGCTTTCGGGCCCAAGTCCCTAGGGCAGTATTTTAATTCCTAAATCAGTACTTTTCTTTCCATTTTCTCTTTGAGTGATGGCGGCTGGAAGAAACAAAGAAGAAAGAAAGAAGCATTGCAGAGGGATTCTTGTGCAAGGAAGAAGTTCCAAGCAGGTAATCTTCCATAACTTAGTGGTTATTGTCAGCTCAAGCTCCTAATTCTTTTCCTCTGTTTGTGCATCGAAATGGGTAGAATCAGATGGGATTTTCCACCTAGTCTTGCCATTGCTGATTGTTTTTTTAACTTCTAGTTTCATTTTCGTATTTTCGAACAAGTGAGATAGTAATGAACTAGAATTTAGTGGCAAGAAGGGTTTAAGTGCGAATGGTTCCTGAGACTTCAGAAAATAAATGGCAGACCTGGGTTTTTAAGAAAGCCATTCGGTTTCTCTGTTTTTATTAAGAAGTGATGTTTAATGTTATAATGTTGCTAAAATAGGAAGTTTCGACTTTAGGAATGAGGGGTTTTCGTCGTCTGTTCGGGTACCGGGAGTCGCCCGTACCGAGAGTCGCCCGTACCGGGAGTCGGGGTACCGGGAGTCGGGTACCGGGACTGTTGGTCTGGGCTTCGCCTGCCAGGTCGTAGTATCGAGCTACTTGGGCCGATGGACTTACAGTTTAGCTTAAGTCTCTTGGGCTTAGTAAAGGATAGAAGAAATCCAATAATTAATAAATGGACCTAAATGAGTAGTTGAGACCGGATTAAGAGAAACGTAGGATGAGAATAGAGCGTTCATCTAATTAAATCTGTGAATCATTAATTAGGTGAGCGGTCGGTGTAAGAATCGAGGTTAGAGAAGGATTTGCAACCAGGTGAGTTCTCTCATCCCTTTTATGACGTACTGTTTTTACTTAAATGGTTCCTCTATCGAGCATGATTTGAATCTATAAAAAGCTATGCATGTTTTCATAAATTGCATGATTATTTACCAATGAATGATGATTAAGGTTTTCATGCACGTGGTTTCAAATGTATGTGTATGCTATGTGGGGTCGGTTACACGGTTGGGTCAGGGTACCTTGGGATCTCTGATCCCTTGGGGCATATGGAAGATTAGCTTGTAGGTTGGAATCCGTTTTCTCCTACATGAAGGAACGAGGAGTCCATTTGGATTTCGGCGTATGCGAGAGGGTGCCCGTCAGGCCCCAATCGGTTTAGCTTATGCAAACCCCTGGACCCTGATTAACCTTGTATGATGGAAATGTGATGCATAAGAGTTCTTTTATACGTGAAATGAATTTATTCTATATTACATGTTTTTATGGAGGGAATTCACTAGACCTTTCGGTCTAACCCTCGCTTTTCAAAACTAAACCATTTTCAGGTAAGCGAGTTTCAGGCTCCACTTCTAAGATCTAAAGGTTGAGGCGTTGTGGCTTGGAGATAAGAGCAGCTCCAAAATAGATGATTGACTTTAGTTAGAGCTCGGCTGTGGATAGTTTAGACTTCCGCTGTCATTTTGTTAAGCTCATATTTCAAATGTAATGGACAAGAAATTTATTTGTTGGGTAAAAACGCTCATTCTATGTTTTATCGCATGATCAAGTTTTAGGGATGTTACACATTTCTTGAGACGAAGTCTTCTTTAAACATTTCTCCCCCTGTCATGAAATCGAATCTTTGACTTGAAATCTTTGACATGAAATTGAACTAAACATTTCTCCCCCTTTTTCGATGAAAGTGTGCATCATCATCATCGAAAACCTTCTTCAATTTCAGTCGCGTCTCTGATTCTCACTAACAATCTCCTCCTTTATGAATAACCTTGCTCCCCCTCAAAATAAGAATTCTGGAGCAATTTGTTTTCTCCCCCTGAAAGTATGCATATATTTCATTTAGGCACAGTAGCTGAAATTTTATACAAGGAAAATAAAATTCATTGAACTACATTTTATAACTACTACCATTTGATCATTTGAAAGCTTTACAAAAGAAATCCAACTTACTGAAATTTAACAGATTTTTCAATCAAATGAAATCAAATGCATGTGTTTGGATTCAAATACAAGACATCATTGCATATCAAGTTAAAAATGTTCAGTTTCAACCCCTTTATTAAATCTATTTGGTGTGCTAGCATGCGAAATATGATTTGCAACAATCAAATGTACTTATGAAACCTATAAGAATACTTTGCTCTTACTCACACTATATGACTGAAATCAGAATTTCCACATATTTAAAAGTTTATCGCGACATTGTTATTTCTCCAAGATATAAGAGACGTGTGCTCATTGGCATGTTTTCATATTGTGCTCATTGGCTTCTTTTATTTTGTGCACATTGGCATCTTTTTGTCAAAAAGTTTATTAAGACTAAGATACACCGTAAACGTAACTTTCTATCTGGTTCTATAGTAGGATTTGGATCAGCCAATCCCAGACCAGTTGGCCTTAGGGGCTAGGTGTCGAGCACCCCTTGGAATTTACTCTCCCAAACCAGAAAGGCTACATCGATATATCCTAATCCCATCTGTACCAGTAGAACATGGCTTTCTATCTGATTCTATAGCAGGATTTGGGTCAGCCAATCCAGACCAGTTGATCTTAGGGGCTAGGTATCAAGTACCCCTTAGGACTTAATCTCCCAAACCAGATAGGCCACAGGCACAGACTTTCAAACTTAATGATTTTTTTTATTGCATCTCAATGACTTGGTTAAAAAACTTTGTGCTTCCCTCATATTTTCATTTCCATTCTTCTTCTTGACAAATAGGCTTTGTGAGCATCGTATTCTATATAAGTCTAGATTTACTCAGTTTTGTGCATGTATCAAACTTCCATTCATGTTTTGCTGACCTTTCGATTTATTTCAGAAGCGAAAGTTGAAGCAAATAAAACTCAGGTAATACAAAAACGCTTGTATAATCACCCTTGACACACATTTCATTCATTGAATGAAAGTTGAAAAAATTTCACTTCATTGAATTAAATTTGTAAAGATTCAAACATTCAAAGCAGTAGAAATAAAACATAATGCAATGTTACCTTTTACCACTTGTTCTTTGAAATAGAAAGATGTGACAGTTAAGAATATCACCTGAGTAGTATGATCATGCGGTAAAAGAATTAACCTGATAAGTACGAGTTCTAAACTGATTTGTTTAGAAGTCTTAGTCTTTGAAGTACGGGTCCTGAACTAAATTGTTCAGAAACCATAGTCGTTGAAGCACGACTTTTGAACTGATATGTTCAAAAGCCATGAACTTTGAAATCCGGGTTCTAAACTGATGTGGTTAGAAACCATTCTCTTTACTCCCCCTTAATGGCACAAATAATCTTCTTCCTAGAGTTCAACGCTTTGCTTCTAAATCTGCAAAAACAGATTAAGTAGATTTTGGTACCCAACGAGTCTTGGGTCCTGGCTTGTTAAGCGGAGCTCTATAGGAAGGAAAATGATAAGTACCATACCAATATTGAATACTATCATTTTTAACAAAATCGGTAGTACCACAATAAGAACAACAAAAATTCTTTTGTGCTAGCTTGATTAAATGATTTGCAGAATATAATGAATCAGGTTTAGCAAAAGATTTACCTTTCAGGTTAGTGTTCTTGTTGGGAACAGATGATTTTGGTACATCTTTTTCAGGAATTGGACCTTTGACTCTCCATTGCATGTTGACTTTCTTGTATGAAGGAAGATTAGCATATTTATACTTGGAAGAATTTTCCACTGAATGATCATAGAAAAGATTAGATGGTCGAATCGGACTTTCTGAATAGCTTTTGGATTTGTTGAGTGACTTCACTTTGTTTGATAAGTCATTCCGTTCCTTGGTCACGAAATCAAGCTTCTTCTGAATGTCACAATTAACTCTCTTCTCTTTCATGATATCAGTAGATAACACGGCCAAATTCTTTGTGAGTTTCGTATTTCTTGCTGAAAAATCTTCCTTTCAACAGAAAATTCATCTTTGACGCTCCTGGCCTGAAAGTCAGCTTTCTTTCTCTTTTCCAGCTCTGGTCTTTCTTCATCTAATTCTTTTTGAAGCTCAAATATCTTCTTTGACAACATCACATTCTTTGCTTCAAAGTCTTTCCTTTTATTTTCAAATTCAAGCCTTTCCTTCTCCAATTTTTCTTTTTCAAGAAATAAAACTTTCTCAAAATCTGAATTTTGTTTGGAAAGTTTTCTGCATTTGAGTTCAAGAGCTTTCTTTTCTTCATTTTCTTTCTTCTCCGTCTTTGAAGCTTGTTCAAGTTCAGAAACTTTCTGGGAAAGAGATAAAATTTGCTTTGCATAGCACTTTTTGTCATTTGTACGATTCGCTCTTTCCTCTTTTAGCAACTTTTCCGTGTCAGAAAGTCTCTTTGTAAGCTCTATAACCTTTTCCTTGAGTTCATCATTTTCAGCATTTGATAATTTCTGTTCCGTATCCTCTTTTTCAGCTTTCTTTTCTTCTTCCTTTCTCTTAAAAGCAACTTCAGATCCAAGCATTTGCTTTGTTAACTCGTTCCACATAAGCATTGGATTGTTTTTGAAACATTAAACGCGTTTGAAGATGTGTTGTAGAAGTTTGTAAAGTGCGAAGATCAAGTTGGATGAAGCTTCCTTGTCGGCTTTCATTCTGTTAATCTCTTCTTCTGTATAATCTTTGCCAGTTCTGATCATTGGGCCTTCAGTGAAAGATTGTATCATATTTTCACCATATTCTCTACTTGCAATAAAATTGATGAACGAGACTCTCCATAGTTCAAAATCAGATTCTTTGAACAACACTGGAAGCCGCTTCATGTTTGAAGAATTAAAAAAAAATTATATAAAACTTTTTCTTGAAAAACTCTTAAAGTGTATGAAATACACTATAGAAAAAGTTTCAGTATAAAAAAATTTCTCAAGCAACGGTTGCGAGAAATGAGAAATTCGCAAGCAATGGTTGCGAGAAATGAGGATTTCGCAAGCAATGGTTGCGAAAAGTAGACTTGGGCAGAAACTTGAAAGCTGAAAGATCACTTTTCGTAACAGAAGCTTGCGAAAAGTAAGGTTTTCGGGTCAGAGGGTTGCGAAAAGTAAGGTTTTCGCAACAGAAGGTAGCGAGAAGCTATGCGAAAAGTATACTTGTAATCAGAAAAACTGAAGGTTGCGAAATTGATGATGAATGTTGCGAAAAGAAGATGAATCTTGCGAAAAGTTCAGATCTAGCGAGAAATGATCAAAATCTTCAAAAATCCTCTTAACTCCAAAATTTCTGAGAAAATCTTGTACAGACAGGTTCGAAATCCAAAACCTAACACTTTTTCTTCAATAAAGAACCTCTGAAAACCTCTGAATTTGAATCTGAAAGAAGAGCAGTGAACTAATACGCAAAGATCAATTTTCTTGAAAACCTCAAAATTGATGCTAAAAACTTTCGAATTAGACTTCGATCCTTGAACAAAGTATGATCTCCTCAGAGAAACGAATCCAGAGAGCCAAAACGTAGAACAATTCGATCAAAAAACAGAAAAATTTGATCAAATTTCAAGAAAATTCGATTATTGTTAATCCAAGATCTATCAAGATTAGAGAAAGAATCTAGAGAGAGAGTAGAGAGAGAAAATAGATCTTATTATGTCGGCTCTCTTTGTTTTTACAAGATATGAGTTATGACCAAAAGCTTATGGAATCGTTACAAGATTACACTAAACAAAGCCTTATATACCCTAAGACTTATTAAGGAAATAAGCTATCTTTGACTTTCCACACATGACAAACTACAATGACTTTGACTCTATAAAACTAGATTAAATCTTGAAGACATATTTGTCCTAACAATCTCCCCCTTGGATTCAAGATTTAAACATTTAAGAACAGCATTCTTCAGCTTCTTGAATCTTCAAAACTTCGGTCTTTATCAAGGTTTGTCAAAGTCAAATTGTCACAAAATCTTCAGGCGGGGAACTGACGGAGATTTTCTTTCTTTAAAAGATATGGAGAATTTGATTCTTCACACAAGGCATTTTGATACAATGTAGCGCAAATTTAAGAAAAAGAGATCTTCTTGAGAAACCAAGATAATCAATCGATTTTTCCTAAACTCTTGAAGAATTCTCCCCCTTTTTCTTTCTTTGACTTGAGAACTTAAATCTTCAGTAAGGATATTCACTATATAGCACAAGTTTAAGATGATCAATCGATTTCTCTTAAACTCTTGAAGAAGAAATCTCCCCCTTTCCTTTCTTGAGACGAAGTCTTCTTTAAACATTTCTCCCCTTGTCATGAAATTGAATCTTTGACTTGAAAGCTTTGACATGAAATTGAACTAAACATTTCTCCCCCTTTTTCGATGAAAGTGTGCATCATGATCATCGAAAACCTTCTTCAATTTCAGTCGCGTCTCTGATTCTCACTATCAATATCCTCTTTAATGAATAACCTTGCTCCCCCTCAAAATAAGAATTCTGGAGCAATTTGTTTTCTCCCCCTGAAAGTATGCATATATTTCATTTAGGCACAGTGGCTGAAAATTTTTATACAAGGAAAATAAAATTCATTGAACTACATTTTATAACTACTACCATTTGATCATTTGAAAGCTTTACAAAAGAAATCCAACTTAATGAAATTTAACAGATTTTTCAATCAAATGAAATCAAATGCATGTGTTTGGATTCAAATACAAGACATCATTGCATATCAAGTTAAAAATGTTCAGTTTCAACTCCTTTATTAAATATATTTGGTGTGCTAGCATGTGAAATATGATCAGCAACAAGCATATGCAATTCTAAAACATATCAGAATACTCTGCTCTACTTACACTATTTGTCCAAAATCAAAATTTTAAAAAATCACAGGTTTATCGCGACTCTGTATTTTCCCCAAGTTTCAAGAGATGTGTGCTCATTGGCATCTTTTGATTTTGTGCACATTGGCATCTTTTGATTGTGTGCACATTGGCATCTTTTGATTTTGTACTCATTGGCATCTTTTAATTTGTGCGCATTGGCATCTTTTAATCAAAAAGTTTATTAAGAATAAGATGCATCGTTAAACATGACTTTCTATCTGGTTCTATAGCAGGATTTGGGTCAGCGGATCCCAGACTAGTTGGCCTTAGGTGCTAGGTGACGAGCACCCCTTAGAACTTACTTTCCCAAACCAGAAAGGCCACAACGATATATCTTAAACCCATTTGTACCAGTAGAACATGGCTTTTTATCTGATTCTATAGCAGGATTTGGGTCAGCCAATCCCAGACCAGTTAATGATCTTATGGGCTAGGTATCAAGTACCCCTTAGGACTTAATCTCCCAAACCAGATAGGCCACAGGCACAGACTTTCAAACTTAATGATTTTTTTTTTAATTTTATTGCATCTCAATCACTTGGTTATAAAACTTTGTGCTTCCCTCATATTTTCATTTCCATTTTTCATTCTGACAAAATAGGCTTTGTGAGCATCGTATTCTATATAAGTCTAGATTTACACAGTTTTGTGCATGTATGAAACTTCCATTCATGTTTTGCTGACCTTTTGATTTATTTCAGAAGCGAAAGTTGAAGCAAATAAAACTCAGATAATACAACAATACTTGTAAAATCATCTTTTAGCACACATTTAATTCATTGAATGAAAATTGAAAAAATTCATCTCATTGAATTAAATTTGTTGAGATTCAAATTTTCAAAGCAGTAGAAATGAAACATAATGCAATGTTACCTTTCACCACTTGTTCCTTGAATTGAAAGATGAGACAGTTAAGGATACCACCTGATAAGTATGAGTTCTAAACTGATTTGTTTAGAAGTCTTAGTCTTTGAAGTACGGGTCCTGAACTGAATTGTTCAAAAGCCATAGTCGTTGAAGCACGGGTCCTGAACTGATGTATTCAGAAACCAATAACTGTGAAATCCGGTTTCTAAACCGATGTGTTTAGAAACCATTCTCTTTACTCCCCCTTAATGGCAAAATAATCTTCTTCCGAGAGTTCGACGCTTTGCTTCTAAATCTGCCAAAACAGATTAAGTAGATTTTGGTACCCAACATGTCTTGGGTCCTGGCTTGTTAAGCGGAGCTCTATAGGAAGGAAAATGATAAGTACCATACCAATATTGAATACTATCATTTTTAATAAAATCATTAGTACCACAATAAGAACAACAAAAATTCTTTTGGGCTAACCTGATTAAATGATTTTTGCAGAATATAATGAATCAGGTTTAGCAAAAGATTTACCTTTCAGGTTAGTGTTCTTGTTGGGAACAGATGATTTTGGTACATCTTTTTCAGGAATTGTACCTTTGACTCTCCATTGCATGTTGACTTTCTTGTATGAAGGAAGATTAGCATATTTATACTTGGAAGAATTATCCACTGAATGATCATAGAAAAGATTAGACGGTCGAATCGGACTTTCTGAATAACTTTTGGATTTGTTGAGAGACTTCACTTTGTCAGATAAATCATTCCGTTTCTTGGTCATCAAATCAAGCTTCTTCTGAATGTCATAATTTACTCTCTTCTCTTTCATTATATCAGTAGATAACACGGCCAAATTCTTTGTGAGCTTTCATATTTCTTGCTGAAAAATCTTCCTTTCAACAGAGAATTCGTCTTTAATGCTTTTAGCTTGAAAATCAGCTTTCTTCCTCTTTTCTAGCTCTTCACTTCCTTTATCTAAGTCCTTTTGAAGCTTAGAAATTTTCTTTGACAATGTCGCATTCTTAGCTTCAAAGGCTTTCCTTGTATTTTCATTCTCAATCCTTTCCTTCTCCAATTTCTCTTTTTCAAGAAATAAAACCTTCTCAAAATCTGTTTAGAAAGTTTTATGCATTTGAGTTCAAGGGCTTTCTTTTCTTCATTTCCTTTCTTCTCCGTCTTCTCATTCTTTTCAATTTCAGAAACTTTCTGTGAAAGAGACAAAATTTGCTTTTCATAGCACATTTTGTCATTTGTACGATTCGCTCTTTCCTCTTTTAGCAACTTTTCCGTGTCAGAAATTCTCTTTGTAAGCTCTATAACCTTTTCCTTAAGTTCTTCAATTTCAGCATTTGATGATTTCTGTTTCGCATCCTCTTTTTCAGCTTTCTTTTCTTCTTCCTTTCTCTTAAACGCAACTTCAGATCCAAGCATTTGCTTTGTTAACTCGTTCCACATAAGCATTGGATTGTTTTTGAAACATTCAACGCGTTTGAAGATGTGTTGCGGAAGTTTGTAAAGTGCGAAGATCAAGTTGGATGAAGCTTCCTTGTCGGCTTTCATTCTGTTAATCTCTTCTTCTGTATAATCTTTGCCAGTTCTGATCATTGGGCCTTCAGTGAACGATTTTATCATGTTTACACCATTTTCTCTACTTTCAATAAAATCGATGAACGAAACTCTCCATAGTTCAAAATCAGATTCTTTGAACAGCGCTGGAAGCCGCTTCATGTTTGAAGAATTAATCTGAAAAATTCAAACAATTTCTAAGTCAGAAATGCGCAAGTCAAAGAGGCGCAAAGTTCACTTAGAAATAAAATTGAAACTCTAAAACTTTTCTGAAAATAGAGCAATTGGGTAGGAAGCAAGTAAGCAAGTAGCTTAAACTAATTAAGCAAGCAAGTAAGTAGCTTAAACTAATTAAGCAAGCAAACAAGTAGCTGAAATTAATTCAAAGCAAGCAGGCTAGTAGGTGAAACAAATTCATTTGCGTTATCGAAGCAAGCATGTAGGTGGAATTTTTGTTAAGTCTGTTTCTCGCAAGCCACAGTTGCGCAAAATGGATTTAGTAGCTTGCGAATTCCTTAAGCATACACACAGCTGAATTTATGTAGCTTGCGAGAAATGGACTTAAGCAAGTAAGCATGTAGGTGAATATTTGTCCTAACATGTCTCCTCAAGGTTATCAACAGGATCAATAAGTGGAGCAAAAACTCCTTCCTTTCAAAAATCTCAATCATTAAAATTAAAAAATGTAGATTTTAATAAAACAATTCCTCAAGCCTTTTATCAAGAACGATCTGAAGAAACTCAAAGTTATGTTTACGAACCTACTCCTTCAGAAATTCTATCTGAAATCAATCAATACAAAGCCCAAATTTAAGTAAAACAAAATGAGTAATTCAAGTATTAATATGAAATATCTTATAGAAGAGTTAGATTATGATTATAATGAAGAAAGAAGAAATTTCTATTATTCATCGGTTAATAATTCTCAAAAGGAATTCAAACATCAACTCTTATGGAGAGATTATATTAATAGAAATAATGTTCATATAACTTTCTTCAATTGGTATGAAATGTATTGTGAAGAACAAAATATTCCAAACCCTTTTATTAATATCTATGACACCCCAAAAATAACTCAAGATTATAAAGATATTGTCACTGAAGAAACTATAACTACAATACATCCTCCAAAAAAATATAATTTTAATAAATCAAAGATTTATAGGATCACCCCTAATCTCTATCACTGAAAAAACAACTAAAGACGAAATCATGAAAGATATTATATACCAAAATAATTATTCAAATGAAATTCTTAATACTATGAGCCAACAACTAAATAGATTAGAAAACAATCAAAATAATAATATTAAAAAATAGAGGTTCCTCCCTCTAAGGAAAAGATTAAAGAAAACAGTCCAATTTTCATACCTCACCAAATTGATTCCAATACCAATTTAGGATATAATAAAAAACTAGTTAATGAATTAGAACAAAAATTAAGCAATTTAAATGTAAATGTTCTAAATAAAGAATCGGATTCAGATTCAGAATCCGAAGAAATATCTCAAATTCATGAACAATTTGCCAATAAATTAACTTTCAAAGGCAATTCAACTAATACCAGTCGCCCTCAAACAAGAAACTATTATAATAGACCAACTCTCCCAGATGTTCAATTTGAGGATACTTCGGTTCTATTAAGAAGTTCATATGATGGTTCATCAATTTACGAATGGAACATTGACGGATTATCAGAACATCAAATTCTTAACATGGTTCAAGAAATGAATATGGCTTCAAATGCCTATATTACCAGAGATAATACTCAAAAACAGATTGCAGGCATGCTCGTTTCCGGTTTCACTGGTACTTTAAGAAACTGATGGGACATGTATCTATCTGAAGATTCTAAACGTATTATCCGTAATGCCAAAAAAATTGTCATCAAAAATAAAATAATCAACAAACTCAAACTGAAGAAGAGGATGTAGTCGCTACTCTTATCTTTAGCATTGTAAAACACTTTATAGGAGATCCATCTCTATTTCAAGAAAAGAGTTCAGAAATACTCTTAAACCTCACTTGTAGAAAACTACAAGATTACAGATGGTATAAAGATATGTTTTTATCAAAGGTAATGATAAGACCAGACTGTAGCGAACCCTTTTGGAAAGAAAAGTTCATTGCAGGATTACCAAAACTCTTTGCTGAAAGAGTAAGAGAAAAATTAAGAGAAGAATATAATAATCAAATTCCTTATGCAGAATTAACATATGGACAAATATCTGGTTACATTAATAAAGAAGGATTAGCTATATGTTCATATTTAAAACTTAAAGCCAAAATAAATAAAGACAGAATAAATAATAAAGAAGAACTTGGTAATTTATGTCAACAATATGGTTATGAAAACATAACTGCTCCTACGTCATCAAAATCTAAAAAATATTCAAAAAATTACTCTGGCAAAAGGTTTAAAACAAAATATGATAAAAATAATAAATATGATAAAACTAATAATTATCATAAGAAAAAACAATATAAAAATTCAATAAAAAACCTCATAAGCAAAATGAATCAAAGGATATAATTATTTGTTATAAATGTGATAAAACTGCACACACGGCAAAGAACTGTTATGTTAAGAAAAAGATCAACGAATTACAAATTTCTGATCAACTAAAAACACAAATAAGCAAATTAATTCTCAATAGTGATTATTCAAGCTCAGAATATGAATCTAACATATCAGATTATGATAACAATTACTTAAATGTTTTAGGACAATGTTCAACTACCAGTTCAGATTCTGAAACATGTGAATGTTTAGGAAACTGTACTTGTAACAAAATTAATGTTATAACAAAAGAAGACAGAGAGATTCTTGAATTATTGGATAAAATTCCAGATCAAACTATCAAAGATGAAGCTACACAAAAGTTTCTCAATTATAATTCTAAAAAAGAAACAAGTACTCCAAAGACTACTGAGCTATTAAATCTTCAAGAAGTTTTTAACAGATTTTCCCAAACGACTAAACCAATATCTACTCAAGAACTTCAAGAAGAATTAACTTTAGTTAAAACAGAGATAAGGACTATCAAAGAACGCCTCTCAAAAATAGAAAAGGATAAAAGTAACATTCAAGATGAAATCCCTAAAGTCACAATCATTACAAATGAAGAATCAAACATCAATAAAATTAAAATCCCTAAAAATATTTCCTATCAAAGATGGCATACAAGTATTAATCTTTGTATAGAAAATGAATTTAAAATAACTGTCATTGCCCTTATTGATAGTGGCGCTGATATGAATGTTATCCAAGAGGGAATCATTCCTACAATTTATTATGAGAAAACTTCAAATCGCTTATCATCAGCTAGTGGATCAAAACTTGATATTTCTTATAAAGTTTCTAATGTTCATATTTGTAAAGATGATTATTGTTTTAAAACATCTTTAATCCTTGTCAAAAACTTAACCTCAACTTTGATTTTAGGATCACCATTTATTTATCAACTTTACCCAATTACTGTAGACGAAGAAGGAATTAGTACAAAAGTCTTAAATAAAGAAATAAAATTCAAATTTACAGACCCAATTATTCATTCAGAACTAAATACCTTAAACAACAAAGTTAATCAAGCAAAATATTTAATTAACGAAATTAGCTATAAAAGAATTCTCGATAATCTACAAGATCCAAATATTCAAAATAAAATTAAAAAGACAAAAGAAAGATTTGAAAATAATGTTTGTTCTACTTTTCCTAATGCTTTTTGGAAAAGAAAACAACATACTATTAAATTACCCTATATAAAAGATTTCAATGAAAAAGACATTCCTTCAAAATCTAAAGCTATTCACATGTCAAATGAATTACAAGATCACTGTAAGAAAGAAATTCAAGATTTATTAAACAAAAAACTCATAAGACCTTCAAAATCACCTTGGTCTTGTTCAGCATTTTATGTCATGAACGCAGCTGAATTAGAAAGAGGTACTCCAAGACTTGTTATTAATTACAAACTTTTAAACAAAGTCCTAGAATGGATTTGATATCCAATACCAAATAAAAGAGATTTATTAAAAAGACTTTATGATGCAAAAATATTTTCAATGTTCGATATGAAATCAGGATTTTCGCAAATACAAATTCATGAACAAGACAAATATAAAACAGGTTTTAATGTTCCTTTTGGTCATTATGAATGGAACGTCGCCTTTTGGCCTAAAAAACGCTCCTTCAGAATTCCAAAATATCATGAATGACATTATTATCCCTATAAGTAGTTTTGCTATTGTTTATATTGATGATGTGTTAATTTTTTCAAAATCCTTAGAACAACATTTTAAACATTTAAACATATTTTATGATTTAGTTCTTAACAATGGACTAGTCATTTCTTCCACAAAAATGAGTTTATTTCAAACTAATATTAGATTCTTAGGACATGATATTGTTCAGGGAACTATCAAACCAATACAAAGAAGCTTAGAATTTGCTAATAAATTTCCAGATGAAATAAAAGACAAGACTCAACTTCAAAGATTTTTAGGATGTCTAAATTATGTCCATGACTTTTTCAAAGATTTAGGTGTTATTTGCAAACCCTTATATCAAAGATTAAAAAAGAATCAACCACCATGGACTCAAGAACATACCAATGTTGTTAAACATATTAAAGAAAAAGTTAAATACTTGCCTTGTCTTAGTATACCACAACCAAATGCTAGTATCATTGTTGAAACTGATGCTAGTAATTTAGGATTTGGTGAGATATTAAAAGGATTTTTACAGGGGAAATGAACCAAAGAGAAGACAAAAGGATCGTGGTTCAAAATTCTGATAAGAGAGTGCAACTCTCTCCATTCAAATCAAATACTTCTCCTACTCCCTCATCATCCATTCTTCCTATAGAAAATATATTTGGTCCAATTACCCCTATCAAAGCTCCAATTACCCCTATCAAAGCCCAGCCTTCCTATTCTTCTTTAATACAAAAGTCAGTTATCATCTCTCCAAACCTAACTCCCAAAAAATCTATTATATTGTCCAATACCCAGGCAATTAATCCTCAAAATCCCAAGCCTTCTTCCTCAAGAGAAAAGGGCAGTTCTTATATCCAAAACCCTAACCAACAAATTGTCAAGATCCTTGAAGAACATGAAGTTCAAATCCATAACCAAGGATTTCATTCCCTCACAGATTTCCTCTTCCTCAAAAACTCCATGTTCATTGGAGGCAGTCAAAAGACAAGAGAGTATTATCAAGCAATTTTAGAAAACACAGGTTCTATCAAAATTACTCATAATTCGAATCCTACTGATAAAACCACTATAGCTTTCAACAAAGTCCAAATCCTTCGTATTCTCTCTATTCAAGATTGGAAAGCCCGTCCTTACGCTGAAAACCCCCTTCCAAACTATCCAAAACACCCTCTTTACAATTATTGTGATTACCAAGATGCTTGGTACAACCTTTTTTATCTCAAAAGCTATTCGCATTCATGGTTCATATTTTTCGATAAAAATTTCGAGTGCTCATATCCCAAATGGTTCGTTCGATGGTTCAAATTCTTAGGAAATATTCCAGATACTCTTCCTAGTCCTGTTTTAAAAGGTTTCCAAAAATTCAAAGAAATCTTTTATCAAGACATTCCTGAGTTTGAATACCTCCTTCAATTCACTATCTTATTCAATATTCCATGGATTATTTCATGGACTTTTAGTGTGACATCTGCAATTGGTATAAATCCAAGTCTTCTGCAAATAGTAGTTAGAGTCAAATGGTGGGATAATCTTCCTTCAAATCAAATTCAAAAGATGACAATTCAAGGTGTTTCAGAATTCTATTCTGAAAATTATGAAGTCTCAGCCTCCAAAGTTATTCAAGAAACAAAAAGTGAAGAGGATGAAGAGGATGAAGATGATGAAGAACTAAAACAATTTCTTGCAGCAGATTCAAAAGAAGAACTCAAGAAATTAATCAAACAAGTTAAACAATTATCTTCAAGCAGCAGTTCCGACACAAATCAAGATACAGAGTTGATTCAAGACGCTCAAAATCCATATTCATACATAAATCTATATGAATGATGTTTGAATGATAAAAGTGTGAGTTTGGTGTTGTAACAACCGGGTTTCTCTTTTATAAATATGAGAGTCTGGTGGCCAATTTGTGAAGAAGGAAAGTTTTAGTAAGGACCTATTTGCAATTTAAGGGGGTATAAAAGGGCACATTTCCCTAGGGCAGCCTCCATTTTTTCCCAAAATCAGTGTTGGGTCTGGTGTGTGTGTGTGTGTGGTGGCGAGAAGAAGAAAGGAAGCAGAAGAGCTCAGCTTGAAACTTCTCTTTTGGTGCCAAGGATTCATTCAGGTAATCATTCCATTTATGTTATTAAGGTTATGGCAAACTTCTTCTTATTTTGGAAAACGATTTAAGGATGAAAGGAGAATTAAACAGATGGGTAGATTAAATTTCTATGTGTTCTTCATATTCTAATAGCTGGGTTTTGAGAGTTTTAAATCTTTGCTAACCATTTCGATGGGAAGAGCACGGATTAAGAAGGTTAAAGGGATAAATGGAATTTAAGTTGAGTTTAATGTTAGTTGTTATGGGTAAATGTTTGATGAAGAGTTAGTTTAGCATTTGAACCAACTGAACCAGAGTATTTTGCCCCGGTTCTAAGACCTGCGTATGAACAGTGAGAAAGAAACCAGGTTGGCGCAAAGTCCAGTTTGCGCCATAGGCGCTGGCGCAAAGTCCAGTTTGCGCCATAGGCGCTGGCGCAAATCTTTGGGTGGCGCAAACCTTGGTTGTTCCAGTGTTGGGCCGATCTGATAGTTGGGCCGCATGGTTGATTTGGGTTAAAAGATTTATGGCCTAGTATGAAGAGGATAATCTTAATTATTTATTTAAGTTAGGGTTAAGAGGAGAACGTAGAATCAGATATTGAGTTAAACCTAATAAATTTATAAATTAATTATTAGGTGAACGGTCGGTGCAAGACTCCAAGTTAAGGAAAGAATTTGCTATCAGGTGAGATCTCTCACTCCTTTTACGACGTACTATATTTTACTGAACATGGTTCCTTTATTGAGCATGAACTGACTTATAAAAATATGCATGTTTTCTACGCTTTGAATACGCATTCGCAAATGAAATGATGTTTATGGTTTCACGTGTATGATTTTTAAATGTATATGCATGCTATGTGGAGTCGGTTGCACGGTGGGGTCAGGGTACCTTGGGATCTATGATCCCTTGGGCATATGGAGGTTAGCTTGTAGGTTGGAATTCGTTTTCTCCTACATGAAGGAACGGGGAGTCCATTTAGACTCCGGCGTAGACGAGAGGGTGTCCGTTAGGCCCCGATCGGAGTAGCTTATGCGATCCCTGAACCCCGTGTTTAACCTTGGATGATGTTATGAGAAAGATGTGAAAGTATTTTCTTTATGAAATGACCTTTATACTGTGATAAATGTTTATGGAGAGAATTCACTAGACCTTTTGGTCTAACCCTCGCTTTTCAAAAACTAAACCATTTTCAGGTAAGCGTACAGTGGGAAATTCTAGTAAGAATTAGATGGAGACAAGAAAGATGTGGAGCTCATAGCGACTCCAAGATTTTGAATGATGACTATAGATAGAATCTCGGCTGTGGACGTAGAGTCTTCCGCTGTCAATTTTATTTAGATCACTTTATTGATCATGTAAAGACAAGATATTTCTGTAATGTGAATGCTTATTTTCTAGATGGGTGCATTTTATGTTTTTGGGATGTTACAAATGGTATCAGAGCCTTAGTTTAAGGGATTTATGTGACCAATAGGGCCTAAACTTAAACTGTAAGATGAGGAACACAGCCGAGACATAGGAGTGCCTCTAGGAACGATCACTATAAATGCGCTAGGAAATAAGGTGCCAAGGACAAACGTGTAAGGTAAGTTTGGGATTACACCTGGCCAGTGTAATTACGAACTTACAGGTACACGTGCGTGCTTAAACTTACCTTATATAGCAAAATTGTTGTGTCATATCTAGCAAAGGTTAATTGTTGTTTTCTTTCAGCGTTAGTGAAATGGCTGGGAGGACTTTGAGGAGTAGGTCGGCACCTGTTGTGCCAAGGAATCAAGATGAAGAGGTACTAGAGAATGGACCGGTGGAACCGGCGAGGGAAACTGTTACCCGTGGAAGGGGAAGAGGTAGGGGTCGTGGAAGGGGTCGGGGAAGAACACCCCGTCGGGCCGCCACCCAAGTGGTCGGGGATGAGGGAAACCCGAACCTGAGAACGACTCGTGCAACTAGAAGAACGAGGAGTGTGGAAGCCCCCGTTCGTCAAGAAGACTCTCTTCAGGAGAGTTCAGCTTCTGCAAGAAGGGTAACTCAGCCAATGGGACGTGGTTGAGGCCGTGGATCTACATTTTTCACTCGAGAGAACCTAGCTGCTGAACTAGGTAAGATTCAAGAGACCTTGCAAGCTCTCCTCTCTAAGCAGAATGAGTCAGCCTCGGGAAGCAAAGAAGCAAGTGAGAACAGGGAGAGTGTAGAATTGTCAAGCCCAGTAGAAACTGGTACTGGGAGTCACTCGAAGGAAGTTTCTCTAGTGGTGAACGAGTTAGCAGCTACAAGGCCTTTGCCTCATGCAAGCCCCCTACTTTCAAGGGCGAGTGTGATCCAGTTATGGCAATGAAATGGGTGAAAGAGATGGAGCTGGTGTTCGATACGTGTAAGTGTGCTGATGGGGATAGGGTGATGTATGCCTTATCAATGTTGAAATCTGAGGCCGTTTATTGGTGGGATGCGGAGACTGGGGGAAAGGGATCAGCAGTGGCTAAGGGAATGTTGTGGGAAACGTTTGTAGACATGTTCAAAGCTCAGTTCTGCCCGCTTGCGGCAGTAAAAAGATTGGAAGAAGAGTTATTGGGGTTGGATCAGGGAGGTATGACAGTACGAGAGTATACTACAAAGTTTATTGAGAAGTCTCGCTTTGCAGTTTTGTATGTGCCAACGGAGGAACGCCGAGTGGAGCGTTTCATTAATGGGCTGAAAAGCAGTATCCGAGAACTAGTTCTGACAAGGAACCCCACCACCTTTCAGGCGGCCATTAATGCGGCCGAGATAATCGAAAAGGAAAAGGTTCGTCAGGCGACTGAGAAGGGTGGTGAAAAGCGTAAATGGGATGGGTCGGGTAATGATTCCAGGAAAGGGAAAGTGTTTCGACCGGACAATCGGGTTAGCAAGGATACCGTTGGGAAAGCATGTACGAAATGTAATAGGGTGCACCGAGGGGAGTGCATGGCAGGTTCAAACTCATGCTACCGGTGTGGCTTGCCCGGTCACATGTCAAAGGATTGTCGGAGTGGGGGAAAATCTTGTTACCAATGTGGGGCTACTGGCCACATGCGTAATGATTGCCCACAACTGAAGAAAGAGGGAGCGGCCCAGTATGGGGAACGACTAGGAGGGAGAGGAGGTGATAAGGGGGCAGAACCGGCGCGTCCGAAGGGACGTGCGTTCCTCATGACTGCGGAAGAGGCGGAGGAAGTTCCAGATGTGGTGGCAGGTACGTTTCTAGTGAACTCTCTATGTGCCAAGGTGTTGTTTGATTCAGAAGCAAATCGCTCTTTTATATCTCATGCTTTTATGAAATGTTTGGGGGTGAGGCCTAGACGTTTGGAGAGAGCACTAGAGGTGGAAACTGCAAATGATAGTTGGGTATATGTTAAGGAAGTAGTAGAAGATTGTTTCATAGATATAGAAGGGAGGTTGGTGCCTACGAAGTTATATCCCATGGCAATGGGAGAGTTTTATGTAGTGTTGGGTATGGATTGGTTAGCCGCTAACGATGCGAATATCGTTTGCAGCAAAAAGTTGATCAGGATTCGGTCGCCTGATGGAGATACCGTAGTGATCTATGGGAACCGCCGTGATAGAAACACTAGCCTTATCTCCATGATTAAGGCTACTAAGTGTTTGAGAAAGGGGTGTCAAGGGTTCTTGGCGTACGTGTTGGACGCCAAGAAAGAGAAGCGTGGGGTGGGCGATGTGCGAGTGGTAAGTGAGTACCCGGAGGTATTTCCAAATGACATGACAAGTCTACCCCCGGATCGTCAGATCGAGTTCAGAATTGATCTGATGCCTGGATCTGCACCGATTGCCCGCGCACCGTATAGATTGGCGCCGTCCGAAATGAAGGAAATGATGACTCAATTACAGGAGTTATTAGACAAAGGGTTCGTTAGACCGAGTACATCTCCGTGGGGAGCACCTGTGCTCTTCGTGAAGAAGAAGGATGGTACTATGCGAATGTGCATAGACTACCGAGAACTCAACAAGGTCACGATCAAAAATAAGTATCTGATCCCGAGAATCGACGACCTGTTTGATCAGTTACAAGGAGCCAGTTACTTCTCCAAGATTGACTTGAGGTCGGGTTATCATCAGCTCAAGGTAAGGGAGGAGGACGTGCCAAAGACTGCCTTCAGAACCAGATATGGACACTACGAATTTTTGGTGATACCATTCGGACTAACTAACGCCCCGGCAACATTCATGGACCTGATGAATAGGGTGTGCCAACCTTATTTAAATCAGTTCGTGATAGTGTTCATAGATGATATTCTGATATTTTCAAGGTCGGAAGCGGAGCACGAAAATCACCTTCGAACGACTCTCGAGTTGTTAAGGCAAGAGAAGCTGTGTGCGTGTTAGATCTGAGTTTTGTCAATAAACCAAGTATTGAATTCTGATAAGAAGGCTCAGAAGTTCTGAAGAGAAGAGTCAGAGTTCTGACTACGAAAGCTCAGAAGGATTGCTTTGAAAGATTACCAAGTACAGAAGTCTGAAAAGAAGAGTCAGAAGTCTGAGAAGAAGAGCCAGAAGTTTGAGATGCTTAATCAGAATTATGTTCAGAAGTTCTGAACAACATGTTCAGAACTTATAACTAGATACTTTACTTTGTATTTTGGTTAACTAATTAGGACACGTGTATTGTTCTTATTAGTCTTTCATATTTGTACTGTAGCTTTAATATTTCCGTTGCAGTATATATAGTGGTTAGCACTACATTGCTAACTGATTCTCCCGCATATATTTGTATTCATCTTCTGTAATCTTTGAGATACTCTCTCTCTAAGATCTGTAAATCTGTTCTTCATTGAATACAATTGGTTTGATCATATAACTTCTCAATCACTGTTTCATACATTGATATATTGATTGTAAGAGTGAATCCTGGACTTACAATTGGTATCAGAGCCAATCAACAAACAAATTTGTTCAAGATCGTAATCGCGAAGGTTAATTGATCAATTTCTTGAAGATTTCTTGATTTGTTCAAAAATCGATTCCGTTGCTAGTTCCAATTCTTGAATTCTTGTCAATTCTTGAATTAATTGTTATCTTTCTATCAAGAAATTCAAATTTGTCTATCTGTTGAAAATTCTTACAATCACGTCTTCTAAAGAGTATCTAGCTATGGGATCTGAAACAAAACCACCTGTTCTAATTCCTGAAGAGTACCAGCAATGGAAAATCCGAATGATCCAATTCCTAGATAACATAGATGAAAATCTGATGGTTTCAATTCCTAGAAGGTCCTATCGAAGTTTATATCGATGTGGCTAAAACTCCTGAAACAGAGATAACTCCAGAAATTCCGGCAACTAGAGTGAAGAAGAATTATTCTCAATACACAGCAGAACAGAAAAATAGGCATGCTATAGACAAAAGAGCCATCACATTGATGACATTGGCCGTTCCGAATGAAGTCCTAAACAGAATTGACAGTGGATCATCCGCCAAGGAAATGTGGGATGAACTGGAAAGACGGATGTTAGGAACTGTCAGATCAATTCAAGCAAAATTAAACCAAAGCATAAATGCTTATGAAAGGTTCAAGACTAAAGAATCTGAAAGCTTGACTCAGACGTATAGTAAATTTTGTACTATACTGAATGATTTGAGAAGAAATGGGTTGAAAATGACAAAGTCAGAAATAAACTACAAATTTCTGAACAGTCTAAACTCAGTATGGTCATCATTTGCTATCAGTCTACAAATGAATAAGGATATGTGTGAAGAAGATCTCAATGATCTATTTTGTGTACTAAATCAGCATGAGGACTCTGTTAAAATTGTGGTTGAAGAAAAGAAAAATGTTGCAGAACAGTTAGCTTTTCTGTCAAAGTCCAAAATTGTTAAAGCACCCAAGAAGACTGCGTATCTATCTGAGATACCAAAGCTGGAGGAATCTGATAAGGAAGAGGGATCAGAAGAAGATGAAGATATCAAAATGATTGCTGAAAAGTTGGCATTGTTAACTAACACTTTCAACAAGAGGTATAGAAAAGGAAAATTTCAGGGTAAGTACAAGAAAGAGCATGGAAATTCAGATTTCAAGAAAAGAGAAGAGAGATGAGAGAGTAAGTATGAAAAGAAGGAAGAAAGAAGGGAAGAAAATAGAGAAGAAAAGGAAGAAAGAAAAGAAAAGAATATGTGCTTCAAGTGTGGAAAGTCTGGTCACTATGCAAAGGATTGCAAAGTGAAAATTGTGAAGGATTATGAGTACTACACCAAAAAGGCTCAGCTAGCAAAGAAAAGAGATGATGAAGTGGCAATGTTAGGTGAACAAGAAAATTGGTTGTACTACACGTCAGATGAAGATGACTGCATTCATTTTTCACAGATGCAGAGTTATATGGAAAAGATGAAGAATGAGGATGATTCTGACTTTGAAGATGCTGATTCTGAGTCATCCGCTGAGGTACATTTTGCACTTGAAATAGACTTAATGACACAGATTGGTGAAATGAAAACTGAATTTGTTAAACTAAGAAAACAAATAAAAGGAGAAAGAAATTTAGTTAACAAATTCAGAATTGAAAAAGAGGTAATAAGAGAACAGTATGAGGAATCTGAGGTTGAGAAACAGAAAGTTAAAACTGAAAATTCTGAATTGGTGAAAAATATTTCTGAATTAAAAATTGAACTTTCAAAAGTCAAGGATGAAAAGGGTGATTTACAAATAAAGTTTGATATGCTATTTGAGGAAAGAAAGAATTTGTACATCAAAATCAAAGAATTAGAAGATCTTAACTTGAAAAGAGGTCAGACTCAGCAAACATTAAATCTTCTAACAAGCAATGTAAAAGATACAAGATTTTATAATCCAAAGAAGGGATTGGGGTTGGAAGAAAATGTTGTTTTAAAAAGAGCTCCAGTAAACTTGTATGATTTTGATAAGCTTCATGTTCCTAAACCAAAAATTCCAGAAGTTGTTGAAGTTTTTATAAGATCTGCAAGTTCTATCACAAGTTCTGATAGTTTACAGAAATCAAGTTCTAAAAAGAAAAAGGAAACAGTTTCTGAATCAAAAACAGAAAAGTCAAATGTTTCAGAAGATAAAGTTAAGAAAGAAATTTCTAAACCAAAAGAAGAGAAACCAAAATACAATGACACTAAATTCAAATATGACTCTCTAAATGTCAGTTACAAAAATAAACAACAAAGTTTTTCATATTCTGACATAGAAAGTATATTTGATACTAGTAAGGTTTCTGAAACAATTAGTCAGAAATCAGAATCTTCTAATCATAATTCTGACTGTTCTTATCAATTTTCTGATTCTGAGGGTCAGAAATCTGAGACTATTAATCATAATTCTGATTCAAAGAGTCAGAATTCTGAGTTAACTGAAAATTCTGAAACAAAGTCAGAAGAATTTCTAGAACTTGAAAAGAGATTTAATCTTGTAAGTCAAGAACTTGAGGACCTAAGGAAAGCTTATGATGAACTTGAAAATGACTTCTGTGATGTAGATTTTAATCTTGAAAATGCTTTAAAAGAAAAGGGTGTTTTTATTCAGAAAATAAAAGAGCTTGAGAAACTGAAAGTTGAATATGATCTATTCAAGATTAATGCTCTAAAAGAAAATGATAATTTCTTTAATGAATCAAGTACATATGAAAAAGGTGAATCATCTACTTCATTTTCTAACAAAAATAGGTTGAATATTTCAGAAAAAGAGGAAAGCAAAAGGAAAGGTGATCTGAAAAGAGTTCCTGAGAAGAATGAATTGAATTATGTTTCTGTACCAAAAGCATAGAGTTTTTGTAATAAATGTACATGTACTTTGAAAAATAGCAATAACAGTGAAAAGACTTATGGTACAGATTTGTTGTTACTTGCAAAGAAAAATCTGACTTGTGTTCAATGTAGAAATGATTCTTTTCAATATTCTCAGAAATGTCCAATCACAATAACACCTGTTTCATTCTTAAGAAAAGATATTCAGAATACAGAAAAGAAGAATGTTTCTGTTCCTCAAACTCAGAGAAAAGAAAAGATAAAAGAAGTGAATCCTCAAATTAAAATCAAAAGAAAGAATGAGAAAGAGCTTAATATGAAAGAAAAGAAAGTTGAAAATAATGCAACATCCAAATTTACAACTTTCAAGAAGAAATTGAACAAATTTGTGAACAGAAAATGTTCTGACTTCATAAAAGTTCAAGGCAAATGGTGTTTAAAGAAAGATTTTGAATGGAAAGTAAAAGGTACTTTTGTTAAATCAAATGACAAAGCTAACAAAGAAGGACCCATTCCAAAATGGGTACCTAAAACTAACTGATTATTTTTGCAGGGCTGTCATGTGTGGTTTTTAGATTCAGGAGCTTCAAGACACATGACAGGTCAGAAGTCTTTTCTATCAAATTTCACAGAAAAGGCTGGAGGAGCAGTAAACTTTGGAAATAACAGCAAATGTCAAGTTAAAGGTTATGGAGATTTAACAAAAGGAGATCTGAAAATTCAAAAAGTTTTCTATGTTGAAGGATTACAACATAATTTTTTCAGCATAAGTCAGTTTTTAGACAGTCTTTGTCAAATCAAGTTCAAAATAACAGGTTGCATGATTTTAACTGAGAATGATCTTAAAGTCTTCTGGGCCAAAAGACACATGGATTTATTTATGGTTAACTTTTCAAAATTACAAACATTAAATCCTGTTTGTCTTTTATCAAACTCAACTGCAAATGAATGCTGGATGTGGCACAGAAGATGTTCTCATTTAAACTTCAAAGATCTTAATAATCTTGTTGCAAAACATCTGGTTAAAGGTTTACCAAATATCAAATTTGAAAAATAATCATTATGCTCAGCTTGTGAAATGGGCAAGATGAAAAAGAGTTCTCACAAATTAAAAATGGACTCATCTTGCAAAGCACCATTATGCTGATCTTTGTGGTCCTATTTCAATTCAGTCTATGGGAGGAAAGAAATATATGCTTGTAATTGTTGATGAATATTCCAGATACACATGGGTAGAGTTCTTAAGAGCTAAGTCAGAAGCTGCTACTACATTGATAAACTTTATCAAAAGGATTCAAGTTTTCTTACAACTTCCAGTTCAGAAAATCAAAAGTGATAATGGAACAAAGTTCAGAAATGAGACTCTTCAGAATTTTTTAGAAAGTTCTAGGATTTCTCACAATTTCTCTGCTGTCAGAACTCCTCAACAAAATGGTGTTGTTGAAAGGAAAAACAGAACTCCAGTGGAAGCTGCAAGAACCATGCTGGCTTATTCAAATCTTCCAACTTTCTTATGGGCTGAAGCAATTGCAACTGCTTGCTTTACACAGAACATAACTTTAATCAATAAAAGATTAAAAAAGACTGCTTATGAACTGATAAATAAAAGAAAACCTTTAATAAAATTCTTTCATGTTTTTGGTTGCAGGTGCTATGTTCTTAAAGACAGAGAAAATCTTGCCAAATTTGATAAAAAGGCAGATAAAGGATACTTTGTTGGTTATTCATTAACTTCCAAAGCATTCAGAATCTACAATAGAAGAACCAAGAGGATGATGGAAAGCATTAATGTCACATTTGATGAAGCCAGAATGAAGACTTCTGAACAAAACAGTTCAGAACTCATGAAGAACAAGACAAAAATGACTTCTGATACAAATTCTAATCCTATTTGTTCAGAACTCAATTTACTGTTTAAAGATGCTTTTCTAGAACTAATTTCTGATTCTTATGCAGAATATGAAAACCCAAAGATGGTAAAAGAGATGAAAAATAGAACTCCAGAAATAGTTCAATCAACTGTAATTTCTGATAAAGGTCCATCTGAGGAATGTCCAAATTTGATAAATACAAGTAGCGAAAATTCTGAACCTTGTACACAGAATTCTGATCCTTGTATTCAGAACTCTGAACAAGTCACTCAGAATTCTGACTTCACTGCTCAGAATCCAAACTTGGATACAACTTCTACACATATATCAGAACAAGAGGACAGCTCAGAATTACAAGCAATCATTGATGAGAATTATACAAACTGTTGGTCCCGAAGGCCTATACAAGTTTGTAGAAGGGGGGTTGAATACAAACACACATATTTTACTTTTCTAAATTGTTTATTGATAAATCATTAACAATTTACAGCTTGTTGCGGAAACAAGATTAAGGATAAACCTAAATCTAAACAAGTTGGAACACTAAGGTTTCTTGCACTAAGAGAGATAAGGAAATTACTAATAATAACCTATCTGAGATAAGAGATTTGAACTTGTCCAGAGTTAGCAAGTTACTTCAAAAGAAGTGAGTTCATCTCTTTATATACTGCATGCATTTAATGCAAGTCAGTATATACTTTACACGTGTCATCAGCTGGTTGGTTGCATGTCATTGACTTTTGATGACAACCTTAGTAGCCGTAAGGATGAACAGTGTAGTATCAGAGTGGTTGTACGATTTCAGATTTTCGGAGGTTCTTTTCTGACATTTCGTACGGAGTCGTGCAAGGGAGGTTAAGACAAAAGTACTTTATACGGAGGACTTCATGATCAGCGTTCGTTGATTCAGCGATTATCATTTTCTATTCAGCGAATGATAAAGTTCAGCGATAGCTGAAGTCTTGTACTTGATACTTCACGTTGAGTGGACAAATCTGAGTCTTCGCTGATCCGCATCAGTTCATTAGGAGACTTGTCGCTGGTTCTTGAGCTTGATCTTCGACTTCAGCGTAGAACCTTTGTTGACGTGAAACTTGTCTTCAGGGATCATAAGTAATCAACTAACTTATCAGCGATCATCATAATGACTGAACAGACTCAGAGAATTAATGGTGAACAGTGTTCGCTGAATGTTTAATTTAAAGAGCGAGAGTCCTATCAGCGGTACTGTAAGATCTTAGTACTTATCAGCGATAGTGAAACTCTGATACATATTTTTTACTTACAATTTTCACTAAGTATATAAGAGAGGGTCATTATCAAATCACTGAGGGTTTGGATCAACAATCTCCCCCTATTTGATTATGACATAGCAACAAAGAAAATTGCTATTTAATGAAAACATAAGGATAAAAAGAACTCATAAAATATTTGTCCCTTTTACTGTTTTCTGGGATCTTTTCAGTACTGATGGAGTAAAGTACATTCGCTGAAATCTTTCTTTAAAACTTTGAATCAGGTTACAATGAAGAACAAAAAGATTACAAGTACAAGCAAAATAGTTTACAGATACAGAAGGATAACTGATACAATAGAGAAAAAAGAGATCATATCAGTTTTCAAAAGGTTCTTCCTTAATGAGAAGTTCATCAAGGGTCGTGTTTTCAGTGGGGATCATCCAGTCAGGAACCGTTACGCCTTGTTTTCTTTTGTTCAGCGCTTCTTAAAAGATCAAGGGTTTTAGGTGTCGTGCCTGAATGTCTTTTCTGAAGTAACACCAGTAGATGAGATCTATGAGCTGTTCGATTGGAGTGATTGGAAGCTCAGCGATCCGTTGAAAACATTTACGTCCGTCGTAGTCGAGAAAGAATATTCCATAAGGATTACTGATGACTTTACCAGGGACGAAAAGTTCACATGGTGGCAAAGAAATGTCAAGGGCAGATAGATCAGGGTCAGGACCAAGCACTTCAGCGCGAGAGAAACCGATTCCAGTTTCATTTCGTATGACAGGACCTGAGTTTGAATCTTGACGTTTCTTCTTTGGAGAGGCCCTTTTTCTTTTCAGCTTAAGATCAGGAAGAGGAGGAATGTCCACACAAGAAGATATCAAGTCGATCTGTCTGTTTATCAGCTTTTCGAAATGATCCTTGTACTTAGATTGTGACGAATGGATAGCTAACCTCATCTCCAGCCATTCAGAGAGACCATACCTTTTTACACTGTCAGCGCGAAAGGCTTCAGATTGGCCATCTTCTCTGAAAAGTTTGATGTCAACAATAGGTACTCCGATAGAGGTTCTTCCAGAGATGAATACCTTGTTGATCTTCGCTGGACGATATCTGAAGTGCATTTTCTCTTTACACCAGTTCAGGGTGGTCTGAGAAACTTCAGTTTTCTTTTCCACGATCTTCTGGGCTTCTTCCCAAAGCTTTCGTTGGATTTGAATGGGAACACGTTTCAGCTTGGGGTCTTTGACAGATTCTTGAGTAAGCTTGATGGCGTATTCTCTGTCTTTTTCTTCAGCTTCCTTTCTTTCAGCGGTTAGGCGTTCAGCTCTGAGGTGTTCCTTGTATTCAGCTTTCGAGATTCTGAACTTAGGAGGAACTGAAGGAAGTTGATCATGCCTCAGAATGATTCGCTGATCCTCGAATCGCTTTATTATTTCCTCTCTTCTCTTTTGATCCTCTTCACTCAGCTTTTGAGGAGCTGAGGAAGGTCTGTTTCTGTGCGAGAGAGGTTGTTCTTCTGTTTCATCTGTCTCAGAGAACAAATCTAAGACTGGGATTATTTCATCAGCAGCAGCTGGCTTTATTTGTGAAGTCGCAGTAGCAGAACCTTCAGCGACATCCTCAAACAGGGGAGAGGACTAGCTGAAACACAGCGATCTTACAAATAAGAACATGGGTAGAAGAACTTGGGTAGAAAGAGAAAGATAAATATGTTCAGGTGCAGGCTAGGGTAGTAGAACTTATAGAGGAGGGATGGAGTGAGATATGATTAGTGTACCTGACAAACCGGTTTTTCAAGCAAGATCGTCAGATTGTCATCTTCAGCGACGCTTTTGCCTTTGCCTTTCTCAGCTCCAGAGGCTGAGGGCTTTGTCTTTGTCCTCTCCCCTGTTGGTTCATTTATTGAAATCCCCTTAAGATTTTTAATCCTTGGGGCAGGTTTGACGATAAAGAAGTCATCATCTTCGTCATCATCATCATCATTCCTTGGAGAGGAGGATGGTTCATTATCAGGGATGTCGATGACTTCATCATCTTCTGCTTCGGATTCTTCATCTTCGTCTTCGAGTTGCTCCCCCTCAGATACAGAGGCGAGCTTCTCGGTTCCCTCAGGGTTTTCATCTCCCTGAGGTCCAGCGATAAGATCTTCATTCTTCTCTCCCCTGATAGATTCATCATGGGAAAGGTCTTCAGCGCTCTTTTCAAGATCCTCAGCGCTCTTCTCCTCGGTATGTTCAGCGCTCTTCTCCCCCTCTTTCTCATGATGACTGGGGGAGGAATGGGTAGACTCTTCAGCTGTGGGAGGCTCTCTGTCTTCTTGGCCAGAGATACCCACAAAGCTTTCAATCTTTGCTAATCTGACTTCTAGGCCAGTTATAGCAGGATTGATCTTTTCCAGCTCTTTGCGATCTGTCGCTGTGAAAGTTTCCAATGCAGGGGCAGGGGTCGGTTCAGGAGCTGGAGTATTTGCCTTGTTGAGTAGCTGCTGGATCATCGTTTTCATCTCACCAACGTCGGTCTTTACAGAGCATAAGTCAGTCTTTACAGCTGACATATCACCCTCTAAGGCTCCAACCGATGTCTTCAGCGTTGTGACTTCGCCAGACATGGAGGAAACGGAGTTTTTGAGTGAGGTGTAGTCAGGGTAGATGTCAGCGAGCACTTTGGCGAAATCGCTGAGAGTCTTATCAACAATCTTGATGTCGTCTGTAGAAACTTTCTTTTCCACCACCGTTGTCAGCTTTGTCAAATTCTCTCCAGCGTTTGTTACAGCTGAAGAGTTGTTGGAAAGAGTAGTGGTGAGATCTGTCAGCTTGGTTTCCACGGACTTCAGAGAGGCGTTGATGTCTCCCAAATTAGGACCTGTAACAGATAAGTACTTGTGAACAAAGGAAAGCTCAGAAGTTTCAGGTTTAGTTATAGTGTATAGGATTTTATTTGTACCTGCAGGAGGATTGATGAACTCGTCAAAGTTGCAAGTTCCTGAAAAATGTTCCATATCCTCTTCGAAAGTACGGTGAGGTATGGTGATCTCTGCAGGTCCTTTCTTCATCATTCTTTGAGAAGCTTCAGCTGTGGGTTCTGGAATGATGGCATCTCCAGTGATCTTTGGAGGAGTGTCCAAGTGAGTGGAGGGAGAAGCGAAGGATAAGAATGGGGTTCGGGTTCTGAGTTCAGCGTTGGAATCGCTGAGAATCACTTCATCAGTCTTTTGAGAGACTGAGGGAGGTTGGGTAGGTTCCAAGTTTCTAACCTCAGCGTTTGGAGACGCTGAAGTCTGGATTGGAGGGATGGCTTGCACGGGTGTGGCAGAGCGTACCACGGAACTTTCCTTCAGATCTTCAGAATGAGCTGAGGAGTCTTCAGCATGGGATTGCTGGGGCTGCTCCTTGGTTTTCTTGATCCTTTTGGAACCAAGTTGGGTTGTAGAGTGTTTCCTTTTCTTAGAAGGAGAGGATTGTGTGGCCGGGGAATCAGCGATGGGTATTGTCGCTGAAGGAGCCACAGAAGTCGAAGAATTAGGGTTAAGAAGAGAGAGAAGGGTAGAGAGACGTACCTCATTGTCGACAGGTTTGAAATCGAGCACCTTAGGGCCAACCTGAGAAAGTTTTAGGTCACCCTCTTGAGGATAGCTGTCCTTCAGGCCATATTGGAAGATGGCGCTGATGAATCGGGGGTAGGGAACCCATGCAGGTCTGTCAGCAGCAGAATCTACTCTTTGTACTAGGTCATCATAAATGATAGATGCCCAGTCAATATGTAGACCTTTCAGCAGTGCGTATCCCATAGCCTGCTGAGGTTGAGCGGCTTGATCAGAGGAGCCGGTCTTCGCTGTCATGCAGCTGATTAGGTGTGCGAAGATGAAATTCATCTCACTGGGCATTTTGGACTTCTTTATCAGCGTCAGCTTCTTCTCGGGCTTCTTGTCCCTTCCAGTTTCCCAGATGTAACCCATTGCGTCGAGGAAAGCAATGATTTCTTCTCTGTCAGCATGCTTCTTATGGTCAGGGAATGGAACAAACGGTTTTTCTTTGGTAGCATTGGGAAAGTTCAGGGCTTTTCGAATGATTGCGGGGGTTATCTTTATTGTGCCATACTCAGTATCGCTGAGTATGCAATCAATAGTTTTGGAGGGATCTTTGGCGGATGGTTGCTGAGAGTGTCTGGCAGAGTACCAGAACTGGGATAGTAGCAGCTGACTTGCAGGAGGTGTGATGGTCAGGGCTGTTGAAATGCAGCAGTTTTTCAGGAAATTCACAGCATCATCCAGATGTGTGACTTGCTTTCGAGGAGGAAACTCGAGAAGCGCAGAGAGGTTGTTGACCTTGGTCCAATCTAGTTGATCCAGCTTGAACTTAACCTGAGGGGCTTTGATGATTTCCACTTCCTCAGAGTCAGCGGAGATGTTCTCAGCGGTAACATTGATCTTTGAAGTTGCCATTTCTCTGTATTATCAGTTCAACCAAAGATGTTAACAAATAAGAATTGTCTTGATATGGAAAGAATTTCCATTAAGATGGTTCGAATTTTGTCCATTTCATTCAGGCATAAATGTCTTAATGAAGATTAGGGTTTTTCATGATTTGAAACGAAATGTAAAACCCATAAAGTCTTGTATTCCAGTTTCTAAAAAAAATCTGGATACGAATGAAGAACAAGTTTAAGATTAAGATTTAAAACTTGAAGAACAACCATGAAATGGTTGTGTTCATAAAACCATGAAAGAAATGATTTTATTTTTAAGAAGTTCTTTTGTTTGATCTTGTTTAAAACAATGATAAGATCAGAAACAAGTTAAGCATTTGGTAATAAATAAGAACATATTAACCTTGATGTTTGATGAAGAAGATGATGAACAGTTCTTTGAAGATTTGAGAGCACAAATGCAACAGTAATTCTTTTCTTGCGGAGGAAGATTTGATCGCGTAAAAGATAAAATATAACCCAAGAGTTGTTTATATAGAGATTTTAGAGAGAGAAAACCTTGAGCGGGAAAAGGTTTTCATCATGACACGGACACGTGTTGGCATTTGATTGGAAGTTTGAACGAAACGTGCAAACGTGTGTCAGAAAGAAATCGTGCCTGGTGTTATCCGTTGCAATGACGTCACAACTGTCCTTTCATATTCTTGGTTTTCTCTGAGGTTTTGAAAAACTCAGGGACTCTTTGAAAACATGAAGCACTGAATAGAAATATCAGTGAAGGTTTTAAGAAATTTCAAAAGGTCGCTGTTAAGGAAGAGATATTCAGCGATGCATTTGTTTTGAAATCTTGCATTTTCATGCGTTTGTCAGAGAGAGTAAACATACCTTGATATCAGCGAATCAAGTTTATTCAGAGAGAGAATGATAGAATGGGTTATACAAGTTGATTTTATCCTATCGCTGATCAATGTGAACCGCTGAAGGTTTTATCCTTCAAAGTTCAGCATTCCAAGCTCGCTGATGAGAAAGTTGAATCTTGTCTCATCAAGAGGTTTGGTAAATAGATCAGCTAACTGATAATCAGTTGGAATAAAATGAAGTTCTATATCACCATTCATCACATGATCTCTGATAAAATGATATCTGATTTCGATGTGTTTTTTCTTTGAGTGTAGCACTGGGTTGTTGGCTATAGCGATGGCACTTGTGCTGTCGCAATAGATTGGAATTTTGGAGAGCTGAAGATCATAGTCTAGTAGCTGATTTCTCATCCACAATACTTGAGAACAACAGCTTCCAGCGGCTACATATTCAGCTTCAGCTGTGGAAGTGGACACTGAGTTTTGCTTCTTACTTGTCCAACTTACCAGCTTTCCACCCAGGAGCTGACATCCTCCTGTGGTGCTTTTCCTATCCATTTTGCAACCTGCAAAATCACTGTCTGAATAGGCGATTAGATCGAATCCTGAGTCTTTGGGATACCAAAGGCCTAGATTCGTTGTACCCTTAAGATATCGAAATATTCGCTTTACAACTTTCATATGAGATATCTTAGGTTTAGCTTGATATCGTGCACACAAGCATGTTGCAAACATAATATCGGGTCGGCTAGCTGTAAGATACAATAGTGAGCCGATCATCCCACGGTACAACGTAACATTGACAGGAACACCCTTTGTGTCCTTACCAAGTGTCAGCGGTGGTGCCATAGGGGTTTTCATAGCTGAACTTTCAGTTAAGTCGAATTTCTTCAGCATATCTTTAACATATTTTCCCTGATTAATGAAAGTTCCTTTTTCAGTTTGCTTAATCTGAAGACCAAGGAAATATGTTAGTTCACCCATCATGCTCATTTTATACTCATCTTTCATTCTATCAGCGAAACGAGTACAAAGCTCAGGGTTAGTAGAACCAAATATAATGTCATCAACATATATTTGAACTAGAATGATATGACCTTTAACTTTTCTAAAAAATAGAGTTTTGTCAATCTTACCTCTCTCAAATTTTTCAATATGGAGATAAGTGGAAAGAGTGTCATACCATGCACGTGGAGCTTGCTTTAAGCCATAAAGTGCCTTGTCCATTTTATAAACATAACCTGGACGCTTAGGATCTGAGAATCCTGGAGGTTGTTCCACATAAACTTCTTCATTCAGCTTTCCATTCAAAAACGCTGACTTAACATCCATCTGATGTACAGTGAAGTTTTTGTGTACAGCATATGCTAAGAAAAGACGAATAGATTCAAGTCTTGCTACTGGAGCAAATGTTTCGTCATAATCTATGCCTTCCTCTTGTCTGTATCCCTGAGCAACAAGACGAGCTTTGTTGCGAGTTACAGTACCATGTTCGTCCAACTTGTTTCGATAGACCCATTTAGTGCCTATCAACGTTTTGTCAGTTAGTCTACGAACGAGTTTCCAAACTTTGTTTCTTTCGAATTCAGTCAGCTCTTCTTGCATAGCGCTGACCCAGTTTGGATCTCTGAGGGCATCATCTATTTTCTTTGGTTCAGTTAGGGAAATAAAGTTAACAAATAAACAATTATTACCTGCACTTCTACGAGTCTGAATACCAGCGTTTGGATCACCAAGAATTTGATCGATTGGGTGATTTACAGTCCATCGCTGAGACGGAGCATACGTCGCTGACTCAGTCTGAACTGGAGAAACTGAAGATGAGGCTTCAGCTACTTCTGGATTATCAGCTAAGAGAGGAATGTTTGCATTTGTCACTTCATTCACTGATTGCTGAGAAATAGATGGAATGTCTGAGACATTTGGATCAACTGCAGGTATAGTGTTTATAGGAACAGCTGAGACCCATGATGTTTCAGCTTCACTATTCTGCATGTTTGGAATGATAGTGGGACTATCATCTTCTACTGGATGAGCATGAGGAGTGGGAATATCTTCTGAATCACCAAGATGAGAAAACATCCATTGATTCAGTTCTTCTGTATCAGCGTTCGGTTTAGAGTTCGCTGAACGGGATTCGTCAAACGTGACGTGAATAGTTTCTTCTACAGTTTGTCTTCTTCGATTGAAGACTCTGAAGGCTTTGGAAACTGAGGAGTATCCAAGAAAGATTCCATCATCAGCCTTAGAATCAAACTTTCCAAGGGCATCTCTGTTGTTCAGTATGAAACACTGACATCCAAAGATGTGAAGAAACCTGATTGAAGGCTTTCTCCCATGAAAGAGTTCATAGGCTGTCTTTTTGAATCTTTTAACTATCAGCGACCTGTTTTGCGTAAAACAAGCAGTGTTGACAGCTTCTTCCCAAAACTGAGTAGGCAGGTGAGAATCGCTGAGCATTGAACGTGCGGCTTCAATAATTGTTCTATTTCTTCTTTCAGCGACTCCATTTTGTTGCGGTGTTCTCACTGACGAAAAGTTGTGAGAAATACCCTTACTCTCAAGGAAGGAATCAAGAGAACTATTTTTGAATTCAGTTCCATGATCACTCCTTATTGAGCGAACAGTCATATTGTTCAGAGTTTCCATCTTCCGAACAAAGGTGATGAGTTCTTCAGGGGTGTCATTCTTAGAACGGAGAAACATTACCCAAGTGAAGCGAGAGAATTCATCAACTATGACCAGCGTATATTTCTTTCCAGCGATGGATTGTTTGTTAACAGGGCCAAACAAATCCATATGGAGTAGTTGTAGAGGAGATGACACTGAGGAGACTTGCTTTGACTTGAAGCTTGCCTTGGTCTGCTTCCCTTTTTCACACGCTGAACATAAAGACTCTTTGGCGTATGAATGCTGAGGTAGACCAGTGACTAACTCTTTGGAGGAAAGAGTATTCAGTGTTTTGAAATTTAGATGCGAGAGCCTCTTGTGCCATAGCCAGTTAACATCAGAAGATGCCTTTGAGAAGAAACAAGAGTTCTCAGTGGTTGTTGAGTCCATGTTTATTACATAAACATTTTCCAAACGATAACCGCTGAGAGCTATCTTCTCCTTTTTGTCAGAGACAAAGCAGGATTCCTTAGTAAAAATTACTTTGTTATCCATGTCGCAAAGCTAACTGATGCTTAGAAGATTATGCTTCAGCCCTTCAACATATGCGACTCTTCTGAAGGAGGTTGTACCATTTGAAAGTACACCATACCCTCGGGTGTGTCCTTTTCCATTTCCACCGAAAGTCACAGAGGGACCCTTCTCTTCCTTGTATTCAGCGAGCAGGTTTTTCTTTCCAGTCATGTGTCTAGAGCATCCGCTATCGAGATACCAGATACCCTTCTTAACCTGCATTTACAAATGAAGATTAGTTTTTCTTGGGTACCCACTTAACCATGTAAACACGTTTGTCAGAGGAAGTAGTTGGAATGGAAGGTTCAGCGGTCTTCGCAGCATTTGAAGATTCAGCTTTGTCTTTCTTCACTTTGGTTAATTTCTTAACCTCAGTGGTAGAATTCACCTTGACCTGATTTGCACCAGGGTTGGTCTTCTTTGCCTTGGTGGCAATCTTCACCTTAGCTATCTTTTCAGCTTTGGTGGCTGTGGGGCACTTACTAGCAATATGATCAGTGAGTCCACAGTGATAACATTTCCTATAGCTAAAAGTAGTTCTAGGACCATTTTAATGCTGAGCTTTTAATTTTGAATTAGAAGGGCCAGCACCAAGTAAACTATTGGCTTTAGAAATGGAACGAACATTCAGTTCTTCAGATTTCTTACCAAGGATATCCACTCTGAGTCTAGGAGTAGATCTCTGAATATATCCAGAGATCAGCTTCTTTGATCCAGAGGGATGGGTCACTGAAGCTTTAGAAGCATTCAGCTTTGGTACTAAAGTACCCTTCTGAGGATTTTGATAAATAACAATTCCTTTACCTTTGTCTTTAGAGACAGAGGTAGATTTTGAATAAACCATTTTCTCCTTGCCTTTTGAGGAGGTAGGAGTTTCCTCAGGGATTGGTGTAATGGATGAGGAGCACTGAGATGATGAAGTGTCAGCGACTGAGGATACGAACGTTCCAAATTTAAGCATTAAACGTTCAGTGGTTGGTTTTGGAGTATTATATTTATAACCCAGACCACGTTTATCACTCAGAGGAATCTGAGCCTTAATTATCTCAGTGATCTTTGTTGAAGAATTACACCATCCTTCAACAGTAGCTTTTTCAGCCTCTAATGCAGCGATAGCTTCTGCTCGTTCGATTTTGACTAGCTGATTTAAATATACTTGATCTTTAAAATCTTCTTCAATTTTAGAAAGCTTTTCTATTTGAAGATGACAGTTTTTAAGCTTTTCAGCGAGATCAAGGTTTTGGTTTTCAACCACAGTTTTGCCGTTTATGGCTTCGTATAAACTTCTAGTCAAGAGATCGATCTTTCGGAGACTATCAGCTTCATCAATATTTGCAATATTGGTAAAGAAAGAAGGTGATACCTGAATAGCAGAGGTTGAAGTGGAGGGAATGTCTAAGCTTTCTTCCTCTTCAATCTTGGCCATGAGACATTGATTTGCTTCATCATCTTCAGAATCAGATGATTATGCTTCTTCATCAGCAGCAGCCCAATCATAGTCAGCCATCAGGCCTTTGCCTTTCTTCTTAAAGCTTTTCAGCTTCGCATATTTGTCTTTCAGCTTTGAGTATTTGTCATCTTTATTCCTTGGAACAAAGGATTTCTTTGTAAAAGCTGAGGGTCTAGAGACTTTCTTAGACCTGCACTCGTTAGCAAAATGTCCTATCTTTTCGCAGTTAAAACAAGTAGCAGTAGCCTTATCAACAAAAAATGACGATTTAGGCTTGTCATCTATGGAAAGAGGTTTGTTCTTTCTAAACATTTTCTTCTTGGCAAATCTCCTGAACTTTTTGGTTAGAAGAGCCAAGGATTCATCATCTGAAAAATCAGAATCTGATGAACTTTCAGAGTTACTCTCTAACTCAGTGATAGTGACCGAGGGTCGCTGAGTAGAAGGTTCCTCTGAGATTAAAGCAACAGGGGTGCTTTTGGAATCTTTTACAAGATTCTTCTTAAGATGGCTTGATTGTTCATGATTCAGCAACGTGCCATATAAGGTAGCAAGGTCATTGATCTTAGATCATTTGACAGCTTGAGACACGTGGAATAATTGTCCCAGCTTTCAGGTAAACATTCTAGAAACTTTGTCAGCACTTCAAAGTTAGAATATTCCTTACCAACAGTTTTCAGATCTATAATTAAACAATTAAAACGTTGGTGAACTTCAGAGAGAGTTTCATTCTTACCAGAAATGAAGCTTTCGTATTGTCTTACCAGGTTGATCTTTCTTGAGTCCTGGACTTCAGACGTTCCTTCACACTGAACACATATTGTGTCCCACATGGCTTTTGATGTTTTCAGATTCATGACGGAATGGTAGACTTCGTCAGGAAGAGCCATGGATAGTATGGATCTGGCTTTTGTATCTATAGCCACTTTCTTCTTATCTTCGTCAGTCCATTGATGGATTTCTTTAGGTACCAGCCTTTCTGGAATAGCAGGTCTATTCTCAGTGCCTGGAACTACAGCATCAAATCTTATAGGGATGAATGGACCATTCTCAATATAGTAAGGCATAGTAGGGTCTACACCTTCTAAGAAGAGTGTCATCCTATTTTTCCATAAGTTGAAGTTATCTCTGGAAAATCTAGGGGGTTTTGCAAGAGAACCATTGTCTATATAATTTGTGTTTGTATTGGTGGCCATTTTCAGATAATAGCAAGGAAGAGAAATATCTTAGATTAGATCTTGTTTATGAGATTAAACAAATATGCTCTGATACCACTTGTTGGTCCCGAAGGCCTATACAAGTTTGTAGAAGGGGGGGGGGGGGGGTTGAATACAAACACACAGATTTTACTTTTCTAAATTGTTTATTGATAAATCATTAACAATTTACAGCTTGTTGCGGAAACAAGATTAAGGATAAACCTAAATCTAAACAAGTTGGAACACTAAGGTTTCTTGCACTAAGAGAGATAAGGAAATTACTAATAATAACTTATCTGAGATAAGAGATTTGAACTTGTCCAGAGTTAGCAAGTTACTTCAAAAGAAGTGAGTTCATCTCTTTATATACTGCATGCATTTAATGCAAGTCAGTATATACTTTACACGTGTCATCAGCTGGTTGGTTGCATGTCATTGACTTTTGATGACAACCTTAGTAGCCGTAAGGATGAACAGTGTAGTATCAGAGTGGTTGTACGATTTCAGATTTTCGGAGGTTCTTTTCTGACATTTCGTACGGAGTCGTGCAAGGGAGGTTAAGACAAAAGTACTTTGTACGGAGGACTTCATGATCAGCTTTCGTTGATTCAGCGATTATCATTTTCTATTCAGCGAATGATAAAGTTCAGCGATAGCTGAAGTCTTGTACTTGATACTTCACGTTGAGTGGACAAATCTGAGTCTTCGCTGATCCGCATCAGTTCATTAGGAGACTTGTCGCTGGTTCTTGAGCTTGATCTTCGACTTCAGCGTAGAACCTTTGTTGACGTGAAACTTGTCTTCAGGGATCATAAGTAAACAACTAACTTATCAGCGATCATCATAATGACTGAACAGACTCAGAGCATTAATGGTGAACAGTGTTCGCTGAATGTTTAATTTAAAGAGCGAGAGTTCCTATCAGCGGTACTGTAAGATCTTAGTACTTATCAGCGATAGTGAAACTCTGATACATATTGTTTACTTACAATTTTCACTAAGTATATAAGAGAGGGTCATTATCAAATCACTGAGGGTTTGGATCAACACAAACAACAATTTTTCAGATATTGATGTGCTTCCTAGTGCAAATAAATGGACTAAAAATCATCCTATTCATCAAGTAATAGGTGATCCATCAGCAGGAGTAAAAACCAGATCAGCTACAGCAAATGAAGCATTGTTTGCTGGTTTCTTAAGTGTGATTGAACCTAAGAAAGCTAATGAAGCCCTAGAGGATCCAGATTGGATTTCAGCAATGCAAGAGGAATTGCTCCAATTTGAAAGAAACAAAGTTTGGAGACTCATTCCAAAGCCTGAAGGTAAATCTATCATTAGAACTAAATGGGTGTTCAGAAACAAAAAGGATGAGTCAGGTGTGGTTATCAGAAACAAGACAAGATTGGTTGCTAAGGGATACTGTCAACAAGAAGGAATTGATTATGATGAAACATTTGCACCAGTGGCAAGAATAGAGGCAATCAGAATATTCTTGGCCTATGCTGCACACAAGAATTTCAAAGTGTATCAAATGGATGTCAAATCAGCCTTTCTAAATGGTAAACTTAATGAAGAGGTGTATGTTCATCAACCTGAAGGTTTTGTTGATCCAGAATTTCCTGATCTTGTTTATATTTTAGACAAAGCTTTATATGGTCTAAAACAAGCACCAAGAGCCTGGTATGACACTCTTACTCAACACTTGTTAGTTTCAGGGTTCAAGAAAGGTAAGATTGACACAACTTTGTTTTTAAAGAAACAGGGTGAGGATTTAATTCTTATTCAAATTTATGTTGATGACATAATATTTGGCTCTACTAGTGCATAACTATGTGATAACTTTTCTAAAATCATGTTATCTGAATTTGAAATGAGCATGATGGGTGAACTGAATTTTTTCCTTGGTCTTCAAGTCAAACAATTACCAAGTGGTATTTTTATAAATCAAGGAAAATATGTCAGGGACATTCTGAAAAAGTTCAAAATGTATGATTGTACTTCTATGAGAACACCTATGGCAACAAACATAAAGTTAGATGCTGATCTCAAAGGTGTTTCAGCAAATATCAAACTCTATAGAGGCATGATTGGATCTTTACTTTATCTGACTGCAAGTAGGCCAGATATCATGTTTTCTACTTGTTTCTGTGCTAGATTTCAATCTAACCCAAAAGAATCACATATGTTGGCTGTCAAAAGGATTTTAAGATATCTCAAAGGATCACCTGATCTAGGTTTATGGTATCCAAAAGAAACTGACTTCAAATTGACTGCTTTCACTGATGCTGATCATGCAGGAAGTAGGTTGGACAGAAAAAGTACTTCTGGTGCTTGTCAATTTTTAGGGGATAAGATAGTGAGTTGGGCATCAAAGAAACAGAATTGTGTGTCCACTTCAACTGCTGAGGCAGAATATGTTGATGTTGCTGCTGCATGCTCTCAAACTTTGTGGATGAGAACACAACTCATGGATTATGGATATCAGCTCAACAAAGTTCCCATCTATTGTGACTTAGAAAGTGCAATTGCCATTACTCATAATCCTGTTCAACATTCAAAGACTAAACACATAAATGTGAGGTATCATTTTATAAAGGACTATGTGGAAAAAGGAACTATAGAGATGCACTTTGTGCATACAAAGTATCAATTGGCTGACTTGTTCACAAAGCCTCTTGATCACAAAAGGTTCTCTTTTCTCATATGTAAAATAGGAATGCTTAATCTGACTAATTGAAAATATTTGTGTTTCTTAAAAATAAAATGTTAAATTTTTCAAAGTAAAATTGTCTGAGTAGTGTACCCAGAACTCTGATTCTTAAGTTCAGAACTTTTGACTCTTAAGTTCAGAACTTCTGAGTCTTGAGTTCAGAACTTCTGAGTCTTGAGTTCAGAACTTCTAAGTCTTAAGGTCAGAGATTCTGAGTCAATACTTCAGAAATCTATCTTTCAAAAATTTATTTCTGAGAAATACAAATTGTTAGCTTCAATCTTCCTAATCATAGAAATATTTAGAAGTAGTGAAAAATAGGCTAAGTGAAGAAAAGCCTCTTACAGAGGCTCTGCCGAACTCACCGAGAGATCAGGGTCAAGAAGCTACATAAGCAACAGAAGGGTCCTACAGAACCTCTGTTGGACTTAAAGAAGACTCAAGACTCGGAAACAAAATAAGACTGCTCCACAGAGGACCAGACCGCAGAACCTCTGTAACTCATTACAGAGCCTCTGTGGTCTTCAACAAAGACTTCAAAGATATTATTAATATCTTGCTACTGTTACAGGACCCGTTCATCAACTTGCATGGTAGCATGCCATGTCCAACGTCGACGTGTCAAACTCTGATTGGACTCAATAGGGCTTAGTACATAATAGACGTCTGCTGCATTAAATGCAATACAACACGTCTTACTGTTCATGCCGCTCTTGCAACTGTTCACGACATCCGTTCAACTATTCATCAGTACCGTCTGAATAGTAGCATATGCTTTATGGTCCCCTTTAGAGTAGTATATAAGGAAGACTCATGTTGAGTTCTTCCTTATCACTTATCATTTTATCATTATCATCAATCACATATAAATCGACCATCATAAGAACACAAAAAGCTTATTCACCTTAAGAGTCATATCCTTTTTGAAGCTTTTCTTACTCATTGTTCTTAAATCTATTCTAAATATATATTCAGTAAACTTTGAAATATTGTTTCCTGTTCATTGTTTATTTATATTTTGGTCTAAATCTATCAAAACTTATCTGTTAGTTCTTCAAATACGCTACCGCATCAAACATTAACTTGAACTAATAGATCTGATAATCTTGTATAAGCAAAACGGGAACCAACAATTGGTATCAGAGCGAAGCTTGATTTTCAATATCAAGTGATCCTCGTTTTACAACTTTTATTTGATAGATTACTTTCCTTTTCTTCATCACCATATTTCTGGATATTAGGTGTACCCAGAAAACCTTCCAGATCTTCATACTCATAAATCCTCCATCAGATTATCATTTCCTCAAAATGACAAATACAAATAACTTTTTCACTGCTGGCTCATTAACCAAACCTCCTACTCTTTTTAGAGATGAGTATCCTCAATGGAAAATAAGAATGGTTCATTTTTTTAGAGTACTGAAAAAACTCTCAAACAATATCTATACAATCTTCCTCCGGTTCCTATGATAACTATGCCACGTGTACCAGCTACTGCTGAATCTCCTGAAATCCCTGAACATCAAAAACCTAAGCCAAAAGAAGAATGGTCAAATGAAGATAAGGCAGAAGATGAAGTTGCACAGAAAACAAAGAGAATACTGATATTGGCTATCCCCAATGAAATTTTTCAATCCTTAGATGTATGCGAAACAGCGCACGATCTCTGGAAAGAATTAGAAAGACAACTGGAAGGGGGTGCTAAAACACAGAAGAACCGAAGGGCACAATACATAAACGAGTATCATGCCTTCAGAGCCTCTGCAACAGAATTACTGCAAACAACATACGATCGGTTCAACTCTCTCATAAACAAATGCAGAAAGTCTGGTATTCACAGAACCACGGAAGAAAATAACGACATGTTTCTAAAGAGCCTGAACGATGAGTGGCTTCAGTTGTCTATGTCTTTACAAACAAATCAAGATCTAGACTCCTGGACACTCTCTGATCTCTATGGAACACTAGCCGCACAAGAGCCTCAAATAGCTCAAGCTAAAACACTAACCATTGTACTATACGCATTGGTTAGTAAATCTACAGAGGCTACGGACAGACCAAGAAATGAGAGATCTACAGAGGAGAAAAAGAAGGAGAAAAAGAAGATGGTAATGATTGATAGCGAAGAAGACGAGCTGAAAGAGGAAGAAATAACTCTTGCGTCATTAGCTAAATCAATGGCTATATTGACAAGAGAGTTTAGAAATAACCAAAGAAATTCTGGTAGAAGAGATGATGGTAGAAGAGATGAAGGAAGAGGAGAAGAATCAAGTGACCGACAAAGGTCAAACTACAGAAATGATGACCAACAGAGGTCGAGCGAAAGAAGCTACAGAGGAAATGACCGACAGAGATCAGATGACAAGGTAGGCCACACACAAGAATGCTACAAATGTGGTAAGCCTGGTCATTACGCAAACGAATGCAGAACAGAGAAAGGTGGAGACCAACAGAAGTCCGAAGATCGAACTGGAAACACCTCCCAAGGTTGTTTCAACTGCGGCAAACCATGTCATTTCGCTAAAGAATGCAGAAGTAGACAAAATCGCCCATAGAAGGACTCAGCTTTTTACAAAAAGAAGGTCGAGTATTATGCGCAAAAATCCCTAATGGCGAACAAAGGGCATTCTGAGGCAAGCAAGGAGGACTTCGAATCAGACTCTACCTCTGATGATGAATTTCCCACAAATGCCCTGTTCTGTGGCATGGCAGAAGTTGACTCCGGCACTGATATTGAGGTATCAATTTCAAACTCTACCTCAAGTACTAATTCTGTAGATGATGATTTATTTAAACTTAACATTGAACTGAAAGAAGTAAATGAAATCATTCAGAAAAAGCTGACCTTTAATGAGAGAGAAGTGAGGCTTCTCACTCAAGAAAAAGCCAAAATCTGTGAAGAAAAAGAAAAAGTCGAAAAATATTGGAGCAAAAATATAGATCCTTTAAAAAGGCAAATCTCTGATTTAACCTATGCTTTAAAAATCAAAACAAAAGAACTTTCAGTTTCAAGAAGTGAAACTACAGACATAAGAGCTCTAAAATAATACTTTCAAAAAGAAAGAGAGGTACTTTGGCAAGATCTTTTAAGAAGAGAAGTTTTACTTAAAAACTATAAAGATGCACAGAAGGTATATGAAAAGGTAAACTCTCAAATAGCAAGACGAGGTATAGGGTACAGTGATATTACCTTAGGAGTTGAAAATAAACGACTAAAACCTCTGTCTTCTCTATTTGTTTTGGGAAAAACTAACAAACCAAACTTTCCAAACTTACTCTCTGTAAGTAAAAGGGTTAAACTCTCTGCAGAACCTCACTTAAGGAAACATGCAAAGATGATCAATGTGTGGTTTGAAAACACAGATTCATCATCTTCAACCTCTGTCAATAGAGGAATCAAACCAAAGAAATATCTGAAAACACAAGATCAGATTGGTATCTTTAAGTTTGGTAAACCAGAGACTCAAACACAGGTCGCTTTTGTCTGCATAATGAACGATGAAAAGAAATTATCAGCAGAAGCTCCTGAGTTTAAACCCATCTTTTCAGAAGAAAAACTTAAAAAATCTATTGAAGAAGAAATTTTGGAAGTTTTGAAATCAAATGTATTAGAAAATCTCAGTACCTCTTCTGTAAATCAAATTCTCACTGAAAAGATCTCATCAGATACCTCTGCCTTCTATGAAAGTCATTCTACAGAGGAAGAAAGCTCGTACGATACATGCTCAGAAAATCCAGCCTCTGTCGAAAGAGATGATTCAACCTCTGTATATGAGGACGATTCATCCTCGGACGACTCAGAGACTGATTCTAATTCAGGAATAGTTCACTGTGACACAGAGGATGTTAAATTCTCCTCTGAGGTTCTTAACAGAACTATTTCTCCAAAAGAGAAAATCACAGAGATACCTATCTGCCCAGATTTTCTGAACATGTATTTAAAGGTCAAAACCTCTGCTGAGCTTGATATGTTAAAGAAGACCTCTGTTGATCCTAAAAGTTCAAAATTTTCAAAACCTTTAAGGAAAATTAAAGAGAATCCCACTTGGCAACAAAAGGGAAAATGGCCTGAAGCTAACAAATACTTTTCCTCTGTGACAGTGAAGAAAGATGTTCACCACAGAAGAGAGTCACAGAAGGCAGGAACTAAACAAGACTTTTGCAAACAACATTCTAGTATTCATAGATCTTCTTGTAATAGGAAATCTAATGTAAAGAAAGAGTGTAATGCCTTTGTGGCTCAGTTCAATGAATTCAATGAAAAGTTCAAACGAATCACGTCTCATATTCAATACTGTCATTGTTTTGATCTTATGTTCAAACTGAATAAACACTTCTCAAGTCCAGATTGCTTACTCTCCACTAAAACTCCAAAGTCAAAACCTCGAGAGAAACAATCTGATCTTTCTACAAAGGATAAAATGTATTTCAAGAATGCTAAGGCAAACTTGAAAAATTCTAACAATATTGGACCCATATGGTTATGGGTACCTAAGTCTCTGTGATTGTCTTGCAGAAGCAACATGTGCCAATTTGGTATCTTGACTCCGGATGCTCAAGGCACATGACTGGCGACAGAAGATTACTATCCACATACAAAGAAACACACGATGGTGGATCTGTAACTTTTGGAGACAACATGAAGGGACACATCAAAGGCTATGGAGTCATATAGAAAGAAAATGTCTCTGTATACAAAGTTGCATATGTGAATGGCCTCAAACACAACCTACTAAGTGTAAGTCAACTCTGTGATACAGGATTCGATGTGTTATTCAAAAGAACTTTCGGCTCTCTAGAAAGTGAAAACACAGGAATGGAACTTCTGCGAGCTGAAAGAAGAGGTGATCTATACCTAATGAATTTTACTTCAAAATCCAAGGACAAAGTTTGCCTAGTAGCCTGCAAAAGTGAAGAAGCGTGGTTATGGCACAACAGGTTCTGTCACTTAAACTTTCACACCCTGGATAAACTAGTAAAACTCGATCTAGTTAAAGGTTTGCCAAATGTTAAATTCAATAACTTGTGTTCGGCCTGTGAAATGGGAAAACACAGAAGGGCTTCCCACAAAGGCAAAACAGACGTGTCTTGCACTAGGCCTCTGTACATGCTTCATGTCGACCTCTGCGGTCCCATTGCTATACAGAGCCTAGGTGGCAAGAAATACATACTTGTCCTAATTGATGAGTATTCACGTTTCACTTGGGTTGAATTTATTAGAAAGAAATCAGATGTTCCAATTATACTGATAAATCTAATGAAAAGAATTCAAGTTCTTTATGACTGTAGAATACAGAAGTTAAGAAGTGACAATGGCACAGAATTTAAAAATTGTGTCATTGAAGCCTATCTTTCTACAGAAGCAATATCACAGAACTTCTCTGCTGCTCGAACTCCACAACAGAACGGTGTAGTCGAAAGAAAGAATCGAACACTTGTGGAGGCCGCAAGAACTATGCTATCTGCATGCGGATTATCAATGAACTTTTGGGCAGAAGCAATTTCTACTGCGTGTTATACACATAATCGTTCAACCATTGTGAAAAGACAACTCAAGACGCCTTACGAATTGCTTCACAAAAGGAGGCCAAACATCAAGTTTTTCCATGTATTCGGATGCAAATGCTTTGTTTTAAACGACAAAGATTCAAGAGGAAAGTTTGAAGTAAAAGTTGATGAAGGCAAATTCATTGGATACTCTGCCACTTCCAAAGCCTACAGAACATTCCTTACAAAGTCTCGCAAGATTGTAGAAAGCATCAATGTTTCTTTTGATGATTCATTCCAAATGACTTCTGAACAAATCAGTTCAGAACTCGGAATTAAAGGGAAATCCTCTGACATCTCAAAAACAAAAGAAGATTTGGATCTTCTATTTTTAGAGATGTTCAACAATGACATTGATCCTTCTGTTGGAACCGTCAGAATTTCCGAAGAACCATCCTCTGTCGGACAAAATCCTACAGGTATGACTCTAACAGGTCCAAATAATGCTTCATCTTCTTCTATAAATACTACAGATGCAATTGCCGAAGAAGTACATGCAGAAGATGAAACATCAAGAAAAACTACCACAGAAGTTGCTGAAAAACAAACTCCACAATCCACAGAAGAACCAATTACAGAGGAAATCGAGGACCAAGACTATACGTCCTCAGAGGAACAAACCCCACCACCACTCATACCAATATTTCCACAAACGGTAGAATCAACTACCAAGGCACGAAGAACGACAGAGGCTACACAAGAAGAAACACAAGAAGCCGCTGACGAAAAGTTCGAGGACATTGATGATCATCTTCCACGCACGACTCAGTGGACAAAAAGCCATCCTCCAAGCCAAATAATCGGAGAACCTTCTGACTCAGTAAAAACCAGGTCTGCCCCTGCTAATTTTTGTTTTTTTACTAACTTTATCAGTGTGATAGTACCAAAGAAGATTTCTGAAGCCCTAGATGACCCAAATTGGGTAGACGCCATGCAAGAAGAACTTCTGCAGTTTGAGCGTAACAAAGTATGGACTTTAGTACCTCTGCCACGAGGGAAACAGGCCATTGGGACTAAATGGGTCTACAGAAACAAGAAGGATGAAGATGGAGTGGTCATCAGAAACAAAGCAAGATTAGTAGCAAAGGGATATAGACAAGAAGAAGGCATAGACTACGATGAGACTTTTTCCCCTGTCGCACGACTCGAAGCAATAAGAATATTCTTAGCCTTCGCAGCCCACGGAGGTTTTAAAGTCTATCAGATGGACGTAAAATCAGCTTTTCTAAACGGTGAAATCGAAGAAGAGGTTTACGTAAATCAGCCACCAGGGTTTGAAAGCTCAAAGTTTCCAAGGCATGTATACTACCTTGAAAAGGCTCTATACGGACTGAAACAGGCTCCAAGAGCATGGTACGAACGACTTTCTACCTTCCTTCTAGTCAATGGCTACAACAGAGGTACAACAGATACTACCTTATTCTATAAACATAAAAAGGGTGAGATAATGCTTGTACAAATCTATGTGGATGATATAATTTTCGGGTCTACTAATTCAGAAGAGTGTAAAAGTTTTGAGAAACTCATGCAGAGTGAGTTTGAAATGAGTATGATGGGGGAATTAACATTCTTCCTCGGACTTCAAGTCAAACAAACTTCAGAGGGAATTTTTATAAATCAAGCCAAATATGTCTCTGACATTCTGTCAAAATATAACCTCTCTGATACCTCTGCAATGAAAACTCCAATGGCCACTGGAAATAAGTTATTATTAGATCCAAATGGTATCTCTGTAGAATGCACTCTCTACAGAGGGCATGATTGGATCTCTGTTATACTTAACAGCAAGCAGACCTGACATTATGCATGCCACATGTCTTTGTGCACGTTATCAAGCTAATCCTAAGAAATCACATTATGATGCGGTGAAGAGAATCTTTAGATACCTAAAGGGGACCAAAAATCTCGGTCTCTGGTATCCACAGAACTCTGGTTTTAGTCTTAAAGCTTATACAGATTCAGGCTATGGAGGATGCATGCTTGACAGAAAGAGTACCTCTGGGAGTTGTCAATTCCTAGGTGGTAAACTAGTCAGTTGGACCTCCAAGAAGCAGAATTGTGTCTCCACATCCACTGCAGAAGCTGAATACGTTGCTGCTGCTAGCTGTTGTTCTCAGGTTCTATGGATGAAGACTCAACTAAAAGACTACGGCCACATCCTATTCAAAATACCCATCTTCTGTGATTCCAAAAGTGCCATTTCTATCTCTGCCAATCCTGTGCAACACTCGAAAACCAAGCATATCGATATAAGATACCATTTCTTGAAACATCATGTTGAATACGGTACAATTGAAATGCATTTCGTGCCAACAGAATATCAACTCGCTGACTTATTCACCAAAGCACTAGACGAGAAAAGATTCAATTTCTTGGTGGGTAAGATAGGAATGATAAACATGGTGTGACAATCCTCTGTAAGTATAGCTTTATCTTCTGTAAATATGTACAAATTTCCTTTATTTTTGCTTTAAGTTAATTTATTTCTGTTTGTAAGTTCTCAATCTTAAATAGTTCTTAAAATCACAGAGCTTCTGTAAGTCAACTCAGATCCTCTAACGACCTCTACAGAACCTCTGGAAAACATGACCTATGTTCTATGCAAAACTTATCATTCTTTGATCCAAGCATAGGTCAAGGGGGAGCAAAAGGAAATTACTTGATCTACAGAGGTGATTAGATCAAGGGGAGCAAAAAGGGATCCTGAAATGATCTACAGAGGTAAATCTTTCAAAGGGAATCCCAAGAAGAATGTCGATAATTCTCCATCGACAGAAGTTAGACAAACTGCCAAGAACAGAAGAACCAAAAGGTATGTCTCTCGCACAAAAGGTTTTTGGAAAACAGTTTTCTAGGACAAGAATTGTCAAATATGTCCTAAATATACTGTGAATAACATTTCAAAAATCAAAAGCTCAAAAAGTTTCACAAAATTCGCATTAGGAGAAATTTAAGGTCATAGAGCTTCTGCTGAGCTCAACAGAGGTTCTGCAAGAAATATGCTCTGTGATCGCAAATTAACCCTCTGTCGATCTTTTGGAATGTTATCTCGGAAACCGAAAACACAAACCATGACCTTCTCGAACAAACCGTTTTTTTTAACAGTTTTCTCGGACACAAACTTTCAAATATGTCCGAAAAACATCTCTTAAACCAAATCAAAAATTGGATGATCAAAACTTTAATAAATTTTTTGTTATGAGATGTTTTCCCTCATAGAGCTTCTGCTGGCCCTCACAGAACTTCTGCAAGTTCCAACAGAGCCACAAAACCTCTGCGAAGCAAATTTCTTGACAAAAATCCGATTTTATCCTCTCCAATGCCTTTACAAATGTTTTGGTTAAAGAAGAAACCCACAGAAGTCATGATAACAATGAGATATATGAGAAAGGGATACACATCAAAGATTTTCAAATTCACAGAACCTCTGTAAACTACAGAAGTTCTGTCAATCTGTTACTTGGGCATTTCTGTAGTAATAACGGTTACTTTTATTGAGAGTGAACTACATGTGGCTAAGAATAACACCACGCGCCTAGCATTAATGGGCCGCGCACGACGTCCTGTCATCCTCTGACATGGCCTACGTGTCCCATTTTCATTGGGCGTACATGGAACGTTTTCTGTGGAAAGTTGAACCCGCCGTTCTAACTTGAGTTCGGATTCCAAATTTTAATCCATTGCCATATATTTTACTCTTTCGAATTCTACCGTTTTACCCTCCTATAAAAACCAAGCTTACCCTCTCATAAACCTTTTACAAACTCTCATTCTTCTCCGGCGAAACCCTGCAAAAACCTGCAAGTTCCTTATTCTCAGTATCAAATGACTTCATCTTCTCCAGCTATCTCCCCTGCACACTCTCCGGCGACCTCACCAGAACATTCACCGGATCATTCTGAACATTCAGAAAACCCCAACCCTGCCCAGAACATTGAACTAGAAGATTCCGGCGACTCAGCAGACTTTGCTACGACAACACATATGCAAAACTTCATAGCTAAGGATCATTTCGAAAAAGTACTACCAATCAAATCCAACAACTGCTATTTGGTCCCCTCACCCACTGCTTTCGGCGAAGCCCACGCCATTCTTCTGAACATAATGGAAAATCACATCCTCTTCCCTCTACTCTCAAGAATACCAAAGAAAATACCAGTCAGATATCTGAACCAGTTTTGGCAGAGCTGCCGATTTGATAAAGACGACTCTATTATCAAAGGGTACATTTCAAGACCTGACAAATCTGAACATCTTGAAATCAAGTTCAACAGAACAATGTTCTCACTTGAGTTCAACCTACCCACGAGGGGTCATCTTGGTTTAAAGAAATATGCAGAGCAACCAACAGACGACGAGCTCTGTCGCTTCGTAGAAATGCTTGGGTACAACACACAACTACGGAAGAGAAATGACTTCCGCAGAGGCAGATTACCACCTCTGTGGAACACCTTGTTCTCTATTCTTAATAGATGCCTGACAGGGAAGATAGGCAGCATTGACCAGACCTCGCATCAGATCTTGACCATCATGTATGGTGTTTACTATGATCTCCCACTGGATTACTCGACCATAATGATGCAAGAAATCATCAACACCATCGATAGAAAGAACAACACCAGAAGGGTCAAAGAAAACGATCCCAACTTTCTACCACCTCTGCAATTCCAAAGGATATTGGGAGTATTGTTCGAACCTCTGTTGCTGTACAGAAATGGCCAATGGAAGGGCCAATTCCCAAACAGTTCCCAATGAGCAAAAATGTCCCCACTGATCATATAGATGGTTACTCACACTGCAGACCTCTTTCAAAGAAGCTTTTGAAGTATGCCTCGAATAAAACCCTTAAGAAAGAGTATATACGCGATCATAGAACTCCTAAACCGAGTCCTATGACACCCCCGCGTTTAGGTGTCCCCCTAGGAACAATAGTTGCAGAACCTCTTTCCTCTCAAGAAGAAAAAGATCAGAAATTGGAAAAACACATGGCTATACAACTAAGCTTCATAGCCAAACGTGCAGAACTCATGGGAAAGAAGTCCTCTTCAAAAACCTCTGAATCTACTCCAAAAGCAAAGAAGAGAAAAACTACAGAAGGAACCTCCACAAGCGCTGCAGAAAATCAACCCTCACCTCCCCATGCCACAGAAATTGGCTCCTCTGCTCCTCCCTCTTCTCCAAAACAGAAGAAGAAAAGAAAATCGAAAATCACAGAGGAAGCGGCACCAAACCCCAAGAGGAGGAGAACCAAAAAGAAGCATGGTAAATCACTTCAAAAATTGGTCACCATTGCAGAGGAAGAAGAAATCGCAGAAGAAAGACTTGCAGAAGAAGATACAGAAGAAGATACAGAAGAAGAAATGGCAACAGAGGAATATCAATCACCCTATCAATCTCCAGATAGATTTGCTCACCAAGGAGATCTGAACGACTTCCTACAGAACCCTGACATTGCCAACACCTTAAATACAGCAGGGTGGACGGCACAACCTCTCGACCACCACTCCCGAGAAGAACAATATTTCTCAATTTCTGGCATTGACACACATCTGCAAGAAGATGACACAACACCCAGAAATCAACCAGGTGAGACACCTATTATCCTACAGAACCCCTTCATTCGACAAGGATTGGACGTCCACAAAAAGAGTCCAAGCCAAGATGCAGAAGAAGAAATAGAGGAAATAGACATGTCAGAGGAAGCTATTAAAGAACAAAATCAAAAGAACGCACAAGAGTGGAATAGAGGTGAAGTAACAGAGGCTTCTGAGACAAGGATAGAGGTCTCAGAGGTAGATTCAGATGAAGAAGAAGCTGTCTGGATACGAAAAGTTCTCTATCATCCACATGTCATGAGATTATACGACTCTCATCAAATGTACGACTTCTTACGCGCAGAGCAAGGAACTTCAAAAGAAGCAAGGGAAGAAGCACCAAGCCGTAGGATAACTACAGAGGCTGAAATAATAGACGGTGATGTAGTGCTTGGGTGCTTAACAGAGGAAGAAACAAGAAAAGATGCCTGGATTAATAGAGGCACACAACCAAAACCAACTCCCAGTGCAAGCCACATATCTAACTCCGCAGGTCTAGCTGCAGAAGGAGTTATTGAAAAAGAGCAGCACAGCTCGATCCAAACCCAACCCATCCAGCCAGAAGTCACTCTTTCGACTTCTGCGCCCACAAAACCGGGGAATCCATTCCTAGGGAGTCTCCTCAAAGAGACTAACCTATTATTCGTGATCAATCGCCCCAGATCACACTAGAACACCCTACAGAGGAATTCGTTTCCTCTGCCACGCACACATTAGGGCCAAATCTTCTTTCAGAGAGAAGTAGTGAGCACAAAGACGAAGAGACTCTAGACAAGTCTCCTAGTCAATAGAAGGACATTCCAATACCCACCTCTGGAGTGGATTTGGACATTGTTCTTCGCAGAACTTCTGTAGAGATCGAAACTCAGGTTTCTTCTCAAGGATCAGAAGGAAATCCTTCCACCCCCATCGTACAAACAAGGGTGAACGAAGGTGTCCCAGGAACAGGGACTCACTCTGGAGACGAATGTGTTCCTCCAGAGGTTACACAAGGAACACAAGTATCAAGGGATGAGTTCCAAACCCTTGTCACCTCTGTGAACCAAACAATGAAAGAGTTGCAAAGCTCTTTCAAATCTTTTGCAGAAACAACATCGACGGCTATCCTGAAACTAAACACCAAAATGGACAATCTGTCCACAGAAGTGAAATCTGCAATCTCAGCGATGAAGTCTTCTGCCGAAACTACTGCCAAAGCTACAGCTACTTCTGCCGCTCAAGAATTCGGAAAAGCTGCAACTTCTGCGTTCAAGGACTCTGTCAAAAACTTCCTTGAACAAATGAATACGCAATCCAACAGAGCAGAGGGCATTACTCCTACAGATCTACAGAATGCCCTAACACAAGTACAAGCAGAGGCAATACGCAACACGACAATGATGCAGCCAAAAGACTACATGACCAGAGCCCAGCTAACAGAGCTAGGACAAAACGTCATAAACCAGGTCACAGAAGTCATTGTCTCCTTTACAACAGCAAATGCCAACTTTGTCAAGGATTTCAGAAGAAGTGTTGGCAGAATGCGTTTTAAAACAGAGGCAGAGCTTGCGACTCTAATTGGCCTCTGTGATGACGTCTGTGAAAAGTTGATAGCAGCAGGAGCAGAATTACCGAAGAAAACCAAAGCTTCTTGCAAAGCAGAGGGCAGTTCTGAAAAGAGTCAGGATGATTCTGATGATGACCATCCTGGTCCATCAGATAATCCTGAGGGGGAGAATACAAGGGAGAAAGCTACGAGCAGAGGAATACAAACTCCACCAATCGCAGCAGAACCAATCAGTCAAGCCCCTCCTGAACAAACCCAAGATCAACAACAAACTCAACAGACCACAGAGACAACACCCATCTCTGTGGAATCAAGTCCTAAAGAAACAATTATTCCAGAAGCTGATCAGCAACCCACAGAGGCAACAACCACCCCTGTGGTAATCATTTTGGAAGAAAGTCCTTCAACGGAAAAACCCCAAAGCATACCAAGAAGAAAGTCGATTGCCACCAAACCAAAGAGAGCAACGACCTCTGCTTCTGATGTTCTGAGAAAAATGCACGACACAATGACTGAACGAATGGCGCAGAGAGAAGAAGAAAGGCACAAGTTCGTACTAGCGTTCAAAATGGCAAGAAGATTCAATGTCGAAACTTCAACAACAGAAACTGAGCTCACAGAAGAAGTAATCAAAGAACCTCCAACAGAGGTTACAGAGCAACTCAAGCCAACAGAACCATCGCCACAAAAGTCCTCTAAATCACAAATGTCAAAACCTACAGAGGCAACCCCCATCAAACCAACAGAAGTCCCAACCTCCAAATCTACAGAAGCAACAGCCTCTGCCCCGCCAAAAGGAAAAGACAAGGGCAAAGGAATACTGACAGAAGAGCCTAAGAAGAAGAAATCATTACCAAAGCCTACAGAGAAACTAATGAAGAGTGCGTTTGATGCCTTTCAAACTCCAAAGCCTGAAGAAGTTGACTGGGCATATGGATTGAAGCCTCTGTCAGACATTCCTCTAACTGGAAGAGCAGCAGAAGTTGTTCAAGAAATGGAGAGTCTCAGAAGACAAGTACCACAACCTGGTCCAACACATGAAGAGATGGAAGAAGTGGTATACAAATACCTCTATAAACAATCCTTTCAGACCAATCATCCTACAGATCATGTGACAGATCCAAGGATCAGAGAAGAATTTGAGAACATCTTCACAAGGACAAAGCCAAGAACCAAAGCAGATGTCTTCTCAATCCACAAGATCAAAAAGGTAATCTTCTGCAGATTCTCCTTCACAAGAACCTATCCAAGGGTCAGGTACAATCTTTACAGAGTCAGAAGAGAAAACAATTCAGAGACCACCTTTGCTGATGCTGACCTAAGAAATATCAATCCTTATGATCTACCTGACCTTCTGCAATGGACAAAGGACAACTACAACACAGAGCCAAACACCAGAGCCTATCAAGTGTTGAGAAAAGCCATGAGGGAAAAGCTTCTGCTCTACAGCATGATAGATTTCCAGCTGGGAAAGGATCTTGGTCTCAAGCATCTGGATTTACGACCACCAGAAGATCGCTGCCCACCGGACGCTGTACCTAACTCAATCATCACAGAACCACGGTTTGGGTTAGTATTTCAAAACCCACAAGGCGAAATTAAACTGTTTGTATGCATGGACTGTCAGAAGTATGCAACTAGTACTCTGAACAAATTCAGAGCAAGCCTTGAGAAATACAGAGGTACAGAAAAAATGGATAGAGATGCTGCAGATACTTTCATCAGAGAGATTGATGCCACAATCCGCCTAAGAGAACTCTGCATCAGTTTCTACAAAGAGATCAGAAGAGTCGGAAGAGACAACAGAAGCTACAACGAGTTTAAAGATGCCAAAATCTGATTCTCAAACCTCAAATCTCTGCAAACCAAGTCAAAACTTTATCTTTCATTGTACTCAAATGTAAAATGCCTCTGGCATATTTATGAATGAAAGAACTTTCGAGGTATTGTTTCACCTCTGTCTTATCTAACTTAGCCTAACTAAACTCGAAGTTAAAATTTTTTATTTTTCACTACTTAGGGGGAGATTGTTAGCTTCAATCTTCCTAATCATAGAAATATTTAGAAGTAGTGAAAAATAGGCTAAGTGAAGAAAAGCCTCTTACAGAGGCTCTGTCGAACTCACCGAGAGATCAGGGTCAAGAAGCTACAGAAGCAACAGAAGGGTCCTACAGAACCTCTGTTGGACTTAAAGAAGACTCAAGACTCGGAAACAAAAGAAGACTGCTCCACAGACGACCAGACCGCAGAACCTCTGTAACTCATTACAGAGCCTCTGTGGTCTTCAATAAAGACTTCAAAGATATTATTAATATCTTGCTACTGTTACAGGACACGTTCATCAACTTGCATGGTAACATGCCCTGTCCAACGTCGACGTGTCAAACTCTGATTGGACTCAATAGGGCTTAGTACATAATAGACGCCTGCTGCATTAAATGCAATACAACACGTCTTACTGTTCATGCCGCTCTTGCAACTGTTCACGACATCCGTTCAACTATTCATCAGTACCGTCTGAATAGTAGCATATGCTTTATGGTCCCCTTTAGAGTAGTATATAAGGAAGACTCATGTTGAGTTCTTCCTTATCACTTATCATTTTATCATTATCATCAATCACATATAAATCGACCATCATAAGAACACAAAAAGCTTATTCACCTTAAGAGTCATATCCTTTTTGAAGCTTTTCTTACTCATTGTTCTTAAATCTGTTCTAAATATATATTCAGTAAACTTTGAAATATTATTTCCTGTTCATTGTTTATTTATATTTTGGTCTAAATCTATCAAAACTTATCTGTTAGTTCTTCAAATACGCTTCCGCATCAAACATTAACTTGAACTAATAGATCTGATAATCTTGTATAAGCAAAACGGGAACCAACACAAATACTTCAATCTTGTGGATTATTTTTTTCTATTTTTTTCTATCTCATCTTTATGTATCATATATGGTCAAGTACATGCTAAAGTCAAGGGAGAGCATCAAAATCTTTTGGAAATCATATCATGATGCTAAAAAGGTTTGTGTTCATTTCTTATCTCTGATCATTCTAAGAAGAACAAGCTTTTAATGATAAAAAAAATTTCTCCTTGTTCAAACTATATCTGAATTTCAAACATTTTCATATTCAGATATAAGATTTTAAATGATTTTCGTTAAATCATCATTTCGTGAACAGTATTCTGATGATAAATTTTTTTTCTATCTGTTCAAACCTCTTCTGATTAATTAAAGTTTTTACATTTGTCAGAAGTTGATTTTAAATAAATCTTGGTTACAAGGAAAATTCTTCTGAATCATGGACTCAGAACTCTGAGTAGAATACTCAGATCTCTGATAAAGGAAAGACAATCTTCTGAGCGTGTTATTCAGATTTTTGACTTGTGTCAATATTCTATCAAATAACACGTGTCAGCTTCATATTTGGTTGATTATGCCACGCATTTCATTTAAATCTTCTGTGGCATTTCAAACGTGTTGACTCCGTTATAACTTTGACCTCGCTTTTCCGTCAAACCTTTCAACTTCGCGGATTTTAAATAGGTCTTAAAATCCCTATTTAAAATTCTTTCAAATTTCAGAGTGAAAAGTGAGATACGAATCAATCCAGATTTCTTTGAGTTTGTTTTCTTCTTAAATCATGTCTGGATTTCGAAGAAGTGGTCAAATATCTTTGCATTCTACTAAGTCTTTGATGGATTCATCCGATTCAGATAATGATGAAGTGCAAAATAGAGCTGTTGAGGAAGAAGCAATAGGAAATGATGAAATAAATGAAGAAGATGAACAAATGGCTGAATCAGAAGGAAATGCAGATGAGGTAAACATAAATGTTGAACATGAACAGAGTGTTGCAGGGTCGATTATGTCAAATAGACCAATTTTAGTGGAAAGGGTTGTACCTGAAGGTGAATGGTTAAAGTTATCAGAAAATAATTGTGTTTTACTATTTGAGGAGAGTAGATTTAAGCCTGAACACAGAATCATCATGGAATTATTCAAGTATCATCCTTACAGAAATGGTTTACAAGAAGCAAAACAGTTCCTATTCAGTATATTCAATAATGGTGGAGACATCTTAGGTTAGAAGACAACAAGTTTGTATCTGAAATTGGTGGAGTAACATTTGCTTTATCAATCTCTGCACTAAGAGAAATGTTAAATCTTCCAGAGAAAGATGATGTACAAAGAAGGTCAGATTTTGAAGACTCACCTTTAACAGAGGAACTAATTGCAGAGTTTATGACGTTAGGATATAATGAAGGAGTGAGGACCCTTAGTTTGTTCAGAAGGAACAAATTGCCACCTATTTGGGCATGTTTCTTTCATGTGGTGAATAAATGCTTGTCAGGAAAGAATAGCTCTACAGATCAAGGTTCAAAACAGATTCTTCAAATCTTTCAGGGTTTAGTGAAAAATAGGCATTATGATTACACTGCTATACTTTGGGAAGACATGAAGAACACTTTTGAGAAAAATCAGAAAGCTATTAAAAAGAAGACAAAGGATACTCCTCTGGCATACATACCTTACATAAGGTATTAGCAAATTTTGATATGGTATGCAATGCAAGAAAACAGAAGCATTTCAAGAAGATCAAATGAACAGCATGGTCCTACTTTCTATTTGGGTAAGATGTCTTCAGTTACTAATATTGAGAATTATCCTAATCATAAAGTTTTGCCAAAATCACTTAGGAATTACATACCAAGGGAGAGTGAGATTTTAAAAGCATATTGCACCTCTATGGGAATTGAAATACCTCAAATCCCTACCCATGAGGACCAACCGGAGAAGAGAGGTGAGGGGTCTAGTCAAGTTAGAGAGGGGGAGGATGTTCAAATGGGTGAACATTCTGAGAGAAATGAGGGGCAAAATTCTGAGAGCTCGGTTAGAATATGTGAGGAAAAACAGAATGAGGGTGGTGAGGATGAGAGAATGTCACCAGAGGTTCAAACAGAAAGAGATGCCTCTGTACTAGCTAATCTTAACCAGGTAACCACATCTGCTATTGGTTCACAGTTCTTGGTGTCCAATATTGAAACAAACACCATGGACCTAGTGGTGGAACTTGAACAACCCATCCATACCCACTCAGAAGCACTTCAACATGCTACTGTTTCACATAAATCAGGGGAACCATCCCAAACTCATTTGGAGGGAGGTGATAAATCCTAACCTGTTTTTCATCACATTGAGTCTGGATATCACAGTCCTATCCACATTGAGCCTGAAATTCCTTCTAACACTTGCACAAATCAGGAATTTCGTATTCCTGACACAACATTCATAGACATACCTAATATTGGGTGTCGAGGATTGGATGGAAGTCCTGGTGAGGTGAACATTTCAAAAGCCTCATTCAAACGTGCATCTATTGTACAATATGACTTCGTGTTATCTACAGGCCATGAGCCCTCTGGGCACATGAAAACTGGACCATCTGTTGGTTCAGGTTCACAGTTATACTCTTCTGAATTTGAAAAGATTCAAAATCAACACAAGGAGATGGGGGAAAAAGTTGAAAATTGGAAAAAAAAAAGTGGATGGACTAAATGATGAGGTGAAAGGATTGAAAGTGTTGGGAACTGAAGATTTGCTAAGTATGGATAGTACTGCCAGAACAACTTTAATACTGCCAGGGCATAATTAATACTGCTAGAGTGAAGTTAGTACTGCTTGTCAATATTAATACTGCTGAAGCAAGGTTAGTACTGCTGAGTCAAGTTAGTGCTGCTGGAATGAATTAATGTTGCTGGAGAATATTAGTACTACTGAGTCAAGTTAATGCTGCTGGAATGAATTAATGCTGCTGGAGAATATTAGTACTGCTCATGCTGAATGAAGTTAATACTGCTTGTGCATAAAGATGTTAATGCTGCTTGTGATCATAAGTTTGGAATGCGAGAATGTTGGAGATAAATATGGAATGATTGAAGATAATCGTGAAAGAATATTCTGAAGATCAATTTTGTTTTGATAGTTATCTTGTAATTATTTTGTATAAATAGATGTTGATAGATAGCTATTCAATATACGCAATATACGAGAGTTTCAGAATACGTTTTGTTTTAGAGAGAATTAACCTCAAGGTTTAGAACCCTATTTCTAGAGAAGTGGAAGTCGTCTTGATTGAGCCTGTTCATCAAGATTGAGGTTTGGTTGTAAGCTTGTGAGTTGAATTAGTGAATACAAACAACTGTGTGTTTTCTGATATATTGTTCTTTGATTGTGTGAATTAAAGTTCTATTCCGCAGATTCTTTAATTCTGAGTTCTAAGTATTATTAGTCTTGTTAAGATTCGATCCTGACAAGTGGTATCAGAGCGTGTGTTTCTTAGAATTCTACAATCATTATGGACAATTCTATTGAATCAAACAGTACTCTTGTTTCTAAGGTTCCCATGCTCAGACCCAATGAGTTTGACATGTGGAAAATTAGAATCAAGCAGTATATTCTGCTTACTGATTATTCCATCTGGGATATCATAGAGAATGGTCCATGTTCTGAAGGAAGAATTGGACCAGATGGCAAAAGACCTCCTCCAAAGACTGATGCAGAGAGAAAAGTCAGGCAAATAGAGATGAAGGCCTTAAGCACTCTGCTTTTGGCTATCCCCAATGAATATCAGCATCAATTTCATCACTGCCCTGATGCTCAGACTCTGTGGAATGCATTGGAAAAGAGATTCACTGGCACCAAAAGCACCAAGAGGAATCAGAAGGCAATTCTCAAGCAGCAGTATGAAAACTTTACTTCTACTAAGAATGAGTCTATGACTCAAACTTTTGATAGATTTAATAAGCTGATTGGAGAATTGGCCACAGTAGGAGTCAAGATGGAGGCTGATGATGTTAACAGAAAGTTCTTAAGATCATTAGGTGAAGAGTGGACAATGTATACTGTGTCCTTCAGACAGAATGACCAATTGGAAGATAAAGAGCTTGATGATCTTTACAATGATCTTAGAGTCTTTGAAGCAGAGGTTGAAGCCTAAAAGAAGCCCTCTGGATATGTACATAATGCTGCACTCCTTTCAGCATCACCTGATTCTACTGCTAACCCTGAATCAGTTAGTGCTGCTGGAGGAGTCAATCAGGAAAAGACCAATGATTCAGTACTAGAAGCCTTCTTTTCTAGTCACGTTAATTCCTCATTGATTAATGATGACTTAGAACAGATTAATGCTGATGATCTTGAAGAGATGGATATCAAGTGGCAGATGGCTATGCTGTCTATGAGGGTGAATAGATTCATAAAGAGGACAGGGAGAAACAACTTTTCCCAAAGAAGAGAAGATGGTGCTGGATTTGACAAGTCCAAAGTTGAATGCTACAAGTGTCACAAGATTGGACACTTTGCCAGGGAATGCAGAGGTGGAACATCTCACAACAGCCATCAACAAACTCAGGCTGGAAGCTCCAATCAAAACAGAAACTCTATTCAAGCTCTTGTCTCTCAACAAGGAATGGGATTTGATTGGAGTGATCAAGCAGAAGAGGCCATCCAAAATCAAGCACTTATGGCTGAAGTTTCAGATCTTCCCACTGAGGTAAAATCTAATCTTTGTACTCAAGCTTGTATAGACACTGTTAAAAGGTATAGAGATCACAATCAGGGAATGTGTGATGACCTTAAGAGATTAGAAAAGGACAGAAAAGACTATGTAGTAATTGTTGAGAAGTTTGAAGAACAGATTAGGGCTTTTCAAGCCAATGAACTTCAACACTCCTATGATACAAACTACTGGAAATGGGAAAAGGGTGGTCTAGAGTTCCAGCTTAGAGAATCCAGGGAAGAGTGTGAGAAACTAAAAGGAGAGCTTGAGAAAGTTAAACTTGATGTAGAAAAGTTTAATTGTGCCTCTAAAGTCATGGACAACATAATCAACTCTCAAATCCATAGTAAGTTGAAAACAGGCCTAGGGTACAATGCCACACCCCCACCCTACAACAACACCTACATCCCTCCTAAGTCAGACCTGTTAGAAACCATGGATAGGAAGGACTTACCTGAAGGAGCCACTGAAGTAGATCCATTAGATAAAGTAGTTGTTGAGGAAAAGACTGAAAAAGAAGGATCTGATGAGGAATGTGTAAGTCCATGTGTTAAGAACAATGAGATGAAAAGGACTGGAAAGGGAAAGGGAGTTCATTATACACAGACCACTGTTGTGAACTCTAATACTTGTGAACATTGTTCTTGCAAGAAATCTCAAGAGAATAAGCCCCAAAAACATGATAAAAAGAGGGGAAATCAAAGAAATTGGAATAACCAGTGGGCACAAAAGCAAGGAGTTGATCTGCAAAGGATTAACAGACCAAAACCTTGTTTTATTTGTGGCAAATTGAATCATCTTGCCAAACACTGTTATTTCAATCCTATTAACCAAAGGAAAAGTTTTCAAAGTAGTTTTCAAAAATCTTCTGGTTATAGGAAGCCTGCAAGGAATAATGTGGCTAAGAAACAAGCTGAATCCAAAAGCCACATGAGAAAACAGACTGAAAAGGAATGTGTCAATATGTGGGTCCCCAAAAGCACTAATGTTAGTACTGCTACCTCAGATAGTACTGCTGACAAGGATAGTGTTGCTAGAAGCAATACCACTGCCAATACTGCTGCTAGCAGTGTTAGTGCTGCTAACACTGTTAGTACTTCTTTTAAAGAGAATGCTGCTGCTAGCAGTGTTAGTGCTGCTAACTCTGTTAGTACCTCTTCTAAAAACAATACTGCTGCTAGCAATGTTAATGCTGCTAACACTGTTAGTACTTCTTCTAAGGTTAATACTTCTTCTAGTTTTTGTGCTGCTAGACCAATCATATTGACAAAGTACTCCACTACTGAAGTACCTAAGTTTGAAAATCTCATCAAAACCCAGTGCAAGTACTTTGATGAGCAAGGGAGACCCAAGACCACTTTGGCTTGGGTTCCCAATAAAAACTAACTGATTTATCTGATATGCAGGGCAACCAACAGCTCAAGGGGAAGAGCATCTGGCATGTTGATAGTGGTTGCTCCAGGCACATGACAGGTAACATGGCCTGCCTCAAGAATTTCAAAAGAATTGATGGAGGACATGTTGCTTTTGGAAATAATCCTGCAGGAGGTAAGATAAGTGGTAAAGGTGATGTGTCAAAAGGTAAGATGACATTTGAGGATGTTTACTATTAAGATTCGATACTGCATGTGTAGTTAATACTGCTTTGTAGTTAATACTGCTTAGTAGTTAATACTGCATGTGTAGTTAATACTGCTTTGTAGTTAATACTGCTTAGTAGTTAATACTGAATGTGTAGTTAATACTGCCTTGTAGTTAATACTGCTTAGTAGTTAATACTGCATGTGTAGTTAATACTGCTTAGTAGTTAATACTGCATGTGTAGTTAATACTGCTTTGTTGTTAATACTGCTTAGTAGTTAATATTGCTTGGGTAGTTAATACTGCTGTGTAGTTAATACTGCCTTGCAGTTAAAACTGCTCAGTCGTTACTACTGCTAAGTCGTTAATACTGCTTTTAAAGAAAATCAGGGCTAGTACTGCTATAAATACTCTTTCAGCCCGCCAAAGTTCATAACGTCTCTTTGCATTCAATTTATCTCTCTCTCGTTCTAACCTTTTCTCCCTAGAATCTCTGTGTTTTCTATCCAAATCCTCAGGAAGAATGACGACAATGGAGTTTGTCGATGAGCACAATGAGATTGCGATGCTTCAGAAGCCAAAGCAGGCCGCAGGATTTCATGATATTGTGGATTTTCTCAAGTCCACACACATCTCTCATGCCCTAACAGTGTGCCCAACCATTTATATCGAGCATCAAAAGCAATTTTGGTAGAATGCCACTGTTATATTCGAAGATGGGCAGAAAATCATTCGAACAAGGGTCTGTGACAAACCCTTGAAGGTCACAGAGGAGGTTATTCGCATCACTCTTCACTTAGATGATGCCTCAGGTATAACCTATCTCTCTAATGATGAACTTTTCTCGACCTTACCAAGAATGGGGTATGAAGTTCCCATTGGAATTTTTAAATTCTACAAGTCAAAGTTTTTCACCCAATGGCGATTTCTTGTTCATACTCTTATGCACTGTCTTTCAAAGAAAACAACTGGATGGAGTGAGTTTAGCAGTACCATTGCTTATGCCTTGGTCTCCTTAGCCACTGCCAGAAAGTTCAATTTTTCAGCAATGATTTTTAATGATCTTGTGGCAAACCTAGAATCCAAAAAGAGCTTTTACATGTATCCCAGGTTTGTCCAAGAAGTAATTAACCATGAATTGACGGATTTACCTCAGTCTGCTGAGGTATATGTGCCAAAACCCCCTAAAGGGAAGGTTTTCTCAAATATGAGAAGAATTCCTAGGGACTCGGAAGGAGTTGACACACCATTGTTCTCTACAATGATGGTTGTGTCCCACACCACTGAAGGTATGGCATCAGGGTCAAGGCCCCCATTAGACACACCCACTGATGGCCAATCCCAACCTTCCATCACCAAAGAAATCCCACAGTCCATTCTTTTAAGACCCACTCCCAAAATCACCAAGAAGTTTGAAAGAAGAAAGGTACACAAGGTTCCTTCCCTTGGTGTATCTCCTAATAGCCCAAAGCCTACAAGCCCTCTATTGGAGCATTCTCCAATAGAGAATATCAAAAGGGTAACCACAGGGGTGTCTCCCAACCCCAAGAAGGTGCTCTCTAAGGAGAAGGATGAGCATGTGGGCTGCAAGGCTGCCACTACTTCTGCTAGCAAAGAGAAGGACAGTGGTAACATCACTAAGACCTTCCCCACGGCAAACTCAGAATGTGAAAACATTCAGAGGACCCAGGTGCCAAGAAACCGTGGGAGTAGGTTGTGCTTTTGCTAGGCAAGAGACACCTACTAAAACTTCCAATGATCCTGAAAGGGAGGTAAACACTTCTAAACCAGGTGAGGATAGATATACTTATAAAGAATAGATGGAAACCATTGCCAACATCAACATTGATGTCATGAATCAGTAGAAGGAGATTGATGAGCTTAAGAAGGTGGTTCTTTATCAACACACCAAGATAGAGAAGAATAAGAAGATGATCACCAAGCTGCTGCAAAGAAGGAAGAAAGCTCAGTATGTTCTGAAAAGGAGAAGATCAACCACAGATGCTTCCAAAAAGGGGGAGTTAGAAACTGAACTAAACATGGAGGATGCAAAGGTTGAGGGGGAGAATGAGCATAAGGTTGAGGGGGAGGCTGAGCAGGTTGCAGAAGTTGCAAAGGAAGCAGAAAGTGAGAAAGCAGCAGTAACTGAAACTGCAGAAAATGAGAAGGAAGTAGTATCTGAGTTTCATGCAGCAGAAACCACAGAAAAAGCAGTAGAAACAGTTAATGCTGCAGTATCTGAGATTGAAGCAACAGTAGCTGAAATTATGAAGAGTCTTGTTGATGCAGCAGTATCTGAAAGTGAGAAAGAAGCAGTATATGTATCTACAGTAACTAAATCTGAGATTGAAGCAGAGGTATTTGAGATTGTGAAGAATAGTGTTGAAGCAGCAGTATCAAATATTGTAAAAGAAGCAGTAACAGATAGAGCAGCAGAAATGGTTAATGCTGCTAGTCAAAAAGCAGAAGAAACCATTCAAGCAGCAGAAATGGTTAATGTTGCTGAAAAACATAAAGCAGCAGAAACCATTCAAGCAGCAGAAATGGTTAATGTTGCTGAAAAACATAAGGCGGCAGAAACCATCCCTGAAGCAGCAGAAACAAAGGAAACAGCTGAAACCATTCCTGAAGCTGTTAAATCACTCAAAAGAACCAAGATGGTGTCAAACAAAAGACCAAGAACAAAGTCTATAGCTTCAAAGAAGAAAGTTGTAAAGAAGCCTAGGGTGGAACCCATTGTAGAAGAAGCTAAGGAGGAAGTTGTGAAAGAGAAAGCTGATCAAAAAGTTGCTGAAGAAGAAGTGGCAACTCCATCAGGTCAACCAAGCAATGTGCCATCACAAACAAATGCTCAATGTGATATGTATATTACTGTGGTTAATACTAGTCCAATCAAAGTTAAACCATTAGCTTCTATGGCTCCTGAGATCATCTTCTGGGACACATTGATAGAGCAGAGAAAGGAGTACATTAGAATCAAAAGAGCAGATGGGAAGTTTGAAGTCTGTTCTACATGGGGAAGACTTATCAGAATATGCTCTAGATCTGACGTAGAGGAGATGTACAAGGTTGGAATGAAGCTGTATGGAAATATGCTGACTGAGAATGGAATGTCCATCACCAAAATGGTACTTGAATACTTGTGTCTAATGTTCAATACAGAGGCAGTTAAGTATTTGACAGAAAGGCAATTTCAAGCTGTTACCAACTGGATGCTTATTGAAAACTGTGGTGTGTATGTCATAACACTTGACTATGCATATCATGAGTATTATTTGGTGGATAAAATATACAAGCACAGCATGACAAGGTTGGATGGAATGCTAAAAGCTAAGTTGGTGTGTGACAAAGATTCTAAGATGGCAAGATACCTGGTAAGAAGGATCATCAATCAAAGTTTGGGATTGAATCCTGACTTGTGTGTTCAAGATTAAGTTTTGGAAGCATCATCATCTGAAGAACTTGACTTCTCAACCTGAAAAGTCAAGTTAGGGGGAGATTGTTGGGAACTGAAGATTTGCTAAGTATGGATAGTACTGCCAGAACAACTTTAATACTGCCAGGGCATAATTAATACTGCTAGAGTGAAATTAGTACTGCTTGTCAAGATTAATACTGCTGAAGCAAGGTTAGTACTGTTGAGTCAAGTTAGTGCTGCTGGAATGAATTAATGCTGCTGGAGAATATTAGTACTGCTGAGTCAAGTTAATGCTGCTGGAATGAATTAATGCTGCTGGAGAATATTAGTACTGCTCATGCTGAATGAAGTTAATACTGCTCGTGCATAAAGATGTTAATGCTGCTTGTGATCATAAGTTTGGAATGCGAGAATGTTGGAGATAAATATGGAATGATTGAAGATAATCGTGAAAGAATATTCTGAAGATCAATTTTGTTTTGATAGTTATCTTGTAATTATTTTGTATAAATAGATGTTGATAGATAGCTATTCAATATACGCGATATACGAGAGTTTCAGAATACGTTTTGTTTTAGAGAGAATTAACCTCAAGGTTTAGAACCCTATTTCTAGAGAAGTAGAAGTCGTCTTGATTGAGCCTGTTCATCAAGATTGAGGTTTGGTTGTAAGCTTCTGAGTTGAATTAGTGAATACAAACAGTTGTGTGTTTTCTGATATATTGTTCTTTGATTGTGTGAATTAAAGTTCTATTCCGCAGATTCTTTAATTCTGAGTTCTAAGTATTATTAGTCTTGTTAAGATTCGATCCTGACAGAAAGATATGTTGGAGGGAAAATTGATATCTGTTGAAACTAAGATAGATAATGTGAAGATATCCTTGGAATCTCATAAAAAGGAGATCAAGGAATATAATGTCTGAATTTCAAAAAGATCTGTTGAAACAAATGCAGAGTATGCAAGATTCTGTATTTAAAGCACTGAGTGTATCTATGGCTTCAACTTCAAAGCCTCTTGATCTTATTCCACTAGCAGAAGCTGAACCTGAAGGTGTTACTGGTCAGAACTCAAAGAGGAAGTTTGATGATAATGAACCTCATGATCATCAAAAGGGGGAGAAAAGGCAAAGATTGAGTTCTGATGATGATATTGGCATAGAAGATTTTGAAATAGCAGATATGCACTTAGTCAGTACAAAGAACACAGAAGTTCAGACAGAAGAAATTGTAAAGACAGTGGATACTCAGATAGTTCAGATTGACAGTTCAGATACAGAGGAAATGGAGGTGGAAAGCATAGATGGTGGTGATTCTGATAAAACAGAAGAATTGAATTTAGACACAGAGATGGAAGTTAATTCTGATGAAACTGAAGCTATTGAGGAACCTGTTTTGGGGTCAGAGGAAATAGATGAAAGCTTAGTGGTTGTGAACACTTGTACAGATATTGTCCCATATGTCAGAGTTGGCTTGTTGAACTCTGAACTGGAAGAAAGGAGATTGAATGAGATTTTGATCAGAAGGATGCACAGTGAGTTAGTCAGAGCACTTAATGTTCAGAATATTCAAAAAGCTGTGAAGGTGGTAAGACCTATTGATCTGATGGGAAAAGAAGATAGTTCAGTTGGATATTCTCAGAAATTTCAAGAGGAATTCTATTTTAACTATGTTGATGATATTGCTGACAATATAGGAGAATATGAAAGAGTCAAAGAATACTTCATGCCCTCAGAATATCTATTCAGAAATCCAATTGAAATCCCTAAGATTAATCTACCAATGTTAGAGGAACCTATATGTGACTTTGTTCTGGAATTAAGTGATGTACCACTTGCTAAACACTTTCATGACGACATCTTTCCAGAAGAGACATATGAGAATCTTTATCACAAATAAGGAGAATATAAAGTTTTGGAAAACAATGTTGATGGTTTCATGGATGGAAAATCTCAGATGAAACAGATTTAGAATTCCTGACTCAAGGCTGCACATTCAGAAAAGGATTGAGAAAGTGTTGATGTTTCAAACAGAAGAATTTGATGGTCTGAAGTATGTAAAATTGGAAGTATTGAAAGAAAAAGATGTAAAGGTTTCCTTATCAAGTTTTGATTTCCACAGATTAACTCTTGAAGATCATATCTTTCTCGTTAAGTTCTTTGCCAGTACTGAAGAAGCCTGGGTAGAGATTGAATGTAGAAGACTTCTGGGCATTTATGTCAGAAACATGTACTTGTATGATTTTCAACTGGCTATTGAAGGAAGAAAGGAGAAATGCAACTTAAGCAGTCCAGAGATGATTCCAGGGATTGGTGTACATGAGAAAGGGTTTATAAATGAAGGAATGGAATCAGAAGGCTTTGCATATACAATTCATGAAAGACTTGAACTATTCAGATTGAAGGATTTGGTAAAGTATAGTGATACAACTTTGAGTTGGTTACTAAATGGAATGGATGGATTTTCTGTATCTGAAAGAAAAAGTCTGGGGAAGAGATGTGTGAAATCTATAAAAAGAAAATTAAGTCTCAGAAATAAGATCAGAAATTGTGGTGAATGGCTTTTGTCAGAAGCAAATCCTAAAAAGATGTTGCATAGTGATTTTGTGTTTCCAGCAGAATATGAGGTGAATGAGGTCTTTTCAGAAGAAATTGAAGAAGAAATTCAAAAGACAACTCCTCAGAATGATCAAATGACGAGTACTGATCAACCTTAACAGTCAGAACCAAAAGAAGATGAAAGATCTGTAGATGTGAATGAGTATTTTCTGGAGTTTGATCTGCCAAACTTCTTTAATCCAAGTAAAGTAAACTTTCTAAGTGTATATCATGACAAACCAAAAGAGACTCAGATCTGGTTGGCTGAGAAGTCAAGATGTCTTGGAAAACCAAAGAAATATGTGTATTCAGATTTTCTAATCACTGGGATCAGAGAATTAAAGATCAAGCAGTTCAGAAAGCAAGAATACTTATCCTTTGAAGTATTGAGAGAAGATGGAAAGGTGTACTATTTTACTGATGCAGACTTTGAAAAGCTATCAGTAATGGATTTCTACAGACTACACAGTATGTTGTGCTTCAAAGAATCAAGCAAAGATAAGAATGAAAGGAAGGCAAGGAGTGTAGTGATTGAAGCTATGTTTTACATCCTAAGATGGCATTGTTATACAGATTTTCAAATAGCTCTGTATTTACAAAGGAGAGGTGTCTATCTTTCAAGACCCATCACAGATCATAATCAGAAGCAAGTATTAAGAACTGGAAGTGTGTGCAGACATCCAGAATTGGGAGTATTTTTGAAAAACAAGAGTGAAAATATCTTTTTCAGAGCAAAGGAGACTGCAAAATATAGCTCTGGAACGTTGAGATTCATCAAGCATAATTTGGAGAAAAAGGTGCTGAAGGTGAAGCAAGCTAATATGACTCAAGAAGTGATCACTCAGCAAGTTGAAACTATTCAGGAAATTATTGATAGAATTGACAAGAGACTTACTCAGAGAAATGTGTTGTTACAGAAAATTGTTCCTACATTGAAAGAGCTTGGTGATACAAAGTATAAGTTTATTTGACAAAAAGGGGGAGATTGTTAGATCTGAGTTTTGTCAATAAACCAAGTATTGAATTCTGATAAGAAGGCTCAGAAGTTCTGAAGAGAAGAGTCAGAGTTCTGACTACGAAAGCTCAGAAGGATTGCTTTGAAAGATTACCAAGTACAAAGGTCTGAAAAGAAGAGTCAGAAGTCTGAGAAGAAGAGCCAGAAGTTCTGAGATGCTTAATCAGAATTATGTTCAGAAGTTCTGAACAACATGTTCAGAACTTATAACTAGATACTTTACTTTGTATTTTGGTTAACTAATTAGGACACGTGTATTGTTCTTATTAGTCTTTCATATTTGTACTGTAGCTTTAACATTTCCGTTGCAGTATATATAGTGGTTAGCACTACATTGCTAACTGATTCTCCCGCATATATTTGTATTCATCTTTTGTAATCTTTGAGATACTCTCTCTCTAAGATATGTAAATATGTTCTTCATTGAATACAATTAGTTTGATCATATTACTTCTCAATCACTGTTTCATACATTGATATATTGATTGTAAGAGTGAATCCTGGACTTACAATGCGAAGTTTTCCAAATGCGAATTTTGGCTGAGGGAGGTGCAGTTTCTCGGGCACATGGTGTCGGAGAAGGGAATCATGGTTGATCCAGCTAAGATTGAAGCCATCCGAGATTGGGAACAACCTAAGAATCCATCAGAAGTTAGAAGTTTCCTCGGATTGGCGGGGTACTACCGGAAGTTCATCAAAGACTTTTCGCGTATTGCCACGCCACTACCGTCTTTAACCAAGAAGAATGTCAAGTTCGTCTGGTTAGAGAAGCAAGAGGAAGCTTTTCAAAGATTAAAGGATATGCTGAGTAGCGCTCCGGTTTTTTCGTTACCGGACGGTTCTGATGAATTTGTGGTTTTCAGTGACATATCGAAGCTTGGCTTGGGTTGCGTACTCATGCAACGGGGAAAGGTGATCGTGTATGCCTCACGGCACTTAAAGAATCACGAGGTTCGATACCCCACTCACGATTTAGAACTGGCGGCAGTAGTCTTCGCTCTAAAGATTTGGCGACATTACCTGTATAGGACGAAGTGCCAGATCTTCACGGACCACAAAAGCTTATGTCATATCTTTGACCGAAAAGAATTGAATATGTGCCAAAGAAGGTGGATTGAGTTATTGTAGAATTCAGATTCGTGCAACGATTATGTTTGTGAATAAGCAAATAAGAACAGTTGATATGATTCACAAAGGCTGCCCACTTAGCTATTGAATTAGAGAGAATTACAGTGTAAAGCAGAAAAGCTAAATGAGACAACTAGCTAATTTTCTAAACTAATTGCACTTTAAATATGATGGGCCCGTGGTAACAAGCCCACGGCCCGTTCACTATGGACTAACTTTAAACAATTACAATTCAAACCCTTGAACTTAAAATCAACATAAATTCTACCCTAACAATCTCCCCCTTTGATTTGAAGTTCGAGTTCGCGCTCTATCTCTTGCCAGTTGAATACGTATCGTTTGCGCAACGCGAAGTGAACCTCGAAGAATCTGATGGCGCGGCGGTAGTCGAGACGTTCTTCAACCATATCCAAAGCAGTCTGAGCAGTTCTTTCATTCAGATTGGGTACATAGGATACCTTTGGATTTTCGGATTCGTGCTTGATGATCTTCCGAAGAGCGTCTTGAACTTTGAGCAGTGTGCCGTCGCAAAATCGATCTACCTGACTGAACCTCATAAACTTCTTTTCTTTCTGAGCGTTGAGGAAGACGATCCCAAATTCCGGTTGAAGCAGCATTGCATTCTCGGGATACATCGACAGTTCAGGAGCTTTCAGATTCGGTTTGAGCAGATTTACCTTCTTCGCTCGGTTCTCGATTGCCATTTGAAAGTCCGTAAGATAAGAGATCATAATAGAACGGACGAGGAATCGACGAACCGCTCCGAGCGCCTTTGTTACAGCAAGCGGTCGGATGGTTCTGGTGCGAAGGTCTCTCAGAATAACCAGGAGGTCGAACGGATGGAGATGCATAAAGTCAGCTTCAGAAAAAATCCATTCTTTTCCGTCTTCACGTCGAACAGTGAACACGGGAAAGACGATCTTCATAATTCGGTTTGACTGAATCTTTAGCACCTCTGAAATTTTATGTTTGGTTCGAACCTGGTCTCTCGGGAGACACCGCTTCATGGCTTCTACGTATCGGAGTTGGCGTGCTGGATCAGGACTGTAGATGCCAAGACAGAAGGTTGGCTCAATCGGGTGAATTCTGTGTACAAACAGCTTCTTCAGAGATTCCTCCAGATGAGGAATGAGGACCTTGATCTTCTCCCAACGGTTTTGTTGCTGAGGAGGGGGAGGAAGATCAGAAGCTGTCGTTTGCTGAGGAGATGTCGGGATTTCTGCATTTAAGCTTTCGGGTTGATCTGAAGTCGTAGCGGGTTGAGTCGAGTGAACGGGAGGCGTACCTGTAACACCCCGTTTCCCAATTTACGTGAATTAACTGTCTCTTTTGGGGTTGAGTTAATTTTTGGGTCGTTATGTACGTGTTCAGGAATCTAGGGGCCAGTTTATCAATTTTGTAAGATGAGGGTGTGTTTTGGCATGTATGTAAAGGGATGGAAACCCTAAACACCCTCATTTGCAGCCATTTGTTTCTTTAGCAAAGAAGAGAGAAAAGAGAAAGGGATTTTCGGAGTTCTTGTGAGCTGCTGTGAAAGACCGACCGATTCTCCTTCGTTAACCGTTGGATCGTCGTGAAATTTGGACAGCGACTTCACGACCCTCTAATCTACATTCTGACCGGAGGGATTTGGCATCGGAGTTCCCAGTAGAGAGAACCAAGTGTCCGAAGTTGCTGTGAAAGGGATTTTCGGAGTTCTTGTGAGCTGCTGTGAAAGATCGACCGATTCTCCTTCGTTAACCGTTGGATCGTTGTGAAATTTGGACAGCGACTTCACGACCCTCTAATATACATTCTTACCGGAGGGATTTGGTATCGGAGTTCCCAGTAGAGAGAACCAAGTGTCCGAAGTTGCTGTATTTTTCCAGGCGGAGTTCTTGTGAGCTGCTGTGAAAGATCGAGCGATTCGCCTTCGTTAACCGTTGGATCGTCGTGAAATTTGGACAGAGACTTCACGACCCTCTAATATACATTCTGACCGGAGGGATTTGGCATCGGTATTCCCAGTAGAGAGAACCAAGTGTCCGAAGTTGCTGTATTTTCCAGGCGAAAGATTTGGTGATTTTGGAAGATTCAAGTTGTAAAAGGTTCTAGGAGGATTGTTGTTCGCGGTCTAGAATTGCAAGGTATGTGTATTATGTTTAGAAATCAATAGAAATGGGGCGTATGAAATTGGATGTTTGGCAAAGTTTTATGGTATTTGGGCTATCCTAGCTATGTCATTTCGGGATGAGAGATGGGATAGAATTAGAGTTCCATTTTTGGGCTTGTTATGATATGTGTATGTATGAATGTTATAGGTGGTACGAGGTGATTATTATACACTGTGAAGTACTTGGTAATTGACATCTTGACAGGTGAGTACTCTACCTATATTATGTAAGTTATGTGTATGTAGTTGGATTGCATGTGTGATTATGTGTATGTTGGCTTTGCCAAAGGAAAGAGTACCTATGGTGGTAGTAATACCCCTAGGGAATATGTTATGTATGAAGAGGCTTGGTACCAGTGTCTAGTTATGACCTTCCTTATTGGCTTTGTGCCTTGAGGAATGGAAGGATGTTACATGTATGTGATTGCTATGTTTATGCAAGTATGTATGCATGATGATATGTGGTATAGGTGCGTGCTCACTAAGCGTAAGCTTACCCCGTTGTTATTCATCTTTTAGTGGCAGGTACATCTTCAAAGAATAAAGGAAAGGCTCCAGCTTGAAGCTTTTGGATTTGCGGCAGCTCAGCAGCTTATATTTTCTTTTGATGAATGATAGTTTTGGATTCTCTAAGCTTTTCAGTTGAATATTGTTTTTCTCAAACTTATTGGTTTTAAGTTGCAAACTTGTACTCTTTTCTATAAGATTATGGGATTTTATCTAAATGTTTTAATTACAAATCTTCCGCTGTATTTTAAGGTTACTTTCCGTTAAATGAGTGTTTTAAAGATAAGGGATGTTACAGTTGGTATCAGAGCCTTGGTTTAAGGGATTCGGGCATTCACAAGTGGTGAGTGTTTGAACTTAAACCCAAGTGCTCAAGTTTTCAAATAAGTAACCTTTAAAAAAAAAAAAAAAAAAAAAAAAAAAAAAAAAAAAACTGTTTCGTGTAAGAAAATGGTTTATAAGGAAAGGGTGTTTTAAAAGAAAAAGTTTTCACGGCTGAGCTGCGGTCCAGAGCATCAAGACGGGGGTGAGCACACTATTCCATATTAGGATTTATGATAAAGCATGTTCAGTTTTTGTGAAAGACCAGTTTTATAACTGTATTGGATGAGTAATTATGTTTATGTATGCTAGATATGGTCAATGTGACAAGGTTATGGTTTCAAGTATGTTTTGTTTGATGCATAATGTGAATTAGAATATGATTATAATGTTTATATGATAAGTGGTAGATATAGAAAATGTTGTGATATATATATGTTAAAGGTACCAACTAAGCTGGGAATTGGAACCTTAGTGACGGTGTTGAGTCTAAACATGGAGGGTGTAATTATAATGGTATAAGGGCCCATACCATTGCAATTACATTGTACATGCCGGGACTTGATATAGTTGCAAAAGAATTCTATGAACCAGACAAGGTTGAGGGTTGGGTAGTAACATGCTAGAAAGGGATTTTGTTAAGAGAGTATAAGCAGAGGGTTTCTAAGGAGCATGTTAGAAAGAAAGACAACTAAGCTAGGACTTCTGGACTATGCTAGGAGTTTGCTCAGGGGGGGGGATGTAGATGAATTATTCTAAAGTAGCATGTTTATGTATCAGAATGGTGAACACTAGAAGGCAAGGCAAGAGACCGATTATTGAAGAGGATCAGGAAATTCCTGATCTGAGAGGTGTGATCGCTGCTGAGGTCGGGGAGGTTCTTCACGAGTTACTCCCAAGTCTCTTTGAGCAGGTAAAGCAGGAACTGGCTAATGAAATTTGTAGTCAGGTAGAGGCAGCTGTGGCCAGCAGGGCCAGTGGATCAGGGGGCTTGTCAGGCGTACAACCACGGGGGACAAGCTACAGAGATTTCTCGGCCTGTCAGCCGCCACAGTTTGAGGGGCAGAAGGACCCCGTAACCAGCACTCGTTGGATAGCTGAGGTGGAGGGTGCTTTCCGCACCAGTTTTTGTACCGAGGAAGTCAAGGTTCGCTACGCATCGAACCTTCTGAGGAAGGCAGCGAAAGACTGGTGGAACCTTATTGTTCGTGCTCGGACGCCAGAACAAGTGGATAGCATGACTTGGGAACAGTTCAAGGAATTGTTCATGGAACATTATGTGCCCCAAATTGAGGTAGAGAGACTCACAAATGAGTTTCTATCTATGGAGCAAACTACGGAGTCAGTGAACGAGATCACTGACAAATTTTTGGAGCGGTCCCTTTTCTGTCCTGAGTATGTCAGGAATGAAAAGGCCAAAATGTACAGATATGGGAGAGTTTTGAAACAGGAGATTAGAGAATTTGTTGTTATGGCAAGGTGCACTGATTTTCAGCAGATGCACGAGGCGGCTCGGGCTAGAGAGCTCGAATTAGAGAGCCAAAGAAAGACAAGAAGGGCAGAAACGGTTCAGACTCAACCTCAGCAGACTAAGAGGTTCAAAACTGGGAGTCATAAATCGGAGGTAAAGAAAGAGTTCAAGAGAGAGCATCCCCGCTGTGGGAAGTGTGGACGACAGCATCCGGGAGAATGCCGTATGGGCTCCGGAACCTGTTACAAATGCGGACAATCGGGTCATATCAGTCGAGACTGCAAGGCGACCGCAAAGATATGTTTTAAGTGCTACAAGCCGGGCCACTTTGCTGACGAGTGCCCAATGAATACCGGGTCGGTCCAGAACTCGGGAACCGCACCGGTGAAGATGCTAGAGGGTGGATTGGGAAAGAAGAACGACGCACCCAGGACTCGGGGGCGAGTGTTCCAGATGACCGTAGATGAAGCAAAGGAGGAGCCAGATGTCGTGACAGGTATTTTTCCTGTTAATGCATCACCTGCCCTTGTCTTATTTGACTCGGGAGCTACTAATTCTTTTGTTTCTTTATCGTTTTGTAAAGACTTTGCTATTGTAAAGGACAAGTTAGAGAGTCCGCTAGAAGTAGAAATAGCGGGCGAGGAGTTTCGTTTTGTGAGTGATGTGTATAAAGGTAATGTAATAGAGATAGCCGGAGTGAAGTTTAGTATAGATCTTATTCCTATTGCGATGAGGGAAATAAATGTAGTAGTTGGGATAGATTGGCTTAGTCGGAATGGAGCGCGCATTGATTGTGAAAAACAGCAGGTAGTGATTCGAACCCCAAGTGGGGGAGAATTAACTATCTCGAGTGAAGGAAGAAAAGGGGTACCAAAGGTGTGCACTTTGGCCAAAGCTAGAAGATATGTGCACCATGGTGGTAGCAGTTACTTGGCGTATATTGTTGATGAGCGGGAGGAGAAAAAGAAGAGAACAGTGGCAGATGTACCAGTGGTCAGCGAGTTTCCGGATGTTTTCCCGGATGACTTGCCTGGCATTCCTCCCGAGAGGCAAGTGGAGTTCCGAATAGACTTGATTCCAGGGGCGGCACCGGTAGCAAAGGCTCCTTACCGTTTGGCACCTCCGGAGATGCATGAACTGTCTAAGCAGCTGGAGGAACTGTTGGATAAGGGTTTCATCCGCCCCAGTAGTTCACCTTGGGGAGCCCCTATCCTTTTCGTGAAAAAAGAAGGACGGGTCGATGCGGATGTGCATCGACTATAGAGAGCTTAACAAGCTTACGGTGAAGAACAGATACCCGTTGCCGAGGATCGACGATCTCTTCGATCAACTTCAGGGAGCCGTTTGGTTCTCTAAGATAGATCTTCGCTCAGGGTACCACCAGTTGAAGGTCAGGGAAGAGGATGTTCACAAGACAGCGTTCAGAACCAGGTACGGGCATTTCGAGTTCATCGTGATGCCATTTGGACTGACGAACGCACCGGCGGCATTCATGGATCTTATGAATAGAGTTTGCAGACCGATGTTGGATAGGTCAGTCATCGTGTTTATAGACGATATACTGATCTACTCCAAGTCGAAGGAGGATCATATGGAGCATCTACGAGAGGTTTTGGAGATTTTGCGTAAGGAGCAGTTATATGCAAAGTTCTCCAAGTGTGATTTCTGGTTACAAGAGGTTCAATTTCTTGGACATCTTGTGAACCGAGAGGGTATCAAGGTAGACCCAGCGAAGGTGGAGGCAGTGATGAAGTGGGAAACCCCGAAGACTCCCACTGAGATTAGGAGTTTCCTTGGATTAGCCGGGTACTACCGCCGGTTCATCCAGGATTTCTCCAAGATAGCAGTTCCGTTGACGAAGCTGACGAGGAAGAACGAACGTTTCGTTTGGGGAGAGGAACAGAAAACAGTTTTCGAAACCTTAAGGAGAAAGTTATGCGAGGCTCCGGTGTTGACACTACCGGAGGGAGTTGAAGACATGACAGTCTACTGTGATGCGTCTTATCACGGGCTAGGCTGCGTTCTTATGCAGAGGGGAAGGGTGATTGCCTATGCGTCTCGTCAACTGAAGACGCATGAGGTGAATTACCCGACTCACGATTTGGAGCTTGCGGCAGTGGTGATCGCTCTCAAGTTATGGCGGCACTACCTGTATGGGGTGAAGTGTACTATCTATACGGACCACAAGAGTCTTCGTTATTTCATGGATCAACAGAATTTGAACATGAGACAGCGGAGGTGGTTGGATGTGGTGAAGGATTATGATTGCGAGATTCTTTATCACCCGGGGAAGGCAAATGTCGTAGCGGATGCCTTGAGTAGAAGAGCGAGTAGTGTTCTACTTCGGGTACCGTTGAAATGACTAACAGTATCAACGTCGCTTCACGACTTGGTAAGAAGGTCTCAAGAGGAAGCGATCAAGGGTGAGAACCAGCAGAAGGAACGTGTTAGACAACCTAAGGGGGGGGGGGGGGTAAGGTTGTATTTTAAATCTTTTACTTTCAAAAATTCTTTTATAAATAAATACAGTACAGAAACAGTATAAATAAATCAGAGTATAGAAATAATAAATAAACAACAATTATATAAACAGATATAATTAAATTTGCACAGCGGAAATGTAAAGAGATAAGGGAAAGAGAGTACTTGACAATGATATTTTTAAAGTGGTTCACCAAACACAAAGTTGGCTAGTCCACCTCGAGAAAATAACACTTCTCGGAGATCCAATACGAAACGTGTTCTTTACGGTAGAAACACAAACCTTAATACAATAATACAATCACGAATATCTCTACTCAGTTGAGAGAATTATATGGATCACTCACTCTAATCAAACACTTACAAGAGGGTATTATTTTAATATGACAATCACTCTTGTAAAATATTAATCACTTGGATTTTTAGAGAGAGTTTGATCACTTGAGTTGTTTTGCTGATTCAACTAATCGAGAGATTTTAATCTGCTATCAACTCAAGAATTCTTGCTCAAAAATATTTTTATAAATTATAACAGTTGAGAGAAGAAACAGCAGAGTAGTGATCAAATGCTGAGGAAGAAATTAAATGCTGAAGTTGGTGTATCTTGAAAGCTGAGGAGAAGCCGGTATAAATACTGAAGCTTGCAACGTAAACTACCTGCTACATCTGACAGTGAACAGTGCCGCGGTATACCGCGTAGTCCTTGGCGGTATACCGCCTGACACATCGTCCAAAAGGAGCACGGCAGCGATGGATTTGCTTTCGGCTGAAGACTCTTCACATTAAATGATGAATAGTAATTAAGATTGAAAACTGATTTTTTGAGCAGACAAACACACCATATGCATATAAAAACTTTAATTTTAAATAAAAAGAGAAATGATGACATCCAATATATATATTATATATATATAAAAAGTAATGATGAGAAACTTAATAATATAATATAATATATATATATATATCTCATACGTTTATATATATTATATATATATATTAAATAAACTTTTGAATTTAATATTAAAAGATTAATTATTTCAAGTGGTTTTCGAAATATCCAAGTGGTATATTATTTTAGGGTGTTTATCATTTTAAAATAAAATGACGCAAATCTTCAGACTTGGATTCTTCAGATAAAATTTATCGAGATCATTAAATAGCTGCACACTCAGATAAAATATTAGATAACAAATAATGCGGTGTGTTTTGTAATCATCAAAATAAATATAGGGATGTGATTTTATGTGTACCAAAAATATATCACAATATTTAAAGCTGGGTACACTTGTACCAACAATCTCCCCCTTTTTGATGATGACAAACACAACGCTAAACACGAGAGCATACTCGGTCTCTCTCCCCCTTTTGTCGAAGCAAAAAGGGTTTAAGAAAATCGCTTATGCTCCCCCTCGAAAGATGCTCCCCCTCAAAATATGCAATATTTGAGAGTTAGTATTTATCAAGGGTTATACTCAAGCATGCCTAAACCAAGCCTTAATTTAAAGAACGCTTTTTTGTTAAGGGCTTTTGTGAAAATATCGGCCAAATTATCTTCCGAATCAACCTTTTCAAGCACGATTTGGCCTTTTTGAACATTATCTCGTAAAAAGTGATGTCTCAATTCAATATGTTTTGTACGAGAGTGTAAAACGGGATTTTTACTTAAGTTTATGGCACTTGAGTTATCACACATAATAGGAATTTTGGTTAGATGTACCTCAAAATCGGTAAGTGTGTGTTTCATCCAAAGGACTTGAGCACACGCTCTTGCGGCGGCTACATATTCCGCTTCGGTAGTAGACAACGCTACGGATTGTTGTTTCTTAGAGAACCAAGATACAAGTGAGAGGCCTATAAAGGCACATACCCCACTAGTACTTTTTCGGTCAACAATAGATCCACCAAGATCGGAATCGGTGAAACACGTCACTTCTAACTCGGGTTTCTTTGCATACCATAAGCCAAGATTAGTAGTACCTCGTAAATATCGAAAGATACGCTTGACAGCTTCATAGTGAGTTTGTTTAGGTGAAGATTGAAAACGAGCACATAAACATACACTAAACATAATATCAGGTCTACTAGCAGTTAAATATAATAAGCTACCAATCATACCACGATAAATCTTTTCATTAAAATCGTTTCCCTCCTCGTCACTTGATAAATGCAAATTTGTGGTCATTGGAGTTTCAACGGGTTTGACATTTTCAAAGTTAAACTTTTTCAACATATCTTTACAATATTTAGATTGACTAATAAAAATACCAGTTTCACATTGTTTTATTTGCAATCCTAAGAAGTATTTTAACTCTCCCATCATGCTCATTTCAAACTCGCTTGTCATTTTCGCAGAAAATTCATTACACAGTTTTTCATTAGTGGAACCAAAAATAATATCATCAACATATACTTGCACAACTACAATATCATTTTGAACATATTTCACAAATAAAGTATTATCTATTTTACCCATAATATAACCACTAGAAATTAAAAAGGTTTTTAATCTATCATACCACGCACGCGGAGCCTGCTTTAAACCATAAAGCGCCTTTTTCAATTTATAAACATGTGTCGGGTTTTCAAAACTTTCAAAACCGGGAGGTTGAGAAACGTATACCTCCTCATTTATAATACCATTTAAGAAAGCACTTTTAACATCCATTTGAAATAATTTAAAATCTTTAGCATTTGCAAAAGCGAGAAGCATTCGAATAGACTCCAACCTTGCAACTGGTGCAAAGGTTTCGTCATAATCTATACCTTCTTGTTGACTATACCCCTTGGCAACTAAACGTGCCTTGTTTCGTGTGACTCCACCGTTCTCGTCTACCTTGTTACGGAAGACCCATCTTGTGCCAATAATGGTTTGACTACTAGGGCTAGGCACTAAGTCCCACACATCATTCCTAGTAAATTGGTTTAACTCTTCTTGCATGGCCAATATCCAATCCTCATCACCTAAAGCTTCATCTATGGTTTTAGGTTCTATGGTTGAGATAAAGGCATGGAAAGCACAATGGGTATGGATTTGTGATCTAGTTGTCCTTTGGTTTAGGTCACCTATAATTTGGTCTACGGGATGGCCTCGAGCGGTTCTAAGGTTAGGATCATCTACACCTTGCGGAATAAAACACGGAGGGGCATCACTAGATTCAATATTATTTGTGGAAGGTTGGGTACCTAAATCCAAGGTACTAAGTTGTTGGGTTAAGACTTCTCCCTCACGGATATTGTCATTTGCTAAGGGTGCACTAGGTTTGGGAGGACTCTCGTCAAAGCTAACATTTAAGGATTCTTCTACAACCATGGTCTCCTTATTTAGGATTCTATAGGCTTTGCTATTCCAAGAATAACCTAGGAAAACTCCCTCATAGGCTTTGGCATCAAATTTGGTTAGATAGGATTTGGTGTTTAAAATGAAACATTTACAACCAAAAACTTTCAGGTGAGCTAAGGAAGGTTTTTTACCACGGTAAAGTTCATAGGGTGTCTTATTTAGGATACCTCTAATTAGGACACGGTTAAGCACATAGGTCGCGGTAGCAACGGCATCACACCAAAACTTTTGGGGAACTTGATGTTCGTTTAGCATTGTTCTACTCATTTCTTGCAACGTTCGATTTTTCCTTTCAACAACCCCGTTAGATTGAGGTGTTCGAGGAGCCGAAAAGTTATGAGTTATACCATGTTTATCACAAAAGGCACCAAATTGTACATCATTATCGAATTCTCGTCCATGGTCCGTACGTATGGAAACAATCGTACAACCTTGTTGGTTTTGAATTCGTTTTCCCAAAATTTTAAACTTTTCAAAAGCCTCATTTTTATGTCTCAAAAATAAAGTCCAAGTATAACGGGAATAATCATCCACAATAACCAAAGTATAAAAATTTCCTCCAAAACTTTGAATAGCCATCGGGCCAAAAAGATCCATATGTAAAAGTTCTAAAACTCTTTGAGTAGAAATAACATTTTTTGATTTATGAGAAACGTGATGTTGTTTGCCGACACGACAAGCATCACAAAAATGATTATCAAACTTTAATTTTGGCAGGTCACTCACAAGCTCCTTATTTTTTAAGTTTTGCATTAATCTTAGATTAGCGTGACCTAAACGCCTATGCCATAAAGTAGAAACATCATTAATAGAAGATAAGCATACATTTTCAGATACAACAGTTTTACAAATATATAAATTTCCTTTTACAAAACCATTTAAAAGAACTTTGCCATTTTTTATGATTTTACAAGAATCTTCTTCGAAGACAACAGTTGTATTATTTTTACACAATTGGCGAACACTTAACAAATTAAAATGTAAATTATCAACATGGTTAACATTAAGAAATTGAACATTATTGCAAGAAACTGTACCTCTACCAATTATATTTCCTTTGGAGTTTCCTCCAAAAATTACCTGTCCACCATCACATGACTTATATGATGAAAAGAGATTATTGTTTCCGGTCATGTGACGCGTGCACCCACTATCGAGTATCCAGTCCATATCGAGGTCAATCTACAATAATGAAGATGTAACTTTTATGGTCCCCATTTCTCGTGGGTCCTTGACAATTAGTTTCAATGTCAACCAACATGCATATATATAAAGTCAAACAGAATATATATATATAATACATTACACAATATTAATATATATATATAATACATCAAACAATATTAATATATATATATATAACACATATCAAGTCAAACAAAATATATATATAATATATTAAACACACAAAGTATATATATATGTAGTGCGTAGGTATATATATATATAAACAGTACATATATATAAACAATATAAAAGTACATATACTATTATATTACTTATATATAATATATACAATAAATTATATTCAAACTATATATATAATATGTAACACATTTAAAGCCATAAACGCATACCACCGGGATTATCATTACTAAACATTCCTTTTGGAATCCATTTATTTACCATTTTAATTTTGCGATTATATTTATCATACACATAAAAACAAGTATTTATATTCGCATTATTATTAGGTTTAGAATATTTATCATGGTACATGCGAGCATACGGTTTTCTCGTATTATAATTTACATTATTTATTTTACGCACATACGGATGTTTTTGCACATATTGATTTCTTGTATTAACTTTAGGTGATTCATAAAATCTTTTGATGGGTTTACAAGAACATTTATCTTTGCACGTATCGGAACCAATACCTTTTCTACATTTTATACGGTTAGGCATATTAAGCATGTTAAGAACTTTTTTATTACTACTTTCAAAGGCTTTAGCTAACATGTTATCTTTTTCATATGAAGCACATTTAGCCTTTAAACATGTAATCTCATTCTCAAGTATATCACATTTTGTACAAATAATATTTTCATGTGATTTTTTATTTAAGCATGCAATTTCTTTATTTAAAGCATCACAAGATTTACAAAAATCTTTTTCTCCTAATTTAGTTTCTAATTTAGCAATTATATTTAAATCATTTTCAGATTTTTGTTTAACATTATTTATTTCCTTTTTACATGCATTTACAGTTTCTTTTAACATAGCAATTTCGTCTTTATAATTATTAGCAAGATTAGCCATTTTGTGAAATGATTCATATAATTCTTCAAGATTGTTTTCACTATCGCTATCATAATCACTATCGTAATTTGAATAAGAAGATTTTACCTCGTCGTCGCTTTCGGCCATAAGACAAATGGCTTGATAGTCATCTTCTTCTTCGCTTTCACTCCACGCGCCTCCAACGAAGGCTTTCTCCTTCTTCTTTTGGAATTTGTTCTTTTTGGGGCATTCGTTAGCGTAGTGGTCTTTATCACCACAAGAGTAACAATAACCTCTCTTTGGTTTTGCTTTTTCGTCTTCGCTCGAGTCGCCATTTTTCTTCACTTTATCTTCTCTTTTGTGGAAGTTGCGACTCCGGTTTTCACCGCCACGACGGTAGTTACCGTTTCTTTGAAATCTATTATTTTTAGAGAAATTTTTGTTAGTAAAAAATTTAGAGAAGTTTCTTACCAACATAGCGACTTCGTCGAGTTTATCGGATTGATCTTTTGAGGTGCTAGCTTCCTCCTTCTTCTTCTTGACATTCGGAGTTGAGGCATTAAGAGCGATCGACTTCTTTTTGACTTGCTCCCGATCTTTGTTTCTTTTGAGTGCAATTTCATGCACTTTAAGATTACCGATCAAGTCATCTATCTTCATTATGGAAAGGTCACGGGAGTCTTCTAAAGATGTTATCTTTTGCATCCACTCCGAAGGAAGGGCTCGTAGGATTTTCCTTATATAGTCCTCGTTAGGATAAGTGCGATTCAAACCTTTCAAAGTAGTCACAATAAGGTTAAATCTTTTAAACATTGAGTCAATTGACTCATCTTGTTTCATTTCGAACAGTTCATAATCGTGAACTAAAATATTTACTTTACTAGATTTAACTTCCGTGTTTCCACGATGAGTATTATTTAAACTTTCCCATATTTGATTTGCAGTTTTATATGTATATACTCTTTCAATTTCATCAGTTGTTAAAGCAGCATATAATATATTCTTAGCTTCAAAGTTTAAACAAAAATGAGTTTCATCAGAAGTAGTCCATTCATCTATAGGTTTATCAATAAAAACATCATCTTTCACAACGGTGGGTTTAAAATTCCCTTTTTCTATAATATTCCAAATCTTTTGATTTTTGCCACGCACGTGACATTCAAATAGCTCGGCCCAAATGCCAAACTTTTCAGTATCTATCAAGGGAGGTTTTGAAAACACAATATTAGTTTGTTGAGCCATTTAAAGGAATAAAAGAAATTTATGCAGAAATTTTTTTTGAAAGACCTGCTCTGATACCAAATGTTAGACAACCTAAGGGGGGGGGGGGGGGTAAGGTTGTATTTTAAATCTTTTACTTTCAAAAATTCTTTTATAAATAAATACAGTACAGAAACAGTATAAATAAATCAGAGTATAGAAATAATAAATAAACAACAATTATATAAACAGATATAATTAAATTTGCACAGCGGAAATGTAAAGAGATAAGGGAAAGAGAGTACTTGACAATGATATTTTTAAAGTGGTTCACCAAACACAAAGTTGGCTAGTCCACCTCGAGAAAATAACACTTCTCGGAGATCCAATACGAAACGTGTTCTTTACGGTAGAAACACAAACCTTAATACAATAATACAATCACGAATATCTCTACTCAGTTGAGAGAATTATATGGATCACTCACTCTAATCAAACACTTACAAGAGGGTATTATTTTAATATGACAATCACTCTTGTAAAATATTAATCACTTGGATTTTTAGAGAGAGTTTGATCACTTGAGTTGTTTTGCTGATTCAACTAATCGAGAGATTTTAATCTGCTATCAACTCAAGAATTCTTGCTCAAAAATATTTTTATAAATTATAACAGTTGAGAGAAGAAACAGCAGAGTAGTGATCAAATGCTGAGGAAGAAATTAAATGCTGAAGTTGGTGTATCTTGAAAGCTGAGGAGAAGCCGGTATAAATACTGAAGCTTGCAACGTAAACTACCTGCTACATCTGACAGTGAACAGTGCCGCGGTATACCGCGTAGTCCTTGGCGGTATACCGCCTGACACATCGTCCAAAAGGAGCACGGCAGCGATGGATTTGCTTTCGGCTGAAGACTCTTCACATTAAATGATGAATAGTAATTAAGATTGAAAACTGATTTTTTGAGCAGACAAACACACCATATGCATATAAAAACTTTAATTTTAAATAAAAAGAGAAATGATGACATCCAATATATATATTATATATATATAAAAAGTAATGATGAGAAACTTAATAATATAATATAATATATATATATATATCTCATACGTTTATATATATTATATATATATATTAAATAAACTTTTGAATTTAATATTAAAAGATTAATTATTTCAAGTGGTTTTCGAAATATCCAAGTGGTATATTATTTTAGGGTGTTTATCATTTTAAAATAAAATGACGCAAATCTTCAGACTTGGATTCTTCAGATAAAATTTATCGAGATCATTAAATAGCTGCACACTCAGATAAAATATTAGATAACAAATAATGCGGTGTGTTTTGTAATCATCAAAATAAATATAGGGATGTGATTTTATGTGTACCAAAAATATATCACAATATTTAAAGCTGGGTACACTTGTACCAACAGAACGGATAAAGGGACAGGTGGATCAGTTAGTGCCCGACAGTCGAGGTCTATTGACTCGGTACGGTCGGGTATGGGTTCCAGTATCGTGTGAGGCAAGGCAGACACTTCTGGACGAGGCGCATAAGTCAAGGTTCTCTATCCATCCCGGTGCTACTAAGATGTATAGAGATCTGAAGACTGACTACTGGTGGCCGGGGATGAAGAGGGACGTGGCTAAGTACGTGGAGAAATGTTTGACTTGTTTAAGGGTCAAAGCAGAGCATCAGAGACCGCACGGGAAGTTACAACCATTAGAGATACCAGAGTGGAAGTGGGAGCATATAACAATGGATCTGATTACCAAGTTGCCTCGAACACCTAGGAATCATGATGCCATTTGGGTGGTTGTAGATAGGCTGACAAAGAGTGCCCATTTTATCGCGATCCGTGAAAGTTCATCTGCAGAAAAGTTAGCTGACATCTATGTCAGTGAAATTGTAGCAAGGCATGGGGTACCGGTAACAGTGATATCAGACAGGGATGTTCGGTTTACGTCGCGGTTTTGGGGGAAGTTCCATGAAGATTTGGGTACGAGACTTCAGTTCAGTACAGCCTTTCACCCACAGACGGACGGGCAAAGCGAGAGAACAATTCAGACTCTTGAGGATATGTTGAGAGCCTGTGTTTTGGATTTTGGGGGCAGCTGGGATACGTATTTACCGTTGGCTGAGTTCTCATACAACAACAGTTTCCATGCCAGTATTGGCATGCCTCCGTATGAGATGTTGTACGGGAGAAGGTGTAGGACTCCTATCTGTTGGGGAGAGGTAGGCCAGCGGGAGTTAAGCAGCACAAAAGTGGTTCAGAAAACGACGGAAAGTATTGAGATGATTCGGGATAGGCTACGAACCGCACAGAGTCGTCAAAAGAGTTACGCCGACAAGCGAAGGTCGGATTTGGAGTTCAACGTGGGAGATAATGTTTTGTTGAAGGTGTCACCTTGGAAAGGGGTGATCCGATTCCGGAAGAGGGGCAAGCTAGGCCCTAGGTTTATCGGACCTTTCAAGGTGATAGCACGGGTTGGGAAGGTTGCGTACCGGCTGGAGCTTCCGCCGGAACTCAGTCTGATACACAACACCTTCCACGTGTCTCAGTTGAGGAAGTGTTTAGCTGACGAGTAGGCGCATGTCCCTATAGATGACATACAGGTCGACGAACGGTTGAATTATATTGAGAGACCGATAGAAATCTTGGAAGGGAAGACCAAATCCTTGCGAAACAAGGAGATCAGCTTAGTGAAAGTTCAGTGGGAACACCGAAAAGGATCAGAATGGACATGGGAACCGGAAGCTGAGATGAGATCGAATTATCCGGAACTCTTCCAAGTCTGATCGATTTCGAGGACGAAATCCTGGTAAGTGGGGGAGAGTTGTAACACCCCGTTTCCCAATTTACGTGAATTAACTGTCTCTTTTGGGGTTGAGTTAATTTTTGGGTCGTTATGTACGTGTTCAGGAATCTAGGGGCCAGTTTATCAATTTTGTAAGATGAGGGTGTGTTTTGGCATGTATGTAAAGGGATGGAAACCCTAAACACCCTCATTTGCAGCCATTTGTTTCTTTAGCAAAGAAGAGAGAAAAGAGAAAGGGATTTTCGGAGTTCTTGTGAGCTGCTGTGAAAGACCGACCGATTCTCCTTCGTTAACCGTTGGATCGTCGTGAAATTTGGACAGCGACTTCACGACCCTCTAATCTACATTCTGACCGGAGGGATTTGGCATCGGAGTTCCCAGTAGAGAGAACCAAGTGTCCGAAGTTGCTGTGAAAGGGATTTTCGGAGTTCTTGTGAGCTGCTGTGAAAGATCGACCGATTCTCCTTCGTTAACCGTAGGGTCGTCGTGAAATTTGGACAGAGACTTCACGACCCTCTAATATACATTCTTACCGGAGGGATTTGGCATCGGAGTTCCCAGTAGAGAGAACCAAGTGTCCGAAGTTGCTGTATTTTTCCAGGCGGAGTTCTTGTGAGCTGCTGTGAAAGATCGAGCGATTCGCCTTCGTTAACCGTTGGATCAAGTTGTAAAAGGTTCTAGGAGGATTGTTGTTCGCGGTCTAGAATTGCAAGGTATGTGTATTATGTTTAGAAATCAATAGAAATGGGGCGTATGAAATTGGATGTTTGGCAAAGTTTTATGGTATTTGGGCTATCCTAGCTATGTCATTTCGGGATGAGAGATGGGATAGAATTAGAGTTCCATTTTTGGGCTTGTTATGATATGTGTATGTATGAATGTTATAGGTGGTACGAGGTGATTATTATACACTGTGAAGTACTTGGTAATTGACATCTTGACAGGTGAGTACTCTACCTATATTATGTAAGTTATGTGTATGTAGTTGGATTGCATGTGTGATTATGTGTATGTTGGCTTTGCCAAAGGAAAGAGTACCTATGGTGGTAGTAATACCCCTAGGGAATATGTTATGTATGAAGAGGCTTGGTACCAGTGTCTAGTTATGACCTTCCTTATTGGCTTTGTGCCTTGAGGAATGGAAGGATGTTACATGTATGTGATTGCTATGTTTATGCAAGTATGTATGCATGATGATATGTGGTATAGGTGCGTGCTCACTAAGCGTAAGCTTACCCCGTTGTTATTCATCTTTTAGTGGCAGGTACATCTTCAAAGAATAAAGGAAAGGCTCCAGCTTGAAGCTTTTGGATTTGCGGCAACTCAGCAGCTTATATTTTCTTTTGATGAATGTTAGTTTTGGATTCTCTAAGCTTTTCAGTTGAATATTGTTTTTCTCAAACTTATTGGTTTTAAGTTGCAAACTTGTACTCTTTTCTATAAGATTATGGGATTTTATCTAAATGTTTTAATTACAAATCTTCCGCTGTATTTTAAGGTTACTTTCCGTTAAATGAGTGTTTTAAAGATAAGGGATGTTATAGTACCATAGAAATTCTGAAGCAGAAACTGGTCATAATCAACGTTGTCGTCTTCATCAGTGGGAAACACCAAGTTTACCTCGAAGTTTACGGCTCTGGCAGCTTTTTCGTACCATGCGTCTTCGGTTTTCGGGTTGGTTTCACATGCTGGATCAATCATGGTGAGCATTGGCATGTCTGATGGTTCTTGTGCGACCAATTCCTATGTTGTACCATCGGGCTTTTCAACCGTTGGGGCTTCGTCATCTGAAATATCCATGTCGATGACCATCTGTGCTAATGGCAACTCGGCTTCGGGTGTTGCTGTTGAAGTTGCCGCAGTTGGGGGTTCCTGTTGAACCACTGTTGTAGTTTCGGCAGTCACGATCTGGACGGTCTCGGTTTGGCGTAGACGCTTCTCCCCCTCACGGTGATCAGGATCATCCTGGTCATCGTGCTTGCGTTTGAGACCGTCGGCTTGACTCTTACAAGTGTCTTCTAATTAGCGGACCCTCTCAGACAGCGTGGCAAGCGCTTTGTTGTAGTCGTTGACGGTCGAGTCAATGGCGTCAAGGCGGTATGTGATAGATGAAGATGGAGCAGTGACCTGGGATCGAAGAACTGAGATCAAGTCTGCTTCGGTAGATGCGGTTGTGTCGGATTCCTGGAGCAGTTAGGCTAAGAGCATCGTCTTTAAGGTATCCACCGAATAAATAGGTTGAGCAAATGTCGTTGGATGTGGTGGTGCGGTTTCGGCTTCAACGAATTTTGCTTTACCTTTGATGGCTTTGGCGATCTCGTCGGTGACATGCTGTTCCAGTGCCTCGCGGACAGCCTTGAGGGTGCTGTCCAGGGACCCTTGCGACACAAAGTCGGGGTGAATAACTCCGGGACCACTTAGGTTACCCGTTGAGGCGTCTACCACAGGGGTAGAGCCACCTACATTCACAGTTGGCGTGATGTTAGCTGTGGTAGGATTTCCGTCCAATCCTCGTGTTCCGGAAGTCGGAGACACTATAGACGTTCCGGTCGGGTCACTAAGAGCCGCGACTTGGTGTTGTTCCGCATCAAATGTCCTAGGCGAAGAATGTTCAGTAACAATAGGCTCTAGACTCGATGGTGCACGCAAAGAAGTCGAGACCGGGGGCTGCTGGTCTCTTATTTCAACACCAACACTCTCCGAATGAGAGGCCGGTGGAAGTTGTGCTGAATCCCCGTGTAAGACTGAAACACCCATCTTTTGAGAGACGGATGAGTGGTTGTGGGGGTCGTGCAATTGCTCCGCTAGGTCCACGGAGTCTGTTTCAATACCCCGTCCCAACGGATGAGACGGGATAGTAGATGTGGTGACCTGGATATCACTCGGCTGGGGTCGCTCTTGAGCCTCGTTATCTTTACGGCTCGATCTTTCCAGGTTCAACTTTGAACGCAGTTCTCTCCGTCTCGCATGATCTAACTCCTCTACGTTTTCTCCCTAAGATGTCCTAGTGATAGGTCTGGTTCCAGTATGTGGAGGTGATTCAAGTGGGATGCCAACGGTAAAATCAGGGTTGGGTCCGATACCGTGAGGTATTTGTCTCAGGCGTATGTTTCGGTCGGTATCGGAGTCCGTGGAGTCAGATTCCACGTCTTCAACATCATGAGATGGTGACGGGGGTTCGGTGATATAAGGCTCGGTCGAGTGATGTAGAATTGGTCTGGAGGATGGACCGGCTTGGGCTGAGCTGGAACCGGGTCGCGATTCCACTGCACCACCTACTCTCGGTCCCCTTCCTCTCACAACTAACGTTCCCCGCCCGACAGCACCCGCTTGTTGGGCCCTTCCTCCTCTCGTCCTAGGACCCTCACGTCCCTCAGGCCTATTTCCCTGGGCAGGTCCCTCCGTCTCTGGCTAGACCATGGGAATTCCTAACTCTCCCCTATAAGCAACTACCCCTGGTGCAGCGGGATCGGCGATGGCTAGTAGGGCGGCAGGAATGGGCGAGGCGACCGCATCGGATGGGTTGCGGATCACCATGAATTGGAGGTGTCTGATGGGGCATACCGGATGTGTAATACGTTTTGGAATGGCTGGATTCGCATCCATGTGCTGACGAACTGCAAGCGATAGGAAACGCGGGTATGGGAGGAACTTCTTCTGTTTGGTTCCGCCGATGTGTCGAATAGTGGTCACAAGTTCACGCCAGATTATCATGGCGAAGTCGACGTGGCGGTGGTAGCACACGGCGTGAACAAGTCGCAGAAAGTCGCCGGTACATTGATCAATACCTTTCCATCGGGCGGATAGGCAGCGGTTGAGGATGGTGAAGAGTGTGTACCAAATTGGCGCCAAGAACTTGCGATTGAAGACTGATGGTCTTTGAAGGTCGGAGTTGTAACCAAGGGCACGCATTTGTGCGCATAGTGTGGCATCGTTAACGGCAGGATCGTACCGTTCATGGTTGTTGGCAGTGGCTTTCGGTAGAGACAGTAGTCTGCGAAAGGTGTCGGGCATCAGAGTAAATGGATGGTTGTCAATCTGCGTCGTGATAGTCTGTGTATTGCCAATCGTACGGACTTGTGCCGTCATCCAGACTTGTAGAACGTAGATCAAAGGAACGTCGGCGGTGCGAGTGAGTGCCTCGCGTATGGGATGGTGCATCAGAATGTCTAGAATGACCTGATGTTGCGGGTTAGGTCTGAACAGCGCCTTGTCCAAGTAATGATTGTTGGCCTCCATCTCGATGCCATGGTCAGGATCAACCAAGGCAGCATTTGCCACTTCGTCGATGATTTCCTCCTCCTGAGGAATTTGGTCTGCCGGATTTTGTTGTTCCGCCATGTATAAATCTGTCAAAATGGCACACAGTTAGGAACTTAACCAGAAGAACAAGTGTCGGTGCGTACCTTTGCGTTGAATGGCTCAATCTGAGACAGATTGAGGACTGCTAGGGAGAAAACAGGTACAGAATGGACACAACAGCAGAGGAATCCGGATAAAAAAGACAGGGTGTCCGGACAACTCAAAGAGTCCGGATACAGGGTTGTCCGGATAAGCATATGCAAGTGTCCGGATACAAAAGGATTATCCGGACAAAGGTTCCCTGATACGCGAGTTTACCGGATAAGATGGGAGTCCAGACATCACAATATCCGGTAGTTGAACTTACCGGAAACCCTAAGGTTTCCGGGAGTTTGATGTTGTCCGAATGGATATGCATGACATTTGAAGGTGCCCGGTTAAAACGTCATAGGCTTAAATGTGTCCGGACACGACGAATGTGTCCGGACGAAACCCTTTAGCAACTAATCGACCAGAATGTGATTCAATGCTAGTGTGAGTGCACATTTATGTGACACGTATCATTTTAGACTACACGGAGAGCATTTCCTATCAAGATTGCTACTAAAGGACCACAAATCTTGTGTACCCGAAACTGGGTTTCGGGTTTAAAATAAATCGACCAAATCAGGGTCTGTATGGAATGCAATGTGGACAAAACTTGAATAATAATGTTCGTTAGAGAGTGGCGAGTAACATACCTGATTTCGGAGAGAAAAAAACGAGTGAGAATCGAGCGACGAAGAAGATTCCGAGCGAGAGAGAGAAAGAGTGTTGGTTTTATGGTTTTAGGTCAAGAAGTCCGGATGGGAAAGGAACAGGGGCCCGGGTGACTTATATAGCCCGGGTGTTGTCCGGGTTCATGTCCGACCCGGATACACCCGACCCGGATTCTGTCCGGATAACAAGAGAGTCCGAATACTGTCCGGATAACCCTGGTGAGTCCTTTTTCGTGAATTTTCAGAAAACGGAACTTTTTAAGAGACCTTTCTCTCACTCCCCCTCAAACTGAGCATGGGAATGCCATTGCTCCCCCTCGAATCGTGTAGTAGGGTGCAGTGGAGGGGTCCGACACAAAAAAAAAACTTTAAGCTTTTGAGAGAATACCGGTGTCGCTCCCCCTCAAGTGATGACCAATTTAGGAGTGCCCACACACACAAAAACTTTTGATACGTAAGAAAAAAATATGTGTGTGACGCTCCCCCTCAAAGTATGAGTAAATTACCTGATGTCGCAGTGTGCTCCCCCTGAACACAATGGCAAATGATGAAAGCACAGAGATAAGGAAGTAATCAAAACAAACGATGGTATGAAGTAAAAGAAACACACGAAGAAAGAGTTAACCAGAGAAACAGACGAAATCTACCTAAAAAATACAGAGACTAAATCTAACTAAGTAACCGAGACAAGTAGAATACCAGTGCGAGGAAGTGTATGCTCAATCATCAAGAGTGTTAACTCCGGATGATGAGTGGACAGTTACTCGTAGAGGTATGGAACTTGTAAAGGTACACAGGCGGATTAAGTCTTCAGATTTAGCATACCGAGCTTGAACACAAGAGTTTTAAAGCGGTTTTCGTCCAAGGCTTTGGTAAAGAGGTCTGCTAGCTGATGTTCTGTATTGACGAAGTAGAGCTCGACTGTACCTCTTTCGACGTGATCCTTAATGAAATGATACCGAACGTCGATGTGCTTCGTCTTGGTATGTTGGACCGGATTGCTGGATATGGCAATTGCGCTCTTTGAGTCACAGTAGATTGGGACTTTGACATAGGTGAATCCGTAGTCTTTGAGTTGTGTCCGCATCCAGATTACTTGGGAACAGCAGCTTGCGGCGGCCACATACTCCGCTTCGGCAGTTGACGTTGACACGCACTGTTGTATCTTTGATGCCCAACTTACCAGGCTGTCTCCCAAGAACTGAATGTGTCTCGAGGTGCTCTTGCTGTCCAACATGCATCCCGCGTGATCCGCATCTGAGTAAGCGGAAAGTCCAAAACCTGTCTCTTTCGGGTACCAAAGGCCAAGATCAGCAGTACCACGTAAATAACGAAAAATACGTTTAACAGCATTGTAATGAGACTCTTTAGGGTTGGACTGATAACGGGCGCAGAGAAATGTCGAGAAATGGTCTACTGGCAGTTAGGTACATTAAAGAACCGATCATTCCCCGATACAATTTGGCGTTGACAGCCTTTCCGTTAGGATCGGTGTCAAGCTTTGTATTGGTTGCCATGGGAGTTTTCATTGGTGAGGACTGGTCCAATTGGAATTTCCGAAGAATATCCCTAATGTATTTGGACTAGTTAATGAAGATTCCGGTCGACAGTTGTTTAACTTGAAGACCAAGGAAAAAATTCATCTCACACAGCATACTCATTTTAAAAAAATTTCCCATGAGTTTGGCAAAGTTCTTTGCATATAATGGATTAGTAGAACCAAAAATGATGTCATCGACATATACCTGGACTAGAATGATGTGACCCTTTTCGTTCTTTATAAATAGAGTAGAATCAATAGTACCTCGTGTAAATTTGGATTCTAACAGGAACTTTGATAGGGTGTTGTACCATGCTCGCGGGGCCTGCTTTAGACCGTATAGTGCCTTGTCCAAGATGTAGACATGATCAGGTTTTTAGTCATCCACAAATCCGTCGGGTTGCGACACGTAAACTTCTTCTTGGAGGTCACCGTAAAGAAAAGTTGTCTTCACATCCATCTGGAAGACTGTGAAGTTCTTGTGCGCTGCATAAGCGAGAAACATACGGATTGCTTCAATGCGAGCGACCGGAGCATAGGTCTCATCATAGTCGATCCCCTCTTGTTTTCGGTATCCTTTGGCCACGAGACGCGCCTTGTTGTGAACAACGATGCCGTCTTCGTCCTTCTTATTCTTAAAAATCCATTTGGTGCCGATTACTGTCTTGTGCGTAGGACGTGGAACCAGTCGCCATACCTTTAGAGCTTCGAATTGATTCAGCTCCTCTTGCATGGCTATGATCCAGTCCGGATCTTCGAGTGCTTCGCGAATGTTCGTCGGCTCGATCTTGCTTAAGAATCCAGAAAATAGGCAGAAGTTGGCAGAAGCGCCTCGTGTACGTACAGGAGTGGAAGGATCACCGATGATCTGATGCAGGGGATGTGCCTTTGTCCATTTGGTGGTGTGCGGAAGCGGCTGTTGAGTAGAGTGAGATGCGTCCGGATCCACATATGCACCAGATGGAAGGTCTTGAACTTGTTCAAGTGTAGCAGTCGTGTTTCTTGGAGGAAGTGGGGGAGGATTCGTCGATGGTTGAACAACCTCTGGTTCCGAGGAGTTCAGAGGTTGAACATCGGTCGTAGCAGAAGACGAATCATTAGGAGCGATCTCTGAGAGCATAGGTTCCTCCGGGGGGTTACATTACCAGGTGTACTCGTATCAGATGAGGATGGTTGAGCTGTCTCCACAGACGTTGACGGCGTACTCGTAGACGGTGGCGGACCAGTTAAGTCATCCGAATCCGCATTGCGAGCAGCTACAAGTCGCGGGTGCGCTGAGACAGGTGTGGAAGAGTTAGCATTGTCATCATAAAAGAATTCAAATAATAAATCTAAATCAGAAAGATTATCATTCGATGAAGATGCATGATTCGGATTTACTAATGCTTGTGTAGATCCCGAACTTGGAGGTCCGGAAGCTAACACGCCAGTTAAACCGGGTTCTGAACTGAGGTGTTCAGAAGCCAAATCTGCGGCTTCGTCGAATGTCACGTTTATGCTTTCAACAACGGTTTTGGTCCGTTTGTTGTAAACGCGATACGCCTTAGCCTGGATGGAGTATCCAATAAAAACTCCTTCGTCCCCTTTGGGGCGGAATTTCCCGAGATCATCCTTGTCGTTTAGTACATAGCAAGTGCATCCAAATGCATGGAAGTAGCCAACGGTTGGAACGTGATTATTCATGATCTCGTACGGTGTCTTGTTGAACCGCTTGAGAAGGATAGAGCGGTTTTGCGTGTAGCAAGCCGTAGATACCGCCTCAGCCCATAGATATAGCGGTAGATTTGCCTGGGATAGCATTGTTCGTGCAGCTTCAACTAGGGTACGGTTTCGTCTTCAGGTGATCAATGATGAGCTCCGGAGTTTCGTCCTTCGAGCGTAAGAACATCACCCAAGTGTAGCGTGAGTAGTCATCCACCATCACGAGCACGTATTTGCGTTTGTTGATGCTCGGAACACGCATTGGACCACACAAATCTATATGAATGAGTTCGAGGGTCCGGGTCGTGCTCGGAGTTGCCTTCGGCGGATGTGATGCACGCGTCATCTTTCCCTTTTCGCATGCTCCACAGAGACGGTCTTTCACGAACGGAAGTTGTGGCACGCCTCTGACATGTTTGCCTAGCACCAGTTGATTGATACTTCTGAAGTTGAGGTGCGAAAGACGTCTATGCCAGAGCCAAACTTGGTCAGAATCTGCTTTGGACAAGAGGCAGACAGGTTTGTCGATTTTGATTGCGGCGAGGTCGATGGTGTAGAGATTGGTCTTTCGAGTCCCAACCAGTAGCTCGTCTCCGTTGTTGTTGAGGATTCGACACCGTGTGGCTTTAAAGCTGACCTCGAGATCCTTGTCGCAGAATTGACCGATGCTGAAGAGGTTGTGTCCTAATCCTGCAATGTGGGATACCTTCTTGATTGTTATCTTGTCTTGTACGATGTCGTCGTAGCCCACGATCGGTGACTTCTCGTTATTTCCAAATCTCACATCTCCGCAGTATTCTTCCATGTAATTCGTGAGAAGCTCCCTTCTTCCGGTCATGTGCTTGGAGCATCCAGAGTCTAAGTACCACACATGACCGTTCTGCAAAACAAGATTAGGGACGTTTAGGTACCCAAATTTGTTTGGGTCCATGGGGGTTAGAGTTGGCACTGCCTGGGGAAATTTGCTTTGACACATCCTTCCCTTTAGGTGCAGATTTCACACCGTTGGAGTGAACTGGTTTTGGCACTTGTTTCCTCTTGGGTGCAGAATGTACACCTTTTGGAGGAACAGATTGTTGGGCAGATTTCCACCTGGGTGCCGGTTTAACCGCAGTAGGAGCAGCCCGTGTAGGAATGGGTCGGGTCTCCCGCTGTGGATTAACCGTTTGATTGAAACCCCGTTTTAAATGATGTTGGTGCCTTTTATTTTGGGGTTTGCGCTTATGGAATAGGTTTTCGACAAAGTAAGGCGCATACCAAGCGTTATTATGAATGTCATCAAAATCATTCCAACCACAATTAGAACAACATAAACAATCATGCGATAACTGAATCAATTGATGAAGAGAGTTAACTTTAACAGGAAAAGAAACATCAAAATGGTTCCAATTATTCCAAGCATTATTGTCTTTGTCTATTCTAGAAATGAAAACAGGTGGGGAAGACTTTGACGCATCCTTCCTGACAGAATCCCTCGTTAGCCACTTTGGTTTTTCTTTATTAGCTCGACCATGTTTATCTGAAACAGCAGGGACAGAATGATCAGTGACTTTTGAGGAAACAGGTGTCTTAGTGGTCGATTGTTCGGTCTTTTTCTTCGGATGTGATTGTTTTTGAACATTTGAAGCATTTTTAAGAATCTTGTTCACAGCCGGAGTCTTTGATTGTGAACAGTCGCCCTTTAGAAAGTTGACCGGACGATTAACCACTAGAGACAAAAAATCAGAATGACTTGGAAGAGGTTTGTCGAAAGGGAACGACTCAAACTCTCTATCAGAATTACCTTCGGAGTTCATGTATTCAGAAAAATCAACATCCGGAATTACAGGACTTGGATCGGTTGAGGAAGGCGAGGAACACGCTGTGCTTGTGTGCTTTGAGGAATTCGGTGCGGAAGCGTTTGAAAAATCAGAGTTCAAATTCCTTAACACACTCTCGTCTTGAGAATCTTGACCGTCTTGTAAAGTAGAGATCTTGCCTATAAACGCTTTACAAGAAGACGTATCAGATGAACTTGAGGAAAGTTCGGGTGAAATCTGCTTTTCAGTTTGGAGTTGGTCAATCTGCTCTTGAAGCTGACCATTACTCACTTTCTCTTGCATCACTTCTGTTGCCAAAGCAGACAGTTGTGATGTGAGTCGATTGATTTCAGACCGAAGAATCTCCTGTCCTTCATCAGACACAACTTCGGTTTTGACCGGTTGTTGATTCTCAAGTTTTTCAAGTAAAGCTTGCTTTTCCATTTGAAAACTGGACCTTTCTTTTTCGAATGACTCCTCCAACTCGACTATCTGTAAAGCCCGTATCCCGGTATGTAATTTTTTTATTAATTCTTTTCTTTTTAAGTTTGATTTAATGTGGTTTCCGTTAGCGGGGTAGTCGAATCGGACCAAAAAGTTAAATGAGTCAACCTTTGTGGGTTTTTGCAAGGAAAGGAAAGTTGAGGGGCTAATTGGGGCATCTCACCAAAGTTTGGCAAGGGATCGTCCAAGAGTCACCCCCTCCCCTTCCCCTTCCCTTCGGTTTCATGCTAGTAACCACCACAACCTTTAGTCATCCCCTCCCCCTTTCTTGTTGTGTTCGGCCAAGAAGAGAACTAGAGAGAGAGAGTGAAAGAAAGAAGCCGAGAGAGGGAGAGAGAAACCGAGAGGGTGATAGAGGTTGCTGCCGGAGACGAGGAGAGAGGAGGAAGGAGACGATCGCCGGCAGGTTTGGTCGGAAAAGAGGAGGAAGAAGGGTTCGTCGAGGTAAGTTCGTCTATTTCTCGTTTGTTGTTATCGTATGTCAAAGAAACGCCGCCAACCACCACCGCCGCCGGAGGCGGCAGGGGGTGGTGCACGGCTGTTGTCCAGCCTAGGGTAACCCATATTCAGTAGTTCATATGCTTTTCGGGTCTGTTGGGATTAAGCCACGACTTAATGGGTTAATAATCAATAGTGTCATTCCATGTGAAAATTTAGTAATCTGCCACTGTTTTGCTTAAACCGTAACTTTTTCCTCGTAACTCGGATTGGGGCGAAATCGGTGCCAAAAGTTCCCATTTTGAGTCTAGTAACTTTTCTATGTTTTGTGCAAAAACCAGTTCGGAGCGTAGCTTAGGTCAAATCGTCGTTTTGTACTGAAAGGTTCTGTTTTAGCTGCTCTGAGAGGTGTTTTTGTAAAATTCATATAGAGTGCTAGGAATATCGTTAGGACGCGTGCGATACGTCCCTGGAACCGTAAGACATTGAACTTCCTGAATGTGGAATTAGATTTTTGGTTTGATCAGTTTAGCAGGGGTAAAATGGGTCCCGAACAGACCTGCATTTTTAGTATAAAAGCTGGAATTTTTAGTTTCGTTAAACTAGTAAAAGTGTCGTGAGTTGGGACCTTCCGTTGACGTTTTTAGTGCGTAATTAGGTGGGAAAATGTGAGGAAGGTTGACGTGCTGGTGTTGCGGCTCGGGAGCGCGTCGCTTTGCTTTGAGGTGAGTTCTCTCACTGCGTAGTTAGGAATTTCATGTATATCGTTGTTTTTGTGCTATGTGTTATTACGTGTTATTACGTGTTTACGTGGACCAATTTGGTTGGGATGATTTAGCTGTGATTGTTGAAATTATATGTCGATTATTTGTGCTTGCGTACACCTCAGTGGGACTGGGGGGCTCGGTGGGACCGAGGGCTCGGTGGGACTGAGCTAGTACAATTGTATTATCTTTACTCGGTGGGACCGAGGGCTCGGTGGGACTGAACTGGTATCAATGTCTTTACTCGGTGGGACCGAGGGCTCGGTGGGACTGAGCTTGTGTGGATATATTTTTGGTGTACTCGGTGGGACCGAGGTTCGTATTTATGCATTTATCATTATGTGGTTTTATATTTGTGGTGATGGTGACGTTGCCTACTTGCGAGTAGGGGCCATATTCGTGGGGTTGCTACCTGCGTGTGTGGTAGGACTCACTAAGCGATTAGCTTACCTTTTCCCAATATGTTGTGATTTCAGGTGCGAGCGGCAGTCGGGCTTGACGGTACACACATTATGCGCGGGGTGCTGAGAGTGTTTAAAATTTCACTTTTAAACCTTTAGATTTTATTTTATGAAATTTCCGCTGCGTAAACTTTATTGACTGTTTGAGTTAACGACGTTAATTTAATTTGAATTGCGAATTATTAAATTGGGGTTAATTTATAATGAAATGCATGTTTTAAAAATTTTAAATTCCTTGTAATTTTTGGGACGTTACAACTTGGTATCAGAGCACAGCTTGAGTGAATCAAACACATCTCGGTGTGTTTGGTCTCAAGTTGCGGCTATGAAGTTTTTTTTTTAACTCTCTTATTAAAATCTTTGAAAATAAATGAACGGAGAAAGCCCGTTTGGGAAACGGTGATCGTGGGCGCAGTGTGTACAGTCAGCCGACGCCAATTGGGAAGGTACAACACTTAGTGTATTTATTGCTTTCTAGGCATAGGGTATGCATGCTAAATTGCCGAGGTTGTTTACACTGTACTGTACGATGACTGCTTGCTAGTAGGAATCAATGCTAGTTATAGTAGGTTGTCAAGTGAAGGCCCTATAGGTTGCATGCAGTAAGAATCATATAGCCTTAGGATATTTGATTTAGTTCTATTGCGCAGCTCTTGTTTGAGTCCAACCGTTATAGGATAGAATCTTGTATTCGAATGTCTATTTGATTCACGCTGCGTGCGACTGGGTATTCGCGAGGCAACTCGTTATGGCTAACAGGGATTCCGTTGTAGCAAGAGTAGTGGGATGAGATGAAATTCCTAGTGAGCTGGGAATAGCGTTTACATATGAGTACGTATGCTAGATTGCTTTCTAGAACATAGGAGTATGTATGCTAGATTGCTTACGTGGATTTTGTGGTATTGTATGGTTGTTACTTGCTATTAGGAACTTATGCTAACCTTGATAGGTTGTTAAGCGAATGCACTATAGGCTGTATGCGGTAGGAACCGAATAGCCTTAGAATGTTAGATTTAGTTCTATTGCGCAGCTCTTGTTTGAGTCCAACCGTTGTAGGATAGAATCTTATATTCGAATGTCTATCTGGTTTCCACTGTATACGACTGTGCGTTCACGAGGCGACTCGTCAGGGCTAGTGGGGGTTCCGTTCTAGCAAGGGTAGTGGGGTATTACGACTTTTCTAGGGAGCTAGGAAAAGTGTTTGCATATGCCGGAATGGGCATATGTGTTTGTTTGTGGTAAGCAACTACTTGGACGTCCTGGGACAGGACTCGAAACGAGTAAGGATAGGTGTGAAGGGTAGTAGCAGAGCTCCTACTATCTGAAGCACAAGATCCGTGCTCGAGTCGGGGAAAGTCACGGAGAATCCGAAGAGTTGAGTGTGAGCGTAGTTAGCAGGTTTTAATGTGTGCTAGTAGCTCGTTAAGGAGGAACAACAATGCTGATCCAGATGCTGATGCTGGAATTATTGCTGATCAGATTCGTGAGATGTTTGCGGTCGAGGTGACGCATATTTGGAGGAGGCGATCCCCGAAATTATTACCGCCATTCGTGATGAGGTAATAGTGTCGATGGAGGAGCGCATCGCGACGATTCCACCCCCTGCGGGTGGGCAGCCCCGAACAAGAGAGTCGGGATCGGTTATGGAGTGCACATTCCTTACCGGTGGTTGTCCTGCGAACTAGAAGGTTCGCTTCGCGGTGAATCTGTTACGAGACGGAGCGAAAGACTGGTGTGCTACTACTTTGACGCTTAACGGGCGCACTACTTGACCTGGGAGGAGTTCGTCGTATGTTTCGTGTAGAGAATGTGCCTCTAGTGGAGATGGAGAGGAGTGTCAACGAGTTCTTGGAGCTCTCTCAGACTGCGGAGGCCATAAAGGAGGTGAACCGAAAGTTCACGGAAATGACATTATTCTATCCTTAGCATGCTGCTTTTGAGGACATGAAGAGGACACGGTACAAGGATATGTTACGTACCAAGATCAGGGAGTTCGTGAGTACTGCGCAGTATGCTTCACTTGCTGTAGTGATGGAGGCGGCCTGAGGTAGAGTTCATCAACTGGGAGTGGAGGAGGCACAAGCTACATATAAAGTGGTGACAGGTACGTTCTTGGTTAACTCGGTGCTTGCTGGGGTGATAATTGATAGCGGGGCTACTCATCCTTCCGTGTCTCACATAGTCAGTGAGTGTTTGGGGCCGAGTTGTAGGACGGTTAGGCTGTCCACTTGTGGTTGCAGTTGCTGAAGACAGGACCCTGACGGTTACTGACGTGTACCGGGGGTGCACTTTGGAGATCTCTGGTGTGAGGTTCCCGATTGATTTGATTCCGATCGCTATGCGGGAGTTGTGCGTGACTGTGGGCATGGATTGGATGGATGCTTTTGATGCTGAGATTGTTTGTCGTCGCAAACAAGTACAAGTTCGAACCCCAAGCGGGGGAGAAATGCTAGTTCAGGGCGACTCACCCAGGTGGACCCCAGCGTTATGTTCGGGTGTAAGAGCTCGGAAATACTTGCAGCACAGTGGCTAGGGGTAATTAGCGTATGTGATAGACACGCGCGGCGTCGGAGAGAAGAAGACTGCGGAGGATGTGCCGGTTGTACGGGAGTTTGCTGACGTATTTTCCGATGAGTTATCGGGGTATCATCGGATGCGGGTGAGGAGAGAGGATACGGAGTAGACGGCCTTTCGTTCACGTTAGGGCCATTTACAAGTTTGTGGTGATGCCTTTCGGGCTCACCAATGCACCCGCAGCGTTCATGGACCTCATGAACCGGGTATGTAGCCCTATGTGGGATCGATCGGTGATCGTGTTCATCGACGATATTCTTGTGTAATCGAAGTCGAAGGAAGAGCATGAGATGCATTTGCGAGAAGTTTTGGAAGTTTTGAGGCGGGAGAAGTTGTATGCTAAGCTCTCCAAGTGCGAGTTCTGGTTACGAGAGGTCCACTTTCGAGGGCATGTCGTGAACCAGAATGGTATTATGGTGGATCCGGCCAAGATTACGGTTGTGACGCGGTGGGAAGTGCCGAAGACTCTCACTGAAGTACGGAGTTTTCTTGGGTTAGCAGGGTACTTCCGGAGATCCATTCAGGATTTCTCCAAGATTGCTTTACCGATGACCCGATTGACGAAGAAATCTGCGGCTTTTAGTTGGGGTGAAGAGCAGCAGAGGGCTTTGAGGAGCTACGCAGGCGTTATGCGAGGCTCCGATGTTGACTTTGCCCGAGGGTATGTAAGATTTGATGGTGTTTGCTCTCAAGATTTGGAGGCACTATTTGTATGGCGTCAAGTGTATACACTAACCATAAAAGCCTCCAGTACTTGATGACCGGCAAAACCTCAACATGCGTCAGAGGAGGTGGCTTGACGTGGTCAAGGATTATGATGGTGAGATACTTTACCACCCCGGTAAAGCGGATGTTGTTACGGACGCACTTAGTCGACATCTGGATGGTGAGCCACTGCGGGGCTTGTGTCAACGGTTAACAGTGGTTGCACCTCTTCTCGAGTCGATAGGTAGTGCTCAGGAGGTGGCAGTTTTGGAGGAAAATGCCAAACGCGAGAGAGTTTCGGGGGAAATTCCGAATTTTGTCCGTGATAGTCATGGGTCAATTGCTCGGTCTTAATGGTCGGTTGGGTATCTCGGGGTGGGACCCCGGTATTCATGTGTTATGACTTTGACTTTCCAGTAGGCACTAGGAGGATATAGTCTTGAGCACGTACCTGGGAGGTAGACGTTAAGGTGTATCTTGATACGGTGTAACTAGGCTTCGTAGAGCGAGTGTAGGAAATACGTCAACGGTGGAAGGTTGGGTATTCCACGCGTGTTAGTACTGTAGGCCGAATAGTATCGGTTAGGGAATGATGCCCTTTGTAATAAAGAGGATATATGCGTAGAATTTTTGAGGTAAATAGTATATTTAGGTGTCGACTTTTGGGCTTGAAGCCAAACACCTTAGTGTAATTGGGGAATTGTAGCCGATTTTAAGGAAATTATGTTGATGGTAGTAGTAATCCTGAGGTGTTTGCTTGTGGTGAATGGTTATGGTGGAGTGACCTTCGTGGGTGATTTTAAATTTACTGGTTTGACGATTCTTGTAGGGTAATTTGTGGGAGTATAGTAGAACTCGTAGGAGTTAATCGACAGTTAATAGTAGGAATGATCGGATCCGAGTATCCAGTTGGGTATATTGGTAAGCAACTTGAGAATGTTTAGAGCTTGAGATTTGAATCGGGAGGTATGGAATATCTAAGGTTGGGAGACAACCGAAGTCGCTTGGCTAGGAATGATTCCAATTGGTGAAGTGTTCTATCGATCATAATTTTAGTGTCCTAGAAGGAGTTCGTTAGTAAGAAAAGTATTCGAGAAGTTTTAGAAGGGGTCTCAAGTGAACTTGGGAACCTGAGGTTGAGATGTGGGAGAACTATCTTTAGCTATGCACGGGCATAGACTTCGAGGACGAAGTCTAATCCAAGTGGGGGAGAGTTGTAAAGCCCGTATCCCGGTATGTAATTTTTTTATTAATTCTTTTCTTTTTAAGTTTGATTTAATGTGGTTTCCGTTAGCGGGGTAGTCGAATCGGACCAAAAAGTTAAATGAGTCAACCTTTGTGGGTTTTTGCAAGGAAAGGAAAGTTGAGGGGCTAATTGGGGCATCTCACCAAAGTTTGGCAAGGGATCGTCCAAGAGTCACCCCCTCCCCTTCCCCTTCCCTTCGGTTTCATGCTAGTAACCACCACAACCTTTAGTCATCCCCTCCCCCTTTCTTGTTGTGTTCGGCCAAGAAGAGAACTAGAGAGAGAGAGTGAAAGAAAGAAGCCGAGAGAGGGAGAGAGAAACCGAGAGGGTGATAGAGGTTGCTGCCGGAGACGAGGAGAGAGGAGGAAGGAGACGATCGCCGGCAGGTTTGGTCGGAAAAGAGGAGGAAGAAGGGTTCGTCGAGGTAAGTTCGTCTATTTCTCGTTTGTTGTTATCGTATGTCAAAGAAACGCCGCCAACCACCACCGCCGCCGGAGGCGGCAGGGGGTGGTGCACGGCTGTTGTCCAGCCTAGGGTAACCCATATTCAGTAGTTCATATGCTTTTCGGGTCTGTTGGGATTAAGCCACGACTTAATGGGTTAATAATCAATAGTGTCATTCCATGTGAAAATTTAGTAATCTGCCACTGTTTTGCTTAAACCGTAACTTTTTCCTCGTAACTCGGATTGGGGCGAAATCGGTGCCAAAAGTTCCCATTTTGAGTCTAGTAACTTTTCTATGTTTTGTGCAAAAACCAGTTCGGAGCGTAGCTTAGGTCAAATCGTCGTTTTGTACTGAAAGGTTCTGTTTTAGCTGCTCTGAGAGGTGTTTTTGTAAAATTCATATAGAGTGCTAGGAATATCGTTAGGACGCGTGCGATACGTCCCTGGAACCGTAAGACATTGAACTTCCTGAATGTGGAATTAGATTTTTGGTTTGATCAGTTTAGCAGGGGTAAAATGGGTCCCGAACAGACCTGCATTTTTAGTATAAAAGCTGGAATTTTTAGTTTCGTTAAACTAGTAAAAGTGTCGTGAGTTGGGACCTTCCGTTGACGTTTTTAGTGCGTAATTAGGTGGGAAAATGTGAGGAAGGTTGACGTGCTGGTGTTGCGGCTCGGGAGCGCGTCGCTTTGCTTTGAGGTGAGTTCTCTCACTGCGTAGTTAGGAATTTCATGTATATCGTTGTTTTTGTGCTATGTGTTATTACGTGTTATTACGTGTTTACGTGGACCAATTTGGTTGGGATGATTTAGCTGTGATTGTTGAAATTATATGTCGATTATTTGTGCTTGCGTACACCTCAGTGGGACTGGGGGGCTCGGTGGGACCGAGGGCTCGGTGGGACTGAGCTAGTACAATTGTATTATCTTTACTCGGTGGGACCGAGGGCTCGGTGGGACTGAACTGGTATCAATGTCTTTACTCGGTGGGACCGAGGGCTCGGTGGGACTGAGCTTGTGTGGATATATTTTTGGTGTACTCGGTGGGACCGAGGTTCGTATTTATGCATTTATCATTATGTGGTTTTATATTTGTGGTGATGGTGACGTTGCCTACTTGCGAGTAGGGGCCATATTCGTGGGGTTGCTACCTGCGTGTGTGGTAGGACTCACTAAGCGATTAGCTTACCTTTTCCCAATATGTTGTGATTTCAGGTGCGAGCGGCAGTCGGGCTTGACGGTACACACATTATGCGCGGGGTGCTGAGAGTGTTTAAAATTTCACTTTTAAACCTTTAGATTTTATTTTATGAAATTTCCGCTGCGTAAACTTTATTGACTGTTTGAGTTAACGACGTTAATTTAATTTGAATTGCGAATTATTAAATTGGGGTTAATTTATAATGAAATGCATGTTTTAAAAATTTTAAATTCCTTGTAATTTTTGGGACGTTACACTATCTTTGCTTCCAAGATGAGAGGGGGAACATAGAGTTTAAACTCATCCGTCTCAGACTTGGTTGCGGTTGCTTGGTCCTCATCCTTCTTGGAGGAATCCTTGGGCGTAGCAACCTTGTAAGGGTCGAAGTAGTCATTTGAGAGGTACTTTTTGTCCTTTTTATAAGAATAATTTAAAGGCTCATAACAAAATGGAAGTTGTATTCCTCGCTTGTGTTTGCGTTTATATTCCTCGGTTTCCTTCCTTCTCAGGTTCAAGAGGACCAGTCCATTGGATTGCATATTCCGGATACTTTTTGTCTAACCCAAAACAAGCAAAATCATACAAGGTGGGTGTATGCCATCTTCCTTTTTTCAAATAATGTGGGTTATCATATCCGATTCCCCATTCTTTGTTAAAATACGTGAACTCTTTGGGTTTGTTCAAAAAAATGGTTTGATCAGTTTGACCCCGTTTGTGGAGTTTGGTTTCTAGATCTAGAATTTTAGCCACGTACTCCTTGTGTTGAATTTGAAGAGAAGAGCATTGATAAGTAATGTCTTCTTTCTCATTCAAGCACTGATCAAACTGACGTTGAAGATCAGATAATCTGGCCCTTAAGTCTTTAGGTGCTAATGAAAGATTTTTGCATTTGTCTTTTAGATTAGCATTTTCAGACTTATATTTCTCAGTTAATTTCATTTGAACATTAAGCTTTTCAGTTATTGAACTAATTTCAAGCTTTTGTTCTGCATTCGTGGCCGTGAGGGAGTTTGCCTTTTTAGTGATGGTTTGCAATTGAAGTATGAAGTTTTGTAGGCAAGAGTCACATACCTGATTTGTTTTTGTCTTGTCTTCATCAGTAGACGATTGATATCCCATGAAAGCATCAGCACCTTCATAATCGTCCTCATCATCAGATCTCCCTAGCCAGTACTCATTTTCAGCGAACATTACCTCTCCAGCCTCTTTCTGTCTGGCCAGTGCAAGTTTGGCCTCATAATAGTGAGAGTTCTTCACTGTGGGTTGACGGCAGTCTTTAGCGAAGTGACCGAGTTTCCCGCAGTTGTAGCATTTCACAGGTTCATCTCTCTTCTTGCGATCACTTTTCTCTGTCTTCTCTTTCTTCTCAGATCTATCTTGCTCTTCTACCTTCTTCTTTCCTTCATACCGATCCTTGTAGTCGTGATGCTTATTGGAGGCAGTGGAGAAGCGTTGACTATTGGAGGACGGCTTCTTGTAGAACTTTTGTTGTTGAAAGGATTTAGTCAGAAAGGCAATAGCTTTCATTAATTCCGATGCTTCATCATCATCATCGTCACCGTCTTTCTCGTCCTCAGATTCTGACTCGAAAGAACTATGTTGTGGACTGCGTCTGGATTGGTTGCTTGAAGATTTCCCCATTTTGGAAGTCATGAGGGCAATAGGATCCGCAGATTGTTTTGGCTCATTCTTCTTCTCTCCCAAAAGCTCATTTACTTCGTCTTCATCTTGGAGAAGTGTCTCATATAGTTCATTGATGCTGATGTTCTCTATCAATTTGTTGTGTTTGACATGAGAAGCATACACTTTCCATTCAGGTAGCAAGTTGTTGAGGAACTTTAGTGCGTTCTCAGTATTGGAACGAACAATTTTATTCGTGTTCAGTTCATTGAGAAGTAGACAAAAACGTTCATAGGTCTGGGTAAGGGATTCACCGTTACGCTGCTTGAACCCATCGAACTTGGTTATCGCACTATTTATCTTCAGCTGATTTCCTACAACACTCCCTCGCATCATTTTGGCTACTTGGTCCCACATGCCCTTAGCCGTGTCTTTGTAACTGTCTATGGCAGTGTAGATAGAATTAGGAAGGGCTTGTATAAGATATCTGTTTGCATGTTTTTCTCCTTCAGTCATGCCTCTTTCAAATTATGTCATCTCAGCAAGAGTCTTCGCCTCACTTCGAGCTTCTGCAGTTGCAGTTGCAGGTATGTCCTTCATTGGCTTGTCAATTGGTCCATGTTCCAGGGCTCTCTTGATATACTCATAGTTGTCCTTGAACTCTATGAAGATCATGAACCTGTCTCGCCATTGGCTGTACTCGTTCGGGTAGAGACATGGTGGTTTGGTGTCCGTGCCAATTGCGAGAGCATCACGAGAAGTAGACATCTTCGGTTGCAACGGAGTGATCGTCAGACGTGTAAATTGATTCAAAGTGTAAAACCTAACGCAAGGCACTAAGAGTGGAGTCCTAACGCAGGTTCTATGAGTGGTCAGACACTAACTTAGCTTACTAGAAAGAAATCCAACTAAGTGATCTGATCTGGAAGTGTCCGGACCAGAATTATGAAAAACAGTTCAAAATTGCAGAGTTGTCCGGATAGGTAAGAGAGTCCGGATAACTTGAGTTGTCCAGATAACCAAGGTTACCGGATGGACTAAAGATACCGGATAGAATCAACAGGATAAACAAAGTTTACCGGATGCAATAGAGTCCGGAAAGTATGAGTTTTCCGGGTACTTTGAAGTTTCCGGAAACTGTGATGTGTCCGGATACTACAAAGATTCCGGGTAAAACGAGGATTTCCGGATAAAATGAATTCCGGATACTTTGAATTATCCGGACCAAAATTACCCGGAAAGTTGAGATTAAAGAGAACTTACCCGGATGACTGACTTACCCGGATGATTGACTTGTTCGGAAGAATTGAACTAGTCCGGATGGAACCACAAACGTCCGGACACCTTGATCTGTCCGGAAAACGCGGCTGTTTTATCCGGACACCGCGACTGTTTTGCTAAAATCGATCGAAAACTCAACTGGGGTTACTCTAATGTGTTCCTGAAAGGTTAGAAACAATACCAAGCACAAAACAACACTAATCCAATCGAATTTGGAGCAACAAGAACACGTTTTGATGATAAAAATTCGATTTTTGATTAAGAACACTATCAAAAACTTTTGAACTTTTTTTGCTAAATTGACCAACCAAACGAACGAATTAGGGTGTGAAAATTTGCAGAATTACTTATAATTATGATGCTAACACAACCCAACAAGCAAAATGGAACAATTTACGCAGAATCACAGATTTCAAAAATCAAGAAAAGTCAGACGTGGAAAAGTCAAACTAACCAAAAATCAATGAATTAGACTTTGAATCGAATCCGTCTGTCCGCTCTGATACCAATTGTAGAATTCAGATCCGTGCAACGATTATGTTTGTGAATAAGCAAATAAGAACAGTTGATATGATTCACAAAGGCTGCCCACTTAGCTATTGAATTAGAGAGAATTACAGTGTAAAGCAGAAAAGCTAAATGAGACAACTAGCTAATTTTCTAAGCTAATTACACTTTAAATATGCTGGGCCCGTGGTAACAAGCCCACGGCCCGTTCACTATGGACTAACTTTAAACAATTACAATTCAAACCCTTGAACTTAAAATCAACATAAATTCTACCCTAACAGTTATTGACCGACTACGACTGTAAGATCGAATATCATCCGGGTAAGGCAAATGTAGTGGCGGACGCTTTGAGTCGTAAGGAAAGAAGGGAGATACCCAGCATTGTGGCTATGAGAGCCGAGGTGACATTTAATTTATTAGCAGAGATAAAGAAATGTCAAGTTGAAGCGCTCGAAACTGAAAATCTCAAGAAGGAAGGAATGGTAGGACAAGTGTCCTCGCTAGTGGAAGATAGTCGAGGGGTGAAGTGTCTTAGTGGGAGGATCTAGGTTCCGAAATTCAGAGAGCTCAGAAAGCTGATACTAGAGGAAGCTCACAAATCGAAGTACACGATTCACCCCGGGACTAACAAGATGTACGGAGACCTACGTCGTGACTATTGGTGGCCTGGAATGAAAAAGGATATAGCTCATCTCGTAGAGACTTGTATGAAGTGTTCGCGCGTAAAGATTGAACATCAAAGACCGTACGGGAAGCTCCAGTCGTTAGAGATACCGATGTGGAAGTGGGACCAGATCACGATGGACTTCGTGACCCATTTGCCTAGAACTCCAAAGGGTTATGACGCCATTTGGGTGGTCGTGGATTGACTCACGAAGTCGGCACACTTCTTACCTATACGAGAGTGTTACTCATTGGAACAGTTAGCAAAGTTGTACATCGATGAGATCGTAACCCGCCATGGATGAAAGGAGAATTAAACAGATGGGTAGATTAAATTTCTATGCGTTCTTCATATTCTAATAGCTGGGTTTTGAGAGTTTTAAATCTTTGCTAACCATTTCGATGGGAAGAGCACGGATTAAGAAGGTTAAAGGGATAAATGGAATTTAAGTTGAGTTTAATGTTAGTTGTTATGGGTAAATGTTTGATGAAGAGTTAGTTTAGCATTTGAACCAACTGAACTAGAGTATTTTGCCCCGGTTCTAAGACCTGCGTATGAATAGTGAGAAAGAAACTAGGTTTGCGCAAAGTCCAGTTTGCGCCATAGGCGCTGGCGCAAATCTCTGGGTGGCGCAAATCTTTAGGTGGCGCAAACCTTGGTTGTTCCAGTGTTGGGCCGATCTGATAGTTGGGCCGCATGGTTGATTTGGGCTTAGGTTTGGTTTGGGTTAAAACATTTAAGGCCTAGTAGGAAGAGGATAATCTTAATTATTTATTTAAGTTAGGGTTAAGAGGAGAACGTAGAATCAGATATTGAGTTAAACCTAATAAATTTATAAATTAATTATTAGGTGAACGGTCGGTGCAAGACTCCAAGTTAAGGAAAGAATTTGCTATCAGGTGAGTTCTCTCACTCCTTTTACAACGTACTATATTTTACTGAACATGGTTCCTTTATTGAGCATGAACTGACTTATAAAAATATGCATGTTTTCCACGCATTGCGTAATTCGCAAATGAAATGATGTTTAAGGTTTCACGTGTATGGTTTTTAAATGTATATGCATGCTATGTGGAGTCGGTTGCACGGTGGGGTCAGGGTACCTTGGGATCTCTGATCCCTTGGGCATATGGAGGTTAGCTTGTTGGTTGGAATTCGTTTTCTCCTACATGAAGGAACGGGGAGTCCATTTGGATTCCGGCGTAGACGAGAGGGTGTCCGTTAGGCCCCGATCGGATTAGCTTATGCGATCCCTGAACCCCGTGTTTAACCTTGGATGATGTTATGAGAAAGATGTGAAAGTATTTTCTTTATGAAATGAACTTTATACTGTGATAAATGTTTATGGAGGGAATTCACTAGACCTTTTGGTCTTACCCTCGCTTTTCAAAAACTAAACCATTTTCAGGTAAGCGTACAGTGGGAAATTCTAGTAAGAATTAGATGGAGACAAGAAAGATGTGGAGCTCATAGCGACTCCAAGATTTTGAATGATGACTATAGATAGAATCTCGGCTGTGGACGTAGAGTCTTCCGCTGTCAATTTTATTTAGATCACTTTATTGATGATGTAAAGACAAGATATTTCTGTAATGTGAATGCTTATTTTCTAGATGGGTGCATGTTATGTTTTTGGGATGTTACAGGTGTATTGTCTTTGTAGACAATTCCTTTGTTTAATCAAAAGTGTTATTATTCATATGTAGAAAATACACTTCTTCGTATTTCCGACTTATACTTATCAAAAGTTTATCAAATACAAATCATTACTAATATTTACAGGTATGAAGAAAGATGCCAAAAGCCATGACAAGAAAGTCAAAAAGGTGCCAAAAGCCATGACAAGAAAGTCAAAAAGGTGGTACTCTAATTTCAAAAGGAAAAGCATAAAAGACAAAAGGTGGTGCTATCATTTTCAAAAAGATGTCGCCATACTTTCAAAGGACAATAATATAGCAAAAGGCCAAACAACAAAGTGACATCAAATAATTTGTGATAAACGTATCGACATCAAATGACCGTAGACTTTGTAAAATTTTCCAAAGTATATTTAAAGATTGTTTTAAATTTAAGAAAATATATTCTTTTAATACAAACTGGATGTCAGTGTTGGTCAGCCTTTTTATGTCAGTGTTGGTCAGCCTAGTCGGTTGGAGTAGCGTAAGTGGCGCAAGAGGTAAGTCGTCCAGCCGTACCACGACTATCCATGGGTGGTCCCTCCGAAGGTGGTCCCTCTGATTATTCAAGAAGTATTTAAAGAAGGTATTATTCTATAATCTTAAAACAACCCTTTAATTAGACTTTGCTAAATATATAAAGTTATGAATTTATCTATGAATTTATTCACTAAAAAACATTCTTCTGAAAATGATAACACAGAAGAGAATGATCTCAATATGAACTCTTCAAAAATTCATATTTCAAATATTGAGCAAAGCCTAACAAATTGGACAATTCCCAAACAAGATGTTAAAACAGTTTATAAAATAGGAACTTTTGATTACTTTCAAGGATATTCAAACAAAGCTACAGAACAAACTGTATCAATAAATAATGATTATAGTAATCTTACCCTCTTATCCAAATCATCCATAATACAACATAGACAAAAATACAAATTTTTACATGTTGGATTAGTTCAAGTTGCTATCAAACCTTTATTTAGATTAGGAATAGATGCCCCAGTAATAGATTTTATTACTATTAATCAAGAACAAAGAAATTATTTTTCAAGAACAAATATATTTCAATCGATCCCGAGTCGGTCTCAGAATGGTATCAGAGCCAGAAGCGGTGGGAATTGGTAGACTTTGTAAAATTTTCCAAAGTATATTTAAAGATTGTTTTAAATTTAAGAAAATATATTCTTTTAATACAAACTGGATGTCAGTGTTGGTCAGCCTTTTTATGTCGGTGTTGGTCAGCCTAGTCGGTTGGAGTAGCGTAAGTGGCGCAAGAGGTAAGTCGTCCAGCCGTACCACGACTATCCATGGGTGGTTCCTCCGAATGTGGTCCCTCTGATTATTCAAGAAGTATTTAAAGAAGGTATTATTCTATAATCTTAAAACAACCCTTTAATTAGACTTTGCTAAATATATAAAGTTATGAATTTATCTATGAATTTATTCACTAAAAAACATTCTTCTGAAAATGATAACACAGAAGAGAATGATCTCAATATGAACTCTTCAGAAATTCATATTTCAAATATTGAGCAAAGCTTAACAAATTGGACAATTCCCAAACAAGATGTTAAAACAGTTTATAAAATAAGAACTTTTGATTACTTTCAAGGATATTCAATCAAAGCTACAGAACAAACTGTATCAATAAATAAAGATTATAGTAATCTTACCCTCTTATCCAAATCATCCATAATACAACATAGACAAAAATACAAATTTTTACATGTTGGATTAGTTCAAGTTGCTATCAAACCTTTATTTAGTTTAGGAATTGATGCCCCATTAATAGATTTTATTACTATTCATCAAGAACAAAGAAATTATTTTTCAAGAACAAATATATTTCAATCGATCCTGAGTCGGTCTCAGAATGGTATCAGAGCCAGAAGCGGTGGGAATTGGTAGACTTTGTAAAATTTTCCAAAGTATATTTAAAGATTGTTTTAAATTTAAGAAAATATATTCTTTTAATACAAACTGGATGTCAGTGTTGGTCAACCTTTTTATGTCGGTGTTGGTCAGCCTAGTCGGTTAGAGTAGCATAAGTGGCGCAAGAGGTAAGCCGTCCAGCCGTACCACGACTATCCATGGGTGGTCCCTCCGAAGGTAGTCCCTCTGATTATTCAAGAAGTATTTAAAGAAGGTATTATTCTATAATCATAAAACAACCCTTTAATTAGACTTTGCTAAATATATAAAGTTATGAATTTATCTATGAATTTATTCACTAAAAAACATTCTTCTGAAAATGATAACACAGAAGAGAATGATCTCAATATGAACTCTTCAAAAAATCATATTTCAAATATTGAGCAAAGCTTAACAAATTGGACAATTCCCAAACAAGATGTTAAAACAGTTTATAAAATAGGAACTTTTGATTTACTTTCAAGGATATTCAATCAAAGCTACAGAACAAACTGTATCAATAAATAAAGATTATAGTAATCTTACCCTCTTATCCAAATCATCCATAATACAACATAAACAAAAATACAAATTTTTACATGTTGGATTAGTTCAAGTTGCTATCAAACCTTTATTTTGTTTCTGTACCAAAAGGAAAGGTGATCTGAAAAGAGTTCCTGAGAAGAGTTCCTTTTGTTAAATCTCCATAACCTTTAATCAAAAGGAAAGGTGATCTGAAAAGAGTTCCTGAGAAGATTGAATTGAATTATGTTTCTGTACCAAAAGCATAGAGTTTTTGTAATAAATGTACATGTACTTTGAAAAATAGCAATAACAGTGAAAATACTTATGGTACAGATTTGTTGTTACTTGCAAAGAAAAATCTGACTTGTGTTCAATGTGGAAATGATTCTTTTCAATATTCTCAGAAATGTCCAATCACAATAACATCTGTTTCATTCTTAAGAAAAGATATTCAGAATACAGAAAAGAAGAATGTTTATGTTCCTCAAACTCAGAGAAAAGAAAAGATAAAAGAAGTGAATCCTCAAATTAAAATCAAAAGAAAGAATGAGAAAGAGCTTAATATGAAAGAAAAGAAAGTTGAAAATAATGCAACATCCAAATTTACAACTTTCAAGAAGAAATTGAACAAATTTGTGAACAGAAAATGTTCTGACTTCATAAAAGTTCAAGGCAAATGGTGTTTAAAGAAAGATTTTGAATGGAAAGTAAAAGGTACTTTTGTTAAATCAAATGACAAAGCTAACAAAGAAGGACCCATTCCAAAATGGGTACCTAAAACTAACTGATTGTTTTTGCAGGGCTGTCATGTGTGGTTTTTAGATTCAGGAGCTTCAAGACACATGACAGGTCAGAAGTCTTTTCTATCAAATTTCACAGAAAAGGCTGGAGGAGCAGTAAACTTTGGAAATAACAGCAAATGTCAAGTTAAAGGTTATGGAGATTTAACAAAAGGAGATCTGACAATTCAAAAAGTTTTCTATGTTGAAGGATTACAATATAATCTTTTCAGCATAAGTCAGTTTTTAGACAGTCTTTGTCAAATCAAGTTCAAAATAACAGGTTGCATGATTTTAACTGAGAATGATCTTAAAGTCTTCTGGGCCAAAAGACACATGGATTTATTTATGGTTAACTTTTCAAAATTACAAACATTAAATCATGTTTGTCTTTTATCAAACTCAACTGCAAATGAATGCTGGCTGTGGCACAGAAGATGTTCTCATTTAAACTTCAAAGATCTTAATAATCTTGTTGCAAAACATCTGGTTAAAGGTTTACCAAAGATCAAATTTGAAAAATAATCATTATGCTCAGCTTGTGAAATGGGCAAGATGAAAAAGAGTTCTCACAAATTAAAAATGGACTCATCTTGCAAAGCACCATTAGAAATGATTCATACTGATCTTTGTGGTCCTATTTCAGTTCAGTCTATGGGAGGAAAGAAATATATGCTTGTAATTGTTGATGAATATTCCAGATACACATGGGTAGAGTTCTTAAGAGCTAAGTCAGAAGCTGCTACTACATTGATAAACTTTATCAAAAGGATTCAAGTTTTCTTACAACTTCTAGTTCAGAAAATCAGAAGTGATAATGGAACAGAGTTCAGAAATGAGACTCTTCAGAATTTTTTAGAAAGTTCTGGGATTTCTCACAATTTCTCTGCTGTCAGAACTCCTCAACAAAATGGTGTTGTTGAAAGGAAAAACAGAACTCTAGTGGAAGCTGCAAGAACCATGTTGGCTTATTCAAATCTTCCAACTTTCTTATGGGCTGAAGCAATTGCAACTGCTTGCTTTACACAGAACAGAACTTTAATCAATAAAAGATTAAATAAGACTGCTTATGAACTGATAAATAAAAGAAAACCTTTAATCAAATTCTTTCATGTTTTTGGTTGCAGATGCTATGTTCTTAAAGACAGAGAAAATCTTGCCAAATTTGATAAAAAGGCAGATGAAGGATACTTTGTTGGTTATTCATTAACTTCCAAAGCATTCAAAATCTACAATAGAAGAACCAAGAGGATGATGGAAAGCATTAATGTCACATTTGATGAAGCCAGAATGAAGACTTCTGAACAAAACAGTTCAGAACTCATGAAGAACAAGACAAAAATGACTTCTGATACAAATTCTAATCCTATTTGTTCAGAACTCTATTTACTGTTTAAATATGCTTTTCTAGAACTAATTTCTGATTCTTATGCAGAATATGAAAACCCAAAGATGGTAAAAGAGATGAAAAATAGAACTCCAGAAATAGTTCAATCAACTGTAATTTCTGATAAAGGTCCATCTGAGGAATGTCCAAATTTGATAAATACAAGTAGTGAAAATTCTGAACCTTGTACACAGAATTCTGATCCTTGTATTCAGAACTCTGAACAAGTCACTCAGAATTCTGACTTCACTGCTCAGAATCCAAACTTGGATACAACTTCTACACATATATCAGAACAAGAGGACAGCTCAGAATTACAAGCAATCATTGATGAGAATTATACAAACTGTTGGTCCCGAAGGCCTATACAAGTTTGTAGAAGGGGGGGTTGAATACAAACACACAGATTTTACTTTTCTAAATTGTTTATTGATAAATCATTAACAATTTACAGCTTGTTGCGGAAACAAGATTAAGGATAAACCTAAATCTAAACAAGTTGGAACACTAAGGTTTCTTGCACTAAGAGAGATAAGGAAATTACTAATAATAACCTATCTGAGATAAGAGATTTGAACTTGTCCAGAGTTAGCAAGTTACTTCAAAAGAAGTGAGTTCATCTCTTTATATACTGCATGCATTTAATGCAAGTCAGTATATACTTTACACGTGTCATCAGCTGGTTGGTTGCATGTCATTGACTTTTGATGACAACCTTAGTAGCCGTAAGGATGAACAGTGTAGTATCAGAGTGGTTGTACGATTTTAGATTTTCGGAGGTTCTTTTCTGACATTTCGTACGGAGTCGTGCAAGGGAGGTTAAGACAAAAGTACTTTGTATGGAGGACTTCATGATCAGCTTTCGTTGATTCAGCGATTATCATTTTCTATTCAGCGAATGATAAAGTTCAGCGATAGCTGAAGTCTTGTACTTGATACTTCACGTTGAGTGGACAAATCTGAGTCTTCGCTGATCCGCATCAGTTCATTAGGAGACTTGTCGCTGGTTCTTGAGCTTGATCTTCGACTTCAGCGTAGAACCTTTGTTGACGTGAAACTTGTCTTCAGGGATCATAAGTAAACAACTAACTTATCAGCGATCATCATAATGACTGAACAGACTCAGAGCATTAATGGTGAACAGTGTTCGCTGAATGTTTAATTTAAAGAGCGAGAGTTCCTATCAGCGGTACTGTAAGATCTTAGTACTTATCAGCGATTGTGAAACTCTGATACATATTGTTTACTTACAATTTTCACTAAGTATATAAGAGAGGGTCATTATCAAATCACTGAGGGTTTGGATCAACAATCTCCCCTTATTTGATTATGACATAGCAACAAAGAAAATTGCTATTTAATGAAAACATAAGGATAAAAAGAACTCATAAAATATTTGTCCCTTTTACTGTTTTCTGGGATCTTTTCAGTACTGATGGAGTAAAGTACATTCGCTGAAATCTTTCTTTAAAACTTTGAATCAGGTTACAATGAAGAACAGAAAGATTACAAGTACAAGCAAAATAATTTACAGATACAGAAGGATAACTGATACAATAGAGAAAAAGGAGATCATATCAGTTTTCAAAAGGTTCTTCCTTAATGAGAAGTTCATCAAGGGTCGTGTTTTCAGTGGGGATCATCCAGTCAGGAACCGTTACGCCTTGTTTTCTTTTGTTCAGCGCTTCTTCAAAGATCAAGGGTTTTAGGTGTCGTGCCTGAATGTCTTTTCTGAAGTAACACCAGTAGATGAGATCCTTGAGTTGTTCGATTGGAGTGATTGGAAGCTCAGCGATCCGTTGAAAACATTTACGTCCGTCGTAGTCGAGAAAGAATATTCCATAAGGATTACTGATGACTTTACCAGGGACGAAAAGTTCACATGGTGGCAAAGAAATGTCAAGGGCAGATAGATCAGGGTCAGGACCAAGCACTTCAGCGCGAGAGAAACCGATTCTAGTTTCATTTCGTATGACAGACCTGAGTTTGAATCTTGACGTTTCTTCTTTGGAGAGGCCCTTTTTCTTTTCAGCTTAAGATCAGGAAGAGGGGGAATGTCCACACAAGAAGATATCAAGTCGATCTGTCTATTTATCAGCTTTTCGAAATGATCCTTGTACTTAGATTGTGACAAATGGATAGCTAACCTCTTCTCCAGCCATTCAGAGAGACCATACCTTTTTACACTGTCAGCGCGAAAGGCTTCAGATTGGCCATCTTCTCTGAAAAGTTTGATGTCAACAATAGGTACTCCGATAGAGGTTCTTCCAGAGATGAATACCTTGTTGATCTTCGCTGGACGATATCTGAAGTGAATTTTCTCTTTACACCAGATCAGGGTGGTCTGAGAAACTTCAGTTTTCTTTTCCACGATCTTATGGGCTTCTTCCCAAAGCTTTCGTTGGATTTGAATGGGAAAACGTTTCAGCTTGGGGTCTTTGACAGATTCTTGAGTAAGCTTGATGGCGTATTCTCTGTCTTTTTCTTCAGCTTCCTTTCTTTCAGCGATTAGGCGTTCAGCTCTGAGGTGTTCCTTGTATTCAGCTTTTGAGATTCTGAACTTAGGAGGAACTGAAGGAAGTTGATCACGCCTCAGAATGATTTGATGATCCTCGAATCGCTTTATTATTTCCTCTCTTCTCTTTTGATCCTCTTCACTCGGCTTTTGAGGAGCTGAGGAAGGTCTGTTTCTGTGCGAGAGAGGTTGTTCTTCTGGTTCATCAGTCTCAGAGAACAAATCTAAGACTGGGATTATTTCATCAGCAGCAGCTGGCTTTATTTGTGAAGTCGCAGTAGCAGAACCTTCAGCGACATCCTCAAACAGGGGAGAGGACTAGCTGAAACACAGCGATCTTACAAATAAGAACATGGGTAGAAGAACTTGGGTAAAAAGAGAAAGAGAAATATGTTCAGGTGCAGGCTAGGGTAGTAGAACTTATAGAGGAGGGATGGAGTGAGATATGATTAGTGTACCTGACAAACCGGCTTTTCAAGCAAGATCGTCAGATTGTCATCTTCAGCGACGCTTTTGCCTTTGCCTTTCTCAGCTCCAGAGGCTGAGGGCTTTGTCTTTGTCCGCTCCCCTGTTGGTTCATTTATTGAAATCCGCTTAAGAGTTTTAATCCTTGGGGCAGGTTTGACGATAAAGAAGTCATCATCTTCTCTCCCCTGATAGATTCATCATGGGAAAGGTCTTCAGCGCTCTTTTCAAGATCCTCAGCGCTCTTCTCCTCGGTATGTTCAGCGCTCTTCTCCCCCTCTTTCTCATGATGACTGGGGGAGGAATGGGTAGACTCTTCAGCTGTGGGAGGCTCTCTGTCTTCTTGGCCAGAGATACCCACACAGCTTTCAATCTTTGCTAATCTGACTTCTAGGCCAGTTATAACAGGATTGATCTTTTCCAGCTCTTTGCGATCTGTCGCTGTGAAAGTTTCCAATGCAGGGGCAGGGGTCGGTTCAGGAGCTGGAGTATTTGCCTTATTGAGTAGCTGCTGGATCATCATTTTCATATCACCAACGTCGGTCTTTACAGAGCCTAAGTCAGTCTTTACAGCTGACATATCACCCTCTAAGGCTCCAACCGATGTCTTCAGCGTTGTGACTTCGCCAGACATGGAGGAAACGGAGTTTTTGAGTGAGGTGTAGTCAGTGTAGATGTCAGCGAGCACTTTGGCGAAATCGCTGAGAGTCTTATCAACAATCTTGATGTCGTCTGTGGAAGCTTTCTTTTCCACCACCGTTATCAGCTTTGTCAAATTCTCTCCAGCGTTTGTTACAGCTGAAGAGTTGTTGGAAAGAGTAGTGGTGAGATCTGTCAGCTTGGTTTCCACGGACTTCAGAGAGGCGTTGATGTCTCCCAAATTAGGACCTGTAACAGATAAGTACTTGTGAACAAAGGAAAGCTCAGAAGTTTCAGGTTTAGTTACAGTGTATAGGATTTTATTTGTACCTGCAGGAGGATTGATGAACTCGTCAAAGTTGCAAGTTCCTGAAAAATGTTCCATATCCTCTTCGAAAGTACGGTGAGGTATGGTGATCTCTGCAGGTCCTTTCTTCATCATTCTTTGAGAAGCTTCAGCTGTGGGTTCTGGAATGATGGCATCTCCAGTGATCTTTGGAGGAGTGTCCAAGTGAGTGGAGGGAGAAGCGAAGGATAAGAATGGGGTTCGGGTTCTGAGTTCAGCGTTGGAATCGCTGAGAATCACTTCATCAGTCTTTTGAGAGACTGAGGGAGGTTGGGTAGGTTCCAAGTTTCTAACCTCAGCGTTTAGAGACGCTGAAGTCTGGATTGGAGGGATGGCTTGCACGGGTGTGGCAGAGCATACCACAGAACTTTCCTTCAGCTCTTCAGAATGAGTTGAGGAGTCTTCAGCATGGGATTGCTGGGGCTGCTCCTTGGTTTTCTTGATCCTTTTGGAACCAAGTTGGGTTGTAGAGTGTTTCCTTTTCTTAGAAGGAGAGGATTGTGTGGCCGGGGAATCAGCGATGGGTATTGTCGCTGAAGGAGCCACAGAAGTCGAAGAATTAGGGTTAAGAAGATAGAGAAGGGTAGATAGACGTACCTCATTGTCGACAGGTTTGAAATCGAGCACCTTAGGGCCAACCTGAGAAAGTTTCAGGTCACCCTCTTGAGGATAGCTGTCCTTCAGGCCATATTGGAAGATGGCGCTGATGAATCGGGGGTAGGGAACCCATGCAGGTCTGTCAGCAGCAGAATCTACTCTTTGTACTAGGTCATCATAAATGATAAATGCCCAGTCAATATGTACACCTTTCAGCAGTGCGTATCCCATAGCCTGCTGAGGTTGAGCGGCTTGATCAGAGGAGCTGGTCTTCGCTGTCATGCAGCTGATCAGGTGTGCGAAGATGAAATTCATCTCGCTGGGCATTTTGGACTTCTTTATCAGCGTCAGCATCTTCTCGGGCTTCTTATCCCTTCCAGTTTCCCAGATGTAACCCATTGCGTTGAGGAAAGCAATGATTTCTTCTCTGTCAGCATGCTTCTTATGGTCAGGGAATGGAACAAACGGTTTTTCTTTGGTAGCATTGGGAAAGTTCAGGGCTTTTCGAATGATTGTGGGGGTTATCTTTATTGTGCCATACTCAGTATCGCTGAGTATGCAATCAATAGTTTTGGAGGGATCTTTGGCTGATGGTTGCTGAGAGTGTCTGGCAGAGTACCAGAACTGGGATAGTAGCAGCTGACTTGCAGGAGGTGTGATGGTCAGGGCTGTTGAAATGCAGCAGGTTTTTAGGAAATTCACAGCATCATCCAGATGTGTGACTTGCTTTCGAGGAGGAAACTCGAGAAGCGCAGAGAGGTTGTTGACCTTGGTCCAATCTAGTTGATCCATCTTGAACTTAACCTGAGGGGCTTTGATGATTTCCACTTCCTCAGAGTCAGCGGAGATGTTCTCAGCGGTAACATTGATCTTTGAAGTTGCCATTTCTCTGTATTATCAGTTCAACCAAAGATGTTAACAAATAAGAATTGTCTTGATATGGAAAGAATTTCCATTAAGATGGTTCGAATTTTGTCCATTTCATTCAGACATAAATGTCTTAATGAATATTAGGGTTTTTCATGATTTGAAACGAAATGTAAAACCCATAAAGTCTTGTATTCCAGTTTCTAAAAAAAATCTGGATACGAATGAAGAACAAGTTTAAGATTAAGATTTAAAACTTGAAGAACAACCATGAAATGGTTGTGTTCATAAAACCATGAAAGAAATGATTTTATTTTTAAGAAGTTCTTTTGTTTGATCTTGTTTAAAACAATGATAAGATCAGAAACAAGTTAAGCATTTGGTAATAAATAAGAACATATTAACCTTGATGTTTGATGAAGAAGATGATGAACAATTCTTTGAAGATTTGAGAGCACAAATGCTACAGTAATTCTTTTCTTGCGGAGGAAGATTTGATCGCGTAAAAGATAAAATATAAACCAAGAGTTGTTTATATAGAGATTTTAGAGAGAGAAAACCTTGAGCGGGAAAAGGTTTTCATCATGACACGGACACGTGTTTGCATTTGATTGGAAGTTTGAACGAAACGTGCAAACGTGTGTCAGAAAGAAATCGTGCCTGGTGTTATCCGTTGCAATGACGTCACAACTGTCCTTTCATATTCTTGGTTTTCTCTGAGGTTTTGAAAAACTCAGGGACTCTTTGAAAACATGAAGCACTGAATAGAAATATCAGTGAAGGTTTTAAGAAATTTCAAAAGGTCGCTGTTAAGGAAGAGATATTCAGCGATGCATTTGTTTTGAAATCTTGCATTTTCATGCGTTTGTCAGAGAGAGTAAACATACCTTGATATTAGCGAATCAAGTTTATTCAGAGAGAGAATGATAGAATGGGTTATACAAGTTGATTTTATCCTATCGCTGATCAATGTGAACCGCTGAAGGTTTTATCCTTCAAAGTTCAGCATTCCAAGCTCGCTGATGAGAAAGTTGAATCTTGTCTCATCAAGAGGTTTGGTAAATAGATCAGCTAACTGATAATCAGTTGGAATAAAATGAAGTTCTATATCACCATTCATCACATGATCTCTGATAAAATGATATCTGATTTCGATGTGTTTTGTCTTTGAGTGTAGCACTGGGTTGTTGGCTATAGCGATGGCACTTGTGCTGTCGCAATAGATTGGAATTTTGGAGAGCTGAAGATCATAGTCTAGTAGTTGATTTCTCATCCACAAGACTTGAGAACAACAGCTTCCAGCGGCTACATATTCAGCTTCAGCTGTGGAAGTGGACACTGAGTTTTGCTTCTTACTTGTCCAACTTACCAGCTTTCCACCCAGGAGCTGACATCCTCCTGTGGTGCTTTTCCTATCCATTTTGCAACCTGCAAAATCACTGTCTGAATAGGCGGTTAGATCGAATCCTGAGTCTTTGGGATACCAAAGGCCTAGATTCGATGTACCCTTAAGATATCGAAATATTCGCTTTACAGCTTTCATATGAGATATCTTAGGTTCAGCTTGATATCGTGCACACAAGCATGTTGCAAACATAATATCGGGTCGGCTAGCTGTAAGATACAATAGTGAGCCGATCATCCCACGGTACAACGTAACATTGACAGGAACACCCTTTGTGTCCTTATCAAGTGTCAGCGGTGGTGCCATAGGGGTTTTCATAGCTGAACTTTCAGTTAAGTCGAATTTCTTCAGCATATCTTTAACATATTTTCCCTGATTAATGAAAGTTCCTTTTTCAGTTTGCTTAATCTGAAGACCAAGGAAATATGTTAGTTCACCCATCATGCTCATTTTATACTCATCTTTCATTCTATCAGCGAAACGAGTACAAAGCTCAGGGTTAGTAGAACCAAATATAATGTCATCAACATATATTTGAACTAGAATGATATGACCTTTCACTTTTCTAAAAAATAGAGTTTTGTCAATCTTACCTCGCTCAAATTTTTCAATATGGAGATAAGTGGAAAGAGTGTCATACCATGCACGTGGAGCTTGCTTTAAGCCATAAAGTGCCTTGTCCAGTTTATAAACATAACCTGGACGCTTAGGATCTGAGAATCCTGGAGGTTGTTCCACATAAACTTCTTCATTCAGCTTTCCATTCAGAAACGCTGACTTAACATCCATCTGATGTACAGTGAAGTTTTTGTGTACAGCATATGCTAAGAAAAGACGAATAGATTCAAGTCTTGCTACTGGAGCAAATGTTTCGTCATACTCTATGCCTTCCTCTTGTCTGTATCCCTGAGCAACAAGACGAGCTTTGTTGCGAGTTACAGTACCATGTTCGTCCAACTTGTTTCGATAGACCCAATTAGTGCCTATCAACGTTTTGTCAGTTGGTCTACGAACGAGTTTCCAAACTTTGTTTCTTTTGAATTCAGTCAGCTCTTCTTGCATAGCGCTGACCCAGTTTGGATCTCTGAGGGCATCATCTATTTTCTTTGGTTCAATTAGAGAAATAAAGTTAACAAATAAACAAATATTACCTGCACTTCTACGAGTCTGAATACCAGCGTTTGGATCACCAAGAATTTGATCGATTGGGTGATTTACAGTCCATCGCTGAGCCGGAGCATACGTCGCTGACTCAGTCTGAACTGGAGAAACTGAAGATGAGGCTTCAGCTACTTCTGGATTATCAGCTAAGAGATGAATGTTTGCATTTGTCACTTCATTCACTGATTGCTGAGAAATAGATGGAATGTCTGAGACATTTGGATTAACTGCAGGTATAGTGTTTATAGGAACAGCTGAGACCCATGATGTTTCAGCTTCACTATTCTGCATGTTTGGAATGATAGTGGGACTATCATCTTCTACTGGATGAGCATGAGGAGTGGGAATATCTTCTGAATCACCAAGATGAGAAAACATCCATTGATTCAGTTCTTCTGTATCAGCGTTCGGTTTAGAGTTCGCTGAACGGGATTCGTCAAACGTGACGTGAATAGTTTCTTCTACAGTTTGTCTTCTTCGATTGAAGACTCTGAAGGCTTTGGAAACTGAGGAGTATCCAAGAAAGATTCCATCATCAGCCTTAGGATCAAACTTTCCAAGGGCATCTCTGTTGTTCAGTATGAAACACTGACATCCAAAGATGTGAAGAAAGCTGATTGAAGGCTTTCTCCCATGAAAGAGTTCATAGGCTGTCTTTTTGAATCTTTTAACTATCAGCGACCTGTTTTGCGTAAAACAAGTAGTGTTGACAGCTTCTGCCCAAAACTGAGTAGGCAGGTGAGAATCGCTGAGCATTGAACGTGCGGCTTCAATAAGTGTTCTATTTCTTCTTTCAGCGACTCCATTTTGTTGCGGTGTTCTCACTGACGAAAAGTTGTGAGAAATACCCTTACTCTCAAGGAAGGAATCAAGAGAACTGTTTTTGAATTCAGTTCCATGATCACTCCTTATTGAGCGAACAGTCATATTGTTTAGAGTTTCCATCTTCCGAACAAAGGTGATGAGTTCTTCAGGGGTGTCATTCTTAGAACGGAGAAACATTACCCAAGTGAAGCGAGAGAATTCATCAACTATGACCAGCGTATATTTCTTTCCAGCGATGGATTGTTTGTTAACAGGGCCAAACAAATCCATATGGAGTAGTTGTAGAGGAGATGACACTGAGGAGACTTGCTTTGACTTGAAGCTTGCCTTGGTCTGCTTCCCTTTTTCACACGCTGAACATAAAGACTCTTTGGCGTATGAATGCTGAGGTAGACCAGTGACTAACTCTTTGGAGGAAAGAGTATTCAGTGTTTTGAAATTTAGATGCGAGAGCCTCTTGTGCCATAGCCAGTTAACATCAGAAGATGCCTTTGAGAAGAAACAGGAGTTCTCAGTGGTTGTTGAGTCCATGTTTATTACATAAACATTTTCCAAACGAAAACCGCTGAGAGCTATCTTCTCCTTTTTGTTAGAGACAAAGCAGGATTCCTTAGTAAAAATTACTTTGTTATCCATGTCGCAAAGCTGACTGATGCTTAGAAGATTATGCTTCAGCCCTTCAACATATGCGACTCTTCTGAAGGAGGTTGTACCATTTGAAAGTACACCATACCCTCGGGTGTGTCCTTTTCCATTATCACCGAAAGTCACAGAGGGACCCTTCTCTTCCTTGTATTCAGCGAGCAGGTTTTTCTTTCCAGTCATGTGTCTAGAGCATCCGCTATCGAGATACCAGATACCCTTCTTAACCTGCATTTACAAATGAAGATTAGTTTTTCTTGGGTACCCACTTAACCATGTAAACACGTTTGTCAGTGGAAGTAGTTGGAATGGAAGGTTCAGCGGTCTTCGCAGCATTTGAAGATTCAGCTTTGTCTTTCTTCACTTTGGTTAATTTCTTCACTTTGGTTAATTTCTTAACCTCAGTGGTAGAATTCACCTTGACCTGATTTGCACCAGGGTTGGTCTTCTTTGCCTTGGGGGAAATCTTCACCTTAGCTATCTTTTCAGCTTTGGTGGTTGTGGGGCACTTACTAGCAATATGATCAGTGAGTCCACAGTGATAACATTTCCTATAGCTAAAAGTAGTTCTAGGACCATTTGAATGCTGAGCTTTTAATTTTGAATTAGAAGTGCCAGCACCAAGTAAACTATTGGCTTTAGAAATGGAACGAACATTCAGTTCTTCAGATTTCTTACCAAGGATATCCACTCTGAGTCTAGGAGTAGATCTCTGAATAGATCCAGAGATCAGCTTCTTTGATCCAGAGGGATGGGTCACTGAAGCTTTAGAAGCATTCAGCTTTGGTACTAAAGTACCCTTCTGAGGATTTTGATAAATAACAATTCCTTTACCTTTGTCTTTAGAGACAGAGGTAGATTTTGAATAAACCATTTTCTCCTTGCCTTTTGAGGAGGTAGGAGTTTCCTCAGGGATTGGTGTAATGGACTAGGAGCACTGAGATGATGAAGTGTCAGCGACTGAGGATACGAACGTTCCAAATTTAAGCATTGAACGTTCAGTGGTTGGTTTTGGAGTATCATATTTATAACCCAGACCACGTTTATCACTCAGAGGAATCTGAGCCTTAATTATCTCAGTGATCTTTGTTGAAGAATTACACCATCCTTCAACAGTAGCTTTTTCAGCCTCTAATGCAGCGATAGCTTCTGCTCGTTCGATTTTGACTAGCTGATTTAAGTATACTTGATCTTTAAAATCTTCTTCAATTTTAGAAAGCTTTTCTATTTGAAGATGACAGTTTTTAAGCTTTTCAGCGAGATCAAGGTTTTGGTTTTCAACCACAGTTTTGCCGTTCATGGCTTCGTATAAACTTCTAGTCAAGAGATCGATCTTTCGGAGACTATCAGCTTCATCAATATTTGCAATATTGGTAAAGAAAGAAGGTGATACCTGAATAGCAGAGGTTGAAGTGGAGGGAATGTCTGAGCTTTCTTCCTCTTCAATCTTGGCCATGAGACATTGATTTGCTTCATCATCTTCAGAATCAGATGATGAAGCTTCTTCATCAGAAGCAACCCAATCATAGTCAGCCATCAGGCCTTTGCCTTTCTTCTTAAAGCTTTTCAGCTTCGCATATTTGTCTTTCAGCTTTGAGTATTTGTCATATTTATTCCTTGGAACAAAGGATTTCTTTGTAAAAGCTGAGGGTCTAGAGACTTTCTTAGACCTGCACTCGTTAGCAAAATGTCCTATCTTTTCGCAGTTAAAACAAGTAGCAGTAGCCTTATCAACAAAAAATGATGATTTAGGCTTGTCAGCTATGGAAAGAGGTTTGTTCTTTCTAAACATTTTCTTCTTGGCAAATCTCCTGAACTTTTTGGTTAGAAGAGCCAAGGATTCATCATCTGAAAAATCAGAATCTGATGAACTTTCAGAGTTACTCTCTAACTCAGTGATAGTGACCGAGGGTCGCTGAGTAGAAGGTTCCTCTGAGATTAAATCAACAAGGGTGCTTTTGGAATCTTTTACAAGATTCTTCTTAAGATGGCTTGATTGCTCATGATTCAGCAACGTGCCATATAAGGTAGCAAGGGTCATTGATCTTAGATCCTTTGACAGCTTGAGACACATGGAATAATTGTCCCATCTTTCAGGTAAACATTCTAGAAACTTTGTCAGCACTTCAAAGTTAGAATATTCCTTACCAACAGTTTTCAGATCTATAATTAAACAATTAAAACGTTGGTGAACTTCAGAGAGAGTTTCATTCTTACCAGAAATGAAGCTTTCGTATTGTCTTACCAGGTTGATCTTTCTTGAGTCCTGGACTTCAGGCGTTCCTTCATCCTGAACACATATTGTGTCCCACATGGCTTTTGATGTTTTCAGATTCATGACGGAATGGTAGACTTCGTCAGGAAGAGCCATGGATAGTATGGATCTGGCTTTTGTATCTATAGCCACTTTCTTCTTATCTTCGTCAGTCCATTGATGGATTTCTTTAGGTACCAGCCTTTCTGGAATAGCAGGTCTATTCTCAGTGCCTGGAACTGCAGCATCAAATCTTACAGGGATGAATGGACCATTCTCAATATAGTAAGGCATAGTAGGGTCTACACCTTCTAAGAAGAGTGTCATCCTATTTTTCCATAAGTTGAAGTTATCTCTGGAAAATCTAGGGGTTTTGTAAGAGAACCATTGTCTATATAATTTGTGTTTGTATTGGTGGCCATTTTCAGATAATAGCAAGGAAGAGAAATATCTTAGATTAGATCTTGTTTATGAGATTAAACAAATCTGCTATGATACCACTTGTTGGTCCCGAAGGCCTATACAAGTTTGTAGAAGGGGGGGTTGAATACAAACACACAGATTTTACTTTTCTAAATTGTTTATTGATAAATCATTAACAATTTACAGCTTGTTGCGGAAACAATATTAAGGATAAACCTAAATCTAAACAAGTTGGAACACTAAGGTTTCTTGCACTAAGAGAGATAAGGAAATTACTAATAATAACCTATCTGAGATAAGAGATTTGAACTTGTCCAGAGTTAGCAAGTTACTTCAAAAGAAGTGAGTTCATCTCTTTATATACTGCATGCATTTAATGCAAGTCAGTATATACTTTACACGTGTCATCAGCTGGTTGGTTGCATGTCATTGACTTTTGATGACAACCTTAGTAGCCGTAAGGATGAACAGTGTAGTATCAGAGTGGTTGTACGATTTCAGATTTTCGGAGGTTCTTTTCTTACATTTCGTACGGAGTCGTGCAAGGGAGGTTAAGACAAAAGTACTTTGTACGGAGGACTTCATGATCAGCTTTCGTTGATTCAGCGATTATCATTTTCTATTCAGCGAATGATAAAGTTCAGCGATAGCTGAAGTCTTGTACTTGATACTTCACGTTGAGTGGACAAATCTGAGTCTTTGCTGATCCGCATCAGTTCATTAGGAGACTTGTCGCTGGTTCTTGAGCTTGATCTTCGACTTCAGCGTAGAACCTTTGTTGACGTGAAACTTGTCTTCAGGGATCATAAGTAAACAACTAACTTATCAGCGATCATCATAATGACTGAACAGACTCAGAGCATTAATGGTTAACAGTGTTCGCTGAATGTTTAATTTAAAGAGCGAGAGTTCCTATCAGCGGTACTGTAAGATCTTAGTACTTATCAGCTGGATAGTGAAACTCTGATACATATTGTTTACTTACAATTTTCACTAAGTATATAAGAGAGGGTCATTATCAAATCACTGAGGGTTTGGATCAACACAAACAACAATTTTTCAGAGATTGATGTGCTTCCTAGTGCAAATAAATGGACTAAAAATCATCCTATTCATCAAGTAATAGGTGATCCATCAGCAGGAGTAAAAACCAGATCAGCTACAGCAAATGAAGCAATGTTTGCTGGTTTCTTAAGTGTGATTGAACCTAAGATAGCTAATGAAGCCCTAGAGGATCCAGATTGGATTTCAGCAATGCAAGAGGAATTGCTCCAATTTGAAAGAAACAAAGTTTGGAGACTCATTCCAAAGCCTGAAGGTAAATCTATCATTAGAACTAAATGGGTGTTCAGAAACAAAAAGGATGAGTCAGGTGTGGTTATCAGAAACAAGGCAAGATTGGTTGCTAAGGGATACTGTCAACAAGAAGGAATTGATTATGATGAAACATTTGCACCAGTGGCAAGAATAGAGGCAATCAGAATATTCTTGGCCTATGCTGCACACAAGAATTTCAAAGTGTATCAAATGGATGTCAAATCAGCCTTTCTAAATGGTAAACTTAATGAAGAGGTGTATGTTCATCAACCTGAAGGTTTTGTTGATCCAGAATTTCCTGATCATGTTTATATTTTAGACAAAGCTTTATATGGTCTAAAACAAGCACCAAGAGCCTGGTATGACACTCTTACTCAACACTTGTTAGTTTCAGGGTTCAAGAAAGGTAAGATTGACACAACTTTGTTTTTAAAGAAACAGGGTGAGGATTTAATTCTTATTCAGATTTATGTTGATGACATAATATTTGGCTCTACTAGTGCAGAACTATGTGATAACTTTTCTAAAATCATGTTATCTGAATTTGAAATGAGCATGACGGGTGAACTGAATTTTTTCCTTGGTCTTCAAGTCAAACAATTACCAAGTGGTATTTTTATAAATCAAGGAAAATATGTCAGGGACATTCTGAAAAAGTTCAAAGTGTATGATTGTACTTCTATGAGAACACCTATGGCAACAAACATAAAGTTAGATGCTGATCTCAAAGGTGTTTCAGCAAATATCAAACTCTATAGAGGCATGATTGGATCTTTACTTTATCTGACTGCAAGTAGGCCAGATATCATGTTTTCTACTTGTTTCTGTGCTAGATTTCAATCTAACCCAAAAGAATCACATATGTTGGCTGTCAAAAGGATTTTAAGATATCTCAAAGGATCACCTGATCTAGGTTTATGGTATCCAAAAGAAACTGACTTCAAATTGACTGCTTTCACTGATGCTGATCATGCAGGAAGTAGGTTGGACAGAAAAAGTACTTCTGGTGCTTGTCATTTTTTGGGGGATAAGATAGTGAGTTGGGCATCAAAGAAACAGAATTGTGTGTCCACTTCAACTGCTGAGGCAGAATATGTTGCTGCTGCTGCTGCATGCTCTCAAACTTTGTGGATGAGAACACAACTCATGGATTATGGATATCAGCTCAACAAAGTTCCCATCTATTGTGACTTAGAAAGTGCAATTGCCATTACTCAGAATCTTGTTCAACATTCAAAGACTAAACACATAAATGTGAGGTATCATTTTATAAAGGACTATGTGGAAAAAGGAACTATAGAGATGCACTTTGTGCATACAAAGTATCAATTGGCTGACTTGTTCACAAAGCCTCTTGATCACAAAAGGTTCTCTTTTCTCATATGTAAAATAGGAATGCTTAATCTGACTAATTGAAAATATTTGTGTTTCTTAAAAATAAAATGTTAAATTTTTCAAAGTAAAATTGTCTGAGTAGTGTACCCAGAACTCTGATTCTTAAGTTCAGAACTTCTGACTCTTAAGTTCAGAACTTCTGACTCTTAAGTTCAGAACTTCTGAGTCTTGAGTTCAGAATTTCTGAGTCTTGAGTTCAGAACTTCTAAGTCTTAAGGTCAGAGATTCTGAGTCAATACTTCAGAAATCTATCTTTCAAAAGTTTATTTATGAGAAATACAAATTGTTAGTTTCAATCTTCCTAATCATAGAAATATTTAGAAGTAGTGAAAAATAGGCTAAGTGAAGAAAAGCCTCTTACAGAGGCTCTGCCGAACTCACCGAGAGATCAGGGTCAAGAAGCTACAGAAGCAACAGAAGGGTCCTACAGAACCTCTGTTGGACTTAAAGAAGACTCGAGACTCGGAAACAAAAGAAGACTGCTCCACAGAGGACCAGACCGCAGAACCTCTGTAACTCATTACAGAGCCTCTGTGGTCTTCAACAAAGACTTCAAAGATATTATTAATATCTTGCTACTGTTACAGGACCCGTTCATCAACTTGCATGGTAGCATGCCCTGTCCAACGTCGACGTGTCAAACTCTGATTGGACTCAATAGGGCTTAGTACATAATAGACGTCTGCTGCATTAAATGCAATACAACACGTCTTACTGTTCATGCCGCTCTTGCAACTGTTCACGACATCCGTTCAACCATTCATCAGTACCGTCTGAATAGTAGCATATGCTTTATGGTCCCCTTTAGAGTAGTATATAAGGAAGACTCATGTTGAGTTCTTCCTTATCACTTATCATTTTATCATTATCATCAATCACATATAAATCGACCATCATAAGAACACAAAAAGATTATTCACCTTAAGAGTCATATCCTTTTTGAAGCTTTTCTTACTCATTGTTCTTAAATCTGTTCTAAATATATATTCAGTAAACTTTGAAATATTATTTCCTGTTCATTGTTTATTTATATTTTGGTCTAAATCTATCAAAACTTATCTGTTAGTTCTTCAAATACGCTTCCGCATCAAACATTAACTTGAACTAATAGATCTGATAATCTTGTATAAGCAAAACGGGAACCAACAATTGGTATCAGAGCGAAGCTTGATTTTCAATATCAAGTGATCCTCGTTTTACAACTTTTATTTGATAGATTACTTTCCTTTTCTTCATCACCATATTTCTGGATATTAGGTGTACCCAGAAAACCCTCCAGATCTTCATACTCATAAATCCTCCATCAGATTATCCTTTCCTCAAAATGACAAATACAAATAACTTTTTCACTGCTGGCTCATTAACCAAACCTCCTACTCTTCTTAGAGATGAGTATCCTCAATGGAAAATAAGAATGGTTCATTTTTTTTAGGGTACTGAAAAAACTCTCAAACAATATCTATACAATCTTCCTCCGGTTCCTATGATAACTATGCCACGTGTACCAGCTACTGCTGAATCTCCTGAAATCCCTGAACATCAAAAACCTAAGCCAAAAGAAGAATGGTCAAATGAAGATAAGGCAGAAGATGAAGTTGCACAGAAAACAAAGAGAATACTGATCATGGCTATCCCCAATGAAATTTTTCAATCCTTAGATGTATGCGAAACAGCGCACGATCTCTGGAAAGAATTAGAAAGACAACTGGAAGGGGGTGCTAAAACACAGAAGAACCGAAGGGCACAATACATAAACGAGTATCATGCCTTCAGAGCCTCTGCAACAGAATCACTGCAAACAACATACGATCGGTTCAACTCTCTCATAAACAAATGCAGAAAGTCTGGTATTCACAGAACCACGGAAGAAAATAACGTCATGTTTCTAAAGAGCCTGAACGATGAGTGGCTTCAGTTGTCTATGTCTTTACAAACAAATCAAGATCTAGACTCCTGGACACTCTCTGATCTCTATGGAACACTAGCCGCACAAGAGCCTCAAATAGCTCAAGCTAAAACACTAACCATTGTACCATACGCATTGGTTAGTAAATCTACAGAGGCTACGGACAGACCAAGAAATGAGAGATCTACAGAGGAGAAAAAGAAGGAGAAAAAGAAGATGGTAATGATTGATAGCGAAGAAGACGAGCTGAAAGAGGAAGAAATAACTCTTGCGTCATTAGCTAAATCAATGGCTCTATTGACAAGAGAGTTTAGAAATAACCAAAGAAATTCTGGTAGAAGAGATGATGGTAGAAGAGATGAAGGAAGAGGAGAAGAATCAAGTGACCGACAAAGGTCAGACTACAGAAATGATGACCAACAGAGGTCGAGCGAAAGAAGCTACAGAGGAAATGACCGACAGAGATCAGATGACAAGGTAGGCCACACACAAGAATGCTACAAATGTGGTAAGCCTGGTCATTACGCAAACGAATGCAGAACAGAGAAAGGTGGAGACCAACAGAAGTCCGAAGATCGAACTGGAAACACCTCCCAAGGTTGTTTCAACTGCGGCAAACCAGGTCATTTCGCTAAAGAATGCAGAAGTAGACAAAATCGCCCACAGAAGGACTCAGCTTTTTACAAAAAGAAGGTCGAGTATTATGCGCAAAAATCCCTAATGGCGAACAAAGGGCATTCTGAGGCAAGCAAGGAGGACTTCGAATCAGACTCTACCTCTGACGATGAATTTCCCACAAATGCCCTGTTCTGTGGCATGGCAGAAGTTGACTCCGACACTGATATTGAGGTATCAATTTCAAACTCTACCTCAAGTACTAATTCTGTAGATGATGATTTATGTAAACTTAACATTGAACTGAAAGAAGTAAATGAAAGCATTCAGAAAAAGCTGACCTTTAATGAGAGAGAAGTGAGGCTTCTCACTCAAGAAAAAGCCAAAATCTGTGAAGAAAAAGAAAAAGTCGAAAAATATTGGAGCAAAAATATAGATCCTTTAAAAAGGCAAATCTCTGATTTAACCTATGCTTTAAAAATCAAAACAAAAGAACTTTCAGTTTCAAGAAGTGAAACTACAGACATAAGAGCTCTAAAAGAATACTTTCAAAAAGAAAGAGAGGTACTTTGGCAAGATCTTTTAAGAAGAGAAGTTTTACTTAAAAACTATAAAGATGCACAGAAGGTATATGAAAAGGTAAACTCTCAAATAGCAAGACGAGGTATAGGGTACAGTGATATTACCTTAGGAGTTGAAAATAAACGACTAAAACCTCTGTCTTCTCTATTTGTTTTGGGAAATACTAACAAACCAAACTTTCCAAACTTACTCTCTGTAAGTAAAAGGGTTAAACTCTCTGCAGAACCTCACTTAAGGAAACATACAAAGATGATCAATGTGTGGTTTGAAAACACAGATTCATCATCTTCAACCTCTGTCAATAGAGGAATCAAACCAAAGAAATATCTGAAAACGCAAGATCAGATTGGTATCTTTAAGTTTGGTAAACCAGAGACTCAAACACAGGTCGCTTTTGTCTGCATAATGAACGATGAAAAGAAATTATCAGCAGAAGCTCCTGAGTTTAAACCCATCTTTTCAGAAGAAAAACTTAAAAAATCTATTGAAGAAGAAATTTTGGAAGTTTTGAAATCAAATGTTTTAGAAAATCTCAGTACCTCTTCTATAAATCAAATTCTCACTGAAAAGATCTCATCAGATACCTCTGCCTTCTATGAAAGTCATTCTACAGAGGAAGAAAGCTCGTACGATACATGCTCAGAAAATCCAGCCTCTGTCGAAAGAGATGACTCAACCTCTGTATATGAGGACGATTCATCCTCGGACGACTCAGAGACTGATTCTAAATCAGGAATAGTTCATTGTGACACAGAGGATGTTAAATTCTCCTCTGAGGTTCTTAACAGAACTATTTCTCCAAAAGAGAAAATCACAGAGATACCTATCTGCCCAGATTTTCTGAACATGTATTTAAAGGTCAAAACCTCTGCTGAGCTTGATATGTTAAAGAAGACCTCTGTTGATCCTAAAAGTTCAAATTTTTCTAAACCTTTAAGGAAAATTAAAGAGAATCCCACTTGGCAACAAAAGGGAAAATGGCCTGAAGCTAACAAATACTTTTCCTCTGTGACAGTGAAGAAAGATGTTCACCACAGAAGAGAGTCACAGAAGGCAGGAACTAAACAAGACTTTTGCAAACAACATTCTAGTATTCATAGATCTTCTTGTAATAGGAAATCTAATGTAAAGAAAGAGTGTAATGCCTCTGTGGCTCAGTTCAATGAATTCAATGAAAAGTTCAAACGAATCACGTCTCATATTCAATACTGTCAATGTTTTGATCTTATGTTCAAACTGAATAAACACTTCTCAAGTCCAGATTGCTTACTCTCCACTAAAACTCCAAAGTCAAAACCTCGAGAGAAACAATCTGATCTTTCTACAAAGGATAAAAATGTATTTCAAGAATGCTAAGGCAAACTTGAAAAATTCTAACAATATTGGACACATATGGTTATGGGTACCTAAGTCTCTGTGATTGTCTTGCAGAAGCAACATGTGCCAATTTGGTATCTTGACTCTGGATGCTCAAGGCACATGACTGGCGACAGAAGATTACTATCCACATACAAAGAAACACACGATGGTGGATCTGTAACTTTTGGAGACAACATGAAGGGACACATCAAAGGCTATGGAGTCATACAGAAAGAAAATGTCTCTGTATACAAAGTTGCATATGTGAATGGCCTCAAACACAACCTACTAAGTGTAAGTCAACTCTGTGATACAGGATTCGATGTGTTATTCAAAAGAACTTTCTGCTCTCTAGAAAGTGAAAACACAGGAATGGAACTTCTGCGAGCTGAAAGAAGAGGTGATCTATACCTAATGAATTTTACTTCAAAATCCAAGGACAAAGTTTGCCTAGTAGCCTGCAAAAGTGAAGAAGCGTGGTTATGGCACAACAGGTTCTGTCACTTAAACTTTCACACCCTGGATAAACTAGTAAAACTCGATCTAGTTAAAGGTTTGCCAAATGTTAAATTCAATAAGGGTCACTTGTGTTCGGCCTGTGAAATGGGAAAACACAGAAGGGCTTCCCACAAAGGCAAAACAGACGTGTCTTGCACTAGGCCTCTGTACATGCTTCATGTCGACCTCTGCGGTCCCATTGCTATACAGAGCCTAGGTGGCAAGAAATACATACTTGTCCTAATTGATTAGTATTCACGTTTCACTTGGGTTGAATTTATTAGAAAGAAATCAGATGTTCCAATTATACTGATAAATCTAATGAAAAGAATTCAAGTTCTTTATGACTGCAGAATACAGAAGTTAAGAAGTGACAATGGCACGGAATTTAAAAATTGTGTCATTGAAGCCTATCTTTCTACAGAAGGAATATCACAGAACTTCTCTGCCGCTCGAACTCCACAACAGAACGGTGTAGTCGAAAGAAAGAATCGAACACTTGTGGAGGCCGCAAGAACTATGCTATCTGCATGCGGATTATCAATGAACTTTTGGGCAGAAGCAATTTCTACTGCGTGTTATACACATAATCGTTCAACCATTGTGAAAAGACAACTCAAGACGCCTTACGAATTGCTTCACAAAAGGAGGCCAAACATCAAGTTTTTCCATGTATTCGGATGCAAATGCTTTGTTTTAAACGACAGAGATTCAAGAGGAAAGTTTGAAGTAAAAGTTGATGAAGGCAAATTCATTGGATACTCTGCCACTTCCAAAGCCTACAGAACAATCCTTACAAAGTCTCGCAAGATTGTAGAAAGCATCAATGTTTCTTTTGATGATTCATTCCAAATGACTTCTGAACAAATCAGTTCAGAACTCGGAATTAAAGGGAAATCCTCTGACATCTCAAAAACAAAAGAAGATTTGGATCTTCTATTTTTAGAGATGTTCAACAATGACATTGATCCTTCTGTTGGAACCATCATAATTTCTGAAGAACCATCCTCTGTCGGACAAAATCCTACAGGTATGACTCTAACAGGTCCAAATAATGCTTCATCTTCTTCTATAAATACTACAGATGCAATTGCCGAAGAAGAACATGCAGGAGATGAAACATCAAGAAAAATGACCACAGAAGTTGCTGAAAAACAAACTCCACAATCCACAGAAGAACCAATTACAAAGGAAATCGAGGACCAAGACTATACGTCCTCAGAGGAACAAACCCCACCACCACTCATACCAATATTTCCACAAACGGTAGAATCAACTACCAAGGCACGAAGAACGACAGAGGCTACACAAGAAGAAACACAAGAAGCCGCTGACGAAAGGTTCGAGGACATTGATGATCATCTTCCACGCACGACTCAGTGGACAAAAAGCCATCCTCCAAGCCAAATTATCGGAGAACCTTCTGACTCAGTAAAAACCAGGTCTGCCACTGCTAATTTTTGTTTTTTTACTAACTTTATCAGTGTGATAGAACCAAAGAAGATTTCTGAAGCCCTAGATGACCCAAATTGGGTAGACGCCATGCAAGAAGAACTTCTGCAGTTTGAGCGTAACAAAGTATGGACTTTAGTACCTCTGCCACGAGGGAAACAGGCCATTGGGACTAAATGGGTCTACAGAAACAAGAAGGATGAAGATGGAGTGGTCATCAGAAACAAAGCAAGATTAGTAGCAAAGGGATATAGACAAGAAGAAGGCATAGACTACGATGAGACTTTTACCCCTGTCGCACGACTCGAAGCAATAAGAATATTCTTAGCCTTCGCAGCCCACAGAGGTTTTAAAGTCTATCAGATGGACGTAAAATCAGCTTTTCTAAACGGTGAAATCCAAGAAGAGGTTTACGTAAATCAGCCACCAGGGTTTGAAAGCTCAAAGTTTCCAAGGCATGTATACTACCTTGAAAAGGCTCTATACGGACTGAAACAGGCTCCAAGAGCATGGTACGAACGACTTTCTACCTTCCTTCTAGTCAATGGCTACAACAGAGGTACAACAGATACTACCTTATTCTATAAACATAAAACGGGTGAGATAATGCTTGTACAAATCTATGTGGATGACATAATTTTCGGGTCTACTAATTCAGAAGAGTGTAAAAGTTTTGAGAAACTCATGCAGAGTGAGTTTGAAATGAGTATGATGGGGGAATTAACATTCTTCCTCGGACTTCAAGTCAAACAAACTTCAGAGGGAATTTTTATAAATCAAGCCAAATATGTCTCTGACATTCTGTCAAAATATAACCTCTCTGATACCTCTGCAATGAAAACTCCAATGGCCACTGGAAATAAGTTATTCTTAGATCCAAATGGTATCTCTGTAGAATGCACTCTCTACAGAGGCATGATTGGATCTCTGTTATACTTAACAGCAAGCAGACCTGACATTATGCATGCCACATGTCTTTGTGCACGTTATCAAGCTAATCCTAAGAAATCACATTATGATGCGGTGAAGAGAATCTTTAGATACCTAAAGGGGACCAAAAATCTCGGTCTCTGGTATCCACAGAACTCTGGTTTTAGTCTTAAAGCTTATACAAATTCAGACTATAGAGGATGCATGCTTGACAGAAAGAGTGCCTCTGGGAGTTGTCAATTCCTAGGTGGTAAACTAGTCAGTTGGACCTCCAAGAAGCAGAATTGTGTCTCCACATCCACTCCAGAAGTTGAATACGTTGCTGCTGCTAGCTGTTGTTCTCAGGTTCTATGGATGAAGACTCAACTAAAAGACTACGGCCACATCCTATTCAAAATACCCATCTTCTGTGATTCCAAAAGTGCCATTGCTATCTCTGCCAATCCTGTGCAACACTCGAAAACCAAGCATATCGATATAAGGTACCATTTCTTGAAACATCATGTTGAATACGGTACAATTGAAATTCATTTCGTGCCAACAGAATATCAACTCGCTGACTTATTCACCAAAGCACTAGACGAGAAAAGATTCAATTTCTTGGTGGGTAAGTTAGGAATGATAAACATGGTGTGACAATCCTCTGTAAGTATAGCTTTATCTTCTGTAAATATGTACAAATTTCCTTTATTTTTGCTTTAAGTTAATTTATTTCTGTTTGTAAGTTCTCAATCTTAAATAGTTCTTAAAATCACAGAGCTTCTGTAAGTCAACTCAGATCCTCTAACGACCTCTACAGAACCTCTGGAAAACATGACCTATGTTCTATGCAAAACTTATCATTCTTTGATCCAAGTATAGGTCAAGGGGGAGCAAAAGGAAATTACTTGATCTACAGAGGTGATTAGATCAAGGGGGAGCAAAAAGGGATCCTGAAATGATCTACAGAGGTAAATCTTTCAAAGGGAAGCCCAAGAAGAATGTCGATAATTCTCCATCGACGGAAGTCAGACAAACTGCCAAGAACAGAAGAACCAAAAGGTATGTCTCTCGCACAAAAGGTTTTTGGAAAACAGTTTTCTAGGACAAGAATTGTCAAATATGTCCTAAATATACTGTGAATAACATTTCAAAAATCAAAAGCTCAAAAAGTTTCACAAAATTCGCATTAGGAGAAATTTAAGGTCATAGAGCTTCTGCTGAGCTCAACAGAGGTTCTGCAAGAAATATGCTCTGTGATCGCAAATTAACCCTCTGTCGATCTTTTGGAATGTTATCTCGGAAACCGAAAACACAAACCATGACCTTCTCGAACAAACCATTTTTTAACAGTTTTCTCGGACACAAACTTTCAAATATGTCCGAAAAACATCTCTTAAACCAAATCAAAAATTGGATGATCAAAACTTTAATAAAATTTTTGTTATGAGATTTTTTCCCTCATAGAGCTTCTGCTGACCCTCACAGAACTTCTGCAAGTTCTAACAGAGCCACAAAACCTCTGCGAAGCAAATTTCTTGACAAAAATCCGATTTTATCCTCTCCAATGCCTTTACAAATGTTTTGGTTAAAGAAGAAACCCACGGAAGTCATGATAACAATGAGATATATGAGAAAGGGATACACATCAAAGATTTTCAAATTCACAGAACCTCTGTAAACTACAGAAGTTCTGTCAATCTGTTACTTGGGCATTTCTGTAGTAATAACGGTTACTTTTACTGAGAGTGAACTACATGTGGCTAAGAATAACCCCACGCGCCTAGCATTAATGGGCCGCGCACGACGTCCTGTCATCCTCTGACATGGCCTACGTGTCCCATTTTCATTGGGCGTACATGGAACGTTTTCTGTGGAAAGTTGAACCCGCCGTTCTAACTTGAGTTCGGATTCCAAATTTTAATCCATTGCCATATATTTTACTCTTTCGAATTCTACCGTTTTACCCTCCTATAAAAACCAAGCTTACCCTCTCATAAACCTTTTACAAACTCTCATTCTTCTCCGGCGAAACCCTGAAAAACCTGCAAGTTCCTTATTCTCAGTATCAAATGACTTCATCTTCTCAAGCTATCTCCCCTGCACACTCTCCGGCGACCTCACCAGAACATTCACCGGCTCATTCTGAACATTCAGAAAACCCCAACCCTGCCCAGAACATTGAACTAGAAGATTCCGGCGACTCAGCAGACTTTGCTCCGACAACACATATGCAAAACTGCATAGCTAAGGATCATTTCGAAAAAGTACTACCAATCAAATCCAACAACTGCTATTTGGTCCCCTCACCCACTGCTTTCGGCGAAGCCCACGCCATTCTTCTGAACATAATGGAAAATCACATCCTCTTCCCTCTACTCTCAAGAATACCAAAGAAAATACCAGTCAGATATCTGAACCAGTTTTGGCAGAGCTGCCGATTTGATAAAGACGACTCTATTATCAAAGGCTACATTTCAAGACCTGACAAATCTGAACATCTTGAAATCAAGTTCAACAGAACAATGTTCTCACTTTAGTTCAACCTACCCACGAGGGGTCTTCTTGGTTTAAAGAAATATGCAGAGCAACCAACAGACGACGAGCTATGTCGCTTCGTAGAAATGCTTGGGTACAACACACAACTACGGAAGAGAAATGACTTCCGCAGAGGCAGATTACCACCTCTGTGGAACACCTTGTTCTCTATTCTTAATAGATGGCTGACAGGGAAGATAGGCAGCATTGACCAGACCTCGCATCAGATCTTGACCATCATGTATGGTGTTTACTATGATCTCCCACTGGATTACTCGACCATAATGATGCAAGAAATCATCAACACCATCGACAGAAAGAACAACACCAGAAGGGTCAAAGAAAACGATCCCAACTTTCTACCACCTCTGCAATTCCAAAGGATATTGGGAGTATTGTTCGAACCTCTGTTGCTGATACAGAAATGGCCAATGGAAGGGCCAATTCCCAAACAGTTCCCAATGAGCAAAAATGTCCCCACTGATCATATAGATAGTTACTCACACTGCAGACCTCTTTCAAAGAAGCTTCTGAAGTATGCCTCGAATAAAACCCTTAAGAAAGAGTATATACGCGATCATAGAACTCCTAAACCGAGTCCTATGACACCCCCGCGTTTAGGTGTCCCCCTAGGAACAATAGTTGCAGAACCTCTTTCCTCTCAAGAAGAAAAAGATCAGAAATTGGAAAAACACATGGCTATACAACTAAGCTTCATAGCCAAACGTGCAGAACTCATGGGAAAGAAGTCCTCTTCAAAAACCTCTGCATCTACTCCAAAAGCAAAGAAGAGAAAAACTACAGAAGGAACCTCCACAAGCGCTGCAGAAAATCAACCCTCACCTCCCCATGCCACAGAAATTGGCTCCTCTGCTCCTCCCTCTTCTCCAAAACAGAAGAAGAAAAAAAAATCGAAAATCACAGAGGAAGCGGCACCAAAACCCAAGAGGAGGAGAACCAAAAAGAAGCATGGTAAATCACTTCAAAAATTGGTCACCATTGCAGAGGAAGAAGAAATCGCAGAAGAAAGACTTGCAGAAGAAGATACAGAAGAAGAAATGGCAACAGAGGAATATCAATCACCCTATCAATCTCCAGATAGATTTGCTCACCAAGGAGATCTGAACGACTTCCTACAGAACCCTGACATTGCCAACACCTTAAATACAGCAGGGTGGACGGCACAACCTATCGACCACCACTCCCCAGAAGAACAATATTTCTCAATTTCTGGCATTGACACACATCTGCAAGAAGATGACACAACACCCAGAAATCAACCAGGTGAGACACCTATTATCCTACAGAACCCCTTCATTCGACAAGGATTGGACGTCCACAGAAAGAGTCCAAGCCAAGATGCAGAAGAAAAAATAGAGGAAATAGACATGTCAGAGGAAACTATTAAAGAACAAAATCAAAAGAACGCACAAGAGTGGAATAGAGGTGAAGTAACAGAGGCTTCTGAGACAAGGATAGAGGTCTCAGAGGTAGATTCAGATGAAGAAGAAGCTGTCTGGATACGAAAAGGTCTCTATCATCCACATGTCATGAGATTATACGGCTCTCATCAAATGTACGACTTCTTACGCGCAGAGCAAGGAACTTCAAAAGAAGCAAGGGAAGAAGCACCAAGCCGTAGGATAACTACAGAGGCTGAAATAATAGACGGTGATGTAGTGCTTGGGTGCTTAACAGAGGAAGAAACAAGAAAAGATGCCTGGATTAATAGAGGCACACAACCACAACCAACTCCCAGTGCAACCCACATATCTAACTCCGCAGGTCTAGCTGCAGAAAGAGTTATTGAAAAAGAGCAGCACAGCTCGATCCAAACCCAACCCATCCAGCCAGAACTCACTCTTTCGACTTCTGCGCCCACAAAAACCGGGGAATCCATTCCTAGGGAGTCTCCTCAAAGAGACTCACCTATTATTTGTGATCAATCGCCCCAGATCACACTAGAACACCCTACAGAGGAATTCGTTTCCTCTGCCACGCACACATTAGGGCCAAATCTTCTTTCAGAGAGAAGTAGTGAGCACAGAGACGAAGAGACTCTAGACAAGTCTCCTAGTCAACAGAAGGACATTCCAATACCCACCTCTGGAGTGGATTTGGACATTGTTCTTCGCAGAACTTCTGTAGAGATCGAAACTCAGGTTTCTTCTCAAGGATCAGAAGGAAATCCTTCCACCCCCATCGTACAAACAAGGGTGAACGAAGGTGTCCCAGGAACAGGGACTCACTCTGGAGACGAATGTGTTCCTCCAGAGGTTACACAAGGAACACAAGTATCAAGGGATGAGTTCCAAACCCTTGTCACCTCTGTGAACCAAACAATGAAAGAGTTGCAAAGCTCTTTCAAATCTTTTGCAGAAACAACATCGACGGCTATCCTGAAACTAAACACCAAAATGGACAATCTGTCCACAGAAGTGAAATCTGCAATCTCAGCGATGAAGTCTTCTGCCGAAACTACTGCCAAAGCTACAGCTACTTCTGCCGCTCAAGAATTCGGAAAAGCTGCAACTTCTGCGTTCAAGGACTCTGTCAAAAACTTCCTTGAACAAATGAATACGCAATCCAACAGAGCAGAGGGCATTACTCCTACAGATCTACAGAATGCCCTAACACAAGTACAAGCAGAGGCAATACGCAACACGACAATGATGCAGCCAAAAGACTACATGACCAGAGCCCAGCTAACAGAGCTAGGACAAAACGTCATAAACCAGGTCACAGAAGTCATTGTCTCCTTTACAACAGCAAATGCCAACTTTGTCAAGGATTTCAAAAGAAGTGTTGGCAGAATGCGTTTTAAAACAGAGGCAGAGCTTGCGACTCTAATTGGCCTCTGTGATGACGTCTGTGAAAAGTTGATAGCAGCAGGAGCAGAATTACCGAAGAAAACCAAAGCTTCTTGCAGAGCAGAGGGCAGTTCTGAAAAGAGTCAGGATGATTCTGATGATGACCATCCTGGTCCATCAGATAATCCTGAGGGGGAGAATACAAGGGAGAAAGCTACGAGCAGAGGAATACAAACTCCACCAATCGCAGCAGAACCAATCAGTCAAGCCCCTCCAGAACAAACCCAAGATCAACAACAAACTCAACAGACCACAGAGACAACACCCATCTCTGTGGAATCTAGTCCTAAAGAAACAAATATTCCAGAAGCTGATCAGCAACCCACAGAGGCAACAACCACCCCTGTGGTAATCATTTTGGAAGAAAGTCCTTCAACAGAAAAACCCCAAAGCATACCAAGAAGAAAGTCGATTGCCACCAAACCAAAGAGAGCAACGACCTTTGCTTCTGATGTTCTGAGAAAAATGCACGACACAATGACTGAACGAATGGCGCAGAGAGAAGAAGAAAGGCACAAGTTCGTACTAGCGTTCAAAATGGCAAGAAGATTCAATGTCGAAACTTCAACAACAGAAACTGAGCTCACAGAAGAAGTAATCAAAGAACCTCCAACATAGGTTACAGAGCAACTCAAGCCAACAGAACCATCGCCACAAAAGTCCTCTAAATCACAAATGTCAAAACCTATAGAGGCAACCCCCATCAAACCAACAGAAGTCCCAACCTCCAAATCTACAGAAGCAAAAGCCTCTGCCCCGCCAAAAGGAAAAGACAAGGGCAAAGGAATACTGACAGAAGAGCCTAAGAAGAAGAAATCATTACCAAAGCCTACAGAGAAACTAATGAAGAGTGCGTTTGATGCCTTTCAAACTCCAAAGCCTGAAGAAGTTGACTGGGCATATGGATTGAAGCCTCTGTCAGACATTCCTCTAACTGGAAGAGCAGCAGAAGTTGTTCAAGAAATGGAGAGTCTCAGAAGACAAGTACCACAACCTGGTCCAACACATGAAGAGATGGAAGAAGTGGTATACAAATACCTCTATAAACAATCCTTTCAGACCAATCATCCTACAGATCATGTGACAGATCCAAGGATCAGAGAAGAATTTGAGAACATCTTCACAAGGACAAAGCCAAGAACCAAAGCAGATGTCTTCTCAATCCACAAGATCAAAAAGGTAATCTTCTGCAGATTCTCCTTCACAAGACCCTATCCAAGGGTCAGGTACAATCTTTACAGAGTCAGAAGAGAAAACAATTCAGAGACCACCTTCGCTGATGCTGACCTAAGAAATATCAATCCTTATGATCTACCTGACCTTCTGCAATGGACAAAGGACAACTACAACACAGAGCCAAACACCAGAGCCTATCAAGTGTTGAGAAAAGCGATGAGGGAAAAGCTTCTGCTCTACAGCATGATAGATTTCCAGCTGGGAAAGGATCTTGGTCTCAAGCATCTGGATTTACGACCACCAGAAGATCGCTGCCCACCGGACGCCGTACCTAACTCAATCATCACAGAACCACGATTTGGGTTAGTATTTCAAAACCCACAAGGCGAAATTAAACTGTTTGTATGCATGGACTGTCAGAAGTATGCAACTAGTACTCTGAACAAATTCAGAGCATACCTTGTGAAATACAGAGGTACAGAAAAAATGGATAGAGATGCTGCAGATACTTTCATCAGAGAGATTGATGCCATAATCCGCCTAAGAGAACTCTGCATCAGTTTCTACAAAGAGATCAGAAGAGTCGGAAGAGACAACAGAAGCTACAACGAGTTCAAAGATGCCAAAATCTGATTCTCAAACCTCAAATCTCTGCAAACCAAGTCAAAAGTTTATCTTTCATTGTACTCAAATGTAAAATGCCTCTGGCATATTTATGAATGAAAGAACTTTCGAGGTATTGTTTCACCTCTGTCTTATCTAACTTAGCCTAACTAAACTCGAAGGTAAAAATTTTTATTTTTCACTACTTAGGGGGAGATTGTTAGCTTCAATCTTCCTAATCATAGAAATATTTAGAAGTAGTGAAAAATAGGCTAAGTGAAGAAAAGCCTCTTACAGAGGCTCTGCCGAACTCACCGAGAGATCAGGGTCAAGAAGCTACAGAAGCAACAGAAGGGTCCTACAGAACCTCTGTTGGACTTAAAGAAGACTCAAGACTCGGAAACAAAAGAAGACTGCTCCACAGAGGACCAGACCGCAGAACCTCTGTAACTCATTACAGAGCCTCTGTGGTCTTCAACAAAGACTTCAAAGATATTATTAATATCTTGCTACTGTTACAGGACCCGTTCATCAACTTGCATGGTAGCATGCCCTGTCCAACGTCGACGTGTCAAACTCTGATTGGACTCAATAGGGCTTAGTACATAATAGACGTCTGCTGCATTAAATGCAATACAACACGTCTTACTGTTCATGCCGCTCTTGCAACTGTTCACGACATCCGTTCAACTATTCATCAGTACCGTCTGAATAGTAGCATATGCTTTATGGTCCCCTTTAGAGTAGTATATAAGGAAGACTCATGTTGAGTTCTTCCTTATCACTTATCATTTTATCATTATCATCAATCACATATAAATCGACCATCATAAGAACACAAAAAGCTTATTCACCTTAAGAGTCATATCCTTTTTGAAGCTTTTCTTACTCATTGTTCTTAAATCTGTTCTAAATATATATTCAGTAAACTTTGAAATATTATTTCCTGTTCATTGTTTATTTATATTTTGGTCTAAATCTATCAAAACTTATCTGTTAGTTCTTCAAATACGCTTCCGCATCAAACATTAACTTGAACTAATAGATCTGATAATCTTGTATAAGCAAAACGGGAACCAACACAAATACTTCAATCTTGTGGATTATTTTTTTCTATTTTTTTCTATCTCATCTTTATGTATCATATATGGTCAAGTACATGCTAAAGTCAAGGGAGAGCATCAAAATCTTTTTGAAATCATATCATGATGCTAAAAAGGTTTGTGTTCATTTCTTATCTCTGATCATTCTAAGAAGAACAAGCTTTTAATGATAAAAAAAATTTCTCCTTGTTCAAACTATATCTGAATTTCAAACATTTTCATATTCAGATATAAGATTTTAAATGATTTTCGTTAAATCATCATTTCGTGAACAGTATTCTGATGATAAATTTTTTTTCTATCTGTTCAAACCTCTTCTGATTAATTAAAGTTTTTACATTTGTCAGAAGTTGATTTTAAATAAATCTTGGTTACAAGGAAAATTCTTCTGAATCATGGACTCAGAACTCTGAGTAGAATACTCAGATCTCTGATAAAGGAAAGACAATCTTCTGAGCGTGTTATTCAGATTTTTGACTTGTGTCAATATTCTATCAAATAACACGTGTCAGCTTCATATTTGGTTGATTATGCCACGCATTTCATTTAAATCTTCTGTGGCATTTCAAACGTGTTGACTCCGTTATAACTTTGACCTCGCTTTTCCGTCAAACCTTTCAACTTCGCGGATTTTAAATAGGTCTTAAAATCCCTATTTAAAATTCTTTCAAATTTCAGAGTGAAAAGTGAGATACGAATCAATCCAGATTTCTTTGAGTTTGTTTTCTTCTTAAATCATGTCTGGATTTCGAAGAAGTGGTCAAATATCTTTGCATTCTACTAAGTCTTTGATGGATTCATCCGATTCAGATAATGATGAAGTGCAAAATAGAGCTGTTGAGGAAGAAGCAATAGGAAATGATGAAATAAATGAAGAAGATGAACAAATGGCTGAATCAGAAGGAAATGCAGATGAGGTAAACATAAATGTTGAACATGAACAGAGTGATGCAGGGTCGATTATGTCAAATAGACCAATTTTAGTGGAAAGGGTTGTACCTGAAGGTGAATGGTTAAAGTTATCAGAAAATGATTGTGTTTTACTATTTGAGGAGAGTAGATTTAAGCCTGAACACAGAATCATCATGGAATTATTCAAGTATCATCCTTACAGAAAATGGTTTACAAGAAGCAAAACAGTTCCTATTCAGTATATTCAACAATGGTGGAGACATCTTAGGTTAGAAGACAACAAGTTTGTATCTGAAATTGGTGGAGTAACATTTGCTTTATCAATCTCTGCACTAAGAGAAATGTTAAATCTTCCAGAGAAAGATGATGTACAAAGAAGGTCAGATTTTGAAGACTCACCTTTAACAGAGGAACTAATTGCAGAGTTTATGACGTTAGGATATAATGAAGGATTGAGGACCCTTAGTTTGTTTAGAAGGAACAAATTGCCACCTATTTGGGCATGTTTCTTTCATGTGGTGAATAAATGCTTGTCAGGAAAGAATAGCTCTGCAGATCAAGGTTCAAAATAGATTCTTCAAATCTTTCAGGGTTTAGTGAAAAATAGGCATTATGAAGAGTCTTGTTGATGCAGCAGTATCTGAAAGTGAGAAGGAAGCAGTATCTGTATCTACAGTAACTAAATCTGAGATTGAAGCAGAGGTATTTGAGATTGTGAAGAATAGTGTTGAAGCAGCAGTATCAAATATTGTAAAAGAAGCAGTAACAGATAGAGCAGCAGAAATGGTTAATGCTGCTAGTCAAAAAGCAGCAGAAACCATTCAAGCAGCAGAAATGGTTAATGTTGCTGAAAAACATAAAGCAGCAGAAACCATTCAAGCAGCAGAAATGGTTAATGTTGCTGAAAAACATAAGGCAGCAGAAACCATCCCTGAAGCAGCAGAAACAAAGGAAACAGCTGAAACCATTCCTGAAGCTGTTAAATCACTCAAAAGAACCAAGATGGTGTCAAACAAAAGACCAAGAACAAAGTCTATAGCTTCAAAGAAGAAAGTTGTAAAGAAGCCTAGGGTGGAACCCATTGTAGAAGAAGCTAAGGAGGAAGTTGTGAAAGAGAAAGCTGATCAAAAAGTTGCTGAAGAAGAAGTGGCAACTCCATCAGGTCAACCAAGCAATGTACCATCACAAACAAATGCTCAATGTGATATGTATATTACTGTGGTTAATACTAGTCCAATCAAAGTTAAACCATTAGCTTCTATGGCTCCTGAGATCATCTTCTGGGACACATTGATAGAGCAGAGAAAGGAGTACATTAGAATCAAAAGAGCAGATGGGAAGTTTGAAGTCTGTTCTACATGGGGAAGACTTATCAGAATATGCTCTAGATCTGACGTAGAGGAGATGTACAAGGTTGGAATGAAGCTGTATGGAAATATGCTGACTGAGAATGGAATGTCCATCACCAAAATGGTACTTGAATACTTGTGTCTAATGTTCAATACAGAGGCAGTTAAGTATTTGACAGAAAGGCAATTTCAAGCTGTTACCAACTGGATGCTTATTGAAAACTGTGGTGTGTATGTCATAACACTTGACTATGCATATCATGAGTATTATTTGGTGGATAAAATATACAAGCACAGCATGACAAGGTTGGATGGAATGCTAAAAGCTAAGTTGGTGTGTGACAAAGATTCTAAGATGGCAAGATACCTGGTAAGAAGGATCATCAATCAAAGTTTGGGATTGAATCCTGACTTGTGTGTTCAAGATTAAGTTTTGGAAGCATCATCATCTGAAGAACTTGACTTCTCAACCTGAAAAGTCAAGTTAGGGGGAGATTGTTGGGAACTGAAGATTTGCTAAGTATGGATAGTACTGCCAGAACAACTTTAATACTGCCAGGGCATAATTAATACTGCTAGAGTGAAGTTAGTACTGCTTGTCAAGATTAATACTGCTGAAGCAAGGTTAGTACTGCTGAGTCAAGTTAGTGCTGCTGGAATGAATTAATGCTACTGGAGAATATTAGTATTGTTGAGTCAAGTTAATGCTGCTGGAATGAATTAATGCTGCTGGAGAATATTAGTACTGCTCATGCTGAATGAAGTTAATACTGCTCATGCATAAAGATGTTAATGCTGCTTGTGATCATAAGTTTGGAATGCGAGAATGTTGGAGATAAATATGGAATGATTGAAGATAATCGTGAAAGAATATTCTGAAGATCAATTTTGTTTTGATAGTTATCTTGTAATTATTTTGTATAAATAGATGTTGATAGATAGCTATTCAATATACGCGATATACGAGAGTTTCAGAATACGTTTTGTTTTAGAGAGAATTAACCTCAAGGTTTAGAACCCTATTTCTAGAGAAGTAGAAGTCGTCTTGATTGAGCCTGTTCATCAAGATTGAGGTTTGGTTGTAAGCTTGTGAGTTGAATTAGTGAATACAAACAGTTGTGTGTTTTCTGATATATTGTTCTTTGATTGTGTGAATAAAAGTTCTATTCCGCAGATTCTTTAATTCTGAGTTCTAAGTATTATTAGTCTTGTTAAGATTCGATCCTGACAGAAAGATATGTTGGAGGGAAAATTGATATCTGTTGAAACTAAGATAGATAATGTGAAGATATCCTTGGAATCTCATAAAAAGGAGATCAAGGAATATAATGTCTGAATTTCAAAAAGATCTGTTGAAACAAATGCAGAGTATGCAAGATTCTGTATTTAAAGCACTGAGTGTATCTATGGCTTCAACTTCAAAGCCTCTTGATCTTATTCCACTAGCAGAAGCTGAACCTGAAGGTGTTACTGGTCAGAACTCAAAGAGGAAGTTTGATGATAATGAACCTCATGATCATCAAAAGGGGGAGAAAAGGCAAAGATTGAGTTCTGATGATGATATTGGCATAGAAGATTTTGAAATAGCAGATATGCACTTACTCAGTACAAAGAACACAGAAGTTCAGACAGAAGAAATTGTAAAGACAGTGGATACTCAGATAGTTCAGATTGACAGTTCAGATACAGAGGAAATGGAGGTGGAAAGCATAGATGGTGGTGATTCTGATAAAACAGAAGAATTGAATTTAGACACAGAGATGGAAGTTAATTCTGATGAAACTGAAGCTATTGAGGAACCTGTTTTGGGGTCAGAGGAAATAGATGAAAGCTTAGTGGTTGTGAACACTTGTACAGATATTGTCCCATATGTCAGAGTTGGCTTGTTGAACTCTGAACTGGAAGAAAGGAGATTGAATGAGATTTTGATCAGAAGGATGCACAGTGAGTTAGTCAGAGCACTTAATGTTCAGAATATTCAAAAAGCTGTGAAGGTGGTAAGACCTATTGATCTGATGGGAAAAGAAGATAGTTCAGTTGGATATTCTCAGAAATTTCAAGAGGAATTCTATTTTAACTATGTTGATGATATTGCTGACAATATAGGAGAATATGAAAGAGTCAAAGAATACTTCATGCCCTCAGAATATCTATTCAGAAATCCAATTGAAATCCCTAAGATTAATCTACCAATGTTAGAGGAACCTATATGTGACTTTGTTCTGGAATTAAGTGATGTACCACTTGCTAAACACTTTCATGACGACATCTTTCCAGAAGAGACATATGAGAATCTTTATCACAAAGAAGGAGAATATGAAGTTTTGGAAAACAATGTTGATGGTTTCATGGATGGAAAATCTCAGATGAAACAGATTTAGAATTCCTGACTCAAGGCTGCACATTCAGAAAAGGATTGAGAAAGTGTTGATGTTTCAAACAGAAGAATTTGATGGTCTGAAGTATGTAAAATTGGAAGTATTGAAAGAAAAAGATGTAAAGGTTTCCTTATCAAGTTTTGATTTCCACAGATTACTCTTGAAGATCAGATCTTTCTCGTTAAGTTCTTTGCCAGTACTGAAGAAGCCTAGGTAGATATTGAATGTAGAAGACTTCTGGGCATTTATGTCAGAAACATGTACTTGTATGATTTTCAACTGGCTATTGAAGGAAGAAAGGAGAAATGCAACTTAAGCTGTCCAGAGATGATTCCAGGGATTGGTGTACATGAGAAAGGGTTTATAAATGAAGGAATGGAATCAGAAGGCTTTGCATATACAATTCATGAAAGACTTGAACTATTCAGATTGAAGGATTTGGTAAAGTATAGTGATGCAACTTTGAGTTGGTTACTAAATGGAATGGAAGGACTTTCTGTATCTGAAAGAAAAAGTCTGGGAAGAGATGTGTGAAATCTATAAAAAGAAAATTAAGTCTCAGAAATAAGATCAGAAATTGTGGTGAATGGCTTTTGTCAGAAGCAAATCCTAAAAAGATGTTGCATAGTGATTTTGTGTTTCCAGCAGAATATGAGGTGAATGAGGTCTTTTCAGAAGAAATTGAAGAAGAAATTCAAAAGACAACTCCTCAGAATGATCAAATGACGAGTACTGACCAACCTGAACAGTCAGAACCAAAAGAAGATGAAAGATCTGTAGATGTTAATGAGTATTTTCTGGAGTTTGATCTGCCAAACTTCTTTAATCCAAGTAAAGTAAACTTTCTAAGTGTATATCATGACAAACCAAAAGAGACTCAGATCTGGTTGGCTGATAAGTCAAGATGTCTTGGAAAACCAAAGAAAGATGTGTATTCAGATTTTCTAATCACTGGGATCAGAGAATTAAAGATCAAGCAGTTCAGAAAGCAAGAATACTTATCCTTTGAAGTATTGAGAGAAGATGGAAAGGTGTACTATTTTACTGATTCAGACTTTGAAAAGCTATCAGTAATGGATTTCTACAGACTACACAGTATGTTGTGCTTCAAAGAATCAAGCAAAGATAAGAATGAAAGGAAGGCAAGGAGTGTAGTGATTGAAGCTATGTTTTACATCCTAAGATGGCATTGTTATACAGATTTTCAAATAGCTCTGTATTTACAAAGGCGAGGTGTCTATCTTTCAAGACCCATCACAGATCATAATCAGAAGCAAGTATTAAGAACTGGAAGTGTTTGCAGACATCCAGAATTGGGAGTATTTTTGAAAAACAAGAGTGAAAAGATCTTTTTCAGAGCAAAGGAGACTGCAAAATATAGCTCTGGAACGTTGAGATTCATCAAGCATAATTTGGAGAAAAAGGTGCTGAAGGTGAAGCAAGCTAATATGACTCAAGAAGTGATCACTCAGCAAGTTGAAACTATTCAGGAAATTATTGATAGAATTGACAAGAGACTTACTCAGAGAAATGTGTTGTTACAGAAAATTGTTCCTACATTGAAAGAGCTTGGTGATACAAAGTATAAGTTTATTTGACAAAAAGGGGGAGATTGTTAGATCTGAGTTTTGTCAATAAACCAAGTATTGAATTCTGATAAGAAGGCTCAGAAGTTCTGAAGAGAAGAGTCAGAGTTCTGACTACGAAAGCTCAGAAGGATTGCTTTGAAAGATTACCAAGTACAAAAGTCTGAAAAGAAGAGTCAGAAGTCTGAGAAGAAGAGCCAGAAGTTCTGAGATGCTTAATCAGAATTATGTTCAGAAGTTCTGAACAACATGTTCAGAACTTATAACTAGATACTTTACTTTGTATTTTGGTTAACTAATTAGGACACGTGTATTGTTCTTATAAGTCTTTCATATTTGTACGGTAGCTTTAACATTTCCGTTGCAGTATATATAGTGGTTAGCACTACATTGCTAACTGATTCTCCCGCATATATTTGTATTCATCTTTTGTAATCTTTGAGATACTCTCTCTCTAAGATATGTAAATCTGTTCTTCATTGAATACAATTAGTTTGATCATATTACTTCTCAATCACTGTTTCATACATTGATATATTGATTGTAAGAGTGAATCCTGGACTTACAATGCGAAGTTTTCCAAATGCGAATTTAGGCTGAGGGAGGTGCAGTTTCTCGGGAACATGGTGTCGGAGAAGGGAATCATGGTTGATCCAGCTAAGATTAAAGCCATCCGAGATTGGGAACAACCTAAGAATCCATCAGAAGTTAGAAGTTTCCTCGGATTGGCGGGGTACTACCGGAAGTTCATCAAAGACTTTTCGCGTATTGCCACGCCACTACCGTCTTTAACCAAGAAGAATGTCAAGTTCGTCTGGTTAGAGAAGCAAGAGGAAGCTTTTCAAAGATTAAAGGATATGCTGAGTAGCGCTCCGGTTTTTTCGTTACCGGACGGTTCTGATGAATTTGTGGTTTTCAGTGACATATCGAAGCTCGGCTTGGGTTGCGTACTCATGCAACGGGGAAAGGTGATCGTGTATGCCTCACGGCAATTAAAGAATCACGAGGTTCGATACCCCACTCACGATTTAGAACTGGCGGCAGTGGTCTTCGCTCTAAAGATTTGGCGACATTACCTGTATAGGACGAAGTGCCAGATCTTCACGGACCACAAAAGCTTATGTCATATCTTTGACCAAAAAGAATTGAATATGTGCCAAAGAAGGTGGATTGAGTTATTGTAGAATTCAGATTCGTGCAACGATTATGTTTGTGAATAAGCAAATAAGAACAGTTGATATGATTGACAAAGGCTGCCCACTTAGCTATTGAATTAGAGAGAATTACAGTGTAAAGCAGAAAAGCTAAATGAGACAACTAGCTAATTTTCTAAGCTAATTGCACTTTAAATATGCTGGGCCCGTGGTAACAAGCCCACGGCCCGTTCACTATGGACTAAATTTAAACAATTACAATTCAAACCCTTGAACTTAAAATCAACATAAATTCTACCCTAACAATCTCCCCCTTTGATTTGAAGTTCGAGTTCGCGCTCTATCTCTTGCCAGTTGAATACGTATCGTTTGCGCAACGCGAAGTGAACCTCGAAGAATCTGATGGCGCGGCGGTAGTCGAGACGTTCTTCAACCATATCCAAAGCAGTCTGAGCAGTTCTTTCATTCAGATTGGGTACATAGGATACCTTTGGATTTTCGGATTCGTGCTTGATGATCTTCCGAAGAGCGTCTTGAACTTTGAGCAGTGTGCCGTCGCAAAATCGATCTACCTGACTGAACCTCATAAACTTCTTTTCTTTCTGAGCGTTGAGGAAGACGATCCCAAATTCCGGTTGAAGCAGCATTGCATTCTCGGGATACATCGACAGTTCAGGAGCTTTCAGATTCGGTTTGAGCAAATTTACCTTCTTCGCTCGGTTCTCGATTGCCATTTGAAAGTCCGTAAGATAAGAGATCATAATAGAACGGACGAGGAATCGACGAACCGCTCCGAGCGCCTTTGTTACAGCAAGCGGTCGGATGGTTCTGGTGCGAAGGTCTCTCAGAATAACCAGGAGGTCGAACGGATGGAGATGCTTAAAGTCAGCTTCAGAAAAAAATCCATTCTTTTCCGTCTTCACGTCGAACAGTGAACACGGGAAAGACGATCTTCATAATTCGGTTTGACTGAATCTTTAGCACCTCTGAAATTTTATGTTTGGCTCGAACCTGGTCTCTCGGGAGACACCGCTTCATGGCTTCTACGTATCGGAGTTGGCGTGCTGGATCAGGACTGTAGATGCCAAGACAGAAGGTTGGCTCAATCGGGTGAATTCTGTGTACAAACAGCTTCTTCAGAGATTCCTCCAGATGAGGAATGAGGACCTTGATCTTCTCCCAACGGTTTTGTTGCTGAGGAGGGGGAGGAAGATCAGAAGCTGTCGTTTGCTGAGGAGATGTCGGGATTTCTGCATTTAAGCTTTCGGGTTGATCTGAAGTCGTAGCGGGTTGAGTCGAGTGAACGGGAGGCGTACCATAGAAATTCTGAAGCAGAAACTGGTCGTAATCAACGTTGTCGTCTTCATCAGTGGGAAACACCAAGTTTACCTCGAAGTTTACGGCTCTGGCAGCTTTTTCGTACCATGCGTCTTCGGTTTCCGGGTTGGTTTCACATGCTGGATCAATCATGGTGAGCATTGGCATGTCTGATGGTTCTTGTGCAACCAATTCCTATGTTGTACCCTCGGGCTTTTCAACCGTTGGGGCTTCGTCATCTGAAATATCCATGTCGATGACCATCTGTGCTAATGGCAACTCGGCTTCGGGTGTTGCTGTTGAAGTTGCCGCAGTTGGGGGGTTCCTGTTGAACCACTGTTGTAGTTTCGGCAGTCACGATCTGGACGGTCTCGGTTTGGCGTAGACGCTTCTCCCCCTCACGGTGATCAGGATCATCCTGGTCATCGTGCTTGCGTTTGAGACCGCCGGCTTGACTCTTACAAGTGTCTTCTAATGAGCGGACCCTCTCAGACAGCGTGGCAAGCGCTTTGTTGTAGTCGTTGACGGTCGAGTCAATGGCGTCAAGGCGGTATGTGATAGATGAAGATGGAGCAGTGACCTGGGATCGAAGAACTGAGATCAGGTCTGCTTCGGTAGATGCGGTTGTGTCGGATTCCTGGAGCAGTTAGGCTAAGAGCATCGTCTTTAAGGTATCCACCGAATAAATAGGTTGAGCAAATGTCGTTGGATGTGGTGGTGCGGTTTCGGCTTCAACGAATTTTGCTTTACCTTTGATGGCTTTGGCGATCTCGTCGGTGACATGCTGTTCCAGTGCCTCGCGGACAGCCTTGAGGGTGCTGTCCAGGGACCCTTGCGACACAAAGTCGGGGTGAATAACTCCGGGACCACTTAGGTTACCCGTTGAGGCGTCTACCACAGGGGTAGAGCCACCTACGTTCACAGTTGGCGTGATGTTAGCTGTGGTAGGATTTCCGTCCAATCCTCGTGTTCCGGAAGTTGGAGACACTATAGACGTTCCGGTCGGGTCACTAAGAGCCGCGACTTGGTGTTGTTCCGCATCAAATGTCCTAGGCGAAGAATGTTCAGTAACAATAGGCTCTAGACTCGATGGTGCACGCAAAGAAGTCGAGACCGGGGGCTGCTGGTCTCTTATTTCAACACCAACACTCTTCGAATGAGAGGCCGGTGGAAGTTGTGCTGAATCCCCGTGTAAGACTGAAACACCCATCTTTTGAGAGACGGATGAGTGGTTGTGGGGGTCGTGCAATTGCTCCGCTAGGTCCACGGAGTCTGTTTCAATACCCCGTCCCAACGGATGAGACGTGATAGTAGATGTGGTGACCTGGATATCACTCGGCTGGGGTCGCTCTTGAGCCTCGTTATCTTTACGGCTCGATCTTTCCAGGTTCAACTTTGAACGCAGTTCTCTCCGTCTCGCATGATCTAACTCCTCTACGTTTTCTCCCCCAGATGTCCTAGTGATAGGTCTGGTTCCAGTATGTGGAGGTGATTCAAGTGGGATGCCAACGGTAAAATCAGGGTTGGGTCCGATACCGTGAGGTATTTGTCTCAGGCGTATGTTTCGGTCGGTATCGGAGTCCGTGGAGTCAGATTCCACGTCTTCAACATCATGAGATGGTGACGGGGGTTCGGTGATATAAGACTCGGTCGAGTGATGTAGAATTGGTCTGGAGGATGGACCGGCTTGGGCTGAGCTGGAACCGGGTCGCGATTCCACTGCACCACCTACTCTCGGTCCCCTTCCTCTCACAACTAACGTTCCCCGCCCGACAGCACCCGCTTGTCGGGCCCTTCCTCCTCTCGTCCTAGGACCCTCACGTCCCTCAGGCCTATTTCCCTGGGCAGGTCCCTCCGGCTCTAGCTGGACCATGGGAATTCCTAACTCTCCCCTATAAGCAACTACCCCTGGTGCAGCGGGATCGGCGATGGCTAGTAGGGCGGTAGGAATGGGCGAGGCGACCGCATCGGATGGGTTGCGGATCACCATGAATTGGAGGTGTCTGATGGGGCATACCGAATGTGTAATACGTTTTGGAATGGCTGGATTCGCATCCATGTGCTGACGAACTGCAAGCGATAGGAAACGCGGGTATGGGAGGAACTTCTTCTGTTTGGTTCCGCCGATGTGTCGAATAATGGTCACAAGTTCACGCCAGATTATCATGGCGAAGTCGACGTGGCGGTGGTAGCACACGGCGTGAACAAGTCGCAGAAAGTCGCCGGTACATTGATCAATACCTTTCCATCGGGCGGATAGGCAGCGGTTGAGGATGGTGAAGAGTGTGTACCAAATTGGCGCCAAGAACTTGCGATTGAAGACTGATGGTCTTTGAAGGTCGGAGTTGTAACCAAGGGCACGCATTTGTGCGCATAGTGTGGCATCGTTAACGGCAGGATCGTACCGTTCATGGTTGTTGGCAGTGGCTTTCGGTAGAGACAGTAGTCTGCGAAAGGAGTCGGGCGTCAGAGTAAATGGATGGTTGTCAATCTGCGCCGTGATAGTCTGTGTATTGCCAATCTTACGGACTTGTGCCGTCAGCCAGACTTGTAGAACGTAGATCAAAGGAACGTCGGCGGTGCGAGTGAGTGCCTCGCGTATGGGATGGTGCATCAGAATGTCTAGAATGACCTGATGTTGCGGGTTAGGTCTGAACAGCGCCGGGTCCAAGTAATGATTGTTGGCCTCCAACTCGATGCCATGGTCAGGATCAACCAAGGCAGCATTTGCCACTTCGTCGATGATTTCCTCCTCCTGAGGAATTTGGTCTGCCGGATTTTGTTGTTCCGCCATGTATAAATCTGTCAAAATGGCACACAGTTAGGAACTTAACCAGAAGAACAAGTGTCGGTGCGTACCTTTGCGTTGAATGGCTCAATCTGAGACAGATTGAGGACTGCTAGGGAGAAAACAGGTACAGAATGGACACAACAGCAGAGGAATCCGGATAAAAAAGACAGGGTGTCCGGACAACTCAAAGAGTCCGGATACAGGGTTGTCCGGATAAGCATATGCAAGTGTCCGGATACAAAAGGATTATCCGGACAAAGGTTCCCTGATACGCGAGTTTACCGGATAAGATGGGAGTCCAGACATCACACTATCCGGTAGTTGAACTTACCGGAAACCCTAAGGTTTCCGGACAACTAGGTTTCCGGGAGTTTGATGTTGTCCGGATGGATATGCATGACATTTGAAGGTGTCCGGTTAAAACGTCATAGGCTTGAATGTGTCCGGACACGACGAATGTGTCCGGACGAAACCCTTTAGCAACTAATCGACCAGAATGTGATTCAATGCTAGTGTGAGTGCACATTTATGTGACACGTATCATTTTAGACTACACGGAGAGCATTTCCTATCAAGATTGCTACTAAAGGACCACAAATCTTGTGTACCCGAAACTGGGTTTCGGGTTTAAAATAAATCGACCAAATCAGGGTCTGTATGGAATGCAATGTGGACAAAACTCGAATAATAATGTTCGTTAGAGAGTGGCGAGTAACATACCTGATTTCGGAGAGAAAAAAACGAGTGAGAATCGAGCGACGAAGAAGAGTCCGAGCGAGAGAGAGAAAGAGTGTTGGGTTTATGGTTTTAGGTCAAGAAGTCCGGATGGGAAAGGAACAGGGGCCCGGATGACTTATATAGCCCGGGTGTTGTCCGGGTTCATGTCCGACCCGGATACACCCGACCCGGATACTGTCCGGATAACAAGAGAGTCCGGATACTGTCCGGATAACCCTGGTGAGTCCTTTTTCGTGAATTTTCAGAAAACGGAACTTTTTAAGAGACCTTTCTCTCACTCCCCCTCAAACTGAGCATGGGAATGCCATTGCTCCCCCTCGAATCGTGTAGTAGGGTGCAATGGAGGGGTCCGACACAAAAAAAAACTTTAAGCTTTTGAGAGAATACCGGTGTCGCTCCCCCTCAAGTGATGACCAATTTAGGAGTGCCCACACACACAAAAACTTTTGATACGTAAGAAAAAAATATGTGTGTGACGCTCCCCCTCAAAGTATGAGTAAACTTACCTGATGTCGCAGTGTGCTCCCCCTGAACACAATGGCAAATGATGAAAGCACAGAGATAAGGAAGTAATCAAAACAAACGATGGTATGAAGTAAAAGAAACACACGAAGAAATAGTTAACCAGAGAAACAGACGAAATCTACCTAAAAAATACAGAGACTAAATCTAACTAAGTAACCGAGACAAGTAGAATACCAGTGCGAGGAAGTGTATGCTCAATCATCAAGAGTGTTAACTCCGGGTGATGAGTGGACAGTTACTCGTAGAGGTATGGAACTTGTAAAGGTACACAGGCGGATTAAGTCTTCAGATTTAGCATACTGAGCTTGAACACAAGAGTTTTAAAGCGGTTTTCGTCCAAGGCTTTGGTAAAGAGGTCTGCTAGCTGATGTTCTGTATTGACGAAGTAGAGCTCGACTGTACCTCTTTCGACGTGATCCTTAATGAAATGATACCGAACGTCGATGTGCTTCGTCTTGGTATGTTGGACCGGATTGCTGGATATGGCAATTGCGCTCTTTGAGTCACAGTAGATTGGGACTTTGACATAGGTGAATCCGTAGTCTTTGAGTTGTGTCCGCATCCATATTACTTGGGAACAGCAGCTTGCGGCGGCCACATACTCCGCTTCGGCAGTTGACGTTGACACGCACTGTTGTTTCTTTGATGCCCAACTTACCAGGCTGTCTCCCAAGAACTGAATGTGTCCTAAGGTGCTCTTGCGGTCCAACATACATCCCGCGTGATCCGCATCCGAGTAAGCGGAAAGTCCAAAACCTGTCTCTTTCGGGTACCAAAGGCCAAGATCAGCAGTACCACGTAAATAACGAAAAATACGTTTAACAGCATTGTAATGAGACTCTTTAGGGTTGGACTGATAACGGGCGCAGAGAAATGTCGAGAAATGGTCTACTGGCAGTTAGGTACATTAAAGAACCGATCATTCCCCAATACAATTTGGCGTTGACAGCCTTTCCGTTAGGATCGGTGTCAAGCTTTGTATTGGTTGCCATGGGAGTTTTCATTGGTGAGGACTGGTCCAATTGGAATTTCCGAAGAATATCTCTAATGTATTTGGACTAGTTAATGAAGATTCCGGTCGACAGTTGTTTAACTTGAAGACCAAGGAAAAAATTCATCTCACACAGCATACTCATTTTTAAAAAAATTCCCATGAGTTTGGCAAAGTTCTTTGCATATAATGGATTAGTAGAACCAAAAATGATGTCATCGACATATACCTGGACTAGAATGATGTGACCCTTTTTGTTCTTTATAAATAGAGTAGAATCAATAGTACCTCGTGTAAATTTGGATTCTAACAGGAACTTTGATAGGGTGTTGTACCATGCTCGCGGGGCCTGCTTTAGACCGTATAGTGCCTTGTCCAAGATGTAGACATGATCAGGTTTTTAGTCATCCACAAATCCGTCGGGTTGCGACACGTAAACTTCTTCTTGGAGGTCACCGTAAAGAAAAGCTGTCTTCACATCCATCCGGAAGACTGTGAAGTTCTTGTGCGCTGCATAAGCGAGAAACATACGGATTGCTTCAATGCGAGCGACCGGAGCATAAGTCTCATCATAGTCGATCCCCTCTTGTTGTCAGTATCCTTTGGCCACGAGACGCGCCTTGTTGTGAACAACGATGTCGTCTTCGTCCTTCTTATTCGTAAAAATCCATTTGGTGCCGATTACCGTCTTGTGCGTAGGACGTGGAACCAGTCGCCATACCTTTAGAGCTTCGAATTGATTCAGCTCCTATTGCATGGCTATGATCCAGTCCGGATCTTCGAGTGCTTCGCGAACGTTCGTCGGCTCGATCTTGCTTAAGAATCCAGAAAATAGGCAGAAGTTGGCAGAAGCGCCTCGTGTACGTACAGGAGTGGAAGGATCACCGATGATCTGATGCAGGGGATGTGCCTTTGTCCATTTGGTGGTGTGCGGAAGCGGCTGTTGAGTAGAGTGAGATGCGTCCGGATCCACATATGTACCAGATGGAAGGTCTTGAACTTGTTCAAGTGTAGCAGTCGTGTTTCTTGGAGGAAGTGGGGGAGGATTCGTCGATGGTTGAACAACCTCTGGTTCCGAGGAGTTCAGAGGTTGAACATCGGTTGTAGCAGAAGACGAATCATTAGGAGCGATCTCTGAGAGCATAGGTTCCTCCGGGGGGTTACATTACCAGCTGTACTCGTATCAGATGAGGATGGTTGAGCTGTCTCCACAGATGTTGACGGCGTACTCGTAGACGGTGGCGGACCAGTTAAGTCGTCTGAATCTGCATTGCGAGCAGCTTCAAGTCGCGGGTGCGCTGAGACAGGTGTGGAAGAGTTAGCATTGTCATCATAAAAGAATTCAAATAATAAATCTAAATCAGAAAGATTATCATTCGATGAAGATGCATGATTCGGATTTACTAATGCTTGTGTAGATCCCGAACTTGGAGGTCCGGAAGCTAACACGCCAGTTAAACCGGGTTCTGAACTGAGGTGTTCAGAAGCCAAATCTGCGGCTTCGTCGAATGTCACGTTTATGCTTTCAACAACGGTTTTGGTCCATTTGTTGTAAACGCGATACGCCTTAGCCTGGATGGAGTATCCAATAAAAACTCCTTCGTCCGCTTTGGGGCGGAATTTCCCGAGATCATCCTTGTCGTTTAGTACATAGCAAGTGCATCCAAATGCATGGAAGTAGCCAACGGTTGGAACATGATTATTCATGATCTCGTACGGTGTCTTGTTGAACCACTTGAGAAGGATAGAGCGGTTTTGCGTGTAGCAAGCCGTAGATACCGCCTCAGCCCATAGATATAGCGGTAGATTTGCCTGGGATAGCATTGTTCGTGCAGCTTCAACTAGGGTACGGTTTCGTCTTCAGGTGATCAATGATGAGCTCCGGAGTTTCGTCCTTCGAGCGTAAGAACATCACCCAAGTGTAGCGTGAGTAGTCGTCCACCATCACGAGCACGTATTTGCGTTTGTTGATGCTCGGAACACGCATTGGACCACACAAATCCATATGAATGAGTTCGAGGGTCCGGGTCGTGCTCGGAGTTGCCTTCGGCGGATGTGATGCACGCGTCATCTTTCCCTTTTCGCATGCTCCACAGAGACGGTCTTTCACGAACGGAAGTTGTGGCACGCCTCTGACATGTTTGCCTAGCACCAGTTGATTGATACTTCTGAAGTTGAGGTGCGAAAGACGTCTATGCCAGAGCCAAACTTGGTCAGAATCTGCTTTGGACAAGAGGCAGACAGGTTTGTCGATTTTGATTGCGGCGAGGTCGATGGTGTAGAGATTGGTCTTTCGAGTCCCAACCAGTAGCTCGTCTCCGTTGTTGTTGAGGATTCGACTCCGTGTGGCTTTAAAGCTAACCTCGAGATCCTTGTCGCAGAATTGACCGATGCTGAAGAGGTTGTGTCCTAATCCTGCAATGTGGGATACCTTCTTGATTGTTATCTTGTCTTGTACGATGTCGCCGTAGCCCACGATCGGTGACTTCTCGTTATTTCCAAATCTCACGTCTCCGCAGTATTCTTCCATGTAATTCGTGAGAAGCTCCCTTCTTCCGGTCATGTGCTTGGAGCATCCAGAGTCTAAGTACCACACATGACCGTTCTGCAAAACAAGATTAGGGACGTTTATGTACCCAAATTTGTTTGGGTCCATGGGGCTTAGAGTTGGCACTGCCTGGGAAAATTTGCTTTGACACAGCCTTCCCTTTAGGTGCAGATTTCACACCGTTGGAGGGAACTGGTTTTGGCACTTGTTTCCTCTTGGGTGCAGAATGTACACCTTTTGGAGGAACAGATTGTTGGGCAGATTTCCACCTGGGTGCCGGTTTAACCGCAGTAGGAGCAGCCCGTGTAGGAATGGGTCGGGTCTCCCGCTGTGGATAAACAATCATGCGATAACTGAATTAATTGATGAAGAGAGGTAACTTTAACAGGAAAAGAAACATCAAAATGGTTCCAATTATTCCAAGCATTATTGTCTTTGTCTATTCTAGAAATGAAAACAGGTGGGGAAGACTTTGACGCATCCTTCCTGACATAATCCCTCGTTAGCCACTTTGGTTTTTCTTTATTAGCTCGACCATGTTTATCTGAAACAGCAGGGACAGAATGATCAGTGACTTTTGAGGAAACAGGTGTCTTAGTGGTCGATTGTTCGGTCTTTTGCTTCGGCTGTGATTGTTTTTGAACATTTGAAGCATTTTTAAGAATCTTGTTCACAGCCGGAGTTTTTGATTGTGAACAGTCGCCCTTTAGAAAGTTGACCGGACGATTAACCACTAGAGACAAAAAATCAGAATGACTTGGAAGAGGTTTGTCGAAAGGGAACGACTCAAACTCTCTATCAGAATTACTTTCGGAGTTCATGTATTCAGAAAAATCAACATCCGGAATTACAGGACTTGGATCGGTTGAGGAAGGCGAGGAACACGCTGTGCTTGTGTGCTTTGAGGAATTCGGTGCGGAAGCGTTTGAAAAATCAGAGTTCAAATTCCTTAACACACTCTCGTCTTGAGAATCTTGACCGTCTTGTAAAGTAGAGATCTTGCCTATAAACGCTTTACACGAAGAGGTATCAGATGAACTTGAGGAAAGTTCGGGTGAAATCTGCTTTTCAGTTTGGAGTTGGTCAATCTGCTCTTGAAGCTGACCATTACTCACTTTCTCTTGCATCACTTCTGTTGCCAAAGCAGACAGTTGTGATGTGAGTCGGTTGATTTCAGACCGAAGAATCTCCTGTCCTTCATCAGACACAACTTCGGTTTTGACCGGTTGTTGATTCTCAAGTTTTTCAAGTAAAGCTTGCTTTTCCATTTGAAAATTGGACCTTTCTTTTTCGAATGACTCCTCCAACTCGACTATCTTTGCTTCCAAGATGAGAGGGGGAACATAGAGTTTAAACTCATCCGTCTCAGACTTGGTTGCGGTTGCTTGGTCCTCATCCTTCTTGGAGGAATCCTTGGGCGTAGCAACCTTGTAAGGGTCGAAGTAGTCATTTGAGAGGTACTTTTTGTCCTTTTTATAAGAATAATTTAAAGGCTCATAACAAAATGGAAGTTGTATTCCTCGCTTGTGTTTGTGTTTATATTCCTCGGTTTCCTCTTCCTTATCAGGTTCAAGAGGACCAGTCCATTGGATTGCATATTCCGGATACTTTTTGTCTAACCCAAAACAAGCAAAATCATACAAGGTGGGTGTATGCCATCTTCCTTTTTTCAAATAATGTGGGTTATCATATCCGATTCCCCATTCTTTGTTAAAATACGTGAACTCTTTGGGTTTGTTCAAAAAAATGGTTTGATCAGTTTGACCCCGTTTGTGGAGTTTGGTTTCTAGATCTAGAATTTTAGCCACGTACTCCTTGTGTTGAATTTGAAGAGAAGAGCATTGATAAGTAATGTCTTCTTTCTCATTCAAGCACTAATCAAACTGATGTTGAAGATCAGATAATCTGGCCCTTAAGTCTTTAGGTGCTAATGAAAGATTTTTCCATTTGTCTTTTAGATTAGCATTTTCAGACTTATATTTCTCAGTTAATTTCATTTGAACATTAAGCTTTTCAGTTATTGAACTAATTTCAAGCTTTTGTTCTGCATTCGTGGCCGTGAGGGAGTTTGCCTTTTCAGTGATGGTTTGCAATTGAAGTATGAAGTTTTGTAGGCAAGAGTCACATACCTGATTTGTTTTTGTCTTGTCTTCATCAGTAGACGATTGATATCCCATGAAAGCATCAGCACCTTCATAATCGTCCTCATCATCAGATCTCCCTAGCCAGTACTCATTTTCAGCGAACATTACCTCTCCAGCCTCTTTCTGTTTGGCCAGTGCAAGTTTGGCCTCATAATAGTGAGAGTTCTTCACTGTGGGTTGACGGCAGTCTTTAGCGAAGTGACCGAGTTTCCCGCAGTTGTAGCATTTCACAGGTTCATCTCTCTTCTTGCGGTCACTTTTCTCTGTCTTCTCTTTCTTCTCAGATCTATCTTGCTCTTCTACCTTCTTCTTTCCTTCATACCGATCCTTATAGTCGTGACGCTTATTGGAGGCAGTGGAGAAGCGTTGACTATTGGAGGACGGCTTCTTGTAGAACTTTTGTTGTTGAAAGGATTTAGTCAGAAGGGCAATAGCTTTCATTAATTCCGATGCTTCATCATCATCATCGTCACCGTCTTTCTCGTCCTCAGATTCTGACTCGAAAGAACTATGTTGTGGACCGCGTCTGGATTGGTTGCTTGAAGATTTCCCTATTTTGGAAGTCATGAGGGCAATAGGATCCGCAGATTGTTTTGGCTCATTCTTCTTCTCTCCCAAAAGCTCATTTACTTCGTCTTCATCTTGGAGAAGTGTCTCATATAGTTCATTGATGCTGATGTTCTCTATCAAGTTGTTGTGTTTGACATGAGAAGCATACACTTTCCATTCAGGTAGCAAGTTGTTGAGGAACTTTAGTGCGTTCTCAGTATTGGAACGAACAATTTTATTCGTGTTCAGTTCATTGAGAAGTAGACAAAAACGTTCATAGGTCTAGGTAAGGGATTCACCGTTACGCTGCTTGAACCCATCGAACTTGGTTATCGCACTATTTATCTTCAGCTGATTTCCTACAACACTCCCTCGCATCATTTTGGCTACTTGGTCCCACATGCCCTTAGCCGTGTCTTTGTAACTGTCTATGGCAGTGTAGATATAATTTGGAAGGGCTTGTATAAGGTATCTGTTTGCATGTTTTTCTCCTTCAGTCATGCCTCTTTCAAATTCTGTCATCTCAGCAAGAGTCTTCGCCTCACTTCGAGCTTCTGCAGTTGCAGTTGCAGGTATGTCCTTCATTGGCTTGTCAATTGGTCCATGTTCCAGGGCTCTCTTGATATACTCATAGTTGTCCTTGAACTCTATGAAGATCATGAACCTGTCTCGCCGTTGGCTGTACTCGTTCGGGTAGAGACATGGTGGTTTGGTGTCCGTGCACAAGAACACTATCAAAAACAACACTAATCCAATCGAATTTGGAGCAACAAGAACACGTTTTGATGATAAAAATTTGATTTTTGATTAAGAACACTATCAAAAACTTTTGAACTTATTTTGCTAAATTGACCAACCAAACGAACGAATTAGGGTGTGAAAATTTGCAGAATTACTTATAATTATGATGCTAACACAACCCAACAAGCAAAATAGAACAATTTACGCAGAATCACAGATTTCAAAAATCAAGAAAAGTCAGACGTGGAAAAGTCAAACTAACCAAAAATCAATGAATTAGACTTTGAATCGAATCCGTCTGTCCGCTCTGATACCAATTGTAGAATTCAGATCCGTGCAACGATTATGTTTGTGAATAAGCAAATAAGAACAGTTGATATGATTCACAAAGGCTGCCCACTTAGCTATTGAATTAGAGAGAATTACAGTGTAAAGCAGAAAAGCTAAATGAGACAACTAGCTAATTTTCTAAGCTAATTGCACTTTAAATATGCTGGGCCCGTGGTAACAAGCCCACGGCCCGTTCACTATGGACTAACTTTAAACAATTACAATTCAAACCCTTGAACTTAAAATCAACATAAATTCTACCCTAACAGTTATTGACCGACTACGACTGTAAGATCGAATATCATCCGGGTAAGGCAAATGTAGTGGCGGACGCTTTGAGTCATAAGGAAAGAAGGGAGATACCCAGCATTGTGGCTATGAGAGCCGAGGTGACGTTTAATTTATTAGCAGAGATAAAGAAATGTCAAGTTGAAGCGCTCGAAGCTGAAAATCTCAAGAAGGAAAGAATGGTAGGACAAGTGTCCTCGCTAGTGGAAGATAGTCGAGGGGTGAAGTATCTTAGTGGGAGGATCTAGGTTCCGAAATTCAGAGAGCTCATAAAGCTGATACTAGAGGAAGCTCACAAATCGAAGTACACGATTCACCCCGGGACTAACAAGATGTACGGAGACCTACGTCGTGACTATTGGTGGCCTGGAATGAAAAAGGATATAGCTCATCTCGTAGAGACTTGTATGACGTGTTCGCGCGTAAAGATTGAACATCAAAGACTGTACGGGAAGCTCCAGTCGTTAGAGATACCGATGTGGAAGTGGGACCAGATCACGATGGACTTCGTGACCCATTTGCCTAGAACTCCAAAGGGTTATGACGCTATTTGGGTGGTCGTGGATTGACTCACGAAGTCGGCACACTTCTTACCTATACGAGAGTGTTACTCATTGGAACAGTTAGCAAAGTTGTACATCGATGAGATCGTAACCCGCCATGGATGAAAGGAGAATTAAACAGATGGGTAGATTAAATTTCTATGTGTTCTTCATATTCTAATAGCTGGGTTTTGAGAGTTTTAAATCTTTGCTAACCATTTCGATGGGAAGAGCACGGATTAAGAAGGTTAAAGGGATAAATGGAATTTAAGTTGAGTTTAATGTTAGTTGTTATGGGTAAATGTTTGATGAAGAGTTAGTTTAGCATTTGAACCAACTGAACTAGAGTATTTTGCCCCGGTTCTAAGACCTGCGTATGAACAGTGAGAAAGAAACTAGGTTTGCGCAAAGTCCAGGTTGCGCCATAGGCGCTGGCGCAAATCTCTGGGTGGCGCAAATCTTTGGGTGGCGCAAACCTTGGTTGTTCCAGTGTTGGGCCGATCTGATAGTTGGGCCGCATGGTTGATTTGGGCTTAGGTTTGGTTTGGGTTAAAACATTTAAGGCCTAGTAGGAAGAGGATAATCTTAATTATTTATTTAAGTTAGGGTTAAGAGGAGAACGTAGAATCAGATATTGAGTTAAACCTAATAAATTTATAAATTAATTATTAGGTGAACGGTCGGTGCAAGACTCCAAGTTAAGGAAAGAATTTGCTATCAGGTGAGTTCTCTCACTCCTTTTACAACGTACTATATTTTACTGAACATGGTTCCTTTATTGAGCATGAACTGACTTATAAAAATATGCATGTTTTCCACGCATTGCGTAATTCGCAAATGAAATGATGTTTAAGGTTTCACGTGTATGGTTTTTAAATGTATATGCATGATATGTGGAGTCGGTTGCACGGTGGGGTCAGGGTACCTTGGGATCTCTGATCCCTTGGGCATATGGAGGTTAGCTTGTAGGTTGGAATTCGTTTTCTCCTACATGAAGGAACGGGGAGTCCATTTGGATTCCGGCGTAGACGAGAGGGTGTCCGTTAGGCCCCGATCGGAGTAGCTTATGCGATCCCTGAACCCCGTGTTTAACCTTGGATGATGTTATGAGAAAGATGTGAAAGTATTTTCTTTATGAAATGACCTTTATACTGTGATAAATGTTTATGGAGGGAATTCACTAGACCTTTTGGTCTAACCCTCGCTTTTCAAAAACTAAACCATTTTCAGGTAAGCGTACAGTGGGAAATTCTAGTAAGAATTAGATGGAGACAAGAAAGATGTGGAGCTCATAGCGACTCCAAGATTTTGAATGATGACTATAGATAGAATCTCGGCTGTGGACGTAGAGTCTTCCGCTGTCAATTTTATTTAGATCACTTTATTGATGATGTAAAGACAAGATATTTCTGTAATGTGAATGCTTATTTTCTAGATGGGTGCATGTTATGTTTTTGGGATGTTACAGGTGTATTGTCTTTGTAGACAATTCCTTTGTTTAATCAAAAGTGTTATTATTCATATGTAGAAAATACACTTCTTCGTATTTCCGACTTATACTTATCAAAAGTTTATCAAATACAAATCATTACTAATATTTACAGGTATGAAGAAAGATGCCAAAAGCCATGACAAGAAAGTCAAAAAGGTGCCAAAAGCCATGACAAGAAAGTCAAAAAGGTGGTGCTCTAATTTCAAAAGGAAAAGCATAAAAGACAAAAGGTGGTGCTATCATTTTCAAAAAGATGTCGCCATACTTTCAAAGGACAATAATATAGCAAAAGGCCAAACAACAAAGTGACATCAAATAATTTGTGATAAACGTATCGACATCAAATGACCGTAGACTTTGTAAAATTTTCCAAAGTATATTTAAAGATTGTTTTAAATTTAAGAAAATATATTCTTTTAATACAAACTGGATGTCAGTGTTGGTCAGCCTTTTTATGTCGGTGTTGGTCAGCCTAGTCGGTTGGAGTAGCGTAAGTGGCGCAAGAGGTAAGTCGTTCAGCCGTACCACGACTATCCATGGGTGGTCCCTCCGAAGGTGGTCCCTCTGATTATTCAAGAAGTATTTAAAGAAGGTATTATTCTATAATCTTAAAACAACCCTTTAATTAGACTTTGCTAAATATATAAAGTTATGAATTTATCTATGAATTTATTCACTAAAAAGCATTCTTCTGAAAATGATAACACAGAAGAGAATGATCTCAATATGAACTCTTCAAAAATTCATATTTCAAATATTGAGCAAAGCTTAACAAATTGGACAATTCCCAAACAAGATGTTAAAACAGTTTATAAAATAGGAACTTTTGATTACTTTCAAGGATATTCAATCAAAGCTACAGAACAAACTGTATCAATAAATAAAGATTATAGTAATCTTACCCTCTTATCCAAATCATCCATAATACAACATAGACAAAAATACAAATTTTTACATGTTGGATTAGTTCAAGTTGCTATCAAACCTTTATTTAGATTAGGAATAGATGCCCCAGTAATAGATATTATTACTATTCATCAAGAACAAAGAAATTATTTTTCAAGAACAAATATATTTCAATCGATCCCGAGTCGGTCTCAGAATGGTATCAGAGCCAGAAGCGGTGGGAATTGGTAGACTTTGTAAAATTTTCCAAAGTATATTTAAAGATTGTTTTAAATTTAAGAAAATATATTCTTTTAATACAAACTGGATTTCAGTGTTGGTCAGCCTTTTTATGTCGGTGTTGGTCAGCCTAGTCGGTTGGAGTAGCGTAAGTGGCGCAAGAGGTAAGCCATCCAGCCGGACCACGACTATCCATGGGTGGTCCCTCCGAATGTGGTCCCTCTGATTATTCAAGAAGTATTTAAAGAAGGTATTATTCTATAATCTTAAAACAACCCTTTAATTAGACTTTGCTAAATATATAAAGTTATGAATTTATCTATGAATTAATTCACTAAAAAACATTCTTCTGAAAATGATAACACAGAAGAGAATGATCTCAATATGAACTCTTCAGAAATTCATATTTCAAATATTGAGCAAAGCTTAACAAATTGGACAATTCCCAAACAAGATGTTAAAACAGTTTATAAAATAAGAACTTTTGATTACTTTCAAGGATATTCAATCAAAGCTACAGAACAAACTGTATCAATAAATAAAGATTATAGTAATCTTACCCTCTTATCCAAATCATCCATAATACAACATAGACAAAAATACAAATTTTTACATGTTGGATTAGTTCAAGTTGCTATCAAACCTTTATTTAGTTTAGGAATAGATGCCCCATTAATAGATTTTATTACTATTCATCAAGAACAAAGAAATTATTTTTCAAGAACAAATATATTTCAATCGATCCTGAGTCGGTCTCAGAATGGTATCAGAGCCAGAAGCGGTGGGAATTGGTAGACTTTGTAAAATTTTCCAAAGTATATTTAAAGATTGTTTTAAATTTAAGAAAATATATTCTTTTAATACAAACTGGATTTCAGTGTTGGTCAGCCTTTTTATGTCGGTGTTGGTCAGCCTAGTCGGTTGGAGTAGCGTAAGTGGCGCAAGAGGTAAGCCATCCAGCCGTACCACGACTATCCATGGGTGGTCCCTCCGAATGTGGTCCCTCTGATTATTCAAGAAGTATTTAAAGAAGGTATTATTCTATAATCTTAAAACAACCCTTTAATTAGACTTTGCTAAATATATAAAGTTATGAATTTATCTATGAATTAATTCACTAAAAACATTCTTCGGAAAATGATAACACAGAAGAGAATGATCTCAATATGAACTCTTCAGAAATTCATATTTCAAATATTGAGCAAAGCTTAACAAATTGGACAATTCCCAAACAAGATGTTAAAACAGTTTATAAAATAAGAACTTTTGATTACTTTCAAGGATATTCAATCAAAGCTACAGAACAAACTGTATCAATAAATAAAGATTATAGTAATCTTACCCTCTTATCCAAATCATCCATAATACAACATAGACAAAAATACAAATTTTTACATGTTGGATTAGTTCAAGTTGCTATCAAACCTTTATTTAGTTTAGGAATAGATGCCCCATTAATAGATTTTATTACTATTCATCAAGAACAAAGAAATTATTTTTCAAGAACAAATATATTTCAATCGATCCTGAGTCGGTCTCAGAATGGTATCAGAGCCAGAAGCGGTGGGAATTGGTAGACTTTGTAAAATTTTCCAAAGTATATTTAAAGATTGTTTTAAATTTAAGAAAATATATTCTTTTAATACAAACTGGATGTCAGTGTTGGTCAGCCTTTTTATGTCGGTGTTGGTCAGCCTAGTCGGTTAGAGTAGCGTAAGTGGCGCAAGAGGTAAGTCGTCCAGCCGTACCACGACTATCCATGGGTGGTCCCTCCGAAGGTAGTCCCTCTGATTATTCAAGAAGTATTTAAAGAAGGTATTATTCTATAATCTTAAAACAACCCTTTAATTAGACTTTGCTAAATATATAAAGTTATGAATTTATCTATGAATTTATTCACTACAAAACATTCTTCTGAAAATGATAACACAGAAGAGAATGATCTCAATATGAACTCTTCAAAAATTCATATTTCAAATATTGAGCAAAGCTTAACAAATTGGACAATTCCCAAACAAGATGTTAAAACAGTTTATAAAATAGGAACTTTTGATTTACTTTCAAGGATATTCAATCAAAGCTACAGAACAAACTGTATCAATAAATAAAGATTATAGTAATCTTACCCTCTTATCCAAATCATCCATAATACAATATAGACAAAAATACAAATTTTTACATGTTGGATTAGTTCAAGTTGCTATCAAACCTTTATTTAGATTAGGAATAGATGCCCCACTATTATTAATACTTAGAGATGCTAGACACACTAACTTCCAAAATTCAATCCTTGCTATGGCAGAAACTAATGTCTCAAATGGCCCAATTTACTTTAATTGTTATCCCAATTTTTTTGTAGGATTATTTGATCCAAATATATTAGATACTTTAGTTCTCACTATCAAAACAAAGAATTTAGAATTCAAAGAAGACACTAAACTTGTAGCTGTAATCTACAGAGTATGTTACAAAACTATGACTTCGACAATTGAACCAAAAACTAAGATATCAAGCCCTAGAGATGAAACATTAATATTTGAAGCCAACCCTCAACATACTAAAATTCAAATTCCTAAACGACTTAAATGGAATGAAATTACTCAATCATGTAACTGGAATCTCCAAGATATTGGTAGTCCAAAACCTATAGATAATTCAAACCACGTATCTAATATTATTGAACATGAAGATGGATCAGTAGATATTAATTTTAATAATTTCGATAATCTCAGATCTGTCTCCTCAAGGTTATCAACAGGATCAATAAGTGGAGCAAAAACTCCTTCCTTTCAAAAATCTCAATCATTAAAATTCAAAAATTTAGATTTTAATAAAACAATTCCTCGAGCCTTTTATCAAGAAGGATCTGAAGAAACTCAAAGTTATGTTTACGAACCTACTCCTTCAGAAATTCTATCTGAAATCAATCAATACAAAGCCCAAATTTAAGTAAAACAAAATGAGTAATTCAAGTATTAATATGAAATATCTTATAGAAGAGTTTGATTATGATTATAATGAAGAAAGAAGAAATTTCTATTATTCATCGGTTAATAATTCTCAAAAGGAATTCAAACATCAACTCTTATGGAGAGATTATATTAATAGAAATAATGTTCATATAACTTTCTTCAATTGGTATGAAATGTATTGTGAAGAACAAAATATTCCAAACCCTTTTATTAATATCTATGACACCCCAAAAATAACTTAAGATTATAAAGATATTGTCACTGAAGAAACTATAACTACAATACATCCTCCAAAAAATATAATTTTAATAAATCAAAGATTTATAGGATCGCCCCTAATCTCTATCACTGAAAAAACAACTAAAGACGAAATCATGAAAGATATTATATACCAAAATAATTATTCAAATGAAATTCTTAATACTATGAGCCAACAACTAAATAGATTAGAAAACAATCAAAATAATAATATTAAAAAAATAGAGGTTCCTCCCTCTTAGGAAAAGATTAAAGAAAACAATCCAATTTTCATACCTCACCAAATTGATTCCAATACCAATTTAGGATATAATAAAAAACTAGTTAATGAATTAGAACAAAAATTAAGCAATTTAAATGTAAATGTTCTAAATAAAGAATCGGATTCAGATTCAGAATCCGAAGAAATGTCTCAAATTCATGAACAATTTGCCAATAAATTAACTTTTAAAGGCAATTCAACTAATACCAGTCGCCCTCAAACAAGAAACTATTATAATAGACCAACTCTCCCAGATGTTCAATTTGAGGATACTTCGGTTCTATTAATAAGTTCATATGATGGTTCATCAATTTACGAATGGAACATTGACGGATTATCAGAACATCAAATTCTTAATATGGTTCAAGAAAGGAATATGGCTTCAAATGCCTATATTACCAGAGATAATACTCAAAAACAGATTGCAGGCATGCTCGTTTCCGGTTTCACTGGTACTTTAAGAAACTGGTGGGACATGTATCTATCTGAAGATTCTAAACGTATTATCCGTAATGCCAAAAAAATTGTCATCAAATATGAAAATAATCAACAAACTCAAACTGAAGAAGAGGATGTAGTCGATACTCTTATCTTTAGCATTGTAAAACACTTTATAGGATATTCATCTCTATTTCAAGAAAAGAGTTCAGAAATACTCTTAAACCTCACTTGTAGAAAACTACAAGATTACAGATGGTATAAAGATATGTTTTTATCAAAGGTAATGATAAGACCAGACTGTAGTGAACCCTTTTGGAAAGAAAAGTTCATTGCAGGATTACCAAAACTCTTTGCTGAAAGAGTAAGAGAAAAATTAAGAGAAGAATATAATAATCAAATTCCTTATGCAGAATTAACATATGGACAAATATCTGGTTACATTAATAAAGAAAGATTAGCTATATGTTCAGATTTAAAACTTAAAGCCAACATAAAGAAAGACAGAATAAATAATAAAGAAGAACTTGGTAATTTCTGTCAACAATATGGTTATGAAAACATAATTGCTCCTACATCATCAAAATCTAAAAAATATTCAAAAAATTACTCTGGCAAAAGGTTTAAAACAAAATATGATAAAAATAATAAATATGATAAAACTAATAATTATCATAAGAAAAAACCATATAAAAAATCAATAAAAAACCTCATAAGCAAAATGAATCAAAGGATATAATTATTTGTTATAAATGTGGTAAAACTGGACACATGGCAAAGAACTGTTATGTTAAGAAAAAGATCAACGAATTACAAATTTCTAATCAACTAAAAACACAAATAAGCAAATTAATTCTCAATAGTGATTATTCAAGCTCAAAATATGAATCTAACATATCAGATTATGATAACAATTACTTAAATGTTTTAGAAATATGTTCAACTACCGGTTCAGATTCTGAAACATGTGAATGTTTAGGAAACTGTACTTGTAACAAAATTAATGTTATAACAAAAGAAGACAGAGATATTCTTGAATTATTGGATAAAATTCCAGATCAAACTATTAAAGATGAAGCTACAAAAAAGTTTCTCAATTATAATTCTAAAAAAGAAACACGCACTCCAAAGACTACTGAGCTATTAAATCTTCAAGAAGTTTTTAACAGATTTTCCCAAACGACTAAACCAATATCTACTCAAGAACTTCAAGAAGAATTAACTTTAGTTAAAACAGAGATAAGGACTATCAAAGAACGCCTCTCAAAAATAGAAAAGGATAAAAGTAATATTCAAGATGAAATCCCTAAAGTCACAATCATTACAAATGAAGAATCAAACATCAATAAAATTAAAATCCCTAAAAATATTTCCTATCAAATATGGCATACAAGTATTAATCTTTGTATACAAAATGAATTTAAAATAACTGTCATTGCCCTTTAATGATAGTGGCGCTGATATGAATGTTATCCAAGAGGGAATCATTCCTACAATTTATTATGAGAAAACTTCAAATCGCTTATCATCAGCTAGTGGATCAAAACTTGATATTTCTTATAAAGTTTCTAATGTTCATATTTGTAAAGATGATTATTGTTTTAAAACATCTTTAATCCTTGTCAAAAACTTAACCTCAACTTTGATTTTAGGATCACCTTTTATTTATCAACTTTACCCAATTATTGTAGACGAAGAAGGAATTAGTACAAAAGTCTTAAATAAAGAAATAAAATTCAAATTTACAGACCCAATTATTCATACAGAACTAAATACCTTAAACAACAAAGTTAATCAAGCAAAATATTTAATTAACGAAATTAGCTATAAAAGAATTCTCGATAATCTACAAGATCCAAATATTCAAAATAAAATTAAAAAGACAAAAGAAAGATTTGAAAATAATGTTTGTTCTACTTTTCCTAATGCTTTTTGGAAAAGAAAACAACATACTATTAAATTACCCTATATAAAAGATTTCAATGAAAAAGACATTCCTTCAAAATCTAAAGCTATTCACATGTCAAATGAATTACAAGATCACTGTAAGAAAGAAATTCAAGATTTATTAAACAAAAAACTCATAAGACCTTCAAAATCACCTTGGTCTTGTTCAGCCTTTTATGTCATGAACGCAACTGAATTAGAAAGAGGTACTCCAAGACTTGTTATTAATTACAAACCTTTAAACAAAGTCCTAGAATGGATTCGATATCCAATACCAAATAAAAGAGATTTATTAAAAAGACTTTATGATGCAAAAATATTTTCAAAGTTCGATATGAAATCAGGATTTTCGCAAATACAAATTCATGAACAAGACAAATATAAAACAGGTTTTAATGTTCCTTTTGGTCATTATGAATGGAACGTCATGCCTTTTGGCCTCAAAAACGCTCCTTCAGAATTCCAAAATATCATGAATGACATTATTATCCTTATAAGCAGTTTTGCTATTGTTTATATTGATGATGTGTTAATTTTTTCAAAATCCTTAGAACATTTTAAACATTTAAACATATTTTATGATTTAGTTCTTAACAATGGACTAGTCATTTCTTCCACAAAAATGAGTTTATTTCAAACTAATATTAGATTCTTAGGACATGATATTGTTCAGGGAACTATTAAACCAATACAAAGAAGCTTAGAATTTGCTAATAAATTTCCAGATGAAATAAAAGACAAGACTCAACTTCAAAGATTTTTAGGATGTCTAAATTATGTCCATGACTTTTTCAAAGATTTAGGTGTTATTTGCAAACCCTTATATCAAAGATTAAAAAAGAATCCACCACCATGGACTCAAGAACATACCAATGTTATTAAACATATTAAAGAAAAAGTTAAATACTTGCCTTGTCTTAGTATACCACAACCAAATGCTAGTATCATTGTTGAAACTGATGCTAGTAATTTAGGATTTGGTGAGATATTAAAACAAAAAATTAACCAAGATTCAAATGAAGAATTGGTAAGATCCTTTTCAGGAGCTTGGAATGATACTCAAAAAAATTACTCAACTGTTAAAAAAGAAATTTTAAGTATTGTTTTATGCATCAAAAAATTCAAAGATGATTTATATATGAAACCCTTTTTATTACGCATAGATTGTCAATCTGCAAAACCTATTTTAGAAAATGATATAAAAAACATTATTTCAAAACAAATTTTTGCAAGATGGCAAGCATTATTAAGAAATTTCGATTTCAAAATTGAATTTATCAAAGGCAAGAATAATTCTCTCCCAGATTTTTTATCACGAGAATTTTTACAGGGGAAATGAACCAAAGAGAAGACAAAAGGATCGTGGTTCAAAATTCTGATAAGAGAGTGCAACTCTCTCCATTCAAATCAAATACTTCTCCTACTCCCTCATCATCCATTCTTCCTATACAAAATAGATTTGCTCCAATTACCCCTATCAAAGCCCAGCCTTCCAATTCTTCTTTAATACAAAAGTCAGTTATCATCTCTCCAAACCTAACTCTCAAAAAATCTATTATATTGTCCAATACCCAGGCAATTAATCCTCAAAATCCCAAGCCTTCTTCCTCGAAAGAAAAGGGCAGTTCTTATATCCAAAACCTTAACCAACAAATTGTCAAGATCCTTGAAGAACATGAAGTTCAAATCCATAACCAAGGATTTCATTCCCTCACAGATTTCCTCTTCCTCAAAAACTCCATGTTCATTGGAGGCAGTCAAAAGACAAGAGAGTATTATCAAGCAATTTTAGAAAACACAGGTTCTATCAAAATTACTCATAATTCGAATCCTACTGATAAAACCACTATAGCTTTCAGCAAAGTCCAAATCCTTCGTATTCTTTCTATTCAAGATTGGAAAGCCCGTCCTTACGCTGAAAAACCCCTTCCAAACTATCCAAAACACCCTCTTTACAATTATTGTGATTACCAAGATGCTTGGTACAACCTTTTTTTATCTCAAGAGCTATTCACATTCATGGTTCATATTTTTCGATAAAAATTTCGAGTGCTCATATCCCAAATGGTTCGTTCGATGGTTCAAATTCTTAGGAAATATTCCAGATACTCTTCCTAGTCCTGTTTTAAAAGGTTTCCAAAAATTCAAAGAAATTTTTATCAAGACATTCCTGAGTTTGAATACCTCCTTCAATTCACCATCTTATTCAATATTCCATGGATTATTTCATGGACTTTTAGTGTGACATCTGCAATTGGTATAAATCCAAGTCTTCTGCAAAGAGTAGTTAGAGTCAAATGGTGGGATAATCTTCCTTCAAATCAAATTCAAAAGATGACAATTCAAGGTGTTTCAGAATTCTATTCTGAAAATTATGAAGTCTCAACCTCCAAAGTTATTCAAGAAGCAAAAAGTGAAGAGGATGAAGATGATGAAGAACTAAAACAATTTCTTGCAGCAGATTCAAAAGAAGAACTCAAGAAATTAATCAAACAAGTTAAACAATTATCTTCAAGCAGCAGTTCCGACACAAATCAAGATACAGAGTTGATTCAAGACGCTCAAAATCCATATTCAGACATAAATCTATATAAATGATGTTTGAATGATATAAGTGTGAGTTTGGTGTATTGTCTTTGTAGACAATTCCTTTGTTTAATCAAAAGTGTTATTATTCATATGTAGAAAATACACTTCTTCGTATTTTCGACTTATACTTATCAAAAGTTTATCAAATACAAATCATTACTAATATTTACAGGTATGAAGAATGATGCCAAAAGCCATGACAAGAAAGTCAAAAAGGTGCCAAAAGCCATGACAAGAAAGTCAAAAAGGTGGTGCTCTAATTTCAAAAGAAAAAGCATAAAAGACAAAAGGTGGTGCTATCATTTTCAAAAAGATGTCGCCATACTTTCAAAGGACAATAATATAGCAAAAGGCCAAACAACGAAGTGACATCAAATAATTTGTGATAAACGTATCGACATCAAATGACCGGATGACGGACAACTGCCCGTTCCTTCAACAATTCAAAAGACCTCGAGTGTCTATAAAAGAAACTCGAAGATCAAAGGAAGAGGCATCAGTTTTTTCTTCCCCTCTCTATCATAAATTCTTAGAATGATATGTCTAAGAAATCTACTTCCCTCAAATTATCAACCTCTAGATGTTCTAAGTCTTTAGACTTTCAAATACTCATATCTCCAGATGTATGCAAAGATTGTCGGAAAGACAATTGTACCATTGATCATTTAATCAAAGAAGGTATTTTCTGATCATGCTTCAAGTTATTATGTTTAATAATGGTTGCCTTATTATGCAAAGTTTTAGTCGTATTCATCATATAAAAAAATTTATTCAAAATTATAATCCAATGAGATTTCTTAATGAACATGTAATTTTTTTCATAGGAAACAATATTTACAATTTCAGAATTAATTATCAATATGAACATTTTGAATACTTCCCAACTTTTACAACACCTTATTTTTATCAACAATATTCATTATAATCTAAATTATGCTTAGTGTTGCTATATTTAATAACGACTGTCTTATCCAAAAAGGTTTTTATCATAATCATCATTTTAAAATGTTTATTTCAAGTAATTCTCCAAATGAACTTGCTGACGATTTAGCAAATTTCTTTTTGGAAAGCAATATAATAGATTTTATTACTATTCATCAAGAACAAATAAAATTATTTTTCAAGAACAAATATATTTCAATCAATCCCGAGTCGGTCTCAGAATGGTATATATTTCAATCGATCCTGAGTCGGTCTCAGAATGGTATATATATATATATATATATATATATATATATATATATATATATATATATATAGATGGAGGTTTAGGGGAAAACCTCAAATAAATGAAAACTAAAAAACACTTTATCAACCGTTAGATCAGATGATCTGATGGATGTGATTAGACTGGCGGTTACAATAATATTAATTAAATAAAAAAACCTCACCCCCCATATTTTTTATTCGAAAAAAGACGAAAAATAAACAAAATTCGAACGAAATAAATTACACCAAATAAATGATCATATTTTTCTCGTTAATTTGACATCCATATTGATATATTTTTTCTTCCGTATTTTCGTGGTTTTTCGGTTTTCCGGTTATTTAGGATTTTCCGGTTAATTTGGCATCCATATATATATACTCCGAATCGGGGTTTAAATCACCTAAGAATTACCAAAAGTAAGAAACATACTTTTTTTTATTGAAATAGGAGTTTCGATATGAACATTCAGCATTGATTAATTTACAAGAAAATCAACGTACTCTCAAACCCTTAAAAACCACAATTTTCAAATTTAACATAATGTCCTTCTCAAATAAATCACTTTCCGGGGGCAAAGTTTGTGGCATAAGACCAGGCGTTGTTGGCAACGGGGTCAGCAAGGTGGTCTGCAAGGTTCTCCAATGGTCCCTTTCCGGTGACAATGGCTTGAACAAAGAATCCGAACATAGAGAACATAGCTAGTCTTCCATTCTTGATCTCTTTCACCTTCAACTCAGCAAAAGCCTCTGGATCATCAGCAAGACCCAATGGGTCGAAGCTACCACCAGGGTAAAGTGGGTCAACAATCTCGCCCAAGGGTCCACCTGCAACTCTGTAACCTTCAACCGCACCCATCAAGATCACTTGGGTGGCCCAGATGGCCAAGATGCTTTGGGCATGGACCAAACTTGGGTTTCCCAAGTAATCAAGACCACCTTCGCTAAAGATTTGGGCTCCAGCTTTGAACCAAACGGCCTCACCGAACTTCACACCGTTACGAGCCAAGAGCTCAGGGAAGACGCAGCCAAGAGCTCCAAGCATGGCCCATCTGCAGTGAATGACCTCAAGCTCACGGTTCTTGGAGAATGTTTCTGGGTCAGCAGAAAGTCCAGCGGTGTCCCAGCCGTAGTCACCTGGGAATTCACCGGTCAGGTAAGATGGTGCCTCGCCGGAGAATGGGCCTAGGTACTTGACACGGTCAGGGCCGTACCATGGGCTTCCTGATGGTGCCACCTTCTTTACAGCAGCTTTCCTCATGGAAACCCGTCCATTTCCAAAAACTTCAGAAGACGAGGGAGCTGTTTTTACCATTTGTCCGGCGAATGGAGAAGAAAGAGCCATGGTGGAAGCAGCCATTGTTTATTTTCTAAAAGTAGAAGGTAAGAATATTGAGAGAATTTATAATCGAGGGGGCTGACTGCTTGAATGTTACGAGTTCTTGAAAGTGGCTTAAATAGGAGTGGATTTTTGTAGGGTTCTTATCTTCAGGATCTGTATCTTGATTTTGATTTGTTGTTGATATCCTCGATAGCTATAATTACTGAAAGCCAACCAAGAAACGACACGTGTACATTGGATTCATTTCAGGATTTTCTATCCGAATACCCTTTGATAGCCATGCCCATGTGCCCCATGCAAAGGCAAAATTGCAAAAGTATAAATCTGATCGTTACGCTCATAATTAGTTGAAAATTTAACTTCTAATTTATGTATTTTACATTATAAATACAAATAAAATGGTGTTAATTCAAAATTAAAATTACTAATTTTAGTAATGAATTGTTAATAGGTAATTTATATTCTAAAAAAATACATTTTTTTCAAATTTAAGTGAAGGCACTGTTAGGACAAATTTGTGTTTATAGAATGCAAAGAATTGCAATAGGTTGTTTATAAGACCAAACTACAAAATCTTTTAGATATTTTATATGACATTTTTAGTATATTTTTTTAGGATACTTGTTTTATATAACATTTTTAAATAATTTCCTATAAAAAAACTAATATAACACGTTATTTTAAAAATGGTCTAAAAACTTGTTAAGACGTCTAAAAGCATCGACTAAGGGGTCGTTTACCATACACTTGCCCGGGCAAATGCTTACCAAGTAACATTGCCTCATCGGATGAATATGGCAAAGACCAGAATTCTTAATTACCCGGTAACACTACACCAAATCTCACTTAGGCAATAAATGAAAAATGTTGCCTAAAAGGGGTTTATATGTTGCCTAAGGCTTAGGCAACATGCCTATGTTGCCTAAGAAGTGTTGCCTTCTCAATGTTGCATAAGAACCTAGGCAACATAAGCAAACAGCATATGTTGCATAAACAGACTCCTTAAGCAACACACAACTGGTTATGTTGCCTATGATAAAAACATATGTTGCCTAAGATATCAACTTAGACAACATATACTATTTGCATATGTTGCTTAAGATGTTTTATATAAAAAAAATATTATTGCACATTTTGTGCACCATGATGATTTTTTTACTCGCATGTTTTCTACAAACTCCCATAAACAAACAAACTCGTGTGAATCGACAAACAACTCCAATAACCAAATAAAACTAATAAATTCTATAATTGAACGATAATGTTTTTCCTAAACAAGTCCAAAAGTTGGCAACAAATACGAAAACATATAAATAAAAATTAACCTAAAGCCTTGCTTGTCGAGGTTGTTGAGTTGGAGTTTGCATCGCTAGCAACACCGCAAATTTGCATCAAAGATAATATCATCTTTTTTTGTTCGGCGGCTTCCTTTTTTTGTTCGACGGCTTCCTTTTTTGCTTCATCTTGTGCCTCCTTTAGTAAGCGAATCTCCTCGTCACGTTCGGCAAGTTTTCGCCGCAAATCATCAACGGGCATAAAGGTTCCCTTCGTCGGACCATTAATATCCACTACAACTTATTAAGAACTACTGAAGTTTATTAAGGTCCATTATAACCCGACAAGATCTTTTATGACTTATACAATTTTTAAAAATTACACATAATTTTTAAAAAATACACATAATTTTAAAAAAAATACACATACAATTTTTTAAAAATACACATATTCACATCCGACTTCTTCAACTCTCGAGCACACAACATCTGAAAGAATCTAGATAATTCACAAATTGCGTCAACCTTAAAATCGTCCGTACACGAGTTATTACATTTTCAACTACCTATATTTTTGACCTTAGGCAACATAGAAACAAGAATATATGTTGCCTAAGCCAACTCTTACGCAACAAATACAATAGATTATATGTTGCCTAAGTAAAAGTAGGTATCAATCATCCGTACATAACTTATTAGATTTTCAACTACCTATATTTATTTATAATTTTTTACCTTAGGCAACATAGAAACAGGAAAATATGTTGCCTAAGATTACACAACTAAGGCAACATAATGGAAGATGTTGCTTAAGATACTTGAGGCAACATATAATTATTCATATGTTGCATAAGGTCTCACTTAGGCAACATATAACGATACGTTGCCTAACAGGAAACTTAGGCAACATATATTAGCCTTTGTTGCCTAAGCTTATCTTAAGCAACATAGGCAATTAGCCTATGTTGTCTAAGGCAACATTTGGTGTAGTGTAAGAGCGAAAGCAAGGACTGAGAGTTTTACTCGGTAAGTGAGTGAATATAGTGTGACGATTCTTACCATGGTTAACACTTATCGGGGTAAATGGTTGCATACGATACCATTTTGGTGGACTAAAATCTTACCCGGTAAGTAAGTGATAGTGTTGAACTTTACCGGTAACACCTACATGCTAAGTGATTAGGTACACGACGTCCAACTTATTGTAACACTTTCAAATATGACACTTTATTGTTTGGTTCTATACACCTAAATCCTATAAAATAGTTTGTCAGGACACTTACAAATTTCTTAGGTCTGACAAAGTCAATATGTTGTAGTTCTATAAACTCAATTTTGTTACAATGAAAGTTTTTGTTTGTTGTTAGATCTTCTAGGGTAGATATAGGTTCAGTGTGTTATTATTGTTTCTTCAATGTTTTTTGGTTCTTATTTGGGCAAAAAAAATTGATTACCGGCAATCCTAACCGGCCCCACGAGGAACCTGCCTCCAAGGACACCAATGTGAGGGGGCATTTTTTGGCTCACTCAGCGGCTGAGGCTAGTGGAGGGGCCTGGGATCGAACCCATGACCTGTTATGTATTTGGCCAAAGTCACTCCACCTTTTTGCCTAGTGGTGTACAGAAAACCGTCACCGGGCGAAAACCGCCCAACCCAACCCGCTAACAACCCGATTAAACCCAAACTGCCAACCCGCCAACCCGCAAAATCGCCAACCCACTAATTAGGAGGGTTGAAATTGGTTAGCATAACTCAACTCAACCCGCCAACCCGCCGCTACAATATATTATTTAGATAAATTATATATATATATATATGTATATATATATATATATATATATATATATATATATATATATATATAAAGGTTATAAATGACGTGAGACGTGGCGACGAGGTCAAGCCTTACGAGTTACGACGGCATATATATACACACACATACACACATTGTGTGTTATGTACTAAATAATACCGTAGAACAAGATAAATTATGTAAAGTAATAAAACAATAAAAAATTATATCAAATATATAGAGCTTACAGAAAATGATATCGAGAGTGCAAATTGAATCTCTACTTACTACTAAATTTAATTCTCATTGTCCGCGTCCGACTCTTCGTGTACGGGAATGAGAGTAATTATTTACCAATTTAGGGTTTTTAGTTTTTAGGTTTCCATATTATGAGTATTTAAGTCTTACGTTCCGTGAACAATTATATTTTATTCTTCAAGTTATATACTAAAAATAATCTTACATCTTACAAATTAATGTGTCAACACATCGTAACGCACCATAACGTGTCATAACGCGTTACAAAGCAAGTCAACCCTTAGAGTGGAGCCATAAGGGTTAACGTGACGGCAAACCTACGCCTTGATGCCATAATACGCCGTAACGAGGTCATAACGAGTTATTTAAAACCATGATATATATATATATGTATATATATGTATATATTTTTGGATTATTGTACTAATTAATAACTTTCTCGAGTATATTTTTAGTATTATTTATTGTATTTCATTCATCAAATTTATTTATATTTCTAACCCGCCAACCCAACCCAACCCGCCCTAACCCGCAAGGGTTGGGTTGGGTTACACTTTTGAATGGGTTGAGTTGGCTTGAGAATTTTCAAATCGCCATAATTGGGTTGGGTTATAAAAACGTCAAAAACCGCCCAACCCAACCCGCATACCCCCTTGTCAGGACACTGACAAATTTCTTAGGTCTGACAAAGTCAATATGGTGTAGTTCTATAAACTCAATTTTGTTACAATATAAGTTTTTGTTTGTTGTTAGATCTTCTAGGGTAGATATAGGTTGAGTGTGTTATTATTGTTTCTTCAGTGTTTTTTGGTTCTTATTTGGGCAAAAAAAATTGATTGCCGGCAACCCTAACCGGCCCCACGAGGAACCTGCCTCCAAGGACACCAATGTGAGGGGGCATTTTTTGGCTCACTCAGCGGCTGAGGCTAGTGGAGGGCCTGGGATCGAACCCATGACCTGTTATGTATTTGGCCAAAGTCATTCCACCCCTTTGCCAACTAAGCTACACGCCAGAGGCGTTTTTTGGTTCTTATTGCCAACCAGTTGTTGATGTATAGAACTAACCGTTCTAGTGGGAATCGTTCGGTCATAATTGATATCTAATTGGGAAATTAATTAAAATACCCTAAGTCAAAGTCAAACTTACCAAAATGCCCAAAATCTCTCCCAGTTTGCAAAAATGCCCCCAAATACCCGCGATAGGAGCCCGCGATCGCGGCCAGTGGCATTTTCGTAATTTTATTATCCCGCGATCGCGGGGGAAACCGCTAAAATACCCGCGGTGGACCATTTGTTTGTATTTGATGATTTTTAAATGAAATTTTACACTTTCACCCCCTATATTTATTTATAAACTTTACTTTATACCTTTTACTTTCATTATTTTAATTTTACATTTAACACATATAATCGTTTATTAACTAAAACACGTTAAAAAAATACGTTTTAATTTTAACAAGTTACACCATTATAATCGTCTCTTCGATACGTTCGAAATGAGTTCAATTTTGAATTTTTTTGATTTATATATTTTAATATATATCATATATACTACATAAAAATATTTTTAATATTTACAATTCATACATTTATAGTTAATTATTTAATTTATGGTACTCTTATAGTTAATGCGATAGGAGTGTAAAACAAAATTGAGAATACGTTAAAAAAATGAATTTCCACAGATAAAAAATATTTTTTAGGTAGTGTATATGATATATATTAAAATATATAAATAAAAAAAATTCAAGATTGAGCTCATTTCGAACGTATCGAAAAGACGATTATAATGGTGTAACTTGTTAAAATTAAAACGTATTTTTAACGTATTTTAGTTAATAAACGATTATATGTGTTAAATGTAAAATTTAAATTATGAAAGTAAAAGGTATAAAGTAAAGTAAGTAAATAAGTATAGGGGTTGAAAGTGTAACATTTCAATTTTTCGACAAAATTGTGATTTTGATTTGATATTTACACTTTCACCCCTTATACTTATTTACTTACTTTACTTTATACCTTTTACTTTCATAATTTAAACTTTACATTTAACACATATAATCGTTTATTAACTAAAATACGTTAAAAAAATACGTTTTAATTTTAACAAGTTACACCATTATAATCGTCTCTTCGATACATTCGAAATGAGTCCAATCTTGAATTTTTTTTATTTATATATTTTAATATATATCATATACACTACCTAAAAAATATTTTTTATCTGTGGAAATTCATTTTTTTAACGTATTCTCAATTTTGTTTTACACTCCTATCGCATTAACTATAAGAGTACCATAAATTAAATAATTAACTATAAATGTATGAATTGTAAATATTAAAAATAGTTTTATGTAGTATATATGATATATATTAAAATATATAAATCAAAAAAATTCAAGATTGAATTCATTTCGAACGTATCGAAGAGACGATTATAATGGTGTAACTTGTTAAAATTAAAACGTATTTTTTTAACGTGTTTTAGTTAATAAACGATTATATGTGTTAAATGTAAAATTAAAATAATGAAAGTAAAAGGTATAAAGTAAAGTTTATAAATAAGTATAGGAGGTGAAAGTGTAAAATTTCATTTAAAATCATCAAATACAAACAAATGGTCCACCGCGGGTATTTTAGCGGTTTCCCCAGCGATCGCGGGATAATAAAATTACGAAAATGCCACTGGCCACGATCGCGGGCTCTTATCGCGGGTATTTGGGGCATTTTTGCAAACTGGGAGAGATTTTGGGCATTTTGGTAAGTTTGACTTTGACTTGGGGTATTTTAATTAATTTCCCTATCTAATTGTAACTAGAATTGGGCCGGATATAAAAAATTAACACCAATATAGATCTTATCATTATAGAATATAAATTTGAATCTTTTTCACTTTATTGTCTTTTATTGCACTATAGAAAACTGTTTTCCAATGTAGAGATACCAAGAGAAAGAAAAAACAAAGTATAACAGAATCAAGTGGCTGAACTAAGGAAGAGATGCTACAACAATCTTCCTCAAAGAATTGAAAACTGAAGAAACAAAAAGCTGGTGAAAGGTGGAAATAAGAAATTGCCAGAAAGAATAAGATGAAAAGATGGATATGCTGGGTAAGGTTTGGTAGTGTTAATTACTAGTTTATCTTAATTTCAAGGTGTATTTTAGTTGGGAACATATTAAACATTAAACATCTATTGGGAATGTTGACTATGTTAACTGTTGGGTACACTTGTTGGGAGCGTATCGCTACAAAATAAACAGGCAAAATCGGCTGAAATTCACCGGCGAATTTTCAGCGGAAATTAAGAAAGTCAAACTGTACGTATTGACTTCCGTTGGAAACCGTCGAGAAAAACACGATTTTTTTTTTTATATTTTGCGCTTTTTCGGCGTTTTTTTACATTTCTTTAAACATCCGCCGGAATTTTATTTATTTATTTATATATTTATAAATTAAATAAAAATTAAAACTTTCCGGCGGATATATCGGTCGAAAAGTTAATCTTAACCACTTTGTTGATTAAGAAATTCGTTAAACGGGAAAAACAATTCCCGTAGATTTCCGTGGGCCACATCCGCCGAAAACTGACATCCGCCGAAAAAGCCGTTGGAAAAGTCAATCGTTGGTGACTATTCTTCCGGCAGCCCTATCCGTCGAAATTCCGCTAAAAAGTATGTTTTTCTACGGATTAATTCGTCGGAAATAGCCTCTTGTTTAGTAGTGTATCAGACGATACAGGTAATATCAAAGGTACTTGAAGGTAACAGGATAAGAAGTATTGAATATATTATAGCATCGCTATATTAATGTGAATCTTTGTTGATGGAATATAAATGGTTGTTTATCTTTTGTTACTTTCATGTAACCACCTTAATATTAGTTTTGTATGGTCTATAAATGCATCATGTATCATATTAATAAATTCATTATAGTAAATTACATTTTACATTTTTGTTCTTTGTGGTTGCCATTCACTGTCAAATTTATTTCGTATTTTAAACTAATTACAGTTTTGGTCACAGTAGTTGCCACTTTACTTCAAGATTGGTCCTTCTAGAAACTATTTTGTTTCATATTTGATCCATGATATTAACTCAAGTTAACAATACATTGTTAACTTAAGGGCATTTTTGTCTTTCTCTCTTCTCTTTTCTTTTTTATTTAATCACATTTTTCTTTTTTGTCTTTTACTATTTTTTGAATTAATGTAAATCTATACATGCTTAAGATGATGCAATCCATTCCATCCTAGTCCGCCCCAACATGCATTCCACCCGAACCTCCAACATCACCTTTTTCGACGACTCCCTTCTCCATCGATCATCTTCTCCATCAATCCAAGCAAAGAAACCATCTAATCTCGAAAAATCCCATAGATAAACAAACTTAAATCATAAATAAACTAAACTCAAATCCAAATCAGGGCCGTCCCTGGGATCGAGGGCGGGCCAGGCGTACGTCCAGGGCTCAAAATTTTTAAGTATGTATTATATAGTAGTAGTTAAAAAACGTTGTAAATAAATAAGACAAAAAATTTAGTATATAATAAAACCCAAAAAGGAATTTAGCAATATATTAAGGGCCAAAACATGTATTAATTACTTACATTAGACAATACATTTTGTAAAAAGTTAATTCGTCTTTCATTTGCTCATCATGTCTATAAGTTTTTTTTTCTAGTACCAATATCTAAAATCTATTTTTGCCTAGAAACCTTGCTATATACTCAATTACTCATCTTCCACATACTCTTTTATTATTCCATCCGCATAAATTTTGTTTTTGTGTTAGAATACAGTAGATTTCTTGTTATTAACTAAAAAAACTGTTACCTATTCACTACTAAAAAAGCAAGTATCTTCGACGGATTTGGTCCGTCGAAAATATCGACGGATTTTAGACGGCTTTGCGATAGAAAGCAAAAAATAAATTTTATAAAATTTGGGATGGATTTGTGAGAGATTTTCAACAGATATTCCCTAAGCAATGGTCCGTCGATAAACTGTCGAAAAATGATTCAAATAATTTTAAAAATAATTATTTTAAAATCGTCGAAAATCCGTCGCTAATTTTCCTCGGAAAGCCGTCGAAAATTATCCGTCTAAACTCCGTCGACGAATTCCCTCGATTATCCGTCGAACAATACTCAAATAATTTAAAAATTATTGTTTTTAGTTCCTTCTAAAATCCGTCGTAAACTTCCGTCGAAAATTTTCTGTCTAAACTCCGTCGAAGAAATCCCTCAATTATCCGTCGAAAAGTACTCAAATCATTTAATTTTTTTTTAGTTCCGTCTAAAATCCGTCATAAACTTCCCTCGAAATTCCTTCGAAAAATTTCTGTCTAAACTTCGTCGAAGAAATCCATCGATTATCCGTCGAAAAGTAGTCAAATAAAAATTATTATTTTTAGTTCCGTCTAAAATCCGTCGAAAAGTTCCCTTGAATTTCCGTCAAAATAATTCGTCTAAAATTTTCCCTCTAAAAATTTCCTTGTATAAACAACTAGTCTTTGGCTCGCCCGTTGCGCGACGATCAAATTTGTGTTTTAAGTTAATTATTTGATGTTTAATAGTTGTTGAATAATTTTGTGACACATACAATAATCGATAAAAAGAAAACAAAAATTCCACAAATAGGGAATATTATCTTGAATATAAAAATATTTTTATTAAGTTTGATACCTATTATAAATGTCGTTACTAAATGAATTTATCAAACGAATACACAATAACTGCATATTTATATTTTTGAAAAAGATTCGAACTCATAATCCAAAAGTCAGTTGATAAGTGATATCTTTTTTTCCAAGTAATTAAATCTCTTATGATAATTCTAAGTGTGTTTCGTTGACAGAATGAAATTTGATAGAATTGTAATTCGTCGAAGGAATTCGAGTTTGAAGTAAAAATTGATATGAAATTGCAAAAAGAAAATCACGACAATTTAGTGATTATTTGTATCAAATCCCATACTAATTTCAACAAATCTCATACTAATCACGACACATTAATTCGTATATATTTGTAATATTTAATAATAAAATTAAATCCAAAAATATTCAATATTGGGCTCATTTCGAATGTATTGACGAAGGGATTACAATGATATAATTTGTAAAAAATAGAAATGTTTTTTTAATGCATTTTAGTTCATATACATTATTTATGTTTATATGATAAGAGTCTAAAATGAAAAATAAAAAAGTAAGAGATTAAAAGTAAACTACATACCTAATTTTAAGGGTAGTAAATGTAACATATAAATTAAAGAAATTGAATTAAAGAGAGATTTAAGGAGGAGTGAATGTGAGTGTGCTAATTGAACTTATAATGTAAACTGCGTCCAAATACGTGTTTAGACGAAAAAATACTGAAGTCGACTCACCAGAAGACGACACGTGGCATGCTAGTTAGTTATTTATTATATGTATAGATTTTCTAAAATTTAAATTTAAAATGTATTTAAATAGTAATTTTTAAAATTAGGTTCCGTAGAAGATCCCTCACTTTTTATAAACTATGAAGTCTCCTCTCCATTCTATCTAGGGTTACAACTGCCATCTACGACACGTCGTTCCCTCCAACATATCTTTTCCCAAATTTCAGGTAAATTAATCAAGCAGATCATATATTCCTGAAACCCTTCATATCTTACGTCAAATTATTCCGCCAGGTTTGATCTGTTCCTCTTCAATTTTATTGTTTCAGTTTTCGTTTTCACGATCGTTTTCTTATTTGATCGTTTGTTTGATATTCTAGGGTTTTTGTGGCTATTGATTCGGTAAAAATTGTTAATGAACGGAGAATTACAGCTAGAAGCGAGAATTGATTACATGTGAGCCTCTTCACCCCCTCTCTTCAACAGATTCTCTCTACAAAATACATACAAAAAAATCCAAATCCAAATCCAAATCTAGATCGTTGTTCTCCGTTTGATCTGCTCACTATTACCATTTCAATTTGATTACTCTTTGCTAATAATAATTTTCTAAAATGGCTCCTCAAAACGTTGGAATTCTCGCCATGGAAATCTACTTTCCTCCTACTTGTATCCAACAGGTAACTCTTCTTTGTCTTCTTGGTGATCAATGCATTAAAACTGCTTGTACGGTACAACTATGAGCTTGTTTTCTTCAATCGGATTGATTTTGATTTGCTGTGCTTGTTATCATGAAATCGTTTTAGATAACTTTGTGTGACTAGCTGCTGCTATTGTACAATTAGAATCTGCTTTTCGTACCATTGATTAATGCAAAAAGGACATTCTGTTGTGTGCTAACAATAAATTAATGTGAAGATCCATGACGGTTAGTTAATTGCACATGCAAACTGGATCTAATAGGGAGAATCTCGCAAGCTTATGATTTTTTATTGTTGCTTTTAGTTAAGTTATATCAAACTATTGTTTGAGACTGATGATGGTGTATAGGTGCTCTTAACTTCACCTAAATGTGACTTAATTTCAAGAGCGGTGAAGCTGATTTTTGTTTTGAGAAAAGAATACAGAGCATTCTTGTGAGTTTTGGTTAAAAAAAGATTGGATACAGTTTTCAGGGGGTATTACACTATGTTGTTGCATGCCCCTGACTTTGCACTTAGTTTAATCACTTTTTGATAACCCAAAAATAGGGGGAATCTTGTGGATCAGTATTAGGGTGTGTTTTTTTTTTTTTTTAAAAAGTCTTAAAAGCTCTGATGTCTAATTCGGTCAGAGAAATGGCATCTCAGACCGTTTGTTTTAAAAAAAAAATTAAGATCTGAAAACCTCTTTGTGTCTCTTATTTCACAAGAGGCAAGTGTTTCTCTTAAAAGCTCTTGTGCCCTAAAACCATCCGCCTCCATCGCCATCAGCCTCCTCAGCCTCCATCGCTATCAGCCTCCTCAACCTCCATCGCTTCCATCATCCTCCTCAGCCTCCATCGCCTCCTGCAGACCCTCCATCGCCTCCTGCAGATCGAAGATTTTTGCTATTGAAATCATCTGCAATCGAGGTATCTTTCACCAAATCGAAGATACATCGCCTAGAAATCGTCTGCAGTACTTGTAGCTTCTTCAATCGAGGTAGCTTTTTCAGTCTAGATCGAATGACTTCTTCTTCAGTTGCGATTGGTGATTTTTTATGATGTATTTTGATTGTTCCTAAATTTGTTTCCATTTCTCTGTGAATCTGTGAATTTGTTTGTATTTTCATGGTTTTCAGTAATTTGTTGTAAGATTACTCTATTTTGGTGAAACTGAGAAACACCCATTTTGGGAATTATCAAATCTTGTTGTAAGATGATAAATTTTTTGTATATTAGCATATATAATCTGTTTTTATACATAAAAATTTTGTTTCTTATACATAAGCTTGCTGTTAAAATCATGTCTATTCTATATAAATACACAAACAATTTGGTAGGCAGTGAGGTAGATCATATGTATTGTACTTGTGCTTGATTGACTGTATTCTTAACATGTATATACATATATATTCATCAGTACATAATTGTCTGTGTTTCACAATTTTTGAAATAGAATTGCTTAAGTGCCTATCTGCATTTCCTTCATATGTGCAGTTATGAAGTTTGTTTTTATAGCCAATGCGTGTGTAGTGCCTTTGCTCTTTTTAAGGCCTTTGTAGTGCTATTACAAATCATCCTCAGTCACTTTATCTTTCTTATTCCCCACAAAAGCAACAACCTTGGTAAAGTTACAATCATGAGAGAGCAATTAATTACTATGGGCCTATGGCCTTGGTAAAGTTACAATCATGAGAGAGCAATTAAAGTTACCCCAGATGCAAATCCAACCTGGTAAAGCAAGGACATGTGATCAGGACATTTCAAAGGAGAAAATCATTGAAGTATTACCCACTGTTCAACTTTATGTGCACTATTCGGCATTCGCCCACCCCTATGAACCACCATGGAGAAAGATCATATATCCCAATCCACATGTATAGCTATTATAATACTGAAGTGATGATTACGGTGTCTAATTACAGAAACAAGTATATTCACCCTCCCGTATGATTCGTCATCTATATGAATCATATCTAATCCTACAATATCGACAAATACTTTATCTGATTAAATGAGTATTCCACACATGCTATACAGTAACAACACTTTTAGTTCTGTAGCCCTTGAATGATATAAGTTGTGTGGAATTTATAAATACAGGTACAACCAAAATACAGGAGTTATGCAAGTAACATGTTCTTTATTGGTTTTCTTTGGTCTTGTTTAATGATCCTATGTTCTATTTATCTATTTTCTTGGCATGATTTTTTTTTATACTTATTCGATCTTTGGTACAGCCTAACATCCACATGCTCTTGCACTTTGTATATGAATGTAATCATTTTGGTTACTAATGGAATTAATAAACTGTAATAGAGTGATAAGTAATAAGAAACAGATATAGACTGTCCTAATTCTTGGCCTCAGTAATCTATAAGGAAAGCTCCCACAAGTATGTGTGTGTGTGTGTGTGTGTGTGTGTGTGTTGATAGATAGTTGTTGCTTTAGCATAAGTAAAATTTGGAACACTTCCCTTCTCCTCTAGAAGAGTAAAACAAGCTGGGCTTAAACAATTGTCAACAGACTATAGAATGTTTGAATAGTTCCGGCACAAGGAACTGTGTTTGGATGATACAAATAGATATTGCATTATATCCCAGAGTAATTAATGCTAGATATATAATTGGATATATAGCTAGAGTAATCTCTATCCATTCTTTTTCCATGCATCGAACAATGTAATTGTTATTGAACATTAATCAGAAATTGACTTTGACTATAGCTAATCCCAATCCCAATCCCAATCCACATGTATAGCTATTATAATACTGTTATAAAACTTTTGTTTGAAATTCTGCTAAAAAACTCAAGTTGCTATTTTGAACATCCAAAAAAGATAAAAATTTTGTTGATTTGGAAGTTAAGATTTTCAAGAGCAAACAAAGCTCAATTTCTAAGGGACAATGCAGGGCCTTTATAATTAATTTACAGACAATTTGATATGTTTGAAGTTTATCTTGTAAGCTAGTGTAGAATGTAATTGATTGCTTGTTTTATTCTCTGTTGACGGATGCCGAGTCTACCAAATAATAATTCCAAATTAACGCACGATTTTACAACTAAATTGCAAAAGCGGTAACCAATTTTATACCGAACCAACAAGTACAAACTTTGTTTACTTAGAAGTAACTATAAAAATGGGGGTTTGTTTGTGCAAGAAATTAACATACGCAATTTAAAAATGAGTTTAAAAACAATATAAACGGAAACGAATTCAACTTTGGGTATTAAACACAAATGCAATTCCATTCAAAGATTGTATCATCGATGATGTAAACGAATATCGCAACTATTTCGATTAACCCGGTTATAATTGCTAAAAAGCACTAATAATCAATTCCATCATAATTTTTTTAGAGGAACAAGCTCTCCTATCAAACCTTAGTATATAATTAGCCTCAAATAAGCTCTTGAAAGCTTAATTTATACTAGCATGAAAAACGTATGGAACCCGAATCCGGACATACTAACACGTAAGCTCGGCTAATATATATATAAACTGTTTCATTCAATTTCACAACTAAATTAAGAATCTTTAACAAACCCCAATTTGTTGTCACTAACATTTGTTAACTAAACAATTACGGATTTAGAAAACAAATTAACCATAATCAATTTTCACACAATTGATCAAAAAGTGTAAAAACTAATTTTATGAGCAATAAACCTAGAAATTGAATTACACCATCACAAACAACCACATGAAATGAAAATTGCAAAAGTAAATAACCCAAAGTCAAATTCTGAGATAAATTAGCCACACATGGCTAATTTGGAACCAAACTAAGAAATTGGGAAGAAAATAAACCTAATTTGAAATTGATGAAATTGGAATGATGAAATTACTCCCCAAATCGGATTCCTTGCTGCTCCTTTCTTCAAAATCGATTTCTCCCTCCGTTCACCCCAAAATGACGGTTTTAAGTCGATTTTTATACCCTCCGGTCAAGAAACCGAAAAAGAAGGCATACGACCTAATTTCTGAGGCGCGCGACTTGGGTCGCGGCTTGGGGTCGCGGGGTAGGCCGCAGAGTCGTCTGAGGTCACGAAGCAAACAGTGACACCGGCGGGATGGGGTGCGGCTTGAGACTGAGCAAGAGGCCGCACAAGCCTCTGTTTCAAATCGATGCTGCTGCTATGTTCCGCCGACGTGAGGTGAAAGAGAAAGAGGATGACCGCTATTTTTGCTGCTGGGCTGGACTACGTATTTTATTTTTTTATCTTTTCTTTTGCTGAACTAGGCTGCACGTGCTGGGCCTTGGACAATCCATAAATCCCCTTTCTTGTAGCCTGCTTAGGGCATCCACAATGGTAAAATAAAATGAATGACTTGAGAGTAATAAAAAAAATATAAAAGCTAATTTGGTCCTACCATAATGTACTCTCTCTTTGTCTTGCCTCTCACAAACATTTTTTCAAAGACTTGAGAAAGACCAAGTCTTTAATGAGTAAAGTCATCATCAAGTCATCACTGCAATGATCAACTCTTCTTCAAGTTATTCTTCAAGTCATTTTCAAATGACCATTGGTGATGCTCTAAGTGCCAACAAAGACAAGGACCAAAAATATTAATTGCTTCCTTTTTCTTTTCTTTTTCTTCAATGTCACGTGAAGCCAAAAAGGAAAAGATGTTTATTATTTTTATACTTTTTTTTCTTTTTCTTGTAAATATATTTACTAGCAAAAACACTAAAACTAAATAAACTAGGAGTACTTTAGACATCTAATTTCAGGGTAAATTCGACATAAAAATGTGTAAAAATCGGCACATATCAAATTCCTCCACACTTAGATCATTGTCCGTCCCGGCAATGACTTAAGTTAGCATGTAGTGATCGAAACGAATCAAACGAGAGCGTTAACACATATAACACATCATGAACTCGAGATTCGCAACTTAGCATCAATTATAACACATGCCAATTTAAAAGAGACATAATCTCGAGAACTCTCACGAATGGGATAATTAAAACAATACTCAATTCACTCTTGGGTTCAAAGTGTATCGCTCAAATCGTCTCTACACTAGCATATACCTACCATATTCTTGAAAAGTCTCTCACTCTCTACTACTCGGATAAATCACATGCAATTAAATCAAAAGGCTTTTCGGGTGAAATGTAAAATAAGGATTTGGGTAAGGTAGCGACATGATTTGGGAAAAGTGGCTAATGACCGTACACCAAATGGGGAAATCGGTTCCTCGACAATGAAAATTTCTTTCAACCAAGGGATTTACATTTTTATCTTGAAGCACGTTTCCCTTTCAATGATAGGGGATAAAGATTAAACGCTTATAATCAACCATATCATCAATTTTTTTCCGCCGTCTTATTTCATTTCTTTCTTGACGACATATTTTTTTCACATATTTCTTTTGATTTTCCTTTTCACTCTTGTCTTTACTTTCCCAACATATAATTCTACTTTCGAGCATATGGGATATCGGAATCGTTCCATTGGTGATTGGTCGGGTGAGTCGTGTTTGGTTTGATTTAAGATGTGGGTGGCAAAGAACATAGGCTAAGGCTCAAAGTGATGTGCAATATGGAAATTATAACATAAAACGGTAGGCTTAAGGCTAATTGGTTAAATAAAATTTATCAAATGATGACCTTTATCATATTTATTAGCATGTAAATATCATGTAATCCTAAGGAGAGACAATTCAAGTTCTAGAGGTACACATCTAGGCATGACGTAATAACACAAGAAATGAATTCGAGACTAATTTAAATGCTTAGTCTAGTAGGCTCAAAGTCTCACGGTATTAAAGTTAGTTCAAGAGATTAGCAAAAGTCTAACTTTAACCGGCATACTGCCACTAATTGACTCTAAGTGCTATCAATCAAATTCAATCATGCTATACATGTATCCAAACTCATTATCAACAATTAAGCTCATAAAAACATGCTAACACATCACCCAAAACAAACAAAGATCCACATTTAAGCACAAAATTTAGCAAAAATTGCAAAAATTTACCCCTAAAATACCCCTCAAACAAGCATAAACCCAAACCAAGCCCAATTCATGCAAACTCAACTCAAAATCGAAATACATCGCACCCCCACACATAGACCATACATTGTCCTCAATGTAATCAAATAACGCAAAGGACATTCAAACCAATTATAGAATGAGGGAAAACAGTAAACTCCCCTGATTTGGTGAATAGTCCTCGAATGTACGGATCCGTGAAGGTAGATGCATCCATTTAGCTCTAACTCCAGGGGCAATCCTGAAAATAACCAAACGAATCGCAAGAGTGAAAGAGGAGAATCTAGAAAAACAAAAACAAAAACGGTAAGCAATAAAAACAAGTAAATGGAAATCCATGGGTTGCCTCCCATGCAGCGCTTTTCTTCAACGTCTTTGGCTAGACGCCTTCATGTCTAAGGTGCTCCTCCTTCTGGCACCTCCATCTTGAAAACCTCCACATCAAGAGGTTTGAAACCTTCATAAAATGGCTTTAGACGATGGCCATTAACCTTGAACACTTTACCCGTTTTCTCAATTTTGATCTCTATCGCACCATAACTGAAAACGTTAGTAACAACAAAGGGTCCCACCCACCGGGACCTAAGCTTGCCAGGAAATAATTTAAGACGAGAGTGAAAAAGTAAGACTTTTTGACCTAAAACAAATGTCTTACGAGAAGACATTTTGTCGTGAAAAGCTTTGGTCTTTTCTTTATTTAAAGAACTACTCTCGTACGCATCATTGCGTATCTCTTCCAATTCTTGGAGTTGGAGTTTTCGGTGAATACCGGCTTTATCAGCGTCAAAATTGACATTTTTCACGGTCCAAAAGGCCTTATGTTCCAACTCAACAGGAAGATGACAAGCTTTCCTGTAAACTAAACGAAAAGGGGACATACCTATCGGGGATTTGTAGGCGGTCCGGTAGGCCCATAACGCGTCATTGAGCCTCAAGCTCCAATCTTTCCTACTCGGATTCACTGTCTTTTCTAAAATCTGCTTAATCTCCCGATTTGACACTTCTGCTTGCCCATTTGTTTGAGGATGGTAGGCGGTGGATACCCGGTGCTTTACACCATACTTCTTGAACAATGTCGCCATCACTTTATTAACAAAATGGGTGCGCCTATTGCTTATCACCACCTCGGGGACTCCAAACCTGCAGAAAATGTTCTCCTTCACAAAATCTGAAACATCTTTACTGTCAGTCCTTGTCGCTTTCGCCTCTACCCACTTAGATACGTAATCGACTGCAAGTAAGATGTAATAAAATCCAAAAGAACATGGAAACGGGCCCATGAAATCAATGCCCAAAATCTCACAAGCATGAATGGGAGTCAAGGGGATTTGATCCCTACGGCTAAGATTTCCGGTGTGTTGGCAACGAGGACAAGCTTTGCAAAACATGTATGCGTCTCGATGAATATGTGGCCAAAAGAGGCCACTCTCGAGAACCTTACGAGCTGTCCTTGTTGGGCCAAAATGGCCACCACAAGCATAAGAATGACAAAACTCTAAAATAGAAGTTACCTCATCGTCACTTACACATCGCCGGATGATTTGATCGGACCCTTGCTTCCACAGATAAGGATCATCCCACATGTAGTACTTAGAGTCACTCTTGATCTTGTCTCTCTTTGACCTCGGTAGCTTCTTAGGTGTGGTCCCGGTAACTAAATAGTTGACTATGTCGGCGTACCAAGGAACTGCGATCTTCACCTCGAAAAGATGCTCATCCGGGATGTTAGGACCATAAATGTCCTACATAATAGAAAGTTATATAAAGAATTTAATTATTAATTGTAAAAGCCTTATTAATGATAAATGGGCTTAGTTTAGGAAAGATGGGCCATGGGCCTTTTATGCATTAAGCCTTGGTATTTAAGGCTTCTTTTCTTGAGAATTAGGTTAAGATTAATCACATTAGTTTATGCACTTAATAGTTTAGAGAGAGAGAGAGAGAGAGAGAGTTGAGAATATCAATCCAATACCTGTAACTCTCTTGAATCATTCAATAAGATTAATCGTTTCGTTTTATTTGTTGTTACCTGATCAAACTGGGATCTACACATGATATCAGAGCCGAATCGGTGATTTGAAGAAATAGAAGAAACCGAACGAAAGCGAGAAAAAGCAATAAAATTCGTATGCAATTTTCTGGAAAACGCATCCGTGCCGTTTTGCCTATTCCCAGAGTTTGAACTGTCGGATCGTCTCGATTTTTGGACAGTAGCTTCACGATATTCTGTTATACATTCTGAACGGTGGAGATTGTCGTTTGAGGTCCAGAAAGCAGTCGTTTTTTGTTCGACGTAGTGCAGCTATTTTTTGGTGAATCGATCATCAATCGGGTTTGCAAAGTGTTTTTTACATTAATTTATTGATTTGATATTATTATATCGCTAGATCTTTGCTTTTAATCAGTTGGTGATCGTTATCTATCTGCTTCATTTCAATTTTGAAAGTTTTGGAATTTTTGATTTTCGAAGCGTTCTTGGGGTTCATCAATTTTTTTTTGATAAATCTGCGATTTTAATTGATTTTCTGCGTGTTTGATGATGTTTTTGGTGAGTTTTTGAGAAGTGCAGGTGTCGAAGGGAAGAAACACAATCGCATACGGGTTTATTTCATAAACCCTAATCTTTCCGGGTAAGTTTTTCCGTAATAAACTCGTTTCCCGGATAAAATCTCCCGGATACATCTATTTCCCGGATAAATTTTCTCTCGGATAAATTTTTTCTTTCTTGGATACTTCCACCGCTTCCCGGATGAAATCCAATTGACAATGTTTCCGGATGAAATAGTTTCCGGATGAAACCATCTTCCCAGATTGCACCAACTTTCCGGACACAAAGTGCATCCCGAACAATCCGGAAACAACCTCATTTTTGTTTCCCGGACACTTCTATCACAGCAGTCATACATCTTTGACTTTGTGTTTGAGTGTTGACTTTTGGTGCTGGTTTTCTCATCCTTAAGATGCATGCTTCCCATTATAAATATCAAATTAGTTTGGTGCACGTCATGCATACATATATATACATCGTTGCAATTTTTTCCTTTCCATATCCATCTTCACATAGCATACATAGCATACATATATAACTCAGACATATCGCATACACACACCATTCATATATATAGATTAGCCATCACCAACCGGATTTTCCATATATCCGGTAACTCTATCGGAAACTCTCTCTGACCGGCGTTTCCCATTTGTCCGGAAACTGACTCCATCTGGAATCGTCCGGTAAGTTGTGTTTGGTAAGTGTTGATCAGTAAATTTATTTTACCGGTAAACCCGTTTGACCGTGAAATGGTTTGAGCAATATATATATATATATATATATATATATATATAGTCTTAGGTTCAAATGAAAAGTGCTAAATATTTGAGAAGTAGAGAAGTAATCTTGGTCATTTATTCGGTCAAGATCGGTTATAATTGGTCAAATGTTGCGTCTTTGACTGGTCAAAAGTTGCGCCTTTGACTGGCCAAAAGTTGCGGCTGTTCCAAAAATAGAAGGGCAATTTCGTAACTTTTACAAAAAACACGGGACGAGTTCATATATGAATCTGTGTGATTCACATATGAACTATACGTTCATATATGAACTTTTGTAATTTACATATGAACTCTTTATAACTAATTCATATATGAACCTTTGTGTTTCATATATGAAACTAATTAAATGTAGGTTCATATATGAATCAGTTGAACCAATTAACTGATTCAACTGATTCATATATGAACCTTTGTGATTCATATATGAAACTAATTAATTGATTCATATATGAACCTTTGTGTTCATATATGAACCTTTGTGATTCATATATGATTTTTTTTAACTAATTCTCATATGAACAAATTAATTGATTCATATATGAATCACAAAGATTCATATATGAATTAGTTAAAAAGAGTTTATATGTGAATTACAAAGGTTCATATATGAACACAAATGTACATATATGAATCATACAGATTCATATATGAATTCATCCCACGTATTTTTTACGAAACTACTCCTCTATCTTGTGTAGACCACGTGCAGACCATGCGAGGAATTATTCGCTGCTTCTCGGTCAAAGCCGTCGATCTTGACCGAATGAATGGCTAAGATCACTTCTTTATTTCTCAAATATTTAGCACTTCTCATTTGAACTTCTCCATATATATATATATATATATAGTGTTAGGTTCATTTGAGAAGTCTAAATATTTTGAGAAATGGAGAAGTAAAAAAACACGGGAGTGTTCATATATGAATGTTCATATATAAACAGTCATATATGAACGTTCATATATGACTGTTATATGAACGTTCATATATAAACGTTGGAGTGTTCATATATGAATGTTCATATATGACTGTTCATATATGAACGTTCATATAACAGTCATATATGAACGTTCATATATGAACGTTCATGTATGACTGTTTATATATGAACGTTCATATATGAACACTATGAACGTTCATATATGACTGTTATATGAACGTTCATATATGAACACTCCCGTGTTTTTTTACTTCTCTATTTCTCAAAATATTTAGACTTCTCAATTGAACCCTTCCCTATATATATATATATATATATACCGTGCTAGTTCATCGGGTTGGTCGTTCATCGTACGGATTTGATCAGTACCCGAGTTACCGAACGTCTCGTGATTGAGAGTTTCAACGGTAGTTGCGATATTTTACCAATCGATTTCAGAGCTTTAGTGACGGTTTGCATGAAACTGCATAGTTTTATAATTTGAGTTTTAGTGACAATTTGAGACTATTTGCGACGATTTGCACTTATTAGCGACTTTTATCACTTTATGTGATTCGTTGCGACTCTTTGAACTAATCGTGTTTATTTTTCTTGCAGGTCTCATTCTCGAAGTTTGTTTTTGTTTTGTTCGTCCGAATTCGATAAATCAGAATTTGATTTTTGGAAACAAATTTATTTTTAGATTTATTTTCTGATTTAAATTTTTTGATTTTTCTTCCGCATTTTTTTTGATTCTTCAAAGTAACACCGATCAACGATCAATTTTTTTCCATGTAACAATGTCGATTAATTGTATACATCGAGAGTGTAAAGAAACGATAAAATTATCTAAAGAGAATCTCAAGCGATCAGATGAATTATGCACCAAATACTTGAAAGAACTGAAGGAACAGAAATTTCAAATCTGGAATAGTTCTAAGAAGCTTGTTAAATCTGAAGAAAATGCAACGATCTTAGAAACTGAAAACACTGAGCTGAAAAGGAAGATTTCTGAATTGACATCGCAAGACGACATGAAGGCACTTGAAGAGAAAGATAAACTCTTGAACTGTGAAAACCTTGAACTTAAAAATAAACTAACAACTTTTGAAAAGGTATTCGAAAAAGAGAAAGAAGGTTTTGCAAAGGAAAGACAATTGCTTATACAAAAGCAATCTGATTTTTCAAAGAAATCTCTTGAAGAGAAGAAGAGTCTTGAGCTTATATGTTTAAAACTTTCAAAACAGATCTCTGACTTTGAGAGAGTTCTGATTTTAGAAAGAGAGAAGTTTGAAATTGAACGCAAATCTTTTACTGAAAAGAATGGATAACTTTCTTTGAAAATAACTGATTTGGAGAAAGACTTAGACATACTAAGCAAAGAGTCTGAGAAGAAGTAGGTTGAAGGTTTTAGAGCAAAAAGTTTGAAGGATGATTTTGCAATCGAAAGAAAGATCTTTCAGACTGAGATTTCTAAGCTTACAAAGAAATTATCTATTTTGTCAACTGACATTATGATAGAGAAGAGGCTAAAATCTGATCTCCAAAAGAAGCTAAATGTAATGTTTGAGAAGAACAATGTTTTGGTTAACAATGACAAGGAACTTGACGCAAAAAACTCTGATGTTGAATCACCCAATCTTGCTAGTCCAGATACTATTGATCAATATCTTTACGGTGATTCAGCTAATTCAATTTGTTTTTCTAAAACTGCTCCAAGTTCTATCCACAAAAATGTTTCTTCAAAGACCTGCATTAGATCAAATAGCTCTTCAAAAGATCAGATCCGTACTTCTAATCTGTTTTATGACCCCATTATTGACAAATCAGATAATCAATCTTTCAAGAAAGTAAACATGGTTTGGAGAGCTAAAGGATCCGCTCCTGCTCCAAAGTCATTTGTCTCTGTTAAGGGTGACAAGAACAACAAAGCTTTCCACGCTAAACCTTTTGTGAAAAGTGATCGCGTTTACTCTGTTAATCAGCTGATCAGCTTATCTACACAGTAGCTGTGTTGTTCTTACTGTGGAACAAGTGACTTTGTGAATAAAGACCATGCTAAGTATTGGTATGGTTCTTATAGCATCCCCAATCCCTATTTCAAAGCCAAGGCATCTAACCATCAAGGATCCATCAAAGGATGGATACCAAAATCTTTCTAATCTGTTTTGCAGGAATGTCATGTGCGTATAGTTCAGAAGATTCTTTCCACATGGCTGCATTCAAAGGTTATGCTAATTTTTAGGGGGAGCATCAGGTATCTAACACATACATGAATGTTTAAAGGAATTCAAAGACTGTGGTAATTCATTCTGAATAACTTACTTGTGTTTGTTATTCTCCAATCTTAACTTCCATAATTGCTACGTCCAATATTTCTTGACTTAGTTATTTCCATGTCTCACATATTCATTGATTTTTTATGGAAATACACTCGTTTGAATTCCTATTTGTTTTTCAAAGTTCGTCATTTCATGTTAATGATTCAATTCTTTTCTGATATATTAATTGTGACTTGTTCTTCACAATTAAACTTTCTATTCATTGTTTCATTTTTGAACATAATGTGCTTACTGAGTCATTCTGTTTAGCGCTTGATTTTGTTTCTTGAAATTCTGGTATTTCAACAATGACTTCTGATCATCTCAGATTAGGACTCGTTCTTAAAAGTTTTGACTTCTAAACACCTCAGTTTAGATCTCGTACTTCAATGTGTACTTAATGTTTTATTTGGTTCATTAAAGTAGTGTTAGGGCTTATATCGTTTCTATGGTCTATCCAGAATCGGAAGGACCTACCCAAGAAACACATCCCTTATAGACAACAGTGAGGCGTCTAGATTGATAGATGAGTTTGGAGTGAAAAGAATATGGTGAGGCTGTGACAAGACTTAAAAGAATTATTGGTCCTTACCAAACCGAGTCAGTTATCCGGGTAACCACACAATCTATTCATTCTCGTTCTTTGGAGATGAATATTGAAACAGACATGGACTCAGTGTCGATAACTTGTGTCACCCACCCAACCACTCAAGTATCTCACAATAGATGCTTGTTTCATATATTCACGGAAGTTTAGCAAATAATCTATCTATTCCTCACTCGGAGGTCTTAGATATTGAAAAACGAAGACATCAGCTTCGGTCTCTGAACGTCATATTCTTTTCACCGTGTCAATTGATTTTAACTTGCGTCCCAGGTTAAATCAATATTTGAGCCAAATCGATATAACTTAATTCTTTCTCACATGCACGAGTCTTTGTGATTCCATTTGCATATCTTCGTGATATTGCCGGAATAGTTTGAGAAGTAATTTTTAAAATTTTACATCAGTGATAACTGGAAGTCCTATCAGAGATACCCGATGCCAACTCTGAAGATAGGCCACACAATTTTTTTAATTGTTGTGATAACAGTTACTATTGTGTTTCTATGTTAGATTTTTACCCCATCTTGGTTACTTAACGTTTTATCTGTAATTTTTCTACTCACAAGTATTGTCTTTACGATTACATGATGATTCGGATGCTCCTACTCATCATGAGGGGGAGAAATGATACATATTCAAAGACACCGATTATCAAGTTGAGGGGAGTTATCAAAGTTGAGGGGAGTAACTGATATTTGATCAATTCCGAAAAGAGTTCAAAGTGTTAACAAGTGATCAATTCTTCTTATTCCTTGTTAAGTGGTGTTCGCTACAATTCATTATTTCCTCCTTCGAGCATTTCAGTTCTACAAGTTTTTAAAGCTGAAGCTGAAAGCAAATTCAACTCGCAGTTCAAAGACAGATTCTTTGAATCTTGTGATAAAGTTGAAACTGAAGACAAGAGCTTTATTCAAGGGGGAGCCTGGAAAGACGTGAAGACAAGCAACACCAAAGTGTTTCAAAGATTTTAAAGGAAGAGAAGTTCAAGACCTGAAGTTTTCAAGACCGTTTTTTCTTTATATAACTTTATGGGGAGATTGTTAGGACCATAAATGTCCTATTATATAGAAAGTGATATAAAGAAAATATTATTAATTGTAAAAGCCTTTAAATGTCAAATGGGCTTAGTTTAGTGCTTAATAGGCCGTGGGCCTTAGGCTTTAGGCCTTGGTATATATAGTTATCTTTAAACCTTGTTTAGGTGAGAGAGATCCTAAATCGTCATTATTCAATTGCAAAATACATTGTAAACACTTTGAAAAGGTTTATGAATGTTATATGGATGACGAATGGAAATCATATTGATTGTTGAATTATTCTATTGATTTCATATAGTTTGCACTAATCTGGGATCCACACGGGAACTTGTCATCTAGTGGTAGCGGCTTTTCATTGGAAACGATCCGGCTCAAGTGACCCGCTACAAGATTTTGTGCTCCACTTTTGTCTCTAATCTCAAAGTTGAATTCTTGGAGCAACAAAATCCATCGGATGAGCCTCGGCTTGGCGTCCTTCTTTGTCATCAAATACCGCAACGCCGCATGATCTATAAAAACAATAACTTTAGTACCTAAGAGATATTGACGAAATTTTTCCAAAGCAAAGACAACCGCAAGCAATTCCTTCTCCGTAGTGGAGTAGTTTGCTTGCGTGCTATCTAGGGTCCTCGAGGCATAATAAATAACATGCGGGTCCCTTCCAACCCTTTGCCCGAGTACCGCTCCAATAGCGTAGTTGCTTGCGTCACACATAATCTCAAAGGGATGGTCCCAATTAGGTGATTTCATGATCGGGGTGGATGTTAGCATATCCTTAAGCTTATCAAAAGCTTCCTTGCATTTCTCATCGAACTTGAACTCCACATCCTTTTGAAGTAGACTGCACATCGGTCGAGTGATGCGTGAAAAATCCTTGATGAAACGCCTATAGAAACCTGCATGACCCAAAATTGACCGGACTTCCCTCACCGAAGTGGGGTAGGGTAAGCTTTTGATAACATCTATTTTAGCTTTGTCTACTTCAATACCCTTACTTGAGATTATATGTCCTAAAATCAGCCCGTGGTTTACCATAAAATGACACTTTTCATAGTTTAAAACCAAATTGGTCTCTATGCATCTTTGAAGGATTTTTGTGAGATTTTCTAAACATTCATCAATGGAGTTTCCATAGATGGTAAAATCGTCCATGAAAACTTCAATGATGTTTTCAACAAATTCTGAGAAAATACTCATCATACACCGCTGAAAAGTAGCCGGTGCATTGTATAGGCCAAAAGGCATTCGGCGATAAGCAAAAGTGCCGAAAGGACATGTAAATGTGGTTTTCTCTTGGTCTTCCGGTGAAACCACAATTTGGTGAAAACCAGAAAAATCATCTAAACAACAATAATGGGACTTACCTGCCAATCTCTCGAGCATCTGATCGATAAACGGTAAAGGGAAGTGATCCTTTCGGGTTGACGCGTTCAACCGCTGGTAATCGATGCATACCCTCCAACCACTTTGCATTCTTGTCGGGACCATCACACCATCAGCATTCTCCACTACCGTCACTCCAGCCTTCTTTGGAACAACTTGTACCGGGCTCACCCATTTGCTATCGGATATAGCAAAGATCATGCCCGCATCAAGTAGCTTTTGGATCTCCTTCTTCACAACTTCCATCATTGGCGGATTCAACCGCCTTTGAGCCTCACGAAACGGCTTGAAATCATCTTCCATCAAAATCTTATGCATGCAAGTTGATGGACTCCAGCCTTTTATGTCGGCTATCGTCCACCCGATGGCTTCTTTGTATCTTTTGAGCACGAATATAAGCTTCTCCTCTTCGGATGTGTCTAGGCTACTTGAAATGATTACCGATAGCTTATCTCCTTCTCCCAAATAGGCATACTTGAGATGATCGGGAAGTTGCTTTAGCTCTAACTCAGGCGCCTGCAAAATAGAAGGAAGTAGCTTTGTGTCAGACGGTGGTAAAGAAATTTGAGCAATATCATACCTTGTTGTCTTTTTTTGATCCATGGAAGCTACTAGCTCGTGAAACTCGGGTCCGAGCTCAATCCTCTTCATGAGTTTAGTCACTCTCGCTTCATCTAAAGACATACTCAAAGTTGTATCTAAAGCATCAAAATGTGTTAGTTTGAATAACTCTTGAGAGATAGGCTCAATAATATCTATGGAACAAAGAGATGATACATCACTTGGAAAATGCATAGCTTCATAGATATTAAAATGAATGGTGTTACCATCGAATTCCATAGAAAGTGTGCCATTATGAACATCTATCTTTGTCTTTGAAGTTTTCAAAAAAGGCCTCCCTAACAAAATGGACGTGGATTTCGGATGAGTCCTTCTCCATGTCAATGACATAAAAATCCGCGGGGAAGACAAGTTCGTTCACTTGGACCAATAAATCTTCTAATACACCTTTTGGGTGTACTACGGATCTATCGGCCAATTGAATGACCACCCCGATTTCTTGTAAGGGGCCTACATTTAAAGTCTTAAAGATAGAATATGGCATCACATTGATAGATGTGCCCAAATCAAGCATAACCCTATTAACTGTGACATTCCCCAATTTGCAAGGAATGGTGAAAACACCGGGATCTTTGCACTTTTGGGGTAACTTCTTTTGAAGCACGGCCGACACATTTTCACTCATATTAATCGTCTCGTTACCCCTAAGTTTTCTTTTATTTGTGCATAATTCTTTCAAAAACTGAGTGTAACGAGGGACTTGCTTGATTGCATCTAAAAGAGGTATATTCACCTCAACCTTTCTAAAAGTCTCTAAAATCTCTTTTTCTTCTTTAGCTTTGTTGGAAATTTGAAAACGTGTAGGAAAGGGAGGTGGAATTACCTTTGCTTTCTCACTTACCTGAACAGTGGGTTTCGGTTGTTTCTCGCTTTGCACCGGCTTTGGAGTCACCTCTTTCTCTTTCTCCACTTCTCTACTCTTCACTAGCTTTGGCTCTTCAAGCTCCTTTCCGCTCCTCAAGACGATTGCACTCACATTTTGGTTCGGGTTCGTTTCTGTTTGGGAGGGTAGCTTTCCTTGAGACTCCTGTCGGCTCACGGAAGTGGCAAGTTGTGTCATTTGAGCTCCCAATTTTTGAATACTTGCCTCCGTTTTCTGTTGAAATTGAAGAGTGTTAGTAGCTAAATTTTTAACAATGTCCTTAAGAGACATACCTGAGCTACTTGAAGTAGCTTGATTTGGATTGAAGGGTGCTCTTTGCTGAAATTGTTGTTGTGGCGGCCTTTGCACAAAATTCTAGAATTGAGGAGGTCTTTGGTTGCCAAAGTTGTTGTTGAAATACCTTTGTTGTTGTTGTGGCTGACCTTGAAAACCTCCTATAACGTTCACATCTTCGGCCGTCACCAACACGTCTTCTTGAAGTTGTAGGCACGCATCGGTTGGATGGCCGGTTGCCAAACATATGCCACAAGCTTTTACCTGTTCTTTGCTAACCACAAGTTGTTTAACCAAGTTAGTAAGATCAAATAAATGACTCTCAATGCTTGCAACATTTACCTCATTGGCTTTTTGTGGCTCTCTCCTCATGTCACTCCTCACACTAAAATGTTGGGAATTTTTGGCCATAGTAGTTATTAGAGCTCTAACCTCGGTCGGGGTATTGTTAAACATGGCACCGCCACTTGCGGCGTCAACCATTTTACTATCCATAGGCAATAGACCCTCATAGAAATATTGCAAAAGCAATTGCTCCGAGATTTCGTGTTGTGGACAACTCACACAAAGATGTTTGAATCTCTCCCAATACTCATGGAGAGTCTCAACATCTCTTTGCTTAATGCTACAAATCCCTCTACGGAGGTTAGAGGCTCGGGAGGCGGGAAAATATTTATCTAAAAAGAGCCTCGCCATTTGGTTCCACGTCGTTACCGAATCGGTGGGTAACGAGTACAACCAATCCGTCGCACGGTCCTTTAAAGAAAAAGGGAATGCCTTTAACTTTATAAGGTCCTCCGTAACCTCACTCGGTTTCATACTAAGACAAACTATATGGAACTGTTTTAAGTGCTTATTGGGGTTCTCATTCTCTAACTCGTGATAGGTGGGTAAGAGATGGACCAAGCGAGTCTTAAGAACGAAATTCTGGTTACCTGGATACCTGATACAAATAGGAGTCTGAGCAACATCTTGGGTTGCTAGTTGACGTAGCGTCTGTTCCGCGTCACCCATGTTGACCTTCGGCTCTTTCTCCTCCTCGTCTTCAGATTCCGTCTTCGGCTCTTCAACTACTATTTTTGGGTTTTCTTCTTTTTCTTCGTCCGAATCGCTTGACAGGTTAATATCTTTCCAGATATTTACCCCTGGTGACGAAGGTCCCTCACCCAACTTCTTCCGAAGCTTGGCTTGTTTCCTCAATCTTTTAGCGGTTGTTCGATTTCAGAATTTATTGGAATAGGTGTACCTGTACGTGAAGATCTAGGCATAAACCGTTAGAAATACCGAGTCCCTGGCAACGGCGCCAAAAATTTGACGGATGCTGAGTCCACCAAATAATAATTCCAAATTAACGCACGATTTTACAACTAAAATTGCAAAAGCGGTAAGGTGGGTCGAATCCATAGAGACTCGATTCTAACCAATTTTATACCAAACCAACAAGTACAAACTTTGTTTACTTAGAAGTAACTATAAAAAGGGGGGTTTGTTTGTGCAAGAAATTAACATACGAAATTTAAAAATGAGTTTAAAAACAATATAAACGGAAACGAATTCAACTTTGGGTATTACACACAAATGCAATTCCATTCAAAGATTGTATCATCGATGATGTATACGAATATCGCAACTAGCATGAAAAACGTATGGAACCCGAATCCGGACATACTAACACGTAAGCTCGGTTAATATATATATATATATACATACCGTTTCATTCAATTTCACAACTAAATTAAGAATCTTTAACAAAACCCAATTTGTTGTTTGTCACTAACATTTGTTAACTAAATAATTACGGATTTAGAAAACAAATCAACCATAATCAATTTTCACACAATTGATCAAAAAGTGTAAAAACTAATTTTATGAGCAATAAAACTAAAAATTGAATGAATAACCAAAATTAAAGTTCGATCCATCTCAAACAACCACATGAAATGAAAATTGCAAAAGTAAATAACCCAAAGTCAAATTCTGAGAGAAATTAGTCACACATGGCTAATTTGGAACCAAACTAAGAAATTGGGAAGAAAATAAACCTAATTTGAAATTGGTGAACTTGGAATGATGAAATTACTCCCCAAATCGGATTCCTTGTTGCTCCTTTCTTCAAAATCGATTTCTCCCTCCGTTCCCCCCAAAATGACGGTTTTAGGTCGATTTTTATACCCTCCAGTCAAGAAACCGAAAAAGAAGGCATAGGACCTAATTTCTGAGGCGTGAGACTTGGGTCGCGACTTGGGGTCGCGGGGTACGCCGCGGAGTCGTCTGAGGACACGAAGCAAACAGTGACATCGGCGGGATGGGGCGCGGCTTGAGACCGCGCAAGAGGCCGCGCAAGTCTCTGTTTCAAATCGATGTTGCTGCTACGTTCTACCGACGTGAGGTGAAAGAGAAAGAGGATGACCTCTATTTTTGCTGCTGGGCTGGACTACGTATTTTATTTTTATCTTTTCTTTTGCTGAACTGGGCTGCACGTGTTGGGCGTTGGACAATCCATAAATCCCCTTTCTTGTAGCCTGCTTGCTAAGGCCATCCGTACTCGAGCGGGCTCGGGCTCGGGTTCACGCCTGCGGGTTCCCCGGGTACCGCGGCAACCGGGTACGCCCATGGCGGGTTCAGCGGGTTAGGGGTGGCGGGCTCGGCGATCGGGTTCCCCACCCCGCTCATACCCGAAGGAGTTTCTCATTTTTTTTATTCCAAACGGCTCTTTTCCAATTATTTTTTTTAATTTTTTTTTCAATTTAAACACTATAAATCAACCTCAAATCTCATCCATTTTTCACACCAATTCTCTTAATCCTCTAAATTCTCTCAATTCATTTTTCACTCTCAATTCTCTCAATCCTCTAAATTCTCTCATCATGAATTCAAACACCCCACCCACACCCCGTGGTAACCGATCGACGAGGTCGGATTCACCGCAAGAAACCCCGAACGTTGGTTTCCAACAATTTCAACAAAATCCTTATTTTCCTCAATTTGCCCCGAACGTTGGTTTCTCACAATCTATTCATCCATTTTCTCGTGAAGGCTTGATCCTACAAGGTTTTGCGCCCGCAAATTTCCAACTTCCTCCACCCGCTTTCAACACCGGAATCGATCTTGAAGAGATTGTTCCGGAAACACCACAAACGATCTCCACACAACAATCATCCCCGGATCGACAACCAAGCCCAACACCAAACCCGTCACCAACGCAAAACCAAAAAAAGAAAAAATTTCAAAAAAGAGCCGCCCGACAACCGTGGACTAGAGCGGAGGAAGTGGCTTTAGCGTCGGCGTGGATCGACGTTTCAGAGGACCCCCTTGTCGGTAACGCACAAAACGGAGGTACTATTATTATTATTATTATTATTATTATTATTATTATTATTATTATTATTATCATAATTATTATTATTGTTATATAAATATAGATAGCTTCTGGGGTCGCATCGAGAAGGTGTTTTATACGTTGATGTGTCGTGAAAAATATAGAACACATCATCAACTAAGCACCAAATATAAAGATTTAAACAAAAAGGTACAACAATTCGCCGGCATCTACAACAACTTGTATAATAGTAGATCAAGCGGATCGAGTGAAGCCGATATTTTAAAAGCGGCACACGTCCGGTACGAAAATGAATACCAAACTGCCTTCACCCATGAACAAGCTTGGGATATCCTCAAATTATCTCCAAAATGGAATACGGTTCCAACTATGACAAATACATCCCGGGGTTCAAAACGTACCCACACTTCCGATGAAGACGCTGAAAATGTTCAACGACCCATCGGGAGAAACACGGCAAAAAAGGCAGCAACGAGTAGTACGGACGACAACCGCCTTTACTCCGAAATGAGTGACTTGAGAAGTAAAATTGATGATTCGGTTGATTACAAAATTAAAAAAATTGAAGTCGAACAACAAAAGTGCCAAGTCGAACAACAAAAGTGGCAAGTCGAACAACAAAAGTGTGAAATCGAGTTGGAAAGGCTATATGAAAACGACTTCGAGTTTTTCATTGCCCCGCACGATCACCTTACGGGAGCTGCTTTGAATGCTACTTTGTCGAGAAAAGAGAGAATTCGACAAAAACATAATTGGAATTTTTAATTTTATTTTGTAATTTTATTTTTATTTTTATGAATGTTATGATTTTTTATTAAAAAATTAGATGAGGTGGCATGTGGGTTCAAGAGGTTCAAAAGGTTGGGGTACGGAATTTGTGGGTTCAAAAAGGTTCAAGAGGGTTCAAAGTGGAAAGCTGATGTGGCACTGATGTGGCGCAAATGGTTCAAAAGGTTTGAACCTGGGGTACAGATGGCCTAAGTGCCAACAAAGACAAGGACCAAAAATATTAATTGCTTCCTTTTTCTTTTCTTTTTCTTCAATGTCACGTGAAGCCAAAAAGGAAAATATGTTTATTATTTTTATACTTTTTTTTTTCTTTTTCCTTTAAATATATTTACTAGCAAAAACACTAAAACTAAATAAACTAGGAGTACTTTAGACATCTAATTTCGGGGTAAATTCGACATAAAAATGTGTAAAAATCGGCACATATCATCTGTCTATGGTGTGCAAGTAATGTAGAGGAGATTGTATTTGTGTGGCCTTTTGTTGAGATTACTTGCAAGCAAGATCTCTACTTTGGTTGTTGTCACATTGAGTGAAACGTTTTTGTACTTGGGTAGTTTAATTTTACAGGATACCCTAGAAGCTTTTGATGGAGTTAGCAAAGGAAAATACACCATCAGACTTGGAGAAGATTGCATGGCATTTTGTTCGGAGGTGGAAGATGTCATCTCTATAGGGTTGGTGTATTTTATGGAAATATTAGCTTTGACATGTTTGAAAGAGGTGACGAGTCTTTGGCAGTCATTATCTCAATGATATGTGGTTTTTTTGATGTCCCATAAATCAATTGGTTGGAGGATAGTGCTAAAAACCCACAGTCCAAGAGAGAATGGTGATATCTCGTAGCTTGGTTATATGTTCTTTGTATTGAATGTATGTTGTTGGTTATATGTTTCTTGAAGTTGTAACACATCATAGTTGGCTTTATATATATGGCATCATATCACTAGCATTTGTAACAACAGTAAAGGTGTTGATGTAATAAGCAGCATCTTGACAGTGTGTTCTCCTTTGAAGTGTATTTAGAACTTCTTTCCTATTGTGAATGAGAATTGTGGGGGGAGGGGGGTTCTACTTTCTACTGTTTTTCACTGGTGACTCATTTTCTCTCTTGTGCTGTTGTGCATAAGAAAGATATCCCGTGGATCGTCTTCCATGATTACTATTCCCTTAAGTTTTGTTCTTTTTATTTATGTAGATGATGATCTGATATCTCCATGCATGTGCAAAGGCACCCAACAGTTTGTGCATCGTTCATGTCTTGATCATTAGCGATCCGTCAAAGTAAGCGACTCTGATTTCTAATATTGTTTCTTTGGGAATAAAAAAAATTACTACTTTTCGTATGTTTACATTTGGTTACTCTTAACAGGAGGGTTTTGCCTTTTCACATTGCACGACTTGCCTTTTCACAGTGCACGACTTGCAAAGCCCAAGTTCATCTTCGAGTTGTTGAGTCAGAAGACATCTCTTGGCGCAAAATAAAATTCAGACTATTTGTTGCCAGGGATGTTTGCCTCGTATTTTTGGCGGCACAAACAGTTGAGTCTTCTAACTTCACTTGCTTCTTAAAGTTGGGTATAAATGTATAGTTATCATTTTGTTTTTCCCTGGTTGCAAATTGCAATCCATCTCAATACTATTTATTGTTGTATGTGATTTCCTCTGGAATCTCAAAAGTATCAGCTGTAACAACGGACGTTTGAGCAACGGGTAGAGGATCAGATACAACAACAGGTACAACGACAAATTCAAAAACAAATGAAAATTATGATGGAGCAGGTCAATAAATTCTGCGGTGCCCCAATCGGCTTTAACCCACCACCACCCCCACCCCTCCTATAAATCTAAAAACATTTGTAGTTTTTTTTATTTGTTGGATAAATTTAGATTACTAATATTTGTTGGTTAAATTTGGCTTATTAAAATTTGTAGTTTTATATATTTTGTTTGGGCATTATAAATTCTGATATATTTAGATGGAAACATGAAATTTTGATTTATTTTTTTAATTTGTTTAACATCTTCGACGAATTTTAGATGAAAATTTGTCACAAAACAATTTCGTTGATAATCTGTCACAAAACAATTCCGTCGAAAATTTGTAACCAAACAATTCCGTCGAAAATTTGTCACCAAACAATTCCGTCGAAAATCTGTCACAAAACAATTTTGTCGATAATCCCACCAAGAGTTCAATCGAAAATCCGTCGAAAAAAGTTTGAACAGTTGTCGAAAATCCCTTGTAATTTTCCTGGGATTTTTGACGGATCACTGTTATCGACCATATTATAACCGACGGGACAAAACCGTCGAAAATCTGTCACAAATGTGGATCTTCGACGGAATTTCCCGTAAAAAAAACTTCATTGTTTTGTAGTGACTGAAAACAATTACCAACTATATGAGACGACCCAACTTATATCTATATTCACGATTTCATAACTATCTTTTTTTTTACATACATTATTGACTTCTTATTACTTAATATTGAGTGCATGAATCTTAAGTATTCTCTTATCTCTAAATCGAGAATAGATTCTCAAATTATAACACCAACATAAACTTTTGATTCTAAGATTGATGGTTGTAAAAAAGTTTGTGTGATCCTATTATTAACAAGCAACAATTCAAGAGATGATTGTAATAGAGTAACAAGATGAGATGTAAGGAAGTATGTGTATTTTATTTATAAGAAGAGGACTACCTAGAGAGAGAATGTTCTCTCTCTAGAACACACACACTACACCATTGACCTACATTGTAAAATGTTCTCTTTTACCCTAATTACACACACAAATCCTATATATATTCCCTTGTTACACACTTAAGCCCAAACCCATTTGTCCTACACCCAAGCCCATATTACACTTATAAACGTTTACAAAACTATCATATAATTAGGAAAATTTGTGTCCTAACAGTTCGTTTCAACTCTAAAAGTTTAAAACGGCGATGAAAACCATTAACATCAGATAACATGTAGAAACTCAAGTGATTTATTTTGAATTGTTGATTTACGTAAAGTGTTACTCCGAATGGTCAACACAGTGACCTCAAATGATTTCAATATATATATATATATATATATATATATATATATATATATATATAAGACATATCATAAAATGTCTTTGATGGTGGAACGGATTGTCGATGTTATGTAAAAATGATATGGTAAATAGTATATTAGTTTTGAAATAATTATTGATTGATCTTGTGCTAGAAATACCGGAAAGAACGATTTTATATAAATTAGTATTTCCTAAGTCAATGTTATTTTTGATGATATCAAGAATATATTGAAAAAAAATATTGTAGTTATCGAGGGCCTATTTTTACATCTCACTCAGGGCTAATAAATGTCAGGAACGGACCTGATCCAAATCAAAGCAACTTTTCCACATTACAATACAAGCATAAAAAATAGACAAAGATCTGTGTTTATATATGTGGATGGTGCAAAAGAGACAAACCCAAATAAAGGTGTAAGAAGTTCGATGGACACCCTCGGTTTTATAGGATCTGCCATCTGAATAGGCACTTATAGAGGTTTTTATGTTTGGCTAGGATCTAAAATCTGAACCCAGTTCTATCATCGCCAGAAAACCCATAAAAAACTTCAAACTCGTAACAAAAAGATATTTGCATTTGTTCCGCTCCTCTGTACTTGCTTGGTGACGGTGGGTGGGGAAGAAGACGAGTATGGTGGGGTGTCGTCGCTGGTCATGATAGTGGCGAGAAGGAAGTTGGGTCGAGAGAGCTTTGTGATAGTCACTAGCATGATCACCCGATCTGAGTTTTGATATCTGAATTTTGAGACCTCCATCTGCATTGGAAAAGAAGAAAATGAGACCTAATTGGTTTTTAGACCTATGATATGCTTTCTGCCGGCCATGGACAGAATAGAGCATGGCCATGACCTATTAATCTTGAAGGGGGTGGGCCCATATGGGTGTTTATAAATACATGTAATTATTATATATACTACTATAATAATATTTTTATTGATTTGTTTAACTATTTACTTCATTTTTATCAAAATTATAAAAAGGAATCAAAAGACCAAACAAACCTTTAATACATTCAGGTTAACTACCTTTTTTAACTCAAGTTGGTAAGAAGGATTAAAATTGAAATAAAATGAAAACCATAATAATCAAAACTATAATTAATTTAAAATTGGGACCAAACTTGATAATAAGTGGTAACCATAGGGACCAAAAATGTAATTTACTCAATTTAATATATATATAACCAAAATAATGTTGTGAACTTGTAAAGCAAGGGTATTTGAGTCTTTTTCCCCAAATTCATAATTTTAGGAATAATTTATATTTTTAATTACCAACAACAAATTTCCTCTCTCTCTCTCTCTCTCTCTCTCTCTCTCTCTCTCTCTCTCTCTCTCTCCGGCGACTCCCACTTCCGGTGACGTCCTCCCACTCCCACTGGCGGCCTCCTCCCACTCCAGCGACCTCCATTTCCGGCGAGTTTCATAATTTTCGCATTTCATATGAGAAAAACATATGGAACTTCGAAATTTTCATATTTCATATGAGAAAACACGTATGAAACTTCGAAAATATATGATTATCTCGATAAAATCCGAATATTCATATAGAAGAAAATAAATGAAGCTTAAATAAAACTGATTGTTCATATGAGAGACAAATATATGAAACTCATAAAATATATGATAATTTCATATGGGAGAAGATATAAGAAACTTAAAAATCCAACAAACATATTATGAAACCGTTTATGAAACTTGAAATTCTCGAAAAAAAAACAGTTTATGAAACTTAAAATTTTGAAAATTTCGAAAACACATTTTAGCAAAAAAACAGATTATTAAACTCGCCAGAATTGGGCTGAGGTCGCCACCAGTTGGAGGAGGAGGTCACCGCCAATGGGAGGAGGTCGCTCACAGTGGTTCTCGATCACCAGCGTAGATACAACATTCAGGATGATTTATACAACATTCAGGATGAATAATACACGAATTCACGAATCGCGTATTATTCACCCTTAATGCTGTATTATTCGTCCTGAATGATACATTATTCATGATGAATAATACATGAATGACCCGTGAAGGTGTGAAGACGTGGCACACTCTATTTTGTTTCCCGGTTCACAACCAAAACTCGATAGGTTTCTCGATTCGTCTCGATGGGTGTTGGGTTACGGTGATGAAGAACGCGATGTCTGACGACGTTAAAGAAAGTGTTGAAGAAGATGATGACGAGTTACGGACTTACAGTGTGGAGGTGTTGTACAAACTTTAACGTACATAAATATTCATAATGAATATAACACATATATAGTTTTTCACGTAAATGGGCTAAAACAAAAAAAAACTATATCGAGATGAATGTCATATCGAAGAGCATGAAATTTTTGTTTTTTTGATGTAATTTGTTTGATTAAAATATTAGTAATTTTTAAGCTAATTTATTTTAAACTTTAAGGGGGTAACAAATTTTAATTAAATAAAGAAAATAAAAAGTAAAATATGGTAGGCATGAGTTTAAATTATCTTTCATTTACCCATAACCATCTTAATTAATAATTTTAATTAAAAACTCTATTTAATATGAGTTGTTGGATCAATAGAGATGGAGGGGACGAGATTCGTCCTCACGTGCACAATGAAAATTGAGTTTTTATTTGAACTTTCCCCCTCTATCTCTCCCTAAACCCTAAACCGAATATATCTATACTACTTATATATTGGTTCTAACCAATTGTCTTAAAGACACATTTTAATGCATAGAGTACAAGGATTTAAAGCACAAATCTTGAAAAACTCTTAAGTGCAAACTATGAAGCATGAGGTACAAGCCTTTTATGCAATGATTTTAAACGGGCCAAGGTCGTGAGAACGTTGGTAGCCCATACTTCTTGACATCCCCTTACTCCACTGTACCCATTTAGAAGACTTCTTATCCTACCACTAGTTGAGTACCCGCGCAATGCGGCGGGATATAAAATTTGAATATACGTTTACAATAATACAAATGTAGAAATGTATTTTTGTGAAATAAACTGAATCGATAAAATCGTTACATTGGTTGTTGTTGTTCAATATTTTGATTAAAAAAATCTTATAAACACTACACACAAATATAAATGTGTCTCGAATGGAATTACCCAAGCAATCATGGCTTTGTGCTTGAATCAACTAAAGGATTGTTTATGCAAAGACGACCAATCGGACTTTTTTAACCTATTAGGTAAATTGCATTTTCTAATAATTAACTAAAGGACCATTCATGCAAAGACAACCAATTTGAACTATTTAACCTATTAGGTAATATATTTCAAAAAAAAAACCTATTAGGTAATACTTAAAGATGATAGCCATCACATAACTCTAGCATATGCAATGCAAGATGATAACAATAATGCGAATCAGACATGAAATCTAGACATAGGAACCCCTGTCCTACAGCTGTTCAGTGATGTAAACTAACAAAACATCTATACTGTAAATGTTGTCAATTTAATGTAAATCCATAAAAAGCCACACATTGAGAAATTGCGTGAAAAGGAAATGGAGGTAATTGGGTATAAAGTATTGGTTTCAGATTTTACATGGATCTTTTTGATACCCGGATGATTGTACCTATTTAGGATTAAGAAATATAGTACCACATGTTTTAGAAGAGGATCACATGCTCTTGACCAGTTTAAAGCAAAAACCAGATTCAAAAAGCAATTGACACCACTCCTCAATGTTGTCAATAGTAAAAAATATAAAAGTTCTCCTTTATCACACGCCGAAAAGATGAAAGGAAGCAAACAACCAACTTAAACAAAAAGCCCAAATGATAATATTAGAATTGTAAGGAAGAAAATTCATATTCCTCGATAAGTGATCAAACGAAAAAAAAACTTTCCCACAGTGGTACATTTGTTTTTCCCTACCTGTTTCCCTATAGTCCAAACTCACACAAGTATGATCACCTTTCAATAGCATTTTAGTAACCTTCCAAATAGAAAATTATTATAATCAACACATACTTTATAAAAGTGCTACCTTAGTACATTTTGGATTGAGCAGCTAATGGGTTTACTCTTTCTCTCTCTTTTTATGGCATGCCATGGCATAGCAACCCCATATACCCTTCATAGTTGATACGAAGATATAAAAGTTACCAGTCGACAATCTTTTGATGGAAGTTAATTAGTAAAAGTTTTTAACAACTCAAATATTGATGCAAATCTTATAAATCAACAATGATTAAAAGCAAGAAATTGCAACTTACTTCATGACCAAAGCTGCACCCAAATCAAAAAGCATTCAATCTGCCATTTTTGCTAAAAATTCTTACTTGTAAATCTCTCTGCAGGGTCAAGAACCGATGAAGTTACTGGTTGCAGAAAAGAGCAAGTTTGCAAAAGCGCCCCCTTTACAAAATGTAGCCATGAATCCGTAAATCAATCGGAATACCTAAATCAAAAATAAAAATCAAAACCATAAATCGAAAACCCAAATGAAGATCAAAAACAACATTTAAGATATGAAATAGGTACCCATAATTGCATATAAGGGGTCGAACCCCATAAATGCAAAGTTCATACACACGCATATACATATAAATGATTAGAAACCAGGCGTCGGACAACCAGAATAGAAAAGGAGAACTATTACCTCAAATCGAGAAAGATGAAGGTTGAAGGTGTCGATACAGAAGCTTCAAAAGCCCTGCTTTCGGTTAAAGATGTCAAAACAGGCAATTCAAACAATGGGATATTTCACTGAGAATTAGAACAATGGGAATTTGGTGAAATTCCAATATTGAGGAAAATTTTGATTCTAGATACTCTGATAGAAAAAATCTAAATAACAACAGACATTCTATCAAACAGGGATGAGCAGCGTTACTTACCATAATGCGTATTACAAGTACTGTAAAAGGGGCACCGACACTGGATCCAGGTTCTTATAATCATAGTTCTTTGCGATGATCCCTCTTGCCGGTATCATATGACATTTCTTTCTAGTCCATTTGCAAACCATAAATATACATAGTTAAGGAACATAAAAATTCAAAGGATATTACAAACCATTCGAAGACACGCATAGATGGTTGTTTAACTCCTTAAAAACAGAGATATAATATGAAATTAGGAAAAAAGATTATCAATAATAATTGGATTACCAACTTGCCATTTTCAGTAAGGATCCCTGCACAGAAAAGAAAGTAGGGCTCCTTGGTCTAAGTAAACATACTATTAAAAAAGGTGAAGTATTATAAAATCACTATGATCGAAAGAAAAGAAACTCACAGAAGTATTATAAAATCCATGGATCGTTCATTGATAAATCCGTATGAGGAGGAGAGATGGCCACAACAACGAGCAAAAAGAGGGAGAAATCGAAAGAGTAGATTGGATAAAAGATGAAAAAATCAACAATAACTTTGATTACATCTTTTCTCATTAGCAGCCAAAGCTAGGGTTCTGCTCCATCAACATAATATCAGAAAGAGTCATAAAGCTAAACGATAACAGAAATCCTAATGAACACAGGTTAAAAAGAACAAAATTACCAGTCTTTGGATTTTCTCAGGACACAAACCTTGGAACAACGATGGAGAGGTTCAACGTTAGGATTGGAATATAGAGAACTGATATGGCTATGGATTCTAGGGTTTCGACCACCGATAGATTAAGAAGATGAAGAAGAGAGTCAAGGTTTTGAATCAATGAGCAATAGGGATAGCAATTTGAATCGACATTCAAAATTTTGAATACATGAGCAATAGGGATAGCAATCGACATTCATCGTTTGAACGTAATCATGATAACCTTGAAAGAAGGGATCCATCAATGACTTTCGGATTTTAAGATTTAAGACTTTATGCAACAGAAAGCAGTACCTTATGCATGTTAAGTTGTTTTTAAGACTTTTAGCTTTAGTAGATTGTACTTCATGCTTAAAATGTTGTTTTTAAGACTTTGATGTAATATGCTTTATAATGTAGTATAGATATAGATATAGATATAGATATAGATACCCATTTAGAAGATTTCACCTGCTTCCTTCTACCCATTGCATCTCAACCACAACGATCTTCCATAATTTTGCCTCTCCACACATAAACGCCCCTCATGACTACAACCATACCGAGTATGCTTCACGATTGCAACCATACCCAAGTACAACCTGTACCATACCCAATTACAACCTGCTTCACGATTGCAACCATACCTTCAGTACTTTTCTTTGCCATCAAGGCTTTCTTCATCTTGCATATAAATCGATTCAGAGAAAGTTTCAAAAAATCTCACCAAGCTTCAACAAACTGATCTCCTTCTCTTCAATTTTGATTTTAGGTAAAAACCCTAACTCTTACATTTTGATTTTGATTTTTGTTTTTGATTTGGCTTTGGGTTCACTGATACCGATTTCAACATTTCAAAGATTTGGGTTCACAATCTCGTGAAACTTGATACCTGGTAAAACGATTTTGATTATTGTTCTCTGCTTAATCTCCATGGACCTTCGTTTGATCGATTTTGATTTGAGGTAAAAACCTAACTCTTAGATTTTGATTTTGATTTTTATTGGGTTCACATTTTTGATTATGAGAAATTATACCTCCTGCATAAGTGGTATCTGAAGCAGGAATAAAAATGGACAAAACTGAATTATGAACAACAGGTATTCCCTTTAGAAAGGGACACTGGTAGATTCATACATTTCTAGAAAGATAGTGCAGTTAAAAGAATAAATTGCCACCCTTGAGAAACGTGAGGAAAGGTAAATTACATGTTTAGTTGATGCTTACAACTTCTTTTTTATCCTTTAAATATTTAAATCGAAGATGGTGCATGATGCAGGTATAAGACAGTTTTGCTGATAGAATATCAGTTTTCAGAAAGGTGTGCTGTGAACTGTTTGGTTACAAGGTATATGTGGAATTGCATATTTACATTTGTAAACCGTTTATTTTAAAGTTTGATGCCACCGATTTTGCTGTTAAGTGTTGTTTTTCTATTCAATTAGAGTAAATTACATATCTGCATTGTGGTCCAACATGTGAAGTTATGGTATTGGTTAGATTTCTTAATGAATCATAAATGCTTATTTGGTATGATGAATTTGAAATGTGAAACTAAACATAGAATTAAGGTTGCAACTTGTTACTAATTATCAAAGATGGATAGATAGTTGTGAGTTCCAGATTAGTGCATACAATCAAGAGATCAAATAATAATAACAAATCAGTATGATCTCAACTTGTCATCTATATAACTTTGATTAATCTTCAGAGAATTCGTTACAGATGATCAAGAGTAAAAATAAACGATTTACCTAAAACAATAGGATTAACACACTATTTATACTAAGGCCAAAGCTATTGAGGCCCATGGCCCATTACATTAATTGAGCCCAAATAACAATTTACGATTAATCCCCTTTAACTTCTATTCAACAAGATTTAGTCCTAACAATCTTCCCCTTTGAATTGAAGTTCAAGTTCTTGCCAGTTTGGAACATATCTCTTCCGAAGTGCGAAGTGAATCTCGAAGCTTCAAATGGATTTGCGGTAGTCGATGCGGTCTTCAACTATTTTCAAAGCCATTCTTCCCAGTTTGGAACATATCTCTTCTGAAGTGCGAAGTGAATCTCGAAACTTCGAATGGCTTTGCGGTAGTCGATGCGTTCTTCAACTATTTCCAAAGCTTCTCGGGTGTTTGATTCATTTGAGTTGGTCGTGAACGCTTTCCGAAGATCTTTTTCCTTGGTGATGATATCTCTGAGTGCGTCTCTGACTTTTAGGAACGTACCATCGCAAAATCTGTTGACTTGGCTGAAGCGAAGAAACTTCTTTTCCTTTTGCTCGTTGAGATACACAATTCCAAATTCTGGTTCAAGGAGTAGTGAATGTTTGGGGTACATCTTCAACTCGTGTGCATTCTGATTCGGTTTCAACAGGTTTATCTTCTTTGTGCGATGCTCGACTCCCATATGAAAATCTGTAATGTAAGATATCAGTACCTTGTAGTGCAGGAATCGTCTGACGGCCTCAAGCGCTTTGGTGACATGAATCGGTCAGATAGTTCGGGTTCGAAGGTCTTTCAGAAGAGCGTGGAAGTCATTCAGTCTGAGGTTCTTAAAGTATGCTTCAGAGAATCTCCATTCATTTCCATCTTCGCGTCTGACGGTGAATACTGGAAACAAGACTCTAAGAATTCGGCCGGTTTGGATGTTAAGAACTTCGGTGATTTTGTGCTTTGTTCTGACTTGGCTGACTGATAGACACCTCTTCATTACCTTTATATATTGGCTCTGGTAATCTTTGTCGAACTTTGATATCCCAAGGCAAAAAGTTGGCTCGATCGGGCGTAACCTGTGAACAAATAATTTCTTCAGGGAGTCCTCAAGGTAAGAAATGAAGATGATAATCTTCTCCCATCTGATAGGTTGATGTGGAGGAGGTTGATCAGAAGCAGTCTATTGTTGAGGAGATGTCGGATGTAGCGGTGTAGAAATCTCGGGAATCTGTGAAGTGTAGACTGGTGTACTGTAAAGGTTTTGCAACAGAAACTGATCGTAATCAACTTCATCATCGGCATCGGTGGGAAAGATCAGATTTACCTCGAAGTTCATCGCACTGGCGGCTTTTTGATACCATGCGTTTTCGGTCTCCGGGTCGATCTCTGAATCGGGATCTATCAGGTCAAGTGCATCCATTTCCGGTGCAGTATGTACGATCAGTGTCTCTGAATCTCCCTCGGGATTTTCAACCGTTGGGTCTTCATCATCTGAGATTTTCATGTCAATTACCATCTCAGCTAAGCTCAACTGGGCTTCTGGTTGTTCTTCGGTTTGTGCCACAGTTGATGGTTCTGGTTGAACTGTTGTTGTTGTTTCGGTGATGATTGGGTCGGTCTCAGTCAGTCTTTGTCTCTTGTTCTCCCCCTCACGGTGATCAGGATCATCCTGGTCATCGTGGTGTCTCTTGAGTCCGCCATCCTGACTCTTGCAAGATTCTTCGAGTGAGGCGACTTTTTCGGACAAGGTAGTTATGTCTTTCTGAACATCCTTAAGAGTCGTATCAAGCTGGTCCAATCGGCTGGTTATGGATGTCGACGGGGCAGATGTTTGTGATCGTAGAACTGTGATGAGGTCTGCTTCCGTCGAGGAGTCGGTGTTGTTGTATTGTAGCAGTTGGGCAAGGAGCATGGTCTTCAGGTCATCCACCGATTAATTGGGCTGAGCAGGTGCCGGTGGAGGTGTTGGTGCGATTTCAGTCTCGACCACTTTTTCCTTCCCTTTGATGAAGCTCTTCACTGTATTGAGCTCTGTTGTGAACTGCTTCTCCAATGAGTCGCGGACAGCCTTTAAGGCGCCGTCCAAATACTTCCTTGACAAAATGTCGGGTAAATCACTCCGGGATCACTTAGATTGCCCGTTGAGGTCACGACTGTTGATTCAACAGTAGTGCCACCTACGTTCATAGCTGGCATGATGTTGGCTATGGTAGGATTTCCTTCCGATCCTCGTATTTCGCTCAATGACAGACATACTACGGAAGTTCCGATCGGGTCACTAAGAGCACCGATATTTGCAGTCTCGTCCTGTGTCCTAGCCAAAGAAGTTATATTTTCAAGGGGCTCTAGACTCGAATGTGCATAGAAAGAAGTCGAGAACTGTTTGGGTAAAAAAATCACACCCTCGACCGATTTGACATGACCCATGATCAAGGATATCTACGACGGTCATACCCCCGACCGACAAGGGTAATACCCATTATTTCCATATCCCTGACATACGATAATTGGTTATTAAACGACATATTGTGTCAATAGTCATCCGAGATAGTATATTTGCGTCACATGTCGCACGCCATACGTCGCACGCCACATCGCCAGTCACACGTTACTAGTCTTACGTTACTAGTCTTATGTTACTAGTCTTACGTCTTACATTACTAGTCTTATGTTACTAGTCTTACGTCACTAGTCTTATGTCGCCAGTTACGTGTCGCCAGTTACGACTCGTCGGTCTTACGTCGACAGTCTCCTATCGACGGTCTTATACTGCTCAGGTCCTGGGAAAGCATCGTCCTGACATCCTGGTCCTGCGACCTGGTCTTACGACATTTTCGTCCTAGTCTTACGACATTTTTATAAGACCATTCTTATAATTAAGATAAAGTCTTACAAGACATTTACAGTCATATACATTGTATTATATTTCGGCAACGGTCGTATGCTCCATAAGACCGACGTCCAGAACTTAAGACGGTCTTAGGATTACACTAACCATTAATGATCAACAGCCGTTTCCTTCATTCATTATTGCAGGTCTACAAGCAATTATGGTACAACGGTTAGTAACAGACGAGTTCTTAATGACATTAAAGGCCCGACAGTGGTTACAAAACCAATCATCAAAGCGTATTTAATGCCGGCAGCGGTTACAAACGCGAGTCATCAAAGCACATTTAAGGACCAACGAAAGCCATATAAAGGTTGTTAATGTCAAAAATCGTCCAAAAGGATAACTTAAGGTTGATTGTGGAATTAAACAACTAAAGAAAGGAATCTCTCGACAAAGCGTACGATAAAGGCATAAAACGTAAATGAGACAGAGATTTGGTGACGCAGGAAAAACCTCAACGAGGAAAAAACCGGCGGACGACTGTGGAAGTCGTGGCTGCACTATGGTCGCCAAACACGGGCGATATCCTTGTGTTTCAGGTGTCGATCATACAGAGATTACAATACAGATGAAAGGAAATACTTTAAATGTAAAGTAACAAGTGTTTTGAATGTAAAAACAGTGTGCGTCGTGTGAAAAAACTGTGTGTCGTGTGCGAATGTCGTGCGTCGAGAGCGGTTCTTCGAGGGAGAATTCTTTGCTCTGTGTGTTCTTCAGAGTTCAGATGATTGTATGATGCAATGTGTCCCTCCAAAATGTTGATTGAGCATTTGCTTTTATAGTCTTCGGGTGCATTGATTATCTCCTTGAATGCTTTTAATAACTGCTGTAACAGACGTTGAGTTGAATGCTGTTAATGGCTTTTGTCGGTTATAGCCGTTGGTCATTAAATGGCATTGATTCCTGTATTAAACACTGAGAAAGTAACAGAAATGTCATACGTTAGTAGGTCGAGATCGTAAGGTTCCATGCGACAGTCGTGTGGATCCAGAGGACGTCATGGTCGAGTGTCGTGAGGTGAATAACTTTAGATTTTTCATTTGACCAGAGGATAAAGTACTATGATTTTACCTTGCTATGAAAAAAGTGTAATGAATGTTTTCCTTACCTTGGTCGTGGTCGAGACTGGTGAATTTTTACCCAAACAGTTTGCCCCCAAAATTTGAAAAATAGAGTGGCAAATTCGAATTTTTAAATTTTGTCAATCGGATGTCTAGGGTTATGACACGTGTCGCAAGTTACCTTAGAACTAGATCGGTCCGATTTCAACTAGAGAGGAAGTCGAAAAAGGGGATAAGGTCATGACGTCATGTTGACACACGATTATGCTTAGCAGCTGTCATTGCCAGGTGTCGTCGATCCGCGTGGTCATACGAAAAGGCAAGGGCACGTGTCGATCATCGGAGGGCTCGGCCTGACATGATCATTTACATAAATAGCGACCCTTGACGGATCCTTTCCTTTTTACGATTTCAGAGAGTTCTTTAGAGAGAGATTTTTTTAGCGATTCACTTCCAAACCTGCAAGATTTTGGTTAGATTTAGAGTTTTCGAAGGTTTAGAGGGCTTATAAAAAGGTACGACATCTTCTTTATATGCGTCGTAAATCTATCGCGAGTGTTAGATCTGAAGTTTTGTAAATAAACACAAGTGTTGGCTTCTGAGCAGAAGACTCAGAGTTCTGAGTAGGAGAGTCAGAACTTATGATGAAGAATCTTGAGAAGATTACTAAGTGTGAACGTCTGAACTGAAGGGTCAGAGTTCTGAGTAGGAAACTCAGAACTTCTGAAGACAAAGTTGAAAATATCCCAAGTACTTGAAGGATGTTCTGAAGGGCTTTATCAGAAGAATGTTCAGAAGTTCTAAACAACATGTTCAGAACTTATGACAGGATATTTTCCTTTATATTCTGTTAACTAATCAGGACACGTGTAATTGTTCTATTAGTCTTTCAGTTATATGTACTGTAGCTTTAGTATTTCCTATCAGTATATATAGAAGTTAGCACTGTTTAGCTAACTAACTTTCCCGCATAACTTTGTATTCACTTTGTAATCTTTGAGAGATTCTCTCTCTAAGATCTGTAATATGTTCTTGATTGAATACAAGTTTGTTTGATCCAATTCTCTATCATTTACTGTTTGATTGTTCATAATTGATTGTAAGATTGAATCCTGGTTTCTACAATTGGTATCAGAGCCAATCAACAAACAAATTTGTTCAAGATCGTGATCGTGAAGGTTCTTGATCGTGTTCTTGAAGATTTCTTGATCAATTCGTCAATTGATTTCGCTGCTACCTGTAATTCTTGAATTCTTATCAATTCTTGAATTTGTTCTGTTTTTCGATCAAGAAATTCGAATTAGTCTTTCTGTTGAATCATCTTACAATCATGTCTTCGAAAGAATTTCTCTCGATGGGATCTGAAACGAAGCCTCCTGTTCTTATTCATGAAGAGTATCAGCAATGGAAAATCCGAATGATTCAATTCCTAGATAATATTGATGAGAACTTGATGATCTCTATTCGCGAAGGTCCTATTGAAGTCTATGTAGATGTTGCTGCTACACCTGCAACGGATACTACACCGGAGATTCCTGCTACCAGAGTGAAGAAGAGTTTTTCACAATATACCGAAGCTCAGAAACAGAGACATGCAATAGACAAAAGAGCTATTACTTTGATGACTTTTGCAGTTCCAAATGAGGTTTTCAATAGAATTGACAGTGGAACATCTGCAAAGGAAATGTGGGATGAACTGGAAAAGCAGATGCTGGGTACACTCAAATCAATTCAAGCAAAATTGAATCAAAGCATCAATGCTTATGAAAGATTCAAAGAAAAGGAGTCAGAAAGTTTAACTTAGACTTACAGCAAGTTTTGCACAATATTGAATGATCTCAGAAGGAATGGGTTGAAAAAGACAAAGTCAGAGATCAATTACAAATTTCTGAACTGTCTTAATTCAGAATGGTCGTCTTTTGCAATTAGTCTCCAGATGAACAAGGATATATGTGAGGAAGATCTAAATGATCTATTTTGTATTCTAAATCAACATGAGGATTCTGTTAAGCAAGTGGTTGAGGAAAAGAAGAGTGTTTCTGATCAATTAGCTTTGCTTTCAAAATCCAAAATCACCAAATCATCCAAAACATCCAAGAAATCTGTGTATTTGTCTGAAATTCCAAAGATAGATGAAGAGTCTGCTGAGGAAGAGGAATCTGATGAAGATGCTGATATCAAGCTGATTGCTGAGAAACTGGCCTTATTGACTAATACTTTCAATAAGAGATATGGGAAGAATAAGTTTCAAGGTATGTACAGAAGAGAACAGGGGAGTTCAGAAGAGAAATACAAGAAGAAGGAAGATAGAGAAGAAAGTAAGAATGAGAAGAAAGAGGAAAAGGAAGAAAGAAAAGAAAAAGATCTTTGTTTTAAGTGTGGAAAAACTGGTCATTATGCAAGGGACTGAAGAGTGAAAGTGGTAAAGGACTATGAATACTATACAAAGAAGGCTCAGCTAGCCAAAACCAAAGACAATGGTATTGCAATGCTTGCAGAACAAAAAAATTGGTTATACTATACTTCTGATGAAGAGGACTGCATTCATTTTTCTCAGATGCAAATCTATATGGCTAAGATGAAAAATGAAGATGATTCTGACTATGAGGATGCAGGTTCTGAATCTTCAACTGAGGTACATTCTGCCCTTGAAATTGATTTAATGACTCAGATTGGTAATATGAATGCTGAATTTGTTAAACTCAGAAAACAGATAAAAGGTGAAATAATTCTGGTTAACAAATTCAGAACAGAAAAGGAAATAATTAAAGAACAATTTGAAGAATTTGAGGTTGAGAAACAAAAAGTCAGAAAAGAGAATTCTGATCTTTTAAAAAAGATTTCTGAATTGAAAAGTGAACTCTCAGAAGTTAAAGATGGAAAGGGTGATTTACAAATTAAATTTGATATGTTATTTGAGGAAAGAAAGAATTTGTACACAAAAATCAAAGAGTTGGAAGATCTTAATTTGAAAAGAGGTCAAACTCTTGTGCACACAAAGTATCAATTGGCTGAGTTGTTCACAAAGCCTCTTGATCACAAAAGGTTCACTTTTCTGATATGCAAGATTGGTATGCTTAACCTGACTAATTGAGTATGTTTGCTATTTTTCAGAAATAAATTTTTTTCTAAGTAAGATTTTCTGAGTAGTGTACTCAGAATTCTGACTCTCTTACTCAGATGTTCTGACTCTTGAGTTCAGAACTTCTGAGTCAATACTTCAGAAATCTGACTTCATTTTTTTTCTTCTGACAAGGTTAATCAGATCTTATGGATATACCTTTCAGAATACTCATTTCTGGAAATTACAAGTGTTTCAATTAGTTGTTAAGTTCTTTTTGTTTTATCCTTTTTCAGATAATCATTTTTACTTCTAATATGTGTTTTGAGTATATGCTTGAGTCAAGGGGGAGCATTGACATCTTTCATAAATCATTCTGAGATGTTTACAAGGTTTGTATTCTGTTCTAATCTCAAATCATTTTAAGAGGGACAGGATTTTAATGATAAAAAAAGATTTCACTTGTTCAAACTACTTCTGAATCCTTAAAAAGATTTAGAAGGTCAGAAGTTAGATCTTAAATGATTTTCAGAAATCACAAATCATCTAAAGAGGGACAGACTTTTGATGACAAAACCAATTTTCCATCTGTTCAAACTACTTATGTGTGATTAAAAGATTAATATTATCAGAAGTTGAATTTTAAATGAATTTTGGATTCCAAGGATATTTCTCTGAATTGCATACTCAGAACTTCTGACTATGCAATCTCAGAATTCTGAGCATAGTATTCAGAACTTTAAGTTGTGTTGAATTCTATCACATACTACGTGTCAGCTTCTGATTGAATGAAATTACCACGTTCTTTCAAAGAATTCATTTTGTGGTATTTCACGGTGTTTGCAACCATTATAACTCTGACATAAAGCAGTTTTTTTGCCGTTTGAATCCTTTCAGCTTCGCGGATTTTAAATAGAACTTAAAATTCCTCTTTCAATTTCATTCGAATTCTAAGAGTGAAAAGTGAGATACACAAAACTCATGAGTTCATTGATTATGTATTCTTTCAAACTCTTAATCATGTCTGTATCAAGGAGAAATGTTGTTCGATCATTACATTCCACCAAAACCTTAATGGAATCTTCTTCGGATTCAGAAAATGAGGTCATGATGCCTAATAGAATAGTTGCAGAAGAAGAGCCTATTGAAGGAAATACTTTAGAAAATCAGGTTGTCGAAGAGAATGTAAATGAAGAACAAATGGCTGAGTCTGAGGGTAATGCAGAACAGGGTAATGCAAATATTGTACATCAACATAGTGCAGTAAGGTCTGCAATGTCATCGAGACTTGTTTCATTGGAAAGGTAGGTACCTGAGAATGAGTATTTGGATATTTTGGAGAACAACTGTATTTTGATTCTTGATGAAACAAATTTTAAGGAGGAACATAGAATTGTCATAGAGTTGATGAAATATCACCCTTTCAAGAAATGGTTCACTTTGAAGAAGATAGTACCTGTGCAATACATTCAACAATGGTGGAAAAATCTAGAGTTGCAGGGTAATGAATTCATATCCAATGTAGGGGGAGTTTTATTAACTCTAACCATGAGTTTACTAAGGATCATGTTAAGGTAAGGACTTAAGGCCAAGTTCTCTGAACTTCAGTCTCAGTTTGATCAGTGTCTGAATGAGAAAGACGAAATTGTTTATCAATGTTCCTCTCTTCAAATTCAGCACAAGGAGTTTGTTACTAAAATTCTTGATCTTGAAACCAAACTCCACAAAAGGGGTCAAACTGATCAAACCATCTTTCTGAATAAACCCAAAGAGTTCACGTACTTTAACAAAGAGTGGGGAATCGGATACGATAACCCGCACTATTTGAAAAAGGGTAGATACCAAACACCCACTTTGTATGATTTTGCTTGTTTTGGGTTAGATAAAAAGTATCCGGAATATGCTATTCAATGGACTGGTCCTCTAGAACCTGAAAAGGAAGAGGAAACCGAGGAATATAAATGCGCACACAAACGAGGAATACAACTTCCGTTTTGTTATGAACCTTTAAATTATTCCAATCAAAAGAACAAAAAGTATCTCTCAAATGACTACTTCGACCCATATAAGGTTGCTACGCCCAAGGATTCCTCCAAAAAGGAAGAGGTCCAAGTAACCACAACCAAGACTGAGACAGATGAGTTTAAACTCTATGTTCCCCCTCTCATCTTGGAAGTAAAGATTGTCGAGTTGGAGGAGTCACTTGAGAAAGAAAGGTCTGTTTTTCAAAACGAAAAGAAAGCGCTAATTCAGGAGCTTGAGAAACTCAAATCTGAGAAAACCGAAGGTGTGTCAAATGAAGAAAAGGAAACTCTTCAGTGTGAAATCAATAGGCTCTCATCGAGACTGTCTGAAGTGACAAGAGAAACGATGAAAGAGCATATGACAAATAGTCAACTCCAAGTGCAGCTTGACTTGCTCCAAACTGCGAAGCAGATTTCACCTGCACTTTCCTCTAACTCATCTGACATAACCTCGTGTAAAGCCTTCATCGGAAATATCTCTTCGCAAGAAAGTAAAGTTTCTCAAGATGAGTGTGTTAAAAGGAATTTAAACTCTAATTTTTCAAACGCTTCCGCACCGAATTCCCCAAAGCACACAACCAAAAGCACAGCGTGTTCCTCGCCTTCCTTGACCGATCCAAGTCCTGTAATTCCGGAAGTCGATTTTTCAGAATATATGAACTCTGAAGGAAAATCTGATGGAGAGTTTGAGTCGTTCCCTTTCGACAAACCTCTCCCGAGTCATACTGATTTTTTGTCTCCAGTAGTCAATCATCCGGTCAATTTTCTACAGGGTAGCTGTTCTAAAACAAAGTCCCCAACTGTGATCACAATTTCAAAATCAAAACCAACATCTAAACCTGTTTCTAAAAACCAATCACAGCAGAGGCAAAAGACCGAGCAATTTCCTACCAAAAATACAGTTCCTTCAAAAGTCACTGACCGCTCTGTCCCTGTTGGTTCAGATAAAACAGTCAAGCAAAACAAGAAAAACCAAAGTGGCTGAATAAGGAACCTGTCAAGGATGCAGCATCAAAGTCTTTTCCTACTGCTTTTAATTCTAGAATAAACAAAGACAATTGTGTTTGGAATAATTGGAATCGTTTTGAAGTTTCTTTTCCGATTAAACTTAATTCAGTTCATCAATTGATTCAATTGTCGCGTGATTGTTTATGTTGTTCTAGATGTGGTTGGAATGATTTTGATGAAATTAACTTAAATGATTGGTTTGGGTCATATCACATGTATAATCATAAACCCAAAAATAAACCCCGTAATAATAAACAAAAATACTACAATCAACGGGGTTCCCAATCAGAGGTTAAACCGGCACCAAAGAGGCAACGTGCTAAAAATCCTGTTCCTCCACAAGGTGTAAAACCTACACCAAGGAGGCAACCTGTGCCAAAACCTGTTTCCGCAAACGGTGTACAATCTACACCTAAGGGGAAAGTTGTGTCAAAGCAAGTTCCTCCGAGAGGTGCCAAACCTAACCCTCCAGGACCCAAACAAATTCGGGTACCTAAAATCCGTTAACTCGATTTTGCAGCACGGTCATGTGTGGTACTTAGATTTCGGATGCTCCAAACACATGACCGAAAAGAGGGAGCTTCTCACGAACTACAAAGAAGAATATGGTGGAGACGTGAGATTTGGCAAAAACGGCAAGACGCCGATCGTGGGCTACGACGACATTGTCCAAGATAAGATCACAATCAAGAAGGTATCACACGTCGCGGGATTGGGACACAATCTGTTCAGCATCGGGCAGTTCTGCGACAAAGATCTCGAGGTACGATTCAAAGCTAAACGGTGTAGAATCCTCAACGACGACAGAGAGGAGCTACTGGTTGGGAAACGCAAGACCAACTTCTACACAATCGATCTCGCAGCCCTCAAGACCGATAACCTTGTCTTCCTCATGTCAAAGGCCAATTCCCAACAAGCTTGGCTTTGGCATCGACGTCTTTCGCACCTCAACTTCAAAAGTATCAACAAACTGGTGCTGGGCGGACACGTGAAAGGCATGCCCGATCTTCAATTCGTGAAAGATCGTCTCTGTGGGGCATGTGAAAAGGGAAAGATGAAGCGGGTGCCGCATCAACCGAAGGTAACTTCGAGCACGTCTAGGTCCCTCGAACTTATCCATATGGATTTGTGTGGACCGATGCGTGTTCAGAGTATCAACAAGCGCAAATATGTCCTGGTGATGGTGGATGACTTCTCGCGCTACACATGGGTCAAGTTCCTTCGCTCGAAAGACGAAACTCCGGAGATGATCATAAATCATCTGAAGACCATCCACCTGAACAAGCAACAACAAGTTCAGACCATAAGGACCGACAACGGTACGGAGTTCAAGAATCAAACGTTGGATGACTATCTGACTTCAGTCGGCATTTTGCACACCTTCTCTGCCGCACGCACTCCTCAGCAAAACGGAGTGGTGGAACATCGCAACCGTACCCTAGTCGAAGCGGCTCGCACCATGCTTTCTCAGTCCAATCTGCCGCATTTTCTCTTGGACGAAGCGGTGTCTATAGCTTGTTATACGCAAAACGCTCCATCCTCAACAAGCGGTTCAACAAGACGCCATACGAGATCATCAACAACCGTGTGCCAAATATCAAGTACTTCCATGCGTTCGGATGCACGTGCTACGTTCTGAATGACAAAGACGATCTCAGCAAATTCAGCCCCAAGGCGGACGAAGGAGTTTTCATCGGATACTCCATGCAGGCTCAAGCGTATCGCATTTACATCAAACGGAATAAATCCGTGTCGAAAGTGTAAACGTGACATTCGAAGAACCTGCAGATTTGGCTTCTGAATAAAATAGTTTAGAACCCGGTTTAACTGGCGTGCTAGCATCCGGACCTCCAAGTTCGGGATCTGCACAAACGACAGTAAATCCAAATCATGCATCTTCATCGAATGCTGACTCTTCTGATTTAGATTTATTGTTTAAGTTCTTTTATGATGACATCTTTAATGTTTCTCCTAGTGTCTCAGCACAACCTCGGCTTGAAGCTGCTCGTATTGAGGACTCGTCGAACCTATCCGGTCCGCCGCCATCTACAAGCACGCCATCCATCACTGTGGAGACAGCTCAACCGTCATCATCGACTTCAACTGATACTACCGTCCCCCTGGAGGAACCAATCACTAACACGAAGATCACTCCTAACGATTCGTCATCTGCTTCAACCGACGATCAACCTCTGAACTCCTCGGAACCAGAAGTTGTTCAACCCTCGGCGAATCCTCCCCCACCTCCTCCAAGAAACCAGCCTGCTACACTTAAAGCAGTTCAAGACCTACACCCTGGTGATTATGTGGACTCGGACGCGTCTTACTCTACTCAACATCCGCTTCCGCACACCACCAAATGGACGAAAGCTCATCCGCTTCATCAAATCATCGGTGACCCCTCAACTCCTGTTCAAACACGAGGCGCATCCGCCAACTTCTGTTTATTCTCCGACTTCTTAAGCAACATCGAGCCGACGAACGTACGCGAAGCGCTTGAAGATCCGGACTGGATCATAGCCATGCAAGAAGAGCTCAATCAATTTGAAGCTCGAAAGGTATGATGACTGGTTCCACGTCCAAAACACAAGACGGTGATCGGCACCAAGTTGATTTTCAAGAATAAGAAGGACGAAGACGGCATCGTTCTACGCAACAAAGCGCGTCTCGTGGCCAAGGGATACCGACAACAAGAAGGGATCGATTATGATGAGACCTATGCTCCGGTGGCATAAATCGAAACCATTCGTATGTTCCTTACATACGCCGCGCACAAGAACTTCACGGTCTTCTAAATGGATGTGAAGACCACATTTCTCTACGACGATATTAAGGAAGAAGTGTACGTCTCATAACCGGACGGATTCGTGGACGATTCTAATCCTGATCACGTCTACATCTTAGATAAGGCACTTTACGGACTAAAGCAAGCTCCACGAGCATGGTACAACACTCTGTCTGAGTTTTTGATAAAGGCTAAATTTACACGAGGTAAAATCGATTCTACTTTGTTTATCAAAAACGAGAAAGGTGACATAGTTCTTGTTCAAGTGTACGTAGATGATATTATATTCGGCTCTACTAATCCCACATATGCTAAGAACTTTGCCAATCTAATGGGAGAATTTTTTAAAATGAGTATGCTTTGCGAGATGAATTTCTTCCTTGGTCTTCAAGTTAAACAACTGTCGACCGGGATATTCATAAACCAGGCCAAGTATATCCGGGATATTCTTAGGAAATTCCAGATGGAACAGTCCTCTCCAATGAAAACTCCCATGGTACCCGGTACGAAGCTTCACGCCGATCCTAAAGGAACGAATGTGAACCCTAAATTGTATCGCGGGATGATAGGTTCTTTAATGTGCTTAACCGCAAGTAGACCGGATATCATGTTTTCCACATTTTTGTGTGCCCGGTTTCAATGAAAACCTAAGGAGTCTCATTTAACTGCTGTCAAACGAATCTTTCGTTATTTACGTGGTACTACTGATCTTGGCTTGTGGTACCCGAGAGAGACAGGTTTTGCACTATCCGCTTACTCCGATGCGGATCACTCGGGCTGTATGATGGACCGGAAGAGCACCTCGGGTCACATCCAGTTTTTGAGAGATAGCCTGGTGAGTTGGGCGTCCAAGAAGCAGCAATGTGTTTCAACATCAACTACCGAGGTGGAGTACGTGGCCGCCGCGAGCTGCTGTTCACAAGTCATCTGGATGCGGACGCAACTCAAATACTACGGATTCACATATGTCAAAGTCCCAATTTACTGCGACTTAAAGAGCGCTATTGCCATATCTAGCAACCCGGTCCAACACACCAAGACGAAGCACATCGACGTTCGGTATCACTTCATTAAGGATCACGTCGAAAGAGGTACAATCGAACTCTACTTCGTAAATACTGAGCATCAGCTAGCAAACCTCTTTACAAAAGCCTTGGACGAAAAACGTTTTAATACTCTTGTGTCCAAGTTAGGTATGCTAAAACTGACGACTTAATTCGATTGTGTACCCGTTACAAGTTCCATACATCTGTAAGTAACTGTCTACTCATCATCCGGTGTTTACACTCCTGATGATTGCGCATACACTTCCTCGCACTTGTATTCTACTTGTCTCAGTTAAACAATTAGATTAAGTCTCTGTATTTATTTCGTAGATTTTGTTTATTTTCTTTCTTTCTTCGTGTGTTTCTTTTATTTCATACTGTCGTCTACTTTCTCTGTCTATATCTGTGCTTTCACGGCGTGTTCATGTGTTCAGGGGGAGCACAACGTAGTATCAGGTAAGTTTACTCATCTGTTGAGGGGGAGCGTCACACACAGTTTTTCTTAACATGTTAAAAAGTTTTTGTGTGTATGGGCACTCCTGCGTATTTTCATTTAATAATCACAATCTGAGGGGGAGCGACACAATGTTTTTCTTTAACTGCTCAAAGTTTTTTTGGTGTCGGACTACTCATTGCACAATTCTGCACTGTCCGAGGGGGAGCAAGTTTTTCCCAATGCTAAGTTTGAGGGGGAGCAAGAGGGTCATTTTTTTTTCAGGAATCCTAGGGGTCTCATGTTCCTGAATATTGGAATTTTTCTTAAAGTGTGAAAGTATCCGGACACCCATCTGTCCGGATGACTTTCCGGGTTGAACCACCCGGACTCCATGGTCCTAATATATAGCATCCGGGTTCCCCTTTCTCACCTATCCGGAGAATCCTCGCAAAACCCCTAAACCCTACGAACTATCTCTCTCGCTCGACTCATCTCACAAACCCAGATTTTCATCTCGTCTTAGTCCCATCTTCAGGTATGATACTCGTATCCTCATTTCGATCGTCTGTAGTTCGATTTCGTTCACTTCACACCACAAATCGACCACCAATTTGGTCGATTTCACGATATCGGAAAACCCCTTTCGGGTTTCCTCGTTTTCGAGCTTCATAGGAGTAGTACAGAATGTATTTGTCGAACCTGTGTGCTTATATGCTTATCTCTACATTGATTACATGCATTAACATCTGCTAGAGTAGTCATTTGGTTCGATCTCTGTTTTTGAATCTTGTCTGGGCACATTCGTCGTGTCCGGATACATTCAAATGGTTAATGTTTTATCCGGTAACCTTCACACTCAATGATATTTTGTCCGGATTCATCATACACCCGGAAACCCTAGTTGTCCGGAAACCTTCGGGTTTCCGGTAAGTTCAACTACCGGGATGTTTATGTATCCGAACTCCTATTTATCCGGAAAACCATTATCACCCGGAAACCATTTTGTCCGGTTTATCTATGCTATCCGGGAACGTTCTTCCCAACCGGCATCGTGTGTTGTCTGGACACCCTTTGTCCGGAAACCCATAATTGTCCGGAAAGGTTTGACATTCCAGTTTTTTTTCGGACACCCCTGTTGTGTCAATTCAGTACTTATTTTATCACTGCCAGTCCTCAATCTGTCTAAGATTGAGCCGATTAATGCAAAGGTACGCACCAACACCTGTTCATCCGTCCCAGTTACTAACTGTGCTTTGTTTTTACAGATACTCGATGGCGGATCAAGAACAAAACCCTCCACAAAACTCGGAAGAGCAACAAATTCCTTAGGAGGAACTTATAGATGAAGCTGCAGATAACGCCCTGGTCGCTCCTGACCATGGTACTGAACTGGAGGCCAACAATCACCACCTGGACCCGACACTTTTCAGACCACAACCACAACACCAAGTAATTGTGGACATACTTATGCGTCACCCTCTCCGTGAGGCCCTCACCGCCACTGCCGACGTCCCACTACTGTATGTGCTTCAAGTCTGGTTCTCCGCACAAGTTCGCACAGCCGGTAACTCACAAACGATCACTGCTCAGATCGATAACCAGCAGTTCACGCTCACACCGGACTCCTTCCGCCGACTACTTTCACTTACGGAAGCCAACGCCGGCGGTCATCAAGGATATGACCCCACGGTCAATGGCACGACACTGTGCGCTCAAGTCCACGCTCTTGGCTACAACTTCGCCCGAGAGTAAGAGGTGGTAGGGCCCGAGAGTAAGAGGTAGTAGGGCCCGGCAAGGGTGTGATGATTGTTCGGGGAAGGGGAGCTAGCGTGCGTGGTGCAGTGGAATCGGGTCCCAGTTCCAGCCAACCCTATGCCAGAACATCGTCCTCTCGATCGATGCTCCACCGTGACACTACGCCATACATAACTGAACCGCCTTCACCACCCCATCACGTTGAAAACGTGGAATCTGACTCCATGGATTTCGATACGGACCGTACCCTTCGCCTGAAACGCATCCCTCACCGTATCGGACCAAACCCGGACTTCACCGAAGGAATCCCACTTAACTCACCTCCTCCTACTGAATAACCTGAAATAGGAGACATTTGGAATGAGGGAGTAGAAGGTGATGAGTTAGATCATGTGAGAAGGAGAGAACTGCGATCGAAGTCGAACCAGGAAAGATTGAGCCGTAAAGATAACGAGGCTCATGAGCGAATCCAACCGAGTGACATCCGGGTAGCCACATCTGCTATCCCGTCTCATTTGTTGGGACGGGGTATTGAAGAATCCTCCGTGGACCCAGCGGAGCAATTGCACGACCCCCTTATCCACTCATCCGTCTCTCAAAAGACGGATCCTTCAGTTTATCACGGGGATATAGCACAACTTGTTGGTTCTAATGCTCAAGAATGATTATAAAATAATATTACCGATAATATATGATCCTATAGGGTCACACCGAACAACAAGTAAACACCAAATTGATATTTATAAGAATTTGATTCTTGATAAATATTAATTCTTGATGAATATTATTAATTATATTAATGAATATAATTCTTAATATAAAATGAAAATAAGAGTTCTAGTTTATTAAAAATAATGATTTTAATATATAACTAGAAGTTGCTAGGAGGAACTAAATGTAGTATGTTTAAATAGTTAAAATAGAGATTTTAACTAATATTAAACTAGAGGGGCTTCAAGTGTAATGTTGCATGGAAGGCTCAAATTCTATTGGTTCTTTTTAAGGTCCAATAAGATAAAAACCCTTTCTTGTAAATAGAAGACTTGACTAGTTTTTGATGGAGACTTGAAAAATTACATTTTTGATTTTTGCTCTCTTCCTCTGCTCTCTCTCTTGCTCTCGGCCGAACACACACACACACAGTGTGTGTGTGTTTCTCTTTCTTTCTTCTAATCTCTATTGTAGAGTGGTGAGGAAGTTGCTTTTGCATTTTGTTCAAGAAGGGTACTAGCATACATTGGTGTTGGAGCTTGTTGGTGGACTACTAGAGAGGAGTTCTTTCTTGGATTCTAGCCACATCTTCAACTATCATAATCAAAGGTCTACAAAGGTTGTAATATTCTAAAAATATATGTTTTTATATTTAATCTTTTATGTTCATGCAAATGGATCCTTGGTGGGTGTTAAATGTTTTAATGTTGTTCAAAGTTTTAAAGCTTCCGTTGCAAATTTTATGATTCTTGAAATCATGTTTTGAACAAAACCAACAAGTGGTATTAGAGCCATCTTTGCATGCATGTTTAGATTTTTGTTTATGTTATGAAATTTTTTGGTTTTTGGAAAACATGGATGAATTTCATATTGCATGAAAAGTTCATACATGTTTTTCCTCTTGGGCAACTTGTTGTTTTATTGATAAAATGTATGATTTTAATGTGACCAAAATTTTGCATGCATTTTGGTCATAAAAGTTGCCTCTAAAATAAAAATACAAAGAGATGTTTTTTTTTTATTTTTGTGGATGTTTGTGAATAAACAAGCCATGGACCCTTTGTTGTTGGTTGTGTTGTTTTATTAAAAAATATGTAATATTTATTATTCATAAGGTATGTAATAGTAAATATGTATTTTTCATCTTTGTTTTTTTATGTAAAAGTTGAATGATAGATTAGTATTTTACATAAATGTACAAAGATTGAAGAATGGAAGCCTCTTGGTGAAGTTCACTACCATTTCTCGGAATCGATGAGGAGCAACACAACACTTCATGGAGTCTTGAAGATCTTGCATGCATATGGATGTTTTTGCAAGTGGGATCATCAAGTTTTTTTTGGTCCCTTGTCCCTTAGGAATAGACTTGATGATTCATGCATGTGGCTTGCATGAATTGTCATTAGTTAAAATGGCTTGTTTATTGCACTTTTACATTATGTTTGTTGGATGTTTGCTTTATTATTATCTTCCATGGTTGAAATATGACTTTAATTGCTAGATAATAATTTATATGCAATTGGAAATCAACATATGGAGTTTGTATTTTCAAAAGGTAACATTTTAAAGGTAAAATGGTTAAAATGGGTTTTATAAATAAAATGAGTTTTATTCTAAAACCCGTAAAATATTGAAATAGCAAAATAAGTTAAAATGGCGATTTTAAAACTCATACAAACTCCAAGTGTCATGTATTATTAGTTGCATGCAATATACGTGACATATTATGTTCTTTTTGATGCGTTAAAATATAGGATATTGCATGCTAGTAAAGAACATAAAATTGGTTCAAACACGCTTATTTAAAATTGTTTAAAATGAAGCGACAAATTTTAAAATTAGATTTTAAATGAACCTAGTTTTAAAATAGAGATTTTAAATTAACCAAATTATTTAAAATAGAGATGTTAAATTTTGAGAAATAGTTTCTTAAAAAGGAACCTTGAATATTGGATGCATACAATAATATGGTACTAAAAGTTTTATATAAATAAATTGAGATTTAAAATAGGGATTTCAAAAGTCATACAAACTCATAGTCTAAAATAATAAAAATGTTTATTAATAGACTATAAGTGGTTCTTGTAGTGTTCAAACTCAAATATTAATATTTGATATTAATAATTGATGACATATAATTAGTTGATAAAATTGAGATTTTATTTAAACTAATAGGAACCATTTGATGAGAAATAAGTTTGTACCATGTATTATTGAATGCTTACAAAATCACATGATACTAAAATGTTTTCAAAACTAGAATTGTAAAACATATAAATCCCTTTTAAAATGCAAGTCTATGCCGTCCTTTTGAGAAACACTCAATACGTCACTATGACACCCCTGTGGGATAAATGTCACCTAACCACTTGGATTGTCTTGAGATGGATGAGGTGATTCTTATGTCTTTGTGGGATAAAGGTCACCTAACCGCATGGATGTGAGTTTCACACGTTATCTCAAGTAGGATGACTTGATTGGGAATCTTTTGTGATAAAGGTCACATAAGCATTAGAAACCCAAGACATAGATGGGATCAAACATGCCAATTAACAAACAAGTTGTTAAGGACCCCATAACGCTAGGAATTACATTTGATGAAATTGATAAATGTTACCTACCTCGTTGGATTAAATGGACGGGATAAAGGTCACCTAACCGTTTCATTTGTTTTGCAACGTTGGATCCTAGATTTTATGCAAATTAATGTTTTTAGAAAACTAAATGGTAATTTATTTGCTAAAAATTAAATATTGAAAATTCTATATTAACTTTGTTAAATTTTGTAGATGGCCCAAAATGCAAACACTACAATTGTTTCATCCCTAAGAGCATGGCTTAACCAAGAAAAGTTAACCACTCAAAACTTCCCGAGTTGGTTTCACAAATTGAGACACGTTCTCAAAAGTGAACACAAATCATACCTTCTTAACGTACCTCTTCGTCAAGAACCTCCTCTTACCTCCACTGAAGATCACAAGGCTTGGTTGAAACATAATGATGATTCAATCGACATATCACGTCTTATGCTTGAGACTATGGATCCACTCTTACGAGAAGATGTGGAGATATACTCATATACGGCACTAGAGATGATGATTCACTTAGGGGAGCTTCATCAAAGCTATGTGTTCGGTGAACGCCTGAGAACTCTTCAGGCACTTTATAGAACTAAGATGGAGGAAGGCCAAGATGTAACCACACATGTTCAGAGGATGAGGACGCACCTTGATTATTTGGATAAACTTGGTCATCCTTATTCCAAACTGCTGGCCATAGATATGATCCTTAGATCATTGACCCCAAAATTTGATGCCTTTATCAAAAGGTTAGGCCTCAAAGTTTTTTCGATCTCACAGCTACATACGATGCTAGAGACGTGTTGATCCAAACCCTCAGTAATTTGATAATGACCCTCTCTTAAATACTTAGTGAAAATTGTATGTAAACAATATGTATCAGAGTTTCACTATCGCTGATAAGTACTAAGATCTTACAGTACCGCTGATAGGAACTCTCGCTCTTTAAATTAAACATTCAGCGAACACTGTTCACCATAATGCTCTGAGTCTGTTCAGTCCTTATGGTGATCGCTGATAAGTTAGTTGTTTACTTATGATCCCTGAAGACAAGTTTCACGTCAACAAAGGTTCTACGCTGAAGTCGAAGATCAAGCTCAAGAACCAGCGACAAGTCTCCTAATGAACTGATGTGGATCAGCGAAGACTCAGATTTGTCCACTCAACGTGAAGTATCAAGTACAAGACTTCAGCTATCGCTGAACTTTATCATTCGCTGAATAGTAAATGGTAATCGCTGAATCAACGAAAGCTGATCATGAAGTCCTCCGTACAAAGTACTTTTGTCTTAACCTCCCTTGCACGCCACCGTACGAAATGTCAGAAAAGAACCTCCGAAAATCTGAGATCGTACAAACACTCTGATACTACACTGTTCATCTTTACGGCTACTAAGGTTGTCAACCAAGGTCAATGACATGCAACCAACCAGCTGATGACACGTGTAAAGTGTATACTGACTTGCATTAAATGCATGCAGTATATAAAGAGATGAACTCACTTCTTTTGAAGTAACTTGCTAACTCTGGACAAGTTCAAATCTCTCTCAAGATAGGATTTTATTAGTAATCTCCATATCTTTCTTAGTGCAAGAAACCTTAGTGTTCCAACTTGTTTAGATTTAGGTTTATCCTTAATCTTGTTTCCGCAACAAGCTGTAAATTGTTAATGATTTATCAATAAACAATTTAGAAAAGTAAAATAGTGTGTTTGTATTCACCCCCCCCCCCCCTTCTACAAACTTGTATAGGCCTTTCGGGACCAACAAGTGGTATCAGAGCAGATTTGTTTAATCTCATAAACAAGATCTAATCTAAGATATTTCTCTTCCTTGCTATTATCTGAAAATGGCCTCCCACACAAACACAAATTATATAGACAATGGTTCTCTTGCAAAACCCCCTAGATTTTCCAGAGACAACTTCAACTTATGGAAAAATAGGATGATGCTCTTCTTAGAAGGTGTAGACCCCACTATGACCTACTATCTTGAAAACGGCCCACACATCCCTGTAACTATTGATCCTTTAGTTCCAGCCACTGCAACTAGAGCTGCTATTCCTAAAAGGCTGATTCCAAAGGAAATACACATGTGGACCGATGAAGATAAGAAGAAAGTGGCTATAGATACAAAAGCCAGATCCATACTATCCATGGCCCTTCCTGACGAAGTCTACCATTCCGTCATGAACCTGAAATCATCAAAAGCCATGTGGGACACAATATGTGTTCAGTATGAAGGAACGTCTGAAGTCCAGGATTCAAGAAAGATTAACCTGGTAAGACAATACGAAAGCTTCATTTCTGGTAAGAATGAAACTCTCTCTAAAGTTCATCAACGTTTTAATTGCTTAATTATAGATCTAAAAACGGTTGGTAAGGAATATTCTAACTTTGAAGTGCTGACAAAGTTTCTAGAATGTTTACCTGAAAGCTGGGACAATTATTCCATGTGTCTCAAGCTGTCAAAAGATCTAAGATCAATGAACCTTGCTACCTTATATGGCACATTGCTGAATCATGAGCAATCTAGCCATCTTAAGAAGAATCTTGTAAAAGATTCCAAAAGCACCCCTGTTGCTTTAATCTCAGAGGAACCTTCTACTCAGCGACCCTCAGTCACTATCACTGAGTTAGAAAGTAACTCTGAAAGGTCATCAGATTCTGATTCTTCAGATGATGATGAATCCTTGGCTCTCCTAACTAAAAAGTTCAGGAGATTCGCCAAGAAGAAAATGTTTAGAAAGAACAAAACTCTTTCCATAGCTGACAAGCCTAAGTCATCAGCTTTTGTTGATAAGGCTACTGCTACTTGTTTCAACTGCGAAAAGACAGGTCATTTCGCTAACGAGTGCAGGTCAAAGAAAATCATGAGACCTTCAGCTTTTACAAAGAAATCCTTTGTTCCAAGGAATAAAGATGACAAATACTCAAAGCTGAAGGAGAAGTATGCAAAGCTGAAAAGCTTTAAGAAGAAAGGAAAAGGCCTGATGGCTGACTATGATTGGGCTGCTTCTGATGAAGAAGCCTCATCATCTGATTCTGAAGATGATGAAGCAAATCAATGTCTCATGGCAAAGATTGAAGAAGAGGAAGAAAGTTCAGACATTCCCTCCACTTCAACATCTGCCATTCAGGTATCACCTTCCTTCTTTACCAATATTGCAAATATTGATGAAGCTGATAGTCTCCGTAAAATCGATCTACTGACTAGAAGTTTATACGAAGCCATGAACGGCAAAGCTGTGGTTGAAAACCAAAATCTTGATCTCGCTGAAAAGCTTAAAAACTGCCACCTTCAAATAGAAAAGCTTTCTAAAATTGAAGATGATTTTAAAGATCAAGTCTATTTAAATCAGCTAGTCAAAATCGAACGAGCAGAAGCTATCGCTGCATTAAAAGCCGAACAAGCTACTGTTGAAGGATGGTGTAATTCTTCAACAAAGATCACTGAGATAATTAAGGCTCAGATTCCTCTAAGTGATAAACGTGGTCTGGGTTATAAATATGATACTCCAAAACCAACCACTGAACGTTCAATGCTTAAATTTGGAACGTTCGTATCCTCAGTCGCTGACACTTCATCATCTCAGTACTCCTCGTCGGTTACACCAATCCCTGAGGAAACTCCTACCTCCTCAAAAGGTAAGGAGAAAATGGTTTATTCAAAACCTACCTCTGTCTCTAAAGACAAAGGTAAAGGAATTGTTATTTATCAAAATCCTCAGAAGGGTACCTTAGTACCTAAGCTGAATGCTTCCAAAGCCTTAGTGATTCATTCATCTGGTTCTAGAAATCAGACCTCTGGATCAGTTCAGCGACCTACTCCTAGACTCAGAGTAGATGTCCTTGGTAAGAAATCTGAAGAACTGAATGTTCGTCCTATTTCAAAAACCAATAGTGTACTTGGTGCTGGTACTTCTAATTCCAAATTAAAAGCTCAACACTCAAGTGGTCCTAGAACTAATTTTAGTTATAGGAAATGTTATCACTGTGGACTTACCGATCATATTGCAAGTAAGTGTCCCACAACCACCAAAGCTGATAAGATAGCTAAGGTGAAGATAGCACCCAAGAAGACCAAACCAGTTGCAATTCAGGTCAAGGTGACTCCTACCGCTGAGGTCAAGAAATTGACCAAAGTGAAGAAAGACAAAGCTGAATCTTCAAATGCTGCGAAGACATGGTGAAGTGGGTACCCAAGCAAAACTAATCTTCCTTTGTATTGCAGGTTAAAAAGGGTATCTGGTATCTCGATAGCGGATGCTCTAGACACATGACTGGAAAGAAAAACCTGCTCGCTGAATACAAGGAAGAGAAGGGTCCCTCTGTGACTTTCGGTGGAAATGGAAAAGGACACACCCGAGGGTATGGTGTACTTTCAAATGGTACAACATCCTTCAGAAGAGTCGCATATGTTGAAGGGCTGAAGCATAATCTTCTAAGCATCAGTCAGCTTTGCGACATGGATAACAAAGTGATTTTCACTAAGGAATCCTGCTTTGTCTCTGACAAAAAGGAGAAGATAGCTCTCAGCGGTTATCGTTTGGAAAATGTTTACGTTATAAACATGGACTCAACAACCACTGAGAACTCCTGTTTCTTCTCAAAAGCATCTTCTGATGTTAACTGGCTATGGCATAAGAGGCTTTCTCATCTAAATTTCAAGACACTGAATACTCTTTCTTCAAAAGAGTTAGTCACTGGTGTACCTCAACATTCATACGCCAAAGAGTCTTTATGTTCAGCGTGTGAAAAAGGGAAGCAGACCAAGGCAAGCTTTAAGTCAAAGCAAGGTTCCTCAGTGTCATCTCCTCTACAACTACTCCATATGGATTTGTTTGGCCCCGTTAACAAACAATCCATCGCTGGAAAGAAATATACGCTGGTCATAGTTGATGAATTCTCTCGTTACACATGGGTAATGTTTCTCCGTTCTAAGAGTGACACCCCTGAAGAACTCATCACCTTTGTTCGGAAGATGGAAACTCTGAACAATATGACTGTTCGCTCAATAAGGAGTGATCATGGAACTGAATTCAAAAACCGTTCTCTTGATTCCTTCCTTGAGAGCAAGGGTATTTCTCACAACTTTTCGTCAGTGAGAACACCACAACAAAATGGAGTCGCTGAAAGAAGAAATAGAACAATTATTGAAGCTGCACGTTCAATGCTCAGCGATTCTCACCTGCCTACTCAGTTTTGGGCAGAAGCTGTCAACTATGCTTGTTTTACGCAAAACAGGTCGCTGATAGTTAAAAGATTCAAAAAGACAGCCTATGAACTTTTTTATGGGAGAAAGCCTTTAATCAGCTTTCTTCACATCTTTGGATGTCAGTGTTTCATACTGAACAACAGAGATGCCCTTGGAAAGTTTGATCCTAAGGCTGATGATGGAATCTTTCTTGGATACTCCTCAGTTTCCAAAGCCTTCAGAGTCTTCAACCGAAGAAGACAAACTGTAGAAGAAACTATTCACGTCACGTTTGACGAATCCCGTTCAGCGAACTCTAAACCGTCCGCTGATACAGAAGAACTGAATCAATGGATGTTTTCTCATCTTGGTGATTCAGAAGATATTCCCACTCCTCATGCTCACACCGTAGAAAATGATGGTCCTTCTATCATCCCAAATATGCAAAATAGTGAAGCTGAAACATCTTGGGTCTCAGCTGTTCCTATAAACGCTATACCTGCAGTTGATCCAAATGTCTCAGAAATTCCATCTATTTCTCAGCAATCAGTGAATGAAGTGGCAAATGCAAACATTCCTCTCTTAGCTGATAATCCAGAAGTAGCTGAAGCCTCATCTTCAGTTTCTCCAGTTCAGACTGAGTCAGCGACGTATGCTCCGGCTCAGCGATAGACTGTAAATCACCCAATCGATCAAATTCTTGGTGATCCCAACGCTGGTATTCAGACCCGTAGAAGTGCAGGTAATATTTGTTTATTTGTTAACTTTATTTCTCTAACTGAACCAAAGAAAATAGATGATGCCCTCAGAGATCCAAACTGGGTCAGCGCTACGCAAGAAGAGCTGACTGAATTCGAAAGAAACAAAGTTTGGAAACTTGTTCGTAGACCAACTGACAAAACGGTGATAGGCACTAAATGGGTCTATCGAAACAAGTTGGACGAACATGGTACTGTAACTCGCAACAAAGCTCGTCTTGTTGCTAAGGGATACAGACAAGAGGAAGGCATAGATTATGACGAAACTTTTGCTCCAATAGCAAGACTTGAATCTATTCGTCTTTTCTTAGCATATGCTGTACACAAAAACTTCACTGTACATCAGATGGATGTTAAGTCAGCATTTCTAAATGGAAAGCTGAATGAAGAAGTGTATGTGGAACAACCTCCAGGATTCTCAGATCCTAAGCGTCCATGTTATGTTTATAAACTGGACAAGGCACTTTATGGCTTAAAGCAAGCTCCACGTGCATGGTATGATACTCTCTCTACTTATCTCCATATTGAAAAATTTGAGCGAGGTAAAATTGACAAAACTTTGTTTTTTAGAAAAGTGAAAGGTCATATCATTTTAGTTCAAATATATGTTGATGACATTATATTTGGTTCTACTAACCCTGAGCTTTGTACTCGTTTCGCTGATAGAATGAAAGATGAGTATAAAATGAGCATGATGGGTGAACTAACATATTTCCTTGGTCTTCAGATTAAGCAAACTGAAAAAGGAACTTTTATAAATCAGGGAAAGTATGTTAAAGATATGCTGAAGAAATTCGACTTAACTGAAAGTTCAGCTATGAAAACCCCTATGGCACCACCGCTGATACTTGATAAGGACACAAAGGGTGTTCCTGTCAATGTCACGCTGTACCGTGGGATGATCGGCTCACTATTGTATCTTACAGCTAGCCGACCCGATATTATGTTTGCAACATGTCTGTGCGCACGATATCAAGCTGAACCTAAGATATCCCATATGAAAGCTGTAAAGCGAATCTTTCGATATCTTAAGGGTACAGCGAATCTAGGTCTTTGGTATCCCAAAGACTCAGGATTCGATCTAACCGCCTATTCAGACAGTGATTTTGCAGGTTGCAAAATGGATAGGAAAAGCACCACAGGAGGATGTCAGCTCCTGGGTGGAAAGCTGGTAAGTTGGACAAGTAAGAAGCAAAACTCAGTGTCCACTTCCACAGCTGAAGCTGAGTATGTAGCCGCTGGAAGCTGCTGTTCTCAATCTTGTGGATGAGAAATCAGCTACTAGACTATGATCTTCAGCTCTCCAAAATTCCAATCTATTGCGACAGCACAAGTGCCATCGCTATAGCAAACAATCCAGTGCTACACTCAAAGACAAAACACATAGAAATCAGATATCATTTTATCAGAGATCATGTGATGAATGGTGATATAGAACTTCATTTTATCCCAACTGATTATCAGTTAGCTGATTTGTTTACCAAACCTCTTGATGAGACAAGATTCAACTTTCTCATCAGCGAGCTTGGAATGCTGAACTTTGAAGGATAAAATCTTCAGCGGTTCACATTTAATCAGCGATACGTTTATACAATCGTGTATAGCCTTCGGGATAAAATCAACTTATATAATCCATTTCATCTTCTTCTCTCTGAATAAACTTGGTTAAACTGATATCCATGTATGTTTTCTCTCTCTGACAATCGCATGAAAATGCAAGATTTCAAAATAAATTGCATCGCTGAATATCTCTTCCTTAACAGCGATATTTTGAAAATTTCCTTAAATCTTCACTGACATTTTCTATTCAGTGCTTCATGTTTTTCAAAAGAGTCCCTGAGTTTTCAAAACCTCAGAGACATCCTAAAAGAATGTGAAAGGACAGTTGTGACGTCATTGCAACAAATTACACTCGGCACGATTTCTTTCTGACACGCGTTTGCACGTTTTGTTCAAACTTCCAATCAAATGCAAACACGTGTCCGTGTCATGATGAAAACCTTTTCCCGCTCAAGGTTTTCTCTCTCTAAAAATCCCTATATAAACAACTCTTGGTTTATATTTGTCTTTTACGCGAACAATCTTTCTCCGCAAGAAAAGAATCCTCTGTTGCATTTGTGCTCTCAAAAACCTCAAGAACTGTTCATCATCTTCTTCATCAAAACTTCAAGGTTAATATGTTCTTATCTTTTATCAAATGCGTATAACGTGTTTTCGATCTTCTCTTTGTTTTAACAAGATCAAACAAAAGAACTTTATAAAATAAAATCATTTCTTTCATGGTTTTATGAACACAACCATTTCATGGTTGTTCTTCAAGTTTTAAATCTAAATCTTAAACTTGTTCTTCATTCGTATCCATTTTTCTTTTAGAAACTGGAATACAAGACTTTATGGGTTTTACTTTTCTTTTAAAAATCAAGAAAAACCCTAATATTCATTAAGACATTTTTTGTCTGAATGAAATGGACAACATTCGAAAAATCTTAACGGAAATTTCTTTTCACATTAAGATAATTCTTATTTGTTAACATCTTTGGTTGAACTGATAATACAGTGATATGGCATCTTCAAAGCTGAATGTTACCGCTGAGTCCATCTCCACTGACTCTGAGGAAATGGACATCTTCAAAGCCCCCCAGGTTAAGTTCGAGCTGGATCAACTCGATTGGACTAAGGCCAACAACCTCTCAGCTCTTCTCGAGTTTCCTCCTCGGAAGCAAGTATCACATCTGGACGATGCTGTAAGTTTTCTGAAGAACAGCCCCATCTACACAGCCCTGACCATAACACCTCCTGCCAGTCAGCGGCTCTTATCCCAGTTCTGGTACTCTGCCAGACACACTGAGCTACCCTCTGCCAAAGATCCATCCAAAACCATAGACTGCATACTCAGCGATACTGAGTATGGCACCATCAAGATTACACCCGCCATTATCCGCAAAGCCCTAAACTTCCCAAATGCCACCAAAGAAAAACCCTTCATTCCATTCCCTGACCATAAAAAGCATGCTAACAGAGAAGCAATCATTGCTTTCCTTGACGCAATGGGTTATATCTGGGATATTGGAAGGGACAAGAAGCCTGAGAAGAAACTGACGCTGATAAAGAAATCCAAGATGCCCAGCGAGATGAATTTCATCTTCGCTCACCTGATCAGCTGCATGACAGCAAAATCCGGATCTTCTGATCAAGCCGCCCAACCTCAGCAGTCCATGGGATACGCACTGCTGAAAGGTCTAAATATTGACTGGGCCTCCATTATTTATGAAGACCTGATTCAACGTGTCGATTCTGCCGCTGACAGACCAGCATGGGTTCCTTACCCACGATTCATCAGCGCCATCTTTCAATATGGCCTGAAGGACAGCTATCCTGAAGAGGGTGATCTGAAACTTTCTCAGATTGGCCCTAAGGTTCTCGACTTCAAGCCTGTCGCCAATGAGGTACGTCTCTCTACTCTTCTCACTCTTCTAAATTCTCCGCTTTCTGTGGCTCCTTCAGCGACAATACCAATCGCTGATACCCCGGCCACAAAATCCTCTCCTTATAAGAAAAGGAAACCCTCACACACCCAACTTGATTCCAAAAGGATCAAGAAAACCAAGGAGCAACCCCAGCAATTCCATGCTGAAGACTCCTCAGCTCATTCTGAAGAGCTGAAGGAAAGTTCCGTGGTACGCTCTGCCACACCCGTGCAAGCCATCCCTCCAATCCAGACTTCAGCGTCTCCAAACGCTGAGGTTAGAAACTTGGAAACTACCCAACCTCCCTCAGTCTCTCAAAAGACTGATGAAGTGATTGTCAGCGATTCCAACGCTGAACTCAGAACCCGAACCCCAATCTTAACCTTCGCTTCTCCCTCCACTCACTTGGACACTCCTCCAGCGAACACTGGAGATGCCATCATTCCAGAAGCCACCGCTGATGCTTCTCAACAAATGATGAAGAAAGGACCTGCAGCGATCACCATACCTCACCGTACTTTCGAAGAGGATATGGAACACTATTCAGGAACTTGCAACTTTGACGAGTTCATCAATCCTCCTGCAGGTACAAATCCCACCTTAAACACTCTAACTAAACCTGAAACTTATGAGCTTTCCTTTGTTCACAAGTACTTATATGTTACAGGTCCTAATTTGGGAGACATCAACGCCTCTCTGAAGTCCATGGAAACAAAGCTGTCCAGTCTCACCACCACACTCTCCAACAACTCAACAGCTGTAACAAACGCTGGAGAGAATTTGACAAAGCTGACAACGGTGGTGGAGAAGAAAGCTTCCACTGAAGACATCAAGAGTCTTGATAAGACGCTCAACGATTTTGCCAAGGTGCTCTGTGACATCTACACTGACTACACAAGCCTCAAAACATCAGTTTCGACCATGTCCAGCGAAGTAACAACGCTGAAGACATCGGTTGCAAAACTCGAGGGTGATATGTCAGAGGTCAAGACTGACTTAGGCTCTGTAAAGACCGACGTTAGTTCTATGAAGACGATGATCGAGACGCTGGTAAACAAGGCAAATAGTCCAGCTCCTGCTCCTGCCCCTGTCCCTATTTTGGAATCTTTCACAGAGGAGGATCGCACAGAGCTGAGGAAAATCACGCCTGCTATTTCTGGCCTAGAAGACAGAATAGCAAAGCTTGAAGGTTGTGTGAAAATCTCTGGCCCAGAAGACAGAGATAACACCAATGCTGAGTCTGCCCATTCCTCCCCCAGTCATCATGAGAAAGAGGGGGAGAAGAGCGCTGAACATTCCAGGGAGAAAAGCGCTGAAAATCTTGAGAAAAGCGCTGAAGATCTGAACAAGAGCGCTGAAGACCTTTCCCATGATGAATCTATCAGGGGAGAGATGAATGAAGATCTGACCACTGGACCTCAGGGAGATGAAAACCCTGAGGGAACCGAGAAGCTCGCCTCTGTATCTGAGGGGGAGCAACTCGAAGAAGATGCTGAGGAATCCGAAGCAGAAGAAGATGAAGACATCGACATCCCTGAAGACAAACCATCCTTCTCTCCAAGAAAGGATGATGATGATGATGAAGATGACGATGATTTCTTTATCGTCAAACCTGCCCCAAAGATCAAAGCTCTTAAAGGAATCTCGATAAAAGAACCATCAGGGGAGAAGACAAAGACAAAGCCCTCAGCCTCTGGCGCTGAGAAAAGCAAAGACAAAGGCCTCGCTGAAGATGAAAATCTAGCGATCCTATTTGATAAGCCGGTTTGTCAGGTACACTAAAATTTTACTTTTTCCTTCCCTGAACTTCTCAACAACTCAATAAGTTCTCTACTCAACAACCTCTCTCGCACAATAAGAGACCTTCCTCAGTTCCTCAAAGGCTGAGTGAAGAGGATCAAAAGAGAAGAGAAGAAATAATAAAGCGATTCGAGGATCAGCGAATCATTCTAAGGCCTGATCAACTGCCTTCAGTTCCTCCCAAGTTCAGAATTTCAAAAGCTGAATACCAGGACCACCTTAGAGCTGAACGCCTCATTACTGAAAGGAAGGAAGCTGAAGAGAAACACAGAGAATACGCCATCAAGCTCACTCAAGAATCTGTCAAAGACCCCAAGCTGAAGCGTGTTCCCATTCAAATCCAACGAAAGCTGTGGGAAGAAGCCTAGAAGATCGTGGAAAAGAAAACTGAAGTTTCTCAGACCACCTTGATCTGGTGTAAAGAGAAAATTCACTTCAGATATTGTCCAGCGAAGATCAACAAGGTATTCATCTCTGGAAGAACCTCTATCGGAGTACCTATTGTTGACATCAAACTGTTCAGAGAAGATGGCACATCTGAAACCTTTCGCGCTGACACTGTAAAAAGGTATGGTCTCTCTAAATGGCTGGAGATGAGGTTAGCTATCCAACCATCACAATCTATGTACAAGAATCATTTCGAAAAGCTGATAAACAGACAGATCGACTTGATATCTTCTTGTGTGGATATTCCTCCTGTTCCTGATCTAAAGCCGAAAAGAAAAAGGGGCTCTCCAAGGAAGAAACGTCAAGATTCAAACTCAGGACATGTCATACGAAATGAAACTGGAATTGGTTTCTCTCGCGCTGAAGTGCTTGGTCCTGATCCTGATCTATCTGCCCTTGACATCTCTTTGCCACCATGTGAACTTTTCGTCCCTGGTAAAGTCATCAGTAATCCTTATGGAATATTCTTTCTTGACTACGACGGACGTAAATGCTTTCAACGGATCGCTGAGCTCCCAATCACTCCAATCGAAAAGCTCAGAGATCTTATCTACTGGTGTGACTTCAGAAAGGACATTCAGGCACGACCTCTAAAACCCTTGATTTTTTCAAGAAGCGCTGAATAAAAGAAAACGAGGTATAACGGTTCCTGACTGGATGATTCCCACTGAAAAGACGACCCTTGATGAAATTCTCATTAAGGAAGAACCTTTTGAAAACTGATATAATCTCCTTTTTCTCTATTGTATCAGTTATCCTTCTGTACTTGTAATTTATTTCGCTTGTACTTGTAATCTTTCTGTTCTTCATTGTAATCTGATTCAAAGATTTAAAGAAAGATTTCAGCGAATGTACTTTACTCCATCAGTACTGAAAAGATCCCAGAAAACAGTAAAAGGGACAAATATTTTATGAGTTCTTTTTATCCTTATGTTTTCATTTAATAGCAATTTTCTTTGTTGCTATGTCATAATCAAATAGGGGGAGATTGTTGATCCAAACCCTCAGTGATTTGATAATGACCCTTTCTTAAATACTTAGTGAAAATTGTATGTAAACAATATGTATCAGAGTTTCACTATCGCTGATAAGTACTAAGATCTTACAGTACCGCTGATAGGAACTCTCGCTCTTTAAATTAAACATTCAGCGAACACTGTTCACCATAATGCTCTAAGTCTGTTCAGTCCTTATGGTGATCGCTGATAAGTTAGTTGTTTACTTATGATCCCTGAAGACAAGTTTCACGTCAACAAAGGTTCTACGCTGAAGTCGAAGATCAAGCTCAAGAACCAGCGACAAGTCTCCTAATGAACTGATGCGGATCAGCGAAGACTCAGATTTGTCCACTCAACGTGAAGTATCAAGTACAAGACTTCAGCTATCGCTGAACTTTATCATTCGCTGAATAGTAAATGGTAATCGCTGAATCAACGAAAGCTGATCATGAAGTCCTCCGTACAAAGTACTTTTGTCTTAACCTCCCTTGCACGCCACCGTACGAAATGTCAGAAAAGAACCTCCGAAAATCTGAGATCGTACAAACACTCTGATACTACACTGTTCATCTTTACGGCTACTAAGGTTGTCAACCAAGGTCAATGACATGCAACCAACCAGCTGATGACACGTGTAAAGTGTATACTGACTTGCATTAAATGCATGCAGTATATAAAGAGATGAACTCACTTCTTTTGAAGTAACTTGCTAACTCTAGACAAGTTCAAATCTCTCTCAAGATAGGATTTTATTAGTAATCTCCATATCTTTCTTAGTGCAAGAAACCTTAGTGTTCCAACTTGTTTAGATTTAGGTTTATCCTTAATCTTGTTTCCGCAACAAGCTGTAAATTGTTAATGATTTATCAATAAAAAATTTAGAAAAGTAAAATAGTGTGTTTGTATTCAACCCCCCCTTCTACAAACTTGTATAGGCCTTTCGGGACCAACAAGACGTTTGATAAGAATCTTTCTATGGAAGCATTTACATGTGGTAAGTGTGGTTACCTTGGTCATGGAAGAGAGAATTGTCATCTGAATGATTTCTAACGAAGGAATGTCCTTCAGGTATCTATATGTTAGATAGAACTTTTACCTTTCTATTTTGCACTTGTATATTTGATACTAAGTGTAAAACTTTCTTTTGTAATATGTTACAGATGATCAAGAAAGGTAGATGACTGAATGACAAGCAAAATGGTGATCCATATGAGCAAGGAAGCAGGAATGCATATCAAGCTTATAAGAGATTTTATTTTGAAACCATTTGGCTTGTATTATTTTGCAATGTTTGTTTCGAACAATATTTGAATTTAGTTTGACTAAATTATTATTCAGTCACATGTTTAGTCACTTAACCGTTTTGGAAACGATTATATTCATATTCAAATTGAATTATTCTATTTCGAGAACTAGTCCTCCTAATTGAATAATAAAGTGAATCTCAAAAGTCTTCTAAAACATAGTTCTATATAATCACCATAAGACTCAAATGTGATTTGAATCAAATCTACACATGAAATAGTCAACTTAATCAAGAAAAACATTAAACGCATATCTAAATTTCAAAACTGTGGTATTTTTGAAACTAAATATAAATATTTTCATTTGAAATATGCGATCTTGATAAAGTTGAATATAGCTCTTTTCTCTAATTCATAGAGAAGGAGAAAAAGGTTTTGTTAGAATTGATACATGTTGATGTATGTGGTTTTTCAGAACCAAGTCCAGACATGGTGATAGGTAATACAAAGTCTTCACTGACGAATTTGGAACATAAAGATGAAGCATTTGATGTAATTCAAGTTGTTTCAAAGTGAGGATTAAGAAAACAACTCAGCAGGACCATTAAAGTCTTTTCTAATATAGGAGGATAGTAACTAAACCAAGAACTCTTGGATCATCTTAGAAATTGTGTATATCCGAAAGGATAGACCAAACCTTATTAAATATAGTTCGCTCTACGATGAGTAGAACTACTATCCCTATATCAATTCAGAATTTTATGCCCTAGTTACCATAAACCATATGTTATGGCACCAACCAAAAGGTAGACAAAACACCTTATAAGATTTCGTATGAAAAGTTTTTCATCCTTAATCTTAGTTGAAGGCGTGGGTTTATGAAGCTCATGTGAGACAATAAGCTTCAAGTAAACTCGACCAAAAATCTACCAAATGCATATTTTGTAGAATATACTATAAATTGTTTAAGATACCGATTCTACAATCCCACAAACAATAAAATTGTTTATTGTTCCAAAGCCAAGTTCTTAGAAAAGCTAGTTTTTTTAGGCAAGGCAGATGAGAGATTTAAGGAACTTGAAGGAAATCAAGAACCTCATAACCTAATGCACTTATTGGTTGGCACTAGTTACCAAACAAAGGTTGTTGAAACTGAGCAATTTGATTGATCAGAAACTTAGTAAAAACACCAAGTGTTCGCAAATCTAGTAGAATCATTCAGAAATTCGAGAGATATCGATTTCTTATAACTAATAAAGAATGATGTATGACTGGGTTCTAGTAAACCCATCAACTGCTAAAGTGCTATGTCAGATTCTGAATCTGGTGAGTGGCTTAGAGTCATGAACACTTAGATACAATCCGTTCATGGATCAGTACAAGTATCACAAAGCAGAAGTCTTCATTTTGACAAGAAAATTAAAAGTTTAATTTTCATCAAAATAAAAGATGACTCACGCATTTACTAAAACTAGTGGGAGCGAGTAAAATTCCTAAACCTGTATGAGCAAGACATACTAGCATTTGGAAATTAACTTTCCGACATTGCAAAGCATCATGTTGTGGCTCGGACAGTATTTCCTTAACAAAAGACTTAGAAAGGGCTAATTTTGTTCTTGAAAAGACTTAGAAAGGGCTAATCAAGATGACTTATAAGTTTTAGTCAAAGTGCATATGTAGACATGATCTTGAAAGGTTCAAGATGCAAGGCTCTAAAGGTAGTTTCTTGCAAGTATGATATCACATCATTTTGAGCATGTCTCAATATTCTAGCACAAAGGCTGAGCTAGATAAAATGATTAGTATTCCATATGCTTTGGCAATTGGATCTATCATATATACCATGACATGCACTAGATCGAGTGTATCATAATGCTTTAGAGCATTAGAAGGAGATACCAACGAAATACGAGGGAAGGTCATTGGATGACTATAAAGAACGATTTAAGGTACTTACAAAGAACCAATTAAGTGTTCCTTAACTGAGGGTTGGAAGAAGATCATAGTAAAATGTTGCACTGATGATAGCTTCCATAAAGATCGAGAAGGTTCTCGATCACAAAAGGGGAAATGTCTTCATAAAAAATGAAGAAGTAGTTCGTTTGAAAAAGATTCCAAGAGAAGGTAAAATTGCATAATACACTACAAAATAAGAATACACTACTGCTTTAGAAGCTGCAAAAGAAAGATGCTTGGATGAAAGAGTTCATTGAAAGGCTAGGTAGATACCTCCCATTCAGGATCATCTAGAAATCTTTTGTGAGAATGTGGGTGCCATTACGCAAGCTAAAGGACCCGATGTCACATCAGAGTACCAAGCACCTACTCCAAACTTTTGACTATAATCGAAATAAAGTTAAAAACGGAGAAGTTAGTATTCACAAAGTTCACACAAATCAATTTGATTTGGAATTAGTATTTGGATATTGGAACAAGTTGAGCAACAAGTATATTGTTTAAGTGAGATATATAGTATATGATCATTTATATACTTGTTGTGTTCTATATTAGCATGTTTTTTTAATCCATGAATAAACCAGTTATTCTAAAATGTCCATAGTCGATCATAGTTGTGGGAGCAACCATGAAGTAAGACTAATATGAATTGGATTGGTTGACTTTTAAAAGTAAAAGTGGCAAAGTGTTGCAACCAAGTTCATAGGTACTTGTTAGGGAACGAGTACTGGACCTGACCCGCTTCCAGATCACTTCATGGATCGTCGTCATAAGTGATTCTTGAATAAAAGGTAGTATCCTTGTATCCTTCGACCTGAGATGCATATTTGTGACTCAAGTGTAGGGAATGTTATGCTTTGAAATGGTTAACCGCTGTTCTTGAAAACGGCAGCTATAAAGGCCATCATTGGGCATGGCATGAACTGCATGAGGGGCGTATGTAGTCAAGATGGGATTTATTTCTCTAAACATGTTAAGAGTGAGATATCTAAGGCGCCTTACTAAAAGTTGAACAACAGATGAGAATGATAGTGATCCATGTCTCATGTTCAACATGATGTCTAAACAAAGGGATAACTGATACCACACCTTTTACATCATTTGAAGCTGTGAGCTTAGAAGGAATTGGATGTTGTTGAATGGCACTTACAGTCATACATTGCTGGGGGCAATGAGATGTTGCTAGACGTCCACCACTGTCTATATCATTCTATAATGCAATCTTGAGCAAGTGGGATATTGTTGGTTCTAATGCTCAAGAATGATTATAAAATAATATTACCGGTAATATATGATTCTATAGGGTCACACCGAACAACAAGTAGACACCAAATTGATATTTATAAGAATTTGATTCTTGATAAATATTATTTCTTGATGAATATTATTGATTATATTAATGAATATAATTCTTAATATAAAATGCAAATAAGAGTTCTAGTTTATTAAAAATAATGTTTTTAATATATAACTAGAAGTTTCTAGGAGGGACTAAATGTAGTATGTTTAAATAGTTAAAATAGATTTTAACTAATATTAAACTAGAGGGGCTTCAAGTGTAATGTTGCATGGAAGGCTCAAATTCTATTGGTTCTTTTTAAGGTCCAATAAGATAAAAACCCTTTCTTGTAAATAGAAGACTTGACTAGTTTTTGATGGAGACTTGAAAAATTACATTTTTGATTTTTGCTCTCTTCCTCTCCTCTCTCTCTTGCTCTCGGCCGAACACACACACACATAGTGTGTGTGTTTCTCTTTCTTTCTTCTAAACTCTATTGTAGAGTGGTGAGGAAGTTGCTTTAGCATTTTGTTCAAGAAGGGTACTAGCATACATTGGTGTTGGAACTTGTTGGTGGACTACTAGAGAGGAGTTCTTTCTTGGATTCTAGACATCTTCAACTATCATAATCAAAGGTCTACAAAGGTTGTAATATTCTAAAACTCTCTATGTTTTTATATTTAATCTTTCATGTTCATGCAAATGGATCCTTGGTGGGTGTTAAATGTTTTAATGTTGTTCAAGGTTTTAAAGCTTCTGTTGCAAATTTTATGATTCTTGAAATCATGTTTTGAACAAAACCAACACAACTTCCACCGGTCTCTCATTCGGAGAGTGCTGGTGTTGAAATAAGCGACTAGCAGCCCCCGGTCGCGACTTCATTTCGTGCACAATCGAGTCTAGAGCCACTTGATATTATACATTCTTCGACTAGGACACATGAAGAGGAACAACAAATCGAGGCTCTTCGTGACCCGATCGGAACGTCCGTAGTGTCTCCGTCTGGCGGAACACAAGGATCGGACGAAAATCCTACCACAGCTACCGAATTGGCAACTGTGAACGTAGGTGGATCTGCCTCTTAGGTAGATGCCTCAACGGGTAATCTAAGTGATCCCGGAGTTATCTTTCACGACTTTGTGTCACCAGGGTCCCTGGACAACACCCTTAAGGCTGTCCGCGAGGCAATGGAGCAGCACGTCGCCGCCGAGCTCGTTAAAATGAAGACCTTAATCAAAGGCAAAGAGAAGATCGTTGAAGCTGAAACCGCACCTACACCTCCACCGGCTTCTCAGCCTAACTATTCGGTGGAAACCCTCAAGACGATGCTTTTGGCTCAACTACTCCAACAATCTGACACTGACGCCTCAACTGCAGCAGACCTGATAACCGTTCTGAAATCCCAGGTCACTGCTCATTCATCATCTATTACCACTCGTTTGGATAGCATTGACTCGACTCTCAAGGACTACAACCAAGCACTCACAACGCTGTCCGAGAGAGTCCGTTCACTTGAAGATACCTGTAAGAATCAAGCCGGCGGTCTGAAGCGCAAGCACGATGACCAGGATAATCCTGATCACCGTGATGGGGAGAAACGACTAAGACCTACCGAGACCGCCCCTATTTTTACTGAATCTACAACCGTGGTTCAACTGGAACCAGCAACTGCGGGAACAACAACCGACGCCGAACCTGAAGCCGAGTTGCCATTAGCCGAGATGGTAATCGACATGGAAATATCAGATGATGAAGACCCGACGGTTGAAAAGCCCGAGGGTTCAACACAGGAACTGGTTGATTTTGACTCATCAGACTGACCGTTATTGGATATGATAGATCCAGACTGCGAAGCAACCCGGAGACCGAAGATGCATGGTATGAAAAAGCCGCTAGTGTCGCAAATCTCCAGGTTAATTTGGTTTTCCCTACTGATGACGATGACAACATTGATTATGATCAGCTCCTGCTCCAGAATTTATATGGTACCTCTCCCGTTCACTCTGCTCAACCCACTGAAACTTCAACAAGACCCGAGACCACAACTGCCAATATTCCGACAACTCCTCAGCAACTGACAGCCTCTGATCTTCCCCCTCCTCAACAGCCACAAATCCGTTGGGAGAAGATCCCGATATTTATTCCTCATAAGGAGGAATCCCTGAAGAAGCTGTATGTTCACAAGCTACGCCCGATCGAGCCGACCTTCTGCCTTGGTATTTACAACTACAACCCCGAATACCAACGCCGGTACATCTGTGCAATGAAGCGGTGTCTACCAGTCAGTCAAGTCAGAACAAAGCATTGGATCACCGAGGTACTCAACATCCAGTCAAGCCGTATGATGAAAATCGTGTATCTAGTGTTCACTGTCAGACGCAAAGACAGTAACGAATGGATATTTTCTGAAGCCGACTTCCAGCACCTCCGACCGTTTAACTTCATGGCTATTCTGAAAGACCTTCGTTCAAGAACCATCCGACCGCTACCTGTTACAAAGGCGCTCGAAGCTGTTCGTCGATTCCTGGTCCGTACAATTATGATGTCTTATCTAACGGACTTTCAAATGGCAATCGAGAACAGGGCTAAGAAGGTAAATCTGATCAAGCCGAATCTGAAAGCTCCTGAGTTGAAGATGTATTCCGAAAACGCTCTGCTTCTACAACCGGAATTTGGGATTGTCTTCATCAACAATCAGAATGAAAAGAAATTTCTGCGCTTCAGTCAGGTAGACAGATTCTGCGACGGCACGCTCTTCAAAGTACAGAATGCTCTTCGCAAAATCATTTCCTATGAATCAGAAAATCAGAAGGTTTCGTATGTTCCTAACTCGAATGAGATAACTGCACGAAACGCTTTAGAAGTGGTTGAAGAACGCATCGACTATCGCCTTGCTATCAGAATGTTCGAGGTTCACTTTGCGCTTCGCAAAAGATATGTTTGTAACTGGCGAGAGCTGGAGCGCGAACTCGAACTTCAAATCAAAGGGGGAGATTGTTAGGGTCATTTATTGTTGATTTAAAGTTAAAGGGTTTAAATTGTAATTGTTTAATTTGAGCTTATTAGTGAACGGGCCGGGGGCTTGTTAACCACGGGCCCGTCATATAAATAGTTTCCTTAGACTTAGAAAATAGGCTAGTTGTCTCATTTGCTTTCCTACTTTGTATTGTAATTCTCTCTCAATTGAAAGCTAATAGGGATGACCAGTTGAAATCATAAACTATATTATGTTACATCTTTTGATTTCATTGTTCGTTGCACGGATCTAGAACTCTAACTTCTGAACCTAAAGACAGTAGTTCTTGTATTAAATGCAATAGTAATCTGAATACTATCAATAAAAGCGAAAAGACTTATGTTTCAGATCTATTGTCACTTGCAAGAAAGAATCTCAAATGTGTTCAATGTGGTAGTCATTCATTTCAATCCTCTCAGAAAAATCAAATTATAATAACATCTGTTTCTTATATAAACAAAGCAACTCAGAATTCAGAAAAGAAGATTGTTTCTGTTCCTCAAACTCAGATAAAAGGAAAGAAGATTGAAAACAATACTCAATATAAATCAAAAGGAAAGAACAATGAAAACATGTTTAAATCAAATGAAAAGAAGACTGAAAGTATTTCTCAGTCTCAACCAAAAGTTTTCAAGAAGAAAAGAAACAACTTTGTGAACAGAAAATGTTCAGACTTCATAAAAGTTCAGGGAAAGTGGTGTTTAAAAGAAGATTTTGAATGGAAAGTCAAAGGAACATATGTTAAATCAGAGATTAAAGCTACCAAAGAAGGACCCATTACAGAATAGGTACCTAAATCTAACTAACTGTTTTTGCAGGGCTGTCATGTGTGGTTTTTAGACTCTGGAGCTTCAAGACACATGACAGGTCATAAGTCTTCTCTGACAAACTTCACAGAAAAGGCTGGAGGAGTAGTAAACTTTGGCAATAACAGTAAAGGACAACTTAGAGGTTATGGGGATTTAACAAAAGGAGATCTGACCATTCAGAAAGTTTTCTATGTGGAAGGCTTACAACATAATTTGTTCAGCATAAGTCAGTTTTTAGATAGTTTCTGCCAGATCAAGTTCAGCATAACAGGTTGCTTAATTCTGACTGAGAAGGATATAAAAGTGTTTTGGGCCAAAAGACATATGGACTTATTTGTGGTTAATTTCTCAAAGATTCAAGCTTTAACCCCAGTATGTCTATTGTCAAATGCAACTGCAAATGAATGTTGGCTATGGCACAGAAGATGTTCTAATTTGAATTTCAAGGATCTGAACAATCTTGTTGGCAAGCAATTGGACAAAGGACTTCCAAAGATCAAATTTGAGAAGGAATCATTATGTTCAGCATGTGAAATGGGCAAGATGAAGAAGAGTTCTCACAAGTTGAAAATGGATTCTTCATGCATGTCACCATTAGAGATGATACATACAGATTTGTGTGGTCCTATTTCAGTTTAATCAACGGGAGGAAAGAAGTATATACTTGTCATTGTTGATGAGTATTCAAGATACACATGGGTTGAATTCTTAAGAGCAAAATCTGAGGCTGCTGAAACACTGATTAATTTCATCAAAAGAATTCAAGTGTTCTTACAACTTCCAGTTCAGAAAATAAGGAGTGACAATGGAACAGAGTTCAGAATGAGACTCTTCAGAACGTTTTGCAAAGCTTTGGAATTTCTCATAACTTTTCTGCTGTTAAAACTCCTCAACAAAATGGTGTTGTTGAAAGAAAGAATAGGACTCTAGTTGAAGCTGCAAGAACTATGTTGGCCTATTCAAACCTTCCAACCTTCTTATGGGCTGAAGCAATTGCTACTGCTTGTTTCACACAGAATAGAACTTTGATCAATAAGAGATTAAATAAAACTTGTTAGTGCATAAAATGTATTCAAGATTTAATATGTAATTGTATTAATTGTAAAGAGTCAAATGTATTTGTCAAAGTCAAAGTAGAGACTTTAAAGGTCAAAGTCAAGGTATTAAATGTAAGAGTCAATGGTATAAATAGAAGTGTTGTAATAGGAATAGAGAGTAAGTCATTCATACGTGAGATTGTAAAGTGAGAGGGATGACAACCTAGGGAGAGAGTTTAGAGAGAGAAAGGGGATCTCTTTCTCATATTGTATTCTTTCTCATCTCTATTGAAGATCTTATGGAATTTATCATTGTTACTTGATTAGATCTGGGATCACAAGTGGTATCAGAGCCGAGCAGAATGAATTTGTGAAGATTTTTTGAAGTTTTTTGGGCAAGTTTATAGGTTTTTCGGATTCATTCGATTCCGAGATTTGAGTGTGTTTTGATTCGAGTTTTGAGCACAGATCTACTCGAATTGGTTATCTGGATCAATTCGTGCAAGCTGAAAGAATCAGAACATCAATTTCGAAGGTAACAATGGATGAGTTTTATATGGAAGAATATTTTGATCCACCGAAGGCGAGACTACGTGCTACATGGCAAAAGGAAAGAGAAGAAAACAAAAATCTGAGTCAAACTATTCTTGATAAACCTATCATAGATCACCAAGAAAAGCTTGATGAGGATAAGAACTCTTCTAATTCTCAAATATATGAGCTTCAAAAGAAAATAAGTGATTTGGAAGAAAAGCATAATGAGAGCGAACTTTCTTTGTCAAATCTTTCAAATGAAAATACAGAACTCTTAAATAAAATTAAAGATTTGGAAAAGAAGCTGTATTTGAGAGGTCAAACTGACCAAACAATTTTCATGAACAAGCCAAGACTTGTAAGTAATGTCAATAAGTATTGGGGACTTGGTTACGAAAACCCAAAACATTTAGCCAAAGCTAGCTGTGCATTGCCAACAATGTATAATTTCGAATGTTTAAGATATGCTCGATATTGGCCCGAATTTGAAATTCCTTGGACTGGTGAAAAGGAAACACAAGAAGAGGAAAATAGAAAAAGATTTTTAACAACTCACATACAACTTCCATTTTGCTATACTCGTGAAACGGAGAAAATTCTCAAAAATCTGAATAAACCACTTCCAGATAAATACTTTGACATATGTGCTACAAAGCCAGTTACCAACAACCAAGTTTTTGAAACAAAGAAATATGTTCCTACATTGGTTCTAGAAGGGAAAATTGTTGAATTGGAAATCTCCCTTGCAGAATAGAGGATCAAATTTGAATATGAAAATGATCTTCTTTCAACTGTTTATTCAAATAGTCTAAGGAAATATCTTCTAGTTTCAAAAATGAGGTGAAAAAGGAGACTGTTAAAATTGAACATGCTTTGATCAAAAAGTTTTCGGTTTCATCAAAAGCCATTTTTGATGCTAAACAAAAGATTGATCATAAATGTTTCAAACTGTTTAAGAAAGTGGCGGATCTTGAGAATATTCTCGTCTCCGAGCATACACAATTTGAGAATGAAAAGGTCAACTTCATGAATGAAACAAATTGTTTCGAGGAAAAGATTCGTGAACTCTCTCAAAAGATCATGATATTAGAATCTGAATTGGAAAATGAAAGAAATTCTTCCAATGATAAAAGAAAAATATCTGATATTGAGAAAGTTTTAAATCTTGAACGCGAACAATTTGAAAACAAGAAAGTTGTATTTGAAAATGAAAGACAATCTTTTGAAGCGAAGATGAGTGAACTTTCAAAGACAGTAATTGATTTAGAGATTGTCTTGGAAAATGAAAGAAAAGAATTTACTTTATGAAAGTGGTTTAATCTTGAATGCTCGTCTTTTGAAAAGGATTTCAAAGTTCAACCTACCCCTATTTGTAAAGAGAATTCAAAGCCTGAAGTTTGGGACAAAGGAACAACTTGTGAATTTGATGTCTCAAAGAAGCTTCCTGACCATAATGCTTTGATGTAAATCCCGTGTCCCGGTATGGATATTTCTTTATTATTTATTGTCTTAATATTTCTTTCCCTTAACGAATTTTATTAACGAAGCTTTAGCGAGTTCTGTTAGGAAAGACCATAAATGTTAACTATGGTGAAACCTTATCTTGTTAGCTTCAATCTTCCTAATCAAAGAAGTACTTAGAAGTAGTGAAAAATAGGCTAAGTGAAGAAAGCCTCTTACAGAGGCTCTGCCGACATTACCGAGAAATCAAGGTCAAGAAGCTACAGAAGCAGCAGAGGCTTCCTACAGAACCTCTGCTGTACTCAAAGAAGACCCAAGACTCGGAAACAAAGGTGAAGACTGCTCCACAGAGGACCAGACCACAGAACCTCTGTAATTCATTACAGAGCCTCTGTGGTCCTCACTGAGACTTGAAGATATTTATAATATCTTGCTACTATTACAGGACCCGTTCATCAACTTGCATGGTAGCATGCCCTGTCCAACATCGACGTGTCAAACTCTGATTAGACTCAGTAGGGCTTAGTACATATTAGACGTCTGCTGCATTAAATGCAATACAGCACGTCTGACTGTTCATGCCATCCTTGCAACTGTTCACGACATCCGTTCTACTATTCATACGTACCTTTTGAACAGTAGCATATGCTTTATGGTCCCCTTAAGAGTAGTATATAAGGAAGACTCATGTTGAGTTCTTCCTTACACACTTACACACATAAAAACACACTTCAATCGAACATCAAGAACACAAAAGCTTATTCACCTTAAAAGTCATATCTGTTTTAAAGCTTTTCTTACTCACGGTTCACAAACCTGTTCTTGATATATATATTCAGTAAACTTTGAGATATAATATTCTGTTCACTGTTTATTTATGTTTTGTTCTAAATCTATCAAACTTATCTGTTAGTTCTTCAAATACGCTTCCGCATCATAAATTAACTTGAACTAATAGATCTGATAATCTTGTTTAAAGCAAAACGGGAACCAACAATTGGTATCAGAGCAAAGCTTGATTTTCAATATCAAGTGATCCTCGTTTTACAACTTTTATTTGATAGATTATTTTCTTTCTCTTCATCACCATATTTCTGGATATTAGCTGTACCCAGAAAACCTTCCAGATCTTCATACTTAGAAATCCTCCATCAGATTATCCTTTCCTCAAAATGACAAATACAAATAACTTTTTCACTGCTGGCTCACTAACCAAACCTCCTACTCTTCTTAGAGATGAGTATCCTCAATGGAAGATAAGAATGGTTCATTTCTTTGAGGGTACTGAAAAAACTCTCAAACAATATCTTTACAATCTTCCTCCAGTTCCGATGATAACTATGCCACGTGTACCAGCTACTGCTGAATCTGCTGAAATCCCTGAACATCAAAAACCTAAGCCAAGAGAAGAATGGTCAAATGAAGATAAGGCAGAAGATGAAGTTGCACAGAAAACAAAAAGAATATTGATCATGGCAATTCCCAACGAACTTTTTCAATCCTTAGATGCATGCGAAACAACTCACGATCTCTGGAAAGAATTAGAAAGATAATTGGAAGGGGTGCTAAAACTCAGAAGAACCGAAGGGCACAATACATAAATGAATATCATGCTTTCAGAGCCTCTGCAACAGAATCTCTGCAAACAACATACGACCGGTTCAACTCTCTCATAAACAAATGCAAAAAGTATGGTATTCACAGAACCACGGAAGAAAATAACGTCATGTTTCTAAAGAGCCTGAACGATGAGTGGCTTCAGTTGTCTATGTCTTTACAAACAAATCAAGATCTAGACTCCTGGACACTCTCTGATCTCTATGGAACACTTGCTGCACAAGAGCATCAAATAGCTCAAGCTAAAACACTAACCATTATGCCATACGCATTGGTTAGTAAATCTACAGAGGCTGCAGACAGACCAAGAAATGAGAGATCTACAGAGGAGAAAAAGAAGGAGAAAAAGAAGATGGTAATGGTTGATAGTGAAGAAGACGAGCTGATAGAGGAAGAGATAACTCTTGCGTCATTAGCTAAATCAATGGCTCTATTGACAAGAGAGTTTAGAAATAACCAAAGGAATTCTGGTAGAAGAGATGACGGAAGAAGAGAAGAATCAAGTGACCGACAGAGGACAGACTACAGAAATGATGACCTACAGAGGTCGAGCGACAGAAGCTACAGAGGAAACGATCGACAGAGATCAGATGACAAGGTAGGCCACACACAAGAATGCTACAAATGTGGTAAACCCGGTCATTACGAAAACGAATGCCGAACAGAGAAAGGTGGAGACCTACAGAAGTCTGACGACCGAACTGGAAACATCTCCCAAGGTTGTTTCAATTGCGGCAAGCCAGATCATTTCGCAAAAGAATGCAGAAGTAGACCAAATCGCCCACAGAAGGACTCAGCTTTTTACAAAAAGAAGGCCGAGTATTACGCACAAAAATCTCTAATGGCGAACAAAGGGCATTCTGAGGCAAACAAAGAAGACTTCGAATCAGACTCTACCTCTGATGATGAATTTCCCACAAATGCCCTGTTCTGTGGCATGGCAGAAGTTGACTCCGGCACTGACAATGAGGTATCCATTTCAAACTCTGCCTCAAGTATTAATTCTGTAGATGATGATTTTTTTAAACTTAACATTGAACTGAAAGAGATAATTGAAAGCATTCAGAAAAAGCTGACCATTAATGAGAGAGAAGTAAGGCTTCTCACTCAAGAAAAAGCAAAAATCTTTGAAGAAAAAGGAAAAGTCGAATAATATTGGAGCAAAAATATAGATCCTTTAAAAAGGCAAATTTCTGATTTAACCTATGCTTTAAAAATCAAAACAAAAGAACTTTCAGTTTCAAGAAGTGAAACTACAGACATAAGAGCTCTCAAAGAATATTTTCAAAAAGAAAGAGAGGTACTTTGGCAAGATCTTTTAAGAAGAGAAGTTTTAATCAAAAACTATAAAGATGCACAGAAGGTATATGAATAAGTAAACTCTCAAATAGCAAGACGAGGTATAGGGTACAATGATATTACCTTAGGAGTTGAAAATAAACGACTAAAACCTCTGTCCTCTCTATTTGTTTTGGGAAAAACTAACAAACCAAACTTTCAAAACTTACTCTCTGTAAGTAAAAGGGTTAAAATCTCTACAGAACCTCACTTGAGGAAACATATAAAGATGATCAATGTGTGGTTTGAAAACACAGATTCATCATCTTCAACCTCTGTCAATAGAGGAATCAAACCAAAGAAATATCTGAAAACACAAGATCAGATTGGTATATTTAAGTTTGGTAAACCAGAGACTCAAACACAGGTCGCTTTTGTCTGTATGATAAATGTCGAAAAAAAATTGTCAGCAGAAGCTCCTGAGTTTAAACCCATCTTTTCAGAAGAAAAACTTGAAAAATCTATTGAAAAAGAAATTTTGGAAGTTTTGAAATCAAATGTTTTAGAAAATCTCTGTACATCTTCTATAGATCAAAAACTCGCTGAAGAGATCTCATCAGAAACCTCTGCCATCTATGAAAGTTTTTCTACAGAGGAAGAAAGCTCGTATGATACATGCTCAGAAAATCCAGCCTCTGTCGAAAGAAATGACTCAACCTCTGCATATGAGGACGATTCATCCTCTAACGACTCAGAGACTGATTTCAAATCAGGGATAATTCACTGTGACACAGAGGATGTCAAATTCTCCTCTGAAGTTCTTAACAGAACAATTTCTCCAAAAGAGAAAATCACAGAGATACCTATCCATCCAGATTTTCTCAGAATGTGTATACAAGTCAAAACCTCTACAGAGCTTGAAAATCTGAAAAAGGCCTCTGAAAATCCAAAAAGCTTAAAATTTTCAAAACCTTTAAGGAAAATCAAAGAGAATCCCACTTGGCAACAAAAGGGAAAATGGCCTGAAGCTAACAAATATTTTTCCTCTGTGACAGTGAAGAAAGATGTTCACCACAGAAGAGAGTCACAAAAGGCAGAAACTAAACAAGACTTTTGCAAACAACATTCTAGTATTCATAGATCTTCTTGTAATAGGAAATCTAATGTAAAGAAAGAGTGTAATGTCTCTGTGGCTCAGTTCAAAGAATTCAATGAAAAGTTCAAACAAATCACATCTCATATTCAATACTGTCATTGTTTTGATCTTATGTTTAAATTGAATAAACACTTCTCAAGTCCAGATTGCTTTCTCACCACTGAAATTCGAAAGTCAGAACCAAAAGAGAAACAATCTGATTCTTCTACAAAAGATAAAATGTATTTCAAGAATGCTAAGGCAAACTTGAAAAATTCTAACAATATTGGACCCATGTGGATATGGGTACCTAAATCTTTGTGATTGTCTTACAGAAGCAACATGTGCCAATTTGGTATCTTGACTCCGGATGCTCAAGGCACATGACTGGCAACAGAAGATTACTATCCACATACAAAGAAACACACGATGGTGGATCTGTAACTTTTGGAGACAACATGAAGGGACACATCAAAGGCTATGGAGTCATACATAAAGAAAATGTCTCTGTATACAAAGTTGCATATGTGAATGGCCTCAAACACAATCTACTAAGTGTAAGTCAACTCTGTGATACAGGATTCGATGTGTTATTCAAAAGAACTTTCTGCTCTCTACAGAGTGAAAACACAGGAATGGAACTTCTGCGAGCTGAAAGAAGAGGTGATCTATACCTAATGAATTTTACTTCAAAATCCAAGGACAAAGTTTGCCTAGTAGCCTGCAAAAGTGAAGAAGCTTGGTTATGGCACAACAGGTTCTGTCACTTAAACTTTCACACCTTGGATAAACTAGTAAAACTCAATCTAGTTAAAGGTTTTCTAAATGTTAAATTCAATAAGGATCATTTGTGTTCGGCCTATGAAATGGGAAAACACAGAAAGGCTTCCCACAAAGGCAAAACAGACGTGTCTTGCACTAGGCCTCTGTACATGCTTCATGTCGACCTCTGCGGTCCCATTACCATACAGAGCCTAGGTGGCAAGAAATACATACTTGTCCTAATTGATGAGTATTCACGTTTCACATGGGTTGAATTTGTTAGAAAGAAATCTGATGTTCCAAATGTATTGATAAATCTAATGAAAAGAATCCAAGTTCTTTATGACTGCAGAATACAGAAGTTAAGAAGTGACAACGGCACAAAATTTAAAAACTGTGTCATTGAAGCATATCTTTCTACAGAAGGAATATCACAGAACTTCTCTGCCGTTCGCACTCCACAACAGAATGGTGTTGTCGAAAGAAAGAATCGAACACTTGTAGAAGCCGCAAGAACTATGCTGTCAGCATGCGGATTATCAATGAACTTTTGGGCAGAAGCAATTTCTACTGCGTGTTATACTCAGAATCGTTCAACCGTTGTGAAAAGACACCTCAAGACGCCTTACGAATTGATTAACAAAAGGCGGCCAAACATCAAATTTTTCCATGTATTTGGATGCAAATGCTTTGTCTTAAACGACATAGATTCAAGAGGAAAGTTTGATGTAAAAGCTGATGAAGGCAAATTCATTGGATACTCTGCCACTTCCAAAGCCTACAGAACATTCCTTACAAAGTCTCACAAGATTGTAGAAAGCATCAATGTTTCTTTTGATGATTCATTCCAAATGACTTCTGAGCAAATCAGTTCAGAACTCGGAACTAAAGGAAAATCCTCTGACATCTCAAGAACAAAAGAAGATTTGGATCTTCTATTTTTGGAAATGTTCCACAATGACATTGATCCTTCTGTTGGAACCATTAGAGTTTCTGAAGAACCATCCTCTGTCGGACAAAATCCTACAGGTATGACTCTAACTGGTCCAAATAATGCTTCATCTTCTTCTATAAATACTACATATGCAATTGCCGAAGCAGAAGAAAGTGCAGAAGATGAAACATCAAGAAAAACGACCACAGAAGCTGCACAAACCACAGAAGAACCAATTACAGAGGAAATCGAGGACCAAGACTATACGTCCTCAGAGGAACAAACTCCACCACCACTCATACCAATCATTCCACAAACGGTAGAATCATCTACCAAGGCACGAAGAACGACAGAGGCTACACAAGAAGAAACACAAGAAGAAACACAAGAAGCCTCTGAAGAAAGTTTGGATGACATTGATGATCATTTTCCACGCACAACTCAATGGACAAAAAGTCATCCGCAAAGCCAAATAATTGGAGAACCTTCTGACTCAGTAAAAACAAGACGCCATGCAAGAAGAACTTCTACAATTTGAGGGTAACAGAGTCTGGACTTTAGTACCTCTGCCAAGAGGGAAACAGGCCATTGGGACTAAATGGGTCTACAGAAACAAGAAGGATGAAGATGGAGTGGTCATCAGAAACAAAGCAAGATTAGTAGCAAAAGGATATAGACAAGAAGAAGGCATAGACTACGATGAGACTTTTGCCCCTGTTGCACGACTCGAAGCGATAAGAATATTCTTAGCCTTCGCAGCCCACAGAGGTTTTAAAGTCTATCAGATGGACGTAAAATCAGCTTTTCTAAACGGTGAAATCCAAGAAGAGGTTTACGTAAATCAGCCACCAGGTTTTGAAAGCTCAAAGTTCCCAAGGCATGTATACTACCTTGAAAAGGCTCTATACGGACTAAAACAGGCTCCAAGAGCGTGGTACGAACGACTTTCCACCTTTCTTCTAGAAAATGCCTACAACAGAGGTACAACAGATACTACATTATTTTATAAACGCAGAAATAGTGAGATAATGCTTGTACAAATATATGTAGATGACATAATTTTTGGGTCTACAAATTCAGAAGAGTGCAAATTTTTTGAAAAACTCATGCAGAGTGAGTTTGAAATGAGTATGATGGGAGAATTAACATTCTTCCTCGGACTTCAAGTCAAACAATCTTCAGAGGGAATTTTTATAAATCAAGCCAAATATGTCTCTGACATACTTTTAAAATATAATCTCTCTGATACCTCTGCTATGAAGACTCCAATGGCCACTGGAAATAAGTTATTCTTATATCCAAATGGTATTTCTGTAGAATGTACTCTCTACAGAGGTATGATTGGATCTCTGTTATACTTAACAGCAAGCAGACCTGACATTATGCATGCCACATGTCTTTGTGCACGTTATCAAGCTAATCCAAAGAAATCACATTATGATGCTGTAAAGAGAATCTTTAGATACCTGAAGGGGACCAACAATCTTGGTCTCTGGTATCCACAGAACTCTGGTTTTAGTCTTAAAACTTATACAGATTCAGACTATGGAGGATGCATGCTCGACAGAAAGAGTACCTCTGGGAGTTGTCAATTCCTAGGTGGTAAACTAGTCAGTTGGACCTCAAAGAAGCAGAATTGTGTCTCCACATCCACTGCAAAAGCTGAATACGTTGCTGCTGCTAGCTGTTGTTCTCAGGTTCTATGGATGAAGACTCAGCTAAAAGACTACGGCCACATCCTATTCAAAATACCTATCTTCTGTGATTCCAAAAGTGCCATTGCTATCTCTGCCAACCCTGTGCAACACTCAAAAACCAAGCATATCGATATAAGGTACCATTTCTTGAAACATCATGTTGAATACGGTACAATCGAAATGCATTTCGTGCCCACAGAATATCAACTCGCTGACTTATTCACCAAAGCACTAGACGAGAAAAGATTCAACTTCTTGGTGGGTAAGTTAGGAATGATTAACATGGTGTGAAAATCCTCTATAAGTATAGCTTTATCTTCTGTAAATAAGTATAAATATCTATTATTACTTAAGTTATTGCTTTGATAAATTTATTTCTGTATAAATTTTTTTTTGTGTGTGCAAAAATAATTCTTGGTTACAGAGCTTCTATGGGTCCGCTCAGATCTTCTGATAACCCTTACAGAACCTCTGGTAAACATGATCTATGCTCAATACAAATCTTACCATTCTTTGAACCAAGCATAGATCAAGGGGAAGCAAAAGGAAAATTCTTGATCTACAGAAGTGATTAGATCAAGGGGGAGCAAAAGGGGCCCTGAAATGATCTACAGAGGTAAATCTTTCAAAGGAAAGTCAAAGAAGAATGTCGATAATTCTCCATCGACAAAAGAACCAAAAGGTATGTCTCTCGCACAAAAGGTTTTTGGAAAACAGTTTTCTAGGACAAAAATTGTCAAATATGTCCTAAATATACTATGAATAACATTTCAAAAATCAAAAGTTCAAAAGGTTTAACAAAATTCGAAATAGGAGAAATTTAAGGTCATAGAGCTTCTGCTGAGCTCAACAGAGGTTCTGCAGGAAATATGCTCTGTGATCACAAATTAACCCTCTGTCGATCTTTTGGAATGTTATCTCGGAAACCGAAAACACACACCATGACCTTCTCGAACAAAACGTTTTTCAAAACAGTTTTCTCGGACACCAACTTTCAAATATATCCGAAAAACATCTCTTAAACCAGATCAAAAATTGGATGATAATAAAATCTAATAGAATTTTAGTTATGAGATTTTCTTCCTCGTAGAGCTTCTGCTGGCCCTCACAGAGCTTCTGTAAGTTCCAACAGAGCCACAAAACCTCTGTGAGTCAAATTTCTTAACAAAATCCTATTGATCCTTTCAAATGTCTTTACAAACGTTTTCGTTCAAAGAAGAACCTACAAGAGTCATGATAACAATGAGATATATGAGAAGAGGTTAAAAATCAAGATTTTCAAAATCACAGAGCTTCTGTAAAACATAAAAGTTCTGCCATTTTGTTCTCTGGGCATTTTTGTAGTAATAACGGTTACTTTTACTGAGAGTGAAACTCATGTGGCTAAAAACAACCTCACGCGCCTAGCATTAATGGGCCGCGCACGTTGTCCTGTCATATTCTGACAAGGCCTACGTGTCCCATTTTCATTGGGCGTACATGGAACGTTTTTATTTGGAAAGTTGAACCCGCCGCTCAAACTCGAGTACGGATTCCAAATGTTAATCCATTGCCATATATTTTACTCTTTCGATTTCTACCGTTTTATCCTCCTATAAAAACCAAGCTTACCCTCTCATAAAACCTTTTAAAAACTCTTATCTTCTTCTCCGGCGAAACCCTGCAAAAGCTTGCAAAAACCTTGCTCTTAAAATCAAATGGCTTCATCTTCTAAAGCTATCTCCCAAGAACTCTCTCCGGCGAACTCACCGGAACACTCACCTGCCCATTCTGAACATTCAGAAAACCCCAACCTTGCAAGAACTATTGAACAACAAGATTCCGGGGACTCAGCAGAATTTGCTCCGACGACACACTTGCAAAACTTCATAGCAAAAGATCACTTCGAAACCATACTTCCTATCAAATCAAACCATACTTCAAGAACCCCAAACAAAATTCCAGTCCGTTATCTGAACCAATTTTGGCAAAGCTGCCGATTTGATAAAGACGATTCTCTTATCAAAGGGTACATTTCAAGACCTGATAAAACTGAGCATCTTGAAATCAAGTTCAACAGAACAATGTTCTCACTTGAATTCAACCTACCAACAAGGGGTCTTCTGGGATTAAAGAGTTATGCAGAGCAACCAACAGACGAAGAGCTCTGTCGCTTCGTGGAAATGCTTGGGTACAACACCCAACTACGAAAAAGAAATGACTTCCGCAGAGGAAGATTGCCACCTCTGTGGAACACTTTGTTCTCTATTCTTAACAGGTGCCTGACAGGGAAAATAGGGAGTATTGACCAAAGCTCACATCAAATCTTGAGCATCATGTATGGGGTTTACTATGATCTTCCACTAGATTATGCGACCATAATGATGCAAGAGATCATAAACACCATCGACAGAAATAACAACACGAGAAGGCTCAAAGAGAACGATCCCAACTTTCTACCACCTCTGCAATTCCAAAGAATATTGGGAGTACTGTTCGAACCTCTACTGCTAATCCAAAACTGGCCAATGGAAGGACCAACCCCAAAACAGTTCCCGATGAACAAGAATACCCCCACTGATCATACCGATGGCTACTCACACTACAGACCTCTGTCAAAGAAGCTTCTGCGCTACGCATCGAATAAAACCCTTAAGAAAGAGTATATACGCGATCATAGAACTCCTAAACCGAGTCCTATGACACCCCCGCGTTTAGGTGTCCCCCTAGGAACAATGATAGCAAAACCTCTTTCCACTGAAGAAGAAAAGGATCAGAAGTTAGCAAAGCACATGGCTATTCAACTCAGCTTTATAGCCAAACGTGCAGAACTTATGGGAAAGAAGTCTTCAACAAGAACCTCTGCATCTACTCCAAAAGCTAAGAAGAGAAAAACTGCAGAAGGCACCTCAACAAGCGCTGCAGAAGATCAACCTTCACCTTCTCATGCCACAGAAATTGGCTCCTCTGCTCCTCCCTCTTCCCCAAAAGTGAAGAAGAAAAGAAGATCGAAATCAACAGAGGAAGGGGCACCAAAACCTAAGAGAAGAAAAACCAAAAAGAAGCATGGTAAATCACTTGAAAAGTTGGTCACCATTGCAGAAGAGGAAACTGCTGAAGAAGAAGTTGCAGAAGAAGAAATGGCTACAGAAGAGTATCAATCACCCTATCAATCTCCAGATAGATTGGCTCACCAAGGAGACCTGAACGACTTCTTACAGAACCCTGACATTGCCAACACCCTAAATACAGCAGGGTGGACGGCACAACCTCTCGACCACCACTCTCCAGAAGAACAAGACTTCTTCATTTCTGGCATTGACACTCATCTGCAAGAAGATGACACAACACCCAAAGATCAACCAGCCAACACCCCTGTTATTTTACAAAACCCTTTCATTCAAGGATTGGACGTCCACAGAAGAAGTCCAAACCCAGCTTCAGAAGAAATAGAACAAACAGAAGCTGAGTGGAATAGAGGTGAAATTACAGAGGCTTCTGAGAAAATGATGGAAGAAGAAAAAGAAAAAGGGGCCGAAGTTGTACAAAAAGAGGGATTTGCAACAATAGAGACAGAAATAGAAATCTCAGAGGTGGATTCAGATGAAGAAGCTGTCTGGATACGTAAAGGTCTCTATCATCCACATGTCATGAGATTATACGGATCTCATCAAATGTATGACTTTTTACGACCAGAGCAAGAAACTTCAACAGAACCTAGGGAAGAAGCACCAAGCCGAAGGATAGCTACAGAGGATGAAATGATAGACAATGATGTAGTGCTTGAATGCTTAACAGAGGAAGAAGCAAGAAAAGATGCCTGGATAAATAGTGGCACACAACCAAAACCAACTCCCAGTGCAACCCACATTTCTAACTCCGCAGGTCTAGCTGCAGAAGGAGTTATTGAAAAAGAGCAGCACAACTCGATCCTAACCCAACCCATCCAGCCAGAGGTTACTCTTTCAACCTCTGTGCCCACAGAAACCGGGGAATCCATTCCTAGGGAGTCTCCTCAAAGAGACTCACCTATTGTTCATGATCAATCGCCCCAGATCACCCTAGAACACCCTACAGAGGAATTCGTTTCCTCTGCCACGCACACATTAGGACCAAAACTTCTTTCAGAGATAAGTAGTGAGCACAAAGACGAAGAGACTCTAGACAAGTCTCCTAGTCAACAGAAGGACATTCCAATACCCACCTCTGGAGTGGATTTGGACACTGTTCTTCACAAAACTTCTATAGAGATCGAAACTCAGGTTTCTTCTCGAGGATCAGAAGGAAATCCTTCCACCCCCATCGTACAAACAAGGGTGAACAAAGGTGTCCCAGGAACAGGGACTCACTCTGGAGACGAATGTGTTCCTCCAGAGGTTACACAAGGAACACAAGTATCAAGGGATGAGTTCCAAACCCTTGTCACCTCTGTGAACCAAACAATGAAAGAGTTGCAAAGCTCTTTCAAATCCTTTACAGAGACAACATCTACGGCTATCCTGAATCTGAACACCAAAATGACAATCTGTCCGCAGAGGTAAAAACCGCCATCTCAGAGATGAAGTCTTCTGCCGAAACTACTGCCAAAGCTACAGCTACTTCTGCCGCTCAAGAATTTGGAACAGGTGCAACTTCTGCGTTCAAGGATTCTGTCAAAAACTTCCTTGAACAAATGAATACGCAATCCATCAGAGCAGAGGGCATTACTCCTGCAGATCTACAGAATGCCTTAAAACAAGTACAAGCAGAGGCAATACGCAACACGACAATGATGCAGCCAAAAGACTATATGACCAGAGCACAACTTACAGAGCTCGGACAGAACGTCATTAACCAGGTCACAGAAGTCATTGTCTCCTTCACAACTGCAAATGCCAACTATGTCAAGGATTTCAGAAAGAGTGTCGGCAGAATGCGTTTCAAAACAGAAGCAGAGCTTGCGACATTGATTGGCCTCTGCGATGATGTCTGTGAAAAGTTGATGGCAGCAGGAGCTGAATTACCGAAGAAGCCCAACACTTCTTGCAGAGCAGAGGGTACTTCTGATAAAAGTCAGGATGATTCTGATGATGACCAACCTGGTCCATCAGATAATCCTGAGGGGGAGAATCTAAGAGAGAAAGCTACGAGCAGAGGAATACAAAGTCCACCAATCGCAGCAGAACCAATCAGCCAAGCCCCTCCAGAACAAACCCAACAACAACAAACCCAAAAGACCACAGAGACAACACCCATCTCTGTGGAATCATCTCCTGACGAAACCAAAATTCCAGAAGCAGATCAGCAAACCACAGAGGCAACAACTGCCCCTGAGGTAATCATTTTGGAAGAAACAGATGAATAAACCACAGAGAAAACACCCACCTCTGTGGAAACACCCCAAACCATACCGAGAAGAAAGTCGATTGCCACCAAACCAAAAAGAGCAACGACCTCTGCTTCTGACATTCTGAAAAGGATGCACACAACAATGAGTGATCGTATGTCGCAGAGAGAAGAAGAAAGGCATAGGTTCACCTTAGCTTTCAGAATGGCAAAAAGATTCGATGTCAATACTTCATCAACAGAAACTGAGCTCACATAAGAAGTCAACAAACAACCTCCAACAGAGGTTACAGAGCAACTCAAGCCAACAGAACCATCGCCACGAAAGTCCTCTAAATCACAAATGTCAAAACCCACAGAGGCAATCCCCATCAAGCCTACAGAAGTGCCAACCTCCAAACCTACAGAAGCAACAGCCTCTGCCCTGCCAAAAGGAAAAGACAAGGGCAAAGGAATACTGACAGAAGAGCCTAAGAAGAAAACATTGCCAAAGCCAACAGAGAAACTAATGAATAGTGCGTTTGATGCCTTTCAAACCCCAAAGCCTGAAGAAGTTGACTGGGCATATGGATTGAAACCTCTGTCAGACATTCCTCTAACTGGTAGAGCTGCAGAAGTTGTTCAAGAAATGGAGAGTCTCAGAAGACGAGTACCACAACCTGGTCCAACACATGAAGAGATGGAAGAAGTGGTCTACAAATACCTCTATAAACAATCCTTTCAGACCAATCATCCAACAGATCATGTGACAGATCCAAGGATCAGAGAAGAATTTGAGAACATCTTCACAAGGACAAAGCCAAGAACCAAAGCAGATGTCTTCTCAATCCACAAGATCAAAAAGGTAATCTTCTGCAAATTCTCCTTCACAAGAACCTATCCAAAGGTCAGGTACAATCTCTACAAAGTCAGAAGGGAAGACAATTCAGAAACTACCTTCTCTGATGTTGATTTAAGAAATATCAATCCTTATGATCTACCTGACCTTCTGCAATGGACAAAGGACAACTACAACACAGAGGCAAACACCAGAGCCTATCAAGTGTTGAGAAAAGCGATGAGGGAAAAGCTTCTGCTCTACAGCATGATAGATTTCCAGCTGGGAAAGGATCTTGGTCTCAAGCGTCTTGATTTACGACCACCAGAAGATCTCTGCCCACCGGACGCCGTACCTAACTCGATCATCACAGAACCAAGGTTTGGGTTAGTATTTCAAAACCCTCAAGGTGAAACTAAACTATTTGTATGCATGGACTGTCAGGAGTACGCAACAAGTACTCTGAACAAGTTCAGAGCAAGCCTTGTGAAATACAGAGGTACAAAGAAAATGGATAAAGATGCTGCAGATACTATTATCAGAGAGATTGACGCAACAATCCACCTAAGAGAACTCTGTATCAGCTTCTACAAAGAGATCAGAAGAGTCGGAAGAGACAACAGAAGCTACAAAGATTTCAAAGATGCCAAAATCTGATTCTCAGACCTCCAATCTCTGCAAACAAAGTTAAAGTTTATCTTTCATTGTACTCAAATGTAAAATGCCTCTGGCATATTTCTAAATGAAAGAAATTTCGAGGTATTGTTTAACCTCTGTCTTATCTAACTTAGCCTAACTTAACTCAAAGTTCAAATTTTTTATTTTTCACTACTTAGGGGGAGATTGTTAGCTTCAATCTTCCTAATCAAAGAAGTACTTAGAAGTAGTGAAAAATAGGCTAAGTGAAGAAAGCCTCTTACAGAGGCTCTGCCGACATTACCGAGAAATCAAGGTCAAGAAGCTACAGAAGCAACAGAGGCTTCCTACAGAACCTCTGCTGTACTCAAAGAAGACCCAAGACTCGGAAACAAAGGTGAAGACTGCTCCACAGAGGACCAGACCACAGAACCTTTGTAACTCATTACAGAGCCTCTGTGGTCCTCACTGAGACTTGAAGATATTTATAATATCTTGCTACTGTTACAGGACCCGTTCATCAACTTGCATGGTAGCATGCCCTGTCCAACATCGACGTGTCAAACTCTGATTGGACTCAGTAGGGCTTAGTACATATTAGACGTCTGCTGCATTAAATGCAATACAGCACGTCTGACTGTTCATGCCATCCTTGCAACTGTTCACGACATCCGTTCTACTATTCATACGTACCTTTTGAACAGTAGCATATGCTTTATGGTCCCCTTAAGAGTAGTATATAAGGAAGACTCATGTTGAGTTCTTCCTTACACACTTACACACATAAAAACACACTTCAATCGAACATCAAGAACACAAAAGCTTATTCACCTTAAAAGTCATATCTGTTTTAAAGCTTTTCTTACTCACGGTTCACAAACCTGTTCTTGATATATATATTCAGTAAACTTTGAGATATAATATTCTGTTCACTGTTTATTTATGTTTTGTTCTAAATCTATCAAACTTATCTGTTAGTTCTTCAAATACGCTTCCGCATCATAAATTAACTTGAACTAATAGATCTGATAATCTTGTTTAAAGCAAAATGGGAACCAACATATCTTATTTGCAATATTTTGGAAAAACCAGGGACTAAAAGTATTTATGTGGCAAACTTGCATGGGGATCGGGCCATAAGGACTGACCCCCTCCCCTTCTCGTCTCTTTTTCCCGTCGCACGCAAGGAGCATCCACAAAACCCTAATCCTTCCTCCTTCTAGCCTTAATCGCCGATCCCCTTTCCCTTCCCCCTTGCTGCCATCGTAGGACCACCCACAATCCGCCGGCGCCGTCGTTGCTGGTTCTACCGGCGAGGAGTAAACTGCTGAGAGAGAAGGTAGCGAGAGAGAGAGGGAACCGGTCACTGCTGTGTCGTCAAGGTAAGACTCTTCCCTTCGTCTTCTTTCTTTCGTCGTCATCAAACCACCGTGAAAACCACCACCACCGCCGCCGCATACGGCCATGGCGGCTGTTGCCGCCGGGAACCACCAGTCCGGTGGTTGTGTTGGTGGGTCTGCGGCCGTGAGGCTGTGCGTGGGTGTTTGTGTGTATGGCGAGATGGGTTAGGAGGGTATCCACTCACCAGAGTTTTCTTTCAAAACCGCCACCGGCGCCGCAGCCTTGGCTGTCGCCGGCATGGCCGCCATGCACCACCAGTTCAGTGGTGGTGATGGCAGATTGCGGCTGTAGGACATACTTGTGTGTGTGTGGCCGTGATTGATGGTCGGGTTATCCGATTTGGTCTCGCCGGATTTTTGGTATCGAACCACCACCACCGCCGGCGGTGGCTGCCGCCGCCGCCGACCACCACTGCCGGAGGTGGCAGTGGGTGGTGAGTGGTTTAGTCCAGCCCTTAGTAACCTAAAACCCTAACTCTAAAACCCTAATCCTAAACTTAAATGCGTAAACGTTAAACCGATATCGAAGTTATCATTTTATGTGAAATCGTCTAATCTGTCGCCGTTTTGTAAAATCCGTAGAAAAATCTAGGAAATTCGGATTGAGGTGAAACCAGTGCCAAAATCTCCCAATTTGGGTCTTGTATGTTTCGTATGTTTTGCAGAATAATTAACGAGGCCTCTAGCTAGGGCCAAATTGGCAATAGTGCAGACTCGTCCGAAATTCGCTGTTCGGATAGTCTGTTTTGAAAATTCATATAAAATAGTAGGGACCCCTTATGAACGCGTGCGATATGTCCCTGGAAACCTAAGACATAGAACTTTCTATTTATGAGATAATAATTCTGGTTTGATGGGTTTTAGGGGGGCTAAACAGGTCACGAACAGACCTGCAAATCTGGACCAAAAGCTGGAAAATGCACGTTTAGGCTTGTAGTTGTACTTTCGGGTTAGGACTTCACTTTGACACTTTGTAACACTTCTTTAGGTGGAAAGAAGTGAGTTGGAGTTGGCGGGTTCTCATCGCCGTTCGTGGAGTTCTACATTGCTTTCTAAGGTGAGTTCACTCACTGTGTAGGATAGAGATTGTATGCGCGCTACTATAGTTCGTGTGTGTTAATTGTTTTGTTTGTGTGTTGAACTAGGCTGAGTTAGTGTCTAGTATGAGATCTTGGGTGTCGTATAAATCTCGGGGAGACCGAGGACTCGGGGAGACCGAGGACTCGGGGAGACCGAGGACTCGGGGAGACCGAGGAATACGTACTCGAGTGTGGTATGAACTCGGGGAGACCGAAGGATGTTTACACGAGTGTGGTATGAACACGGGGAGACCGAGGGATGTTTACACGAGTGTGGTATGAGTTCGGGGAGACCGAATGATGTATGCATAGGGATTATTGCATGAGTTTGCTTGTATTACTAAACTGCGTGTATTGGTTGTTATATCTATCTGCTGGTAGGGGTGGTGTCGATATAATTGATATCCTATGCATGTGTTTGAATTCACTAAGCTTCGTGCTTACCCTTTCCCTATAAATTACTGTTTCAGGTACGAGTGGCAGCAAGGCGTGACGGTACACACTGGCGCGTTGAGAAGACCTTTGTCATTAATTTATTTGAGACTTAAGTTTAGACTTTTTACATTTTTCCGCTGTGTTATTTGGATTGGTTATTTAACTTAACGGTTTTGATGAAACATTTATTTGGGCCAAGACATTTATGGTTTTATTTAATAAAATGTTATATAAAAAAAGTTCAAATTTATTGAAATTTTTGGGACGTTACAAGTTGGTATCAGAGCACAGCTTGAGCGAATCAAATACATTTCGGTGTGTTTGAACTCAAGTTTGCGGCTCGGGATTATCTTCTTCCTTTTAATTTTTTTTTTGAGAAATAAAAGAAAGGATAAGTACGTTTGACAAACGGTGACCGAAGGCGCAGTGTGTACAGTCAGCCGATGTCAAGGGAAAAGGTAGAGTACTTAGTGTAATTTATTGCTTTCTAGAACATAGGAGTATGTATGCTAGATTGCTTGGTGCTTATTACACTGTTCTGCATGAGTGCATGGTTATCACTTGCTAGTAGGAGTTTATGCTAGTCTTGATAGGTTGTTAAGTGAATGCCTTATAAGTTGTATGCAGTAGGAACCAAATAGCCTTAGAATGTTGGATTTAGTTCTATTGCGCAGCTCTTGTTTGAGTCTAACCGTTGTAGGATAGAATCTTTTATTCGAATGTCTATCTGATTTCACACTGTATGCAACTGTGCATTCGCGAGGCGACTCGTCAGGACTAGTGGGGATTTCGTCATAGCAAGGGTAGTGGAATGGGGTGAAATTTCTAGTGAACTAGGAAGAGTGTTTACATATGCTGGTACAGGCATATGGGTGTAACTGTCGGCAAGAAACTACTTGGGCACTTCGGGACTGGACTCGAAACGAGTAAGGATAGGTGTGGAAGGTAGTAGTAGAGCTCCTACTATCTGAAGCACAGGATCCGTGCTCGAGTCGGGGAAAGTCACGGAGAATCTGAGGAGTTGAGCGTGAGCGTAGTTAGCAGGATTTAGTGTGTGCTAATAGCTCGTTGTATTAATTACCCAGAATGGCCATCACAAGGAGGAATAACAATGCTGAATCAGATGCTGGTACTAGAGTTACTGCCGAGCAGATTCGTGAGATGATTGCGGCTGAGGTGACTCATGCTATTGGGGAGGCGATCCCCGAGATTATTACCGCCATTCGTAACGAGGTAGTAGTGATGATGGAGGAGCGCATCGCGGCGATTCCACCCCCTGCTGGTGGGCAGCCCCGAGCGCGAGAGTTTCAGTATCGGGACTCTCTGCTTGGTCTCCTCCTGAGTTCAAGGGAGACTCGAACCCGATCGTCAGTATGCGCTGGATCTCGGACATGGAGTGCGCATTCCTTACTAGTGGTTGTCCTGAGAATCTGAAGGTTCGTTTTGCGGTGAATCTGTTACGAGACGGAGCGAAAGACTGGTGTGCTACTGCTTTGACGCTTAATGAACGCACTACTTTGAACTGGGAGGAGTTCGTCGTACGTTTTCGTGCGGAGTATGTGCCTACAGTGGAGATGGAGAGGATTGCTAAAGAATTCTTGGAGCTCACACAGACTACGGAGACCGTGAAGGAGATGAATCGAAAGTTCACGGAGATGGCGCTGTTTTGCCCTCAGTATGCAGCTTCTGAGGACATGAAGATGATGCGGTACAAGGATATGTTACGTACTGAGATCAGGGAGTTCGTGAGTACTGCGCAGTATGCTACGCTTGCTGCGATGATGGAGGCTGCCCGGAGACGGGAACTTGAGTTAGAGACACATGCTAAGAAGAGGAAAGCAGCACAGGCCGTGGCACCAGTATCGGCTGTTCCAGCGAAAACGAGGTTTTCGGACTCGCGCTCGAGTCAAAGAAGCAGTGAGTTTAAGCCCAGAGATAGTAACGGAAGGAGAGATGACAAATGTTTCAAGTGTGGCCAGGTGGGACACTACGGTCGTGACTGCAGGGTATCACTGATGGTCTGTTTTAACTGCAAGCAGACGGGACACGTGAAGGCCAATTGCCCGAATCCGAGGGTTGTCGATGGGGGTGGGGCACAAGGAGCTCCTGCGGCTGCTCCTTTGCGTATTACGGATGTTCGTGTGGGTCAGGCTGGGACCGAGACGTACCAAGGTAGAGTCCATCAACTGAAGGCGGATGAGGCACAGGCTACACCTAAAGTAGTGACATGTATATTTCATCACTTGAATTTATTGGTTACTGATTTTATATGTGGTTACATTTTTGCTTAAACTGTATGATCGAGTACGTTCTTAGTTAACTCAGTGCCTGCTGTGGTGATGTTTGATAGCGGGGCTACTCATTCTTTCGTGTCTCACACTTTTAGCGAGCGTTTGGGCCGTAGTGTAGGACGGTTAGGCTGTCCACTTGTGGTTGAGGTTGCTGATGATAGGACCTTGACGGTTACTGACGTGTATCGGTTCCCTATTGATTTGATTCCGATCGCTATGCGTGAGTTGTGTATGATTGTGGGCATGGATTGGATGGATGCTTTCGATGCAGAGATTGTTTGTCGTCGCAAACAAGTACGAGTTCGAACCCCAAGCGGGGGAGAACTACTAGTTCAGGGCGACTCGCCCAGGCAGACCTCAACGATATATTCGGCTGCGAGACCTCGGAGATACTTACAGCAGTGGCCAGGGGTATTTAGCGTATGTGATAGACACGTGCGGCGACGAAGAGAAGAAGACTGCGGAGGATGTGCCAGTTGTACGGGAGTTTGCTGACGTATTTCCCGATGATTTACCGGGGATACCTCCCGAGCGACAGGTAGAGTTTCGCATTGACTTGATTCCGAGTGCTGCTCCGGTGGCCAAGGAACCTTACCGCCTGGCTCCACTGGAAATGAAGAAGTTGTACACTCCGTTGCGGGAACCTCTCAAAAAGGAGTTCATCAATCCGAGTTGTTCACCGTGGGGAGCCCCGATTCTGTTTGTGAAGAAGAAGGACGGATCCCAGCGGATGTGTATAGACTACCGTGAGTTGAATAAGCTTACTGTGAAGAATCGTTATCCTCTGCCAAGGATCGATGACTTGTTCGACCAGCTATAGGGAGCCTCGTGGTCCTCTAAGATTGTATTGAGATCGGGATATCATCAGATGTGGGTGAGAAGTGAGGATACGGAGAAGACGACATTTCGTACGCGTTATGGCCATTACGAGTTTGTAGTGATGCCTTTCGGGCTCAACAATGCACCAGCAGCGTTCATGGACTTTATGAACATGGTGTGTAGCCCGATGCTGGATCGGTCGGTGATTGTGTTCATCGACGATATTCTTGTGTATTCGAAGTCGAAGGAAGAGCACAAGACGCATTTGTGAGAAGTTTTAAAGATTTTGAGGCGGGAGAAGCTTTATACCAAGTTCTCCAAGTGTGAATTCTAGTTACGAGAGGTCCAATTCCTAGGACATGTCGTGAACTAGAAGGGTATTATGGTCGATCCGACCAAGATCTCAGCAGTGATGCGGTGGGAGGTGCTGAAGACTCCCACTGAAGTACGGAGTTTTCCTACAATAACAGCCTCCATTCCAGTATTGGCAGGCCGCCTCTCGAGATGTTGTATGGTAGGAAGTGCAAGACGCCCATTTGCTGGGGCGAGGGCGGTCAGCAAGTATTGGGGAGCACTGTTATTGTGCTGAAGACAAATGAGAAGATACAAATGGTGCGGGACCGTTTAGCTACTGCACCGAGTTGGCAGAAGAGCTACGCCGACAAGAGACGATCAGACTTAGAGTCTCAGATGGGAGATTATGTTTTGCTGAGGGTTTTGCCCTGAAAAGGGGTGATTCAGTTTCGTAAACGGGGTAAGTTGGGGCCCCGTTACAATGGACCTTACAAGGTCATTGCTCGAGTGGGAAAGGTAGCTTACCGCTTAGTTACCGGACGAGTTGAGCTTGATCCACAACACATTCCATGTGTCTTAGTTGCGAAAGTGTGTGGTGGATGAGTCAACGAAGATTCCCCTTGAGGATATCCAGATTGACGAGCGGCTTAATTATGCGGAGAAGCCGATTGCTATTATTGAGAGGAAGACGAAGACCTTGCGTAACAAGGTAATTGGCTTGGTGAAAGTCCAGTGGCAACACCGAAAGGGTTCCGAGTGGACTTGGGAACCCGAGGTGGAGATGCGGGAGAATTATCCGGAGCTGTTTGCGGACGTAGACTTCGAGGACGAAGTCTAATTCAAGCGGGGGAGAGTTGTAAAGCCCGTGTCCCGGTATGGATATTTCTTTATTATTTATTGTCTTAATATTTCTTTCCCTTAACGAATTTTATTAACGAAGCTTTAGCGAGTTCTGTTAGGAAAGACCATAAATGTTAACTATGGTGAAACCTTATCTCATTTGCAATATTTTGGAAAAACTAGGGACCAAAAGTGTTTATGTGGCAAACTTGCATGGGGATCGGCCCATAAGGACCGACCCCCCCTCCCCTTCTCGTCTCTTTTTCCCGTCGCACGCAAGGAGCATCCACAAAACCCTAATCCTTCCTCCTTCTAGCCTTCATCGCCGATCCCCTTTCGCTTCCCCCTTGCTGCCATCGTCGGACCACCCACAATCCACCGGCGCCGTCGCTGCTGGTTCTACCGGTGAGGAGTAAACTGCTGAGAGAGAAGGTAGCGAAAGAGAGAGAGAGGGAACCGGTCACTGTTATGTAGTCAAGGTAAGACTCTTCCCTTCGTCTTCTTTCTTTCGTCGTCATCAAACCACCGTGAAAACCACCACCACCGCCGCCGCATACGACCATGGCGGCTGTCGGCTGTTGCCGCCGGGAACCACCAGTCCGGTGGTTGTGTTGGTGGGTCTGCGGCCGTGAGGCTGTGCGTGGGTGTTTGTGTGTATGGCGAGATGGGTTAGGAGGGTATCCTCTCGCCGAAGTTTTCTTTCAAATCCGCCACCGGCGCCGCAGCCTTGGCTGCCGCCGACATGGCCGCCGTGCACCACCAGTTCAGTGGTGGTGATGGCAGATTGCGGCTGTAGGACATACTTGTGTGTGTGTGGCCGTGATTGATGGTCGGGTTATCCGATTTGGTCTCGCCGGATTTTTGGTATCGAACCACCACCACCGCCGGCGGTGGCTGCCGCCGCCGCCGACCACCACTGCCGGAGGTGGCAGTGGGTGGTGAGTGGTTTAGTCCAGCCCTTAGTAACCTAAAACCCTAACTCTAAAACCCTAATCCTAAACTTAAATGCGTAAACGTTAAACCGATATCGAAGTTATCATTTTATGTGAAATCGTCTAATCTGTCGCCGTTTTGTAAAATCCGTAGACAAATCTAGGAAACTCGGATTGAGGTGAAACCAGTGCCCAAATCTCCCAATTTGGGTCTAGTATGTTTCTTATGTTTTGCAGAATAATTAACGAGGCCTCTATCTTGGGCCAAATTGGCAATTAGTGCAGACTGGTCCGAAATTCGTTGTTCGGATAGTCTGTTTTGAAAATTCATATAAAATAGTAGGGACCTCGTATGAACGCGTGCGATATGTCCCTGGAAACCTAAGACATAGAACTTTCTATTTATGAGATAATAATTCTGGTTTGATGGGTTTAAGGGGGGCTAAACAGGCCACGAACAGACCTGCAAATCTGGACCAAAAGCTGGAAAATGCACGTTTAGGCTTGTAGTTGTACTTTCGGGTTAGGACTTCACTTTGACACTTTGTAACACTTCTTTAGGTGGAAAGAAGTGAGTTGGAGTTGGCGGGTTCTCATCTTCGTTCGTGGAGTTCTACATTGCTTTCTAAAGTGAGTTCACTCACTGTGTAGGATAGAGATTGTATGCGCGCTACTATAGTTCGTGTGTGTTAATTGTTTTGTTTGTGTGTTGAACTAGGCCGAGTTAGTGTCTAGTATGAGATCTTGGGTGTCGTATAAATATCGGGGAGACCAAGGACTCGGGGAGACCGAGGAATACGTACTCGAGTGTGGTATGAACTCGGGGAGACCGAGGGATGTTTACACGAGTGTGGTATGAACTCGGGGAGACCGAGGGATGTTTACACGAGTGTGGTATGAGTTCGGGGAGACCGAATGATGTATGCATAGGGATTATTGCATGAGTTTGCTTGTATTACTAAACTGCGTGTATTGGTTGTTATATCTATCTGCTGGTAGGGGTGGTGTCGATATAATTGATATCCTATGCATGTGTTTGAATTCATTAAGCTTCGTGCTTACCCTTTCCCTATAAATTACTGTTTCAGGTACGAGTGGCAGCAAGGCGTGACGGTACACACTGGCGCGTTGAGAAGACCTTTGTCATTAATTCTTTTGAGTCTTAAGTTTAGACTTTTTACATTTTTCCGTTGTGTTATTTGGATTGGTTATTTAAATTAACGGTTTTGATGAAACGTTTATTTGGGCCTAGACATTTATGGTTTTATTTAATAAAATGGTATATAAAAAAGGTTCAAATTTATTGAAATTTTCGGGACGTTACATTTGATTGATGAAATGAAAGTTAATTTTGAGACGGAAAATAAATCTCTTGAACTTAAATGCATAAAACTTTCAAAACAAATCTATGATTTTGAGAAAGTTTTATTTCTTGAAAAGGAAAAGCTTGAGAAGGAAAGAGCAGATTTTGATATAGAAAGAAAAGCTTTTGAATCAAACAATGCAGAGCTTTCAAAGAAAATATCTGACATGGAAAAAGATTTTGAATCGGAACGCAAATATTTTAAAGATGCGATTCTTAATCTTACCAAAAGATTATCTGGTTTATCAGCTGACATTATGAAGGATCAAATGATCAAATCTGATCTCCAAAAGAAATTTGATCTAATTTTTAAAGAGAAAAATGTTTTGATAAACAAAGTTAAAGAACTTGAAGACATCATTTTTAAAATTGATGTTTCAAAGCAGGTCAATCCTGAAACTATCATTCAGACTCCATTTGTTGATTCAAATGATTATGAATGCTCTTTTAAAACTACTTCAAGTTCGAGTTTTAAATACATTTCTTCTAAACAATGTAATAGATCAAATGATTTCTTTAAAGATCAGTTTCGTTCTACAAATCTCTTCTATAATCCTCTGCTTGATAAATTAGATAATAAATCAAAAGTGCCTAAAGTTAATACTTCCAATCTTAAAGACGTTCCGGTCTTCAAGAAAGTGAAGATGGAATGGAGAGTTAAAGGCACAACACCTTTAAAGAATGATGTACCAAAATCACCTGCTTCCACATCAAATGCCAAGAAGAACATTGCTCCAAAAGGTAAGTATTCTGCTAAACCTAATCTTATTCATTCTACAAATCATCTGATTAGGTTGGCACATAAGAAAATTTGTTGTTCTTACTGTGGATCAAATGATTTTGTGCATAAAGATTATACTTCTTATTGGTATGGTACTTACAGTATTCCTTCAAAAAGAAAAGCACATAACAAACTAGGACCCAAGTCCCATTGGGTACCAAAATCTACTTAATCTGTTTTGCAGGTTCATCATGTGTTGTGCTGAATGTTACATATATATCACACACATGACTGAAAACAGAAGAGAAGCGGTGCAAATTTTTGAAGAGTATATGTACCATTAAGGGGGAGCAAAGAATGTTATGGTTTCTAAACACATCAGTTTAGAACCCGGACTTCAAAGAAATGATGGTTTCTAAACAAATCAGTTTAGGACCCGAGCATAAAAGACTATGGCTTCTAAACATATCAGTTTAGGACCCGTACTTCAAAGAAACAATGGCTTCTAAACATATCAGTTTAGGACCCGTACTTCAAAGAAACAATGGCTTCTAAACATATCAGTTTAGGACCCGTGCTTCAACGAGTTTGACTTCTAAACACATCAGTTTAGAACTCGTACTTCATTGTTTTATACTTTGATTGTTTCATATACTAATTGTGTTTCACTAAGATCTTTTGCAGATTTTGAGGGGGAGCTTATTTGTTTTTTAATCAGTCAATCATGATTTGAGGGGGAGCTTAAATGTTTATCAATGTAAGTATCTTCTAAACTTAATATGAGATTGTTTGAAAGAAGAACGACTTTCATGCATGAAAAACGTTTTCTTAAATGTTCAAACCACTTCTCGATTCTCAAACAGATTTTATGAATTTGGAAGTGTGATTTTAAGGTTTTTCCTATATATATACATATATAGATCTCGGATTGTTATAATATCATTTCTGACCGTGTGTTTCTAAAGATTAATACTTGCGTATTATCTTTTCTATACTTTCAAGTATTCATACACACCAGTTCAGCATCTTATTAAATTTGTTATTACCATGTCTCAAAACGAAACATTTTTCGATGGTAATACTCCTGTTTGATTTCAAATTTTGTTGAGCATCATATTCATTTCAGCGTAAGAGCTTAATCGTTTCATTCAAAGATGTTTATATTTGTTCATATAAACAACATTCAATTCTTTGATACCCTAAACCTTACATGATTATCATTCATGTTATTTGATCTGATTGATACATTGTCAGATTCTCAAACAAGTCTTTCGAGTTCATTTCATTCTTTCAATATTTCTGTTTTGAGAATTCTTCAAAGATCAAATGCTCAAATCTTCATGATATTATTGAGGAGCATACTTTATGATGGCAATGTTAATTAAATGCCGATATTTTAGGACAAAATTTCATGGGAATCAGTGTGAGATATTGTTAAAACTTCTATGGATCCACGTTAACCAGTGTTTCCTACCCAATAAGTTATCCTTGAGTGATTGAGGGGTGAGGGGTCGAAATCAAAGAGTGGGGGAGATTACTCATACGGTTGAGTATCTCATTGTGCTGAGGTAAAATGTAAATGAGAGTGGGTAGAAGTGAGCGGATTAAAAACAGAAAGAGGGTGTGAGAACAGAGTTAAAAGAATAAGAGAACTCTGCACCAGCCAGTTTCTGAGTCGGGCAACCATATTACCGATTGGTTCACATTCTTTGGTGACCATCATTGAAACAGGCAACTAGCCCATGCCAACTCTTGCTTTAACCCCACTAGCCACTCATTTCTTTCTTAGCAAAGGAATGTTTCAATTTTCTTGGGGACGCAACATATCATCTATCTGATCTTCACTCGGAAGGTCTAGATATTGAAAAAGAAGGAAGTTTGCCCCACCTTCGCTCTTCATTAATGCACATTGAGTCCGTGGAAAACTTGTTGCTGTCTCAACAGTTTACACAATTTGAGCCTATAATATTTTCAAGCACAAGTTGCTTCAATCATTTCTACACTTGCACGTACACACAAGGAATATGTTTTCTTGTCATAACGTTCATAGAAATTTCCTTTGTTGTTTTTCGATGATTGAATGGAAGCCCTGGAGGAGTGAACATAAAAAAGCTCCTTTCCAAAGTGCATTCGTTGTACTAAGTGGCTCCGTGCAACTTACAGGCACTTTAACTGATTCATTAGTTGTTTCAGGGTTACCACGTTACTGTTGTCTGAATTTGAAAAGATTCGGATAAATATTTTTAGAAATGACGGATATTCAGATCAGAAGGAGGAGATTGTTATTGGTGTATTAAAAGATTGCTGAAATTGGATTTTTTTTTATGATAATGATGCTCACAATCATCAAAAAGGGGGAGAAACTATGAAAGTTTCAATTTCAAGATAAAGTGAAGTTTTATTGAAGTCAAGAAGCTCGAGTTAAAAAGTCAAGATGTTTCAAGATGTTTCGAGATGATTCGACAAAGATTCAAAGTTCAAAGATGTTCATTGTTGAAGAAGTGAAGATACACAGTTCAAGATATTCAAAGCTTCTCAGAGCTCAAAACCCCGTTAAAGCTCAAAAGCTATTTCATGTTCAAAGACCGAAGATATATTTCAAAGCTCAAAGATGCAAAGATCTGTGATACAACGATTCAATGATCAGTGATGCGAAGATTCAAATACATGAAGATTTTATATGAAGACTTTGACCAACACCGCAAAGATTTGAAGTTTGTGTTTCAAGACCTTGATGACTATTTGACTTTGAAGATCCAGTTGAAGACTATAGCAGTCAAATTTGGATTTCTGAAGACAATGCTTACTTGAAGATTCTTCAGAGTTATTTTTCGAAGATTGATCTTCTTTCAAAGCGAAGAGGGAGATTGTTCAAAGTGCTAAAGTGTTGAAGATCTGAAGATACAAAGAGCTGAAGACTTTCGTCATCATTTTTTTAAATCTTGAATCCATAGGGGGAGATTGTTAGTGCATAAAATGTATTCAAGATTTAATATGTAATTGTATTAATTGTAAAGAGTCAAATGTATTTGTCAAAGTCAAAGTAGAGACTTTAAAGGTCAAAGTCAAGGTATTAAATGTAAGAGTCAATGGTATAAATATAAGTGTTGTAATAGGAATAGAGAGTAAGTCATTCATACATGAGATTGTAAAGTGAGAGGGATGACAACCTAGAGAGAGAGTTTAGAGAGAGAAAGGGGATCTCATTCTCATATTGTATTCTTTCTCATCTCTAATGAAGATCTTATGGAATTTATCATTGTTACTTGATTAGATCTGGGATCACAAAACAGCTTATGAACTGATTAACAAAAGAAAACCACTGATTAAATTTTTTTCATGTTTTTGGTTGCAGATGCTATGTTCTCAAAGACAGAGAAAATCTTGGTAAATTTGATAAAAAGGCAGATGAAGGATACTTTGTTGGTTACTCACTAACTTCCAAAGCATTCAGACTCTACAACAGAAGAACCAAGAGGATAATGGAAAGCATCAATGTCACATTTGATGAGTCAAGAATGAAGACTTCTGGACAGCACAGTTCAGAACTCAAACTATATTATGACAAAAATGACTTCTGAATCAGATTCTAATCCTAACTGTTCAGAACTCAATTTATTGTTTAAGGATGCATTTCTGGAACTAACTTCTAAATCTTATGCAAATTTTGAGAATCCTAAAATGGTTCAAGAAATGAAAAAGGGAACTTCAGAAGTGGTTCAAACAACTATAATTTCTGATACTGGTCCATCTGAGGAATGTCCAACGTTGATCAATACAAGTGATGAAACTTCTGAGCCTAGTACTCAGAATTCTGGACAAGGTACTCAGACTTCTGGTCAGGGTACTCAGAACTCTGAACAAGTCATTCAGAATTCTGACTCTACTACTCAGAATCCAAACTTGGATGTTTCACCTCAACAAGTACCAGAACAAGGGGACATTTCAGATTACAAGCTATTATTGATGAGAATGATACAAAAAATAATTTTTCAGAGATTGATGTGCTTCCTAGTTCAAACAAATGGACAAAAGACCATCCTATTCATCAAGTGATAGGAGATCCATCAGTAGGAGTGCAGACTAGATCATCAACAACAAATGAAGCAATGTTTGCAGGATTTTTAAGTGTGATTGAACCTAAGAAAGCCAATGAAGCCCTAGAGGATCCAGACTGGATTTTAGCAATGCAAGATGAATTGCTACAGTTTGAAAGAAACAAAGTGTGGAGACTTGTTCCAAAACCTGAAGGAAAATCTATTATTGGAACAAAATGGGTATTCAGAAACAAGAAAGATGAGTCAGGTGTTGTAGTCAGAAATAAGTATAGATTGGTTGCAAAGGGATATTCTCAACAAGAAGGAATAGACTATGATGAGACATTTGCACCTGTAGCAAGAATAGAAGCAATCAAAATATTCTTGGCATATGCTACACACAAGAACTTCAAAGTGTACCAAATGGATGTCAAATCAGCTTTTCTGAATGGTATACTTAATGAAGAGGTTTATGTCTATCAACCATAAAGTTTTGTTGATCCTGAGTTTCCAGATCATGTTTATGTTTTAGATAAAGCATTGTATGGTCTGAAACAGGCACCAAGAGCCTGGTATGACACTCTAACTCAACATTTATTAAAATCTGGCTTCAAGAAAGGTAAAATTGATACTACTTTATTCTTAAAGAAACAAGGTGATGAGTTGATCTTAATTCAGATATATGTAGATGATATCATATTTGGTTCTACAAGTGCAGATCTTTGTAATGAATTCTCTGAAGTCATGAAATCAGAATTTGAAATGAGCATGATGGGAGAATTAAATTTTTTCCTTGGTCTTCAAGTAAAACAATTATCAAATGGGATTTTCATAAATCAAGGAAAATATATTAAAGTTATTTTGAAAAAGCTTAAAATGTCTGATTGTGCTGCTATGAGAACACCAATGGCAACAAATGTCAAGTTAGATGCTGATCTCTCTGGAGTTTCAGTAGAAAACAAGCTTTATAGAGGCATGATTGGATCTTTGCTTTATCTTACTGCAAGTAGATCAGATATCATGCTTGCTACATGTTTCTGTGCTAGATTTCAATCTAATCCAAAAGAATCTCATTTACTGGCTGTTAAAAGGATCTTAAAATATCTCAAAGGTTCACCTAATTTGGGCCTTTGGTATCCAAAAGAAACTGACTTTAAACTGACTGCTTTTACTGATGTTGATCATGCAGGAAGTAGATTGGACAGGAAGAGTACTTCTGGTGCTTGTCACTTTTTGGGAGACAAAATAGTAAGTTGGGCTTCAAAGAAGCAAAATTGTGTATCCACATCCACTACTAAAGCAGAGTATGTAGTTGCTGCTGCCTGCTGTTCTCAAACTTTGTGGATAAGAACACAACTCATGGATTATGGATATCAACTCAACAAAATTCCCATATATTGTGATTCAGAAAGTGCTATTGCAATTACTCAAAATCCCGTTCAGTACTCAAAGACCAAGCATATTGATGCAAGGTATCATTTTATTAAGGATTATGTGGAAAAGGGAACAATAGAAATGCACTTTGTTCATACAAAGTATCAATTGGCTGACTTGTTCACAAAGCCTCTTGATCACAAAAGGTTCACTTTTCTCATATGTAAAATAGGAATGCTTAATCTAACTAATTGAGTATATTTGTCATTTTTCAGAAATGAATTTTTTTCTAAGTACCATTTTCTGAGTAGTGTACTCAGAACTCCGACTCTCTTGTTCAGAACTCTGACTCTTGAGTTCAGAACTTCTGAGTCTTGAGTTTAGAACTTCTGAGTCAATACTTCAGAAATCTATCTTAAAATTCTTTAATTCTGAATTGGTTAATCAGAATTTCTGACTACCTTTCAGAATACATTTCTGAGAATTACAAATGTTTCAATATGTTGTTAAGTTCTTTCTGTTTTATTTTTTTATTCCTTATGTCTAACATGTGTTTGAGTATATGCTAAAGTCAAGGGGGAGCATTGAAATCTTTCAGATATCATTCTGAGGTGCTTATAAGGTTTGTATATTCTTTTCTTATCACTAATCATTCTAAGGGGAACAAGCTTTCAATGATAAACCTTTTTCACTTGTTCAAACTACCTCTGATTCCTTAAAAAGTTTCTCAAGGTCAGATGTTAGATTTTAAATTTTTTTCAGAAATTTTAAAACATCAAAAGAGGGACAGAATTTTGATGGTAAAATAATTTTCTATCTGTTCAAACTACTTCTGGGTGATTAAATGCTTAATATTAATCAAAAGTTGTTTTTAAATGAATTTGGATTCTAAGGGAATTTCTTCTGAACTGTATACTCAGAACTTTTGAGTATGCATTCTCAGACTTCTGAGCGTGTTATTCAGAACTTTTAACTTGTGTTAATTTCTATCAAATAACACGTGTCAGCTTCTTATTCAATTGATGATGCCACGTTTCACAGTGTCAGCTTCTTATTCAATTGGTACTTCACAGTGTTCGAATCCGTTAAAACTCTGACAAAAAGTAACTTTTCACTGTTTGGAACCATTCACCTTCGCGGATTTTAAATAGACCTTAAAATCCCTCTTTCAAATTTATTTGAATTCCAAGAGCGAAAAGTGAGATACGCATAAATCCAGAGTTCGTTGATCTTGTTTTCTTTCGATATTCTGTATCACAATCATGTCTGGTACTAGAGGTCGACCAGCTTCATTACACTCTGCAAAATCATTGATGGAATCCTCGTCAGATTCAGAGGATGATGAAGTACAGAGGCCTGGAAATAGAGCCGTAGAAGAAGGGGCAATAGGAGAAAACATTGTGCTAGGAAATGATGAAGGAGAAGCAGGGGATGAACATATGGTTGAATCTGAAGGAGATATAGATGGAGGAAATGAAAACATTCAACATGAACAAAGTGCGGTTAGGTCAGTAATGTCTGGAAGATCTAATTTAGGTGAGAGGATTGTTCCTGAGAGTGAGTATTTGGATTTGATTGAAAACAATTGTGTGTTAATACTTGATGAAGCTAGGTTTAAGAAAGAACATAGGATAATCATAGAGTTGCTGAAATACCATCCTTTTAAGAAATGGTTTACAATGAAGGAATCGGTTCCTGTTCAGTATATTCAACAGTGGTGGAAACATTTGGAGTTACAAGGTAACAATTTTGTATCTGAAATAGGGGGAGTCACTGTAACTTTGAATATACAGTTTATGAGAACAATGTTGAGGCTACCAGAAAAGGATGATTTACAGGGGAGATCAGATTTTGAAGATTGTCCATTGACAGAGGAATTAATAGCTGAAGTTAGAAGATTAGGGTATAATGAAGAGTTTAAGACTCTAAGCTTATTCAGAAGAAACAAATTGCCACCAATTTGGGCATGTTTCTTCAATATTATCAACAAGTGTCTATCTGGGAAGAACAGTTCACTAGATCAAGGTTCAAGGCAGATTCTGCAGATCTTTCATGGGTTAGTGAAGAATAGGCATTATGACTATGCTTCTATTCTATGGGAAGATATGAAGAATACTTTTGAGAGGAATCATAAGGCAAAGGAAGGGAAAACAAGGGATAAGATACTTACTTATATACCTTATCAGAGGTATTGGCAGTTGGTGATCTGGTATGCAATGGATCAAGACAGAAATATTCCAAGAAGATCAAATGAGGAGCATGGGCCAATCTTCTACATGGGTAAAATGATTTCTGCTCTTAAAATTGAAAATTTTCCAAATCACATACCTCTTCCAAGGTCACTTAGGCAATATATTCCAAGGGAAAGTGAGATTTTAAAAGCATATTGCACCTCAATGGGACTTGATCAGTCTCAAGCCCCTACCCATGAGGAACAACCTGAGATGAGAGGTGAGGGGTCTAATCAAAATAAAGAGGGGGAGAATGTTCAGGAGGGAGAACATTCTAAGAGAATAGAGAGGGAAAATTCAGAGAGCTTGGTTAGATTGGAAAGTGAAAAACAGAAAGAGAGAGGTGAGGATGAGAGAATGTTAACATAATTAGAAACAGAAAGAGATAATTCTAATCCAGCCAAATTAATCCGGGAAACCACATCTACTGTTGGTTCACAACCCTTGGTGACCAACATTGAAGAAAACACCATGGAGCCCGTGGTGGAACTTGAACAACCCATCCCTAGCCACTCAGAAGCATTTCAACATGCTACTGTTTCAAAACAAACAGGGGAACCATCCCAAACTCATTTGGAGGGAGGTGATAAATCCCAACCTATTTTTCAACACTTTGAGTCTGGATTACACAGTAATATCCAAATTGAGCCTGAAATTCCTTTGAACACTTGCACATCACAAGAATTTCGTATTCCTGTATCAACAACCATAGACATTCCTATTATTGGTTGTCAAGGATTGGATGGAAGTCCTGGTGAAGTGAACATCTTAAAAGTTTCATTACACAGTGCATCTGTTGTACATGGTGACTTTGTGACACCTACAGGCCATGAGTTCTCTGAACACATGAAAACTGGAGCATCTGTTACTCTAGGTTCACTGTTAGAAAATTCTGAATTTGAAAAGATTCAGAAACAAAATAATGATCTTGGTATAAAGGTGGAGAAATTGGAGAATACTGTTGATTCTTTGAAAAATGAAGTAAAGGAACTCAAAATTTTGTTGGAAGGCAGAGAAAATTCAGTTGAGTCAAAAGTGGATAAAATGAAAGAATCCTTGGATGCTCACAAAAAGGAGATCAAGGATGAAATGTCAGAATTTCAAAAGGAACTTTTCAAGAGTATGAAGGATTTGAAGTCTTCATTATTACAAGTTGTCAGCTCAACTTTGGCTAGTGTTTCAAAGCCATTAGCCATTATGCCTGTATATGTAGCTGAACCTGAACCAGAATCAACTCAGTCCTTAAAAAGAAAATTTGATGATAATGATCCTCATGATCATCAAAAGGGGGAGAAAAGGCAAAAGCAAAGTACTGAGGTTGATAAACAAAGCACTGATGAGTTAGAAAATGTTGAAAAGTCGGCAGATATTGAGTTAGTAGATTTTGAATTAGCAGATATGCAGTTAGCAGATGCAGAGGTTCAGAATTCAGAGAATGTTCAGAATTCACAGGATATTGAAAAGATGGTTGGTAAATCAACAGATGTTGAAATGACAGTGGAGGTTCATGAAATAAGTTCAGACAATGAAGAAGTTATGGAAACTGATAAAGTGTTACATGAAAAGTATTCTGAAGGAGGTACTGATAAAACAGAGGAATGGAATTGAATACTGAGTTGGAGGTGAATTCAGATGAAACTGAAGTGATAGTAGCAGATGAAAACATTGTGACAGATGATGTAATCATGACAGATCAGAATATTGAGACTGAAAAGGAAAAGAGCATTTTTGGATCAGATGAGGTTATAATGACAAATCAGAATGTTATTGTAGAAGAAGTGATGTCAGACTCTTCTGAAGATAGTGTTGAAGTAAACTTGAAAGATTCTTTTGAAGAAAGCTTGATTGAAAGTTCTGAAGTGAATACTTGTACATAAATTGTTCCTTATACCAGAGTTGAACTTCTTAACTCTGAGATGGAAGAAAGAAGGTTGAATGAGATTCTGATAAGGAGAATGCATAGTGAGTTGGTCAGAGCTCTTAATGTTCAGAAAGTTCAAAGAGTTATCAGAACTGTGAGGCCTATTGATTTGTTGGGAGAAGAGGACAGTTGATTACTCACAAGAGTTTCAGAATCAATTTCATCTATTTTTTAGTGAGGAATTGGGAGCAAATAAAAGGGAGTTTGACAGAATTGAGGATTATTTCATGCCTGAGGAGTATGTATACAGAAAGCCTATTGAAATTCCAAAGTTTGAGTTACCAATTCTGAAAGAACCTGTATGTGACTTTATTATTGAAATGTGTTGGGTCTAGAAAGCCCCAATTATATAGAAAGTTTTATAAAGTCCATGTAAAGTCAATGAAAGTCAAATGTATTGTAATTAGCTTTGTTAGTCTTTTGGGCTTTGGGAGTTTAATGGGAGTTAAATGGGCTTGGGCCCATGTCATGTAATTTGACATTATAAATAGGTGTCTTGGGCTTACATTGTCATTAGAGATATTTTGTGATCACACATACTTCACAGTGAGTTGTGAGAAACGTTTGTATTAGAGAAATTCTCCCTCCATTGTATTGTAAAGAATATGAATAGAAATCATTCAACAAATTGTTCTTCTTGCCTATTTTCTATTCTACATTTATGGAGTTTCTTGATTGTTGCTTCAACTATGGGACTTACAATTGGTATCAGAGCCAATCAACAAACAAATTCGTCCAACAGTGTGTTTGATCGCGTTCTTGAAGTTTCTTGATCAATTCGACAATTGATTCCGCTGCTGCTAACAATTCTTGAATTCCTAACAATTCTTGAATTCGTTTCTATCATTGATTCAAGAAATTTGAATTTGTCTTTCTGTTGAATCGATATCTTACAATCAAGTCATCCAAAGATTTTCTCTCTATGCTGTTTAATTCTCGAAATTAAACAGAGATCACAGGTATGTTTTCGAAATTCTTGATTGGTTTCTTGATCAAAGTGATTATATCTGTTGCATGTTGATTAGTATTCAAATTTTTTGTTGAAAAGAAGATTTCATTAATTCATGTGCTCTAACTGTTTGATGAAATGCATGTGACAGATTTGATTAATTCTTGCATATTCTAGATTTGTGTTGATTCTCATTTTTGATCATAATTCATAGTTGATATTTGAATTTGTCATTTCATCATGCCTGAGATTGTTGAAGTTTTTGTGAGACCTGCAAGTTCTATAACCAGTTCAGACAATTTACAAAAATTAAGTCCTGTAAAAACAAAAGAAACAATTTCTAAACCAAACACTGAGATTGTACATTTTGAAAGAAAGATTGCTAATCTTCAAGAAAAACAAGATGAAAATGCAAAAGTTATAAAGATTTTGCAAAAAGAGAAATTTGATTTTCTAAAGGATTTTGAAAAGGCTCAAGAGGACATAAAGTTGTTAGAAAAAGAGAACGTTGATTTGAAAGAGAAAATCAATTTTGAAAGAAAGATGTTGACAGATTCTGAAAATAGAATCAAATCATGTGAAATGAAAAATTGTCAACTCTTGAAACAGATCTATGATTTTGAACAAGTTCTTATACTTGAAAGAGAGAAATTTGAGAAAGAGAGAAGAGACTTTCAAACTGAGAGGAAAGGTTTTGAAACAAAGTCTGTTGAATTATCTCTAAAAAATTCTGATTTGGCGAAAATTCTTGCAAAAGAAAGAAAAGAGTTTGAATGCAAGAAAAATGTTTTTCAAAAAGAAAAGAATGGTTTTGAGAAAAAGAAAACAAGAATGTTAAATGAGTTTTCTGTAAAAATCAATGAGTTGGAGAAAGAGTTAGAAGATGGAAGGAAAGAGACTGAAAAGAAGAAGGTAAATGGCTTTAAAGAAAAATGCTTAAAAGATGAGTTTGAGAAGGAAAAGAAAGTTTTTCATTTGGAGATAAGGAGACTTATTAAGAAATTATCTGAATTATCAACTAAAATCATGATAGAGAGGAAGTCCAAATCTGATTTGCAGTCAAGGTTTGATTTTATGTTAAAAAGTTTAAAGAATTTGAAACGAAAGTTGTTGACAAATCAAATCATAGTTCAAAAGATCAGATTCGTTCTTCTAATCTGTTTTATGATTCTCCTATTGATAAATCTTATAATTGTTCTTTTAAAAAGATAAAAATGGAATGGAGAGTTAAAGGAACTACTTCCAAGAAAGAAGTGCGAAAATCAAAGGTTCCTAATTCAAATGTCAAGAAGAACAATACATTTCAAATAAAATCTTTTGTTAAACCTGATGTGATTTATTCTGTAAATCAATTACTCAGAATTGCACAAAAGAAACTTTGTTGTTCATATTGTGGGACTGATGACTTTGTAAACAAAAGGTACATTCAACACTGGTTTGGTTCTTATAGAATATCTGCATATGCTACTGCACCTAACAAACCTGGACCCAAGTTCATATGGGTACCAAAGTCAACTTAATCTGTTTTGCAGGTTATTCATGTGTAGAGCTGAATGAATGATCCATACCGACACATGACTGTAAACAGATGTTGTGCTTAATTGAGAATTTTGACTTTTGGATACTTCAGTCCAAAACTCGGTATGAATGTGATTATGGATTTCTGATTCATACAGATCAATTTGTTGATTTTGAAGCATTTTTTTTAAAAAAAATTCAGTTTACTGTGGTGTAATCGAACTCATAGTTGCAGGTTAAGAAGGGTATCTGGTATCTCGATAGCGGATGCTCTACACACATGACTGGAAAGAAAAGTCTGCTCGCTGAATACAAGGTAGATAAGGGTCCCTCTGTAACTTTCGGTGGAAATGGAAAAGGACATACCCGAGGGTTTGGTGTACTATCTAATGGTACAACAACCTTCAGAAGAGTCGCATATGTTGAAGGGCTAAAGCATAATCTTCTAAGCATCAGTCAGCTTTGCGACAAGGATAACAAAGTAATCTTTACTAAGGAATCCTGCTTTGTCGCTGACAAAAAGGAGAAGATAGCTCTCAGCAGTTTTCGTTTGGAAAATGTTTATGTAATAAACATGGACTCAACAACCACTGAGAACTCCTGTTTCTTCTCAAAAGCCTCATCTGTTGTCAACTGGCTATGGCATAAGAGGCTCTCTCATCTAAACTTCAAGAAACTGAACACTCTTTCTTCAAAAGAGTTAGTCACTGGTCTACCTCAGCACTCATACGCCAAAGAGTCCTTACGTTCAGCGTGTGAGAAAGGCAAGCAGACCAAAGCAAGCTTTAAGTCAAAGCAAGTTTCCTAAGTGTCATCTCCTCTACAACTTCTCCATATGGATTTGTTTGGCCCTGTTAACAAACAATCCATCGTTGGAAAGAAATATACGCCGGTCATAGTTGATGAATTCTCTCGCTATACATGGGTTATGTTTCTCCGTTCTAAGAGTGACACCCCTGAAGAACTCATCACCTTTGTTCGGAAGATGGAAACCCTAAATAACTTGACCGTTCGCTTAATAAGGAGTGATCATGGGACTGAATTCAAAAACAGTTCTCTTGATTCCTTCTTTGAGAGTAAGGGTATTTCTCACAACTTTTCTTCGGTGAGAACACCGCAACAAAACGGAGTCGCTGAAAGAAGAAATAGAACAATTATTGAAGCTACACGTTCAATGCTCAGCGATTCTCACCTGCCTACTCGGTTTTGGGCAGAAGCTGTCAACACTGCTTGTTTTATGCAAAACAGGTCGCTGATAGTCAAAAGATTCAATAAGACAGCCTATGAACTTTTTCATGGGAGAAAGCCTTCAATTAGCTTTCTTCACATCTTTGGATGTCAGTGTTTTATACTGAACAACAGAGATGCCCTTGGAAAGTTTGATCCTAAGGCTGATGATGGAATCTTTCTTGGATATTCTTCAATCTCCAAAGCCTTCAGAGTCTTCAATCGAAGAAGACAAACTGTTGAAGAAATATTCACGTCAGTTTTGACGAATCCCGTTCAGCAAACTCTAAACCGTTTGCTGATACTAAAGAACTGAATCAATGGATGTTTTCTCATCTTGGTGATTCAGAAGACATTCCCACTCCTCATACTCATACAGTTGAAGATGATAGTCCTACAATCATCCCAAACTTGCAGAATAGTGAAGCTGAAACATCATGGGTCTCAGCAGTTCCTTTAAACACTATACCTGCTTCTGAACCAAATGTCTCAGACATTCCATCTACTTCTCAGCAATCAGTGAATGAAATGACATCTGCACCTACTCCTCTCTTGGCTGATATTCCAGAAGTTGTTGAAGCTTCATCTTTAGCTCCTCCAGTTCAGGTTGAGTCAGCGTCTCACGCTCCGGCTCAGCGATGGACTGTAAATCACCCAATTGATCAAATTCTTGGTGATCCAAACGCTGGTGTTCAGACTCGACGAAGTGCAGGTAATATTTGTTTATTTGTTAACTTTATTTCTCTGACTGAACCAAAGAAAGTAGATGATGCCCTCAAAGTTCCAAACTGGGTCAGCGCCATGCAAGAAGAGCTGACTGGATTTGAAAGAAACAAAGTTTGGAAAGTTGTTCGAAGACCAACTGACAAGACAGTGATAGGCACTAAATGGATCTATCAAAAAAAGTTGGACGAACATGGAACTGTAACCCACAACAAGGCTCGACTTGTTGCTCAGGGATACAGACAAGAGGAAGGCATAGATTACGACGAAACATTTGCTCCAGTAGCAAGACTAGAATTTATTCGTCTATTCTTAGCATACGCTGTACACAAAGACTTCAAAGTATATCAGATGGATGTTAAGTCAGCATTTCTAAATGGAAAGCTGAATGAAGAAGTCTATGTGGAACAACCTCCAGGATTCTCAGATCCTAAGCATCCAGGTTATGTTTATAAACTAGATAAGGCACTTTATGGCTTAAAGCAAGCTCCACGTGCATGGTATGACACTCTCTCTACTTATCTCCATATTGAAAAATTTGAGCGTGGTAAAATCGATAAGACTCTATTCTTCAGGAATGTAAAAGGTCATATTATTTGTGTTCAGATATATGTTGATGACATTATATTTGGTTCTACTAACCCTGACCTTTGTACTCGTTTCGCTGATAGAATGAAAGATGAGTATAAAATGAGCATGATGGGTGAGCTAACATATTTCCTTGGTCTTTAGATAAAGAAAAATGAAAAAGGAACTTTCATTAATCAGGGAAAGTATGTTAAAGATATGCTGAAGAAATTCGATTTAACTCAGAGTTCAGCTATGAAAACCCCTATGGCACCACCGCTGACACTAGACAAGGATCCAAATGGAATACCGGTTAATGTCACGATGTACCGTGGGATGATCGGCTCTCTCTTGTATCTTACAGCTAGCCGACCCGGTATTATGTACGCAACCTGTTTGTGTGCATGATATCAAGCTGAACCTAAGGAATCTCATATGAACGCTGTAAAGCGAATTTTTCGATACCTTAAGGGTACTGCAAACCTAGGTCTTTGGTATCCCAAAGACTCAGGGTTTGATCTAATCGCCTATTCAGATAGTCATTTTGCAGGTTGCAAATTGGATAGGAAAAGCACCACAGGAGGCTGTCAGCTCCTGGGTGGAAAGCTGGTGACTTGGACAAGTTAAAAGCAAAACTCAGTGTCCACCTCAACTGCTGAAGCTGAGTATGTAGCCGCTGGAAGCTGTTGTTCTCAGGTCTTGTGGATGAGAAATCAACTACTGGACTATGACCTTCAGCTCTCAAATATTCCAATCTTTTGCGACAGCACAAGTTCCATCGCTATAGCCAACAATCCAGTGCTACACTCAAAGACAAAACACATCGAAATTAGGTATCATTTTATCAGAGATCATGTGATGAATGGTGATATAGAACTTCACTTTATCCCAACTGATTATCAGTTAGCTGATCTGTTCACTAAACCTCTTGATGAGACAAGATTCAACTTTCTCATCAGCGAGCTTGGAATGCTAAACTTTGAAGAGTAAAATCTTCAGCGGTTCACATTTGATCAGCGATAGGATAAAATCAAGTTGTATAACCCATTCTATCATTCTCTCTCTGAACATAATTGATTCGCTGATGTCAAGGTATGTTTTTCTCTCTTACTCGCTGACAATCGCATGTAAATGCAAGATTTCAAGACAAATTGCATCGCTGAATATCTCTTCCTTAATCAGCGATACTTTGAAATTTCTAAAACCAACACTGATATTTTTATTCAGTGCTTCATGTTTTCAAAAGTGTCCCTGAGCTTTCAAAACCTCAGAGACAACCTAAAATATGAAAGGACATCTGTGACGTCATCGCAACGGATAAGCCCTGGCACGTTCTTTTTCTGACACACATTTGCACGTTTCGTTTACCCTCCAATCAAATGCAAACACGTGTCCGTGTCGTGATGAAAAACTTTCACACTCTAGTTTTTCTCTCTCTCTCTAATCTCACTATATAAACACATTTTGGGTTTATATTTTTCCTTTAGGCGAACAACTTCTTCCTCAAGAAAACTACTGTTGCATTTTTGCTCTCAAGTTTTCAAGAACTGTTCATCTTCTTCTTCTTCAACGAACCAGGTTAATATTTCTTTTATTTACCTGTTTCTTAAAACTTGTTAATTATCTTCTCATTGTTTTTACAAGATCAAACAAAAGAACTTTTTCAAAAATGAAATCATTTCTTTCATGGTTTTATGAACACAACCTTTCATGGTTGTTCTTCAAGTTTAATCGCAATTATCTTAAACTTGTTCTTCATACGTTTTTCCAGAATCCTAATCCTCAAAGGAAACTGGAAAACAAGACTTTTTATTGGGTTTGCATTTCTTTTTCAAAACCAAGAAAACCCTAATCTTCATTAAGACATTTTTGTCTGAATGAAATGGACAAAATTCGAACCATCTTATTGGAAAATCTTTCCACATTAAGATTATTCTTATTTGTTATATCTTTGGTTGAACTGATAATACAGCAATGGCATCTACTGATATTCCTACTGCTGAGAACATTGCTGCTGCTGAGGAACTGGAAATCACCAAGGCTCCTCAGGTCATGTTCACACTTGAGGAACTCGATTGGACAAAAACAAACAATCTCTATGCGCTTTTCGAGTTTCCTCCTCGAAAGCAAGTCACACATCTGAATGATGCTGTGAAATTCCTCAAAACATGTTGCCTCTCTACAGCCCTGACCATAACACCCCCTGCTCATCAGCTACTATTATCTCAGTTCTGGTATTCTGCCAGACACACTCAGCTACCATCGACCAAAGACCCCACGAAGAAAATAGATTGCATCCTCTGTGACACTGATTTTGGCACCATAAAAATCACCCCTGCCATTATCCGAAAAGCACTGAGCCTTCTCATCGCCACTAAAGAAAAACCCTTTGTTTCTCTCCCTAACCACAAGAAACATGCTGATAGGGAAGCCATCACTGCATTCTTTGATGCAATGGGTTATGTATGGGAAGCTGGGAGGGACAAGAAGCCTGAGAAGAAGCCGACCCTCATCAAGAAATCCAAAATGCCCAGCGAGATGAACTTCATCTTCGCACATTTGATAAGATGCATGACTGCAAAGACCGGCTCTTCTGATCAAGCCGCTCAACCTCAGCAAGCAATGGGCTATGCATTGCTGAAGGGTCTTCATGTTGACTGGGCCTCGATAATCTACGATGATCTTATACTCAGAGTAGACTCTGCCGCTGACCGACCATCATGGGTTCCATATCCTAGATTCATCAGCGCAGTCTTCCAAACTGGCCTGAAGGACAACTACCCAAAAGTAGGAGACCTGAAACTCTCTCAGGTTGGCCCTAAGGTACTCGACTTCAAGCGAATGGCAAACGAGGTACGTCTCTCTACTCTCCTAACTCTTCTCAATCCTCCTTCTTCTACTTTTGCAGCTCCTTCAGTGGAAAAACCCACCGCTGATACCCCAGCTGCAACCTCCACCCTTTCTAGAAAAAGGAAACACTCATCTACCCAACTTGGTTCCAAAAGGACTAAGAAAACCAAGGAGCAACCCCACCAGCAATCTCATGCTGAAGACTCCTCAGCTCATCTTGAAGAGCTGATGGAAAGTTCAGTGGTACGCTCTGCCACAGCTGAACAAGCCACCCATTCCATCCCAACTTCAGCGTCTCTAAACGCTAAAGTTATAAACTTGGAATCGACCCAACCTCCTTCAGTCTCTCATAGGACTGAAGAAGTGATTCTCAGTGGATCCAACCATGAATCAGCTCCAAAACCAACTTTCTCAACCTTCGCTTCTCTCTCTACTCCATTGGACTCTAATCTAGTTTTCACCACGATCACTGGAGCACCCGTCATTCTTCCAGAAGCTAAAGCTGATAGTTTTCAAGGAATGATGGATGCAGGACCTGCAGGAATGTCCATGCGTACATGCACTCTAGCTGACGACATGGAACTTTTTTCAGGACACAGAAGTTTTGACGACTTCACCAACCCTCCTGAAGGTATACACCAACCCATATACACTGTAACTAAACCCGAAACTTCTGAGCTTTCCTTTGTTCATAAGTACTTATCTGTTACAGGTCCTAATTTGGGAGACATCAACGCCTCTCTGAAGAACCTAGATACAAAGCTGACAGGTCTCACAACTACTCTCTCAGATAACTCTTCAGCTGTAACAAACGCTAGAGAGAATCTCAACAAGCTGACAAAAGTGGTTGAACAGAAAGCCTCTAAAGCTGATTTGGAGAAGGTTGATGGTACTTTTGGTGACTTTGCCAAAGTTCTTGCTGACATCTACACATACTACACCTCTCTCAAAACAACAGGTCAAACCATGTCCAGCGAGGTCATAACGCTGAAGACATCGGTTGGAAATCTTCAGGGAGATATGTCTGCTGTAAAGACTGACGTGAGTTCAGTAAAGACTGACGTAAGTTCAGTGAAGACGATGGTACAACAAATCCTCGAACGCATGAACGCCCCTGCCCCTGCACCTTCACATTTTACTCCAGTGGATCATGCTGAACTTTTCAAGATCACTCCTGCTATTACTGGCCTAGAAGACAGAGTAGCAGCGATTGAAAATTATATCGGTATCCCTGGCCAAGAAGACAGGGAACCAACACCATCTGCTGAGTCATCGCATTCCTCTCCCACTCATCACGAGGAAGGGGGGGGGGGGAGAAGAACTCTGAAGACCTTCCCCATGATGAATCTATCGAGGGGGAGAAGACTGAAAACCTTTCACTTACTGAAGAGGGGGAGAAGACAAATGAAGAAACAACTGATGGAATTCAGGGAGATGAAAACCCTGAGGGAACCAAGAAGCTCACCTTTGTATCTGAGGGGGAGCAACTTGAAGAAGCTGCTGAAGAATCTGAATCTGAAGCTGAAGAAGAAGAAGCCGTCGACTTATCTGATGATGAACCATCATCCAGTGATAAGGGTGATGATGACGATGATGATGATGATGACTACTTTATCGTCAAGCCTGCTCAGAGGACTACAGCTCTTAAAGGGATCTTGATAAACGAACCTTCAGGGGAGCGGACCAAGACAAAGCCTTCAGCGTCTGAAGCTGACAAGGGCAAAGGAAAAGGTGTCGCTGAAGACGATGAAAATCTGATGATCTTGCTTTAAAAGCCAGTTCGTCAGGTACACTACATCTTACTTCCTTACACTGCATCCCTCCTCTATCTATACACATTATCAGCTCTACTCTCCACAAAAAGCCTATACACTTAAACCCATTTCTTTTCTCTTATTCGTAAGATCGCTGTGTTTCAGCTAGTCCTCTCCCCTGTTTAAGGATATCGCTGAAGTTTTTACAGCTGCGACTTCACCAACAATAATCCCAGCTCCCAACGCTGAAGAAATAATCCCGGTCTTGGATTTGATCTCTGAGACTGATGAACCTGAAGAACAGACGCTCTCTCACAAAAACAGACCTTCCTTGGCTCCTCAAAAGCTGAGTGAAGAGGATCAAGAAAAGAGAGATGCAATGATCAAGAGATTCGATGATCAGTGAATCATCCTGAAGCGTGATCAACTTCCTTCTATTCCTCCAAAGTTCAGACATTCACAAAAGGGATACAAGGATCACCTCAGAGCTGAAAGGTTAATCGCTGAAAGAAGGGAAGCTGAAGAAAAAGACAGAGAACTCGCCATCCAGCTTACTCAACAATCAGTGAAAGACCCCTCGCTGAAAAGAACTCCAATCGAAGTTCAACGTCAGCAATGGGAAAACGCCAAGAAGATCGTTGAAGAAAAGAGAACTGTATCTCAATCTACTTTAATCTGGTGCAAAGAAAAGGTACACTTCAGATATCGACCTGCCAGAATTAACAAGGTACATATCACGGGAAAATCAACCCTCAAAGTTTCAATCGTTGAAATCGAGATATTCAGAGAAAACGGACAGTACGAAAAATTCTATGCTGAAGTCATCACGAAGTACGGTCTCTCTGAATGGTTGGAGATCGGATTAGCCATCCAGAAGTCTCAATCTAAGTACAAGGATCATTTCGAAAAGCTGATAAATCAACAGATCGACTTAGTATCTTCTTGTGTGGATATTCCTCCTCCCCCTCCTCTCGCAAATCAGAAAAGAAGGGCCTCTGCAAAGAAAAAGTCTAAACCTTCAGACTCAGGTCCTCTTATATGTAACGAACCAGGTATTGGTTTTTCTCGTGCTGAAGTTCTTGGTCCAGAACCTGACCTTTCCGCACTTGACACATCTCTTCCTCCTAGTGAGACTTTCATCCCTGGGAAAGTCATAAGCAAACCCTATGGGATATTCTTTATTGACTATGGTGGACGACAACGTTTTCAACGTATCTCTGAGCTTCCCATCACTCACATCGAACAGCTGAAATATCTCATCTACTGGTGTGAATTCAAACGCGACATTCAGGCACGGCATCTTAAACCCTTGATTTTTGAAGAAGCTCTGAACAAAAGAATTCAAGGAGTAAATGTCCCTGACTGGATGAATCCCACATCAAAGACCCTTGATGAACTTCTCATTACGGAAGAACCTCTATAAACTGATAGGATCGCCTTATTCTTGTAATTTATTTCTCTTGTACTTGTAATCTTATCACTTCCCTTCGTAATCTGATACGAAGTTTAAAGAAAGATTTCAGCGAAAGTACTTTACTCCATCAGTACAGAAAAGATCCCAGAAAACAGTAAAAGGGACAAATATTTTATGAGTTCTTTTTATCCTTGTGTTTTCATTAAATAACAATTTTCTCTATTGCTATGTCATAATCAAATAGGGGGAGATTGTTGATCCAAACCCTCAGTGATTTGATAATGACCCTCTCTTAAATACTTAGTAAAAATTATAAGTAAACAATATGTATCAGAGTTTCACTATCGCTGATAAATACTAAGACCTTACAGTACCGCTGATAGGAACTCTCGCTCTTTAGATTAAACATTCAGCGAAGACCGTTCACCATAATGCTCTGAGCATGTTCAGTCCTTATGGTGATCGCTGATAAGTTAGTTGTTTACTTATGATCCCTGAAGACAAATTTCACGTCAACATAGGTTCTACGCTGAAGTCGAAGATCAAGCTCAAGAACCAGCGACAAGTCTCCTAATGAACTGATGCGGATCAGCGAAGACTCAGATTTGTCCACTCAACGTGAAGTATCAAGTACAAGACTTCAGCTATCGCTGAACTTTTTCATTCACTGATATAGAATGATAAAGCGCTTAATCAACGTAAGCTGATCATGAAGTCCTCCATACAAAGTACTTTTGTCTTAAACACCCTTGCACGACTCCGTACGAAATGTCAGAAAATAACCTCCTTATTGTCTGAAATCGTACAACCACTCTGATACTACACTGTTCAAACATGCGGCTACTAAGGTTATTTGCAAAGGTCAATGACATACAACCAATGAGCTGCTGCCACGTGTAAAGTATAAACAGCCATGCATTAAATGCATGCAGTATATAAGAAGGACTCCAGCTTCATTTTTTAAGCACTCGAAAACTCTGGACGAGTCACTTGCTAACTCTGGTCAAGTCATCCTTCTTATCTTGAGATAGGTTATTATTAGTAATTTCCTTCTCTTTCTTAGTGCAAGAAACTTAGTGTTCCAACTTGTTTAGATTTAGGTTTATCCTTAATCTTGTTCCGCAACAAGCTGTAAATTGTTAATGATTTATCAATAAACAATTTAGAAAAGTAAAATCTGTGTGTTTGTATTCAACCCCCCTTCTACAAACTTATATAGCCCTTCGGGACCAACAATTGTACACACGACACTTGTTACCAAAGGATATCACCCCTGTTTGGCGACCATAGTACACTGTCGACTTCCCTAAGTCGGCTACGGTTTTTTCCCTCGTTTGGATTTTCCGCGTCACCAATTCTCTTGTCTTATTTACCTTTTATCCGCGATTGTGTTTTTTGTTTTGAGATCCTTTTCTATAGTTGTTAAAAGTTCCACATCAACCTCAAGTTATCCTTTGGATGATTTTTGGCATTAACAGGATATACCTTAGCATCTACTCCCATGAGTAATACCAAAAAGGCCCGACACATTGACGACTACCTCTAAGGCATTATCCCGAATGACGAAAATCTAGGTGCATACCTCTACGGTGGTACCCAAAACTATATCCTCCTAGTGCCTACTTCATGGTTCATTTAAATCCAAATATGCCTTAATACAAATTACTCCAAGCAATATGCACACATATCAATATGGGCAACTTGTGGTCTAACCACCACACATGTCATATAGGATTTTCACATAACAAATCCATGACCACAATTTGGTCCAAATGCACATAACTCTTCATAAGGGATTTTCAAGTTATAATGTTACATATAGTATACATAAAAACACAATACTATGAGCCATAGATATATAAATACCAATGTACATCTCATGAAACCAAATTCCCAAGTTAGGTCAAAACCTTAAGATATGGGTATTTTCATAAAGAGACCCAGAATACCAACATTATTTATAAATCATGAAATCAAGCCTATCATGGTACCAAACATAATATTTAATACCAAAACTCCACATTTTTCCAAAATGGTGAAACATCACCACTTTGTTACATATAATAGATTAGTATACAATAAAGCATGAAAGATGATAAAACACACAAATAGATATGTATCTAGTTTGCCAAGGTTTAGAAACTCACAATCTAGGTTTTTGGTAGAAAACCCAGAAACATTGAAAACCCTTAAAATGTGGTAATGAGAAAGCTTGAGGCTTGACTTTTATTTGAATCCTTGCACTTAATGCTATCTAAGAAGTATTTAATGCTAAAAAAACCCTCACCAAACCCTAGATGGGAGTTTAATGAGGTAGTGAAAATCGCCTATCAAGCTCAAAAATCGCGACCTAGAATTGGGTTGTGTGAAAAGTGCCAAGAAAATTGGCTGAAACATGCTTTTATACCAACAGAGAGTCACAGGCGACCTTGCTCGACGATTGTGCCCAAATGACACTATCACTGGCATACGCGCCTTGGACTCACCCCTCTTGGTACCGACCCGGCGATAGTGGCAGGCGATAGTGCTCGTGTCACAATCGTGGGTCACTATCGCTGAGACGTATCGTGGGTCTTTCCAGACCTACGACATTCACATGCGACTATGACATGTGTGATAGTCGTTGGCACTCTCGCCCAGAAGTGCCAAGGCTTGATTTTTGTCCGATTTTTCGTCATTCCAATTGTCCAATTTAGTCGATTAGGATTCTTAAGTAAATTACAAATGAGCCTTAAACTTACATATGAAGAAGTCTACGAGAAGGAAGGAATGGTTCTTAAATATTATTTACTTTAATTTTCTAGGTGTTATAGTATTGGGCTCTATAAGATCACTAAGGCCCATTATATCCTATTAAGAACCACTATAGCGTATTAAAAATCATTATAGCCCAACTAGACCTTTTATCACTTATTACATGTTTGTTTGAATGTATGTAATGCATGTGGTGTGTATTGGGCTCTATAAGACTATTAAGAACCAATATAGACTATGTAAGTGAATTCCAATAAAACATATATTTGACTTTGTATTCCTTGGATAATTTAAGAAGTCCTTGCATGATTCTACTTTTTCTTTCAAACAAAAAGAAGACATATTTTCCATGTTGAAAGTCATGAAAATTTTGATGTCAGCAAAAAAAATACAAGACATAATTATCTGTTAAAAAGGTGGGTGGGAAGAATTTCGGATTTGGTGGAAATGTTGAATTTTGTAAATTGATCTTCATCTTTCAAAATCCGATTGAAAAATATAGAGGTTTTATATTAGTCTCAGATCCGTGCAACGAACAGTGAAATCAATATATGTAAAACAATAGAGTTTGTGATTTCAACTGGTCATCCCTATTAGCTTTCAATCAGAGAGAATTACAGTACGAAGTAGGAAAGCAAAATAGACAACTAGCCTAATTTTCAAAGGCTAGATTGCTTTATATATGGTGGGCCCGTGGTTAACAAGCCCACGGCTCGTTCACTAATAAGCTCAAATAAAACAAATACTAATCAACCCTTGAACTTTAAATCAACACAAACTGCCCCTGACAATCTCCCCCTTTGATTTGAAGTTCAATTTGGCGCCAGTTCTCGACATATCTTTTTCGAAGCGCGAAGTGAATCTCGAACCATCTGATAGCACGACGATAATCGATGCGTTCTTCAACCATCTCCAAGGCATTTCGAGCATTTGTTTCATTCGGATTGGGAAGATACGAAAGCCTTTAATTTTTAGACTCATGCTGAATGATCTTTCAAAGAGCATCTCGAACTTTGTAGAGCGTGTCGTCGCAGAATCTTTCTACCTGACTGAACCGCAGAAATCTTTTCTCTTTCTGTTCATTGATGAAGACGATCCCAAATTCTGGTTCTAGAAGCATAGCGTTCTCGGGATACATATTCAACTCAGGAGCTTGCAGATTCGGCTTTATCAGATTTACCTTCTTCGCCCTGTTCTGGACAGCCATTTGGAAGTCCGTTAGATAAGACATAATAATTGTGCGGACCAGGAATCGACGAACAGCTTCGAGCGCCTTTGTAACGGGAAGCGGTCGGATAGTTCTTGAACGTAGGTCTTTCAGAATCGCCAGGAATTCAAACGGTCAGAGGTTCTGGAAGTCGGCTTCAGAAAATTTCCATTCTTTCCCATCCTCACGTCGGGCAGTGAATACAGGATAGACAATTTTCATCATACGGCTTGACTGGATATTGATTACCTCTGAGATCTGACGCTTGGTTCTGACTTGGCTGACTAGAAGACACCGCTTCATTGCACAAATGTATCGGCGTTGGTATTCGGGGCTGTAGTTGTAAATACCAAGGCAAAAGGTCGGCTCGATCGTACGTAGCTTGTGAACAAATAACTTCTTCAGGGTTTCTTCCAGATGAGGGATAAGTACGGTGATCTTCTCCCAACGGATTTATTGCAGAGGTAGAGGAGGAAGATCAGTAGATGTCTGTTGTTGAAGAAAGGATGTCGGAATGTCAGCAGTAGTAGTTTCAGGTCTTGTTGAAGTTCCGGTGGGTTGAGCATAGTGAACGGGAGAAGTACCATAAAATTCTGAAGCAGGAACTGATCATAATCAATTTTGTCATCGGCATCAGTAGGGAAAACCAAGTTAACCTGGAGATTTGCGGCACTGGCGGCTTTTTCATACCATGCATCTTCGGTCTCCGGGTTGGTTTCGCAGTCTGGATCTATCATATCCAATAACGGTCTGTCTGATGAGTTAAAATCAGTCAATTCCTGTGTTGAACCCTCAGGCTTTTCAACCGTCGGGCCTTCATCATCTGAAATTTCCATGTCGATTACCATCTCGGCTAATGGCAACTCGATTTCAGGTTCGGCGTCGGTTGTTGTTGCCGTAGTTGCTGGTTCCAGATTAACCACAGTTGTCGTTTCGGCGAGGATAGGGGCGGTCTCGGTAGGTCGTAGTCTTTTCTCCCCCTCACGGTGATCAGGATCATCCTGGTCATCGTGCTTGCGCTTCAGACCGCCTGCTTGACTCTTACAGGTATCTTCGAGGGAACAGACTCTCTCGGACAGCGTTGTGAGCGCTTGGTTGTAGTCCTTGAGAGTCGAGTCAATTGCATCTAGGCGAGTGGTAATAGATGATGAAGGAGCAGTGACCTGAGTTTTCAGAACGGAGATCAGGTCTGCTTCAGTTGAGGCGTCGGATTCAGATTGCTGGAGTAGCTGAGCCAAAAGCATCGTCTTTAGTGTATCCACCGAATAGATAGGCTGAACGAATGTCGGTGGAGATGTAGGTGCGGTTTCAGGTTCGACGATCTTTGCTTTGCCTTTGATTATTTTGGCGAGCTCGACGGCGACATGCTGCTCCATTGCCTCTTGGACAGCCTTGAGGATGCTGTCCAGGGACCTTGGCGACACAAAGTATGGGTGAGTAACTCCGGGACCACTTAGGTTACCCGTTGAGGCATCTACCTGAGAGGCAGAGCCACCTACGTTCACAGTTGGCAAGATGGTAGCTGTAGTAGGATTTCCCTCCGATCCTCGTGTTCCACCTAAAGGTGGAGACACTACGGTGGTTCCGGTCGAGTCACGAAGAGTCTCGACTTGGTGTTTCTCCGTTTGTGTCCTAGCCGAAGAATTTTCAATGTCAAAATGGTCTATACTCGATTGTGCACGAAATGAAGTCGCGACCGGGGGCTGTTGGTCGCTTATTTCAACACCCGCACTCTCCGAGTGAGAGGCCGGTGGAAGTTGTGCTATTTCCCCGTGTGAAATTGAAACATCCGTCTTTTGAGAGACGGATGAGTGGATAAGGGGGTCGTGCAATTGCTCTGCTGGGTCCACGGAGGCTTCTTCAATACCCCGTCCCAACAAATGAGACGGGATAGTAGATGTGGCTACCCAGATTACACTCGGTTCGGGTCGCTCAAGAGCCTCGTTATCTTTACGGCCCAATCTTTCCTGGTTCGCTTTCGAACGCAGTTCTCTCCGACTCGCAGTCTCTAACTCGACTCCTTCTACTCCCTCAATCCTAGGTGAAGCATGGGTAGGTGAGTCAAGTGTGATGCCTTCGGTGAAGTTGGGATTCGGTCCGATACGGGGAGGTATTTTTGAGAGCCGAATGGCACGGGTCGTGTCAGATGCCGTATCGGAGTCAGATTCTACGTTATGAACCTGGAAGGTAGGTGAAGGCAGGTTGGAAAGATATGGTGTGGAGTCATGGTGAAGCATCGGTCATGAGGACGATGCTCCGGCTTCGCCTGTTGGACAGGGTTGGCTAGAACTGGGTTGTGATACCACTGCACCACTCACACTAATTCCCCTTTCCCTAACGATCAACACACCCCGCCCGGCAGCACCTGCTTGCCGGGCCCTACCACCTCTCATTATCGGACCCTCACGTCTGTCGGGTCTAGGTCCCTGGGCAGGTCCCTCCGGTTCTGGATGGATCACGGGATTCCCTAACTCTTCTCTATAAGCTAACACTCCTGGTGCAGTGGGATCGGCGATTGCCAGAAGGGCGTCAGGGATGGGCATGGCCACGGCGTTGGATGGGTTATGGATGACCATGTATTGTAAGTGACGAATGCGACATACCGGGTGGGTAGGACGTCGAGGTATCGCCGGATTAGCGTCCATGTGTTGACGAACTGCAAGTGAGAGGAAACGCGGGTATGGGAGGAACTTCTTTTGCTTGGTACCTCCGATGTGTCGAATAGTTTGCACGAGTTCACGCCAGATGATCCTGGCGACGTCTACGTGACGATTGTAGCAGACGGCATGGAATATGCGTAGAAAATCGCCGGTGCATTGGTCAATACCTTTCCATCTGGACGATAGACACCTGTTCAGAATTGTGAACAGAGTGTACCAGATGGGGGCCAGGTACTTACGATTGAATGCTGAGGGCCTGGGAAGATCGTGGGGTTACCCGAGTGCGCGGACTTGAGCGCATAGAGTTTCATCATTGACGGCAGGATCGTACCGTGCATGTCCGGCGGCGTCGGCAGCTGGAAGTGAAAGCAGGCGGCGAAGAGAATCAGGCGTCAGTGTGAATGGTTGGTTGTCTATCTGCGCCGTTATGGTCTGTGAGTTGCCGACAGTGCGAACTTGGGCTGTAAACCAGACTTGTAATACATAAATCAATGGTACGTCGGTAGTGGTGGTGAGGGCCTCACGGAGAGGGTGACGCATGACAATATCGACGATTACCCGATGTTGTGCTTGTGGACGAAATTGTGCCGGATCAAGATAATGGTTGTTCGGCTCTAACTCTGTTTCATGGTCGGGTGCGACCAAGGCATTATCAGCTGCCTCATCGATGAGTTCCTCTGTGGAGGAACGTGTTTCTCTTCTGGGTTCTGTGGAGGATTTTGTTGTTGATCCGCCATTGAATATCTGCAAACAGATGCACAGTTAGTATTTGAGACGGATGAACGAGTATCGGCGCGTACCTTTGCAAGAGGTGGCTCAATCTGAGATAGATTGAGGACTGGTAGTGTGAAAATAGGTACTGAACATGGGTGTCCGGACAAGGTGAGGGAAAACCAAAACTATCCGGACAACCACTAGTGTCCGGACAAAACATGATATAGCAATACTTTCCGGACAAACCAAGATGCCGGACAACACAAGGTTTCCGGATGGAAAGAACAACCCGGACAAAACATGGTTTCCGGTGAGTAGGGAATCCAGATATACCAACATCCCGGTAGTTGAACTTACCGGATACCCGAAGGTTTCCGGACAACTAGGGTTTTCGGGTGTGGGTTGTGTCCGAACAAAGATATAAGTCGTATGAAGCTTTTCGGATAAATTAGCATAAACATGAACAATGCCGGACACTATGAATATGTCCGGGCGATTCTTAAACCCAGTAAGCGACTAAGATAAACAACCCAAACAAGTGTTAAAGCAGTTATTCAGTGTTGATATTGATGGAGAAGGATACTCAGGCCCGTAAAACGACCTACATACAACAAAATCGACCCGAGTTTGATGGAACTCACGGGTGAGTTTCGGACTCATTCAATCGACTTAATCGACGGTCGTTTTGTGCGAGATAGGCTACCAGATAGACGTAATCGTATTCGATAGAATAAATCGATGAGCATACCTGATTGTGGATGATAACACGAGTGAGAATCGCGAGTAGAGAGTAAGACCGAGCAAGAGAGAAGCGAGAAAGAGGTTTAGGGTTTATGTCTGCGTTTTCCGGATAAGGAAATGAAGAGCAAACCCGGAAGTTTATATACGAGGCCAAGAAATCCGAGTAGATTATCCGGGTTCCTATCCAATCCGGATAGGATCGGGTCCGGAAACCCATCCGGAAAGATGAGGTTTCCGGACATCTATCCGGATACTTGGGATTTTCCAAAGAGAATTGTCCTGTTTTCAAGTATTTTGCAAGAATTTGAACTGAAGTAGGACTTTCTCTTGCTCCCCCTCTAACCTAGCATGGGGAATACCTTGCTCCCCCTCGGACAGTGCAGAACTGTGCAATGAGGATCCCAACACACACAAAAAACTTGTGGACATTTAAGAAAAAATGGTGTCGCTCCCCCTCAAATGATGAACTTAAGTTGAGAACCACATGGGAGTGCCCACACACAAAAAAAAATGTTAATCTATTTAAAAAAAACTGTGTGACGCTCCCCTCAATAGATGAGTAACCTTACCTGATACTCATTTGTGCTCCCCCTAAACACATGAACACACCGTGAAAGCACAGATAGTGACATTTAAAAGAAGACAACAGTATGAAAGAAAAGAAACACACGAAGAAAGAAAGAACACAAACGAAATCTACGAAATAAATACAGAGACTGAATCTAACTATGTAACTGAGACAAGTAGAATACAAGTGCGAGGAAGTGTATGCGCAATCATCAGGAGTGTAAACACCGGATGACGAGTAGACAGTCACTCGTAGATATATGGAACTTATAACGGGCACACAATCGGATTAAGTTGTCAGTTTTAGCATACCTAACTTGGACACAAGAGTGTTAAAACGTTTTTCGTCCAAGGCTTTTGTAAACAGGTCTGCTAACTGATGTTCAATATTTACGAAGTAGAGTTCGACTGTACATCTTTCGACGTGATCCTTAATGAAGTGATACCGAACGTCGATGTGCTTCGTCTTGGTGTGTTGGACCGGGTTGCTTGATATGGCAATGGCGCTCTTCGAGTCGCAGTAAATTGGGACTTTGACGTACGTGAAGCCGTAGTCCTTGAGTTGCGTCCGCATCCAGATGACTTGTGAACAGCAGCTCGCGGCGGCCACGTACTCCGCCTCGGCAGTTGATTTGGAAACACATTGCTGCTTCTTTGACGCCCAACTCACCAAACTATCTCCCAAAAATTGGATGTGACCCGAGGTGCTCTTTCGGTCCAACATGCAGCCCGCGTGATCCGCATCGGAATAAGCAGATAGTGCAAAACCTGTCTCTCTCGGGTACCACAAGCCAAGATCAGCAGTACCACGTAAATAACGAAAAATTCGTTTGACAGCAGTTAAATGAGACTCTTTAGGTTTTGATTGATACCGGGCACACAAAAATATGGAGAAACATGATATCCGGTCTACTTGCGGTTAAGTACATTAAAGAACCTATCATCCCGCGATACAATTTAGGGTTCACATCCGTTCCGTTAGGATCGGCGTGAAGCTTTGTATTGGGCGCCATGGGAGTTTTCATTGGCGAGGACTGGTCCAACTGGAATTTCCGAAGAATATCGTGGATGTACTTAGCCTGGTTTATAAATATCCCGGTCGATAGTTGTTTAACTTGAAGACCAAGGAAGAAATTCATCTCGCAAAGCATACTCATTTTGAAAAATTATCCCATTAGATTGGCAAAGTTCTTAGCATATGTGGGATTAGTAGAGCCGAATATTATGTCATCTACGTACATTTGAACAAGAACTATGTGACCCTTTTCGTGTTTGATAAATAAAGTCGAATCGATTTTACCTCATGTGAATTTGGACTTTATCAAAAACTCAGTCAGTGTTTTGTACCATGGTCGCGGAGCCTGCTGTAGACCGTAAAGCGCCTTGTCTAGAATGTAGACGTGATCAGGCTTCGAATCATCCACGAACCCATCTGGTTGCGACACATATACTTCTTCCTCGATATTACCGTAGAGAAAGGCGGTCTTCACATCCATTTGGAAGACCGTGAAGTTCTTGTGCGCGGCGTATGCAAGGAACATACGTATGGATTCGATTCTTAACACCGGAGCATAGGTCTCATCATAATCGATCCCTTCTTGTTGTTGGTATCCCTTTGCCACGAGACGCGCTCTGTTGCATACAACAATGCCATCTTCGTCCTTCTTATTCTTGAAAATCCACTTGGTGCCGATCACTGTTAATGCCAAAAATCGCACCAAAGGGACAACTTAAGGTCGATGTGGACTTAAACAACTAAAGAAAGAATCTTTCGACGAGACGTGCGACGATAAATAATATAAAGAAACAAGGGGTTTGATGACGCAGGAAAAACCTCAATCGAGGAAAAAACCTGCGGACGACAGGGGGTGTCGTCGCTGCACTATGGTCGCCAATCAGGGGCGATGTCCTTGGATACTGGTGTCGATCGTACAGAGATTACAATACAAATGAAGGAAATGCTTCGAAATGTAAAGTACAAGTGTTTGAATGTAAAAATAGGTGTTTGTCGTGCACGAAACAAAGTGTGAACTGCTGGTCGAGGGTTGTTGTCGTGCGTCGAGAGCGATACTTAGAATAATGGTTCTTCACTTCAGGTGTTCTTGGATATTGCTTCGGTTGTTACTCGCCGGATATTCGATGTGTTGAAATGTTGATTTAGCTTGATATTTATAGTCTTCGCGTCCTTAGCTTCATCCATGAATGCTCCTTTAATGGCCTTAACGGTCGCCGGAGTAATGATCTCCGTCCGTTACGATCGCCGGCTGTTTAATGATTGCGTCGGTTATAGTCGTTGCTCCTTAATGACTTTTACTCCTGCATTAAACACTTAATAAACGGTCATGGTTAACGTTAGCTTTGGTCGAAGCCACACGTCCTTATATAATAGTCGTGCGGATCGGGCGACGCTATGGTCGAGCGTCGTAAGGAACTCTCGACTTATCTTTTATGAGGGACGACGATGGTGTTCTAGGTCTTTGTCGAGACCTTATCTTAATACAAGATATAGTCCCTAGTCATACGTCTTACGTCTTACCTGTTCTGGTCGTGGTCGAGCAACGTGATTTTTTACCCAAACAGTTTGCCCCCAAATTTTGAAAATTGAATGACAAATTTAATTTTTAAATTTTGCTTGTCGAACGCTTAGACTTGTGACCTGGGTTGAGGGACTTACCTGGTTGTCGTGGAACTAGACCGGTTCGCCTTTAAATGAACGAGAAGTTGAAAAGTTGTGACGTCATACTAACGCGCGATGATGCTTACCAGCTGTCGAGGACAGGTGTCGAAGATCCGGGCGGATATACGAAAAGACATGGACGCGTGTTGATTTACCGAAGGACTCGATCTGACATATCCATCCGCATAAATAGAGATTGCGATTGGTTTTCTTCTGTTTACGATTCAGGACAGTGTTGAGCAGAGCTTTCTCTTAGGGTTTCTTTGTCGCTTTTCGTTCGATTACCCTGTTCGGAATTATCAATTTCCGGGATCATATAAGATACCAATTCTTTAGTCGTCGTATGCGCCGCAAGTCCATTGCCAGGAAACCTAAGAAGAACTGGATATCTGGGGTTTTTCGGACTTGCTTATTAATTTGACAGGTTTAGAGATGTCGACGGAGCCTAAGAGTATTATAGAAACCGAGGATGATCTAGACGACTTCAGAAGCCTGGCTAGGATTCCCATGGGGATCATTATAAACAGGGATGGTGGCGTTCGTCCTGAAATGTGTGCTAAAGGGTATGCTGTTATATATGAGTATTCGTTTACGATAGGTTTCCGCTGGCCATATTCGCCTCTAGCCAAGGAGTTTATGTGCGAATTTGACCTCTTTCCAGGACAACTGATGCCCCAGTTTTGGCGAGTCATTTTGGTCATTGAACGACTTACTTCCGGTTGGGATTCACCGATGGGTGTGGGGGGCCTTCTGACGGTGTACAAAGTCACGAAGGATCAATATTGGCGTTATAGCTTGTTTTCGAGACATAAAGGCGGTCGTACTTTGGTTTTAAATACATCAATTAATGATCGTGGGTGGAAGAAGAAATATGTATTCGTACGGTTGGCGACGCTCGACTCTGATAGTGACTGGATCAGAGAGGGCTGGAATATGACGGGTGAGTTGTCGATCTATATTTTTTATTTTTTTTAAACTGGTTCTTATCTGATTCCTCTTTGACTGTTCTTTTCTCTTATGCTCAGATATTAATTTTGACAAAGTAAAACCTGATCAAGAATCCAAGGCTAAGATCAAGAAATTTTTAGAGTTCAGTGGCAGGGATCGGACGTACGTTAATCGTCACCTGGTAGATGAGGATGACGACACTGTTTTCTTGAGTGATAGGATCAGAATGGGTCGAGAGGAAAGGGAGAAAATGATGAGGAAGAAGAGGAGTCCGACGGGACTGAAGGAGATTGATAACGCCACTTTTTGGCGTTATTTTCAGTTCTCAAACAAATCAGATTGGCTTGTATTCAAGTAAAAAGGCGTGTATTTTACGGTTTATCTAGTGATTTATACAGGTTATCTAAAAGGCGGTAATCCTCAAGAAAAGAAGCTAAAAAGAGCCCAAAACGAGTCCAAACGAAGCCTAACGGAAGCGCAAAAGTCAAGCCCAAGACCCGCAACCGAACCAGGACCCGATCCGCGAACCAGAAATCGACCCACGCAGCAAAAAGGATACGCGCGACTTGCCACGCGACTTGCAAGTCGCGTGGTAGGTCACGTAACCCACTGTTTGTCGATTTTAAGCTGTTAATTTTGGGATTTAGGTCATTGATTCGATACGCAACTTTCACACCACGGCCAGAGCAGTTCCAGGGGCGATTTTCAGAGCCGAGTGACACCTTTTGGAGCGACGAGGGAGGATCAATCGAGGACACGTTCACGACGCAAGTAGATTCAATCACGGGAGAAGGGAGTTCATCACTACATCTTTCACATTCACCACGATCACAGTTATTATGTTTACATACGTTTTCGTTTCTCTTTCTCTTGTGTTTGAATCCCCCAACATCATGAACTAATCTTTAGATGTTGGGGGTTGGATTGAATTAGGATTGAACATATAGATGGATGACGAGTGACTTTTATCAGTTTTCCGATTTAATGAATGCATGTGATTTTGCTCTTAATGCTATTGTGAATTTGGCCAATTTACGATTGATTTGTTGTTGTTAAGTAAGTTCGAGAGAGTTAATTATCAAATAGAACTAGAAATCACACGCCTAAGGTAAGAAAGGATAGAGATATACTGAATAAACCATAGTCTCATTATAATCTTGTGCTTAAAGTGTTTTGAACTACATAGGTTGAGATCGAGATATTTAACTTGTGTTGTCAAGATAAAACTCATGGTAGCTTGAGAAAGAACCGTGCTTTACGAATATAACCGTTGTAACTCTAGAGAGAACAATGGTTAGATCAAGATTGGGTATTCATCAACGGAATTAACTGGTATTGGTTTTAAGTCTGATGTTCATATGTGAAAACCTAAGGATTTCCAACCCTCAACTGTTTTCTCTATCTGAATTCCAAAGCTGTTCATTGTCTGTCTTGTGTTTGATTATTTTCTACAGTTAGTAGTCTAATACCAATCTCTCAATTTTCGATAGTTCAGTTAATAGCGATTATAGTAATTGTGATACTTAGTTCCTAGTTCCCCGTGATTCGATACTCGTACTTTCTAAAGTACTATTACTTGACTTCGACCCATACACTTGCGGTTAGAATTAGGTGGGGTGATACCTAGCCTTATCAAGTTTTTGGCGCCGTTGCCGGGGAACTAGTTGCAACTAATAGCACTACCAGCTATAAGCGCTATTAGATTGGACATTTTTTTATTTTCGTTGTTTATTCCATCACTTTCAGTTTCTGGGTCACTAATCTCGCTTACATTCTTTCAGGTACTAATTGGTTTATGCCAAGGACGGCCCGAGGGAAGGAAATCGAACAATTTGATCCGGAGATCGAAAGAACTGCTCGTCGGCTGCATAAGGAAGCTAAAGCTAAAAGAAATCTAAGGTTCGAGATGTACGACGACGAGAGACCTCCTCGAAATGACCCACCACCACCTCCGGAAAGCCCCCCTATGCGGTCGTTTGCCGACCCAAATGTGGCAGCGGCCCGCATAGGCATTCAAGCACCCATGACTGGAGCTAATTATTTCGAGCTTAAACCGAGTACCATCGTGATGGTGCAACAAAACCAGTATGGAGGAACACCGGCGGAACACCCTCATGCACATCTTCGTGCATTCGAGAGGATTTGCAACACTTTTAAGATCAATGGCATGAGCGAGGATGCCATTAGGCTGAGGTTGTTTGGATTCTCCCTCAAAGGCCGAGCCGAAACGTGGACCGAGAGTATTCCACCTGACTCGGTAACCACTTGGGAGCAACTGAAGGCCGCCTTCCTTCAAAAGTTCTTTCCCCCGAGTCGGACCGCCCAACTAATGGCCGAGATCACCCATTTCGCACAATGGGATCAAGAAACGCTATATGAGGCTTGGGAGCGCTACAAGGACATGATCAAGAAGTGTCCTCATCACGGGCTACAAGGCTGGGTCATCATCCAGACCTTCTTTAGTGGCCTTCACTCGCAGTTTAAAAATGACATCACTGCTGCAGCGGGTGGGGTACTAATGGATAAGTCCTATGAAGAAGCGTGCGAACTGATCGAGAATTTGGCAGAGCATAGTTTTTCCACCCCGAGATCAGCCGTGAGACGAGTAGCAAGTGTGCAAGAAAGTAATGAGCTGAATGAACTGAAAGCTCAACTAGCCTTCATCACAAATCATCTGAATAAAGGTAGCCCGGAAGCACCTGAACAAGTCCAATATATGCAAAACCGGAACTATCAACCGAGAAACGATCCTTTCTCAAACACTTATAACGAGGGGTGGAAGAAGCATCCGAACTTGTCGTGGAGTCAACCCGGTCAACAACCAGGTAATCCTTCTAACTCTTTTAATTCTCCTAGTACTAACAATGCCTACCGTCCTCCAGGTTTTAACCAAAGGAACGAGGGACCATCGGTAGAGAAGAAGCCGGGACTCGAAGAGATGATGATGAAGTTTATGACCAAGATGAAAAGCACGGTCGGAGAGTTAGCGAACACGGTCAATACTGTCAAGGCGGCGACCGAGCAAAATACCGCCTCCATCAAGGTCTTAGAGAGGCAAGTGGGGCAGATTTCCGAGGCCCTACAAAACCGACCTCCCGGTACTTTCCCAAGTAAACCCGAAAAGACTAACCGGGAACATTGCAACGCCATTTATCTGAGAAATGGCAAGGAGTTGATTAGAGACCCGGTAAGAGAGTCTTCACCACAGGAAACCGAGGAAGAGTTTGAGATGATAGATATGGATGAGCTAGAGACTAACAAGAAGAACGATGAAGAGGTCGTGGTTGAAGAGAGCAAGAAGCCGAAGGAGAAAGAAGTGACACCACCGGTCAAGCCGGAAATCCCACGAGTGCCTTACCCGAACAGACTCAAAAAGAATAAGGATGATGTTAATTTTTCCAAGTTTATTGATGTGTTTAAAAAGTTAACAATTAACATCCCTTTTGCAGATGTGTTGGCGCAAATGCCCTCTTACATGAAATTCATGAAAGAGATCTTATCCAAAAAGAGGGCGATCGATCACCAGGCCACCGTTGCACTCACTGAAGAGTGCAGCGCGATTTTTCAGAATAAGCTTTCCCCGAAGCTTAAAGATCCAGGGAGTTTCTCTATCCCTATTCAGATTGGGGAGTATAGTTTTAATAAAGTTTTATGTGATTTAGGGGCAAGTATTAATCTGATGCCTCTTTCTGTTTTTAGGAAACTCGGACTGGGTGAAGTGCAGCCAACGTACATGACGCTAAAGCTCGCCGATCGATAAATCAGATACCCGTACGGAGTCGTAGAAGACGTGCTCATCAAGGTCGGTAAATTCTACTTCCCGGTGGACTTTGTAGTGATAGACATAGACGAAGACGAAGAAGTCCCATTGATATTGGGAAGGTCCTTCCTAGCCATGAGTAGAGCCTTGATTGATGTGGAGGAAGGAGAGGTGACCTTTAGAGTCGGTGGAGAGAGGGTGACTTTCAAGATGTTCGAGAAGACGAGAGGTCGGAGTGAAGAGGCATCCGGATCTGGTCTTGGAAGGCCAATTGCGAGAGAATCCGCGAAGAACCGCAAGTGTGGGCGGTTCGAGTCAGCGGATACGGAGCCAAGTTGAAAACCGCACAGTCGTGCCACGACTTTAAATAAGGCGCTGGGTGGGAGGCAACCAACCAAGGTTTGTTTCCTTTTATTATTTTTAGTTTGAGTGTGTTTATATTTCCGAAAAACCAAAAAAAAATCGAAAAATCGAAAAAGTCAAAAATAGCTGGAACAGGGACATACGCGGCTTATGCCGCGGTTTACATACCGCGTGTCAAGTCGCGGGACTCCTCTGACTGTTTGTGAAACAGTGGGTTACGCGGGATGTGGCGCGGCCTGCAAGCCGCGCAGCAAACCGCAGGTGTCCCCTATTCGTTTTTCGTGCAGTTTTTGTTTCCTTTCTTGCTTTGTGTGTTTCATCTTCCTGCTTTTTTCGTCGTGTGTTTTGTGTCTTTTGTTTGTTTTGCAAGCTCTCCCCTCTTTCTCTGGTCGCTCAATCTTTCAAGATCTGCTCTTCCGTCCGGACAAAACAGGTATGTTATAAATCTTTCTGCTAAACAAGTGGTGTACGATGTTCTATTCTATTCTTAGTTACACGAGATGCACCAAACCTAAGTTTCACTTAGGTTTGGGGTGCCTCATCTTTCACATCTACACACTCACATTTGACCCTATGCAAACCTCGGTTTTACCGAGGTTTGGGGTTGGCTTCTATTGGCAAACCTAGGTCACTGCCTAGGTTTGGGGTGCCCATTTTAGAAATTTTGGGTTTTCTTTTGCTTGCTATGTAATTCCTTGCCCGTCCTTTTTATACCTATAATACCTGCACAATGATTCGAGTCGCATCACCTACGACTTTACTTGCACATTGGGGACAATGTGTGGGTAAGGTTTGGGGTTGCCCAATCGGGCCCAAGTTATGCACGTAGATTTCCTGCACTTCTGAGTGTCTAGATCATAATAGCTAAATTTTTTGTTTTGAATGATTGAGACCAACCATTGTGGGAAGAATCTTGTGATAGTGACGTGACCGTTAGGGAAGGACCGGGAAAGGACATGACTAGGGACATTAGTGGAGACCACCCGATAGTGAGTTTTGAACCTAAAAGACGTTTTTCATTTCGAGGGATTCATACACCTAATTCTTATACACTTTTTCGAATTCCTTGTCGTGAATGTAGAATGATCTCGCTACATTATTGCATTGAGTAGCAAAGACGAACCTCGGGATATTGGGTAAGGGTATAGTAGACCATATCATGTGGACCTTAAGATATGATTCCAGGCATTATGTGTTTTGTTTTTAACCATTTTAGCTATCATTCCCTTTCACCCTTTTGTGTGTATCCATAGCCCTTTTGCAGCCAAACACACACCTTATTCGTTTCTAAACCCACCAGTACACCTTTAGCCATAAGCCTTAGCCAACCCTTATCCGAAAGCGCGTAAATCAAAGGCAGTGATGAACTACGAAAGATAGAGCAGAAAAGAATAGAATAGGCCAGTCATGAGAATAAAACGGGTCAATGTAACCCGAGAAATAGAAAAGATAGAAAAGAGGGCCAATGATGCCCCAAACAAATAAAGAGGACCAATGAAGTCCCAACTGAAAAAAAATAAAAATAAAAATAAAAATAAAAAATACAGTTAGTCAGATAGTATTTATAGCAGCTGAATAAGAGAGTCAAAGCGACTCCAATAGTGACAAAGAGGGCCAAATGATAGAGGCTGAAGTAGAGAAGTTCGGAACTGCCAATGATTGACACGCCAAGGATCTTTGAACCATTTTACCCTTCGTTTCTCAGCCATAGCCCTAGCCCCATTACAACCCTTGTAAAGACCTGGATGATCTTTTGGAAGATGTGATTACGGTATACGACCACCCTCATCGATATTCCCTGTCTTGCTACTTGACTCCTTCTGAGATCAAATTTTTGGACAATTGTGCGTCTTTCCTTAGAGTTGTCATGTAATAATTTGAGTATTCTTGTACATAACCTCCTTAAACATGACAACACGAGCGATAACCTAGGTTCGAGTGCAAAGAGAGTATCCCGTGAGGTAGGGTCGAGGCGAAATGTTTTCCCTAGTATGTTTGGACCTAGTCTAACCCGAACGTAATCGGAACAGTCACGAGTTCAACTCCCAATGGAAGGTCATAGATCAAACGAAATAAGAATGAGGCGAGAGTGAGATAGATATTCATGGGTATGGGAAATCACCGATGCACCACTTGGTACCGATTGGGAATTGTGCAGTTATTATTATTATTATTTCACTTATGGGTGCTTTATTTCTATTTTATCGCTAATTTGCTTGGGGACAAGCAACGCTCGGTTTGGGGTTGTTGATAACGCCACTTTTTGGCGTTATATTCAGTTCTCAAACCAATGAGATTGGCTTGTATTCAAGTAAAAAGGCGTGTATTTTACGGTTTATCTAGTGATTTATACAGGTTATCTAAAGGGCGGTAATCCTCAAGAAAAGAAGCTAAAAAGAGCCCAAAACGAGTCCAAACGAAGCCTAACGGAAGCCCAAAAGTCAAGCCCAAGACCCGCAACCGAACCAGGACCCGATCCGCGAACCCGAAATCGACCCACGCAGCAAAAAGGATACGCGCGACTTGCCACGCGACTTGCAAGTCGCGTGGTAGGTCACGTAACCCACTGTTTGTCGATTTTAAGCTGTTAATTTTGGGATTTAGGTCATTGATTCGATACGCAACTTTCACACCACGGTCAGAGCAGTTCCAGGGGCGATTTTCAGAGCCGAGTGACATCTTTTGGAGCGACGAGGGAGGATCAATCGAGGACACGTTCATGACGCAAGTAGATTCAATCACCGGAGAAGGGAGTTCATCACTACATCTTTCACATTCACCACGATCACAGTTATTATGTTTACATACGTTTTCGTTTCTCTTTCTCTTGTGTTTGAATCCCCCAACATCATGAACTAATCTTTAGATGTTGGGGGTTGGATTGAATTAGGATTGAACATATAGATGGATGACGAGTGACTTTTATCAGTTTTCCGATTTAATGAATGCATGTGATTTTGCTCTTAATGCTATTGTGAATTTGGCCAATTTACGATTGATTTGTTGTTGTTAAGTAAGTTCGAGAGAGTTAATTATCAAATAGAACTAGAAATCACACGCCTAAGGTAAGAAAGGATAGAGATATACTGAATAAACCATAGTCTCATTATAATATTGTGCTTAAAGTGTTTTGAACTACATAGGTTGAGATCGAGATATTTAACTTGTGTTGTCAAGATAAAACTCATGGTAGCTTGAGAAAGAACCGTGCTTTACGAATATAACCGTTGTAACTCTAGAGAGAACAATGGTTAGATCAAGATTGGGTATTCATCAACGGAATTAACTGGTATTGGTTTTAAGTCTGATGTTCATATGTGAAAACCTAAGGATTTCCAACCCTCAACTGTTTTCTCTATCTGAATTCCAAAGCTGTTCATTGTCTGTCTTGTGTTTGATTATTTTCTGCAGTTAGTAGTTTAATACCAATCTCTCAATTTTCGATAGTTCAGTTAATAGCGATTATAGTAATTATGATACTTAGTTCCTAGTTCCCCGTGATTCGATACTTGTACTTTCTAAAGTACTATTACTTGACTTCGACCCGTACACTTGAGGTTAGAATTAGGTGGGGTGATACCTAGCCTTATCAGAGATGATCTGGAAGTAGAGATAACCGGTAATTGTTCTTCTCTTCTCTTCTTAACTTAATCTATTTTTATTCTTCGAGTGTCTAATCCTTTGTTTTCGTCCATACAGGGGAATCTCATGCACGAATGTCATCTTCTGTTACTAGGATGATGACTCAGGCTGATCCGACTCGCAAGGCGAGGGATGACAGAAAGAAGGACACTTCGATGACTGGGTCAGGGGTCCTGAAAGAGGTCTCGACATCTGGGTCGGGTCTCTTGAAAAGAAAAGAAGTCCCGACGGCTGGGTCTGACTTCTCGAAGAGGACAAGGATGTCCATTCTGAGGGAACCGTCTCTGAAGACGGGTATCCCACCGAGGGTTGCCTTATCCAGGAAGGCGATGGCGTCGGTTGCGTTTGACACGACCGGTGCAAAATCCGTGGATACTACGCAACCGGCGACGATGTTTCCCGTCGTCCTATCCGGCCCTTCGTCGGCCGACATGGGCAAAGGCGCGCAGAAAGGATCTGTAGGGGAGAAGACGGTCAACTTTACGTTGCCGTCTGATTTTATGGACGACAATGTCTTGGACGAGACGAAGTTGCTTCCCCATTTAGAAAAATATTTGCTCCCATCTTTCAGGGAGCGTTTTGACGGGTTTTCTTTTGAGAAAAAAGAGTTCCATGCAGCTGGACTCGTATTCTTGGTAAGTTTCTCTTTCAAAACTTGTTTTGTCGCAGTCGTTGTTTATTGACGATGTTCGTCTTTATGATTTTGCAGGCACTTCAAGCTTGCTTAGCATTAAAGGCTGAGACGACGAATGTAGGGAGCTTGACGGCTTCTGTTATCAAGGACGAAGAAGCAGCGTTTGCTAAGGAAAAAGCTTCCCTAGAGCACGAAGAGGCGGTGTCAATGCGTTTTGACCATGCTTTTGATGAGCTAGATGCCCTCAGTCATGCAAGGGACGAGGTGGATTCCTGTTTGAAGGAATCTCTATCTTTGATGCGTGATCAGAGGGAGGTGCTGGAGGGGATGAAGGCATCTTTAGCTGGGAAGAAAAAGGAGGTTGAAGAATCCAAGATTAAAGCGACGAACTTGGAGGAAGAGTTCGAGGAGTTGAAGGTTGAGAATAGGTCTTTCTTTTCTTACGCTCGACTTACTGCGCATGCTGCTATCATGCGACGACACCTGCTAGGAAAAGACCCTCTTGCTTTGGCGAATGAGGAGTTGGACACCTATCTGAATGGCGTTGGGACCGAGAGAGATCTTGACTTAGATAATGAGAAAGATGTCGAAGAAGATATGGCAGGCGAAAACCTTCTGGATGGGACTTCGGGCACGAATGCAACGGATGTTCCTTCTTTAGTTTAAGAATTTTCTCTTTCTTTTTTGTTTTACTGCTCGACCGTTGGTGGTCGAGCGCGTTTTTGACAATTTTTCTGATGAATGCACTTTTTTTTATTTGAACTTTATTGGTAAAGAACTATCACATCGATTGAACATAAGATACATATAAATCATGCGACCAAGGCACTTATAAAATATGAGAACATCCGATCAAAGCATCCATACAGGGTATAAGAAAGAAAAAATAAGGCATTCGTTTAGAATGTATGCTAATCAAACACCAATACATGCGACTAAGGTATTTATTCAAAACGCGAAGCCGTCTATGTGATCGTGCGACCAAGTCGTTCGACTAGCTGTAAGGTGTGATCAAGTCATGGACCTGATTGTCTATGTCGTACGATCCTGCGATAAAACGATGTCGAGGGTTGGTCGTTGGCTCACCAACGACCCTCCGATGCTTAAGTCAGTAGCTGTTTGTGAGAAAATTTTGTATGGAAAAGAGTTAGAAATCATACCTTTCTCCTTCATGGGGTATTGCCCCCCTGTCATTTATTATCCTATTCTTTTTGGAAAGAAAGATAGGTTTTAAATGACAGGACGACACGGCGATCCGATGAGATATTGTCTGTGATTGATCATGTTGTCGTACGATAGGGCACCACAGCGACGTTTTAACTCATTCTCGATCTTCAGGGTTCCCAATGGCGTAGGGGATTTTAATTGACAATTTTTGCATGTTCGGGAGTCGACGGTCGATGGCTGTTAATAACGACATTATCAATAATATCTTTGAGATTTCCTTGTGGAACATGATATGCCAATTCCTTCTTGAGTGCGATACAATCAACTGTCGCATGACCATGGTCGACGTGGAAGTCGCACCACTTTGATTTATCCTTCTTAGCATCGTCCAAGTCAGACTTCTTCGGCCACCGGATGGTTGCTTGGGTGGTCTTCAGAGCTTCGACTAAGTCTTTAGCTGACCCTTTGAACCCATAAGAGGAGATCTTGGGATACACGGGGAATTTAGTTGCGGTTTTAGCTTCTACCTTCGTCTTGAAACGAACGTTTGAAATCTGACGCGCTGGCTCTATTCTGGATATGGCTTTCGGTTTGAATTCTGGCTTCTTGACACCTAACGGCTTCTTGTTGTCAGTATGTTTGCGACGAAAGGCTGCGTCATCTTCGACCCTCATATATGCTAAGGTTCGAGCTCGGACGTCTTCGAAAGTCTCTGGGGGATACATGGTCAGATCGATATATAAACCTGAACTATCGTCTAGACCACGCTTATAAGCTTCGATCGCAGTTTTGATGTCACAATTGCGGATACTGATCATTTCAGCATTGAATCTATTGAAATAACTTCGAATAGACTCATTGGTCTTCTGCACGACATAGTACAGATCACTAGTCTGCTTTTCCATCTTACGACTGCTGGCGAATTGCCGGGAGAATTGGTTGACCAATTCGGCGAACGACCCGATAGATTTGGGTTTGAGATTGATCAACCATTGGAGAGCTGGACCAGTGAGAGTCGCCCTAAAACTCTTGCACATGCATACTTCCTGGTACATGTGTGGAATCGAGATTGTCCACATGAGCTGCTTATACTGCGCGACAAGCTCGGTTGGATCGGTCACACCTGAATACTTGGGAGTGAAGGCAGGAATGTTATACTTCTTTGGGACTTCGACGGTGGCGATCTCATCGATGAAGGGCGACGCCTGATACCCCGAGCGAGGCTCGACGTCGACAGGCATGGCTGCCCCAGGCAACTTGGCGAGCAAGGACAGAACGCGCTCATTTTGGTCTTCTAACATCTTCAAACGCTGGGCGACGGGATCGTTAAGATCAGGATTTGCCCCTGTCGAGGGATTGGTCCCTGGACTAGTGCCATTACCATGCGACGAACCATTGGTGTCCGCGTTGAACGGAACAAAATATGGCTGCGACCCATAGTGGAATTGTTGTGGTCCATTCTGAAACGATTGTGGTCCATGCTGAAATGGTTGCGATCTCTGCTGGAAAGATTGCGATCCTTGCTGGAAAGGTTGCGATCCTTGCTGGAAAGGTTGCGGACCACTTTGGAACGGCTGGGAAAACGGCTGGGATTCATTCTGAAACGGCTGGGCGCCACCTTGCAATGGTTGGGATCCATTGTTCAAGGGTGGTGGTTGGATGTGTTGAGGGGGAATCTGTCCAGACTGGGGATTCAGAATGAACGGACCCGGCTGCTGATTTTGCGTGAATGGACCTGGATGCTGATTTTGTGCGGACGGGCCTGGTCACGGACCTGGATTCTGGATGAATGGTCTAGGACCATTCTGGGGTCCAAAAGGATTCCTTAGCCGCGCGATCTCTTCAGTTGCTCTGCGATTCTGCTCTGCCATTGCATTGAGTTGATTCCTGGCAACCTCGAGCACCTGATACATCTGAGCGACGGCTTGCTGCGGATTTCAAAGGGCTGCCATTTTCCTGCAACAGAAAATAGAAGAAACTCCAAGAAACTATTAGTAGAATGCACGTTCGTCGAGGATTTTCTCTAGATGTAGTCCCACGGATGGCGCCAAATTGTTAATGCCAAAAATCGCACCAAAGGGACAACTTAAGGTCGATGTGGACTTAAACAACTAAAGAAAGAATCTTTCGACGAGACGTGCGACGATAAATAAAATAAAGAAACAAGGGATCTAATGACGCAGGAAAAACCTCAATCGAGGAAAAAACCTGCGGACGACAGGGGGTGTCGTCGCTGCACTATGGTCGCCAATCAGGGGCGATGTCCTTAGATACTGGTGTCGATCATACAGAGATTACAATACATATGAAGGAAATGCTTTGAAATGTAAAGTACAAGTGTTTGAATGTAAAAATAGGTGTTTGTCGTGCACGAAACAAAGTGTGAACTGTTGGTCGAGGGTTGTTGTCGTGCGTCGAGAGCGATACTTAGAATAATGGTTCTTCACTTCAGGTGTTCTTGGATATTGCTTCGGTTGTTAATCGCCGGATATTCGATGTGTTGAAATGTTGATTGAGCTTGATATTTATAGTCTTCGCGTCCTTAGTTTCATCCATGAATGCTCCTTTAATGGCCTTAACGGTCGGAAACGGTCGCCGGAGTAATGATCTTCGTCCGTTACGGTCGTCGGTTGTTTAATGATTGCGTCGGTTATAGTCGTTGCTCCTTAATGACTTTTACTCCTGCATTAAACACTTAATAAACGGTCATGGTTAACGTTAGCTTTGGTCGAAGTCGCATGTCCTTATATAATAATCGTGCGGATCGGGCGACGCTATGGTCGAGCGTCGTAAGGAACTCTCGACTTATCTTTTATGAGGGACGATGATGGTGTTCTAGGTCTTTGTCGAGACCTTATCTTAATACAAGATATAGTCCCTAGTCATACGTCTTACCTGTTCTGGTCTTGGTCGAGCGACGTGATTTTTTCCCCAAACAATCACCGTCTTGTGTTTTGGACGTGGAACCAGTCGCCATACCTTTAGAGCTTCGAATTGATTGAGCACCTCTTGCATGGCTATGACCCAGTCCGGATCTTCAAGCGCTTCGCGTTCGTTCGTCGGCTCGATGTTGCTTAAGAAGCCAGAAAATAGACAGAAGTTGGCGGATGCACCTCGTGTTTGAACTGGAGTAGAGGGATCACCGATGATTTGATGAAGCGGATGAGATTTCGTCATTTGGTGGTGTGAGGAAGCGGCTGTTGAGTAGAGTGGACACGTCCGAGTCCACATAATCACCAGGATGTAGGTCTTGAACTGCTTCAAGTGTAGCAGGCAGGTTTCTTGGAGGAAGTGGGGGAGGATTCGTCGTGGGTTGAACAACTTCTGGTTCTGAGGAGTTCAGAGGTTGATCGTCGGTTGTAGCAAATGACAAATTGTTAGGAGCGATCTCCGTGTTAGTGATTGGTTCCTCCAGGGGGACAGTAGTACTAGATGAATTTGATGATGATGGTTGAGCTGTCTCTACAGTGATAGATGGCGTGCTTGTAGAAGGCGGCGGACCGAATATGTAACGTCCCAAAAATTACAATAAATTTGAACTTTTAAAAATACCATTTTAATTAAATAAACCACAACATTTAAATCCAAATAAACGTTTTATCCAAAACCTCGTTAAGTTAAACAACCAACTCAATTAGAGCAGCGGAATATATAATAATTCTAAACTTAAAGTCTCACAATAATTAAAGACAAGGTCTTCTTAACGCGCCAGTGTGTACCGTCACGCCTTACTGCCACTCGCACCTGAAACAGTAATTTATAGGGAAAGGGTAAGCACGAAGCTTAGTGAATTCAAACACGTACGTAAAATAGCAATCATATGAACACCACTCCTATCAGCAGATAGATATAACAATTAACACATGCCAGTCTAAGAACACAAGCAAACTCAAGCAAGAACACATGTGTATGTATCCATCGGTCTCCCCGAATTCATACAACACCGGTACACGTATCCCTCGGTCTCCCCGAGTACATACAACACCCACGTACGTATTCCTCGGTCTCCCCGAGTCCTCGGTCTCCCCGAGTTTTATACAACACCCACGTACGTATTCCTCAGTCTCCCCGAGTCCTCGGTCTCCCCGAGTTTTATACAACACCTAAAGTCTTATGCTAGACACTAACACAATCGGATAATACCCACAACCAAATCAGCTAACACACACGAGCTACCGCAATGCACATATAATCCCTATCCTACGCGGTGAGAGAACTCACCTCGAATAGCAGTGCAGAACTCCACGAACAGCAAAAAGAACCCGTCCACTCCAACTCACTTCTTTACGCCTAAAGAAGTGTTATAAAGGGTCAATACGTAGCCCCAACCCGAAATTACAACTACACGACTAAACGTACAATTTCCGGCTTTTTGGTCTAAACTGCAGGTCTGTTCGTGACCTGTTTAGCCCCCCTTAAACCCATCAAACCAGAAACATTATTCTATAAATGGAAGGTTCCAAGTCTTAGGTTTCCAGGGACATATCGTACGCGTTCATACGAGGTCCCTACTATTTTATATGCATTTTACAAAACGGACTACCCGAACAGTGAAAACCGGACCAGTCTGTACTAAATGCTAATTTGGCCCTAGCTAGAGGCCTTATTAATTTTTCTTCAAAACATAAGAAACATACTAGACTCAAATTGGAATATGTTAGCACTGGTTTCACCTCAATCCGAGCTTCCTAGATTAAACTACGGATTTTACAAAACAGGGATGAAACGAGCATTTTTCACATAAAATGATAACTTAGCTTTCGATTCGGGTTTATGCGGTTCGGGTTAAGAGTTTGGCCAATACGGTTAGGGTGTTAGGTTACTAAGGGCTGGACTACTACCATCACCACCCACTGCCACCTCCGGCAGCGGTAGTCGGCGGCGGCGGCGGCAGCAGCCACCACCGGCGGTGGTGGTTGTTTGATAACAAAAACCCGACGAGACCACATACATCCAAACAATACCACCCGATTCTACCCACGCACACCCGACTCAGCAGCCACACTCGTGCACGGAACAGCCACCGAGCGGTGGCGCACGGCGGCGGCGAACACCGCCGGCAGCCATGGCTGCGGCGGCGGTGGTCGTTTTGTGGCTTTTACAACGATACACGAAAGAACCGAAAGGAGAAGAGAAGGAACCTTACCTCTCGGTCAGAAACGCAGCAGCAACAAAAATACACGACATCTCCTTCTCCTTCTCTCGCTCTCTCGCTCTTCTCCCTCTCGCCGGCAGCCGCTAGCGGCGGCGGTGTTGGTGGTTTTGGGGTGGTCGACGGCAGCAGCAAGAAGAGAAGGAGGAGGGGGTCGGTTCCTAATGGGCCGATCCAATGCATGTTTACCACAATTACAAGTTTGGCCCTTGATCTTTCCGACACCTTGCAAAATAAATAAAGTCTTACCATAATTTAACGTTTTGGTCAAACCCGCTAATCCCGTTAATAAACATTAAGGGAAAAACATTAAAACAATTAAAAAAAAGCATATCGGGACACGGGCTTTACAACTCTCCCCCGCTTGAATTAGACTTCGTCCTCGAAGTCTCTGCCCGCGAATAGCTCTGGGTAGCTCTCCCGCATCTCAGCCTCGGGTTCCCAAGTCCACTCGGAACCCTTTCGGTGTTGCCACTGAACTTTCACCAACCCAATTACCTTGTTACGTGAAGTCCTCGTCCTCCTGTCAAGAATGGCAACCGTCTTTTCCACGTAATTAAGCCGCTCGTTGATCTGAATTTCCTCGAGAGGAATCACCGCAGACTCATCCACCACGCACTTCCGCAACTGAGACACGTGGAACGTTTTGTGGATCAAGCTCAGTTCGTCCGGTAACTCTAAGCGATAAGCTACCTTTCCCACTCGCGCAATGACCTTGTAAGGTCCAATGTAACGGGGTCCCAACTTTCCCCGTTTACGAAACCGAATCACCCCTTTCCAGGGTGAAACCTTCAACAAAACATAGTCTCCCACCTGAAACTCCAAATCTGATCGTCTCTTGTCGGCGTAACTCTTTTGCCGACTCTGTGCAGTAACTAAACTGTCCCGCACCCTCTGATCATCTCCGTCGTCTTCAGTACAATATCGGTGCTCCCCAGTACTCGCTAACCAACCTCGCCCCAGCAAATGGGCGTCCTGCACTTCCTACCATACAACATCTCGTACGGCGGCATGCCAATACTAGAATGGAAGCTGTTGTTGTAGTAAAACTCCGCCAACGGAAGGTACTGGTCCCAACTACCTCCAAAATCAATAGCACATGCCCGAAGCATATCCTCAATAGTCTGAATAGTCCGCTCACTCTGCCCGTCGGTCTGTGGATGAAAAGCCGTGCTAAAATGTAACCGCGTACCCATCTCCACCTGAAACCTCTCCCAAAACCGGGAGGTAAAACGGGTGTCCCTGTCAGAGACAATCGAAACTAGCACCCCGTGCCTGGATACAATCTCTCGCACAAAAATATCTGCGAGCTTCTCCGCCGAGGAGCTCTCCCAGATGGCCAAAAAGTGAGCACTCTTAGTCAGACGGTCGACGATCACCCATATAGCGTCATTCCCACGTGGAGTCTTTGGAAGTTTCGTAATGAGATCCATCGTGATCTGCTCCCATTTCCATATCGGAATCTCTAAAGGCTGCAACTTCCCATGCGGCCGCTGGTGCTCAGCGTTGACCTTCCGACAAGTCAAGCACACCTCTACACACTTGGCGACATCCCGCTTCATGCCGGGCCACCAATAATTCTCCCGCAGGTCGCGGTACATCTTCGTAGCTCCGGGATGAATAGAAAACTTGGACTTATGCTCCTCGTCCAACAATATCTGCCTATTCCCACCAGTGAAAGGAACCCAAACTCGACCATACCGGGTCAATAAACCCCGACTATCATGGACAAAACTCGGAATTCCACCCGAAACTCTCTCGCGTTTGGCATTCTCATCCAGAATTGCCACTTCCTGAGTACTACCTATCGACTCAAGGAGAGGTGTAACCACTGTTAATCGTTGACACAAACCCCGAAGTGGCTCCCCAACCGAATGTCGACTAAGTGCGTCCGCAACCACATTCGCTTTACCCGTTTGGTAAAGTATCTCACAATCATAATCCTTGACTACGTCAAGCCACCTCCTGTGACACATATTGAGGTTTTGCTGGTCCATCAAGTATTTGAGGCTTTTATGGTCAGTGTATATCGTACACTTGACGCCCTACAAGTAATGCCTCCAAATCTTGAGAGCAAACACCACTGCCCCCAACTCTAGGTCATGAGTCGGGTAGTTCGCCTCATGAGGCTTCAACTGCCTCGAAGCGTAAGCTATAACCTTATCGCGCTGCATGAGCACCGCGCCCAATCCCTGGTGTGAAGCGTCACAATACACTACCAGATCCTCCATACCCTCGGGCAAAGTCAACACCGGGGCCTCGCATAAACGTCTGCGCAGCTCCTCAAAAGCCCTCTGTTGCTCCTCACCCCAGCTGAAAGCTGCAGATTTCTTCGTCAATCGGGTCATAGGTAACGCAATCTTGGAGAAATCTTGAATAAATCTCCGATAGTACCCTGCTAACCCAAGAAAACTCCGTACCTCAGTGGGAGTCTTTGGCACCTCCCACCGCATCACTGCTGTAATCTTGGCCGGATCGACCATAATACCATTCTGGTTCACGACATGTCCTAGGAATTGGACCTCCCATAACCAGAACTCACCCTTGGAGAACTTAGCATAAAGTTTTCTCCCGCCTCAAAACCTCCAAAACTTCTCGTAAATGTATCTCGTGTTCTTCCTGCATCTTCGAATACATGAGAATATCGTCGATGAACACAATCATCGACAGATCCAGCATCGGGCTACACACCCTATTCATGGTGAGCCCGAAAGGCATCACCACAAACTTGCAATGGCCATAATGTGTTAAAGGCCGTCTTCTCCGTATCCTCACTCCTCAGCCGCATCTGATGATACCCCGATCTCAGATCAATCTTAGAGAACCACGAGGCTCCCTGAAGTTGATCAAACAAGTCATCGATCCTTGGCAGAGGATAATGATTCTTCACCGTAAGCTTATTTAACTCACGGTAGTCTATACACATCCGTTGGGACCCGTCCTTCTTTTTCACAAACAGAATCGGGGCTCCCCACGGTGAACAACTCGGTTTGATAAACTCCTTTTCGAGAAGTTCCTGCAACTGAGTGTACAACTCCTTCATTTCCGGTGGAGCCAGGCGGTAAGGTGCCTTGGCCACCGGAGCAGCACCTGGAATTAAGTCAATGCGGAACTCCACCTGTCGCTCGGGAGGTATCCCCGGTAACTCATCGGTAAATACGTCAGCAAACTCCCGTACAACTGGCACATCCTCCGCAGTCTTCTTCTCTTCGCCGACGCGCGTGTCGATCACATACGCCAAAAATCCCTGACCACTGTGCTGCAAGTACCTCCGAGCCCTCGCAACCGAACATATCGCTAAGGTCCGCCTGGGAGAGTCGCCCTGAACCAGCAGTTCTCCCTCGCTTGGGGTTCGAACTCGTACTTGTTTGCGACGGAAAACAATCTCAGCATCAAAAACATCCATCCAATCCATGCCCACAATCACACACAACTCCCGCATAGCGATCGGAATCAAATCAATAGGAAATCTCACACCAGAGATTTCCAAAGTACACCCACGACACACGTCAGTAACCTTCAAGGTCCTATCATCAGCAACCTCAACCACAAGTGAACAGTCTAACCGTCCTACTCTACGGCCCAAACACTCACTAAAAGTGTGAGACACGAACGAATGAGTAGCCCCGCTATCAAACATCACCAAGGCAGGCACCGAGTTAACTAAGAACGTACCTGTCACCACTTTAGGCATAGCCTGTGCCTCCTCCACTTTCAGCTGATGTACTCTGCCTCGGGCCGCCTCGGTTCCAGCCTGACCTACACGACCATCAGTAATACGCAAGGGGGAAGCCGCAGGAGCTCTTTGTGCCCCACCCCCATCAGCAACCCTCGGATTTGGGCAGTTGGCCCTCATGTGGCCTGTCTGTTTGCAGTTAAAACAGACTATCAGTGGTACCCTGCAATCACGACCTTAGTGTCCTACCTGGACACACTTGAAACATTTGTCATCTCTCCTTCCGTTACTATCCCTGGGCTTAAACCCACCGCTCCTTTGACTCGAGCGCGAGTCCGAAAACCTCGTTTTCTTTGGAACAGCTGAAACTGGTGCCACGGTCTGCACCGCCTTCCTCTTCTTAGCCTGCGTCTCCAACTCAAGTTCTCGTCTCCGGGCAGCCTCCATCAACACTACTACCTCATCACGAATGGCGGTAATAATCTCGGGGATCGCCTCCCCAATAGCATGCGTCACCTCAGCCGCAATCATCTCACGTATCTGCTTGGCAGTAACTCCAGTACCAGCATTCGGATCAACATTGTTGTTCCTCCTTGTGATGGCCATTCTCGGTAAATATTTCAACGAGCTATTAGCACACAATAAATCCTGCTAACTACGCTCACGCTCAACTCCTCGGATCCCCCGTGACTTTTCCCGACTCGAGCACGGATCCTGTGCTTCAGATAGTAGGAGCTCTACTACTACCTTCCACACTTATCCTTACTCGTTTCGAGTCCCATCCCGGAGTGCCCAAGTAGTTCCTTGCCGACAGTTTAACCCATATGCCCGTACCAGGATATGCCAACACTCTTCCTAGCTCACTAGGAAATTCACCCCATTCCACTACCCTCGCTATGACGAAATCCCCACTAGTCATGACGAGTCGCCTCGCGAATGCACAGTTGCATACAGTGTGAAATCAGATAGACATTCGAATAAAAGATTCTATCCTACAACGGTTGGACTCAAACAAGAGCTGTGCAATAGAACTAAATCCAACATTCTAAGGCTATTTGGTTCCTACTGCATACAACTTATAAGGCATTCACTTAGCAACCTATCAAGACTATCATAAATTCCTACTAGCAAGCAATAACCATGCACTCATGCAGAACAGTGTAATAAGCACCAGGCAATCTAGCATACATACTCATATGCTCTAGAAAGCATTAAATTACACTAAGTACTCTACCTTTTTCCCTTGGCATCGGCTGACTGTACACACTGCGCCTTCGGTCACCGTTTCTCCAACGTACTTTTCCTTTCTTTTATTTCTCAAAAAATTTAAAAGGAAAAAGATAATCCCGAGTCGCAAACTTCAGTTCAAACATACCGAAATGTATTTGATTCGCTCAAGCTGTGCTCTGATACCAACTTGTAACGTCCCAAAAATTACAATAAATTTGAACCTTTAAAAATACCATTTTAATTAAATAAACCACAACATTTAAATCCAAATAAATGTTTTATCCAAAACCTCGTTAAGTTAAACAACCAACTCAATTAGAGCAGCGGAATATATAATAATTCTAAACTTAAAGTCTCACAATAATTAAAGACAAGGTCTTCTTAACGCGCCAGTGTGTACCGTCACGCCTTACTGCCACTCGCACCTGAAACAGTAATTTATAGGGAAAGGGTAAGCACGAAGCTTAGTGAATTCAAACACGTACGTAAAATAGCAATCATATGAACACCACTCCTATCAGCAGATAGATATAACAATTAACACATGCCAGTCTAAGAACACAAGAAAACTCAAGCAAGAACACATGTGTATGTATCCATCGGTCTCCCCGAATTCATACAACACCGGTACACGTATCCCTCGGTCTCCCCGAGTTCATACAACACCCACGTACGTATTCCTCGGTCTCCCCGAGTTTTATACAACACCCACGTACGTATTCCTCGGTCTCCCCGAGTTTTATACAACACCCAAAGTCTTATGCTAGACACTAACACAATCGGATAGTACCCACAACCAAATCAGCTAACACACACGAGCTACCGCAATGCACATATAATCCCTATCCTACGCGGTGAGAGAACTCACCTCGAATAGCAGTGCAGAACTCCACGAACAGCAACAAGAACCCGTCCACTCCAACTCACTTCTTTACGCCTAAAGAAGTGTTATAAAGGGTCAATACGTAGCCCCAACCCGAAATTACAACTACACGACTAAACGTACAATTTCCGACTTTTTGGTCTAAACTGCAGGTCTGTTCGTGACCTGTTTAGCCCCCCTTAAACCCATCAAACCAGAAACATTATTCCATAAATAGAAGGTTCTAAGTCTTAGGTTTCCAGGGACATATCGTACGAGTTCATACGAGGTCCCTACTATTTTATATGCATTTTACAAAACGGACTACCCGAACAGTGAAAACTGGACCAGTCTGTACTAAATGCTAATTTGGCCCTAGCTAGAGGCCTTATTAATTTTTTTGCAAAACATAAGAAACATACTAGACTCAAATTGTAATATTTTAGCACTAGTTTCACCTCAATCCGAGCTTCCTAGATTAAACTACGGATTTTACAAAACAGGGATGAAACGAGCGTTTTTCACATAAAATGATAACTTAGCTTTCGATTCGGGTTTATGCGGTTCGGGTTAAGATTTTGGCCAATACGGTTAGGGTGTTAGGTTACTAAGGGCTGGAATACTACCATCATCACCCACTGCCACCTCCGGCAGCGGTAGTCGGCGGCGGCGGCGGCAGCAGCCACCACCGGCGGTGGTGGTTGTTTGATAACAAAAACCCGACGAGACCACATACATCCAAACAATACCACCCGATTCTACCCACGCACACCCGAATCAGCAGCCACACTCGTGCACGGAACAGCCACCGAGCGGTGGCACACGGCGGCGGCGAACACCGTCGGCAGCCATGGCTGCGGCGGCGGCGGTGGTCGTTTTGTGGCTTTTATAACGATACACGAAAGAACCGAAGGAGAGGAGAAGGAACCTTACCTCTCAGTCAGAAACGCAGCAGCAACAAAAATACACGACAACTCCTTCTCCTTCTCTCGCTCTCTCTCTCTTCTCCCTCTCGTCGGCAGCCGCTAGCGGCGGCGGTGTTGGTGGTTTTAGGGTGGTCGACGGCAGCAGCAAGAAGAGAATGGAGGGGAGGTGTTTAGGGTTTTTCGTTTGTGGTTCTTACTTGCGTGAGCCAAATAAACGAGAAGGAGGAGGGGGTCGATTCCTAATGGGCCGATCCCATGCATGTTTACCACAATTACAAGTTTGGCCCTTGATCTTTCCAACACCTTGCAAAAGAAATAAAGTCTTACCATAATTTAACGTTTTGGTCAAACCCGCTAATCCCGTTAATAAACATTAAGGAAAAAACATTAAAACAAATAAATAAAAAGCATATTGGGACACGGGCTTTACAGGATAGGTGCGACGAGTCCTCAATACGAGCAGCTTCAAGTTGAGGTTGTGCTGAGACAGTAGGGGAAACATTAAAGATGTCATCATAAAAGAACTTAAACAATAAATCTAAATCAGAAGAGTCAGCATTCGATGAAGATGCATGATTCGGATTTACTGTCGATAGTGTAGATCCCGAACTTGGAGGTCCGGAAGCTAGCACGCCAGTTACACCGGGTTCTGAACTGTTTTGTTCAGAAGCCAAATCTGCGGCTTCGTCGAATGTCACGTTTATGCTTTCAACAACGGATTTGGTCTGTTTGTTGTAAACGCGATATGCCTTAGCCTGCATGGAGTATCCGATGAAGACTCCTTTGTCCGCCTTGGGGCTGAATTTGCCGAGATCATCTTTGTCATTCAGAATATAGCACGTGCATCCGAACGCATGAAAGTAGCTGATGTCCGTGATCTCGTATGGCGTCTTGTTGAACCGCTTGTTAAGGATGGAGCGGTTTTGCGTATTACAAGCCGTAGACACCGCTTCGGCCCATAGAAATAGCGGAAGATTGGATTTGGAAAGCATGGTGCGAGCTGCTTCGACCAGGGTACGGTTGCGTCGTTCCACCACTCCGTTTTGCTGAGGAGTGCGTGCGGCAAAAAAAGTGTGCGAGATGCCAACTAACGTCAGATAGTCGTCCACCGTTCGATTCTTGAACTCCGTCCCGTTGTCGGTTCTGATAGACTGAACTTGTTGTAGTTTGTTCAGCTGGACAGTCTTCAGGTTATTAATGATCAGCTCTGGTGTTTCGTCCTTGGAGCGTAGAAACAGCACCCAAGTGTAGCGCGAGAAGTCTTCCACCATCACGAGAACGTATTTTTTCTTATTAATGCTCGAAACACGCATCGGTCCACACAAATCCATATGGATAAGTTCGAGGGTCCGAGACGTGCTCGGAGTTGCCTTCGGCTGATGTGCTACTCTCTTCATCTTTCCCATCTCACATGCCCCGCAGAGACGTTCTTTCACGAATTGAAGATCGGGCATGCCTTTCATGTGTCCGCCCAGCACCACTTTGTTGATTGTTTTGAAATTGAGGTGCGAAAGACGTCGATGCCAAATCCAAGCTTGCTGGGAATTGGCCTTTGACATGAGGCAGACAGGGTTATCAATCTTGAGGGCTGCAAGGTCGATTGTGTAGAGGTTGGTCTTGCGTTTCCCAACCAGTAGCTCCACTCCATCGTCATTGAGAATTCTACACCTTGTCTTTTTGAAGCTAACCTCGAGATCTTTGTCGTAGAATTGCCCGAAGCTGAACAAATTGTGTCCCAATCTCGCGACGTGTGAAACCTTCTTGATTGTGATCTTATCTTGGACAATGTCGCCGTAGCCCACGATCGGCGACTTGTCGTCGTTGCCAAATCTCACGTGTCCACCATATTCTTCCTTGTAGTTCGTGAGAAGCTCCCTCCTTCCGGTCATGTGCTTGGAGCATCCAGAATCTAAGTACCACACGTGACCGTGCTGCAAAATCGAGTTAACGAATTTTAGGTACCTAAATTTGTTTGGGTCCTGGAGGGTTAGGTTTGGCACCTCTCGAAGGAACTTGCTTTGACACAACTTTCCCCTTAGGTGTAGATTGTACACCGTTCGTGGAAACTGATTTTGGCATCGGTTGCCTCCTTGGTGTAGATTTTACACCTTTTGGAGGAACGGTATTTTTAGCAGGTTGCCTCTTTGGTGCCGGTTTAACCTCAGTATGAGCAACCCATCTAGGAGTGGGTTTGGTCTCCCGCTGTGGTTTAACCTCAGATTGGAAACCCCGTTGTTTATAGTATTTCTGTTTATTATTACGGGGTTTATTTTTGGGTTTATGATTATACATGTGATATGACCCAAACCAATCATTTAAATTAATTTCATCAAAATCATTCCAACCACATCTAGAACAACATAAACAATCACGCGATAATTGAATCAATTGATAAACTGAATTAAGTTTAATCGGAAAAGAAACTTCAAAACGATTCCAATTATTCCAAATACAATTGTCTTTGTTTATTCTAGAATTGAATGCAGTAGGGAAAGACTTTGATGCTTCCTTCTTGACAGGTTCCTTGTTCAGCCACTTTGGTTTTTCTTGTTTTGCTTGACCAATTTTATCTGAAACAACAGGGACGGAATGGTCAGTGACTTTTGAAGGAACGGTATCTTTGGTAGGCAATTGCTCGGTCTTTTGCCTCGGCTGTGACTGCCTTTTAGAAATAGGTTTAGAAGTTGGTTTTGATTGTGAAATCTTGATCACAGTTGGGGCCTTTGTGTTAGAACTGCTACCCTTTAAAAAATTGACCGAACGATTGACTACTGGAGACAAAAAATCAGTATGACTCGGGAGAGGTTTGTCGAAGGGAAACGACTCAAACTCTCCATCAGAATGACCTTCAGAGTTCATAAATTCAGAAAAATCGATCTCCAGAATTGCAGGACTTGGATCAGGTGAGGAAGGCGAGGAATACTTAGTGGCAGTGTACTTTGGAGAATTTGGTGCGGAAGCTAGGAAAAAATCATAGTTTAAATTCCTTTTAACACACTCATCTTGAGAATCGTTGCCGTCTTGTGTGGTAGATATTTGACCAATAAAAGCTTTACACGAAGACGTTTCAGATGAATTCGAGGAAGATTCGGGTGAAATCTGCTTCTCAGATTTGAGTTGGTCAATTTGATCTTGGAGCTGACCATTTTTCGCATACTCTTGCATCGCATCTGTTGCCAAAGCAGCCAGCTGTGATGTGAGTTTCGTGATTTCTTCCTGAAGGATTTCCTGTCCTTCATCAGACACAACTTCGGTTTTGACCGGTTGTAGATTCTCAAGTTTCTCATAAGTGAGTTTCTCATAATTGAGTTTCTCAATCTCAGAGATTAGCGCTTTCTTTTCGTTTTGGAAAACAAACCTTTCTTTCTCAAGCGACTCCTCCAGCTCGACAATTTTTGCTTCCAAGATGAGAGGGGGAACATAGAGTTTAAACTCGTCCGTCTCAGTCTTGGTTGCAGGTGCTTGGCCCTCATCCTTTTTGGAAGAATCCTTGGGCGTCGCAACCTTGTAGGGGTCGAAGTAGTCATTTGAGAGATACTTTTTGTTCTTTTGATAGGAATAATTCAAAGGTTCATAACAAAACGGAAGTTGTATTCCTCGTTTGTGTGCGCGTTTATATTCCTCGGTTTCCTCTTCCTTTTCAGGTTCAAGAGGGCCAGTCCATTGAATGGCATATTCCGGATACGTTTTATCTAACCCAAAAACATGCAAAATCATACAGAGTAGGAGTTTGATATCTTCCCTTTTTCAAATAGTGTTGGTTATCATATCCGACTCCCCACTCTTTGTTAAAATAAGTGAACTCCTTGGGTTTATTCAGAAAGATGGTTTGATCAGTTTGACCCCTTTTGTGGAGTTTGGTTTCAAGATCAAGAATTTTAGCAACAAACTCCTTGTGCTGAATTTGAAGAGAGGAACATTGATAAACAAGTTCTTCTTTCTCATTCATGCACTGATCAAACTGAGACTAAAGATCAGATAATTTGGCCCTTAAGTTTTTAGGTGTTATTGAAAGATTTTTGCATTTCTCCTTTAACATAGCATTTTCAAACTTATGTTTTTCAGTTATTCTTGTTTGAACATCTAGCTTTTCGGTTAGTGAACTAATCTTAAGCTTTTGTTCTTTAGTGGTGGCCTTAAAGGAATCTTCCTGGTCCGTAAAAGATTGCATTTTATTCAAGAAATCTTGTTCGGAAGAATCACATACCTGACTTGTCTTCTCTTCATCAGCTGGAGAGTGATAGCCCATGAAAGCATTTGCACCATCAGTATCTCTTTCATCATCAGAACGACCCAACCAGTAGTCGTTTTCCACAAACATAGCTTCTTCAGCTTCCTTTTGCTCAGCCAATGTGAGTTTTGCCTTGTAGTAGTGAGCATTCTTTACCACATGCCTCGTACAATCTTTAGCAAGGTGACCAAGCTTTCCGCAGTTGTAACATGTCACTGGCTCATCCTTCTTCTTACTTTCTGTTTTCTCAGTCTTCTCCTTCTTCTCTGACTTCCCTTGCTCATCAGCTTTCTTCTTTCCCTCATACTTTTCCTGATGGTCATGGCGCTTGTTGGAGGAGGTGAAGTAGCGCTGATTGTTGGACGAAGGCTTCTTATAGTACTTTTGTTGTTGGAAAGATTTCGTAAGCAGAGCTATCGCTTTCTTGAAGTCAGATACTTCATCATTAGAGTCACTATCTTCCTTTTCAGATTCGGAAGAGCTTTGCTTTTGAGCACGTTTAGAGTGACCGCTCGAAGATTTCCCTTTCTTGGAGGACATGAGTGCAATAGGATCAGCAGCTGGCTTTGAGTCAGTATTCTTCTCGCTTAGAAGCTCATTCACTTCATCTTCGTCTTGAAGAAGTGTCTCATAGAGTTCATTGATGCCGATGTTCTCTATCAAGTTGTTGTGCTTGACATGAGAAGCAAACACCTTCCATTCCGGCAGCAGATTATTGAGAAATTTGAGCGCGTTTTCTGTGTTGGAGCGAGTGATCTTATTCTTGTTCAGTTCATTAAGAAGTGAGCAGAACCGTTCATAGGTGTTAGCTTTAATTAGCTCCTAATTTAATGAATGTTTTATAAAGATATTTTAATGTTTTAGATATTTTGTAATAGATATTTACTTAGATATTTTTGTCTAGATTTTAGATATCTTAAATATCTAATGTAAATATGGCCCTATATAAGAGGTGTCCATATGTCTTTTTAAGTAGTGAGAAATATGGAAAGCACACAAAAAAAACACACATAGACTAGTTTCTTATGAGAGTCGTTTCATGTTTAGTGTGGTGTTCTTCAACATTTCTCCTCTCCATATTTAATCATCAATGAATATGAGATAAGTTACTTTATGATTGTTCTTCATATATATCTTATCTCTATATTTAAATATGGACTTTATATTTCTTCTATTGTTGCTCAAAAATGGGATCAACAATTGGTATCAGAGCCGATTGAAGAAACTTTTCTTCAAAATCGATCATCTATGCAACAATGGAAGTTTTAGATGGTTTAGTTTCTGATATACTTCATGTGTGTGTTTTTTATTCTTTCTCATTCATTGGTTTTATTTGATAAGCACTAAGTAGATGGTTGATCTATGATCTCATCCTTGTGTGTGCTTAAGTCCATAGCAATTCTTTTTGCATCTTGGTAGTAAGGTTGTTGATCTTTGTTTGATCTGACCTTTATTTTCAAGATTGGACTATCTTTGATCCAGATTTTGTTTGTCTTCCGCTGCTCATAAACATTTATATATGGATAACAAAATCATTTGGGTCTTGAGAAAGTTGTTTGAGAAAGATTTGATGTTTTGTTACATGTTCAAAGTCTGATCTGAAACGTTTTTTAAAACTTTGAGTTCTTCTAATTAGTTTTCTGACTTGATCAATTAGAGATCGAATTATTTGCACTCACGGTTTTAAAAATTATATGAAGATCGTCTTATCTTTTACATCAAATCAGATTTAATGACAGATTTGCGCTGCTGTATTAAAGTGATCATATCTCACTCATAAAAACACCGATTGATGCGATTCAAAAGGCCCTGGATTCCTAAGACACAGATGAACAGATTTCGTGTTTTGAGAATTCAGAGATTCGAAATTTATAAGGGTCATATGCATCGTTGAAGTAGACAACAGTGTGCTGATGGAAAGCTGATGGACAGATCTGCGCGACTGTGGTAAAACAACCATATCTTTGTCGTACGAGCTCAAAAAGAGATGATTCAAGATGATCTGAACAGCTAACAAACAAATTCAAGTTGTTTGTGTTTTGAGTTTTTGCAAACTCCAGAGGTAAAATGGTCTAAATTAGTGTCAAAGTAAGTGTAAACACTTCTGCCAAGCCTCTGCCGCACACGACCAAGCTTCTGCCGCACGCGACCAAGCTTCTGCCGCACGCGACCAAGCCTCTGCCGCACACGACCAAGCTTCTGCCGCACGCGACCAAGCTTCTGCCGCACGCGACCAAACCTCTGTCAGCCACGACTAAACCTCTGCCGAGCAGAGACAACCTCTATCGAGCCACGACGAAACCTCTGCCACCAAACCTCTACCAAGCGGCGACCAACCTCAACCAAGCAACGACCAAACCTCTGCCGAGCAGCAAACAACCTTCTGTGATACTGTTCACCACAGAGCCTCTGTGAAACCCGACAGAGCCTCTGTGGACTGAACCTCTGCGATCGAACCTCCGAGCCCGATTTTTGTTTACTTGCTGTCAGCTTTGCGCTGCTTCAGAAAAATGCGCATAACTTTTGACTCGGTGCTCCAAATTACTCGATTCCAGTGGCATTGGAAAGATTATTCACAGATGCACGACTTTGATGTTTTGAGTTTTCTCAAATTATGTGTGCTGATATGCCAAACTCAGCCTCAAAGTCTGCTGCAAGGTGCTGGACCGAAAGCATCGCATTTCACTCATGCTCTTTCCGCTTTCAAGAACGGTGTTCTCTCAATGGTTCTTCATGGTGTCAAGCTACATTTGTCACATTTTAAATGTCACTCCATCCTCTGTTATTCACGTTTAAGAGCTCGGTGGGTGAGCCTACATTTGAGGGGGAGCACATGATACTTTGAAGACTTGAAGAACGGAACATCAAAGGTTCTAAAGAAAGCAAAGGGGAGACTATAAGATGATGCTTTCTTTATAAAACATTAGGGGAGATTGTTAGCTTTAATTAGCTCCTAATTTAATGAATGTTTTATAAAGATATTTTAATGTTTTAGATATTTTGTAATAGATATTTACTTAGATATTTTTGTCTAGATTTTAGATATCTTAAATATCTAATGTAAATATGGCCCTATATAAGAGGTGTCCATATGTCTTTTTAAGTAGTGAGAAATATGGAAAGCACACAAAAAAAAACACACATAGACTAGTTTCTTATGAGAGTCGTTTCATGTTTAGTGTGGTGTTCTTCAACATTTCTCCTCTCCATATTTAATCATCAATGAATATGAGATAAGTTACTTTATGATTGTTCTTCATATATATCTTATCTCTATATTTAAATATGGACTTTATATTTCTTCTATTGTTGCTCAAAAATGGGATCAACAATAGGTCTGTGTGAGAGATTCGCCGGTGCGCTGCTTGAAACCATCGAACTTGGTTATCGCGCTGTTGATCTTTAGTTGATTTCCGACATCGCTCCCACGCATCATTCTGGCCATTTGATCCCACATGCCCTTTGCCGTTTCTTTGTAGCTGTCGATAGTTGTATAGATCGGGTTGGGAAGGGCTTGGACAAGATATCTCTTTGCATGCTTTTCACCTTTGATCATGCCTCTTTCATCTTCGGTCATTTCGGCAATAGTCTTTTTCATACTACGAGCTAGAGCAGTTGCAGTTGCTGCTATTTCATTCATCGGCCAAGGGATTGGACCATCTTCAAGAGCTCTCTTGATGTACTCGTAGTTGTCCTTGGACTCTATGAAGAGCATGAACCTGTCGCACCATTGGTTGTACTCATTTGGAAAGAGACACGGTGGTTTGGAGTCGGTGCCGATTGCAAGAGCTTCGCGCGAAGTAGACATCTTTGGTTGCAACGGAGTGATCGTCAGACGTGTAGATTGATTCAAAGTGTAAACCTAACGCAAGGCACTAAGAGTGGTCCTAACGCAGATTCTACGACTAAGAATGATCTTACTGGATAGGAATCCAAATAAGAGTCTGATTTGGAAGTGTCCGGATCAGATTAATTAAGAACAGTTCAAAAATTTCACAGGTATCCGGATAAACTGAAGAATCCGGATAGCTTAAGCTTTCCGGAAAACAAAAGTTACCGGATAAGAAAGGTGTCCGAGTAATATGAAGTAAAGACTTACCGGATGATGATACTTTCCAGATACAATTAGCGAATACTAAACTTACCGGGTAGACAGAGTTTCCAGATGAAATTGATTACCGGAAACCTTGGCTTGTCCGGATAAAATACTTTACCGGAAAGTGATGGGTTTCCGGAACAAATTACCCGGAATGATTACTTACCCGGAAAGCATGACGAACCCGGATGAAGTAACACAAACGTCCGGACAGTGTAGATTTGTCCGAAAACCACGGCTGTGTTATCCGGACTCTGCGGCTGTGAGTTTTCAATCGCTTGGGAATCAACTAGGGTTTCTCAAAATCGATCCTGAAAGATTAGGAACAATGCCAAACACAAAAATAACACTAACCCAATCGATTTTAAAGCAAAAACAACAACTTTTGATGTTAAAAATTCGATTTTTTATGAAGAACACAACCAAAAATTTTGATTTTGATTTGCTTAATTAACCACTCAAATGGACGAATTAGGATGTGAAAATTTGCAGAATGACTTATAACAATGATGCTAACACAACCCAATAAACAAAAACAATCAATTTTGTCAGAATCAAGGTTTTGAACTTTCAAGAATGACACAGACGAGAAAAGTCAAAAATTTACCAGAAGTCAACTTGAATGCTTTGAATCAATCTTGTCCGTATGCTCTTATACCAATTGTTAGTCTCAGATCCGTGCAACGAACAATGAAATCAATATATGTAAAACAATAGAGTTTGTGATTTCAACTGGTCATCCCTATTAGCTTTCAATCAGAGAGAATTACAGTACGAAGTAGGAAAGCAAAAGAGACAACTAGCCTAATTTTCAAAGGCTAGATTGCTTTATATATGGCGGGCCCGTGGTTAACAAGCCCACGGCCCGTTCACTAATAAGCTCAAATAAAACAAATACAAATTAACCCTTGAACTTTAAATCAACACAAACTGACCCTAACATTTTATGTTAAGACTTGTGGAGGACATTTCAGATATTGTTTATAAGATTAAAAAAACCTCTCTAATACCACTAGTTGGTCACAAAAAGTTGGGGGTTGAATACAAACACAGTAAATTTGTTGTTTTTAATTTTATTTTATTTCAAACAAAACATTACAAATAAGTTATGGAAACCAGGATACACGACAATGATCCTAAACTCCCTGGGTGACAAATTTACACACACTAAAAGAGAAAGGAAGAAGGTTTCTCTTTTAGTTATGAGAGATAAATATATCTCTCATATAATAACGTTAAATGTACTTCGAAGTTTTTCATTGAGAAGTTTCTTTTCAAAATGGGTGATTAGCAATTTAACACAATGAAGTCATTCTAAAGCTTTCATTGCATTAAATGGTCTCCTTCAACTTTAACACGTGTCTCCGTCAGATTTTTTGATCCATGCATGCTTGTACTTTTCACTTCAGCCTTTTGTTTTGATGTACACATGTGTTAAGCCTTCTCATCCTTTGTGTGCATAGGGAACACAAAAATATGACAAATATTTAAATAATACTTTGGAACATACTTAATATTGGCACACTTTTGTATGTTCCCATGCTTTAGGATGAGAGTCAGGAAAAGTTGATAAACCAAACTTGCTGGTCAAGTTTGCACTTTAAATTTGACTTCCCATTAGTAGTATTTGTCAGACTACATACATATTATATCTTGTATGGATCGTCTTTTGGCTAGACGACACGCTTTGGTGAAAATCTGACCACTCTTCAACTAATCTTCGGTTTTGCAAAAGGCCCTTTATTCCTGGAACCATACAGATAGTAATAAGACTTTTGCAAGTAAAAATAATATTTGTCTATTATAAAGTCTAAGCTATACAAAAGTTATGAGTTATAGACAATTGTGAAAGATAGATGCGTTAGATATCAAATGCATGGAATAATTCAAAGGAGTATGAGAATCCGTTGAGAGTATCAATCTGATGGTTGCTTAAGATCTTTCATCGATTGAGACTTTTATTCTAGTACATTAAATCCAATGGTTATAAATTTGATGATTCATAGGTTGTCATTTCTTTATCGAATTTAAACTTTATTGAGTGTCTAATCCGATGGTTGAAATATACATCGGATTGGACCTGTATTTGTTGACAAAGAAGGGAAATTGTTGGTCTCGAAGGAGTTCTACAGGGATGAAAGTTTGTAGAAAGGGGGGTTTAATACAAACACAAATTTTACTTTTCTTAATTGTTTATTGATAATTCAAAATACAATTTATAGTTTGTTGTGGAATAAGATTAAGTAAAACCTAGTCTAAACAAACTTAAGAATCACTAAGGTTCTTGCACTAAGAAATAGGAGAGAAAGGATAAGTAGGAAAATGAGTTTTTCTACTTGCACTAAGAAGACAGGACCCTTCAAAACGAAGGATGTTGTTCCTATTTATACTCCATGCATTTAATGCATGAAATGAGCAATTTACATGTGTTAGATCTTCATTGGGTGCAGGCTTCTGACTTTTATCAAAGACATGCTCTTGGCCGCATGGTGAATAGTGTAGGTGGTAAAGTGGTTGTACGATTCTGGACAAAAGTACGTTTCCTTTTGTACCTTCGTACTTTTTGTGCAAGAGGATAAGACAAACAAATCTTGAGCAGCAAGCTTCATGATCAGCGATCACTGATGGTCTCTTTCATCAGTGAGGCTTGATGTAAGTCAGCTATCATTGAAGTCTTGTTCTTGAATTGTCGCGTGTTGTGGACTTGTCTTGGTTTCACTGAATGTCGCTTCAGATCATGAGTAGACATGTCCTTGTTCATCAACTTTGTCTTCGATGTCAGCGATAAACTCTTTAGTCGCGAGGCTTGTCTTCAGGGATTACATTTAACACTTTTACATTAGAAACTATCAGCGATACTGAATAAGCTCAGCATGTTATTGCCGATGGTGAAACACTAATACATACAGATGTTAAATGCAATTTTCATTAAGTATTCTAAGGGTCGTCGTCAAATCACTGTTTTGAGGGATCTTTTCTATGTTTGGATCAACAATCTCCCCCTACTTGATGATGACAAAGCAATATGAGAAAATTGCTAAGTGTTACATAACATAAGGATAAAAAAGACTCATAACATACATGTCCCATTTACTGTTTTGAGGGATCTTTTCTTGTACTGATGGAGTAAAGTACTTCATTGAAAAAATTCCATTAATTCGTAATCAGGTTACAGAGGGAATTCGAAAGTTTACAAGTACAAGTGAAAAACAATACAAGTACAAAAAGTAGAAAGCCGATAAATTACAAGAAGAAATACAAAATGGGAATCTATCGGCTTGAGTGGTTCATCCTTAATCAGGTCTTCGTCATAAGAGTCTTCTGTGATCATGTAGTCAGGTACTTCTTCTCCTCTATTTCTTCTAATCTTTGCTTCCTTGTGAATGTGAGATTTCATGAAGACACCTGCCTTGTCATATTGCAACGGTACAAAAGATCTTTCAGATGGCTAAGGGGGCAGAGATGGATTTTTGAGTCTCGATGAAATCTTTGAATACCATCCCTATCATAAAAGATGATTCCATACGGGACTCTTATTACTTAGCCAATGATAGGTTGAGCGCTGAAAGATCAGGTAGTGGTCCAAGTACTGCATCTCTTGAGAATTCTATTCCAGTTTTTTCCCTGTATGCGGGTTCTTCTTCAGAGGTAGATGCTCGCTTCTTCTTTCTTGCTGGTCTTGGGTTTTGAGGTAGAGGAGGTATTTCAACCCTTGCTGAGATTCAGTGCATGATTAAGTTCAAGAATTTTTCTACATGGGCTTTATACTTGGACTTTGATCTCTGAAGTGCATCTCTGAGCTCAAACCATTCATAGAACCCGAAGTTCTCCACCTTTGACATGATTATCGTTTTAGCTGAGTTATCTTCTCTGAAAACTTGTATGGACACCATCACGGAGTTCTTCTTTGTCTTCCCCGTTATGGTCACACTTGTAACTTTTTTAGGGTTGTATCTCTGTTTGAGTTTCTCTTTGCACCAATCCAATTCTGAGTCATTGACGACCTTCTCTTTTCAGGCTTCTTTCAGCAGCTGAGCTTGAACTCTGACAGGGTTCTTTTTAAGCTTCATATCAAAGACTGAGTTTTGGGCTACCTTAAGGGAAAATTGAGCATCCTTTTGGTAGGCCATAAATAATTTCTCGGCTCTGATGGATTTTTCACGTTCAGCTTGAGTTAGAAATCCAAGCTCATCTTGATCGTTTTCAGCATCTTGTCGAGGAGGGATCTGGATACGTCGATTCTCTAGCTGAGAGACAAGTGCTGTCATTCTTTTCTTTTTTTCTTCCTCAGACCTTTGGATTGGTCTTGAAGGTCTGGTTGGATGGGTCAACACTTCTTCTTCTTCTTCTTTTTCTTCTTCTTCTTCTTTCTCTTCTTCTTCTTATTCACCAGTCTCAGGGAAGAAGACTAGGATTATTGATTCATCAGTAGTCGCAAGGATTATTTGGAAGACGTTGTCTTCAGCTTGTCCCTCAAGCAGGGGAGAGAACTCAATGATATCAAGAAAAAGGAGTTAGATGGAGAAAGAAAAAGATTAGGTAAGGAGAGGTTTTTTGTGGGTAGGGGTGAAGGAGAAAGGGATGATGGAGAGGCATACCTGAAAAGGTTGCTCCCCCTCAGATGTGTGTAGGATTTTTAGATTTCCCTCAGCAGAAACTCCCTTCTACTTCCCTTGAGGGTTCTTCTGAGTTGGGCGTTTTTCAACTGTTCCCCCCTGCTTCGTTTATTGAGATTCCTTTGAGAAGAACGCTGACGGTTTTTGGAATGAACCAAAGTTCAGTTTCATCATCATCGTCGTCATCATCATCAGCACCCCTGGAACCAAGATCCTTGCCATCATCATAGGTGTCAAGTTCATCAATGTCTTCTTCCTCGTCCTCTTCATCAGAGGGATTAGAGGGAATGTTAACTAGAGCTTCAATCTCCTTATTTTCTTCCTCCCCCTCAGCATGGGGAGGGTCTGTTAGGACCATAAATGTCCTATAATATTAGAAAGTTATATAAAGAATTATAGAGTTAATTATTTATTTTAAAAGCCTTTAATTGTTTAATGGGCTTAGTTTTGAGCTTAATGGGCTTGGGCCTTAATGATAATAGGCGTGAGTATAAATAGCTTGTTCAACCTCCAGTTTTAGGTTAGCCAGAGAGAGAGCCAGAAAATCGTTCATTATCGTTTAGTCATCATTATTCTGAATTGCAAACACTGTGTAAACTCTCTGGAAGGTTTATTCAAGTTATATGGATGACTGTTGGAAATCATTCTGATTGTTAATATTTACTGTTGATTTCCAATTGTATGCACTAATCTGGGATCCACAGGGTCTTCAGCTGGAATCTCCCCCTCAATATCGAAAGGCTGAGAATCATCAGCAATTTTCTCCTCTTCGATCTTCTCCCCTCTTTGTAAGCATCAGAGGGAGGAGGGAAGTCAGCAGCAGCGGTAGAAGTTGACGGAGCAGCTACTTCCAGGTTCTCAACCCTGGTGAACAACTCCCCTATTGTGTCAGCGGTCTCCAAGACAAAGTTTGCAACCATGTCGAGGGGCTTACGGTCTGAATTCGTAAAAGAGGGAAAGTGCTAAGGAGTAGGCTTCTTCGGCTCTGCTAGAACGTCAGCTAGCAGTTGGTTATTAGTATTGACCTTTCAATAGAGGTCATTGACAGAGGTGGAGAGCGAGCTGATGGAGGCGGTGTTGTTGGCGACTTCAATTCTTATTTTATCCACCACCTCTTGTACTGCTGATAGCTGAGAGTGATCAGCTTTATTTGAAAGAGATGTGGTGAGGTGCCGGAGTGTTGAGTCGGCAGCGCTGATGGCGGTTGTGTTATTGATCAGGTCGATGGAGAGTGTTGGTTCCCAGATTCACCTTGTGTCATTCAAACAGATACATCAAAGGTAGAGGAAGCATAAACATACTGGTTGATAATGAGTGATTGTTTAATGTAAGAACAATGAGAGAATAACAGTATATTTGAACAGTAGATAAGATTAGAATAAATAACAAGTTGCTCGTATATTGATATGAAGAACACCTAAGTGTGTGTTTCTTCTGAATTCTCTCATGCTACAAAACGTACACAGATAGTGGAATGGAATGTGTAGTGAGTGTGTTCATACAGTAATTCTTACAATTGTGTGCTCCACTACTCTCTATTTATAGCCTGATAAAGTGTAGAACAGTGTACTATCTAACCCTAGAATGACACGTGTAAAGTTTTCCTTCGTCCTTTAGGGTTGTTTAGGAAAAATTTCACAGGTCTCGACCACGACCAGAAAAGGTAAGACACATGTTATGAGATATATCTTGTATTAACATAAGGTCCCGACAAAGACCCAAAAAACCTCTGTCGTCCCTCCTAACAGGTAAGTCTAGAGTTCCTCACGACACTCGACCTCGACGTCACCCGTTACGCATGACCGTCGCATAAAACTGTACGACCTTGACTAACGCGTTATACGACTGTTATATTTGTTCAGTGATTAATGCAGGAGTCAAAGTCATTAATGGGCAACGGTCATAACCGACGAAGAGCAATTATGAAGAGTTACAACTGAAGACCGTTACAACAATCATCAAAGATCTTAATGATTCAATTAACATCATCCGAAGACTATAAATCCCAAGTTCAATCCTCAGTTTCAAGACATCGAATAACACAGGGAGAGAGATAGAACAAGAGCATCGAACAACAGAAGCAAACGCAAACACTCGAAGAATATTCATTCGAAGCAAAGAGATCATTCATAGAAGATCGCTCTCGACGCACGACATTCACTCTCGACCAACAGTTCACATATTGTTTTCACACACGACGCACATTGTTTTTACATTTCAAACACCTGTACTTTACATTTCGAAGTCTTTCCCTTCATTTGTATCGTAATCTCTGTACGATCGACACCCGGAACACCAAGGACATCGCCCCTGATTGGCGACCATAGTGCAGCGACGACTTCCACAGTCGTCCGCAGGTTTTTTCCTCGTTGAGGTTTTTCCTGCGTCATCAAATCCTCTGTCTCGTTTACATTTTTGTCTTTGTCGCACGCCTTTGTCGAATGATTCCTTTCTTTAGTTGTTAAAGTCCACATCGACCTTAAGTTGTCCCTTTGGTGCGATTTTTGGCATTAACAAGGGCTGGCATGGAAAGTACAAACACTAATCTAACATTTAGAAAATTTCTACGAGTCTTCGGCTTGACAGAGGACTTGGTCACCAGAGATCATTTGCCAGAGCTCTGATGGTCTTCGGATGGTCTTCTGTTATCCTAGTCTCTGACGTTTGGTCTCTGATGATCTTTTGGTGTTCCTCTACTAAGTCTTTTGGGCTATCTCTGAAGTCTTGGTCTCTGATATTTAGTCTCTAACATTCTTCTGACTTGTGATATTTTCAATACTTTTACATTGGAATACTTGGGGCTAATAATCTCCCTCTAAATATTGAAAATACAAACTTTTCTATACTATAGAGATAAGCTAAGTAAAGACAAAGAGGAGAAAGTCGTCCCCTATAAAACCATTTACTTCTTTTAACGATAGAATACATTACAAAGCAAAAGAAAGTAAATCTACTCATACCAGTTACCTCTCAGAATCCTATCAAATCTCATAATTAATTCCCTAAACTCTAGGGTAAGATCTATGTTTCTAATGAAGCTTCTGATGATTTCTTCTGGGCACTTCGAACTTCGAACTATTCCTTGTACAATTTTCTTCAAATACTTCAGAGATTGGGTTGAGTATTTGGGAACTTCCGCAGAGTGTATGGCCTTCTTTATTCCCTTCTGTCGTATGATGAAGGCTTCAGGTTCAACGACCAGAAATCTTGAGGGATAGTGTTCAAGACCCTTAAGACTCTCATCTGGGGGACCAATGCTTAACTTCTTTAGTTCAATCTCATACCTTGCAGTTCTGGCAGTCTTTTGTCGATCTGAGAAGTTGACGCAGTAGGAGTTGTAGATGGAGTAGATCATAGGGGTTGATGAGGACCAGGTCGTTGTCATTAAACACATGTATCCTGTTATCATATCTTTCCACAATGTAATCATTGTAGAGAACCCTATTGTAGGCTAACGTTCTGTTGTTGATGCGTTGGATCTTGGTAATGGCCAGCTTAGAGTACACTTGTCGACCAATGTTGGTCTTCTCTGAGATGATTCTCCTTCTTTCATCTGTTAGCGTGCGTGCTCTCTTGGGATTGAGGTACAGATTGATAGGTGTAGAGTCTTGTGAGATCAAATCCCTATCAGCATAAAGATATGAGAATACCTCTTCGAGAGACGGTGGATGTCCTTGACATGTAGAGCTTTCTGGTGGTGGTTGTTGCGGTTGTGCCTCTGGGAATGTTTCAGGGTTAGGCTTAGTTTGGGTTTAAGCACCCTCTGTCATTTTGCCTTACCCTTTGTCTTCTTTTTCTTTCTCAGCCGTTTCCTTCTTGTCTTTTTCTTCCACTGTCAGAATGTCTATGTCTTATGTGGTTTTCTTTTGGTTTGGGTTATAGACAATCATGGTTGTAATGGTGTTGGGTTGGATATGGTGTTCGTCAGTAGAGGTTTGGTTTTGCCTCTCTGGTTCAGTTCTGGAGAGTGAGGGAGTTGGTGAATCAATGATCAAGGTTTCAGTGTTAGGTTCTACAGAGGTTGAAGCTTCTGTTGTGTTGGTTCTGAGGGTTGTGTTTCTGAAAGTGTAGGCAACTTTAGGGGTTTTTTTGTTGGTCTCAGCATTGACCTAATTCTCCCCCCTTTGTTGTTCTGACAACTCATCAGATTCAACATCGTTGTCAACAACAAACCTTAGCCTATTGAAGTCTCTGGTAGACAACTCACCAGTAGTTGATCTCTTTCTGGAGGCTATATCACACACCAGGTCATCAAAATTCTTTGCAGCCTCTTTCAGAGTATCTTCAACCTCTATTGCAACAGCTCTGATCTCATCAACTTGAACAAAGAATTCCATCTTGTGTGTATCAAGTGAGGCTTGCACGTGTTTCTCTGTTGCATGTGCCTTGGCCATGAACTAGGCAGATATTGTCATCATTCTGCTTAGATTCTCTATCTTGAAGGATCCTATTTAGGCTCTTGTAATTGGTTGCTCATTTGATTGTGCAGGGGCAGGGGTAGGAGTAGCAGCAACAGGAGTTAGCTCTGTAGATGGTTAAGGCATAGCAGAAAAGGCAGCAGATATAGTCTTTGAAATTACCTCTGTTAGAGTGCTGATGTTGGCCTCTGAGAATTCCACAGAAGGAGGTGGGGTGACTCTGGTAGAATTTCCCTCTGGAAATTTTCCAGTTGATCCTTTAGAGTTGTGATCTCTGCCTACATTTTCTAAGACTCATCAGAGCTATTTTTCTCCAGATCCACTAGCTTTTGAGATGTCTCTGTTAACTGATCCTTGACATTCTTTAGTTCATTTTTCAGAGACTTATCGGTAGCCGTCCTCTGATTGACAACACGTGTCATTGTAAATTTATACTCATTCAAGGAGTTTCTGATCTCATTACAGAAGTCTGCGAACTCCACCTTTGTAATAAGATCAGAAGGGGTAATCTTGGGGTCAACAAATGACTCAAAGTTTCTCTCAAGTTCTGAGAGGTCTCTTGTCAGAGCTGCATTAACGTTGACTCTGGGAGGACTTCCACCTGATCCTTGATGTTCTCTTAGAGGAGAATCATCTTTGGGCGTTCTGTTTGCTTCTGCTCCCTCATCTTCAGAATCTGAGAGAGTGAAGTAAATATGGGAGTTCGTTTTGCGATCTAGGCAATCCAATCCTTGTGCAACTAAGCTGTCATATTGTCCCTGAGTAACACAATCCCTACGGGTAAACCTTAAGTTACCCAAGCTTCTAAGTTGTCCGCCTTAAAAAGATGAGCGACAGAGGCATCATCGTGTGGTTGTGACCTATCATTACCCTGGGGTGAATGGGTAATATTATGCAAGTTGGTTTCCCCGGTTATGTGAACATCAGAGGCATGAAGAGTTGCCTATGACGGTACAAACTGGTTAAGGTTCGAGGTGTGCACCTCTGTTTCAATATCCATTTGATCTAGATCACCATGGATAAATGATGTGCTTGCAATGGGAGTTGGGGTAGGAGTACTAAAACGCACATGCGTGTTCACTCGAACATCTATTTCTAATCTCACAGGGCTATCGGGTCCTATTTTGTTAGAAAACACGGTACCCTCCTCACTCTCCTCACTTTCTTCAGAAGAGGACGAACTCTCTACCCCTCTCTCTGAAGATACTTCTTTTTCTCCCTCAAAGACAGACTCCTCTGAGAATACTCTGTCCCTTTGATCTACTTCTTCCTCCTCTCTTTCTGAGGCAGACCCCTCTGTAGGTGCTCTGACCTCTGGCATTTCTTCTTCTTCTTCTAATACATCGTACATTACAGACTCAGAACCTAAGTATGATGCGGATCTCACGTCAAATTCTTGAGGTTGAGCAACATGTCTATAGTTGGTAAGAGAGATATGATTTGGATGGATCAAGGATAGCATTGTCCTGGGGACTCTGCGAGTGTTAGGATATGTACCTAATTTTGTTGGCTTGATGGAAGCCATTGTCCAGGATGGTGTGGGTGCCCCTTCTTGAAGTAGTTGCAGCTTCTCGAAGGTTGCTCAGATGGCTAGGCTAATAAACCTTGGAGACAAAACTGACTTCAACGCCTTGTCATCACCAACCAGTTTTCCTCTTGCCAACGCCTTATTCTTGTTGTGGACCACTGTCAGAAGTTCTTCATAGAGCATGGTTGCATAGTCGAATTTTCATCCAAAATACAAGCCATACATGATTTTCAGAATAGCAGGGCTAGACTTGTCTAGACTACCAGATTTAGATGTTAGGGTTCTGTTGAGGATTGAGAACATGAAAATCCAAATTGGGGGTAAGTGTTTCCTCTTGAAGGCAATAACTTTGTTGATGGTCTCATTGTAACCCAGAAACCTGACAAATTCCACTAGGGTTGGTTGTTCTGGTGGAACCTTTTAGGCTTCAATTCCTAGTTGTGCAGGGGTTTGGATGTTGAAAATCCTTTATAGTGTCCTGGGTCTGATTCTTACTTTTCATGTTCCTCCACGAGCACCAGCATCGACTTTCCCAATCATTCCTCCCCATTCCTCGATAAATTGGCACGTAGACCACCACTGTTGAACGTAGACTTGGGGCAAAGTGGTGTCTACCATTGTTAGAGCGTTGAAAAGCTCAAAATGGTGGAAGAACTCTAGGATAACATGGTAGATTGGTTCATAACGTGTGGGGTCAAGGTTGACTCTGAAATTGTTGCTATTGAAGGGAAATGGAAGGATGTCGATATGATGGACAGGGGCGAGACGACTGGTTTTAGCAGAGTTTTGGGCGGCCATAGTTGCAGGTTTCAAGATTGGATGAAAACGAAGGGTTTGGAAGCTAAGAAGAGAGGGAAAAACTAAGAACTCGGATGATTTGAAAGCGTAAAGAATGAAATGGGTTTTAAAATGGGTTTTTGTACTCGATCAATGTTTGGGGATAACGATTGAGAATGTACTTGAGTGTATCAAAGAGGCTCTGATGTAGATGTCAGATGCTCTGGTGAAGTCTTAGAGACCTGATTCTGAAGAAAAGTTCAGAGATATATTCAAAGTTGTTTTCATCAGAATAGGTTTTCCCTTCTCAAAAGTCGTTTCTTCTTGATTGTCCAAGCCAAGTCATGAAATTATAAAGAATTGATTCTTTTGACTTGCTCCCCCTTGAGTAATGAGCTAATCCTCAAAAATAGTCTTTTAAACTCCCCCTAAAATGATGAGCTTATTTCTCAGATTAAACTTTTAAGCTCCCCCTCAAAGTAAGCAAGATTAGAAAAATATTTACACGAAAGAACACAAATGAAACAAACAATAGAGTCTCTGATAAACATATCAGAGGCTCTAATGAATAAGAAAATGTTGAAAGTATGCTAACAGAGCTCTGAAGAGAACAACAGAGGTTCTGACAAAATATACAACCTAATTACTCTATCAGAGGCTCTGAGATGGATGTCAGAGGCTCTGATGTTTTGTCCAGAGATTAGGAAGACATATTGAGCATACCCAATTTACTGATTAAGAAATTAAATCTCATTTCATCAAGGGCTTTTGTAAACAAATCAGCAAGTTGGAAGTGAGTTGAAACAAAGTACATGTCAATTGTTCCTTTTTCAACATGATCTTTGATAAAGTGGTACCTTGTATCAATGTGCTTTGTCTTGGAGTGCTGAATTGGATTTGTTGTGATAGCTATTGCACTCTTAGAGTCATAGAGGATCGGAACTCTATTATACTCAAGACCGTAGTCTCTGAGCTGAGTTTTCATCCATATTACTTGTACTCAACAGAATTGGTTGTGGCATCGACGGCCTTCCCATCTTAACTTCAAGAACATAAATAACCTGGTGCTAGGCGGACTCATCAAAGGAATGCCAGAACTGAGGTTCGAGAAAGAACATATCTGCTCCGCATGCGGTATGGGTAAAATGAAGAAGGCGACTCATAAACCGAAAGCGGTTCCAAGAACGTCCAGACCATTGGAGCTCATACACATGGATCTTTGCGGTCCTATGCGGGTACAAAGCATCACCCATAAGAAATACGTACTGGTAATGGTGGATGACTTCTCAAGATACACCTGGGTCAAATTCCTCACCTCGAAGGAAGAGACTCCCGGGTTGATCATCAACCACCTGAAGAGTGTCCAGAACAACATGCAGTTGGCCGTCATATCCATTCGCACCGTCAACGGAACCGAGTTCAAGAATCGCACTATGGTTGATTATCTCACATCGGTCGGGATTTCACACAACTTCTTCGCTGCTAGGACTCCACAACAAAACAGCGCAGTGGAACGTCGCAATCGTACCTTGGTGGAAGCGACACGAACTATGTTGACCCAGTACAACCTTCCAATGTTCCTATTGGCTGAAGTTGTCGCCACGGCTTGCTATACTCAGAACCACTCCATCGTCGACAAATGCTTTCGGATGCAAGTGCTTCATGAAGAACGACAAGGATGATCTCGGCAGGTTCAAACCGAAGGCAGACAAAGGGATCTTCATCGGCTACTCGACCGCCTCAAAAGCAATCCGCGTCTACACCAAGAGGACAAAGACCGTCATTGAGAGCATAAATGTGTCCTTCGACGAATGGGTCAACTTGGCTTCTGAACACCTCAGTTGAGAACCCGTGCTAACAGGAATGCTGGCCTCCGATCATTCTCGATCGAAAACCAAGCACGCTCTAGTAGAACCTTCTTCGTCCAATACGTCGAAGTCACATCGTTCTGAATTCGATCTACTATTTGAACATTTCTATAATGATCTTTATATTTCCTCTGTATCTAATGATGATTCTTTGAATGCAGATGGAGTTGTTGTGGTATCTTCGCAGATTACTTGTCCTCCAATATCCCTAAACACGACATCGTCAGAGGACTCACACTCAACGCCAGCGATAGAAACGACACGTTCTTCTAGCACGAATACGGTTTCAGAAACTGAATCACTAGCGGTTCCATCCACACCATCTTCCCCAGGATCAAGCAATAGTGTCTCCTCAACCAACACGGCCGTAGCCACCTCATCAACCACTGTACCTGAACAATCAGCAGCCGTCACACCTATACAACCGACTCCATCTCTAGAGGCGGTACAAGACCAACCCCAAGACTCATATGTTGATCCCGACAAGTCTCAACCATCCACGGACCCTTTGACTCACACACGGAAGTAGACTCGAGCACATCCAACCGACCGGATCATCAGTGATCCTTCAGCACCAGTTCAGACTCAAGCTACGGTGGAATCTGAAGACACCGCTCTGGTACTACTAAGCAACACTCAAACACGAGCGGCAACAGGAAATGAGTGCCTAATCTCCATCTTCTGCAGCAACGTTGAACCCTCCTCAGTAAAGGAAGCCTTGAACAACCCAGACTGGGCTATTGCCATGCAAGAGGAATTGAACGAATTTGAGAGCCTCAAGGTATGGCCTCTAGTCCCGCGTCTGAAAAACAAGACGGTTATCGGAACCAAATGGATCTTCAAGAACAAGAAGGACGAGAACGGGATCGTCGTTCGGAACAAGGCTAGGTTGGTAGCTAAAGGGTATAGACAACAAGAAGGAATTGACTATGAATAGTAGTTTGCACCAGTCGCATGCATAGAAGCCATTAGAATGTTCCTAGCGTATGTCACTCACAAGAATTTCACTGTCTTTCAGATGGACGTAAAGACAGCATTCCTCAACGGCAAACTTAAGGAAGAGGTGTACGTCTCCCAACCAGATTGCTTCGTAAGTACAGCTCACCCCAATCATGTCTACCTACTCGACAAGGCACTTTTCGGCTTGAAGCAAGCACCAAGAGCCTAGTATGATGCCCGGTCTACATTTCTCATAAACGCAGGCTTCTCAAAAGGTAAAATCGACACTACTCTCCTCATAAAGAGAGAAGGTGAGGACATTATTTTGATTTAAATCTATGTTGATGACATTATCTTCGGCTCTACAAACCTCAAATATTGTCATAACTTTTCAGTCCACATGAAATCACATTTTAAAATGAGTATGATGGGTCAGATGAATTTCTTTCTCGGTCTACAAGTTAAACAACTGTCGACTAGGATATTCATCAATCAATCTAAGTACATCGCGGATATTCTTTGGAAATTCCAGATGGAAAACTATACACCCATGATGACTCCCATGTCACCGAGTACAAAGTTACACGCCGATCCTGATGGAAAGGACGTGAACACGAGTACCTATAAAGGAATGATAGGTTCTTTGATGTATTCGACGGCAAGTAGGTCGGATATCATGTTTTCCACCTTTCTGTATGCTCAGTTTCATTCTAAACCGAAGGAGTCACACCTTTCAGCAGTTAAACGCATTTTACGTTATTTATAAGGTACTGTTGATCTTGGCCTTTGGTACCCTAAGGACACAGGTTTCGAACTCACGGCGTTCTCGGATGCTGATCACGCAGGAAGCATGCTTGATCGGAAGAGCACAATGGGACATGTCCAGTTTCTTGGCGATAAGTTGGTTAGCTAGGCCTCCAAAAAGCAAACATGTGTCTCCACATCCACGGAGGAAGCGGAGTACGTGGCCGCCGCTAGTTGTTGTCCCAAGTAATATGGATGCGTACCCAACTGAAGGATTACGGGTTCCAGTACTCGTAAATTCCCATTTATTGTGACTCGAAGAGTGCCATAGCCATCACCAGCAATCCGATCCAGCATACGAAGACCAAACATATAGATGTGCGCTACCACTTCATTAAAGATCACGTTGAACGAGGTACGATCGAACTCTATTTCGTAAGTATAGAAAATCAATTGGCAGGCCTTTTTACCAAAGCTTTGGACGAAAAACGGTTCAATGAACTCGTGTCCAAACTAGGTATGCTTAACTTAAAAGTTTAGTCCACCCTTGCACTTGCCACACCTTCTCTTCACTTCGAGTTAACTGTCTCTCACGTATATTCTATTCCCAATAGGATATGCACAAGATACAATTGCATCTTAGTGCAGCCTAGGTGTTTCAAGCACATCCGTGCATCCTCCTCTCTATTTATTTAATAGTTTTCGCTTGTATTTCGATTTTCTGCATGTTTCTTTATCTTGTTTATATTCGTCATTGTTTTCGTTTACAATTACCGGGGCACTAACATGTTTTTCTGAAGGGTTTCCACCAAAGTCCAAGTCACCGAGGTAAGTTCCCCAAATTTTTTGAACACTTGAGGGGGAGCATAACGACATTTCTAAAAGGATTTAAGTGAAAAAGTAATTCTTATAAAGTTGAGGGGGAGAAAAGAAATTTTTCATATGTCGAGGGGGAGAATAATCAATTTGTAAAGTTGAGGGGAAGAATTATCTTTTTGCAATTTTTTTTTTTGAGAAGGGTATCCCCGACCACATTGGGCCCAGACTAATCCCTAGGCAAATCGGGCCTTTGGCCCAGCTGCTAAAGCATGCAGCCTTGAGATTATCCTCAGTGGCCACAAGTGCTGCGTGTGGGGCTCGAACCCGGGCAAGCGCTATGAACTCCCCATGCCTTACCACCACGCCACAACCCTTGTGGTTATCTTTTTGCAATTTTGAGGGGGAGAAATGTCAATTTGAAAAGTTGAGGGGGAGAAATGCAACTTTTGAAATCTTGAGGGGGAGAATTGTGATTTTCAAATGTGAAAGGTATGAAATCAGTTTTTCGTCAACCTTAGGGGTAAATCTAGACAAAACTTTAAAAGTTGAGTTAAGTCAGACCGGGAGAGGGAAACAAACCGGTACCGGGTTCACTCCCGGTACGGGCCGGTATATAAACCGGCTTGAGTTTGTTTTTGCCCTCACAATTTGAAAACTTCGCGCTCAAAACCTCTCCTGTCCAACTTCTTCTCACATTCTTCTCAAACTATTAGTTTTTGCTCCGATCAGTCGCAGATCTTCCCTCCAATCACCAGGTATGTTCTCTAACCTTCACATCATTAGTAATCGATCTTCCTATTCGATCGATTTGAGGTGTTTGTCGATCGATTTGATCGATTCCTCCACTTCAGTGCCGCTAGGGTTACGAACCCTTCGGTTCGTCCTCCTTTCCTCAAATCGATCCCGCTTTGGTTCGATAAACTGTGTGTCGGGGGGTTCTGGGATACAATCGATACCTGATTTCACATTTTGAAGTCCCGATCTGACTTTATTCGAGTTCGAACCCCGGTTTTTGGGTTTCCTGGAGTCGACACCGGGGTTGCGTGTCCTGGATTCGCTAGACACCGATTTCCGCCTTCTCCCAGGCCAACTCCCGGACAAAGCTGTGTCCCGACATCTTTCGGTCCCAAATTGGGATAAGTCCCGGTTTGGGTACATCTCGGATCGGGAACCGGTTAAGTCCCCCTACGGGTAACTCCCGGTACGAGGTAACTCCCGATACGGATTGCGGTCCTGGTACATACCCAGTTCCGGTTCCTGTCCCGGATTCCTTTTTGTCCCGGTCTCGGTTTCTATCCTGGTCCCGGTTCCGGTTCCGGATGTGCATGTTTCGGGAGAGTATTTATTGTTCTCTGTTTGTATTCATTTCACGCATTATATTATCCCACAACCTGGGTTCGTCAGAATCCAGATAAGTGACCAGTTCCGGATTAATTTCAGCTCTCGGTTCCTCTTAAATCCAAGAAATGAAACTCCAGAACTTGATCTTGGTTTGGCAGATCAAATACTCAACTAATACTGCTTCGTATTCAGGTACACAAATGGCTCAACCAAACCAACCCGCTCCACAAGCCGAGGCCCCACTTCTTCCAGGTGGACCGAATCTCCCGATCTTCCCGAACAACTTCCACTTGGACACGGCAACAATAATCTGCCAGTGCCCAGTCATTGTGAGTACTGAAACACCCCCACTCAACTATGCCTTGACGGTGACTGCCACAGTTCCACGCGTGTATGTGCAACAACTCCGGAGGTCTCTCACCTCGGTTGCACATGGTCAGGAATTTGATCTTGAAGGTCGGATTGCTGACACACCGATAGTCATCACAAGGGATCTCCTTCGCCAGATCCTCAACCTACCAGATGCTACTTCCATTCCTGCCAGAATCAGATTCGATAACTCAGTATCCGATGCAACACTCTTCCAGGAGATGCACGATCTCGGATATGCTAATGAGCTCACCCAACCATCACACTTTTCGAGAGCTCATCTGACGCCGATCTGGTACACGTTGTTCACCATCCTCAATCGATGTCTCTCGTCGATCAGGAAGGGCATCGACCAAATCACCGTTAATCTTTTGTGACTCATCCATGGCGTGGTATACAATCGCCACACTGACTACGCATCCATCCTATGGAATGAACTGATAGCAAAGGTGCAACTGAAAGAAGGCAACAAAAGGCTGACATGCCTTCCGTTTCCCAGGTTTCTCCAACTGATTGTCTCCTACTTTCTTGACGTCTACCCAACTATCCCAAGGCGCTCCGAACACGAGGTACTTTTCTCTATACGCATGACTAGAATCCAAAACAAACAGCCAATTCAAGGATAAGTCCCAATGCTTCTACCTGCAGACTTGCTAGCTCTCACTGACCCTTCGGCACTAAGTGTAGTAGAATATAGTCAAGAAAACAATCTAGTCGCTCCAATGGTCCATCCAGATTCGGCAGGACCTGCCCAAGGAGCGCGTCCCGAGAGGCGTGAGGGTCCACGCACTAGAGGAGGTAAGGTCCAGCGAGCAGGGGCTCCCGGATAGGGCGTGATGAGAGAAAATATAGCGAGGGGAGAAGACGCGGGCAGTGCCGAACGATCATATCGCGGAGCTAGTTCGTCCCGACGCCCATCCACTCCAACCCACACAACTACTCAACCCCAAGATGATGAACCAGAACTACATGAGGTGGAGGTAGTAGATATAATGCGTGACCAAGCTCAGAAAGATGCAACCTCTTATTCTAGCTCGGAATATGGTTCAGCTTTCGGATCAGTCTCTGAATCAGGCTCTGGTTGTAAACCAGATTCTGAATCAGGGTCCTCGGGCTCAGGAGAAGGGTCAACGGACTCTGATGACCAGAATGACGACCAGTTCCGTATGGAACCCATCCCTCGTACCTAAGCCGATACTGGAGAGATAAGGAGAGCGGAGGGAGAATCAGTAGAAAATGAAAATCAAAGTGAGCGAGTGAGGGAAAGACGGAGTAAGCAAAACAATGAGCAATATAGAGAGAAAGGCCACCTACTCACTCAGGTTGTCTCCACCCAGCCTCAGATAAGCCAGGCAGCCACATCCGCTACCCATTCTCATTTGTTGGGATGAGGTATTGAAACAGACGTTATAGGCCTAGCGACGCAATCGCACACCCTTCTCAGCCACTCAGTGTCATCTCAACAGGATACTGTTTCACTTTCACAAGGGGACATAGCACAACTGCCACCGGTCTCTCACTTTAAGAGTTCCGGTGTTGAAACAAGATAACTACTGCCCCGGTTCTCGACTTCTTTGAATGCACTATCGAGTCTAGAGCCACTTGATGATTTGTTTATTTTTTGCTAGGACACATACCACCAGTACGGCTAATGTCGAGATTCTTCGTGACTTGACCGGAACAACCAGAGTGAGTCTACCATTTGGTGGCTTGCAAGGACAGGGTGGAAGTCCTGCCAGGGCTATCCTTATGCCAACCGTGAGCGCAGACAGTACTGTGGTGCATTCCACTGTAGTTACTACAACTGGTGGTCTACGTGCACCAGGTGTTAGCATCCCGGAGTTTGTCTCCAAGGAAACTATGGACGGCGCCTTAAAGGCTCTCCAAACCGAGATCTTGAAAAAGCTGTCAGAGGACTTGGACTTCATCAAAAGGTCCATCAAGGGTAAGGAAATAGTAACTGATCCCCCAGCTCAAACACCGATTCAACTTCCTCACCGTACACCAAACCCGCAAAACATAAGCACCGACGCCCTCAAAGCCGCACTACTCTATAAGCTCTTGTCCCAATCAAACACAGACACATCCTCTGAAGCCGACCTCGTGAGCCTCCTACGCTCACAAACACAACCCCCAAACACTCAAACCGACTCCCAAGCCCAAATACACTCAAAGCTCGATACCCTTACCTAAACCTTACCCGATGTCAAGAGCACCCTCGACACGTTATTTGAGAGTGTTGCCAACCTCGAAAACACTTGCAAGGGTCAAGCTCAGGGGTTGTAAACAGTAAATAGGACACGTATTTTATGAGTCCTGTTTATCCTTATGTTTCTAACTTAGCAATTTTCTTCATTGCTTTATCATCATCAAATAGGGGGAGAATGTTGATCCAAACCCTTCAATGATTTGATGATGATCCTTAGAATCACTTAGTGAAAATCATAAGTAAACTGTATGTATTAATGTTTTGCAATCTATGAAAACTATACTAAGTCTGTTTAGTATCGTTGATGGAAAACATGTTTTCTTTAATTTATGCGTCAACGATACATGTACATCAGTGAGCCCTAAGCTTGTTCAGTCTCACTTATGATCGCTGATAGTTCCATCTATAATAGTTTACTAGTGAATCCATGAAGACAAGATTCGCGACAACATAGTTCAAAGCTGAAATCGAAGACCAAGCTGACGAACAACTGACTACTCTACTAGTGACCTGATGGAGATATCAGCGAAACCAAGACTTGTCCATTTCACGCGAAGTTTCAAGTAGAAGACTTCAGCGAGAGCTGAACTTTATCATTCCCTGATAAAGATCAACTCAACGATCTCTGATCATGAAGGTTGCTCTACAAGTTACTTTTGTCTTATCTCCTTGCACGCCTTTGTACGATTTGTCAGAAGGGCATCCCTTTGTCTAGGATCGTACAACCCACTCTGCCAACTACATTGTTCATCATGCAGCCAAAAGGATGTTTGATAAAGTAAAATCCATGCAACCAACCAGACGATGCCACGTGTAAAGTTGTACTGACTTGCATTTAATGCATGTAGTATAAATAGGAAACCCTACTTCATTTTCGAAGTGCTCTTTCCCTGAACTCCTTAGTGCCAAGAAAAATTATCGTTAGTTTTTCTAAACTTCTTTCAATCTTTTCTAGTGCAATAAATCTATGTGATTCTCATAGTTTGTTTAGATTAGGTTTTTACTTAATCTTATTTCGCAACAAACTGTAAATTGTTTGATTATATCAATAAACAATTTTAAAGATAAAAATCGTGTCTTTGTATTCAACCCCCTCTTCTACAAACTTGTATAACCCTTCGGGACCAACAAGAAGTACCATCATATTGAACACGTATAGCGTCCCACATGGCTTTAGCAGCTTTGAGGTTCATAATAGAGTTATAAACTTCATCAGGGAGTGCCATAGAAATTATGGTTCTAGCTTTAGCATCTAGAACCACTTTCTTTTTGTCTCTTCAGTCCATTGATGGATCTCATTGGTCACTTCCCTTTGAGGGATTAGTGTGGTTGTGGCAGTGGCAGGAACAGCAGCAGCTATGATAAATGGAACAAAGGGTCCATTTTCAACATAATAAGCTATAGTGGGGTCTACACCTTCAAGAAAAAGAGTCATTCGATTTTTCCAAAGAGATATATTATGTTTGTTAAAACGAGGAGGTTTTGCAAAAGAACCATTATCATAATAGTTTGTATTTGTATTAAGTGCCATGATTAGAATAGCAAGGAAGAGAGAGACAAGCAGGATCTTGTTTATGAGATTAAACAATCTGCTCTAATAAAACTTGTTGGTCTCAGACGGGTTCTACGAGGGTTAGGTTTGTAGAAGGGGGGTTGAATACAAACACAATTTTATACTTTTTAAATTTGACTATTGATAAATCAAAAACATAATTCACAGTTTGTTGCAGTAATAGATAAGGTAAACCTAATCTATACAAACTTAGAAAACACAAAGTAGTCTTGCACTACAAAGAAATAATCTACAAATGTTCAGGTAGGAGAGGAGATCCTTTAGAATGAAGGGTTTTATTCCTATTTATACCCCATGCATTTAATGCAAGTCAGAGGGTACATTACACATTTCCAAATGTTGTTAGGTGTGATAAAGTCTAAGATTCTAGTGAGAGAATGTAAGATCAAAGTACAAATCTAGAGAGAGCAATCTTGTCATCCATGTATTCCAAAGTAGTTACAAGATTCTCCAAATGAGCAAAAGTTACAATGAATGACATATAGCATGCTATTTATAGTACGTCAAGACAAGCCCTTGACTCTACCTAACATTCCATGTAAAATACAGTTTAAGGCACATAACAACACTAACTGCTTGATTACAACTAAGAATACATTATCCTTTCATTAATCTCATCAATAGCTCTGATCCGCAAATATATTGCAGTTGAAGACATTTTGTTCTCTTCTCGTTCTCTATCATTAGTCTGCAATCTATTCTCCAACTGAAGTCTTAATACTTTCAAAGTGCCATCAGAGTATTTATCAATTTCACTAAACCTCAAAAACCTTTTATCTCCCCTTTCATTCTTGTAGATCACCCCAAACTCAGGTTCATTCAAAACTACATACAAAGGCATGTTTTCCATGTTGGGAATTCTCTGATTTGGCCTGATTATGTTGACAATAGGTTTATCACTCTCCAAACCCAGCTGAAAATCAAAGCATTGCACATAGAGGATGTGTTATCTAAGGAACCTCTTAATGGCATTCAAAGCAAGTGTAATAGCTTCCCTTCTGATGGAAAGATCTCTGAAGTAGTGGTAAAGGAACTCAAAGTCTTCTATCAGCAAGTGGAAAAAGTCAGCTTCAGAGAAAGTATAAGTCTTATAGTCCTGTCTTTGAACCACAAATACCGGATACCAAAGTCTGTAAAATTTCTTAGCATAAACCTCCTTCACAGTAACAATCAGTTTCTTGCTTCTCAGATACTGTACCCTTTGACACTTGGCCTTCATCATATACAAATATTCAAACTTGAACTCCTCCGACTGATCATTAACTCCTAGAATTGCATAAGGATTCAGCTTCCTGATATAGTGAGCAAATAACCTCCTTTCTAAGTCCTCCAAATAAGGTGTTCTCATCCTTAACTTTCTTAGCCTTTCCTCAGCTTCATCAATCTTGGGTCGTCTGGATGTAGATGGGCCAGCTTTTGAGCTAGAAGGGTTAGAAGGTCCTGCTTGATTCGTATTTGGGCTAACATTGGGAAAAGTTGTAGGGATTTCAGGTTCTTCAGGTTTAACTTCAGGAAATTCGGGTATAAGGGTTTCAGGTTGGATTGGAACAGATTGGGTGGTTTCAAATAATGTAGGAACAGTTTGGGTAACCTCAGGTAAAGTTGGAATGGGTTGACAGATATAATTGACCATCTCACTTATATTTTCCAATAAAATTGTTTATTTAGTAAATAAATAAATAACATAAATAATCAATTAACAGTATACATATATAGATTAGGTTTCTACACATGTTTGTTTAATAAATAAGCAAATCAACAAATAAATAAAATCAACTCAAATTAATGGATCAAGAGAAGATAAAGCTTAAGCGACGTATATGGATATGTAATCCTTTTATTTAAACACAATATATATGTTGGTTTTAATATATATTTAATCATACAATTGAGAACTGTTTGTTCAAGAAAAACGTGTAGAAGAAGATGAAACAAAATCAGGAAACAGATTCCTAGAAACGTCGTTAATTTTGCTGAGGCTCGTGTTACACATGATTCTCTTAAACAGATTCGTCGTATGTACCCAGGGTACAACAGCGTGAGCAGAAGTACTGCCGGAGATGACCACTTGCTTGGAAAATTCGCCGGAAAAGTCGTATGCTGCAGTATTGGTTACTGTTTCGAGAGTGTGTATCGAGTGTTCAATTCAGCGTGTTCTTGGAATGAAAGAGACCCTCTATTTATATTAAAGATTGAAACCGAAATAATTAATTCGTAATTAACTGATAATTAAACGAATTAATTACTGTAACCGAAATGAATAATTAAGCGAATTAATTATCATTTATTCATCTTCAATGAGTTTCAGTTACAAAAAATTGAAACTGGGTCAAAACGAAAATTAGCAAAACCGAGCTGCATTCGTGTCCACACACAAGTTCGACAATTTTAGCTTACGAAATTGTCAATCGGCACCGCCCTCTGCGTGCGGGTAGGTGTTGGAGTAAAACCATTCAAAGGAGTTTGTCAACTCCTCACACTTCTTTGGTTATAAACCATTGAAGGTTTACTCCTACTTCCTATGTGGGATCCTTTCCCACACCCATTTGGTTTTTGCTAAATTCATCCAAGTACTCAACTTTGAGTATCGATATCTCATTCACACATACTCCGTTTTGGACACATTATATATCGTTTCGAAGCTCTCATATAGGAGAACACAAACCCACTAAGAGTTAATTATATATAATATATATATATGTATTTAAATGTGTCCAGAGTTAGTAAAAACATACATTTTTACTAAATTTTCCAACAATATACACACATATATTTCACAGGAAAGGTGTTTCGCATGTATAAAATTTGAAACCTATCCACAATTTTTCCAAACACCCAAATTCAACTTTGGCATTGTTTGGCAAACTAGCTGATAAGCTAGTTGGTAAATGATAAGGTAAATGTTGACTGATAAGTTAGGGTTTAGGGTTTTAAGCTAGCAGATGAAAAAGTCACGTTTGGCAAAACTAGCTTATAAACATGTAAAATGATCAAAAAAGACATCTTCAAATAATTATCAATTACAATATTTAATTATATAATTAAAACAAATTTATAGCAATACAATATGTTAATTAGTATAAACAATGTAGTAAAAATTTAAAAAATATAACATGTTAATTAAAAGAATTTAAAATTTATTATTACATATATACTATAAATTTTAAAATTTGTTAAAAAAAGATTTAGAAAAAATATATATTAATTTATAATTTTAAATAACCGTTCTATACAATATGAAAAAAAAATTGAAAGATAAGTAGTAATTGATAATTAAAATATATTGATTAATATTAAAAAATAAATAAAATAATTTATATGTTTAACAACTCTAAATAATTAAAAAATATTATTAATCTATAATTAAAAATTGATTTAATAATTTTCAGTTAATATTAATTAATATTTATTAATTAATAATAATTTAATTTAAAAAATAATATTTATTTATAATAATAGTTAATAAAGAATAATTAATATTATTAAGGGCAATATTGGAATATTCACAAAAAAACTACTGAAAAGGTACTCCAAGTAGCGTTTCAAAAAACTACTTCAAGTAACGTTTAAAAAAACTAACTTATAGTCATCTAAACATGTAACTAGAAAAAAACTAGCTTATAAATTAGTTAGTTTTTTTGCCGAACAATGTTTTTAAAGTTCATTGTTTGGTTGCGACGGAACTCAACCCCAACTAGCCAACACACCCATCAATTAGCAAATATATTAATAATAAAAATATTAATCATAATACCAATCATATTACTAAAGTAATAGATAAAAATAAAATCAATTCTAATGAATTGATACTTAACAAAACCGTTTATGAATCCATGTTAACTAGTGTGGGCCCGTGCTTTGCGCGATAGCACGAATTATTTTAAGGACTTTTTGACTGCATTAAGATAAAAAAAATAATTCTTCGGTTAATATTATTGAGATACGATTTAAAACGAAAAATGCATTTCCATAAGTGGTTCATTTTCATCTACTGATTACCATTTGTTGTTACGAATAAGTTGAGATTTATTGCTAATAGTTTGGTTGTTCTCTGTTTAGAACTCAAACGACAGACCGCACAACCATATAACTCTTGTTGTTAGGAATGGTTTGAAAAAACAAAATCCCAAAAGGGGTTTGACTAAACTTAGTGCACTCTATGAGTTGTCACAAACATGAATCCTCTCTTGTTGCCAATAACATATTTCATAAAAATGTTAATCTTTTAATCAATATGGAATGACTAAAACAACACCACAATGCAAGATTTGAGAATAAAAAATCCTACAATGTCACTTCAAATACCCTTGGTTATTTCTTCTATGAGAATTGACACAATGTCATCATATCCATCTTTCTTATACACACATCTTTATTCCAATGTTTCAACTTCTAACCAATGTGGGATAGGTACAACTAAACCACAATTCACTTTTTGAGAATACTCAACTCTCACGGTGTCAACTCATTATCTTTTGGGTTTTCTTTTTATAATTTAAAGATATGAAATGTTTAACTATTACATGAAATGTTTAACAATTACATGACATGGTTTGTCATGTAAATAAAAAATAATTATTTAACCCAAAAATGGATCAAATTTTGGATGAACCTTCAAGCCATATTTTATCATTTATATAGTCAGTTACACTTCCAAACTTTCACTTTTGTCACCAATGTGGGACAATGAAGAATCAACCACAATTCACCACTTGATGAATACTTGATTCTCATTCTGCCATGTCATCATCTTAAGGTTTTACTTTTATATATAAAAAGATAAAGATATGAAATGTTTAACTATTACATGAAATGTTTAACAATTACATGAAATGTTTTGTCATGTAAATAAAAAATAACTATTTAACCCAAAAACGGATCAAATTTTGGATGAACCTTTAAGCCATATCTTACCCTTTATATAGTCACTTACAGTTCCAGCTTTTCACCTTTGTTACCAATGTGGGACAACGAAGAATCAACCACAATTCACCACTTGATGAATATTTGATTCTCATTGTGTCATGTCATCATCTTAAGGTTTTACTTTTATATATATAAAGAATAAAGAATATATAAAGATAAAGATAAAGAAATAAAATGTTTAACTATTACATGAAATGTTTAACAATTACATGAAATTTTTTGTCAAGTAAATAAAAAATAACTATTTAACCAAAAATGGATCAAATTTGGATGAACCTTTAATCCATATTTTACCCTTTATATAGTCACTTACAGTTCCAGCTTTTAACCTTTGTCACCAATGTGGGACAACGAAGAATCAACCATAATTCATCACTTGATGAATAGTTGATTCTCATTGTGTCATGTCATCATCTTAAGGTTTTACTTATATATATATATATATATATATATATATCCAATTTTTTTTAATTTCTTAACAATGTGAGATAGCTAAAAATCAACCACCCTACCATTTATAAAATACTTAAATTTTCATGGTGTCACTTCATGACCCTTTGGTTCAATTGTTGGTTTTTTTAAAAATTTATTGATTGATATATATTAATCGACTGATTTTTAATATAATAAGATATTTTTTTGCAAAAAACAAAATCCAAAATAAAAGAAACTATGAATCATAACCCCATGGATCATGGATGGACACAAAGGCATCACACTCACATTTTTTATTCAAACCTTTATTCCAAACTTTTAATTTTTCACCAATGTTAGATAAGCAAAAACTCAACCATACAATTCACCACTTGAGAATACTCGTATCTCATGGTGTCATCTCATGACCTTTTGGTTCTTATATATATATATATATATATATTGATGATTAATGATAATTTTTATAAAAAAAGCCATCTAAAATAATACAACGTTGTGTGTCAAAACCCCATGAATAGACACAAATGCATCATATTCACCTTTCTTACACACATCTCTTCTATTTCAACCGTATGAGAATGGACACAAAAGCATTACATCCACCTTTTTTATACACATCTATTTATTACAAAATTTCATCTTTTCACCAATGTGGGAGAGCTAAAACTCAACCACAATCTATTATTTGAGATTAATCTCATGATGCAAAACGAAGGTTATCCAAAATAAGACAACTCTATAAGAATGAAAACAAAGTCATCACATCCACCTTTCTTATACACACATATTTGTTCTAAAGTTTCAACTCCTCACCAATGTAGGATAGTTATAAATCAACCACAATCCACCATTTGAGAATACTCAATTCTCATGGTGCCACCTCTTTATTTTTGGGTTTTGCTTATATATATATATATATATATATATATATATATATATTTATAAATGTATATATATTGATATAGATATTAGTATGGAGGGTTAGTCAAAATGAGGGAACCCCATGACTTGCCATAAAGGCATCACAACCTTCACTTATATATCCACAATTCATTGTCAAGTTTTTGTCTCTCCATCAATGTGGGATACACTAAAATCAACCAAAATTCAAGAAATGGGTGATTCTCAATTCTTAGGATGTCACCTTATTTTATAGGTTTGCATCTTAGATATATGTATTATCAAGTTTTTGTCTCTCCATCAATGTGGGATACACTAAAATCAACAAAAAAATCAAGAAATGGGTGATTCTCAATTCTTAGGATGTTACCTCATTTTATGGGTTTTCCTTTTAGATATATGTAGATAGATTTAAAACTTTTGGTTTGGCAAAATGAACCAAACTATTAGTATGGAGAGTTAGCCAAAATGATCAACAATGTGAATTTAGAGGATCGACTAAAATGAGGGAACCCCATGACTTGCCACAAAGGCATCACAAACTTCAAATATATATATCCACAATTATTGTCAACTTTTGGTCTCTCTGTCAATGTGGGATACACTAAAATCAACCACATTTCAAGAAATGGATGATTCTCAATTCTTAGGATATCACCTCATTTTTATGAGTTTTCATTTTAGATATATATAGATATAGATTTAAAACTTTTGGGTTGACCAAAATGAATCAACCTATTAGTATGGGGGTTAGCCAAAATGAGCCAACGATGTGAGTTTAGAGGATCAACGAAAATGAGGGAATCTCATGACTTGCCACATAGGCATCACAACCTTCACTTATATATCCATAACTCATTGTCAACTTTTTATCTCTCCATCAATGTGGGATACACTAAAATCAACCACAACTCAAGAAATGTGTGATACTCATTCCTTAGGATGCCACCTCATACATGGTGGTTTCTACTTTAATATATATATATATATATATATATATAGTGTTAGGTTCATTTGAGAAGTCTAAATATTTTGAGAAATAGAGAAGTGATCGTGACTCTTCGATTAAATGCGCTGATTTTGAACACGGAAGGGTATTTTGGTAATTAGTCATCCCGTTTACAAAAAACACGGGCTGAGTTCATATATGAATCTGTGTGATTCACATATGAACTATACGTTCATATATGAACCTTTGTAATTCACATATGAACTCTTTATAACTAATTCATATATGAATCTTGTGATTCATATATGAACCTTTGTGTTTCATATATGAAACTAATTAATTGTAGGTTCATATATGAATCAGTTGAACCAATTAACTGATTCATATATGAATCTTTGTGTTCATATATGAACCTTTGTAATTTACATATAAACTTTTTTTAACTAATTCATATATGAATTTTTGTGTTCATATATGAACCTTAATGATTTATATATGAATTTTTTTAACTAATTCTCATATGAACAAATTAACTGATTCATATATGAATCACAAAGGTTCATATATGAATCACAAAGGTTCATATATGAATCACAAAGATTCATATATGAATTAGTTAAAAATATTTTATATGTGAATTACAAAGGTTCATATATGAATCACACAAATTCATATATGAACCTGTCCCGCGTATATTTTACGAAACTACCCTAAATACCCCTGAGCGTCGTTTATTAATTAATGTGGGCGCGCGCATTAATCAGGTGTGACGCGAATTTCTTGACCGTGGATTATTTAATCCAATGGATATGATCACTTCTCTATTTCTCAAAATATTTAGACTTCTCAATTGAACCCTTCCCTATATATATATATATATTGATTCTTTAGCTTGTGGGTTATGCTCCTGAGAAAATATATAGAAATAAGAATTAAGGTACGTAATACTATACAATGAAATTATAAAATAGACAACATCAATAATAGATTGAAATTACAATGATGATGTTTTACATATTTAGTATCTTTAGAGCTTCTTTCCGCTTATGTCACTTACTACAAAAAAACATAACATAAATATCATATGAATTCAACACAATATCAAAGAACTTAACTATAAACAAAAGTTCATACCGTAGATCGACTTTTTAGTGAGAGAAAATGTGTTAGAAAGAAAGAATGGAAGGTAAGTTGTTGTATGACAAAGAAGTAAAAAAAACCAATAGCATATCCAAAGATAATATACTTGTGCTTAAATAAGAGAAGATGAATAATTAATAAAATAAATGAGGAAATATTAATGGTTAATAACATAAAGTAGTGGAAATAAACAATTTAGTAACATAAACTGCAATAAAACAAATGATTAATATAGGAAGATTGATGGTTTAGATATTGAAAGTTAATTAAAGTGGTGTCAAAAGTACCAAAGTACCCTTATTTTAGTGAAAAGTACATTTTTCATAGAGGGGCATTAAGGTCTTTAACATATCATAACATTTTAAAAAATCAAAAACCTAAGAGAAAAGAAAAATAGGCTTGTAATGCTTAGAAGAGGCCACATCATTGTCTTTGGTTTTCCCTTTAATATATATATATATATATATATTGATTTAGACTCTGATACCATTTGTTATATTCATATAAGATATCCTTAGGCATATGATAACAATAATGAAACGCATAGGAACATAAACACATAATCAAAAATCAATTTTAACATAGTATCGTAAAGAGTTTAATAGATCTAACCTAAACCACTTGAGTTATACGCAGTGAAGTTCATTAAAGCAGAAACAATCATCATCGCGTGTAGATCAAAGTCTTCTAAAGCTATATACGGTTTGCTTCAGAATAAGGCTAAAATGAATGCAGTATCATATAGGCAATAGGGACTTGATCTTCTTTATTTATAGACCACTAGAGACTCATCCCATAAGGAGTCCTAGTTTATCTATAAAATTTGAATTTTTAATAATAGAAGATATACACTAACCTTAATGTTAATCAGGTAATTATTAACTTCATGAATTATCCTACTCATATTAGGAGATATATATCCAAATGTGTAACTGGCACTACAAGAAAAATGGGCTAAAGTGACCAAAACTTCTAGTGAGGACAAAATGTCCTCACCATAGGTCACTACAAGACAAAACCATAGAACTCTGTTGACAATATAGTTTGACTTACTCTATCGTGAGGACATGTCCTCTCCATAGGTATTTTAGTTTTAATTTTTGATTTTTCTTTCGCCGCCAAAATTAAAACAATTCAGAAATCAACCTTTATTGACTTTTTTTCTTTGACCCACCTTTGGAGAGGACATGTCCTCACGATAGGTTTTTCCTTTTCCTCAAAAAAAAACTAATAAAATGGCGGTTTACATTTCGAGATGACATATCCTCACCATAGGTTTTTTCATTTTCCCCCAAAATATAAAACAAATTCGCACCAAATAAAATAGGTTTTTTTAAATTTTAATTTTCCACCTTAAATAAAATGAGTTCCCACAAAAACTTAATGAAATGGCGGGTTACTTTTGGTGAGGACATGTCCTCTCCATAGGTATTTTAGTTTTAATTTTTGATTTTTTTCCCCACCAAAATTAAAACAATTCAGAAAAACTACCTTTATTGACTTTTTTTCTTTGACCCACCTTTGGAGAGGACATGTCATCACCATAGGTTTTTTTCAATTCCTCACAAAAAATTAATAAAATGGCGGGTTACATTTGGAGAGGACATGTCCTCACCATAGGTTTTTTCATTTTCCCCCAAAATATAAAACAAATTCGCACCAAATAAAATAGGTTTTTTAAAATTTTAATTTCCCATCCTAAATAAAATTAGTTCCCATAAAAACTTGATGAAATGGCGGGTTACTTTTGGTGAGGACATGTCCTCACCATAGGATTGTAACTTATACAAAAAATAAACATAAAAATATATAAATAATAAAATAAAATATTTTTTATTAATTTAAAATTTAAAATTATATTATTACTATAATTTTATAATTAGGATTGTAACTTTCTCTATAAATTACATTACTATTTATCGTTGTTAATCATTAACTACTTTATGGGTAACATCTGACATCGTTCTATAAAGTTTTCAAAATTAGGGTTATATAATATGTACTTGTTTCTGACGATTTACCAATTAAGGTTTTGACTTGATCATAAAAGAAAGTCATACGTGTTTATAACGGTTGATTGTTGGTCAACATTAGTCGATCCACATAAGCATGGTTAGATAAGCAGATTAGATTCGACATTCATCAACTATTATGATACGCGGTCCACATAAGCAGGTTAGAGTACGCATTGGTCAACCATGGTTATACGTAGTTTGAATAAGTGGGTAAATGTCAACATCGGTTGACCAATGTGATATTTGGTTCAAATAAGTGTGATACACTTCACGTTGGTCAACTCTAGTTGGGCTTGGATCGATCTAGTTGGGCTTTAATCGATCTAGTTGGGCTTTAATTGATATATTTGGGCTTGGATCGAACTGAGTTGGGCTTGGATCGAACTGAGTTGGGCTTTAATCGATCTAGTTGGGCTTTAATGGATATATTTGGGCTTGGATCGATCTAGTTGGGCTTTAATCGATCTATTTGGGCTTTAATTGTTATATTTGGGCTTGGATCGATCTAGTTGGGCTTTAATCGATCTAGTTGAGCTTTAATTGATATATTTGGGCTTGGATCGATCTAGTTGGGCTTTCATTGATATATCTGGGGTTGGATCGATCTAGTTGGGCTTTCATTGATATATCTGGGCTTGGATCGATCTAGTTGGGCTTTCATTGATATATCTGGGCTTGGATCGATCTAGTTGGTCTTTCATTGATATATCTGGGCTTGGATGGATCTAGTTGGGCTTTAATCGATCTAGTTGGGCTTTCATTGATATATATGGGCTTGGATCGATCTAGTTGGGCTTTCATTGATATATCTGGGCTTGGATGGATCTAGTTGGGCTTTAATCGATCTAGTTGGGCTTTAATTGATATATGTGGGCTTGGATCGATCTAGTTGGGCTTTAATCGATCTAGTTGAGCTTTAATTGATATATCTGGGCTTGGATCGATCTAGTTGGGCTTAAATTGATATATCTGGGCTTGGATCGATCTAGTTGGGCTTTCATTGATATATTTGGGCTTGGATGGATCTAGTTAGGCTTTAATCGATCTAGTTGGGCTTTAATTGATATATGTGGGCTTGGATCGATCTAGTTGGGCTTTAATCGATCTAGTTGAGCTTTAATTGATATATCTGGGCTTGGATCGATCTAGTTGGGCTTAAATTGATATATCTGGGCTTGGATTGATCTAGTTGGGCTTTCACTGATATACTTGGGCTTGGATCGATCTAGTTGGGCTTTCATTCATATATCTGGGCTTAGATCGATCTAGTTGGGGTTTCATTGATATATCTGGGCGTCGATCGATCTAGTTGGGCTTTCATTGATATATCTGGGCTTGGATCGATCTAGTTGGGCTTTAATTGATATATCTGAGCTTGGATTGATCTAGTTGGGCTTTAATCGATCTAGTTGGGCTTGGATCGATTTAGTTAGGTTTTAATCGATCTAGTTGGGCTTTCATTGATATATCTGGGCTTGGATCGATCTAGTTGGGCTTTCATTGATATATTTGGGCTTGGATGGATCTAGTTGGGCTTTAATCGATCTAGTTGGGCTTTAATTGATATATTTGGGCTTGGATCGATCTAGTTGGGCTTTAATTGATATATTTGGGCTTGGGTCTACTTTTGGAGAGGACATGTCCTCATTATAGGTTTTTGCACCAAATAAAATAGGGTTTTTAAAATTTTAATTTCCCACCTAAATAAAATAAGTTTCCACAAAAAATTAATAAAATGGCGGGATTACATTTGGAGAGGACATGTCCTTACCATAGGGTTTTTCATTTTCAAAATTCTTAAAAGTTAAAAACCTAAATCATGGCATTCCCTCTTCTCTCACGTCTCACACTCAATCTCAACTCTCACCCAAAAAAGACGAAACCCTTAACAAGTAAACAGTAAACAGCCTCTTCTTTCTTCTTCATTGACAACTTTGTCCCATTCATCTCTGTTGCAGGCCAAGCTCCGACGACCGACTACCGACTGTCCCATTCATCTTTTCCTCCATTAATCGCAGCAAGAAAGTAAACGCAGCTCCCACTGTCCGATTTGCTACTCTCTACACACGATTAGCAACTCTAAAACGGCTTCTACTTCAAGCTCGGTACGATTTCTGAGTTTGCTTTTTTTTATTTGACTTTGCTATTTGCTGAAGTTTACTGTGATTTCTGAGTTTGCATTTTTTTACTGTGATTTCTGAGTTATGGTTAGCTGAATTGAGTTATGCTACTGCTACTGCACACTTTCTTTCAAATTGATGGTATGTAAAGTTGATAAAAGGTTTGGTGTGAATTAGTTCAAAGTTTAAATGTGTCTTGTTTACATATGGTTAGAATAAGAAATAGTGTTTTATTGTGTTACTATGTTAGGATTGGGTCAAGCTTTTTATTGTTTTACTCTTTTTCTTGTGTATATCTTTTAGGTCAGTTTACTGTGTTTTTGCTATGAAAGTGTTTAGTGTGAATTACTTCAAAGTTTAAAGTTTAAACGTTAAGTGTGACGTACTTTAAAGTTTCAAGTTTACTGTGATTTTGCTATGAAAGTGTTTAGTGTGAATTACTTCAAAGTTTAAATGTTTCTTGTTTCCATATGGTTAGAATTACTTCAAAGTTTAAATGTTTCTTGTTTCCATATGGTTAGAATTACTTCAAAGTTTAAATGTTTCTTGTTGATGTATGGGATTATATTTGGTAGATGTATGTTTTTACTTTTTAGCAATAGTTTGGACTTTTGAATGGATAATTAAGTATTTCAGAATATTATGTGCATTGTTGAAAATTGGATTTAAAACATTGGATGTCGGATGGATCCAATCCGATCCGGTTAACACTGGATGAAACCGAACTGATCCAATGGATATCCAATAAAAATATTCATTGGATGGAACCGAACCGATCCAATCATCCATTGGATTGGAAAAATCTAACATCCAATGGATGATTGGATCGGTTCGGTTGGAAAAATCCAACATCCAATGGATGATTGGATCGGTTCGGTTCCCCTCACATCCATTGGATGTCAACCGATGAACACCCCTACTTGTACCACAGTGGTGTAAAGGCACATGTGAATAGGTTAACTTGTGTCAATTGCTTTTCAATCGTCTGTGAGTTCTTATAAGTATTGTTCAGTTTGCTTTTCATCGTCTGTGAGTTCATTGTTCACATAAGTATGGTAGTGGTAGCATATTGTTAAGCTTGGTTCATGTTGTAACCAAGGCTTTATTGGTATTGTGATGGACTCTTGTTTCTAATTGTAAAAATGATTTTGCTTTCCATGCACTTGTTCTTTGTTTACATTTCTAAACAATAACTGCAAGACAACTAGTTTTCATTCATTATTTTACATAAAACAGAAACTGCTGTAAAGTATATATGAGAGATAAGTCCTAAACTAAGTTCATTGGATGTCAACCGATGAACGGGTAAGTCGTTTCTATCTCTAAATCAATCACTCATTGTATAAATATGTAATATTGGTATAAGGGTCCACCCGTTTGGTAATATGAGTAATGTTTGACCAGTTTGGTAACATTGGGAACTTGTAATGTTTGACCCGTTTGGTAACATGTAGGGGTGGGAATTTCAGCCCAAAACCAAAAGATTTGGGTCAAATTGGATAACTTTCTAAATTATTTGGGTCGGCACTTTTGTTGGAACGGGTCCAAATGGGGAACTTGTAATTTTGAGTCATTGCAATGGGTTCAAATAGGTTACCCTTAAAACTCAATGGGTCAATATTATTTGATGTTTCATTATAAAGATAAGGTCGACGCGTTTGGTGATTGATTTGTTTTATTGTTATTAACTATATATATTCAATTCATTTTATGGGTTTTCAGCACCAAGCTGATGGTGCATATCCAAGCCTTACTCGTTTCGTCTAAATCATACAAGAAACGGTACCTTTCCCGTTGGCAGTCTTGCTCAACAACAATATGTAAGTAATTTCTCTTACTTAATGTACGAAATTATATAAAACATACTCATATTAATTATTTTTGTTTTGTAACTAAACAAGAACAGATGTTGGCGTTAAAAGAGGCCCAAATCGATGTTCCCAACCAACTGACTGAAGAACAAATCATTAAACAAGTGTTGGGAACACGTCGCGGGCACAATCGAGGACGTGGGCAAGTTGTACGTCGTGCCAATTCTTCATCAATTGTCTTAGCCGAACGATCTTCATCAAGTGTTGGGAACACGTCGTGGGCACAATCAAGTGTTGGAGAACGTTCATACACCCAAGCAGAGGTTGATTCGTTGGTGGCTTCGACTTCTTTGCGATTGGAGATTAAATTGAACGTCCTCTTACGCGGTTTGAAAGCCAACAATATCGAAATTGAGTTTGAAGAAGTAGAGAGTGGGGACGAGGACAAGGACGGGGATGGGGATGGGGACGAGGACGAGGACGAGGGTTGAAGAGTAGGTTTTTTTAGTATGGAACTATTATTATGTGTTAAATGTTAATACTTTGATACTTGTTGTTTTTTGTTAATTAATGCCTTTAGGACGTTGTTGATGATGTTGGTGTTGTTATGTTGTTGTTTGGAATTTTAGGAAGTGCAGAAAACAGGTAAAAACAGCCCAAAAAATGGGCGGGAAATAGCAAATACAGCATGATCCTGCCAAAAGAAAATTAAGGCTATAGTGAGGACATGTCCTCACTATAGGTAAATATATTCTGTTTAATATAATTAGCTATGGTGAAGACATGTCCTCACCATATCTGATTATTATTAAACAGAAATAATTACCTATAGCGAGGATATGTTCTCACCATATATAATTATACTAATTAGAATATAATTATATTCTAATTTGATACGGTGAGGACATGTGCTCACCATAGGTAATTATATTTTAATTACTCTAATTAGCTATGGTGAGGACACGTGCTCACCATAGGTAATTATATTCTGTTTAATATAATTATCTATGGTGAGGACATATCCTCCCCATAACTAATATTAATTTCTTTTCCATTTATTTTATAGCAGTTGGATGTCCTCACTGTAGAAGAAAATAGTCCTCACCATAGACATATAGCGTCAGACCTATAGTGAGGAAAACAGGGTGAGGACACGTCCTCACTATAGACCTTTAGTGAGGACATTTTGACCTATGGTGAAGACTTTTTTCCTCACTTTAGCCCATTTTTCTTGTAGTGTGGATTATAACTGATATAAGATTCTCTTGATAAATATAATTATTTAAATCAATTGTCCTTTAATATTTAATACAGATAATGTTAAAGTTCAATTTATTTTCAAATGTTGAATAATTTTTTACAAACAAAATAATGCAACTATGTTCTTTTAAAATAGAACATGATTACGTTGGTGAAACCTTATAGTGTTGTAAGTTTCACAGTAATAATAATTGGCGAGATGATAGATAGAAATTGGGTTGAAGAACCAAAATCAAAACAAACTACATACAAAAGTGGTTTCGTAGTAGAAACAAAATTCAAGAGACAAGATCCAAAAAAACTAGGGATGTCAATTTTGTACCAAGACAAACCAACCAATTTTTGTACCAACCGTACCAATTTAGTTGGTATCAACCTAATTGGTTGGTATACCGTACCAACTATCTAAACTTGGTTGGTACGTGATATTAGAGATCGTGTACCACGGTAATACCGTACCGTACCGACTTATTTTTATAATTATTTATTAACTAAAGTTTAATCAATAATACAACATATTTTGATTTATAAAATTTTAAATTATCTTGTTTTACATTTTGTTAAATTGTAATACGAATTGATATATAAAACTTGATTCAATTAATTCGCTTATCGTTAACAACTTTAATAACTCGCCTACACATTCACTCTCCATGGTCCATTTTCACTCCTCAATTGTCGCATGTATTAGACTATTAGTGAATGTTTGTGTTATACGAAGATTATTTGAATGTTTGTATAGGTAGGGGTAAATGGTACAACGTATATCAACATGCTATTAATGCTCGACGTGTTTATGTATCTAGATCTAGTTGGTAAATATGTCAATTTAATTAATTCATACTTCAAACTTTTGAGATGTTGGTACAAAACCGTACCAACATGTACCAACCGAAAAAATTTGGTACCAATTTAGTTGGTACCAAGTATAATTGGTTGATATATGATATAAAATTTTGCATACCAATTGTAATTAATTGGTACACTGTACATGGAAAAAAAATATGGTATCGTACCATGTTCACCCCGAAAAAAAAAACTACATAAACAAAATCCATAATTTACACTTTCTTAATTATATAACATTTAAAAATTATGATTAACTGTTACACAATATAATGAAGGTAACGAACAGCTTATACATTTTGCCATTGCGGCACATGGCTGCCTATCTGAACTGAAAGGGGATAAAAAATCTAATAATGGATTGATTGTACACGTGTCGTTTTATGGTTGGATTTGAGTAATTTTCTACCTGGAAAATCAAGAGACCCATCCTGAAGATAGAAAATCCACTCCTATATATACCACTTTGAAGAACTCGTAATATTCAAGCAGTCAGCCCCCCTCGACTATAATTCTCTCAATATTCTTACCTTCTACTTTGAGAAAATAACCAATGGCTGCTTCCACCATGGCTCTTTCTTCTCCGTTCGCCGGACAAATGGTGAAAACAGCTCCATCGGCTTCTGAAGTTTCTGGAAATGGACGGGTTTCCATGAGGAAAGCTGCTGTGAAGAAGGTGGCACCATCAGGAAGCCCATGGTACGGCCCTGACCGTGTCAAGTACCTAGGCCCATTCTCCGGCGAGGCTCCATCTTACCTGACCGGTGAATTCCCAGGTGACTACGGCTGGGACACCGCCGGACTTTCTGCTGACCCAGAAACATTCTCCAAGAACCGTGAGCTTGAGGTCATTCACTGCAGATGGGCCATGCTTGGAGCTCTTGGCTGCGTCTTCCCCGAGCTTTTGGCTCGTAACGGTGTCAAGTTTGGTGAGGCCGTATGGTTCAAGGCTGGGGCCCAAATCTTTAGCGAAGGTGGTCTTGATTACTTGGGAAACCCAAGTTTGGTCCATGCCCAAAGCATCTTGGCCATCTGGGCCACCCAGGTGATATTGATGGGTGCGGTTGAAGGTTACAGAGTTGCAGGTGGACCCTTGGGAGAGATTGTTGACCCACTTTACCCTGGTGGTAGCTTCGACCCGTTGGGTCTTGCTGATGATCCAGAGGCTTTTGCTGAGTTGAAGGTAAAAGAGATCAAGAATGGAAGACTAGCTATGTTCTCTATGTTTGGATTCTTTGTTCAAGCCATTGTCACCGGAAAGGGACCATTGGAGAACCTTGCAGACCACCTTGCTGACCCCGTTGCCAACAACGCCTGGTCCTATGCCACAAACTTTGCCCCCGGAAAGTGATTTATTTGAGAAGGACATTATGTTAAATTTGAAAATTGTGGTTTTTAAGGGTTCGAGAGCACGTTAATTTTGTTGTAAATTAATCAATGCTGAATATTCATATCGAAACTCCTTTTTCAATAAAAAAAATATGTTGTTTACTTTTGTTAGAATTAGAGAATCGGAAGATTGATAGAGAGACTCGAGATGGCTGAAGTACGGCCGACTTGCATATATTGAGAGAGAGTTTACAATGAAGAGTCTAACCTAATAATGAAACCCTAACAGACTATTTATACAAAGAGAAGTTACACATAATTACAGAAAGGACCCTGAACTATACATATTGACATTAATACTCTAACATCCCCCCTCAAACTCAAGTAGGGGAAGAATGAGACAAATTGAGTTTGGAAACAAGAGCCCGAAAATGCCCTAGAAGATGAGCTTTGGTGAAGATAGCTGCAGTCTGATCAATGGTGGAGATTGAAAAAAGTTTAACCGTCTTGCGAAGAACATGTTGACGAGTGAAATGACAGTCAATCTCGATGTGCTTTGTACGCTCATGAAAGACATCATTGTGAGCAATCTGAATAGCACTAGTGTTGTCACACCATAGTGGTGTTGGGGAAAATTGATGAGCGCCCATATCAGATAGTAGCCAGCGTAGCCATACAAGTTCCTGAGTAGTGTCAGCTAAGGCTCTATATTCCGCTTCAGTGCTGGAGCGGGCTGTCAGTGATTGTTTCTTGCTGCGCCAGGAGATAAGGGAGTCCCCAAGAAAGAAACAATAGCCGGTAGTTGAGCGACGATCGGTTATGTCACCATCCCAGTCAGCATCTGAGAAGGCACGAAGCTGTAAGGATGAAGTGGATGAGAAGTGAAGTCCATGAAACATTGTCCCTTTGAGGTACCGAAGTATACGAAGAACATCGACATAGTGGTCTGAGCACGGGGCAGCCATGAATTGGCTAACTATATGAACTGCATAGGCAAGATCTGGTCTAGTAACAGTCAGGTAGACCAGAGATCCAACTAGTTGACGATACCGTGTAGGGCCTTTTAACGGGGTTCCGGCATTCGGAGCAAGGTGCAGATTTTGCTCAATGGGTGTAGATGCAACTTTGTTGTCCGTGATCCCAGCCTTGGACAGCAGATCTGAGATGTATTTGGCTTGACATAGATAGATGCCAGAAGAGTCTGACAGAACTTCAAGGCCAAGAAAGTAGTGTAGTTTGTCAAGATCTTTCATCTCAAAACAAGAGCTGAGAGACTTTTTGAGATGGATGATACCTGTAGAATCATTGCCGGTAATGATCATATCATCAACATACAACAGAAGTGAGATAGTACCTGCAGCAGTAGTGCGAGTAAACAAGCCAGAATCATAATTACTCGGAGAGAACCCCAAAGAGATGACAGTATTGCTGAATTTTTCAAACCAAGCACGAGGAGCTTGTTTGAGGCCATGGAGGGCTTTTCGTAGTCGACAGACATTACCCTGACGAGAGGTCACACCTGGAGGGAGTCTCATGTAGACTTCCTCTTCGAGATCGCCATTGAGAAAGGCATTCTTGACATCCATCTGATAGAGTGGCCAATTCTTGGTGGCAGCGATGGCTAGAAGACTACGGACCGAGGTGACCCGAGCCACGGGAGCAAAGGTTTCCTCGTAGTCAATGCCATATTCTTGATTGAAGCCTTTTGCCACAAGACGTGCTTTGTAACGGTCAATGGATCCATCAGATTTGGTTTTGGTTTTGATTTTGAAGACCCATTTGCAACCAATGGGTGATTTGCCCGATGGAAGAGGAACAAATTCCCATGTATTGGCTTTGTCAAGAGCCTGAAGTTCCTCAGTCATAGCTTGCTGCCAGACAGGGTTAGAAGCGGCTTCCTTATAGGAAGTAGGTTCATGGGTGGACAACAAAGTGGCATAACAATGATAATCACGAAGGTGAGTAGGAACTTGTCTTACCCGATCTGAGCGTCTTACCTCATCTTGTGGTTGAGAGGAGCCAGGATCCAGAGACTCAGTAGATGGCTCAGAAGTAGTCCTTGGAGTTGGTGCAGATGATTGATCATGGTCAGCTATCATAGATGGAACAGATGACTGTTCAGATGAGACAGATGGAGGTTCAGATGATGCGGAAGATGGTGGATCAGATGATTAGTTGAGTATGGGATCTAATTGGAGTAAATCCAATGAGATAGATGTGTCTGTGAAGAAGGAGGTAGACGGAGTGATTGTGTCCTGAAATTTTGACACCTTAGAGAAGGGAAGATGTTCCAAGAAGGTGACATGACGGGATATACGAAGTCTCTTAGAGACTGGATCCCAACAACGATAGCCTTTATGTTCAATACCATAGCCAAGGAAGAAGCACAGACGAGAACGAGGCTCAAGTTTGGTGTGTTCATGAGGTTGTAGCTGAACAAACAGGCACAACCCCACACTTTGAGTAGTTCATAGGGAGGAGAGACTCCATAGAGTATTTCATACGGATACTTTTGATTGAGAATAGGAGTCGAGTGTCGGTTGATGGTGTAGACAGCCGTGAAGGCTGCTTCACCCCAAAAACGTTCTGGGCACTTGGCTGATATTAATAGAGTACGGACAGTGTCGAGGATGTGCCTGTGTTTTCGTTCGGCACGACCATTTTGTGGAGAGGTGCCGGGACAAGAGTACTGAGAAAGAGTGCCCTGAGATTGGAGAAAAGAGAGAAGAGACGATTCTTTGTATTCCATAGCATTATCTGCTCGAAGAACCTTTATAGGTTTTGAAAATTGGGTTAGAATCATTCGAGCAAAGGTGATATAAAGTTTAGGTAATTCTGAGCGGTTTTTCGTGAGATAAATCCATGTAAATCGTGTGTGATCATCGATAAAGATTACAAAATATCGAGCACCTTCCATAAATGGGTGTGGTGCTGGTCCCCATACATCAGAATGAATAAGATCAAAAGCAGAAGCAGATTTAAAATCATTAGTTTGAAAAGGTAAAGCATGATGTTTGCCAAGTTGACAAGATAGACAGGAAACACTTTCAGAGGAAGTGTTTCCTAACAACCCTGAACTAGCTACAACTTTTATTCTTGCTAAGGATAAATGGCCTAAGCGCGCATGCCATAGTTCAAAGGAAGGAGTACTGGAGACTGAAGCAGCAAAATTTGATGAAGGGAAGGGAAGGCGGAGATAGACCACTTCAACCATCCGACCAACTTTACGGCTACTCCAAGGATCTGCTTGGTCTTTGGATCCTGCACAACACAGCCAGAAGAGTGAAATAAAACGATTAGACCGGCTTCCATAAGTTGAGTGATTGAAATCAGATTCACAGATAAGTTAGGTATATGTAGCACATCGGGTATTTGAATATCGGGGGTAGATACAGTCCCACTGAAGGATACCGGTAAACGAGTAGCATCAGCAGTACGAACTGATGAAAACATGCTGGAAGTTTGTTTAGAGACAAACCCATCAGCCTTATGTGTCATGTGATTACAACATCCAGAGTCAAATAGCCAAGGGTTACCTCATGTAGTGACATTGCATTGAGAATTCATACCCATAGAACCTGTCATGATTTGCTCCATGAGCTCTTGATTTTGGCGCATGAGTTCCATGAGGTCAGGTGTAGAGTGGCTGTTGTGCTGTGCCATAGGTGTTGGTGAAGGGGAGTCCTGAGTGATGGAGCCAGCAATTGGTTGAGGTCTGGACTGTTGCCTTTGATTACCAGAGTTCTTTGGATATGGGCATTTGGAGCAGTCACACGCATAGTGACGTGGCTGTGTGATCCCACACCAACGACATTTTCGAGTTGGGCAGTTGAGGAGAAGATGGGAAGTAGAGTGACAAAAGGTACATTCACTATTGTTCCCCTTGCCCGCAGATTTTGACTGGTCATGGATGCCCCATTTACCTTTTGGTTTCCCTGAGCTGGGAGTGTAGAGCACAGTGTCTGATGGTAGTGGAAACCGCTGTTGAAGACGAGTTTCTTCACTTAGCAGTTCAGTGATGGCTTGTTCAAGGGTAGGCAAAGGATGTCGATGTAGAAGCGAGGCTCGAACGGCTTCAAAGCGATCAGTGAGACCCATGAGGATAGTAATCAGATGCAATTGGCTGAAGTAAGCAATAAACTTCCGAGCAGTTTCATCAAAGACTTGAGGTGCACCCAGGCTCAGATGATCTCTAAGAGCTTGCATCTCAGAGATGTAGGAGTTGACAGACTGATCAGGCAGTTGCCTTTTGTTCTGGAAGGTAGTCCACAGCTGATATTGATGAGATAAACCTGTAGAAGTGTACCTGTTTGCAAGGAAATCCCATAGTCCTTTTGCTGTGGTATAGCTGAGGAATTGCTGATTGATCTCAGTAGTGGTAGAAGCGTTTATGAAGCCGAGGATGCGAGCATTGGCGATATCCCAATCATTCATACGTTTTGCGAAGTCAATTGCACTTTCACCTTCCTTTTGAACAAGAGCGGTAGATATACCAGTGACATAGGTATAAAGTCCATGAGACTTAAGGAGAATGGACATGTGGTGTTGCCACAGGACATAGTTGTTCCCATTGAGAACAACTGAGATGGGATTGGAGTGACCGGAATTGAGAGCCATTCGAAAAGGTTTAGTTGAATCGAGTTTTCAAAACAGGTCGGTTTTGGATGCAAGTCGCAATGGTCAGTTGCGATATGGAGGCAAGTCGTAATGGTCAGTTGCGATATGAGGTTGAAGTCGCAATGGTCAGTTGCGATTTGAGGCTGAAGTCGCAATGGTCAGTTGCGATAAGAGGCTGAAGTCGCAATGGTCAGTTGCGTTAAGAGGCTGAAGTCACAATGGTCAGTTGCGATTTGAGGCTGAAGTCGCAATGGTCAGTTGCGATAAGAGGCTGAAGTCGCAATGGTCACTTGCGTTAAGAGGCTGAAGTCGCAATGGTCAGTTGCGATTTGAGGCTGAAGTCGCAATGGTCAGTTGCAATAAGAGGCTGAAGTCGCAATGGTCAGTTGCGATTTGAGGCGAAGTCGCAATGGTCAATTGCGATTTGGGTGAAGTCGCAATGGTCAGTTGCGATTTGGGTGAAGTCTCAATGGTCAGTTGCGACAATGATGAGTGTGTGAGTTGCGACAAATATGAATTTATGATGTTCTTGAGTCGGATTTTCAAACCAGATCGGTTTAGGCTGAAATTTGGTACGAAGGTTCGTGATGATATTCTGAACAACTTTAATACATGGAATTTCGTCAAAAAACAACAGAAAATGGGTTTTCAAGGCAAAAACGACTGCAGCAAAATAAGGAAAAATAATCGAGAATGCAGATTTGAAAGATGGTTGAGGATGTTTACCTAGAGCTCTGATACCATGTTAGAATTAGAGAATCGGAAGATTGATAGAGAGACTCGAGATGGCTGAAGTACGGCCGACTTGCATATATTGAGAGAGAGTTTACAATGAAGAGTCTAACCTAATAATGAAACCCTAAGAGACTATTTATACAAAGAGAAGTTACACATAATTACAGAAAGGATCCTGAACTATACATATTGACATTAATACTCTAACATCCCCCCTCAAACTCAAGTAGGGGAAGAATGAGACAAATTGAGTTTGGAAACAAGAACCCGAAAATGCCCTGGAAGATGAGCTTTGGTGAAGATATCTGCAGTCTGATCAATGGTGGAGATTGAAAAAAGTTTAACCGTCTTGTGAAGAACATGTTGACGAGTGAAATGACAGTCAATCTCGATGTGCTTTGTACGCTCATGAAAGACATCATTGTGAGCAATCTGAATAGCACTAGTGTTGTCACACCATAGTGGTGTTGGGGAAAATTGATGAGCGCCCATATCAGATAGTAGCCAGCGTAGCCATACAAGTTCCTGAGTAGTGTCAGCTAAGGCTCTATATTCCGCTTCAGTGCTGGAGCGGGCTGTCAGTGATTGTTTCTTGCTGCGCCAGGAGATAAGGGAGTCCCCAAGAAAGAAACAATAGCCGGTAGTTGAGCGACGATCGGTTATGTCACCATCCCAGTCAGCATCTGAGAAGGCACGAAGCTGTAAGGATGAAGTGGATGAGAAGTGAAGTCCATGAAACATTGTCCCTTTGAGGTACCGAAGTATACGAAGAACATCGACATAGTGGTCTGAGCACGGGGCAGCCATGAATTGGCTAACTATATGAACTGCATAGGCAAGATCTGGTCTAGTAACAGTCAGGTAGACCAGAGATCCAACTAGTTGACGATACCGTGTAGGGCCTTTTAACGGGGTTCCGGCATTCGGAGCAAGGTGCAGATTTTGCTCAATGGGTGTAGATGCAACTTTGTTGTCCGTGATCCCAGCCTTGGACAGCAGATCTGAGATGTATTTGGCTTGACATAGATAGATGCCAGAAGAGTCTGACAGAACTTCAAGGCCAAGAAAGTAGTGTAGTTTGTCAAGATCTTTCATCTCAAAACAAGAGCTGAGAGACTTTTTGAGATGGATGATACCTGTAGAATCATTTCCGGTAATGATCATATCATCAACATACAACAGAAGTGAGATAGTACCTGCAGCAGTAGTGCGAGTAAACAAGCCAGAATCATAATTACTCGGAGAGAACCCCAAAGAGATGACAGTATTGCTGAATTTTTCAAACCAAGCACGAGGAGCTTGTTTGAGGCCATGGAGGGCTTTTCGTAGTCGACAGACATTACCCTGACGAGAGGTCACACCTGGAGGGAGTCTCATGTAGACTTCCTCTTCGAGATCGCCATTGAGAAAGGCATTCTTGACATCCATCTGATAGAGTGGCCAATTCTTGGTGGCAGCGATGGCTAGAAGACTACGGACCGAGGTGACCCGAGCCACGGGAGCAAAGGTTTCCTCGTAGTCAATGCCATATTCTTGATTGAAGCCTTTTGCCACAAGACGTGCTTTGTAACGGTCAATGGATCCATCAGATTTGGTTTTGGTTTTGATTTTGAAGACCCATTTGCAACCAATGGGTGATTTGCCCGATGGAAGAGGAACAAATTCCCATGTATTGGCTTTGTCAAGAGCCTGAAGTTCCTCAGTCATAGCTTGCTGCCAGACAGGGTTAGAAGCGGCTTCCTTATAGGAAGTAGGTTCATGGGTGGACAACAAAGTGGCATAACAATGATAATCACGAAGGTGAGTAGGAACTTGTCTTACCCGATCTGAGCGTCTTACCTCATCTTGTGATTGAGAGGAGCCAGGATCCAGAGACTCAGTAGATGGCTCAGAAGTAGTCCTTGGAGTTGGTGCAGATGATTGATCATGGTCAGCTGTCATAGATGGAACAGATGACTGTTCAGATGAGACAGATGGAGGTTCAGATGATGCGGAAGATGGTGGATCAGATGATTAGTTGAGTATGGGATCTAATTGGAGTAAATCCAATGAGATAGATGTGTCTGTGAAGAAGGAGGTAGACGGAGTGATTGTGTCCTGAAATTTTGACACCTTAGAGAAGGGAAGATGTTCCCAGAAGGTGACATGACGGGATATACGAAGTCTCTTAGAGACTGGATCCCAACAACGATAGCCTTTATGTTCAATACCATAGCCAAGGAAGCAGCACAGACGAGAACGAGGTTCAAGTTTGGTGTGTTCATGAGGTTGTAGCTGAACAAAGCAGGCACAACCCCACACTTTGAGTAGTTCATAGGGAGGAGAGACTCCATAGAGTATTTCATACGGAGACTTTTGATTGAGAATAGGAGTCGAGTGTCGGTTGATGGTGTAGACAGCCGTGAAGGCTGCTTCACCCCAAAAACGTTCTGGGCACTTGGCTGATATTAATAGAGTACGGACAGTGTCGAGGATGTGCCTGTGTTTTCGTTCGGCACGACCATTTTGTGGAGAGGTGTCGGGACAAGAGTACTAAGAAAGAGTGCCCTGAGATTGGAGAAAAGTGAGAAGAGACGATTCTTTGTATTCCATAGCATTATCTGCTCGAAGAACCTTTATAGGTTTTGAAAATCGGGTTAGAATCATTCGAGCAAAGGTGATATAAAGTTTAGGTAATTCTGAGCGGTTTTTCGTGAGATAAATCCATGTAAATCGTGTGTGATCATCGATAAAGATTACAAAATATCGAGCACCTTCCATAAATGGGTGTGGTGCTGGTCCCCATACATCAGAATGAATAAGATCAAAAGCAGAAGCAGATTTAAAATCATTAGTTTGAAAAGGTAAAGCATGATGTTTGCCAAGTTGACAAGATAGACAGGAAACATTTTCAGAGGAAGTGTTTCCTAACAACCCTGAACTAGCTACAACTTTTATTCTTGCTAAGGATAAATGGCCTAAGCGCGCATGCCATAGTTCAAAGGAAGGAGTACTGGAGACTGAAGCAGCAAAATTTGATGAAGGGAAGGGAAGGCGGAAATAGACCACTTCAACCATCCGACCAACTTTACGGCTACTCCAAGGATCTGCTTGGTCTTTGGATCCTGCACAACACAGCCAGAAGAGTGAAATAAAACGATTAGACCGGCTTCCATAAGTTGAGTGATTGAAATCAGATTCACAGATAAGTTAGGTATATGTAGCACATCAGGTATTTGAATATCGGGGGTAGATACAGTCCCACTGAAGGATACCGGTAAACGAGTAGCATCAGCAGTACAAACTGATGAAAACATGCTGGAAGTTTGTTTAGAGACAAACCCATCAGCATTATGTGTCATGTGATTACAACATCCAGAGTCAAATAGCCAAGGGTTACCTGATGTAGTGACATTGCATTGAGAATTCATACCCATAGAACCTGTCATGATTTGCTCCATGAGCTCTTGATTTCGGCGCATGAGTTCCATGAGGTCAGGTGTAGAGTGGTTGTTGTGCTGTGCCATAGGTGTTGGTGAAGGGGAGTCCTGAGTGATGGAGCCAGCAATTGGTTGAGGTCTAGACTGTTGCCTTTGATTACCAGAGTTCTTTGGATATGGGCATTTGGAGCAGTCACACGCATAGTGACGTGGCTGTGTGATCCCACACCAACGACATTTTCGAGTTGGGCAGTCGAGGAGAAGATGGGAAGTAGAGTGACAAAAGGTACATTCACTATTGTTCCCCTTGCCCGCAGATTTTGACTGGTCATGGTTGCCCCATTTACCTTTTGGTTTCCCTGAGCTGGGAGTGTAGAGCACAGTGTCTGATGGTAGTGGAAACCGCTGTTGAAGACGAGTTTCTTCACTTAGCAGTTCAGTGATGGCTTGTTCAAGGGTAGGCAAAGGATGTCGATGTAGAAGCGAGGCTCGAACGGCTTCAAAGCGATCAGTGAGACCCATGAGGATAGTAATCAGATGCAATTGGCTGAAGTAAGCAGTAAACTTCCGAGCAGTTTCATCAAAGACTTGAGGTGCACCCAGGCTCAGATGATCTCTAAGAGCTTGCATCTCAGAGATGTAGGAGTTGACAGACTGATCAGGCAGTTTCCTTTTGTTCTGGAAGGTAGTCCACAGCTGATATTGATGAGATAAGCCTGTAGAAGTGTACCTATTTGCAAGGAAATCCCATAGTCCTTTTGTTGTGGTATAGCTGAGGAATTGCTGATTGATCTCAGTAGTGCTAGAAGCGTTTATGAAGCCGAGGATGCGAGCATTGGCGATATCCCAATCATTCATACGTTTTGCGAAGTCAATTGCACTTTCACCTTCCTTTTGAACAAGAGCGGTAGATATACCAGTGACATAGGTATAAAGTCCATGAGACTTAAGGAGAATGGACATGTGGTGTTGCCACAGGACATAGTTGTTCCCATTGAGAACAACTGAGATGGGATTGGAGTGACCGGAATTGAGAGCCATTCGAAAAGGTTTAGTTGAATCGAGTTTTCAAAACAGGTCGGTTTTGGATGCAAGTCGCAATGGTCAGTTGCGATATGGAGGCAAGTCGTAATGGTCAGTTGCGATATGAGGTTGAAGTCGCAATGGTCAGTTGCGATTTGAGGCTGAAGTCGCAATGGTCAATTGCGATAAGAGGCTGAAGTCGCAATGGTCAGTTGCGTTAAGAGGCTGAAGTCGCAATGGTCAGTTGCGATTTGAGGCTGAAGTCGCAATGGTCAGTTGCGATAAGAGGCTGAAGTCGCAATGGTCACTTGGGTTAAGAGGCTGAAGTCGCAATGGTCAGTTGCGATTTGAGGCTGAAGTCGCAATGGTCAGTTGCAATAAGAGGCTGAAGTCGCAATGGTCTGTTGCGATTTGAGGCGAAGTCGCAATGGTCAATTGCGATTTGGGTGAAGTCGCAATGGTCAGTTGCGATTTGGGTGAAGTCTCAATGGTCAGTTGCGACAATGATGAGTGTGTGAGTTGCGACAAATATGAATTTATGATGTTCTTGAGTCGGATTTTCAAAACAGATCGGTTTAGGCTGAAATTTGGTACGAAGGTTCGTGATGATATTCTGAACAACTTTAATACTTGGAATTTCGTCAAAAAAAAAACAGAAAATGGGTTTTCAAGGCAAAAACGACTGCAGCAAAATAAGGAAAAATAATCGAGAATGCAGATTTGAAAGATGGTTGAGGATGTTTACCTAGAGCTCTGATACCATGTTAGAATTAGAGAATCGGAAGATTGATAGAGAGACTCGAGATGGCTGAAGTACGGCCGGCTTGCATATATTGAGAGAGAGTTTACAATGAAGAGTCTAACCTAATAATGAAACCCTAAGAGACTATTTATACAAAGAGAAGTTACACATAATTACAGAAAGGACCCTGACCTATACATATTGACATTAATACTCTAACAACTTTTGGTAATTCTTAGGTGATTAAAAACCCGACTCAGAGTGTGTATATATATATATAGGCGGGTTCAAACGAGGAGCGTACCAATTTAAGAAAACGCGAGGAGCACTGCCCATGTACTGAATCACATGTGATTCACTACTGCTAATCACATGTGATTCACAACTGATCGGGGGAGCTGTCGCCCATGTAGTGGATCACATGTGATTCACAACTAAAATCACATGTGATCCGGGCGACTTGGCCGACTCGCAACCCAGGTCGCGACCCAGGTCGCCCACTATCCGAAATTTTCGCAGTAGTGGATCACATGTGATCCGGTACATGGCAGCGCTCCTCGCGTTCTCGTAAATAGGTACGCTCCTCGTTTGAACCTTCCTCTCTCTCTCTATATATATATATATATATATATATATATATATATATATATATGTATGTATATGAAAGTTCAAACGAAAATGCTAACTATTTAATAAAACACGAGAACAATAAATCATGTGCAAAATCATATGTGATTTATATTAACGGCAAAAAATGGACGTGGAAAACTTTGGCCGCAACTTAAGTCGCGAGACAAAGTCGCGTGAATCATATATGATTTTGTATTTGAATCATGTATGATTACATTAACGGCCGTGATCGCGTTTTCTTAAATAGTTAGTGTTCTCATGTTTTCTTAAATAGTTATCGTTCTCGTTTGAAACCATCTCTCTCACTCTCTCTCTCTCTCTCTCTATATATATATATATATATACATACACATATATATAGGACGGTTATTCTACAATCCTCGCAAAGTTAACAGCCCATGCAATCCCATCCGTACGTAGCCGTTGATCATGATCATGAGATTAATATAGATTTTTATTAATATTAATTTAAAAGGGCAAATTAGGTATTTTAATGATATACGGTTTATTAAGGAAACTTGTAAAATTCGATAAGGAATCAATTAGGTCAGTTTTTAATGGAAATAATCCTTTTATTTTCTTTGGCAGTTATCTTCATCCATATTATCTTTTTTTCGTTTGAAGAATTTTTTCTGCAACCAATAAGGTTTTGTCGACTTCTCTATTTTACTCAATTAGTGTTCTGCTTTACCATGGTTTCATCAAGTTGTCGTGATGCTAGTTCTTCTTTACTTATGCAGACCAAAGTAATGTTTTTTATGCGTTTAGCTCAAAGGTTGGTATAGCTAAATCGCATAGAATGTGTAATGCTGTTAAATCTGGTGGGACTGCGAGGGATCATCAGAATTTTAAACGAGATATGGTAACTTTTGTCGGGAATAAGGATTTGAAAATGTTGATAAATATTATGGTTAACAGGAAGAAATGTTGTCCTGATTTATTCTTGGAATTCAAATGCAATGAGAAGGAACTTTTGGCTACTTTTTGGGCTAATGAAGTAGCTAAAATGAATTACCTTGAGTTTGGCGATGAGATATCCTTTGATGCTACTTACCGGACAAACAAATGAGTTGTGTTAACTTAATAATTTTGTGTATTTTATTTTGTCTTATGTTTCATCGAGTAATTGTTTCCTTTCATAGGCACACTTTGATATTTGTTCCGTTTGTAGCGGTCGATAATCATAAACAATATGAGTGGTTGGTCTTGCATTGACTTTGAATGAGTCGGTGGTTGATTATACGTGGTTGTTGAAAGATTTCGTGAAAGCGTTGTACCATCTACCAAACTTAGTCATTACGGACCAATGTGCATGATGAAACAAGCCATACCCATACCGGTTGCATTCCCCGAATTTTTTCACTGTTTGTGTATGTGGCTTATTACCAAGAAAGGAAGCGAAGGTGACGTTTTTTTAATTATCAATACAGTGTGTTCAAATAATTCCTTTACTTTTAGATTTCTTTTGGAATTTTTATTTTATTTTTTGTTTCTTGTGTTAATAGATTAGTGTATACCTCGCGAAATAAACTACGTTTGTTGCCGATTACAACAAGTTGGTGTGGAATGTTCATTTAGGACCATCTGAATTTAAGCTTAATTGAAATGAGTTTATTGACTTGCATGGCCTCCGTGATGATTCGTAGTTCGAGGATTTGTATGACATTAGGGAATCATGGATTCCGGCTTTCTTTAAGGATACACCAATGTCTAAATTGATGAAGACTACGTCTAGGAATGAAAGCATTAATGCATTTTGTAATGTTTATGCTGCATTTTGGAATGATTTGGTCGTTTTTTGCGTTCATTTGACATGGCTACCGAGTCTCAAAAGAAGACTCATTGTTTGGAAGTGGTTAAGAAGAAATCTACTATCCCACATATGTTTTTTGCTAGTAAGATGGAAGCAAAAGCATCTGATGTGTATACACGTATGGTGTTTTTTGATGTTCAAAAGGAGTTGGAAAAAGCAATGTGGGCTTGTGGTTGGGGTGATACTGAGAAGGTTGACGAGATACACGTTTACATGATTACTCACAAGAATAAAGATGTGAAGGTGAAAGCAAAGCATACGATATGATTTTTTATAAATGTTTTATAGTATTTTTTTGTTTGTTGTTTATCAATTTTGTATCTACCTATGTAACAACCCAACTTCCACAATAAAGCATGCATAATTAAATATAAAGCAAACAGTCGAAACGGCCCCAAAATTTACGGAGTACAACCATTACAAAAATAGGTTTGCGGAACAACCTATATTCAGCCGAGAATTCTAAACAAGTCTCGAAATAAAGGGAAAATAATTATAACTATCAACTAATCCTCATTTTTAGCTTAGGCCTTCTCCTTGCCCGTGCCCGAGCCTCCTACAACAAGCTTCCCTGAAAATGGGTTTGGATTTGAAAATGCGAGGGTTAGACCATGAGGTCTAGTGAGGTTCCTCAGGAAAACTTCCACGCCACAACAATATAAGTAATCAATTTAAAACAAACAGTGTATTAAAACATTTAACTTTCATCACCGGAAAACATTCAAGATATGGCACATTGATGCCCCGCACATCGGTAGCAAAGTAGTTTCATACTGCCTTATTTGGAACACACCCTCCATGGCATAAACGGGACACCCCCCGGTATGAGCACTGGCGGGACACCCCCCCCCCCCCCACTTAGCCGTATCATATCCACCATCAAATGTATGCATACATAATAATTTAACTTTCCGAAACATGGCAATCAAGCAATTTCATATACGACAGATAAAACTTGCAATTTCATAACATAACATGCGTTTAAATATAGTGTGTCAATTTACTCATTTTCAGTTGGAAAGACTCACCTGCTCTTTGCTTGCTACTTCTCACTTACGCTCCAAATCTCTAGGCGGACACCTATTATGTAAGGGAACAAGAGTGATAAGCCGTTTGTCTTACATCCAAGATTATTAATAAACAACACCCCAACAATGAGAATTTCCATGATATCGGACTGTGTCCGGACTCCCCCCCCCCCCCCCCTTTCCGGATCACTATTCCGGATACATTCAGACTACTCTTCCGGATCCTCTATTACGGATATATCCGTACTCCTCTTCCGAATTCTACTCCGGATGCCTCCGGACTCCTCTTCCAGATTCTATTCAAAATACATCCAGAAAACTCGCCAATTAGGGCGATTCCGGATATGAAGGGTTTTGTCGAACAGTGACTAACCATCGATTAAAGAGAATATTTCCCAATTAGGTTTGGGACTCCAAAACGCATGTGAATATTCAATGCATCAGTATAAAATGAGTAGCAAGCAAGGCTCATTTCTTACCAAACTAGTTCATTCATCTAATTGTTCAATCTCAAGAACAAAGGCTTCCCGCAACAACTCCAAATCCAATACCAATTCGATAAATTGCACAAAATAGCAAGGATTAGAGTTAAGGATTACCTAGAAATGCTTGATGAAGAGTCTTTCTTCCAATTAGTCTTTCTCTGCTCAAAAGTTTGCGAATCGTAGCTTGAATTCCTTTCCTCTCTTACAATGCGACGTTCAAAGATTTCTCAGACCTAAGGTTTTGTGCAATCATTGAGGGTTTTATACCCTCTTTCCAAATTTACTAATCAGCCCCCTAAAGTTACAAATTTACAACATTCCCACAAAACTCTTATTCTTCCCATTAAGGACCTTAGTTATTACAATACCCCCTCCCTCAAAAGAATTTTGTCCTCGGAATTCCATTGTCGAAAAGATGATGGTACTTGGATCTCATGTTCGCTTCTAACTCCCAAGTTGCCTCTTGGCCCTTATGGTACCGCCACTGAACTTTACCAATCTGATCTCTTTATTTCTCTGTTTTCGGACCCTGCTATCGACGATCTCTACTGGTTCTTCAACATACGTCAAACTTTCATCTACATTGATATCCTCTAATGGCACCGCCACATCCGACTCAGCTAAACACTTCTTCAAATTTGAAACATGGAACGTTGGATGTACTCCCCTCAATCCTTCAGGTAAATCCAACTTATAGGCTACTGCTCCAATTCGCTCTACAATGACAAAGGGCCCTACATACCTTGGTCTCATCTTTCCTTTCTTTCCGAAACGAACTACGCCTTTCCAAGGCGGGACTTTTAGTATCACTTTGTCACCAACTTGAAACTCGATAGGTTTCCTTCTTTTGTTTGCATACTTCCTTTGCCTACCTTGCACGACCCTCATTTTCTCGCGAATCAGTTCTATTTTATCAGCTGTCGCTTGCACCAATTCCGGACCTGCTAGTTGTCTTTCCCCCACCTCGTTCCAACATAACGGCGAACGACACTTGCGTCCGTATAACGCTTCAAATGGTTTCGCTTGGATACTCGCGTGATAACTGTTATTATACGAAAAATCTATCAGGGGCAAATGCACTTCCCACGACCCTTTAAAATCTATCACACATGCTCAGAGCATATCCTCCAATGTTTGTATGGTTCTCTCACTTTGGCCATCCTTCTGAGGGTGGTAAACGGTACTCAACTTCAATTGCGAGCCTAACTCTCGCTGAAGACTTCTCCAAAACGAATATGTAAACCGACTATCACGGTCGGACACAATAGATCGTGGTACTCCGTGTCTCGACACGATCTCATTTATATACAACCTTGCCAACTTCTCTAATGGATCTGATTCCCTAATTGGAAGGAAATTTGAGGACTTGGTGAGACTATCCATAATCACCCATATTGCATCGTGGCCCTACGGTGTCCTTGGTAATTTAGTGACAAAATCCATGGTGATGTTATCCCATTTCCATACTGGTATATCCAAAGATTGAAGTTCCCCGTATGGTCGTTGATGTTCTTCTTTGACCTTCAGGCACGTCACACATCGTTCCACAAATTGAGCGATGTCCTTCTTCATTCTTGGCCACCAATAAAACTGCCTTAAATCCCGGTACACCTTATTCGTCCCTGGATGCACGGAATATCGCGACCTATGTGCTTCTTCCAGACTGCACACCCTCAAATTCCCCAGCTTAGGAACCCACACCCGGTTCTTCAAGCACCTCAAACCACTACTGTTGACACTTAGCAAGGACGTAACTCAAACGATTCTTTCACTCTTTACATCTTCTTCTAGCAACGCCTCCTCTTGAGACTTCTTGACCTTATCCAGGAGATCTGAAGTCGCCTCAACCTTGAAGGCCACTGCTTTGGTCGATTCCCCTCGCTCCTTATGACTCAACGCGTCGGCAGCCACATTCGCTTTACCCGGGTGGTAAAGGATTTCACAGTCATAATCATTCAGTAGTTCCATCCATCTTCTCTGTCTCATGTTTAACTCTTTCTGATCGAAGAGATGCTTCAGGCTCTTGTGATCCATGTAGATCTGGCACTTAACTCCAGATGAGTAATGTCGCCATATCTTTAAAGCGAACACCACTGCTGCCAGTTCCATGTCGTGCGTAGGGTAGTTCTTTTTGTGATCTTTCAACTGTCAGGACGCGTAAGCGATCACCTTCCCTTTTTGCATCAAGACACATCCTAACCCAAGCTTGGACGCATCACTGTAGATAACAAATCCTTCAAATCCGTTGGGTAATGACAGAATCAGAGCGCTACTCAGACTTTCTTTCAACTTACCAAAAGCGACCTCCTGAGCCTCGGCCCAAACGAAGTTAACATTCTTCCTCGTCAATGCGGTCAACGGCGTGCCTATTCGTGAGAAGTCCTGATTGAACTTCCGGTAGTAGCCCGGCAACGCAAGAAAACTTCTTACTTCCGATGGCGATTTTGGCAGTTCCAATCCTTAATTGCTTCAATCTTGGCTGGGTCTACCTTGATACCGTTCGTCGACACCACATGACCTAGAAACTGAACTTCTCTCAACCAAAATTTGCACTTTGAGAACTTAGCGTACAATTTCTCACGCTTCAACAGTTCCAACACTGTCCGAAGATGCTCCTCGTGATCACTTCGGGAACGAGAGTAGATCAAAATGTCATCAATGAAGATGATTACACACTTGTCCAACAACGAACTACACACTTTGTTTATCAAGTCCATGAATACTGTTGGGGCGTTAGTCAGACCAAAAGGCATAACTAAAAAATCGTAGTATCTATATCTTATGCGAAAGACCGTCTTAGGCACGTCTTCCTCCTTCACCTTCAGCTGGTGATATCCTGACCTTAAATCTATCTTTGAGAAATAGCTCGCACCTTGGAACTGGTCGAAGAGGTCATCGATTCTTGGAAGCGGATACTTGTTCTTAACTGTCACCTTATTGAGTTCCCGATAATCAATATACATCCTGTAATAACCGGGTACATTATTGGTTTATTTAATTTTATTATTTTTGTTTTAAGATAAGTTTGGGATTAGTTTTATGGAGTTATAAGTTAAGAGGTAAGTTTTAATTTTTATTTTGAAGTTGGAGGGTATATTTCGCCATTTAAGAGAAGTTTAGGGTTTAGTTGGTGAAGGTGACTAAACCCATCACTTCCACCGCCCCACTTTTTATAAAAAGAAAGAGGTGTCATGATGTTAGAAAATGGAGATATTTCAATTAGTGTTAGTGTGTGTGTGTGTTTTACGAAAGAGAGAAAAGAGAAAGAGGGAGAAACGAAAAGGAGAAAGAAGGAGAAAGAAGAAGATAAAATATTCAGTTGGGTTTTAGATACAATTGAAGAAACAAAGGTATGATTCTCACTTTAACTAGTTCTTTTATGTTCTTAAGGTTTTATGAGTTTAGAAATGGGTTTTTGAGGAAATATGGATGTTTTTGGAAAACTAAGTTTATGGATAGTTGTTATTTATGGTCTTAAGTATATCTGCAAAGTTACATAAACATTCATGGTCGAAATCTATAATTTTCTGGGTAAAAAGATGAACTTAGTGGACTGAGACATTCATGAATATCGCAATAGAGGGTTGCGACATTCATGAATGTCGCAATAGAGGGTTGCGATATAGAAGGCATATCGCAACAGTTGGTTGCGATATGGAGGAACATCGTAGTAGTTGATTGCGATATGAAGAGATATCGCAACAGATGGTTGCGACTTGTGGTGTATATCGCAACAGTTGGTTGCGATATGCTACTGTGTCGCAGTAGTTGGTTGCGACAAGGATTATCATTTTAGTGGGTTGCGATATCAGTCGAGGATTTTGGTTATTTAAGAATTATTGGAGAGTCTTATGTGTTTGTTTAGTAAAGGAATATATGTATTTGAATTGTTTCAGATTCTGTGAAAGGTCGAATTGATTGAGAAAAGCTTAGAAGGAAATTTGATAACCAATCAAGGTGAGTTTTACTTTAAAACGTTTTCAAACTGGGATACATATATATATGATATATATATATATATATGAGATGAATATGTGGTAGAAATGTGATGACGTGTTTATAAATGGAAGTATAACATATTGAGATGTATATTTTATTTATATAAGCTTTACACTACACGAGAGCACGTGAGCCGGGTTTCGGACCGGCGAAGTTGTTGGCTGTACGGAGGGACATCGGTGTTGGATGTATGTAAGTGCAGTGGGGTAAATTGATTAGTTGGCTTGCTACCAACTGATTTGGCCATGTTAAGGATGAGTGGTACACGATGCACGAGTCTTGATTGGTATTTAAATACGTAGGTTATATGTGTGTTTTTATAAAGGATTTTATATAAATTGGTTTTATAACGATTTTGAAATGACAGAGATTATCTCACTAGACCGTTGGTCTAACCCTCATTTTGTTTTCAAAAATATGTATTCCAGGTCGAGGAAATTATAGCTGCAAAGGAAAGGATAAGATGTAGGATGCTTTTTGATGATTAGGAAGATTTATGTATTTTGTAGTTTCGAGACTAAAGGGACCGTACGTGACTTATTATGTATCTTTTGTTATAAATGTAATGATGTTATGCAAGATATGTTATCTGATGTATATTTGGGAAACCGGGTCGTTACACATCCACAGACCCATCCTTCTTCTTAACGAGTAGTAATGGCGTTCCCCAAGGCGATGAGCTCAGGCGAATGAAACCCTTGTCGAGTAACTCTTGCAACTGCATCATCATCTCCTTCATTTCTGCTGGTGCCAAGCGATAGGGCACACACGCAATTGGTGCCGCCTCAGGCATCAAATATATTCTAAACTCTACTTGACGATCTGGGGGAAGATTTGTCAAGTCATCCGGAAACACTTCCGGGTACTCACTTACTATAGACACATCCTCCACTCCCTTCTTCTCTTTCTTAGCATCAAGCAGATACGCTAAATACCCAAGACACCCCTTTCCCAAACATCGCCTAACTTTCATCATGGATATCAAACACGACTTCCTATCTCGACGATCCCCATAAATTAATGTTTCCTTCTTATCAGGTAAGGCGATACGAATCAATTTCTTATTACATACAATGTTAGCGTCGTTATCAGCTAACCAATCCATTCCTATTATCACATCAAACTCCCCCATACTGTAACACCTTAGGCATATCCCACATCGGTCGTGGACAGGAGAGATGCTGGGTATATTAGTAAACCTTGGCCTTACCAGACACAACGCGTTTTGGGGCCACAAGCATGCGGGTTCCTTGGGAACTCTGTGGTTAAGCGTGCTTGGGTGGGAGTAGTACCAGGATGGGTGACCTCCTGGGAAGTCCTTGCGAAGTCCTTGCCAGGTCGCCAAGAACAAAGCCGTGAGCCAGTGGGGCAAAGCGGACAATATTGTGTCGTGGTAAGCGGGGTGTTACAAATGGTACCAGAGCCACTCCTGTGCCGTTCGGGATGGTGGGGAAAACCTCATCGAGGACGATGAGTCCCTAAGGGGGGGTGTGTGTAACACCTTAGGCATATCCCACATCGGCCGTGGACAGGAGAGATGCTGGGTATATTAGTAAACCTTGGCCTTACCAAACACAACGCGTTTTGGGGCCACAAGCATGCGGGTTCCTTGGGAACTCTGTGGTTAAGCGTGCTTGGGTGGGAGTAGTACCAGGATGGGTGACCTCCTGGGAAGTCCTTGCGAAGTCCTTGCCAGGTCGCCAAGAACAAAGCCGTGAGCCAGTGGGGCAAAGCGGACAATATTGTGTCGTGGTAAGCGGGGTGTTACACATACCCATCGGGTATAAACTCATCGGAAATAAATGGCCATCTATGTCAATGCTACACCCCTCATAGACCTCCTTCACCCAGACTCGACTATCATTCGCTACTTCTACTTCAAACCCAAGGTTCAACCTCTTGGGTTTCACTTGCAAATTCCGAATAAAATTCGGTGACACAAAAGAACGATTTGCGCTCGAATCAAACAATACTTAAGCAAAAGTCGAGTCGATAGGTAAAATACCTGTCACCACATCAGGCGTATTCACCGCTTCCTCCGCAGACATGTGAAATGCCCTCGCCTTCGCGCGAGCAGGCTCCACCTTTCTATCCCCGTTCCTTCAACTATTATTACCACCATAGCTACCAGCAAATCCCGTCTTTAGCTGTGGGCAGTCCATCTTGATGTGGTCTGACGAACCACATTGGTAACATGATCTCGGACTACGGCAATCCCGTGCCATGTGCCACGTTTTCCCACATTTATAGCATCCTTCTTTATCTAACAAACATTCCACTTTATGCATCCTGTTACATTTACCACAAGTCCTCTCCCCCACTCTTAATCCTACCTGCAACTCGGGTCTAGAAGCATTCGTCCTCTTCGCATCACGCTTAGGCTCGTCCCATTTCCGTTTATCACCAACTCTCTCTGTCATCTGCCTGTTCTTTTCCTTCTTTGTAAGTTCAGCTGTATCCACCGCCGCTTGGAAAGTAGTGGGATCCTTTACCTGGACAAGCTATCTCATGCTGCTCTTTAATCCCCAAATGTACCTCTCTATGCGCCTCTCCTCAGTAGGCACATACAATTATGCGAATCGAGCATTTTCAATAAACTTAGATGTGTACTCCTGCACTGTCATTGTTCCCTGCTCTAACCCCATAAATTCTTCCTCAAGTTTCTTAACTGCCGCCAACGGGCAAAACTGCGCCTTAAACCTCTTAGTGAACGTTTCCCACGAAGTCGACTTGGCCACCTCAGACCCTTTCCCACCGGTTTCCACATCCCACCAGAAGATAACATCAGATTTCAGCATCGACATCGTGTACAATACCTTGTCTCCCTCAGCACACTTGTCGGTATCAAAAGCCAGCTCCATCTCTCGAATCCATCTTGTGGCCATCACTGGGTTACGCTCTCCGCCAAAAGAAGGAGGTTTGCACGATGCAAAAGTTTTAAAAGTACATCCTTTCGTTGCCTTACATTCACCAGCTACAAACAGAGTTGGCTGTGAATGATCTCCTACTTCAGTCGGAGGTAAGCTAGACGCTTCGGTCTTTGTCTCATTCCCACTCTTAGTTTGTCCTTTCGACGTAGACTTAACTCGATTATCCAACAACGCTTGCAGTGTTTCTTGCAGTTTGCCCATCTTAGCAGTAAACGTTTCCTCAGTCACAAATACTTGGTTCTGGTCTCGCCTTAGACTCTTCGACTGGCTTCCTCCTCCCACTGAGGCGGTACTTTTCTGGTGGAGCGGTTCACGCACTTCTTGTGCTCCCACACTCTTAGCCCGACGGGTATTCGGCGCCTTCTTCCCTCCTCGAGTCACCATGCCAGCTCCCTCCGCCTGGGTGGCAGCTCGCCGTGGCAGTCTTACCCGCCCTCTTCCACGGCCTCCACCCCTCCCACGGGTGGCCGCCCGCCTCAGAGGATCTACTGGTCCATCCTACAGGACTTCTTCTACACAGATCTCTCCCGCAGTCGGGATCGTACCCACTACCGGCACAGATCTACTTCTCAAGGTTCTTTAAGACATTATTGAATACTGAAACATGCCAAAATAAACAACTTAAGGCAACAACTCCAGAATAATAAGGCAAATTAAGCACATAGATGTACCTGTAAATCCGCGGTTACACTGGCCAGGTGAACTCTGAACTTACCTTACATGACGGTCCTTACTACCCTATCATTCGTGTTCCTGTTGAGGTCTTCCTCAGCTTTCCTAATTTCTCAGCTATGATTTCTACCTCCACAGTTTAAGTCTAGGCCCGTCCGGTCACCTAAATCTTTTAAACTATGGCTCTGATACCAACTATAACAACCCAACTTCCACAATAAAGCATGCATAATTAAATATAAAGCAAACAGCCTAAACGGCCCCAAAAATTACGGAGTACAACCATTACAAAAATAGGTTTGCGGAACAACCTATACACAGACGAGAATTCTAAACAAGTCTCTATATAAAGGAAAGTAATTATAACTATCAGTTAATCCTCATTTCTAGCTTAGGCCTTCTCCTTGCCCTTGCCCGAGCCTCCTACTACAAGCTTCCCTGAAAATGGGTTTGGATTTGAAAATGCAAGGGTTAGACCATGAGGTCTAGTGAGGTTCCTCAGGAAAACTTCCACGCCACAACAATATAAGTAATCAATTTAAAACAAACAGTGTATTAAAACATTTAACTTTCATCACCGGAAAACATTCAAAATATGGCACACTGATGCCCCGTACACCGGTAGCAACGTGTCAGTCTCATATTGCCTTATTTGGAACACACCCTCCATGGCATAAATGGGACACCCCCCCTCGGTATGAGCACTGGCGGGACACCCCCTCCCCCCCCCCCCCCCCTCCGACTTAGCCGTATCATATCCACCATCAAATGTATGCATACATAATAATTTAACTTTCCCAAACATGGCAATCAAGCAATTTCATATACGACAGATAAAACTTGCAGTTTCATAACATAACATGCGTTTAAATATAGTGTGTCAATTTACTCATTTTCAGTTGGAAAGACTCACCTACTCTTTGCTCGCTACTTTTCACTTACGCTCCAAATCTCTAGGCGGAACACCTATAATGTAAGGGAACAAGAGTGATAAGCCGTTTATCTTACATCCAAGATTATTTCTAAACAATGAGAATTTCCAAGATATCGGATTGTGTCCAGACTCCCCCCCCCTTTTCCGGATCCCTATTCCGGATACATCCGGACTCCTCTTCCAGATCCTCTATTCCGGATACATCCGGACTCCTCTTCCGTATCCTCTATTCTAGATACCTCCGGACTCCTCTTCCGGATTCTATTCCGCATACATCCGGAAAACTCGCCAATTAGGGCGATTCCGGATACGAAGGGTTTTGTCGAACAGTGACTAACCATCGATTAAAGAGAATATTTCCCAATTAGGTTTGGGACTCCAAAACGCATGTGAATATTCAATGCATCAGTATATAATGATTAGCAAGAAAGGCTCATTTCTTACCAAGCTAGTTCATTGATCTGATTGTTCAATCTCAAGAACAAAGGCTTCCCGTAACAACTCCAAATCCAATACCAATTCGATAATCACACAAAATAGCAAGGATTAGAGTTAAGGATTACCTAGAATTGCTTGATGAAGAGTCTTTCTTCCAATTAGTCTTTCTCTACTCAAAAGTTTTCGGATCGTAGCTTGAATTCCTTTCCTCTCTTCCAATGCGTCTTTCAAATATTTCTCAGACCTAGGGTTTTGTGCAATCATTGAGGGTTTTATACATTCTTTCCAAATTTACCAATCAGCCCCCCTAAAGTTACAAATTTACAACATTCCCACAAAACTCTTATTCTTTCCATTAAGGACCTTAGTTATTACAACCTATATATTGTTTACTTTTGCAAATTTGTCTTGTTTTATCGGCTAGGGTTAGATACGGTGAATTTGATGTTGAGAAGGAGATGTTGATGGCGAGAGCATTTATATTAGTGGAGCATATTGTAGGTCGTGTTAGGAATGAGAAGGATTTGTTAGAGAATTTTGTTGAGTAACTTACTGCATGGGATGATGAAATTGATGTTGCTCTTCCATTGAAACCATCTCAGGAACGGAAGAAGTGCTACCGAGACACATGAAGTTGATATTTTTCCACCTTCTGGTATTCACAATAAGAGATGTGGAACTGGGAAAAGGTTGATTGGTGTTCGCGACAAAGCTGTTGAAGAAGCTAAGAAGCCAAAAAGATTGTGTCCAACATGTAATGAAATGGTAAGGCATGAGTTGTGCAATTGTACGAAACGTGGCAATTAATCTCAATCTTTGTGCGTTCAATGTTTTCAAATGACTTTTGTTTAGTACCTTTTTTAACAATGTTGGTATTTTGGTTTTAATGATTCTAATGTATTGACTCTGTTTTGTTTAACTTTTGGTTTTAGGAAAAATTCATGTTCGTTTAATTTACATATGTGATTGATATTTTAAGAAAAATCTGTTTAATAATTAAGGTGCTATTGGTTTTATAATATATATATATATATTGTTTAAATATTTGTAGATAGAGATTCATATGATATTGTATTAGGATTTGGTTTAGATTTTTTTGTCTAATCGAGGTACTCATTACATGCACCGTCCATTCACTCCTCTAGGTTTAATATAAAAAAGGGTTGGGCATTGTTTGGAAAAAAAAAACTAGCTTATAAAGCCTTCGGTACCGCCAACGGGCTCGGCTCGGGCTCCAGCAGGCTCCATCGGGTAGTGGTAGGGGGGCTGCGGGCTTCCTCTGCGGGTTCCAAAACCCGATAAACCCGAGGGTGAGGGTGAGGGTGGGGTGGGGTGGGGTTGCGGGCTTCTTAGAGTATCGGGTACCCGGTACACCACTTTAGGGTAAGGAGAGGGTTAGGAGAAAAGCTGATGTGGCGCTTGAGGGCTTGAGGGCAGCGGTACTGATGGCCTAATATGTTTAAAAACTAACATTTTTTTGATATACATGTTTGGATTACCATAAGCTAGCGTTTTGAAACGCTACTTGGAGTAGCGTTTCAGTAACTTTTTGTGAATATTCCAATATTGCCCTTATTATTATTTACTAATATTATTATTAATAAATTTTAAATTTTAAATTTAATTATTGGTAATTAATAAAAATTAATTAATATTAACTGAAAATTATTAAATTAAATTTTAATTATATATTGATATTAGTTTTTAATTATTTAGAGTTATTGTTATTCATATAAATTATTTTTATATATTTTATAATATTAATTAATATATTTTAATTACCAACTACTATTATTTTTTTAAATATTATTTGATTTTTTTTTTCAAATTATATGTAACGGTTATTTAAAATCTTAAGTTAATATATTTTTTTTTTCTAAAACCCGTTTTAACAAATTAAAAATTTATGGTATATATGTAATAATAAATTCTAAATTATTTTAATTAACATGTTGTATTATTTAATTTTTCTTTACTACATTGGTTGTATTAATTAACATATTATATTTTTATAAATTTGTTTTAATTATATAATTAAATATCGTAATTGATAATTTTTTTGAAGATGTCATTTTTGGTCATTTTATATGTTTATAAGTTAGTTTTGCCAAATGTGACTTTTTCATCAGCTAGCTTGTGAGTCAACAACTATCTTATTAGCTACCAGCTAACTTATCCGCTAGTTTGCCACACATAGCCTTAGTCATCATCCACACACTTCATCTCCTTTGTTTCTACTTCTCCCAAAAAAAACCATAAAACCAATTTAAAAATGATAGATTCATCGTCCTATGTCCCAACCTCTTTCGTCAATGTTCTTCTACGCTATCACCTGAGTCTAATTAATTAAATTAATCATCTTGAATCTGTGTTGAAAGAAAGTTATGCCAAGAATAGAATCAGGAACTTGTGGAAATATATGATAAGGTTGTCGAGAACATGATGCAATATTTCATGGAGAATCAGGGTCTCAAACATCTCTACAAATGTGTTGATGGTGCGTGTACTTGTAGGGCTATTTATCAGTTCCCATACCCCTTCAACCCCTTCAATGATTCAAACAGAAAGAAATGTCCATCCGATTTGTAGTATATATCAAATGGAGTTTTTGATGTTCTATAACACATATGTTTTGGGGTTGATGTTGTTAAATCAATCTAAAGTTTAGACATGCAAATCGGGTTGGAATAGGTATTTAGGTAGTTATGGTTCTTAAGTTTTATGATGATTAAGGGTGTGCCTTTTTTGGGTTTTTTGCTTGGGTTTGTGTATTTAAGTTGTTTGTATGGACTTCAAGTGTCCTCAACTTTAAACCTTTGATGTAGATGGATTCGAGCTTTAGAAATTCAACCGGAATGCGAAATTCTACCAAATCAACACATTTTACAACATCTAATGTCTTGAGATTCAGAGTCCCTTGAAGGTCAAGTGTCCTCTACTTTGAACCTTAGATGTAGATGGATTCGAGCTTTAGACATTCAACAGGAATGTGAAATTGTACCAATATATTGCGATTTATTTAATTTGCAGATAACGTTGTTAATTATAGAGATTTTGGCATGAGGCCAAAATGAATATGAATTAGGCTTATGAAGCCAATTTCAGTGTTTTAATACCTTAATAGTATTTTAAGAGATTTTATCATTAGACAAATAAATATCAGTTTTGACATAAAGTCAAATTCCAGGTTTTAGTCTAAATAGTCTTTTTGGAGCTTTTGGTAAAAGACCAAAATATATGTGGGTTGAAAGTGTAACTTTCAAAAATTAATTATATAGTAGAAAAATTATGAGTAGAAACTCACAATCATGATAATCATTTGAAAGAGATAAAATATTTAAAATAAGTTACACTATTGGTCTTAAAATAAATTATTCAATACAAATAACAGAGCATTTTATCAATTATATGATTCCTAACACAAATATAGTTAACAAGAAATAAATAATTTAAAGCAATATAAATAAACAGACATATATGTTTGCTCTAGTGATGATTGTTATAACACGTGTACGAAGGAATCATTATCAAATAATGGAGTATGGAAAACATATGTACTATAATAAAATAAAATAAGCAAAAGAACTATTGTATGTTTAACCTTTTTTTTTCAACATAAGATTTAGTATGAATATTGTCAAGTTAATTATCGTATATTTTCTAAACTTGTTTATTTACGAGGCATACAAATAAATATATGTCCAAATTATATGATACTTTAATAATCTTTAAATGCTATATATAAATCTTTATATTATGTTTATATTGAATTACGATAATTAATAAACGTAAAATCATAATAAATAAGATAAGATAATACTAGTGTAGATTAATTAAAGATAAATATTAGAGATGAAGATATAGAAGAAGAAAAATACTAAAGTGATCGAAAAAACTCGTGGACTCATAAGCTCATGGTAGGGCTTTCCAAAAAAAAAAATTCAAAGAAAAATAATTGCTTCTTTTTTCCTTTTAGAAACCAAAATTAAAAAAGATAATAATAAAAATAGAGACGGCCATTTTTTTTCTGTTAATGGTGTTGCAGGAAACAAAAACCAAAGCAGGAGACGGTATTTCTTTTCATATATTTCTTCTAAAATTATCAACTAAAGAGAACTTAAATGTAAACTGGTTAATAGAAAAACTTACTAGAATTTATGTCGAACGTGACAACAAGCAATGGATAACGGAGTAACTACGCAATTTTGCAACAAGCCGTTCAACAACATCGGGCAACGGGCAAAACAACCGTTCAACGATGGTGAAACCTGGTTTTGAGCTATACGTGCTGATAACGTGTTAAAGGAAAAACTAAATAGAACACAATAGAATGGAGAGAATGAATCGTAATTCTCATTAATCACAAGCCCTTTAAATAGGGATGAGATAGAAGTAGATAACTATAAGATCTAACTTATCTATAATATGTTTATCTCTATCTATATCGTCATATCATTTAGACGATGGTACACTTATCCTACAACAAAAGACTCCATCAAATTTTTAAAAGAAATAACGATATTTATCAAATTAACAATTTAAAAATTCTCGTCTTTATATAATTTGTTTAATCCAATTTTTTATTATAATTTAGTTTAATTAATTTAGAATTAATAATAAGGTAATTTATTTTAGGTTAATAATTATAAAAATAATATTAAGTATTTTGTTAGAATTCAATTATTATCCTAATTATATTTTAGATATATTATATTTTAAAAAAAGATATTTATCTTGTATTTTATTATGTTTATCAGTTATTTATATGAATTCAAGCATGTGGCTTTGAAAAATTATACTCAAGTACCGTTTATTTATAATCTTGACTCTTACATAAGACCACCCGTACCGCCCTCGGGTACGGGATCGGGTTCGGCTGAGTTGGCGAGCGGGTTCGAGAGGGCTGCATCGGGTAGGGGTACCGGGGGGGGGGGGGGGGGGGGGGGTAGCAAGCGGGTTCGGCTACCGGGTTCACCAACCCGATCAACCCGTTGCAATATTAATTTTTTTTTAAACAATACCGTTGGTAAACGGCTATTTTACAAAATTAATTTTTTTTTAATTTTTTTTTCAAATTAATCACACTATATATATTAACCTGTATCGTCTTATTTTTTCACACCAAAACATACTTTCTTCCATTTCTCTCAAATTCAATACCTTCTTCCATTTCTCTCAAATTTCATCATGAATCCAAACACCACACCTACATCCCGTCGTAACCGATCGGATACACCGCAACAAGACCCGGAGCTTGGCTTCCAAGCGTTTTCTCAACAAGGTTATATTCCGCAATCGGCCCCGAACGTTGGTTTCCAACAATTTCCGCAACACCCGTATACATTCCTCATCAATTTACATATCCTGGTTTGATTCAACAAGGTTTTACTCCCGCCAATTACCAACTTCCTCAACCCGCAATCGATCTCGACGACGACTTTGTTCCTGAAACCCAACAACCGCACACACCACAATCGATCTCCACACTACAATCAATCCCGGAACCATCAAACCCGACACCAACGCAAAAAGGAAAAAAGAAAAAATATGAAAATAGAGCCACCCGACAGATGTGGACTAAAGAGGAGGAAGTCGCGTTAGTGTCGGCGTGGGTTGACGTTTCAGAGGACCCCGTTGTCGGTAACGCACAAACCAGTGGTAATATTTTTATTATTATTATTTTTATTATTGTTATTATTATTGTTATTATTAATATTCTTGTTATTATTCTTATACTTGAATTTATATAAATGTAGACAGTTTTTTGAACCGAATCTCGAAGGTGTTCTATAATTCTATGGGTCGCCAATATTATAGAACATTTCATCAATTGAACACCAAGTTCAAAGACCTCAACAAGAAAATTACGTGTTTTGCCGGCATCTACAACAACTTGGTCAATAATAGATCAAACGGAATGAGTGAAGCCGATATTTTACGAATGACACACCACCGGTACCAAGAGGATATTGGGATTGCTTTCACCCATGAATAAGCTTGGGATGTCCTAAAAAAATGTCCAAAATGGTCACCGGTTCCAACGATGTCGACAAATTCATCTCGGGGTTCAAAACGTACCAAACCTTCCGATGATGACGATGAAGATGTTCGGGTCGACGAGGTCGAGCAACTTCAACGACCCATCGGGAGAAACAAGGCAAAAAAAGCATCAACGAGTAATACGACCTGGTCGAATCCGGACGAAAGTGTTACTCAGTTGTTGACGACCATAAGCTCGTTCAACGAGCAGATTGAGGGTACAATGGAGTACAAAATGAAAAAACTTGAACTCGAACAACAAAAGTTGGAACTCGAACGAGAAAAACGACATGAACAAGACTTCGAGTTTTTCATAGCCCCGCATGATCACCTTTCGGGAGATGTTTTGAGGGCTACTTTAGCGAGAAAAGAGAAAATTAGAAAATATCATAATTTTTAGTGTTTTGTATTTTGTAATTTTTATTTTTTTAGTGTTTTGTATTTTGTAATTTTTAATTTTTTAATGAATGATATGAATTTTTATTTTTATTATTTATCTTATTTTTATTTATTAAAAATATATAAATATTTTTATTTTGTTAAATAATTAAATGTATAAATAAAAGAATTAAAAAGATGAGGTGGCAATTGGGTTCAGTGGGTTAGCGGTACTCCACTTTTGGGTAAGGAGGGTATGAAAGAGAAAAGCTGATGTGGCGCTGAAGTGGCAAGTGGGTTCATTGGGTTCATTGGATAGTGGTACTCATGGCCTAATAGGCATCAATAAAGAATATTTAATGCATAAAAATGTTTTAAATATTATCTCAAATACTCTATAATGTAGTATAGATAAGTAGATGAGTTTATACTTATTTAATTTCATTTTTACTTTTCTTCCCTTTTCATGAAAATATAAAAAGAAAAAAATAATACAAAAATATGATTCAAGCATATTATAAAGTATTACCCTTTCGTTTGCATGAAAACATGTTTTAGGCCATCCGTACCCGGCTCGGGATGAGCTCGGGATGGCCTGCGGTATCAGCGGGAATGGGCTACGGCCCTTGCGGTATCAGCGGTGCGGGATGGGATGCGGGTTCCCCATCCCGTTTCATCCCGAAGAAAATGTGAGGAGGAGAGGTGGGTCCCAGGTGAGAAATGAGAGGGAGTGGGTTAGGGAATGGGGTAAGGGTGTTTAGGGATTGAGTGAGGGTTAGGAGAAAAGCTGATGTGGCGCTGACGTGGAGCTTGAAAGATTGAAAGATTGAGTGTTGGGGTACTGATGGCCTTAGATTTTGTATGTTTATGTTTTATTGCTCAGGGGTTTCACTTAAGTCCCACGTGTTATTTTATTTAATTTAATAAAAACCATCGTGAGAATGTCTACTTTGTTTAGTTTTTTCTTTTATAACTAGTAACATACCCGTGCTATGCGGCGGGAAATAAAAATTTATTGGAACTATGCCTTAGGCCCGACACTATGTTGATCGGTATATCCCAAATGAATTATCAAAGCCAAGAAACGTTAAACTTAAGAAGATCGGTATGACCAAACGATAGAACAAATCCATTTAATAAAATTCATTGGTTTAAAAGTACAAGTATTGATTCTACAAGTGTTCAAGTATTACAAAACAACATAACTATAAACCAACCAAGGTTTCTTTTACCATGGCCGACTCTTTTCTTCCAGCAAAAGATCCAATGAATTACAGTGGCCTCGTGAATTGTCCATATCCATGTGCAGGACCTTTGTCCCCTTGCTCGCTTTAGTGAGAGTTAGATTGGCCATCATCCGATCTTCGTTTTATTAAGGCTTCAAGGAGGACATGTTGATTTCACAAATTATCTTGTTATGAGTTTGTCAACTACTCTGGTGTTTGGTGAACGTGCAAATTGAAGTCTCTATAGTAAAATATAAACTTTAAAAAGCTATAAGAAAGTTAGAACCATTCCATAGGATTTGATTGTTTGCTTCATCTATGAGTAGTTTACCCGCACTGAATACTTTACTTGCATTGTTACGTAAATCAAGACTTTTGTTGGATTAAAGCAAAACCATACAAATCCCTTAGTATTGCTTGAATGCACTAAACTGAAACCGTACAAATCCTCAATCTTGCTACCTGCGTTGTATTATGTCTTATCAAATAGGCATTAGCCAAATATGTCCTATATGTCTTAAAAAGCTAGCTGAAAGAGAACAAAGTTGCACCTTATCATGGCAATTACAAGGGAAGTTCTCCATTGCATGATCAAATATTGCTATTTCCTGAGAATTAGTCATTGGGTTCTCCTTCCCTCGTAAGGAAATACAAACATTTCTAAAATAAAACAAAATCTATTAGCACATGGCAAAGCAACCACTCTTCTGGGAAGAAAAGGAAAATCTGGTTCTCTAGTAATTTACAACAACAACAACAGCAACCCACTATGTTCAAAAATTAAAGCACACCCGCACCCAAAATCCAATCGAGATAAAAGAGAGTAAAAAACGCCTACATTTTTAACATACCTGGTGGGAAATTGTTGCTTAATAGGCTCCAATAGCCTGACAGCATCTCGAGACTGTTGTTGGCTGCATGCCTAGCTCAACTCTATGCCTCATGGTGCCAAAAGGACCTCCAATTTTCGTCTTCACATCACACGTACCAGCAGAATGACATATGTGGTCCAATATGAAAAAGAAATCTTAACACAGGTTCAAGAAGTTGGATATTTAAATGCTTGGTCTAAAATTACAAACAATCCAAAGTTTGTTTGACAAACTAAAAACCATAATCAATTTGAGTAATCTTGAAAAACTGAATTTAGAAAAAAACTGCTCTTAGAATTTTAATAAAGTAGTATAGATAATATATTTATATAGGACACACATATCTTATAAACTTAAAGTCCCATTAAGACCTCTATTAGAATGCTCTAGGACACTTATGTGTCCTAAAAGATCCATTTTATTGTAGTTAATGCAAATGTCTTCTGTATTAAGTAAGAACGAAATAGCTAGACTCTTAGACTTGCAAAACCAGACCAAGGTTTGAACCAGGACAACTACATAAAGTGCCAGACAATAAGATCTATTCTCTGGTGAGTGTTGTTGAATGAATTTTCGAAGCTCATTATAGACAAGATTGCTCCAGTAAATGCAAGAAGCACTGCAAGTATCTTGTAACACACACATTCAAAAGTAAGAAAACTGATATCAATTTGTTTCCAATTGAATTCCTCAATTTAGTGCAGTAATATTATTATGTTTCTATCTTCTTTTTGTGAATCTGAACAAACTTTATTCTATTATATATGTTGGTAGACTTAAATTGACAATTAAGTATCATCTCAAAGCCGCTTAAAATTCACAAATGCATGTTAAGCCGAAAGAAATAAATATAAAGAAGGGACATTCTTACTCATGCATTAGTAGCAATGGGCTTCTCAAGACGACCGACTCTGTTTCAACAGCCTCATGACACAGGTTCTGCAGCCAACAAAACTTTAGCCAAGTTCCCTTCTAAACCTGCAATTTCAGTGAAGAAACTTTCATTACAAAAACATATTTTGTAAATAAATTTTACAAAATTTCGTCAAGAAATGTTTGGAAAACCATTGGTTGTTGATGATAGATCCAACCAAATCCAAATCAAAGAGGAGATCCAAACCATAAACTTTAAAAGTAACGGATCAAGGACAAAGGGAGTAAGTCATTAACATAGAGCCTCAAACCTTTGCAAACCAAAAACTACAAAAAATATTGAACCAACAACCAAACCCCATCCTTTGACAAGCAGCAACCCTTAGAAAATGACAAAACCAACATCCAACACCATTGCCATCAGATTTGTATCAAGAGAAATAAAATTGCACCAAAGGCCATTACAAAAAAATTCTTCCAAAATAACTGCTCATACTTTGAAGATAAACCAGAAACACCAATCCGAATATGATTAAGAGAATTTCAGCCACAAATAAGGGTGAGACTAAAAAGAAACCCAAGTATAATTAAGGAGCCAAAAAACTTTACCCCTTAGCTTCCCAAAATCTACCTTCTGTTGGAAATTAAACAAAAGAACAACAGCCCCATGTGCAAATAAATACCATTATAACTGATCTACTGCAACTCGTTGAAAAAAAAGTTGCAAGTTCTTTTTCTTTATATGGTATTAAAATGGTATGACAAGTATCAAATTTATTAATGTTCATCATCTGGGTATTGGTTAATTTATTGAAATTCAAGAAATCAACATTGGCCTGCATATATATATACATGTTCAATACAAACTATATATATATATAGATATGAAATTTGGTAAGCAACCAATTAAACCAAATCATTTGAGAACCTGATTGTAGAAGAGAGCTAGATGTGCCAGATCAACAACATCATCAACATTGGCATCCTCACACACAATGAAAGGAGATTTCCTACCAAGTTCTAAAGTCACAGGTTTAAGATTGCTTTTTGCAGCTAATCCAAGTACAACTTTACCAATCTCAGTGAGTCAGTGGAACCAGTGAAAGAAAGTTGCATAAATAAATTAAGCTATCAAGTTAACATTGATGTAAACCATAATCAAATTAAGCTTCCACCCTTATACAAACCTTATCCACATCCATATGGTTAGCAAGAGCAGCACCTCTGACCATAACCAGACACAATATTTAACACACAAGAAGGAAGTCCCTCCTGTTAAATGCATACAACATAGAATTATAGTTATCTATTAAAATATTTGCAAAATAATTATCTCCTTCTAATGTTATAAAAAAAGTTTTTTAAAAGGTTTGTTCGGTATACCTTGAATCTCTTGACCTGCTTTCATCTAACCTTCATCCACAAAACCCACTTCCATGAAATCAAATGTTTAGCGAACAAACCTTGCTACAAGCAGTAAGAACAGAACAGAGATGAGTGTCTTGGATGGATTTTTTGTTCTTCTTTTTGAGGTTTCTTCATGGTGTCCAACAATTTCCTTCTAACCAAAAACCTAAATTCAAGAAACCAAAAACCAATCGAAATCGTGAATCGATTCTTCAAGAAACCAGAAACCATTCGAAATCATGAATTGATTCTTCAAGAAACCAAAAACCAATCAAAACCGTGAAAGGAAATAAACAATAGATGCGTACCTGAAATCGTACTCTGTATGCGAAGAGGTGGAAATTGGCAGAACCAAATCGTGAAACGGAAAAATCAAAGAAACCAATCAATATCGTGAAGATCTTCAAAAAACCAAAAATCAATCGAAACCCTGAAAGGGCAAACCAATCGAAACCCACATATGTACTTATCTAACTCATAAACAACTTACCGATTTAGGTATTCCATCTCAAATGTTGAAACAAAAAAGAAAGAAAAAAAGAAGAGGTAGAGATCGTGAATTGTGAGACTGAATCGGCGGAGTCTTGTTGGATTCCTGTTTAAAGGAGAGAAGAGAGGGACGCGGGGGGAAGAAGAATCCGGCGAGATTGAGCAGGGAGAAGAAAACTGATTTCAAGAGGGAGAAGTGGGGAGAGATTTGTGCTGGACGTGGGAGATGACTCGTGGATTTCAAAGGTCTGCTTTCAAAACTTGTACAGTATGTAATAGAAGGAGTAACCTTGAAAAACTGAATGTTGAAAAAAAAACTGTCAATTCCCCTTATTATTTTAATAATGTAGTATAGATATTGTGTGGGGCAATTTTTTATGGTTCAGTTCTGCCCTGGACATGAAAAACCCAGGATCGGCCCTGTTGACCCTATATATATAAATATTAGTATATATATATATAGGAGTCGGTTCAAACAATGATGTTAAATATCATGAGAGAGGATAATAACGGAATGTTAAAGCAAGTTCATATGTGAATTTTAAAAAAATCCGAAAAAATCTATTGAAGATGCATATGTGAACCGGTGTTATTGATTATTTATATGAGTTCATGTATACATCTTCAAACTATTTTTTAATGATTCACATAATTAAATTTCTCATCTTACCTTCACACGATATCTAGTCTTCGTTTTTAATATCTCAATTTAAATATAAAATATTAATTAAGTAGACACAAAAATAAAAGTTTGACGGCGTTGTCTCTCACTCAACTTCTCTGACATTGTTCTTCCTACCCCCACCCAACCCCTCTGCACGTCCCAAAACAGAACAAATCCTCAAAGAAGGCATCCAAAAACGCAAGCACATAATAAATGGAGATTTAGAGCTATACAAAACTGACGAATCTTCCAAAGAAGTGAAGAAATACATCATTGTTGTGGAGCATTACAAACCTAACAAAAATCATCACCGCAATGACATCAAGTTTGAAAACGGTAATAATCGATAAGTGGGAGGTTTTGGATGAAAAACTTAATGAATCGAATCAAGATGTTGGCTTATCGATCTCTTTTAAGCACTTACTACAAACAACGCAAAAGTTTTCTTACACCTTCCCCCCCTTCCCCCTGTCCGACTCTCCATCTCCAATAGAAACCATATCAAACCCAAGCTTGTGTAAATGATGTTTGATATTTGTAATAAAAATATAAAACTCACTCTAAAGTTTGTGTAAAAATGGAATAGATGGAGATTTGTAATAAAAATAATCTTAGGAATAGATTGTTGTTTAGCACATTGAAAACATTGTTTTACTTGATCTTATTGGGTATGGAAATCCCATTTTGGGGGTATTTTGTATAAAAGTGGTAATGGCTATTAATTGCTCATTGATGAACTATGTACATGGGAAAGACTCTCCCTTGGAAGTCACATTATGGAGACACTCCATGTAAAAGCCTTCATGCTATTATTATTTTAGTCACTAATAAAATTGTGATTTACTTTGTTTGGTTGCCAATGGATCCATAGACACAAAGGTGGAGTTTAATTGGTTGTTGGGAGTGGTTGGTTGAACCCACTCACTAGCTAGACATGGGTGACGAATATCCGGGGCACTCAAACTATAGACCGCAGGTGGTTGAACTTGATGACCGTGAGTCCTATAGTGATTTATTCTAGCCTTTGAGCATGTCATGGTATGTTGGGGGACTTGAACTATAGATCGTGGGTGGTTGAACTCAATGACCAATGTCCCATCCGTAAAGCTCTAAACGTTGAATTGTGACCTACTTTTGTGTTCCGCCACGGTCAATGAAAATTCGGGTCTCCCCCGCTATTGTGGAAAACATCTTTGACCAAATGACCTTTATATGTTGTAAGCATATTTTGAAGACTAAAGAGGTTTACGAATTATTTATGGTTTATTACATATTTACCTTATGTAAACCGATTGTTCTCACTAGGCGTTAGCCTAACACTTTTTCTTAAAATGATGTGTATAACAGGTCACGCTAGCGGTGGGGCTCTTCGGGACTGAGTGGAGAGTAAAGTGACCAAGTATATCATTTCTGGTGAATTATAGAATTGGCATATTTTTGTTTGACAAATTTATTTTGGAAAATATATAGCGAGACTCGTCTATAATCTAGACTAGAATTGTTTAGATTAGTAGGTTGTCGTATTCACCTCTTTATTGCCATTTGTAAACGCCTTACTATTTCCCCATTTTGGGTGATTTATTTATAGTAGCCTTGTTGTATTCCGCATTTATTCAGGTTTAAATTTACCCCAATTTTTAGGGTGTTACAAGTTAGTATCAGAGCAGTAGTTTAAGTGAACTAGGTATGAATGTAAGATGCGTAGACTTAAGCTAAAATGATTAAGTTATGAATTGTGAGATTGGGTAGAACTCTTAAGATAGGATGTTCTTAGAGTCGACGGAATTGCATGAGTTGAGAATTGTGGCTATGGTAACGAGGATTCTTATGTGTAATATGTTCATAATTTCAATTAGGCACTGCTATTATGAATATATTGTTACGTGAGCATGCTTAGATTGCTATCGTTATAATGATTGATGAATGTAAGAGTACATTTCCATATGTTTAAATCCTTTTAGCCTATTTCTTACATCCATTCTCGAATGTGTGACAGACTGATATGGTAAATACCCGGAGCAGACTCCAATCTTCACTAGAAGTCAACGCCGTGACTGAGTCCACGGCTGATCAACCAAATGAAACTACGACAGCTATGCTTCGTCCACTCCCGCCCCTCTTGGGTGGGAGAGTAGAACACATACCGTGAACCAACATTTTCCCATCAAGAACACCGGTTACATTGATGCCTTGATCATTTAGCACATCTCCAAGGACTTGTCTTCGCAACTTCTTCAAACCGGAGAAAGTGGGTTTTGAAACTTCCCGGACATTCTCAACAAAGCTACTACCTTGGAACTTGTTACATATTTGATCAAAGACAACTCTGGCCAAAGTTGTCTTCCCAATACCTCCCATCCCGATGATTCCTATCATGCAAAACTCATCAAGAAACGCGTCTAAAGATGAAACCACATCGTTTATTCGACTCTTCACACTAGTACAAAAATGGCTTTTTGTGACGGTTTTGAAAAATAGGTTTGTAACGGTTTGATAAAAAATGTTACAAAAAGTCACATAAAAAGTTAGAGAGTTGTTTTAGTGACAGTTTTTATAAAGAAACGTTACTATCACAAAAAACATAGAATCATAAAACAACGTTTTAGATAAAAACGTTACTAAGGTTCCTTAGGTAACGGTTTTGAAAAACCGTTGTCTTATGTTGTGACGGTTTTTAAAAACCGTTGCAATATAAGACCTTTTAGTAACGGTTTGTCTAAACCGTTGTTTTATATCGTAACGGTTTTAAAAAAACCATTACCGAAAATTAAAATATGTATAACAACGCTTATTTGAAAATCGTTTTCAAAAGTCACCAAGTTCTATGGCAACGATTTTGCAAATTTTGCGTCACCAAAAGTTAGTGTATGGCAAGGGTTTTTGAAAAATTTACGTCACCATATGTCAGACTTTGGTAATGATATTAAAACATTTAAATCACAATATCTCAATCTACATTGACGGTTTTGAATAATTTATGTCACCATACGTCATGTTATGGTGACGGTTTTGAGTACGTTACCATATGTCATTCTACGGTAACGACTTTGAAAAATAAATGTCATCATATGTTATGTTATGGTGACGGTTTTGAAAAACACTATGTCATATGGTGACGGTTTTGTATAACAAATGTCATTATATATCATGCTATGGTGACAGTTAGAATAATAACGTCGATGTAAGTCATGCTACAATGACGATTTTGTATAATAAACATGACAATATGTAATGTTATGGTGATAATTTTAAATAATAAGCGTCAGCGTACGCCATACCACAGTGACGGTTCTGAACAATAACTTTCATCGTACATCATGATACGAGGACAGTTTCAGAAAAATAAACGTCACCGCATGTCATGTTACAATGACAGTTTCGAAAAATTACGTCACCTTATGTCATGCTATGGTGACGGTTTAGAAAAAAACAAATGTCACCGTAGGTCATGCTATGGTGGCGGTTTAAAAAATAAACGTTATCATATGTTATGCAACAGTGACAGTTTGACTAAAAAAAGGTGACCCTATGTCATGCTATTGTGACGTTTTCAAATAATAAACGTCGATGTATGTCATGTTAAAATGACGATTTTAAATAATGAACGTCATCATATGTCATCCCATGATGATGGTTTTGAAAAATAAACGTCGCCTTATGTCATGTTACATTGACGTTTTGAAATCTAAATGTTACCGTTACGGTGACGATATAGAATAAAAAATGCCACAATATACAATGTTATTATGACAGTTTTAAATGATGAACGTCACCGTATTTCATTTTACAATGACAATTTTGATAAGGCTATGTCACCGTATATCATAATGCAATGACGGTTTTGATAAATTTATGTCACTGTATGTCATGTTACGGTGTTTCTGAATAATAAATGTCATTATATGTTATGCTAAGGTGACAATTTTGAATAATAAACATCATTATATGCATATTATTGTGAAGATTTTGAAAAATAAAGTTCGCCATTTATCATACTACGGTAATGGTGTCGAAAGATAAACATCGCGTTATGTAATGTTACAGTGACAGTTTTGATTGATAATCATCACCTTATATCCTGTTATGGTGACAGTTTTGATAAATTTACGTCACCGTATGTCATGAAGAGGTGATGATTTTGAGAAATTTACTCATGGTAAATGTAATGAAAGGGTGACGGTTTTGAATGATAAATGTCATCGTATGTCATTTTACTAGTTATGCATAATTTACTTGTAATTCTGAATTTGAAGTAATATGCATCAATAAACAATATATAATGCATAAATTTTTGTTTTTAAGAGTTTTTCTCAAATGGTTTATAATATAGTATAGATAATTGTCAATTTTAACAATTTAAATGACTTTACTTTTAAAAAAATTTAGAATGACAATTGGTAATTTTTAAATTATGATAATTAAAAATATCTGAGTATATCCGCCAAGGGTATCCGGTAAGTATATCCGCTAAGTTGTGTCCGATTAGTCGGTGTCCGAAAGGGCACCAGGTAACCTGTTATCCGGAAAGTCCGCATCTAGTGAGCCATGTCCGGATAGTTTAGTACTCGGGAAGTGGGTATCCGGACCGTTCGTACCCAGGAAGTGGGTATCCCGACCGTCCGTATCCCGGAAGTAGAATCTGTTTGTGTTGCCTCTCGAGGTTGGATTCATTATAGGAGTTAAGCGGAGTGAAAAGTTAACTAAGGGTCGGGGGTGAAAACCAATAGTATTCGGTTAGCTTATTTTCTGCATAGATTCATTCAGGTATTCTTTTTGGATGTCAAAAGTGATAGAATGATTCGAAAAAAAGCACCAAGTGAGTTTTTCTTCTAACTTACAGTTGTTATAAAGTGTGTTTTCTTTTTAAATGCAAGGGATGTTTACCGATTCATAGGCTTTATTTTATATGAAAATGCATGTTGAGAAAGTAAATTATATGTATGCATAAATCGAACGTAGACGTATATGTCGGCTAAGTCGGGGGTGTGTCCCGCCAGTGCTCATACTGGGGGGGGGGGGTGTCCCATTTATGCCATGTGAGGAGTGACCCAGTAAGGCAGTGTGAGACTGACACGATGTCACTAGTGTGTCACTTACATTTGCAGTTTTACGTGAAAACTTAATGTTTAAAGTTCTGTTGTTTATAAATGTTATGAAATGTTTTAAGTATTTGATGATGAAACTGTTGCCACTAGAGGGAGCTCACTAGACCTCATGGTCTAACCCTCGCATTTCAAAAAACTTAACCTTTTCAGGGAAGCAGTTGGTAGGAAGTTCTGGCAAGGGCAAGGAAAAGATCTAGAGTGAGGAGGCTTCTAGGCTATAGTTGTTTCCGCTTGTTATTTACACTTTTAGTTAAAATTCCCAGTTGTGTATAGGTTGTTCCGCAAACCTATTTTTGAAGTGGCTGTATTCGGTTAAATTTTTGGGGTCGTTTGGGCTGGTTACTTTATTATTAAATGTTATGCTCTATTTTAGTTTTGGGTTGTTACAAATAATGCCTTCTTGCATGGCGATTTATCTGAGTCTGTATACATGGCTCAACCTCCAGGTTTTATTGATTCAACTAAACTGGACCTGTATGTCTACTTAAAAAGGCCATTTATGGCATAAAGCAGACTCCATGAGCGTGGTTTGAGAAGCTCTCTTCGGCCTTTATTATCTTTGGCTTCTCTCGTTGTGTATGCGACACATCTTTATTTGTCTCTCATACATCTAGTGGCAGTTGTTATGTGTTGGTATATGTGGATGATATCATTATTACATGTAACTCTTCCTCTTATGTGGCATCACTGATTAGTCATCTTCATGCATGCTTTTCTCTCAAGGATCTTGGCACATTAAATTACATTTCGGGAATGCAGGCCACTTTTCACCCCTCTTGCTTGCATTTGAGTTAAGAACGGTACTTACTTGATTTTCTTGACCGTACTGGACTCTGTGATTGCAAGCCCCTCTTTACTCTTGTATCTCGAGGTCGACATCTGTCTCGCTAATCCGGAGTTCCACTTCCAAACCCACTCTTATATCAGAGTACCGTTAGCAACGTTTCTCAATACATGCAGGTTCCAAGTGACCGTCACTGGGCCGCAGTTAAGCGTATATTGCTCTATCTTCGTGGGACAACATTACATGGGTTAGTCATCCAACGTTCATCTGACACAACACTTCATGCCTATTCTGATACGGATTGGGCAGGTTGTCCGGATGATCGTCGCTCTACTACCGGTTACTGCATCTACTTAGGTCCCAACCTTATCAGCTGGAGTTCTCGGAAACAAAATACTGTTGCTCGGTCTAACACGAAAGCGTAATATCGCACACTTGCTCACACTGCGACTGAGATTTGTTGGCTGCAGTCTCTACTTCGTGAGTTACGTGTTTCATCTAATTGTCCACCCACTCTCTGGTGCAACAATTTGGGGGCTACTTACCTTACAACTAACCCGGTGTTTCACCGACGAACAAAGCATATCGAGATTGACTTACACATTGTTCGGGATATGGTCCTTGCTCAGAACCTACGTATTCGGGTACATTCCGACTAGTATCCAGCCCGACTGATATTCTCACCATGGGTCTCTCTACACTTCTGTTTCAACACCTATCTTCCAAGCTTCGTGTGTATACCACACCTCAGCTTGAGGGGGGATGATAGACTTCTAGATCCTTCTAATCAGCTTGAGGGGGGATGATAGACTTCTTGATCCTTCTAATCATTTGAATTCCCCCTCAAGATTGGTTCCATTTACCATAAATCTTGTATAGTTTGTTAATTATATTTATCCCTTATTTTTCTACTTTTTGGTTCTATCCCTATTATTATAAATAGAGATCTCTCTGTACCTTTTTTATATGAAAAACAGAGAATTGAAATACTCTTTGGATTATCAAATTTATAGTTCTGTAAAATAGCCATTTCAGTAACTATTTTCATATTTTGCAAATAAATAGAATTTTATTGTTAGAACCTTGTAGCCAAAGTTTAAAATTTTATTTTGATCAGTCTGCGTCTTTTGGAACTCCATAATCTTGACGAGGTCATCCAAGCACCACGACGAAGATGCGTAGTTCTTGAAGAAAACAATGACATGGAATCTTGATTCTTCAATTGCTTGAATGAGCTCCTTACTGATTTTTTCCCTTTCTGGAGGTTTTTGTCAACCATGTAAGTTTCAATGTTTTGTTGTTCAAGAGCGTGATAAAGATGGTCAACGAAGTTGGTACGAGTGTTTTCACCTCTAAAACTCAAAAATACATCATACTTAAAGGTGGTCTTGTGAATAGATGAAGTTGAAGAAGAAAGAAAGAAGACGCCATTGAAGGTATATATGATTGAAGCAAATCAAGACTTTGTTAGGAAAATGTATAGATTGGAGGAGATTGTTGAAAGAAATGAGTACCAAAAAGTATGAAACCAATGCTTTTATATTCTACAATTGACAATTATTAGATTCTTTTAATTAAAAAAAAAACTTGTGGTGTACAACTGTATATATTCTTTGCTCATTTTTTATATTTTTTAATAACAATGAATGCTATGTTGATTCGATATTATTTTTAACATTTTAATATTTATTATACTTTTTAGCTTTTGATTTACGCACCTCCAATTATTAATATTACTCCGAGTGCTTAGATGATAATTGATTCATACAAAATTTATCTTTCATGGATATAAATTTCAAGAAAAATATTAACTTTGACTTCTTCATATGTTCTATTTCCCCTGCACCAATATTAAGTTGTGCTCATTAGGGCTGTAAACGAACCGAACGTTCAGCGAACCGTTCGGCGGGAAGTTCGTTTATGTTCGTTCATTTATTAAATGAACGAACATGAACACGTTTTTTTGTTCGTTTAGTTAAACGAACGAACATGAACAAAGGTCCCGTTCGTTCATTTACGTTCGTGAACGTTCGTTTATTTATGTTCGTTTACGTTCGTTCATTTATGTTCGTTTACGTTCGTTTACGTTCGTTTATATTTTATATTATAACATTTATATATATAATAATAAAACAAATATATATTGAATTTGGGCCTTCTTAATTTTACAGGCCTAAATATGTGGGCTTTTCTAAATAACAATTAAAACAAAAAAATTCATGTGGACCTTAAGTCCTAAACCAATTTGGGCCTTTTGTTTGACAAACCTAAATACCTAATACCTAAGAAATGATCGACCAATTTTTCAGCCGACCAATTCGAATTTTCATCCTAAATCGTTGGGGCCTTGGGGTCTGCAAACAGAAGAAGACAAGTGAAACTTGAAGACCGAAGAAAACCCTAAATCGTCGCTTCATATAGGTTCGATTCTTTCACACTCTTCAATCTTCTACCTTCTTCAATCGTTGCTTGTTCATGTCTTTTTCAAACCACAGCCCACAGGTTCGATTGTTAATCGTTGCTTGTTAGTTCATTTGTAGCAATTACGATCACATAAAACAAGTAGAAAACTTTGATGTCATTACGCAGTTTTGATGTGATATCTTTAATCGATTAAGTTTGAACCAAGTCTGAAGTTGTTCTTTATTAAGGATAATGTTGCAGATTTATATTGGTTATGTACACAGACTTCCTTCCCCAACCCTGTGAAAGCCAAGGAATATATCTTAGTGAATGGTGGCCACTCTTTTCGCTGTTAACTACTTAACTTTACTTATTTGAACATTAATTAATTTGTTTGAGTGGTTAAGTTATCTCTGAAGATACAATAGCATTATCAAGTTGCTTAATGATTAGAATTTTACTTTAAGTTCTAAGATCGCATTTCACTACAGTGAATTTGCAATTCTTATTTTAAGTACACATTTTTTATGTTAAACAACAAAAAAGGTGTTTAGTTAATTAGTTCATGATGTTTAATTGTATCTGAGTATAATACAATGAAATCTTTGGTTTTAAATAAACACAGCATTTGTTAGAAAATGATTGTTTGCCATGGTTTAAGGTTTTCATGCATTAGAAGAGGCAAAAATTAAATTTCCAAAAATATTTTGTATTCACTTTCTAATTGATTTTTCTCTATCTTTAGGCATTTCCAGTTTATTTTGGAGTTCTTTATCGCATTTTCAGTTTGATTTGTAACTTTCAAGAGATGGGTCCTGAAAAATTATTTGGTATTGTATTGTCATCAAGATGATAGTGAAACAGCTTCCTCCTATACCTAATAGTTGATACTTAAACTTTGGATTTTGGTTATTGGCATGCATAAAACTGTACGATGCTGCTATGCTTGATATTTTTGCTTTCACTTTAATTTTCATTTCATCACTTGCTGTTACTGTATTCAAACAGCACCATTATTTGCTGTTACCATTATTCAAACAACACCATTATTTAGACTTTAGTTGTATATCTTTGGTAGATATTTCGCATTTTGATCAAATAATTTTGCATTTTAGATGTCTGACTTTTAACAATTATTTTGCATTTTAGATGTCTGATGGCTCTTGTAGCGGACCATATTTCTTTCATGACGATCATTATTTAGATCACCTAACGCCTCAAGAAATTGAATCGACCGAAGTTGAATCAAGTACGAACACATCAAGAATGGAAAATACTCCTGACGTGGTTGTTATTGAAGGAGAAGATGTTGCAGCAGCCAATAATGAAGAAACTACTGGTGTAGAAGAGGCCAATGCAGTCAATAATGAAGAAACTACTCCGTATGCTAAAAGGAAAAGAAAGAAGACTTTGGGAGTTTGGGAACATTGGTGATCCAGATGTGTATTTTGATGCATTGGAGTGGTGGTTGGAGAAAAATCTAAAGTTTAGAATTTTGTCTAAAATGGCTGCTGATGTTCTGGCAATTCCGATCACTACTGTTGCTTCAGAATCAGCTTTTAGTGCTGGCGGGAGAGTTATAGATGCACACCGGGCCTCTTTAGGAACGAAGACGGTAGATATGCTCATTTGCGGAGCTGATTGGTATCGTCATCATTATGGACTACACAAGAAGAAATCCAAGGTAATTTCTTAATATTATCGATTCTAATACTTTTTTTTTACAATAAGTCAATTACTAATAATTATTTTGTTTGTTTTTTTGTAGAAAATTGATGATATGATATATGTTCATCTTCAATGAGGATTGAAAATAGATGGCGTTTTTGTTACCAAGGTAATTTCTTAATATGATCGATCCTAATACCTTTTTTTTACAATAAGTCAATTACTAATAATTATTTTGTTTGTTTTTTTGTAGGAAATTGATGATATGAAGATAGATGGTGTTTTTGTTACGTTTTCCTCGTGTAATGTAGATTGACAAATTGATGATGTTTTTTTGTTCAAAATGGTTGATGAATGGTGATTGTTTTGTGTACGTTTAAACTATGGATAATTGGTGTGTAATAGTTAACGGAATGACAACTAATGGTGTTAGTTTATGTTCGTTTAGGCTTGTTCGTTTATGTTCGTTTAGGCTTGTTCGTTTATGTTCGTTCGTTTATGTTCATTTAGGGTTGTTCGTTTATGTTCGTTTATGTTCGTTTATGTTCATTTAAGGCTGTTCGTTTATGTTCATTTAGCATGTTCGTTTATGCTCATTTAGTCTGTTCGTTTATGTTCGTCCGTTTGCGTTCGTTCGTTTATGTTCGTTTAACTTCTTAGCGAACGAACATGAACGAACACGAACACACCTGAATTCTAAACGAACGAACACGAACACAAAAAAATTTGTTCGTTTATTGTTCGTGTTCGTTCGTTTGTTCGGTTAACTTAAACGAACAAACACGAACAGACCTCCGTTCGTGTTCGTTCGGTTCGTTTACAGCCCTAGTGCTCACCTAGTACCAAAAATATAAAGCAGAGATTTTTCTTCTAATCTTACAATTCTGATGTAATAAATCTCCACAAAAGAGGGTCTAAATCATGAATCTTTAAAGTACAGTTGCCAAAACAATTTATTAAACAAATTCAGGGGTTGCAGATGTGATTTACCAACTAATATAGTTTTTTTTCTTTTGAAAGGGTATTCTAGGCTTTGCCTAGACTAATCCCTGGCACTGATTGACTGCTAAGCATGCAGCCCTGAGATAATTCCTCATTGGCCACAAGTTACCAACTAATATAGTTTCTAGAGTAAATTACGGATTTGGTACTTATGGTATGTTTTGTTACCTAAACATCCTTTATTATAGATTTGGTGTTAGTGGTATGCACTTTCTATTGGATCTGACCAGACGACCATCCAACAAGTCCGTTAAATTCAACGGTATAAGAGTCTTTTTTGCTTTTTTTTTGTTTTCTTAAACATTTTAATTAACTTTTCTACATTTGGGAAGAAAATGTAAATAATAGAACTCTAGGATAGAAAATGTAAATAACAAAAAACTAATAAAAAATACAAAAAAATATTTTCTACGGTCTTGACAATTTAAACGATTTTCTGGCGAAAAACGTTTTTCCGGCAACCATTTTTCCGGCGAACTTTCGTGCACCACCATCCTCCCCCCCACTCCACCCATGTCACCCTCCTCCCCCCTTCCCCTCCTCCCATAGTTTTGGTCCTGTGATCACCATCTCTCGACTGCTCTGATCAAAGATCTCACTGTTGCTCCGATCGTCAAACCCTTTCACCCTCCTCGACATTTTTTGGTGAGACCATTTCAGAGATATGTGCAACACATTATACGCCCTCTCTCCCCCCCATCATTCCCTCAAAACAGTCATGGTGGTGGTGGGTTACGATGATGGGGGTGCGTGACTGTAGGTTCCAGATTCACGTTGTATCATATTAATGGTAGTGAAATAGACAGCGGAAGCATATTAAATAAAGCCATTAAAATGAGTGATTGTGTAAACGATAAATGAACTATGAGAATCAAATATTGAACAGTAAAAATGATAACAGGATCAGATATAAAAGCTGCTCATATATTGATAATGAATCACACCAAGAACATGTTCGAGTGTGTTCGAAAATCTCATAGGACAACAATATCGTACGGAGGTAGTGCTCGGGATTGCTGCAGTGTGTGTTTAAACAATTGTGGAAAAACTACTCTTCCCAAAGCTTACAATTGTTTGTTCCACTACCTCTCTATTTATAGCCCCGGAAAAGTGAAGGCAGTGTACTATCGTACCCTAGAATGACACGTGGAAAGTGTGTCTCCTATTTTTAGGGCATACGTGGAAAGTATGGACACTTGTCTAACACTTGGGATTTCCTACGAGACTTAGGCTGACAGAGGTCTTCACTTCACCAGAGCTCATTCGCAAGAGCTCTGTTGGTCTTCTGTTAAACACTTGTTCTTCTGTTGGAAGTCTTCGACAGAGCTATGTTGAGCTCTGTTGGTCTTCTGACTTGAACTTCTTTCGAATCTTCTGTCTGATCTCTGTTGGTCTTCTGACTTGAACTATTTTCAATACTTTTACATAACAGATACTTGGGGCCAACAATCTCCCCCTAAGTATTGAAAATAAAAATTTACAATTGACAAGAGATTAAACAAAAGAACAGAGAACTTTTACCTCTGTCGAAGCCTTGCACTAATCTTTTGGAATATGTTAGATCTGAAGTTTTGTCAATAAACCAAGTGTTGAAGTTCTGATAAGAAGACTCAGATGTTCTGAGTAGAAGAGTCAGAGTTCTGAGAGAAAGAGTCAGAAGCTCTGAGAAGCGTTATCAGAAGAATGTTCAGAAGTTCTGAACTACCTGTTCAGAACTTATGACGAGATACTTTACTTAGTAATTTGTAAACTAATTAGGACACGTGTTATGTTCTTATTAGTCTTTCTTATTTGTACTGTAGCTTTAATATTTCCGTTGCAGTATAAATAGATTGGTTAGCATTACATTGCTAACTGATTGACATTCCCATAGATCTTTGTATTCATTCTTTGTAATCTTTGAGATTCTCTCTCTCTTAGATTTGTAATCCTGTTCATCATTGAATACAATTGAGCTTAATCATACAACTTCTCAATTACTGCTTTCTGCATTGATTGTAAGATTAGATCCTGCACTTTCAATTGGTATCAGAGCCAATCAACAAACAAATTCGTTCAAGATTGTTATCGCGAAGATCGATTGATCAATTTCTTGAAGATTTCTTGATTCATTCAAAAATCGATTCCGCTGCTAGGGCTAGTTCTTGAATTCTTGGCAATTCTTGAATTACCTGTTACATTTCGACCAAGAAATTCGAATTTGTCTTTCTGTTGAATTTTCTTACAATCATGTCTTCTAAAGAATATCTAGCCATGGGATCTGAAACCAAACCGCCTGTTCTTATACGTGAAGAGTATCAGCAATGGAAAATTCGTATGATCCAATTCCTAGACAACATTGATGAAAATCTTATGATCTCCATTCGAGAAGGTCCAATTGAAGTGTATATCGATGTTGCCGCAACCCCTGCTACAGAGACAACTCCATAAATTCCAGCGACCAGGGTGAAGAAGAGTTATTCCCAATACACAGCTGAACAGAAGAATAGGCATGCTATTGACAAAAGAGCAATTACTTTGATGACGTTGGCTGTCCCAAATGAGGTTCTTAACAGAATTGATAGTGGATCATCAGCTAAAGAAATGTGGGACGAATGGGAAAGGCAGATGTTAGGAACTGTGAGATCTATTCAGACAAAGTTAAATCAAAGCATAAATGCTTATGAAAGGTTCAAAGCAAAAGAGTCAGAAAGTTTGACACAGACATACAGTAAATTTTGCACTATTCTAAATGACTTGAGAAGAAATGGACTGAAGAAAACAAAGTCAGAAATAAATTACAAATTTCTGAACAGTTTAAATTCAGAATGGTCATCATTTGCCATAAGTCTGCAAATGAACAAGGATATGTGTGAAGAAGACTTAAATGATTTGTTATGTGTTCTTAATCAACATGAAGACTCTGTCAAGTTAGTTGTGGAAGAGAAGAAAAATGTTGCGGATCAGTTAGCATTCTTATCAAAGTCCAAAGCAATCAAAGCACCCAAAAAGACTGCATATCTATCAGAGATACCTAATCTGGAAGAATCTGACAAGGAAGAAGGATCAGAAGATGATGAAGATATCAAGATAATGGCTGAGAAACTAGCTTTGTTGACAAATACTTTCAACAAAAGGTATGGGAAAGGTAGATTTCAAGGAAATTATAAGAGAGTTGGGAGTTCAGATTATAAGAAGAAAGAAGACAGAGAAGAAAATAAGTTTGAAAAGAGAGTAGAGAGGAGTGAAGAAAACAATGAAGAGAAGGATGAAAGAAAAGAAAAGAATCTGTGTTTCAAGTGTGGAAAATCTGGCCACTATGCTAAGGATTGCAGAGTTAAAATTGTGAAAGACTATGAGTACTACACCAAGAAGGCTCAGCTTGCAAAGAAGAGAGATGATAAAATTGCTTTGTTGGCTGAACAGGAGAATTGGTTGTACTACACTTCTGATGAAGATGATCATATCAACTTTCCACAGATGCAGAGCTATATGGCAAAAATGAGGAATGAGGATGATTCTGATTTTGAAGATGCTGATTCTGAGTCATCTGCTGAGGTACATTCTTCACTTGAATTAGAGTTCATGACATAGATTGGTGAAATGAAAACTGAATTTGCTAATCTAAGAAAACAGATAAAAGGAGAAAGAAATTTGGTTAACAAATTCAGAATTGAAAAAGAAGTAATAAAAGAACAATATGAAGAATCTGAGGCTGAGAAACAGAAAGTTAAAGATGAAAATTCTGAATTGATGAAAAGGCTTTCTGAACTAAAAGTTGAGTTTTCAAAAATAAAGGATGAAAAAGGTGATTTACAAATAAAATTTGATATGTTATTTGAAGAAAGAAAGAATTTATACACCAAAATTAAAGAATTAGAAGATCTGAATTTGAAAAGGGGTCAGACTCAGCAAACACTAAATCTTTTATTAAGCAATGTTAAAGATACAAGATTTTACAACCCAAAGAAGGGATTGGGATTGGAAGAAAATGTCACTTTAAAAAGAGCTCCAATCAACTTGTATGAAAAACTTCAAGTTTCTAAGCCAAAAATCCCAGAAATTGTTGAAGTTTTCATAAGACCTGCTAGTTCTATAACAAGTTCTGACAATTTGCAAAGACCAAACTCTAAAAAGTCAGATGAGAAAATTTATGAGTCTAAAACAGAAAAGTCAGTTGGTTCAGAAGAAAAGGTTAAGAAAGAAGTTTCTAAACCAACAGATGAGAAGCCAAGATACAATGATACTAAATTCAAGTATGATTCTTTAAATGTCAGCTACAAAAATAAACAACCAAGTTTTTCATAACATGACATTGAGAGCATATTTGACACAAGTAAAAATTCTGAAACAGTCAATCAGAAGTCTGAAACTTCTAGTCAGGATTCTGAACTTTGTAGTCAGAACTCTGAGTCTAAAGATCAGACATCTGAGTCTGTAAATCAGAACTCTGACTCAGGTAGTCAGAAGTCTGATTCAACTGGATTTTCTGAAACAAAATCAGATGAATTTTTGCAACTTGAAAAGAGATTTAATCTTGTGAGTCAAGAACTTGAGGACTTAAGGAAAGCTTATGATGAACTTGAAAATGATTTCTGTGAGGTGGATATTAAACTTGAAGAAGCTTTGAAAGAAAAGAATATTTTATTCAGAAAATAACAGAGCTTGAAAAACTGAAGACTGAGTATGATCTTTTTAAAATTAATGCTTCAAGAGAAAATGATAAATTCTTTAATGAATCAAGTACATATGAAAAAGGTGAATCATCTAATTCTTCTAACAAAAAGAACTTGAATTTTTCAGAAAAAGAAGAAAGCAAAAGGAAAGATGATCTTGCAAAGTTGAATGATCTGAAAAGGGATCTTGAGAAGCTTAGAATGAAATCTACTTCTGAACTCAAAGCTAGAAATTCTTGTAATAAGGGCAATTGTACTCTGAACAGTATCAATAAAAATGAAATGACCTATGTTTCAGATTTATTGTCACTTGCAAAGAAAAATCTTGTTTGTGTTAGATGTAAAAATGATTCATTCCAATATTCTCATAAATGTCAAGTCAAAATAACTTCTGTTTCATACATAAGAAAAGATATTCAGAAAGTTTATGTTCCTCAAAATACAGAAAAGAAGAAAATTTCTGTTCCTCAGACTCAGAAGAAAGAAAAGATAAAAGAAAAGAAAGTTGAAAATATAGCAAAACCAAAAGTTACAACTCTAAAAAGAATTTGAACAAGCTTGTAAGCAGAAAATGTTCTGACTTCATAAAAGTTCAAGGAAAGTGGTGTTTGAAGAAAGATTTTGAGTGGAGAGTAAAAGGTACTAATGTTAAATCCAATGACAAAGCTAACAAAGATGGACCCATTCCAAAATGGGTACCTAAACCTAACTGATCCTTTTGCAGGGCTGTCATGTGTGGTTTTTAGATTCAGGAGCTTCAAGACACATGACAGGTCAGAAGTCTTTTCTATCAAACTTCACAGAAAAGGCTGGAGGAGCAGTAAACTTTGGAAATAACAGCAAAGGACAAGTCAAAGGTTATGGGGATTTAACTAAAGGGGATCTGACTATCCAAAAGGTTTTCTATGTTGAAGGATTACAGCATAATCTTTTCAGCATAAGTCGGTTTTTAGACAGTCTTTGTCAAATTAAGTTTCAAATAACAGGTTGCATGATTTTAACTGAAAATGATGTTAAAGTCTTCTGGGCCAAAAGACATATGGACTTATTTGTAGTTAATTTTTCAAAATTGAAAACATTAAATACAGTTTGTCTTTTATCAAAATCAACTGCAAATGAATGCTGGCTTTGGCACATAAGATGTTCTCATCTGAATTTCAAAGATCTTAATAATCTCGTTGCAAAACATCTGGTTAAAGGCTTACCAAAGCTTAAATTTGAAAAAGAATCATTATGCTCAGCTTGTGAAATGGGCAAGATGAAAAAGAGTTCTCACAAATTAAAAATGGACTCATCTTGCAAAGCACCATTAGAAATGATTCATACTGATCTTTGTGGTCCAATTTCAGTTCAATCTATGGGAGGAAAGAAATATATGCTTGTGATTGTTGATGAATTCTCCAGATACACATGGGTTGAGTTCCTAAGAGCTAAGTCAGAAGCTGCTACTACATTGATAAATTTTATCAAAAGGATTCAAGTTCTCTTACAACTTCCAGTTCAGAAAATCAGAAGTGATAATGGAACAGAGTTCAGAAATGAGACTCTTCAGAATTTTTTAGAAAGTTCTGGGATTTCTCACAATTTTTCTGCTGTCAGAACTCCTCAACAAAATGGTGTTGTTGAAAGGAAGAATAGAACTCTAGTTGAAGCTGCGAGAACAATGCTGGCTTATGCAAATCTTCCTACTTTCCTATGGGCTGAAGCAATTGCAACTGCTTGTTTTACACATAATAGAACTTTAATCAATAAGAGATTAAATAAGACTGCTTATGAACTGATAAATAAAAGAAAACCATTAATCAAATTCTTTCATATTTTTGGTTGCAGGCGCTATGTTCTTAGAGACAGAGAAAATCTTACCAAATTCGATAAAAAGGCAGATGAAGGATACTTTGTGGGTTATTCTTTAACTTCCAAAGCATTCAGAATCTACAATAGAAAAACCAAGAGGATGATGGAGAGCATAAATGTAACTTTTGATGAAGCCAGAAATAGGACTTCTGAACAAGACAGTTCAGAACTCATGCAGTACAAGACAAAAATGACTTCTGATACAAATTCTAATCCTATTTGTTCAGAACTCAATTTACTGTTTAAGGATGTTTTTAGTGAACTAATTTCTGATTCTTATGCAGAGTATGAAAATCCAAAGATGGTCAAAGAGATGAAAAATAAGACTCCAGAAATAGTTCAATCAACTGTAATTTCTGACAAAGGTCCATCAGAGGAATGTCCAAATCTAATAAATACAAGTGGTGAAAATTCTGAACCTTGTAATCAGAATTCTGATTCTTGTACTCAGAACTCTGAACAAGTCACTCAGAATTCTGACTTCATTGATCAGAATTCAAACTTGGATGCAACTCCTACTCATACATCAGAACAAGGGGACAGTTCAGAATTACAAGCAATCATTGATGAGAATGATGCAAACAACAATTATTCAGAGATTGATGTACTCCCTAGTGCTAATAAATGGACTAAAAATCATCCTATTCATCAAGTAATAGGTGATCCATCAGCAGGAGTAAAGACCAGATCAGCTACAGCAAATGAAGCAATGTTTGCTGGTTTCTTGAGTGTGATTGAACCAAAGAAAGCTAATGAAGCCCTAGAGGATCCAGACTGGATTTCAGCAATGCAAGAGGAATTGCTTCAATTTGAAAGAAATAAAGTTTGGAGACTCATTCCAAAGCCAGAAGGTAAATCTATTATTGGAACTAAATGGGTGTTCAGAAACAAAAAGGATGAATCAGGTGTTGTTATCAGAAACAAGGCAAGATTGGTTGCTAAGGGATACTGTCAACAAGAGGGAATTGATTATGATGAGACATTTGCACCAGTGGCAAGAATAGAGGCAATCAGAATATTTTTGGCCTATGCTGCACATAAAAACTTCAAGGTGTATCAAATGGATGTCAAATTAGCCTTTCTAAATGGCAAACTTAATGAAGAGGTGTATGTTCATCAACCTGAAGGTTTTGTTGATCCAGAATTCCCTGATCATGTTTATATTTTAGACAAAGCTTTATATGGTCTAAAACAAGCACCACGAGCCTGGTATGACACTCTTACTAAACACTTGTTAGGTTCAGGGTTCAAGAAAGGTAAGATTGACACAACTTTGTTCTTAAAGAAACAGGGTGATGATTTAATTCTGATTCAGATTTATGTTGATGACATAATATTCGGTTCTACCAGTCCAGAATTATGTGATAATTTTTCAAAAATCATGTCATCTGAATTTGAAATGAGCATGATGGGTGAGCTGAATTTTTTCCTTGGTCTTCAAGTCAAACAATTACCAAAAGGTATTTTTATAAATCAAGGAAAATTTGTCAGAGACATTCTGAAAAAGTTCAAAATGTCTGATTGTGCTTCTATGAGAACACCTATGGCAACTAACATAAAGTTAGATGCTGATCTCAAAGGTGTTTCAGCAGATATCAAACTCTATAGAGGTATGATTGGATCATTACTTTATTTGACTGCAAGTAGACCAGATATCATGTTTTCTACCAGTTTCTGTGCTAGATTTCAATCTAACCCAAAAGAATCACATATGTTGGCTGTCAAAAGGATTTTAAGATATCTCAAAGGAACACCTGATCTAGGTTTATGGTATCCAAAAGAAACTGACTTCAAATTGACTGCTTTCACTGATGCTGATCATGTAGGAAGTAGGTTGGACATAAAGAGTACATCTGGTGCTTGTCACTTTTTGGGAGATAAAATAGTGAGTTGGGCATCAAAGAAGCAGAATTGTGTGTCCACTTCAACTGCTGAAGCAGAGTATGTTGCTGCTGCTGCTTCATGCTCTCAAACATTGTGGATGAGAACACAACTCATGGACTATGGATATCAGTTTAACAAAATTCCCATCTATTGTGACTCAGAAAGTGCAATTGCCATTACTCAGAACCCTGTTCAACATTCGAAGACTAAGCATATAGATGTGAGGTATCATTTTATAAAGGACTATGTGGAAAAAGGAACTATAGAGATGCACTTTGTGCATACAAAGTATCAATTGGCTGACTTGTTCATAAAAGGTTTTCTTTTCTCATATGTAAAATAGGAATGCTTAATCTGCCTAATTGAAAATATTTTTTTCTCTTTCTTAAAAATGCAAAAATTTTCTAAGTAAAATTGTCTGAGTAGTGTACTCAGAACTCTGAGTCTTAAGATTCAGAACTTCTGAGTACTAAGATCAGAACTTCTGAGTCTTGAGATCAGAACTTCTGAGTCTTGAGTTCAGAACTTCTGAGTCTTGAGATCAGAACCTCTGAATCTTAAGGTCAGAGATTCTGAGTTAATACTTCAGCAATCTAACTTTCAAAAATTAATTTTTGAGAAATACAAATACTTCAACTATGTGGATTATGCTTCTTCTATTATCTTTTTATCTCATCTTTATGTATCATTAATAGTCAAATGCATGCTCAAGTCAAGGGGGAGCATCAAAATTCCTTTGGAAATCATTTTGTGATGCTTAAAAGATTTGCTTTCATTTTCTATCTCTGATTATTCTAAGAAGAACAAGCTTTTCATGATAAATTTTGTTGTTATTCAAACTATATCTGAATTAATTTTTTTTTTCATATTCAGATATAAGATTTTAAATGATTTTTTAATTCATCATAATATGAACAGAATTTTGATGATAAAAAAAAAGTGTTTCTATCTGTTCAAACCTCTTCTGAATAATCAAAATGTGTTATATTTGTCAGAAGTTGATTTTAAATGACATTTTGGTCACAAGGTAAAATTCTTCTGAGAAGAACAATCAGATATCTGATAAAGAAAAGTCAAAACATCTGAGCGTGTTATTCAGATCTTTGACTTGAGTCAAAATTCTATCCACTAACACGTGTCAGCTTCATATTTGTTTGATTATGCCACGCATTTCATTTAAATCCTCTGTGGCATTTCAAATGTGTTGACTCCGTTATAACATTGATTTCGCTTTTCCGTTAAACCTTTCAACTTCGCTTATTTTAAATAGGTCTTAAAATCCCTATTTCAAATCTTTTCAAATTCCAGAGCGAAAAGTGAGATACGAATCAAATCCAGAGTTCTTTGAATTTGTTTTCTTCTTAAATCATGTCTAGAATACGAAGGAGTGGTCAAATTTCGCTACACTCTACAAAATCGATAATGGATTCATCTGATTCGGATAATGATGAAATACATAATAGAGCTGTAGAGGAAGAAACAATAAGAAATGATGGAGAAGATGAACAAATGGATGAATCTGAAGGAAATGCGGATGAGGTAAACGTTAATATTGAACATGAACAGAGTGCTGCAGGTTCTATTATGTCAGATAGACCTATTTTAGTGGAAAGAATTGTTCCTGAGAGTGAATGGCTGAAATTATCTGAAAATAAATGTGTTATATTATTTGAGGAAAGCCGTTTTAAGCCTGAACACAGAATTATCATGGAGTTATTCAAACACCATCCGTACAGAAAATGGTTTACACGAAGTAAAAATGTGCCTGTTCAGTACATACAACAATGGTGGAAACATCTTAGGTTAGAAGATAATAAGTTTGTGTCTGAAATTGGAGGAGTGACATTTGCCTTATCTATCTCTGCACTAAGAGAAATGCTGAATTTACCAGAGAAAGATGATGTACAAAGAAGGACAGATTTTGAGGACTCACCCTTAACAGAGGAATTAATAGCAGAGTTTATGAAGTTAGGATACAATGAAGGATTGAGGACACTTAGTATGTTCAGAAGAAACAAATTACCACCTATTTGGGCTTGCTTCTTTCATGTGGTAAATAAATGTGTGTCAGGGAAGAATAGTTCTGCTGATCAAGGTTCTAAACAAATTCTTCAGATCTTTCAGGGTTTAGTGAAGAATAGGCATTATGACTATACTTTAATACTTTGGGAAGACATGAAGAATACATTTGAGAAGAATCAGAAAGAAATTCAGAAGAAAACAAAGGATGCTCCACTGACATACATTCCTTATATAAGGTACTGGCAAATTGTTATTTGGTATGCCATGCAGGAAAACAGAACAATCTCAAGAAGAACTAATGAAGAACATGGTCCTACATTTTATTTGGGTAAGATGACCTCAGTAACAAGACTTGAAAACTATCCCAATCATAAACTATTGCCAAAATCACTTAGGAACTATATTCCAAGGGAGAGTGAGATTTTAAAAGCTTATTGCACCTCTATGGGAATTGAATTACCTCAAATCCCTACCCAAGAGGACCAACCTGAGAAGAGAGGTGAAGGGTCTAGTCGAATTCGAGAGGGGGAGGATGTTCACATGGGTGAACATTCTGAGAGACTTGAGGGGGAAAATTCTGAAAGCTTGGTTAGATGTGATGAGGAAAAACAGAATGAGAGTGGTGAGATGCCTCTAAACCAGCTAATCTTGACCAGGTAACCACAAATGCTATTGGTTCACATCTCTTGGTGTCCATTATTGAAACAAACACCATGGACCTAGTGGTGGATCTTGAACAACCCATCCATATCCACTCAGAAGCATTTCAACATGCTACTGTTTCACACAAATCCGGGGAACTATCCCAAACTCATTTGGAGGGAGGTGATAAATCCCAATCTATTTTTCAACACATTGAGTCTGAATATCACAGTCCTATTCATATTGAGCCTGAAATTCCTTCTGACACTTGCACAAATCAGGAATTTCGTATTCCTGAAACAACATTCATAGACATACCTAATGTTGGGTGTCGAGGATTGGATGGAAGTCCTGGTGAGGTGAACATTACAAAAGCCTCATTCAAACGTGCATCTGTTGTACAAGATGACTGTGTGTTATCTACAGGCCATGAGCCCTCTGGGCACATGAAAACTGGACCATCTGTTGGTTCAGGTTCACTGTTAGAAACTTCTGAATTTGAAAAGATTCAGAAACAAAACAAGGAGATGGGGGAAAAAGTAGAAAATTTGGAGAAGAAGGTGGAGGATTTGAATAATGAGATGTCAGATTTGAAAGTTGTGTTGGAGAAAAAGTTAATTTCTGTTGAAACCAAAGTAGATGATGTAAAGAAATCCTTGGATTCTCACAAAAAGGAGATCATGGATATAATGTCTGGTTTTCAAAAAGATATGTTAAAACAAATGCAAGGGATGCAGGAATCTATACTGAAAGCACTGAGTGCATCATTAGCTTCTACTTCAACGCCTCTTGATCTTGTTCCTATTGCAGAAACTGAACCTGAAGGTACTTCTAATCAGAACTTGAAGAGAAAGTTTGATGATAATGAGCCTCATGATCATCAAAAGGGGGAGAAAAGACAAAGGTTAAGTTCTGATGATGATATTGGCGTAGAAGATTTTGAGATGGCAAATATGCAATTAGCTAGTACAAAAAGTTCAGAAGATCAGACACAGGAAAATTTAAAGGCAATAACTCAGATAGTTCAGATTGATAGCTCAGATATAGAGGAAATGGAGTTGGAAAGTACAGATGGTGGTGATTCAGATAAAACAGAGGAATTGAACTTAGACATAGAGATGGAAGGAAACTCAGATGAAACTGAAGCTATTGAGGAATCTGTATTGAGATCAGAAAAGACAGTGGAAAGTGAAGTGGTCAACATGTGTACAGATATTGTGGTGTATAACAAAGAAAATATGACGGATTCTGAATTAGAAGAAAGGAGGTTAAGTGAAGAGTTGATCAGAAGGATGCATAATAATTTAGTCAGAGCTTTGAATGTTCAAAAAGTTCAGCAAGGAATAAAAATGGTAAGACCTATTGATCTAATGGGAGAAGAAGACAGAACTGTGAATTATACTCAGGATTTTGAAGATGATTTTAGATTTAACTTTTGTGATGAGTTAAATACAGAAGAAGAGTATGTGAAAGTGAAAGACTACTTTATGCCTTCTGAGTATGTATTCAGAAAACCAATTGAGATCCCAAAGATTAACTTGCAAAGACTAGAAGAACCTGTATGTGATTTCATCCTAGAGTTAAGTGATGTGCCATTAGCCATACAATTTCATGATGATATTTTTCCTGAGGAAATATATGATAATCTTTACTACACAGAAGGAGAGTATGAGCTTTTGGAAAGTAATATTGATGGTTTTATGGATGACAGAGCTCAGATGATCTACTCAGAAGCTTCTAACAGATTCAGAGTTCCTGACTCAAAACTGCATATTCAGAAAAGAATTGAGAAAGTTCTGATGTTTCAACAAGATGAATTCAATGGTTTAATGTTTGTTAGAATGGAAGTACTGAAAGAAAGAAATACAAAGGTTTCCATGTCTACTTTTGATTTTCACAGATTGACTCTTGATGATCAGATCTTTCTAGTCAAGTTCTTTGCCAGCACTGAAGAAGCCTTGATGGAAATTGAATGCAGAAGAATTATGGGTATCTATGTCAGAAATATATACTTGTATGACTTCCAATTAGCTATTGAAGAAAGAAAAGAGAAGTGTAATCTGAGTTCTCCCACAAAGAAAACAGAAATTGGTTTACATTTGAAGGGATTTGTGAATGAAGGAATGGAGACAGAAGGGTTCACATATATAGTTCACGAAAGGCTTGAATTGTTCAGATTAAAAGAGTTGGTGAAGTACAGTGATGCAACTCTGAATTGGTTATTGATTAAAATGGAAGTAAGTGTGGAAACTGAAAGAGAGAGTTTAAAGAAGAGATGTATAAACTGTGTGAAGAGGAGGTTGGATCTTAGAAGAAAAATCAGAAACTGTAGTGAATGGTTGCTATCTGAGGTGAATCCCAAAAAGATTCTACATAATGATTTTGTGTTTCCTACTTAGTATGAAGTGAATGAAATTCTGTCAGATGAAGTTGAAGAAGTCCAGAACACAACACCTCAGAATGTGCAGATAATTAGTTTTGATCAAGCTGAACAGTCTGAACCTAAAGAAGATGAAATATCCATTGATCTAAATGGATACTTTCTTGAATTTGATTTACCTGAGTTCTTCAAACCAAAAGAAGTACAATTCTTGGACGTTTATTATGATAGACCTAAGAAGACTCATATCTGGTTGGCTGAAAAATTAAGATGTCTTGGCAAAACAAAGCAAGTTGTTTACTCAGATTTTCTAATCACTGGAATCAGAGAATTGAAGGTTAAGAAATTCAGAAAGATGGAGTACTTATCCTTTGAAGTTCTGAGAGAAGATGGCAAGGTTTATTACTTTACTGATGCAGATTTTGAGAAACTATCAGTGGTTGACTTCTACAGATTACACAGCTTTCTATGCTTCAAAGAGTCAAGCAAAGACAGAAATGAAAGGAAGGCAAGAAGTGTGGTGATTGAGGCCATGTTCTACATCTTAAGGTGGCACTGTTATACAGATTTTAAAATAACTTTGTACTTACAAAAGCCACGTGTTTATCTGGCAAATCCCAACACAGATCATGAACAAAAAAAAAGGTGTTAAAAACTGGAAGTGTTCACAAATATCCAGATTTGGGTGTGTTTTTGAAGAACAAAAGTGGAAAGATCTTCTTCAGAGCAAAGGAAACTGCAAAATACTGTTCTGGAACTTTAAGAATCATAAAGCATAATTTGGAGAAAAAGATGCTGAAAGTGAAGGAAGCAAATATAATTCAAGAAGTAATCAATCAGCAAGTTGAAATTATTCAAGAAATCATTGTCAAAATTGATAAGAGGCTTAATCTGAGAAATGTGCTACTTCAGAAAATTGTTCCTGCTCAGAAAGACCTGGATGATGCTAAATTCAAGTTTATTTGACAAAAAGGGGGAGATTGTTAGATCTGAAGTTTTGTCAATAAACCAAGTGTTGAAGTTCTGATAAGAAGACTCAGATGTTCTGAGTAGAAGAGTCAGAGTTCTGAGAGAAAGAGTCAGAAGCTCTGAGAAGCGTTATCAGAAGAATGTTCAGAAGTTCTGAACTACCTGTTCAGAACTTATGACGAGATACTTTACTTAGTAATTTGTAAACTAATTAGGACACGTGTTATGTTCTTATTAGTCTTTCTTATTTGTACTGTAGCTTTAATATATCCGTTGCAGTATAAATAGATTGGTTAGCATTACATTGCTAACTGATTGACATTCCCATAGATCTTTGTATTCATTCTTTGTAATCTTTGAGATTCTCTCTCTCTTAGATTTGTAATCCTGTTCATCATTGAATACAATTGAGCTTAATCATACAACTTCTCAATTACTGCTTTCTGCATTGATTGTAAGATTAGATCCTGCACTTTCAGAATATTACATTGAGATTTAAAAGACCAGTACATTTAAGCATAATTATCTCCCCTAAGAATTCTGTCGAATCTTCTGATTAGAGTGCGGAAGTCCAGCATCAGGTCAATCTGGTCGATGAAGAGTTTCTGCTGTTCTTCTAGACACTTGTTTCTTGGGAGATCTTGGATTATGTTCTTGAGGTATACTAGCGACTCACTTGAGTACTTGTGGGCTTCAGCTGCTCTGATGGCCTTCTTTGTGCCCTTCTGTCGGCAGACAAAGAATGGAGGATCTTCTACTACGGTTCTAGTTCTGTGATGGCCATAACCCTCAAGGTTTTCATTTGGTGGTGCAATCGCTAGTTTCTCTACTTCAAACTCTATGCCTAGATGACAATCAATCTGTATTCTGAGATTGATGTGCTCTTGCATAGCGAATCTGACTTCTGGTAGTGCAGTTCTGGCCGGTGTGTATCTTTCTGAGAAGTTCAAGCAATATGCGTGGAGTAAGATCAGGTCATATGGATTCAGAAGGACGAGATCATTGTCATTGAAGATTTCATTTCTGCCTTCTGTTGATTCCACAGTATACTCATGGTATGTGACCCTGTCGTGTTGAAACTTCTTGTGCTTGATGTCCAAAATTCTACGGATACCGAAGTTTATATTGATGGCTCTGTTCTGATTTGACTTGGTTTGGATGAACTTTAGCCTTGCATCAGAAATGGTGTTTAATCTGATTGGGTTGAGGTATGGGTTAATGGGTACGGCATTTGCAGGGATGATGTCTCTGTCAGCATATTGAAATGCAAATACCGTTTCTAAGGCAGGTTTTTCGGTATGAAAGGTAGAGGTTTCTGGGTTCTGTTCTGTTACCATTGGGTTTGGGTCATCATGGGTTTCTGCCATAAGAGTTTCGATGTGAGCAGATTTTTTAGTAGCTTGAGGTTGGGCTTGACTTGTTTGTCCTTCAGCAGAGGATGGGTCTGTCCTCTCTGGTTCTTTTGTTGGAGAAGTAGGAGGGGTATCTAGGAAGATGATCTTTGGTGGTTCTTGTGTTGACTCTTATGTCGGTTTGATGACTCTGTTCTTGAACATGTAGTCAAATGCCACTTCAGTCATATCTGTCATGATTTACTCTGTTATCCCCTTTTCTCCTTATGTAGTCTCTGCCTCAGTTGCTTCTGTGATTTTCCCTTTACCCTTGGTTTCTCTTTCTTTTTCAACCTATTTCTCCTTCTCTGCCTCTTTCTTCTTCTCTCTCTCTTTCTCCTTCTCCTTCTCCTTCTCCTTCTCCCCCTTTTGTTGTTCTGAGGACTCACCCAGTTGATCGTCTGATTGACCTTCTTGAGCATCCTCAAAATCATCATCATCGCCAGAGGAGTCAATTCGAGTTTCTGGTGAGGACTGAACAACAAACTTCAGACCAGCTTTGTGTCTCTTGCTTGATGGTACGTCTGTGGGTGCTTCTTCTGCAGGTCTTTTTGATGTAGAGGTAGCCTGTAACATAATATCAGTAAAGTTTGAGGCTGCCTTTGCCATTACATCTTCTACCTCTGTTGCAGCACCTCTGATCTCGTCTACTTGAGCCTTAAAGTTGAACTTGTGAGTATCAAGGGACGCTTTCACGTGTTTTTCTGTTTCCTTAGCTTTAATTACAAATTTTGATGAGATAGTCATCATTCGGCTAAGAATTGATTTTCTGAAGTCTCCCATTTGTCCAACTGTCATGGGTAGGTCATTTGGGTTAGGGCTGGAGATGTTGAGTGGAGTAGCAGATAAGATGGTTGCTTCTTTTATGGATTCCTTAACAGAGTTGGTAATTATCTCTGTCAAGGTTCTGACGTTAGATTCTGAAAGAATAACCATGGGGATGGGAAGGGTTCTATTCATCTGCGCTGTGTGGTTCTCTGTTATGAGTCGCTTTAGCTCGGTAAGATCTGTCGAAGTCTTTTTAACTTCCTCTGATCTGATTGATCTTAGGTCGGCTATCTCTGTTGTCAGCTTTCCATTCTCTTCTCCTCTGACCCGTTCAGACTCTATTCTGAGTGCTTCAGCCTCGGCATATTTTCGAGTTATTTCAGCATGCTTGTTTGAGATGTTCAGCAGTTCTTCCCTAAGAGAAGCATTTTCCTTGCGGATCAGCTCCTCCTTTTGTTCATTGATAAGTTTATACTCGTTCAAAGAGTTGTTGATACTGTCACAGAAGCTTTCGAACTCTGCTCTTGTGATAGTGTCAACGGGGGTCTCCTTGGTTCCAACACATGGATCCAATTCTGCCTCGAGTTCAGAGGCGCCTCCGTCAAGAGTTGTGTTAATGTTGGCTCTTGGAGGACTTCCACCTGATCCTTGATGTTCCCTTTGAGGGGAAACAACTACAGGTGTTCTGACCAAAGTTTCCTCTTCCAGCTCAGGTTCTGAAGAAGGAAATCTGGTGTGATGAGAAGCATTTGGATCAAGCAATGTCTTCCCTTGTTCTACTATGGTCTCCCATTGTCCCTGAGTCGGACAGATGCTACGTGAGATTACAAAGATCTCTGGTCTATTTTGTGTGGAGTCTAAATGAGCCACAGATGCATCATCGTGTGGAGGTGACCTATTGATGTTCTGGGGCGAATGAACATCACTACCAAAGATAGTTTCCCCGGCTTCGTGCGTACCAGAGGCATGAAGAGGTGCCTCTGATGGTATAGGCTGGTTGGGGTTCGAGGTGTGCACATCTGTTTCAATAATCCTTTGGTCTTGATCACCAGGATTAGATTGTGTGGAAGCACTGGGATTTTGGTTAAGGTTACTCTCAGATGTGCTCTGTTGAGCAACTTTTTCTATTCTCACATTTTCCTCGGCTCCTATGGCTGTAGAACTCTCTGGATTCTCTCTGATGTTTCCTTCTTGCTCATCATTATCAGAAGAGATAGTTTCTACCTCTGGTGTTTCTTGTACTTCCTCATGGACAGCCTCTCTAGGAGATGCTATGTCCTCTACTTCCTCTCTTCTAGAGGAAGACCCCACTTCGGGTACTCTTGCCTCTGGTCTGTTAACTTCCTCACCAATATCCTCACTTAAGCTCTCCAAGGAAGGCTTAGATCCTAAGTATGCTGGGGTTCTCACCTCAGGTTCTTGAGGTTGAGCAGCACTCTGATAGTTTTGGATAGAGATGTGGTTAGGGGCGATAAGGGCAAGCATTGTACCTGGAATTCTTCTTATGAAGGGGTATTCGCCAGAAGTGGTGGGGAGGAATTTTGACATCGTCCAAACAGGTGTTGAGCGACCCTGATGAGTTAGTTCCAGTCTGTCGAAGGCTCTTCTGATCACCAGACTGATAAAGCGTGGAAACTTGGTCATCTTCAAGAACTTGTGGGATCAAACGACTCCTCCTCTTGCGATGGATGAGGTTTTTGTGTTTACAGCCGTAAGAAGATCGTTGTAGAGAATGCTGGCGTAGTCAAAGATTCGATTGAAGAACAATCCATACATGATTTGTAGGATTTCTGTTGTGGCTTGGTCTTGACTACCAGATTTGCTGGTAAGGGTTCTGATTAAGGTGGAGAACATGAAATTCCACATAGTGGGTAGATTCTATCGCTTGAACTTTCCAATCCTATTCAGATCCTTGTTGTAACCCAGAAACTTCATGAAATCAAGAAGAACAGCTGTTTTTGGTGCTTTCTCATAGGCGTCTATTCCTAGCTGTCGTTTGGTTTTCATTCGGAAGATTCTTCTTAAGGTACTTGCTCTAATGCGGATTGTTCCCGCTCCTCCATTACTTGCGTTGACGCTCCCAACTATCCCGTCTTGTTCTTCGATGTATTGGCATGTGGTCCACCATTGTTGGACATAGATCGCTGGAAGGTGGTCATCGAACTCTGTTAGGGCTCTGAAGATGTCAGAGTTTCTAAAGAACTCAATGAAGACGTGATACAGGGGTAGATAGAGTCCTGGAGTGGGATCGAATCTGTAGTTGTTGTCAGCAAACTCGTATGGAAGAACAATGATATCATCGGTGGGTTCTATTCAGCTTGAATCAGCAGAGTTTTGGGGTTCCGCCATTGTTGCAGGTTTGGGTTTTCTTGAAGAACACTGAGGATTTAAATAAAAGAGGGAAAGGTGAAAGGTTTAGGAAGTTTAGAAAAGAAATGGGTCAAGGTTATGAATATTTATAGTCATAACTCGTGGCTGGGTAATCACCGTAGATACTGTAGGTACTCGAGTGACAGAAGGTGGAGTGGCCTGAATTAAGTATCGTGGGGACAACTAGTGGTTTAGCTTTCAATTAGAGAGTGCCACGTGGATTTGTTCTGACCACTTTTGTGCAAGTAAACCGTCGCGGTTAGAGATGTGTGGGTGACAAGTGGTTGACGCTTAGAAATAACCCGCACCTCTGATGACGTTACCTCTGATGACGTGGCAAAAAAAACGACAGATCTCTGATGGAGCTTTGCAAGTTTTTTGCCTCTGACGAGTGACCCCCTTTTTTTTATTCTTTTCAAGTATTCCTTTGGAGTTTCACCTTAACCCAAAACCATTTAAAATTCTGTATCTGATGAGGAAATGGTCAAAGAATGAGAACATAACTGACTTTGGAAATTTTATCAGAGGTCTGGTGAAAAAACAACAGAGGCTCTGGTGGAATGTCAGAGTTCTGACAGGTTCTTGACGTTATCAAAGGATTTTCATCAGAACAGATTTTCCCTCTTTCTTCAAAAAGATTTGTCAATGAGGATCAAAAAGCTAAGTCAATTTGGATTTGGAAATATGAGTACTGACTTGCTCCCCCTAAAACTATGCTCAAAATCTTATAAACTCCCCCTTAAAATATGAGCAATTTTTTTTAAACAAGCTTGTTGAAAGAGTATGCTTGACAGAGTTCTGGTGAAAGACAGAGACTCTGTTGAACTATCCTTCCTAACCTTTTTAACAGAGCTCTGTTGGAACAACAGAGGCTCTGTTGAGTTTTGAATAGAATTAAGAGGACATGTTCAGCATACCCAGTTTGCTGATTAAGAAGTTAAATCTCCTTTCATCAAGTGCTTTTGTGAACAGGTCAGCAAGCTGGAGGTCAGTTGAAACAAAGTACATTTCAATAGTTCCTTTTTCTACATGATCCTTTATGAAGTGGTACCTTATGTCGATGTGCTTAGTTTTCGAGTGTTGAACTGGATTGGCTGTTATGGCAATGGCACTCTTGGAGTCGCATAGAATAAGAATTTTACCATACTCCAAGCCATAATCTTTGAGTTGTGTTTTCATCCATATCACTTGAGAACAACAACTAGCAGCAGCAACATATTCTGCTTTTGCTGTAGAGGTTGAAACACAGTTCTGTTTCTTGGATGTCCAACTCACCAACTTTTCTCCAAGCAGTTGACAGCTACCAGAAGTACTCTTTCTGTCATTCTTGCATCCTCCATAGTCTGAATCTGTATATGCTACAAGCTCGAAACCAGAGTTAAGAGGATACCAGAGACCCAAAAATTGAGTCCCTTTCAGATATTTAAAGATACGCTTGACAGCTGTTAAATGAGTTTCTGTAGGATTTTCTTGAAATCTGGCACAGAGACAGGTTGCAAACATTATATCAGGTCTGCTGGCAGTTAAGTACAGAAGTGACCCTATCATGCCTCTGTAGTACTTGACATCTGTTGGTTCACCATTAAGATCAGAGTCAAGCTTAACTCCTGTGGCAATAGGAGTTTTCATTGGTTTTGAATCATTGAGCTTATACTTTTTCAACATATCAGAGATGTACTTAGACTGACTTATGAAAGTCCCTCTGTCTGATTGTTTAACTTGTAAACCAAGGAAGAAAGAAAGTTCTCCCATCATGCTCATTTTGAATTCGCTTTTCATTAAACTTTCAAACTTATCACAGTACTCCTGCCTTGTAGACCCAAAGATAATATCATCAACATATATTTGTACCAGAAGTATGTCATTCTTATACCTTCTAAAGAATAGAGTTTTATCGACAGTACCTTTCTCGGAGTGATTGACCAACAGAAATTTGGACAGAGTTTCATACCAGGCTCTGGGAGCTTGCTTAAGGCCGTACAGAGCTTTGTCTAACTTGTAAACGTGGTCTGGAAACTCTGAACATTCAAAACCAAGTGGTTGCTGGACATAATCTTCTTCTTGCAGTTTGCCATTCAGAAAGGCAGACTTGACATCCATTTGGTAGACCTTAAAACCCTTATGAGCAGCATAGGCTAGGAAGATTCTGATGGCTTCTAGCCTAGCCACAGTTGCAAAGGTTTCGTCATAGTCAATACCTTCTTCATGTCTGTATCCCTTTGCAACCAGACGGGCTTTGTTTCTGATGATAATCCCATCTTCATCCTTTTTGTTTCTAAACACCCATTTGGTTCCAATGGCCGCTTTGCCTTTTGGGGGTGGAACCAAGGACCAAACTTTATTTCTTTCGAATTCCAGAAGCTCTTCTTGCATAGCTTCGATCCAATTTGGGTCCTCTAGGGCTTCAAAAATTTTCTTCGGCTCAATCATGCTTAAGAAATTTACAAAGAAGGCTTCATTGATTGTGGCCGATCTTGTCTTAACACCATCTTCAGCAGCACCAATGATAAGATGATGAGGATGATCCTTTGTCCATCGTGTCATGGGAGCATGGACAACAGGCGGGGTTTGTGCTTCTGATGGAAAAAGATGAACTTCAGCATCAGAGCTCTGTTGATTGGGACCGGGGCTCTGTGGCACACGACTTTGGAGAGTGGCCTCATTGCTCTGAGAGTCATTAACAGGGCTCTGTGAAGGTGAGCTTTCAAACAAGGAGTCTTTGCCAATATTAGTTAGCAAAGGTGATGATGGCTCTTGTTCAGGTCCTCTCTCGTTCTGATGTGGTTCCTCATTTCTCTGTATCACTCCTGTAGACAGAGAAGTAGATGGTAAAATATTAGAGGGGCCAGTGAGAGATGTACCTGTCAGATTCTGTTCTGTTGAGTTCTGAGCTTGATCTCCTATGTTGATGTTATCAGAGGAATCATCATCATTGAAGAAATCATTGAACATGAGATTGATATCTTCTTCCCTTGTCTTTGAAGAACTTGTCTTTTTCTGTTCTGTCTGTGTCCCCTCTGTTGATTTACGATCAGAGGAGCTCGATGTGCTTTCATCAAAGGACACGTTTACACTTTCTTGAATGACCCGACATCTGGAGTTGTAGACTCTGTAGGCTTTAGAGGTTAAGGAATAACCAATAAAGATTCCTTCGTCTGTTTCTTATCAAACTTTCCCAGCTGATCTCTGTCATTCAATATGTAGCACTTGCAACCGAAAACATGAAAGAATTTCACGTTTGGTCTTCTATCGTTGATGAGTTCATAAGGAGTCCTCTTAAATCTCTTTACCATCACAGCTCTGTTTTGGGTAAAACAGGCTGTTGAGACTGCTTCTGCCCAGAAGTTTATTGGAAGGACAGAGCCAACCAACATGGTTCTGGCGGCTTCTACCAGCGTTATGTTCTTTATTTCCACAACTCCATTCTATTGTGGAGTTCTTGCAGCTGAAAAGTTCTGGGAAATACCTTCCTCTGATAGGTAGGTATCAATTTTGGCATTCTTGAATTCTGTCCCATTATCACTTCTCAACTTTTGCACTTTTAATCGTAACAGAACCTGTATCCTTCTCAACAAACTTATCAAAATTTCTGGGACATCAGATTTTACTCTGATGAACTCAATCCGAGTATATCTAGAATATTCATCAATTAAAACAAGGATAAACTTCTTGGCCGACAGACTTTGCACAGAGATTGGACCACAGAGATCCACGTGAAGCATATGCAAAGGTCTGGGACAACTATGATCACTCTTTGTTCTATGTGAAGATCTTTTCATCTTACCCAGTTCACAAGCAGAACAGAGATGGACTTCGTCAAACTTCAGAGAAGGAAGTCCTTTTACTAACTTCAGTTTCACGAGCTTGTCAAGGTTTTGAAAGTTCAAATGGGCAAATCTTTTATGCCAGAGCCAGGCATCTTCATTTTTCAAAGACACTAAACAGAGTTTCTCTGTTGTAGAGTTTTGGTTTGGTTTAGAATTCATTTTGTAAAGATTGCCTTTTCTGTCAGCTCTTAAAAGTTCTTGACCAGACTCGGAAAGTAACAAGGAACAATATTTCTTCCTGAAATTGACATCAAATCCGTGATCACAGAGTTGACTTATACTGAGAAGATTATGATTTAATCCTTCAACATAAGCAACTTCAGAGACCGAAACACCACCATTTACTAATGTACCATAACCTTTAATCTGTCCGCCATTGTCTCCTCCGAAGGTTACTGCACTTCCCATCTTGTTCTTAAAAGAAGTTAACAACTCCTTATTCCCCGTCATGTGCCTGGAGCATCCAGAATCCAAGTACCAGATCTGCACATGAGGTTTCTGCAAGACAGATTAGTTCCTTTTAGGTACCCATTGCATAATGGGTCCTTTCCTGTTAGGCTTAGGTGGGTTGACAGACTTTCCTTTGGGCTTTCCATACTGTGATGGTGTGCCAGAGGTTTTCCTCTGTGTATTCTGAACAGTCGTGGGATTTTTCTTTTGAACGTACTGATTCAGAACACAGTGGGGACCATTTAGATGATTTTGCAATTTTAGTAACAGTTGAATACAATTGCAGTTGATGGAACATGACTGATGCACATTGTTTTTATTCAAGAACTGTTTGAATGGAGCTTGATTCTGAAAGATTTTAGGACCAGATGTCTTTGCATACAATCTGTCCTGGTTCTATTTCTTAAAACTGTTATTCCTAGAAACAGACTCTGTTGACACGAAGCTCTTTGGAATAGATTCATTTGACCAGAAAGGATTTCTTCTTTGATTTACACCAGAATTTGGAATAGATCTGTTGTTTGCTATCCATTTTCCCTTCTATTCTGGTGTGAATTTTACTGGTTTGAAAGCAAGAGGAACATTTGGGTTTACAAAAACACTTTTGTTTTTCTCTCTCTTCTCCACTTCTACTGCATTAGAAGCAAGAATCTTAAAACCTTTGTTGTTAAACTCAGTTACCAGTATAAATCTTGATTGTTTCTTGAAGAAAGAAACATCATCTTTTAGATCCGTAGATTCTATCGGTATCTGCTTTAACTTGTGTAAAATTTTCTTTTGACCACAAAAAATCTGTTCATCTACTTCAGAGTCAGAGTCACTGTCAGAGCCTAGAAAGTCTATAGTGGCTCTGTCGGAGGTTTTCGTTTCAATGGGTATGACAGAGATATTTGTTTTGATAGTTCTGAACCTTCTCAACTTTGGCTTTAAAGAATCTGAAACAGCATTTTCCTCGATAACTTTCAACAAATCTTCCTCAAAAGATGTTCTTATGGATTCAGGAGTAGGAGAGAAGACCGGGGCTTCTGGATTGAGTTTGCTCTGTGGGATTTCAACAGAGGACTTAGTCATAGAAGTAACAGACTTCTGTCATTTGAATGAGTTGAAGTTAAAAATATCTTTTGTATCCAAGTCCTTGACAGAGTTAGGAAGTATGATTCTAGCTCTTCCTTGATCAAGAATAAACTCAGAGGATGGTTTTAAAACCTTTTCATGATCAGAGGAATCATAGCTGACGTTCCTAAAGTAAAGATTTCTTGGTTTTGAGAAAGCATCTGAAGTTTTGGTTCTTTTGAAAACAGCATTACCAGATATCACATCCTCTTGGATTTTCCCAACACAAAAGGCAGAGGACAGAGATGTCTTCTTCCTTTCGTCATAGGGAGAAAGGTCAGAGAAACCAAGACCTTGCGTATCCATCTGTGAATTTATCTTGACGTGCACATCTTGTGCATCCTGGTATTTTTTAATCTGAATTTCTTTTCTCTGTAGGGATTGATGCAGAATTTCCCTTTCTCTTTGAAAATAGTCAGTTAGAGCAACAGAGTTAAGTCTCTATGTTTCAGACTTTTTCAATTTTTCAGACTTCTGTTTCAAAACATTTTCATATTCGTTAATTTTGTCAGAAAACAGGCTCTCTTTCTTCTTTTGCAAGATTTCTAGTGTTGGTCCCGAAGGCCTATACAAGTTTGTAGAAGGGGGGGGGGGGGGTTGAATACAAACACACAGATTTTACTTTTCTAAATTGTTTATTGATAAATCATTAACAATTTACAGCTTGTTGCGGAAACAAGATTAAGGATAAACCTAAATCTAAACAAGTTGGAACACTAAGGTTTCTTGCACTAAGAGAGATAAGGAAATTACTAATAATAACCTATCTGAGATAAGAGATTTGAACTTGTCCAGAGTTAGCAAGTTACTTCAAATGAAGTGAGTTCATCTCTTTATATACTGCATGCATTTAATGCAAGTCAGTATACACTTTACACATGTCATCAGCTGGTTGGTTGCATGTCATTGACCTTGGTTGACAACCTTAGTAGCCGTATGGATGAATAGTGTAGTATCAGAGTGATTGTACGATTTTATATTTTTGGAGGTTCTTTTCTGACATTTCGTACGGAGTCGTGCAAGGGTGGTTAAGACAAAAGTACTTTGTACGGAGGACTTCATGATCAGCTTTCGTTGATTCAGCGATTATCATTTTCTATTCAGCGAATGATAAACTTCAGCGATAGCTGAAGTCTTGTACTTGATACTTCACGTTGAGTGGACAAATCTCAGTCTTCGTTGATCCGCATCAGTTCATTAGGAGACTTGTCGCTGGTTCTTGAGCTTGATCTTCAACTTCAGCGTAGAACCTTTGTTGACGTGAAACTTGTCTTCAGGGATCATAAGTAAACAACTAACTTATCAGCGATCATCATAATGACTGAACAGACTCAGAGCATTAATGATGAACAGTCTTCGCTGAATGTTTAATCTAAAGAGCGAGAGTTCCTATCAGCGGTACTGGAAGATCTTAGTACTTATCAGCGATAGTGAAACTCTGATACATATTGTTTACTTACAATTTTCACTAAGTATGTAAGAGAGGGTCATTATCAAATCACTGAGGGTTTGGATCAACAATCTCCCCCTATTTGATTATGACATAGCAACAAAGAAAATTGCTATTTAATGAAAACATAAGGATAAAAAGAACTCATAAAATATTTGTCCCTTTTAATGTTTTCTGAGATCTTTTCAGTACTTATGGAGTAAAGTACATTCGCTGAAATCTTTCTTTAAAACTTTGAATCAGGTTACAATGAAGAACATAAAGATTACAAGTACAAGCGAAATAAATTACAAGTACAGAAGGATAACTGATACAATAGAGAAAAAGGAGATTATATCAGTTTTCAAAGGGTTCTTCCTTAATGAGAAGTTCATCAAGGGTCATTTTAGTGGGGATCATCCAGTCAGGAACATTTACTCCTTGATTCTTTAACTTCAGAGCAGCTTCAAAAATCAAGGGCTTCAGGTGTCTAGCTTTGATGTCGCGTCTGACTTCGCACCAGTGTACGAGATCTGTGAGTTGTTCGATGGGAGCGATGTGGAGCTCAGAGACACGTTGAAAGTGAGGATTTTCATCATAGTCTAAGAAGAATATACCATATGGATCACTTACCACTGTGCCAGGGATGAAGGTTTCTCCAGGTGGTAGGGAGGTGTCAAACATTGAAAGATCAACATCAGGGCCAAGAACTTCAGCACGAGAGAAACCAATACCTGTTTCATTTCGAATGATTGGACCTGAATCAGAAACTTTCTTCTTCTTAGCAGAGGCATTCTTCGGTTGAGGAAGAGTAGGAGGAATATCCACAGCAGATGAAAGCAAGTCGATCTGTTTGTTTAAGATCATCTCAACATGGCTTTTGAATTTTGAGCTAGATCCCTGAATGGCTAATTTCGTTTCTAACCATTCAGAGAGACCAAACTTTTCTAATGTAGCAGCATAGAAGGTTTGCTTGGTTTTGTCATCTCTGTAGACATCCACTTCATCAATAGGAACATCAACGTACATTTTTCCTCTGATGTTGGCTTTGATTATTTTGGATGGTCTTGATCGATAGGTCAGCATTTGTTTAGCCCATTCCAAAGTTGTATCAGAGACCTTTGTCTTTTCTCTAACGATTTCTTGAGCATCATCCCAGAGCTGACGTTGAACATCAATGGGAACTCTTTTCAGCTTGGGGTCTTTGATTGATCGTTGAGTAAGCTTGATGGCGTATTCTCTGTCTTTCTCTTCAGCTTCCTTCCTTTTAGCGATAAGGCGTTCAACTCTAAGGTGTTCCTGGTATTCAGCTTTGGAGATTTTGAACTTTGGAGGAACTGAAGGAAGTTGATCACGCCTTAGAATGATTCGCTGATCCTCGAATCGCTTTATTATTTCCTCTCTTCTCTTTTGATCCTCTTCACTCAGCTTTTGAGGAGCTGAGGAAGGTCTGTTTCTGTGCAAGAGAGGTTGTTCTTCTGGTTCATCAATCTCAGAGATCAAATCTAAGACTGGGATTATTTCATCAGCAGCAGCTGGCTTTATTTGTGAAGTCGCAGTAGTAGAATCTTCAGCGACATCCTCAAACAGGGGAGAGGACTAGCTGAAACACAGCGATCTTACAAATAAGAACATGGGTAGAAGAACTTGGGTAGAAAGAGAAAGAGAAATATGTTCAGGTGAAGGCTAGGGTAGTAGAACTTATAGAGGAGGGATGGAGTGAGATATGATTAGTGTACCTGACAAACCGGCTTTTCAAGCAAGATCGTCAGATTGTCATCTTCAGCGACGCTTTTGCCTTTGCCTTTCTCAGCGCCAGAGGCTGAGGGATTTGTCTTTGTCCGCTCCCCTGTTGGTTCATTTATTGAAATTCCCTTAAGAGCTTTGATCCTTGGGGCAGGTTTGACGATAAAGAAATCATCGTCATCTTCGTCATCATCATCATCATTCCTTGGAGAGGAGGATGGTTCATTATCAGGGATGTCGACGGCTTCATCATCTTCTGCTTCGGATTCTTCAGCGTCTTCTTCGAGTTGCTCCCCCTCAGATAAAGAGGCGAGCTTCTCGGTTCCCTCGGGGTTTTCATCTCCCTGAGGTCCAGCGATAAGATCTTCATTCTTCTCTCCCCTGATAAATTCATCATGGGAAAGGTCTTCAACGCTCTTTTCAAAATCCTCAGCGCTCTTCTCATCGGTATGTTCAGCGCTCTTTTCCTCGGGATGTTCAGCGCTCTTCTCCCCCTCTTTCTCATGATGACTGGGGGAGGAATGGGTAGACTCTGCAGCTGTGGGAGGCTCTCTGTCTTCTTGGCCAGAGATACCCACACAGCTTTCAATCTTTGCTAATCTGACTTCTAGGCCAGTTATAGCAGGATTGATCTTTTCCAGCTCTTTGCGATCCGTCGCTGTGAAAGTTTCCAATGCAGGGGCAGGGGTCGGTTCAGGACCTGGAGTATTTGCCTTGTTGAGTAGCTGCTGGATCATCGTTTTCATCTCACCAACGTCGGTCTTTACAGAGCCTAAGTCAGTCTTTACAGCTGACATATCACCCTCTAAGGCTCCAACCGATGTCTTCAGCGTTGTGACTTCGCCAGACATGGAGGAAACGGAGTTTTTGAGTGAGGTGTAGTCAGTGTAGATGTCAGCGAGCACTTTTGCGAAATCGCTGAGAGTCTTATCAACAATATTGATGTCGTCTGTGGAAGCTTTCTTTTCCACCATTGTTGTCAGCTTTGTCAAATTCTCTCCAGCGTTTGTTACAGCTGAAGAGTTGTTGGAAAGAGTAGTGGTGAGATCTGTCAGCTTGGTTTCCACGGACTTCAGAGAGGCGTTGATGTCTCCCAAATTAGGACCTGTAACAGATAAGTACTTGTGAACAAAGGAAAGCTCAAAAGTTTCAGATTTAGTTACAGTGTATAGGATTTTATTTGTACCTGCAGGAGGATTGATGAACTCGTCAAAGTTGCAAGTTCCTGAAAAATGTTCCATATCCTCTTCGAAAGTACGGTGAGGTATGGTGATCTCTGCAGGTCCTTTCTTCATCATTCTTTGAGAAGCTTCAGCTGTGGGTTCTGGAATGATGGCATCTCCAGTGATCTTTGGAGGAGTGTCCAAGTGAGTGGAGGGAGAAGCGAAGGATAAGAATGGGGTTCGGGTTCTGAGTGTAGCGTTGGAATCGCTGAAAATCACTTCATCAGTCTTTTGAGAGACTGAGGGAGGTTGGGTAGGTTCCAAGTTTCTAACCTCATCGTTCGGAGACGCTGAAGTCTGGATTGGAGGGATGGCTTGCACGGGTGTAGCAGAGCGTACCACGAAACTTTCCTTCAGCTCTTCAGAATGAGCTGAGGAGTCTTCAGCATGGGATTGCTGGGGCTGCTCCTTGGTTTTCTTGATCCTTTTGGAACCAAGTTGGGTTGAAGAGTGTTTCCTTTTCTTAGAAGGAGAGGATTGTGTGGCCGGGGAATCAGCGATGGGTATTGTCGCTGAAGGAGCCACAGAAGTCGAAGAATTAGGGTTAAGAAGAGAGAGAAGGGTAGATAGACGTACCTCATTGTCGACAGGTTTGAAATCGAACACCTTAGGGCTAACCTGAGAAAGTTTCAGGTCACCCTCTTGAGGATAGCTGTCCTTCAGGCCATATTGGAAGATGGCGCTGATGAATCGGGGGTAGGGAACCCATGCAGGTCTGTCAGCAGCAGAATCTACTCTTTGTACTAGGTCATCATAAATGATAGATGCCCAGTCAATATGTAGACCTTTCAGCAGTGCGTATCCCATAACCTGCTGAGGTTGAGCGGCTTGATCAGAGGAGCCGGTCTTCGCTGTCATGCAGCTGATCAGGTGTGCGAAGATGAAATTCATCTCGCTGGGCATTTTGGACTTCTTTATCAGCGTCAGCTTCTTCTCGGGCTTCTTGTCCCTTCCAGTTTCCCAGATGTAACCCATTGCGTCGAGGAAAGCAATGATTTCTTCTCTGTCAGCATGCTTCTTATGGTCAGGGAATGGAACAAACGGTTTTTCTTTGGTAGCATTGGGAAGGTTCAGGGCTTTTCGAATGATTGCGGGGGTTATCTTTATTGTGCCATACTCAGTATCGCTGAGTATGCAATCAATAGTTTTGGAGGGATCTTTGGCGGATGGTAGCTGAGAGTGTCTGGCAGAGTACCAGAACTGGGATAGTAGCAGCTGACTTGCAGGAGGTGTGATGGTCAGGGCTGTTGAAATGCAGCAGTTTTTCAGGAAATTCACAGCATCATCCAGATGTGTGACTTGCTTTCGAGGAGGAAACTCGAGAAGCGCAGAGAGGTTGTTGATCTTTGTCCAATCTAGTTGATCCAGCTTGAACTTAACCTGAGGGGCTTTGATGATTTCCACTTCCTCAGAGTCAGCGGAGATGTTCTCAGCGGTAACATTGATCTTTGAAGTTGCCATTTCTCTGTATTATCAGTTCAACCAAAAATGTTAACAAATAAGAATTGTCTTGATATGGAAAGAATTTCCATTAAGATGGTTCGAATTTTGTCCATTTCATTCAGACATAAATGTCTTAATGATTTGAAACGAAATGTAAAACCCATAAAGTCTTGTATTCCAGTTTCTAAAAAAATCTGGATACGAATGAAGAACAAGTTTAAGATTAAGATTTAAAACTTGAAGAACAACCATGAAATGGTTGTGTTCATAAAACCATGAAAGAAATGATTTTATTTTTAAGAAGTTCTTTTGTTTGATCTTGTTTAAAACAATGATAAGATCAGAAACAAGTTAAGCATTTGGTAATAAATAAGAACATATTAACCTTGATGTTTAATGAAGAAGATGATGAACAATTCTTTGAAGATTTGAGAGCACAAATGCAACAGTAATTCTTTTCTTGCGGAGGAAGATTTGATCGCGTAAAAGATAAAATATAAACCAAGAGTTGTTTATATAGAGATTTTAGAGAGAGAAAACCTTGAGCGGGAAAAGGTTTTCATCATGACACGAACACGTGTTTGCATTTGATTGGAAGTTTGAACGAAACGTGCAAACGTGTGTCAGAAAGAAATCGTGCCGGGGTTTATCCGTTGCAATGACGTCACAACTGTCCTTTCATATTCTTGGTTGTCTCTGAGGTTTTGAAAAACTCAGGGACTCTTTGAAAACATGAAACACTGAATAGAAATATCAGTGAAGTTTTTAAGAAATTTCAAAAAGTCGCTGTTAAGGAAGAGATATTCAGCGATGCAATTTATTTTGAAATCTTGCATTTACATGCGATATGTTAGAGAGAGAAAACATACCTTGATATTAGCGAATCAAGTTTATTTAGAGAGAAGATGATGAAATGGATTATATAAGTTGATTTTATTCTATCGCTGATCAATGTGAACCGCTGAAGGTTTTATCCTTCAAAGTTCAGCATTCCAAGCTCGCTGATGAGAAAGTTGAATCTTGTCTCATCAAGAGGTTTGGTAAATAGATCAGCTAACTGATAATCAGTTGGAATAAAATGAAGTTCTATATCACCATTCATCACATGATCTCTGATTAAATGATATCTGATTTCGATGTGTTTTGTCTTTGAGTGTAGCACTGGGTTGTTGGCTATAGCGACGGCACTAGTGCTGTCGCAATAGATTGGAATTTTGGAGAGCTGAAGATCATAGTCTAGTAGCTGATTTCTCATCCACAAGACTTGAGAACAACAGCTTCCAGCGGCTACATACTCAGCTTCAGCTGTGGAAGTGGACACTGAGTTTTGCTTCTTACTTGTCCAACTTACCAGCTTTCCACCCAGGAGCTGACATCCTCCTGTGGTGCTTTTCCTATCCATTTTGCAACCTGCAAAATCACTGTCTGAATAGGCGGTTAGATCGAATCCTGAGTCTTTGGGATACCAAAGGCCTAGATTCGCTGTACCCTTAAGATATCGAAATATTCGCTTTACAACTTTCATATGAGATATCTTAGGTTCAGCTTGATATCGTGCACACAAGCATGTTGCAAACATAATATCGGGTCGGCTAGCTGTAAGATACAATAGTGAGCCGATCATCCCACGGTACAGCGTGACATTGACAGGAACACCCTTTGTGTCCTTATCAAGTGTCAGCGGTGGTGCCATAGGGGTTTTCATAGCTGAACTTTCAGTTAAGTCGAATTTCTTCAGCATATCTTTAACATATTTACCCTGATTAATGAAAGTTCCTTTTTTAGTTTGCTTAATCTGAAGACCAAGGAAATATGTTAGTTCACCCATCATGCTCATTTTATACTCATCTTTCATTCTATCAGCGAAACGAGTACAAAGCTCAGGGTTAGTAGAACCAAATATAATGTCATCAACATATATTTGAACTAGAATGATATGACCTTTCACTTTTCTAAAAAATAGAGTTTTGTCAATCTTACCTCGCTCAAATTTTTCAATATGGAGATAAGTGGAAAGAATGTCATACCATGCACGTGGAGCTTTCTTTAAGCCATAAAGTGCCTTGTCCAATTTATAAACATAACCTGGACGCTTAGGATCTGAGAATCCTGGAGGTTGTTCCACATAAGCTTCTCCATTCAGCTTTCCATTCAGAAACGCTGACTTAACATCCATCTGATGTACAGTGAAGTTTTTGTGTACAACATATGCTAAGAAAAGACGAATAGATTCAAGTCTTGCTATTGGAGCAAATGTTTCGTCATAATCTATGCCTTCCTCTTGTCTGTATCCCTGAGCAACAAGACGAGCTTTGTTGCGAGTTACAGTACCATGTTCGTCCAACTTGTTTCGATAGACCCATTTAGTGCCTATCACAGTTTTGTCAGTTGGTCTTCGAACAAGTTTCCAAACTTTGTTTCTTTCAAATTCAGTCAGCTCTTCTTGCATAGCGCTGACCCAGTTTGGATCTCTGAGGGCATCATCTATTTTCTTTGGTTCAGTTAGAGAAATAAAGTTAACAAATAAACAAATATTACCTGCACTTCTACGAGTCTGAATACCAGCGTTTGGATCACCAAGAATTTGATCGATTGGGTGATTTACAGTCCATCGCTGAGCCGGAGCATACGTCGCTGACTCAGTCTGAACTGGAGAAACTGAAGATGAGGCTTCAGCTACTTCTGGATTATCATCTAAGAGAGGAATGTTTGCATTTGTCACTTCATTTACTGATTGCTGAGAAATAGATGGAATGTCTGAGACATTTGGATCAACTGCAGGTATAGTGTTTATAGGAACAGCTGAGACCCATGATGTTTCAGCTTCACTATTCTGCATGTTTGGAATGATAGTGGGACTTTCATCTTCTACTAGATGAGCATGAGGAGTGGGAATATCTTCTGAATCACCAAGATGAGAAAACATCCATTGATTCAGTTCTTCTGTATCAGCGTTCGGTTTAGAGTTCGCTGAACGGGATTCGTCAAACGTGACGTGAATAGTTTCTTCTACAGTTTGTCTTCTACGGTTGAAGACTCTGAAGGCTTTGGAGACTGAGGAGTATCCAAGAAAGATTCCATCATCAGCCTTAGGATCAAACTTTCCAAGGGCATCTCTGTTGTTCAGTATGAAACACTGACATCCAAAGATGTGAAGAAAGCTGATTGAAGGCTTTCTCCCATGAAAGAGTTCATAGGATGTCTTTTTGAATCTTTTAACTATCAGCGACCTGTTTTGTGTAAAACAAACAGTGTTGACAGCTTCTGCCCAAAACTGAGTAGGCAGGTGAGAATCGCTGAGCATTGAACGTGCAACTTCAATAATTGTTCTATTTCTTCTTTCAGCGACTCCATTTTGTTGCGGTGTTCTCACTGACGAAAAGTTGTGAGAAATACCCTTACTCTTAAGGAAGGAATCAAGAGAACTGTTTTTGAATTCAGTTCCATGATCACTCCTTATTGAGCGAACAGTCATATTGTTCAGAGTTTCCATCTTCCAAACAAAGGTGATGAGTTATTCAGGGGTGTCACTCTTAGAACGGAGAAACATTACCCAAGTGAAGCGAGAGAATTCATCAACTATGACCAGCATATATTTCTTTCCAGCGATGGATTGTTTGTTAACAGGGCCAAACAAATCCATATGGAGTAGTTGTAGAGGAGATGACACTGAGGAAACTTGCTTTGATTTAAAGCTTGCTTTGGTCTGCTTCCCTTTTTCACACGCTGAACATAAAGACTCTTTGGCGTATGAATGCTGAGGTAGACCAGTGACTAACTCTTTGGAGGAAAGAGTATTCAGTGTCTTGAAATTTAGATGAGAGAGCCTCTTATGCCATAGCCAGTTGACATCAGATGAGGCCTTTGAGAAGAAACAGGAGTTCTAAGTGGTTGTTGAGTCCATGTTTATTACATAAACATTTTCCAAACGATAACCGCTGAGAGCTATCTTCTCCTTTTTGTCAGAGACAAAGCAGGATTCCTTAGTGAAAATCACTTTGTTATCCATGTCGCAAAGCTGACTGATGCTTAGAAGATTATGCTTCAGCCCTTCAACATATGCGACTCTTCTGAAGGAGGTTGTACCATTTGAAAGTACACCATACCCTCGGGTATGTCCTTTTCCATTTCCACCGAAAGTCACAAAGGGACCTTTCTCTTCCTTGTATTCAGCGAGCAGGCTTTTCTTACCAGTCATGTGTCTAGAGCATCCGCTATCGAGATACCAGATACCCTTCTTAACCTGAATAGCAGAGGTTGAAGTGGAGGGAATGTCTGAGCTTTCTTCCTCTTCAATCTTGGCCATGAGACATTGATTTGCTTCATCATCTTCAGAATCAGATGATGATGCTTCTTCATCAGAAGCAGCCCAATCATAGTCAGCCATTAGGCCTTTTCCTTTCTTCTTAAAGCTTTTCAGCTTCGCATATTTGTCTTTCAGCTTTGAGTATTTGTCATCTTTATTCCTTGGAACAAAGGATTTCTTTGTAAAAGCTGAGGGTCTAGAAACTTTCTTAGACCTGCACTCGTTAGCAAAATGTCCTATCTTTTCGCAGTTAAAACAAGTAGCAGTAGCCTTATCAACAAAAACTGATGATTTAGGCTTGTCAGCTATGGAAAGAGGTTTGTTCTTTCTAAACATTTTCTTCTTGGCAAATCTCCTGAACTTTTTGGTTAGGAGAGCCAAGGATTCATCATCTGAAAAATCAGAATCTGATGAACTTTCAGAGTTACTCTCTAACTCAGTGATAGTGACCAAGGGTCGCTGAGTAGAAGGTTCCTCTGAGATTAAAGCAACATGGGTGCTTTTGGAATCTTTTACAAGATTCTTCTTAAGATGGCTTGATTGCTCATGATTCAGCAACGTGCCATATAAGGTAGCAAGGGTCATTGATCTTAGATCCTTTGACAGCTTGAGACACATGGAATAATTGTCCCAGCTTTCAGGTAAACATTCTAGAAACTTTGTCAGCACTTCAAAGTTAGAATATTCCTTACCAACAGTTTTCAGATCTATAATTAAACAATTAAAACGTTGGTGAACTTCAGAGAGAGTTTCATTCTTACCAGAAATGAAGCTTTCGTATTGTCTTACCAGGTTGATCTTTCTTGAGTCCTGGACTTCAGACGTTCCTTCATACTGAACACATATTGTGTCCCACATGGCTTTTGATGTTTTCAGATTCATGATGGAATGGTAGACTTCGTCAGGAAGAGTGTTGGTTCCCGTTTTGCTTTAAACAAGATTATCAGATCTATTAGTTCAGGTTTAAGGTTTGATGCGGAAGCGTATTTGAAGAACTAACAGATATGTTTGATAGATTTAAAACACAATATAAATAAACAGTGAACAGGAAATAATATCTCAAAGTTTACTGAATATATATATATATATATCAAGAACAGATTTAAGAACAGTGAGTATGCAAAGCTTTAAACAGATATGACTCTAAATGTGCATAAGCTATGTGTTCTTGATGTTTGATTGAAGTGTTCTTGTTTTTCTGTTTTTGTGTGTTGTTGTGTGTTAGGAAGAACTCAACATGAGTCTTCCTTTTATACTACTCTTAGAAGACTATGAAGTAGGTCACTGTTCCTTTTACGGCATGAATAGTGTACTGGATGGTGTGAACAGTTGTTTGAGTCATGCGCATTTAATGGAGCAGATTTACTATTAGTAAATGCATTAAATGGCGCAGACGTCTATTTTGTACCATGCCCTATTGAGTCCACTCAGAGTTTGACACGTGTTGAAGTTGGACAGGGCAAGTTGCCATGCAAGTTGATGAACAGGTCTTGGAACAGTAGCAAGATATTATAAATATCTTCCTAGTCTTTAGAGGACCATAGAGGCTCTGTAATGTGTTACAGAGGTTCTGCGGTCTGGTTCCTCTGTAAAGTAGTCTTCACCGGATTCCGAGTCTTTGGTTGTTTACTTCTGCAGAGCTTCTGTCAAGGGTGGCAGAGGTTCTGAGGCTCGGTCCTCTGAGAAGTCTTCTTGGTTCCTTGTCTTCTGATGTTGTCCGCAGAGGCTCTGTTATTGGTAACAGAGGTTCTGCGGTCTTGGTCTTCTGAAAGCGTCCTTCTGTAGTTTCCTCGGTCTTTGATCACTCTTGATCAAACTTCCTTTGATTCTTCTGAGATGCCCGGCAGAGCTTCTGTTGCACTCAGCAGAGCTTCTGTGGAAGTTCTTCTGTACTTGGCCATTTTTCAATACTTCTAATATTTCAGAATATTGGAGCTAACAATCTCCCCCTAAGTATTGAAAAATAAAAGGTTGAATTTATGCATTTTAACCTAAGTAAAGATGAGGTTAAACAATACCTCAGAAGATTATTTCATTCATTTTGGAATTTATGCCAGAGGCATTTACATTTGAGTACACAGAAATAAACGTTGACAGAGGTTCTTTGAAGAGACTCAGATTTTTGCATTTGGGAAGTCGTTGAACTTTCTGTTGTCTTTTCCTACTTCCTTGAGTTCTTCATATAATTTGAGGCAAAGATTTCGTAAGCCGAGTGTAGCATAAATCTCTTTGATCATCATCAGAGCAGATTCTTCATTCATAAGCTCTGTTGCTTTATTCTCCTCTAGTATCTTTCTGAACATGTTCAGAGTATGGGTTGTGTACTTCTGACAGTCCATTGTCACAAACAGTTTCAGTTGATCAGCAGGATTCTTGAATACTAACCCGTACCTTGGAGTTTTGATGATTGAATTGGGTATGGCATTGGGTGGGCAGAAATCCTCTGGTGGTCTGATACTTAGAGTAGTTATGCCCAGATCGATGGCTAGTTGAATGTCGAGCATGCTGTAGATTAAGAGCTTTTCACGCATCGCCTTTCTGAGAACTCGATAAGACCTTTTGTGGCAGTCGTCATTGAAGTTGTCTTTTGTCCATTGCAGAAGGTCAGGTAAGTCATAGGGATTGAGGTTTCGGATATCAGCATCAGAGAATTGATTCTCTGATCTGTCAGACCTTTTGACTTTCCAGATGGTATACACCGTATGAGGATAGGTTCTCATTTTGGAGTATTTGCAATAGATTACCTTCTTTATTTTGTGAATGGAGTAAACTTGATTGACTGGTTTTGACTTTGTAGAGGTGAAGATTGCATCGAATTCCTCTCTGAGCTTCTGATCTCGGACATGGGCTGGCAGATCGCTCTGGAAGTGTTGTCTGTAGAGATAACTGTAGACTTGTTCTTCCATTTGTTCAATGGTTGAAGTAGATCTTGGAATTGGTCTCCTTAGCTCATCCATCTTTCGAGTGATGTCTGCTACTCTACCTTCTGTTACCTTAGCTGTGGGATTCAGGGATGGATTTTCTGACAGAGGATTCAAGTTGAATGCCCAGTCTTCCTCTTCGGGCTTAGGAGTGACGAAGGCATTAAATGCACCTTTCATCAATTTCTCTGTAGCAACTGGCATCTTCTTCTTTGGCTCTTCTTCTGTCATTATTCCCTTGCCTTTATCTTTTGGCTTTGAGGTTTCAGATATTGGGTTTTGGATTTGTGTGGGTGGAACCTCTGTTGATTTGACAGTTGGAGGTTCTTTGGGTTTTGGGGTTGGATGCTCTGATGTTTTGGTTGTTGTCTCTAAAGGTTTTGATACTTCGGGTTGAGAGAACTCTGTTGGTGAAGAATTTTCGGGTCTTGGAGGTGGGATGTCAAAACGCTTTGCTGATTGAAAAGCAGATACAAATTCCATTCTGCGAAGAATGAATTCTGCAGTGCGTTTTGGTCTTTTGGGTTTTCGAGCTATGGATTTTACTCTTGTTTTGCGCAGGATTGGTTGTGAGGTTGGTGTTGGTTCTTTGGGTGAGGGTGGAGTTTGTTCTGAGGATGAGGATGCAAGATTGATTACCTTAGATTCTGTGGTTGGTGCATCCTCTGGTGAGATAGAGGTGTTTTGCCTCTGTTGTTTTCCCTTCTGGGTTTCTGTCGTAGAGGGTTCTGCAGTTTTCTCTGTAGTTTTTGCAGAATCAGCCTCCGTTGTTTCCTTTGTTTTCTCCCCCTCAGGATGACCAGATGCTCCATCATCAGGATCATCCTGCCTTCTTTTAGCAGCAACTTCTGTTCTGCAGGTGTCTTGAGCTGCTTGCCTTGCTGCATTTTTCTTCATTGTTTCAAAGTAGATTGCGATCGAAGTTTTGAAGGCTTTGGTCGCACTTTTCTCGAACTCTGCAGCGGTTGTTTTGGCAATGTTAGTGGCAGAGGCGATGGCAGCAGCAGCAGAAGTTTCTGTAGTTGACTTCATTTCTGCAAGGGCTGCTTTAACCTCTGTGGATAAGGTATCCACTTTGGTATTTAATCCTGTAAGCGCGCCTGAAGTTGACTCTGTAAAAGACGTGAATGAGCTTTGCAACTCATTCAATGTTTGAGTTACAGAGGTTACAAAGGCTTGGAACTCATCCTTCGTAACATGTTCCTCTTGGGTAACCTCTGGAGGAACAACTCCTTCTCCAGAGTGAGTCCCTGTTCCTGGGACACCTTCGTTCACCCTTGTTTGTACGTTGGGGGTGGAAGGATTTCCATCTGATCCTCGAGAAGAAACCTGAGTTTCAGTCTCTACAGAAGTTCTGTGAAGAATATTGTCCAACCCACTTCTCTACTTCTCTCTGAAAGAAGTTTTGGCCCTATATTGTGCGTGTCAGAGGAAACGAATTCCTCTGTAGGGTGTTCTAGTGTGATCTGGGGCAATGGATCAAGAACTATAGGTGAGTCTCTCTGAGGAGACTCCCTAGGAATGGATTCCCCGGCTTCTGTGGGCACAGAGGTTGAAAGAGTAACCTCTGGCTGGATGGGTTGGGTGAGGTTCGAGCTGTGCTGCTCTTTTTCAATGACACCTTCTGCAGCTAGACCTACGGTGTCAGATGTGTGGGTTGCACTGGCAGGGGTTGAGGGATGTGTGCCTTCTGCAACTTCGGCATCTTTTTTCTTTTTCATTTTGTTTTCCTCCAGACGTTTCTACCCTATCCTCTAAACCTATTTGCACCTCTTCTTCTGCAGTCTCTTGTCTTGGCAGAAGTGTATCACGACCCTCTGTAATTATTTGGGTTTGCAGAGGTGAAGGTTGAGGTTGTGATTTAGGTTGTTCTTCTTCGATTCCCTCTGAAATTATTTGCAGAGGAGAAGATGGTTTCTTCTTCTTTGATTTCCTCTTCTTTGGTTTTGGTGCTCCCTCCTCTGTAGATTTTGACTTTCTTTTTCTTTTGGAAGAGGGAGGGGCAGAGGGACCTTGGATTTGTGGTGGAGATGAGGGTTCTATGGGATGTTCAGTGGGTGGAGAAGATGGTTCTGCAGGAGTTTGTTGGATAGCAGAAGCAGAGGCAAGTTGTTCCTCTGTAGGGGTCTTGGTTTTCTTTCACTTTTTCTTCTTCTTCTCTTTAGATCCCTCAGAAGACTTCCTCTTTGAAGAATAGAGGTCTTTCCTTATATCTCTGAAGTTCTTCTGGTTGGCCTTGTGTTTAGCCAACTTTATCTTCCATTCTTCTTCTGTAAGTTTCTCTACTACATTACCTCCTATGGGCATTCCTATACGCGGGGGTGTTACAGAACTGGGTTCAGGAGTTCTGTAAACGCGTGTGTACTCACTAACTAGTTCTTCATCACTAGCATAACCTAACATTACCTTTGATAGTGGCCTGATGTGTGGGTAGCCATCCTCATGTTCTGTAGGGGTGTTCTTGGACATAGGAAATTGCTTAGGTTTGGGACCGTCCATTGGCCATTTTTGGATAAGGAGTAGGGGTTCGAAAAGTACACTGAGGATTCGCTGGAACTGCAGAGAGGGTAACCAGTTGTGATCAGACATTTTGGCTTTCTGGGAGGCGATTTTGCGATCGATGGTGTTGATGATCTCTTGCATCATTATGGTGGCATAATCTAGGGGTAGATCATAGTATACACCATACATGATTGAGAGAATTTGAGGTGAGCTTTGATCGATGCTCCCGATTTTTCCCGTGAGGCAACGATTTAGGATGGAGAATAAGGTATTCCACAGAGGAGGTAGTCTTGCTCTGCGGAAATCGTTCCTCTTTTTCAACTGTTGGTTGTACCCTAACATGTGCAGAAAGTCGACAAGTTCTTCATTTGTTGGTTGGGGTGCATACTTTTTGATTCCCATGAGTCCTCTTGTTGGAAGGCCAAATTCTAATGAGAACATGGTGCGATTGAACATCAGTTCAAGGCTCTTACTTTGGTCAGGTTTAGAAATGTAGCCTCTGATCAAATCGGTGTCAGCGTCATAACGGCAAGATTGCCAAAACTGATGTAGGTAACGTACTGGTATTTGTTCAACGGTTTTGCTCAGAAGAGGGTAAAGAAAGTGGTTCTCTAGGATGTTTAGCAGGATGGCATGTTCTTTGCCAAATGCCGTAAGAGAAGGAACAAGATAACAGTTGTTCGATTTAATGGGAAGGGTTTGCTCGAAAGGGTCATTTGAGAAAAATTGTTGCAGGTGGGTAGTGGGTACGAAGGATGCCTCGTCGCCGGAGTCATGTCTGTCGGCATCGGCGGCGATGTGTGGGTTGTGGGAGTGCTCAGAATGCACTGGAGAGGATGTCGGAGAGTTCGTTGGTGAAACGTGAGCAGATTTGGAACTGGAAGCCATTTGTAGGTTTGAAAGTTCTAGGTTTTCAGAAAGAAATAAGCAAGTTCGCCGGAGAAGATGAGAGAATAGTAAAGTTTTGAAAGTGATTTTAACTTGGGTTTTATACTGTGGTAACGGATAAAATTCGGAACGGTGAAAATGTGAGAAAGTTAATAAAATTTTGAGGTCCACACTTGAGTTCATTCGGCGTGGTGCAAATTTCTAGGACGACGTGATATGTACGTCAATGAAAACTTGACACGTCATCAATGTCAGTGACGACGAGACGTCGTGGGCGGCCACATTAAATGAAAAACGCGTGGGTTTTAAGTTTTCACCACAGAAAAGTTACCGTTACAGATATAGAAATTCCCAAGTGGAAATCTTTACAGAGGCTCTGTGGGTACAGAAGCTCTGTGATTTTGAAAAACGTTTATCTCTGTAGATTGTATCTTTAATGAAAATCGTTTGAAAAAAAAACACGGAGAGGATTAATAAATTTTTAGTAGAGAGAAATTATCCTACAGAGGTTTTTGGACCTCTGCTAGAGCCAGCAGAGGCTCTGCGACAGGAAATTTCTAATAACTAATAATTTATAAACATTTTTAATCATCCAAGTTTTTGATCAGTTTTAACAATGTATTTAGGACTTATTTGAAAGTTGGTGTCCTAGAAAATTGTAAATCTCAAAGATTTTGTGCAGCATAAGTCATTTGAATGATTTGAGTGATCTACAGAGGTTCTTTGGTTGAAAGAACTCTGTGGCTTATGACTTCTGTGGCATTGTTTGAGTGCGAGATACCAACCTATTTTTCTTCTTGATCGACGAATGTGATCTCTTCTGTCGTATTCTTAGCTTCCCCTTGACTTATAAATCTCTGTAGATTCAGCAAGGTCTCCTTTTTCGCTCCCCCTTGATCTAACAACCTCTGTAGGATTGATCTCTGTGGTTTGAAACCTGCCTTTTTATCTCTTGAAGCTTGTACTTTTACCAAAAACGTTTGAAAAACATTGGAGAGGATCGATAAATCTTTAGTAGAGAGAAATTTTCCTACAGAGGTTTTTGGACCTCTGCCAGAGCCAGCAGAGGCTCTGTTATAGGAAATTTCTAATAACTAATAATTCATAAAACTTCTTGATCATCCAAAGTTTTTATGTTTTTAAACATTTTTTTAGGACATATTTAGAAATTTTTGTCCTGGAAAACTGTTTTGGAAAAAGATTTTGTGCGACACATACCTTTTAGAGTGTCTAGTTTGGACGACAGAGACTCTTGTTGATCATAATCCTCCTTTGGCTCCCCCTTGAATGATCAACCTCTTCAGAGGTTCTGTGGAGATTGTCATAGGCTCTGAGCAATTCCACAGAGGTTCTGTGAAGTATAGAACCTTTGAAGGATGAGTCTTAAACAAAGTGTTTAAGAGTCATAGTGAACTTTGAAGCCTGAGTCCTTAATAGAAGTATTAAGGAGTCCATTGTTTGCTGAAGAGTGATTCCTGATCTGTAATGGTCAGAAGTCATTTTCTGATGAAGCTCGAGTCTTAAACTGATTTGTTTAAGAGTCTTTTTCACTAAAGTGCGAGTCCTAAACTGATGTGTTTAGAAGTCCTTTTCTCCTTTGAAGAGCGAGTCCTGATCTGTAATGATCAGAAGTCCTTTTACCTGCAAGACAGATCAAAGAACTTTTCGTACCCATATCCAAATGGGTCCTTTTTTGTTAGGATTTGGAGCTGTCTTTAGGTCCTCTGGTTTGCCAATCTCTGTTGGTTTGCCAATTTTCTTTCTATGACCTTTCTCATTTTGGGTCTTTGGATTTTTCTTTTGAAATGACCCATTTTGTACACAGAAAGATTTAGAGAAAAGGTTTCTTAATTGAAGCAGAAGATTAAAGCATTTATATGAATGAAAAGATGAAGGCTTTGTAGAAACAAATGGTTTTGGAGCATTTTTGTCAGGAATAGAGTTTTTGACTTTCCAAACCATTTTCATCTTTTTGTAAACAGGATTATTTGAATTTTTAGCACAAGAGTTTGCTAAGACAAGGTCTTTAAGCCTTTTAGCTAAAACATCTTTTTCTTTAAGGTTTAAATCAAATTTTCTTAGAAGATCTGATTTATACCTCTTCTCCAACATAATCTTGTTTGACAAATCGGGTAGTCTCTTTGTTAAATTTGACATTTCAGCTTTAAAGACCTTTCTTTCCTTCTCAAACTTGTCTTTCAAACACTTTGTTTGAAATCCTTCTCTCTTCACCTTTTCAGACTCTTTTCTTTCAAAATCCTGCTCTTTCCTCTCTTTTTCAAGAGATTTCTGTAATTTTGAGATTTTGAAAGAAAGTTCCATATTCTTTGTCTCAAGAAGAGTTTTCTCTTTTCCAAACTTTTCATTTTCACTGATTATAAGTTTTTCAAAGTTGGAAATCAGTTTAGAAAAGTTTAGACACTTAAGCTCAAGGCTTTTCTACTCTTCTTTAAAAACAGTCTTAACTTCCTCAAACTTCTCTTTCTCCTTTTTACCAAGCTCTTCTGACTCAGATAGTTTCTTTTTCAGTTCAAGATTTTCACAGTTTAGGAGTTTACCTGATTCTTCAAGCTTGGCAATGTTGTCTGAGTTAATAAGAATACTCTTGTTTCTTTCCTCTAATTCTTTCTCAAGAGTAGGAATTATTTTCTTAAAATTTGTGCTGAGTTTGAAATAATAATGAAAATCAGCATCAGCACTAAATTTTAGTCTTGGCATATTGAATGAAGTTTTTAACGAAAGAAACAGTTTCTTGGATGTTACCAGATCGAATAAATCGAAAATGGCAGTAAAACAGAATCTGTTTGAAGGAATGAAGAATAGGTTAAGAACAGACAGTTTCTATCAAGAATCTTGTCTAAACGAGGATCACTTGATATTGAAAACCAAGCTTTGCTCTGATACCAATTGTTGGTTCCCGTTTTGCTTTAAACAAGATTATCAGATCTATTAGTTCAGGTTTAAGGTTTGATGCGGAAGCGTATTTGAAGAACTAATAGATATGTTTGATAGATTTAGAACACAATATAAATAAACAGTGAACAGGAAATAATATCTCAAAGTTTACTGAATATATATATATATCAAGAACAGATTTAAGAACAGTGAGTATGCAAAGCTTTAAACAGATATGACTCTAAATGTGCATAAGCTATGTGTTCTTGATGTTTGATTGAAGTGTTCTTGTTTTTCTGTTTTTGTGTGTTGTTGTGTGTTAGGAAGAACTCAACATGAGTCTTCCTTTTATACTACTCTTAGAAGACTATGAAGTAGGTCACTGTTCCTTTTACGGCATGAATAGTGTACTGGATGGTGTGAACAGTTGTTTGAGTCATGCGCATTTAATGGAGCAGATGTACTATTGGTAAATGCATTAAATGGCGCAGACGTCTATTTTGTACCATGCCCTATTGAGTCCACTCAGAGTTTGACACGTGTTGAAGTTGGACAGGGCAAGTTGCCATGCAAGTTGATGAACAGGTCTTGGAACAGTAGCAAGATATTATAAATATCTTCCTAGTCTTTAGAGGACCATAGAGGCTCTGTAATGTGTTACAGAGGTTCTGCGGTCTGGTTCCTCTGTAAAGTAGTCTTCACCGGATTCCGAGTCTTTGGTTGTTTACTTCTGCAGAGCTTCTGTCAAGGGTGGCAGAGGTTCTGAGGCTCGGTCCTCTGAGAAGTCTTCTTGGTTCCTTGTCTTCTGATGTTGTCCGCAGAGGCTCTGTTATTGGTAACAGAGGTTCTGCGGTCTTGGTCTTCTGAAAGCGTCCTTCTGTAGTTTCCTCGGTCTTTGATCACTCTTGATCAAACTTCCTTTGATTCTTCTGAGATGCCCGGCAGAGCTTCTGTTGCACTCAGTAGAGCTTCTGTGGAAGTTCTTCTGTACTTGGCCATTTTTCAATACTTCTAATATTTCAGAATATTGGAGCTAACAAAGAGCCATGGATAGTATGGATCTGGCTTTTGTATCTATAGCCACTTTCTTCTTATCTTCATCAGTCCATTGATGGATTTCTTTAGGTACCAGCCTTTCTGGAATAGCAAGTCTATTCTCAGTGCCTGGAACTGCAGCATCAAATCTTACAGGGATGAATGGACCATTCTCAATATAGTAAGGCATAGTAGGGTCTACACCACCTAAGAAGAGTGTCATCCTATTTTTCCATAAGTTGAAGTTATCTCTGGAAAATCTAGGGGGTTTTGCAAGAGAACCATTGTCTATATAATTTGTGTTTGTATTGGTGGCCATTTTCAGATAATAGCAAGGAAGAGAAATATCTTAGATTAGATCTTGTTTATGAGATTAAACAAATCTGCTCTGATACCACTTGTTGGTCCCGAAGGACTATACAAGTTTGTAGAACGGGGGGGGGGGGGGGGGGGGGTTGAATACAAACACACAGATTTTACTTTTCTAAATTGTTTATTGATAAATCATTAACAATTTACAGCTTGTTGCGGAAACAAGATTAAGGATAAACCTAAATCTAAACAAGTTGGAACACTAAGGTTTCTTGCACTAAGAGAGATAAGGAAATTACTAATAATAACCTATCTGAGATTAGAGATTTGAACTTGTCCAGAGTTAGCAAGTTACTTCAAATGAAGTGAGTTCATCTCTTTATATACTGCATGCATTTAATGCAAGTCAGTATACACTTTACACGTGTCATCAGCTGGTTGGTTGCATGTCATTGACCTTGGTTGACAACCTTAGTAGCCGTATGGATGAATAGTGTAGTATCAGAGTGGTTGTACGATTTCAGATTTTCGGAGGTTCTTTTCTGACATTTCGTACAGAGTCGTGCAAGGGTGGTTAAGACAAAAGTACTTTGTACGGAGGACTTCATGATCAGCTTTCGTTGATTCAGCGATTATCATTTTCTATTCAGTGAATGATAAACTTCAGCGATAGCTGAAGTCTTGTACTTGATACTTCACGTTGAGTGGACAAATCTGAGTCTTCGCTGATCCGCATCAGTTCATTAGGAGACTTGTCGCTGGTTCTTGAGCTTGATCTTCGACTTCAGCGTAGAACCTTTGTTGACGTGAAACTTGTCTTCAGGGATCATAAGTAAACAACTAACTTATCAGCGATCATCATAATGACTGAACAGACTCAGAGCATTAATGATGAACAGTGTTCGCTGAATGTTTAATCTAAAGAGAGAGAGTTCCTATCAGCGGTACTGGAAGATTTTAGTACTTATCAGCGATAGTGAAACTCTGATACATATTGTTTACTTACAATTTTCACTAAGTATGTAAGAGAGGGTCATTATCAAATCACTGAGGGTTTGGATCAACATCTAGCTCAGATTTTTCTTTGAAGATTTCTTCCTTTTCTTGTTCCAAGAGAGTTTTCTCTCTCTTGTAAAAGGACAGATCCTTCTGAGCTAGCTTTCTTAGCTCTTTTTCTTCAGAAAGTTTTTGTTTAAGAAGTTGAAATTCCTCATTCAGCATAGAAACATGCATTTCTAATTCTGAGTCAGACTTGGATTCAGATGAACATACCTTGGCACTGGGTCTGGTGGTCTCCAGCGCTCTGTCGTCAGACTCTGTCGTAGTAAGAGCAAATGCATGAGCTAGATCTTCTTCTTCTGTTGTTCCCTTCGTTATCTCTGGTTCTCCAGTCATCCAGTCAACAGCTTCTTCTAAACTTTCATCATCCACAGCAACTCCACAAAAGTTGGCTTGTTCTGGTTCATCATCAGAGGATGAATCAGAAACCCAGTTCTCCATTTCAGCAACATAGCTTCTTTCTCTGTAGTTGTACTTGTATTTGTTCTTGTAGTAGTCCTGGTCTTTTACCAGTTTGCCTCTACAATTAACAGAGAAGTGCCCAGGTTTGCCACATCTGAAGCAACGTCCATCATTCTGATTGATGGGTTGAGCAGCATCGGCCTTCTGTTGTACTGGTGAATTTTCTCTTCTATTTTGTGGAGGTTGTCTTTGTTCTGTGGTAACTCTGTTGTTACTTTGTTCTGGTGCAGCGTATTCTCTTCTGTCTTCTTTTCTCTCATATCTACCTCTTCTGTCAAACTTATTTCCAAATCTCTTGTTAAATTGTTGAGTTATTAGAGCAAGAGATTGAGCAAAAGCTTGAATGTCATCATCCTCTGATGAGCTTTCCTCTGTATCACTCTCTGCAACTAAACTTTTCTTTCCTTTCTTTTTAACGGACTTCTCTTTCTTTTTCTCTCTGTTTGAACTCTCTCTGTTGGACTTTTCTGATATGGTTTTCTTAGAATCAGAAACTAAAGCGACTGGGCCTGCAATGGTGGATTTGCCTTTTTGCTTGACAACATCCTTCTCTTGTGCGGCCAAAGTGCCATACACATCTGTTAGAGACCATGCATCTAAGTCCTGGTTGGCTTGTAAAGACATGGACAGATTTAACCATTCATCATTCAAACTTTTCAAAAACAGAACATTGTTATCTTCCTTCGACCTAACAACCCCACATTTTTTGCATTTGTTGATCAACACATTAAATATGTTGTAGGTTTGTTGTAAGGTTTCCTCAGGAAGTGCCTTGAAATCGTTGTATTCATTTATACATTGGGTCCTTCTGTTCTTTTGGGTCTTGATACCACCCTCAAGTTGGTTAAGAAGTTGATCCCAGATTTCCTTAGCAGTAACACATGAATCTAGTTCTTGAAATATTTCGTTTGGAATGGCCATTATCAGTAGTCTAACTGCTTTAAGATCATTTTCCATTTTTAGATTTTCCTCATCAGTAAAACCTGTGGTTTTAATCTCATAATGAGCTGGAATCTCAGCAGTAGTTCCTGTTGCGGGTACACGAGGAACAAAAACCATGGGTTGGTATGGTCCGTCCGTGACAGATCGCATTAAGTCTTTATCCATACCATCGAAAAAGTTAACCATCCTCATCTTCCACTGAGCATATTCATCTCTCAGAAGAGTAGGAGGTTTTGTTAAAGAACCAGCAGTATAGATAGCATTTATACCGTTGTTCGCCATTTTGAGAAAGACAGAGTGCAGTTGTTAAAAAGAGTTTTAACTCGAAGATGAGTTTTAAACAGTAACTAATGGAACAGTAACTTCTAAGAGAAACGTTTAAACTAAGCTAGAAAGCTTTAAACACGGTTATATGAGCTATGAGAGCTTGTTTAGAATAGGAAGCAGTAAAAACAGAGTATGTAATGAAGCTTTTAAAGGCACACAAACACAATCAACAACAATGAGTCAACCTTGGTAGATTGGATCGTTTGGTTTAAGAAAACCAAAGGAGCTCTGATACCAATTGTAGGTTCCCAGATTCACGTTGTATCATATTAATGGTAGTGAAATAGACAGCGGAAGCATATTAAATAAAGCCATTAAAATGAGTGATTGTGTAAACGATAAATGAACTATGAGAATCAAATATTGAACAGTAAAAATGATAACAGGATCAGATATAAAAGTTGCTCATATATTGATAATGAATCACACCAAGAACATGTTCGAGTGTGTTCGAAAATCTCATAGGACAACAATATCGTACGGAGGTAGTGCTCGGGATTGCTGCAGTGTGTGTATAAACAATTGTGAAAAAACTACTCTTCCCAAAGCTTACAATTGTTTGTTCCACTACCTCTCTATTTATAGCCCTGGAAAAGTGAAGGCAGTGTACTATCGTACCCTAGAATGACACGTGGAAAGTGTGTCTCCTATTTTTAGGGCATACGTGGAAAGTATGGACACTTGTCTAACACTTGGGATTTCCTACGAGACTTAGGCTGACAGAGGTCTTCACTTCACCAGAGCTCTTTCGCAAGAGCTCTGTTGGTCTTCTGTTAAACACTTGTTCTTCTGTTAGAAGTCTTCGACAGAGCTATGTTGAGCTCTGTTGGTCTTCTGACTTGAACTTCTTCCGAATCTTCTGTCTGATCTCTGTTGGTCTTCTGACTTGAACTATTTGCAATACTTTTACATAACAGATACTTGGGGCCAACAGTGACAAAGGGTGGTTTCACCGTGGTTGTAGGTTTATGGTGGTGGTGATGGGTTCACAGTAATGCTGGTTTGACGGTGGTGTGGGTTCATGGTGACCACCTGTTTTCCGGTCTCTTCTTTCTGCTACGATCGAGAACCACTGTCAGCAACACCCCCTCAACTGCTACGATGGATAACCTCTGTCAGCACCACTGATAGGGTTATTTATTTAACCCTATTTTAGCTATATAATTCCAATTTTTGAACCATTTTGTCATCCCATTTAGTCAATTTTAGTTAATTATAAGAACTTTAGCGTAAAATAAATAAGTTGGGCCTTTAAGTGTCAAGTTGGCCAAAAACGTCTATAAATGCATGAAAAATGTCCAAAAACGCTCATTTCAAATTATGTGTTTTTCAGGTTGCATAAAGACGATCTTTTGGAGTCATAAATCAAGAAGATAGCAGATAGTAGCAGCTTTGGAACGAAACCGACAACTCCAATTTTTGAAGACCGGGCATTAGTTTTGTGGATACTCGCATTTTGGATCGACTTTTGAAGACTTTTTGGGCCGTCCGTATACAAATACTTGGGCCGAAGACATAGCATACATACTACATAACTTTTGGGCTTGGATCAAGTTTGGACTTCTTCAAACTGGCCCTTTTTCACCATTCGGCCCATGGATCTCATGATCCATGGGTATGACCCATGGTTGTCCTCTTCTCCAAGAATACTTGTTACTATATATGTGTATGCTATGCGGTGAACAAAAAATACCTGGAACACCATTTTGATACTTGTTACTATGGTTTGTTAAACACCATTAGTTAGTTTGGTTAGCTTAGTTTAGCAAGTGAGCTTGGAGCCGGTTATAAACCAAGGCTCTTGCTCACGGTTCGAACCTCTTGGTTCAACCATTTGGTTCGGTTCGGTTAATGTATTGAAGACTCTCTCGTTATCACTCGTTTGTTACTCATTCCATCATCTACTAATCTCTCTTTGTTGCTTTAATCTTGTTTCTAATCCCTTTGTTTACGGTTTCCATACAACATTGTCACCATTGCTTTGTTTACTTGCATTACCTTCGGTTACATTATATTCGGTTTTTACTTGCTTACTAACGATTATTTTATGCAGCTCTTAATCTCGGTGCTAACCATTTCCATTGCTTACGGTTTTGTTTAGTTTATTCTTAATCTTGTTAATCTCGTTACTTATGGCATTTATAATCTCATTACGTTTAATATCGTTTACTTGCTTTCGTTTGTAGTTTGCTAACTTGTCGTTAATCTCGCTTCATTTTACTACTCACGGTTCTAATTCCTTATTACCATCGCTTTTCTCTTCCCTTAAAACTCACGGTTTAGTTCGTTACTTATTGCTAAATGGAAGTTACAATTCAAGGCTTGGTTTAGTTAATCATTTTAAACTCTCGTTGTTAATCTCAATTTAGTTAGTTATTTTCCGGGATTTTTAAGTAACCAAATCCATAGCTTAACGTTGGGAATTTATTCCAAACGTAACCGGTGGTGGTTCACTTAATAGTATTTTCAATTTAAGTTTTACATTTAAAACAAGACTTTCCACTTAAATTCCAAGATGTCGTTAACTTCTCATTAGGTAAACTCGTCATTACTTGCATAGCAAGTTACGTCTTTTTCATGATTTGTCCATCTCCATTATTTGCTTTCCAAGTTTACACATCTTTTATAATTAGAAACCGAACAATGATGGGCTAAACGTCCTAGTTCGGGGTATAAAGTGAAGTTGGGATCGAGACTGATAATTAATTTGAAAGGTGTCGCGTACTGCATGATTGTCCGAGGTTATTTAAATCAATGTTATATTTTGTGGTGTATCAACAATTGACCAATTGACACCCGGTTCGTTGTATCATAAAATAGTCGACGTCTGAGATAACCAAGGAATGCGGTCTCATCGCTATATTTAATTATTACTATCATCCCAACGGATCTTTATACCTTGTGCTTCTTTTTATAACTGATTTCTGTCATTAGTTGCTAATCAAACCTCCAAAAATATTGTTTTCGAATTCGCCATCTGAAACTCGCTTTTACGAACTGGACTTTAAAAGAGAAACTTTTCCACGCTTCCTTGTGGGTTCGATATCCGGTACTTTTGTACCATTATTACTTGTTTTGAGACGATAATAGACTAAGATGTATACTTGCGTCAAGGTTTATTTGTTATCAGTTTTAAAGGGTGTGATTTAATATTTCATAGTCTTTTGGCTTATATATATATATTTAAAAAGGATCACCCAAATTAGTCATCAAGTTTTTGGCGCCGCTGCCGGGGAAGCACGCTAGAAGTTTTTCTTTTGTTCAAGGTAAAGTTTTTAAAAGCAAGTTTTTCTACCATCTTTTAGAAAAAACCAAAAAAAAATATATAGTGTATGCCAAGGTTACCTCACGATGAACTTTTCGAATTTGATTCTGACATAGAAAGAACGTTTAAGCAACGAAGAAGAATCCAAAGAGCTAACACAATCTTAAATTCTCCCGAGATGTCTGAACATTGTTTTTCTGCGTCTGATGATGAGGAGGAAAATCGCCAGTTTGGTCCTAATGGGCGTCCTAATAATAATGGAGAAATTCCAGAAAACCGGCCAATTAATAATATTGATGATGAGGAACAAAACATCTTTCGGTTAGCTAACTCTAAATATGGTGGTATTATGTCTTACGCTATTCCTGTTTTAACTCAGTTACATTCATGAATTCTTAAACCAACTTGCAAACCCACCACTTTGAGTTGAAACCAATAATGTTTCATATGTTACAAACCAACGGTCAATACGCTGGTATGGCAACAGAAGATCCTCATTCTCACTTACGGTCCTTCATGGAAATTACAAATTCTTTTAAGATTCCGTTGAAGATGATGCACTAAAATTAAAACTTTTTCCATACTCCTTAAGGGACAGTGCAAGAGCTTGGTACAACTCCTTGAAACCAGATTCTATAGTTACATCGGCCCAAATGGCTGAAAAATTTTAAAAAAAATATTTTCCACCCACGAGGAATGCCAAGTCCAGAAATGCAATCTGCACTTTTAGACAAATGGATGATGAAGCAGTTCCTGATTCATGGGATAGGTACAAGGAACTTTTGAGAAAATTCCCTCACCATGGCATTCCGTATTGTATACAGTTAGAGACATTTTACAGTGGTTTAAATATTACTGCAAAACAAATGCTCGACGCTACTGCAAACAGAGCTTTTACCTCTTGTACCTATAACGAAGGATATGACATCCTTGAAACAATTTCAAACAACAATGGTCAGTGGGCTGATCCACGTGCTTTACCAGTTAGAAGAACAGGAGTGCAAGATCCCAATGCTTACGCATTAATATCTACACAGTTAAGTGACATGGCATCTTTGATTAAAAATCTTAATGTTGGGACACTCAACCCTGTTGCGCCACCTCCTACTGTTCAGTCTATACAGTGCACCTACTGTGGTGATGGCCATAATTTTGATCATTGTCCTGGAAATCCTGAGTATGTCAACTACGTTGGTCATAATAGTCATAACAATAACAATAACAACACCAAAGGAGGTCCATTTTCTCAAACGTACAACCCTGAGTGGAGGAACCATCCCAATATTTCATGGCACAGTCCATCTTTGAATCCACCACCACCAAGATTGCAAGGTCAAAACCAGCAGTTTCAGCACAAACCTCAAAATAATCAGCACGCAAATTCTCAAAATAATCAACATGCTTTTCAAAAGTCCAACCATCATGCTGAGTCATCTACTTCTTTGGAAGCTATGATGAAGGGATTCATGTCCCAGACTCAGGCATCCATTAAGAATTTGGAGACCCAAATGGGTTAAATGGCTTTGGAAATGAGGAAACGTCCTCCTGGTTCATTACCTAGTGATACTGAAACACCCCCAAGAATCGAAAAAGAGGATGTTAAAGCTGTAACTTTGAGGAGTGGTAAGGATTTACTAGAAAATAAAAAAAAATTAAAAACTCAGACAAAGCAGAGCCAGAAAAGACAAACACAGTCACAAACTCTGCTCAGTCTAGTGGAAATATTGGAACAAGTAACATCAATGTGTCCAATGATTCTACTACCATTCCTCTTTTCCCACTATTAATCCCTGATGAACCCAAGAAAGATTCATAAATCAAAGAAAAACCTGTTGTGGATATGTCACAAGCTGGTGACAGTCCCAAAGTTCCTAGTGATATTAGAAAAGACAACACCTTACCATCAACACCAGCACCTACTCTTCAAAAGAATACACCTCCTATTACAGTTCCTCTTTACATTCCTAATCATCAAAGAATGAGAAATGAGAAAGAGCAATTGCAATTCAAAAAGTTTTAAGATGTTTTTAAACAGTTGCATATAAACATTCCTTTGGTTGAAGCCATTGAACAAATGCCAACCTATGCAAAGTTTTTGAAAGACATTTTGAGCAAAAAGAAAAAGTTGAATGAGTATGAGACTGTAGCTCTGACTGAAGGTTGTAGTGCTATGTTGTCCAACAAAATCCCTCTAAAGATGAAAGATCCGGGTAGTTTTACAATACCATGTTCCATAGGAGGAAAAGAAGTAGGACAAGCTTTGTGTGACTTAGGATCCAGTGTAAACCTCATGCCTTTATCTGTTTTTAACACTTTAGACATAGGTGGAGCTAGACCCACAACTGTTTCTCTTTTATTTGAACATAAGTCCATAGCTTGGCCTAAGGGTAAGATTGAAAATGTCCTTGTTCATGTTGATAAGTTTATTTTCCCTGCTGATTTTATCATCCTAGATTTTGAAGCTGACAAAGACATACCTATTATCTTAGGAAGACCTTTCTTAGCTACAGGCAGAACTCTGATAGATGTCCAAAAAGGTGAGCTAACCATGAGAGTGCAAGACCAACAGGTAACATTTAATGTGTTGGACTCCCTTAAATACCCTGAAGAAAGAGAGGAATGTTCTACCTTAGGTATGATTAAATCTTGGTGTCAAGACCAAAGTTTTGGGGAGGCTATGGGAATTGGAGAGTCTGATAGTGAAGATGATATAGCAGAGTTTGATGACTTAGAGGACACACAGGTCACATCTCCTATTGAAGTATTAGAAAATAAGGATAGGAAGACCCTTATTCCTTCTTTAGAAAGTGCTCCAGAGTTAGAGTTGAAACAACTTCCCTCACACTTGAAATATGCCTTTTTAGGAGAGCCAGGGAATTTACCAGTCATTATTTCATCATCCTTAGAATCTGATCAAGAAGAAAAGTTGGTTAGTATGTAAAAACTACACACCAAGGCCATAGGATGCACCATAGCTGATTTGAAGGGCATAAGCCCTACCATTTGTCAACATAAAATCATTTTGGAAAACAAAGATTTTACCTCTGTTGAACCTCAAAGAAGACTCAATCCAATGATGAAAGAGGTTGTGAAAAAAGAGATTTTGAAATGGCTTGATGCTGGCATAATCTATCCTATTGCTAGTAGTACATGTGTCAGTCCAGTGCAATGTGTACCCAAAAAGGGTGGAGTAACTATAATAACAAATGAGAAAAATGAACTTATACCCACTAGAGTTGTGTCAGGTTGGAGGATATGTATGGACTACAGGAAGCTTAACCAAGCTACCCAAAAAGACCATTTTCCACTACCCTTCATAGACTAAATGTTAGACATATTAGCTGGGAAAGAGTTCTATTGTTTCTTAGATGGGTACTCAGGTTATAATCAAATTGCCATTGCACCAGAAGACCAAGAAAAAACCACTTTTACCTGTCCTTATGGCACTTTTGCTTTTAGAAGAATGACTTTTGGACTATGTAATGCTCCTGCCACTTTCCAAAGGTGTATGATGTCTATTTTTTCAGATATGCTTGGACAATCCATGGAAGTCTTCATGGATGATTTTTCTGTTTATGGTACATCATATGATCTATGTTTAGAAAACCTTGAAAAAAGTCTGAAAAGATGTGAAGAAATAGATTTGGTTTTAAACTAGGAAAAATGCCACTTTATGGTTAAAGAGGGCATTGTGTTAGGACATCTCATTTCCAATAGAGGTATTGAGGTTGATAAGGCAAAGTTGGAAGTAATTGCAAATTTTCCTGAACCAACCACTATGAAAGGGATCAGAAGCTTTTTAGGACATGTAGGATTTTATCGGAGGTTCATAAAAGATTTTTCTAAAATATCCAAACCTCTGTGCTCACTATTACAGCATGACCATGCTTTCAACTTTGACGACGATTGTAAAAAAGCTTTTAACATCTTAAAGGAAGCATTGGTCATTGCTCCTGTAATAGTGGCACCTGATTGGTCCTTACCTTTTGAAATCATGAGTGATGCAAGTGACTAGGCTGTTGGAGCCGTTTTAGGAAAAAAGAAGAATAAAGTGTTTCACTCCATATATTATGCTAGTAAAACCATCAACGAAACTCAAATCAATTACACCACCACTGAAAAAGAGTTATTAGCTGTGGATTTTGCTTTTGAAAAATTTAGATCATACTTGATGGGTGCCAAAGTAACTGTGCACACTGACCATGCTGCCATCAAATATCTTATTTCCAAAAAAGATGCAAAACCTCGGGTAATCAGGTGGGTCTTGTTGTTACAAGAATTTGATTTGGAGATTGTTGATAGGAAGGGCATAAATAACCAAGTGGCTGACCACTTGTCAAGGCTGGAAAAACAGGACACAAAGGGACACATCAGTGATATCTGTGAGGTTTTTCCAGATGAGAAAATTTTAGTTGTACAACATGCTGCATTACCTTGGTTTGCAGATATTGTTAACTATTTGGCTTGTGGGATCATTCCCAAGGAACTCAACAAACATCAAAGAAAGAAACTTATTTGTGATTCTAGACAGTTCCTGTGGGATGACCCATATTTGTTTAAAATTTGTGCAGATCAGGTGATACGAAGGTGCATTCCAAAAGAAGAAGTGACATCCATCTTACATTACTGCCACACAGGACCATGTGGTGGTCACTTTATCGGACAAAGGACAGCTGCAAAAGTCCTGCAATCAGGATTTTATTGGCCTACCTTGAACAATGATGCTCATAATTTTGCAAAAAGTTGTGGTGAGTGTCAGAGAAGTGGAAACATCTCCCACCGGAATGAAATGCCCTTAAATGGAATTTTAGAAGTAGAATTATTTGATGTTTGGGCATTGACTTCATGGGACCTTTTCCACTGTCCAATAACTGTGCCTATATCTTGGTAGATGTAGATTACGTGTCCAAATGGGTGGAGGCTATGGCCTGCCATGCCAATGATGCTAAGACAGTTGTCAAATTTATTCATAAGCACATATTCACTAGATTTGGTACACCTCGTGCCTTAATCAGTGATGAAGGCACTCACTTCATTAACAATTTATTGGAGGAAGTCCTGGACAAATACAACATTCAGCACAGGGTGGCAACTGCTTATCAACCGCAAACCAATGGTTTGGCTGAACTGTCCAACAGGGAAATCAAAGGTATTCTAGCTAAGGTAGTTAAGCCACACAGAAAAGACTGGGCCTCCAAATTGGATGATGCCATGTGGGCATACCGGACTGCTTATAAGACCCCCATTGGAATGTCTCCCTATAGATTGGTTTTTGGAAAGGCCTGTCACTTGCCTGTTGAATTAGAGCACAAAGCCTACTGGGCTATTAAGGAACTTAACATGAGTCTAGACGAAGCTGGAAGAAAGAGAACTCTACAACTTTGTGAACTGGAAGAGCACATGAATTTTTCTTACGAAAACGCCAAACTTTACAAAGAAAATACCAAAAAGTGGCATGACAAGAAAATATTCCAAAAGAGTTCTTTGAGGGTCAGCAAGTTTTATTGTTTAATTCTAGACTAAGGTTATTTCCTGGGAAACTGAATTCCAGGTGGACTGGACCGTATCAGATTGCAAAAGTTTATCCCTATGGTATTATTGAATTAATTAATCCAGAAAAGGGAGACACTTTCAAGGTAAATGGTCAAAGGGTAAAACCTTTCATCGAGCCTACTGCACTGATACAACAACCTCTTGAGGTTGTTCACCTCCGGAATTAAGAAGCTGCCTGAGTGCTCTTGGATTTTCCGTGATTCAAGAGATTGTAAATATCATCTTAAAAGGAAAGAAAAAGATTTTTTTATTTTATTACTAATTCATGTCCAGTTTGTTATTTTAACAGAAAACGAAAAAGAAAAAAAATAAGATGAGATGATTTAAAAAGAGGAAGAACGAGGAACTACATTTTTAATGAAGGAAATAAAAAAAATTCGGCCCATGGCCAAAACTTTTATAAAACGTTCTTTTGGGTTTAGACAAGAAGATAATTCAGACATAAACGGTAAAATGATTCTCGAGATTAAAACGTTCCACTCGGAAAGACAATTTGCGATTCATTTTTTACCGTGGCACAAATCTGATTTGTTTGATATTTAGTTTCGGCCCAATCTCAAAATTGTATAAATTTTGGCCCATTTCTAATTTCAGACCCATATCAATTTTCGGCCCATAGGAATTTTTTTTCTAAATTATGGATCTGGTTAGGCAAACTAATATAGTTTGGTTTTATCTAAACTTGGATTTGGTTGGTGGATTTTATCAAGTACACTGTAGATATTTTTTCAGTGTTATGAACAGTGTAGGGAAACAGAGAGTACTTCATCGTACTGAACAAACAAAAATCCCTCTATCTCTCTCTGCACTCGTCTCTCTCGACCACTAACGCCGAACACGTCATCGTCGGCGCCTCACTACTGTCACTGTCGCCATCAGACCTGCCAGCTTCTTTTCTGTTCCCAAGACCATCCCTCGCCTCTCTTCGTCTTCTATCTTATAAGAACAACCATCGACGGAAAATGAAACCTCAAACCCATCTGCGATTTCCGGCCACTACTCCGATCATCGCCGATCGATTCACATTTCACCCTCGATTGTCCATACCATCTTGGTTACCAAAACCCATCATCATCATCATCGTTTTTTACCCGATCATTCTAAACCCGATTGAAAAACCCCTTTTTCGCACCACCATCACCGATCAAACCCCTAATCCTCTTCCACCATGGAAAACCAAAACCCTAACATCTATTATCCTTTCGGGTTGTTCTCTGATACATCGCGACCGCCACGACAACCATTACCTCAGTCTAATGTTGTTACTCGAGATTTTCTAGGTCTTGGAAGCGCACCTGCTCAGTTCCATCGAGCACCGCCGGAGGTTCAAAGGTATCTCTTGGATGCCCAACGCGCCGCCGCTACGCCACCACCGGGATTCCCATTCGCCACTAAGAAGAGTGTCATCCTATTTTTCCATAAGTTGAAGTTATCTTTGGAAAATCTAGGGGGTTTAGCAAGAGAACCATTGTCTATATAATTTGTGTTTGTGTTGGTGGCCATTTTCAGATAATAGCAAGGAAGAGAAATATCTTAGATTAGATCTTGTTTATGAGATTAAACAAATCCGCTCTGATACCACTTGTTGGTCCCGAAGGCCTATACAAGTTTGTAGAAGGGGGGGGGGGGTTGAATACAAACACACAGATTTTACTTTTCTAAATTGTTTATTGATAAATCATTAACAATTTACAGCTTGTTGCGGAAACAAGATTAAGGATAAACCTAAATCTAAACAAGTTGGAACACTAAGGTTTCTTGCAGTAAGAGAGATAAGGAAATTACTAATAATAACTTATCTTGAGATAAGAGATTGAACTTGTCCAGAGTTAGCAAGTTACTTCAAATGAAGTGGGTTCATCTCTTTATATACTGCATGCATTTAATGCAAGTCAGTATACACTTTACACGTGTCATCAGCTGGTTGGTTGCATGTCATTGACCTTGGTTGACAACCTTAGTAGCCGCATGGATGAACAGTGTAGTATCAGAGTGGTTGTACGATTTCAGACAGTCGGAGGTTCTTTTCTGACATTTCGTACAGAGTCGTGCAAGGGAGGTTAAGACAAAAGTACTTTGTACGGAGGACTTCATGATCAGCTTTCGTTGATTCAGAGCATTATCATTTTCTATTCAGCGAATGATAAAGTTCAGCGATAGCTGAAGTCTTGTACTTGATACTTCACGTTGAGTGGATAAATCTGAGCGATAGTGAAACTCTGATATATATTGTTTACTTACAATTTTTCACTAAGTATATAAGAGAGGGTCATTATAAAATCACTGAGGGTTTGGATCAACAATCTCCCCCTATTTGATTATGACATAGCAACAAAGAAAATTGCTATTTAATGAAAACATAAGGATAAAAAAGAACTCATAAAATATTTGTCCCTTTTACTGTTTTCTGGGATCTTTTCAGTACTGATGGAGTAAAGTACATTCGCTGAAATCTTTCTTTAAAAACTTTGAATCAGGTTACAAAGAGAAATGGAAAGATTACAAGTACAAGCGAAATAAATTACAAGTACAAAAGAATAACTGATACAATAGAGAAAAGGGCGATCATATCAGCTTGTAAAGGGTTCTTCCTTGATGAGAAGTTCATCAAGGGTCTTTGATGTGGGAATCATCCAGTCAGGGACGGTTACACCTTGTTTTCTTTTGATCAGAGATGCTTCAAAAATCAAGGGCTTCAGGTGTCTAGCTTTGATGTCGCGTCTGACTTCACACCAGTATACGAGATCTCTGAGTTGTTCGATGGGAGCGATGTGGAGCTTAGAGATACGTTGAAAGTGATGATTTCCATAGTAGTCTAAAAAGAAAATACCATAGGGATCACTTACAACTGTGCCAGGAATGAATGTTTCTCCAGGTGGTAGGGAGGTGTCAAGCATTGAGAGATCGGCATCAGGGCCAAGAACTTCAGCACGAGAGAAACCAATGCCCGTTTCATTCCGAATAGGAGGACCTGAACCAGAGACTTTCTTTTTCTTATCAGAGACTTTTCTTGGTTGAGGAAGAGTAGGAGGAATATCCACAACAGATGAAAGCAGGTCGATCTGTTTGTTTAAGATCTTCTCGACATGGCTTTTGAACTTTGAGCGCGATCCCTGAATGGCTAATTTTGTTTCTAACCATTCAGAGAGACCAAACTTTTCTAAGGTAGCAGCATAGAAGGTTTGCTTGGTTTTGTCATCTCTTTAGACATCCACTTCAACAACAGGAACTTCAGCGTACAGTCTTCCTCTGATGTTTGCCTTGATGATTTTGGATGGTCTAGATCGATAGGTCAGCATTTGTTTAGCCCATTCCAAAGTCGTATCAGAGACCTTAGTCTTTTCTCTAACGATCTCTTGAGCATCATCCCATAGCTGACGTTGAACATCAATGGGAACTCTTTTCAGCTTGGGGTCTTTTATTGATCGTTTAGAAAGCTGGATGGCGTATTCTCTGTCCTTTTCTTCAGCTTCCTTTCTTTCAGCGATTAATCTTTCAGCTCTGAGGTGATCCTTGTATTCCTTTTTGGAAATTCTGAACTTTGGAGGAACTGAAGGAAGTTGATCACGCCTCAGAATGATTCGCTGATCCTCGAATCGCTTTATTATCTCCTCTCTTCTTTTCTGATCCTTTTCACTTAGCTTTTGAGGAGCTAAGGAAGGTCTGTGTCTGTGCGAGAGTAGCTGTTCTTCAGGTTCATCAGTCTCAGAGATTAAATCTAAGACTGGGATTATTTCTTCAGCAGCAGCTGGTATTATTGGTGAAGTCGCAGTTGTGGAGCCTTCAGCGATATCCTCAAACAGGGGAGAGGACTAGCTGAAACACAACGATCTTACAAGTAAGAACTTGGGTAGAATCAGAGAGAGAAAATTTGTTCAAGTGTATAGGCTTGGGTAGTAGAACTGATAGTGTATGATAGAGGAGGGATGGAGTGAGATATGTTTAGTGTACCTGACAAACTGGCTTTTCAAGCAAGATTGTCAGATTGTCATCTTCAGCGACGCTTTTGCCTTTGCCTTTCTCAGCTCCAGAGGCTGAAGGCTTTGTCTTTGTCCGCTCCCCTGAAGGTTCATTTATCGAGATTCCCTTAAGAACTTTGATCTTCGGAGCAGGTTTGACGACAAAGAAGTCATCGTCATCTTCGTCATCATCATCATCACTCTTTGGAGAAGAGGATGGTTCATTATCAGGGATGTCGACGGCTTCATCATCTTCTGCTTCGGATTCGGTTTTATCAGCTTCTTCTTCGAGTTGCTCCCCCTCAGATATAGAGGCGAGCTTCTCGGTTTCCTCAGGGTTTTCATCTCCCTGAGGTCCAGCGGTGGTTTCTTCAGCATCCTTCTCTCCCCTGATAGATTCATCATGGGAAAGGTCTTCAGCGCTTTTGGAGAGATCTTCAGCGCTCTTCTCCCCCTCTTTTTCATGATGACTGGGGGAGGAATGGGTTGATTCAGCAACTTTGGTAAGTTCTCTGTCTTCTTGGCCAGAGATACCTATACAACCTTCAATCTTTGCTATTCTGTCTTGAAGGCCAGAAATAGCAGGATTGATCTTCTCTAGCTCAGTACGATCCACCGCTGTGAAATTGTCAGATGCAGGGACATGGGCAGGAGCAGGAGTATTCGGTTTGTGTAGGAGCTGCTCGATCATCGATTTCATCGAACTAACATCGGTCTTTACAGAGCCTAAGTCAGTCTTTACAGTAGACATATCTCCCTCTAGTTGTCCAACCAATGTCTTCAGCGTTGTGACCTCGCTGGACATGGATGAAACTGAATTTTTGAGAGAGGTGTAGTCTGTGTAGATGTCAGCGAGCACCTTGGCGAAGTCGCTGAGAGTGTTATCAACTTGCTTCAAGTCATCTGTGGAAGCCTTCTTCTCCACCACCGTTGTCAGCTTTATAAGATTCTCTCCAGCGTTTGTTACAGCTGTAGAGTTATTTGAAAGAGTGGTGGTGAGACCTGTCAGCTTTGTCTCCACGGACTTCAGAGAGGCGTTGATGTCTCCCAAATTAGGACCTGTAACATATAAGAACTTGTGAACATAGGAAAGCTCAGAAGTTTGGGGTTTAGTGACAGTGTTTATGGGTTGGTGTGTACCTGCAGGAGGATTGATGAACTCGTCAAAATTACGGGTTCCATGTCATCTTCAAAAGTGCCCATGGATTGTCCTGCAGGTCCTGTCTTCATCATTCCTGGAGAATCAGCTTTAGGTTCCGTAGAAATGATGGCAGCTCCAGCGAGATCTGGAGGAGAGACCAAATGAGTAGAGGGAGGAGCGAAGGATAAGAATGGGGGTTGGGTTCTGAGTTCAGCATTGGATTCGCTGACAATCACTTCATCAGTCTTTTGAGAGACTGAAGGAGGTTGGGTAGGTTCCAAGTTAGTAACCTCAGCGTTTAGAGATGCTGAAGTTGGGATGGAATGGATGGGTTGTTCAGGTGTGGCAGAGCGTACCACTGAACGTTCCTTCAGCTCTGCAGAAAGAGCTGAAGAGTCTTCAGCATGAGATTGCTGGGGTTGCTCCTTTGTTTTCTTGATCCTTTTAGAACCAAGTGGGGTAGATGAATGTTTCCTTTTCTTAAAAGGAGAGGATTTTTTGGCCAGGGTATCAGCGATGGGTATTGTCGCTGAAGGAGCCACAGAATTAGAAGAAGAAGGGTTGAGAAGAGTCAAGAGTGTAGAAAGACGTACCTCATTCACCATTGGTTTGAAGTCGAGTATCTTTGGGCCGACCTGAGAGAGTTTCAGGTCACCATCAGTTGGGTAGCTCTCCTTCAGGCCATATTGGAAGATGGCGCTGATGAATCGGGGGTAAGGAACCCATGGAGGTCTGTCAGCGACGGTGTCCACTCTTAGAACTAGGTCATCATAGATAATCGATGCCCAGTCTATGTTGAGACCTTTCAGCAGTGCATATCCCATTGCTTGCTGAGGTTTAGCGGCTTGGTCAGAGGAGCCGCTCTTTGCAGTCATGCAGCTGATTAGATGAGCCAAGATGAAATTCATCTCGCTGGGCATTTTCGATTTCTTGATAATCGTCAGCTTCTTCTCGGCCTTCATGTCTCTGCCGATTTCCCATACATAGCCATTGCATCGAAAAATGCAATGATGGCTTCCCTGTCTGAGTTTTTCTTGGGGTCAGGGAGGGGAACAAATGTTTTTTCCTTGGTAGCGATGGGAAGGCTGAGAGATTTGCGAATAATGGCAGGGGTGATCTTCATGGTGCCATATTCGATATCGTAGAGGATGCAATCGATTATTTTGGAGGGGTCTTTGGCTGAAGGTAGTTGAGAGTGTTTGGCTGAGTACCAGAATTGTGAGAGCAAAAGCTGATGTGCAGGAGGTGTTATGGTCAGGGCTGTGGAGATGCAGCAATTCTTTAGGAATTTCACAGCATCATCTAGATGTGTGACTTGCTTTCGAGGAGGAAACTCGAGAAGCGCATAGAGGTTGTTCACCTTAGTCCAATCCAGTTTGTCAAGGGCAAACTTGACTTGAGGAGCCTTGAGGATGTCCACTTCCTCAGAATCAGCGGAGATGTTCTCAGCGGTAGCAGGAATGTCAGACGATGCCATTTCTCTGTATTATCAGTTTAACCAAAGATGTTAACAAATAAGAATTATCTTAATGTGGAAAGATTTTCCATTAAGATGGTTCAAATTTTATCCATTTCATTCAGACACAAATGTCTTAATGAAGATTTAGGGTTTTTCTTGATTTTAAGAAACGAAATGTAAAACCCATTAGTTCTTGTTATCCAGTTTCTATGAAGAATTAGATTCTGGAAACGAATGAAGAACAAGTTTAAGATTTTTGCATTTAAACTTGAAGAACAACCATGAAATGGTTGTGTTCATAAAACCATGAAAGAAAATGATTTCATTTTAAGAAGTTCTTTTGTTTGATCTTGTTAAAACAAGGAAAAGATCAGAAACAAGTTATACGCATTTGGTAATAAATAAGAACATATTAACCTTGATGTTTGATGAAGAAGATGATGAACAGTTCTTGAAGTTTTTGAAAGCACAAATGCAACAGTGAATTCTTTCTTGCAGAGGAAGATGAAGTTCGCGTAAAAGAAAAATATAAACAAAGAATTTGTTTATATAGAGATTTTAGAAAGAGAAAATCTTGAGCGGGAAAAGATTTTCATCATGACACGGACACGTGTTTGCATTTGATTGGAAGTTTGAACGAGACGTGCAAACGTGTGTCAGAAAGAGAAAATGTGCCGAGGTTTATCCGTTGCAATGACGTCACAACTGTCCTTTCATATTCTTTTAGGATGTCTCTGAGGTTTTGAAAAACTCAGGGACTCTTTTATAAACATGAAGCACTGAATGAAAATATCAGTGATGGTTTTAAGAATTTTCAAAATATCGCTGTTAAGGAAGAGATATTCAGCGATGCATTTTGTTTTGAAATCTTGCATTTTCATGCGATTGTTAGAGAGAGAAAACATACCTTGATATCAGCTTAACCAAGTTTTATTCAGAGAGAAGATGATTGAATAGGTTATATGAGTTGATTTTATCCTATCGCTGATAAATGTGAACCGTTGAGGATTTTACCCTTCAAAGTTTAGCATTTCAAGCTCGCTGATGAGAAAGTTGAATCTTGTCTCATCAAGAGGTTTGGTAAATAAATCAGCTAACTGATAATCAGTTGGGATAAAATGAAGTTCTATATCACCATTCATCACATGATCTCTGATAAAATGATATCTGATTTCTATATGTTTGGTCTTTGAATGTAGTACTGGATTGTTTGCTATAGCGATGGCACTTGTGCTGTCGCAATAGATTGGAATTTTGGAGAGCTGAAGATCATAGTCTAGTAGCTGATTTCTCATCCACAAGACTTGAGAACAACAGCTTCCAGCAGCTACATATTCAGCTTCAGCTGTGGAAGTGGACACTGAATTTTTCTTTTTACTTGTCCAACTTACCAGCTTTCCACCCAGGAGCTAACATCCTCCTGTGGTGCTTTTCCTATCCAATTTGCAACCTGCAAAATCACTATCTGAATAGGCGGTTAGATCGAATCCTGAATCTTTGGGATACCAAAGACCTAGGTTCGATGTACCCTTAAGGTATCGAAAGATTCGCTTTACATCTTTCATATGAGATAGCATAGGTTCAGCTTGATATCGTGCACACAAACATGTTGCATACATAATATCGGGTCGGCTAGCTGTAAGATACAAGAGAGAGCCGATCATCCCACGGTACAGCGTGACATTAACAGGTATTCCCTTTGAATCCTTGTCAAGTGTCAGCGGTGGTGCCATAGGGGTTTTCATAGCTGAACTATGAGTTAAATCAAATTTTCCCTGATTGATAAAAGTTCCTTTTTCAGTTTGCTTTATCTGAAGACCAAGGAAATATGTTAGTTCACCCATCATGCTCATTTTATACTCATATTTCATTCTATCAGCGAAACGAGTACAAAGCTCAGGGTTAGTAGAACCAAATATAATGTCATCAACATATATTTGATCTAGAATGATATGACCTTTCACTTTTCTAAAAAATAGAGTTTTGTCAATCTTACCTCGCTCAAATTTTTCAATATGGAGATAAGTAGAAAGAGTGTCATACCATGCTCGAGGAGCTTGCTTCAAGCCATAAAGTGCCTTATCCAGTTTATAAACATAACCTGGACGCTTAGAATCTGAGAATCCTGGAGGTTGTTCCACATACACTTCTTCATTCAGCTTTCCATTCAGAAACGCTGACTTAACATCCATCTGATGTACTTTGAAGTTTTTGTGTACAGCATATGCTAAGAATAGACGAATAGATTCAAGTCTTGCTACTGGAGCAAATGTTTCGTCATAATCTATACCTTCCTATTGTCTGTATCCCTGAGCAACAAGATGAGCTTTGTTGCGGGTTACAGTACCATGTTTGTCCAACTTGTTTCGATAAACCCATTTAGTGCCTATCACAGTTTTAACAGTTGGTCTCCGAACAAGTTTCCAAACTTTTTTTCTTTCGAATTCAGTGAGCTCTTCTTGCATTGCGCTGACCCAGTTTGGATCTTTGAGGGCATCATCTATTTTCTTTGGTTCAGTTAGAGAAATAAAGTTAACAAATAAACAAATATTACCTGCACTTCGTCGAGTCTGAACACCAGCGTTTGGATCACCAAGAATTTGATCAATTGGGTGATTTACGGTCCATCGCTGAGCCGGAGCATAAGTCGCTGACTCATCTTGAACTGGAGGAGCTGAAGATGAGGCTTCAGCTACTTCTGGAGTTTCAGTTAAGAGAGGAATACTTGCATTTGTCATTTCATTTACTGATTGCTGAGAGATAGATGGAATGTCTGAGGCATTTGGTTCAGCGGTAGGTATAGTGTTTATAGGAACAGCTGAGACCCATGATGTTTCAGCTTCACTATTCTACATGTTTGGAATGATAGGAGGACTATCATCTTCTACTGGATGAGCATGAGGAGTGGGAATATCTTCTGAATCACCAAGATGAGAAAACATCCATTGATTCAGTTCTTCAGTATCAGCGGACGGTTTAGAGTTCACTGAACGGGATTCGTCAAACGTGACGTGAATAGTTTCTTCTACAGTTTGTCTTCTACGATTGAAGACTTTGAAGGCTTTGGAAACTGAGGAGTATCCAAGAAAGATTCCATCATCAGCCTTAGGATCAAACTTTCCAAGAGCATCTCTGTTGTTCAGTATGAAACACTGACATCCAAAGATGTGAAGAAAACTGATTGAAGGCTTTCTCCCATGAAAGAGTTCATAGGCTGTCTTTTTAAATCTTTTAACTATCAGCGACCTGTTTTGCGTAAAACAAGCAGTGTTGACAGCTTCTGCCCAAAACTGAGTAGGCAGGTGAGAATCGCTGAGCATTGAACGTGCAGCTTCAATAATTGTTCTATTTCTTCTTTCAGCGACTCCATTTTGTTGCGGTGTTCTCACTGAAGAGAAGTTATGAGAAATACCCTTACTCTCAAGGAAGGAATCAACAGAACTGTTTTTGAATTCAGTCCCATGATCACTCCTTATTGAGCGAACGGTCAGATTGTTCAGGATTTCCATCTTCCGAACAAAGGTGATGAGTTCTTCAGGGGTGTCACTCTTAGAACGGAGAAACATTACCCAAGTGAAGCGAGAGAATTCATCAACTATGACCAGCGTATATTTCTTTCCAGCGATGGATTGTTTGTTAACAGGGCCAAACAAATCCATATGGAGTAGTTGTAGAGGAGATGACACTGAGGAAACTTGCTTAGATTTAAAGCTTGCTTTGGTCTGCTTCCCTTTTTCACACGCTGAACATAAAGACTCTTTGGCGTATGAATGCTGAGGTAGACCAGTGACTAACTCTTTTGAAGAAAGAGTGTTCAGTGTCTTGAAATTTAGATGAGATAGCCTCTTATGCCATAGCCAGTTGACATCAGATGAGGCCTTTGAGAAGAAACAGGAGTTCTCAGTGGTTGTTGAGTCCATGTTTATTACATAAACATTTTCCAAACGATAACCGCTGAGAGATATCTTCTCCTTTTTGTCAGCGACAAAGCAGGATTCCTTGGTAAAGATTACTTTGTTATCCATGTCGCAAAGCTGACTGATGCTTAGAAGATTATGCTTCAGCCCTTCAACATATGTGACTCTTCTGAAGGAGGTTGTACCATTTGAAAGTACACCATACCCTCGGGTATGTCCTTTTCCATTTCCACCGAAAGTTACAGAGGGACCCTTCTCTTCCTTGTATTCAGCGAGCAAGCTTTTCTTTCCAGTCATGTGTCTAGAGCATCCGCTATCGAGATACCAGATACCCTTATTAACCTGCAATACAAAGGAAGATTAGTTTTTCTTGGGTACCCACTTGACCATGTATACACATTTGTCAGTGGAAGTAGTTGGAATGGAAGATTCAGCAGTCTTCACAGCATTTGAAGATTCAGCTTTGTCTTTCTTCACTTTGGTTAATTTCTTAACTTCAGTGGTAGGATTCACCTTGACCTGATTTGCACCAGGGTTGGTCTTCTTTGCCTTGGGGGAAATCTTCACCTTAGCTATCTTTTCAGCTTTGGTGGCTGTGGGACACTTACTAGCAATATGATCGGTAAGTCCACAGTGATAACATTTCCTATAACTAAAAATAGTTCTAGGACCATTTGAATGCTGAGCTTTTGATTTCGAATTAGAAGTGCCAGCACCAAGTAAACTATTGGCTTTAGAAATGGGACGAACATTCAGTTCTTCAGATTTCTTACCAAGGACATCCACTCTGAGTCTAGGAGTAGATCGCTGAATAGATCCAGAGATCTGCTTCCTTGATCCAGAGGGATGAGTCACTGAAGCTTTAGAAGCATTCAGCTTTGGTACTAAGGTACCCTTCTGAGGATTCTGGTAAATAACAATTCATTTACCTTTGTCCTTAGAGACAGAGGTAGGTTTTGAATAAACCATTTTCTCCTTGCCTTTTGAGGAGGTAGGAGTTTCCTCAGGGATTGGTGTAATGGACGAGGAGCACTGAGAAGATGAAGTATCAGCGACTGAGGATACGAACGTTCCAAATTTAAGCATTGAACGCTCAGTGGTTGGTTTTGGAGTATCATATTTGTAACCCAAACCACGTTTATCACTCAGGGGAATCTGAGACTTTATTATCTCATTGATCTTTGTTGAAGAATTACACCATCCTTCAACAGTAGCTTTTTCAGCTTTTAATGCAGCGATAGCTTCTGCTCGTTCGATTTTGACTAGCTGATTTAAATATACTTGATCTTTAAAATCTTCTTCAATTTTAGAAAGCTTTTCAATTTGAAGGTGGTAGTTTTTAAGCTTTTCAGCGAGATCAAGATTTTGGTTTTCAACCACAGTTTTGCCGTTCATGGCTTCGTATAAACTTCTAGTCAAGAGATCGATCTTACGGAGACTATCAGCTTCATCAATATTTGCAATATTGGTAAAGAAGGAAGGTGATACCTGAATAGCAGAGGTTGAAGTGGAGGGAATGTCTGAACTTTCTTCCTCTTCTTCAATCTTGGCCATAAGACATAGATTTGCTTCATCATCTTCAGAGTCAGATGATGATGCTTCTTCATCAGAAGCAGCCCAATCATAGTTAGCCATCAGGCCTTTATTCTTCTTCTTAAAGCTTTTCAGCTTAGCATATTTTTCTTTCAGCTTTGAATATTTGTCATCTTTATTCCTTGGAACAAAGGATTTCTTTGTAAAAGCTGAGGGTCTAGAAACTTTCTTAGACCTGCACTCGTTAGCGAAATGTCCTGTCTTTTCGCAGTTAAAACAAGTAGCAGTAGCCTTATCAACAAAAGCTGATGATCTAGGCTTGTCAGTTATGGAAAGAGGTTTGTTCTTTCTAAACATTTTCTTTTTGGCAAATCTCCTGAACTTCTTAGTTAGGAGAGCCAAAGATTCATCATCATCTGAATAATCAGAATCTGATGACCTTTCAGAGTTACTCTCTATCTCAGTGATAGTGACCGAGGGTCGCTGAGTAGAAGGTTCCTCTGAGATTAAAGCAACATGGGTGCTTTTGGAATCTTTTACAAGATTCTTCTTAAGATGGCTCGATTGCTCATGATTCAGCAACGTGCCATATAAGGTTGAAAGGGTTATTGATTTTAGATCCTTTGACAACTTGAGACACATAGAATAATTGTCCCAGCTTTCAGGTAAACATTCTAGAAACTTTGTCAGTACTTCAAAGTTAGAGTATTCCTTACCAACAGTTTTCAGATCTATAATTAAACAATTAAAACGTTGGTGAACTTCATAGAGAGATTCATTCTTACCAGAAATGAAGCTTTCGTATTGTCTTACCAGGTTGATCTTTCTTGAGTCCTGGACTTCAGACGTTCCTTCATACTGAACACATATTGTGTCCCACATGGCTTTTGATGTTTTCAGATTCATGACGGAATGGTAGACTTCGTCAGGAAGAGCCATGGATAGTATGGATCTGGCTTTTGTATCTATAGCCACTTTCTTCTTATCTTCGTCGGTCCATTGAAAGATTTCCTTAGGTACCATCCTTTCTGGAATAGCAGGTCTATTCTCAGCGGCTGGAACAGCAGCATCAATTCTTACAGGGATGAATGGACCATTCTCGAGATAGTAAGGCATAGTAGGGTCTACACCTTCTAAGAAGAGTGTCATCCTATTTTTCCATAAGTTGAAGTTATCTTTGGAAAATCTAGGGGGTTTAGCAAGAGAACCATTGTCTATATAATTTGTGTTTGTGTTGGTGGCCATTTTCAGATAATAGCAAGGAAGAGAAATATCTTGGATTAGATCTTGTTTATGAGATTAAACAAATCCGCTCTGATACCACTTGTTGGTCCCGAAGGCCTATACAAGTTTGTAGAAGGGGGGGGGGGGGGGGGGGGGTTGAATACAAACACACAAATTTTACTTTTCTAAATTGTTTATTGATAAATCATTAACAATTTACAGCTTGTTGCGGAAACAAGATTAAGGATAAACCTAAATCTAAACAAGTTGGAACACTAAGGTTTCTTGCACTAAGAGAGATAAGGAAATTACTAATAATAACATATCTTGAGATAAGAGATTGAACTTGTCCAGAGTTAGCAAGTTACTTCAAATGAAGTGGGTTCATCTCTTTATATACTGTATGCATTTAATGCAAGTCAGTATACACTTTACACGTGTCATCAGCTGGTTGGTTGCATGTCATTGACCTTGGTTGACAACCTTAGTAGCCGCATGGATGAACAGTGTAGTATCAGAGTGGTTGTACGATTTCAGACAGTCGGAGGTTCTTTTCTGACATTTCGTACGGAGTCGTGCAAGGGAGGTTAAGACAAAAGTACTTTGTACGGAGGACTTCATGATCAGCTTTCGTTGATTCAGAGCATTATCATTTTCTATTCAGCGAATGATAAAGTTCAGCGATAGCTGAAGTCTTGTACTTGATACTTCACGTTGAGTGGACAAATCTGAGTCTTCGCTGATCCGCATCAGTTCATTAGGAGACTTGTCGCTGGTTCTTGAGCTTGATCTTCGACTTCAGCGTAGAACCTTTGTTGACGTGAAACTTGTCTTCAGAGATCATAAGTAAACAACTAACTTATCAGCGATCATCATAATGACTGAACAGACTCAGAGCATTTATGGTGAACGGTGTTCGCTGAATGTTTAATTTAAAGAGCGAGAGTTCCTATCAGCGGTACTGTAAGATCTTAGTACTTATCAGCGATAGTGAAACTCTGATACATATTGTTTACTTACAATTTTTCACTAAGTATATAAGAGAGGGTCATTATCAAATCACTGAGGGTTTGGATCAACAACTGCCCAACCCAAACCACCTATCCAGTACACTCGTCGGAGCAAGGCAGTGGCTACGACTAGTGTCACTCCTATAAAAAAGCGAAATACAGTTGTGATAGAAGGAGAGGAGGGTGAGATCAGTGAATCCAGTGATGATTCGGATGATGATGTTGCTATGGAAGAACAAGTTGTGATGCTCACACAATCGGCCATACCAAAGGATAAGGGTAAAAAGAAAGTGGGTAACATCTCTAATCTCCGTATTACTCACATGCATATGTTTAGTTGTCATGAGGCTTTGATCCGTCACAAATCTTTTGCACATAAATTAGGACATTCCCCAAAAGGATTTGATCATCGCATTTTACTCGCACACCCACATTTTCAGCACACAATCACCAAACTGGGATGGGAACTACTTTGTAGTGTCCCTAGTCCTTACAATATAGATTGGGTACGTGATTTTTATTCCGAACTTTCTGTTACGAATGGTACAAAAATCACTGTCCGACAAACCCCAGTTTGTTGTCAGCTTTTCAAATCAATAAAATGTTGGGATTGGTGCCACCCCCATACTCATATGAGTTTTGGAGGCTTTCTAATCATGCGACTGATGTTGACTTCGAGGCAGTCCTCAAAAGGATTGCTCATGAAGGGTCACAATGGGATTTTCAAGGAACCACACGTATTTTGCGCACTCATTGCTTAAAACCAGAAGTAAACGTCTGGTTTTACTTCTTAAGACACACGTTGTTTCCTACCTCGCATGACACTAGCCTATGCATGATTAGAGTTTTCGTTCTGTACTGTATTATGGAGGGACATAAAATTGATGTCGGCCGACTCATCTCCAACAACATACTTGGAGGTGTGGATAGGGCTAATGCAAGAATGCCACATCCCACCATAATACACTCTCTCTTGAGCCAAGCAAAGGTACCCATTTTATCCACCGATCACTTCTCGAAAGATAAGTTGGTCATGGATAAAATGAACGTCGATCGGTTGTTACGCAATAACACACACTTCCAACCGAAGAGCGAAAGTGACAGCTTAGCTTCCTTAGAGGCAACCCTTTGCTCCTTTAAAAAGGAAATTAGGGTGGCACTAAGAGACCAACAACGCTTTATCACCGCACAGATCACTCGCTTTCCAGACGACCAGTGGAGCACTTTAAAGAGATGGCGCAGAGAGGACAGGGAGGAAAGAAACACATGGCTACGATATGAGAAGGCAAAGGATGACGCCATGCGTTTGATATGGAGCAAGGAACACCCAGATATCTTGAAGACATTACCCCCATTCCCGATGCAGTTGTTATGGCAGCCCGTGGGGCAGCACCCTACTCTTTCTGAGTAGGACAGGTTCTTCCTATCATCCATTTAATTTATGTTTTTATATTTCTTGCCTAGTGTTAATTTTAATTTTAGAAGTATGGGAATTTTTTGTTGCTATTTGTGGAAAGTATTGTTACTAATAGTCTCATGAATCCATGCAATCCATGCACACGTATTCCATGCAAGATTCATTGCTCTTTTCATTTAGTTGTTCCATAGCCTCTAATAATTTCTTTGTTTTCGTAATTTCATTCTTTTCACACATCACTAGAACTAGCCGTCTAACTTTTTACTCTCACCAATTTTTGCTGGAAAAAGATTTTTGCATACACCATACACTGATACACAAATCTTACCAACAATTGGTTCGATTTTTCTTCGATGTTCAATGAGGACATTGAACCATTCAAAGTTTTGGGGAGGAGATATGGTTATTAACCACACCATATCAGTTTGCACATATCTCCATGCATACCCACATACGCACTCAAAAATTCAAAATTGCACAAAATGCGAAAACACATAAACACTCAAAAAGAGCAAAGCTCTACATATGTTTTCCGTGCATACTTGTCAAGTGTCAAAGACACTTAAAGGACCAATGTGTCCGAATGCAATTCTCCCGGTTATCGTTTCCTCCTCTCTCTCTCGCTCTTTCTCCCTCTCGCTCACTCTCTCTCTCCAGCGGAAGACCACGGCGTCGTGTGGCGGTGTTGGGTTTGCACGGCAGTCGCATCAGTAGGGAAGGGGGGGGGGGGGAAGGCGATTTAGGTTTTCTTTTCTTGCTTGGGACGTAAGTGACGAGAATAAGGGGGAAGGGGTCGGTCCCCTTATGGGCCGAACCCCATGCAACTATTAAGGAAATTACAACAATGGTCCCTGCAAGAACATTTCACATTAAGCCCCAAATATCCAACTTTTGCAACTAAAGTCCTTGCCGCCCACCCCGTTAACTAGCAACGTTAGGAGAGAAAGAAATATTTAACTAAAAAGAAAACATACCGGGATACAGGCTTTACAACTCTCCCCTGCTTGAATTAGACTTCGTCCCCGAAGTCTACGTCCGCAAACAGCTCTGGGTAGTTCTCCCGCATCTCAGTCTCGGGTTCCCAAGTCCACTCGGAACCCTTCCGGTGCTGCCACTGGACTTTCACCAAGCCAATTACTTTGTTCCGCAGAGTCTTCGTCTTCCACTCCACAATGGCTATTGGCTTCTCCACATAATTGAGCCGCTCGTCGATCTGAATATCTTCGAGGGGAATTACTGTCGACTCATCCACCACACACTTCCTCAACTGGGAGACATGGAAGGTGTTGTGAATCAAGCGCAGCTCATCCGGTAACTCCAAACGATAAGCTACCTTCCCCACGCGCGCAATGACCTTGTAAGGTCCAATATAACGGGGTCCTAACTTTCCCCGCTTGCGGAACCGAATCACCCCTTTCCAGGGCGACACCTTCAGGAGAACATAATCCCCAACCCGAAACTCTAAATCCGATCGCCTCTTGTCGGCGTAGCTCTTTTGCCAACTCTGTACAGTAACCAACCGATCCCGTACCATCTGAATCATCTCAGTCGTCTTCAACACGACATCGGTGCTCCCTAATACCCTGTGACCAACCTCGCCCCAGCAAATGGGCGTCCGACACTTCCTGCCATATAATACTTTGTAAGGTGGCCTGCCGATGCTAGAATGATAGCTATTATTGTAGGAGAACTCAGCTAACGGAAGATATTGATCCCAACTACCCCCAAAGTCAATAACACATGCTCGCAGCATGTCCTCGAGTGTCTGAATAGTACGCTCACTCTGTCCGTCGGTCTGAGGATGAAAAGTTGTGCTGAAATGCAACCGTGTACCCATCTCACCCTGAAATTTCTCCCAAAACCGGGAGGTAAAACGAGTATCCCGATCTGAGACAATCGAGACTGGCACCCCGTGCCTAGTCACAATCTCCCGGATGAAAATCTCCGCGAGCTTCTCCGCCGAGGAGCTCTCTCTGATCGCCAAGAAGTGAGCGCTCTTAGTCAGACGATCCACAATTACCCAGATAGCATCATTCCCTCGCGGAGTTCGGGGAAGCTTCGTGATGAAATCCATCTTAATCTGCTCCCACTTCCACACCGGGATCTCCAACGGCTGTAACTTCCCATGCGGTCGTTGATGTTCCGCCTTGACCTTCCGACAGGTCATGCATTCCTTAACACATTTGGCGACATCCCGCTTCATGTCGGACCACCAATAATCTTCTCGTAAGTCTCTGTACATCTTAGTAGCTCCCGGGTGAATCGAAAACTTGGACTTATGCGCCTCGTCCAATAGTATCTGTCGGTTCCCACCGGTTAATGGAACCCAAACTCTATTGTATCGAGTCAACTACCCTCGACTATCATGGACAAAATTCGGGATTTCTCCCGAAACCCTCTCACGTTTTGCATTTCCCTCCAAAACAGCCACCTCCTAAGCGCTACCTATCGACTCCAGAAGAGATGCAACCACTGTCAATCGCTGACACAAACCCCTCAGTGGTTCACCAACCGGATGTCGGCTAAGTGCGTCCGCGACCACATTTGCTTTACCCGGGTGGTAAAGTATCTCGCAATCATAATCTTTGACCACATCGAGCCACCTTCTCTGACGCATATTAAGATTCTGCTGATCCATCAGGTACTTGAGGCTCTTATGGTCAGTGTAAATCGTACACTTGACGCCATACAGGTAGTGTCTCCAAATCTTGAGAGCAAACACCACCGCTCCTAGCTCAAGGTCGTGAGTCGGGTAGTTTGCTTCATGAGGCTTCAACTGCCTCGAAGCGTAGGCTATGACCTTGCCGCGCTGCATAAGCACGGCACCCAAACCTTGGTGTGAAGCGTCACAGTACACCACCAAATCCTCCATGCCCTCGAGCAAAGTTAACACAGGATCCTCGCACAAACGCCTGCGTAGCTCCTCGAAAGCCTTCTGCTGCTCCTCACCCCAGCTGAAAGCCGCAGATTTCTTCGTCAATCGGGTCATAGGCAATGCAATCTTGGAGAAATCTTGGATAAATCTCCGATAGTACCCCGCCAACCCTAGGAAACTCCGTACCTCGGTGGGAGTTTTCGGCACTTCCCACTGCATCACCGCTGAAATCTTGGTCGGATCCACCATGATACCATCCTGATTCACGACGTGTCCTAGGAATTGGACCTCTCGTAACCAGAATTCACACTTGGAGAACTTAGCATAAAGTTTCTCCCGTCGCAGAGCATTTAAAACCTCTCGCAAATGCATCTCATGCTCCTCCTTTGTCTTCGAATATACGAGAATATCGTCGATGAACACAATCACCGACCGGTCCAACATCGGGCTACATACCCGGTTCATGAGGTCCATGAATGTTGCTGGTGCATTGGTGAGCCCAAAAGGCATCACCACAAACTCATAATGGCCATAACGCGTGCGAAATGCCGTCTTCTCCGTATCCTCACTCCTTACCCGCATCTGATGATACCCCGATCTCAAGTCAATCTTAGAGAACCACGAGGCTCCCTGAAGCTGGTCGAACAGATCGTCAATCCTTGGCAGGGGATAACGATTCTTCACCGTAAGCTTATTCAGCTCACGGTAGTCAATGCACATCCACTGAGACCCGTCCTTCTTCTTCACAAATAATATCGGAGCTCCCCACGGTGAACAGCTCGGCTTAATGAACTCCTTCTCAAGAAGTTCCTGCAACTGAGCGTACAGCTCTTTCATTTCCGGTGGAGCCAGGCGGTAAGGTGCCTTGGCTATCGGAGCAGCACCTGGAATTAGATCAATCCGAAACTCTACCTGTCGCTCGGGAGGTATCCCCGGTAATTCGTCGGGAAACATGTCAGTAAACTCCCTCACGACTGGTACATCCTCGGCAGTCTCCTTCACTCCGTCAACACACATGTCTAACACGTACACCAAGTATCCCTGCCCACTATGCTGAAGGTATCTCCGAGCCCTCGCAACTGAACATATCGCCGAAGTCCGTCTAGGCGAGTCTCCCTGGACCAACAGTTCTCCCCCGCTTGGGGTTCGAACTCGCACTTGTTTGTGACGACAAACAATCTCCGCATCAAACGTATCCATCCAATCCATGCCCACAATCACACAAAGTTCACGCATCGCAATCGGAATCAAGTCGATGGGAAATCCCACACCCGAGATTTCCAATGTGCATCCCCGATACACATCCGTGACCGTCAAGGTCCTATCATCAGCCACCTCAACTACAAGAGGACACCCTAACCGTCCTACAACTCGGCCCAAACTCTCGCTAAAAGTGCGAGACACAAACGAATGAGTAGCCCCGCTATCAAACATTACAACCGCAGGCACCGAGTTAACTAGGAACGTACCTAACATTCAATTTAACAACATATAAATACATATGGCATAGAAAGGAAAGACAAAAAGAGAGAGTGATGAAATGTACCTGTCACCACCTTAGGCGTCGCCTGCGCCTCGTCCACCTTTAGCTGGTGAACTCTACCTCGAGCTGCCTATGTTCCCGGCTGGCCCACTCGACCGTCAGTAATGCGCAGTAGGGCATTCGCAGGAGCCCTCTATGCCCCACTCCCATCAGCTGCTCTAGTGTTCGGACAGTTGGCCTTCATGTGGCCCGTCTGCTTGCAGTTAAAGCAGACCATCAACGGCATTTTACAATCCCGGCTGAAATGACCGGACTGCCCACACTTGATACATCCATCATTCCTCTTCCCACTAGTATCCCTAGGCTTAAACCCACCGCTCCTAGAACTCGCGCGTGAATCCGTGAACCTCGACTTCTTCGGTACCGCGGAGATTGGCGTCACCGCCTGTGTCGCCTTTCTCTTCTTCGCCTGAGTCTCCAACTCATGTTCCCGTCTCCGGGCAGCCTCCATCATCGCAGTAAGGGAAGCATATTGCGACGTGCTCACGAACTCCCTAATCTCGATACGCAACATGTCCTTGTACCGAGACATCTTCATGTCTTCCGAAGCAGCATACTGAGGACAGAACAACGCCATCTCGGTGAACTTCCGGTTCATCTCCTTTACCGTCTCCATCGTCTGAGTGAGCTCCAGGAACTCCTTAGCAATCCGCTCCATCTCTACCGGAGGTACGTACTCTGCGCGAAATCGAGTGACGAACTCCTCCTAGGTCAAGGTAGTGCGCTAGGCAAGCGTCAATGCCGTAGCACACCAATCCTTCGCTCCGTCACGAAGTAAGTTCACCGCGAAACGAACCTTCAGGTTGTCGGGGCAGCCACTAGTCAAAAATGCACACTCCATGTCCGCTATCCAACGCATGCTGATAATCGGATTCGGGTCTCCCTTGAACTCAGGCGGAGAACAAGCAGAGAGATCCCGGTACTGAAACTCTCTAGCACGCAGCTGTCCACCCGCCGGTGGTGGGATCGCCGCAATGCGCTCGTCCATCAGAACTACCACCTCATCGCGGATGGCAGTGATAATCTCGGGGATCGCCTCCCCGATCCCATGTGCCACCTCATCAGCAATCATCTCTCGGATCTGCTCCGCAGTGATCCCGGCGCCAGTCTCTGGCTCAGTAGTGTTGTTTCTCCTAGTGATGGCCATTTCTGGAGTAGAAATTACAACGAGTTATTAGCACATAATAACTCACACTAACAACACTCACGCTCAACTCCTTGGATTCCTCGTGACTTTCCCCGACTTGAGCATTGATCCTGTGCTTCCGGTAGTAGGAGCTCTACTACTACCATCCACACCTATCATTGCCCATTCCGAGTCCCATCCCGAAGTGTCCAAGTAGTTTCTCGCCGAAAAACTATACACATATGCCCGCACCGGCATATGTACACACTCTTCCTAGCTCCCTAGGAATTCCATCCCAAAGCACTACCCTTGCTACCCCTGAATCCCTACTAGCCATAATAAGTTGCCTCGCGAATACCCAGTCGCACGCAGTGCGAAACAAATAGACATTCAAATAGATTCTATCCTAGAACGGTTGGACTCAAACAAGAGCTGCGCAATAGAACTAAATCAAATATTCTAAGGCTATATGATTCTTACTGCATACAACCTATAGGCATTCACTTAACAACCTATTATAACTAGCATTAATTCCTACTAGCAAGCAATCATCATACAGTACAGTGTAAACAACATAGGCAATCTAGCATGCATACCCTATGATCTAGAAAGCAATAAATACACCAAGTAATGTACCTTTTCCTTTGGCTCCGGCTGACTGTACACACTGCGCCATCGATCACCGTTTCTCAAACGGATTTTCCTTTCTTTTATTTTCTAAAAATTTAAAAGAAAATGTTTTATAGCCGCAAACTTGAGATCAAACACACCGAGATGTGTTTGATTCACTCAAGATGTGCTCTGATACCAACTTGTAACGTCCCAAAATTTCAATAAATTTTGACTTTTAAAATTAAACATTTTTATTAAATGGAACCTCATTACATATCCAAAACTGTTTCGTTTGCAACTTAACGATAATTATTCTCATTATAGATAAACAGCGGAATTAAATTGTTTAAATGATAATTCTAAATCTCATAAATATGATAAACCCTTCGCGCGCGCCAGTGTGTACCCGTCACGCCTTGGAGCCACTAGTACCTGAAACCACAGTTTATAGGAAAAAGGTAAGCACGAAGCTTAGTGAATTCAATACCACATATAATCCAATTATATCACACTACCCCTAAAACAGGTAGATACACTTAACCAAGCATGCAAGTCTAAGAACGCATCCTAAACAAGCATACCCACACCAACCCACCTAAACAGGCGTCCATCGGTCCCACCGATGACACACGATAACCGTGCGCGCATCCCTCGGTCCCACCGAGTTCCTACGCCACTCGTGTACACAATCCTCGGTCCCACCTAGTCCTCGGTCCAACCGAGTTAACACAAAGTCCAAGATCCATACTAGACACCCCCCTATCTAGTACCACACAACAAGTAATAACACTATCACACACGTGCTACAGCAATGTAAATATAACCGTCATTATACGTAGTGAGTGAACTCACCTTGAAAGCAACGTAGAATTCGCGAACGATCACACGGGCTATCCAACTCCAAAGTCACTTCTCGACACCTAATTGAATGCTATAAAGCGTTAACACGAGGCCCGGACCCTTAAATAAACACATAAGATTAAACGGCGATAAATCGTCTTTTCGGCCTAAACTGCAGGTCTGTTCGGGACCTGCTTAGTTCTCTCTAGACCTACAATTCAGAGATTAAAATTTACAAACAGCTAGATCCAGGTCTTAGCTTTCCAGGGACATATTAAACGCGTTCTAACGATTTTCCTACGATTTAATATGAATTTTCTAAGAATGGGACGCGAGTCTGCCTTATTCGGACCTGCTGTAACAACAGCTATTTTACACCTAGCTAGAGACCGAACCAAACTTTCGCTAAAACACGAAAAGTGTGCCCGACACAGAATGTGAACCGTGGGCACTTGATTCGTCCCAAACCGAGCTACGACGAGAAAGTTACGGGCGAAATACGAACTGGACAGAACCCTTTTTATTCACATAAAATCATAGAAATCGATTGGAGTTAAGCAAAGGCGATTTAGGGTTTTGCCCAGCGGTATTAGGGTTCCGCCAGGGTGACGTTGAGATTTTGACACAGCCACCACCCACTGCCGCCTCCGGCAGCGGGTCACGGCGGCGGCGGCGGCGGCGCTCCGGCGGAAGCCGTACACGCGCATCGCACCTACGCACCCCAAACACTAAACACACCGACCCACACACACACACACTCTGCCGTCACGTACCCCAACCACTCGTGGAGGATCACGGCTGCCACCGCCGGCAGCGGCCAAGGCCGCGTGCGGCAGCGGCGGTGGCGGTCTAAAACAGTCTGCGACGAAAGAGAAACAGGGAAGAAAGGAAGCAAACTTACCTGATTACAACAACGAAACCACAACCGCAACGTGATCTCGGCTTTCTCCCGGTTATCGTTTCCTCCTCTCTCTCTCTCTCTCGCTCTTTCTCCCTCTCGCTCACTCTCTCTCTCCAGCGGAAGACCACGACGTCGTGTGGCGGTGTTGGGTTTGCACGGCAGTCGCAGCAGCAGGGAAGGGGGGGAAGGCGATTTAGGTTTTCTTTTCTTGCTTGGGACATAAGTGACGAGAATAAGGGGGAAGGGGTCGGTCCTCTTATGGGCCGAACCCATGCAACTATTAAGGAAATTACAACAATGGTCCCTGCAAGAACATTTCACATTAAGCCCCAAATATCCAACTTTTGCAACTAAAGTCCTTGCCGCCCACCCCGTTAACTAGCAACGTTAGGAGAGAAAGAAATATTTAACTAAAAAGAAAACATACCGGGATACGGACTTTACATTTGGAGTCATAAATCAAGAAGATAGCAGATAGTAGCAGCTTTGGAACGAAACCGACAACTCCAATTTTTGAAGACCGGGCTTTAGTTTTGTGGATACTCGCATTTTGGATCGACTTTTGAAGACTTTTTGGGCCGGCCGTATACAAATACTTGGGCCGAAGACATAGCATACATACTACATAACTTTTGGGCTTGGATCAAGTTTGGGCTTCTTCAAACCGGCCCTTTTTCACCATTCGCCCAATGGATCTCATGATCCATGCGTATGTCCCATGGTTGTCCTCTTCTCCAATAATACTTGTTACTATATATGTGTATGCTATGCAGTGAACAAAAAATACCTGGAACGCCATTTTGATACTTGTTACTATGATTTGTAAAACACCATTAGTTAGTTTGGTTAGCTTAGTTTAGCAATTGAGCGTGGAGCCGGTTATAAACCAAGGCTCTTGCTCACGGTTCGAACCTCTTGGTTCAACCATTTGGTTCGGTTCGGTTAATGTATTGAAGACTCTCTCGTTATCACTCGTTTGTTACTCATTCCATCATCTACTAATCTCTCTCTTGTTGCTTTAATCTTGTTTCTAATCCCTTTATTTACGGTTTCCATACAACATTGTCACCATTGCTTTGTTTACTTGCATTACCTTTGGTTACATTACATTCGGTTTTTACTTGCTTACTAACGGTTATTTTCTGCAGCTCTTAATCTCGGTGCTAACCATTTCCATTGCTTACGGTTTTGTTTTGTTTCTTCTTAATCTTCTTAATCTCATTACTTATGGCATTTATAATCTCATTACGTTTAATATCGTTTACTTGCTTTCGTTTGTAGTTTGCTAACTTGTCGTTAATCTCGCTTCATTTTACTACTCACGGTTCTAATTGCTTATTACCATCGCTTTTCTCTTCCCTTAAAACTCACGGTTTAGTTCGTTACTTATTGCTAAATGGAAGTTACAATTCAAGGCTTGGTTTAGTTAATCATTTTAAACTCTCGTCGTTAATCTCAATTTAGTTAGTCATTTTTTGGGCTTTTTAAGTAACCAAATCCATAGCTTAACATTGGGAATTTATTCCAAACGTAACCGGTGGTGGTTCACTTAATAGTCTTTTCAATTTAAGTTTTACATTTAAAACAAGACTTTCCACTTAAATTCCAAGCTGTCGTTAACTTCTCATTAGGTAAACTCGCCATTACTTGCATAGCAAGTTACGTCTTTTTCATGCTTTGTCCATCTCCATTATTTGCTTTCCATGTTTACACATCTTTTATAATTAGAAACCGAACAATGATGGGCTAAACGTCCTAGTTCGGGGTATAAAGTGAAGTTGGGATCGAGACTGATAATTAAATTGAAAGGTGTCGCGTACTGCATGATTGTCTGAGGTTATTTAAATCAATGTTATATTTTGTGGTGTATCAACAATTGACCAATTGACACCCGGTTCGTTGTATCATAAAATAGTCGACGTCTAAGATAACTAAGGAATGCGGTCTCATCGTTATATTTAATTATTACTATCATCCCAACGGATATTTATACCCTGTGCTTCTTTTTATAACTGATTTCTATCATTCGTTGCTAATCAAATTTCCAAAAATATTGTTTTCGAATTCGCCATCTGAAACTCGCTTTTACGAACTGGACTTTAAAAGAGAAACTTTTTCACGCTTCCCTGTGGGTTCGATATCCGGTACTTTTGTACCATTATTACTTATTTTGAGATGATAATAGACTAAGATGTATACTTGCGTCAAGGTTTATTTCTTATCAGTTTTAAAGGGTGTGATTTAATATTTCATAGGCTCTTGGCTTATATATATATATATATATATATATATATATATATATATATATATATATATATATATTTAAAAAGGATCACCCAAATTAGTCATCAACCACCCTCTTCTTTCTTTCTTCCTTCCTTTCACCCTTCTACCGGTACCTGCAACGCCACCCTTTCCAACCTTCACCATCGTCCCCAACATCAAAAAACACACCCACGCACACCAACACACAACACCGACAACCATCAGACCTTATCCGCCGAAAAGAATTGGGGGGGGGGGGGGGGGGGGGAGGGCGATTGTGCTTTTTTAGTTTTTTTTAAAGATTACGCAATGTGTCATAAAATTACTAGTTATAGAAAAGGAGAAAAAGCCAACATAACTAAAAGACAAAACTTTTAGTATTATTATAAATTTAACGGAGAGGTTAGATAGTAGTTTGGCCGAGAGACCAAATCCAGCAGAAAAGTGCATACCAATGGCACACGCATGGCAATTTGTACCGGGTCCGGGGCCGGGGATACCCGCTTTCACGAGGCCGGGGCAGGGATGACTATCCCCCGACCTGCCCCGACCCCAGTATATATTATATAATTAAAAATTTATTTATTGTATATATTTATTAAATATATTCAATAAATCAAAGTATATCAGTGCTAAAACCCCTTCTTTTTGCGATGGTTTAATTGCTTCCAATTCACTTTTGCAAAATTCTAAGTTAGTTGACCTTTTTTCTGTTTTTGCTTCAAAACATGGGTTTTGTCTTTCGCCTGTAATCTCGTTTGTTGAATTGTAGTCTATGTTTTCCAGTTCTGAAGATAATTGAGGAAGTGGGTTTAAGTTTAAATTTTCCACTCTGTGAAATATCATGATGTTTTCCACTTGATGATTTTATTTACTAAAACTGTTTGTTTATTAAGTCATAAATTAAACAATTAACCAAGACTTTTATTTTGGATTAGTTTCAGCTTCAAAAGGTGAAATCCATGGTCTTTTACTTTTTAGGTGACCGGGGCCGGGGCCAGGGTCGGGGATGGTGAACCCCGCCCCATACCCGCCTCGTTGCTATGCCTAGATTGACACCAAATCCATAATAAATAAAGCGTAGGGATGAAATCCGTAAAAATCGACAAATCACGGGGACCAAATCCGTAATTACCCTAGTTTCTAATACACGGTGGCCAATGTGAAAATAAATGAAGTTTCTGTTGACGACTTTGTGGCGGAAGTGTAAAAATAAAAACTTCAATACATATTAACTTTATTAACTTCGTTTTTCTCCTAGGTCAAGTTTCTTGACCCATAACCGCAAGGGGTTATGGCGTACTGGTTAAGGCCTTGGAGGATGTGTTGGAATATCCCATCTGCCCAGGGTTCTAATCCAGGCATACACAACAATTATGGCCACTGAGGTTTAATCAGGGTTGATGTCTTACGGTCATAATTTTCCAAGGGATTAGTCTAGGCATAGCCTAGGACACCCTTCCCAAAAAAAAGTTTCTTGACCCAGTTTCAATCCAAGTAGGATCTGACTTCATAAACAAACACAGTACTTGAACGTATTCTCATATTCTTGAATAACGATCCAACGATTCTTCTTGCATACCGTTAATCAGAGCATGTTGTTTGAACTTAATTATAACACTCATATGGAATCACTTTTGCATCATAATCTTCGTTGACCACATGCTTTATTAAATAAAAAACTTGACTATGTTCATTTATGAGTTCATATATAACTGGTAAGGATTGACTGCGGAATTGGTGAGACGAAAATTTCAACAATGGTTTTTTTTCTTTGCAAAATTATGTTAGTGATGTGAAACAAATTGACCCACTACACTAGACTACACATTTATAAAACAGTGGGAGCATGGCAAACACATGGAAATATGCCGATAACTTTTGATATATAAACCACAAGGGTTGTACACAACAATTGTGGCCATTGAGTTTATCAAAGCTGATTTCTTGCCGTCACAATTTGTCGGGATTAGTCTGGGGCAGAGCTTGGGACACCCTTCCAAAAAAAACTTTATAAATAAAACACTTGAATTTCTCCAATGTATTTAGATTAACCTCTCCCTCGTTTTGTGAAGATCGTGATACAGAGAGAATTCACGGGTTATTAACGTGTTTCTTCTATCTTTGGAAAACAAGAAAAAAGATCAGAGTTTGGCATCGAAGAAAGATCAAACAGAAGCTTACGCGACCTGACACGCGGCCTGAAGCCGCGAGCCAAACCGCACAACCCCTGATCGACCAATTATCTTTCGTTTATGATTTTCCTTAGGATAATAATTATTATTAGGATTATTATTAAGTTTAATTAATTATATTATTTAGTTTCCTAGTTCGATTGGGATTAGGATTAGTTTGAATTTATTTCCATAGGTATCTTTAATTAGTTTAGCTTATAAATAGGTTTTCCTTTTCATTGTTTTAAAAACATCTGAATTATTATTGATCAATAAATCTTTTAGAGTTTTATCTCTAAGTTTGAGAGTTTTCTCATTATTTTCCGGGTTCTACGCTTATAGACTCATTCCTCTTTTGGATTTGACGCTTGTCGATCCGTTCCACGCATTCCTGCTGCGTCAGTTGGTATCAGAGCAGGTTTCTCCTGTCTCTTATATTAACAATGGCTGACCGACCCGCTACCAAATCAGATTTAGAAGAGATGATTGCGGCTGTTACCACAACATTCGCTAATCTGATAGCGGATGTCACAATCGCCTTCAACAACAACAACGACAACTATCGACGAAGAGACAGAAGAAATAATCAAGTTAGGGTTTCACGCAAAGGTAACCATAACCACCGTATTATCAATTCAGTTTCTTTTCAACTCACACAACCGCCAATTCCCGAGAAACCGCCACAAAAAGACGAAGTCTTGCCCGATAAATCCGATGATAAAGTGATCATCCATATCGTAACAGAATCACAACAAGAAACCTGTTCCGGTCCCAAGGCATCGGCAACAGATCTCCCACTAGTGGTCAAAGAAGCCGAAAGCGAGCCAATAGAAGACATTCCCAAGCCACAAAACGATGGTCTCGAAGGTGATCCTGAAGATGATTTTTCCATCATTCCAGCACCCAAGTCTCCAGATGATCAAATCGAAACAGTTCCCGGTAAAGTTCTTTTAGCCTCTTACCCTTTCGAGTTTGATAAAACATCACTTGTGTGGAGGCAACAAAGGCAACATCCTTTGGAGTTTGGAACTTGAAGATTTGTCAACCTTTCTAAATTCTAAAGACCGAGTTGTGGATCAACATGCTTTAATGAAGAAACTATTATACGTTAGTGATTCAGTGTTGCATCAAAACCCCAAGGAACGGAATGATGTTGATCTTCAAGTGAACTCGAGGTCGAGTTCTTTTCAAGTGAGGGTGTCTGATACAGAGAGAATTCACGGGTTATTAACGTGTTTCTTCTATCTTTGGAAAACAAGAAAAAGGATCGGAGTTTGGCATCGAAGAAAGATCAAACAGAAGCTTACGCGACCTGACACGCGGCCTGAAGCCGCGAGCGAAACCGCGCAGCCCCCTGATCGACCAATTATCTTTCGTTTATGATTTTCCCTAGGATAATTATTATTATTAGGATTATTATTAAGTTTAATTAATTATATTATTTAGTTTCCTAGTTCGATTGGGATTAGGATTAGTTTGAATTTATTTCCATAGGTATCTTTAATTAGTTTAGCTTATAAATAGGTTTTCCTTTTCATTGTTTTAAAAACATCTGAATTATTATTGATCAATAAATCTTTTAGTGCTTTATCTCTAAGTTTGAGAGTTTTCTCATTATTTTCCGGGTTCTACGCTTGTAGACTCATTCATCTTTTGGATTTGACGCTTGTCGATCCGTTCCACGCATTCCTGTTGCGTCAGATCGTTTTCCTTCTTTCCAAATTATGTGATACGTGAAAGTGTATTGGGCAGTAGAAGTCTTGTGATAAGGTGTGGGCACACCTTATTAAAGAAAAATGCTTTGTGTATCGCAAAGCTAGAAAGAAGAAGTTTTCTCATAAGACGTGGACATGCGTTATGTAATGACAACTTCCAGATGAGTTTAAAAGCCCAATACTTAGCCCATGGTCAAATAGGCCCTTTTTGTTTATATAAAATAACATGTTTAGAGAGAGTTTGAGATCAGATTTTGGAAGCTTTCCTTTTTGCTCTCTCTCTCTCTCTCTCTCTCTCGCTCTCTCTCTCTCTCTCTCTCTCTCTAATACTTGATTTCCAAGTTTCGCTCAAACCTCAAGAACCCTAATCTGATTTCTCCATTATTTGTAAGTTGTAAAGTGATAGTGGATTAGTTCTCGGCGTCCATGGTTTTTCCCTTTCGGGTTTCCACGTTAAAATTCCGATATCTCTCTTACTTATGCTTTATTTTGCATGTATTGGGTTTGATCATTGTTTACATTTCTTAGTGGTTGATTATCTTACATTGTTAATCGTACTTTGAATATTGATATATAACTTAGTTCATTTGTTCTTGGGTAATATTGTGTTTTATCGGAACCAACCTTTGAGCTTTGAGCTATTTGGGTCTTGGTATTTTCACAACACATTTTCTTCGTTCCTTCTTTCCCTTTGTTGTAGCAGCAAGCGGTTCTTGATTCTGTACACATTTCAAACCAGATAAGTTGAACAAGTTTTAAATATAAAGCTTTTACAGTTGACACTAAAAGTAATAATCTACAACCATAAATAAAAAAGAAAGTGATGTGTGAAAAGCAAATTGCATAAAGAAGTGGGGAGGGAACTCATTGATTAATTCATACATGTTATCGCTCCAATCAGTGAATTAAGAAACGAGACAACAAATTAACCAACATCATAACTCAAATCTCAATGTGGTACACTGATGCCAAATGAATCTTACAAAAGAGTGACAAATCCTAAAGTTAATTAGCTAATAAGACTAACAAAACTAATAATAAATGCATAGATTACCTAGAAAATCATCCTCCTTATTGTTAGGATCATAATCCTCAACAAAAATGACACTGTTGGGATGCAACAAAAACTCCAGAGTGTTAGACAAAGACTCCCCACCTCGCAATGGAAGATTGTCTGGCAAGCGTAAATAACATAAAACCAAACTTAATAGAAGATAATGAGCAACAATATACAACATTCAATGCAGTTTGTAGACCCAAACCAAACATTTTTTTTTTTGCAATTTATGTCATGGTGAACTCCTGGTTTTTATTATAGACCTCAAATTAGTGGTATAAAGATATGCCTTTAAGGTTCAGTGTATATGAAATCAAATCATACCAAGTTCTCATATCCTAACAGTTTGAGATACTACGAGGCAAACACCAAAACTTAGCGACCAACAAGATTTCTATGCTGATATAGAACATAAGAGTCGTGCTCCAACCTCGTTACACGGACAACAAAAGGCATATTGTCCAAGATCCTGTAAAAATGCTCGAAAATGAACGAAATGTGATATAACCTATTAGTATTTTTTGAAATTTTCTTTAAGATAAGGGTTTCACATGTTGACTCGATGCTCATCGTCTATTTTCTCCTTGAATTTTGTGGTTGTTTTCTAATTCAAGTATTGTATGATACACAATATTGCACATCTATGGCATTCACATTTAACAGATCATTTGGGTAAGAATTTGCAGAGATCAATCAGAGTTTCACCATGAGAATCATTAACAACAACAGTTAAGTTGAGATCGCAGGAACACAATAACAAGTCCCACATTTGACGAAAAGATTTCATCTATTAAAAATTGATTGAGCCGAAATCAATCCACTGAGACCGAAAATTAAACATCAAGTTCATCACGACATGTGAAGAGGGTACAATCCTTCGATTCAATGAAGTGCTGAAACGCAGAGCCTAAGCACACAAAAACAAACAACATAACCAAAAAAATCATGCAACAACCATAAAATTAACAAGAGAAATGGTAAAAGAATCACCTTGTGTGTTGAATTTGATTGCTTCCCTATCATCACAGCTCCTAAATGCAAGAAATGGTTCAAATGTTAGGATAGATAGCAACACATATACAATATAAATCAAAGTAATTAAGATGATTAATAGAAAATGGTAAAAAAAAGAGTACCTGTTACAATATATAGTTGTTTGTGAATTAGCCTTTTTGGGCCTTTCGAGCTCTAATAATCGTCCTTGGAGACTCCTTCCTGTTGTGGTTGCTTGAAGGTTATTCACAGCTCTATGAATGTTTCATCTTCTGAGGTTTGAATCTCGGATGTAAAACCATACGACTCCAGAAGCCATTCAAACCCAACAATACGCAGACCTTTCAACTCAAAAATGCTTTGCGAAAGATGTCTTATGCTTGTACCTTCTATATTTAACTCTTTAAGGCATTCTAAACGCCCAAGTTCCTCTGGCAATTTCTCAACAGTAACACAGTACCAGAGATGAAAATATCTTAGACGTTTAATCTTACAAATGTTATCTGGAATATCTTGTAAAAGTACACAATCTGATAGGATTAGCATCTCTAAACATTCTAATCTGCCAAGATTTTCCGGTAACTTCTTAAGAAGCCAACAACGATCAAGTTTGAGACATTTCAGATGTTTTAGCCTACAAATGCTATCTTGCAGATGTGTTATCTTTCTAGACAACATATTTAGCTCCTCTAGACTTTCCAACCGGCCAAGGTCTGTGGGTGACTCTGGAACATTACCTTCGAGTGTAAGTTCTGTTAAACATCGTAAACCGTAAATGCTTTGAGAAAAACCCTCAAGGTTTGTGCAAGCACAGAGACCAAAAGAGATAAGCTTCTCTAGATTTCCAATCATGTACTTCATAAAAACATGCAAATCGAAACTTTGGAAAATTATTGCCAAAGTGTAACGGGCACATTTCTATGGACTCTGCAATCAAATGTAACTTAGATACAGAACCAACTTTAACCGATTCAAATTATTTTCTGTACAAAAAATACTTAAACCTCAAACAACCACTTAAATTTATGTAGTCAAGCTTTTTTAGACACCCATCATGTGTGTGAATTTCTACCAAATGATAACATTTTATAAGACTTAACCTCTTGAGATTCGGAGTCCACCCAAGACTAAAGGTCCTTAACTTTGTACCTATGATGTTGATGGATTCAAGATTTAGACATTCAACGGGAATGTGAAGTTCTATCAAATCATAACATCCTCTAAGACTTAATGTCTCGAGATACAGAGTCCCTCGAAGGTCAAGGGTTCTCAACTTCGAAGAATTCATGTCGATGGATTTGAGCTTTAGGCGACATTCAACGGGAGTGTGAATTTCTACCAAATAAACACAATGTTTGAGAGTTAATTTCTCGAGATTCGGAGTCAGAACAAGATCAAGGCTCTTCAACTTTGTATACTTAAGATTAAGGAATCTGAGATTCTTAAGAACCTATCATAAAACAAAAATAAAGTAAGTATTGGTGTAATAAGAAACCAAACCAAAAAGTGACTATTATTATGAATCATGCAAAACAATAGTTGAACTAATATTCTACCTTTCTTTCTCCCCCTTTCCAAAGTTGTACAGTTTTGTTGTCAAACATGTCAAGTGCAACAAGATTATTTTCTTGAAATGTTTGTGGTAAAGACCCAAAAGGGTACATGTCCCAACTCAGATATCGTAAAGCATTTGCAAAGTATTGGCTAGCTTCATCAAACTTCAAATCGGAATCATTACTTTGAAGACCCACATGAAGATATCTAAGATTCTTCATGTTTCCAAGGCCTTTCATAACAATTTCCGGGTTGAGTAATTTCGACCTAACCAATTGTTTACATGTTGTTGCTTCAATACCCTACGATCTAAAAGCAGTGCCAATGAAACTTGTGTCATAAAAAACAAATGAAAATGTGTTAGTTTCCTCAACCTTACATATAAACTTGATCTTTACCTGATTATTAGCCAATATATCTTCAATTTCCTCCTTAATCCACAATCGGCTATTTTGTTAGGCTCGTTGGGGTGCAAGCGACGAACAATATTCTTGCCCATTTCTTCTATATGGTCATGCATGCCCAAGTGCTCACCATACATATTTTTAGAAATAGTTATGAGAGATTTTTGCTCAAGAACTGGTAAACCAATCCTAGCGAAAAATCCACAGGATTCAAACACTCTAATTGCTTCCTCTTTCTCCCAACCTTTCATTATACATGCAACATCTAGGAATATTTCCTTGTACTGCTCCTCTAGATTGATATAGCTTAATTCCAATTTTTCTAAAGTTTCCTTCAACGGAATTGTTTTTAGTGTTTCTATAGCATCTTTCCATTCAAGATCATTTTTACCACAAAGAAACGAACCCAAAACTGTGATTGTTAAAGGAAGACCAGCAGTATAACCTACAACCTGTCCTGATAGCTCTTTGTACCCTTGAATTGGACTCTCTCCCAAATGCATACCTACTGAAGAGACGAATTGCTTCCTCATTAGATAAAAGATTGACATTACACATCAACTTCACTCGATATGCTACCAACACTTGCTCATCTCTTGTTGTAATGATAATTCTACTTCCTTTATTAAACCAATTAAGCTCACGGCTAACGCTTCAAGTTGTTTTGTGTGATCCACATCATCTAGAACAAGAAGAACCTTTCTACAACACATCATCTTTTTCCCATCATCAACATTACTTATTTTGATGCCCTCGTGGTTTAGCACATCTTTAAGGACTTGTTTTAGTAACTTCTTCAAACCGGAGAAATGGGAATTTGAATTTTCCCTGACATTCTCAACAAAGCTGCTACCTTCGAACTCATTGCATATTTGATCAAAAACAGCTCTGGCCAAAGTTGTCTTCCCACCACCTCCCATCCCCTTGATTCTTATCATTCGAACATCAACGAGACCAGTTTCTAAAGTTTCAACAATATCTCTTATTCGATCCTCCATGCCTATTAAATTTTCTTCAACGCTGAAATTGATGGATCGCAACTCCAGTGAGATCGCTTCAGCAATTTTTTGGATAAATTTAGCTTCATGCCTGTATATTATAAAAGACAAAGTTAGCTTGCTCAAAATCCCTCATGAACAATTCATTTAATTTCAGATCTATAATATACATATGAATATGAAGTAATTAAGATAGTCATGTAATCATATTTCATGTTTAATCTTTCAATAGGACTCAGGTTTGAGTTAGAACTTGACAACACAAAATGACATGCCATGGATGACCGTTTCACATCGTAGGGTAAAAGGTAGATTAGAAAGAATCAAAATGAAATAATTTGTTAAATATATTATATATGGAGGTTTTACCCATCAGCAGTGGTCTTCAATTCAAACCCAGAAAGATTGGTTGCTTGTTTTAGAGCCTCTCTCCATTTTTTAACAGCCTCTTCCTTTTCTTGTTTGGCAAAGGCTTTTCCAAATTCCCCACTTTGTTTGTGGACTGCAGTGGGTTCCATATCATAGAAGACAGGGTAAGCAACTCAGTTGTCCTCTGGCACTCCATAATCTTTACAAGCACTTCTAAGCACCAAGATGATGATGCATAGGTCTTGGAGAAGACAATGAATGTAGAATTTTGAGTCTTCAATGGCTTTGATGAGCTCATTACTGATCTGTTTACCTTTCTTGATTCTTACGTCATCCTTGTAAGTCTGAATGCTATTCTACTGAAGGGCATGATAAAGATGATCAACGAATGTTTTACGAGTGTCTTCACCTCTAAAACTCAAAAATACATCATCCTTGTGGAATGATGTGGAGAAACAAAACCTCTTATTTGGTCAAGGAACCTAGGATTCCTTATTTGAATTAGAAGATAAACTTCAGACCCTCAACAACCACAACTCATAAATAATTGACCCCTAAATTAAAACACACACCACTCACTATGCCTATATATAACCCATCTCAAAAGTAGTTGGCTCAAATAAAACATTTCAATCTTTTTGACTCACCGACACTAGAAACAATAGAAAACTGCGGAAAGTTGATAGCAGAAAAGTAGCATGAGCGTTACAGCCTTCAACCTCGTTCCCTCGTATACATCATTCAAATGAATAACTTCTCTGAAATATAAATTTGGAAAATGGACTTGACTGGGGAGTGGGACAACATTGTATGCTTGTGCTTGTCCTTACTGTGCCAACTACAAGATCAAAACAGAGAGCATCATTCTACTCCAATCTAGTAAGAGAAATTCCATCCTTTATAACATCAATGCCACTATTCTTCTCAATGGGTATATCTTGATTGTGTATTCCATCATATGTGATTAGGACCTCTCGATGATCATCAGGTGACCTCTCTGCATGTTTTTGTATCGTGCATCCAACACCTATGCACTTGTTCTTCAGTTTTGCAATGGATGATTGATTGGTTCTACCAAGTAGATAATTGAAGACTTTGCACTACTTAGTATATGAATTGAAGTTGCATAAGACTTGAAACCCAACTAAACGATAAGTGGAGCAATGATGGTTACAGGAAAGAAACAAGTTTCCTTTTATCATTTTTTTATTTGATCATGAAATGAATACGTACCTAGGATTAGGATTGCCTTCCAGAACTGTCTGGCGATACTTACACCAACAGTATCCATCAGCATGTATGTTGATCCAAACACTCAGTGATTTGATAATAACCCTGAGAAACACTTAGTGAAAATTGTAAGTAGACAATATGTATTAGAGTTTCACTATCAAAGATATATACTAAGTTTGTTTAGTACCGCTGATAGGAAACTCATGTTCTTTAAATTACACTTCAGCGAACACTATACATTAGTGAGCCCTAAGCCTGTTCAGTCTCACTGATGATCGCTGATAATTTATGTTGTTTACTTATGATCCCTGAAGACAAGATTCACGTCAACTATGTTCTACGCTGAAGTCGAAGATCAAGCCAAAGAACCAGCGACTAAGTCTACTAATGACCTGATGCGAATATCAGTTAACCGCCAAGCTGCAACCACCACCTCTTCCAAAAAGAGGAAACATTCTTAATCCCCACTTGGCATCCATAAGACCAAGAAGATTTCAAAGGAGCAACCCAAGCCTTCCCAGGCTGAAGACTCCATGTCGGTCCCTTTACAGATGACGATGGAAATATTCGTGGTACACTCCGCCACATCCGTTGAACCATCCACTTCAATACCCATTCCAGTGCCTCAGTTCACTGAAACTCTCTTGGATACGAACCCCCAATCCTCAGCGCCTCAAAGCGCTGCGGAGGCTATTACCAGCGGATCCAACGCTGAATTTGCTACCCACACCCTCTTTACAACCTTTTCTCCTTCCTCTCTTCTTTGGTCTCTTCACAATTCATCTTCCCTACTGCATCACCTATAAATTTCATCCATCTGGACGACAGTTCTGCTGCTGAACTACTGCACCTGATACAAAGAATCAAGGACCTAAAGGCGCTTCTACCCATCGCTCGCTGGAAGATGACATGAAAAACTTGTCAGGATACCATGACATCAACTCGTTTTCAACCCGCCTCAAAGGTACCCTAAACACTCCTCTCTCTGGACCCCCAACTTCTGAGCTTTCCTTTGTTCATAAGTTCTTTTCTGTTACAGGTCCTAACTTGGGCACTATTAGCAACTCCCTCACGGAGATCGCTAATAAGGTTGAAAGTATCACCACCAACAACTCCTCAGCGGTTACAAACGTTGGGGAGATGCTGAAGAAATTGGACGACACTATGAACGACAAGGCTACAAACGTTGGCGTCTCAAAGCTTGAATGCGGTTTATCTAGTGTAGTTGAGGCCATAACCAACAACTCTTCCACCCTCAGCACCCTCAACACCACCAACACGGCCTTTCTACTAACTTCAAAGCCATGTCCAGCGAAGTCACAACGCTGAAGACAGAGGTATCTAATCTTCAGGGAGAGGTGGTGTCTCTAAAGACTGCGATGAGCGATCTAGCTCACAAGGTTGGCTCCTCCAACGATCTACTCAACCAACTCCTCGATCGGCTCAACGCTCCCACTGTACCTTTGTCCCACTTTTCTCAGGACGACAGGGAAAAGTTGGAAAAGGCATTAGAGCACATTGTCAAGACGACCCCTGCTATATCAGGCCTTGAAGACAGATCAACAGCGGTTGAAAACCGTTCAAGCATCCCTGGCCATGAAGACAAGAGTCCTGAACAAGTATTTGCTGCTACAATCGACGCTGCTACCTCCCCCATCCAACATGAGGAAGAGGGGGAGAAGGATAAAGATGAAGGCCTTCCCTATGTTTCTGAGGGGGAGGAAAATTATGAAGAACCTCAGGGAGATAAGAACCCTGAGGGAACTGAAAGAAGTCCCTCTCATTCCGAGGGGAAGCATTTCGAAGAACATGCCAACTCTCCGGTGCTTGTTGAATCCTCAGAGGACGATGAGGAAGCTGACGTTGAAGATGACGAAGCCCTGGACCTACAGGATGACGAACCATCATCATCCCCAAATGATGATGATGACGACGATGATGATGATGGCTTCATTTTCCAGCAAAAGCAACCAAGGATCCCTGCTCAGAAGGGAGTCGTAATAAAAGAACAAGGGGAGGGGACCAAAACCAAATCACCAGCGAAAGCAGCCAACTCTGGAAAACAAAAAGGCCTCGCTGAGGATAACTTGGCTATTCTTCTCAAGAAGCTAGTTTGTTAGGTATGTTACATCTTATTCCCTTACACTACATCCCTCCTCTACCCCTTCTCAATATCTATCCTACTCACTCTCAAACCTCTAAATACTTAACTCATCATTTCTCTATCTCTTTTCCATATGATCTAATCCATTGATCATTTTGTTTCAGCTAGTCCTCACCCCTGCTTGAGGGTGAAGATGAAGCTCCTCTCGACAACCTCGCAATAATCCCAGCCTCCAGAGCTGATGATCAAGAAATAATCTCGGTCCTGAATTTGACCGATGGCGTTTTTTGTTGATCCAAACCCTCAGTGATTTGAAAATGACCCTATCTTAAATACTTAGTGAAAATTGTAAGTAAACAATATGTATCAGAGTTTCACTATCGCTGATAAGTACTAAGATCTTACAGTACTGCTGATAGGAACTCTCGCACTTTTAGATTAAACATTCAGCGAACACTGTTCACCATATCGCTGAGTCTGTTCAGTCCTTATGGTGATCGCTGATAAGTTAGTTGTTTACTTATGATCCCTGAAGACAAGATTCACGTCAACAAAGGTTCTACGCTGAAGTCGAAGATCAAGCTCAAGAACCAGCGACAAGTCTCCTAATGAACTGATGCGGATCAGCGAAGACTCAGATTTGTCCACTCAACGTGAAGTATCAAGTACAAGACTTCAGCTATCGCTGAACTTTATCATCTGCTGAATAGTAAATGATAATCGCTGAATCAACGAAAGCTGATCATGAAGTCCTCCGTACAAAGTACTTTTGTCTTAACCTCCCTTGCACGCCACCGTACGAAATGTCAGAAAAGAACCTCCGAAAATCTGAAATCGTACAACCACTCTGACACTACACTGTTCATTCATGCGGCTACTAAGGTTGTCATCAAAGGTCAATGACATGCAACCAATCCGCTAATGACACGTGTAAAGTATATACTGGATTGCATTAAATGCATGCAGTATATAAAGAGATGAACTCACTTCATTTGAAGTAACTTGCTAACTCTGGACAAGTTCAAATCTCTCAAGATAGGATTTTATTAGTAATCTCCTTATCTTTCTTAGTGCAAGAAAACCTTAGTGTTCCAACTTGTTTAGATTTAGGTTTATCCTTAATCTTGTTTCCGCAACAAGCTGTAAATTGTTAATGATTTATCAATAAACAATTTAGAAAAGTAAAATAGTGTGTTTGTATTCAACCCCCCCCCCCCCTTCTACAAACTTGTTTAAGCCTTTCGGGACCAACAAGTGGTATCAGAGCAGATTTGTTTAATCTCATAAACAAGATCTAATCTAAGATATTTTCTCTTCCTTGCTATTATCTGAAAATGGCCAACTCAAACACAAACACTCACTATATCGACAATGGTTCTCTTGCAAAACCCCCTAGATTTTCCAGAGACAACTTCAACTTATGGAAAAATAGGATGACACTCTTCTTAGAAGGTGTAGACCCTACTATACCTTACTATCTTGAAAACGGTCCACACATCCCTGTAACGATTGATCCTGCCGTTCCAGCCACTGCAACTAGAGCTGCTATTCCAGAAAGGCTGATTCCAAAGGAAATCCATCATTGGACCGATGAAGACAAGAAGAAAGTGGCTATAGATACAAAAGCCAGATCCATACTATCCATGGCCCTTCCTGACGAAGTCTACCATTCCGTCATGAACCTGAAATCCTCGAAGGCCATGTGGGACACAATATGTGTTCAGTATGAAGGAACGTCTGAAGTCCAGGATTCAAGAAAGATCAACCTGGTAAGACAATACGAAAGTTTCATCTCTGGTAAGAATGAAACTCTCTCTGAAGTACATCAACGTTTTAACTGCTTAATTATAGATCTTAAAACGGTTGGTAAGGAATATTCTAACTTTGAAGTTCTGACAAAGTTTTTAGAATGTTTACCTGAAAGCTGGGACAATTATTCCATGTGTCTCAAGCTGTCAAAAGATCTAAGATCAATGACACTCGCTACCTTATATGGCACATTGCTGAATCATGAGCAATCTAGCCATCTTAAGAAGAATCTTGTAAAAGATTCCAAAAGCACCCCTGTTGCTTTAATCTCAGAGGAACCTTCTACTCAGCGACCCGTGGTCACTATCACTGAGTTAGAAAGTAACTCTGAAAGATCATCAGATTCTGATTCTTCAGATGATGAATCCTTGGCTCTCCTAACTAAAAAGTTCAGGAGATTCGCCAAGAAGAAAATGTTTAGAAAGAACAAAACTCTTTCTATAGCTGACAAGCCTAAGTCATCAGCTTTTGTTGATAAGGCTACTGCTACTTGTTTTAACTGCGAAAAGACAGGTCATTTCGCTAACGAGTGCAGGTCAAAGAAAATCATGAGACCTTCAGCCTTTACAAAGAAATCCTTTGTTCCAAGGAATAAAGACGACAAATACTTAAAGCTGAAGGAGAAGTATGCAAAGCTGAAAAGCTTTAAGAAGAAGGGAAAAGGCCTAATGGCTGACTATGATTGGGCTGCTTCTGATGAAGAAGCCTCATCATCTGATTCTGAAGATGATGAAGCAAATCAATGTCTCATGGCCAAGATTGAAGAAGAGGAAGAAAGTTCAGACATTCCCTCCACTTCAACATCTGCCATTCAGGTATCACCTTCCTTCTTTACCAATATTGTAAATATTGATGAAGCTGATAGTCTCCGTAAAATCGAACTACTGACTAGAAGCTTATACGAAGCCATGAACGGCAAAGCTGTGGTTGAAAACCAAAATCTTGATCTCGCTGAAAAGCTTAAAAATTGCCACCTTCAAATAGAAAAGCTTTCTAAGTTTGAAGAAGATTTTAAAGATCAAGTCCATTTAAATCAGCTAGTCAAAATTGAACGAGCGGAAGCTATCGCTGCATTAAAAGCTGAACAAGCTACTGTTGAAGGATGGTGTAATTCTTCAACAAAGATCACTGAGATAATTAAGGCTCAGATTCCTCTGAGTGATAAACGTGGTCTGGGTTATAAATATGATACTCCAATACCAACCACTGAACGTTCAATGCTTAAATTTGGAACGTTCGTATCCTCAGTAGCTGACACTTCTTCATCTCAGTACTCCTCGTCGATTACACCAATCCCTGAGGAAACTCCTACCTCCTCAAAAGGTAAGGAGAAAATGGTTTATTCAAAACCTACCTCTGTCTCTAAAGATAAAGGTAAAGGAATTGTAATTTATCAAAATCCTCAGAAGGGTACTTTAGTACCTAAGCTGAATGCTTCCAAAGCCTTAGTGATTCATTCATCTGGTTCTAGAAATCAGACCTCTGGATCAGTTCAGCGACCTACTCCTAGACTCAGAGTAGATGTCCTTGGTAAGAAATCTGAAGAACTGAATGTTCGTCTTATTTCAAAAACCAATAGTGTACTTGGTGCTGGCACTTCTAATTCCAAATTAAAAGCTCAGCACACAAGTGGTCCTAGAACTAATTTTAGTTATAGGAAATGTTATCACTGTGGACTTACCCGATCATATTGCAAGTAAGTGTCCCACAGCCACCAAAGCTGATAAGATAGCTAAGGTGAAGATAGCACCAAAGAAGACCAAACCAGTTGCAAGTCAGGTCAAGGTGACTTATACCGCTGAGGTCAAGAAATTGACCAAAGTGAAGAAAGACAAAGCTGAATCTTCAAATGCTGCGAAGACTGCTGAACCCATTCCAACCACTTCCACTGACAAACGCGTATACATGGTGAAGTGGGTACCCAAGCAAAACTAATCTTCCTTTGTATTGCAGGTTAAGAAGGGTATCTGGTATCTCGATAGCGGATGCTCTAGACACATGACTGGAAAGAAAAGCCTGCTCGCTGAATACAAGGAAGAGAAGGGTCCCTCTGTAACTTTCGGTGGAAATGGAAAAGGACACACCCGAGGGTATGGTGTACTTTCAAATGGTACAACATCCTTCAGAAGAGTCGCATATGTTGAAGGGCTGAAGCATAATCTTCTGAGCATCAGTCAGCTTTGCGACATGGATAACAAAGTGATTTTCACCAAGGAATCCTGCTTTGTCTCTGACAAAAAGGAGAAGATAGCTCTCAGCGGTTATCGTTTGGAAAATGTTTACGTTATAAACATGGACTCAACAACCACTGAGAACTCCTGTTTCTTCTCAAAGGCATCTTCTGATGTCAACTGGCTATGGCACAAGAGACTCTCACATCTCAACTTCAAGACACTGAATACTCTTTCATCCAAAGAGTTAGTCACTGGTCTACCTCAACATTCTTACGCCAAAGAATCCTTATGTTCAGCGTGTGAAAAAGGGAAGCAGACCAAGGCAAGCTTTAAGTCCAAGCAAGTTTCCTCAGTGTCATCTCCTCTTCAACTACTCCATATGGATTTGTTTGGCCCCGTTAACAAACAATCCATCGCTGGAAAGAAATATACGCTGGTCATAGTTGATGAATTCTCTCGTTATACATGGGTAATGTTTCTCCGTTCTAAGAGTGACACCCCTGAAGAACTCATCACCTTTGTTCGGAAGATGGAAACTCTGAACAATATGACTGTTCGCTCAATAAGGAGTGATCATGGAACTGAATTCAAAAACAGTTCTCTTGATTCCTTCCTTGAGAGCAAGGGTATTTCTCATAACTTTTCGTCAGTGAGAACACCACAACAAAACGGAGTCGCTGAAAGAAGAAATAGAACAATTATTGAAGCTGCACGTTCAATGCTCAGCGATTCTCACCTGCCTACTCAGTTTTGGGCAGAAGCTGTCAACACGGCTTGTTTTACGCAAAACAGGTCGCTGATAGTTAAAAGATTCAAAAAGACAGCCTATGAACTCTTTCATGGGAGAAAGCCTTCAATCAGCTTTCTTCACATCTTTGGTTGTCAGTGTTTCATACTGAACAACAGAGATGCCCTTGGAAAGTTTGATCCTAAGGCTGATGAAGGAATCTTTCTTGGATACTCCTCAGTTTCCAAAGCCTTCAGAGTCTTCAACCGAAGAAGACAAACTGTAGAAGAAACTATTCACGTCACGTTTGACGAATCCCGTTCAGCGAACTCTAAACCGAACGCTGATACAGAAGAACTGAATCAATGGATGTTTTCTCATCTTGGTGATTCAGAAGATGTTCCCACTACTCATACTCATACAACTGAAAATGATGGTCCTACTATCATTTCCAATATGCAGAATAGTGAAGCTGAAACATCTTGGGTCTCAGCTGTTCCTATAAATACTATACCCGCAGTTGATCCAAATGTCTCAGAAATTCCATCTATTTCTCAGCAATCAGTGAATGAAGTGACAAATGCAAGCATTCCTCTCTTAGCTGATTATCCAGAAGTAGCTGAAGCCTCATCTTCAGTTTCTCCAGTTCAGACTGCGTCAGCGACGCATGCTCCGGCTCAGCGATGGACTGTAAATCACCCAATCGATCAAATTCTTGGTGATCCCAACGCTGGTATTCAGACTCGTAGAAGTGCAGGTAATATTTGTTTATTTGTTAACTTTATTTCTCTAACTGAACCAAAGAAAATAGATGATGCCCTCAGAGATCCAAACTGGGTCAGCGCTATGCAAGAAGAGCTGACTGAATTCGAAAGAAACAAAGTTTGGAAACTTGTTCGGAGACCAACTGACAAAACAGTGATAGGCACTAAGTGGGTCTATCGAAACAAGTTGGACGAACATGGTACTGTAACTCGCAACAAAGCTCGTCTTGTTGCTCAGGGATACAGACAAGAGGAAGGTATAGATTATGACGAAACCTTTGCTCCTGTAGCAAGACTTGAATCTATTCGTCTTTTCTTAGCATATGCTGTACACAAAAACTTTACTGTACATCAAATGGTTGTTAAGTCAGCGTTTCTAAATGGAAAGCTGAATGAAGAAGTTTATGTGGAACAACCTCCAGGATTCTCAGATCCTAAGCGTCCAGGTTATGTTTATAAGCTGGATAAGGCACTTTATGGCTTGAAGCAAGCTCCTCGTGCATGGTATGACACTCTTTCTACGTATCTCCACCTTGAAAAATTTGAGAGAGGTAAGATTGACAAAACTTTGTTTTTTAGAAAAATAAAAGGTCATATCATTTTAGTTCAAATATATGTTGATGACATTATATTTGGTTCTACTAACCCTGAGCTTTGTACTCGTTTCGCTGATAGAATGAAAGATGAGTATAAAATGAGTATGATGGGTGAACTAACATATTTCCTTGGTCTTCAGATTAAGCAAACTGAAAAAGGAACTTTTATAAATCAGGGAAAGTATGTTAAAGATATGCTGAAAAAATTCGACTTAACTGAAAGTTCAGCTATGAAAACCCCTATGGCACCACCGCTGATACTTGATAAGGACACAAAGGGTGTTCCTGTCAATGTCACGCTGTACCGTGGGATGATCGGCTCACTACTGTATCTTACAGCTAGCCGACCCGATATTATGTTTGCAACATGTCTGTGCGCACGATATCAAGCTGAACCTAAGATATCTCATATGAAAGCTGTAAAGCGAATCTTTCGATATCTTAAGGGTACAGCGAATCTAGGTCTTTGGTATCCCAAAGATTCAGGATTCGATCTAACCGCCTATTCAGACAGTGATTTTGCAGGTTGCAAAATGGATAGGAAAAGCACCACAGGAGGATGTCAGCTCCTGGGTGGAAAGCTGGTAAGTTGGACAAGTAAGAAGCAAAACTCGGTGTCCACTTCCACAGCTGAAGCTGAGTATGTAGCCGCTGGAAGCTGCTGTTCTCAAGTCTTGTGGATGAGAAATCAACTACTAGACTATGATCTTCAGCTCTCCAAAATTCCAATCTATTGCGACAGCACAAGTGCCATCCTCCCCGCTGGTACCACATGTTAGGATCCAAGCGCTTACCACTACGCCAAAAGCAATTGCTGGTGGAGAAGGCGCAACTTATTTCCATATAGCGTAGCAGCCAGCGCCACATTTCGATTTAGGAAGATGCTGGTCAATGACCCAACAATCCCCCCCCCCCCCAGCATCTGCCAGTACTCTTGGCTGCACAGCATGCCTTTGGCATTATAATGCACTCCATGGGATTCGAACCCGTGACCTGCTCTGATACCACTTGTTGGTCCCGAAAGGCTTAAACAAGTTTGTAGAAGGGGGGGGTTGAATACAAACACACTATTTTACTTTTCTAAATTGTTTATTGATAAATCATTAACAATTTACAGCTTGTTGCGGAAACAAGATTAAGGATAAACCTAAATCTAAACAAGTTGGAACACTAAGGTTTTCTTGCACTAAGAAAGATAAGGAGATTACTAATAAAATCCTATCTTGAGAGATTTGAACTTGTCCAGAGTTAGCAAGTTACTTCAAATGAAGTGAGTTCATCTCTTTATATACTGCATGCATTTAATGCAATCCAGTATATACTTTACACGTGTCATTAGCGGATTGGTTGCATGTCATTGACCTTTGATGACAACCTTAGTAGCCGCATGAATGAACAGTGTAGTGTCAGAGTGGTTGTACGATTTCAGATTTTCGGAGGTTCTTTTCTGACATTTCGTACGGTGGCGTGCAAGGGAGGTTAAGACAAAAGTACTTTGTACGGAGGACTTCATGATCAGCTTTCGTTGATTCAGCGATTATCATTTACTATTCAGCAGATGATAAAGTTCAGCGATAGCTGAAGTCTTGTACTTGATACTTCACGTTGAGTGGACAAATCTGAGTCTTCGCTGATCCGCATCAGTTCATTAGGAGACTTGTCGCTGGTTCTTGAGCTTGATCTTCGACTTCAGCGTAGAACCTTTGTTGACGTGAATCTTGTCTTCAGGGATCATAAGTAAACAACTAACTTATCAGCGATCACCATAAGGACTGAACAAACTCAGCGATATGGTGAACAGTGTTCGCTGAATGTTTAATCTAAAAGTGCGAGAGTTCCTATCAGCAGTACTGTAAGATCTTAGTACTTATCAGCGATAGTGAAACTCTGATACATATTGTTTACTTACAATTTTCACTAAGTATTTAAGATAGGGTCATTTTCAAATCACTGAGGGTTTGGATCAACAATCTCCCCCTATTTGATTATGACATAGCAACAGAGAAAATTGCTATTTAATGAAAACATAAGGATAAAAAGAACTCATAAAATATTTGTCCCTTTTACTGTTTTCTGGGATCTTTTCAGTACTGATGGAGTAAAGTACATTCGCTGAAATCTTTCTTTAAATCTTTGAATCAGGTTACAATATGAATAAGAAAGATTACAAGTACAAGCGAAATAAATTACAAGTACTGAAGGATGACTGATACAATAGAGAAAATGGTGATTGTTGTCAGCCTTCAAAGGGTTCTTCCTTAATGAGAAGTTCATCAAGGGTTGTCTTTTCAGTTGGAATCATCCAGTCAGGAACCTTTTCTCCTTTATTCTTTAGCTTCAGAGCAGCTTCAAAAATCAAGGGTTTTAGGTGTCGTGCCTGAATGTCTTTTCTGAAGTCGCACCAGTAGATGAGATCTTTGAGCTGTTCGATTGGAGTGATTGGAAGCTCAGCGATCCGTTGAAAGCATTTACGTCCGTCGTAGTCAAGAAAGAATATTCCATAAGGATTACTGATGACTTTACCAGGGACGAAAAGTTCACATGGTGGTAAAGAGACATCAAGGGCAGATAGATCAGGATCAGGACCAAGTACTTCAGCGTGAGAGAAACCAATTCCAGTTTCATTTCGTATGACAGGACCTGAGTTTGAATCTTGACGTTTCTTCCTTGGAGAGTCCTTTTTTCTTTTCGGCTTTAGATCAGGAACAGGACTCTCCAAGGAAGAAACGTCAAGATTCAAACTCAGGTCCTGTCATACGAAATGAAACTGGAATTGGTTTCTCTCGCGCTGAAGTACTTGGTCCTGATCCTGATCTATCTGCCCTTGATGTCTCTTTACCACCTGGTAAAGTCCTGATCCTGATCTATCCGTACAAAATTCCAATCTATTGCGACAGCACAAGTGCCATCGCTATAGCAAACAATCCAGTGCTACACTCAAAGACAAAACACATAGAAATCAGATATCATTTTATCAGAGATCATGTGATGAATGGTGATATAGAACTTCATTTTATCCCAACTGATTATCAGTTAGCTGATTTGTTTACAAAACCTCTTGATGAGACAAGATTCAACTTTCTCATCAGCGAGCTTGGAATGCTGAACTTTGAAGGATAAAACTTCAGCGGTTCACATTTAATCAGCGATACGTTTATACATTATTGTATAGGCTCTGGATAAAATAAACTAGTACAATCCATTTCATCATCTTCTCTCTGAATAAATTGGGTTAAACTGATATCAAGGTATGTTTTCTCTGACAAAACGCATGAAAATGCAAGATTTCAAATTCTTTCATCGCTGAATAATATTTTGAAATTTCTTAAAACCCTCACTGATATTTCTATTCAGTGCTTCATATTTTTCAAAGAGTCCCTGAGTTTTTCTTTCAAAACCTCAGAGACAACGAAAGAATGTGAAAGGACAGTTGTGACGTCATTGCAACGGATAACACCAGGCACGTTTCTTTTTCTGACACACGTTTGCACGTTTCGTTGTCTATCCAATCAAATGCAAACACGTGTCCGTGTCATGATGAAAAACTTTCCCGCTCAAGTTTTTCTCTCTCTACTCTCTTCCTATATAAACTCTCTCAAAGTTTATATTTGTCTTTTATGCGAATCAATCTTTCTCCGCAAGAAAAGAACACTGTTGCATTTTGTGCTCTCGATCTTCAAGAACTGTTCATCATCTTCTTCATCAAACTCAAGGTCAATATGTTCTTATCTTTTATCAAATGCAAATAACTTGTTTTCGATCTTATCATTGTTTTACACAAGATCAAACAAAAGAACTCAAAAATAAAATCATTTTCTTTCATGGTTTTATAAACACAACCATTTCATGGTTGTTCTTCAAGTTTTAAATCTAAAATCCTAAACTTGTTCTTCTTTCGTATCCATTTTTTTTTAAAAAAAAAAACTGGAATACAAGGCTTATAGGTGTTATATTCGTTTTTTTTTTTAAAAAAAAAAAAAAAAAAAACAAGACAAACCCTAATCTTCATTAAGACTTTTTTGTCTGAATGAAATGGACAAAATTCGAAAAATCTTAATGGAAATTCTCTTTCCACATTAAGATATTTCTTATTTGTTAACATCTTTGGTTGAACTGATAATACAGTGAAATGGCAACTTCAAAGCTGAATGTTACCGCTGAGTCCATCTCCAGTGATTCTGAGGAATTGGAAATCACCAAAGCTCCTCAGGTTAAGTTTGAGCTGGATCAACTAGACTGGACAAAGGCAAACAACCTTTCAGCGCTTCTCGAGTTTCCTCCTCGGAAGCAGGTATCCCATCTAGACGACGCTGTGATTTTTTTGAAGAATAGCCCCATATACACAGCACTGACAATCACACCTCCCGCCAGTCAGCGTCTATTATCCCAATTCTGGTACTCTGCCAGACACACCAACCTACCCTCAGCCAAAGATCCATCTAAAACCATCGACTGCATACTCAGCGATACTAAGTATGGCACCATCAAGATAACCCCCGCAATAATCCGTAAAGCTCTGAAATTCCCTAACGATACCTCAGAAAATCCTTTCATTCCATTTCCTGACCACAAGAAGCACGCTGACAGGGAAGAAATCATTGCTTTCCTTGATGCGATGGGTTACATCTGGGAGACTGGAAGAGACAAGCTACCTGAGAAGAAGCTGACGCTGATAAAGAAATCCAAGATGCCCAGGGAGATGAACTTCATCTTCGCTCACCTGATCAGCTGCATGACAGCGAAATCCGGATCTTCTGATCAAGCCGCTCAACCTCAGCAGGCCATGGGTTACGCACTGCTGAAAGGTCTCAACATTGACTGGGCCTCCATCATCTATGAAGACCTCATTCAACGTGTTGATTCTGCCGCTGACCGACCAGCATGGGTTCCTTACCCGCGATTCATCAGCGCCATCTTTCAATATGGCCTGAAGGACAGCTATCCTGAAGAGGGTGATCTGAAACTCTCTCAGATTGGCCCTAAAGTTCTCGACTTCAAGCCTGTCGCCAACGAGGTACGTCTCTCTACTCTTCTCACTCTTCTTAATTCTCCGCTTTCTGTGGCTCCTTCAGCGACAATACCCATCGCTGATACCCCGGTCACAAAATCCATTCCTTCTAAGAAAAGGAAACAATCTCTTACCCCTCTTGATTCCAAAAGGATCAAGAAAACCAAGGAGCAACCCCAGCAGTTGCATGCTGAAGACTCCTCAGCTCATTCTGAAGAGCTGAAGGAAAGTTCCGTGGTACGCTCTGCCACACCAATTCAAGCCATCCCTTCTAAACCTACTTCAGCGTCCCTAAACGCTGAGGTTAGAACTTTGGAATCTACCCAACCTTCGTCAGTCTCTCAAAAGACTGATGAAGTACTTCTCAGCGAATCCAACGCTGAACTTGAACCCCAACCCCAATTCTTATCCTTCGCTCCTCCCTCTACTTCTTTGGACACTCCTCCAGTCAAAACTGGAGATGCCATCATTCAAGAAGCCGTTGAAGCTTCTCAGCGAATGACGAAGAAAGGACCTGCAGAGATCTCCATTCCTCACGGAACTTTTGAGGGAGATATGGAACACTATGGAGGGACTCGAAACTTTGATGAGTTCGTCAACGCTCCTGCAGGTACAGATCCCACCTTAAACACTGTAACTAAACCTGAAACTTCTGAGCTTTCCTTTGTTCACAAGTACTTATATGTTACAGGTCCTTTTTTGGGAGACATCAACCAGTCTCTGAAGTCTATGGAGATGAAACTTACGGATCTCACCACCGGTCTATCAAATAACTCTACAGCTGTAACAAACGCTGGAGAGAATCTGACGAAGCTGACTACTGTGGTGGAAAAGAAGGCCTCCTCTGATGACATCAAAGATCTTGATAAAACTCTCGCCGACTTTGCCAAAGTGCTCTCCGACATCTACACTGACTACACCAACCTCAAATCATCAGTTTCCACCATTTCCAGCGAAGTTACAACGTTGAAGAAATCGGTTGGTACACTCGAAGGTGATATGTCAGTGGTCAAGACCGACTTGGGCTCAGTGAAGACCGACCTTGGTTCCGTCAAGACAATGATCGAGACGCTGGTGAACAAGGCAAATAATCCAGCTCCTGCTCCGGCCCCTGCACCTGTTTTGGACTCATTCACCGCAGAGGATCGCCAAGAGCTGAAGAAAATCACGCCTGCTATTTCTGGCCTAGAAGACAGAATAGCTAAGCTTGAAGGTTGTGTGAAAATCTCTGGCCCAGAAGACAGAGACAACACCAATGCTGAATCTACCCATTCCTCCCCCGCCCATCATAAGAAAGAGGGGGAGAAGAGCGCTGAACAGGAGAAGAGCGCTGAAGACCTTTCCCATGATGAATCTATCAGGGGAGAGGGTAATGAAGATCGGATTACTGGACCTCAGGGAGATGAAAACCCTGAGGGAACCGAGAACCTCGCCTCTATATCTGAGGGGGAGCAACTCGATGAAGATGCTGAGGAATCTGAAGCAGAAGAAGACGAAGACTTCGACATCCCTGAAGCTGAACCATCCTCCTCTCCAAGGAACGATGATGATGATGATGAAGATGACGATGATTTCTTTGTTGTCAAACCTGCTCCTCGAACCAAAGCTCTTAAAGGTATTTCAATAAAAGAACCTTCAGGGGAGAAGACAAAGACAAAGCACTCAGCCTCTGGCGCTGAGAAAAGCAAAGACAAAGGCATCGCTGAAGATGATAATCTGGCGATCCTACTTGCAAAGCCGATTTGTCAGGTACACTAAACTTATTTTTCCTTCCCTGATCATCTATGAAAAATCAGTTATCCATTCCACAAACACCATACACATCCACATTTTTTTTTCTATCTTTTCTACCCAAGTTCTTCTACCCAGTTCTTATTTGTAAGATCGCTGCGTTTCAGCTAGTCCTCTCCCCTGTTTGAGGATATCGATGAAAGATCTGTTGCACTCTCGCACAGAAACAGACTTTCCTCAGTTGCTCAAAGGCTGAGTGAAGAAGATCAAAAGAGGAGAGAAGAAATGATAAAGCGATTCGAGGATCAGCGAATCATCCTAAGGCGCGATCAACTACCTTCAGTTCCTCCTAAGTTCAGAATTTCAAAAGCTGAATACCAAGATCATCTCAGAGCTGAACGCCTCATCGCTGAAAGGAAGGAAGCTGAAGATAAAGACAGAGGATACGCCATCAAGCTCACTCAAGAATCTGTCAAAGACCCCAAGCTGAAGCGTATTCCCATTCAAATCCAACGAAAGCTTTGGGAACAAGCCCAGAAGATCGTGGAAAAGAAAGCTGAAGTTTCTCAGACCACCCTGATCTGGTGTAAAGAGAAAATCCACTTCAGATATCGTCCAGCGAAGATCAACAAGGTATGGTCTCTCTGAATGGCTGGAGATGAGGTTAGCTATCCAACCGTCAAAATCTAAGTACAAGGATCATTTCGAAAAGCTGATAAACAGACAGATCGATTTGATATCTTCTTGTGTGGATATTCCTCCTGTTCCTGATCTAAAGCCGAAAAGAAAAAAGGACTCTCCAAGGAAGAAACGTCAAGATTCAAACTCAGGTCCTGTCATACGAAATGAAACTGGAATTGGTTTCTCTCGCGCTGAAGTACTTGGTCCTGATCCTGATCTATCTGCCCTTGATGTCTCTTTACCACCATGTGAACTTTTCGTCCCTGGTAAAGTCATCAGTAATCCTTATGGAATATTCTTTCTTGACTACGACGGACGTAAATGCTTTCAACGGATCGCTGAGCTTCCAATCACTCCAATCGAACAGCTCAAAGATCTCATCTACTGGTGCGACTTCAGAAAAGACATTCAGGCACGACACCTAAAACCCTTGATTTTTGAAGCTGCTCTGAAGCTAAAGAATAAAGGAGAAAAGGTTCCTGACTGGATGATTCCAACTGAAAAGACAACCCTTGATGAACTTCTCATTAAGGAAGAACCCTTTGAAGGCTGACAACAATCACCATTTTCTCTATTGTATCAGTCATCCTTCAGTACTTGTAATTTATTTCGCTTGTACTTGTAATCTTTCTTATTCATATTGTAACCTGATTCAAAGATTTAAAGAAAGATTTCAGCGAATGTACTTTACTCCATCAGTACTGAAAAGATCCCAGAAAACAGTAAAAGGGACAAATATTTTATGAGTTCTTTTTATCCTTATGTTTTCATTAAATAGCAATTTTCTCTGTTGCTATGTCATAATCAAATAGGGGGAGATTGTTGATCCAAACCCTCAGTGATTTGAAAATGACCCTATCTTAAATACTTAGTGAAAATTGTAAGTAAACAATATGTATCAGAGTTTCACTATCGCTGATAAGTACTAAGATCTTACAGTACTGCTGATAGGAACTCTCGCACTTTTAGATTAAACATTCAGCGAACACTGTTCACCATATCGCTGAGTCTGTTCAGTCCTTATGGTGATCGCTGATAAGTTAGTTGTTTACTTATGATCCCTGAAGACAAGATTCACGTCAACAAAGGTTCTACGCTGAAGTCGAAGATCAAGCTCAAGAACCAGCGACAAGTCTCCTAATGAACTGATGCGGATCAGCGAAGACTCAGATTTGTCCACTCAACGTGAAGTATCAAGTACAAGACTTCAGCTATCGCTGAACTTTATCATCTGCTGAATAGTAAATGATAATCGCTGAATCAACGAAAGCTGATCATGAAGTCCTCCGTACAAAGTACTTTTGTCTTAACCTCCCTTGCACGCCACCGTACGAAATGTCAGAAAAGAACCTCCGAAAATCTGAAATCGTACAACCACTCTGACACTACACTGTTCATTCATGCGGCTACTAAGGTTGTCATCAAAGGTCAATGACATGCAACCAATCCGCTAATGACACGTGTAAAGTATATACTGGATTGCATTAAATGCATGCAGTATATAAAGAGATGAACTCACTTCATTTGAAGTAACTTGCTAACTCTGGACAAGTTCAAATCTCTCAAGATAGGATTTTATTAGTAATCTCCTTATCTTTCTTAGTGCAAGAAAACCTTAGTGTTCCAACTTGTTTAGATTTAGGTTTATCCTTAATCTTGTTTCCGCAACAAGCTGTAAATTGTTAATGATTTATCAATAAACAATTTAGAAAAGTAAAATAGTGTGTTTGTATTCAACCCCCCCCCCCCTTCTACAAACTTGTTTAAGCCGTTCGGGACCAACATTTTTGAAGAAGAAGAAAAGCTGCTCTCGCACCAAAAAAGACCTTCCTTGGTTCCTCAAAGACCAAGTGAAGATGTAAAAAGAAAAAGAGCATCGATGATTCGAAGACTGGAAGATCATCGGATTGTCCCTCCTCACCTAAATCTCTTATTTACTCGGGAAATCGCTGAGTCTTTCAAAGCTGAACAACTCCTTGCCGAACGAAAGAAGGCTGAAGAAAAAGATAAAGCATATGTCATTGAACTCGTTCAACATTCAGTAAAGGATCCAAGCCTGAAGAAGATTCCTATCTCTGTTCAATGAAAGCTCTGGAAAGGCGCCAAGAAGATCAGAGAAGAGAAAAAGGTCTCTGATTCCACTGTAGCTTGGTGCAAGGAGAAATGTCATTACCGACATCATGGGTCCAGAATTAAAACGGTCAACATCAGGGGAAGGACGCTCAAAGACGTTCCTATCATCGACATCCAGATTATCAGATAGAATGGTCACAAGGCAACCATCTTCACATCGTGGCTTGACCAACTTGGTTTCTGTGAATGGTTGGAGATGCGGATAGCCATTCAGCGTTCGCGATCAAATTACAAATCTTTTGTCGAGAAAGCTCTGAACAGGCAGATCGACATGGTAACATCAGCCGTTGATATCCCTCCTCCTCGTCCAGTTCAACATAGAAGGTCTGCTGCAAAGAAAAAGAAGAAATCCTCTGCTTCAGATCCTCCTATCCGAAATGAAACCGTCATCGATTTCTCACGAGAAGCTGTCCTTGGTCCTGATCCTGATCTATCAGCTCTCGATGTTTCCCTACCCCCTGGTGAAGACTTTATCCCTAGAAAGGTTGTCAGCGAACCTTATGGCATATTCTTTATTGACTACACTGGACGCAAATGCTTTCAACGCATCTCAGAGCTAACCATTACCCCTATCGAACAGCTCAAAGATTTCATCTACTGGTGTGGATTCAGACAAGACCTGCTCGGACATTTCATGAAGCCCTTGATCTACAAAGAAGCCAAGAAAAGAAGGGAACATGGAGTGAAAGTCCCTGATTGGATGGTTCCTGAAACAAATACTCTTGATGAACTTCTTGCCAAGAAAGAACCTGAATAGCTAATAGAATCTCCTTTTGTAATTCTTCTATCTTTATCAGCTTGTAACTTTTTGTACTTGTAATTATTATTCGTTGTACTTGTAATTTTGCACTTCCCCTTGTAATCCTTACGAAGTTAATAAAAAATTTCAGTGAATGTACTTTACTCCATCAGTACTAGAAAAGTTCCTGAAAACAGTAAATGGGACACACATTTTACGAGTTCTTTTTATCCTTATGTTTTTATACTTATCAATTTTCCTTTATTGCTATGTCATCATCAAATAGGGGGAGATTGTTGATCCAAGCCCTTAGTAATTTGATAATGACCCTGAGAAACACTTAGTGAAAATTGTTTGTAGACAATATGTATTAGAGTTTCACTATCAAAGATATATACTAAGTCTGTTTAGTACCGCTGATAGAAAGCTCATGTTCTTTAAACTACACTTCAGCGAACACTGTACATCAGTGAGCCTTGAGCCTGTTCAGTTTCACTGATGATCGCTGATAATTTATGTTGTTTACTTATGATCCCTAAAGACAAGATTCACGTCAACTATGTTCTACGCTGAAGTCGAAGATCAAGCCAAAGAACCAACGACTAATTCTACTAGTGACCTGATGCGGATATCAGCGAATCCAAGACTTGTCCATTCAACTTGAAGTTTCAAGTAGAAGACTTCAGCGAACGCTGAACTTTATCATTCGCTGATAAAGAATCATTCAGCGAGCGCTGATCATGAAGCCTCATTTACAAGCAACTTTTGTCTTATCCCCTTGCACGCCTCTGTACGATTTTGTCAGAACGGACATCCCTTTGTCCAGAATCGTACAACCAACTCTGCTACTACATTGTTCATCATGCGGCCATTAGGTTGTCTACTAAAGTCAAATCATGCAACCAACCAGAGGCTGCCACGTGTAAAGGTATATTGACTTGCATTAAATGCATGCAGTATATAAAGTAAACCCTACTTAATTTCTAAGTGCTCGGCCATTCCTCTCTCGTTGAACTTACTGTGTGAAAGAATTATCTCCTTAGTATTCTGAATTTTCTCAATCTCTATTTCTAGGGCAAGAACTGTTACTGTTCTCATAGTTTGTTTAGATTAGGTTTATTCTTTAATCTTATTCCGCAACAAACTGTAAATTGTTTGATACATATCAATATACAATTTAGAAAGATAAAAATTGTGTGTTTGTATTCACCCCCCCCCCCTTTCTATAAACTTGTATAGCCCCTTTGGGACCAACAAGGTATGACAACCTCACTGGTAACTAGAAAAGTAGAAACTTGCTCATAGATAGGTAAACCACAAGAGTTACATCAAGGGCACCTAAATCTGTTCGCCTGATCACCAATAAAAATTACTGAATATTAGCATTTTAATTTACGTGCAACCAATATCAGCAAAATACAGAGTACTTCTGTCCAACTCCATCACCTCTTTTTCGAATATGGAACATCATCATCAACCTCATTATTGGTGGGGTTTAATATCACTCCTACTCAAATTAGAATAGAGGTTTTATTGTTTAGCTACAACTTTAGGTTGTTAGAGTTGTTATACAATCCTAACTAGAGTTAGTTTCCAAATATATATTGTAAACCATAGTTATATATACAATTGAAATCTCTCCTTCAATAATCAAGAGGGAAAGTTAATTTTATAAACTAATATGGTATCAGAGCGCCATATAGGGAATTACCCTAACTAGATCCTACTCTATTTTTTACCTCTCTTTCCTCACTCCGTATTCTCTCACCTTCCCAAATAAACAGCCACCCACCACAAGACCCAATTCCTCTTCCTCAAAATTCAGCCACCTACCTTGATTTGACTTGTGCTAATTCAATTACAATTCAAAATTACCTCTCACATCAAGTTTGCTTTTCACCACCAACAGATTTCGCCAACCACCTCTCTTCACCACCTAACAGACCCACTTTCTGTCGCCACTTTCTCTCTTCATCAGTTTACCACCACCAGTTTCTCTTCTCTCATCTCTCTCTCTCTCTCTTTCATGTGTCTTTTTTTTCTCAACCTCACTCACACTCATGGTTACCACCACCGACGATGACAACTCCGCCGCCAACAACCCTGAATCTTTACCTTTCGCCACCCTTCGCCACATGATGACTATAAAATTGTCTTCTTCCAATTACCTACAATGGAATAATCAAATCCAACCCATTCTTCAATCCCAAAACCTTCTCAAGTTTCATGATGGACCAAACCCACCACCGTCTGCCGCCATTGATCAACAACTTCGCATGTTGCTTAATTCATCTCTCTCCGAAGAAGCAATGGCTGTCACCGTTGGTACCACTACCGCGAGCGAAGCATGGAAAGCTCTCGAAGCTACTTTTAGCCATTCCTCGGAAACCCGAGAACTAAGCCTTCGTGCCGATCTTCAAAATCTCACGAAAGGGACAAATTCGGTCCAAGAATACGCAAGAAATTTAAAACATATTTGTGATCAACTCGCTTCTATCGGTAAGCTTGTCAATGATTCTTTCAAATCGCAATGGTTTCTACGAGGTCTTGGAGCCGATTTTGCTAACTTTTCAACGGCTCAAATGGCATTAACCCCGATCCCATTATTCACGGACCTCATACATCGAGCCGAAGCCCATGAAATATTTTTCAAATCTTTACTTCCATCGTCTCCTACTCAAGCCACATTTACGGCTTCGGCTTCTAACCGAGGTCAAGGGTCCTATCAAGGTTCTTCGCGATCCGACAATACTTTCTCAAATCATCGCGGTAGAGGTGGACGACATTCCACATATATTCCACGATGTCAATTGTGTGGACGTAGTGGCCACAAAGCAAACCAATGTCATGATTACGTACTTCAACGACGCACCAATGACGGTATTGCAAATCTTGTCGAAGCCTTTACCGCCTCCTCAAATCTCGATGTTTCGGATTGGTACAGGGATTCCGGTGCATCCGCGCACATGACACCCACTGCCGGAAACCTCCACAACGCAACACCCTATCAAACACGCACCCCATGCAAACACGTTCAAAATCCGGCATTTTAAACCCAAGTACCCAACTTTTATGGCCGAACAACAAAATGGTCTTCTTCCCGCTCTCTTAGCCACTTCGGTTCCAAAAGGGTACAAATCGGCCGCCAAAAATCCAGCATGGATTATTGCCATGGATGAAGAAATACATGCCTTAAAATCCAACAATACGTGGGAGCTCGTCCCACGACCTCGGGATACTAATATCGTTGGCTCAAAATGGGTCTTTCGAACAAATTTCAACGCTGATAGATCCATAGAAAGACTAAAAGATAGGCTTGTTGCACAAGGTTTTATACAAGTACCCGACCTAGACTTTACACACACGTTTAGTCCCGTGGTCAAAGCCGCCCCCGTTCGTCTAATTCTAAGCATCGTCGTCATGCAACAATGGAAATTACGTCTACTTGACGTCAAAAACGCATTTCTCAATGGCCTTTTGCATGAAACGGTCTACATGGAGCAACCACCCAGATACGTCGACGATCATCATCCTTCTCACGTATGTCGACTCAAGAAAGCAATCTACGGCCTCAAACAAGCCCCAAGGGCTTGGTTTAAACGCTTCAACGATTATCTTACCGGCATCAGGTTCCACAACAGTCTCGCCGACACTTTTCTCTTCATATATAACCGAGGTAAGTCTCTTCTTTATGTTCTTGTATATGTCGACGATATCATTGTCACCGGTAACGACAATCAACTTATTCAACGCCTAATCAACCATGTGCAAAAAGTCTTCGCCATCAAAGACTTGGGAAATATCGGTTACTTTCTCGGCCTAGAAGTCACCTACACCAAAAACGGCATTTTTCTCGGGCAACAAAAGTATGCTCATGATATTCTTGTTCGAGCTCAACTTCATGAAAGCAAACCGATCAGCACTCCAATGATCGTCGGTCAACATCTCAGTCAAACCGGAAGATTGTTCAAAGATCCGATCTTTGGTCGGAGCACTCCAATACCTTACAATTACACGACCCGACATATCCCACGCAGTTAATACCGTCAGTCAATTCTTGCACACACCAATGGCCGAACATTTTCAAGTCGTGAAAAGAATCCTTTGTTATGTTAAAGGAACAATCACGTATGGTCTCACCTTCAATCACTCCCCTTCATGCGCGTTTACCGCATTCCGATGCCGACTGGGGAAGATGCCCCGGCACTTGGCGGTCTACCTCCGGGTATGCCATCTTCCTTCGCCCAAACCTAGTCACGTGGAGCTCGAAGAAGCAACGAACAGTTTCTCGATCAAGTTGCGAATCAAAATACCGATCACTCGCAAACACTGCTGCCGATATCGTATGGTTCACCCATCTTCTTAGCGAGCTACGAGTTCCATTTGTGAAACCACCAACCTTATTTTGCGACAACAAGAGTGCATTGTTTATTAGTTAAAATTCGGTAGCTCACAAAAGGGCTCGCCACATTGCGCTCAACTACTACTTCATTCAGGAGTTAGTACAACAAGGCTATCTATCAACCATGTTCGTTCCAAGCAAGTTAAACGTTGTCGATCTCTTCACCAAGAGCATACCGAAACCTCTATTCCTTCTTTTCCGATCCAAACTTTGCGTAGTTCCAAGAACCCGCGTCACGCTTGAAGGGGGGTAATAGCACGCATACTCAAATTAGAATAGAGGTTTTATTGTTTAGCTACAACTCTAGGTTGTTAGAGTTGTTATACAATCCTAAATAGAGTTAGTTTCCAAATATATATTGTAAACCATAGTTATATATACAATTGAAATCTCTCCCTCGATAATCAAGAGGGAAAGTTAATTTTATAAACTAATAGGGTTCAACTGCCGAGCTGACCCATCCATATTGTCTTGATTTGCTTGTCCAGGAAATTGCACAAGAGGTCCACTGGCCTATATGTTAGGATTCTGCCCATTATTCGCAGAGAGGCCTTCAACAACAGTAACGAGCAAACCACTTAGAGACTAGAAGATGATTGTGATCAATGATAGAATAATATGAATCTACAATCATAGGAAGGGATAGTACGAAAAACTACCATATACTTGAGTAAATTTCAATGAAGATAGGAATAAAAGTTGCACAATATGATAGAAAAGGCACAAACAAACTACTCAAATCATTGAAGTTTCATACTATATTAGTGATGCAAAATGAGGAATCTTGTAATCACCTATGTAGCAAAACGTGTGACGTTCTGAGGTTTGTATTTCAGATGTAAAACCATATGACTGAAGACCCCATTTAGACCCAACAATACACAAACCCTTCAGCCAAAAGATGCTCTGCGGAAGATGACTTATGTTGGTATCCTCTATCCATAACTCTCTTAAACATTTTAAACGTCCAAATTTCTCAGGTAGTTTCTCAACTGCAATGCAAGAGGTGAGGTGGAAATCTCGTAGATGTTTCATCACACAGATCCTTTTCGGAATATCTTGTAAGCAGATACACCCCAAAGGATTAGCTGCTCTAAAAATTCTAATCGGCCAAGATCCTCAGGTAATTCCTCAAGAAACAAACAAGATCTAAGTTTGAGATATGTCAGATGTCTCAACATACAAATACTATAATGAAGATATATAATTATAAACCCTCCATATGACAAAGTTAGCACCTTTAGACATTGTAACCGCTCAAGATCTTTGGGCACCCGTGGAATACAACCCTCGAGTGTAAGACGTATTAAACGCCGAAAACGACAAATCGCTTGTTCTTACAAACTATATAATGTTTCTTTGGAATTATTTAAAAAATGGCTGATTTGCAAGGAATACACAAATTAATATGATGTTTTTAGAAGTTATTTGCATGTTCCTTCAATAAATTACTTTACGAGCCTTCGTATTTGGCATTTTTCGATACGTTTTGTGGCATCGACAATGTGGACTTGATTTGATTTGTTTGTTTGGAAGAATTATACACGGTAGGTATTAGGTGGAGAAATAATGAAAGACCCCTTTAATTTGTCAAAGAAGATCTCTCTATATAAAGTTATTTACGTGCTAACATATCGTTTTCTTAGTTACATACTTACTTTATAACATCTCCAACAGATTCTCTATAATTTCTCTAAAATAGAGAATCAAAAGTTAAAATCTCTAAATCAAATTATATTTCACTCTAACAGCTTTTCTATTTTAAAAATTTCAACATTAATTATATTATTAATGTATTATAAACTATCATCCTAATGCACCTTTCTTAAAATATATTATATAAAATGATAATAGTTTAATTTTATTGGTGGAAATCAATAAAATAATAACTTCTCTCACCTCCCACCAAGTTTTAGAGAATTCTCTAAACTGGAGTTTTTTCTTGTTTTCACTATTTTAGAGAACAAGATAGAGAAGCTGTTGGAGACAAATAGAGAACAAAACCTCCATTTTCTCTATTTTATAGAACATGTTGGAGATGCTCTTACATGTTAATACTTAATACATGACTTGGTTGTCAGTTTGCCGTTTGATAATAATTTTTAAATATCTATTTGCTCATCTAATCTTCTTCTACATAACTTCAAACTAGTATGAGAACGGCGCGTTGCACGGTGACATACGTAAATTGGGTATTAATATATAGATTGTGCATATAAATATGTTACATGTTAAATATAATAATGAGTAAATTGTTTTCAAGTGATTTGTTAAAAATAGTAGAATTTAATTAGCTGGAGATGCATAAATAAAATAAGCAACATTAACGATGGGCCTATATATATTACGCATTATTTGTATAACTAATGCCTTTACATATGTTTTTTTAAAGGAGACAGTGTACATCTGTTGATTTTATTAAGCAACTTGTTTCCCTAATAATAATATAAGCTCTTAAAAAGTAATATAAAAATGACTCGACAATTAGACCTTTATAAGTAAAAGTGGGAAATTTAATACAATAATCTATCATCAAATAAAATTTAAACATTCGACCATACTTTACAAAAAATAAAAATAAAAATCATCTAAGCAACCTTATTTAGTGGGAGGTTGCCTTTATGGTTACAATGCAAAATATAAGTCAATAATTATTTTAGGAAAATTAATTAAAATGCCAAAAGTCAAACATCTTGTTACTGAAATGCCACAAATCTCTCTCATCTTACCAAAATGCCCCAAAAAGTCGCGGTGGGCCCCGCGATCGCGGGCCTCAGGCCCACGTGTCACCAAACTTCGCCCAAATAGCCCGCGTTGGTCCCTCAAGAATGCCCGCGGTCCATCTTTTCCCCCTCAAGAATGCCCGTGTTGACAGTTTTAGTCCCTGCCCGCGTTGGGATCCCGCGATCGCGGGCTAACCCGCCACGCGTCGGCATGGGGTTAACCCTAAAAATCTTTGTGAGCCAAACCCTATCTCTTTCTCTTCTCTATTGCCGCACTATATAAGAGGGGTGGGGGGACCAAACCGGCCACACCCCATTTTTTTAATAACTCTCTCAATTTTTAATCAAACTCTCTCAATTTTCTCCCACTCTCTCAATTTTGTCGTGTGGAATACGCGTTCGGGTTTTGTGAAGATGTCTCGTATTACCTCTGTGGTATGTTTTCCTTATGTTTTTTGTTATTTTTTGTATGTTATTTTAAGTTAAGATATATGATTTGTATGTTGTTAGAGTGTTTATAACTTTTGTTATGTTTGAATATGTTCTATGTTTAACATTTTTAAGATATATGATATGTGTGGTTTTATGTTTGAATGTGATATTTGTATGTTATAATGTGTATGTTGTTATTGGAGTATTTTTATTAAAAAAAATGTTAAGAGTGTGTTTTTTTATAAAAAATTTGTTAAGAGTGTTTTTTTATAAAAAAATTGTTAAGAATGTGTTTTTTTATAAAAAAACATTGTTAAGAATGTTTTTTATAAAAAAATTGTTAAGAGATTGTTTTTATAAAAATAATTCTAAAGAGTGTTTTTATAAAAAATGTTAAGAAGGTGTTTTTTTATAAAAAAAATTGTTAAGAGTGTGTTTTTATAAAAAAATGTTAAGAATGACAACTTAGGTCCCTACGGTTTTAAGAATGACAACTTAGGTCCCTAGACTTTTAAGAATGACAATTTAGGTCCCTAAACTTTTAAGAATGCCAATTAGGTCCCTAAACTTTTAAGAATGACAGCTTAGGTCCCTACGGTTTTAAGAATGACAACTTAGGTCTCTAAACTTTTAAGAATGACAATTTAGGTCCCTAAACTTTTATGAATGCCAATTAGGTCCTAAACTTTTAAGAATGACAACTAGGGTCCCTAAACCGCAACATCTATATATAACAATATGATACGTTGAAATAAAATAAACCGCAACATCTATATATAACAATATGATACGTTAAAATAAAATAAACCGCAACATCTATATATAACAATATTATACGTTGAAATAAAATAAACCGCAACATCTATATATAACAATATGATACGTTGAAATAAAATAAACCGCAACATCTATATATAACAATATTATACGTTGAAATAAAATAAACCGCAACATCTATATATAACAATATGATACGTTGAAATAAAATAAACCGCAACATCTATATATAACAACATTATACGTTGAAATAAAATAAACCGCAACATCTATATATAACAATATTATACGTTGAAATAAAATAAACCGCAACATCTATATATAACAATATGATACGTTGAAATAAAATAAACCGCACTTTATCTATTTATAACAGTATTATATGTTGAAATAAAATAAAACGCAATATATCTATTTGGATTTTGTCAAACGGGTGTAAATAGCCATAAGGTATGTCGGGATTTAAGCAATCCTTGTGATTCCCCTGCTACCTGGAAGTCCAATAGATTGAGTGGTTTCTTTTCAAAAACTAAAACAAACGAATAATTATCAACACAATAAACCAAACAAGCTAAAGCATCTATATATAACACTAACTATAACATCTGTGAATGACTATGTAGAGGGATTTCTTTAACATCGACTTGACGCTAAAGTGCAAAGTTGCCTACAACGAGGAGTTAGGAGGGCGCTTTAGGGGATTAGGTGATCGCGCGGATACCCTGGAGGCCATCTTTAGAGGGACACCGCTCGGGCCATGGATGGATGTGTCTTACTCTGCTGGCGACCCTACGCTAGTACACATGTTTCTACAGTTGGAGGTCGAGGACGCCAACGCTGAGCCGGAGGAGATGCATTTTGATTTCTTCGGTTCTCGATTGCATTTTGGGCGTCGTGAGTTCTGTCTAATGACAGGACTACGTTTTGGAGAGGCTCCCCACTTCCTCCCTTAGCAGACTGCTCCTTCGTTCCTAGGGTTTGGGGCATTTCAGCATCTCGTTTGAAGCTGAAGGCAGCCCGGGACATGATGAAAGAGGGCCTTAGTGCCCTAACCGACGACGATGCTGTCCGTGTATGCTTGGTGGTGATCGTGGATATGGGCTTCATGGGCCGTGAGTATAGCCAGTATGCTTCCTCGACGGTCCTTAGGGCCGTCGAGGACCTTGAGCTGTTTAACAGCTACCCGTGGGGTAGCCATATCTGGACGCATTGCTACTCAATCTTGCACCGAGCCATAAGCAGACGCGACTCCGATCGACATGGAAAGATGAACCTTTGTGGTTTTACATACGCCTTCAAGGTTAGATACGTAGTATAACAATTGTTAATAATACATACAAACTGTTTGCCTTTTCTTTTTACGTACTTGCTCTTCTTGTCTAATTCCAAATATGGATCTTGGAGATGTTTCCCGCATCAATCCAATATTTCGTCAAGCGCGACGACCGAGTACTTAGGGGAACCCGTTGGGACAAGCGTGTTACCCTAAGTAGGTCGCTTTGGGTTCAGTTCTTCAATGAATCTAGAAATGTAAGTTCTTTTACTATGTTTACAATTTGCATACGTTAGTCCCGCTTATTAATTTTTTTTATGTTTTATCATATATTTAGCGGCCACTCTTGCCTTTCGCTCGCCTTCAGCCTACTGCCGACGAGATGAACACGGATTGGTACAGAGACAACGTGGCCTTTATTGACGCAGAGGCGGCAAGGGCTCGACATCCCTCTCCTTCCACATCTGACGAAGATGAGGAAGACGACGACAGGCCCCCTTCCGGTGGATATCCGCCGCCCCCTACCTCCTCCTATCCGCCGCCCCCTACCGTGCCCTATCCGCGGCCCCCTCCCTCCTCCTACCAGCCGCCACCTTACGATCCATATCAGGCGGCCCCTTCCTATGGGCCACAGCGTGGCTGTCATGAGTACCTGTGGGACTACGTCCACGGGCCGCTAGAGTCACGTGTACAGTTTCTGGAGGGAGTCTACAGACAGTTTAGCGTTGTCCATGTTAGTGTTTAACTTAATTTGTTGGCCACGTTTATTTAGTTTGTATATTAATATTACGTTCTAAATTTGTTTTAGCTGTCGAGTACGACACCGATCCCCGCTCCGTTCGGACAGGGGGCACAGGCGACGTTTGCCACCACATCCTATCCGTCATTCCCTGAACATTAGTTAGATTGCGAGAAGGAATTATTGAGGGACCAAAATTTGTTAAAGGGCCAAAGTAGTGTATTTCGGCCCATGCAAGCCCAAAACTGAATTCATGTGGGTTGTGTGTGTTTGGGGTCGTGTTTAGCAAAGGAGGAGGAGGAGAGAAACCCTAAGTCATCCCCTCCCCTTTTGTTGTGTTCGGCCGAGAAGAGAAAAGAGAGAGAGAGGGAGAGAAACCTATAGGAGAGAGAGAGAGAGAGTTCGCCGGAGAGAGAGCTTGCCGGAAAGAAAGAGACGCCGGAAAGAGGAGGGTAACGCCGTCGTTTTGCTGCCGGAAAAGAGGAGGAAGGAGGGTTCGGCGAGGTAAGTGTATTTTCCCCTTCTCGTTGTTGCCGTTTGCCAATTTTCTGCCGAGAACCGTCGCCACCACCGCCGCAGCCACGGCTGCCGGCGGTGGGGCCGCCGCTGCACGCCGCCGAGGTGGCGGCAGAGGGGTGGTGCAGGTGTGTGAAGGTGTGCGGGTGAGTCGGGATGGGCGATGTTGGAAGGTTCCGCCGGAAGGTGTTACCGTAACCATCGTCGCCGCCGCCAACCACCACCGCTGCCGGAGGCGGAAGTGGGTGGTGCTCGGTGGTTGTCCAGCCTAGTATGACCTTTCTCCAGTAAGATTATAGGCTTTTCGGGTCTGTTTGGGTTAAGCTGTAACTTAATGGATTCATAATCAACATTTGTCATTTCATGTGAAATTCACAGTTTCTGCCACTGTTTTGTGAAAGCCATAACTTTTTATAGGAACATCGTTTTGGGGTGAAATCAGTGCCAAAATCTCCCATTCTTAGTCTAGTAAGTTTCTTATGTTTTACGGAAAACCCAGTTCGGACCATAGCTAGTGTCAAATTGTTGTTTTGTACTGAAAGGTCCTGCTTTCACTATGCTGCAAGTTGGTTTTGTAAAATCCATAGTAAATTGTAGAAAAATCGTTAGAGCGCGTGCGATATGTACGTTCCTGGAACCCTAAGACATAGGACTTTGTGATTATGGAAAAATATTTCTGGATTTATCAGTTTATAAGGGGTTAAACAGGTCCCGAGCAGACCTGTGTTTTTAGAGTAAAAGCTGGAAAATGTATTCTATATTTTAGTAGTCGTGGTTTTGGGTTGGGGCATCACTTTGACATTTGTTAACACTTATTTAGGTGGAAAAAGGTGAGCTGGTGTTGGCCGGTTCGTGTTGCTGTTGAGGACATTAGCTTTGCTTTTGAGGTGAGTTCTCTCACTATATAGGATGGGAATTATATTTGTGTTACTATAGCTCGAGTGTGATAGTTATGATTGTTTGTTGATATTATTGTGTTGTGGGGTATATATAATTGTGTATATATATTGAACTGTGATTGATGTACTTCTTGATGGTTGTTCCAAGAAGTATATGTGTTTGTATAATGAGTTGTGATTATATTTCCTTGATGGTCGTTCCAAGGAGTGTAAGGCTTATTATTAATTGTGACATATCTTCTTGATGGATGTTCCAAGAAGTATATGTGTTTGTATAATGAGTTGCGATTATATTTTCTTGATGGTCGTTCCAAGAAGTATAAGGCTTATTATTAATTGTGATATATTTTCTTGATGGATGTTCCAAGAAATATATGTGCTGGTATACTTGGTATGTATAAATTTGGGTGCAAGACGTGATTGCATGGTATGAGTTGGTTGTGATAACTAGCTGTTTAAGGGTGATGCTGATATAATTGCGATCCTATATATGGTTTGAATCCACTAAGCCTTGTGCTTACCCTTTCCTATTTTAATGTGGTTTCAGGTGCTTGTGGCTCCAAGGCGTGACGGGTACACACTGACGCACGTGAAGAGTTTTATAATCATGAGACTAGAGTTATAATTAAACGATTTAATTTCCGCTGTTTAGTATTACTGAGAATATTTATTATTGAATTTGCAAACGAAACGGTGTTGGATATCTAATAAGGTTTTATTTATTAAAATGCCTATTTTAAAAGTTAAAATTTATTGTAATTTTTGGGACGTTACAACTTGGTATCAGAGCACAGCTTGAGTGAATCAAACGCATCTCGGTGTGTTTGATCTCAAGTTGCGGCTATGAAATTCTTCTCTTAATTTTTTTTTTTGAAAAAAATAAAAGAAAGGAAAACCCGTTTGGGAAACGGTGATCGAGGGCGCAGTGTGTACAGTCAGCCGGAGCCAAAGGGAAAGGTACAGTACTTAGTGTATTTATCGCTTTCTAGTTCACAGGGTATGCATGCTAGACTGCGTATGTGGTTTACACTGTACTGTATGATGATTGCTTGCTAGTAGGAATCAATGCTAGTTATAGTAGGTTGTTAAGTGAAGGCCCTATAGGTTGTATGCAGTAAGAATCATATAGCCTTAGAATATTTGATTTAGTTCTATTGCGCAGCTCTTGTTTGAGTCCAACCGTTCTAGGATAGAATCTTGTATTCGAATGTCTATTTGATTCACGCTGCATGCGACTGGGTATTCGCGAGGCAATTCGTTATGGCTAATAGAGATTCCGTTGTAGCAAGGGTGGTGGGATGAGATGAAATTCCTAGTGAGCTGGGAAGAGTGTTTACATATGAGTATGTATGCTAGATTGCTTTCTAGAACATAGGAGTATGTATGCTAGATTGCTTGGTGCTTATTACACTGTACTGCATGTTTGTTGTTTGTTAATAGGAGTTTATGCTAGCCTTGATAGGTTGTTAAGTGAATGCACTATAGGTTGTATGCGGTAGGAACCGAATAGCCCTAGAATGTCGGATTTAGTTCTATTGCGCAGCTCTTGTTTGAGTCCAACCGTTGTAGGATAGAATCTTATATTCGAATGTCTATCTGGTTTACACTGTGTGCGACTGTGCATTCGCGAGGCGACTCGTCATGACTAGTGGGGATTTCGTCATAGCAAGGGTAGTGGAGTTGGGTGGAATTCCTAGGGAGCTAGGAAGAGTGTGTACCTATGCCAGTGCGGGCATATGTGTATAGTTTTCGGCAAGGAACTACTTGGGCACTTCGGGACGGGACTCGAAACGAGTGAGGATAGGTGTGGAAGATAGTAGTAGAGCTCCTACTATCTGAAGCACAGGATCCGTGCTCGAGTCGGGGAAAGTCACGAGGAATCCAAGGAGTTGAGCGTGAGCGTTGTTAGTGTGAGTTATTATGTGCTAATAACTCGTTGTAATATCTACCCAGAATAGCCATCACAAGGAGGAACAACAATAGTGAACCTACTAGTACAGGTGTGTACTTGATTTGCTTGAGGAGATGATCATTGGGGTAGTGATGAAGGTTCTAAACTAGTAGTCGTTGGAATAAAAGGACGATTCTAGTATTAATCACTTGTAGTGAGCGTTTGGGCCGTAGTATAGGACGGCTAGGCTGTCCACTTGTGGATGAGGTTGCTGATGTAATAGTTTTTTTTTAAGTAGACCGTTTCGGGTCAAGATTGATGATTGTGCTAGAATCATAGGCTTTTAGAGCCGACTTTGATTTGAGGAAAAATCGTAGGGATTAATTGACGTAATTTCCCAACTTGCCTAAGAGGTTTAAATGTCCGGATGACGTTAGTGGACCGGAGAGATTTGGAGGAGTAGGAATGCCGACTAAGTCATGCACAAAGTTTGATTTTGAAATAGATTACATTAACTAATTCTTGTGTTTCAAATCATTTTATGGATGGTGTTTTGGAATTTTGGGAAATGTTCAGCACACACACAAGATTTTGAAATATGGTTTTGAAAGTGTATGAAATCGTTTTATCACGGGAGTGCAAACTTTGTTAGAATTTGTCTCATTTCGTTATTTTCCAACGGTTCTTTCGGGTAAGATGATATCCGTGTTTTGTGGTGTTTAAAATGTTGGGCAAGTGACTACGGCTTGTGACTTTAACATTGGAACTCCTCCACATATGTTAGAGTTGAGACGGAAAGTTACATTCCACGATGTCTGTATAAAGCTATTTGAGTGATTTGGTTAAAATAAGTTTTGTTTTACGGCATGTTGAGTCGTGTGGGTTTAATTTCACGAGGTGCATATCTTATTTGTTTATGTGACCATTTGGGGAAATCTTGGAAATCAATTTAAAGAACCCCACCTTTTGAGATTTTATGAGGTTTTAGTCGATATTTGCAAATGATGGAAACAGATTGGTTTCTATCTTTAAGTTTGAAACTTGCACGAGACCGTTGTGTTTTATCAAAAATATATTTGTAAACCGTTTCATCGTTTTGTATGACTAGCCGACGCGCGTAAAAAATTTGTTGGTGAACCCTGTGCCACGACATTTTATGTTTAAAAAGAAAAATTTTGGGGTCAAATGTCGTGGGACTGATTTTGAAATTATGTGCACACTTTTGTCGCACCCGGTGTAAGGTCGAGCGATTACTTTAAATACATGTCATGAGTCAATTCATACTAGAACCGTGACGGTTCATTTTCAAAGAAATTATTTATTTCGCTTTACGTGTTGTGAGTAAACTAAGTTGCAATGAAATGATTTTCAACATGATTTTCATATGTGGGACGAGCGTGTCCATTTTTGCGTAACTACCGACCTGGTAATAGTAGTTTTATTGCTTACGGTCTTTTTGAAATGAAAAATCTTGACGTTGAAAATATTTTGTAAATGATTTTGTAAACCATTTGGGAAGTGCGCTTATAAGTGTTATGTGTCATTTTGAGAATTTTAAGGGTGTGAGTCCTTTTGGAAAACTCTTTTGTTTAACCCGTGTCGAGTTTGGGACTAATGTTGATTTTAGAGTATTGTTTGCTTAAACTTTATTTAAATGCGTTTTTGACCGACTTATGGGTCTAGCAAGCGTGGAGCAGTTTGCTCGATTTTGACTTTGAGATAGTCATGGGTCAATTGCACGTTTTTTTATGGCTCGATGTGGAGTTTTGTTGATGGGTTGTTTTGTTGCACAGTTTTGCACTTATTGCACGTTGAGTATTTACATGTTGGGTGAGTGAGTCATTCTGGGATAGGCATGTTGTTGGTAGACTGTTTTGCATTGGATCCTTGGTCATGTCAGTCAGTCGTTGGTAACGGTCGGTTGGGTATCTCGGGGTGAGACCCCGGTATTCCTGTGTTATGACCTTGACTTTCCAGTAGGCACTAAGAGGTCTTGGGCACTTACCTGAGAGGTAGTTCCGATGTGCCGGGCCTTGAGACGTACCTGGGAGGTAGGCGTTAAGGTGTATCTTGATACAGTGTAACTAGGTTTCCTAGAACGAGCGTGGGGGATAAGTAGACGGTGGAAGGTTGGGTATTCCACGCGTGTTGGTAATGTAGGCCGAATAGTACCGGTTAAGGGAATGATGCCCTTTGAAATTAAGAGAATAAATGCGCAGTAACCTCTTTGAAGTAAGTAGTATATTTAGGTGTCGACTTTTGGGCTTGAGGTCAAACGCCTTTAGTGTAATCAGAGATTTGTAGTCGATTTTAAATAATTATGGTGATGGTAGTAGTAACCCTGAGATGCTTAATTGTGATGAATGGTTATGGTGGAATGACCTTCGTGGGTTATTATAAATTTACTGGTTTGATGATGCGTGTAAGGTAAGTTTTGGGAGTCTATTAGAACTCGTAGGAGTTAATCGACAGTTAATGGTAGGAATGATCGGATCCGAGTATCCAGTTGGGTATATTGGTAGGCAACTTTAGAATGGTTAGAGCTTGAGATTTGACTCGGGATGTATGGAATATCTAAGGTTGGGAGACAACCGAAGTCGCTTGGCTAGGAATGATTCCAATTGTTGGGGTGTTTTGCCGATCATAATCCCAGTGTCCTAGAAGGAGTACGTTAGTAAGAAAAGTATTAGAGAAGTTTTAGAAGGGGTTTCAAGTGGACTTGGGAACCTGAGGTTGAGATGAGGGAGAACTATCTGGAGCTATTCGTAGGCAAAGACTTCGAGGACGAAGTCTAATCCAAGTGGGGGAGAGTTGTAAAGCCCGTATCCCGGTATGTAATTTCTTTCTTTTAAATTCTTTTTTTTAAGTTTTATTTAACGTGGTTTCCGTTAACGGGGTTAGACGAATTGGACCTAATCGTTAAATATGTCAAAACATTAGTTAGATTGCGAGAAGGAATTATTGAGGGACCAAAATTTGTTAAAGGGCCAAAGTAGTGTATTTCGGCCCATGCAAGCCCAAAACTGAATTCATGTGGGTTGTGTGTGTTTGGGGTCGTGTTTAGCAAAGGAGGAAGAGGAGAGAAACCCTAAGTCATCCCCTCCCCTTTTGTTGTGTTCGGCCGAGAAGAGAAAAAAGAGAGAGAGGGAGAGAAACCGATAGGAGAGAGAGAGAGAGAGAGAGTTCGCCGGAGAGGGAGCTCGCCGGAAAGAAAGAGACGCCGAAAAGAGGAGGGTAACGCTGTCGTTTTGCTGCCGGAAAAGAGGAGGAAGGAGGGTTCGTCGAGGTAAGTGTATTTTCCCCTTCTCGTTGTTGCCGTTTGCCAATTTTCTGCCGAGAACCGTCGCCACCACCGCCGGCGCCGCTGCACGCCGCCGGGGTGGCGGCAGAGGGGTGGTGCAGGTGTGTGAAGGTGTGCGGGTGAGTCGGGATGGGCGATGTTGGAAGGTTCCGCCGGAAGGTGTTACCGTAACCATCGTCGCCGCCGCCAACCACCACCACTGCCGGAGGCGGAAGTGGGTGGTGCTCGGTGGTTGTCCAGCCTAGTATGACCTTTCTCCAGTAAGATTATAGGCTGTTCGGGTCTGTTTGGGTTAAGCTATAACTTAATGGATTCATAATCAACATTTGTCATTTCATGTGAAATTCACAGTTTCTGCCACTGTTTTGTGAAAGCCATAACTTTTTATAGGAACATCGTTTTAGGGTGAAATCAGTGCCAAAGTTTCCCATTCTAAGTCTAGTAAGTTTCTTATGTTTTACGGAAAAACCAGTTCGGACCATAGCTAGTGTCAAATTGTTGTTTTGTACTGAAAGGTCCTGTTTTCACTGTGCTGCAAGTTGGTTTTGTAAAATCCATAGTAAATTGTAGAAAAATCGTTAGAGCGCGTGCGATATGTACGTTCCTGGAACCCTAAGACATAGGACTTTGTGATTATGGAAAAATATTTCTGGATTTATCAGTTTATAAGGGGTTAAACAGGTCCCGAGCAGACCTGTGTTTTTAGAGTAAAAGCTGGAAAATGTATTCTATATTTTAGTAGTCGTGGTTTTGGGTTGGGGCGTCACTTTGACATTTGTTAACACTTATTTAGGTGGAAAATGGTGAGCTGGTGTTGGCCGGTTCGTGTTGCTGTTGAGGACATAAGCTTTGCTTTTGAGGTGAGTTCTCTCACTATATAGGATGGGAATTATATTTGTGTTACTATAGCTCGAGTGTGATAGTTATGATTGTTTGTTGATATTATTGTGTTGTGGGGTATATATAATTGTGTATATATATTGAACTGTGATTGATGTACTTCTTGATGGTTGTTCCAAGAAGTATATGTGTTTTTATAATGAGTTGTGATTATATTTCCTTGATGGTCGTTCCAAGGAGTGTAAGGCTTATTATTAATTGTGACATATCTTCTTGATGGATGTTCCAAGAAGTATATGTGTTTGTATAATGAGTTGCGATTATATTTTGTTGATGGTTGTTCTAAGAAGTATAAGGCTTATTATTAATTGTGATATATTTTCTTGATGGATGTTCCAAGAAATATATGTGCTGGTATACTTGGTATGTATAAATTTGGGTGCAAGACGTGATTGCATGGTATGAGTTGGTTGTGATAACTAGCTGTTTAAGGGTGATGCTGATATAATTGCGATCCTATATATGGTTTGAATCCACTAAGCCTTGTGCTTACCCTTTCCTATTTTAATGTGGTTTCAGGTGCTTGTGGCTCCAAGGCGTGACGGGTACACACTGGCGCACGTGAAGAGTTTTATAATCATGAGACTAGAGTTATAATTAAACGATTTAATTTCCGTTGTTTAGTATTACTGAGAATATTTATTATTGAATTTGCAAACGAAACGGTGTTGGATATGTAATAAGGTTTTATTTATTAAAATGCCTATTTTAAAAGTTAAAATTTATTGTGATTTTTGGGACGTTACACGGAGAGTGTAAGTGACACTGAGTAACCATTATAGTTATATGTTTGTTCCTAAGTTTGTAACTCTTATAATGATCAATGTCACGCAGGCCGGGATGTCCAAACGACGTTCGCCACCACATCCTATTCTACTATCCCGGAGAGTGTAAGTGACACTGAGTAACCATTATAGTTATATGTTTGTTCCTAAGTTTGTAACTCTTATAATGATCAATGTCACACAGGCCGGGATGTCCCAAACGACGTTCGCCACCACATCCTATTCTACTATCCCGGAGAGTGTAAGTGACACTGAGTAACCATTATAGTTATATGTTTGTTCCTAATTTTGTAACTATTTTAATGATCAATGTCACGCAGGCCGGGATGTCGGGGGCATACACCTCGCAGATGCCGCCGTTCGCCACCACAGCAATCACAGACATCTTTGGCGGTTCGGCCGAAGACTATTACAGGCTGGAAATGCATACTGTAAGTTATTTTGGTAGTTTTGGTTTAATTGTGAACATTTCCTAAATTGTACTTAAAACATCTAATAACTTAATTTTCACACGATGGGGTCTCCTATTATCCAGGATCACTTCTCGGAGCCGGAAGATGACCCGATGGAGGTTGTAGATCCACCACTACAGGTGACCCCGCTCCCTCAAAAGCGGTCACATAAAATTTCACAATGGTTTCGTCACCCGTTTGGCCAACAAGGATCTACGACACCACCGACCGCTAAAAAGCAAGCAAAGAAAGCGGGGGGAAAGAAGGGAGGAAAGAAAAAGGGAAAGGTGTCTTCACCGGAGCCTCAACCGGCATCGGAAATATTGAGGATGTGTCGGACTGGTCGCCCCCCCCCCCCCCCCCCCCTTGATCTTCATCCCTCACTTGAACTTGGAAATCACCCCCTCGTTTTTCAATGTATTGTTGGTCGTTGACCCTTTGGAGTCTGACTTACTGGATGTGGTTAGTATGAAGTTTAATTATAGTCATATAATCAAATATATTTATTTTACATGTCTAACCATCTATTTTTTTATGTATAGCACATCGATTGTTGGGTCTCGCTGTTGCAAAGACATCGTGGAACAGACACGAGGTGGACCATGATGTTCAGTATGTTCTTTCATTACTTGTTGATTGAGCATCTAGGTCCCGCCTCCGTGGTTAGATCATGCAATGGCTTGGAAGGGACCTCTTGGGCTCTCCTCGATGTGGTATGTAAATCATTTTACTCTTATTTTATTTAACTTGTTTTGTTGCTAACTAAGTTGTCTAATATTGTAATATTTCAGGTGTACATCCCTATATGCATTAATCCCCAACATTGGTTGCTTGGAGTGTTTGAACTTGACGCTATGACCATGACCATATATGATAGCGACAGTGCCAGTCTCTTCAGACAGCAATTGGAAGAGCAGATGACAAAGTTTAAAGCTGTGATATTTGACTTCTTTTGCCGGGTCAAGGATGATAGACGTCGCGATATGACAGGTGTCTTTCGCTATAAGTTCGCCAAGAATGTACCCCAGCAGGCCGGGATAAATGTGGATTGCGGTGTCTGGGTATTCCGTAATGCCCAAATGTTGATAAATAACAATGAGGTATGGGTACACCCTGACGAGGCCGGGGATGTTGGCAAAGATTTTCGCATACATATGGCGGAGTCCATTTATGAGCATTGTCAAATAGGGCCACGTTAGGTTGTTTATGTAACATTAAATAATTGTTATTTTTAGTATTAACTTATTTTGTTAAAGTATTGTGATTGACTTACTGTTTACTTCATTTGGTTTTTGCTAATTTCATCCATTTACTCAACTTTGAGTATCGATATCTCTTTCACACATACTCCATTTTGGATGCATTATATATCATTTCGAAGCTCTCATATAGGAGAACATAAACCTACTAAAAGTTAGTTATATATAAAACATATATATAAATTTAAATGCGTCCAAAGTTTAGTAAAACCCATATTTCCAACACCTAGTAAGTAGGTTTATGAAACTTGCGATAATCCTAATACAGAGATTATTGGATGAACAAGCATTTATTTCTTGATTATTGGTGTATTGGTTCTTGTTGTCTGGAAGTGATTCATATGATGCAAAAATTGGTATCATGTAATGTAGAATAATATCTATATTATAGAAACTTGCATTTGACAGTACCATATAAATCTGATCTAAATTCTCATTAATTAGCTATGTTTGACTACTTAAAGACCTTTATTCAAGAGCAGACGAATATTGCAGTTACTTTTTCAGTCGAATCTTACAAGCTCTTTTCAAACGAATCTTGCAGTGAACTATTCAGACGAATCACAACTTCCTATCTATCTTTTATACAAACACACTCTCGCTTTTCTTAACACAATGGATGGAGGTTCAAGATCAAGGGGGAACAGGTCGGCGAATGTGGCTGGAACTTCACGTTCGGGAACCTACCAACCACTGAACGACGGAGCTCGCCGGAGTACCTGGAAGGCACCGGAAACAGACGAGGAGTGGACAAACTGTGGGCGAACTGCAGCCGATTTTCCATTCACGCCTGAGGAGGAAGCAGACTGGGAGATGGCATCCGACAATTACTACTTCGATAATGGCATGAGAACCCCACCAATGTATGATTTTATGCCGATGGGTCTTCGACAAAGTCAACGAATTACTCCCGCAGTGCAAAAATCCATTGATGAGGCGAACGCCGATTTCAAAAAGGTAAAGGGTATGTGGAACCATAACAGGGGGATTCAGCAGGGGAAAATGGAGTATCTAGCGGAGAAGAAACGAGAACTGGCCATGACTAGGGCTCACGTTCGGCAGCTGCAACGAGAGATTAAGGAAGCTGAAGAGGAACTAGAAGAACTCGAATCGGACTACATAGGAATGGAGGACGTGATCAAGGAAAAGGTTAACTTGATCACAGGACTCCAGGACGCCTTCCAGTGATAGATTTCTTTGTTTACATGCACTGTATCCGTTTTGGTTGGGAAGATGATTTGCAATAATTTTTATATGATGTTGTTAATTAATTTCCTTGTTACATAAATTAAGTGAATTTCTATATTAAAAACATTAAAATGGAAAGGAAACAATACATTAAAAACCACATAAAATGATAACCTAAAAACTATAGGGACCATTAATGTTTTTTTAAATTTGCAACAAACTTCATGGACCAAATTGTAAATTCGAAAAGTAGCGGGTTAGCCCGCGATCGCGGGGGCCCAACGCGGACAGGGACCAAAACTGCCAACACGGGCATTCTTGAGGGGTAAAGCTGGACCGCGGGCATTCTTGAGGGACCAACGCGGGAAAAGTGGGCAAAGTTTGGTGACACGTGGCCTGGGGCCCGCGATCGCGGGGCCAACCGCGGATTTTTGTGGCATTTTTGTAAGATGGGAGAGATTTGTGGCATTTTGGTAAGTGATGGTCAAACTTAGGGTTTTTTTTTAATTAATTTCCCATTATTTTATGCTCTAATATCTAAAACCACAAAACAAATACAAAAATGTAAATGTTTTTCACATTATATGCAACAAATTAAGTAAATAATTTGTAATTTTTTGTGTATAACTTGGAACTCATCAAACAAAAATAAGTTCATGACACAAATAATTGAGCATGATATTAATCTCTCATCCAATTATATATTATACATCGTAGTTTAGCATATTATATATCATGTACCAATTATTTGGCTATATGTAAAGCTAACAATTTATTTTCAAAGACGCGATCACTTGATGGTCTCATCGTTCTTGATAATCTACTCTCTTATATTTGTTGAGAGTGTTAAGTGTCATCATCATCCAAAATCTGCAATCATACTTCGGGTAGTCTCTTATGGTAGCACATGAAAACCATTCAGTAAGTTAGATCCACTATAACAAAGCAAATGTAAAACAAAATGTTTCCTTTAGCAGTTATTTTTGTAGCAATTGCCATCAAATTGTTTAAATGCAAATTAAAAGTTTAAATTAACACAATCAATGCTTATCATGTAAGTGAATTTACGTGTTAGTAATAATTAAGAGTGATTAATATCTATATTATTTTAAAAAGCAATTAACCCCCAAACTCTTAAAAACAACCTTTTAAACTACATGTACAATCATTTAATGCATGTTTACTTAATATTTAGAGTGAGAAAGTTCAAACCCGGTACAATTATGGTTTAAAGGCGTGCAACACCTTTATCAATAACATTTTCCCGAGATCGACTTTTGGGTTCTCTAGAGAAGCTTTTTCCAAATCCGATCTATCTGGCATAGGGCAGAGCATCGGTTGGGTCGGGTTCGGCGCAAAAACCCCCAACCCGATCGGGTTTCGGGTGGATGATATAGGCCCCAAAACCCGTCCAAAGTATTGTTCGGGTTTCAGGTCTGTTCGGGTTTCGGGTGGATCGGTCGGGTTTTGCGGGTTGGGCCTGATCCCAAGCCCAGTTTCAGCCCAGATTTCACCCAGTTTTTTTGGCTTTTTAGGTGTTTTTAGCCCAGTTTTAGGATGGAAGAGATGAGATGAGAAAATGAAAATTGAAATAATGAAATAAAAGTATTCAGCTTCTAATTAGAAATACAAATAATATTTAATATATTTATAAATTATATTAAAAATATATGTATTTTTTAAATTTTCGGGTTTCGGACGGGTTCGGGTAGGGAAAAATCCAACCCAAAGCGAACCGAAGAAACCGACATATAAGATCGGGTTCGGACCATCGCGTTAATCGGGTTTTCGGGTGGCCAAATTTCGGGTTAATCGGGGTTCGGACTGGTCGGGTTAATCGGGTCGGTCGGGTTATGCTCACCCCTAATTTGGCATTCACGCTACCATTGTGCTGAAATCATATATGAGAAGGATCTATTTCTACTCTTCTTCTCATTGTCAATTAGGGGTTTTCTTTTGGGGGTGTTTGGGAGTGCTTATATTTTTGACTTATTTGCTTATAGCTTCTTCCCACCGCAAATAAGCTATTTGGAGTGTTTGGATAGAAAAAATCAAAAGTGCTTATTTGCTTATCCTCACCACAAATAAGTTGTTTTTGATAAGTCATTCCATACCTACTTAATTACTTCTCCTTATTTCCTTCTCCTTATTTCCTTCTCCTTATTTCCTTATCTATCCAAATTACCTTTTTACCCTCAATTTTTAACAAACACTTTTTAAAAACTGCTTTTCCTCACCACATAAGCAAATAAGCATAAGTTAAAAATATAACCACTCGCAAACACCCCCTAGTTAGACTATGTTTAGTGGTGATCTCATTTTTGAGATCGTGAATAAGACAAAAACATTTGTTAAAAAAATAAATAGAAAAGAAAATTTATCAACCCAATCTCAAGCAATCCTCATCACCGTACGAACCAAGATTGATTTGGATTGTTGATTTATTTTTAAAAGAAATTGACACATGTCATTATTTTATTGGTTGGTTTAGATTTTTATTAAATAAAACTTATTTAATTAAAAATTTGACTTTAACAAATAAATTAAAAATAAAAAAATATACCAAAATTCATGGTTTTTAATTCCCTACAAATAGAGACCAATGTTGACATATTTTCACCACACCAATTTTATGTATAAAAATTATTGTATAAAAAATATACCAAAATTATATGTATAAAAAATAAAATATATAATTTTTGTAAAATAATATTGTAGATTAGATTGGATTGTAGATGATTGTGGTTGGAGTATGAAAAATTTGAGATTGGATTGAAGTTGAATATTATGTAAGTGGATGAGAGAGAAAGTAATATTTTAATTGAGATTAGATTGGTTGAGATTGCCATTAAACATAGTCTTAGAGCATCCACATAGGGATTGCAATTACAATTGCAAAGACAATTGCAGATCAAATTGGTATGCCACATAGGATTCCAATTGCAACATATGCAATTGGTTTTGCAAGCAATGTCACCCTCTTCATCGTCATCTTTTCTTTTTCTTAATTGTTTAAATAAATTATTTTTATTTAAAAAATATTGAAAGTGTGGATTAATTTAATTTATTTTTAATTAAATTAATTATTTTTATTTAAAAAATATTCTAATTAACTGATAAAATTACATATAATCTAAAGTTTATATTTTAATTAATATTAAATTAAAATAAAGAATTTTATTTGAAATTAATATTTATATTTTAATTAAGATTAAATTAAAATAACGAATTTTATATATTATGTTATATTAATTTATATTATAGAATGTATATAATAATTTATAAAGTAATTAATAAATGTTGTAGTGGGGACCCTTTTGAAAGTGTGGGTGGATTGCACGTGTATAGAAGGTAATTGCAAAAGCTGATGTGACACAATTGAAAGTGTAAATGAATTGCAGGGATGTGGATGATCTTAGTATCTAAAGGATTGGTTAGATGAAGATGGAATCAACTCAAAGAGGTTCGTGATTCACCTTCAAAGACGCCTCCAAGGTTTCTTTGTTCCTTCTCAGGTTAGATTTCTTCACAGTTTCTTTTATTTGTGTTTGATTGACTCTTTGATTTGGGTTACTCTTCTTGGTTGATTTATACATATTAGATTTCTTCACAGTTTCTTTTATTTGTGTTTGATTGACTCTTTGATATGGGTTTTATCGACTCTTCTTGGTTGATTTATGCATATCGGTTTTATCGACTCTTCTTGGTTAATTTATGCATATTACTAGGTTAGATTTCTTCTCAGGTTAGATTTTTCATGGTTTCTTTGTTCGAAGTTCCTTCTCAGGTTTTTTAGTTCGAAGTTTCTTCGCTGTCGATCTTCAACAGATGTAAGAGTTTTGCTCTCGATTTTCTTTTCATTTTGGCATTTAGTTGTATATTTCTTTGCATTTTCCTTGTTCCAGAATATTGGGGGATCCACGTCCGCTGAACTACCCGTCGTTCTCGGTCCTTTTTGGGAAGTCAAGAAAAGTTAGATACACCAGCAACTAACGAACGTTGGCCCTGCTGGATTTTTTACTTCTGCAATACTTTTTAGCCGGTTTCACAGCCTCCATTCCCCGACTTCAAGATTTTGCCTCAACCAGTTCTCTAAAACCCTAGCCGATTTATTTTCACAATAATGGTGATTTTTCTTGATCTAATCACGTACATACATTGCTGCTATTTTACAGCTTTTTGTGGCGAATCTTTTTTTGTATGGATTTTGGAAAGCGATGGTGAGGCTGATGAAGAATAGGATTGCCTTGAAAGCGCATAGATTGAAGAAAAATTTATCAAGGATGATAGGCCACGTAGCTTTTTAGATAAGTCTAGAAGGTTTGTTAGAGTAGTTTGAAGTAGTCAAACTAGTAGTTATTTTTCCATCTTTGCATTTTAGGATCGTGGGCCACAGATTAGGGTAGTGGGTGAGTTGTTTTTTATTTTCTTTGTGTATTTAAACTTGTGATTTCACAGCAGTAGGCAAGCATTTTATGAATTAAAAACTTGTGGTTTAGTTCTCGCCCTAAGAGAACCCTATCTTTTTCGTTAAGCTTTGATTGGACCTATCATTGGTATCAGAGCTATTCGTTCATGGCAAGCAACAAGGAGAGGATTGAGCATTTGGAGGCAGCCCTAGGGGAAGCTCAAGACCAGATCAACAAAATGGAGTTGGGTGTGGGTGACAAGCCACACCAGTTGGAGGAAACTGTCCAAAGGCTAGCCGATGCTGTGCTCCTACGAAGGAAACCAGGAACAAAAACGAACGGTCGGTATTCTCATCGAAAGTGGCTAAATTGGAGTTCCCACGCTTTTCAGGAGACGATCCTACAGAATGGTTGGCCAAAGTAGACCAATTTTTTGAATTTCAAAAGACATCGGAGTCACAAAAGGTGTGGTTGGCCTCTTTTCATCTTGAAGGAGAGGCTAATCAATGGTAGCAATGGTTGCGTCGTGCCTTTCAAGAAGATGGTAAGGAAGTCACATGGGCGCTCTTCCAAGATGAGTTGTGGGCAAGGTTTGGTTCTACCGAATGCGAAGACTTTGATGAAGGGTGACGCAAACCGGCTCCCTACGTGAATACCAAAAGGAGTTTGAGAAGTTGGGCAATCGGGTTCAAGACTGGACGTCCAACGCTCTAGTAGGAACATTCATGGGAGGCCTCAAGTCAGAAATAGTCGATGCCATTCGCATGTTTAAACCGAAATCGCTGAAGGAAGCTATCAACCTTGCACGAATGAAGGATGACCAGATAGCGCGTCAACAGCAAGGCACCAAACCATTCATCGGTTCGAATTTGGCTGCTCCACCTCCCCCAGAACCCAAATCAGTTCCTGCCATAAAGAGGCTAAGCTGTGATGAGATGCAAAAACGACAAGCTTCGGGCCTTTGTTTCAATTGCAATGACACGTTCACACCTGGTCATAAATGTAAGGGATCACAACTTATGCTACTGGAAATGGACGGGACTCGTGGGGGTATTGACTCGGATGATACCGGCGAGCAGGAGATTGAGGAATCTTGAGGACAAGGTTCTTCCCCGAGAGGAGGGTAATGATAGGCCACATATCTTTTTATATAAGTTTAGAAGGTTTGTTAGTGTAGTTTGAAGTAGTCAAACTAGTAGTTATTTTTCCATCTTTGCATTTTAGGATCGTGGGCTACAGATTAGGGTAGTGGGTGAGTTGTTTTTTATTTTCTTTGTGTATTTAAACCTGTGACTTCAAAGCAGTAGGCAAGCATTTTCTGAATTAAAAACTTGTGGTTTAGTTCTCGCCCTAAGAGAACCCTATCTTTTTTGTTAAGCTTTGATTGGGACCTATCAAAGGATAAGTAAGTTTTCTAAAGTTCAATATGCAAGGACATGTGAAGTTTTAGTTATGCCATTTGATGTGCCAATGAGGGACTTTGCTTTTTGATATGTTATTTATGGATTTCATTTCTTGAGGGTTGTTTGCTACTGGTATATGAAGGATATGGAGTTCGGTGTTTTGAAAAGCTTGGTTGAACTTATTAAAGCAACGGGTGATCGATTGTAATTTTACCAGTTGGTTCTAGTTGTGTTCTTTATGTTGTAGCATGTACCTGATGTGGTTTAAGCCGAATTCCACAGCCTTGACGGCTTTTTAAAGTTTTGGTTGATTTTTTTTGGGATTTTTGAAGTTCTTTGATGATTTTGAGGGATTTTTTTTAGCTTTTTGGTTGATTTTGAAGGACATTTTTTGTTTGATTCGAGTAACATTTCCAATTTTTTTTGTTGAAGTCCCTTGTATTTTCTAATATCCTAGAGGACGCCTCAAAGTTTACCGGGCACACCTTTCATACCCCCAAACAACTTCTACATGTGAAAATCGGTTGAACGGGTGCTGGTGACCCTACTAGCGCCTTCATAGGTCTGTCTGTGTCCGTAACCTCAAGTAGACTATTTGAACAATGTAACATTATATTTTTCTTGGTCTTGTTTTTTAATCATGCTTGAACTCGCAAGAAGATTGCTTTTAGCATCAGGAAAATTGTGCTATGGTCGTGTTCTTAAGGTACTATCGTTATCCTGGTTTCCCATTTTGGTTCTTCCTGATATGAATACAGAGCTCATTAATTTAGATTGTGAGAAGAGCCGTGTGAATTTATACACATGGAAAACTTGTGTATCTTTGTCTACAGATGTAAAATAGATACAATTAAACGTTAGAATTTGATATTCACATTAAGTATTTACTGCAACTTTCTAAAGTCAGGTTAATGTATCTAATGAGACAGTGTATTGGGGTTACAACACTTGATGAATAGTGAAACCATATCGAGAAATATCGAGCATTGGAGAGACGATTATAACCCGTTAAGTTACCTGAGCCCTTTGTTGATGAAACAATACCGATTTGAAGGGACTTCGAGAGCGATATATAAAATTCACCACAAGCTTCAACACACTGGTCAATCAGGTTGTAGCGCAGTGGTTGATCGCCCTGGGTGATGTGGTGGAATATCCCATCTACCCAGGGTTCGATTCTAGGCGTCTTCAACATTGATAAGACATCTTTAAGTTTCAAAATTGTCAGGGATTAGTCCGGGCTGTGCCTGGGATACCCTTTCCAAAAAAAAGCTTCAACACACTGGTCTTTAGTTGCTGCAGTAGAGTTGTCCCACCAATATTTAAGGTATCTATCTGCATTTGGAGATCATTCATGTTCACGTCTTTGTATCTTTTAACTCCTGAAAGCATTATAGGAAAGATAACACGTGTTGTGGTGAAAATGTAGTTCGTTTTCTCACTTATTACTTTTCTTCGTTATTGAATTTCTCTTTGCTAACTTGGAAAATTTGTGTTGCTTTTCTAGCTACCTCACGAAGCCAGAGAACTTGAGAAAGGGCTTAGGTTAGGGGTCGTTTACCAAATGCTTACATGGGTAAGTGTTTACCAGTAAAATTCTAACACTATCACTTACTGGGTAAGATTTTAGTCACCAAAATGGTATCGTAAGCAATAATTTTTTCGATAAGTGCTAACCGTGGTAAGAGTCTTCCCCATCACTTACTAGGTAAGACTATCGGTCCTTGCCTCAACTCTTACCGATAAGATTCTTGCTCATTGCCATATTCATCCGGTAAGTCATATGCTAATATGACTTGGTAAGCGCTTACCCGAGTAAGCGTTTGGTAAACGGCCCCTTAGACAGATTTCAAACGAGAAGAATAAAGTTGTTAGTGGCCGGACTTCTAAAAGGTACTGAGTAATTGTAACATTAAATTGTTCCCAAATGAAAATTGTCGTAATTTTCATAGCCATGGTTTGGAAACTGTAAGAAATTTCTATTGAGATTAAAAAATTCCCAATTTGGTTTTGATTATACTTAGCAGCAATTTATTGTTGGTTTTGGTTGTTTAGGTGAAAGGAAATCAACATCATTCTATTTGGAATCAATAAAAATCGAAGTCCCTTCAAAGTATATTTGTTAAGTAAATTAAATTCATCATATGTGTATTCGTATAATTGTTTTGATGAATTGTTGTTCCTGTGTATGATACACCTTTTTTTTGTTATGTATGTGGATTGAAATGATTGAATTAATAGAGGTCTGGTTAGTGACAAACGGGGTTTATGCATTTTCACTAGGATTGTGGATGTCAATTGTCAACAACAATCATCCATGTATGTTTAGACTTAATCCTAATCAAGAGATGTTCTCCATTTACCATAATTAGATTTTAATGCTTTTATTTTTCTATTCCGAGTATAGTCTTAATGTATTGGAATCGACCTTTGTCGAGACTATTTTTCATCTTTTTTTTCTACTATTTATTTGGACTTTATAGTATTAATTAGATTAGATTGGGTTTTTATATATTAAACGTTCATACATTTTTTCGTCGGTCGCTTCAATTGGAACCGTAACTCTTAAATATTCAAGATGTATTAATATGTAATAATTTGAACTTTCAAGAATTTAACTACTTTTAAACAATAACATCCCTTTTTCTTCAATTGGAATTATGGTTAACAATTCACATGCATCTTAATAGCTATAGAAGTCCTTTCTGTTGTAGAGATATCCTTTCATCTCCATATTTCCTATAATTTCTTTTAATAGAAGGTGATTCGTTTACGCCTATCTCTCTTCATGGCAGCAACGACTTTGATACCAATAGATGCTAGATTTCATAGTTTACACGGTCCTTGAATGTCGTTCTCCGTCATCTTACATCTCGTGTTTCTTAGGCTGTAAAACCCTTAGTTTTATATATTTCTTAAAGTTTTATTCGATGCTTATAGATATCAGTGTCAAGCATCTACTTTTTTTCTTTCCTCGATGTTGCAATCGACATAGGTTGGACCATTTTTCGCCATCGTACCAGCAAATGTGTAACACCCTAAAAATCAGGGTAAATTTAAACCTTAATTCTAACAAAGTTAACCATAAAATCTGCCATACTTTTATACATAGCAGAGAATTGACCTTGAGGATTCATATATACATTAATGCACTAAGATCAGATTAAAGTGGTTATCTAGGATTTATCAAAAACTCCTCACTAAGGCTAACTTCTCTATTTTCCACAAACGTATGTACTCGAATGCACTCGTCCCACAGCCCTTTACTTTCCCGAGCTAGTACCTGGTAAGAAAATTTAATTTGAAACGATTAGGCTAACGCCTAGTGAGAACATTCGGTTTCAAAATAATACTTTTAAAATCAATATAAACAAGGCATAACAAACCTGGTTTACCTTTTTCTTACCATATGTATCAACATCTTACGATGACGGGGTTAAACCCGATTCCATGAATATGACCGACACCAAGTCAGTCATGATATCATGTTCCAGAGCCCACTAGGAATCTCCACGGATTCTAGATTAATGCTCATATCCAAGAAATCACAATTACACATGTCAATTTCTTGGAAAGGAAGTAGAGATTACAATTAAGCCATGCCTATCTCTTTCCTTCCTTAGAAATCAGGAATTACGATTAGTTCACGCCTATCCCACGATTTCTCTTCAATGTGAAATAGGAATTACGATTAATCCACGCCTATTCCTTATTTCACCTAAACGGTAATTACGATTAGTCCACGCCTATTCCACGTTTATCATACACACTGGAATTACGATTAATCCACGCCTATTCCATGTGTTCATAAAAACTAGTGTCTATGGATCCATTACACTTATTTGTACTCGTGCACGTTATTGCTTAATATAAATCATTTTCAAATAACATTAATTAAATTAAGAAAAACCATTAATTTAAGATAACCGATTTTACTTCATAAAATCATTCTTCCAAAATCCATCCAAAATATTTCATTATAAAAATGTACCTTACCGTAATTTAAAACGTTATAAAAAGGGTAAGGTAAGAATGAACTCACCTGACAGCAGTAGCGTCACTCTTACTTTACTTCTTAACCGTAAGAATTTCCGTCACCAACTTCACAAAGATCTGAAATACCCAAATACATATTGTACTGGTATAAATCTACTGTACAGGACCCTTAAAGACTAAGAATCCTAAATAACCAAAATTCTCGACACTTATCGCAACCTACTAACTGCGATAACACTTGTCGCAACCTACTACTTGCGACACAGTACTTGTCGCAACCTATTGTTGCGATATCCCCTTCTTATCGCAACCAACTGTTGCGACATGCAACTTATCGCAACCAACTGTTGCGATACAACCACTCTTGTCGCAACCCAAAGTTGCGACATTCATACTTATCACAACTATCATCATTATCGCAACTAACTACGTTCATCTTTGTCTCAACTAACTGAAAACGTAATTAAGTCCAAATTGATACTTTTAAGCTAAGCATGCACCTATAAATTTGCAGATATGCTTAACATCATTTACAGAAACTATTTATAAACCCAGTTTTCTCATATCTTTCCAAAATCATCAAAACCCAATTTCTAATCCATTAGAAACTTTAGCTATATGAGAGGAAGGATTTATGTAAGAGACATACCTTTGATTTCCCAAGATTGCACTTTGATTTTTAGCTGAAGAATCTGTTTGCTTCTTCTTCTTCTTTATTTCTATTGGTTCTCTCTCTCTCTCTCTCTCTCTCTCTCTCTCTCTCTCTCTCCTTTTGCCGTACAAAACACACACACCCACAAAGACACCAAAGTGAAAAGTGAAGATGTGTCTCACTTTTGTTTCCTTTCTCATCAAAGAGGCGGTGGTGGTGATACATATTTCACCACTTAACCAAACAGCCCCCCTACTTTCATCACTTGGCAATTAACACCCTTTAACTTATAAATTAAAATTAAAGTTTACCCCTTAACTTATAATTCCGTAAAACAAATAACGTAACTTACTCGGGGATAAACTCTAAAATTAATCTATCAAGTAATTATACTCAAATTATTCAATAAACCAAACATAATACTTTATATAGAAAAATCGAGATGTTACAATACTCCCCAACTTGAAAATGATTTTCGTCCTCGAAATCAAAGTTAGGTAAACAAGTGAGGATATCTAATCTTCATATCCTCTTCCGACTCTAAAGTCACATTAGCACCTCGATGATGTTTCCATTGTATCTTTAACATAACCACTTCCTTATTATTACATAATTTTTTAACTGGTCTCTCTAAGATTGCCTCCGGTTCTTCCACACAACGGCTCTTTTCATCCACCCTTACATCAGTAAGTGGAATCACATCATTCTCTTCGGCTAAACATTTCCGAAGATAGCAAACATGAAAGGTATTGTGGATTCCTTCCAATTCAGATGGAAGATCCAACTGATATGCTTGCAATCCAACTCTCTTAGTTATGGTGAAAGGTCCTAGAAAACGAGGACTCAACTTTCCACGTTTACCAAACCTTATCACACCTTTCCATGGGGATACTTTAAGCATCACGCGCTCTCCAACTTGGAATTCTTTTGGTCTTCTTTTCGGATCAGCATAGCTCTTTTGTCTATCCTGAGCCACTTTCATATGCTTCTGAATTTCTTTCACTTTATCAGCTATTTGTTGCACATGTTCAGGACCAACAAACTACTTTTCTCCAGCTTCTAACCAACATACTGAGTTCTGCATTTCCGACCATACAAAGCTTCGAAAGGTGCTCTTCCGATACTAGAATGATAACTATTGTTATACGCAAAATCTACTAACGGTATATGCGTATCCCAGTTACCTCCAAAGTCTAACACACACGACCTGAGCATATCTTCCAAAGTTTGAATGGTTCTTTCACTTTGCCCATCCATTTATGGATGGTACATAGTGCTCAAATTAACTCTTGTACCTAATTCTTCTTGTAGTGACTGCCAAAACCTCGAGGTAAACCGACTATCACGATTCGACACTATAGACACCGGTATACCATGCCTTGACACCACTTCATCAATATACAGCTTCACCAATATATCTATTGGTGATGCTTCTTTCATCGCCAAAAAGTGAGCACTCTTGGTCAATCTATCCACTATTACCCATAAAGTGTCGTTACCCTTTTGTGTCCTTGGTAACTTTGTCACAAAATCCATGGTAATCTTTTCCCACTTCCATTCCGGAATCTCCAAAGATTGGAAACTTCCGTAAGGCTTTTGATGTTCGGCTTTTACTAACGAACATGTCACACACTTTTCTACTATTCTTGCCACATCTACTTTCATAGCTGGCCACCAATAGTGTAGCTTCAAATCCCTATACATCTTAGTACTTCCAGGATGTATAGAATATTTAGATTTGTGGGCGTCTTCGAGAATTAACTCCCGATTTCCTCCCACTTTTGGCACCCAAACTCGACCTTGGAACAGTTTAATTCCACGGCTATCTTCAGTCAGTTGAAGATGCTGCTTGCTCATGACTTCATCTTTCAGATTTACTTCCAATAAGGCTTCCGCTTGTGCTTCTTTTATCTTTTCAATTAGACTTGATGTTACATCAATTCTGGCGTTAGTCGTTTTCAAGCACCCACTATATTCTTTTCTACTTAAAGCATCGGCTACAACATTTGCCTTACCGGGATGGTAATGCAATTCACAATCATAATCTTTAAGTAGTTCTAACCAGCGCCGCTGCCTCATATTCAACTCTTTCTGATCAAAGACATGCGTCAAACTCTTATGATCAGTGTAAAGAGTACACTTCGTTCCATACATATAATGTCGCCACAACTTTAATGCAAACACGACCGCTGCTAATTCCAAATCGTGGGTAGGGTAATTATTCTCATGTTCTTTAAGTTGTCTTGATGCGTAAGCAATCACCTTGCCTCGTTGCATCAATACACAACCCAAACCCATCTTTGATGCGTCACTATACACTACTAGATCTTTCGTTCCTTCCGGTAGTGCAAGAATAGGAGCTTCACACAACTTTTGACGTAAAGTTCTGAAAGCCGACTCTTGTTTTTTAGTCCAAACAAACTTCACATTCTTCCAAGTCAATACGGTCAAAGCAGAAGAAATCTTTGAAAAATCTTTAATAAACCTTCGGTAGTAACCTGCTAGACCCAAGAAACTTCTTATTTCAGACGCGCTCTTCGGTGTCTCCCAGTTCGTCATTGCTTCTATTTTTGCTGGATCTACTTTGACTCCTTCCGAAGTAATCACGTGCCCTAGAAATTGTACTTCTATTGTCACACCCCGCTAAAGCGGAAAAACGGGATGTCACAGCTAAATGTTTCAAAAGCGTAAGGTAGAAGACAACACACAATCATCATATCAAAATAGTACAATTACAACGTGTTTTTAGAAATACAACTTGTCCAAAATAACAAAAGTAAACTTGACATGATGAAATCAGTTGGAAGTCGCTAATGTGATGCCTTCTAGAATGCATCCTTACTTGTTGTTTCCTGAAAAGCATGTAAAGGAGAGTGTCAACTAAAAATAGTTGGTGAGTTCATAGGTTTTTGCATACACAAAAAGTGTAATGTAAGTTGCAAAGTTTCGTTCTTTCAAAGAAAGTAGTACAACCCTCGGTTGTAAAGTTTGTCGTTTCGAATTGTATGCTCATGGTATATAGTGTAATGCCTCAGAGGTAGCAAGCTAAGCCATTACCCAAACCTCCCGACCTTGTAGTTGTTTGCCCCGAGTCATCATGTTCTATCACTAACATGGCGTTGTAACAATTATGCACTTACTTTACCGTAAGTGGGTGGTCAACCAAATAACGTTATCCATAATTATCATGGCTCACACACGTGAGTTAAATAGGTAATGTAAAGAAAAGTTGGGGACTTTTGTATGATAGTGCAAACTTAGAAGCCTTCACATGTGCACACGTACCATAGAGAGCGTTTAAACATGCGTAGTATTTCAGTAATAAAACAGTTGAATTCGAATAAAGTTTGTAACATGCTTTCCACCCCAAAACGTATAAAACAGTAAAAAGGGGCTATGAAGACTCACAAGGTTGAAATAATAGTAACATGCTTTTCACCCCAAAATGTATAAAACAGTAAAAAGGGGCTATGAATACTCACGGTGAATAGCGTAGATGTTTCCCAAAAGTGCGTAATGTGTTCCGTGAGGCGATCCTACTCCGATCCTACGAACGTAAGGACACTAGTAAGATTCTAAGTTCTAGACTTTGGTCGATAAATGTCAGGATCGAATCTTAACAAGACAATAAACACTTAGAATTCAGAATTAAAGAATCTGCGGAAAAGAACTTTAATTCTCACAATCAAGAACAATGTAACAGAAAATTCACCACTTTTTGTATTCACTGTTTCGAATCACAATATTAACAACCAAACCTCAATCTTGTTGAACAGGCTCAACAAGACGACTTCTACTTCTCTAGAAATAGGGTTCTAAAACCTTGAGGTTAATTCTCTCTGAAAAAAATATCGAATTCTATTTCACACGTATATTCTGTATATTCTCGTCTATCCTAATAGCTATCTATCAATACTATTTATACAAAAATAATTACAAGATAACTATCAAAATAAGATTGATCTTCAGAATATTCTTTTAAGTATATCTTCAATCAATCCATCTTTATCTCCAAAAGTATCGCATACCAATCTTAACAAACTCAGCAGTATTAATCTTCATTCTTCATGAGCAGTACTAACACTTTTCAGCAGTAGTAATATACCAGCAGTATTAACTTTGTTCAGCAGCATTAATGATGTACCAGCAGTAGTAACTTTGTTCAGCAGCATTAATGATGTACCAGCAGTAGTAACTTTGACAAGCAGTACTAACCTCACATAAGCAGTATTAATAATGTTCCAGCATTATTAATATCTCAGCAGTACTAACCTTGAACTAGCAGTAGTATCTTTGTTCTGGCAGCACTAACATTGATCCGGCAGTACTAACTCGATCTGGCAGTAGTAATGTTGTTCTGGCAGTACTAACCATACTTAGCATATCTTTAGTTCCCAACAATCTCCCCCTAACTTGACTTTTCAGGATGAGAAGTTAAGTTCTTCAGATGATGCTTCCAAAACCTAATCATCAACGCATAAATTTGGATCCAATCCCAGACTTTGATTGAGGATCCTTTTTACAAGGTATCTTGCCATCTTAGAGTCTTTGTTACTCACCAACTTAGCATGCAGCATTCCATTCAATTTTTTCATGCTGTGCTTGTATACAACATCCACCAAATAATATTCATGAAATGTATTGTCAAGAGAGATGACATACACTCCACAATTCTCAATGAGCATCCAGTTGGTGATGATTTGAAAATTCCTTGCCATCAAATGCTGAACTGCTTCTGGTTTGAACATTAAGCACAAGTATTCAAGAACCATCTTTGTGATAGACATACCTTGCTCTGTCAGCATGTTTCCATATAGCCTCATTCCCACCTTGAACATCTCTTCCAGGTCAGATCTAGAGCATGTTCTGATAAGTTTTCCCCAAGTAGGACAAACTTCAAACTTTCCATCTGCCCTTTTGATTCTGATGAACTCCTTTCTTCCATCTTTCAATGTGTCCCAGAAGATGATCTCAGGAGGCATGGAAGACAATGGTGTAGTCTTGATTGGATTAGTATCAACCACAGTAATATACAATTCACTTTGAGCATTTGATTGTGATTGTACATTGCTTGGTTGACCTGATGAAGTTGCCACTTCTTCTTCAGCAACTTTTGGATTAGATTTCTCTTTAACTGCTTCCTCCTGTGCTTCTTCTACAGTTGGATCCACCCTTGGCTTCTTTATATCTTTCTTCTTTGAGGCTATTGACTTTGTTCTTGGCCTCTTTGTTCTTTTGAAGGATATAACAGCTTAAGGAGTGGTTTCAGCTGTTTCTTCTTTGTGGCTCTTAGCAGCACTAACAGTTTCTGCTGCCTTTTGTTTTTCAGCAGTAGTATCTGTTTATACTTCTTTTGCAACCTCAGCAGCAGTAACCGTTTCTGCTGCTGGTTCTGTTTCTGCTTCCTTTGTAAAATCAGCAGCAGTAACGGTTTCTGCTGCTGTTTCTGTTTCTGCTTCCTTTGTAATATCAGCAGCAGTAATGGTTTCTGCTGCTGTTTCTGTATCTGCAGCCTCCTCAGTCTCCCCCTCAACCTTATGCTCATACTCCCCCTCAATGTTTGCATCCTCCATGTTTAGATCTGAGTCTGACTCCCCCTTTTTGGAAGCATCATTGGTAGGGTTTCTTCTCCTAAGGACAAACTGAGCTCTCTTCTTTCTGTGCATCAACTTAGTGATCATCTTCCTTTGCTTCTCAAGCTGTGAGTTTTGAAAGAGGACCACTTTCTTGAGTTCATCAATTTCCTTTTTCTGATCCATGACCTCAATGTTGATATTTGAAATAGTTTCCATCAATTCCTCGTACGTATATCTATCCTCACCCTGTTTAGGAGTTTTTACCTCCCTTAAAGGATCATTGGAAGTTTTAGCAGATGTCTCTTGCCTAGCAAAAGCACTATCTACCCCCTTGGTTTCTTGGCACCTGGGACCTCTGGATGATTTCTCACCCTGAGTTGCCGTGAGGAAGGGCTTAGTTATTTTACCACTGGCCTTCTCTTTGCTAGCAGAAGCAGTGGCAGCCTTGCGACTCACATGCTCAACCTTCTCCTTAGTGAGCACCCTCTTGGGGTTGGGAGACACCCCTGTGGTTTCCCTTTCGATATTCTCTAATGGAGAATGCTCCACTAGAGGGCTTAAAGGCTTCGGGCTCTTAGGAGATACAGCAAGGGAAGGAACCTTGTGTACCTTTCTTCTTTCAAACTTTTTGGTTATTGTGGGAGTGGGTCTTTCAAGAATGGACTGAGGGATGTCTTTTGTGATGGAAGGTTGGGATTGGTCATCAGTGGGTGTGTCTAATGAGGGTCTTGACCCTGATGCCATACCTTCAAATGTGTGGGACACAACCATCATTGTAGAGAACAATGGTGTGTCAACTCCTTCTGAGTCCCTAGGAAGTCTTTTCATATTTGAAAAAACCTTCCCTTTAGGGGATTTTGGCACATATACCTCATCAAATTGAGGCATATCCGTCAATTCCTTGGTAATTACTTCCTGAACAAACCTTGGATACATATAGAAATGCTTTTTGGATTCCAGGTTTGCCACAAGATCATTGAAAATCATTTGAGAAAAATTAAACTTCCTGTTAGTGGCTAAGCAGACTAGAGCATAAGCAATAGTACTGCTGAACTCACTCCATCCAGTAGTTTTCTTTGAAATACAATGCATTAGGGTATGAACAAAGAATCTCCATTGAGTAAAGAACTTTGACTTGTAGAATTTAAAAACTCCAATGGGACCTTCATACCCCATTCTTTGTAAAGTTGAGTATAGTTCTTCATTAGGAATAGAAGTTATACCCGAGGCATCATCTAATCGAAGAGTGATGCGAAGGAGTTCTTCTGTAACTTTCAAGGGTTTGTCACATACCCTTGTTTGAATGACTTTTTGCCCATCTTCGGATTCCACGGTGGCATTGGCCCAGAATTGCGTCTGATGCTCGATGTAGATAGTCGGATTCACCGTTAGGGCATACGAAATATGAGTGGACTTGAGAAAATCCACAATTTCATGAAATCCTTCGGCCTGCTTCGGCTTCTGAAGCATTGCAATCTCATTATGCTCGTCGACAAACTCCATAATCGTTGTGCTTCTTGAGGATTTGTAAAGAAAACACAGAGATTCTAGGGAGAAGAGGTTAGAACGAGAGAGAGAAAAAGTTAATGCGAAGAGTCGTTATGAACGTTGGCGGGCAACCAGGGGTATTTATAGCAGTATTTGCCCTAGATTTTCAAAAGCAGTATTAACGACATAAGCAGTATTAACTGCGAGGCAATATTAACTACACAAGCAGTATTAACGACTGAGCAGTATTAACGACTGAGCAGTATTAACTACACAAGCAGTATTAACGACTGAGCAGTATTAACTACACAAGCAGTATTAACGACTGAGCAATATTAACTACACAAGCAGCATTAACTACTGAGCAGTATTAACTACACAAGCAGCATTAACTGCTAAGCAGTATTAACTACTCATTGGCAGTATTAACTGTGCACTAGCAGTATTAACTACTGAGCAGTATTAACTGCAAAGCAGTATTAACCACACCTGCAGTATTAACTACAAAGCAGTATTAACCACAAGGACAGTATTAACTACTTAGCAGTATTAACTACTTGAACACTGGCAGTAGTAACTCTACACATGCAGTTGTAACTACACTTACACTTTTCTGCACTTGGTAATCTGAGGGAAACAAAGGATTCTGAGAAAGAGAGTTAGTAGCACCAAATATATGAAGAAATACAGGTATAAAAACAGAAAGTCATGAATTTATTCTAGGTTGATCATGCCCACACTTGTTACCAAAAAGGTGAATCTACCCACATCAAAAGCTTTTGTGAATAGATCAGCAAACTGGTCATTTGTATGAACTTTAGCAACCTGAATTAATTTCTTTTCATTGCAATCTCTTATAAAGTGATACCTGATCTCTATATGCTTTGTTTTTGAGTGTTTGACTGAATTATTAACAATGCTAATAGCACTGTTGTTATCAATGAAGATTGGAGTGTGAAGAAATGTTACCCCATAGTCCAACATCTGATTCTGAATCCATAGAACCTGAGAGCAGCAGCTTGCAGCAGCTATGTACTCATCCTCTGTGGTAGATAAGGACACTGTGGTTTGTTTCTTACACTGCCAAGATACTAGTCTTGTACCCAAAAACTGACATCCACCTGAAGTAGATTTCCTATCCATGTTAGCTCCACCCAAGTCACTATCTGAGTATGCAAGCAAGTCAAAAGATGATTCATAAGGATACCAGAGACCTAGTCTAGGTTGCCCTCTTAGGTATCTGAAAATTCTCTTGACTGCATGAAGATGAGATTGCTTTGGTGTAACTTGAAATCTGGCACAAACACAAACTGAAAACATAATATCTGGTCTAGAGGCTGTGAGATACATGAGAGATCCAATCATTGATCTGTAATGATGGACATCCACATCCTCCCCCTCAAGATCAGCAGTGAGCTGTTTGTGTGTCTCCATAGGTGTGCTTGCTGGCTTTGAGTCTGATAAACCAAACTTGTCCAGGATGTCTTTCACATACTTGGATTGGCTAATAAAAATCCCATCTTTCCTTTGTTTTACCTGAAGCCCAAGAAAGAAAGTAAGTTCTCCCATGGAACTCATCTTGAAGCTTTTGTGCATTAACTCCTCAAACTCTTTACACATTTGATCATTGGTGGATCCAAAGATGATGTCATCCACATAGATCTGAACAAGTAATGTGTCTTTCTTTCTCCTCCTGATAAACAGGGTCTTGTCAATTACTCCTCTTTCAAAGTCATTTTTCAAGAGATAGGTATACAGGGTGTCATACCATGCTCTTGGGGCTTGATGCAAACCATAAAGAGCCTTCTTCAACTTGTATACTCTGTCAGGGTGCAATGGATTCTCAAATCCAGGGGGTTGACAGACATATACTTCTTCCTCAATACTTCCATACAGAAATTCACTTTTGACATCCATTTGGTACACTTTGAACTTCATGTATGAGGCATAGGCTAGAAATAACCTGATTGCTTCAATCCTTGCTACAGGAGCAAAGACTTCCTCATAATCTATTCCTTCTTCTTGAGTGTACCCTTGTGCAACCAGTCTAGCTTTGTTTCTGATCACAATCCCTCTGTCATCCTTCTTGTTCCTAAAAATCCACTTGGTGCCAATTGCTCTATGACCTTTTGGAAGGTCTACCAAGTCCCAAACATCCTGTAATTTGAACTGTAGCAGCTCCTCTTGCATTGCCTCTATCCAGCTTGGGTCTTTCATAGCATCATAAGCCTTTTTGGGCTCAATCTGGGATAGAAAGCAAGTAAGAACAGTGTTAACTGTATTTGCTGCTCTTGCAACTCTTGGAGTCTGCTTTGCTTTCTAGTCATCATGGGAGATGCAATATCTCCAATCACCAACTCAGGAGGATGATTTTTCTGAGTTCTTGTTGGATGACCAGCTTCCTCTTGTATGTTCTCATCCAGATTTGACTCATTTAATTCTGGATTTGTTTCTGCTTCTTCAGTCACCTCAGATTCTCTGGAATTTGGACCTGAAGACTGATTTTCCTCTGCTCTCCTCTCTTCTTCATTCTGAATAGGTTCAGCCTCCTCTTGTTGTTCACAGAATTCAACAGGATCAATGGAAGGGAGTGGAAATATCACAGATTGAATTCTGTGTTCTGATGTTGGTGTATCCCTTTGTCCTGCATATACATCACTACTGAAACCCAAAGAATTAGTGAGTGAATCAATGTCAAATAGCCAATTAGGACCTGAACCAATAGGATTTGGTGTGTTCTCATTGCATTTGACATTGTCACTTTCTTCAATTATTCTAGAAGAGGTATTAAAAACTCTGTAGGCCTTACTCTGAGATGAATACCCAACAAGAAAACCATCATCTGCTTTGCTATCAAACTTACCTAAGTGAGATTTGGTATTGAGAATAGTACAAGGACATCCAAATGGTTTGAAAAATCCAATATATGGTTTCTTTTTATGGAAAAGCTCATAAGGTGTCTTGTTTTTAGGCTTTACAACTAAAACTCTGTTTTGAACATAGCAGGCAGTATTAACTGCTTCTGCCCAAAAAGTAATTGGTAACTTTGAATCAGCTAACAGAGATCTAGCAGCCTCAATCAGTGTCCTATTCCTTCTCTCAGCAACACCATTTTGTTGTGGAGTCCTAGGAGCACTGTATTGTCTCTCAATTCCTTTTTCTTCACAAAAGGTGTTTAGATCAAAATTTTTAAACTCAGTTCCATTATCTGATCTAATGACTTTCACTCTTTGATTTGATTGGTTTTCAATTTTGAGAATAAAAGATTTGATCAGTCCACTTGTCTCATCTTTAGTTCTCAGAAAATATACCCAAGTAAATCTAGAAGAATCATCAACAATAACTAAGCAGTATGATTTCTTGCCAATTCTCATCACATTAGTAGGACCAAAGAGATCCATATGTAACAGTTGAAGAGGATTTGAGACAGTATTTATCTCTTTGGTCTTATGAGAAGTTTTGTGTTGTTTGCCTTTGAGACAAGCAACACAATGATCATCACATGAATAGACTTTGGATGGCAAACCCCTTACAAGGTTATTCTTAACAAGTTTATTCATTGTTTTAAAGTTCATGTGACACATCCTTCTGTGCCAGAGAGATGATTCATCCAAAGAAGCTTTTGAAACTAAACAATTTAGGGATGAATCAGATGAAACACTTTCCAAATCTAAACAATATACATTATCCTTCCTAGGAGTTCTCAGAAGTATCATGTTTTCATCAACCACTTTGTATCCAGGAGCAAGGATAATACATTCAGAATCAGTAAACAATATGCTATGCTTCTTGTCACAAACCTGTGATACACTTAACAGGTTGTATCTCAATTGCTCAACATAGTACACATCTTCAAAGGTCATCTTACCTTTTGAAACATCACCCTTACCACTTATCTTTCCACCAGCAGGATTATTCCCAAATGCAACATGTCCTCCATCAATCTTTTTGAAATTTTTGAGGCAGGCCATGTTACCTGTCATGTGCCTGGAGCAACCACTATCAACATGCCAAATGCTCTTCCCCTTGAGCTGTTGGTTGCCCTGCACATTAAGATAAATCAGTTAGTTTTGTTAGGAACCCAAGCCGAAGTGGTCTTGGGTCTCCCTTGCTCATCAAAGTACTTGCACTTGGTTTTGATGAGATTTTCAACCTTAAGTACTGCAGTACTGGAGTACTTTGTCAATATGATTGGTTTAGCAGCACTAGAAGCAGTATTAACCTCAGAAGTACTAACAGTGCTAGCAGTACTAACACTGGGAGCAGCAGTATCGTTAGCAGCACTATTAGTACTAGTAGCAGTATCAGCAGTACTAACAGAGTTAGCAGTATTAACAGAGTTAACACTGCTAGAAGCAGTATTAACAGAGTTAACACTGCTAGCAGCAGTATTATCTGAATAGGAAGTACTAACAGTGTTAGCAGCACTAATACTGCTAACAGCACTAACTTTTTAAGAATTACTAGCAGTATTAACACTGCTAGCAGCACTAACTCTTGAAGAAGTACTAACAGTGTTAGCAGTACTAACACTGCTAGCAGCAGTATTATTTTTAGTGCCTTTTGTAACCCACATTGTAACACATTCCTTTTCAGGCTTTTTCTTCACGTGGATTTTTGGTTCAGCTTGTTTCTTAGCCACATTTGTTCTTGTAGGCTTCCTATAGCCAGAAGGTTTTTGATAACTTCTTTGAAAACTTCTCTTTTGGTTAATAGGATTGAAGAAACAATATTTGGCAAGATGATTCAGTTTGCCACAAATAAAGCAAGGTTTTGGTCTGTTAATCTTTTGCAGATCAACTCCTTGCCTTAGTGCCCACTGGTTATTCCAGTTCCTTTGATTTCCCCTCTTATTATCATGATTTTGGGGCTTATACTCTTGAGATTTCCTGCAAGAACACTGTTTACAAGTATTAGAGTTCACAACTTTGGTCTGTGTGTAATGAACTTTCTTTCCTTTTACAGTCCTTTTCATCTCCTTACTCCTTCCACCTTCCTCATTAGTCTTGTTGTGATTTTCTAATGGGATCTCATCACTGTCCTTCTTAGACTCTTCCCCATCAGATTCATCTTCAACAACAACTGCATCTAATGGGTCTACACTAGTGGCTCCTTCAGATAAGTCCTTACTATCCAAGGTTTCTAAAAGGTCTGACCTAGGAGGGATGTAGTTGTTGTTGTAGGGTGGGGGAGTGGCATTATACCCTAGGCCTGTTTTCATCTTACCATGGACTTGAGCATTTATTATTGTGTCCATGGCTTTAGAAGCTTTTGAAAACTTTTCAACATCAGCTGTAACTTTCTTAAGTTCTTCTTTTAATTTTTCACACTCTTCCCTAGACTCTTTCAGTTGGAACTCCAGACCACCTTTTTCCCACTTCCAGTAGTTAGTATCATATGAGTGTTGAAGTTCATTGGCTTGAAAGACTCTAATCTGTTCTTCAAACCTCTCAACAATCAACACATAGTCTCTTCTATCCTTTTCTAACCTTTTAAGATCATCACACATACCCTGATTGTGATCTCTATACCTTTTAACAGTGTCTATACAAGCTTGAGTACAGAGATTAGATTTTACCTCAGTGGGAAGATCTGAAACTTCAGCCATCAGTGCTTGATTTTGGATGGCTTCTTCTGCTTGGTCACTCCAGTCAAATCCCATTCCTTGTTGAGAAACAAGAGCTTGAATGGAGCTTCTGTTTTGATTGGAACTTCCAGCCTGAGTTTGTTGATGGCTGTTGTAAGATGTTCCTCCTCTGCATTCCCTGGCAAAGTGTCCCATCTTGTGACACTTGTAGCATTCAACTTTGGATTTGTCAAATCCAGCACCATCCTCTCTTCTTTGGGAAAAATTGTTTCTCCCTGTCCTCTTAATGAATCTCTTCACTCTCATAGACAACATAGCCATCTGCCACTTTATGTCCATCTCTTCAAGATCATCAACATTAACCTGTTCTAAATCATCATTAATCAAAGAGGAATTTATATGACTGGAAAAGAAAGCTTCTAGTACTGTATCTTTGGACTTTTCCTGATTGACTGAACCAGCAGCACTAACTGAACCAGCAGTACTAACTGATTCATGGTTAGCAGTAGAATCAGGTGATGCTGAAAGAAGTCCAGCATTATGAACATATCCAGAGGGCTTCTTTTTGGCTTCAACCTCTGATTCAAATACTCTAAGATCATTGTACAGATCATCAAGTTCCTTATCTTCCAGTTGGTCATTCTGTCTGAAGGACACAGTGTACATTGTCCATTCTTCACCCAATGATCTTAAGAACTTCCTGTTGACATCATCAGCCTCCATCTTGACTCCTACAGTGGCTAATTCTCCAATCAGCTTATTAAATCTATCAAACGTTTGAGTCATGGACTCATTCTTGTTAGAAGTAAAGTTTTCATACTGCTGCTTGAGAATTGCCTTTTGATTTCTCTTTGTGCTTTTGGTGCCAGTAAATCTTTTCTCCAAAGCATTCCATAGAATCTGAGCATCAGTGCAGTGATGGAATTGATGCTGATACTCATTGGGAATAGCCAAAAGCAGGGTGCTTAAGGCCTTCATCTCTGTTTGTCTGACTTTCCTCTCTGCATCAGTCTTTGGAGGAGGTCTTTTGCCATCTGGTCCAGTTCTTCCTTCAGCACATGGACCATTCTCAATGATATCCCAGATGGAATAATCAGTAAGCAGAATGTACTGCTTGATTCTAATTTTCCATATGTCAAATTCATTGGGTCTGAGCATGGGAACTTTAGATACAAGAGTACTGTTTGATTCAAAAGAATTTTCCATAATGACTGTAGAATTCTAAGAAACACAAGCTCTGATACCACTTGTCAGGATCGAATCTTAACAAGACAATAAACACTTAGAATTCAGAATTAAAGAATCTGCGGAAAAGAACTTTAATTCTCACAATCAAGAACAATGTAACAGAAAATTCACCACTTTTTGTATTCACTGTTTCGAATCACAATATTAACAACCAAACCTCAATCTTGTTGAACATGCTCAACAAGACGACTTCTACTTCTCTAGAAATAGGGTTCTAAAACCTTGAGGTTAATTCTCTCTGAAAACAATATCGAATTCTATTTCACACGTATATTCTGTATATTCTCGTCTATCCTAATAGCTATCTATCAATACTATTTATACAAAAATAATTACAAGATAACTATCAAAATAAGATTGATCTTCAGAATATTCTTTTAAGTATATCTTCAATCAATCCATCTTTATCTCCAAAAGTATCGCATACCAATCTTAACAAACTCAGCAGTATTAATCTTCATTCTTCATGAGCAGTACTAACACTTTTCATCAGTAGTAATATACCAGCAGTATTAACTTTGTTCAGCAGTATTAATGATGTACCAGCAGTAGTAACTTTGTTCAGCAGCATTAATGATGTACCAGCAGTAGTAACTTTGACAAGCAGTACTAACCTCACATAAGCAGTATTAATAATGTTCCAGCATTATTAATATCTCAGCAGTACTAACCTTGAACTAGCAGTAGTATCTTTGTTCTAGCAGCACTAACATTGATCCGGCAGTACTAACTCGATCTGGCAGTAGTAATGTTGTTCTGGCAGTACTAACCATACTTAGCATATCTTTAGTTCCCAACAATAAAATATCCAGTTCATCATAAAATGCCTTTGTTGATATTTTGTGTGTTGTTATAGGTTCTTTGATATCAATAGTTCAACTTCAAGATGAAATGTTACATATGATGGTTCGAGATTACCGAAATGTTGTCGTGACATATGACAAAAAGGGGTCAATAATTTGGAGTCATGTGTATAGTATATAAAGTTAGGAGTTAGGTTATATATGTTACATATATAATAATAATACCCCAATCTCATCATAAAATGATGAAAAGGGTTAATAGTTAGGTGTTAGATTGTTAGAGTATAAGTAAAATGAGTAAATAAGTAAAGGTTAGGATAAGTAAGTATGTATAAGCAATACATAAATAATATACCACAATTTCGTCACCAAAGGTGAGGAAAAGGATCAAGAGATAGCATATAGCTATTATACAATATAGTTGTTAGCAGTCAGAATTAGAGGTCACTTGTGGTTACTGTTTGGATAACTTCCAGAGATCATTTGGTTCTGGTATTTTATGGCTAAGTACTTCCATGTGTTAGGAAACTTTTGCCATAAATCCTACGATTTTTGGATCAAGATAAGTACATAAAATAACACTTGACAAAAACAGTGACAGAAACACGTAGCTGTTGCACACTGTTTTTGTTAAAACTGTTTGAGGGTTCAAAACTTAATATTTTTCGGTGATTCCAGTGGGGTTTGATCCCCAACTCATAAAAGTAAATTCCAGAAAAAGAATCACTGTATTTGGATCATTTTTGAGAGAGATATGGGCATGCAAAGTCAGTGGAAATTTCTGACAGCAAGCTGATGAAAAAGGTCTTTTATATAAAAGCTATTTTCTCATTGGTTCTTCAAAAGATTTTGTTCTTTTTGTCAAGGCACGATTTTTACTCAACCAAATCACATATTTTCAGATGAAATCTTTGCTTTTTAATCATCCCAAGCAACATGCAAGGAACCAAGAACACTTATCTTGATAAAACATTTCCAAAACTTGTTGTTTTTGAGCTTTTGTGAACACATGCAAACCAAACATTCTTAGGTCACTAATATGGGTTTGATCCTGGATTCATCACACTTTTAATGACATGCAAGGTGTCATGGTGATGGATCTACAAACATTAGGTTGCCAAGAGTTGGATTTAGCAAGAAGAAGATGAAAACTTAGAGTTTTTAGAAGATGAACTTTGAAAGAGAAGAGAAGGTTGTAGGAGGATGATTAAATGATGTTACTAAAATGTTTTTACCTTGAGTTCTTGAAGATATGTGGCTGATCTTGGAAGCCTTGGAGGAGAGATAACTTGAGAGAATATGGAGGTTTGATAGAAGAGTTTGTGAGGAGAGTGAAGAGTGAAAATGGAGAGGGAGAGGGGGTATTTATGGAGTGAGAAAGAGGTGAGGGGGGGGGGGGGGGGGGGGGGGTTAGTGAGTGTGGTGTGTGGTTTTGGTTAAAATGATTGTGTTTAAAGTTGTATAATTAATTAATCTTTGATTAATTTTAATTAGTTATTTTAAATAAAGGTTTTAAATTAATAAAAATGATAAGTATATATATATATATATATATATATTTTTTTTTTAAAATAATTTGTAGGTTTATATATATATAAACATATATAAAGGTATTTATAATTGTATAATTATTTTAGTTGGCATTTTATGAGAAGGATGAATGATTTTCCTAATTTGAGGGATTTTAGACTGGATTTCTAAATTTTCTCTACTGTGTCGGGTTTACTGCTAAATTTGGACAGTGTGACATAAAATAACTGTATCTGATATATTTAGTGCAGTTCTAACCTGAACACAATTTTGACGGTTGTCACATCTATTAACTAGAATTCACATTTCGAAAACTTTGCGTACAATTTCTCCTTCCTTAAAACTTCTAAGACTTCACGAAGACGACATTCAACTCATCCGGAAACCACCATAAGCTTAGATATATATTCCGGACACTTGCAACATCCGATAACCCTAGTTATCCGGAAACCTTAGGGTTTCTGGTAAGTTCAACTATCCGGGTGTTTGTGATTGCCTGGTCAGTTGTGTTTGTCCGGATACCCTAATCATCCAGATACCTCGATTGTCCGGATACCCTGTTTATCCGGAAACCTCGTTTGTCCGGATCCCATGTCTTATCCGGATACCTTTGCCTTATCCGGAAACAAATGCTATGTCCGGATACTTTGTGTTTTCAGATGAATTTTGTCCAGACACTTCCAACAGTCCAGTACCCTGTTTGTTACTGCCAATCCGACTCCGATTGAGGCGACATTTCACAAAGGTACGCGCCGACAATTGTTCATCCGCCTGTATTCTAACATCGTATCTTTCAGATATTCATATGGCGGATCAAGAACAACAACCACCACAACAACACATTCCTCCTCAAGAGGAATTCATAGATGAAGAGGCGGACAATGCTTTGGTACAACCAGACCATGACATTGAAATCGAGGCCAACAACCATCAACTTGACGTTGCCGAGTTCCGACCACAACATCGTGTGGTCGTGGACATTCTTCTCGGCCATCCGCTTCACGAGGCACTCACTGCAACGACCGACGTCCAAGTTTTATATGTCTATCAAGTCTGGCTGTCAGCTCAAGTCGTCACGACTGCTAATTCACAAACGATCACGGCGATGATCGACAATCATCCCTTCACGCTCACACCAGAGTCATTCAGACGCCTTCTATCTTTACCTGAAGCCATCGCCGGCGGATGCGCAGCTTACGACCCCGGGGTCAATGACACGACTCTCTGTGTCGATGTCTGCGCACTCGGCTACAACCACGCGCTCGACCGCCCATCAGCATTTAACCGAAAGTACCTGGTGCCCATCTGGTACACGCTATTCACAATTCTGAACAGGTGTCTTTCATCTAGATGGAGGGGCATAAATTAGTGTAACGTCGACTTCCTATGGCTCTTCCATGCCGTCTGCTACAATCGCCACATCGACTATGCAATGGTGATCTGGCGCGAATTGGTTCAAGCCATCAGACAGATCGTTACCCACGATTCCTCTCGCTGGCTGTTCGTCAGCACATGGACACGAATCCGGGGATACCGCGACGCATTAACCATCCGGTATGTCCTCCTTTTCATTTACGATATCTAGTGATTCGAAACCCGTCCAACGCTCAACCAATGCCCTTACCTGAAGACTTTCTGGCACATGTGGACCCCAATGCACCGAGTGTGTTAGCATATAGACAAGAGATAGGTGCTCCTGTGGTCCAGCCAGAGTCGGAGGGACCTCCCCAGGGAGATAGACCTGAGAGGCGTGAGGGTCCGAGGACTCGAGGAGGTAGAGTCCGGGTAGCTGAGGCTCCCGAACGGGGTGTGTTGAGAGTACATGGGACGGGAACAGGCGCGGGCGGTGCATTGGATACGCATGCCAGTACTACCCATTCCAGCCGACCCGGAACTAGCCAAAAACCTCGCACTAACACCTCCTGAACCACAACTGAAGCCGAACTGTCGACTAGCCTACACGAGGTCCCGGTCGTCACTGAAACCGAAAGACCTATGCTTCACCGTGATCTCGATATGGACACATCTGAGCCACCTTCACCGCCTAGACGAACTGAAAAAGTGGAATCCAAATCCACATAATCCGATACGGACCGGGCCATATGCCTTTCCTTGATACCACACCGTATCGGAGCCCAACCACCGTTGACCGAAGGATCCCCTTCTGACTCACCTACACCCCCCTCATCCCTACATATCAGCCTATTACGGGAGTCACAAGGAGAGCGGAGGGAGAATTAGTGAAAATCTTGCACAGGCGAGTCGAAGAGAATGGAGATCAAAAAAAACAAGAGAGAACGAGCATAAGAACTAGAGAGGCTCGTGAGCGAATACAAACCAGCGTCAGCCAGGTAGCCACATCTACTATCTTGTCTCGTCCGTTGGGACAAGGTATTGAAGAAGCCGCCGTGGACCTAGCGGAGCAATCGCACACCCTCCATAGCCACTCACCCGTCTCTCAACAGATGAGTGTTTCACATTCACACGGGGACTTAGCACATAATCTACCATTCTCTCAATCGGAGAGTCTAGGTATTGAAACAAGAGACCAGCCTCTCCCGGTCTCGACTTCTTTCGATGCACGTTCGAGTCTAGAGCAACTTGATATTATACATTCTCCGGCTAGGACACAGGACGAGACTCTACAAATCGGTTCTCTTAGTGACCCGATCGGAACTTCCGTAGTGTCTACGCCTTTGAGCGTAACGCGAGGATCAGAAGGAAATGCTACCACGGCCACCCAGTTGCCATCCGTAAATGTAGGTGGTACTACCTCTACGGTAGATACCTCAACGGGTAATCTAAGTGACCCCGGAGTTAAGTTACCCGACATTTTGTCAAGGGAATATCTGGACGGCGCCCTAAAGCCTGTCCGCATGGCAATGGAGCAACAGTTCACCACAGAGCTCGACAAAATCAAGAGCTTGATCAAAGGGAAAGAGAAGATAGTCGAACCTGAAACCGCACCAACACTTCCATCGACTCCCGTTTAGCCATTTTATTCGGTGGACACACTGAAGACTATGCTTCTGGCTCAACTGCTCCAGCACACTGACATCGATGCCTCAATTGAAGCAGACCTGGTATAATTTCTACGCTCCCAGGTATCTGCTCCATCGTCATCTATGACCAGCAGATTGGACCAGCTTGATTTGACTCTTAAGGACGTTCAGAAAGCCTTAAACCTTCTGTCCGAAAGGGTCACCTCACTCGAAGACACATGCAAAAGTTTGGCTGGCGGACTCAAGAGACGACACGATGACCAGGATGATCCTGATCATCGTGAGGGTGTGAACAAGAGACAAAGACTGTCTGAGTCCTAGCCAATCCTCACCAAAACAACAATGGTTCAACCAGAACCATCAACTGTGGCAGAAACCGTAACCGAAGACCAACCTGAAGCCCAATTGAGCTTAGCTGAGATGGAAATAGACATGGATATCTCAGACAAAGAAGACCCAATGGTTGAAAAGCCCGAGGGAGAATCACAGGCGCTGATCGTATACACTGCACCGGAAAGGGATGCTCTTAACCTGATTGATCCCGAATTAGAGATTGACCCGGAGACTGAAGACGCATGGTATCAAAAAGGCGCCAGTGCGATGAACTTCGAGGTAAATCTCGTATTTCCCACTGATGCCGATGACGAAATCGACTACGACCAGTTCCTGCTGCAAAATCTGTACGGTACACCAACCCACACTACTCAGGCCCCCGAGACTTCTACTACACTTCCAACATCTCCTCAACAACCGACAGCTTCTGATCAACCTCCTCCTCCATAGCAACAAATCCGATGGGAGAAGTTTATGATCCTTATTCCTCACCTAGAGGAATCTCTGAAGAAGCTATTTGTTCACAGGTTACGCCCGATCGAGCCAACTTTCTGCCTTGGGATTTCCAAGTTCGACAAGGAATACCAAAGCCAGTACGTAAAAGCAATGAAGCGGTGTCTTCCAGTTAGCCAATTCCAAACAAAGCACAAAATCACTGAAGTGCTCAACATCCAAACCGACCGAGTTCTTAGAGTCCTGTTTCCAGTATTCACCATCAGACGCGAAGACGGAAATGAATGGAGATTTATCTGAAGCTGACTTTAAGAACGTCAAACTGTTTGACTTCCACGCTATACTGAAAGACCTCCGAACCAGAACCATCCGACCACTTCATGTTACCAAAGCGCTCGAGGCTGTTCATCGATTCCTGCTCCACAAAGTCATGATTTCTTACATCACAGATTTCCAAATGGGAATCGAGCACAGAACATAGAAGATAAACCTGCTGAAACCGAACCTGAAAGCACCCGAGCTGAAGATGTATCCCGAGAACTCACTGCTTCTAGAACCAGAATTTGGGATCGTATACCTCAACGAACAAAAAGAAAAGAGGTTTCTCCGCTTCAACCAGGTCGACAGATTTTGCAATGGTACGCTCCTGAAAGTCAGAGATGCACTTCGAAACATCATCACCAAAGAAGCCGAAAATCGAAAGTCGTCGTTTGTTTGCAACTCAAACGAGATAGCTACTCAAGAAACCTTAGAAGTGATTGAAGACCGCATCGACTACCGTCGAGCCATCAAAAGTTTCGAGGTCTACTTTGCGCTCCGAAAGAGATACGTCGAGAACTGGCGCGAACTCGAACTTCAATTCAAAGGGGGAGATTGTTAGGGATAAAATTATGTTGAATAGAAGTTCAAGGGCTTATATTGTAAAAGGTGTAATTTGGGCTTAAATGTGTAAACGGGCCATGGGCTTGTTAGTTTAGGCCCTCAGTATATAATTGTTTGTTAGCCATAGAATTTAGGCTAATCGAGATAATCTTCTAATCATCTACTTTCATACGTATTGTAATTCTCTCAAGTTATTGATAGTGAATTGGATGACCCATTGAAATCATAACAATTGTTTCTACTTATTGATTTCTATTGATTGTATGCACTAATCTGGAACTCACAAGGCTTCGTCATAAGGAGGTGATTATGTTGAAAGTTCAATGGAAACATCATCGGGGCGGTAATGTGACATGGGAATCCAAAGAGGATATGAAAAGACGTTATCCTCATCCCTTCGCCAAGTGCAAGATTTCGGGACGAATTCTTTTCTAAGGAGGGGAGGATTGTAACACCCCGATTTCTCAAGTAAGTAAAACTACCCACCTTTTAGTCTCGATTTATTTCCACCATTTTTGAAAAATTCAACTTTAAGGTATCTCTAGGATACTTATTGTTAGGCGAACTTTGAACGCTTGTATGTATTCGTATTTAAAGTTTTCTTTCGAGAGTCTTCGGGACTTTGCATGCATGTCACTTCGGGTCTTGTACAACATCGAAAAAGGAGAAAGTCTTTTGGTCAAACTGGGCTTTGGACAATAGCGGGGTAGAGGGTTGCGACAATGCCCGAGGCATAGTCGTTGGTGGCAATGTCGCGTCATTAAGCACGAATCGGGCAGTGAGCGGGGCATCAAGGGCGACTATGCCCGACGTCAATGCCAGGGCATAATCGCGGGGTCATTGTCGTGAGCGGGCTGATTCCAGCAGCTACTTAGGTCGATTTTGGTAAAAGTCACACTCATTTTTCTCACATTTACTACAGTGGTCGATGCTCTCTTCTTGGGGGGCGATTTCTTCTCTTTACCTTCTTCTCCCTCTTCATTCAATGCACTTAGAGACCCAAGTACTTGTGGCTCATTTGTAAGGGTTAGTTATTGCAAGTAGGGTAATCCTTGTCGCCTACCTAGCTTCCAAAGATCCAAGATCCATTCAAGTTCTTCCACTCTCAATAGTTTGCTATTTCTAGGGTTTTCTCAAGAAACTAGATTTTCTCATTAAAAACCTTGATTGGTGAGTTTCTTAACTTGTAAACTTACAATAAATGTCATTATATACATTTACACTTGAAAAGTGGCCCTATTTAGTTTTAACCAAAATTAGGGTTTTATGAGTTTGAGCAAATGTGAACTTATACATCATTTCTCTTCCTTCAAATGTTCTTGCCATGTTAAAGAAATAACTATCATGGGTTTTGGAATTATTCCTAAAACTAGGGTTTATCCAAAGTTCATATTTTGTTATACATGTATGTATATGTATATATATATATATATACATATATATATATATATATACATACATGTATGTATATGTATATATATATACATATATATACACATGTATGTATATGTATATATATGTATATATATATATATATATATAAATTAGGGTTTATATATATATATAAATGTATGTATATGTATATATATATATATATATATATATATATATATATTTGTATTTGTTGAGTGTCAAGGGCTAAAATTGTAAATAACCAATTGTTGTATTGGTTATAAAGTCTTGTTTTAGAGAGATTTTAGGTTAAGCCTCCTAGCCTCCATTTTGAACGAGTCATACGCAAAGAGAGAGAGCTTCAAGAGTGAGTTGTGCTTAATTCATATATTGTAAACTCCTCTTTATCAGTCAATACAAAGATTATTGCTATTATTATTGTTACTTGTTGTATCTGGGATCCTACATATATATATATATACATGTATATATATATATATATATATATATATATATATATATATATATATATAAATTCATATCTCGTATTGAATACAAGTATATATATACATGACTTTATGTATAAAATATGTTGGTGTATACACATATAGAATTATATATGCATATATGTATTATTGCACACTGATATGGCTAGTTTCTTAAATTGACAAGGTAATTTCTATTTTGTAGGAATAAGTTGGTGTTACATATCATGTGTGATTATGGAGTATTCTTTACGTGAACATGTGGGGCATCACCTTGCTATAATTTGTACTAATGACGTAATTGCATTCATGATCATGTTTTGGAATTGTGGTAGTCTATATCCTTGTGCTCGAGGATTTAGACCAAGTGAGTCGTATGTTCATATTTTATTGTACATGTTGGGTCACTAGCGAGTAGGCAATAAAGGACAACCTAGTCCTTGAGGTGTAACACGTCTAGATTGGATAGGCACTATGGTCCCATAAATCCTTGAGGTGTAACTCGACGGAGTAGGCAATAAAGGCATTAAATGATGGTTTGAGGTTGTGATGTCTTAGTGGCATAGGAACTAAAACCGGGACTTGAGTTGCAATCCAACAACATCACGGGTGACCGCATGTCATGTGTTCTCTTCACCCCGATGGTAACGGGTCTCCCCCGTATTTCAAGGGTATATCTCCCTTGTACATTTTATGCTCAGGTTGGGTTGTTTGGCGGAAGTCAAGTTGTGATTAGTACTATCGCACGGATTTGGTTTGATTTACAATATTGCTTATCATGTCAATCTTATATAGTTCATGAAATCACTAGATCTTTATTCTAACACTTGTGGTGTTGTATATTGTGGATTTCAGGTCGTCGCTAGCGGTGCGTCGTTGACGTGTTGTTTTGCTGACCATGCTTAGGAGCTTGGAGGGTCGGGCTTTTTGGGAATCGAGATGAGGGATTTTTGGAGATATAGTGACACCCGTGTTAATCTAGCGTACTTTGATTCTATATTAATAGGTTGTTGTGTATTATGTCTCAATACTCGTTAACTTATACATTGTCCAAACTATCCCGTTGTATCAAGGGTTTTAGTTGGCTTAGTTTATGAAGTTTTATTTTACCCATTTTCCGGAAATTCCCTATATTTAATGTCTAAATTTTAGGGTGTTACAAGTTGGTATCATAGCTTTAGTTTAGGTGAACTAGGTGTGCTAATGTGATGCCTAGACTTAAGCTAAGAACTAATAAGTTATGACAGGTGAGGAATTGGGTAGACATTTAAGTTGGGACGTCTTAGAGTCGATGGAAGTTACATTATTGTGAATTATGAAAGTGGTAACGAGAATTCTTATGTGTAGTATGTTCATAATTTCAATTAGCTACTGCTATTATGAATATATTGTTACGTAAGCATGCTTGATTGCTATGATTATGATGACCGATGATTGTACTAGTACGTTTCATTGTGTGTAATATCATTAGCCTATTTTCTCATTCTTATTCTTGAACATGACATACAGAAATGGTAAATACGCGGAGTAGACCGCAGTCTTCACCGAAAGGTAACGCCGTGACGGAATCCACGGCCGATCAACCAAACGATGCTACAGCAGGTTTGCCACCTACACTCCCACCTCTATTGAGTGGGCGAGTGGAACAGATTCCATAGACAAATATTGCCTCCACTAACCTGGTCATAACGAAAGTAACTCCTCAAGCCCAAATAATGGACATGATGCAGGTCCTGAACGAGACCATGGTTAAGCAACATGAATTGTTCATGAAACTACTGGAGGACAGGAATGCTAACCCGCGCCGTCATGAAACAATTGAAGAGAATGTGTTCGTAGCGGGGTCCGGGAGAACTGGTGATGAGAACCGGACAGATGGATTGGTTACTTTGGAGATGAGGCCGACGGGGAGAGCTTGTTCCTACAAAACGTTTTTGTGTTGTAACCACTGGAGTTTACCGGTTCTGATAATCCAGTGGCATGTATGAACTAGATTCGGGAGATTGAGCAAGCCTTCAGGGCTTGTGACTGTGAAGAGAACCAGAAAGTGAAGTTTGGTTCTCAAATGCTTAGAAGTTCATCTTTAACATGGTGGAATGTCTACACCGCCACCCTAGAAGCTTCGGTATTGGCCAAAATGACTTGGGCCGCTTTTAAAAGGAAGATCTTAGAAGAGTACTGCAACGAACAAGAGATGGACTTGATCGAGGAAGAGTTTAGATCAATAAAGAAAGGAAATTTGTCGGTGAGGGAGTATACCCGACTCTTCATGGAAAAGTTGAAACTTGTGGGGCACGTGGCCCCAACTGAGAAAGAAAAGTTGAAGGCGTATTTGAAGGGTTTTCCTGCTGACATGATGGCAATGGTCCGTAACTCCAAAGCCACTAACCTCCGAGAGACGATTGAGGAGGCCAAAGTTATGGATAGGGTATATGCAAGAGACAAAGAAGAGAAAGCGAAAGTGGGAGAGAAGAGGAGGTGGGAGAGCCCACAAAATTCGTTCAATAAGTCAAGGTTTTCATCCGAGTGATAGAGGAGGGGACAATCGTCGGGAGGTGAAATGGTGTCCCAAGTGCAAGAGCAAGCACTTCGGTTCTTGCAATGTTGGTCAGGTTACATACTTTAAATATGGAAAGTTAGGGCACACTAGTCCGGGGTGCCACATAAAAGGGACGGTGTTCTTCGAGTGTAAATAGATTGGGCACGTGAAGCGGGAGTGGCCCAAGCTGACAGGGGACACTAGAGGGACCGGTTCAGGAAGTCAACCAAAATGGGAGGCCATTCCAAAGGCTCAAGGGAGGGCCTTTCAGATGACGAAGGAGGAAGTGAAGGAAACCGCCGATGTGTTGTCGGGTACGTTCTTACTCAACTCTTTACCCGCTAGAGTATTGTTTGATTCTAGCGCGAATTGTTCTTTCGTATCGTTAGAATTTTGCAAATCCTTAGACGTGCCTAATAGTACTCTATGCGATGCTTTATTCATATAGGTAGTAAATGGGGAACAAGTGGTTTTGCGAGAAATCATGGAAATGTGTCTCCTAGAGATCAGTGGGGAAACCTTTGAAGTGGACCTACTACCCATGGCTATTGAGAGTTTTGACGTAGTTGTTGGGATGGATTGGTTGGCAAAACACAAAGCGGAAATTGTGTGCTCAAAGAAACTTATAAGGATACCTCTCCTAAGTGGGGACTTTTTCCTAGTCTACGGAGAGAAACATAAGGGAGAAGTGGCTATCATCTCTTCCATTAAGGCAAGGAAGTGCCTAATGAAGAAGTACCCATCGTTTCTAGCTTATGTGGTGGACGCCAAGGCGGAGAAGAAGAAAGTAGAAGATGTGAGAGTCGTCAGTGAATATCCGTATGTTTTCCTCAATGATCTGTCGGGTTTGCCACCCGACCGTCAAGTGGAGTTCAAGATCGACTTGATTCTAGGAGCGACACCGATAGCCCAAGCACCATACCGTCTTGTGCCAACAGAAATGAAAGAGATGATGACACAACTGCAAAAACTCCTAGAGAAGGGTTTTGTAAGACCGAGCTCATCGCCTTGGGGAGCTCTGGTGCTTTTTGTCAAGAAGAAGGACGGTTCGATGCCTATGTGTATCGACTACCGAGAAATGAACAAGGTAACCGTGAAGAACAAGTATCCTCTTCCCCGAATAGAAGACCTTTTTGATCAACTTCAAGGAGCCGAATGCTTCTCCAAGATTGATCTTCGATCTGGTTACAACCAAGTGAAAGTTAAAGAGGAAGACATCTCGAAGATGGAATTTAGGACTCAATATAGGAGCCGAATGCTTCTCCATTTGGATTAACGAACGCGCCGGTAGTGTTTATGGACTTGATGAACCAAGTGTGTCGGCCATTCTTAGAAAAGTTGGTAATCGTGTTTATCGAAGACATCTTAGTGTACTCCAAAGATGAGGCAGAGCATGAGCAACACCTTAGAGAAGTGTTAGAAGTGCTAAGGAAGGAGAAGTTGTATGCTAAATTCTCTAAGTGTGGGTTTTAGTGTGCAGGAGGTGCAATTCCTTGGGCATGTAGTGACCCGAGAGGGTGAGAAAGTAGATCCCGCGAAGGTTGAGGCAATGATGAATTGGTAGCCTCTAAAGAGTCCAATGAAAATTCGAAGCTTCTTAGGTCTAGCCCGGTACTACCGGAGGTTCATCCAAGATTTATCCAAGATTGCATCATCACTAATGGCGTTGACTCGAAAGAACGTGAAATTCGTATGGACTGAAGCACAAGAATGGGCTTTTTGGGAATCGAGATAAGGGATTTTTGGAGATATAGTGACATATGTGTTAATCTAGCTTACTTTGATTCTAGATTAATAGGTTGTTGTGTATTATGTCTCAATACTCGTTAATTTATACATTGTCCAAACTATCCCATTGTATCAAGGGTTTTAGTTGGCTTAATTTATGAAGTTTTATCTTACCCATTTTCTGAAAATTCCCTATATTTAATGTCTAAATTTTAAGGTGTTACATGGTTTCTGAAGTCTTATCCACGACAAAAGAGTTCTTAGATTGCTTCCACATCAGAATTAGGATTTTAATTGATTTTTGGTATTAAAGGTGAAGCATTTTGAGAAAGGGTTACTTATACCACTATCACAGAAATTACTAATCAGAGCCTCTGATGTTTCTGAAAGACTTGTACGTTTTCTGAAACAATTCATGCTCTGGGTGCGGGTTATTTCAGGGAATGACCTACCTGTCACCCACTGAAAAACCACCGTGACTGTTCCATATCAGAAAAATGTCAGTTCCAAGATCCATGTGGCATTACCCGATTTGCCAACTGACATTAAGCTGTAACCACGTCTCTTCAGATGCCGTTCCACTACCCTGCCACTTGATTACTCTCTAATCCGTTTTCAATTTTAAAAACCCAAATTAAACCTCATTTCATCTTTACGCTTTCCAAAATATCATGAGAATCATTTTCCCTCCCTTTCTTGTTCTTCATCTTCTTCGTGTTCTTCAAGCTTTTTTAAACCTGCAAAAATGGCCGCAGCTCAAAACTATGTTGAATCAAACTGAGTCGTACCCCAGAACCATATCGAAATCCTACCCTTTCAACTAAACAACAACAATTTTCTAGTCGATCTAAGCCCTCCTCGATATGAACCCATATACCACATCATTCTGGAATTCTTTCGAAGATCTGAAATCGTACATGGACTAATAATGGTAGACACAACTCTTCCATTGGTGTATGTGCAACAATGGTGGTCCACGTGCGAGTTCGTGGAAGAGCAAGGAGGAATAGTGGGAACAGTATATTCTACTCAAGGAGGAGAAGGAACGGTCAGAATTCGTCCAAGAACATTGCAAAGAATCTTCAGATTCTTCACCCCTCAACACCTTGGTGTTGAATCATATGAAGTACCCCCTTCCCAACAATCCTTGGTCGAATTTATCAGACTCTTGGGCTACAGTGAAGAAATCACCAGGGTAAGTCAATTCAGGAGGAAATATCTACCTACGGTATGGAACTTTATGTTCGGTGTCTTAAACCGCACCCTTACCTCAAAATCTGGAATCCTTGACCAATCCTGCCTTTCTACTTTAAACGCAACTTCGGCTATGCCTCAATCATTTATGAAGAAATCCAAACCATGGTCAACAACAAAACCAAGGCACATGTCATAGGAAAACAAGTGGGAGATGACAAAGGTCTGAAATTTATCATGTTCCACAGACTCATTGCTCTAGTCATCAGAGCTGCCTTTGATCATCTACAACTGACTCAACAAGGTCCTCCAACGCCATTCTGGACGATGACTTCATTCAAAGCTACAATCTCTGGTACGTATCCAAATACCCGTAGGTTCCCAGAACCATGCTGGTTTTGATCCCTGACAACCATCCTTCTGTTACCTCCTATAGAAACGTTGCCCAACCTCAAGAACCTGAGGTGGGATCCCCATCGTACTTAGGTTCTGAGCCTCAAAATTATGAATTGTTAGAGGATAGCTTAGAGGAAGATGTAGGAGAGGACAGAGTACCCACAGAGGGGTTTGCCTCAGAGAGAGAAGAGGTTAGGGTTGCCCAAAACAGTTCATGAAAGATTAGAAACCTTCCAAAACACAAACTAACAATACCCTAAACGATTTTGAAGCAAAATATCAAGATTTTGATGAAAAATTGATGCTTTTTCTAGAACAGAGACAAAAACTTAGAAATTTTGATTTTGCCAGAAAGTGCTTCAAACGATCAAACTAGGTTACGACAAAAATGCAGAAACGCTAATGGTAACACTACTAAATGAATGGAATAAGCAGAAACTTGCAATTTTATCAGAATCAACGAATGGTAATATGAACTCAAGAACACAGTCGATTAAAAACTTAAGAAACCTTACCAGAAACCTTTTGAATGCTTTGAATCGAATCGTCTGTATGCTCTGATTCCAACTGTGGATCCCAGATTAGTTCATACAATAGGAAATCAATAGTCAATATCAACAATCAGTATGATTTCCAACAATCATCCATATAACTTCAATAAACCTTTGAGAGTGTTTACAAAGTGTTTGCAATTCAGAATAATGATGACGAAACGATAATGAACGATTAACCTATTTTCTAAGGCTAAGTAATCTATTTATATCTAGGCCTAATCTAATCAGGCCCATGACCCATTACAACAATTAAGCCCAAATTAAACATTTACACATTAAACCCTTGAACTTCCATTCAATAAGATTTAATCCCAACATCGATGATCCAAAAGCTCGACAATCAGCGTCTGGTTCCTCCTCATCTACGTTGCTTAACCTCAAGGGAAAAATGTTGAAGCCTTGAAAGCTGAAGAAATCCTCGCTGAGAAACAGAAGGCTGAGCTTAGTGACAAAAACTATGCTCTTAAACTAGCCCAACGTTCAGTGAAGGATCCACAACTAAAGAAGTATTGATCCAAACCCTCAGTGATTTGATAATGACTCTTTAAGAAATACTTAGTGAAAATTGTAAGTAGACAATATGTATTAGAGTTTCTCTATCGCTGATAAGTACTATGTCTCTACAGTACCGCTGATAGGAAACTCATGCTCTTTAACAAGATGTTCAACGATACTGTTCATCAATAAAGCTCTGAGCCTGTTCAGTCTTGTTGATGATCGCTGATAGTTTTAATTGTTTACTTATGATCCCTGAAGACAAGTTTCACGTCAACAAATGTTCTACGCTGAAGTCGAAGATCAAGCCAAAGAACCAGCGACAAGTCTACTAATGAACTGATGCGGATATCAGCGAAGCTAAGATTTGTCCACTCAACGTGAAGTTTCAAGTAGAAGGCTCCATCGATCGCTGAGCTTTGTCACTCGCTGATAAAGTACTATTCAACGAACGTTGATCAAGAAGTTTTCTCTACAAGTTACTTTGGTCTTATCCCCTTGCACGCCTCCATACGAAATGTCAGAACGGACATCCCTTTTGTCCAGAATCGTACATCCAACTCTGATTCTACACTGTACATCATGCGGCTACTAAGGTTGTCTACAAAGGTCAAACCATGCAACCAGCTGTTGCCACGTGTAAAGTTGTACTGCTATGCATTAAATGCATGCAGTATATAAGAAGAACCCTACTTCAGAAATGAAGTGCTCGACCATCTTCTTCTCTCTACTACTTTGTGTTAGAATATTATTCGTAATATTCTTATCTCCTTTCTGTCTTAATTCTAGTGCAAGAAACTTAGTATTCTCATAACTTGTTTAGATTAGGTTTAATCCTTAATCTTGTTCCGCAACATGTTGTAAATTGTTTGATATATATCAATAAACAATTTAGAAAAGTAAAATCTGTGTGTTTGTATTCAACCCCCCTTCTACAAACTTGTATAACCCTCCGGGACCAACAAGTGGTATCAGAGCAGATTGTTTAATCTCATAAACAAGATCTTGCTTATACTAATCTTTTCTCTTCGTTGCTATTTCTCAAAATGGCTACCAACACAAAAACAAACTATATTGACAATGGTTCTCTTGCAAAACCCCCTAGATTTTCCAGAGATAACTTTAATCTATGGAAAAATAGGATGATACTCTTCTTAGAATGTGTAGACCCTACTATGCCTTATTACATCGAAAATGGCCCATATATTCCTGTTAGAATTGACCCTGAAGTTCCAGGCACTGCTACTAGAGCTTCCATTCCTGAAAGAGTCGTGCCTAAGGAACCACACAATTGGTCTGATGAAGATAAGAAGAAAGTGGCTATTGACACTAAAGCCAGATCTATCCTCTCTATGGCTCTTCCTGACGAAGTCTACCATTCTGTCATGAATCTGAAAACCTCCAAAGCCATGTGGGACACAATCTGTGTTCAATATGAAGGAACGTCTGAAGTCCAGGACTCACGTAAGATCAACCTGGTAAGACAATATGAAAGCTTCATTTGTGGTAAGAATGAATCTCTCTCTGAATTACATCAGCGGTTTAACTGTTTAATTATTGATCTGAAAACCGTTGGTAAGGAATATTCTAACTTTGAAATTCTGACAAAGTTCTTAGAATGTTTACCTGAAAGCTGGGACAGTTATTCAATGTGTCTCAAGTTGTCAAAGGATCTAAAATCTATGACTCTCTCTACCTTATATGGCACTATGCTCAATCATGAGCAGTTGTGTCATCTTAAGAAGAATTGTTGATCCAAACCCTCAGTGATTTGATAATGACTCTTTAAGAAACACTTAGTGAAAATTGTAAGTAAACAATATGTATTAGAGTTTCACTATCGATGATAAGTACTATGACTCTACAGTACCGCTGATAGGAAACACATGTTATTTAGATTAAACATTCAGCGAACACTGTTCATCCAGTAACTATGAGCCTGTTCAGTCTCTGTGATGATCGCTGATAAGTTTTAGTTGTTTACTTATGATCCCTGAAGACAAGTTTCACGTCAACAAAGATTCTACGCTGAAGTCGAAGATCAAGCCCAAGAATCAACGACAAAGTCTACTAATGAACTGATGCGTATATCAGCGAAGCCAAGACCTGTCCATTCAACGTGAAGTTTCAAGTAGAAGACTTCAGCGATCGCTAAGCTTTGTCACTCGCTGATAAAGTACTGTTCAACGAACGCTGATCATGAAGTCTACTCTACAAGTTACTTTTGTCTTATCCCCTTGCACGTCTCCGTACTAACTGTCAGAATGGACATCCCTTCTGTCCAGAATCGTACAACAAACTCTGATTCTACACTGTTCATCATGCGGCTACTAGGTTGTCTACAAAGGTCAAACCATGCAACCAATCAGCTGCTGCCACATGTAAAAGTAGTACTGCTATGCATTAAATGCATGCATTATATAAGACGAACCCTACTTCAGAATTGAAGTGCTCGGCCATCTTCTTCTTTCTCTCTTTGTGTTAGAATATTATTAGTAATATTCTTATCTCCTTTATGTCTTAATTCTAGTGCAAGAAACTTAGTGTTCTTAACTTGTTTAGATTAAGTTTATCCTTAATCTTATTCCCCAACAAGTTGTAAATTGTTTGATTATATCAATAAACAATTTAGAAAGTAAAAATCTGTGTGTTTGTATTCAACCCCCCCCCCCCCATCCCCTTCTACAAACTTGTATAACCCTCCGGGATCAACAAGTGGTATCAGAGCGGACTGTTTAATCTCATAAACAATATCTTGCTTATACTAATGTTTTCTCTTCCTTACAATTTCTCAAAATGGCTACCAACACAAACACAAACTATATTGACAATGGTTCTCTTGCAAAACCGCCTAGATTTTCCAGAGATAACTTTAATCTATGGAAAAATAGGATGATACTCTTCTTAGAAGGTGTAGACCCTACTATGCCTTATTACCTCGAAAATGGCCCATATATTCCTGTTAGAATTGACCCTGAAGTTCCAGGTACTACTACTAGAGCTGCAATTCCTGAAAGAGTTGTGTCTAAGGAACCTCATTATTGGTCTGAGGAAGATAAGAAGAAAGTGGCTATCGACACTAAAGCCAGATCCATTCTATCTATGGCTCTTCCTGACGAAGTCTATCATTTCGTCATGAACCTGAGAACATCTAAAGCCACGTGGGACACAATCTGTGTTCAATATGAAGGTACGTCTGAAGTCCAGGACTCAAGGAAGATCAACTTGGTAAAACAGTAAGAAAGCTTCATTTGTGGTAAGAATGAAACTCTCTCTGAAGTACACCAACGCTTTAACTGTTTAATAATAGATCTGAAAACCGTTGATAAGAAACATTCTAACTTTGAAATTCTGACAAAGTTCTTAGAATGTTTACCTGAAAGCTGGGACAGTTATTCAATGTGTATCAAGCTATCAAAGGATCTAAAGTCCATGACTCTTTCTACCCCTGTTGCTTTAATCTCAGAGTCACCTTCCACTCAGAGATCCACTATCACTATCACTGAGTTGGAGACCAACTCTGAATGCTCCTCAGATCCTGACTCCTCGGATCTTTATGAATCTATGGCTCTCCTATCTAATAAGTTCAGGAGATTCGCCAAAAAGAAACAATTTAGAAAGAACAAACCTCTCGCTCTCACTGGCAAGCCTAGATCATCAACTCTTGTTGATAAGTCTACTGCTACTTGCTATAACTGTGAAAAGATAGGACATTTTGCTAGCGAGTGCAGGTCAAAGAAAGTTTCTAGAACCTCAGCTTTCTCCAAGAAATCCTCTAACCCCAGGTCTAGAGATGACAAGTATCAAAATGTGAAAGAAAGGTATGCAAAGCTGAAAGGCTTTAAGAAGAAAGGCAAAGGCCTTATGGCTGACTATGATTGGGCTGCCTCTGATGAAGAAGAATCATCTGACTCAGAAGATGATGATGACGCCAATCTCTGTCTCAAGGCCAAAATCGAAGATGAGGAAGAAAATTCTAACATTCCCTCTACTTCAGCCTCTGCTACCAAGGTATCACCTTCTTTCTTTACACATATTTCAGATATCGATGAAGCTGATAATCTTTGAAAGATCGATCTCCTGACTATGAGTTTATATGATGCCATGAATGGCAAAACTATTGTTGAAAATCAAAACCTTGATCTCGCTGAACAACTTAAAAACTGTCACCTTCAAATAGAAAAGATTTCTAAAACTGACGAAGATTTAAAAGATCAAGTTCATATAAATCAGCTAGTCAAAATCGAACGTGAAGAAGCTATCGCTGTATTGAAAGCTGAAAAAGCTACTGTTGAAGGATGGTGTAAATCCTCAACAACGATCACTGAGATAATCAAGTCTCAGATTCCCCTGAGTGACAAACGTTGTCTTGGTTACAAAGCTGATACTCTAGAACCAACCATTGATCGTTCCATGCTAAAATTTGGAACTTTCGTGTCATCTATTCCTATCACTTCATCATCTCAGTGTTCCTCTTTAAAAACTCCTATCCCTGAGGAAATCTCTACCTTAACTTCTAAAGGTAAAGAAAAAATTGTTCATCCAAAACCTCAGAAGGGTACCTTTGTACCTAAGCTGAATGCTTTTAAAGCTTCAATGACTTATCCCTCTACCTCTAAGAATAAGATCCCTGGATTTATTCAGCGATCTACTCCTATAATTAAAGTGGATATTATTGGTAAGAAATCTGAAGAACTGATTGTTCCTCCCATTTCCAATGCCAAAGGTATACTTGGTGCTGGCCCTGCTCATTTAAAAATAACGGGTAAGCATGCAAATGGTCCTAAAGCTACTTTTAGCTATAGGAAATGTTATCACTGTGGACTTACAAATCATATTGCTAGTAAGTGTCCCACAGCCACCAAAGCTGAAAAGTTAGCTAAGGTAAAGATCAATGCCCCCAAGGCAAAGAAGACTACTGAGGTTAAGAAATTAACCACAGTGAAGAATAATTCTGAAGCTGAATCTTCAAATGCTGCGAAGATTGCTGAACCTTCCACTTCCTCTACCACCACTGACAAGTGTGGACCCATGGTTAAATGGGTGCACAAGTCAAACTAATCTTCCTTTGTTTGCAGGTTCGGAAAGGTATATGGTATCTCGATAGCGGATGCTCTAGACACATGACTGGAAAGAAAACCTGCTCACTGAGTATAAGGAAGAGAAGGGTCCCGCTGTGACCTTTGGTGGAAACGGAAAAGGCTATACCCGAGGGTTTGGTGTACTCTCTAATGGAACAACAACCTTAAGAAGAGTCGCATATGTTTAAGGACTGAAGCATAATCTTCTAAGCATCAGTCAGCTATGTGACAAGGATAACAAAGTGATCTTCACTAAGGAATCCTGCTTTGTCACTGATAAAAAGTAGAAGATAGCTCTCAGCGGTTATCGTATGGAAAATTTTTACGTCATAAACATGGACTCTACTACCACTGAGAACCCATGTTTCTTCTAAAAAGATTCATCTGATGTCAATTGGCTATGGCATAAGTGGCTCTCCCATCACAACTTCAAGACACTGAATACTCTTTCTTCTAAAGAGTTAGTCACTGGTCTACCTCAACACTCATACGCCAAGGAGTCCTTATGTTCAGCGTGTGAGAAAGGGAAACAGACCAATGCAAGCTTCAAGTCTAAGCAAGTTTCCTCAGTGTCATCTCCTCTACAACTTCTCCATATGGATTTGTTTGGCCCTGTTAACAAACAATCCATCGCTGGAAAGAAATATACATTGGTCATAGTTGATGAATTCTCTCGCTATACCTGGGTATTGTTTCTCCGTTCTAAGAGTGACACCGCTGAAGAACTCATCACATTTGTCAGGAAAATGGAAGTCCTGAACAACATGACCGTTCGCTCAATAAGAAGTGAGAACACCGCAACTTTTCCTCAGTGAGAACACCGCAACAAAATGGAGTCGCTGAAAGAAGAAATCAAACTATCATCAAAGATGCACGTTCAATGCTCATCGATTCTCACATGCCTACTCAGTTTTGGGCAGAAGCTGTCAACACTGCTTGTTTTACTCAAAACAGGTCGTTGATAGTCAAAAGATTCAAGAAGACAGCCTATGAACTCTTCCATGGGAGAAAGCCTTTAATTAGCTTTCTTCACATCTTTGGATGCCAGTGTTTCATACTGAACAACAGAGATGCCTTTGGAAAGTTTGATCCTAAGACTGATGATGGAATCTTTCTTGGATACTCTTCAGTTTCCAAAGCCTTCAGAGTCTTCAATCGAAGAAGACAGATTGTTGAAGAAACAATCCACGTCACCTTTGACGAATCCCGTTCAGCAAACTCTAAACCTTCTGCTGATAATTAAGAACTGAATCAATGGATGTTTTCTCATCTTGGTGATTCAGAAGATATTCCCACTTCTCATACTCATCCCGTTGAAAATGATGATCCTACTTTCATCCCAAACATGCAGAATAGTGAAGCTGAAACATCATGGGTCTCAGCTGTTCCTATTAACACTATGCCTGCTTTTGAACCTTCTGTCTCAGACATACCCTCTACTTCTCAGCAACCAGTGAATGAAATGACATCTGCACCTGCTCCTCTCTTGGCTGATATACCAGAAGTTGTTGAAGCCTCATCTTCAGCTCCTCCAGAAGTTCAGATTGAGCCAACGACTTATGCTCCGGCTCAACGATGGACTATCAATCACCCTATTGAACAAATTCTTGGTGATCCAAACGCTGGTATTAAGACTCGATTGAACCAAAGAAAACAGATGATGCCCTCCAAGATCCAAACTGGGTCAGCGCTATTGAAGAAGACCTGACTGAATTCGAAAGAAACCAAGTTTGGAAGCTTGTTCCTAGACCATCCGACAAGTCAGTGATAGGCACTAAATGGGTCTATCGAAACAAGTTGGATGAGCATGGAACTGTAACCCGCAACAAGGCTCGACTTGTTGCTCAAGGATACAGACAAGAGGAAGGTATAGATTACGACGAAACATTCGCCCCAGTGGCAAGACTCGAAGATATTCATCTATTCATAGGTTACGTTGTACACAACGACTTCAAAGTTTATCAAATGGATGTCAAGTCAGCGTTTCTAAATGGAAAGCTGAATGAAGAGGTCTACGTGGAACAACCTCCAGGATTCTCAGATCCTAAGCATCCAGGTTATGTTTATAAACTGGATAAGGCACTTTATGGCTTAAAGCAAGCTCCTCGTGCATGGTATGACACTCTCTCTACTTATCTCCTTATTGAAAAATTTGAGCGTGGTCAGATTGACAAAACTCTATTTTTCAGGAAAGTTAAAGGTCATATTATTCTTGTTCAAATATATGTCGATGATATTATATTTGGTTCCACTAACCCTGACTTGTGTACTCGTTTCGCTGATAGAATGAAAGCAGAATAAAAAATGCGTATGATGGGTGAGCTAACATATTTCCTTGGTCTTCAGATAAAACAAAATGAAAAGGGAACTTTCATTAATCAGGGAAAGTAGGTTAAATATATACTGAAGAAATTTGTTTTAACTCAGAGTTCAGCTATGAAAACCCCTATGGTATCGTGGGATGATCGGCTCTCTCCTGTATCTTACAGCTAGCCGACCTGATATTATTTACGCAACATGTTTGTGAGCACGATATCAAGCTGAACCTAAGGAATCTCATTTGATCGCTGTAAAGCGAATCTTTCGTTACCTTAAGGGTACTCCTAATCTATGTCTTTGGTATCCCAAAGACTCAGGGTTTGATCTAAACGCCTATTCAGATAGTGATTTTGCAGGTTGGAAATTAGATAGGAAAAGCACCACAGGAGATTGTCAGCTCCTAGGTGGAAAGCTAGTGAGTTGGACAAGTAAAAAGCAAAACTCAGTGTCCACCTCAACTGCTGAAGCTGAGTACGTAGCCGCTGGAAGCTGTTGCTATCAGGTCTTGTGGATGAGAAATCAACTACTGGACTATGACCTTCAGCTCTCAAAGATTCCAATCTATTGCGACAGCACAAGTGCCATCGCTATAGCCAACAATCCAGTGCTACACTCAAAGAGCAAACACATCGAAATCAGGTAGAGATCATGTGATGAATGGTGATATAGAACTTCATTTTATCCCAACTGACTTTCAGTTAGCTGATCTTTTCACCAAACCTCTTGATGAGACAAGATTTAACTTTCTCATCTGCGAGCTTTGAATGCTGAACTTAGAAGAGTAAAATCCTCAGCGGTTCACATTTGATCAGTGGTATAAATGAACTTGTATAACTCTATTAATCATCTTCTCTCTGAACAAAATTGATTCGCTGATATCAAGGTAAGTTCTCTCTTGCTCGCTGACGTTCGCCTAGAACTGAAAGATTTCAAAACAAACTGCATTGCTGAATATCTCTTCCTTTCAGTGATACTTTTGAAATTTCTAAATCTAACACTGATATTTCTATTCAGTGCTTCATATTTTCAAAGCATCCCTGAGTTTTTCAAAAACCTCAGAGACATCCTAAAATGTGAAAAAACGTTTGTGACGTCATCAAACGGATAAACCCTGGCACGTTCTTTTTCTGACACACGTTTGCACGTTTTGTTTTCCTCGACCAATCATATTCAAACACGTGTCCGTGTCATCATGAAAAACTTTCCCGTTCATAGTTTTTCTCTCTCTAACTCTCACAATATAAACACATTCGAGTTTATATTTTCACCTTACGCGAACAACTTCTCTTCCAAGAAAAGAACACTGTTGCATATTGAACTTTTCATTTCCAGAAATCGTTCATCTTCAATCTTCAACAACCAAGGTTAATATTCTTATTATTTACCTTTATTAACTTATTTCTGATCTTATCATTGTTTTTAAAAGATCAAACAAAAGAACTCTTAAAATGAAATCATTTTCTTTCATGATTTTATGAACACAATCTTCATGGTTGTTCTTCAAGTTTTAAAACAAAAATCTTAAACTTGTTCTTCATATGTTTTTCCAGAATCCTTCTTTAAAATGGAAACTGGAAAATAAGACATTCACTAGTTTTGATTTTTTTTAAACCTAGAAAGACCCTAATTTCCATTAAGATAATTCTTGTCTGAATGGAATGTGAAAAAACCCTAAAACCCTTATTTTGGATATCTTATCCATTTTAAGATCTTATGTTCTTATTCTTATATTATAAACAGAAATGGCATCTACTACTGAAGCTCCTACCTCCAAATCTCCTACTGCTGAGAAAGTGGTTCTCACAAAGGCTCCTCAGGTTAAGTTCAAACTTGAGCAAGTTATATTCCAACACAACAACCATTATGCTCTTTTCGATTTCCCTCAAAAGAAGCAGGTCACACATCTTGATGACGCTGTTAATTTTCTCAAGACATGTCCCATATCGACAGCTCTGACTATTACACCCCCTGCTCATCGATCTCTTCTAGCTGAGTTTTGGTATACTTCCAGAAGAGCTCAGGTACCCTCACCTAAAGACCCAAAGAAACTTCTTGATGTCATTCTTTGTGACACCAAATATGGAACCTCCAAGATCAACCTTGCTACTATCAGGCCTGCACTAAACCTCCCGGCAGCCACAAAAGAACAACGCTTTGTCCCTCTGCCAAACCCCAAATTCCTAGCCGACAGGGAAGCACTCATTGCATTCTTTGATGCAATGAAATATGTGTGGGAAACCGGGAGAGATAAACTCCCCGAGAAGAAGCTGACCCTGATCAAGAAATCAAAGATGCCAAGCGAGATGAACTTCATCTTCGCTCATTTGATCAGTTGCATGACAACAAAAACTGGTTCCTCTGATCAAGCCTCTCAACCTCAGCAGGCTATAGGATATGCATTGCTGAAAGGTCTTCACATTGACTGGGCATCAATCATCTACGACGATCTGGTGCTAAGGGTGGATATGGCTGACAGCCCAACATGTGTTCCATATCCCCGGTTTGTCAGTGCTATCTTTCTACACGGACTTGGGGACAAATACCTAAAAGTGGGTGACATGAGACTTTCTCAGGTTGGCCCTAAGGTGCTCGATTTCAGCCCCATGCCAAACGAGGTACGTCTTTCTACAATCTTATCTATTCTTAATCCTCCTTCTTCTACTTCTGCGGCTACCTCAGTGGTAAACCCAACTGCTGATACCCTGGCTGCAACCTCCACTCTTTCTCGTAAAAGGAAACACTCTACTACCCAACTTGAATCCGAAAGGATCAAGAAAACCAAGGAGCAACCCTCCAAGCCATCAATGGCTGAAGACTCCACGACTCCTTTTGTACAAGAGTCGTTGGATAGTTCTGTGGTACGCTCTACCACAGCTGATAAAGCCATCCCTTCCATCCCAATCTCAGCGTCCCTAAATGCCGAGGTTATAAACTTGGAATTGAACCCCCCTCCTTCAGACTCTCTAAGAACTGAAGAAGTATTTCTCAGCGGATCCAACGCTGAACCCGTCACCAAAACCCTCTTCTCAACCATCATTCCTCCCACCATTTCTTTGGACACTCCACCAGTATTCCCCCCATTCCCTGCACAGAACATCATCATGGATACATCAGCTGCAACATTACAAGGGCTGATACATCAAAATATAGGATCTGCAGGCACTTCTATGCGCCAAGGCACTCTGGAAGGCGACATGGAACACTACTCAGGCTATCAAAGCTTCGAGGACTTCACCAACCCGCCTACAAGTATACACAAAATCCGAAAGACTACTCTCTCAAAATCTCCATCTTCTGAGCTTTCCTTTGTTTATAAGTTAATTACTGTTGCAGGTCCTAATTTGGGAGATATTCACAACTCCCTGAAAGATCTGTTGACAAAGGTGGACTCTTACAACACCACTCTCTCCACTAACTCTTCAGCAGTTACAGACGATGGAGAGAATCTCAAAACGCTGACAACAGAGGTAGCAAAGAAAGCCTCCAGTGCTGATCTGGAGAAGGTGTCAGGTAGCATTGGAACTTTTGGTACTACTCTTGCTGACAACTCCACCGCCATCAACAATCTTAACTTCACCAAGACATCTCTCTCCACAAACTTCGCCACCTTGTCCAGCGAAGTCACATCGCTGAAGACAACGGTTGGTACCCTTCAGGGAGAGGTGTCTTCCTTAAGGACGGATGTCAGCACTGCCATCAACCTACTGCAGCAAATCTTCGACTGCCTGAATGCCCCCACATGTGCTCCTACGTATTTTACTCAGGTTGATCGAGAGGATCTTCAGAGACTCACTCCTGCTATATCTGGCCTGGAAGACAGATTAGCAGTGATTGAAATTTGCATGGGACTCACTGGCCAAGAAGACAGTGATTCTCTGCCAGACGTTGCTGCTGATATTCCGGTTACCTCCCCCACCCCTCATGTGGAAGAGGAGGAGATAGTTTAGGAAGTTCAAGAAGACCTTCCCCATAATGTTGAGGGGGAGAAGACAAATCTTGAAGACCTTCCCCATGCAGCTGAAGGGGAGACGACTACTACTGATGATGCTACAACTAAACAACCTCAAGGAGTTGAAAACCCTGAGGGAACCGAGAAACCTCCTTCTGCATCAGAGGGGGAGCAACGTGATGAAGTGGTTGCTGATGTCACCAAACCTTATGCTGACGAGGATGAATCTGAAGAAGAAGCTGAAGACGATGAACCCATCGACATCGATGATGATGAACCATCATCATCTCCTAAAAATTATGATGATGATGACGATGATGATGATTTCTTCTTCGTCCAGCCTATCAAGAAAGCCCCAGCACAAATAGGGGTTTTCATCACAGAACAATCAAGGGAGGGGACCACCAAAAGGCCTGAAGCATCTGAAGCTGACAAAGGCAAAAACAAAGGTGTTTCCTGTGAAGACAACTTGGCTATTCTCTTCAGGAAGCCAGTTTTTCAGGTAACATACACTCTATTCCCTTATACTGCATCCCTCCTCTATCCATTCTCTATATCAGTTCTCCTCTCAATAAAACCTTTATACACTTAACCATAATCTTTTCTCTATCTCCTTCTTCCCCAACTCTTCTTACTTAAACAATCGCTGTGTTTTAGCTAGTCCTCTCCCGTGCTTGAGGATCCAGCTGAAGTTCATACTGCTGCACCAACAATAATCCCAGCCACAAGAGCTGAAGACATAATCCCAGTCTTGGATTTCACCACTGAGACTGAAGAACAAGAAGAAGAGCTACTCTCTCACAAAAATAGACATTCCTTGATTCCTCAAGAGCTAAGTGAAGAGGTTCAGAAAAAGAGTGAAGAAATGATCAAGAAGCTTGAGGATCAGCGAATCATCCTTCCGCGTTCCAAAGTCACTCCTAAACCTACTAAGATCAGACTGACAAAGAAAGAGTTCTCTGATCACCTCAGAGCTGAAAGATTACTCGCCGAACGAAGGGAAGCTGAAGAAAAAGATAAAGCCTACGCCATTCAACTTGCCCAAAAATCAGTGAAACACCCTGAACTGAAGAAGACTCCAATCGAAGTCTAATGTCAATTATGGGAAGACGCCTATAAGATCGTTGAAGAAAAGACCAAGGTATCTGACTCTACCTTGGAATGGTACAAAGACTGACTTATTGATATCGGGCTGCCAGAATTCACAAGGTGAACATCAGGGGAAGAACGACCATAGGTATTCCAGTTGTTGAGGCCGACTTATTCAGAGAAAACGGTACCAAGGAAACCATCTATGCTGCTACTATCAAGAAGTACGGTTTCTCTGAATGGTTGGAGATCAGAATAGCCTTTCAGCAATCACGCTCTCAATTCAAAAATCATGTCGAGAAACGTCTAAATCAACAGATCGACTTGGTTTCTTCTGCTGTGGATATTCCTCCTCCTCCTACTCTTGTTCCAAAAAGAAGAAGGGCCTCTGCAAAGAAAATGATAATACATGCAGACTCAGGTCCTCCCATCAGGAATGAAACAGGAATCGGATTCTCACGCACTGAGGTACTTGGTCCTGAACCTGACCTCTCAGCTCTCGACACCTCGCTGCCCCCTGGTGAACGTTTTGTCCCTGGTAAAGTCCTAATCGATCCTTATGGTATCTTCTTTCACGACTACGACGGACGAGAACATTTTCAACGTATCTCTAAGCTACCCATCACTCCCATTGAACAACTCAGGGATCTCATCTACTGGTGCAGACTGAGAAATGATCTCCTCAGACACTTCATGAAGCCCCTGATATTCAAAGAAGCACAAAGTAGAAGGGACCTTGGAGAAAAAGTCCCTGACTGGATGATTCCCTCCACCAGAACCCTTGATGAACTTCTCATGAAGGAAGAACCCGAATAGCTGATAGGATTTCCTGTAAATTCTTCTATCCTTTGTCAGCTTATATCTTTTGTAATTGTAATTTAATTTGTTGTACTTGTAATTTTTCCACTTCCCTTTGTAACTTATACGAAGTTAAAAGAAAATTTTCAGCGAATGTACTTTACTCCATCAGTACTTAAAAGATCCCACAAAACAGTAAAAGGGACAAATATTTTATGAGTTCTTTTTATCCTTATGTTTTCATACTTAGCAATTTTCCTTTATTGCTATGTCATAATCAAATAGGGGGAGATTGTTGATCCAAACCCTCAGTGATTTGATAATGACTCTTGTCACACCCCGCTAAAGCGGAAACACGAGGTATAACAGCGTAGGGTTTCATTCAAAAGGTAACAGACAACACCAACCACAACATTCAATACAATAGTTCAAAATATTACATTACAACGTCTTAAGCAAATTGTTTCAAAAAGAAGACGCCGGATACAAAAATTAACAGTAGAAGTTTTAATGTTCTTGATGGCGATGTCATCACACAATATGCACCCTACATGCCTTCACTTACTTATTAGCACCTGAAAAGCATGATAAAAGAAAGGGTCAACTACAAAGAGTTGGTGAGTTCACAGGTTTTCCATATACACAACAGTTTTTTTTTCCAAAGGTTACTCTCATGAAACGTTCGTTCATGACAAGCTCCAAATTAAAAAAAATTATGAGTACAATTTACAATGAGTGACTTTTGCAAGATATATAAGTGTTGAGCCACTACTAAGCCTCCGACAATCTACGCCCCACGAACTACCTCAGAGGTGGTATGTTGGCCACGTGAGTAGAACATTATTACCAGATAAAGTGCACCCCTACTCGTCAGTTTAAGGTGGGTTTGTCAAACCAAATAGCGCTATCCACAAATATCACCGGCTCGTTATGAGTTAATAAGTAGTGTACCTATTGGGGACTTAACATTTTTATTATCACTCAACATATCTTTGTCACTTATGTAAAGTTGTACATTCATTTGTACTCATTTCTTAAATCACAAATATCCATAATTTTACTATCATGAATCATTTAGCATTTTAAAATCATAACATGCTTTTCACCCCAAACATTTAAACAAGTAAAACGGGGCTGTGAAAACTCACAACGTTGAAATAATAGTAACATGCTTTTCACCCCAAAACGTATAAAATAGTAAAAAGGGGCTGCGAAAACTCACGATGTTCAGCACGGATTTTCAAGTGTTGCCGCACGGTTGCCCAAATGCCCGGTTCTAGGTCCTTCCTATGGAGTGAAACACATTATCAGCTTCTGCTAACTCTTATGGCTAAAGCGTTGCTTAGCCCATCATGTCTTATGAAATGCCTTTGTGTTAGTTATTTAGTTTAAGTATTATTTTTCGTCGACGCTTTCTAGTAATTTATTGGTTTTAAACGGTTTGTAGGATTTTGTTGTTTCATAATAAAATTTATAGGTTATAAATAGTATTTAATCCATTTTACCATGTTTTATATTTTCTCCATGACGAACACTTTCATTAATTACATATGTAATTGTATTTCTCATTTACCTTGTGATTTAAAATGTTCGGCTTGTTATAAATCTATTATTTGTTAGGGTATTATTTATACCTTCATATACATGTATATATAGTTTTTATTTATGGTTTTGGCAATTTCTACAATTTATAAGCTTTTTATCTTTTAATAACTCTACAAATCCCTTTTTCTTTTGAGTTAGAGTTTTACTTTTCTGGTGGCAGAATATTAAATCCACTTATGGTCATTTTTAAATATCTTCTGGAAATATTTATTAGTCCAACTTTTTATATGCATCAATTTAATGTCCTAGGGAACTTTTAACATAATTATCATCATTTTTAGAGTTGGTTAGCTATTTTAATCATTACACTTAAGTTTAAGTGTCACAGTTACCAAAACAGTCTGCACCATCTTTTTGTCAAGACCATTTGGAGGGTCAAATCTCAACATTTTTTAGTGATTCAAATTGGTTTTTAAACTTAACTCATAGACGTATCTTCCAGAAAAATTTCATCATTTTTAGTTACATATTGAGGGAGATATGACGATTTTAAGTTAGGTCTTCCATTCTGCCAGATTCTGATTTCTTGCACACCAGTCTTGGTTTGAGTGTTTGAGACCCCAAATCTTAATATTTTTGAGTGAAACCAATTTTGTTCGATTCATAACTCATTAAAGAAATTTCCAGAACAAAAATCAAGAATTTTAGTGGAATATAAACAGACTTATAACTGATTAAAGTAGAGAATTTTCTCTGTCAGATTTTCTTTGCACACTTAATTTCATATGAGTAGTTAAAAGGTCAAATCTTCGAGTTTTTACATGAAACCACTTGGGTTTGAAACATAACACAATAAACAAAGTTCCAGAAAATGATTCATATCATTTGGTTAAGTATTTTTCAAGATATGGTCGGATAAAATGCATGCAAGTAATCTGCCAGAAACTAAAATGCTATTTCATGAAAAATGAGTGTTTTAAATCCATATTTTCACTCATATGGTTGGTTCTTTGATTGAACACTCATTTACCACTACTTTGACAATGTTCTTAGATAAGAAAATCTATTTTTGTCCTTTAAAAACTCATGCATAAACTCACACATCTCAGATTGTAGCAAAACCCACATGCATGTAGTCAAAACATCAAGTTCTTGAGTTTTAGATGTATGGCTTAAGGATTATCACCATTTGTTTGACATAACATGTCTTTGGTGATTAATCTACCATGAAAAGGGTCTATTAAGGCCCCTTTATCCAGAAACTCAAGGGTTACAAAATAAGATGAGAAAAAGATGGAGAAATGACAAGAAAAGGAAGAAAAAAAATGAAGAAGAACACAAGAGGGATGAGTTTTACCCCTTCTAGTGTTGATGTTTACCTTCCAAGCCTTCAAAATCGAATTCCTTGTGTGGATGGAGGCTGAATTCGGCCAAGAGAGGGGAAGAGAGAAAATTAGGGTTGTTTGAATGTAGAGAGAGAGAAGAGGGTGGAAAATGAGAGGGTTTCTTGAGAATATGAGAGTTTTAATTGTTGTGGGTTATGGGTCATGTGTTAAGGCCGAATTTTTGGGCCTAATACTGATTTATTTATTTATTTTTTTCTTCTTAAAATGCTAATTAATATTGTATAATTATACCTCTTATGTAATTTATATAAAAAGGTTGATTTAAAGTAGTTTACATCTCATTTATCTACTTAATTTTTGGTTTATTTATTTAAAGTTTTAAAATTTACTTTTGGGTATATATAAACTATATATTTACTCCTCTTATTATTAATATAGTTATAATTAAATGTTAACTGTTCCAATCGGCATTTTATAAGACAGCTTAAGCAGTTCCGTGTGGTAACAAGATTTTCTCAGTGTACTGTTGGAATTCTTAGGAAACTAACCCTTAGCCATCAATATTAAGTCCTTATGAGTTATTCCTACTTGTTAAGACATGTATTATGCTATTCAGTTGCTAACCTGAGTGGTTTTGGTTTGACGGGTGTCACAGTCTCCCCTTGTTAGAAGAATTTCGTCCCGAAATTCGTTGATTGCTAATTCCCGTCTGATCCTTTGCAAATAGGTGAGGGTACTTACGTTTCATGTAATCTTCTCGTTCCCATGTATACTCAGGTCCATGCCTCGAATTCCAACGAACTTTTAAGATCGGGATCTTACTACGTCTTGTTCGTTTGACTTCTTGATCGAGGATTTCAATTGGTTCTTCTATGAAGTGTAATCGCTCGTTGACCTGAATATCCTCTAGGGGTAGAACCAATGATTCGTCACTTAGGCATTTCTTAAGGTTTGACACATGGAACGTATCGTGGATGGCACTTAGCTCTTGCGGTAAATTGAGTTTATATGCTACTGGACCAATCCTTTCAATTATTTCAAAGGGGCCAATATACCTCGGACTCAGCTTACCTCTTTTTCCGAAGCGTACTAATCCTTTCCAAGGCGATACTTTTAGAAGCACTTTATCTCCCACTTGGAATTCTAATGGCTTCCTGTGGTTATCTGCGTAACTCTTCTGACGATCTCTTGCGGCTTTGATTCTGTCCTTAATAATTGCGATCTTGTTAGTAGTCTCTTGAACGATTTCAGGCATAGTCAACTGTCTGTCGCCAATTTCCAACCAACTAAGTGGGGATCTACACTTGCGTCCATATAAGGCTTCATACGGTGCACACTGGATGCTGGTATGATAACTATTGTTGTAGGAAAACTCCACTAATGGTAGGTGAGTATCCCAATTTCCACCAAAATCTATCACACATGCACGCAACATATCCTCTAACGTTTGTATAGTTCTTTCTGACTGGCCGTCCGTTTGAGGATGGTAGGCAGTGCTCAGATCCAAACGCGTACCCAAAGCTTTCTGGAGTGATCGCCAAAACCGTGACGTGAAACGACTATCTCTTTCCGAGATGATGGAAATAGGAACTCCATGACGCATAACGATTTCATTGACGTAATTTGTGCAAGTCTTTCTATCTTATAATCTTCCCGAATAGGAAGAAAATGCGCAGATTTCGTAAGTCGGTCCACTATAACCCATATTGCGACGTGCCCTTTCCTAGTCCTGGGTAGCTTAGTTACGAAATCCATAGCTATTTGTTCCCATTTCCATTGGGGAATCTTGGGTTGTTGCAGTAGACCAGATGGTTTCTGATGTTCGGTCTTAACTTTTGCACAATTTAAGCACTTGTTTACGTACAAAGCAATGTCTCTCTTCATACCCGGCCACCAGTAGTATTCCTTTAGATCTTTGTACATCTTATCAGCTCCTGGGTGAATCGAATATCTTGATTTATGGGCTTCATCCATAATTGTTGATCGTAGGCTATTAACCTTTGGTATCCAAACTTTGTCTTCAAAGTAACGTACCCCATCTGACCTTGTTTTAAATTTAAGTTCCCATTGATGTAGGGCCTCTTCCTTCAAGTTCTCTGCTTTCAACGTTTCTTCCTGAGCTTCAAGAATTTGTGTCTTTAGGCTCGTCTGAACGAACACACCCATTGCTCGTACCCTTGACGGTTTCACCCTTTCCTTCCTGCTTAGTGCGTCGGCTACCACATTAGCCTTGCCTGGATGGTACTTTATTTCACAGTCATAGTCACTAAGCAGTTCAACCCATCTTCTTTGTCTCATATTAAGCATTTTCTGGTCAAGGATATGTTGAAGGCTTTTATGATCGGTGTAGATGGTGCATTTCATGCCGTAAAGATAATGTCTCCAAATCTTGAGTGCGAACACTACGGCTCCTAACTCTAGATCATGAGTAGTATAGTTTTTCTCATGAAGCTTAAGTTGTCTTGAAGCATATGCAATGACCTTGTCCTGTTGCATCAACACGCACCCCAAACCTTGGTGTGACGCATCGCAGTAGACTACAAAATTCTCTGTGCCTTCTGGCAGTGCCAGAATTGGTGCATTGCATAACCTATGCTTAAGAGTTTGGAATGCTTCTTCTTGTTTCTCTCCCCAGATAAACTTCTTATCCTTTTGGGTTAATGTCGTTAGCGGTTGCGCAATATTTGAGAAATTCGCAATGAATCGCCGGTGATGGCCTGCTAAACCGAGAAATTGACGGATTTCTGTCCGGGTCTTCGGGGCTTCCCATCTCTTGATGGCCTCAATTTTTGCCGGATCTACGTGAATTTCCCTTCTCATTAATCACGTGGCCAAGAAATTGTACCTCTCGAATCCAAAATTCGTATTTGGAGAACTTTACATACAATTTCTGGTTTCTGAGCAATTCTAGTATCAACTTTAGATGTCGCTCATGATCCTCCTTGATATTAGTTACTAGGTTCAAGTATTATTTTGCATTGTCGTTTATATGTTATTTATTGGTTTTAAACGGTTTGTAGGATTTTGTTGTTTCATAATAAAATTTATAGGTTATAAATAGTATTTAATCCATTTTACCATGTTTTATATTTTCTCCATGACGAACACTTTCATTAATTACATATGTAATTGTATTTCTCATTTACCTTGTGATTTAAAATGTTCGGCTTGTTATAAATCTATTATTTGTTAGGGTATTATTTATACCTTCATATACATGTATATATAGTTTTTATTTATGGTTTTGGCAATTTCTACAATTTATAAGCTTTTTATCTTTTAATAACTCTACAAATCCCTTTTTCTTTTGAGTTAGAGTTTTACTTTTCTGGTGGCAGAATATTAAGTCCACTTATGGTCATTTTTAAATATCTTCTGGAAATATTTATTAGTCCAACTTTTTATATGCATCAATTTAATGTCCTAGGGAACTTTTGACATAATTATCATCATTTTTAGAGTTGGTTAGCTATTTTAATCATTACACTTAAGTTTAAGTGTCACAGTTACCAAAACAGTCTGCACCATCTTTTTGTCAAGACCATTTGGAGGGTCAAATCTCAACATTTTTTAGTGATTCAAATTGGTTTTTAAACTTAACTCATAGAAGTATCTTCCAGAAAAATTTCATCATTTTTAGTTACATATTGAGGGAGATATGACGATTTTAAGTTAGGTCTTCCATTCTGCCAGATTCTGATTTCTTGCACACCAGTCTTGGTTTGAGTGTTTGAGACCCCAAATCTTAATATTTTTGAGTGAAACCAATTTTGTTCGATTCATAACTCATTAAAGAAATTTCCAGAACAAAAATCAAGAATTTTAGTGGAATATAAACAGACTTATAACTGATTAAAGTAGAGAATTTTCTCTGTCAGATTTTCTTTGCACACTTAATTTCATATGAGTAGTTAAAAGGTCAAATCTTCGAGTTTTTACATGAAACCACTTGGGTTTGAAACATAACACAATAAACAAAGTTCCAGAAAATAATTTATATCATTTGGTTAAGTATTTTTCAAGATATGGTCGGATAAAATGCATGCAAGTAATCTGCCAGAAACTAAAATGCTATTTCATGAAAAATGAGTGTTTTAAATCCATATTTTCACTCATATGGTTGGTTCTTTGATTGAACACTCATTTACCACTACTTTGACAATGTTCTTAGATAAGAAAATCTATTTTTGTCCTTTAAAAACTCATGCATAAACTCACACATCTCAGATTGTAGCAAAACCCACATGCATGTAGTCAAAACATCAAGTTCTTGAGTTTTAGATGTATGGCTTAAGGATTATCACCATTTGTTTGACATAACATGTCTTTGGTGATTAATCTACCATGAAAAGGGTCTATTAAGGCCCCTTTATCCAGAAACTCAAGGGTTACAAAATAAGATGAGAAAAAGATGGAGAAATGACAAGAAAAGGAAGAAAAAAAATGAAGAAGAACACAAGAGGGATGAGTTTTACCCCTTCTAGTGTTGATGTTTACCTTCCAAGCCTTCAAAATCGAATTCCTTGTGTGGATGGAGGCTGAATTCGGCCAAGAGAGGGGAAGAGAGAAAATTAGGGTTGTTTGAATGTAGAGAGAGAGAAGAGGGTGGAAAATGAGAGGGTTTCTTGAGAATATGAGAGTTTTAATTGTTGTGGGTTATGGGTCATGTGTTAAGGCCGAATTTTTGGGCCTAATACTGATTTATTTATTTATTTTTTTCTTCTTAAAATGCTAATTAATATTGTATAATTATACCTCTTATGTAATTTATATAAAAAGGTTGATTTAAAGTAGTTTACATCTCATTTATCTACTTAATTTTTGGTTTATTTATTTAAAGTTTTAAAATTTACTTTTGGGTATATATAAACTATATATTTACTCCTCTTATTATTAATATAGTTATAATTAAATGTTAACTGTTCCAATCGGCATTTTATAAGACAGCTTAAGCAGTTCCGTGTGGTAACAAGATTTTCTCAGTGTACTGTTGGAATTCTTAGGAAACTAACCCTTAGCCATCAATATTAAGTCCTTATGAGTTATTCCTACTTGTTAAGACATGTATTATGCTATTCAGTTGCTAACCTGAGTGGTTTTGGTTTGACGGGTGTCACAGTCTCCCCTTGTTAGAAGAATTTCGTCCCGAAATTCGTTGATTGCTAATTCCCGTCTGATCCTTTGCAAATAGGTGAGGGTACTTACGTTTCATGTAATCTTCTCGTTCCCATGTATACTCAGGTCCATGCCTCGAATTCCAACGAACTTTTAAGATCGGGATCTTACTACGTCTTGTTCGTTTGACTTCTTGATCGAGGATTTCAATTGGTTCTTCTATGAAGTGTAATCGCTCGTTGACCTGAATATCCTCTAGGGGTAGAACCAATGATTCGTCACTTAGGCATTTCTTAAGGTTTGACACATGGAACGTATCGTGGATGGCACTTAGCTCTTGCGGTAAATTGAGTTTATATGCTACTGGACCAATCCTTTCAATTATTTCAAAGGGGCCAATATACCTCGGACTCAGCTTACCTCTTTTTCCGAAGCGTACTAATCCTTTCCAAGGCGATACTTTTAGAAGCACTTTATCTCCCACTTGGAATTCTAATGGCTTCCTGTGGTTATCTGCGTAACTCTTCTGACGATCTCTTGCGGCCTTGATTCTGTCCTTAATAATTGCGATCTTGTTAGTAGTCTCTTGAACGATTTCAGGCATAGTCAACTGTCTGTCGCCAATTTCCAACCAACTAAGTGGGGATCTACACTTGCGTCCATATAAGGCTTCATACGGTGCACACTGGATGCTGGTATGATAACTATTGTTGTAGGAAAACTCCACTAATGGTAGGTGAGTATCCCAATTTCCACCAAAATCTATCACACATGCACGCAACATATCCTCTAACGTTTGTATAGTTCTTTCTGACTGGCCGTCCGTTTGAGGATGGTAGGTAGTGCTCAGATCCAAACGCGTACCCAAAGCTTTCTGGAGTGATCGCCAAAACCGTGACGTGAAACGACTATCTCTTTCCGAGATGATGGAAATAGGAACTCCATGACGCATAACGATTTCATTGACGTAATTTGTGCAAGTCTTTCTATCTTATAATCTTCCCGAATAGGAAGAAAATGCGCAGATTTCGTAAGTCGGTCCACTATAACCCATATTGCGACGTGCCCTTTCCTAGTCCTGGGTAGCTTAGTTACGAAATCCATAGCTATTTGTTCCCATTTCCATTGGGGAATCTTGGGTTGTTGCAGTAGACCAGATGGTTTCTGATGTTCGGTCTTAACTTTTGCACAATTTAAGCACTTGTTTACGTACAAAGCAATGTCTCTCTTCATACCCGGCCACCAGTAGTATTCCTTTAGATCTTTGTACATCTTATCAGCTCCTGGGTGAATCGAATATCTTGATTTATGGGCTTCATCCATAATTGTTGATCGTAGGCTATTAACCTTTGGTATCCAAACTTTGTCTTCAAAGTAACGTACCCCATCTGACCTTGTTTTAAATTTAAGTTCCCATTGATGTAGGGCCTCTTCCTTCAAGTTCTCTGCTTTCAACGCTTCTTCCTGAGCTTCAAGAATTTGTGTCTTTAGGCTCGTCTGAACGAACGCACCCATTGCTCGTACCCTTGACGGTTTCACCCTTTCCTTCCTGCTTAGTGCATCGGCTACCACATTAGCCTTGCCTGGATGGTACTTTATTTCACAGTCATAGTCACTAAGCAGTTCAACCCATCTTCTTTGTCTCATATTAAGCATTTTCTGGTCAATGATATGTTGAAGGCTTTTATGATCGGTGTAGATGGTGCATTTCATGCCGTAAAGATAATGTCTCCAAATCTTGAGTGCGAACACTACGGCTCCTAACTCTAGATCATGAGTAGTATAGTTTTTCTCATGAAGCTTAAGTTGTCTTGAAGCATATGCAATGACCTTGTCCTGTTGCATCAACACGCACCCCAAACCTTGGTGTGACGCATCGCAGTAGACTACAAAATTCTCTGTGCCTTCTGGCAGTGCCAGAATTGGTGCATTGCATAACCTATGCTTAAGAGTTTGGAATGCTTCTTCTTGTTTCTCTCCCCAGATAAACTTCTTATCCTTTTGGGTTAATGTCGTTAGCGGTTGCGCAATATTTGAGAAATTCGCAATGAATCGCCGGTGATGGCCTGCTAAACCGAGAAATTGACGGATTTCTGTCCGGGTCTTCGGGGCTTCCCATCTCTTGATGGCCTCAATTTTTGCCGGATCTACGTGAATTTCCCTTCTCATTAATCACGTGGCCAAGAAATTGTACCTCTCGAATCCAAAATTCGTATTTGGAGAACTTTACATACAATTTCTGGTTTCTGAGCAATTCTAGTATCAACTTTAGATGTCGCTCATGATCCTCCTTGATATTAGTTACTAGGTTCAAGTATTATTTTGCATTGTCGTTTATATGTTATTTATTGGTTTTAAACGGTTTGTAGGATTTTGTTGTTTCATAATAAAATTTATAGGTTATAAATAGTATTTAATCCATTTTACCATGTTTTATATTTTCTCCATGACGAACACTTTCATTAATTACATATGTAATTGTATTTCTCATTTACCTTGTGATTTAAAATGTTCGGCTTGTTATAAATCTATTATTTGTTAGGGTATTATTTATACCTTCATATACATGTATATATAGTTTTTATTTATGGTTTTGGCAATTTCTACAATTTATAAGCTTTTTATCTTTTAATAACTCTACAAATCCCTTTTTCTTTTGAGTTAGAGTTTTACTTTTCTGGTGGCAGAATATTAAGTCCACTTATGGTCATTTTTAAATATCTTCTGGAAATATTTATTAGTCCAACTTTTTATATGCATCAATTTAATGTCCTAGGGAACTTTTGACATAATTATCATCATTTTTAGAGTTGGTTAGCTATTTTAATCATTACACTTAAGTTTAAGTGTCACAGTTACCAAAACAGTCTGCACCATCTTTTTGTCAAGACCATTTGGAGGGTCAAATCTCAACATTTTTTAGTGATTCAAATTGGTTTTTAAACTTAACTCATAGAAGTATCTTCCAGAAAAATTTCATCATTTTTAGTTACATATTGAGGGAGATATGACGATTTTAAGTTAGGTCTTCCATTCTGCCAGATTCTGATTTCTTGCACACCAGTCTTGGTTTGAGTGTTTGAGACCCCAAATCTTAATATTTTTGAGTGAAACCAATTTTGTTCGATTCATAACTCATTAAAGAAATTTCCAGAACAAAAATCAAGAATTTTAGTGGAATATAAACAGACTTATAACTGATTAAAGTAGAGAATTTTCTCTGTCAGATTTTCTTTGCACACTTAATTTCATATGAGTAGTTAAAAGGTCAAATCTTCGAGTTTTTACATGAAACCACTTGGGTTTGAAACATAACACAATAAACAAAGTTCCAGAAAATAATTTATATCATTTGGTTAAGTATTTTTCAAGATATGGTCGGATAAAATGCATGCAAGTAATCTGCCAGAAACTAAAATGCTATTTCATGAAAAATGAGTGTTTTAAATCCATATTTTCACTCATATGGTTGGTTCTTTGATTGAACACTCATTTACCACTACTTTGACAATGTTCTTAGATAAGAAAATCTATTTTTGTCCTTTAAAAACTCATGCATAAACTCACACATCTCAGATTGTAGCAAAACCCACATGCATGTAGTCAAAACATCAAGTTCTTGAGTTTTAGATGTATGGCTTAAGGATTATCACCATTTGTTTGACATAACATGTCTTTGGTGATTAATCTACCATGAAAAGGGTCTATTAAGGCCCCTTTATCCAGAAACTCAAGGGTTACAAAATAAGATGAGAAAAAGATGGAGAAATGACAAGAAAAGGAAGAAAAAAAATGAAGAAGAACACAAGAGGGATGAGTTTTACCCCTTCTAGTGTTGATGTTTACCTTCCAAGCCTTCAAAATCGAATTCCTTGTGTGGATGGAGGCTGAATTCGGCCAAGAGAGGGGAAGAGAGAAAATTAGGGTTGTTTGAATGTAGAGAGAGAGAAGAGGGTGGAAAATGAGAGGGTTTCTTGAGAATATGAGAGTTTTAATTGTTGTGGGTTATGGGTCATGTGTTAAGGCCGAATTTTTGGGCCTAATACTGATTTATTTATTTATTTTTTTCTTCTTAAAATGCTAATTAATATTGTATAATTATACCTCTTATGTAATTTATATAAAAAGGTTGATTTAAAGTAGTTTACATCTCATTTATCTACTTAATTTTTGGTTTATTTATTTAAAGTTTTAAAATTTACTTTTGGGTATATATAAACTATATATTTACTCCTCTTATTATTAATATAGTTATAATTAAATGTTAACTGTTCCAATCGGCATTTTATAAGACAGCTTAAGCAGTTCCGTGTGGTAACAAGATTTTCTCAGTGTACTGTTGGAATTCTTAGGAAACTAACCCTTAGCCATCAATATTAAGTCCTTATGAGTTATTCCTACTTGTTAAGACATGTATTATGCTATTCAGTTGCTAACCTGAGTGGTTTTGGTTTGACGGGTGTCACAGTCTCCCCTTGTTAGAAGAATTTCGTCCCGAAATTCGTTGATTGCTAATTCCCGTCTGATCCTTTGCAAATAGGTGAGGGTACTTACGTTTCATGTAATCTTCTCGTTCCCATGTATACTCAGGTCCATGCCTCGAATTCCAACGAACTTTTAAGATCGGGATCTTACTACGTCTTGTTCGTTTGACTTCTTGATCGAGGATTTCAATTGGTTCTTCTATGAAGTGTAATCGCTCGTTGACCTGAATATCCTCTAGGGGTAGAACCAATGATTCGTCACTTAGGCATTTCTTAAGGTTTGACACATGGAACGTATCGTGGATGGCACTTAGCTCTTGCGGTAAATTGAGTTTATATGCTACTGGACCAATCCTTTCAATTATTTCAAAGGGGCCAATATACCTCGGACTCAGCTTACCTCTTTTTCCGAAGCGTACTAATCCTTTCCAAGGCGATACTTTTAGAAGCACTTTATCTCCCACTTGGAATTCTAATGGCTTCCTGTGGTTATCTGCGTAACTCTTCTGACGATCTCTTGCGGCCTTGATTCTGTCCTTAATAATTGCGATCTTGTTAGTAGTCTCTTGAACGATTTCAGGCATAGTCAACTGTCTGTCGCCAATTTCCAACCAACTAAGTGGGGATCTACACTTGCGTCCATATAAGGCTTCATACGGTGCACACTGGATGCTGGTATGATAACTATTGTTGTAGGAAAACTCCACTAATGGTAGGTGAGTATCCCAATTTCCACCAAAATCTATCACACATGCACGCAACATATCCTCTAACGTTTGTATAGTTCTTTCTGACTGGCCGTCCGTTTGAGGATGGTAGGTAGTGCTCAGATCCAAACGCGTACCCAAAGCTTTCTGGAGTGATCGCCAAAACCGTGACGTGAAACGACTATCTCTTTCCGAGATGATGGAAATAGGAACTCCATGACGCATAACGATTTCATTGACGTAATTTGTGCAAGTCTTTCTATCTTATAATCTTCCCGAATAGGAAGAAAATGCGCAGATTTCGTAAGTCGGTCCACTATAACCCATATTGCGACGTGCCCTTTCCTAGTCCTGGGTAGCTTAGTTACGAAATCCATAGCTATTTGTTCCCATTTCCATTGGGGAATCTTGGGTTGTTGCAGTAGACCAGATGGTTTCTGATGTTCGGTCTTAACTTTTGCACAATTTAAGCACTTGTTTACGTACAAAGCAATGTCTCTCTTCATACCCGGCCACCAGTAGTATTCCTTTAGATCTTTGTACATCTTATCAGCTCCTGGGTGAATCGAATATCTTGATTTATGGGCTTCATCCATAATTGTTGATCGTAGGCTATTAACCTTTGGTATCCAAACTTTGTCTTCAAAGTAACGTACCCCATCTGACCTTGTTTTAAATTTAAGTTCCCATTGATGTAGGGCCTCTTCCTTCAAGTTCTCTGCTTTCAACGCTTCTTCCTGAGCTTCAAGAATTTGTGTCTTTAGGCTCGTCTGAACGAACGCACCCATTGCTCGTACCCTTGACGGTTTCACCCTTTCCTTCCTGCTTAGTGCATCGGCTACCACATTAGCCTTGCCTGGATGGTACTTTATTTCACAGTCATAGTCACTAAGCAGTTCAACCCATCTTCTTTGTCTCATATTAAGCATTTTCTGGTCAATGATATGTTGAAGGCTTTTATGATCGGTGTAGATGGTGCATTTCATGCCGTAAAGATAATGTCTCCAAATCTTGAGTGCGAACACTACGGCTCCTAACTCTAGATCATGAGTAGTATAGTTTTTCTCATGAAGCTTAAGTTGTCTTGAAGCATATGCAATGACCTTGTCCTGTTGCATCAACACGCACCCCAAACCTTGGTGTGACGCATCGCAGTAGACTACAAAATTCTCTGTGCCTTCTGGCAGTGCCAGAATTGGTGCATTGCATAACCTATGCTTAAGAGTTTGGAATGCTTCTTCTTGTTTCTCTCCCCAGATAAACTTCTTATCCTTTTGGGTTAATGTCGTTAGCGGTTGCGCAATTTTTGAGAAATTCGCAATGAATCGCCGGTGATGGCCTGCTAAACCGAGAAATTGACGGATTTCTGTCCGGGTCTTCGGGGCTTCCCATCTCTTGATGGCCTCAATTTTTGCCGGATCTACGTGAATTTCCCTTCTCATTAATCACGTGGCCAAGAAATTGTACCTCTCGAATCCAAAATTCGTATTTGGAGAACTTTACATACAATTTCTGGTTTCTGAGCAATTCTAGTATCAACTTTAGATGTCGCTCATGATCCTCCTTGATATTAGTTACTAGGTTCAAGTATTATTTTGCATTGTCGTTTATATGTTATTTATTGGTTTTAAACGGTTTGTAGGATTTTGTTGTTTCATAATAAAATTTATAGGTTATAAATAGTATTTAATCCATTTTACCATGTTTTATATTTTCTCCATGACGAACACTTTCATTAATTACATATGTAATTGTATTTCTCATTTACCTTGTGATTTAAAATGTTCGGCTTGTTATAAATCTATTATTTGTTAGGGTATTATTTATACCTTCATATACATGTATATATAGTTTTTATTTATGGTTTTGGCAATTTCTACAATTTATAAGCTTTTTATCTTTTAATAACTCTACAAATCCCTTTTTCTTTTGAGTTAGAGTTTTACTTTTCTGGTGGCAGAATATTAAGTCCACTTATGGTCATTTTTAAATATCTTCTGGAAATATTTATTAGTCCAACTTTTTATATGCATCAATTTAATGTCCTAGGGAACTTTTGACATAATTATCATCATTTTTAGAGTTGGTTAGCTATTTTAATCATTACACTTAAGTTTAAGTGTCACAGTTACCAAAACAGTCTGCACCATCTTTTTGTCAAGACCATTTGGAGGGTCAAATCTCAACATTTTTTAGTGATTCAAATTGGTTTTTAAACTTAACTCATAGAAGTATCTTCCAGAAAAATTTCATCATTTTTAGTTACATATTGAGGGAGATATGACGATTTTAAGTTAGGTCTTCCATTCTGCCAGATTCTGATTTCTTGCACACCAGTCTTGGTTTGAGTGTTTGAGACCCCAAATCTTAATATTTTTGAGTGAAACCAATTTTGTTCGATTCATAACTCATTAAAGAAATTTCCAGAACAAAAATCAAGAATTTTAGTGGAATATAAACAGACTTATAACTGATTAAAGTAGAGAATTTTCTCTGTCAGATTTTCTTTGCACACTTAATTTCATATGAGTAGTTAAAAGGTCAAATCTTCGAGTTTTTACATGAAACCACTTGGGTTTGAAACATAACACAATAAACAAAGTTCCAGAAAATAATTTATATCATTTGGTTAAGTATTTTTCAAGATATGGTCGGATAAAATGCATGCAAGTAATCTGCCAGAAACTAAAATGCTATTTCATGAAAAATGAGTGTTTTAAATCCATATTTTCACTCATATGGTTGGTTCTTTGATTGAACACTCATTTACCACTACTTTGACAATGTTCTTAGATAAGAAAATCTATTTTTGTCCTTTAAAAACTCATGCATAAACTCACACATCTCAGATTGTAGCAAAACCCACATGCATGTAGTCAAAACATCAAGTTCTTGAGTTTTAGATGTATGGCTTAAGGATTATCACCATTTGTTTGACATAACATGTCTTTGGTGATTAATCTACCATGAAAAGGGTCTATTAAGGCCCCTTTATCCAGAAACTCAAGGGTTACAAAATAAGATGAGAAAAAAATGGAGAAATGACAAGAAAAGGAAGAAAAAAAATGAAGAAGAACACAAGAGGGATGAGTTTTACCCCTTCTAGTGTTGATGTTTACCTTCCAAGCCTTCAAAATCGAATTCCTTGTGTGGATGGAGGCTGAATTCGGCCAAGAGAGGGGAAGAGAGAAAATTAGGGTTGTTTGAATGTAGAGAGAGAGAAGAGGGTGGAAAATGAGAGGGTTTCTTGAGAATATGAGAGTTTTAATTGTTGTGGGTTATGGGTCATGTGTTAAGGCCGAATTTTTGGGCCTAATACTGATTTATTTATTTATTTTTTTCTTCTTAAAATGCTAATTAATATTGTATAATTATACCTCTTATGTAATTTATATAAAAAGGTTGATTTAAAGTAGTTTACATCTCATTTATCTACTTAATTTTTGGTTTATTTATTTAAAGTTTTAAAATTTACTTTTGGGTATATATAAACTATATATTTACTCCTCTTATTATTAATATAGTTATAATTAAATGTTAACTGTTCCAATCGGCATTTTATAAGACAGCTTAAGCAGTTCCGTGTGGTAACAAGATTTTCTCAGTGTACTGTTGGAATTCTTAGGAAACTAACCCTTAGCCATCAATATTAAGTCCTTATGAGTTATTCCTACTTGTTAAGACATGTATTATGCTATTCAGTTGCTAACCTGAGTGGTTTTGGTTTGACGGGTGTCACAACTCTTTAAGAAACACTTAGTGAAAATTGTAAGTAAACAATATGTATTAGAGTTTCACTATCGCTGATAAGTACTATGACTCTATAGTACCGCTGATAGGAAACACATGCTATTTAGAATAAACATTCAGCGAACACTGTTCATCCAGTAGCTGTGAGCCTGTTCAGTCTCTGTGATGATCGCTGATAAGTTTTAGTTGTTTACTTATGATCCCTGAAGACAAGTTTCACGTCAACAAAGATTCTACGCTGAAGTCGAAGATCAAGCCCAAGAATCAACGAGAAAGTCTACTAATGAACTGATGCGGATATCAGCAAAGCCAAGACCTGTCCATTCAACGTGAAGTTTCAAGTAGAAGACTTCAGCGATCGCTGAGCTTTGTCACTCGCTGATAAAGTACTGTTCAACGAACGCTGATCATGAAGTCTACTCTACAAGTTACTTTTGTCTTATCCCCTTGCACCTCTCCGTACGAACTGTCAGAACGAACACCCTTCTGTCCAGAATCGTACAACAAACTCTGATTCTACACTGTTCATCATGCGGCTACTAGAGCATCCGAAAATCACTAAAATCATCATAACTTCTTCAATTCTTTACCAATTTCAGTGATTCTTGCACAGACAGATTCGCAGAATGAAGGTGCATAGATTTCTAGTTGATTACAACTTGTAATTCGATCGATTTGATAGGCTTTTGATCCAAAACAGTGAGTTCTACATTTTTCGAACAAACAGCTACAAGGATCCGAAATCAGTGCAAAAATGGGCTAAATTCACTTGAATTGAAGAGATCCAATGATCATATCGATGAAAAATTCGTCGATTTGGCTCTGATACCACATGTTAGTCCATGATCTTCAACAATCCAAGAATTAAGTAACAAGAAGAGGAAGAACAATTTATTTTTGAAAAGTAAACTAATCTAGAGAGAACACAAGAGTGTTTAGAATCTACATCTTGAATTATGAAACTGTTATGAATGTATCTGATTACAAACTACATAACAAGTACTATTTATAGTCTTCCTCACTTGTTACACTGCCTAAGCACAAGCCCATTTACAAAGCCTTTGCTTTACAAAACTTTCTAATATTAAGGACAACTTCAGTGTCCTAACACATCTTCTTCTTTCTCTCTTAGTGTTAGAATATTATTAGTAATATTCTTATCTCCTTTCTATCTTAATTCTAGTGCAAGAAACTTAGTGTTCTTAACTTGTTTAGATTAGGTTTATCCTTAATCTTATTCCGCAACAAGTTGTAAATTGTTTGATTATATCAATAAACAGTTTAGAAAGTAAAAATCTGTGTGTTTGTATTCAACCCCCCCCCACCCCTTCTACAAACTTGTATAACCCTCCGGGACCAACAAGAATCTTGTAAAAGATTCTAAACGCACTCATGTTGCTTTAATCTCAGAGTCACCTTCCACTCAACAATCAACTGTCACTATCACTGAGTTGGAGACTAACTTTGAATGCTCATCAGATCCTGACTCTTCAGATCTTGATGAATCTATGGCTCTCCTATCTAATAAGTTCAAGAGATTCACCAAAAAGATTAATTTCAGAAAGAACAAGCCCCTCGCACTCACTGACAAGCCAAGATCATCAACCCCTGTTGATAAGGCTACTTCTACCTGCTTTAACTGTGAAAAAGTAGGACACTTTGCTAGTGAATGCAGGTCAAAGAAAGTCTATAAACCCTCAACTTTCTCCAAGAAATCATGTACCCCTGGGCTAGAGATGACAAGTATCAAAAGCTGAAAGATAAGTATGCAAAACTGAAAAGCTTTAAGAAGAAAGGCAAAGGCTTGATGGCTGACTTTGACTGGGCTGCCTCTGATGAAGAAAATTCATCTGACTCTGAAGATGATGATGAGGCCAATCTCTGCCTCATGGTCAAAATTGAAGAAGAGGAAAAAAACTCTGACATTCCCTCTACTTCAACCTCTACCTCCAAGGTATCACCTTCTTTCTTTACACATATTTCAGATATTGATGAAGCTGATAGTCTTCGAAAGATCGATCTCCTGACTATGAGTTTATATGATGCCATGAATGGTAAAACTGTTGTTGAAAATCAAAACCTTGATCTCGCTGAACAGCTTAAAAACTGTCACCTTCAAATAGAAAAGCTTTCTAAAATTGAAGAAGATTTAAAAGATCAGGTTCATATAAATCAACTAGTCAAAATCGAGCGCGAAGAAGCTATCGCTGTATTAAAAGCTGAAAAAGCTATTGTTGAAGGATGGTGTAAATCCTCAACAACGATCACTGAGATAATCAAGTCTCAGATTCCCCTGAGTGACAAACGTGGTCTTGGTTACAAAGCTGATACTCTAGAACCTACCACTGATCATTCCATACTTAAGTTTGGAATGTTCGTGTCCTCTATTCCTGGAACTTCCTCATCTCAGTGTTCCTCTTCAAAAACTCCTATCCCTGAGGAAATCTCTACCTTAACTTCTAAAGGTAATGAAAAAATTTTTTATCCAAAACCTCAGAAGGGTACCTTTGTACCAAAGCTGAATGCTTCTAAAGCTTCAGTGACTTATCCTTCTACTTCTAAGAACAAGATCCCTGGATTTATTTAGCGATCTACTCCTAGAATCAGAGTGGATATTATTGGTAAGAAATCTGAAGAACTGATTGTTCCTCCTATTTCCAATGCCAAAGGTATACTTGGTGTTGGCCCTGCTCATTTAAAATTAACGGGTAAGCATGCAAAAGGTCCTAAAGCTACTTTTAGTTATAGAAAATGTTATCACTGTGGACTTACCAATCATATTGCTAGTAAGTTCCCCACAGCCACCAAAGCTGAAAAGTTAGCTAAGGTGAAGATCACAGCCCCCAAGGAAAAGAAGACCAACCATGGTGCAAATCAGGTTAAGGTAAAACTTACCACTGAGGTTAAGAAATTAACCAAAGTGAAGAATAGTTCAGAAGCTGAATCTTCAGATGCTGCAAAGATTGCTGAACCTTCCACTTCCTCTACCACCACTGACAAGTGTGGGCCCATGGTGAAATGGGTGCCCAAGTCAAACTAATCTTCCTTTGTTTGCAGGTTAAGAAGGGTATCTGGTATCTCGATAGAGGATGCTCTAAACACATGACTGGAAAGAAAAGCATGCTCACTGAATATAAGGAAGAGAAGGGTCCCTCAGTGACCTTCGGTGGAAACGGAAAAGGCCATACCCGAGGGTTTGGTGTACTCTCTAATGGTACAACAACCTTCAGAAGAGTCGGATATGTTGAAGGACTGAAGCATAATCTTCTAAGCATCAGTCAGCTATGTGACAAGGATAACAAGGTGATTTTCACTAAGGAATCCTGCTTTGTTACTGACAAGAAGGAGAAGATAGCTCTCAGCGGTTACAGTATGGAAAATGTTTACGTTATAAACATGGACTCTACAACCACTGAGAACTCCTGTTTCTTCTCAAAAGCATCATCTGATGTCAACTGGCTATGGCATAAGAGGCCCTCTCATCTAAACTTCAAGACACTGAATACTCTTTCTTCAAATAAGTTGGTTACCGGTTTACCTCAAAAATTATACGCTAAGGAGTCCTTATGTTCAGCGTGTGAGAAAGGGAAACAAACAAAGGCAAGCTTCAAATCTAAGCAAGTTTCCTCGGTGTCATCTCCTCTATAACTTCTCCATATGGATATGTTTGGCCCTGTTAAGAAACAATCCATCGCTGGAAAGAAATATACATTGGTCATAGTTGATGAATTCTCTCGCTATACCTGGGTAATTTTTCTCCGTTCTAAGAGTGACACCCCTGAAGAACTCATCACTTTTGTCAGCAAAATGGAAGTCTTGAACAACATGACCGTTCGCTCAATAAGGTGTGATCATGGGACTGAATTCAAAAATAGTTCTCTTGATTCCTTCTTTGAGAGCAAGGGTATTTCTCACAACTTTTCCTCAGTGAGAACACCGCAACAACATGGAGTCGCTGAAAGAAGAAATCGAACTATTATCGAAGTTGCACGTTTAATGCTCAGCGATTCTCATCTACCTACTCAGTTTTGGGAAGAAGCTTTCAACACTGCTTGTTTTACTTAAAACAGGTCGCTGATAGTCAAAAGATTCAAGAAAACAACCTATGAACTCTTCCATTGGAGAAAGCCTTCAATTAGCTTTCTTCACATCGTTAGATGTCAGTGTTTCATACTGAACAACAGAGATGCCCTTGGTAAGTTTGATCCTAAGGCTGATGATGGAATCTTTCTTGGATACTCTTCAGTTTCTAAAGCCTTCAGAGTCTTCAATCGACGAAGATAAACTGTAGAAGAAACAATCCATGTCACCTTTGACGAATCCCGTTCAGCGAACTCTAGACATTCTGCTGATACTGAAGAACTAGATCAATGGATGTTTTCTCATCTTGGTGATTCAGAAGACATTCCTACTCCTCCATCTCATACTCATCCCGGTGAAGATGATGATCCTACTATCATTCCAAGCATGCAGAATAGTGAAGCTGAAACATCATGGGTCTCAGTTGTTCCTATTAACACTATGCCTGCTTCTGAACCTTCTGTCTCAGACATACCATCTATTTCTCAGCAATCAGTGAATGAAATGACATCTGAACCTCTTCCTCTCTTGGCTGAAATACCAGAAGTTGTTGAAGCCTCATCTTCAGCTCGTCCAGAAGTTCAGGTTGAGCCAGCGACTTATGCTCCGGCTAAGCGATGGACTATCAATCACCCTATGGAACAAATTCTTGGTGATCCAAACGCTGGTGTTCAGACTCGACAAAGTGCAGGTAATATTTGTTTATTTGTTAACTTTATTTCTCTAATTGAACCAAAGAAAACAGATGATGCCCTCAGAGATCCAAATTGGGTCAGCGCTACGCAAGAAGAGCTGACAGAATTTGAAAGAAACAAAGTTTGGAATCTCGTTCCAAGACTAAATGGGTCTATCGAAACAAGTTAGATGAACATGGAACTGTAACCCGCAACAAGGCTTGTCTTGTTGCTCAGGGATACAGACAAGAGGAAGGTATAGATTACAACGAAACATTCGCCCCAGTGGCAAGACTCGAAGCTATTCGTCTATTCATAGCTTACGCTGTACATAAAGACTTCAAAGTTTATCAAATGGATGTTAAGTCAGCATTCCTCAATGGAAAGCTGAATGAAGAAGTATACGTGGAACAACCTCCAGGATTCTCAGATCCTAAGCATCCGGGTTATGTTTATAAACTGGATAAGGCACTTTATGGCTTAAAGCAAACTCCTCGTGCATGGTATGACACTCTCTCCTCTTATCTCCAAATCAAAAAATTTAAGCGAGGTAAAATCGACAAAACTCTATTTTTCAGGAAGTAAAAGGTCGTATTATTCTTGTTCAAATATATGTCGATGATATTATAATTGGTTCCACTAACCCTGACCTTTGTACTCGTTTCACTGATAGAATGAAAGCTGAATACAAAATGAGTATGATGGGTGAGCTAACATATTTCCTTGGTCTTGAAATCAAACAGAATGAAAAAGGAACTTTAATTCATCAGGGAAAGTATATGTTAAAGATATGCTGAAGAAATTTGATTTAACTCAGAGTTCAGCTATGAAAACCCCTATGGCACCGCCGCTGACACTAAACAAGGATCCTTCTGGAAAACCTGTTAATGTCACAGCGTACTGTGGGATGATCGTCTCTAATATGTATCTTACAGCTAGCCGACCTGATATTATGTACGCAACCTGTTTGTGTGCACGATATCAAGCTGAACCTAAGGAATCTTATTTGATCGCTGTAAAGAGAATCTTTCATTACCTTAAAGGTACTCCTAACCTAGGTCTTTGGTATCCCAAAGACTCAGGGTTTGATCTAATCGCCTATTCAGATAGTGATTTTGCAGGTTGCAAATTGGATAGGAAAAGCACCACAGGAGGCTGTCAGCTCCTGGGTGGAAAGATGGTGAGTTGGACAAGTAAAAAGCAAAATTCAGTGTCCACCTCAACCGCTGAAGCTAAGTACGTAGCCGCTAGAAGTTGTTGTTCTCAGGTCTTGTAGATGAGAAATCAACTACTAGACTATATCCTAAAGCTCTCGAAAATTCCAATCTATTGCGACAGCACTAGTGTCATCGCTATAGCCAATAATCCAGTGCAACACTCAAAGACCAAACACATCGAAATCAGGTATCATTTTATCAGAGATCATGTGATGAATGGTCATATAGAACTTCACTTTATCCCAACTAATTTTCAGTTAGTTGATCTGTTTACCAAACCTCTTGATGAGACAAGATTCAACTTTCTCATCAGCGAGCTTGGAATGCTGAACTTAAAAGAGTAAAATCTTCAGAAGTTCACATTTGATTAGGGATAAAACAAACTTCTATAACCCGATCCATCATCTTCTCTCTGAATAAAATTTGATTCGCTGATATCAAGGTATGTTTTCTCTTACTCGCCGACGTTCGCCTAGAACTGAAAGATTTCAAAAGAAATTGCATCGCTGAATATCTCTTCCTTTCAGCGATACTTTGAAATTTCTTAAAGTAAACACTGATATTTCTAATCAGTGCTTCATGTTTTCAAAAATGTCCCTGAGCTTTCAAAAACCTCAGAGACATCCTAAAATATGAAAGGACGTTTGTGACATCATCACAATGGATAAGTCATGGCATGTTTTCTCTGACACGTTCGCCCGTTTCGACTTCCTTGTCCAATCAAATTCAAGGGGCGTGTCCGTGTCATCATGAAAAACTTTCCCGCTCATAGTTTTTCTCTCTCTACTCTCACTATATAAACCCTTTGCGTTTATATTTTTACCTTTTACGCGAACATCATCTTCTTCAACTTCAGGTTAATATTTCTTTCATGTTGCAACTAATAAACTTGTTCTCGATCTTATTATTGTTTTCAAAAGATCAAACAAAAGAACTTTCTTAAAATAAAATCATTTTATCTTCATGATTTTATGAACACAATCTTCATGACTGTTCTCCAAGTTTAAATACAAAAATCTTAAACTTGTATCTTCATATGTTTTTCCAGAATTCCCTCTTTAAAAGGAAACTGGAAAACATGACATTCACTAGATTTTGAATTTTTCTTTGTCAAAACTAGAAAAACCCTAATTTCTATTTTCTTTTCTAAATAGAAATTACAAAACCCTAAAAATCCTTATTCTGGACATTTTATCCATCTTAAGAACTTCTGTTCATAATCTTAATGTTTAAACAGAAATGGCATCTACTACTGAAGCTCAGACTCCTACTACTTCTTCAAAGACTACACTCACCCCTGCTCCTCAAGTTCGTTTCAAATACGAAGAAATCAACTTTCAGGGCAACAACCCTTATGCCCTCTTCAACTTTCCTCAGAGAAAGCATATCACCCACTTAGACGACGTTGTGAACTTTCTCAAGACATGCTCTCTCTCCACAGCTCTGACTGTCACTCCTCCAGCAAATAGACATCTCCTTGCTCAGTTCTGGTGGACTGCAAGACGTGCTATGATCACCTCCACCAAAGACTCCAAAAAGGAAATAGAAGTCATCCTTTTTGACACTGACCATGGTACCTCCAAGATCACACCTGGTAATATCAGGTGTGCCCTAAACCTCCCCGCCGCCACAAAAGAAAAACGCTTTATCCCTCTACCCAATCCCAAAAACCCCACTGACAGAGACGCCATCATTGCATTCTTTGATGCAATGAAGTATGTATGGGACACAGGGAGAGATGAACTCCCTAAGAAGAAGCTGACTGCCATCAAGAAGTCCAAGATGCCAAGCGAGATGAACTTCATCTTCGCACACCTGATAAGCTGCATGACAGCTAAAGTTGGTTCTTCTGACCAAGCTTCTCAACCCCAGCAGGCTATGGGATATTCTCTACTGAAAGGCCTGCACATCGACTGGGCGAAAATTGTCTTTGACGACATGATTCAGAGAGTCAAGGAATCCAAAAGACAGAAGACGGTTCCATATCCTCGATTTCTCAGCGCTCTCTTCCTACAGGGACTCGGGGACAAATACCCGAAGGTGGGCGACCTGAAGCTCTCCCAGGTTGGCACCAAGATCCTCGAGTTCACCCCCATGCCGAATGAGGTACGTCTTTCTACTATCTTATCTATTCTCAATCCCCCAACTTCTTCTACTCCTGCGGCTACCTCAGCGGTAATCCCAACTGCTGATACCCAGGCTGCAACCTCCACTCCTTCTACGAAAAGGAAACACTCTACTACCTCACTTGATTCTCAAAGGATCAAGAAAACCAAGGAGCAACCCCCCAAGCCTTCACAGGCTGAAGACTCCGCAGCTCACTTTTCTCAAGAGCCGTTGGATAGTTCCGTGGTACGCTCTACCACAGCTGATCAAGCCACCCCTTCCATACCAACTTCAGCGTCTTTAAACGCTGAGGTTATAAACTTGGAACTGAACCCCCCTCCTTCAAACTCTCTGTTGGATCCCAGATACAACAAGTAACAATAATAATAGCAATAATCTTTGTATTGACTGATAAAGAGAAGAGTTTACAATACAAGAATTAAGAACAACTCACTCTTTGAAGCTATGTATATTTTATGATCAAGCTTTTTTTTAAGATCTCAACAAGAGTCTTATTTTTATACTACTTCTAATAGTTTGACAATTAAGTGTGAAAGGTACAAGAGACATGTTGTGAATAGCAGTAGGTTCAGCATTCATTAAATGTTATTCAACAACTTGTCAAGTTGTAGCTTATCAGAAGTTGCCATGTGGAAAGGGAAGGGCATGCCTCATTTAATGAGTCGTACTCAGTTCATGGCCATAACCCATGCCTATAGGTTATTTATAAGTATAACCCATAACTAATAGGTTATTTACAAAATCAGCCCTAGACACTCAATAAACTACAAATAGACCCTTACACTAATTTAAAGTGTTTCTTTATAAAACCTTCATATAAATTGGGGGCTAAATAAAGATAACCATCTCCCCCTAATGTTTTATAAAGAAAGCACCACTTTATAGTCTCCCCTTGCTTTCTTTAGAAGCTTTGGAGTGTCATTCTTCAAGTCTTGTAAGAGTCTTCTTTGCATGATGAGTCTTTGCATGATCTTCCACAAAGTCAGTTGATTCAATTCTTTCTTTAACTCACCCTTGAATGTTGCATACTCCCCCTTGACTGTTGCTTTACCATTTTTTATCTCGGTTGTCTCCCAAAGATTTAACTCAAACAATCAGAGAACGATTTGATGTGCGGAAGCTTGTATAACCAGTTTGAGTAATAACCGATGGTAGATAAACAGCTAGGAGATGAAGAGTAGCGAACACATTCGGCTCATGAGAATCTGCATTTAAAGAATAAGTAACCAGGGGTAATCATCTAACACAAAAGCACATAGCAACTGTTATCACAACAATAAAAATAATTGTGTGGCCTATATTCAGATTTGGCATCGGGGTATCTCTGATAGGACTTCCAGTTATCACAGAAGTAAAATATTAAAAATTACTTCTCAATCTGTTCCGGCAATATCACGAAGATATGCGATGGGAATCACAAGGACTCGTGCATGTGTGAAAGAAATAATTTATATCTATTTGGCTCAAAAATTGATTCAACCTGGGACTCAAGTTTAAAAATCAATAGACTCAGTGATTAGAAATGAAGTTCGGAGACCGGAGCTGATGTCTTCCTTTTTCAATATCTAAGACCTCCGAGCGAGGAATAGATAAATTATGTGATAATTCTCCGTGCATATATGAAACAAGCATCTGTTGGGAGATACTTGAGTGGCTAGGTGGGGTGACACGAGTTATCGACATTGGGTCCATGTATGTTTCAATATTCATCTCCAAAGAACGAGAATGAATAGATTATGTGGTTACCCGGATAACTGACTCGATTTGGTGAGGACCAATAATTCTTTTAAGTCCTGTCACATCCTCACCATATTCTTTTCTCTCCAAACTCGTCTACATCTAGACCCCTCACTGTTGTCTAAAAAGGATGTGTTTCTTTGGTAGGTCCTTCCGGTTCTGGATAGACCATAGAAATGATGTAATTCCTAACACTCCTTTAATGAACCAAATAAAACAATAATCACACATTGAAGTACGAGTTCTAAACTGACATGTTTAGAAGTCAATCTTTTAAGAACGGGCCATGATCTGAGATGATCAGAAGTCATAAAACCATTTAAAATCCAACTTCTATATCAGAAAAAACATTTAGCATCTAGAAGTGGTTTGACCATTTTAGAAAGGTTTTATCATTTTAAAGTTAGCCTTCTTTAAAAATGACGAGTCTAAAGATTTAGAAATTTACCTTTAGATGTACATGGTAAGATTGGCATTCTCCCCCTCAAATTGAGCATTAAATCTCTTTTAAGCTTAACTTGAAATCATATATCCTGTAAAAATCAAAAGGTGTTGGTAATCATCTTTAATGATTCCTCATTTGTTAGGAATATCCAAAAGCACTTGATAATTCAAAAAAAAGGTGCAGGGGGTCAGAGTTTAGAAATACCAGTAAAAACTCTAAATTGAACATATCTGAGGTACTGGTCCTACACTGAGTTATGTAGAAGCAATAATTATGATGAGGTACTTGTTCTACACTTTGGATGTAGAAACGTCGAGAGAAACCGTTCTTGAAAGCGGAAGGAGCATGAATTAAATGCCATGCTTTCGGTCCAGCACCTTACAGCAGACTTTGAAGCTGATTTTGGCATATCAGCACTCATAATTTGAGAAAACTCAGAACATCAAAGACGTGCGTCTGGGAAATATCTTTCCAATGCAACTGGAATCGAGTAATTTGGAGCACCGAGTCAAATGTTATGCGCATGTTTCTGAAGCAGCGCAAAGCTGACAGCAAGTAAACAAAAATCGGGCTCTGAGGTTGAGTCACAGAGACTCTATTGGATTTCACAGAGGCTCTGTGGTGAACAGTACCACAGAGGTTGGTCGGCAGAGGTTTGGCGGCAGAGGTTGATCGCAGTGCCGACGGAGCTCTGATGATGATTTTAGTGAAACACAACTCTGTCCAGCAGATGTATACTGACTTTAGCAGAGGTTCTGACCAAGAAGAACACCGATTCAGACCAATCTCAAAGCACGAGAATTGTTCATCTGTGTCATAGGAATCCAACGCATCTGGACTCATCAAATTTGGAGCTTCGAGGAGGGAGTTCTGTTGAAAATACGACAGGTGCGCAAAGCTGACAGCAAGTACCTCTGCTCTGTTGTACCTCTGCTATGTTGTACCTCTGCTCTGTTGGTGTACCTCTGCTCTGTTGTTGTACCTCTGCTCTGTTGGTTCTCTGGTGGAACAGAAGTTTCTGACAGAGCTCTGATGAGGTCTAACAGAGCTCTGGCGAGCTCTTGCTGATTTCTTCTAAGTCCTCTGCCAGAAGTTTTACACCAACTTCGACACTACTTTACACCATGATAGCTCTGGATTTTGTAAAAACTCAAAACATAAATAGTGTGCATTGGTTTGTTATATTTTCAGATCATCTGGAATCATCTCTTTTAGAGCTTGGACGAATAAGATACGGTTGATTTACCATAGTCGCGCAGATCTGTCCATCAGCTTTCCATCAGCACACTATTGTCTACTTCAACGATGCATATGACCCTTATAAATTTCGAATCTCTGAATTCTCAAAACACGAAAGCTGTTCATCAATGTGTTTTGAATCCAAGGCCTTTTGAATCACATCAATTGGTGTCTTGACCAGTGAGATATGATCAATTTACTACAGCATCGCAAATCTGTCAGCATGCTGTCATAGTACTTGAGTTCTGTACTGTTGTGCACATAAATCAATTGCCTTTGAAGGATGAGTCTTAAACTGAGTGTTTAAGAGTCCATATTGAACTTTGAAGCCTGAGTCCTTAACAGATGTATTAAGGAGTCCATATTGAACTTTGAAGCCTGAGTCCTTAACAGATGTATTAAGGAGTCCACGTACCTGCAAGACAGATCAAAGAACTTTTGGTACCCATTTCCAAATGGGTCCTATTTTGTTAGGATTTGGAACTGTCTTCAGGTCCTCTGGTTTGCCAGTTTTTGCTGGTTTGCCAGGTTCCTTTCTATGCTCTTTCTTATATTGTGTCTTTGAATTTTTCTTATGAAATGACCCATTAGGAACACAATTAGAACTAGAGAAATGGTTCTTTAATTTAAACAGAAGATCAAAGCATTTACAGTTATGAGAATGAAGAGATGAATGTTTAACAGAAACAGATGGCTTTGGAGCATTTTTTACAAGAGTAGAGCTTTTGACTTTCCAAACCATTTTCACTCTTTTGAAAACAAGATTATCTGTATTATCAACACGAGAGTTTGCTAAGTCAAAGTCCTTAAGCCTTTTAGCTAAAACATCCTTTTCTTTTAAATTCATATCAAACATCTTTTGAAGATCAGATTTATAAATCTTCTCCAACATAATCTTGGTTGACAAATCAGATAGTCTTTTTGTCAATTTGGACATTTCAGCTTTAAAAACCTTTCTTTCTCTCTCAAAATCATCTTTCAAACATTTTGTTTGAAATCCTTCAACCTTCAACTTTTCAGACTCTTTTCTTTCAAAATCATGCTCTTTCCTCTCTTTTTCAAGAGTCTTCTGTAGTTCTGAGATTTTGCAAGAAAACTCCACAGACTTTGTTTCAAAAACAGTTTTCTTCTTTTCAAAATTCTCTCTTTCACAGACCACAACCTTTTTAAAATCAGAAACCAGATTAGAAAATGCTAAACATTTAAGTTCAAGTCTGTTCTTCTCTTTTCCAGACTCAGATAAATTTCTATTAAGCTCGATGATTTCAGAGGATAGGAGTTTACCTGACTTTTCAAGTTCAGCAATCTTACCTGAATCAATAAGAATGCTCTTGTTCCTTTCTTCTAGTTCTTTCTCAAGAGTAGGAATTATTTTGCGAAAATTAGTACTGAGTTTAGAATAATAATGAGCATCTGCATCAGCACTAAATCTTAGTCTTGACATATTGTTACTTGAAAAAATGATCGTTAATCGGTGTTACTTTGAAGAATAAATCTTGCGGAAGAAAAATCAAAAATTAAATCCGATTGATGATCGTTTTACCCAAAATGTTACTGCACTACGACGAAAATAAAACGAGTACCTTTTGGACCTTAAACGATTAATCCCACCGTTCAGAATGTAGAACAGAGTGTTGTGAAGCTTCTGTCCAAATATCGCGACGATCCGACGGTGCGAACTCCAGGAATAGATAAAACGGTTCGCTGCGTTTTCCAGAAAATTCAATACGAAATTTCTTGCCTTTTCCGCTTTCGTTCGATTTCTTCAAATCACCGAGATGGCTCTGATACCAATTTTTGGATCCCAGATACAACAAGTAACAATAATAATAGCAATAATCTTTGTATTGACTGATAAAGAGAAAAGTTTACAATATAAGAATTAAGAACAACTCACTCTTTGAAGCTATGTATATTTTATGATCAAGCTTTTTTTAAAAATCTCAACAAGAGTCTTATTTTTATACTACTTCTAATAGTTTGACAATTAAGTGTGAAAGGTACAAGAGACATGTTGTGAATAGCAGTAGGTTCAGCATTCATTAAATGCTATTCAACAACTTGTCAAGTTGTAGCTTATCAGAAGTTGCCATGTGGAAATGGAAGGGCATGCCTCATTTAATGAGTCGTACTCAGTTCATGGCCATAACCCATGCCTATAGGTTATTTATAAGTATAACCCATAACTAATAGGTTATTTACAAAATCATCCCTAGACACTCAATAAACTACAAATAGACCCTTACAATAATTTAAAGTGTTTCTTTATAAAACATTCATATAAATTGGGGGCTAAATAAAGCTAACACTCTCTAAGGACTGAAGAAGTATTTCTCAGCGGATCCAACGTTGAACCTCTCACCAAATCCCTCTTCTTAACCATCATTCCTCCTACCATTTCTTTGGACACTCCTCTTGTTTTCCCCCCATTCTTTGCAACAAACATCATCCCCCACGATACATCAGCTGCAACTTTACAGGGGATGATAAATCAAAATATAGGATCTGCAGGCACTTCTATGCGCCAAGGCACTCTGGAAGGCGACATGGAACACTTCTCAGGTTATCGAAGTTTCGAGGACTTCACCAACCCGCCTGCAGGTCCTAATTTGGGAGATATCAACAACTCCCTGAAAGACTTGGTGACAGAGGTGGACTCTTTCACCACCACACTCTCTGCTAACTCTTCAGCGGTTACAAACGCCGGAGATGCTCTAAAGACGCTGACCACTGAAGTCGAAAAGAAAGCCTCCAGATCTGGAAAAGGTGGAAGGTAGCATTGGAAACTTTGCTACTACTCTCGCTGAAAACTCCAACTCCATCAACAATCTCAACATCACCAACAACACCCTCTCCAAAAACTTCACCTCCCTGTCCAATGAAGTCACATCATTGAAGACAGAGGTTGGTACTCTTAAGGGAGAGGTGTCTACGGTCATGACTGAGGTCGGCACTGTCAAATACCTCCTTCAGCAAATCCTCGACCGCCTGAATGCTGCTACTTATGCTCCTTCGCAATTTACTCAAGTGGCTCGAGAGGATCTTCAAAGAATCACTCCTGCTATATCTGACCTGGAAGACAGATTAGGTAGGATTGAAACCTGTGTTGAGATACCAGGCCTGGAAGACAGGGACCCAATGCACACTGATGCCACTGATGCTGAAATTCCAATTACCTCCCCCACTCATCATGTGGAAGAGTGGGAGAAGAATGAAGAAGGTCTTACCCATAATGCTGACGGGGAGACAACTGAAACAAATGCTGCTGCTGCTACAACCAAGAAACCTCAGGGAGTTGAAAACCCTGAGGGAACCGAGAAACCTCCCTCTGAATTTGAGGGGGAGCAACTCGATGAGCAACCCGAAGCTGTTTCTGATGTCACCTAACCCTATGCTGATGAGGTAGAATCTGAAGAAGAAGCTGAAGATGATGAAGACGTCGACATCGCTGACGACGAACCATCAGCATCACCTGGTCATGGTGATGATGATAACGATGATGATGATTTCGACTTCTTCGTCCAGCCCAAGAAGGTCCCTGCTCAAAAAGGGGTTATGATAAATGCACCATCAAGGGAGGGGACAAAGACAAAACCTGCAGCAACTGTAGTTGACAAAGGCAAAAACAAAGGCCTCGCTGCAGAAGGCAATCTGACTATCCTACAAAGAAAGCCAGTTTGTCAGGTACAATATCTTTTCTTCCCTTACACTGTATCCCTCCTCTATCCATTCTCAACCTCAATTCTCCTCTCCATAAAACCTCTATACACTTAACCCTCATTATTTCTCTATCTCTTTTCTCCCAAATGATCTTACTTAAACGATCGTTGTGTTTCAGCTAGTCCTCTCCCCTGCTTGAGGATACAGCTGAAGTTCCTCCTACTGCTACAACAATAAATCCAGCTCATATTGCGGAAGAAATAATCCCAGTCTTGGATTTCACTGAGACTGAAGAACCTGATGAACAACTGCTCTCTCACAAAAACAGACCTTCCTTAGCTCCTCAAACGCTAAGTGAAGAAGATCAGAAAAAGAGAGATGCAATGATCAAACAGCTTGAAGATCAGCGAATCATCCTTCCTCGACACAAAATCAATGTTCCTAAGTTCAGACTATCAAGGAAGGAAAGCTGAAGAACAAGATAAAGCCTACGCCATCCAGCTTGTCCAACAATCGGTGAAGGATCCTGATCTGAAGAAGACTCCCATTGATGTCCAACGTCAATTATGGAAGGACGCCAAGAAGATCATCGAAGAAAAGACCAAGGTATCTGACTCTACCTTGGAATGGTGCAAAGAAAGACTGCACTATCGTTATCGGGCAGTCAGAATCAACAAAGTGTACATCAGGGGAAGATCGCCAATAAAGGTTCCAGTTGTTGAGGTTGATTTATTCAGAGAAAATGGTACAAAGGAAACCATCTACGCCTCTTCAATCAAGAAGTACGGTTTCTCTGAGTGGTTGGAGATGCGAATATCCATTCAGCGATCTCGCTCACAATTTAAAATCCATGTCCAGAAAATGATCAATCAACAGATCGACTTGGTTTCATCTGCAGTGGATATTCCTCCTCCTCCTCCTAATCCAGTTCAACAAAGAAGGGCCTTTGCAATGAAAAATATAATACCTTCAGACTCAGGCCCTCCTATCAGAAACGAAACCAGTATTGGTTTTTCACGTGCTGAAGTACTTGGTCATGAACCTGACCTCTCAGCACTCGACACCTCCCTGCCCGCTGGTGAACGCTTCATCCCTGAAAAAGTATTAAGCGAACCTTATGGTATCTTCATTCACGACTATGATGGACGAGAACGCTTTCAACGCATCTCTGAGCTACCCATCACTCCTATCGAACAACTCAGGGATCTTGTCTATTGGTGTGAATTTAAAAAAGATCTTCTCGAACACTTCATGAAGCCCCTGATCTTTACTGAAGCAAAGAATAGACGGGATCTTGGAGAAACTTTCCCTGACTGGATAATCCCTACACCAAGAACCCTTGATGAACTTCTCATTAAGGAAGAACCTAAATAGTTGATAGGTTTCCTTGTAATTCTTCTATCCTTTATCAGCTTGTATCTTTTGTACTTGTAAATTTATTTGATGTACTTGTAATTTTTCCACTTCCCTCTGTAACTTATACGAAGTTAAAAGAAAAATTTCAGTGAATGTACTTTACTCCATTAGTACTCAAAAGATCCCAGAAAATAGTAAAAGGGACAAATATTTTATGAGTTCTTTTTATCCTTATGTTTTCATACTTAGCAATTTTCTTTTGTTGCTATGTCATAATCAAATAGGGGGAGATTGTTGATCCAAACCCTCAGTGATTTGATAATGACTCTTTAAGAAACACTTAGTGAAAATTGTAAGTAGACAATATGTATTAGAGTTTCTCTATCGTTGATAAGTACTATGTCTCTACATTACCGCTGATAGGAAACTCATGCTCTTTAAATAAATGTTCAGCGATACTGTTCATCAATAAAGCTCTGAGCCTGTTCAGTCTTGTTGATGATCGTTGACAGCTTTAATTGTTTACTTATGATCCCTGAAGACAAGTTTCACGTCAACAAATGTTCTACGCTGAAGTCGAAGATCAAGCCAAAGAACCAGCGACAAGTCTACTAATGAACTGATGCGGATATCAGCGAAGCCAAGATTTTTCCACACAACGTGAAGTTTCAAGTAGAAGACTTCAGCGATCGTCGAGCTTTGTCACTCGCTGATAAAGTACTATTCAACGAACGCTGATCATGAAGTTTCCTCTACAAGTTACTTTTGTCTTATCCCCTTGCACACCTCCGTACGAAATGTCAGAACGGACATCCCTTTTGTCCAGAATCATACAACCAACTCTGATTCTACACTGTACATCATGCGGCTACTAAGGTTGTCCACAAAGGTCAAACCATGCAACCAACCAGTTGCTGCCATGTGTAAAGTTGTACTGCTATGCATTAAATGCATGCAATATATAAGAAGAACCCTACTTCAGAAATGAAGTGCTCGGCCATCTTCTTCTCTCTACTACTTTGTGTTAGAATATTATTCGTAATATTCTTATCTCCTTTCAGTCTTAATTCTAGTGCAAGAAACTTAGTGTTCTCATGACTTGTTTAGATTAGGTTTAATCCTTAATCTTGTTCCGCAACAAGTTGTAAATTGTTTGATATATATCAATAAACAATTTAGAAAAGTAAAATATGTGTGTTTGTATTCAACCCCCCCCCCCCTTCTACAAACTTGTATAACCCTCCGGGACCAACAAAAAGTTTCCCCTGGAAGTTCATCAAAAGCTGATGAAAGATTCGCCGAAGAAAAGTCAAGAGAAGACCAAGGTCAGTGACTCCACATTGGCCCGGTGTAAGAAAAAGTGCCACTACAGAAGCCATTCTTCAAGAATAAGCGCTATGAACATAAGAGGGAAAATAGTCAAGAATGTATCGATTGTCGATGTCCAAATAGTAAGAGAAAATGGCTACAGAAGAACCTGCTACATGTCAGACCTGTATAAACTCGGTTTCCCTGAATGGTTGGAAAAGAGAATCGCAATTCAGCGATCCCGCTCAACTTTGAAGCCCTGTGTTGAACAACCCATAAATAGGATGATCGACATGGTAACCTCAGCGGTTAACAATCCACCTCCTCCACCAATTCAGCCGAAACGAACTGCTACAAAAAAGAAGAAGACTCCTTCCTCTTCAGGCCCGGCAATAAGAAACGAGATAGGGATTGAATTCTCTCGTGAAGCAGTTCCTGGTCCAACTCCTGATCTATCTGGTATCAACATCTCCTTACCTCCAGCTGAAGACTTCATGCCTAGTAAAGTTCTCAGTAATCCCTATGGCATATTTTTCTATGACTCCACTGGTTGCAGATGCTTTCAGCGTATCTCTGAGTTATACAAAACTCCCATCTAACAACTCAGAGATCTACTATATTGGCGTGACTACAAAGGTGACCTTCTTGGATCATTCCTGAAGCCCTTAATCTTTCGCTAAGAAAAGGTTAGAAGGGATCAGGGAGTAATAGTCCCTGATTGGATAATTCCAGAGACTGATACTCTTGATGAACTTCTCATCAAGAAAGAACCTGAGTAGCTGATAGGATCATCTTTTGTATTCTTCTATCTTATCATCTTGTATCTTCTTGTACTTGTAATTATTTTTAATTGTACTTGTAATTTTTCCACTTCCCATGTAATATTTTACGAAGTTAATGAAAAATTTCAATGAAAGTACTTTACTCCATCAGTACTAGAAAAGATCCTTGAAAACAGTAAATGGGACAAGTATTTTATGAGTCCTTTTATCTTTATGTTTTTAATTTAGCAATTTTCTTTTATTGCTATGTCATCATCAAATAGGGAAGATTGTTGATCCAAACCCTCAGTGATTTGATAATGACCCAGAAAAACACTTAGTGAAAATTGTAAGTAAAAACAATATGTATTAATTTTTTGCCATCAAAGAAAATATACTAAGTCTGTTTAGTATCGCTGATGGAAAACAAGCTTTAAATTATACTTCAGCGAACATTATACATCAGTGAGCCCTGAGCCTGTTCAGTCTCACTGATGATCGCTGAATGTTTATCATGTAATTGTTTGCTTATGATCCCTGAAGACAAGATTCGTGTCAACCAAGTTCGAAGCTGAAATCGAAGACCAAGCTAAAGAACAAGTGACTAAGTCTACAAGTGACCTGATGCGGATATCAGCGAAGACATGACTTGTCCATTCAACGCGAAGTTTCAAGTAGAAGACTTCAGTGAACGTTGAACTTTATCATTCACTGATAAAGATTCATTCAGTGAGCGCTGATCATGAAGCCTGTTCTACAAGCAACTTTTGTCTTATCTCCTTGCACGCCTCCGTATGATTTTGTCAGAACGGACATCCCTTTTGTACAGAATCGTACAACCAACTCTGCAACTACATTGTTCATCATGCGGCCACTAGGATGTTTGCTAAAGTCAAATCATGCAACCAATCAGAGGTTGCCATGTGTAAAGGTATACTGACTTGCATTAAATACATGCAGTATACAAAGGAATCCCTACTTCACATTTGAAGTGCTCGGCTTTCTTCCTCACTGAACTATCTTAGTGCTTAGAAAACTCTCCGTAGTTTTCTTATTTCTTTCTCTCTAAATTTATAGTGCAAGAAATCTGTGTGTTCTCATAGTTTGTTTAGATTAGGTTTTTAACTTGATCTTATTCCGGAACAAACTATAAATTATTTGATATATATCAATAAACCATTTAGAAAGATAAAAATTTGTGTTTTGTATTCATCCCCCCTCCTTCTACAAACTTGTATAACCCTTTAGGACCAACACACACCCGAATTTCCCATATTTAGAAATCAGATGCACCTCACTCGAACTTTTCGTATCCGGACATTAGAATCCGGAAACTATCCGGAAAACCACACTCCCAGATTACCTTATCCGGAAACTATCCGGACAACTATCCCGGATCGCCTTTTTTATCCGGGAATGACCCGGATTCCGGAACCTTTCCCGGATTACCTTATTTGGAAACTATCCGGACAACTATTCTAGATCGCCTTTATCTGGGAACTACCCAGATTCCGGAACCTTTTCTTTTCAATCAGATCCTTACTATCCGGAATCTCACCCGGATCTTCCACCTCCGATGGCTAACACCTCAAGTCACTCTAATCCTATCTATGTGGTTCTCGATGGCAATAACTATATATTGTGGCATCGTCATATGACTATACTTTTCAAGTCTCATGGGTTGTATACCTATGTCACGAGTGCTACTCAAACTCCAGTCCAAGGTGCAAATGAGAATGAGGCTTCTTTTGCAAAACGCATGAACGAATGGGACATTATGAATGCTCGTATCTTAGGATTCATAAATGCATCCACAACCGCTGAAATAAATCAACAATTTCTTTGTTATACAACGGCTAAAGGACTTTGGGACTTTCTCGCCAAAAGGTACACTTCTACAGGTCTATCACATCAGTATCAATTGTAGACTACCTTTCAGAACAAAAGACAATTACCTGATCAGTCGGTTAACTCGTACATCTATGAGATGCAAGCTCTTAGGAATCATTTGAGTCTGGGTGCACCTCAAATATTTGATGACACTGCTTGGAAATTTACAGCCTATTTAAGCCAACTGCATTTGATCACTATCCTAATGGGACTCACTGATCGTTTTGAGAATGTTCAAGCCTCATTGCTACACATGCATCCATTACCAACACTTAAAGACGTTATCATGGAATTGTTGAGTGAAGAAACAAGACTTCAACAGCGTTTCCCTCTGCCTTCAGACACTGTTCTGTATACTCCTACCTCAGGGAATTCTTATGAGCCCAAATCTAAAGGTAAGTGGAACAATAACGAACTCTCTAAATCTACAGGTAAGTGGAACAATAGTAAATGCACGTTCTGCCAGTCCACATCTCACCTTCTACTGAACTGCCCAATTCGGAAATGTTGGTGTGGGATCACATACCCACGATACTATGGGTTCGACTGTCCAAAGAATCCAAGGAACTCAAGTAACCATCGACAATAATTCTTGTCTCAATCTGTTGTTGGTTCAATCACTCAGGATATGCCCACACCTGCATCTCAAGCATTGCAACCCACCACTCCATCTCCTGATCTTATGGAACTTATGCGAAGAAATCAAGAGCTAATGGAACAAATAATGACAGGTTCTATGGGTATGAATACTCAATCCAACACCTCCTCTTCAGGTAATACTTGGGTTTTTGATTCTGGTTGTTGTAATCACATGACACCTCATGCTGACGTGTTTGCTTCTAAGCAAACTCCAAAGTCCTTCTCTTCAGTATGCACCACAGATGGTACACGTTTGCAAGTATCATTCAGTGGGACGGTTTCTATATCCCATTTACAATTGCCTAATGTGATTCATGTTCCTAACCTATCTCTGAGCCTTATATCTATCACTCAGCTTTTGAAATCGGTCTAACCATTATGTTTCATTCCTCGGGTTATGTTGTGCAGGATCCTAAGACCAAGAGGATCCTTGGAGTAGGCCGTAAAGTGGGTCGGATGATTGAAGTTGTCTATCTTCGTCTACCATCGTCTTCGTCTAATTTTGTTTCCTCTGTCTCTAGTATCTCTTCATTTGATTTGTGGCATGCTCGTTTAGGGCATTTGTCATCAGCTAGTTCTGAATTATTAGAAAACACTACTTCGGAACATGTTTCTTGTTTATCTTGTCAACTTGGCAAACAACATGCTTTACCTTTTCAAATAAATGAATTTCAATCTGTTTCTCCATTTGATCTTATTCATTCTGATGTGTGGGGCCCAACACCACACCTTACTATAGGGGGTGCTCGGTACTTTGTTATATTTATTGATGATCACACAAGGTTCACTTGGATTTATCTCATGAAACACCGCTCAGAAATACCTCAAATATACATTACTTTTGCTCGCATGATATTAACCCAATTCTCTAAGCCTATAAATATTATCCGAGCAGATAATGCTATGGAATATAAAGAATCCTCCCTCATCTCCTTTATTCAATCTCAAGGTACTCTCTTTCAGTACTCTTGTCCGGGTACTTCTCAACAAAATGGTTGTGCCGAACGCAAACACCGGCACATCCTTGATACTGTCAATACACTATTAATCTCAGCCAGTGCCCGAAACATTTTTGGGGTGAAGCTGCCTTCACTGTTGTCTACACTATCAATCGACATCCGACTCCCATTCTTAATTAGAAATCTCCCTATGAAGTACTTCATGGATTATCTCCTGCTTATGAACTACTAAAAGTGTGGGGTTGTGCGTGTTTCATTCAGTTGCAACCTCATGAACGCACCAAACTCGAACCTCGCTCTCGCTTATGTTGTTTTCTTGGCTACAGAATTGAACACAAAGGTTACCATTATTGGGATCCAATCTCACGGAGACTTCGTATATCTCGTCATGTAACATTCTGGGAACATCACATATTCTCCTCGTTGTCCAAATTCCAGGTAACATCCATTTCCTCTACACCTTTCTTCACCAACACCTCTATCTCTTTGGACTCACTCCAATTAGATCCCATACCTACACCTGAGTGTTCTAATTACATACCACCCTCATCTGATTCACTTCCATCTGTGCCCTCTAATCATGACCAATCATCTGTGCAATCTCCAACGTCTACTTCTGAGTCGTCTGCTGAATCTATGGATTCTAGCTCTTCTCAACCGCAGGACCTATGATGGTCAGATCGGGAAAGACAAGATCCTCCCCACCTTCGTGAGTATCATAGTTATTCTACATTATTATCCAACCATGAACCTACTTCCTACAAGAAAGCTTCCTCTAATCCTATTTGGCAGCAAGCAATGACTGAAGAGCTTCAGGCTCTTGACAAAGCCAATACATGGGAGATCGTTCCTTTCCCTCTGGGTAAGTCTCCCATTGGTTCTAAATGGGTCTTCAAAATCAAGACAAAATTTGATGGATCTATCGATCGATACAAAGCCCGTCTTGTGGCAAAAGGTTTCAATGAAGAATATGGTATCGAGTACGAGGAGACTTTTGCTCCTGTGGCCCGGGTCACTTCTGTTCGTAGCCTGCTTGCCATTGCTGCTACTAAAAGATGGCCACTTTACCAGATGGATGTCAAAAATGCGTTTTTAAATGGGGATCTTTCGGAGGAGGTCTATATGAAACCCCCTCCATGTGTCACTTCTCCACAAGGCCATGTATGTCATCTTCACAAAGCCCTCTATGGACTCAAACAAGCTCCTCGTGCTTAGATTGAAAAATCCAGCACTACTATTATTTCATTGAGGTTCTCTTCGAGTAATTATGACTTTGGCTTGTTTACTCGCACCACTGAGGCAGGTAACATCCTCCTTTTACTGTATGTTGATGATATGATTATCACCCACAGTGACTTTACAGGCATTGCTCATCTCAAACAATCTCTCAGTTCATGTTTTGAAATGAAAGATCTTGGTAAGCTCCACTATTTCCTTATTCTTGAAGTCCTATCTGACACCTCCGACACCTCCGACATCTATCTTTTCCAGGCCAAATACATTTCAGAACTCCTGTCCAAAGCTCGTATTACTGACACCAAAGTTACATCTACACCTCTTGAGCATAATCTACACCTTGCTCCTAGTGTTGGAACTCCACTGCGAGACCCTACTTTATATCGTCAGTTAGTTGGATCTCTTGTCTATCTTACTCGTCCAGATCCTGCCTATGTGGTACATACAATCAGTCAGTTCATGTCTGCTTCGTGTTCTAACCACTATGCAGCCGTTCTTCGCATTCTTCAGTATCTCAAAGGGACCATGTTTCCTGGTCTACACTTCTCATCCACATCGTCCTTGGCTCTTCGTGGATTTTCTGATGCTGACTGGGATGGAGACATAACAGATCCCCGCTTTACTACCAGATACTGCTTCTTTCTTGGTGACTCTCTTATTTCTTGGCGTAGCAAGAAACAATCTCTGACAGCTTGATCTAGCACTGAAGCTGAGTATCGGGCTTTGGTTGACACTATGCAAGAACTCGTGTGGCTGTGCTGGTTACTATCTGATATGGAGGCTACTCAGACTTCTCCGACACCATTGTGGTGTGATAACAATAGTTCCATTCAAATTGCCCACAATGATGTCTTCCACGAACGTACGAAACACATTGAGATTGACTATCATTTTGTTCGTCAACATGTGTTCCGCAAGACTATTCAACTTTTCCCGATTTCTACTTTCGATCACACTGCGGACATCTTCACCAAAGCTCATCTCCCGGGTCGGTTCCAGGATCGTGTTTCCAAACTCAACTTGGTTCATTCGTCCCTAACTTAAGTTTGAGCGGGGTGTTAGAGTTATGGTACATATGTAAATGTATAAGGTCTAGTTTTGTATTTCTCTGTATCTTGCTAGTATATATAGTTGTTAGTGTTTTCCTTGTCAGTTTATTTTTTCCTTTGTAAACCAAATTTCAATATATGCGATAAAGTTGCTTTCAGACGTATCAAGCTCTTCCATAATCATTCTTGATTGTTCTTCATTCGATTCATGTATCGTTTCAAACACGATGAGTGAAATGTAGGGGACGTAGACACGTGTAATGAGGTTTTTGTTTATATTCTACTTCCCATATTTACAAACCAACCTTCAAAAACCAAAAACTTATGGGTTCTGCTTTGTTTTAATGTGTTTTCTGATACACACACATCACAAATAAGATGTAATTGCAACTGTAATTTAGAGATTTAATGAAACAAATAGAAGGAGTAAAGGGTTGCTGGTTTTCGAGAGGCTAGTACTTTTCCATGTCCCTCAGCCAAACAGAACATACAAAACTGAATACGCTCTACCTATCCTTTAGCTCTTATTTATACTTGACCTTTGCTTTAACTACTTGTATGCCCTGATACCACTACTAGTATTAGGGAATAACAGTTTCATTTTGATAAAATTTGATGAGGGTAAGAAATTTATGTTTTTTGTTTAATTTTTTATTTATTTTAGATTTGTGATTATTTATCTCATTTGGGTTTAATAATGTGCTTTTGATTTGATGTTGGGTTTTTTTATTTGAATATGCAATAGCTGACGTGCAATTTTCTTGTGTTGATAGGGATGCGAAAGATGCACCGATGCAATATGTATTTCCTAGGAGCAAGTAATTAGGAAAGACATATTTCCTAAGAGCTTCAAAGTCCAACTCTTTTCTACCATTTTTTTATTTCACATGCATAAATCACCTTATTTGCTTATAAATATTATCATCAACTAGACAATCACACATAAGCATATTACTAATTTTTGTAAATATTTAATTATCAATTATCATCAACCATATTTTTTAGAGTAATTCTTAGTATAATAGATTTCTTGCTACTTTTACTTAAAACCTTGCATCTAACACTACGTAACATTTTCAAAACAAGCTAATTTCTTCTTCAAAATCAATGGATGCTAATGGCCGAGCGTGGATAGTAAGTAGAAATCGCATAAGTCAAGAGTACATTCTCGGGTTGAACAATTGTTTAGCTACTGCTAGACATCACTTGGATTCAGATGGAAGGAAATTATTTCCTTGTAATCGATGTGAAAATACATGGCTACAACGACTCCCTACGATTCGAGCTCATATTCTATGACATGGTATGCTTGCAACATACAAAAGGTGGATCCATCATGGTGAATCTCTTACCGACGAAGAAGAAGACGACCACTTTGAAGATTCGTCAAATAATGACGAAGATGACCATACATTGAGGGACGCTATTGTGGATGAAGAAGGACGCATGTTTTTTAACGTGGATCGTTAAACTGAAAATGACATTGAGGATGAGTCGGATGTTAATTGTGCTCGTTTTGACAAGTTGATTGACCAACTCAACAAGGAATTGTATCCAGGATCAGGGAATCTGACATTACGACAATATGTAGTGAAGTTGATGAACATCAAAGTGTTGAACAAGTTGTCTAATAAATCTATAAACATGTTAAAGTTTGAACGAAGTATTCTTCCATCGGGCCATAATCTTCCAACATCATACTATGAGATGAAGAAAATCTTGATGGAGATATTGGTCTAGGATATCACAATATTGATGTTTGTAGTTACGATGGTGCTTTGTTTTATAGAGAACATGCTAACCTACTTGCATGTCCGGTGTGCAATCATCCCCAATACAAGAAGAACAAGGTTCCTTTTACGAGGATGAGATATTCCCCATTAACACCTAAACTTCAATGGCTTTATAGTTCACATCATACTTTTAAAGATATGTGATGGCATGCTGAAAAACAAAAGGTAGTCGTGTTACGTCATCCAGCTGATGGTGAGGCTTGGAAAGACTTGGCTTGACTTATCCCACTTTTGCGACAGATTCGAGGAATGTAAGATTGGGTTTGACATCAGATGGATTTAACCCCTTTGGTAATATGAGTGCATCATATAGCACTTCCTGTTAGTCCCAGATGGCTTAACATACACATAGAATCTAAAAACTGTTGCGGAAAAGAACAGATAAACTATTCTAACAATCTTTCACAAAGTATACTAAAAACTAAAATAACTTGAACACTTAGAAAAAAGCTTTTTAAAGTTCTTGAGAGAGTGGAGGATGCTTGCACAGAGAATTCTTTCAGTAAGCGTGGTTTGCATGGGAGCATCATCTTCCTTTTATAGTGAGATGAGCATTAAATGCTTGGGACACTTGTCATCAGGAGATTTGCTTGTAGCTGTTGACTTCTGAAAAGTTGATATGTCTTTATCACCTTTTCCTTGGTACTAGGAAGAATACCCATGCTGGAAGAGACTTTATCTGAAAATAGATAAAACGACAAATAATCACTTTTACCTGGCAATAGATATTGTCCCATAATAAATGATCTTCTTGATGTGTCTTCCAAGACAATTTCACCGATGATGTTCCACTGATATAAAGGACTTGGATCTTGTAACTTTCTTCAAAGAAAACCATTCATGAGAGGAGAAATTGATCCCACCGATTTGAGCATCCTTATCGGTGGGATGCTGCTGGCCGACGTGATGAAGGTCGGTGGGGAGAGTGTCCACCGATGTGTGGGAGCACAATCGGTGGACAATGACTTGTTTGAATTTTGAGAAGATTAATCTCACTTCCACAATGAGAATGTCTTCAATCTTGGTTTCGGTTGATCTTCGACTTCACCGAACAGTTGCTATTTTGTACAAGTCATTTAAGGAACCATGCTAAAATATTCTAAGTAAGATATAGGGAAAACATCGGTGAGTCAATTTCAAATCTTGGTGACCCAACAATCTCCCCCTATTTGAATTTGAGCTCTATTCTTAGAATATTTAAGAGTATCTTAAAGTAAAATGCATTTTGATCATTTTTACTCTTTTTGGGTTCTTTTCACATAGACCATTTTTTTTGTTATTTTTTGTCTATTTTTCTTTTGTATGAGTTTGTACACTATAAACAATATTTAGAAGTAAGAAAGTATAACTATGTGCAACAAGGAAATTCAAATAGAAGAGAAGTACTTGCATTTACTTAAATTTTCATACATTTGGAAATGAAGAAAGATGATGTTAGCTAAGTGAATCTGAGAGAATCTGAAGAAGCGTCGGTGGCCAAATCCGTCATTAAAGAAAACCCCAGGAATGGGTGAGAGGCTTAGAGTGGTTGAGGGATAAGGAATTGAGGTGGGGATGGACAAGTTAAGATTGTCCACATGGGGAACTTTTCCTTCAGCTGCCAATTCTTTAAACACATTGTCGGTCACCTTTTGGTTTTTGGTTTTCGGTAGACGAATATCTTCCTTGAGAGATTGAAGTTTGGCTCTTTCATCGGTGGAGAGAACGATGTTATGTTTCTTTTTCAACTCTTTCATTTTATTCATCAAGTCATCAATGCACTTGATAAATATGTCTCTCTTTGGATTGGCACTTTTCACTAGTAGCTTAGAGAGTTCATACCATTCGGAGAGGCCGAATTGTTTCAGATGGAAATCTCTAACACTTCTAGACAAACCATCTTCTCTTTCTATGATCAGCCTTACATCGGTAGGATTAGCTTTAGAGGTGGCAATTTTAATACCTGAGATCGGAGACCTGTTGGTTCGGTAAGACATTGTCTTCTTGTACCAGTTTATTTCCTCATCCTTTTCTTCTTTTAGAGCACCTAAAATGGATTTTTGGGTCTTGATAGGGTCGGTGGACTTGGCTTTTGCTGCTTCCTCTTTTGCAACTTTAAAGGAGAGAGCCTTGGATTCATCTAGTTCTTTCTGAGCACGTCTAGCCTCCTCAATTTCTTGAGGAGATAGACCGAGGTTGGGAGTGGTTTCTTGAGATGGAGGCTTGAGTTTTAAAGTTTGGGCATCTGTAGGACGAGACCCATACTTAGCCAGTTCCTTCTTTTTCTTTTATTCTTTTGCCTCATCTTCGGCAGAAAGGACTTTCTTCCCTTTGTCTTTAGGAGCCTCACTGATTTGCTCCCCCTCAGAAGATGCACGAATTTTCTCAACCAATGGAGAAGGAGTCGGTGAAGGTTTCTCCACCGATGGGGTCGGTGAGGTGATGGCTAAGGTGGCGTCCACCAATGGAATGTCCACCGATAGGTGTGGAGTCGGTGATGGAGGGATTGAAGTGTCCGCCGATGGTTGCTGAGAATCGGTCGGTGCAATAGATATACCTGTTGCTTGGTCGGTGGAGAGCTTGGGTTTGGAGATGTGGATTGGTGGTCTGTTGGTGGATGATGGAGGCTGATTGCTGTTAGTTCGCCTTACCGAAGGCATTTTCGGTGATTTGAGAGTTTTCTCCCCCTCAGCAGCAGCCGAAATATCTAAACCCAAGTGAGAAATAACCTGATCAAGTTTCGAGTGAAGGAGCTGAATACGTACCGGATCAACACATGTCAAGGAAAAATCGCCCAAGTCAATATCCCAACCAAGACTATTATTAAGAGCGTCGACTTTTCTGTGAAGACTTTCAAGTAACCCATTCACAAAAGCACGTAGAGACTGATGACGAGTTTCCCGATTGATAAGACGAAAGGGCTCGGGATCATTGACATCGATGGAAGCTTTGATGGTGGCAATAGACATGGCCAAGTCGGAGTGGGAGTTGGTCAATGCCTCCAACCTTGTAGAGAAGGTGGCCATATTTTCAATAAGAGGCCGAAGAAGATCCTGTAGAGTAGAGGCCAATAACTGAGGTTGCTGGGATTCCAAAACAGAGACACGCTCATTTGCCTGAGCAATCAGAGAGATAGAAGACCGTTTGAATGATTCGAACTGAGTACCCACCATCTTACATTGACGGGCACTTTCTTGAACATCAGCAATTAAGTCACCTGGCAGCCGAATACCTGTAGGAAAAGGGGCACGAACCTCAGGGAGGTGAAATCGGGGAGTAGTGGGTGATAATGGGTTATGTGTAAGGTCTCTCCGCAGGTAATATGGAGGTGGCCGGGTGATCTAGCAAAGGATCGGGGTAGAGAATTCTACGTGAAGGGGATGGTGGTCTGCGTGGGGGTGAAGGTGATGGAGGAGGGCTATTATCAGATGAATCAGATCGGTGGGGGGTGGGGGATCGGTGGAGGCTAGGGGATCGGTGGTGAGGAGATTGAATCGGTGATGGCATCGTCGGTGTGGAGCAGGGTGGGGTTGGAGATGATATTTTCAGTAGGGGAGATGGTGGTTTCAGAGGAGATGGTGGGTCGGTTATAGATGGCTCATCGGTGGTGAGCATGGTTCTGGGAGAACCAGTGTCTTCTAATAGAAAATCAAAGAAATCTCGTGAGGGGGATTTATCTGTGGGGGAACCCTCAGCGGGTTGTGCATCATCGATCATATAATGATCGGGTGTTAGGCTGTGCAGTGTGAACTCGGTACCTTCGAGGGAAGAGACCTCGAAGTCATCTCCACCACCCAAAGAAGTAAGTGGGGAGGTAAGGTGCGGGTTCTCCAAATGTACAACCGAGGCATGTGGAGAGGCAATGGAGGAGTCGGTAGGGATTACAACAGATTCCCTTGGCCCAGATGGGAGAATTTCAACAACTGTCGATTTTTGAGAATCATCAGTTGGCTTAGATAGCTTGGCCGAAGGTTTCCGAGACCTCTTTAAAGGAGATCTCGGAGGGGATTTTGAGAGCCTCCGCTTTTGAGACTGGATTTGGACTTAGGAAGCCTCTGAGGGATCTATCGGTGGTGTAGTCCTAGAAGCGGGTGCGGAGGTGTCGGTGGCCTTTGTTTATTTCTTTTTAGCGCCACCCAACTTTACTCGAGGACGGGGAGAAGGGGACACTACGACTTGGGGTTCCGCGGGAATTTCCGGGTGTTGAAACCCGGGAGCTTCCGCGTCTCCCCAGTGAAGATCGGGAGTGTGAGCAAAAGATATCATACCTTGTCGTAAAGGAATATCGGTAGCGAGGCGACCAACGTCAAGTGTCTTTTGGCCGACTATGGGAGATGACCAGTCGTAAATTAAACGAGGAGACTGGGATTTGCGATCCGTGTCTAAAGCCGAGCCAATCTTGTTTTGTATGATCATAGAGATGAAACGAGGATAAGCCACATGACAGCGTTTCGGGTGCTTGATCCCTTCAGTCAGTTCAGTAAAGAAATACTAAGCGAAATCTATCTTCCTTTGGAAAATGAGTGTATGGGCCAACTTGGTAATGTAAGAAGGGGATTGGTCTTGACCAGTTGTCTTTCTAGAAAGACAATAGATCACGTGAGCGAAGAAAAAGTTCCTTACACCACCCATTTTGTTGCGAGCTAGAGTACCTGGGCCTTTTGAGGATTTGGAAGCTTTGTCATCAGATTGGTGGATATAACCAAGGGCACTGACAACTTGTTCATGAAGGTTGTCCACATGCATGTCAACATATTCTGAAAAGGCATCGATCTTGAGAGCACGACGAACATCATCAACGCCGAAGGTGAGATCGTGATCACCTTCCTCATCAGAAAGAATAGAGGCATGAATGGCCTCGTTTGATGGATCATACACACTAGTGAGCCAAAATTTGCCAATGAGCACCTTGCTCATTTTAGGATTGCATGAGAAAGCATGGAGTAGAGGAGAGTGGGTCAAGAACCTCATTACTGTGTTGAATTCAGGATGTGCGGGATCGGATTCAAACCTTGCAATGTGATTGCAAGGATTGAACTTTAAATCTACAAAACATGTAGGAATGTCCTTGACAATCTTTGTAGACCTTGGAACTTTCGAGGAAGCCATCGATGTTAGGAGATAGAATATGAGAGTTGCAGGTTTGGATGAAGAAGAAAGAGAGAAGGAGTTTCAAGTTTGAAATAGAAAAATGATGAAGAATATGGGTTTTTATAGAAGGGTGTGGGTTTTGAATTAGGGCGGAAACGGTTATGTGGGAATCAAAGGGTTTGGTTAAAAGAATGATATTTTAAAAAGAGTAATGATGGGGTTTTAGAATCGTGTGGAGAGAACGGGGTTACATGGAAAAGGAAGGGTCAACAAGGTCTGACAACTAGGGTTGTAGGATGATGTGAGCATGGGGAATCATACATGATAAGCATGAGAGAATCGGTAGATGAAATCGGTGAAACTAGGGTTAAAATCCACCGATGGGAGATATTGTTGTAGACGTCGGTGTGTATTTCGGTAGAGTATCGCTACCGATGAAGGTTGAGAAAGGTAAAGATAATGGTGATAGACGAGATATGGTGTACCGATAGGAGAGAACCCACCGATTTGAGACTTCGGTGGGGTAAATCTTACCGATGAGAAGCAAATGGGTCGGAGAACTGATTTGGATCGGTGAGAGTGATGGATCGGTGAGATTTGTATACCGATTGGGATTCGGTGGTGGTATTGGTGGAAGTAGTGCAACGGAGGAAATGGTTACCAAGCTTTATAAGGACCAAAGAGTGTCGGTGATGACATTATGAAGTTTATACCACCAATTGAAAGAAGGGTGTCGGTGAGAATGGAGGCTACCGATGTAAACATCGGTGTTGTGTAGAGCCACCGATAGAGGAATCGATTGTCGGTAAATGGTAGAAGAGGCTTCAGGTTACTAAGCTTTATAAGGGCCAAAAGGTATCGGTCATAACATCATGGAGACTATACCACCGATTGGAAGAAGGGTGTCGGTGAGAATAGAGATCGATTATCGGTGATCCTATTGGTGAGAGAAGTCGGTAGAGAAAAAAGGGGATGGAACATATATAGGAGATCGGTGATAGCATTGGTGAAATGAGATCATGGTGATGACATCATGAAGATGATGTCATCGGTGTAGTGAGGTTGGTGAGAAAGAAGGGAAAGAGTACCGATGAGAGATCGGTAGGGTTGAGGACTGATAACTCTATTTTTAGAGTTATTATTTCCATTTATTTTCCACTTTATTTTGTCAATTTTAGCCATTTCACTTCTAAAAACCCCCATTCTTGGTATGATTTACGAAAACGAGCAAAAGGAGTGAACCATGATCTTTAATAAATTATTTGGGGAAGTTTTGGGTGTTTTCTCGATTTTTCATCCGCAGTGACGTATACAGTGCCCACTCCGGTTCCCCACTCTTCGAGCTGATAAAAAAGAAATCAAAAAGAAACTTTTAGTTGGGATCTAATTTTCTGGAGGAGGAAGGTTCAATGACAGAGAAGCTGAGATTTGGCTGTTACAAGTGTTCCTCAAGGCTTCACATCATGATTGTACCTTTGTACTTGCAAAAGTTGACTTGGAGAAGGAACCATTGGATAAAAGATTGGTACAAGGAGCTGAATTCTGCCAAAACTCAGCAGTCTTTACCCATTGGAAAACCCTTTTTGTGTAAAGACCAACACCTCCTTCTTAGTATAAAAAGGAGTGTTGGGTCTCATTTATTACGATCCATCCATCTTGCAATTTATCTAGCATTTCCTTAAGTTGTAAGCTTTCATTTACTGCAGTAACTTAGCATTTAATTTCAGTAATTTATTTTCTGTTGTAGTTCGAAATACACAGTGCAGGGACGACTTCTCGTTCCCCACTGTGAGCAGTTAATGCAAATCACTTTCAGTTTTATTATGTGGGATTCTTCATCTTTTGTTTTCTTTACTTCGGAAATGTTAGGCTAAACATCCTTTGGGATGTAGGAAGGAGAAGTACCTAAATTTTATCTCAAATACTCGGTCCTTAGAGTGATCCTCGTATTCGTGGTGGACATTTTCGCTAGAAAAGCCCGGTTACAAAATACTCACACCGTTAGATAAAAATCCCATACTCTTAGTACTTGTTGTTTTGTCAATGGTAATCTCTAAATGGACCTTTTCAGCCCTCGATGGAATGTGTAGAGACAAATACTCTAAGTGTTTTTAATACACAAATTAGCTTGCCTACTACTCCAGTGGGCAGAGATTAGCTCACTGTGCCGACCTCACTTTCGTAAGTGTCAAAAGAATTCTTTCGAATCCCCTAGCATCATTCAAGCTCGTGTCACTGCGCTCTACTTATTTCTAAGTTAAGAACTAGACTTTAGATCCTTGCAAGTGATCAGCTTGTTCGCATCCTTGGGTAAATATCGAGAATGAAAGACCAAAACAACAAATATTCTAAGTATAAAGATTACTCAAGCATTTTTGATAAAATCCAGGTACTTCTCCTTCCTACATCCCAAAGGATGTTTAGCCTAACATTTCCGAAGTAAAGAAAACAAAAGATGAAGAATCGCACATAATAAAACTGAAAGTGATTTGCATTAACTGCTCACAGTGGGGAACGAGAAGTCGTCCCTGCACTGTGTATTTCGAACTACAACAGAAAATAAATTACTGAAATTAAATGCTAAGTTACTGCAGTAAATGAAAGCTTACAACTTAAGGAAATGCTAGATAAATTGCAAGATGGATGGATCGTAATAAATGAGACCCAACACTCCTTTTTATACTAAGAAGGAGGTGTTGGTCTTTACACAAAAAGGGTTTTCCAATGGGTAAAGACTGCTGAGTTTTGGCAGAATTCAGCTCCTTGTACCAATCTTTTATCCAATGGTTCCTTCTCCAAGTCAACTTTTGCAAGTACAGAGGTACAATCATGATGTGAAGCCTTGAGGAACACTTGTAACAGCCAAATCTCAGCTTCTCTGTCATTGAACCTTACTCCTCCAAAAAATTAGATCCCAACTAAAAGTTTCTTTTTGATTTCTTTTTTATCAGCTCGAAGAGTGGGGAACCGGAGTGGGCACTGTATACGTCACTGCGGATGAAAAATCGAGAAAACACCCAAAACTTCCCCAAATAATTTATTAAAGATCATGGTTCACTCCTTTTGCTCGTTTTCGTAAATCATACCAAGAATGGGGGTTTTTAGAAGTGAAATGGCTAAAATTGGCAAAATAAAGTGGAAAATAAATGGAAATAATAACTCTAAAAATAGAGTTATCACAACCTCAAACTTAAATCATTACTTGTCCCCAAGTAATAAAAAGAAAGAAATAAAATGAAACACAATGCATAAAAGGTCTTTGAGGGACTTACATATTTCTTGACTTGAATGGGCGTTGATCTCCTTCCTTCGATACTTCCTTCGGTTCCAAACTTGAAAATTTCACTTTTGTGTTTGACGAAACCTTTCCCTTGTTTACCTTTTGATCAATAGGGCTTTCTTGGGTTTGAAGGGTTTATGGCTTTGAATCTTTTCCCAAGGGTTTTGGCAAAAATTTCCAAACATGGACCGAAGATCTCGCTTTGAGATTTTTATTTCAAGAAGTGGGTGTTTAGTATTTTGCTATGATAAGAACGTACACTTTCAGGCTTTATTTGGGTATAATGAGTATAGCTATTTTTTTGTGAGGGTGGGTATTCTGATGGTCCAGAATAGGCACACCATCGTTTTCTGGGAGTGAGCACTTTGATGGTCCAGAAAAGGCACACCATCAATTTTGTTAGTGCTACTCCGATTTTCTTCTGTTTTTGTATTTTTGTGTTTTCTCTTTTTTTTTGGGAGGGGGGTACGGCTTACCCACCTCAAACTTGGACTTCACAGTGTCCTCACTGTGAGCAAACTGGAGGTCACTCTGGAAGTTCCCACCTCAAACTTAAAATCTCACAGTGTCCCTACTGTGACATTGAATTAATGAACAAAGGTGGTGGTTTGGGGGTACAAAAAGGATCGTGTTTGGATGCGAAAAATGGCCTATATCATTTCATGGTATCAAGTTGAGATTCGTACTTACAAAAGGGACCTTTTTAAGTTGGAAGCCGAAAATTGTACCTTGAAATGGAACGAGATCAAACAAGCATTCAAACAACAAATACGTTAGTACCCAAAAGTACCTACCGAGCGATAGGATTTCATGCATCGATATTTAAAAAGTTAAAACAGCAAAAAGTGTCAATGCCTAGCCATAGACACAAAAAGATCAACCAAACAAAAAAATTGTTTTTGGTGAGCAAAAGAGCGAAACCATTGTTTTAAAACAAACCATTCACGGGGTTTGGGTGGCTTGCGGTGACAGATCCGCATCATCATCATCGAACTCATCCTCACTGTCATTAACCGGGCAGATATCCTTCGGAAATTCCGGTAGCTGAGCAGCTAGCATTGGGTTGGCCTCTTGCATCATCAGGCCCGTCACCTCATCCCGTTCTCTTGTATACATCCAAAATTTCTGCGTGGCCCGGTTCTGATATCGCTGCTCACTTTCTAGCAACTCGATCCTGTATGTGAGGGCTGAAATGGCGTTCAGAATGGCGGTCATTGGGCTTACTGTGCTGGTGCTTGCTTCTCCCGTAGTTGTTGGTCGCATTGGGGTACCCTTCTTCTCCACAGTGGGCACTTTAGTGCCCACTATGTGCTCGTCGGCTATTCGCACATTGGGCTGTACCTGGGCAGGCTCAACAGACGGGCCTCCTATCTCTCTTCTCATCTTCTTAATTGTCTGAATACTGATGTTTTTCGTGGAAATGACCCACTGGTCTTCTTCAGCTGTGGGCACTCCGGCATCTATTAGCAATAGTGTAATAAGGCAAGGAAGGGGTAGGATTACCTTGGTTCGTGTTCTGGCCTGATGGATGGCACCATGCATTATGATTCCCAGATTGATCTTCTTTTTAGTGAGAACGCAGTAAAGCATGGCACACTTATGCATGGAGAGAGTCGTGTCGTGCGATGTTGGGGCCACCGAGGCCCTTAGGAATTGGAACCACACAGCAGCCTCAGTGGTGAGGCTGCCAGCATATAGACACCTTCTTTGGCCATCTTGATTCCATGGCCTTCCCTCAACTGCTATTTCTTTTAAAATCAATTCCTCATCAGCCGGAGTCATCTTTGCCAGGAACTGTCCGAAAGCACAAGGTTCCGGAGCTCCTCTACCTAACACTCGGTTTATATTGCCTGGAGTAAAGTCCACAACCTTTCCTCTGATCTTAACAAATGATTCTTTGGCTTGGGAGGCCTCAGCATAAAATTCTCGGACTAATGATGCATTAGCGCGGCGATTGGCAGTGGCAATGGTTGCCCAATCTTGCGCTACAAGTTTATCTTTGACAAAGGGATTTGCTTCTACAAAGTCGGGGTCGAAACCCCTCTCTAAATTCAACTTCCGAGTGCAAATACACTCAAAGTGGGTTCTAGCAGCTGGGGAAGTGAATTGCCTCGGTATCCCACTGGGGGCATGAGCAGTCCCCACAGTGGACAGATGTGGATTTTCAGAAAGGTTTTGTTCACTTCCCGTATTAGTATCACTAGAAGAAGAACTTAAAGAGGGTTCGATACCCTTACCTTTCCTCGAAGCTTTTCTTTTCGGTTTTGCAGACGATGCCTTCTTGGATGCACCAGATCGTGTAACCATTCCCCTGTTCCTCTGGAGTGCTCTGGTTGGGGTTTCTTCACTGTGGGCAGTGGTGTGGACATCCTCCACACTATCAGCATTTTTGTTCTGGGGAATGTCTAATGTCTGAGTCTGCTCCTTAATCTTCTTCTGTCTTTCTTCTTCCTCACGAGCCAAACACTCCTCCTCTGCTTGTTTCTTTTTCTGCTCGAATATCCTTGCTTCTTCATCCTTCTTTCGTTCTTCCTCTTTCAATCGCTCCTCCTCCTCTCTAGCCAATCTTGCGGCTTCTTCCCTCCTCAATCTCTCTTCCTCCTCTCTTTTTAATCTTTCTTCCTCCTCTCGTTTGATTCTTTCCTCTTCTTCCTTTCTGATTCTTTCTTCTTCCTCTCGACGCCTCCTCTCGACCTCTTCCTTTCTTTTTCTAATGGCTTCCATTTTCTGTTTGAACTCCTCTGCTAACCGTCTCTCTTCTTCTTCGGCTAGAAGTGTCTCGGTCTCGAAATGGGTGATACTGTTGTCTGAGACTTGCGATGATGAAGTAGCTTTTGGGCTTTCGTGCTTTGAAGAACCCTCGTCGGCCGCACCGGAGATGATCGGGTTTTCGCCGGAGACCGGTGGCGGTTCGTTCAGGTCATTGGTGACGGCTTCCGGTGGTTGTTCCTCGGCGGTCCTGCGGCGGACGGCCGCACGTGTTAGTGCATCGGGGTTGGTGTTCATTCTCTTGGTTCTTGCCATTTTTAGGGTTTTGGAAGGGTTTTGCTGGTGGGTTTTTCGTAGAGAGAGAAATGAAGAAGAGAAAGTTTGTTGGGTAAATTTTGGAAGCAAAGGAGGTTAAGGTGGTTTTTGGAAATGTTTTCTTTTCAAAAATGGGGGGAAACAGCCGATTTTAGGAGAGAGGGAGAGGATTGACAATGATAGCTTTGCTTGGGAAATGATGAACTATGACACCATGGCCTAAAAGTAGACTTGATGGCAGCAAAAGGTGAAAGCTTGTCAGCATTGGGCCCCAAAAATAGTCCTTTCATTCGTCAGGGGGGGAGTGGGGAGCGCAGTGACCTGAGCCTTCCCCACTGCAAAGTACTTTCCTTGATTTTTCTTCAAAAGGTGGCACGTTCTTCTACACACATTAAAACAAACTACCATGCAGAATTAAAAAGACCAAAAATAATAAAAAGACAACAAATAAGTGAAATAAAATATTTACAAACGGTTGTGAATTTCTCTAACCATAGCGAGGCGGAGAGTGGGCAGGGATGTGGGCACTTTCATGCAAAAAATGCTTTACCCTTTGCCCATTGACTTTAAAGGTTTGACCCGATTGTGGGGATTTCAACTCCACTGTTCCGAAAGGACTCACCTTGACAATGGTGTATGGTCCCGTCCATCTTGATTTAAGTTTACCTGGAAAGAGTTTGAGACGGGAATTGAACAATAGTACCTGTTGTCCTTCCATGAACTCCCTATGGTTGATTCGACGATCGTGCCACATCTTGGTCTTTTCCTTGTACAACTTTGCATTCTCATAGGAGTGATATCGCAACTCCTCTAGCTCATGTATTTGCAGACTCCTTTTGATTCCCGCGGCATCCTCACTCATGTTAAGCTCTTTAAGGGCCCAGAACGCCTTGTGCTCTAATTCAATCGGTAAATGGCAAGCTTTGCCAAAAACTAATTTGAATGGAGACATTCCCAGAGGAGTTTTATAGGCTGTTCGATAGGCCCAAAGAGCATCATCGAGTTTGATTGACCAATCTTTACGGTGTGGCTTAACAACTTTTTCCAAAATTCCCTTGATCTCACGATTTGAAAGCTCGGCCAACCCATTGGTTTGTGGGTGGTATGCGGTGGCCACTCTATGATGAATATCATATTTAGCAAGAACCGAGGCCATGACTTTGTTTACAAAATGGGTGCCTTCGTCACTAATTAATGCTCGTGGTGTTCCGAAGCGAGTGAATATATTTTTGTGTAAGAACTTCACCACAGTGTGAGCATCATTGGAGTGACAAGCAATGGCTTCTACCCATTTTGAAACATAATCTACCGCAACCAAGATGTAAAAGTTATTGTTGGAATTTGGAAAAGGTCCCATAAAATCTATCCCCCATACATCAAAAAGTTCGACCTCTAGAATGTTGTTAAGAGGCATTTCATTTCTTTGCGATATATTCCCCGTACGTTGACATTGCTCACAATTTTTCACGAATTCAAATGAGTCTTTAAAAACAGTGGGCCAAAAGAATCCACTTTGCAAAATTTTTGCTGCGGTACGGTTTCCACCGAAGTGGCCACCGTAGTGGGATGTGTGACAACCATGGAGTATTTGATGTTGTTCACTCCCATGGACACAACGCCTTAATATTTGGTCCGCCCCTATCTTGTACAAGAAGGGATCGTCCCAAACGTATTGTCGTGTGTCGTGTAAAAATTTCTTGAATGGTTGTCCACTCATCCCGTGGGGCTTAAGTCCATTTGCTAAAAAGTTTGCAATATCAGCATACCAAGGAGTTTCATTATGATGTTGCGCAGATAATAATTGTTCATCGGGAAAAGTTTCTTTTACCGGAGTGGGGTCAGGAGTGGGGTCAACAGTGCCCACTGTCTTCTCGAGCCTGGACAGATGATCAGCAACCTGATTGCTTGTTCCTTTTCTGTCGACGATCTGGAGGTCAAATTCCTGCAGCAACAGCACCCATCTGATCAACCTCGGTTTAGAGTCAGCCTTGTTGATCAAATATTTGATGGCTGCGTGATCGGTGTGTACTATGACCTTTGCTCCAATTAAGTAAGACCTGAAACGATCAAAAGCAAAAACTACTGCAAGTAGTTCTTTTTCGGTTACAGTGTAGTTGATTTGAGCCTCGATCAAAGTCTTGCTTGCATAGTATATTGGATGAAAAATCTTATCTTTTCGTTGGCCTAGTACTGCACCTATAGCCCAATCGCTGGCGTCACACATGACTTCAAATGGGAGTGACCAGTCAGGAGTGGTCACTATGGGTGCAGTAACTAAGGCATTTTTGATTATTTCAAATGCGTTTCTACATTCTTTGGTAAAAACAAACTCTCTTTCATGTTGCAGCAGGTTACATAGGGGTTTAGTTATTTTGGAAAAATCTTTTATGAACCTCCTATAGAAACCTGCGTGACCTAAAAAACTGCGAATGCCTTTTACCGTTGTGGGCTCGGGAAGTTGGGAGATTACTTCTAGTTTTGCTTCATCAACTTCCAAACCCTTTTTCGACACAAGATGACCCAAAACGATGCCCTCTTCGACCATGAAATGACATTTTTCCCAATTTAGAATAAGGTCGTGGGTCTCACATCTCACCAAACTTTTTTCTAGATTCCTCAAACAGTTATCAAATGATGTGCCGATCACAGAAAAATCGTCCATAAAAACTTCTATGGTATCTTCTATCATATCAGTAAAAATGGCCATCATACAGCGTTGAAAAGTAGCGGGAGCATTACATAAACCAAAAGGCATTCTCCGGAATGCAAAAGTACCATATGGACAAGTAAAGGTGGTCTTTTCTTGGTCTTCGGGTGCGATGTGGATTTGGTTATATCCGGAGTATCCATCTAGAAAACAATAAAATTCCTTTCCCGCTAATCTATCAAGCATTTGATCAATAAAAGGTAACGGGAAATGGTCTTTCTTTGTTGCTAGATTCAGTTGCCTATAGTCCATGCATATTCTCCATCCCGTAACAGTCCTAGTTGGAATGAGTTCGTTCTTTTCATTTCTGACCACTGTTGTTCCTCCCTTTTTAGGGACACATTGAATGGGGCTCACCCAACTACTACTGGCAATGGGATAGATAATACCGGCATCTAACCATTTCAAGACTTCTTTCTTAACTACCTCCTTCATGATGGGGTTCAACCTTCTTTGGGGTTGGACTTTCCCCGGGTGGTCACTCTCCAAGTTAATCTTATGTTGACATAAAGAGGGGCTAATCCCTCGAATGTCCGCTATGGTCCAACCAATTGCTCCCTTATGCTTTATCAACAAATCAATCAGAAGTTGTTCTTGTTTCTCACTAAGTTTGGAAGAGATAATGACGGGAAGTTTATTATCCTTAGCGAGATAAGCATACTTTAAATGGGAAGGCAATGGTTTAAGCTCTAACTCGGGAGGTTGTTCTATTGAAGGGGATTGAACATCTCTATCTTTGAAGTCCATAGGTTCAAAAGCTGCAACCATTTCATTACACTCATCCTTGAAAGTGTCATTACTCTCTGATTCAGAGTGCTCACTGTCAATCCCCACTGTGGGAACTGTACTCCCCACTGTGGGCAAATTGCCAAAATTGTGGGTTTCATAAATCGAACTTAAGGCAAAACAATCTTCGGTGTCTATATATTTGAGAGATTTGAAAACATTAAAAGTTACCTCTTGGTCATTAACTCGCATCGTGAGTTCTCCTTTGTGCACATCGATCAAAGTACGTCCGGTTGCAAGAAACGGACGTCCTAAGATGATTGGGATTTCTTTATCGGCCTCATAATCTAAAACAAGAAAATCGGCGGGGAAGATAAATTTATCCACTTGGACCAAAACGTCTTCTATTTTTCCCTTGGGGTAGGCAATGGATCGGTCGGCTAGTTGTAATGTCACGGTTGTGGGTCTAGCCTCTCCAATCCCTAACTTGTTAAAAATGGACAAAGGCATCAAGTTGACACTAGCTCCTAAATCACAGAGTGCTTGGCCTACTTCTTGTCCTCCTATAATGCATGGAATGGTGAAACTACCCGGGTCTTTCAACTTAGGTGGAATCTTGCTTGTTAGGAGGGCACTACATTCTTCGGTCAAAGCCACAGTTTCAAATTCACCCAACTTCCTCTTTTTGTTCAAAATATCTTTTAAGAATTTAACATAGCTTGGCATCTGCTCGAGAGCTTCTACCAAGGGTATGTTAATGTGAAGTTGCTTAAAAATGTCTAAGAATTTTTTAAACTGAACATCGACATTTTTAGGCTTCATTCTTTGAGGAAATGGAATGTTTCGTGGGTCAATCTGAGTTTGCTGTGGTATTGGCTTTGGAACAGTAGTCTTTGGGACAGGTCCAAAAGTGGGAAGGTCAGGGATGTCGGTCCCCACTGTGGGGATCACAGTGACTTGAGGAGTGCCCACTGTGGTGCTCACAGTGGGTTTTTGAGGCGAATCATCAGATTCAAAAATGATATTTTTCAGATCCTTTCCACTCCTTAAAGTTATGGACTTGACATGTTCTGGTCCTTTTCCTATCACTCTAGCTTGCTCGGTATCACTCGGTAACGTTCCTGGTGGTCTATTCTTAACTTCAACGGCTAGCTGTCCTACTTGGGTCTCTATATTCCTAATGGCTGCTTGGGTTTGATTCATAAAACCTTTGAGAATCGACTCGATCGATTGTTGAGCCTCAGCTGGTTGGTTGGATCGTGGTTGGTATGGTTGTGGGGACTGCCCACTGTGATGTGGGGATTGCCCACTGTGATGTTGCTGAAATCCCGGGGGATTGTATGGTCTTTGCTGGATGTGACTCGGTCCTTGGGGTTGGAGTCCTTGATTACCGGACCAAGAGAAATTCGGATGATTTCTCCAACCTGGATTATAAGTCTGCGAATAAGGGTTGTTCCTTTGGTTGGTCCCTATGACATTAACAGATTCGGGGTTTGCTGGACAATAGTCGAAAACATGCTCCTCTCCACAAAGGGAGCAGTTATCAGCGAGATGGGTTGCGGAATTGACTTGGCCTCGATTTTGATTTAAAACGATTTTTGTCAAGGCCACTAATTGTGCATTCATGGTTTTGAGTGCTTCGGAATCTATGGTGTTGGTCTTAGACATGGGTGCTCTCGGATTTGACCATTCGGTATTGTTGTTGGACACTTTTTCTAAGATTTGATATCCTTCGTTGTAAGTCATACTCGTAAATGTTCCACCGGCTGTTGCATCTAAGATGATTTTGGCTGCATTGGAAAGACCATTGTAAAAGGTCTCCAATTGGATGCAATGTGGGATGCCATGATGTGGGCACTTTCGAAGTAAATCTTTAAATCGTTCCCATGCATCCGAAACAGCCTCATCTTCCTCTTGCCTAAATAAAATTATATCATTTCGAAATCTAACATTCCTTGTTGGAGGAAAGTATTTTTGCAAAAATCTATCGGCAAGTTCTTGCCAAGTGGTTATCGAGTGAGGTGCATGTGCGTTCAGCCAAGATTTTGCTTTGTCCCTTAATGAAAAAGGGAAAAGCCTTAGTCTTAATGCCTCATCACTAACACCTTGCAATTGAAAGGAATCGGTCATTTCTAAAAAAGATTTTAAGTGCGAGTGCGGATCCTCAGATGGCGATCCTCCAAATTGACCCATGGCTTGGATCATTTGAAACATCACCGGTTTGAGTTCAAAATGCGTTGCAACAATATTGGGTCTCAAAATTCCGGAGCTTAAATCACCAACTCCGGAAGTAGCATAGTCCCGTATTTTTCGATCTTTGTTATCGGCAATCGTGATTGTGGTCTCCACTATAGGTGGCGGTACTGCAGCCATGTTCACAGTGGGGATCACAGGAGGTTGTCGATTTGTTTTCTTGCTTCTTCGTGTTTTTCGCAACGTTTTTTCTATTTCGAGATCTATTGGAACCAAATGTTCGAGTTGTCGCCGTGGCATACAATACGAACATCTTAGAAAAACTAGTTACTCGGGCTCGAACAAAAACTAATGTCTTGAGATTTAAAATCACGCCAGTCCCCGGCAACGGCGCCAAAAACTTGGTACGTGCGAAATGTGTGTTTTAATCGCAGTGGGTTGCAAACTGTCCACAGTGGGAAGTGCAAGTGTACACTGTCCACTATGATCGTCACAGCAAGTAATAGTTGGTAAAATACCAGAATCGAATCCACAGAGACTGGACAATCAAGACAATACGGTTCTCATGAGCTCCTTTTACAAGTTTCAACTAGAGAGGAAAATAATACTTTGGTTTGGTTTGGTAAAATAGCTACTTGAAACGATTTACTAAATGCTAAAAAGGAGGAATGTAGGTTGGATTTTCCCTAAATTTTATCTCAAATACTCGGTCCTTAGAGTGATCCTCGTATTCGTGGTGGACATTTTCGCTAGAAAAGCCCGGTTACAAAATACTCACACCGTTAGATAAAAATCCCATACTCTTAGTACTTGTTGTTTTGTCAATGGTAATCTCTAAATGGACCTTTTCAGGCCTCGATGGAATGTGTAGAGACAAATACTCTAAGTGTTTTTAATACACAAATTAGCTTGCCTACTACTCCAGTGGGCAGAGATTAGCTCACTGTGCCGACCTCACTTTCGTAAGTGTCAAAAGAATTCTTTCGAATCCCCTAGCATCATTCAAGCTCGTGTCACTGCGCTCTACTTATTTCTAAGTTAAGAACTAGACTTTAGATCCTTGCAAGTGATCAGCTTGTTCGCATCCTTGGGTAAATATCGAGAATGAAAGACCAAAACAACAAATATTCTAAGTATAAAGATTACTCAAGCATTTTTGATAAAATCCAGGTACTTCTCCTTCCTACATCCCAAAGGATGTTTAGCCTAACATTTCCGAAGTAAAGAAAACAAAAGATGAAGAATCGCACATAATAAAACTGAAAGTGATTTGCATTAACTGCTCACAGTGGGGAACGAGAAGTCGTCCCTGCACTGTGTATTTCGAACTACAACAGAAAATAAATTACTGAAATTAAATGCTAAGTTACTGCAGTAAATGAAAGCTTACAACTTAAGGAAATGCTAGATAAATTGCAAGATGGATGGATCGTAATAAATGAGACCCAACACTCCTTTTTATACTAAGAAGGAGGTGTTGGTCTTTACACAAAAAGGGTTTTCCAATGGGTAAAGACTGCTGAGTTTTGGCAGAATTCAGATCGGTGATAGCATTGGTGAAATGAGATCATGGTGATGACATCATGAAGATGATGTCATCGGTGTAGTGAGGTTGGTGAGAAAGAAGGGAAAGAGTACCGATGAGAGATCGGTAGGGTTGAGGACACACCATTACTGAGGGTTGCACATTCCAAGTTCACTTATTAGAAAATTGAACCTGGCTTCATCTAATGGTTTGGTGAACAGATCAGCAAGTTGAAGATCAGTAGGGATGAAATGCAGCTCAATGTCACCTTTTGAGATGTGATCTCTGATGAAGTGATATCTGATGTCTATGTGTTTTGATCTTGAATGCAGAACTGGATTGTTTGCAATAGCTATTGCACTTGAATTGTCACATAGAATGGGAATCTTTGAGTAGATTTGATTGTAGTCCCTGAGTTGATTTTTCATCCATAGGATCTGGGCACAGTAACTTCCAGCAGCAACATATTCAGCCTCAACAGTAGAGGTTGATACAGAGTTTTGTTTCTTGCTGGACCAGCTGACTAATTTGCCACCAAGAAGTTGGCAGCTGCCTGTGGTACTCTTCCTGTCAATTTCGGAACCTGCATAATCTGAATCTGAATACCCAATTAGCTCAAAGCCTGAGTCTTTGGGATACCAAAGACCCAGATGCAAGGTACCTTTTAGATACCGGAAAATCCGTTTTATAGTGGCCAAATGAGATTCTTTTGGATTGGCTTGATAACGGGCACATAGACAAGTAGCAAACATAATATCCGGTCTGCTAGCAGTTAAATAAAGAAGAGAACCAATCATCCCTCGATAATTTAATACATCAACAGATTTACCATCCGAATCAGCATGAATTTTCAGAGGTCGTGCCATGGGAGTTTTCATAGGAGAGCTATCTAAAAAGTTGAATTTCTTCAGAAGGTCACGAATATATTTACTTTGATTTATAAAAATTCCTTCTAAAGTTTGTTTGACCTGAAGGCCCAAAAAGAATGTAAGCTCTCCCATCATGCTCATCTCATATTCACTCGTCATGAGAGAAGCAAACTCATCACATAGTGATTCATCAGTGGCACCAAAGATGATGTCATCTACATAGATTTGAACAAGAATGAGATTACTTGAGGTCTTCTTGATAAAGAGAGTGTTGTCAATTTTACCTCTGGAGTATCCATTCTTTAGAAGAAAGTCAGCAAGAGTGTCATACCATGCACGTGGAGCTTGCTTGAGACCATAGAGAGTCTTGTCTAATCTGTACACATAGTCTGCATGAGTTGGGTCTTCAAAACCAGGTGGTTGTTTCACATAGACTTCCTCTGCAAGTTCCCCATTGAGGAAAGCACTTTTGACATCCATCTGAGAGACCCTAAAATTTTGGTAGGCATCATGAGCCAGAAAGATTCTTATGGCTTCAAGTCTTGCAACAGGGGAAAATGTTTCATCATAGTCAATGCCTTCTTCCTGTCTGTATCCTTGAGCTACCAGTCTGGCCTTGTTTCTGACAAATGTACCTTCTTCATCCATTTTGTTTCTGAAGATCCATTTGGTTTCAATGATTGTCTTCTTTGGAGGTCTGGGAACCAATCTCCAAACTTTGTTTCTTTCAAACTGAGAAAGCTCCTCTTGCATGGCAGTGATCCAACAGGGATCTGCTAGAGCTTCATCAAGCTTCTTGGGTTCAATTAGAGAAAGAAAGTTCACATAGAGACAAATATTTCCAACTTCTCTGCGTGTTTGGACACCCGCTTGTTGATCACCAATTATTTGGTCTATGGGGCGATCTTTGGTCCATTTTGTGGCAGAGGTAAAGGTGGTGGAATATTTTGTGTGGAGTATGTTTGTGGAGTGGGGTCAGAGGTTCGGTGGAAGGCAGGATTGTCGGTGGTAGGCATAGGATCGGTGGAGGGCTGAATGTCGGTGGAAAGGTGCATGTCGGTGGGAAGATGGTCAATTTCGGTAGGAGACGTGTCAGGCACTATGGAAGATGACCCAACTTGGTTATTTGAAGGAGAGGGATTTGATGGAGTTAAAGGAGTGGAGGATGCATCGGTGGGATTGACTATAAGAGCATCACCTATGCATGAGGAAATCCACCTGTGTAATTCATCATCATCATTTGAAAGAGATGATGATCTTAGATCATCAAATTTGACATGAATAGACTCATCAATGCATTTTCTCCTGAGATTGTACACACGATATGCTTTGGAGGATAGAGAGTATCCAACAAAGATTCCTTCATCAGCTTTGGGATCAAATTTCCCAAGATTGTCACGATCATTCAGGATGAAGCACACACAGCCAAAGACATGAAGAAAACCTATATTTGGTTTTCTGACATGAAAAACTTCATAGGGGGTCTTATCATGTCTTTTGGATATCACCGACCTATTTTGGGTGAAGCAAGCAGTATTAACAGCTTTAGCCCAAAAATAGGTGGGGAGATTTGATTCACTAAGCATTGATCTTGCAGCCTCACATAGAGTTCTGTTTTTCCTTTCCACAACTCCATTTTGCTGAGTAGTCCTGACAGCTGAGAAATTCTGAGAAATTCCTTTCTCATTGAAGAAGTCTTCAAGAGCACTGTTTCTGAATTCAGTGCCATTGTCACTTCTCACCGAACGTACAAGTTGTCCATTTAGAACTTCATTTTTCTTGACGAAATTGATGATTTCTTCAGTTGCATCACTTTTATACCTAAGAAAAGACACCCAAGTATATCTAGTAAATTCATCAACAATTACAATAATGTACCTTTTTCCTCCTAGACTGGGAGTGCTGACTGGTCCACATAGATCCACGTGCAGCATTTGGAGAGGAAGAGTGATGGAGGAGCATTGCTTGGTCTTGAAGGAAGTTTTGGTGAGCTTCCCTTTTTCACATGCATCACACAACTTTTCTTTAACAAAGTTCAACTTTGGCATGCCAGTCACCAGCTCTTTGTTTGAAATTTTGTGAAGTGTTTTGAAGTTGAGATGAGATAGACGTTTATGCCACATCCAGTTCCTTTTGGTTGTGTTATCTGGCACAAAGCATACATTGGATGAATTATTGTTTTATCCATATCGATGATATAGACATTTTCCATCCTTCTTCCAGATAGAACCACTTTCATGTTTTTGTCAACAACAGTACAGATACAAAGTTCGAAGATAACTTTATATCCTAGATCACACAGTTGGCTGATACTGTGGAGATTATGCATGAGGCCTTTAACAAATGCCACTTTATTGAAGGTGACAAAACCGTTTGTGAGTGTTCCATATCCTTTGGTGTAACCTCTAGAATTATCTCCAAAAGTTACAGATGGACCCTTTTCAGACACATAGTTAATGAGAAGAGATTTGTTTCCCGTCATGTGGCGTGAGCACCCACTATCCAAATACCATATTTGATGGTGCTCAAAAACCTGCATGCACACACATATTAGTTCCTAGGTACCCATTTGGTGGTGGGTCCTTTGGGGTTAGAAGAGGAAGAGTCCTTAGGTTTGGTTATGTCTATTATTTCCTTTAGACAATCCTTTGAAAGATGAAAAGTGTCACCACAGTTATAACACTTTCTGTAGATAAATGTCTTTTTAGGTTTTGGCAATTTTTCTTTTCCTTTCCCAATGACATTAACTTGAATAGCTTTAGGACCAAAGGATGAGATGAGTGGAGGAAAACTTAAAATCCCATTACCAGAGGTGGAAGCAAAGTTGGAAAGATTTCTTGAAGAGTTTTTTAAATGTTCCTTCCCAAGGTCTGAGGATTTTCTTTTTAAAGAGAGATTGTTGGAGTTAGCTCTTTTGACAAACTTTGATTTTGGAGAATCGGAAGAGGAGACTTCATCAATGGCTAAATCTTTTAAAAGATCATGGATGGGTTTAGAAACATCATTGGAATCCTCTTTTTCCATGGTTTGAACAGACGAAGATTCTTTAGCTTTTATAAACATTCCAAACTTTAAAGCTTCACCTAGATCTAATAAGTTTAAAGAAACAGGGTCACAAGAGCTTTACTCTGAGGCATCATCCCATACACTAGAGGTAGAGACAAGAGCTTGAGAAGAGGTGTTAGGAATGGTTTTTCCAAAGCCTAAACCAAATTTGTTGTCACCAGAAATTTGATCTTTAAAAATTTGCTCAAGATTTTTTGAAGAACTTGTCCATTTTCTAACAACCTCTTGTTCTCTTTTTAATTTCTTAAAAAACTTGTTTTTCTATTTTGAAATCAAATGGTTTACGGTTTTTAAGTCCTCAAGCTCAACCTTGATTTCCTCAAACTTTTCAAGTTTGGACACACAAGTTTCAAGTTGAGAGGAAAGATTTTTGACTAAAGTAGATTTTATTTTCTTAGCATCCTTCATACTATAAAAGTCATTGGTTAAGGATTCATAAGCATCAATCTTTTCCATGTCAGTCATAGAGTTAAAGGGATGTACCCGAGAGTATGATGTCGAGCACCCAGTTGACACCAAAGCCATTGGAGAGGTAGCTTTTTCATAATCTTCCATATCTTCTGAGATGGCCATAAAGCACATGTTGGGGGAATTATTGTCACTGTCAAATGTTTCTTCTTCCCAATCATGTATTTCGGCCATGAGGCCCTTTCCTTTTCTGAGGAGACCCTCATTTCTTTCCTTTTCTTTCTTGTACTTGGCTTTATACTTCTCAGCCCTTTCTTGATGGTCTTGGGAAGAATATTGAGTATATTTCTTGGAGAGGTTTGATTTGTAAGAGTATTTTTGGGTTTTTCATACTTGGAGGAAAACTTGTCAGAAGATGAATTCCTAGATTTCATCACACGCTTACTTCAACACTCAGATGTGAAGTGTCATTTCTTTACACAATAAAAACATTCCTCATTTGTCTTATCAGACGAGGGTGTGACAACCGTCAAATTTACGTTTCAGGTTAGAACTGTACGGAAAGTTTCAGTTATTCACATTGTAGTTGACACAGTCGAATTTAGCAGTAAAAGCAGTATTGTTAGGAAAATTTGAGAATTTTGCCTAGCATTTGCCTAAATGAGTGAATTATCCATAAATCTCATAAAATGCCAATTCAAATACCCTAAATATATATATATATATATATATGTACTCTGCAAAAATAAATACTTGCAAATAAAACAAGTATTATTCCTATTATCACCATTAAATTATATGCCTAGTTAATTCAAAAAAATGTCAAATAAAATTTTGATTGGACCAAAATGAATTTAACAATCATTACACTCCTCTCTCTCTCTCTCTCTCCTCTCCCAAGGCCGGCCCCCAAACCCCCCATATCCCCTCTCTCCCTTTCACTTCATCCCATTTCAAACACATTTCACCCTCTCACTTTTTCTCTCTAACTTTCTCTCTAGAATTCTTCCTTCTATTTCTCTCTAATTTCTCTCTACTCTCTCTCAAATAACATCCATACTCCAGCCCCTAAAACTCAAGGGATTCAAGTATTCAAGGGATCTTAAGGTAAACTACTATGTAGAGCAAAGCCTACACATCTTTTTGTTTATGTTCTTTCATTTTCTTTAAGTTTCTTCTTCTTCTACTCTAGTTTTGCATGTGTTTTGCTAGTTACATCTTTGAAATCTTAATGTTTGTAGATTCATCACCATAACATCTTGCATGTTGTTAAAAAGGTGAAGAATCCATGATCAAACCTATGTTAAGATCAAAGAAGGAACTTTTGCAAGTTTCTACTAGCATGCATGTGAAATCCCAGATCTCTAGCAATAAGATATGAATGTAGTGAGAGAGAATCTAGAGAGCAAATATGTCATCCATGTATTGAGCTCAAAGGATTACAAAAGGTTTCTAAAAGATTACAAAAGCTTTCTAAAGTTTTTCTAACAAATGAACTAGACAAGCCTATTTATACCCATGACATACAAGGTATAAAGGCAATCACAACTAATACAGTACATTGACTTTACAGTAAATCTTGAATACAACAATGCTCTAACAATCTCCCCCTTTGGATTCAAGATTTAAAAAAAATAACAGCAGTCTTCAGCTCTTTGTAAAGTCAATCTTCTCAAACAGACACTCTATCAAACCATCTTCAAATAGCTTTATCTCCACTAGTTCACGGCGAACTATATGCTTTGACACTCTTTAAGAACTCAGCTTTGAAGAATCTTCAGACAAACATGAAAAGTCATTGTCTTTTTCTTTAAAAAATCAACCTTCTTCAATACAATCTTCAACAGATTGTCTTCAAGTCTTGAACATGGATTTCATATCTTTATATAGAACCATCAATTCGGAACAAGATAAATCAGAAACGATTAGAGTTTGGATCAGAAAGATGTGAAACCATCCACATTGTTGAACTTTTAGGTGTAAGCGCATTCCGATAACCACTCAGAACTAAGATAACCAAATTCAGCAACATTTGGACTTCACATGATCCTTCTCCCCAATCTTCAGTCTTTGTTCACGAATCTTTGACTTGAAATATCTTTGATTTGAAAATTCTTTGACATGAAATTGAAATTAAACTTTTCTCCCCCTTTTTCGATGATGGTGAGCATCATAATCAACGAAAACCATTTTCAATTTCAGTTGTGTCTTTGAGTATTGCTAACAATCTCCTCCTTACAGAATAACCTTGCTCCCCCTCAAAATAAGAATTCTGGAGCAATTTATTTTCTCCCCCTGAAAGTATGCATATATTTCAATAGCGTACAGTATTTGAAATTGTAGCACAAATTTTAAAACAAATTTACACAAGGAAAATAACATTCATTGAATTTTATTTTATAACTACAAACATTTGATCATTTGAAAACTTTACAAAAGAAATTCAACTTAATGAAATTTAATAGATTTTTCAATCAAATGAAATCAAATGCATGTGTTTGGATTCAAGAACAAGTCATCGCATATCAAGTTAAAAAATGTTCAGTTTCAACCCCTTTATTAAATCTATTTGGTGTGCTAGCATGGGAAATATGATTAGCTTCAAGCATATGCAATTCTAAAACATATAAGAATATTTTTCTCTACTCACACTATTTGTCCAAAATCAGAATTTTCACAAATTTACGGGTTTATCGCGACTTTGTATTTTCCCAAGTTTCAAGAGATGTGTGCTCATTGGCATCTTTTCTTTTGTGCTCATTGGCATCTTTTGATTTGTGCACATTGGCATCTTTTGATTTTGTGCTCATTGGCATCTTTTGATCAAAAAGTTTAGTAAGAATAAGATACACCGTTAAACATGACTTTCTATCTGGTTCTATAGCAGGATTTGGGTCAGCAGATCCCAGACCAGTTGGCCTTAGGTGCTAGGTGACGAGCACCCCTTAGAACTTAATTTCCCAAACCAGAAAGGCCACATCGATATATCTTAAACCCATTTGTACCAGTAAAACATGGCTTTCTATCTGGTTCTATTGTAGGATTTGGGTCAGCCGATCCCAGACCAGTTGATCTTAGGGACTAGGTGTCGAGCACCCCTTAGGACTTACTCTCCCAACCCAGAATGGCCACAGGCACAAACTTTCAAACTAAATGATTTGATTTAAAAACATAATGCATCTCAATCACTTGATTCTAAAACATAGTGCTTTGCCCATATTTTCATTTCCATCCATCATTCTGACATATAGGCTTTTTGAGCATTATATTCTATATATATCCAGATTCACATAACTTTGAGCATTCAGCATAATTTCATTCATGTTTTGCTGACCTTTCGATTTATTTTAGAAGTGAAAGTTGAAACAAATCTAACTCAGATAATACAAAATTACTTGTAAAATCATCTTTTAGCACACATTTAATTCATTGAATGAAAATTGAAAATTTCATCTCGTTGAAGTATATTTGTAAAGATTCAAGTTTTCAAAGTGGTAGAAACAAAATATAATCCAATGTTACCTTTTACCACGTTCCTTGAAACAGAAAGATGTAACAGTTAAGGATATCACCTGAGAAGTGTGAGTTCTAAACTGATTTGTTTAGAAGTCTTAGTCGTTGAAGTACGGGTCCTGAACTGAATTGTTCAGAAGCCATAGTCGTTGAAGCACGGGTTTTGAACTGATATGTTCAAAAGCCATTATTCTTTGTCTCCCCCTTAATGGTACAAATATTCTTCAAAAAATACGCCGCTTCTCTTCTGTTTTCAGTCATGTGTGTGGTATGTATCTACAATTCAGTACAACACATGATGAACCTGCAAAACAGATTAAGCAGATTTTGGTACCCAATGGCACTTGGGTCCTAGTGGGTTAGGTGTAGATTTCTTACAAGGAATACTGTAAGAACCATACCAATAAGAAGTATAATCTTTATGCACAAAATCATTTGATCCACAGTAAGAACAATAGATTTTCTTATGTGCCAACCTAATCAGATGATTTACAGAATAAATAGGATTAGGTTTAGCATAAGATTTACCTTTTGGCGCATTGTTCTTCTTTTCATTTGATGTGGATACAGATGATTTTGGCACTTCTTTCTTTGGAATTGTTGTGCCTTTGATTCTCCATTCCATCTTCACCCTCTTGAAGACTGGAACTTCTTCAGATTTGGAAGTATTAATTTTAGGCACCTTAAGAATATCATCCGATTTATCAAACAGAGGATTATAGAAAAGATTAGAAGAACGAATCTGACCTTTTGAGAAATCTGTTGATCTTTTAAATTGTTTAGAATGAATGTTTTTAAAACTTGAACTTGAAGCAGTTTTAAAAGAACATTCAGAATCATTTGAATCAACAAATGGAGTCTGAAAGATAGAATTATGACTAGCCTGCTTTGAGACATCAAATTTAAAAATGACGTCTTCAAGTTCTTTGACTTTGTTTATTAAAACATTTTTCTCTTTAGAAATTAGATCAAATTTCTTTTGGAGATCAGATTTGATCAACTGATCCTTCATAATATCAGCTGATAAACCAGATAATCTTTTGGTAAGATTAAGAATCACATCTTCAAAATATACACGTTCCGATTCAAAATCTTTTCCCAAAAACTTTCTTTTATCAGTAATCTCTTTGAAAATTTCCATATTTTTCTTTTTAAGAGTTTTACTTTCCTTTTCAAAGAGATTTTTCTTTTCCGTGAAATCTTTCCTTTCCTTTTCCAAAAGATTTTCTAATTCAGAGATTTTCACGGAAAGTTCAGAACTTTTAATTTCAAAAGATTTGCGTTCAGTTTCAAATTTAGCTCTTTCTTTTTCGAGCTTGTCTTTTTCTAAAAATAAAACTTTCTCAAAGTCAGAAACTTGTTTTGAAAGTTTTATACAATTAAGTTCAATTATTTCCTTTTCTTTAAGAATCTTCTCTCTCCTGTCTTCAATGCTCTTCAGATCAGCATTTTCCTTTTTAAGAGTTGTTACTTTCTCTTGAAGTTTCTCGATTTGATCGTGCAGACTTGAGTTGTCTTTGTCTTTCTTTGTTTCAAGACCTGCAATATAAACTTCAAGATCAGTTATTCTTTTAGTAAGTTTAGCATTTGAAGAAGAAATGTCTAAAATTTGTCTTTTCAGATTAACATTTTCTTCTTCCAATGCTTTATTTAAAATAGGAGTTGAAGAATTTTAAGCATTATCTTTAACAGGAGTTTCTGATATAGGAGATGGTTCTGATAAAATAACTTGTTGCAAAATTCCATTATTTGCCTTAGCTTTTTCAAGTGGCTTTGGAGGTGTTTTTGTTATTATGACTTGTTGCAACACTTCATTATTTGGTTTAACAGATACATGTGAATTAACAGATGTTTCTGTTATAATGACTTGTTGCGACTTTACATTTGGTTTAACAAAAACTTTTGCAATTGGAGGAATCTCCTTTTTCAGAGTTTGCTTCAAATCTTCACCACTGCTTTTAACAATAACTTGTTGTAAAACCGTTTTGAATATTGCTAGAAATTGATCGTTCAGAAGATCAAGCAGACAGTGTATGAAAATACACAAAAAAAATATATAAAATTTTTTCTTGAAAAGCTCTTACAGTGTATGAAATACACTATAGAAAAAATTTCGGGATAAAAATTTTTCTCAAAAAACTTTTTTTTTTTTTTTCCATTCACAAGAATTCGGATGAGTAAGGGTTCGAATTCAACGAATTCGGATGAAGAAGGGTTCGAATTCACTCAATTCGGACTTAACTTGGTTCGAATTCAATGAATTCGGATGCTTAAGGGTTCGAATTCAATGAATTCGGATGCTTAAGGGTTCGAATTCAATGAATTCGGATGCTTAAGGGTTCGAATTCTCCTCAATTCGAATCTAGCTGGGTTCGAATTCAATCAATTCGAATCCTTCTTGAGTCGAATTCTACACTTGTATTTCCAAGAACACTCCGAATTCTTCTTTGAATGATCCGAATTCACCAAGAATGATCCGAATTCTGCACTTCGAACACGAAAATCACTAAATCAGCCATAACTTTTTCAATTCTTGATCAATTGTTATGAAATTTGCACAGATTTGTTCGAAATTTGATTCCACACACTTTCTTAGTTAATCACAAATCCTAATTCGATCAATTTAATCGAATTTTGATCCAAAAATAGTAGAAAAAGTTTTCGAACAAAAATGATATAAAATGATCAGATCTGCAAATTCTGTGCAGATTTTGGTGTTGATCCAAGAATTAAAGATGTTCAGGAATCAAATCCGAGTGCAATGATGTCAAGAATCAATCCAAAAGATCAAAAATTAAAGAAAAGATGAAATCTGGATGAATAGTAAATGAAGAAGGGTTAGAATTCTTGATGAACAGTGATGAATAGTGATGAACACCCAATCCGAATTCTTCAGCTTTAGTGTAAAAAATCTTCAATTTGGTCTTCGATCTGCTTGAATCTTCTGTTTAGCTCTGATACCAATTGTGAAATCCCAGATCTCTAGCAATAAGATATGAATGTAGTGAGAGAGAATCTAGAGAGCAAATATGTCATCCATGTATTGAGCTCAAAGGATTACAAAAGGTTTCTAAAAGATTACAAAAGCTTTCTAAAGTTTTTCTAACAAATGAACTAGACAAGCCTATTTATACCCATGACATACAAGGTATAAAGGCAATCACAACTAATACAGTACATTGACTTTACAGTAAATCTTAAAATACAACAATGCTCTAACAATGCATGTGTTCTTCTTTAAAATCTACCTCTTAATCTCTAAGACGTTTTATGAAAAACTTTAGATTACACTAAAAACATGTTTTAATCTCCATGCATGTGCTAAAAACTTGTTATTTTATATAGCAAAAACAAGTTCTTGGTTTGACCATTCATGAAATATTCAAAAAGAAAGCAAGAAGACCTTTTTGGGGATTTTTGAAAGATACATTTATTTAATATACATGCATGTAGTTCTAGAGGTTTAAAAATAAATATTCATCTGAAAATATTTGTTTGGGGAAGTGTCAAATCGAATTCCATGCAAAAGGAACAAAATCATGGCAAAACTTAAAGTTAGATGCATTTTCTTAAAAGCTATCTTTTGACAGCAATCTGTCAGATTCCTACCTTTCTCTTTAAAAGGCCATAACTCTCTCAATATTTAACCAAATGAGGTGAAATTTCTTCTGGAATTTTTGTTTATGTGTTAAGGTTCTAACCCAAGTGGTTTCACTCAATAACTCAAAGATTTCGACCTTCAAACAGACGTCACAAAAACAGTGTGCAAACAGCTATGCTTTCTGTAGTAGTCACACCATAAAAAATATTTGATGGACTTATCTACCTTCAAAAATAATGGTTTATATACCGAAAGTTTCCTAACACATAAGCTTGAGTAAAAATCTCCTGACCAAAATAACCTTGGAAGATAGCTAAAAATAGTCTGAAAGTGACACAAAAATCTGGACAGAAAAAGGAAAACTCCAAATGTGGTTAAAAATCAACTTTTAACTTATTTTATTATAAATCTATGACTTTTATTGAGTAATAAAGACATGAAAGATATTTTATCACAAAAATATAAACCTTAAACAAAGTTCTATATAAGGCATTTTATGACATTTTGGATAAGTAGGATTCACCAAACCCTTAGAATCAAGCTTGAATCTTACTAGTGACTTTTACGATTCGTAGGATCGGAGTAGGATCATATTACAAGTTGCACGTGTGAGCATCTCGGAAACATCATCGTTATCACTGTGAGTTTTCACATCCCTTTTTTACTACTTTTATACATTTTGGGGGTGAAAAGCATGTTACGATTTCATTACGCATCGGTTGTACTGTTTACTCAAAATGCTTTATATATTGCTACAAATTTTTATGTGCTATGGTATGTATGCTTATGTTACTTGATTCTGTGTTTCACATTCATTTTAAGTCCCCGGTTCACTTTACATTACCCATTAGCTCATTGTTCGAGTCGTTGGTATATTATGGATAACGTTATTTAGTTGACTCCCCACTCACCTCGCGAGTGCATAATTACCGCCTTCTTTATCATGTTTGTGATGGAACATGTGTCATTGGGGTGTGCAGTCAGGAGGTTTGGGTAGTGGGCTCATGGCTTTAACATTTTGCATACAATAATATACCTTGCGCATGTTGACAACCGAATACTCAATCCACTATGCGGATTTACAAACATGCATTAAAACTGTTATGCATACCGAAAACCTGTGAACTCACCAACTATTCAATAGTTGACCCTCTCATTTACATGCTTTTCAGGAAATATCAAGTAAGGTTGGAACTTTAGAAGGCACCACTAGTAGCTACATCCAGCACGATCTTCTTTATCATGTCAACTTATGTTTTGGGCATTTTGTATTTTGGAACAAGATGTAATTTTTGTAAACTCTTTAAGCTACGATGATTGTGTGTTGTCTTCTACCTTACGCAATGAAACCTTGAGCTGTGACATCTCGTATTTCCGCTTTAGCGGGGTGTGACAGATTTGGTATCAGAGCCGAAGGTTATAAAGATTACCGGTCTTCCATTGGAAAAACCCAACTATAACCAAAATCCAAAACTGACATGAAAACAACTGAACCTACTACTAGTATAACTAAGTCTAGAATGGTATTGACGGACTTTAATTAAACATAGCTTAATCACCTATGTTCGATTAAGGAAGGTTAATGCGAGACTAGAAATGGTTATAGTAGGAGTACGTCGATTTTTACTTGCACTCTCTAGTAGCATGCATAGTGCGTAGACATTGCGTAGGATAGACATTACACTTGTGCGATTAATAACTAAGTATACTTTTGCCTCAGTTTCACTATGTCATCATCATCATCCCACTCTCTCTCTCTCTTCTTACTCGGCCGACGAGTCGGGCTATGTCATTGGTCGACCTTGAGTCAACCCACCGAGTATCCGGGAAGATGAGGATCCTAGGAGCACTGGATCAGATCAAGAGGTGTCAAGCGAGCGAGATCCTTACGACGGACCGAGGGTGACGCCAACCTCGGTATTGCCTCAACCAACTCCTATAACCTTTCAATGGAACCCCAACGGACCACGTGTAAGACAAACCACGAGAAAGAGTGTTCCAATCCCACGAAGGGTGACACTAGCATCGGCGAGTCCGGAAGCACCAGAGCCGCCTCGAGTTTCTACCGGCATACCAATCGGACGAGTGTCCGGAATGTCTTGGGCGGAGGAGCAGCATATAAGGGCAATGACGACCGAGCTACACGGTTGTCAGGTGAGGGTGACTCACCAAGGATAGGTCTTAACAGAACTGGTAGAGCTAACACATCTATTGTCCAACGTGTCGACTCAAGCTTTAGAAGGTGCAAGGATGGCTAGAAGAATGGCGATGAGGGCAGAGTTGGCGTGTGTGGTTGTGGGTATTGTGTTATTATTGTTGGTGCTTTTGATTCTGATTGATGCATACTTGGGATGGTACTAATACGACGGTGGATGGTTTGGTAGCATGTTGGGAGGAACTTTTGAAAAACTTTTTCTTTACTTGTCAATTCCAATTTATGTATTTTAAGTATTCGGGTTGTATTACTTTTCAAACAATATGATACTGATGTATGATAAACATCAGAAATTTTGTAATATCGGCATTTACTAGAATTATGAATGGAAACCCATTGGGTGAAATGCAAACTTTCAATCAACCCATCTATGTGTCTGATGCTTAATTTTACTGTTTCAAAAGCTTCAAGTGATAGTGTAAACTTTTGGAAAATACCAGTTTAAAAATTTGTACAAAATTTTAATCAAATCAATATTTGCAAATGTGTTTTAGAATCATGCCTCCACGGAGATCCACACGCCGCACGGGAGACAATCCTGAAGACCAAACACCCGATATCGCACAGATCGTAGCTCAACGCATACAAGAAGCAATACCTAGTATAGTCACACAAGTAACCGTCGGCATTAATACTGACCGAGGGAATGAAGGAGGTAGGGGAGGAAATCCGGGCAGTAACAGTACCGGGTGCAACTACAAGTCATTCATGTCCTGCAAGCCCAAGGAATTCTACGGTAAGGAAGGTGCCGTAGGACTGCTTTCTTGGTTCGATAGCATGGAGTCGGTACTCCATATTAGCAAATGCTCGGAGGACCGCAAGGTGGAGTATGCAGCATATCAACTCCAAGGCAGGGCACTAACATGTTGGAACATTCAGGTTCAAACCCGTGGAAGAGAGGATGCATACAAACTTTCATGGGAGGAATTCAAGGAGTTACTCATTGAAGAGTACTGCCCCAAAAGTGAAATTCAGAAGCTGGAAACTGAATTCTGGAATCACACCATGGTTGGAGCAGATATAGACCGATACACTGCGCGCTTCCATGAACTCGCAAAACTGGTACCTCATGTGGTTACCCCCGAAAGCAAGAGAGTTGATCGATACTTATGGGGATTAGCGCCGGAAATCCGAGGAATGGTCACCTCGGCAAACCTGACCACAATCCAATCAGCAGTGGCGTTGGCGACTAGCTTAACGAATGATGCGGTTAGAGCAGGGACTCTGACTTCGGGAAGTGCCAGTAATAAGAGGAAGCCAGAGTATCAGTCAGGAAAGAAAGTCTTTGGTAGTGCAAGCAGTGATAGAAAAGTGGTGAGAAACTTCGGAGTGAAGACTCAGGACCCAAAGCAATACAATGGTCCACTCCCAAAATGCAACAAATGCAACTTTCATCATGAGGGAGCCTGCCCCGTTTGTGACAATTGTAAGCGGCAAGGTCATCTCACCAAGTTCTGTAGGATGGAAAAGGGTCTCAATGAAGGGAGAAGGGTATGCTTCGAGTGCGGAAGTCAGGATCACTTCCGGAATACGTCCCCGAGATTGGGTAGGAGGCCGAGCAATAACAATAATGGGAATCGGGCGAGACAGGCCAATCAGGGAAATCAACGAGGCCAAGCTCGAGGACGGGCATTTGTCATTGGAGCTGACGAAGCACGTCGAGACCCTAATGTGGTGACAGGTACGTTTCTTCTAATCAACCACTATGCATCAGTATTATTTGACACTGGAGCGGACAGGAGTTTTGCTTCATTAGAATTTAGGCCACTAATTAACTTGGAATCTAGGAGAATGCCGGATGCTTATATTATTGAGGTTGCTAATGGTCATAAATTTGAGGCTAAGGATGTAATTTTAGATTGTACCTTGAATCTAGCCGATAAATTGTTTAGCGTTGATCTTATTCGTATTGAATTGGGGAGTTTTGACGTAGTAGTGGGTATGGACTGGTTATCCAAGAATCGAGCGGAGATTTGTTGTTTTGATAAGGCGGTTAGGGTACCTTTGCAAGACGGAGAAACCCTAGTCATACAAGGAAACAAAGTTGGAAGGAGCCTAGAGATAGTGTAAAATGTGAAGGTGCATAAGTATTTGAGGAAGGAGTGCGTTGCATTTTTGGCACACACAGTTGAGAAGAAGTCCGAGAAAAGGCGAATCCAAGATATTCCTGTGGTGAAGGATCACCCGGAGGTGTTCCCAGATGATTTGTCTGGACTTCCCCCGTCTAGACAAGTCGAGTTTCAAATTGACCTCATACCTAGAGCAGCACCTGTAGCTAAGGCACCGTACCATTTAGCACCTGCTGAAATGCAAGAGTTGTCGAGTCAACTTCAGGAACTCCTGGACAGGGAATTCATTAGGCCAAGTTCTTCACCTTGGGGAGCCCCAGTCTTATTCGTCAAAAAGAAAGATAGATCGTTTCGAATGTGCATCGATGATAGGGAGCTGAACAAGTTGACGATCAAGAATCGATATCCTCTTCCTCGAATAGATGATTTATTCGACCAATTGCAGGGTGCAACTTATTTCTCAAAGATTGATCTTGGATCAGGTTATCATCAGTTAAGAGTCCGTGAGGAGGACATCCCTAAGACAGCTTTCAGGACTCGATATGGACACTACGAGTTCTTAGTTATGCCTTTCGGGTTAACGAATGCACCAGCTGTGTTCATGGATTTAATGAACAGGGTATGCAGACCATACCTTGACAAGTTTGTGATCGTGTTTATCGATGACATTTTGATCTACTCTCGAAGTAAGGAGGATCACGAGCAACATTTAAGGATAATTCTAGAGACACTTAAGGAACATAAACTGTACGCCAAATTCTCAAAGTGCGAATTTTGGATTCAAGAAGTACACTTTCTTGGTCACGTGATTGGAGAGAAAGGAATTCACGTGGACCCGGCTAAAGTGGAAGCCATTAAGAAGTGGGAAGCCCCTAAGACCCCGACAGAAATTCGTCAATTTCTGGGTTTGGCGGGTTATTATAGGCGATTCATCGAGAACTTCTCAAGAATTGCTAAACCACTCACAACACTGACCCAAAAGGATAGTAAATTCGTTTGGGGAGAACCGCAAGAGGAGGCGTTCCAGCTATTGAAGAAAAAGTTGTGCAATGCACCAATTCTAGCATTACCGGAAGGAACCGATAACTTTGTGGTGTATTGTGACGCATCGCATCAAGGTTTGGGTTGCGTATTGATGCAAAAGAACAAGGTTATAGCATACGCCTCAAGACAACTAAAGGTTCATGAGAAGAACTACACCACACACGATTTGGAGCTTGGAGCGGTGGTATTCGCTTTAAAGATTTGGAGACATTATTTGTATGGCACTAAGTGCACTGTTTTCACGGACCATAAGAGTCTTCAGCATATCCTAGACCAGAAAATGCTCAATATGAGGCAGAGAAGATGGCTAGAGTTACTCAGTGACTACGATTGTGAAATTCGTTACCACCCAGGTAAGGCCAATGTAGTAGCCGATGCCCTGAGTAGAAAGGAAAGGGTAAAACCTTCCCGAGTACGAGCATTAGGAGTGCTTGTTCAAACGAGTTTGAAGACTCGAATTCTCGAAGCTCAGGTTGAAGCAATGAAAACGGAAAACTTGAAGGACGAGATCCTTCATGGTTTAGAGGCTAGATTTGAAACTAAGGTTGATGGAGTACATTACTTCAAGGACAGAGTTTAGATTCCAAAAGCCAACAACGTACGGAAAATGATTCTGGATGAAGCCCACAAGTCTAGATATTCAATTCATCCAGGAGCGGATAAGATGTACAAGGACTTAAGGGAATATTATTGGTGGCCAGGAATGAAGAAAGATATTGCCTTGTACGTAGGGAAATGTTTAACTTGCTCAAAGGTCAAAGCTGTATATCAAAAGCCATCTGGTCTGTTACAACAACCAGAGATTCCCCAGTGGAAATGGGAACAAATAACCATGTATTTTATAACCAAGCTACCGAGAACTGCCAAGGGGCACGACTCGATTTGGGTTATAGTAGATCGATTCACGAAATATGCACATTTCCTACCGATTCGGGAAGATTATAAGATGGCGAAGCTTGTTGTAAAGCCCGTATCCCGGTATGTAATTTATTAGTGTTAATTCTTTTTTAAAAAGTTTATTTAATGAGGGTTCCGTTAACGGGGTTAGTCGAGTTGGACCTAATCGTTAAAAATGTCGGAATCTTGGTTAGTTGCGAGAAAGTTTAAGTTGAGGGAACATTTGTGTCAAGGGCCAAAACTTAAACCATAGTCCGGCCCATGCATTTCATAAACCGATTCAATATGTTTATTTGGGTGTGTTTGTGGCGTGAGGAACAAACAAAAGAAAAGAGAGCAACAAAACAAAACCCTACGGCTTCTAACCCTCCCTTCCCGTTCGTTTTTGCCGGCCGGAGAAAGAGAAGAGAGAGAGAGAGAGAAACCGAGAGGGTTAGAGAGAGAAACCGAGGAGGAGGAGGAAGGAGGTCGCCGGCGTAGGAGAACCACCGTCGGTTTCGGTGTGGTTACCGTCGTGTCGTCGCCGTCTCGAGGTAAGAATCTAATCCGTTTTCTTTCCCCGTTGTCATTTCGATCGCAAAACCACCACCACCACCGCCGCAGCCACGGCTGCCGGTGGTGAGGCCACCGCTGTGTGCCGCCGGGTGGCGGCAGGAGGAGTGTGTACGTGGACGGGTGTGTGGGTGTGTGCGGGTATGAGGTTGCGGGTAAGTCGGAATGGGCGGTGGTTGGGGTGTGGTTTTGCCGGAAATTCTTAGCCACCGCCGCCGCCAACGGCCACCTCTGCCGGAGGTGGCAGAGGGTGGTGCTCGGGCTGCTCAACCCATTTAGTCTTGATCAATAAGTCAGCTGGAATCACAGGTCTGAATGCTTAAGGCATGGCTTAATGGGTTAAGATTTAATTTAAGCCTTGTTGTCATTTCATGTGAAATTGACAGTTTCTGCCACTGTTTTGGGAAAGCCATAACTTTTTATAGGAATGTCGTATTGGGGTGAAACCAGTGCCAAAAGCTCCCATTCTGAGTCTAGTAAGTTTCTTATGTTTTGCGCAAAAACCAGTTCGGACCATAGCTAGTGTCAAACCGCAGTTTTGTACTGAAAGGTACTGTTTTTCGCTGTGCAGCAGGTGGGTTTTATAAAATCCATAATAAATTGTAGACAAATCGTTAGAGCGCGTGCTATATGTCCCTGGAACCCTAAGACATGGGACTTTGTGTTGATGGAAAAATATTTCTGGTTTAATCAGTTTATAAGGGGTTAAACAGGTCCCGAACAGACCTGCGTGTTAAGAGTAAAAACTGGAAAAATGTGTTTTGAAGTTAGTAGTCGTGGCTTTGGTTTGGGGCGTCACTTTGACAATTGTTAACGCTTATTTAGGTGGACAAAGGTGAACTGGTGTTGGCCGGTTCGTGTTGCAGTTGAGGTCATAAGCTTTGCGTTTGAGGTGAGTTCTCTCACTGCGTAGACTAGGAGTTACATATGTGTTGCGTTTGCTCTAGCGTGTTATTGTATGCTTACGTGAACTAGTTGTGGTGTGATAGCTAGTTGTAAATTATTTATTATGTGAATGGTGTGTTTTGTGTACACCTCGGTGGGACTGAGGGGCTCGGTGGGACCGAGGGCTCGGTGGGACTGAGCTTGTACAATTACATTATCTTGGCTCGGTGGGACCGAGGGCTCGGTGGGACTGAGCTAGTATGGATATCGTTTAATGTGTACTCGGTGGGACCGAGGGCTCGGTGGGACTGAGCTAGTATGGACATCATATAATGTGTACTCAGTGGGACCGAGGGCTCGGTGGGACCGAGGGCTCGGTGGGACCGAGGTGTGTGATTACATGTTTAAATCTTGATAGGTTATTATACTTGTAATTGTGGTGGTGTTTGCCTACTTGCGAGTAGGGGCGATATATGTGCGATTGCTACCTGCGTAGGTGGTAGAATTCACTAAGCTTCGTGCTTACCCCTTCCCAATATCTTATGTTTTCAGGTGCAAGTAGCAATCGAGCGTGACGGTACACACTAGCGCAAGGCGAAGGCTGATCGAGTTTCATTTTTAAATGTCAAGATTTAATTTAATAATTTTTCCGCTGCATAAATATTATTTGACGGTTCAAATTAACGACGTTATCTTTATTTGTAATGGGATTTGCTAATTTATGGTTTGTTTATAATGGAAGGCATTATTTTTAAAATTTTAAAATTCCTTGTAATTTTCGGGACGTTACAACTTGGTATCAGAGCACAGCTTGAGTGAATCAAACACATCTCGGTGTGTTTGGTCTCAAGTTGCGGCTATGAAGTTTTAAACTCTCTTACTAAAATCTTTGAGAATAAAGGAAAAAGGAAAACCCGTTTGGGAAACGGTGATCGAGGGCGCAGTGTGTATAGTCAGCCGACGCTATGTGGGAAGGTACAGTACTTAGTGTATTTATTGCTTTCTAGGCATAGGGTATGCATGCTAGATTGCCTATGTTGTTTACACTGTACTATATGATGACTGCTTGCTAGAAGGAATCAATGCTAGTTATAGTAAGTTGTTAAGTGAAGGCCCTATAGGTCGTATGCAGTGAGAATCATATAGCCTTAGAATATTTGATTTAGTTCTATTGCGCAACTCTTGTTTGAGTCCAACCGTTCTAGGATAGAATCTTGTATTCGAATGTCTATTTGATTCACGCTGCATGCGGCTGGGTATTCGCGAGGCAACTCGTTATGGCTAACAGGGATTCCGTTGTAGCAAGGGTAGTGGGATGAGATGAAATTCCTAGTGAGCTGGGAATAGCGTTTACATATGAGTACGTATGCTAAATTGCTTTCTAGAACATAGGAGTATGTATGCTAGATTGCTTGGTGCTTAATACACTGTATTGCATGGTTGTTACTTGCTATTAGGAACTTATGCTAACTTTGATAGGTTGTTAAGCGAATGCACTATAAGTTGTATGCGGTAGGAACCGAATAGCCTTAGAATGTTGGATTTAGTTCTATTGCGCAGCTCTTGTTTGAGTCCAACCGTTGTAGGATAGAATCTTATATTCAAATGTCTATCTGATTTCCACTATATACGACTGTGCGTTTGCGAGGCGACTCGTCAGGGTTAGTGGGGGTTTCGCCCTAGCAAGGGTAGTGGAGTATTATGGTTATTCCTAGGGAGCTAGGAAGAGTGTGTACATGTGTCGGTGCAGGCATGCGTGTATGGTTTTTGTTTGGGCGAGCAACTACTTGGGTACTCAGGATGGGACTCGGAGCGGACAGTGATAGGTGTAGATGGTAGTAGTAGAGCTCCTACTACCGGAAGCACAGGATCAATGTTCGAGTCGGGGAAAGTCGCGAGGAATCCAAGGAGTCGAGCGTGAGCGTTGTTGTATTAATTACCTAGGATGACCATCACAAGGAGGAACAACGATGTTGAACCGAATGCTAGTATTGAACTCACTATTGAGCAGATACGTGAGTTGATCGCGGCTGAAGTAAAGCATGCTATTAGGGAGGCAATCCCCGGGATTATTACCGCCGTTCGTGATGAGGTAGTAATGATGTTGGAGACTGCTCGGGGACAGGGACTCGAGTTAGAGGAACGGGCTAAGAAGAGGAAAACGGCGCAGGCCGTTGCACCAGAATCCGCAGTCCTAAAGAAAACGAGGTCTTCAGACTCACTTTTGAATCGAAGGAGTGGTGGGTTTAAAACCAAGGGTAGTAGCGGAAGGAGAAACGACAAATGTTTCAAGTGTGGCCAGGTAGGACACTACGGTCGGGACTGCAGGGCACCACTGGTGGTCTGTTGTAACTGCAAACAGACGGGCCATGTGAAGGCCAACTGTCCTAGTGCGAGGGTAGCAGATGGGAGTGGGGCACAGGGGGCGCCTGCGAATGCCCCATTGCGTATTAATGATGGTCGAACGGGTCAGCCGGGGACGGAAGCGGCTCGAGGCAGAGTTCACCAGCTGACGGTGGAGGAGGCACAGGCTACGCCTAAAGTGGTGACAGATATATTTTGCCACTTGTTTTCTGTTTTGATTATCGTATATAGTTGCTTTTTGCTTAAGCTGTGAGATTAAGTGCGTTCTTAGTTAACTCGGTGTCTGCTGTAGTGATGCTGGATAGCGGGGCTACCCATTATTTTCGTGCCTCACACTTGTAGTGAGCGTTGGGCCGTAGTATAGGACGGCTAGGCTGTCCACTTGTGGTCGAGGTTGCTGTTGTAATATGTGCTTTAAGTAGACTGTTTCGGGTCAAGTTTGATGATTGAGCAAGAATTATAGGCTTTTGAGCCGACTTTGTTTTGAGGAAAAGTCGTAAGATGATTGGACGTAAATTCCAACTTGCCCTAAGAGGTTTAAATGTCCGGGTGACGATAGTGTACCGGAGGGATTTGGAGTAGTACGAGTCGAGACATAGAATGCCGTCTAAGTCATGCACAAAGTTTGATTTTGAAAATAAAATTGCATTATCTAATTCTTGTGTTTCCAATCCTTATATGGATTGTGTTTTAAAAAAAATTTGGGAAATGTTTAGCACACGCACAAATTTTTGAATTATGGTTTTGAAAGTGCATGAAATATTTTCATCATGAGAGTTACAAACTTTGTTGGTGATTTGTTTAAAATGAGTTGGTGTTTCCAAGTACAATATTTTAAATAGTTCAGGGTATGGATCGATTTATGTGACCTAAATGATGCATGGGAGAATATTTTTGGTAACATTTTATCATGAGTTGTTTGGTGCGTTTTTTTAGTCAGCTAAATGTTTTATTGTCAATAAATCGTTCCCTTGTTTTGTGTAAATAACTGACGCGCACAAATTTTGATTGGTAAACTTCGTTCCATATCATTTGGATTTTGTAAGTAAACTGAACGGCGAGGGAATGATTTTCAACATGATTTTACTATGTGAGACGAACGTGTTCATTTTTGCGTAATCACCGACCTGGTAATAGTAGTCTATTTCATACGGTCTTTTTGAAGTGGAAAATCTTGACGTTGAAAATAATTGGTAAATGATTTTGTAAACCATTCGGGAAAAAGCGCTTTAAGTGTTATGTGTCATTTCGAGCATTTACATGTTTGGGTGAGTGAGTCATTCTGGGATAGGTATGTTGTTGGTAGACTGTTTGCATTAAACCCTTGGTCAGGTCAGTCAGACGTTGGTAACGGTCGGTTGGGTATCTCGGGGTGGGACCCCGGTATCCATGTGTTATGACTTTGACTTTCCAGTAGGCACTAAGAGGATACAGTCTTAGGCACTTACCCAAGAGGTAGTTCCGATGTGCCGGGACTTGAGACGTACCTGGGAGATAGGCGTTAAGGTGTAACTAGGTTTCCTAGGGCGGGTAATGGTAGTAGTAACCCTGAGAAGCCTACTTGTGATGAATGGTTGTGGTAGAATGACCTTCGTGGGTAATTATAAATTTACTGGTTTGATGATGCGTGTAAGGTAAGTTTTGGGAGTCTATTAGAACTCGTAGGAGTTAATCGACGGTTAATGGTGGGAATGATCGGATATGAGTATCCAGTTGGGTATATTGGTAGGCAACTGTTGGGAACTGAAGATATGCTAAGTATGGTTAGTACTGCCAGAACAACATTACTACTGCCAGATCAAGTTAGTACTGCCAGATCAATGTTAGTGCTGCCAGAACAAAGATACTACTGCTAGTTCAAGGTTAGTACTGCTGAAATATTAATACTGCTGGAACAGTATTAATACTGCTTATGTGAGGTTAGTACTGCTTGTCAAAGTTACTACTGCAAGTCAAGGTTAGTACTGCTGGTACATGGTTAATACTGCTGAACAAAGTTAATACTGCTGGTATATTACTACTACTGGAATATCATTAATGTTGCTGAACAAAAGTTAGTACTGCTGGTGTCTTACGAAAACTGTTAGTACTGCTTGGGCATATCAAACATTACTACTGCTGAAAGATTATTAGTACTGCTTGAGAAGAATGAAGTTACTACTGCTTGTGATCAGAACATGGAATGCGATACTTTTGGAGACAATGAAGGAATTGATCAAGATATGTTTAACGAAGATTTAGAAGATCAAGTTACTTTTGATAGTTATCTTGTAATTATTTTTGTATAAATAGTATTGATAGATAGCTATTAGAATAGACGATATACATGAGATACGTGTGAAAAAGAATTCGATTGTGTTTTTAGAGAGAATTAACCTCAAGGTTTTAGAACCCTATTTCTAGAGAAGTAGAAGTCGTCTTGTTGATCCTGTTCAACAAGATTGAGGTTTGGTTGTTAATATTGTGAGTCGAAACAGTGAATACAAAATTGTGTGTTTTCTGATATTCTATTCATTGATTGTGAGAATTAAAGTTCTTTTCCGCAGATTCTTTAATTCTGAATTCTAAGTGTTTATTGTCTTGTTAAGATTCGATCCTGACAGCAACTTTAGAATGGTTAGAGCTTGAGACTTGACTCGGGATGTATGGAATATCTAAGGTTGGGAGACAACCGAATTCGCTTGGCTAGGAATGATTCCAACTGTTGGGGTGTTCTACCGATCATAATCCCAGTGTCCTAGAAGGAGTGCGTTAGTAAGAAAAGTATTTGAGAAGTTTTAGAAGGGATTTCAAGTGGACTTAGGAACCTGAGGTTGAGACGAGGGAGAACTATCCGGAGCTATTCGTATGCAGAGACTTCGAGGACGAAGTCTAATCCAAGTGGGGGAGAGTTGTAAAACCCGTATCCCGGTATGTAATTTATTAGTGTTAATTCTTTTTTAAAAAGTTTTATTTAATGTGGGTTCCGTTAACGGGGTTAGTCGAGTTGGACCTAATCGTTAAAAATGTCGGAATCTTGGTTAGTTGCGAGAAAGTTTAAGTTGAGGGACCATTTGTGTCAAGGGCCAAAACTTAAACCATAGTCCGGCCCATGCATTTCATAAACCGATTCCATATGTTTATTTGGGTGTGTTTGTGGCGTGAGGAACAAACAGAAGAAAAGAGAGCAACAAAACAAAACCCTACGGCTTCTAACCCTCCCTTCCCGTTCGTTGTTGCCGGTCGGAGAAAGAGAAGAGAGAGAGAGAGAAACCGAGAGGGTTAGAGAGAGAAACCGAGGAGGAGGAGGAAGGAGGTCGCCGGCGTAGGAGAACCACCGTCGGTTTCGGTGTGGTTACCGTCGTGTCGTCGCCGTCTCGAGGTAAGAATCTAATCCGTTTTCTTTCCCCGTTGTCATTTCGATCGCAAAACCACCACCACCACCGCCGCAGCCACGGTTGCCGGCGGTGGGGCCGCCGCTGCGTGCCGCCGGGTGGCGGCAGGAAGAGTGTGTACGTGGACGGGTGTGTGGGTGTGTGCGGGTATGAGGTTGCGGGTAAGTCAGAATGGGCGGTGGTTGGGGTGTGGTTTCGCCGGAAATTCTTAGCCACCGCCGCCGCCAACGGCCGCCTCTGCCGGAGGTGGCAGAGGGTGGTGCTCGGGCTGCTCAACCCATTTAGTCTTGATCAATAAGTCAGCTGGAATCACAGGTCTGAATGCTTAAGGCATGGCTTAATGGGTTAAGATTTAATTTAAGCCTTGTTGTCATTTCATGTGAAATTGGCAGTTTCTGTCACTGTTTTGGGAAAGCCATAACTGTTTATATGAACGTCGTATTGGGGTGAAACCAGTGCCAAAAGCTCCCATTCTGAGTCTAGTAAGTTTCTTATGTTTTGCGGAAAAACCAGTTCGGATCATAGCTAGTGTCAAAGCGCAGTTTTGTACTGAAAGGTACTGTTTTTCGCTGTGCAGCAGGTGGGTTTTATAAAATCCATAATAAATTGTAGAAAAATCGTTAGAGCGCGTGCGATATGTCCCTGGAACCCTAAGACATGGGACTTTGTGTTGATGGAAAAATATTTCTGGTTTAATCAGTTTATAAGGGGTTAAACAGGTCCCGAACAGACATGCGTGTTAAGAGTAAAAACTGGAAAAATGTGTTTTGAAGTTAGTAGTCGTGGCTTTGGTTTGGGGCGTCACTTTGACAATTGTTAACGCTTATTTAGGTGGACAAAGGTGAACTGGTGTTGTCCGGTTCGTGTTGCAGTTGAGGTCATAAGCTTTGCGTTTGAGGTGAGTTCTCTCACTGCGTAGACTAGGAGTTACATATGTGTTGCGTTTGCTCTAGCGTGTTATTGTATGCTTACGTGACGTAGTTGTGGTGTGATAGCTAGTTGTAAATTATTTATTATGTGAATGGTGTGTTTTGTGTACACCTCGGTGGGACTGAGGGGCTCGGTGGGACCGAGGGCTCGGTGGGACTGAGCTAGTACAATTACATTATCTTGGCTCGGTGGGACCGAGGGCTCGGTGGGGCTGAGCTAGTATGGATATCGTTTAATGTGTACTCGGTGGGACAGAGGGCTCGGTGGGACTGAGCTAGTATGGACATCATATAATGTGTACTCGGTGGGACCGAGGGCTCGGTGGGACCGAGGTGTGTGATTACATGTTTAAATCTTGATTGGTTATTATACTTGTAATTGTGGTGTTGTTTGCCTACTTGCAAGTAGGGGCGATATATGTGTGATTGCTACCTGCGTAGGTGGTAGAATTCACTAAGCTTCGTGCTTACCCCTTCCCAATATCTTATGTTTTCAGGTGCGAGTAGCAATCGAGCGTGACGGTACACACTAGCGCAAGGCGAAGGCTGATCGAGTTTCATTTTTAAATGTCGAGATTTAATTTAATAATTTTTCCGCTGCATAAATATTATTTGACGGTTCAAATTAACGACGTTATCTTTATTTGTAATGGGATTTGCTAATTTATGGTTTGTTTATAATGGAAGGCATTATTTTTAAAAATTTAAAATTCCTTGTAATTTTATGGACGTTACACTTGCTCATATCTACATCAATGAAATTGTTACACGTCATGGAGTTCCAGTTTCCATCATATCAGATAGAGATAGCCGTTTCACATCCCGGTTTTGGCAGTCACTTCACAAAGCATTGGGTACGCAATTGAATTTTAGCACTGCCTATCATCCTCAAACGGATGGGCAAAGTGAACGGACTATACAAACGTTAGAAGACATGCTTCGGGCATGTGTGTTAGACTTTGGAGGAAGTTGGGATAATCACTTGCCTCTGGTCGAGTTTTCTTATAACAATAGCTATCACACCAGTATTCAGTGTGCGCCATATGAAGCCCTGTATGGACGCAAATGACGTTCACCCCTTTGTTGGTTGGAAATTGGAGACAGATAGCTATCTAGACCCGATATTGTACAGGAAACTACCGACAAGATTGCAATCATTAGCGATAGACTTAAAGCATCCAGAGATCGTCAGAAAAGTTATGCGGATAATCGTAGGAAGCCTTTAGAATTCCAAGTTGGTGATAAAGTGCTTCTAAAGGTATCTCCATGGAAAGGAATAGTACGATTTGGGAAAAGACGAAAATTAAGCCCAAGGTATGTCGGACCATTTGAGATCTCTGAAAGGATTGGTCCAGTAGCATATAGACTCAATTTGCCTAAGGAGCTAAGTGCTATCCATGATATGTTTCATGTGTCGGACCTCAAGAAATGTTTAGCTGACGACTTATTAATCATACCTCTGGAAGAAGTTCAGATTAACGATAAGTTGCATATCGTAGAAGAAACAATTGAGGTCCTCGATAGAGATGTTAAGTGTCTCAAGCGAAGCAAGATTCTGATTGTGAAAGTTCATTGGAACACAAGGCGTGGGCCTGAATATACATGGGAACGAGAGGACTACATGAAACATAAGTATCCTCACCTCTTTGCTAATAAACTGGTTCATGCTGAAAGTTTTTGAATTTCGGGACAAAATTCTTTTAACCGGGGGAGACTGTGACAACCGTCAAATTTACGTTTCAGGTTAGAACTGTACTGAACGTTTCAGTTATTCACATTGTAGTTGACACGGTCGAATTTAGCAGTAAAAGCAGTATTGTTAGGAAAATTTGAGAATTTTGCCTAGCATTTGCCTAAATGAGTGAATTATCCATAAATCTAATAAAATGTCAATTAAAATACCCTAAATACATATATATATGTACTTTGCAAAAATAAATACTTGCAAATAAAACAAGTATTATTCCTATTAACACCATTAAATTATATGCCTAGTTAATTCAAATAAAAATGTCAAATAAAATTTTGCATGGACCAAAATGAATTTAACAATCATTACACCCCTCTCTCTCTCTCTCCTCTCCCAAGGCCGGACCCCAAACCCCCAATATCCCCTCTCTCTCTTTCACTTCATCCCATTTCAAACTCATTTCACCCTCTCACTTTTTCTCTCTAACTTTCTCTCTAGAATTCTTCCTTCTCTTTTTCTCTAATTTCTCTCTACTCTCTCTCAAATAACATCCATACTCCAGCCCCAAAAACTCAAGGGATTCAAGTATTCAAGGGTTCTTAAGGTAAACTCATATGTAGAGCAAAGCCTACACATCTCTTTGTTTATGTTCTTTCATTTTCTTTAAGTTTCTTCTTCTTCTACTCTAGTTTTGCATGTGTTTTGCTAGTTACAACTTTGAAATCTTAATGTTCATAGATTCATCACCATAACATCTTGCATGTTGTTAAAAAGGTGATGAATCCATGATCAAACCTATGTTAAGATCAAATAAGGAACTTTTGCAACTTTCTACTAGCATGCATGTGTTCTTCTTTAAAATCTACCTCTTAATCTCTATGAAGTTTTATGAAAAACTTTAGATTACACTAAAAACATGTTTTAATCTCCATGCATATGCTAAAAACTTGTTATTTTATATAGCAAAAACAAGTTCTTGGTTTGACCATTCATGAAATATTCAAAAAGAAAGCAAGAAGACCTTTTTGGGGATTTTTGAAATATACCTTTATTTAATATACATGCATGTAGTTCTAGAGGTTTAAAAATAAATATTCATCTGAAAATATTTGTTTGGGGAAGTGTCAAATCGTATTCCATGCAAAAGGAACAAAATCATGGCAAAACTTAAAGTTAGATGCATTTTCTTAAAAGCTATCTTTTGACAGCAATCTGTCAGATTCCTACCTTTCTCTTTAAAAGGCCATAACTCTCTCAATATTTAACCAAATGAGGTGAAATTTATTCTGGAATTTATGTTTATGTGTTAAGATTCGAACCCAATTGGTTTCACTCAAAAACTCAAAGATTTCGACCTTCAAACAGACGTCACAAAAACAGTGTGCAAACAGCTATGCTTTCTGTAGTAGTCATACTATAAAAATTATTTGATGGACTTATCGACCTTCCAAAATAATTGTTTATATACCAAAGGTTTCCTAACACATCATCTTGAGTAAAAATCTCCTGACCAAAAGAACCTTGGAAGATAGCTAAAAATAGTCTGAAAGTGACACAAAAATCTGGACAGAAAAAGGAAAACTCCAAATGTGGTTAAAATCAACTTTTAACTTATTTTATTATAAATCTATGACTTTTATTGAGTAATAAAGACATGCAAGATATTTTATCACAAAAATATAAACCTTAAACAAAGTTCTATATAAGTCATTTTATGACATTTTGGATAAGTAGGATTCACCAAACCCTTAGAATCAAGCTTGAATCTTACTAGTGACTTTTACGATTCGTAGGTTCGGAGTAGGATCATATTACAAGTTGCACGTGTGAGCATCTCGGAAACATCATCGTTATAATCGTGAGTTTTCACAGCCCCTTTTTACTACTTTTAAACATTTTGGGGTGAAAAGCATGTTACGATTTCATTACGCATCGGTTGTACTGTTTAATCAAAATGCTTTATATATTGCTACAAATTTTTATGTGCTATGGTATGTATGCTTATGTTACTAGATTCGGAGTTTCACATTCATTTTAAGTCCCCGGTTCACTTTACATTATCCATTAGCTCATTGTTCGAGTCGTTGGTATATTATGGATAACGTTATTTGGTTGACTCCCCACTCACCTCGCGAGTGCATAATTACCGCCTTCTTTATCATGTTTGCGATGGAACATGTGTCATTGGGGCGTGCAGTCAGGAGGTTTGGATAGTGGGCTCATGGCTTTAACATTTTTCATACAATAATATACCTTGCGCATGTTGACAACCGAATACTCAATCCAATATGCGGATTTACAAACATGCATTAAAACTGTTATGCATACCGAAAACTGTGAACTCACCAACTATTTAAAAGTTGACCCTCTCATTTACCTGCTTTTCAGAAAATATCAAGTAAGGTTGGAACTATAGAAGGCACCACTAGTAGCTACATCCAGCACGATCTTCTTTATCATGTCAACTTATGTTTTGGGCATTTTGTATTTTGGAACAAGATGTAATTTTTGTAAACTCTTTAAGCTATGATGATTGTGTGTTGTCTTCTACCTTACGCAATGAAACCTTGATTTGTGACATCTCGTATTTCCGCTTTAGCGGGGTGTGACAGAGGGAGTTTTTGTAGAAGAGAAGGTTTTTCTGAAAGATTTGGATTTGTTAGAAAAACGAGATTTGTTTTTGAAACCAGCCATCATGGCTAGTTTATTAGACATCTGCTTAACTGAGATTTCTTCACCTTCATCATTGGCATCAGTTAGATATGCCTCCGATTGGTGAGAAGAGTTGTTGTGACTTTCATTGTCAGAGTCTGATGAAGGATAGGTGATACGAGGAACACTTTGAGGTTTCTTGGAATTTTCACTGACAAGGGCCATAGAAGAGCCCTTTATCTCTTTAATGAAAGATTTTCTTTGTAACTTGGTTTGTTCAAAGTTGAAGAGAGTTCCATATAAGACAGTTAAATGCATGTACTCAAGGTCCTTGGAAGTTTTGATACAAGTGCACATGTTCTCCCAAAATTCGGGGAGACAATCCATGAACTTGTTTAGAACTTCCTCATTATCATAGACGTTGCCTAGTATCTTCAGATCATTCAAAAGAGAGTTGAAACGATTATAGTAGCTAGGAAGAGATTCACCTTTTTCATGAGTGAAGAGTTCATACTTTCTGATGAGGGCGATCTTTTTGCTCTTATTTACTTCCTCTGTACCTTCGTACAGTACACATAGTGTAGTCCACATCTCTTTAGCAGTTTCAAAGTTAAACAGAGAGTGATAGACCTCATCAAGAAGTGAGAGTGCAATGATTGCTCTTAGCTTAGAATCAAGAGAAACCAAACGTTTTTCCTCATCAGTATATTTCTTAGGATTTTTAGGATATAACGACCAGTAGCTTTAGATTTCTCTTTATCAGATGGTTCATCAGAATCATCGGAGTCACTAGAGTCCTCCTTATCAATGGTTTCTTTACCAGGCCTCTGCGTTTCATAGCAAGCCCAGACTCTAGGGATAATAGGTCCCTCTTTAAGAATGGTTGGATATCTAGTATCCACTCCTTCCATGAATAGCATCATACGGCTTTTCCAAAGAGAAAAGTTGTTAGGGTTAAACTTAGGAGGTGTGGTAATGGAGCCATTTTCAGAAAAGTTATTTTGAAAAGAGTTTTCAATTGTTGAAAAGGAAGAGGCAGCCATCGCAGATCAAGTTAATGAATTAAACTTTCTGCTCTGATACCACTTGTTATTCCCAGATGGCTTAACAAGTATTGTAGAAGGGGGGGGGGGGGGGGTTGAATACAATACTTAAAAAATTTCACAATTTTAATTCTATTATTGAAAAACTTTCAACAAGAATTACACATAGAATCTAAAGACTGTTGCGGAAAAGAACAGATAAACTATTCTAACAATCTTTCACAAAGTATACTGAAAACTAAAATAACTTGAACACTTAGAACAAAGCTTTTTAAAGTTCTTTAGAGAGTGGAGGATGCTTACACAGAGAATTCTTTCAGTAAGCGTGGTTTGCATGGGAGCCTCTTCTTCCTTTTATAGTGAGATGAGCATTAAATACTTGGGACACTTGTCATCAGGAGATTTGCTTGTAGTTGTTGACTTCTGAAAAGTTGATATGTCTTTATCACCTTTTCCTTGGTACTAGGAAGAATACCCATGCTGGAAGAGACTTTATCTGAAAATAGATAAAACGACAAATAGTCACTTTTACCTGGCAATAGATATTGTCCCATAATAAATGATCTTCTTGATGTGTCTTCCAAGACAATTTCACCGATGATATTCCACTAATATAAAGGACTTGTGTAGAATCCAGATCCGTGAAACGAAATAAGAAATCGAAATAATAAACAGTATGCGTAATGATTTCAACTGGTCATCCCTGTCATTCACTTTCAGAGAGAATTTACAATAAAGTTTAGAAAGCTAAAAGGATGATTAGCTTGTTTTTCCAAGCAAATCAACATTAAATACATTGGGCCCGTGGCTAGCAAGCCCACGGCCCGTTCACTAATAAGGCTCAAAATGAATTAATACGAAACAACCCTTGAACTTTAAATCAACATTAAAACCTGTCCTAACAATCTCCCCCTTTGATTTGAAGTTCGAGTTGGCGCTCTAAATCTCTCCAGTTGAAGACATATCTTTTGCGGAACGCGAAGTGTACCTCGAACAATCTGATGGCGCGGCGATAGTCGATGCGATCTTCAATCATTTCCAAGGCATTTCGAGCAGTTACTTCATTCGGATTCAGAACATAAGAATACCTTGGATTTTCAAACTCGTGCTGAATAATCTTTCGAAGAGCATCTCTGACCTTTAGAAGCGTGACGTCACAAAATCTGTCTGCCTGACTGAAACGCATGAATTTCTTCTCCTTTTGCTCATTGAGGTAAACAATCCCGAATTCTGGTTCCAGAAGCATAGCGTTCTCGGGATACATGTTTAACTTAGGTGCTTTCAGATTCGGCTTGATCAGATTTACCTTTTTCGCCTTGTTCTCGATAGCCATTTGGAAGTGCGATAGATAAGACATCATGATGGCGCGGACCAGGTATCGACGAACAGCTTCGAGCGCCTTTGTAATCTCTAGCGGTCGGATGGTTCTTGTACGTAAGTCTTTCAGAATAACCAGAAAGTCGAGGGATCGGAGGTTCTTGAAATCAGCTTCTGAAAATTTCCATTCGTTCCCATCTTCACGTCGAACAATGAAAAACTGGGTAGACGGTCCTCATAATACGTCTTGAATAGATATTGATTACCTCTGTGATTCGAAGTTTGGTTCTGACCTGGTTGACTGGAAGACACCGCTGCATTGTGCTGATATATCGGCGTTGAAATTATGGGTCAAGGTTGTAGATACCCAGACAGAAGGTCGGCTCTATCGGGCGAAGCTTGTGTACGAACAGCTTCTTCAAAGATTCCTCCAGATGAGGGATAAGTACCATGATCTTCTCCCAATGGATTTGTTGCTGTTGAGGAGAGGGAGGAAGATCATAAGCTGTCGTGGGAGAAGCAGTTGTCAGAAGATCGGAAGTAGTAGACTCGGGTCTTGTTGATGATGTTCCGGCGGGTTGAGCATAGTGAACGGGGGTTGCTCCATATAAATTTTGGAGCAGGAACTGATCGTAGTCAATATTGTCGTCCTCATCAGTGGGGAAGACCAAATTTACCTGGAGATTTACGGCACTGGCGGCTTTTTCGTACCATGCGTCTTCGGTCTCCGGGTTGGTCTCACACTCTGGATCTATCATGTCCAGTATCGGTCTGTCTGACGAGTCAAAATCAACCAGTTCCTGTGTTGAAACCTCAGGCTTTTCAACCGTCGGGTCTTCTTCATCTGAAATCTCCATATCTATGACCATATCTGCTAGTGACCAGTTCCTGTGTTGAAACCTCAGGCTTTTCAACCGTCGGGTCTTCTTCATCTGAAATCTCCATATCTATGACCATATCTGCTAGTGGCAACTCGGCTTCGGGTGCTTCTGATGTAGTTGCCGCAGTTGGGGGTTTCGGTAGTCATGATCTGGGCGGTCTCGGTTTGGCGTAGACGCTTCTCCCCCTCACGGTGATCAGGATCATCCTGGTCATCGTGCTTGCGTTTGAGACCGCCGGCTTGACTCTTACAAGTGTCTTCGAGCGAGCAGACCCTTTCAGACAGCGTGGCGAGCGCTTTGTTGTAGTTGTTGAGGGTCGAGTCAATGGCGTCAAGGCGTGAAGTGATAGATGAAGATGGAGCAGTGACTTGGGATCGGAGAACTGAGATCAGGTCTGCTTCGGTAGAGGTGGTTGTGTCGGATTCCTGGAGCAGTTGGGCCAATAGCATCGTCTTCAGGGTGTCCACCGAATAGATAGGTTGCGGTGTAATCGGTGGAAGTACAGTGGCGGTTTCAGTTTCGACGAAGTGGCCTTTACCGTTGATAGCGCGCATCACTTTGGCAAGTTCAGCGGCTACACGTAGCTGCATGTGTTGCTGCATATCCTGGCGGACCGCCTTAAGGGTGCTGTCCAGAGACCCTGGTGACACGAAGTCGGGTAAATTAACCCCGGGATCACTTAGATTGCCCATTGAGGCGTCTACCACAGGGGTAGAGCCACCTACGTTCACAGTTGTCTTGATGTTAGCTGTGGTAGGATTTCCCGCCGATCCTTGTATTTCACCAAGAGGTGAAGACACTACGGTGGTTCCGGTCGAGTCACGAAGAGTCTCGACTTGGTGTTGCTCAGCTTCGAGTGTCCTAGCCGAAGAATGTTCAATATCTAAAGGTGCTAGACTCGATTGTGCACGAAATGAAGGCGAGACCGGGGGAGGCTGGTCACTTGTTTCAACACCAGAACCCTCCAAATGAGGGACCAGTGGAAGTTGTGCTAAATCCCCGTGCAAGACTGAAACATCCGTCTTTTGAGAGACGGATGAGTGGTTGGGGGGGTCGTGCAATTGCTCCGCTGGGTCCACGGAGGCTTCTTCAATACCTTGTCCCAACAAATGAGACGAGGTAGTAGATGTGGCAATCCGAATATGACGTGGCTGGTTTCGCTCAGGAGCCTCGTTATCTTTATGGCTCAATCTTTCTTGGTTCGCGTTCAACCTTAACACCCTCCTTTTCACATGTTCTATGTCCCGGGGAAGGTCCCTCCGGCTCTGGCTGGACCATGGGATTCCCTAACTCTCGTCTATATGCTATCACAGGTAGGGTTTCAGGCATATGCATAGCACGAATATTATCCTGCTCCCCCTCAAAACATACATGGTGATTGACTTGCTTCCCCTCAGAGTGAGAGTGTTACTTACTTGGGAGTGATCAACACAAAAAAACATTTAGACTTTTAAGAAAAACAGGGTGAAGTTTCCCCTCGGATTTTGTTGAGGTTGTTGATCCGCCATGGAATATCTGTAAAAGATCCAAAGTTAGTAAACAAGACGGATAAACAAGTTCCGTCGCGTACCTTTGCATTAAATGGCTCAATCTGAGACAGATTGAGGATTGGCAGTAGGAAAACAGGTACTGGACTGATTAGAGCAGGGGTGTCCGGAAAATGTAATGGAATACATGACTTTCCGGACAAACCATACTATCCGGACTAAAGGTGTCCAGACAGCAATGGTTTTCGGACAGTAAGTGAGTTTCCGGACAGAGTAGGGATTCCGGACAAATTAGAATAGAAGGGAATCCAGATAAGGACTCGGTCCGGAAACCTATCCGGAAAAATAGGGTTTCCGGATACCTGTCCGGATACACTGTAATTTTTCAAAAAAAACAAATTTCCCTGTTCCCCCTCAAACTGAGCATGGAGATGGCTTTGCTACCCTTAGAATGTGCGCGTTGTGTGAAATGCACACGGGAGTATCCACACACATAAAACTTTGAGCAGTTAAGAAAAACTTGTGTGTGACGCTCCCCCTTAACAGTAGAGTGACTTACCTGATACCTGATCATGCTCCCCCTAAACACATGAGAAATCTATGAAAGCTCAGGTATAGACAAACCTCACTTCTTCTTAATATTGTTCCTTGTAGATCGTGAGCAGCTCCCTCCTTGCGGTTATGTGTGTGGAGCATCCAGTGTCAAAGGACCACACATGACCGTCCTGCAAAACAAGTTTAGCGGACCTTCGGTACCCAGATTTGCCTGGGTCCGGGAGGGTTAGGTTTGGCACCGTTTGGGGAAGCTTGCTTTGTCCAAGCTTTCCCTTTAGGTGTAGGATTTACACCGGTGGAGGGAACTGGTTTTGGCACTTGTTTCCTCTTCGGTGCAGAATTTACACCTTTAGGAGGAACAGATTTTGTAGCAGCTTTCCACCTGGGTGCCAGTCTAACCTCAGTGGGAGAAGCCCGTTTTGGAATGGGGTTGGTCTCCCGCGGTGGTTTAACCTCTGTTTGAGAATCCCGTTGTTTATGATATTTTCTCTTGTTATTACGGGGTTTGTGTTTGGGTGAATGATTGTACATGTGATATGACCCAAACCAATCATTGTTATTGATATCATCAAAGTCATTCCAACCATAACTAGAACAGCATAAGCAATCATGCGATAATTGAATCAATTGCTGAATGGAGTAGAGCTTAATTGGAAAATTAACATCTCGTTTAATAAAATTATTCCTATGATTCCATTCGCAATCATGCTTATGCATCCTAGGATAGAAAACAGTGTTAAATGACTTCGATGCCTCTTTCTCAATAGATTCCCTACCTAGCCTCCTTGGTTTATCTTGTTTAGGCTGGCCGGTTTTATCTGATCCCACATTGACAGCATGGTCAGTGACTTTTGAAGGAGCATGATTTTTGGTGGGCAATCGCTCGGTCTTTTGCCTCGGCTGTGATTGGTTTTGAGAAACGGGTTTAGATTTGGAAATTTTAATCACAGTTGGGGTCTTTGTATTTGAACAAGCACCCTTTTCAAAGTTGACCGGTCGATTCACCACTGGTGACAAAAAGTCAGAATGACTCGGAAGAGGTTTTTCGAAGGGGAATGACTCAAACTCTTCATCACAGTTACCTTCGGAGTTCATGTACTCTGAAAAATCTATCTTGGGAAGTACTGGACTAGGATCAGGTGAGGAAGGCGAGGAACTCATTGTGCTTGTGTGCTTTGGGGAATTTGGTGCGGAAGCTAAGAAAATATCAGAGTTCAAATTCCTTAAAACACTCTCATCTTGAGAATCTTGACCGTCTTGTGAACTAGAAATCTTGCCTAAGAAAGCTTTGCACGAATACGTGTCGGATGAATTTGAGGAAAGGTCGGGTGAAATCTGCTTTTCAGATTGCAGTTGGTCAATTTGCTCTTGAAGCTGACCATTTCTCGTATACTCTTCCATCTTTTCTGTTGCCAAGGCAGACAGTTGTGATGTGAGTCGATTGATTTCATTCCGAAGGATTTCCTGTCCTTCACCAGACACAACTTCGGTTTTGACCGGTTGTAGATTCTCAAGTTTTGTAAGTAATACTTGTCTTTCCATTTGAAACCTTGATCTTTCTTTCTCAATGGACTCCTCCAACTCGACTATCTTTGCTTCCAAGATGAGAGGGGGAACATAGAGTTTAAACTCATCCGTCTCAGTCTTGGTTGCAGGTGCTAGATTCTCATCCTTTTTGGAGGAATCCTTGGGTGTAGCTACCTTGTAGGGATCGAAGTAGTCATTGGAAATGTACTTTTTGTCCTTTTGATACGAGTAGGTTAAAGGTTCATAACAAAATGGGAGTTGAATTCCTCGTTTGTGTGTGCGCTTATGTTCCTCGGTGTCCTTCTCTTTTTCGGGTTCAAGAGGACCAGTCCATTGAATTGCATATTCTGGATACTTTTTATCTAATCCAAAACAAGCAAAATCATACAGAGTGGGTACATGCCATCTTCCCTTTTTCAAATAGTGTGGGTTATCATATCCGATTCCCCACTCTTTGTTAAAGTATGTGAACTCTTTAGGTTTATTCAGAAAGATGGTTTGATCAGTTTGACCCCTTTTGTGGAGTTTGTTTTCAAGATCAAGGATTTTAGTCACAAACTCCTTGTGTTGAATTTGAAGAGAGGAACATTGATAAACAATTTCTTCTTTCTCATTCAAGCACTTATCAAACTGAGATTGAAGATCAGATAACTTGGCCCTTAAGTCCTTAGGTGCTAATGAAATATTTTTGCATTTGTCTTTTAGATTAGCATTTTCAGACTTATATTTTTCAGTTATTCTCCTTTGAACATCTAGCTTTTCAGATAGTGATCTAATCTCAAGCAGTTGTTCATTAGAGGTGGCCTTAAAGGAATCTACCCGTTCAGCAAGAGGTGTCATTCGGTCAGAAAGTTCTAAATAGATAGGTTTACATACCTGACACAGCTTTGTCTTGTCTTCTTCAGCAGGAGACATCTTCAGTTGCACTGGAGTGATCGTCAGACGATTGTTCGATTCAAAGTGGCACAATATCACGAATACTTAAATGTCCCCCTCCTGCGACTTAGCACGGGGGGTCCCGCTAAGGATAAGGAGAGTTCAAAACAGCTCTCGGATTATGTGTCCGGGTGGTTTCCAGATAAGGAATCCGGAAAAACTGAGCTTACCGGGTGGAAGAAGTTTCCGGATAAAAGGAAGAGGTCGGATAACTTGAGTTGTCCGGATAACCAAGGTTACCGGATGGCTTAAGTTACCGAATAGAAAACTGAAACAAGATGTTTCCGGATACACTGAAGTTTCCGGGTACAATGGATTGTCCGGATAAGATATGTCCGGAAACACTGGGTTTCCGGAAACAAATGTTATCCTGATAGTATAAGGAATAGTGACTTACCCGGATTGCAGAACTTACCCGGAAAAATGAGGAATCCGGATGGAATTGGAGATGTCCGGATGGATTTCACACAAACGTCCGGACACTATCAACTTGTCCAGAAACCGCGGCTGGTTTATCCGGACTCTGCGGCTGTTAGCTTAAATCGATCGACTTTTCGATTAGGGTTGCACACAAAGGTTCCTGAAAGATTAGAAACAATCCCAAACACAAAAACAACACTAACCCAATCGATTTTAGAGCAAAAACAACAAGTTTTGATAGTAAAAATTCGATTTTTGATGATGAACACAACCAAAACTTTTTGAGTTTGATTTGCTAAATTGACCACTGAAACGATTGAATTATGATGCGTAATTTTGCAGAAACACTAATGGTACTAATGCTAACACAACCCAATAAACAAAATCGAGCAATTCTAACAGAATCAAGGATTTGAAAATTCAAGAATATGGCAGACGTGAAAAAGTCAAATCTTACCAGAAATCAATATGAATGCTCTGAATCGAATCCGTCCGTCTGCTCTGATACCAATTGTAGAATCCAGATCCGTGCAACGAAATAAGAAATCGAAATATTAAACAGTATGCGTAATGATTTCAACTGGTCATCCCTGTCATTCACTTTCAGAGAGAATTTACAATAAAGTTCAGAAAGCTAAAAGGATGATTAGCTTGTTTTTCCAAACAAATCAACATTAAATACATTGGGCCCGTGGCTAGCAAGCCCACGGCCCGTTCACTAATAAGGCTCAAAATGAATTAATACAAAACAACCCTTGAACTTTAAATCAACATTAAAACCTGCCCTAACAACTTGGATCTTGTAACTTTCTTCAAAGAAAACTGTTAGCTCCAAATTCTATGAATAGAAGTATATGAAAAATAGGCTAAGTATAAATACATCGACAGAGCCTCTGCCAAGACACCGATAGAAGATCCAACTGAAGACATTCACAGAAGACAAGGCCACAGAGCCTCTGCTAAACTTGACAGAGCCTCTGTGGTATGAAGACTGAAGACTTAGAAGATTATCTGAAGATCAAGAGAAGGACGATCGTGCCTCTCACGTGCCTCTGCTGTACAAAGATCCTGAAGATCATTCGTACAAGGCGTGCCCTGCACATTCCACGTGTCAACCTCTGATGGGTTACAGCCTTTGCAGAAAATGGCGCACTACATTAACGTTGTACCTGTAGCAGTCCCACGATCGTGTCTTTGTACCCTTAGTCCTTATTGTCTAAAGCTTGTCCCCTGATGAATAGTATAAATAGAAGGCTCATGTTGAGCTCTTCAATTAAGCTTTGCACAACACACACACCTTTAGAGCAGAATTCTATTATACCTTCGGTGTTCTTGGTGTTCTCATTTAAATCAATACAAAGTGAATCTTTGAGTTAATCTTGTGTTTATTTATACTTTGTTTACTTGGTGTAGTGTGTTTTTCTACCGTAGAATATCTTTTAGTTCATTAAAACACTTCCGCACCCTTATTTGTTTGAACTAATAGATATAAACATCATTGTTGAGTAAAATCGGGATCAACAATTGGTATCAGAGCTATCCTTGATTTTCTATATCAAGAGATCCTCTCTTACAATGATTTCTGGTAGAAACTTGGTTTGAGTTTAACCTGTTCTTCATATTTTTCAAACAGACTCTATTTTTCTTCCATTCTCGACAAGTTCGACTTTGCTAAACTTACAGAACCTGTTTCTTTGGTTAAAACTCTCCATTTTAGTGCATTGCTCAAGGTTTTTACACTCATAAGCTCTTTTCTAAAATCTGACCCATCATCTGAAAGTTTATGTTCATACTCTGTTTTCTGGTATTTTCCAAAACCATTTAAAATGGCGAACACCAACAACTACTTCTATGTTGGTTCCTTAACAAAACCACCCACTTTGCTCAGAGATGAGTACCCTCAGTGGAAGATTCGAATGATCCACTTCTTCGAGGTCTCTGACAAAGAACTTCTGCATTATATCCACAATCCTCCTTTCGTTCCCATGGTCACAGTACCTCGTGTACCTGCCACAGACGACACTCCAGAGATACCTGAGCACGAGAAAATCAAGTCAAAAGATAAATGGTCTACATCTGACTGGGAGAAATACGAAATAGCTCAGAAGGCAAAACGACTTCTGATAATGGCCATCCCCAATGACCTCTTCCAATCCCTAGATGCGTGTGAGTCTACATACGATCTATGGAAGGAACGGGAAAAACAATTGGAAGAAGGGGCTAAGACTCAGAAAAATCGCAGAGCCCAATGTATCAATGAATATTACTCATTCAAAGCTTTGCCGACAGAGTCTCTGCAGTCAACTTATGACAGGTTTAACTCTCTGATAAACAAGTGCAGGAAGTTTGGGATCCACAGAACTTCAGAAGAGAACAACGTCATGTTCCTAAAGAGCCTCAACGAAGAATGGCTCCAACTGTCTATGTCCCTACAAACAAATCAGGACTTAGACACCTGGAGCCTATCAGATCTTTATGGAACTTTGGCAGCCCAAGAATCCCAAATCGCCCAGGCAAAAACTCAAACTGCTGGGCCCCTGGAACTTGTTGGCAAAACTACAGAGGCAAAAGAGAAGCCTAAGAAGGAGAAAGCTGTGGAGAAGGAGGAAAAGAAGGAGAAGAAGAAGAAAGTGGTGGTTGTTGACAGTTCTGAGGAAGAATTGGTAGAATAGGAGGAGGCAACGATGGCCTCGATAGCTAAATCTTTAGCTCTGTTGACGAAGGAGTTTGGTAGAGAAGGATACAGGAAGAAGGGTTATGAACGTGATGGAAGAGATGACAGAGGAGAAAAGTACGAGTCAAGAAACCAGGAAAGAGATGGTTCGAACGACCAACAGAGGTCGAATGACAGAGGAGACAGAGGTGGTGACCGACAGAGGTCAGACGACAGAGCTGGCAATGCTTCCCAGATCCAGGGATGTTTCAAATGTGGCAAGCCAGGCCACTATGCTGCTGACTGCAGGAGAAAACAAAACCACCCTCAGAGGGATTATGCTTTCTACAAAAAAAAGGCAGAATATTATGCTCAGAAGTCGCTGATAGTGGAGCAGGAGTACTGGCTGTCAGACGAATCCTCTCATGAAGGCGACAAGAAGAACGCCTTGTTCTGTGGAATGGCAGAGGTCAGCTCCTCAGGAGCTGACAGTGAGGTATCCACTTCTGACTCAATATCAAATGAAAGCGAAGAAAATTTTCTTAAACTAACAAAAGATTACACTGAACTAAAAAGGACTTGTGAGAATATTCAAAAGAAACATGCATTCTTTGAGAGAGAAACAAAACTTCTCACTCAAGAAAAGGCAAAGATATTTCAAGAAAATGAAGTGATTGAAACTAATTGGAACAAACATCTAAATCCTTTGAAAGAAAAGATTTCTGAACTCAACTCTGCCTTAAAAGCTAAATCTAAAGAACTTGTGAATGTTGAGAGCGACAGAATGAATATTCTTGCTCTTAAACACTATTTTCAAAAGGAAAGATAAGTCCTTCATCAAGACCTACTCAGAAGAGACCTTTTAATTAAAAAATATCAAGATGCACAGAAGGTGTATGAAAAGGTTAATACACAAATAGTAAGACGGGGAATTGGCTTCTGTGATATAGATCCATATACTAGAACCAAAAGAGACAAGTCTCTGTCCTCTCTATTTTGCATTGGAGACATAAGAAAACCTGGCTTTCCAAACTTAACCTCTGTTAGCAAAAGGCAAAAAGTCTCAGGGGAAAGAGACTCCAAAGAGACTCCAAACCTAAGAAATATCTGAAAACACAAGATCAGATAGGAATCTTCAAGTTTAGTGACCCCGAGACTCAAACACAGGTTGCTTTTGTCTGCACTGTAGATTCTGAAACAAAACTATATGCAGAGGCACCTGAGTTCTTGCTTGTGTCTTTAGAAGAAAAACTGACTCATATTTCTGAAAATGAGTTAATGGAAATCGGTAAAAACAACTTTTATGAGAACTTCTGTACATCCTCTGTCGAACAAAAACTCTCTGAGGAAATCTTGATAAATATTTATGTTGACATGGAAGATAGTCCCAAAGAAAAAGGAAGAAAGCGAGTATGGCACATGCTCAGAAATTCCAGCCTCTGTCGAAAGAGATCTAAGTCACTCAACCTCTGTATATGAAGACGACTCATCCTCTGACGACTCTGATACTGATTTAATTAAATCAGAAATAGTTTCTTGTGAAGCAGAGGGATTTAAACTTCCCTCTGGAGTTCTTAACAGAACCGTCACTCCTAAGGAGAAAATCACAAGTGTTCCTATTTGCCCGAATTTTGTGGACATGTGTATACAAGCCAAAACCTCTCTTGAGCTTGAGAAAATTAAACAAGAAAAGGAAAAATCCTCTCAATGTTCGAAAGAAGCTAAACCTTCCAGGCCTATTAAAGAAAAATTAACTTGGCAACAAAAGGGTAAGTGGGTTGAAAATAACAAGTCTTTTACTTTTGTGACAGTGAAACCTGCAGAAGTTCACAACAGAAGAAGGGGACCACAGAAGGCTACTCTCCACAGAGATTTTCCAAACAAACAATCTAGTCTACATAGGTCTTCTTGTAATAGGAAGTAAGATGCTAGAATAGATTGTAATAAAGTCTCTGTACCCTGTTTCAGTGTTTTTAATGAAAAGTTCAAACAAATTTCTTCGCATATTAATTACTGTCATTGCTTCGATCTCATGTATCAATTGAATCAACACTTCTCAAGCCCACACTGTTTTCTCTCTTTGCCCAAAAAGAATGCTAAATTCAAGGGAAGAAGAAACAAAATGGTTCTTCAATAGAAGTTAAAACCAAACCCAAGGATGCTAAGACAATCTTGAAGACCTCTGACAAAAAGGGACCCATTTGGATATGGGTACCTAAAAATCTCTGAGTGTTTTACAGAAGCAGTATGTGCCGATCTGGTATCTTGACTCTGGGTGCTCGCGGCACATGACTGGCGACAGAGGTCTACTATCCTCCTACAAAGATAAACTCGATGGAGGATCTGTAACCTTTGGCGACAACAAGAAGGGATATATCAAAGGCTATGGAGTCATCAAAAAGGAAAACATATCAGTTTGCAAAGTTGCAAATATGGATGGCCTTAAGCACAATCTTCTAAGTGTTAGCCAACTTTATGATACTGGTTTCGACGTGATGTTCAAAAGAACTTTCTGCTCTCTGCAAGGAGAAGATACAGGAGTCGAACTTCTGCGTGCTGAACGAAAAGGTTGTTGGTCCCGAAGGGCTATACAAGTTTGTAGAAGGGGGGGTTGAATACAAACACACGTTTTTACTTTTCTAAATTGTTTATTGATAAATCAAGACAATTTACAACTTGTTGCGGAACAAGATTAAGGATAAACCTAATCTAAACAAGTCTTGAGAAACACTAAGTTTCTTGCACTAGATAGAGTTAAAGAAATTACGAATAATGACTTAAAAATAAGAGAGCAATAAGAAGATGGTCCGAGCACACTTCAAAACTGAAGTAAGGTTCTTCTTATATACTGCATGCATTTAATGCATGGCAGTATGGCTTTACACGTGGCAGCAGCTGAGTGGTTGCATGTCATTGACCTTTGTAGACAACCTTAGTAGCCACATGGTGCACAGTGTAGAATCAGAGTTGTTATAAGGTTCATCATCTTCAGCTTCTTCTTCAGATTCGACCTCTTCAGCATAAGGTTCGGTCACGTCAGCAGCAGCTTCCTTAAGTTGCTCATCGAGTTGCTCCCCCTCAGATACAGAGAAAGGTTTCTCGGTTTCCTCAGGGTTTTCAACTCCCTGAGGTTGTGAAGTAGAAGTAGCAGCAGCAGCAGTTTCAATACCCTCCCCCTCAGCATTATGGGTGTGACAACCGTCAAAATTGCGTTCAGGTTAGAACTGCACTAAACATATCAGATACAGTTATTTTATGTCACACTGTCTAGTTTTAGCAGTAAACCCGACACAGTAGGGAAAAAATTAGAAATTTGCGTCTAAAATCCCTCAAATTTGGAAATTATCCATACACCTCATAAAATGCCTACTAAAAATATTCATATACTTATATATATACATGTTTATATATATACAACCTACCAAAAATAAATACTAGCAAATTCAACTAGTTTTATTATTATTACCAATTAAGTTTAATTGTTCAATAATTCAACTAATTAAAAGAAAGAAAAATTAAATTAAAATACTACTTTAAACACAATCATTTTACCTAAAACCACACTTCACCCTCCCCTTTTACCACTCCCAAAACCGGCCCCCTCCCCTCTCTCACTCCATAAATACCCCCTCTATTCATCCATTTTTACTCTTCATTCATTCTCTCTCAAATCCCTCTCCAAGAACACTCTCATTTCTCTCTATTTTCTCTCCTTCAAGGCTTCAAAGTCCAGCCCTCAAGAACACCAAAACCCAAGGTAAAAATCTGCTCCTAACATCATTTAATCATCTACATACAAGCATCTTTCATATTTCAAGTTTATCTTCTTAAAACTCTAGTCTTTTCACTTTGTTCTTGCTAAGACAAATCCTTGGCATCCTAATGTTTGTAGATTCATCACCATGACACTTTGCATGTCATTAAAAGTGTGATGAATCCATCATCAAACCCATATTAGTGACCCAAGAAAGTCTTACTTGAATAGTTTAACAAAAACTCAAAAACAACAAGTTTTGAAAATGTCTTGGTTAGATGATTTGTCTAAACCCATTGCATGTAGGTTGTGTAAACAAAAAGCAAGTTTTTCACCTGAAAATATTAACTTTATGTGTCAAAAATCGTGGCTAAGCAAAAAGAACAATATCTTAAAGAGCCAATAGAAAAAGAGCATTTATATAAAGAAGCTATTTCCAACAACAATCTGTCAGATTTTTCCAGTGACTTTGCATGGCCATATCTCTCTCAAAAATGCTCCAAATGGGGTGATTTTTCTTCTGGAATTTTCTTTTATGAGTTAAGAATCAAACCCAACCGGAATCTTTGAAAAACATTAAGTTTTCGACCTTCAAACAGTTTACACAAAAACAGTGCGCATCAGCAACATTTTCTGTCACTGTTTACGTCATGTTTTATTTCATGCACTTATATTACTCTAAAAATCATGGGATTTATGGTAAAAGTTTCCTAACACATGGAAGTACTTAGCCGTAAAATATCAGAACCTAACGATCTCTGGAAGTCATCCGAAAATTTACCGAAAGTGACTACTAATTCCGGACAGCTAACAACTATATCATATTATAGCTATATGCTACCTCTTGAACCCGTTTCATCATTCTTGTGATGAAATTGTGGAATAAACCTATATATATTAACTTACTCATTTTATTTATACTCTAACAATCTAACACCTAACTATTAACCCTTTTCATCATTTTATGATGGGATTGTGGTATTTATATATATGTAATATATATGACCTAACATCTAACTTTATTTATATACTATACATATGATCCTATTATTAACTCTTTTCGTCATCTTCATGAAGAATTTGCGGTAATCTCGAACTATCATATGTAACGTTTCATTTTGAATACGAACTATTGATATCAAAGAACTTATAACAACATACAAAATCTCACCAAAGGCATTTTATGATGAATTGGATATTTAAACGACCAAAGTCTAGAACCTAGAATCTTACTAGTGTCCTTACATTCGTAGGATCGGAGTAGGATCGCCTTACGGAACACATTTCGCGTTTCTTGGGAAACATCTACGCTATCCATGTGAGTCTTCATAGCCCCTTTTTACTGTTTTATACGTTTTGGGGTGGAAAGCATGTTACAAACTTTATTCGAATTCAACTGTTTTATTACTGAAATACTACGCATGTTTAAACGCTCTCTATGGTACGTGTGCACATGTGAAAGCTTCTAAGTTTGCGCTATCATACAAAAGTCCCCAACTTTTCTTTACATTACCTATTTAACTCACGTGTGTGAGCCATGATAATTATGGATAACGTTATTTGGTTGACCACCCACTTACGGTAAAGTAAGTGCATAATTGTTACAATGCCATGTTAGTGATAGAACATGATGACTCGAGGCAAACTAATACAAGGTCAGGAGGTTTGGGTAATGGCTTAGCTTGCTACCTCTGAGGCATCACATTATATACCATGAGCATGCAAATTCGAAACGACAAATTTTACAACCGGGTGTTGTACTACTTTCTTTGAAAGTGCGGAACTTATCAACTTACATACAAACCTATGAACTCACCAACTATTGTTATAGTTGACACTCTCCTTTACATGCTTTTCAGGGAACAACAAGTAAGGATTCATTCTAGAAGGCATCACATTAGCAACATCCAACTTATTTCATCATGTCAAGTTTATTTTTGTTATTTTGGACAAGTTGTATTTCTAAAAACGCGTTGTATTTGTACTACTTTGATATGATGATTGGGTGTTGTCTTCTACCTATCGCTTTTGAAACATTTAGCTGTGACATCCCGTGTTTCCTCTTTAGCGGGGTGTGACAATGGGGAAGGTCTTCTTTAGTCTTCTCCCCTCTTCCACATTATGGTTGGGGGAGGTAACAGATTGTTCAGCTGCAGCAGTGAGTATTTGGTCTCTGTCTTCCAGGCCAGAGACCCCGACACAGTTCTCAATCTTTGCTAATCTGACTTCCAGGCCAGTTATAGCAGGATTGGTCTTTTGCAGAGCTTCTAGATCGACCTGAGTAAAATGAGAAGTTGGGGCGTTCAGGCGATCGAGTACTTTCTGAACAATTTCTTTGATGGCGGAGACGTCAGCCTTGATCGTGGAGACTTCACCCTTAAGAGAACCAACCTATGTCTTCAATGATGTGACTTCATTGGACAGAGTGGTGTTGTTTGTTGAAAGAGAGGTGGTTGCGGTTGAATTGTCAGCGAGGGTGGTAGCAAATTGAGCAATGCTACCATCCACCTTCTCCATATCAGTTTTGGAGGCTTTCGTATCAACGATCTCGGTCAAATTTTTGAGTTTCTCTCCAGCGTCTGTAACCGCTGAAGATTTCGTGGAGAGAATGGTGTTGTAATTTTTCACCTTTGTTTCCAGGGCCTTCAAGGAGGTATTGATATCCCCGAAATTAGGACCTGAAACAGTTATTAACTTATGAATAGAGGAAAGCTCAGAAGTTTGGGGTAGAGAGAGAGGAGTGTTTTGGATTGTGTTTATACCTGCAGGCGAGTTGGCGAAGTTGTCGAACCCTTTGTGTGCTGAATGATATCCCATGTCGCCTTCAAGAGTACCTTGGCGCATGGAGGTGCCTGCAGATCCTAAGTTTGCATCCATCATCGTATTTAGAGTGTCTGCAGCTGAGTCATGTACGATGAAGGGTGTCCCTGAGAAAGTTGGGAAATTGGTGGAGAGACCAACGATTGAGTAGGAGGAATGAGGGATGAGAATGATGGTTGGGTGCGGGGTTCAGTGTTGGATTCGCTGTCAATCACTTCAGTCTGTAGAGAGGCTAAAGGAGGTGGGTTCATTTCCAATTTTATAACTTCAGCGTTTAGAGACACTGAAGCCGGGATGGAAGGGGTGGCTTGATCAGCTGTGGCAGAGCGTACCACGGAACTTTCAATCAGCTCTTCAAGATGAGCTGTGGAGTCTTCAGCGTGTAAATGCTGGGGGGGGGTTGCTCCTTGGTTTTCTTGATTCTTTTGGAACCAAGTTGGGAAGATTAGTGTTTCCTTTTTCGAGAAGGAGTGGAGGGTGCAGCGTGGGTATCAGCGGTGGGAATTTCCACTGAATGAGCTGCAGAAGTAGAAGAAGGAGGATTGAGAAGAGATAAGATAGTAGAAAGACGTACCTTGTTTTCCAGCGGCTTGAAGTCGAGCACCTTAGGGCCAACCTGAGAGAGTCTCATATCACCCTCTGTTGGGTACCTCTCGCCAAGTCCTTGTTGAAGGACGGCGCTGATGAATCTGGGATAAGGAACCCATGAAGGTCTTTCAGCCATATCCACTCTGAACGCAAGGTCGTCGTAGATGATTGAGGTCCAGTCAATATTTAGACCTTTCAGCAATGCATAGCTCATTGCTTGCTGAGGTTGAGCAGATTGATCAGAAGAGCCACTCTTCGCTGTCATGCAGCTTATCAGATGTGCGAAGATGAAGTTCATCTCGCTGGGCATTTTGGACTTCTTGATCAAGGTCAGTTTCTTCTCAGGCTTCTTGTCCCTTCCAGTGTCCCATGCGTAACCCATTGCATCGAAGAATGCAGTAATGGCTTCCCTATCAGCATGGTTTTTGAGGTTTGGGAGAGGGACAAAGCGGTTTTCTTTGGTAGATGTAGGAAGACTCAGTGCTTTCCTAATAATAGCAGGGTTGGTTTTGGTGGTGCCAAATTTGGTGTCACACAGAATGGAGTCAACGATCTTTGTTGGGTCTTTGGCATGGGGTACCTGAGCTCTTCTGGTAGTATACCAGAACTGAGAGAGTAGGAATTGATGAGTAGGGGGTGTAATAGTTTGTGCTGTAGATAAGCAACATGTTTTGAGGTAGTTCACAGCATCATCCAGATGTGTGACTTGCTTTCGAGGAGGAAACTCGAAAAGCGCATGAAGGTTGTTCGATTTTGAAAAATCGATTTCCTCAAGCTTGAACTTAACCTGAGGAGCTTTGACGAGAGTCAGTTTCTTTGTAGCAGAGGATTTCTCAGCGGTAGGAGCAGGAGTAGAAGATGCCATTTCTGTTTAACATATCAACCATGAATCATAAAAATACAGTCTTATTGTGAAAGATTTTCCCATAAGATGTTTTCCGATTTTTGTCCATTTCATTCAGACAGAAATGTCTTAATGAAGATTAGGGTTTTCTTGTTTTGAAAAAGAAAAACAAACCCAGTAAAAGTCTTGTTTTCCATTTTCCTTTATATAAGGATTCTGGAAAAACGAATGAAGAACAAGTTTAAGATTTTGAGTTTTAAACTTGAAGAACAACCATGAAAAGGTTGTGTTCATAAAACCATGAAAGAAATGATTTCATTTTAGAAAAGGTTTCTTTTGTTTGATCTGTTAAAAGCAATAAGAAGATTAGAAACAAGTTATGCAGGTGAATAATAAGAATATTAACCTGGTAATCGAAGAAGAAGATGAACAGATTTCTGGAAATAAGCAACAGTAAATCTTTTCGTGCTTGGAGAAGAAGTTCGCGTAAAGAAAAAGAATATAAACTCGAACTAGTTTATATAGTGAGATTTGAGAGAGAGAAAAACTCGAGCGGGAAAGTTTTTCATCATGACACGGACACGTGTTTGCATTTGATTTGATGGTAATCGAAACGTGCAAACGTGTGTCAGAAAAAGAACGTGCCAGGGTTTATCCGTTGTGATGATGTCACAAACGTCCTTTCATATTTTAGGATGTCTCTGAGGTTTTGAAAGCTCAGGGACTATTTTGAAAAACATGAAGCATTGAATAGAAATATCAGTGTTAGTTTAAGAAATTTCAACATTCCAAGCTCGATGATCAAATGTGAACCACTGAAAATCTTTACTCTTCAAAATTCAGCATTCCAAGCTCGCTGATGAGAAAGTTGAATCTTGTCTCATCAAGAGGTTTGGTGAACAGATCAGCTAACTGATAGTCAGTTGGGATAAAATGAAGTTCTATATCACCATTCATCACATGATCTCTGATAAAATGATACCTGATTTCGATATGTTTGGTCTTTGAGTGTAGCACTGGATTGTTGGCTATAGCGATGGCACTTGTGCTGTCGCAATAGATTGGAATTTTCGAGAGCTGAAGGTCATAGTCTAGTAGTTGATTTCTCATCCACAAGACCTGAGAACAACAGCTTCCAGCGGCTACATACTCAGCTTTAGCAGTTGAGGTGGACACTGAGTTTTGCTTTTTACTTGTCCAACTCACCAGCTTTCCACCCAGGAGCTGACAGCCTCCTATGGTGCTTTTCCTATCCAATTTGCAACCTGCAAAATCACTATCTGAATAGGCGATTAGATCAAACCCTGAGTCTTTGGGATACCAAAGACCTAGGTTCATAGTATCCTAAAGGTAACGAAAGATTCGCTTTACAGCGATCATATGAGATTCCTTAGGTTCAGCTTGATATCATGCACACAAACAGGTTGCGTACATAATATCGGGTCGGCTAGCTGTAAGATACAAGAGAGAGCCGATCATCCCACGGTACAGCATGACATTAACACGTATTCCATTTGAATCCTTGTTTATTGTCAACGGTGGTGCCATAGGGGTTTTCATAGCTGAACTCTGAGTTAAATCAAATTTCTTCAGCATATCTTTAACATACTTTCCCTGATTAATGAAAGTTCCTTTTTCATTTTGTTTTATCTGAAGACCAAGGAAATATGTTAGCTCACCCATCATGCTCATTTTATACTCTTCTTTCATCATTTCAGAGAAACGAGTACAAAGATCAGGGTTAGTAGAACCAAATATAATGTCATCAACATATATCTGAACAAGAATGATATGACCTTTTACTATTCTGAAAAATAGAGTTTTGTCGATTTTACCTCGCTCAAATTTTTCAATTAGGAGATAAGAGGATAGAGTGTCATACCATGCACGTGGAGCTTGCTTTAAGCCATAAAGTGCCTTATCGAGTTTATAAACATAACCTGGACGCTTAGGATCTGAGAATCCTGGAGGTTGTTCCACATAGACTTCTTCATTCAGCTTTCCATTGAGAAATGTTGACTTAACATCCATTTGATATACATTGAAGTCTTTGTGTACAGCATATGCTAAGAATAGACGAATAGATTCTAGTCTTGCTACGGGGCAAATGTTTCGTCATAGTCTATACCTTCCTATTGTCTGTATCCCTGAGCAACAAGTCGATCCTTGTTGCGGGTTACAGTTCCATGTTCGTCCAACTTGTTTTGATAGACCCATTTAGTGCCTATCACTGTCTTGTCAGTTGGTCTTCGAACAAGATTCCAAACTTTGTTTCTTTTGAATTCTGTCAGCTCTTCTTGCATGGCGCTGACCCAGTTTGGATCTTTGAGGGCATCATCTATTTTCTTTGGTTCAATCAGAGAAATAAAGTTAACAAATAAACAAATATTACCTGCACTTCGTCGAGTCTGAACACCAGCATTTGGATCACCAAGGATTTGATCAATTGGGTGACTTACAGTCCATCGCTGAGCCGGAGCATGAATCGCTTATTCAAATTGAACTGGAGGAGCTGAAGATGAAGCTTCAGCAACTTCTGGAATATCAGCCAAGAGAGGAGTAGGTGTAGATGTTATCTCATTTACTGATTGCTGAGAAGTAGATGGAATGTCTGAGACATTTGGTTCAGAAGCAGACATAGTGTTTAAAGGAACAGCTCAGACCCATGAAGTTTCAGCTTCACTATTCTGCATGTATGGGATGATAGTAGGACCATCATCTTCAACGGTATGAGTATGAGGACTGGGAATATCTTCTAAATCACCAAGATGAGAAAACATCCATTGATTCAGTTCTTCAGTATCAGCAGAAGGTCGAGAATTCGCTGAACGGGATTCGTCAAAAGTGACGTGAATAGTTTCTTCAACAGTTTTTCTTCTTCGATTGAAAACTCTGAAGGCTTTGGAGATTGAAGAATATCCAAGAAAGATTCCATCATCAGCCTTAGGATCAAACTTTCCAAGGGCATCTCTGTTGTTCAGTATGAAACACTGACATCCAAAGATGTGAAGAAAGCTAATTGAAGGCTTTCTCCAATGAAAAAGTTCATAGGCTGTTTTATTAAATCTTTTGACTATCAGCGACCTGTTTTGCGTAAAACAAGCAGTGTTGACAGCTTCTGCCCAAAACTGAGTAGGCAGGTGAGAATCGCTGAGCATTGAACGTGCAGCTTCAATAATAGTTCTATTTCTTCTTTCAGCGACTCTATTTTGTTGCGGTGTTCTTACTGAAGAAAAGTTGTGAGAAATACCCTTACTCTCAAAGAAGGAATCAAGAGAACTGTTTTTGAATTCAGTCCCATGATCACTCCTTATTGAGCGAACGGTCAAGTTGTTCAGGGTTTCCATTTTCCTGACAAAGGTGATGAGTTCTTCAGGTGTGTCACTCTTAGAACGGAGAAACATTACCCATGTATAGCGAGAGAATTCATCAACTATGACCAGTGTATATTTATTTCCAGCGATGGATTGTTTGTTAACAGGGCCAAACAAAACCATATGGAGAAGTTGTAGAGGAGATAACACTGAGGAAACTTGCTTTGACTTAAAGCTTGCTTTGGTCTGCTTGCCTTTCTCACACGCTGAACATAAGGATTCTTTGGCATATGAGTGATGAGGTAGACCAGTGACTAACTCTTTTGAAGAAAGAGTGTTCAGTGTCTTGAAGTTGAGATGAGAGAGCCTCTTATGCCATAGCCAGTTGACATCAGATGAGGCTTTTGAGAAGAAACAGGAGTTCTCAGTGGTTGTTGAGTTCATATTTATTACATAAATATTTTCCAAACGATAACCGCTGAGAGCTATCTTCTCCTTTTTGTCAGCGACAAAGCAGGATTCCTTAGTAAAGATTACTTTGTTATCCTTGTCGCAAAGCTGACTGATGCTTAGAAGATTATGTTTCAGGCCTTCAACATATGCGACTCTTCTTAAGGTTGTTGTACCATTAGAGAGTACACCAAACCCTCGGGTATGTCCTTTTCCATTTTCACCGAAAGTTACAGAGGGACCCTTCTCTTCTTTGTACTCAGTGAGCAGGTTCTTCATACCAGTCATGTGTCTAGAGCATCCGCTATCGAGATACCAGATACCCTTCTTAACCTGCATTACAAAGGAAGATTATTTTTTCTTGGGTACCCACTTAACCATGTGTACACACTTGTCAGTGGGTGTAGAAGAGGAAGTGGAAGGTTCAGCAGTCTTCGCAGCATTTGAAGATTCAGCTTTGTCAGTCTTCACTTCGGTTAATTTCTTAACCTCAGTGGTCTTCTTTGCCTTGGGGGCAATGATCTTCACCTTAGCTATCTTTTAAGCTTGGGTGGCTGTGGGGCACTTACTAGCAATATGATTGGTAAGTCTACAATGATAACATTTCCTATAACTAAAAGTAGTTCTAGGACCATTTGCATGCTGAGCTTTAGATTTTGAATTAGAAGGGCCAGCACCAAGTAAGCTATTGGCTTTTGAAATGGGAGGAACATTCAGTTCTTCGGATTTCTTACCAATAATTTCCACTTTGATTCTAGGAGTAGATCGCTGAATAGATCCACGCTGAATAAATCCAGGGATCTTATTCTTTGAACCAGAGGGATAAGTCACTGAAGCTTTAGAAGCATTCAGCTTTGGTACAGAGGTACCCTTCTGAGGATTTTGGTTAAAAGCAATTCCTTTACCTTTGTTTTTAAAGACTGAGGTAGGTTTTGGATAAACAACTTTTTCTTTACCTTTAGAAGTTAAGGTAGAGATTTCCTCAGGGATATGCGGTTTAGAAGAAGAACACTGAGATGAGAAAGTGTCAGGATAGAGGATACGAACATTCCAAACTTAAGAATGGAACGCTCAGTGGTTGGTTCTAGAGTATCAGCTTTGTAACCAAGACCACGTTTATCACTCAGGGGAATCTGAGACTTAATTATCTCAGTGATCTTTGTTGAGGAATTATACCATCCATCAACAGTAGCTTTTTCAGCTTTTAATGCAGCGATAGATTCTTCGCGCTCGATTTTGACTAGCTGATTTAAGTGAACTTGATCTTTAAAATCTTCTTCAATTTTAGAAAGATTTTCTATTTGAAGGTGACAGTTTTTAAGCTGTTCAGCAAGATCAAGATTTTGATTTTCAACAATAGTTTTGCCATTCATGGCTTCATATAAACTTCTAGTCAAGAGATCGATCTTTCGAAGACTATCAGCTTCATCAATATTTAAAATATTGGTAAAGAAGGAAGGTGATACCTTAGTAGCAGAGGTTGAAGTGGAGGGAATGTCAGAATTTTCTTCCTCATCTTCAAGTTTTTCCATGAGACATAGATTGGCTTCATCATCATCTTCAGAGTCAGATGATTCTTCTTCGTCAGAGGCAGCCCAATCATAGTTAGCCATAAGGCCTTTGCCTTTCTTCTTAAAGGTTTTCAGCTTTGAATACCTTTCTTTCAGCTTTTTGTATTTTTCATCTCTAGTCCTGTGAGTAAAATTTTTCTTGGGAAAAGCTGAGGGTCTAGAGACTTTCTTTGACCTGCACTCGCTAGCAAAATGTCCTATCTTTTCACAGTTATAGCAAGTAGCAGTAGCCTTATCAACAGGGGTTGATGATCTTGGCTTGTCAGTAATAGCAAGAGGTTTGTTCTTCTTGAAATTACTCTTTCTAGCAAATCTCCTGAACTTATTAGCCAGGAATGCCAGAGTTTCATCATTATCTGAAACGTCAGAGTCTGATGATCTTTCAGAGTTAGTTTCCAACTCAGTGACAGTGATAGTCGATCGCTGAGTGGAAGGTGACTCTGAGATTAAAGCAACAGGGGTGCTTTTGGAATCTTTTACAAGATTCTTCTTAAGATGACTCGATTGCTCATGATTCAGCATCGTTCCATATAAGGTAGAAAGGGTCATTGATTTTAGATCCTTTGACAGCTTGAGACACATAGAATAAATGTCCCAGCTTTCAGGTAAACATTCTAAGAACTTTGTCAGTACTTCAAAGTTAGAATATTCCTTACCAACAGTTTTCAGATCTATTATTAAGCAGTTAAAATGTTGGTGTACTTCAGAGAGAGTTTCATTCTTACCACAAATGAAGCTTTCATACTGTCTTACCAGGTTGATCTTTCGAGAGTCCTGGACTTCAGAAGTACCTTCATACTAAACACAGATTGTGTCCCACATAGCTTTTGAGGTTTTCAGGTTCATGACGGAATGGTAGACTTCGTCAGGAAGAGCCATGGAGAGTATGGATATGGCTTTGGTGTCGATAGCCACTTTCTTCTTATCTTCATCAGTCCACATATGAATTTCCTTGGGAATCAGCCTTTCTGGAATAGCAGGTCTATTCTCAGCAGCTGGAACTGCAGGATCAATTCTTATAGGAATATATGGGCCGTTTTCAAGATAGTAAGGCATAGTAGGGTCTACACCTTCTAAGAAGAGAATCATCCTATTTTTCCATAGATTAAAATTATCTCTGGAGAATCTAGGGGGTTTTGCAAGAGAACCGTTGTCAATATAGTTGGTGTTTGTGTTGGTAGCCATTTTAAGAAATAGCAAGGAAGAGAAATCTTAGTATACATCAGATCTTGTTTATGAGTTTAAACAAATCTGCTCTGATACCACTTGTTGGTCCCGAAGGGCTATACAAGTTTGTAGAAGGGGGGGTGGGTTGAATACAAACACACGTTTTTACTTTTCTAAATTGTTTATTGATAAATCAAGACAATTTACAACTTGTTGTGGAACAAGATTAAGGATAAACCTAATCTAAACAAGTCTTGAGAAACACTAAGTTTCTTGCACTAGAAAGAGTTAAAGAAATTACGAATAATAACTTAACAATAAGAGAGAAATAAGAAGATGGTCCAAGCACACTTCAAAACTAAAGTAAGGTTCTTCTTATATACTGCATGCATTTAATGCATGGCAGTATGGCTTTACACGTGGCAGCAGCTGAGTGGTTGCATGTCATTGACCTTTGTAGACAACCTTAGTAGCCGCATGGTGCACAGTGTAGAATCAGAGTTGTTGTACGATTACAGACAAAAGGGATGTCCGTTCTGACAGTTCGTACGGAGACGTGCAAGGGAGGTAAGACAATAGTAACAAACAGGGAGACTTCATGATCAGCTTTCGTTGAGTCAGATCTTTATCATCGAATGATAAAGTTCAGCGATTGCTGAAGTCTTCTACTTGATACTTCACGTTGAATGGACAGGTCTTGCTTCGCTGATATCCGCATCAGTTCATGAGTAGACTTGTCGCTGGTTCTTGAGCTTGATCTTTGACTTCAGCGTAGAACTTTGGTTGACGTGAAACTTGTCTTCAGAGATCATAAGTAAACAAACTAAACTATCAGCGATCATCAATAGAACTGAACAGGCTCAGAGCTATATGATGATGAACAGTGTTCGCTGAATATCTAATCTAAAGAGTGAGAGTTCCTATCAGCGGTACTGTAAAGTCTTAGTACTTATCAGCGATAGTGAAACTCTAATACATATTGTTTACTTACAATTTTCACTAAGTGTTTAAGAGAGGGTCATTATCAAATCACTCAGGGTTAGGATCAACAAAGGTGATATGTACCTTATGAACTTCAGTGTCAAAAACAAGAAAGACAAGCTCTGCCTTGTTGCCGGTAAAAATGAAAAAGCCTGGTTATGGCACAACAAGTTCTTCCATCTGAACTTTCATACTCTAGATAAGCTTGTTAAACTTGATCTTGTAAAAGGTCTGCCAAATGTTAAATTCAGTAAAGATCATTTGTGCTCTGCCTGTGAAATGGGTAAGCTCAAAAGAGCTTCCCATAAAGGCAAGACTGATATGTCTTGTCCTAGGCCTCTGCATATGCTTCATGTTGACCTCTGCGGTCCAATTGCTACACAGAGCCTAGGAGGCAAGAAATATATACTAGTGCTGATCGATGAATACTCGAGAAATACATGGGTAGAATTTGTCAGAAAGAAATCAGATGTTCCTAACATTCTGATAAACCTAATGAAAAGAATCCAGGTTCTATATGAGTGCAGGATTCTAAAGCTAAGAAGCGACAATGGCACAGAATTCAAAAACTCTGCCATTGAAGCTTACCTCACAGAAGAAGGCATCTCTCAGAACTTCTCTACTGCACGCACCCCACAACAGAATGGCGTGGTTGAACGAAAGAACCGCACGCTTGTGGAGGCTGCAAGAACTATGCTGACATCATCTGGATTACCTATTTATTTCTGGGCCGAAGCAGTATCAACCGCTTGCTATACCCAAAATCGATCTACCATAGTCAAGAGACACATCAAGACTCCTTACCAATTGATCAATCAAAAGCGACCAAACATCAAGTTCTTCCATGTATTTGGATGCATGTGCTTCGTTCTAAACGATAGAGAAGCTAGAGGGAAGTTCCAAGTGAAAGCAGATGAAGGCAAGTTCATAGGATACTCTACCACTTCAAAAGCCTACAGAGTTTATCTTCTGCGGTCTCGATCCATTTTGGAAAGTATAAATGTCTCTTTTGACGATTCTTTTCAAAAGACTTCTGAACAAATCAGTTCAGAACTCAGTCTGAAAAAGGAATTCTCTGGCATCTCAAAGACAAGAGAAGCAGACCTAAATTTTCTATTTGAAGAGATGTTCCATGACGATATTGATCCCTCTGCTGGAGCTGTCAGAGCCTCTGGAGAAACATCTTCTACAAACCAGACTGAGTCAGGTATATCTCTAACCGGTCCATTAAATACTACATCCTCTTCTGTGAATCATGCAGATGCTAATGTCGAGGGGGAGCGAACAGAAAATGATACAACCAAGGACTCTACTACAGAGGCACTAGAAACACCAACTCCAGCAACCACAGAGGAAAATGAGGATTCAGTCTCTACATCCTCAGAGGAACAAATTCCAACTCTTATCCCAATACTCCCACAAGTTGAAGAACCAAGTTCAAGCACAGAGGTACCTTCCACTACAGAGGTTGCACCAGAACCACAGTGTGCAACCACAGAGGTTCAACTAGATGATGCTAATGACCATCTTCCAAGAACAATAAAGTGGACGATGAGCCATCCTCTGAGCCAAATCATTGGCGATCCTTCTGAGAAAGTGAAAACAAGATCAGTCACTGCTAATTTTTGTTTCTTTACAAATTTTATCAGTGTGATCGAGCCAAAACGTGTCTCTGAAGCCCTAGATGATCCAAACTGGGTAGATTCTATGCAAGAGGAGCTTCTACAGTTTGAGAGAAACAAAGTATGGACCCTAGTTCCTCTGCCAAAAGGGAAACAAGCAATAGGGACAAAATGGGTCTTCAGAAACAAAAAGGATGAGGATGGGGTGGTCATTAGAAATAAAGCGAGATTGGTGGCCAAGGGATATCGCCAAGAAGAAGGCATTGATTACGATGAAACATTTGCCCCTATTGCACGACTCTAAGCAATAAGAATCTTCTTAGCCTTCGCAGCCCATCGAGGTTTCAAAGTTTTTCAAATGGATGTAAAATCTGCCTTTCTAAATGGTGAAATCCAAGAAGAAATATACGTCCAGCAGCCACCAGGGTTCGAAAGTGCCAAGTACCCAAACCATGTTTAATTTCTTGACAAAGCTCTGTATGGACTGAAACAGGCTCCAAGAGCATGGTATGAACTCCTTTCAACCTTTCTTCTTGTTAATAATTTCGACAGAGGTACAACCGACTACTTTGTTTTATAAAAGAAAAGGTGATGAGATTCTGCTTGTTCAGATCTATGTGGACGACATTATTTTTGGTTCTACAAATGCACACCAATGCAAAGATTTTGAAAAACTCATGCAGAGTGAGTTTGAAATGAGTATGATGGGAGAATTAAACTTCTTCCTAGGACTCCAAGTCAAACAATCATCAGAGGGAATTTTCATAAATCAAGCTAAATATGTCTCTGACATTCTTTCAAAATTCAAACTCTCTGATGCCTCTGTAATGAAGACCCCCATGTCCACTGGAAATAAGTTACACTCAGATCCAGATGGTAAATCTGTGGAGTGCAAGCTCTACAGAGGCATGATTGGGTCCCTTTTATACTTAACAGCAAGTAGACCTGATATAATGTATGCTACATGCCTCTGTGCAAGATATCAAGCTAACCCAAAGGAATCCCACCTTTTTGCTGTAAAGAGGATCTTCAGATACCTTAAGGTAACCAAAAATCTTAGGCTCTGGTATCCGAAGAACTCTGGCTTTGATCTTAAGGCATACACAAATTCAGATTATGGAGGATGCAAGGTAGACCGAAAAAGCACCTCTGGGAGTTGTCAATTCCTGGGTGGTAAACTAGTCAGCTGGACTTCAAAGAAGCAGAATTGTGTGTCGACATCTACAACAGAAGTTGAATATGTTGCTGCTACTAGCTGTTGCTCCCAAGTTCTGTGGATGAAAACTCAGCTAAAGGACTACGGTTACACCATATACAAGATACCCATCCTCTGTGATTCAAAAAGTGCCATAGCTATCTCTGCCAATCCTGTACAGCACACAAAAACAAAGCATACCGATATCCGTTACCACTTTCTGAAGCATCATGTTGAACAAGGCACAATTGAGATGTACTTCGTGTCCACTGAATACCAGCTTGCAGACTTATTCACCAAGGCACTAGATGAGAAAAGATTCATTTTCTTGGTGAGTAAGTTGGGTATGATAAACATGAGTTGAACCCTCTGTAAGTAAGATTTAATCCTCTTGTTTATCTGTAAATATTTAAATTCTTCTGCATGTAAATTCTACATCACCAAAAGTTCTATACCCGACAGAGCTTCTGTGAGATTGCTCAGAGCCTCTGACGATCTCCACAGAACCTCTGGTGAGTTTGACCTATGTTCTATGCATTACTTATCTAATTTGATCCAAGCATAGGTCAAGGGGGAGCAGAAGGAGACCTTGAATTAGTCTACAAAAGTGGTTAATTCAAGGGGGAGCCAAAGAAGAGTGGTGATGCGCCAAATCCACAGAAGTCAGGTAGTTTGCTGAGTAAAAGAGAATCAAAGGAAGTATGTCTCGCACAAAACCTTTTTGTAAAACAGTTTTCTAGGACACCAATATCCAAATATGTCCTAAAACAGTGTTTAAAACAATGAAAACTTTGGATGATCAAAAAGTTTTATGAACTTTCTGTTATTAGAAATTTAAGGTCATAGAGCCTCTGCCGAGCTCAACAGAGCCTCTGTAAACCAGAGCCTCTGTAACTGAATATTTAATACGAAAACTCTATCGATCACTTCAATTGCTTTTAAACGTTTTTGGTAAAGGTGCAAGCTCAGAGGTAATGAAAGAAGATTTCAAATCACAGAGCTCACTCGACCACAGAGCCTCTGTTGATTTGACACTTATGCATAGAAACGGGATTCTATAGGCACGGGTTATTTTCTACAGTGACAGCCATTTGTGAATAGAGACGCTCACGCGCTCAGCATTAATGGGCCGCGCACGACGTCTAATCGTGCTCTGCCACCTCTGACGTGGCACACCTCTATTGGTTGTGCCAGTCAAACGATGGTGCAGAGAGTGGTAACAGCTATAGAAAACTCGAGTGCGGACCCTAAAATACATTCAATTCACTTTTACTGTAGAATTCTATCCATTTCTACCCTTCACTATATAACCCCGTTTACCTATCATCTTCATCCTTTACGACCTCCACTCAAGACTAACTCCGGCGAACAGGGAAAAACCTGCAACTTTCTTCTTTCTACTCCACTTCTTAAGGATTTTAGCAATGGCTTCCATCGGAAACTCACCGGCGACATCCCCTGCTCATTCTGAGCACTCACGACACCAAACCAGGGCCACAAATCCAGAACAAGAATAAGGCGAATCCGTTGATTTCACTCCAACAACTCACCTACAGTTCTTCATCAAAAATGACCATTTCGAGAACTCATTACCCCTAAAACCAAACAACCACTACCTTATGCCTTCACGAACAGCATTTGGGAAAGAACACGTAATTCTACTAAATATCCTTGAAAACACCCGTTAAACATTCTACTCACAAAGAACATCACTTGCATCCCTGCCAGATACCTAAACCAATTTTGGCAGAGCTGCTACTATGATACAGAGACAAGGGAAATCAAAGGATACATCTCCAAACCTGACAAGACAGAAAACATAGAGCTAAGATTCAACAGAACGATGTTATCTCTAGAGTTCAATCTTCCCACCAGAGGGTTCTCAGGGATTAAGGAATATGCAGAGATTCCCTCAGACAAAGAGCTCTGTGACTTTGCATTAATGCTAGGCTACAACTCTCCACTAGAAAAGAGAAATGCCTTCAGAAGAAACTGACTTCCACCTCTGTGGAATACTCTGTTCTCAATACTGAACAGATGCCTCACAGGCAAAGTGGGGAGCCCAGATCAAACCTCCCACTAAATACTTGCCATCATGTATGGTGTATACTATGACCTGCCCCTTGATTTTTTGGCTCTGATGATGCAAGAGCTCGTAAACACCATTGATCGACGCATCTCCACACAGAAGGCTAAGGGCCCAAATATCAAAGACCTCTCTGCCTTACAGTTCCAGAGGACTATAGGAGTCATTCTGGAACCTCTGCTACTTCTAAACAAATGGGCAATGGAAGGGCCTATAGTGAAGACTTACCCCCTGGACAGAATGGCAACCACAACACACGCAGAGGGGTATACGATCTGCAGACCTCTGCCAGTCAGACTTCTGTCATATGCCTCCGATGAACAACTTAGGCTAGATTACGTATGCGCTCACAGGACTCCAGAACCGAGTCCTGCGACACCTCCGCATTTAGGAGTCCCCCTAGAAAGAATGAGCCCAGGAGAGCATGCAGAAGCCGTGGCCAAACACGAGCAAAAACTAGCCAAAATCCGCCTACAGAGGAAAAGGATGATCTCCTCTGTATCTACGACTAAGACAGCCACCCCCTCCAAGACACAAAAGGCTCCCAGAGCAAAGAAACCCACAGAGGGAACCTCTTCGAGTGCTGCACAGATTTCCCAACCTCCACCAGAAACCGTGGTCGCTTCCTCTGCACCCCCTCCTCCAAAAGAGAAAAAGAAACGTAAGTTTAAATCTTCTGAGGAGGGAGCCCCAAAACCTAAGAGGAAGAAAACCAAGAAACCCAGGACTCCTCTGCAAACTATCGCAGAGGATGTCGTCACAGAAGGAGCAGTTGCTGAACAACCTCTGCTCTCCCCAACTCCTATACATTATGCGGACCAGGGTGATTTCTCCGCCTTCCTCGAGCAACATTATATTGCAGACACCTTGGACACATCTGGTTGGAATGCAGAACCCCTCACAGAGCTCAAGTCTGAACAGGTCCAAACAGGCTCTACTATACCAGAGGTTGTCCCTACCCCAGAATTCAACTCTAACAAAGACCATACGGACTTTACAGTGACAGAGGTAGACTCTGACCTAGATAAACATGGCGACCAATTTCCCTCTCCTCTGAGCTACGATCCGGAACTACAGAACACATAGGAGATGCCGGAAACAGATGATACATGGGTAGAACTCCAATCTAAGCTAGATTCTCCCATTCTGGGATGCATGACTACAGAGGAAGCTTCAAAAGATACCACAACAAAACCCTCAGTCATCATCTCAGAGGTAATTTCTAATATGGAGGTTGACAAAACCCCTGAGGCTACCCAGGAACAAACAACAGCACTTCTGCATCCACACGTACAGAGCTTAATTGGCACTCATCCATGCTACGAATCCCTAGGACTTAGGATAGAATCCCCAATACTTGGATGTATGACAGAGGGTGAAGCCCAAAAAAGATGCTGAAGTTAGGAGAGGCACACAACCAAAACCCCCTCCCAGTGCAACCCACATTTCTGACAGCGCCAGTCTAGTGGCAGAGGGTGTCATTGAAAAAGAGCAGCATAGCTCGAGCCAAACCCAAACAAACCGGGCAGGGGTAACTCTTTCCACCTCGGTGCCACTGATAACCGGGGAAACCATTCCAAGGGAGTCCTCTCCAAAGGACTTACCTTTAGTAAGTGATCAATTGCCCCAGATCACACCAGAAATCCCTACAGAGGAATTCGTTTCCTCTGACACGCACACACTCATAGGTCCCGATAGCTCTTCAGAGGAGCTTAGAAAGCACAAAGACAAATGGACTCTAGACAAGTCCCCAAGTCAACTTAAGGATACTCTTGTACCCACCTCTGGAGTGGATCAAGACAATGTGCTTAACAGAACCTCTATAGAGTCTGAGGCTCAAAAAGCCTCTGCTCAAGGATTAGAGGGAAATCCTTCTGTCCTCAACCTCAATACAGGGACGAAAGAAGGTGTCTCAGGAACAGAGACTCGCTCTGGTGATAGATCTGTTCACCCAGAGCTTACACCTAGTCCACATGTCTCAAGGGATGAGTTCCAAACCCTTGTCACCTCTGTGGACAACACGTTGAAAGGGTTGAAAAGCTCTTTTGACTCTTTTACAGACACCACCACACGGGCCATAACTGGTCTGAACACCAAAATGGACAACCTGTCCACAGAGGTGAAAATGTCATGGCCAAAGTCATACCTGCTGCAACATCCTCTGCTAAAGCTGAACCGTCCTCCACCTCTCAGAAACCTCTATTACTGACCTCTCTAAGCAGCTAAAGAAGGCAAGAAAAGCTCAGAAGAATCTTCCACAAACCTCTGCTCCCATCATAACCATCGAAGATCTTAAGAAGGCTCTGGATAAAGTCCAAGAGCATACTCTTGATCAAACTAAGGCTCTGAAACCTCTGGACTACATCACCAGAGCCCAACTCACAGAAATAGGTCAAGGGGTTCTAAATGACATGACCGAATTCATAAGAGCCTTCACAACTGTCAACGCGAACTATGTCAAGGACTTTCAGAGGAGCGTAGGCAAAATGCGCTTCAACACAGAGGCAGAGGTTGCCAGCCTTCTAGGCATCTGCGATGACTTGTGTGCTAAAATGATAGTCGCAGGTGCCTCACAACCCAAAAAGCCAGATACTACATGCCGCACTAAAGGTACGAAGGATAAGGGTCAGGATGACTCTGATGATAATTCTAATGAATCATCAGGTCATCCTGAGGGGGAGAAACAGAGAAAAGAAAGAAAACATGCTGAGAGCAGAGGTCTACCAGCTCCACCAATATCAGCAGAACCAATAAACCAAGCACCTCCATCTGAAAGTCAAGGAGGAATCCATCAGAAGACCACAGAGGCAACACCCACCTCTGTGGAAACAACCTCCATAACCATAGAAGATTTACCATCCCCAACCCCCAAAACAACTGAACAAGTTCAAATCCTTACATCCTCCGAAGAAGACCAATCACCCAAACTAACAGAAGACCAACTACCTTCCCCAACACCAAAAACACCAGAAGAACCTAAGTTACCATCCCCTACACCAGAAGCTACAGCGACAAAATCCCCATCTCCCAAACCCAAACCAACAGAACAACCCAAAACCAGAACCAAGACCTTAGCTCATAAAAGAAAATATCTGAGCAAGTCTACAGAAGCCTCACCAACTAAACCTCAAACCAAACCCACATCACCAATCAAGCCCTCAGAAGCACAAGTGCCAAAACCAATAGAGGCAACCCCTACAAAACCGACAGAAACTACTACAACTAAGCCCTCAGAAGCTCAACCGCCAAAACAAACAGAGGCAACCCATTCTGTACAAAAGGAAGATCAACAGCCGAAGGCAAAAGACAAAGGCAAGGGAATATTGACAGACGAACCAAAGAAGAAAAAGCAGAAGCATCAACCCAAAGAGAAACTGATGAAGAGTGCTTTCGATGCATTTGTCACCCCGAAACCTGAAGAAGAAGACTGGGCCTTTGGTTTCGACACTCTGTCAAACAAGCCAATACTTTACCCAAAGGCTAAGCCCACAGAAGATCGAGTGGCCAAACAAAAAAGTGACTTGGATGCTCTGCGAAAGCCAATGCCGCCACCTCCTGTTCAACAAAGAAAAATGGAAGAGGTGGTGCACAAATACTTATACAGCAGAGCAGTCAACGATCCACTGCCACCATCTATCCTGCACCCTGACTTTCTTGCAGAACTACGAGATCAATTATATAGAAAGAAAGCCAAACCCGTCAAAGAAGTCTTCTCGGACTCCAAAATTGACAAGGTCATTTACTGCAAGTTATCCCGTACCTACGGAAAGGAGGTTTACTACAACCTCTACAGAGTCAAGAGGGTAGACAGATCAGAAACCACGTTCTCAGATGCAGATCTGAGAAATCTAAACCTCTATGATCTACCAGATCTTCTGAGTTGGGCAACGCAGAACTACAGCCACAGACTGGAAATCCAAGGAGCTTACCATCAGGATGGCCATGCGCGAAAGACTTCTGATATATAGCATGACTGGCTTCCAACTGGGACTCGACCTTGGTGTAAGAGGTTTGAGAATCCCAGCATTAGAAGATGACTGCCCACCCTCTGTCAGACCAAACTCCATCATCACATCTCCAAGAATTGGGTATGTCTATCAAGATCCAGCTGGAAAGTCAAAGTTGTTCCTAGAGGTTGATTGCCAAAAATACGCTACAAGTACTCTGGTAGAGTTCAGAGCCAACCTCTTGGAGCACAAAGGAACTGGGTTCATGGATCAAGCACTTGCCAACAGATTAATAGAGGTCATTGACTCAGTCATCAACTTCAGAAACCTCTGCATCAGTATATACCGTGAACTCAAAGGTGGAGGAATCGGAGGACACAAAATTAACGACTTCCCAAACGCCAGAATCTGATATCCTCAACCTTCCTCTGTTTACCTTTCATATCGCACTATGTAATCAAGTGTAACTGCCACTGGCATATGTTTATATGAAAGTAAACATTTAACAGAGGTCAAATACCTCTTGTCGTGTACTTAGCCTAGAAAGCCACGCACTTTTCAATTTTTTATTTTTCAATACTTAGGGGGAGATTGTTAGCTCCAAATTCTATGAATAGAAGTATATGAAAAATAGGCTAAGTATAAATACATCGACAGAGCCTCTGCCAAGACATCGATAGAAGATCCAACTAAAGACATTCACAGAAGACAAGGCCACAGAGCCTCTGCCAAACTTGACAGAGCCTCTGTGGTATGAAGACTGAAGACTTAGAAGATTATCTGAAGATCAAGACAAGGATGATCGTGCCTCTCACGTGCCTCTACTGTACGAAGATCCTGAAGATCATTCGTACAAGGCGTGCCTTGCACATTCCACATGTCAACCTCTGATGGGTTACAGCCTTTGCAGAAAACGGCGTACTACATTAACGTTGTACCTGTAGCAGTCCCACGATCGTGTCTTTGTACCCTTAGTCCTTATTGTCTAAAGCTTGTCCCCTGATGAATAGTTTAAATATAAGGCTCATGTTGAGCTCTTCAATTAAGCTTTGCACAACACACACACCTTTAGAGCAGAATTCTATTATACCTTCGGTGTTCTTGGTGTTCTCATTTAAATCAATACAAAGTGAATCTTTGAGTTAATCTTGTGTTTATTTATACTTTGTTTACTTGGTTTAGTGTGTTTTTCTACCGTAGAATATCTTTTAGTTCGTTAAAACGCTTCTGCACCCTTATTCGTTTGAACTATTAGATATAAACATCATTGTTGAGTAAAATCGGGATCAACAAAAACCATTCATGAGAGGAGAAATTGATCCCACCGATTTGAGCATCCTTATCGGTGGGATGCTGCTGGCCGACGTGATGAAGGTCGGTGGGGAGAGTGTCCACCGATGTGTGGGAACACAATCGGTAGACAATGACTTATTTGAATTTTGAGAAGATTAATCTCACTTCCACAATGAGAATGGCTTCAAGCTTGGTTTCGGTTGATCTTCGACTTCACCGAACAGTTGCTATTTTGTACAAGTCATTTAAAAAACCATGCTAAAATATTTTAAGTAAGATATAGGGAAAACATCGGTGAGTCAATTTTAAATCTTGGTGACCCAACACTTCCTGTAATGGTAAACGCATTGAATCTTCATCCTTGGAAAATGATGCATCAAACTAGTTATATGATGTGTTTGTTGATTCCTGGTTCAAAATCCTCGGGTAAAGATTTTGACACTTTCATGCGACCATTAATTGGCGAGTTAAAGACTTTGTGGGTTGGAGTAATTACATATGATGCTACTAGTGGAGCTATGTTAAATGTTAAAGTTGTGGACGACATCCGACTTTCTTGCATACGCTTATTTGTCTGGTTATTCCACAAAAGGACATTTTGGCATGCCCCGGATGTTCAGAAAACAAACTCTTAGTATCAGAAGCAAAACATGTTATATGGGGTCGAGAAAGTGGCTACCTTCTACTTATTGATGGTTTCATTGAATATGATGAACCAAGTAGGCCGAAATCTAGTGATGATCATTCAGTTACTATACCAGTTACCTTCAATGACTCCCTTCAATGACTCCTGGGAAAGCACCGGTATGAAAAGTAAATTTCATGAGTTGCATCCTTTGCGTAATTAGTCAATTTGTAGCATTTTCTTCGAATTTGAATATTGGTCGAAGTTAAAACTAAAACACAACTTGGATGTCATGCATATTGAGAAAAATGTGTGTGACAGTATCATTTATACCTTATTAGGGGTTGAAAAAGAATCAAAAGATACGATGAATGCAAGAATGGATTTAGAGGATTTAGGCATTCGAAAAGAATTATGGTTACAAAAGTCAAGTTCTGGTGTTCTAAAGAAACCTCTTGCAAGTTATACGTTCACAAAAGAAGAGAAGACATGTTTTCTTGATTTGTTAAAATCTGGTCGATTGCCAGATGGATATGCTTCGAACATTTCACATTGTTTGACATCTGATCGAAAGTTGACAAACTTAAAAACACATGATTCTCACATTTCGCTTCAAAATCTATTGCCAATTGGAATTGTAGGATTGTTATGCAAGGATGCTCGTATTGCTATAACTGAATTGTCCAACTTTTTTAAAAGTTTGTGCTCATACTCTTTTAGTGGCAGAGATTCAAGACTTAAAGAAAGAGATTAATGTGATTTTTTGCAAGTTAGAGAAGATATTCCCTCCTTCCTTCTTCACAATAATGGTCCATCTTTGTATTCATCTACGAGTTCAAGCACTTATTGGCGGACTTGTTGCTAGTCGATGGATGTATTGTGTTGAACGATGTTTGGGAACTTGCATGTGTTATGTTAGAAATGTAGCTCTTCATGAAGGTTCAATTGCAGAAGCTTATGTTGTTAATGAAACGTTAACCTTTTTATCCTTGTACATAAAAGGTTTGGAAACAAAATTCACAAGACCTGATTGCTTTGTTCAAATCGGACTTCACAATTGAAGTTCCCTACCACTCAATCTATTGCTTGCAAATGGTACTTTCTCAACAATTGCCATGAACATATCAAATCGTATCTAGAGTGTGTTTTCAATCAAATTGAAAGACGGACATATTTTCAATGTAGTTTTGGATAGCACCATTACCAACTATAGTTTATTGTTTACAATGTGGTGAGCATATGGACATATTGAAACAAAAGTTTAGCAACAATTTAGAGCAACTACAATCAAGGACTTTCCCGCATGGTTCAAGTCGAAAGTAAAGATAGACCATTTGTCAAGAACATGTTATACATTATTTTAATACTATGATTAAGAAAATTATTTTTTTATAGATGGATGAACTACGTCACGAGGGGTCAAGTGAGGCAACAGATTGTTGGTGATTTAGTGAAATCATCGGTTCATTTTGTGTAATTGGATTCACAAAGATAATAATGGGGTTGGTAGCTAAGCTATAACGTGAGTTAGGAGGTGTGGAGTGCATACTCGTGTAAGCTAACTAGAACCGGGATTGTTGGACGGTTAAGATTTGCGATTTACAAAGAGGGTTTATGAGCTGGGCGTCGGGGCCAGTGCTGGCGCCAGTTGACTGGCACCGAGACTGGCGCCAGGCTCTGTTTTGTTGGATGGCGTGGAGACTGGCGCCAGTCTCTGGAATGTTTTTCGGCACTGATGGTGGCGCCAGTTGACTGGTGCGGAGACTGGCGCCAACGTCTGGAATGTTTCCTTCTCTTTTGTAACTGCCAACATTAAATCCACAATCAATCTCACTTAATGAGATATTATTATCAATATCAATGTAGTGTCGGTTACGATTCTCAAGGTGTTTAAATAGGATCGATTTCTGCCTAAATCGATACCGAGTATTGATATTATGCTTGAGTGAATTTCGTGATACCCGGGCAGAAGAGGGTCGCAATATCACTTATGGAAAGCGAGCTCTCACGTGATCTCATTTTCTTTACCCAAGTTCTAATCACTCTGTTTCTCCCTCGATTTTCTGAAATTCCCCAACAATCTTAAGTGATAATTGTTCATCGTGAGAGTGATGGCGAGTGATCAGTCCGTGAGAGATATGACGACCAAGTTCACCAAACTTGAGAAGTTCGAAGGGGTTAATTTTCGAAGATGGCAGAAGAAGATGCACTTCTTGTTGACAACTTTGAAGGTCGTGTACGTGCTGAGGACTCCGATACCGGAGGTGATGGAAGAAGAGACGTTGGAGATGACCCGACGTCGAGGCAAATAGGAGAACGGTGACTACATCTGTCGTGGCCACATCTTAAACGGTATGTGTGACTCCCTCTTTGACATTTATCAAAATGTTGAATCTGTTAAAGAGCTATGGGACTCTCTTGAGTCCAAATACATGGCGGAGGATGCTTCTAGTAAGAAGTTCCTCGTTAGTAATTTTAACAATTACAAGATGGTGGACTCAAGGCCTGTGATGGAGCAATATAATGAGTTCCTACGCATTCTCGGCCAATATGCTCAACATAATATGAAGATGGACGAATCCATTTCCTTATCAAGCATAATTGATAAATTGCCTCCCTCTTGGAAAGACTTCAAACACATGTTGAAACACAAGAAGGAAGAGTTGTCCCTTGTACAACTCGGTAGTCACTTGCGCATAGAGGAATCTCTTCGGGCGCAAGAGGCTGGGAAACCTAAGATGAAAGAGGTTTCTGCACCTTCGGTGAACATGGTGGAAGAGGGAAAATCCAACAACTTCAAGGGAAAACGGAAGTTCAATGAGGCCAAGAAAGGGCCCAATAAAAGGTTAAATTAACCTGTTGGACCTGTGGTATGATCGGCCATCTCAAGCGGGATTGTCGGGTTGTCAATAATAAGAATGAAGCAAGCACAAGTGGTGGTGGGCAAGGATCCAAGGATCAAAACCCATGGCAAGGTCAGTTTCTTGACTTTGGTTTTAATTCGAATTTGAATTATGTACCACTAATATCCAAATCATTTTACATGCAGGATGATGATGTTGCTTGGTGGACCGACTCGGGTGCTACAAGTCATGTGTGCAAGGATCGCCGTTGGTTCACCTCTTTGGAACCGGTTGAAGACGGATCCATGCTACACATGGGGAACGAGTCGAGTGCTCTCATTCTTGGACGTGGCTTAGTTAGGCTAGAGTTTAGTTCTGGCAAAATTATTGAACTTTTAGACGTTTTGTTTGTACCACAAATTCGAAAGAATTTGGTTTCTGGTAGTATCTTGAATAAGTTAGGATATAGGCAAGTTTATGAGTCCGACAAGTTTATCTTGTCAAAAGGTGGCTCTTTTGTAGGATTCTGTTATATGTTGAATAATATGTTTATGTTAAATTTGAATAAAAAGAATTTTGTTTCAAATTCAGTTTTTGTTGCAATTGGCGATTATGTTGATTCTATTTTATGCCATGCAAGGCTTGGTCATGTGAATTTTAAACGAATGGTTGAAATGTCAAAAGACGGTCTTATTCCGGCTTTTGATATTAAAATCGGAAAATGTAAAACTTTCATGTTAACAAAGATCACTAGGCAACCTTTTCCTAACGTGAAAAGGGACTCGTCGGTGCTTGAGTTAATTCATAGTGATCTTTGTGATTTGCATTCAACTCCGTCTTTTGGTAATAAAAAGTATGTTGTTACTTTTATTGACGACGCTTCACGGTTTTGCTATGTATTTTTGTTACACTCAAAATATGAAGCGTTGGACAAATTTAAAATTTATAAAACAGAGGTTGAATTGCAAATGAATTGCTTTATAAAGTGTTTACGCACCGATCGTGGTGGGGAGTATTACGACCCCATGTTTTTCCAATCCGTAGGAATCATTCATGAGACTACGGCGCCTTATACACCACAGCAAAATGGTGTGGCGGAACGGAAAAATAGGTTCTCAAAGAAATGGTGAACTCTATGTTATCCTACTCGGGATTGAGTGATGGATTTTAGGGTGAAGCCATGCTAACGGCTTGTTACTTGTTGAATCGAGTTCCCAATAAAAGGAACAAGATTACCCCGTATGAACTTTCGTTCAAGAAAAGGCCTAACTTGAGTTATATTCGAGTTTGGGGTAGTCGGGCGGTTGTTCGACTACCCGAACCCAAAAGGAAGACTTTGGGTGAGAAAGGTATTGACTGCATCTTTGTTGGATATGCCGAGCATTCCAAAGCCTATAGGTTCTATGTTATTGAACCTAATGATTCTATAGCGATTCACACCGTTATAGAATCGAGAGATGCATTATTTGATGAGACTAGATTCTCTTCAATATCTAGGCCGAAGGACATAGTTCCAAGTACAAGTGGAACTAGTGAGGTTGAAGAACAAGCAATTGTTCCAACCGAATCTCCGATGCTTCGAAGGAGCAAAAGAGGAAGGATTGAAAAATCCTTTGGTCCCAATATCCATGTATACTTGGTAGAGGGATAAAGAGATAAGATTGGATCTCAATTCCTTTACTGTTATAGTATTGAGGAGGATCCAAAATCATTTAATGAGGCTATGAAGTCTCAAGATGTTGCTTTCTGGAAAGAAGCAATAAATGATGAGATTGACTCCATCATGGGGAATAATACTTGGGTATTATCGGACTTGCCACCGGGTTGTAAACCTTTGGGATGCAAGTGGGTCTTCAAAAGGAAGATGAAAGCGGATGGATCAATCGACAAGTTCAAAGATCGATTAGTAATCCAAGGCTTTAGGCAACGGGAAGGCATCGATTATTTTGATACCTATGCCCCGGTAGCAAGGATCTCCATGATTAGATTGTTGATAGCCTTAGGAGCTATTCACAATTTAGTGGTTCACCAAATGGATGTCAAAACGACATTTTTGAATGGTGACTTGGAGGAGGAAGTTTACATGAAACAACCGGAAGGTTTTGTTATGCCCGTGATGGAGCATAAGGTGTGTAAACTTGTAAAATCGTTGTATAGACTGAAACAAGCACCCAAACAATGGCATCAAAAATTTGATGAGGTTATCTTGTCCAACAGTTTTATGATAAACCAAGCGGACAAGTGTGTATATAGCAAATTTGACACATCCGGTAACGGTGTAATCATTTGCTTATATGTTGATGACATGTTGATCTTTGGCACCGACCAAAATCAAGTTGGGAAAACCAAAGAGTTTTTGTCGTCGAGTTTCTCCATGAAAGATATGGGAGAGGCAGAGGTGATCCTTGGAATAAGGATCAAGCGTGAGAACAAAGGGATTGCAATTACGCAGTCTCATTACATTGAGAAAGTATTAAAGAAATTTAATTTATTTGATTGTTCTCCGGTGAGTACTCCATGTGATCCGAGTGTGAAGCTTATGCCCAACTCGAGTGAAGCGGTGTCACAACTCGAGTACTCAAAGTCTATTGGATGCTTGATGTATGCCATGACAAGCACTAGGCCGGATATCACTTTTGCCATAGGAAAGTTGAGTAGGTTTACTAGTAATCCTAGTATTCATCATTGGCAAGCGATAAGACGAGTATTCAAATACTTGAAGAAAACCATTGATTATGGTTTGTCATATGTCGGGTTTCCTTCGATATTGGAGGGATATTCGGATGCAAGTTGGATTACCAACTTAGAAGATCACTCTTCTACGAGTGGTTGGGTGTACTTGCTTGGGGGAGGTGTCATCTCGTGGGCTTCCAAGAAGCAAACTTGCATCACGAGTTCGACTATGGATTCGGAATTTGTGGCATTAGCCGCTGTCGGTAAAGAGGCGGAGTGGCTAAGGAATTTGGTCCATGAAATTCCGTTATGGCCAAAACCAAAATCACCCATTTCTATCCGTTGTGATAGTGCGGCTACTTTGGCTAAAGCTTATAGTCAAGTATATAATGGCAAGTCTAGACACTTAGGTGTTAGACATAGCATGATTCGCGAGCTAATCACGAATGGGGTGATTTCGGTTGAATTTGTTCGGTCGCAACAAAATCTAGCAGACCACTTGACGAAGGGGTTAGCTAGGGACTTGGTTCACAAGTCGGTGATAGGGATGGGATTAAAGTCCATCTAAATCTCTAACGGTGAGATACCCAATTCCCTTCTAATACAACGTTAGAAGTTGAATTCAATGGGAAAGCTCACTCTAAGGGATTGGAGCACAAGACGGCCATCCCACGGTATGTTCTCGGTACTGCAAGTGAAAGAGGTAATTGTTCTTTTGTAAAAATGCATGTGCAGGTGTATGATGAAAGGAACTACCTATATGAGTGTGAAGTGTGGCCGCTTCAAGAAGCTTGGACTGGCACGAGCGTCTGGAATGTTTCCTTCTCTTTTGTAACTGCCAACATTAAATCCACAATCAATCTCACTTAATGAGATATTATTATCAGTATCAATGTAGTGTCGGTTACGATTCTCAAGGTGTTTAAATAGGATCGATTTCTGCCTAAATCGATATCGAGTATTGAGATTATCCTCGAGTGAATTTCGTGATACCCGGGCAGAATAGGATCGAAATATCACTTAAGGAAAGCGAGCTCTCACGCGATCTCATTTTCTTTATCCAAGTTCTAATCACTCTGTTTCTCCCTCGATTTTTTGAGATTCCCCAACACAGATGATATGTATTCATTGGCTCTTGGCCCATTTGATCGATATACTAGTTGGACAAGTTGTATCGTAAATGGAGTACGCTTCCATTCTTAATGTAGAGATGATAAACTTCTCGCTCAAAACTGTGGGATTTATGTTCCTAGCAACCATGATGGCGAGAAAGTAGATTTCTATGGAGTTTTGTTAGAGGTTATGGAGTTATCATATATACCGGATAGAAAAGTAGTTGTCTTTTGATGTAAGTGGTATAACGCTGACAAGAGAATGAGAAACATCGATGAGATTGATTTGACAAGTATTAAATAAGTTCTGAGTGGTATGCTAACGATCCATATATTTTGGCAACACAAGAACAACAAGTATTTTATTTGGCCGATACAAAGAGAGACAAAAATTGGAGGTTTGTACAAAAAATCCACATCGTCACATATGGGATGTTCCGTTTGTTGGTGCTATTAACGAAGTTTTAGTAAATCGTCACAAATAGTTGAAAAGCATCACTAAAAGATACTTTTGGAGAAGCTTTTGAGACAAATTGGCTAACCTTTAGAGAAGCTTTTAAATCGTATCTAAAGCCTCGAAAATTGTCTCTAAAAGTAAACAAAATGCATACCCTCCCAAATCCTTTCCTAAAACCTTTAGCTACCTTATATAGGGAAGCTTTTTGACGGAATTGAAAAGCTTCTTTAAAGGCCTGTAGAGAAGCTTTCAAGTACAAAATAAAAGCTTCTTTGAAGGTCATTTTTCTTGTAGTGTCAGAGCGAGGACTCTTACCCGGTTAGTGTTTACCAGGAAAATTATTGCATATTATGTCATTTTGAGTGACTAAAATTTTACCCGATAAGATAAGTGATAATAAATCTTACTGGTAAGTGCTTTATATTGAATAAACAGACTCATGATAAGTTGAAATCTAGAACTAGGGTGTATGGCTAAGAAGCTGTCATCAAGCCCGCTCCTTACATTTTTTAGGCCTGGGCGAGAGGTAAAAAATGGGCCCCGAGTAACTACGAAATTATTTTCTTGTTTATATCATCGTAAAGAACTATGAATTTAAGAAATACTAATTATTCATATAAAACAATTTTCTCGGTATTTCTAGCACAAGATCATTCAATAATTATTTCTAAATTAATATTATCTATCATTTCATTTTTACATAATACTGGCAGATCGTTCCACGTCAAAGGCATCTTATAATAGTATATAGATTGACAACATTTGGGTTGAAAAATTCCATATCACTTGAGTTTTTCATGTCACCAAATGTTAATACTTTTCATCATCATTTTAAACTTTTAGGACATCTTCAACCCAACCACTGAAAAAATAACATTAAAACACTAAAATGATGGGTCTCTTGAACACTAAAAAAATTACAACTCCATCAATACATTAAAAATAAAACGCTAAAAACATATTTAATATTATAATAATAATAATAACTAAATTATAAAGTTAATATAAAATATTATTTAATGTATTAAACTATTAATCTATATATATATATATGTAATTATAAAAGTTGATTAAAATATTAATATGTGATTGTAGAGGCAAAAAGTTGATTAAATTATTAATATGTGATTATAGAGGCTAAAAGTTGATTAATTAATTAAATATTAATATATGATTATAGAGTCTTACTTTATTGACCTTGAATTCAAATATAGAAGTCTACTTAATTGACCTCCATTTTTTTGTATTTAGTGTTGGGTAGGTTTTCATCTCGATTTTTGTGTTTTTAGTGTTTTTAGTGGTGGGTTGGATATGGTCTTATGGTTGAAACAAACTTTTTAAGAACCATCAATTTTATAATTAAAAGTCAGGGTTGGCTATGACTTTAGATCTTATTCTTATTTTAGATATAGGAGAGTACCTACAATGTTTATATAAGTTGGATCGTCTCATATTGTTGGTAATTTTTTTCAAAATATATGAGTTTTTTTAATTAATAACAAGAAATCTATAATATTCTAACACAAAACTAGAATTCATACGGCTGAAATAATCAAAAGAGTATCAAGGTTTCTAGGCAAAATAGTTTTAGATATTAGTACTATATAAAAAAAACTTTATAGAAACAATAAGCAACGCTACAAAATAGAAGACCGATTAACTTCTTACAAATTTTCTTGTCCAATGTAGTTAAGTAATACATATTTGGGCTCTTTAATATAATGCAAAATTCATTTTGGGTCCTAGCTACGAAATACTAACTTTTTGTATTTTGGTATTTAGTGAACTACTATGTAATATATCCTAAAAAAACTTGGGCCCCTACATTTTTTGGGCCCTGAGTGAGGACGGCCCTGGCTGTCATTTTTGTTTTCGAAAGAAAAACCTTTAGATAATGCAACTCCTAAAAATAGACGCAGAAAAAGAAGAATGTTGAAGCCAAAGCCATGATCATATATGTAATATTAACGTGTCTCATCCATCATCTCATCCTCTCTTGTAAGGTTCACCTCAAATTACATTATAACCTCATTTCCATTTTACAAATGGATTTATATATGACATGCAAGTAGATTTCCACTACTAGACAAACCGGTTTTCCCACGGAAAAATCCGCTAGAAATCCGCACAAAAAAAAGGAAATCCGCAAAAAAAAGGATTTTCACCAGATTTTCACCGGATTTGTCTAAAGTCCCTTTCCATCGGACTTTTCGGCGGAATGACAATTTTTGGCGGATATTTCCGTCGGAATTTTTTTCACTATTTAACCAATTAGTTAATTAAATAATTAATGAAGAATAAATTCCGGCAAGTTTCCGGCGGATTTCCGGCGGAACATTCGGCCGGAAACATTTAATTATTTAATTTATAAATTCCAAATAAATAAACAAATAGAATTTTCGGTGATATCTTTCAGAGGAAATGCAACCGATTTTAAAAGAAAAAAGGTATTTTTCCGGCGAATTTTCGGAGAAAGTCGATGCGGTTTGACTTTGTTAATATCAACTGGAAATGTCCGTCGGTTTTGGTCCTTTCTTTAGTAGTGTTCATATTCCATTCTTTCATTATTACAAAAGTTATAATAAACAAAAACTATAATGGAGGATGGACATAAAGACAAACATGAAGAAATAGTCCTGGTCGGGTGTTGTTGTGTTGATCACACCTTTAAAAATGTTTATAAATAGACCATGATGCAAGTATACATTTTGGCCTATTATCGTCTTAAAACAAGTAATAATGGTACAAAGTACCGAATATCGATCCCACAGGGAAGCGTGAAAAAATTTCTCTTTAAAAGTCTAGTTTGTAAAAGCGAGCTTCAGGTGGTGAATTCGAAAATAATCTTTTGTTGGAGGTTTGGTTAACAACTAAACAAAAATCAATTATAAAGAGAAGCACAGGGTATAAAGATCCGTTGGGATGAAATAAATAATTATATAAAAAGATGAGACAACATTCCTTCGTTATCTCAAGAGTTCGATATTTTATGATACAACGAATCAGTTGTCAATGGATTAACACAAAATATAACCTTGATTTAAATAAAGTTGGACAATCATCCCATACGATTGAATGGAACTTTAATAGCAAAATTATGATTCTTTTAGGTGGAAGAAGCCAACAAACCTCTTAGACCATCGAATACCAAAGAACCCCGCAATTTGAACTCTAGAAGTCGCCCGCTTAGAACAACACCATTGCCTGATGATAGGGTTATTTATTTAACCCTATTTTAGACGTTTAATTCCAATTTTTGAGCTATTCTTAGTTAACCCATTGAGTCATTTTAGTCATTTTTAGTGTTTATTTAAGGAAATAAAAGTCTAATACTTTCGGGAATTAACTTGGTTAAAATTGCACGAAAATCGCACCAAAAATCTAATTTTATAATTTATGTATTTCTAGGTTGCAGAAGACGGTCGTTTGGAGTATATTATGAGCAAAAAGGATGCGGATTGCAATTTTTGAGACGAAACCGAGTACTCCAATTTTTGAAGACCGGACTTACGAACTTTTGCGGATGACTCTTTGGGCTGGCCATGCATTCTTGGGCCGAATTATTCATCTTTTTTTGCTAAAGAAATTTGGGCTTGTAGCATTAATACTTGTAGGCTAGATACTTTAATTTTTGGATGGGCTTTTGCATGTTGGATCCTGGCGCATGGCTAATACTTGGTGTCCAAGTATTTTTATAGCTATATATATGTATGTTAAGGCATCCATAAAATTATCCATCCATTAGTAGTAGTTAGGATGATGAACACTTACCATTAGTATTAGTAGTAGTAGTAGAAGAAGACTTGGAGGTTCTCTCCATAGTTGTAGTTATGATACACTAATTAGGTAGTTTTTAGTAGTGGAGCATATAGCTCTCGGCTCTCTAAACCGAAGCATAGCTCACGAATCGAACCACTCGGGTTCAACCGACTTTCAGTTATAAATTACGTAATCATTCCATTTCCGACGTTTCTTGCAATCCTTGGTTGTCACTTACTTGTTTCCTACTTCCAATTCTCACGGTTTTAATTGTTTTGCTACTTATGGTTTACATTGCTTTCAATCGATTTCTTCTTAAATACTTTCGGTTTTAGATAACAAAGTCTTGTGGTTTTAATTGTTTTGCTACTTTCGGGTTTCATGCTTACAATAACCATCGACTTTTCTCCCTTTCAATCACCTACGGTTTTAACACTTGGGATTTCTAGATAATTGGTTCTAATTCAATTTCGTTACTATAATTAACCGGAAGTCTGACTAATCATTTCGGGTCCCCAATCTCCTTTGGTTCATGGTTAATTATGGCTAATGTCTTTGTTTGATTATCCAATATATAGAAATCCATTTTCTTGTTACTTTAAGTTTTCTGCTATAATTCAATTATTAATTGTTAATCTCTCCAACCAATTGTTTTCAAGTAATTAAATCTTTGTTAGTTAATCGTTGGGCATTTTAAGTAATCAAATCCATAGCTTAACGATTGAAATTATATTTCAATCGTAACCGGTGGTGGTTTACTTAAGGGTTCCATTTGTAATTCTCATTTTAATTCCACATTTGAAACAAGATTTTCTACGCAATATTCCAATTCTGTCGTTAAATTCTCGCTCTATAATTCATGTTTTTATTTTAATTTCGATTTACTTATCGCACTTTAATTTCCGCACTTTAATTTATGTCAATTAATTTTCCTGCGCTTTACTTTATGCAATTTAATTTTCTCGGTATTTAATTTATGCAATTTATTTATTGTCGCTTATTTCTTGCAATTTAATATTCGCGTTAATTTTCAAGAGTTGGTTACTTGCATAACAAGTTACGTTTTCTCAAGTGGAATTATTGTGATTTGTTTTATGCATTGTCCATCTCCTTTGTTTACTTTTAAAAGTCGTACATCCTTTATAATTAGAAACCGAATGATGATGGGCTAAGTGTCCTAGTTCGGGGTATAAAGTGAAGTTGGGACCGAGACTGATAATTAAATAAAGAGGTGTAGTAAACTAACCAAAGGTTTTAATCCTAATCTCATAGGCGAATGTATTTATCGGCTATAGAAGCCCATGCAACCACAAAAAAAGATATTGTCAGTTACATTAGATCCTTAAATGTGAAACCATAGATTTTTCTGGATGAAACCATAAACTTTGAAACTTTGAGGAATTGGGAATCAAATATTGGAACTTCACGTTTGGAAAATTCAAGCAAGTAAAAAGAAACACTTAAAGACTACATATTAACTTTAAAAAGTTGAAAAGTCAATTAACCAAACTATTTTTTAAAACCCAAAGACTCCCTTTTTTCTACCTTTTATCTTTGAGGTTTGTACTTCTTTTCCTCACTTAGCTCTCCAACTCCAATCTTGAATGTATTCATTTCTTGATTTATTTTGCATTTCTACTAATAACTAATCTACTATTCTTAAGGTTTATGTTACATATTAATTTATTTTGATATAGTTTTTTATGCATTTAGTGTTAGTTGATATTTACTTCTAATGTTAATATATGAGGCTAATTTCATAGACTTTAGGGTTAGTTTGTTAACTATTTAATTTTTTACCTTCATATGGAAGGATTTTTTAAAAGAAAAATTGTTTGAACCCAGATACACTTAATCAAGATTAACAATCTGTTAGTGGAGTTTAGAGTTTGATGCGGAAGCGTATTAAACTAACAGATATGTTTGATAGATATTAGAACGCACATATATAAAGAAAACAGTAAGGAATAAAAAGGATTTCTTGAACAGTTACTGTTATTCAATATATAATAAGAACACGAAGAACAGATTAAGAACTGTTGGTGTGTGTGAGAATATAACACTCAGATATTTGACAATAAAGCTTGAGAGTATTAGTGATTCCTTGTGTTTTCGTTGTTAGGAAGATCTCAACATGAGACTTCCTTTTATACTACTCTTAGAAGACTATGAAGTTGGTCACTGTTCCTTTTACGGCATGAATAGTAAACTGGATGGTGTGAACAGTGGACTGGATGGTGTGAGCAGTTGTTTGAGCCATGCGCATTTAATGGAGCAAATGTACTATTGGTAAATGCATTAAATGGCGCAGACGTCTATTTTGTACCATGCCCTATTGAGTCCACTCAGAGCTTGACACGTGTTTTGACAGTACTTTTCCATGCAAGTTGATGAACGTATCCAGTAATATCTTCCAAGTCTTCATAGCAGACCACAGAGTCTCTGTAAGGCATTACAGAGGTTCTATGGTCTGACCTTCTGTGGAGCAGTCCACTTGTTTCCGAGTTGATCTTCTTGCGCACTACAGAGGTTCTGTGATTACCTCTGTAGCTTCTGTGGCTTTCTGGACTTGATCTTCTGGAAGAAGTGGCAGAGCCTCTGTGAGAGGCTTTTCTATACTTAGCCTATTTTTCACTACTTCTAAGTATTTCTATGATTAAGAAGATTGAAGCTAACAATCTCCCCCTAAGTAGTGAAAAATAAAAATTTGACTTTGTGTTTAGTTAGGCTAAGTTAGATAAGACAGAGGTTAAACAATACCTCGAAATTTCTTTCATTTAGAAATATGCCAGAGGCATTTTACATTTGTGTATAATGAAAGATAAAACTTTGTTTGCAGAGATTGGAGGTCTGAGAATCAGATTTTGGCATCTTTGAAATCGTTGTAGCTTCTGTTGTCTCTGCCGACTTTTCTGATCTCTTTGTAGAATCTGATGCAGAGTTCTCTTAGGCGGATTGTTGAGTCTATTTCTCTGATGAAAGTATCTGCATCATCTCTATCCATTTTCTCTGTACCTCTGTATTTTACAAGGCTTGCTCTGAATTTGCTCAGAGTACTGGTTGCGTACTTCTGACAATCCATGAGTACAAAAAGTTTAACCTGGTGTTGTGGGTTTTGAAATACTAACCCAAATCTTGGTTCTCTGATGATTGAGTTGGGCACAGCGTCTGGTGGGCAGCGATCTTCTGGTGGTCGTAGATCTAGATGTTTGAGACCAAGATCTTTTCCCAGCTGAAAATCTATCATGCTGTATAGCAGAAGCTTTTCCCTCATCGCTTTTCTCAATACTTGATAGGCTCTGGTGTTTGCCTCTGTGTTGTAGTTGTCCTTTGTCCATTGCAGAAGGTCAGGTAGATCGTATGGATTGATGTTTCTTAAGTCAGCATCAGCGAAGGTAGACTCTGAATTGTTCTCTCTTCTGACTTTGTAAAGATTGTACCTGACCCTTGGATAGGTTCTTGTGAAGGAGAATCTGCAGAAGATCACTTTTTTGATTTTGTGAATTGAGAAGACATCTGCTTTGGCTCTTGGCTTTGTTCTTGTGAAGATGTTCTCAAATTCTTCTCTGATCCTTGGATCTGTCACATGATCTATTGGATAGTTTGTCTGAAAGGATTGTTTGTAGAGGTATTTGTATACCACTTCTTCCATTTCTTCATGTGTTGGACCAGGTCGTGGAATTTGTCTTCTGAGACTCTCCATTTGTTGAACAACTTCTGCAGCTCTACCAGTTAAAGGAGTTTCTGACAGAGGCTTCAATCCATGTGCCCAGTCAACTTCTTCGGGTTTTGGGGTTTGAAAGGCGTCAAACGCACTTTTCATCAGTTTCTCTGTTGGCTTTGACAATGTTTTCTTCTTCTTAGGCTCCTCTGTCAGTATCCCTTTGCCTTTATCTTTTGTTGTCGTGGCAGAACCTGTTGCTTCTGTGGGATTTGAGGTTTGTACTTCTGTAGGTTTGATGGAGGTTGCCTCTGTGGATTTTGACGATTGTGATTTAGAGGACTTTTGTGGCGATGGTTCTGTTGGCTTGACTTGCTCTGTAACCTCTGTTGGAGGTTGTTTGGTGACTTCTTCTGTGAGCTCAGTTTCTGTTGATGAAGTGTTTTCATTGAATCTTCTTGCCATTCTGAAGGCTAAAGTGAACATGTGCCTTTCTTCTTCTCTCTTCACCATACGATCACTCATTGTTGTGTGCATCCTTTTCAGAATGTCAGAAGCAGAGGTCGTTGCTCTTTTTGGTTTGGTGGCAATCGACTTTCTTCTGGGTATGGTTTGGGGTGTTTCCACAGAGGTGGGTGTTTTCTATGTGGTTGGTTCATCTGTTTCTTCCAAAATGATTACCTCAGGGGCGGTTGTTGCCTCTGAGGTTTGCTTATCTGCTTCTGTAGTGTTGGGTTCTTCAGAGGTTGAATCCACAGAGATGGGTGTATTCTCTGTGGTTTGTTGAGTTTGTTGTTGTCGGGTCTGTTCTGGAGGTGCTTGACTCAGAGGTTCTGCGGCTATTGGTGGACCTGTAAGTCCTCTGCTTGCAGTTTTCTCTGTAGTTTTCTCCCCCTCAGGATGATCTGATGGACCAGGATGGTCATTATCATCAGAGTCATCCTGACCCTTGTCTGATGTACCTTCTGCTCTGCAGGAAGCATCGGGTTTCTTTGGCATTGTGGCTCCAGCAGCGATCAGTTTCGCGCAGACATCATCACAGAGGCCAAGAAGAGTTGCTAGCTCTGCCTCTGTTTTGAATCTCATCCTTCCTACACTTTCTCTGAAATCTTTGACGAAGTTAGCATTGGCAGTGGTGAAGGAAATGATGACTTCTGTCACTTGATTAATCACGTTCTGCCCAAGCTATGTCAGCTGTGCTCTTGTCATGTAGTCTTTGGGTTGCATCAGCATGGTATTTCGCATGGCTTCTTCTTGAACTTTTTGTAGGGCCTTCTGTAGATCTGCAGGAGTGATGCCCGTTGACACTGAAGTCTGTTTGTTCAATTGATCAAGGAACTTGTTGATGGAGTTCTCAATCGAAGAAGGAGTAGTTGTTGCGGCAGAAGTGGTGGATGCGGTAGCAGAAGACTTCATCTGTGAGATGGCAGTTTTCACCTCTGTGGACAGGTTGTCCATTTTGGTGTTCAGGTTTAGCAGTGCCAGTGATGTTGTCTCTGCAAAAGATTTGAAAGAGCTTTGCAACTCTTTCAAGGTTTGGTTCACAGAGGTCTCAAGGGTTTGGAACTCATCCCTTGTAACTTGTGTTCCGGTGGTAACCTCTGGAGGAACACATTCGTCTCCAGAGTGAATCCCTGTTCCTGGGATACCTTCTTTCATTCCTGTTTGTATGTTGAGAATGGAAGGATTTCCTTCTGATCCTTGAGAAGAAACATGAGTTTCAATCCCTACAGAAGTTCTGAGAAGAACATTGTCCAAATCCACTCCAGAGGTGGGTATTGGAATATCCTTCTGTTGACTAGGAGACTTGTCTAGAGTCTCTTTGTCTTTGTGCTCTCTACTTCTCTCTGAAAGAAGTGTGGGTCTTAATAAGTGCGTGTCAGAGGAAACAAATTCCTCTGTAGGGTGTTCTTATGTGATCTGGGGCGATTGATCACGAACATTAGGTGAGTCTCTTTGAGGAGACTCCCTAGGAATGGATTCCCCGGTTTCTGTGGGCACAGAGGTTGAAAGAGTAACCTCTGGATGGATGGGTTGGGTTGGGATCGAGCTGTGCTGCTCTTTTTCAATAACTCCTTCTGCAGCTAGACCTGCGGAGTTAGAAATGTGGGTTGCACTGGGAGGGGGTGATTGATGTATGCCTTCTTCAACTTCGGCATCTTTTCTTGTTTCTTCTTCTGGTTCTGTGGAAGTTCCTTGCTCTGTGCGCAAGGAGTCATACATGTGATGAGATCCGTATAATCTCATGACATGAGGATGATAGAGACCTTTTCGTATCCAGATAGCCTCTTCTTCATCTGAATCTACCTCTGAGATTTCTATCCCTGTTTCTGTGGTTTCTTCTACAACCGTTGCCTCTGTAACTTTAGTTGTATTCCACTCAGCTTCGATTTGTTCTGTTTCTTCTGAATCTTGGTTTGGACTTCTTCTGTGGACGTCCAATCCTTGAATGAAAGGGTTTTGTAAAATCACAGAGGTTTCGGCTGGTTGATTTCTGGGTGTTGTGTCATCTTCGTGTAGATGTGTGTCAATGCCAGAAATGAAGAAATCTTGTTCTTCTGGAGTGTGGTGGTCGAGAGGTTGTGCCGTCCACCCTGCTGTATTAAGGGTGTTTGCAATTTCGGGGTTCTGTAGGAAATCATTCAGGTCTCCTTGGTGAGCAAATCTATCTGGAGATTGATAGGGTAATTGATATCCTTCTTCTGTCATTCCTACTTCTGCATCTTCTTCTTCTGCAGTTTCTCCCTCTATGATTTCCTCTTCTGCAATGGTAAACAACTTTTTAAGTGTTTTACCATGCTTCTTTTTGGTTTTCCTCCTTTTTGGTTTTGGTGCCCCTTCCTCTGTTGATTTGGATCTCTTCTTTTTCTGTTTTGTGAAAAGGGGAGGAGCAGAGGAGCCAATCTCTGTGGCATGGGGAGGTGAAGGTCGATCTTCTGTAGTGCTTGTTGAGGTGCCTTCTGCAGTTTTTCTCTTCTTTGCTTTTGGAGTAGATGCAGAGGTTCTTGATGAAGACTTCTTTCCCATTATTTCTGCGCGTTTGGCTATGAAGCTGAGCTGAATAGCCATGTGTTTTGCTAACTTTTGATCCTTTTCTGCTTGAGTGGAAAGAGGTTTTGCTATCATTGTTCCTAGGGGGACACCTAAACGCGGGGGTGTCATAGGACTCGGTTTTGGAGTTCTATGATCGCGTATATACTCTTTCTTAAGGGATATGTTCGATGCGTAGCGCAGAAGTTTCTTTGACAGAGGTCTGCAGTGTGAGTAGCCATCAGCATGATCAGTGGGGGTATTTTTGTTCATCGGGAACTGTTTGGGAGTTGGCCCTTCCATTGGCCAATTTTGGATTAGCAGCAGAGGTTCGAACAGTACTCCCAATATTCTTTGGAATTGCAGAGGTGGTAGAAAGTTGGGATCGTTCTCTTTGACCCTTTTCGAGTTGTTCTTTCTGTCGATGGTGTTTATGATCTCTTGCATCATTATGGTCGCATAATCTAGTGGAAGATCATAGTAAACCCCATACATGATGCTCAAGATCTGATGTGAGCTCTGGTCAATACTCCCTATCTTTCCTGTCAGGCATCTGTTAAGAATAGAGAACAAAGTGTTCCACAGAGGTGGTAATCGGCCTCTGCGGAAGTCATTTCTCTTCCGTAGTTGGGTGTTGTACCCAAGCATTTCCACGAATCGACAGAGCTCTTCGTCTGTTGGTTGCTCTGCATAACTTTTCAATCCCAGAAGACCCCTTGTTGGTAGGTTGAACTCAAGTGAGAACATTGTTCTGTTAAACTTGATTTCAAGATGCTCAGATTTATCAGGTCTTGAAATGTACCCTTTGATAAGAGAATCGTCTTTATCAAATCGGCAGCTTTGCCAAAATTGGTTCAAATAACGGACTGGAATTCTGTTAGGGGTTCTTGATAGTAGAGGGAAGAGGATATGGTTTTCCATGATGTTCAGAAGTATGGCATGGGTTTCGCCGAAAGTAGTGGGTGAGGGGACCAAATAGCAGTTGTTGGATTTGATAGGAAGAGTGGCTTCGAAATGATCCTTAGCTATGAAGTTTTGCAAGTGTGTCGTCGGAGCAAAGTCTGCGGAGTCCCCGGAATCTTGTTGTTCAATATCTCTTGCAAGGCTGGGGTTTTCAGAATGTTCTGAATGAGCAGGGGAGTTTTCCGTTGAGTTTGCCGGAGAGAGTTCAGAGGATGTAGCTCGAGAAGATGAAGCCATTTGCAAGTGTTTTTGCAGGATATCGCCGGAGAAGAAGATGAGAGTTTGTAAAAGGTTTTATGAGAGGGTAAGGTTTGTTTTTATAGGATGGTAAAACGGTAGACTTCGAAAGGGTAAAATATATGGCAATGGATTAAAGTTTGGAATCCGCACTCGAGTTTGAGCGGCGGGTTCAACTTACAAAAAAAACGTTCCATGTTTGCCCAATGAAAATGGGACACGTAGGCCATGTCAGAAGATGACAGGACGTCGTGCGCGGCCCATTAATGCTAGGCGCGTGGAGTTGTTCTTAGCCATATTAGTTTCACTCGCAGTAAAAGTAACCGTTATTACTACAGAGATGCCCAAGTAATCAGATTGACAGAGCTTCTGTATTTTACAGAGGCTCTGTGATCTTGAAAATCTTTGATGTTTATCCCTTTTTCATATATCTCATTGTTATCATGACTTCTGTGGGGTTCTTCTTTAACCAAAACATTTGTAAAGGCATTGGAGAGGATAAAATCGGATTTTTGTGAAGAAATTTGCTTCGCAGAGGTTTTGTGGCTCTGTTGGAACTTGCAGAAGTTCTGTGAGGGCCAGCAGAAGCTCTATGAGAGAAAAAATCTCATAAAAAAAAATTTATTAGTATTTTTGATCATCCAATTTTTGATTTGGTTTAAGAGATGTTTTTCGGACATATTGGAAAGTTTGTGTCCGAGAAAACTGTTTAAAAAAACGGTTTGTTCGAGAAGGTCATGGTCTGCATTTTCGGTTTCCGAGATAACATTCCAAAAGATCGACAGAAGGTTAATTTGTGATCACAGAGCATATTTCCTGCAGAAGCTCTGTTGAGCTCAGCAGAAGCTCTATGACCTTGAATTTCTCCTAATTCGAATTTTGTGAAACTTTTTGAGCTTTTGATTTTTGAGATGTTATTCACAGTATATTTAGGACATATTTGACAATTCTTGTCCTAGAAAATTGTTTTCCAAAAACCTTTTGTGCGAGAGACATACCTTTTGGTTCTTCTGTTCTCGGCAGTTTTGTCTTTCTTCTGTCGATGGAGAATTATCGACATTCTTCTTCGGCTTTCCTTTGAGAGATTTACCTCTGTAGATCATCTCAGGGCCCCTTTTGCTCCCCCTTGATCTAATCTCTTCTGTAGATCAAGAATTTTCCTTTTGCTCCCCCTTGATCTAATCTCTTCTGTAGATCAAGAATTTTCCTTTTGCTCCCCCTTGATCTAATCACCTCTGTAGATCAAGTAATTTCCTTTTGCTCCCCCTTGATCTAATCACCTCTGTAGATCAAGTAATTTCCTTTTGCTCCCCCTTGACCTATGCTTGGATCAAAGAATGATAAGTTTTGCATAGAACATAGGTCATGGTCTTTCAGAGGTTCTGTAGGGGTCGTCAGAGGTTCTTAGTTGACTTACAGAAGCTCTGTGATTTTAAGAACTATTTAAGGTTTTAAGAATTTACATACAGAAGTAGAATCGATCAAAGCAATAAATTAAGCAATGTATTTACTTATTATTTACAGAATATAAAACTATACTTACTGAGGATTTTCACACCATGTTAATCATTCCTATCTTACCCACCAAGAAGTTGAATCTTTTCTCGTCTAGTGCTTTGGTGAATAAGTCAGCGAGTTGATATTCTGTGGGCACAAAATGCATTTCGATTGTACCGTATTCAACATGATGTTTCAAGAAGTGATACCTTATATCGATATGCTTGGTTTTTGAGTGTTGCACAGGGTTGGCAGAGATAGCAATAGCACTTTTGGAATCGCAGAAGATGGGTATTTTGAACAGAATGTGGCCGTAGTCTTTTAGCTGAGTCTTCATCCATAGAACCTGAGAACAACAGCTAGCGGCAGCAACGTATTCAGCTTCTGCAGTGGATGTGGAAACACAATTCTGGTTCTTGGAGGTCCAACTGACTAGTTTACCACCTAGGAATTGACAACTCCCAGAGGTACTCTTTCTGTCGAGCATGCATCCTCCATAGTCTGAATCTGTATAAGCTTTAAGACCAAAACCAGAGTTCTGTGGATACCAGAGACCAAGATTTTTGGTCCCTTTTAGGTATCTAAAGATTCTCTTTACGGCATCATAATGTGATTTCTTTGGATTAGCTTGATAGCGTGCACAGAGACATGTGGCATGCATAATGTCAGGTCTGCTTGCTGTTAAGTATAACAGAGATCCAATCATGCCTCTGTAGAGAGTGCATTCTACAGAGATGCCATCTGAATCTAAGAATAACTTGTTTCCAGTGGCCATTGGAGTTTTCATTGCAGAGGCATCAGAGAGGCTATACTTGGAAAGAATGTCAGAGACATATTTAGCTTGATTTATAAAAATTCCCTCTGATGATTGTTTGACTTGGAGTCCGAGGAAGAAAGTTAATTCTCCCATCATACTCATTTCAAACTCACTCTGCATGAGTTTTTCAAATCTTTTACACTCTTCTGAATTAGTAGACCCAAAAATTATGTCATCTACGTATATTTGTACAAGCATTATCTCACTACTTTTGCGTTTATAGAATAAGGTAGTATCTGTTGTACCTCTGTTGTAACCATTGACTAGAAGAAAGGTAGAAAGTCGTTCATACCATGCTCGTGGAGCCTGTTTCAGTCCATATAGAGCTTTTTCAAGGTAGTATACATGCCTTGGAAACTTTGAGCTTTCAAATCCTGGTGGCTGATTAACGTAGACCTCTTCTTGGATTTCACCGTTGAGAAAAGCTGATTTTACGTCCATCTGATAGACTTTAAAACCTCTGTGGGCTGCGAAGGCTAAGAATATTCTTATTGCTTCGAGCCGTGCGACAGGGGCAAAAGTTTCATCGTAGTCTATGCCTTCTTCTTGTCTATATCCCTTTGCTACTAATCTTGCTTTGTTTCTGATGACCACTCCATCTTCATCCTTCTTGTTTCTGTAGACCCATTTAGTCCCAATGGCCTGTTTTCCTCTTGGCAGAGGTACTAGAGTCCATACTCTGTTACGCTCAAATTGCAAAAGTTCTTCTTGCATGGCGTCTACCCAGTTTGGGTCATCTAGGGCTTCAGAAATCTTCTTTGGTTCTATCACACTAATAAAATTTGTAAAGAAACAAAAGTTAGCAGTGGCAGACCTTGTTTTTACTGTGTCAGAAGGTTCTCCGATTATTTGGCTTGGAGGATGGTTTTTGTCCATTGAGTTGTGCGTGGAAGATGATCATCAATGTCATTCAGACTTTCTTTAGAGACTTCTTGTATTTCTTCTTGTGTAGCCTCTGTTGTTCTTCGTGCCTTGGTAGTTGATTCTACCGTTTGTGGAATGATTGGTATGAGTGGTGGTGGAGTTTGTTCCTCTGAGGACGTATAGTCTTGGTCCTCGATTTCCTCTGTAATTGGTTCTTCTGTGGTTTGTGCAGCTTCTGTGGTCGTTTTCCTTGATGTTTCATCTTCTGCACTTTCTTCTGCTTCGGCAATTGCATCTGTAGTATGTATAGAAGAAGATGAAGCATTATTAGGACCAGTTAGAGACAAACCTGTAGGATTTTGTCCGACAGAGGATGGTTCTTCAGAAACCCTGATTGTTCCAACAGAAGGATCAATGTTTTCGTTGAGCATCTCTAAAAATAGAAGATCCAAGTCTTCTTTTGCTCGTGAGATGACAGAGGATTTCCCTTTAATTCCGAGTTCTGAACTGATTTGTTCAGAAGTCATTTGGAATGAATCATCAAAAGAAACATTGATGCTTTCTACAATCTTGTGAGATTTTGTAAGGAATGTTCTGTAGGCTTTGGAAGTGGCAGAGTATCCAATGAATTTGCCTTCATCTGCTTTTACATCAAACTTTCCTCTTGAATCTCTGTCGTTTAAGACGAAGCATTTGCATCCGAATACATGGAAAAAATTGATGTTTGGCCGCCGTTTGTTAAGCAATTCGTAAGGCGTCTTGAGGTGTCTTTTCACAATGGTTGATCGATTTTGAGTATAACACGTAGTAGAAATTGCTTCTGCCCAAAAGTTCATTGATAATCCGCATGCTGACATCATAGTTCTTGCGGCTTCCACAAGTGTTCGATTTTTTCTTTCGACAACACCGTTCTGTTGTGGAGTGCGAGCTGCAGAGAAGTTCTGTGATATTCCTTCTGTTGAAAGATAGGCTTCAATGACAGAGTTTTTAAATTCTGTGCCATTGTCACTTCTTAACTTCTGTATTCTGCAATTATAAAGAACTTGGATTCTTTTCATTAGATTTATCAATATATTTGGAACATCTGATTTCTTTCTAACGAATTCAACCCATGTGAAACGCGAATACTCATCAATTAGGACAAGTATGTATTTCTTGCCACCTAGGCTCTGTATGGCAATGGGACCGCAGAGGTCGACATGAAGCATGTACAGAGGTCTAGTGCAAGATACATCTGTTTTGCCTTTGTGGGAAGCTCTTTTGAGTTTTCCCATCTCACAGGCAGAACATAAATGATCCTTATTGAATTTAACATTTGGCAAACCTTTAACTAGATCAAGTTTGACCAGTTTTTCCAATGTGTGAAAATTTAAGTGACAGAACCTGTTGTGCCATAACCAGGCTTCTTCACTTTTGCAGGCAACAAGGCAAACTTTGTCTTTGTTCTTTGAGTTGAAGTTCATTAGATATAGATCACCTATTCTTTCAGCTCGCAGAAGTTCCATACTTGTTTCTTCACTTTGTAGAGAGCAGAAAGTTCTTTTGAACAACACATTGAATCCTGTATCACAAAGTTGACTTACACTGAGTAGGTTGTGCTTAAGGCCATCCACATATGCAACTTTGTATACAGAAACGTCTTCTTTCCTTATGACTCCATAGCCTTTTATGTGTCCTTTCTTGTTGTCTCCAAAAGTCACAGATCCACCATCTTGTGTTTCTTTGTACGTGGATAGTGCACTTCTGTCACCAGTCATGTGCCTTGAGCATCCGGAGTCTAGATACCAGATTGGCACATACTTCTTCTGCAGGACAATCACAGAGATTTAGGTACCCATATCCATATGGGTCCAATATTGTTAGAGTTTTTCAAGTTTGCCTTGGCATTCTTGAAATACATTTTGTTCTCTGCAGAAGAGTCAGATTGTTTCTTTGTGGGATTTGACTTTTGAATTGTCGTAGAGAGTAAACAGACTTGACTTGAAAAATGATTATTAAGTTTAGACATAAGATCAAAGCAATGACAGTATTGAATATGAGATGTAATTTGCTTGAACTTTTCATTGAACTTTTTAAACTCAGCCACAGAGGCATTACATTCTTTCTTTACATTAGATTTCCTATTACTAGAAGATCTATGAATACTCGAATGTTGTTTGCAAAAGCTCTGTTTAGGACCTGCCTTCTGTGGGTTGCTTCTGTGGTGAACTTCTTTTATCACTGTCACAGAAGAAAAAGATTTATTAACTTTGGGTTTTGAAAATCTAGAACTTATAGGATCAATAGAGGTCTTCTGTAACATTTTAAGCTCAGCAGAGGTTTTGATATGTAGATTCAATTTTAGAAAATCTTGGCAGATTGGAATCTCTGTGAGTTTCTCTTTTGGAGAAATAGTTCTGTGAGGAACTTCAGAGGAGAATTTGACATCCTCTGTGTCACAGTGAATTATCCCTGATTTGAAATCAGTCTCTGAGTTGTCAGAGGATGAATCGTCCTCGTATACAGAGGTTGAGTCAATTCTTTCAATAGAGGCTGGATTTTCTGAGCATGTATCGTACGAGCTTTCTTCCTCTGTAGAATAGTTTTCATAGATTGCAGAGGTTTCTAATAAGATTTCTTCAGTGAGAGTTTTATCTATAGAAGATGTACAGAAATTTTCTAAAACGCTTGATTTCCATATTTCCAAAATTTCTTTTTCAATTAAATTTTTAAAGTTTTCTTCTGAAAAAATGGGTTTAAACTCAGGAGCTTCTGTTGATAATTTCTTTTCAACGTTTATCAAACAGACAAAAGCAACATGTGTTTGGGTCTCTGGTTTACCAAACTTGAAGATACCAATCTGATCTTGTGTTTTCAGATATTTCTTTGGTTTGATACCTCTATTGACAGAGGTTGAAGATGATGAGTCTGTGTTTTCAAACCACACGTTAATCATCTTCTTATGTTTCTTCAAGTAAGGATCCACAGAGATTTTCGCCCGTTTGCTTACAGAGATTAGATTTGGAAAATCTGGTTTGTTTGTTTTTCCAATCACAAATAACGAGGACAGAGGTTTGTTTCTTTTGCCTTCAACACCTAGGGTGATATCATCATACCCTATACCTCGTCTCCCTATTTGTGAGTTTATTTTTTCATAAACTTTCTGTGCATCTTTATAGTTTTTAAGCAAAACTTCTCTTCTGAGTAAATCTTGCCATAATACCTCTCTTTCTCTTTGAAAGTATTCTTTAAGAGCTCTTATGTCAGTAGTTTCGCTCCTTGAAACTGAAAGTTCTTTTGTTTTATCTTTTAAAGTATTGGTTAATTCAGAAATTTGTTTTTTTAAAGGATCTAGAGTTTTGTTCCAATTCTTTTCTATTCTCTCTTTTTCCTCAAAAATCTTTGCTTTTTCTTGAGTGAGAAGCCGTACTTCTCTCTCATTGAAAGTGAGTCTTTTCTGAATACTTTGATTTATCTCTTTCAGTTCAATTAATTCAGTGTTAATTCTAAGTGTATTATCATCTACAGAGGTAATACAAGAGTTGGAATTTGAAGTAGATACCTCAGAGTCAGTGCAGGAGTCGACTTCTGCCATGCCACAGAAGAGGGCATTAGCGGTATGTTCATCGTCAGAAGTAGAGTCTGACTGGAAGTCTTCTGTGTTCTCCTCAGAATGTCCTTTTGCCATTAAGGATTTTTTAGCATAATATTCGGCTTTCTTTTTGTAGAAAGCAGAGTCACTCTGTGGGCGATTTGATCTGCTTCTGCATTCATTCGCAAAATGGCCTGGTTTGCCGCAGTTAAAACATCCTTGAGGAGTGTTTCCTGTTCGATCATTGGACTTCTGTAGGTCTCCGCCTTTCTCTGATCTACATTCATTTGCATAGTGACCAGGTTTGCCGCATTTGTAGCATTCTTGCTGCGTGTGGCTTACCGAGTCATCTGACCTTTGTCGGTCATTCCCTCTGTAATTTCTATCGTTTGACCTCTGTCGGCCACTTGATTCTTCTCCTCTTCTGTTGTCTCTTCTGTCATCCTGGTTTTCTCTATCATATCTTTCATTTCCGGAACCTCTTCTGTTTCCTCTGAACTCTTTTGTCAATAGAGCTAAAGATTTAGCTAGTGACGCAAGAGTTATTTCCTTTTCTGCTTGCTCTTCTTCTTCACTGTCAATTATCACCATCTTCTTCTTCTCCTTCTTCTTCTCCTCTGTGGCTTTATCATTTCTTGGTCTCTGTGCATCCTCTTTAGTTTTACTAACCAATGCATATGGTGCAATGGTTAGTGTTTTAGCCTGTGCTATCTGAGGTTCTTGTGCGGCTAATGTTCCGTAAAGATCAGAGAGAGTCCAGGTGTCTAGATCCTGATTTGTCTGTAGGGACATAGACAGCTGGAGCCATTCTTCATTTAGACTTTTTTAAAACATGACATTGTTTTCTTCAGAAGTTCTGTCAATGCCTGATTTTCTGCACTGGTTGATTAGAGAGTTGAATCTGTCGTATGTTGTTTGCAGAGATTCTGTTGCAGAGGCTTTGAATGCATGATATTCATTGATGTACTGTGCTCTTCGGTTTTTTTGTGTTTTAGCACCTCCTTCCAACCGTCTTTCCAGTTCTTTCCACAGATCATGCGCTGTTTCACATGAATCCAAGGATTGAAAGAGTTCGTTGGGTATTGCCATAATTAATGTCCTCTTGGTTTTCTGAGCAACTTCATCTTCTGCTTTATCTTCGGTTGACCACTCCCCTTTTGGCTTTGGTTTTTGATGTTCGAGGATTTCGGCAGATTCAGCAGTAGCAGGTATACGAGGTACTACTGTCATGGGAATAGGAGGAGGATTGTACATATATTGTACTTGATTTTTTTCAGTGTCCTTGAAAAAATGGACCATTCTTATTTTCCACTGAGGATACTCATCTCGAAGGAGAGTAGGAGGTTTAGTGAGAGAACCAGTAGTAAAGAAATTATTTGTATTTGTCATTTGAAGATTTTAGAAAGAAAGTATGACTAAAGAGTTACTTCGATGAGCTTGAAGATTTTCTGGGTTTAAGCAGTTTCCAGACACAATTTTAAATCTCAATAATATCTATCAAGAGTCTTGATAAGTGGATCACTTGATATTGAAAATCAAGGAAGGCTCTGATACCAATTGTTTGAACCCAGATACACTTAATCAAGATTAACAATCTGTTAGTGGAGTTTAGAGTTTGATGCGGAAGCGTATTAAACTAACAGATATGTTTGATAGATATTAGAACGCACATATATAAAGAAAACAGTAAGGAATAAAAAGGATTTCTTGAACAGTTACTGTTATTCAATATATAATAAGAACACGAAGAACAGATTAAGAACTGTTGGTGTGTGTGAGAATATAACACTCAGATATTTGACAATAAAGCTTGAGAGTATTAGTGATTCCTTGTGTTTTCGTTGTTAGGAAGATCTCAACATGAGACTTCCTTTTATACTACTCTTAGAAGACTATGAAGTTGGTCACTGTTCCTTTTACGGCATGAATAGTAAACTGGATGGTGTGAACAGTGGACTGGATGGTGTGAGCAGTTGTTTGAGCCATGCGCATTTAATGGAGCAGATGTACTATTGGTAAATGCATTAAATGGCGCAGACGTCTATTTTGTACCATGCCCTATTGAGTCCACTCAGAGCTTGACACGTGTTTTGACAGTACTTTTCCATGCAAGTTGATGAACGTATCCAGTAATATCTTCCAAGTCTTCATAGCAGACCACAGAGGCTCTGTAAGGCATTACAGAGGTTCTATGGTCTGACCTTCTGTGGAGCAGTCCACTTGTTTCCGAGTTGATCTTCTTGCGCACTACAGAGGTTCTGTGATTACCTCTGTAGCTTCTGTGGCTTTCTGGACTTGATCTTCTGGAAGAAGTGGCAGAGCCTCTGTGAGAGGCTTTTCTATACTTAGCCTATTTTTCACTACTTCTAAGTATTTCTATGATTAAGAAGATTGAAGCTAACAAAAATATCAACTGTTGCATCTGAATCTAATCGCTTAGAACCCTAAAGTGGAAATTCCCCAACAATCGATTTAAATGATTTTTCTTGGGATTCATCGGACAGACCAAATTTTTTTGACTTATTTTGTAACACCATACCAAAAAATTCCTAGATCCACATTTTCCTAATCTTACTCTTTAGGAGTTTTGGGAAGATGGGTCTGATTACATAAAGGAAAATATGGCATTAACATGGAATTTTCTTGATTAGAGCCATGTGTAGATATGATCATAGTATAAGCTTTGCAACACAATAATTATTGTACAAACTGTGTAAAGCTAACTAATTAACAACATGGGTTCAGATTTAACATGAAGATTAAAGGAAGGTTAATTTCTTATTAAACAAAGTACAACAAGAAGTTTTGCAGAAATTAGTCCCAAAAATATTACCGTAGTTGTGTAGTACAGAGTCGGCAAATGCATACAAAACAAAAGAAACACATGAATCGAACGTTAAAGATTGACACAAATCTAAACGAAGGTCTTAATTAACAAGTTCATGAAAATCTTTCATCATGTACGTGGTGTTAATACTCGAAAGTAGTTACAAATCAGGCAAAGAAAATCACCGTTAGGTTCAAGAAGACATCCCACAAGGTTAAAGATATTTATGCATCATTAGAATGAGCAACAGAAACGTGTATGTTTCTTTGTGTGCTCCAAGAACAATCGAAATCAAGAGCATTTTATATAGAAAACAAACAAAAAATTCTAAAATAGGAAGATGAAGGACACATGGAATGGTCAACGAGTTTTTTTTAATCAGAAACATTTGGGTCTTCAAAATATAAACCACATTGAGTCATGAAATTAAGAAATGAACTTCTTGACTTCCCTTTTTAGTGGTAGTGGAAATTTGAACAAATTAGAGAAGAATGAAAAGTCTGATTGAAAAAAGGATCGTCTTGACTACCCTTTTTAATGGTAGTAGAGATTTAAGGTTTTGGACATAAATCATGAAAGTTGAGAATGGAATGATAACTTTTTCTTTTAAAGAAAGAGACAATGAATGATCGATGGTGGTGGTGCTTAATCCTGAAGAAAGAACTTCCTTATTCTTCATTTGTTTAAATCGGAAAATCATCTTAGAGAGAGAAAGACAACATAGAGAGAGAAAGAAAGGATTGTGAACAAATTAAAGGATTTAGGCTTGGTTTTGGAAGATTAAAACTAGATTGTTCAAGGTAACTTTCTATTAGACTTTAATGTTTATTTTGATGGGTTCAATATATGTTAAAGTGTATGCATTTGGTTGTTTGATGGTTGATTAGAATCAAGAAAGAGTTGAAGATATCAAAGCTGAAACATTTTGGTCACGTGGGCTAAAAACTTTCAAAGAAGTTCAATTATGTTGGAAATTATGTGTTTTAATCAATAAGGTATAATTAGTGGTGGATATGTTTGGTTTTGTTAAATTGTGGTTAGAATAATCTAATAAGGTCGGTGATTGATGTATGAAATGATTTAAAAAACGAATTTGAGCTTCACATTGATATTGCACACCAAGTATTTGATGAAATGTCTAAGTGAGATTGTATATATAAGTTTCTGTCAGTTTATTCAAAAGTTCATAGAAAATCAACCATTTATTCTAATGAGATGTACGATATATCGTTCGAAAGCTTAGAATGTCCTTTAAAACTTTTATGAAAAGGCTAAAGTTATGAGATTAAGGCCGTCAAAATATCAAGTTTTTGAATCTAGTCACATTGATTACCAAAACTTCACACTATTTTTGTAAATATTGTACTCGTAGCTTTGAATTTTTGTACTCAAAATATCGAGTTTTTGTACTCGTAGCTTTGAATTGCATGAATCCGGTTTCTTAAGAATCCTAATATATCAACTTGCAACTTTCATTTAGATGATAGTGTTCTCTTTGGCTTCTAAGAGGGAGAAATATATTATAACTTAAGGCATATACGAGCAGCCAATTTCTGTTTTGAAGTCCAAAATGAGATTTTAGAAATGTTGCTTAGGATCTTAGTTATTGTGTTAAGCATTAGTTAAGTGTCTTATTAAATGATAGTAGGTGATCAGAAAGGAAAGGGCCAACTAAGGTACGGATATCCAATTCCTTTGACTCGAGGGGTAACTGTTACATTCCGGAAATCTCGTACATGTTGATATATGTGATTTCGAGTACTTTATAAGAAACTTTTCTTTCGTTTCAAGATATTGGTTTATGCTATTACATTGAATCTATTTCACAATTCGAAAGAGCTTGATTTAATGCTTTACGACTTCGTATCAAACGTAATTTGCATGATTTCTAAATGAATTGATTTTTAAAGTTACGATCCGTTTTTAGTTGATTTGACAAATTACTCCCTAAACCATTTTCGTTGTTTTGAGTATTATGATATGGCCCGTTATCGGTTAAATTGATTATTGAAATTTGAGATTTGGTTTTAAGATTGATGGAACCATTGATTTAATGATGCGAGTTTTATTGTTTTTGATTTAGACTCAACAATTGGGCCATGAGTATTGAAATATCTCCATGGTGGCTATTAATAGCCATGGTGTTCTCGTAAAGGCTAGGCCAAGTCAAATAGAGGACGTAGGATGTATCCACATATTAGTACATGGAATATTGGTAATGCATATTTGGAAGGTATCTAGTCTTAAACTTATGATATGGATCCATACGCATTGAAGTCTAGCATTGTGTAGGTTCGATTTATGACTTCCGAATTATAGTGTGGAAAATATGCATTTGTTTATGATGTTTTCCAAATTATTATTTTGTCTTGGATAGTGAGAACCCGATGTAAAGACTCGAATAGAGTTGAACTTGGTAACTCTTGAGTGAAAGACTTGGATAGAGTTGAACTCATTACTATGAAATTAAAGACTTTGATAGAATTGATGTTCAAGATGACTAAAGACCCGGATAGGGTTGATGTCTTAAATTACCATTCTTAACAAAGACATAAATCCATATGTGTGACCTACTTTTGTGTTCCGTCACGGCTATGGAAATCGGGTCTCCCCCGTAATCCTATGACATTTAAAGGCCCTTCTAAGGGTTATAAAGATTGTATTGGTTTTAAGAATTGTTGAAGGCTACATTTTGTATTTCCACTTTAATAGCTTTATTTTCAATTGTTTGATCTCACTAAGCGTTACGCGAGATCGTATAAAAGGCGATCTTTGTCGATTTCGTTTCCTTTTTATGCTTGGAAGTTCTTAGAGACTTCCAAAATCTTCGCCAAAATCTGCAAAAAAATTAAATAAAATAAAAAATCACTACCATTCTATGATCGAGGTTTATAGGCCTTATTTAAGGTACAATTGGTTTGGTAAATAATATCGATGTCACGACCTACGTAACATTTATACGAACGGACACATTCTAAGAGCATGTCTTGACGACCATGGACCATAGTAACTGTTAATGCCAAAAATCACCTCAAAAGATAAATCAAGGTCGGTGTGGAGCTTAACAACTAAAGAATGAAACCTTCAGCAAATCACACAACAAAAAATAAAAAGTAAAAGAGACAAAAGAACTTGGTGACATGGAAAACCCCGTCTAGAGTAAAAACCGCGAACAACAATAGAAGTCGCCGGTGCACTATAGACGTCAATAAGGGACGTCGTCCTTGTGTAACAAGTGTCGAAAGTATAAATGATTACAACAATACACGAAAGAAAGCTAATCGTGAGATTCTATAGTGCGTCGTGAGATTAGGTTGAGCGTCGTGAGATTCTTCGAGAGAGAATAAAACTATTTGCTCGGATGCTCTGGAAAGCACTTGATGTCCGAAATGAAACCTTGGCCTTCGTTTATATAGTCTTGGTCGTCATAAATGCACTTCTCAGTGATGACTGATGAGTAACGGTTGTTGCATTGAATGGTCTTGATGATGCTCTTTGGTTATGGTGGTTGGATTATTAATGACTTAAAACCTCCATCTAAGAGACACAGAAGAAACGCTTGTCGTGCGTTAGTAAACCGCTGTCGTAAGAAAACTTACGACGGTCGTTAGATATTGTCGACGAAAGGTTTGGACCTACTTCGTCGCTAGTTTAACGTCGTGACAAACTTACGATCATCACCATAAATGACGATCATGGTACCGAAAATCGTAAGTTTTCTTACGATAATTGTTTACTAACGGTCGACAAGAAGTTTTCTCTTGTGGTGATTTAATACAGGTCGTCCCTCATCAATGCTCAAACGTTTACAAATAAAGACCACAATCAAGATCATTAGATACAATGACCGTTATCAATAAATGACCATAAAAGACATCATTATGACAATGAGGCCTATATAAACAAGTTTCCAAAGAATTCAGATGACACAAGTGAATCCCGAAGCAAGAAGAGCCACTCTCTCGGAGATTCTCACAATACTCTCAACCCCATACAGTTTATCTCACGACATAGTCATTATTATTTGTTTGTAATATATTTTACTCTCGACCACTGTTACTAAAGGAAGATGTCTCTGTTTGGCGTCATGAGTGCACCACCGACCTTCGTTGTCATCAGCGGTTTTTACCCTCGACAGGGTTTTCTGCGTCACCAAATCTTTGTGTTCATTTGCTTTTCTGTCTTTATCGTGTGTTATTCGAAGAATACCGTCTGTAGTTGTTAAATCTCCATATTGACCATTAATTATTCCGAAGGGTAATTTTTGGCATTAACGGTTTGGTGCCCACCTTGGGGCCCAAATAGAGAAATTCTTCGATGAACACACGTCCCACCGCAAGTCAAGGAATTAACCACAATGCAATGGCTTAAATGAAAGTAGATCTGGAGGTTGCTCAAAATCATATCCGTATGTAACGAGCAAAATCACAAGGCGAACCGAGAAATTTCTCAATTAAGGAATTCCGATTCAGGAATGTTCCCGAGAGTACTGCATCAACAGCTGGATTCAGTGCTATCCAATGAATTCTGAAAAGTATAATGGGGGCTTCATACCTAAATCCCAACACCAAAAAGCTTAAATGTCCATGTCAAAATGACCGAAACAACCCTAAATTAAAACAGAAATTCGGGAACAGCAACGCTGTTTGTGGGCGCGCTCTTTAATGCTCGCGGCCGCAAGTAGTGCAAAACTGACAGCATCTAGATTTCCTCTTGCTTGCGGCCACGCAGCTAAATACTCACGGGCATGAGAAGCTTCCAACATCTTTTTCGCTTTCTAACACCGCTTGCACATCTTCCCTTCTCTTTCTCGAGTTCACACACCAGCAAACTGAAAATACTCGTAAATAGGTGAATATACGTGCGACAAAGTACTAGGAATCAAAAAGAGAAAAACTAAACAAAAAGGTAAGAAAAATGCATGAGACATGCTAGAACTAGATACAAAAACGATGCAATTTATGCTATAAAATTGGAATAAAACGTGCGAAACACCCATCATGATTAGAAAAGCATTCTCATTGACTTAAATTCCATTTCTTATCAATATTTTTCTCACCTTCATTTTTACTTATATTCACACCGGGTCTATACTTCATTTTAACAATAGGGAACATCTCCTTGCACACCCTTTCCATTATTATCCACATTTGTTAACTTTTTGAGATTGACCAACTCCACCTTTCGAGCTCGAACTACTTGCTACACTTCCTTGAGCCATATTCCGCGAATTTTGACCACCTCTAGTATAATAACCATCCTTTTCTTATCCCTATTTCGAAAATTCTTTCTCCTCGCTATTTGTTGAGATTTTACTTGTGTTATATTTTGGTAGGTCTTCCAACACCACTAGCCAAATAACTCAACCCCTCTTTATTCGAAAGCTCTAAATGGATGTTACTAAGACCAATACAAAAGGTTTGAGTTGATGACCAATCCAAATGGCAACTTTCTGTCGTCACTCTGTCTAAAATGATAGGTCTTCTAACACCACTAGCCAAATAACTCAACCCATGCGTGTTCGAAAGGTCTAAAGGAATGTTACTGAGACCAACCCAAAGGGTTTGAGTTGATGACCAATCCAAATGGAACATTTTTAGGTTTAGTTTTCTTCTTAAACAAACTCGATATCTATTTCCTCACAAATAGTTAGGTTCAATTTTCTCCCTAAACGAACCCGATATTTGTTCCCTCACAAAACCAGAAGATTAGGTTTTTTGAGTACCCAATCCAACCCATGAACGTCGCTTTTCTAAACTGTAAAAACGTTGGTTTTTATAGGTTTTTGGATAACAAACCGATGCGAGTATGCCAATTGCTGAAGTGATATTTAGTTTCACTCGTTGCAAGTATTTTTCTCATACTCTGAGTTTCTATAGCAAGAGATCAACTACATCGGACATGACGTATAGTTCTCTTGGCGTATAGACAGGGATCTTGGTTTTTTTTTGGTCTGTTAGTATTTTACTTGTGTTATATTTTGTTGACAGTCTCTGTTAGGGGTGTCAATTTTGTACCAATACAAACCAACCGATTATTGTACCAACCGTACCAATTTAGTTGGTACCAATATAATTCATTGGTAGTGCCAACCGTACCAACTATCGAAACTTGGTTAGTACGTGGTATTAGAAGTCGTGCACCACGGTAATACCGTACCGTACTTACTTATTTTTTTAAGATTAAAGTTTAATTAATAATACAAGAAATTTTGATTTAAAGTTTTAAATTATCTGGTTTTAAATGTTCCTAACTTCTAATACGGATGATTGGTTGGTGTCAATTTAGTTGGCACCAAGTATAATTGGTTAGTACTTGAAGTAAAAACTTGTGTACCAATTATAAATTGTTGATACATGTTATTGTACCATGTTCATCCCTAGTCTTTGCGAAGTTGTATATGTGTTGAAGGTTGTCTTCTGTTTTGCACTTATTTCTTGATAAGTTTTTCATGGCTTGGTGGCTCTTTGCTTAAGACTTGGTTTGTAACCTGAGAAACCATTGTAATAGCATCGTATGATGCTGTAACCACCGTTATGCCCAATTTTGTCTCCAACATTTCTTCAAATCCGTCTCCTCTCTTGTTGAAATTAGGTTTTGGTTCTTCGATGAAGGCAACTAAAAGAAGAAGAAGAAGGATGAAGTTAGGAATGACGCAAATTTGAACCATCACTTCAACATAGCTGAGGTTTCACTTCACTCTATCCCAACATTCCAATTTAGGGTTTTTAAGGTTTTCAGACGAAGAAAATCTGGAGAAAAGGAGAAGGAGAAGCAGGAGTTGCTTTAAATTCAAAGTCTATGAGGACTTGAGGAGAAGCGATGATTTTGGTCGATTACGATTGTTTGGGTATTTTAGTCATTTGCATTTAAAATAGAACGTAATTTCATGAAATCAAGTTTCAAGAAAGGTCTTAAAGCAAATTATCTCCATGTCAAATTTAAATGCTAGTAATTGTTATTGTTTGATCTTCAAACACCTATCTTTGTTGTTAGACTTTAGTCCATAAGGAATAAAACAATCACGCCAAGTCCAAGTCCAATGCCATCAGGGTAGCAAAATGTACCCAACAAGCAACTCCATTATCTGATGCAATGAGATGTTAGGCTACTCCGACTGATCAAAGTCAACAAAACCTCATTATTCAAAACCTTCTTTAACCCCGTAACCACAAACATGTAAACTCTTAAGGGACGTTTGGTTCGCAGAATGGAATTTGATGGAATTAACTTTCATCAAAGGAATTTGACTTTAAAGAAATATGAATGAAATTTGACCAAGCGTTTAGTTGGTAAGAATTCAATTCTTTCACACTTAAGCCAAAGAATGATGAATTTTCTTACATTGTGGAATTCATAGGAATTCAAAGGATTCCATCATTTTCATTATGTGAAGCAAACATAGGATTTTGAATTTGGTCAAAGGAATTATCCATTTCAATTTCTTCAAAATCCATGAACCAAACACCCCTTTAGTTCAGAGTTAGCCACTCTAAACACCACAAGACTTTTTTCAAGTTATCATCCTACAATTTTAAAACAAGCACACAACAGTTACAAGTTATCATCCCACAATTTAAAAACAAGCACACCACCGGACTTTTTCAAGTTATCATCCCACAATTTGAAAACAAGCACACCACATGACTTTTTTCAAGTTATCATCCCACAATTTCAAACAAGTTGTTCAAGCATCTGGCATCCTTTCGGTGTTGGCCATTATATCCCTCATGCTTCGCATCTTTGGGAACCTTCTTTTTCTTATTCCATTTCCACGGTGAGGAGCAGGAGCAGGAGCAAAACGGACCCTTTTTTGAGCCTTGCTAGCAGGAGTAGGAGCAACATGAATCTCCTTTTGAACCTTCTTCCCTTTCTTTTTGGCAATTCTGCAACCATAAAGAGAAAATCAGAGGGTACAACCTTACATTGATGTTTTGTTATCATGCCATGCGTTAAATAATGAAAATATGTATGTATATACCTGGCTCGAGCCTTGGCCTGCATCATAAAGTCTCGTAAGAGCTTCTTGGCAGCTAAACCATCTTTGTCGTCATCATTTCTCTGAGGACAAAGATGTGTTAAGTAAGACGATGGTTGATGACAACAAAAAAACATGACATGTGTCCATATATATATATATATGTGTGTGTGTGTGTGTGTGTGTGTGTGTGACACTACCCCACTCCCACCCTCTACCTTTAGAGGGCCCTTCCTCTGGCTTAGACTAGCTAAAGGTCTCAACCCCTAATCTATCATAATATTAATATAAGGAGAGAGTATTTTGATTAATCAGCACAAGTTTTGCTTAGAAATTCTAATTTTGGAAGGAAATAAATTATTTACATGACTATAAAAGAGAAGTGTTGAAGCATTGGCCGAAATGAAATTTCCTAATATTATGGTAGCATAGAGAAATATCCCTTGAGAAATTAGAAACTGAATAGAATATAGAGAAAAGACAAAGAAGGCGGCCTTGCCCACAACAGGCTTTCATGGCAAAGCAGGCAGTCTATAACTAGAATGTCAAAGATGGCTTAGAGGAGAGCAAGGACCAACAATAGCTCAAAGATTATGCAAATACACAGAATCATCTTTATATGACATGAGCATCAGAATAGTTAACAAGTTCCATACACAAAATGAGAAGAGAAAACACATATCATATGTAGTAAATAAATACCTTATCTTTCTCCTTGTCCCCCTCCGGAAATGATATTATGCAGTCCACATCCAGTGCCTGTCAAGTGAAGCATTGAGTTAGATTTCAACATTGTGTCTGCAGATGCAGAACTAAATCTTTATATCTCATACAACATGATGAGGATATTCTGAATCAACATATTTGTATTCTAGATCAATGAACACCATGCGTAAATCATTTTTGCCCCTAATATCCCTAGCATAAAATTTTGATACTCCCTACTCTCAACTAATCAACTATGCGCCTATGCTTATAAGCTTGTAACTTCTTGGTATGGCTCAGAAGCTTGACCCAAATGATAATAGTTACGTAAATCCCTTAATTTCGATGTCTTAAAATAACTGAATTGAAACACCACTTGTTTTAATAAATACCTACCTCCTTTTGCAGGGACATGAGATTATTACGTCTTTCCATATAACAAACAATTTGTGGTCAAATTTGTACAGACCAACTTAACACCAGGCATGTAGATAAGAGAATATTTTGATGATGCAAATGTAGTTCACTAGTGAATATGTAAGACTTTGATTTTTGGCATGTAGTTCACGAATAAATTTTTATTTTAACATCTGGTATATGTCTTCGCATTTGTATGGTTAGAATGTCTGTTTCTAATCAAATATTTGAATATTCTCTAGTAGATAAATAGAAATTTCAGCTAGATCCCCTTAACAGGAGTACACAGCTATATATGCTATGCTTATGGCTCAAACTGAAGCTACCTTGTTCATCATGCCGTCACCATATTCAAATCCAACCTCCCCTTGTCTCACCTTCTATCTTCTCCAAACTCCCCTCCTCACATCCAAATGCAACCTAAACTAATTCTCACAAGTTATTTACATATAAATATCATTTTAGGTAACATGGTTTTATTTCGTATTTCTTAAGTACCATGGTTTAGTTAGTTTAGGTGGTGCTTGATTCTGTCTTAATTAGATTAATGGATTCAGTGGCTTAATCTTTAAGCTATATAAAGGTGTTTGATTATGGTTTAACAATTAATCCATGGCTTGACCCGATCTACCGCCTCATTCTGTCTTCACCCATTCAGCCTTTTTTTCTCCAAAAATACCCTTTACCCAATCCATTCCGTGAAACATTACTTAACATCTCTCTCATCAACCCTTCAATCAATACTAGTTCACACACTGCTTTTAGTCTCTCTCATCGAGACTTGTGCTACTTGCTACTCAATTTCATCCACCAAAAACCAGTTTTCCATTTGAACAATCCAACAGGTTTTCCTTCCTCTTGGTGTCAATGCAGATCTGCCACTATCTATATACAGGCATAGTCTTGTGTGCACATAGGCCTAAAAGACTTGCATACCCCTGACATACCAATAAATCCAGTAGGGAAATGCTTCTCAAGAATGCATTCCAAGGGCGGATCAGGCAAATCCGATAAATAAACATCACCTTAATTATTCCTCTTTTCTGAAGTCTCTGCCTTCAAACTGATTACACCATGTTTCATTGGATCAAGAAGACAAAAATTTAGTAGAATCATGCCTGCTCTTAGCAGGTGTTTGAAGAATTATTGAAATGGCAAAGAACCCATCTGAAGATTCCAAGATGGAACTGTGTGAAGATATGGAATTGTGTGAACAAGGAAAACTTGGAGAGATGATGAAAGAAAAACAAGAAACAAGAAAGAAAACCATTTCAAGAACAAGAGAGAGAAAGGAACGATGAGTGGAGAAAACAGAGAGGGAAATGAATTTGGGTGTGATATTATGTATCTCTCATAAGTCATAAAAGCTGATTAATGGGGAACAATTTTTGCTATTAGTTTTTGTAACACCCTACTTTTATATTAAGTTAGATTTTAATGTTTTAAGCCTTAAATGCAAGGATTATGATTTAATTTAAGTGTGCAAAAGATTCCAACAGCTGTAGCATCTTTTTATTAATGATAAGTAGCTTACAAGTAAGTTAAAAGGCAAAGCTAAGTGCTGAGAAATCAAAGATAGAAGTACGACAAGGCAAAGCTAAGTGATGAGAAATCAAAAGCTAGAAGCACGGCTAGGCAAGTTAGAAGCACGATGTGTCAAGATTTTTTTTATTCTAAGTAGGAGGTGTCAAACTCTTATAAAATTACAATTTTGAGAGCAAGAACAACAAGTAGTTAATGCTATGTATTCCTCTATAAATAGTGGTTCAAAGGTTATCATTAGTTCTATACCAGAAATAAGAAATCACTCTCAAAATTATCATCAAGTTTAAAGAAAGAAGTCAAAGGAAAAAGCAAGGCGTAATCAAGGTGAGTACGTTGTGAGATTTACTGAGATACGTATATGTTATATAAATGTACTCTATGCATTATGAAGAATTTAATATGTTTTGGCATTCTTGCTTTACATGAAATGATGATGCATTTATATAGACAAGATTTATGTATGATTGCACGATATGATGTGTTTTACACATAAGGCATGAAAGTTTTATGCATGTTATGTATGACCATAAATATCCAACGTGCGGGATACAGAATGAAGGGACGTCTTGCAAACGGACCTTATGGGGCAGCCTTTAAGGACCCGGGGTTAGCAAACCTCAAGGCAAGTATGACATACATGAGAGAAGTGAGATCTCAAAAGAATTTTTATGCATGATAAAGAGTTTTTAGTGAGTTATGATTCACAAAATTAGAAGCATAACGAAAATTATTTATTCATGAAACCATGACTACTCGCTAAACTTAAAGCTTACATATTTCATGTATGTAACGAGTTTTTAGTGAATTATGATTCACAAAAGTTTAGAAGCATAATGAAAATTATTTATTCATGAAACCATGAATGCCGGTTAGGGTTGCCGGTAATCAACTTTTTGCCCAAATGACTACTCACTAAGCTTACGTATTTCATGTATGTATCTCATATATGTATCTCAGGTATGGAGTAAAGAGGAATAGACAGATGTAATTCCTTCTGGTGGAGGATGTGCTACACGGGGCGGAGGCACAAGTTCTTCTTGCCGGTTTGTATCCTCCCATGGATACTTGAGCATGAAGTTATTATTAGCATCGGAAACTTCATCATTAAAAGTGTTGATAATTGGGTCGATATTTTCACAGGGGTTCCTTTTTTTAATTGATATTGGACTCGGGAGAATTTGGTCGGGGATCGGGTTTCTATCGGGTGATTCTTGCAACCATCCGTATACATAGCCAGATGGACCTTCTTCGAACTTTCTAGACATCTGAAACATGTAACCGTAATAGAATATATATTATATTATATATATATATATAATATATTGTTAAGTTTAAGTCTAAGTTCACCTAAACTAAGGCAAAACTTGGTTCACTCAAACTAATGCTCTGATGTAACACCCCGATTTCCAAAAATCGGCGTCGTTGCATTCTTTTGCATGGGAACTAAACAAAACTTTATTCTTTCAGATCTAACTATTACATCAAAGTTAGAACATAAGCGGAAACGTAACTCACATGTTTTAACTTTGATGTAATAGTTAGATTTGAAAGAAATAAAGTTATGTTTTGCTCACATGCAAAAGGATGTAATGGCGCCATTTTTGAAAATCGGGGCGTTACACAGCATTAGTTTGAGTGAACTAAGTTTTTCCTTAGTTTAGGTGAACTTACACTTAAACTTAAAAATATATATTCTATGACGGTTACATGTTTTAGATGTCTAAAAAGTTCGGAGAATGCCCATCTAGCTATGGATACGGATGGTTGCAAGAATCACCCGATAGAAACCCGATCACCCACCAAATTCTCCCGAGTCCAATACCAATTAATCAAATGGACCCCTATGAAAATATCGACCCAATTATCATAACTTTTAATGATAAAGTTTCCGATGCTAATAATAATTTCATGCTTAAGTATCCATGGGAGAATACAAACTGGCAAGAAGAATAATTTGTGCCTCCGCCCCATGTAGCACATCGTCCACCATTGGAGAAAACCGTTCAACTCGTGCAGGTTTGACTTGGGCAGATCTTGATGAACTTCTAAACAGGATGACGGAGAGTAATCACCAATGCCACATCGCACAAGCGGAAGTACATCAACAAAGAAATTATATCATAACCCTAGAAGAAGAATTGAAGGAAACAAGAAGAAGACTAGAAGAAACCACTCAACTCCTAAACCAAAGCCAAACTCAAATCAATCACCAGCACGAAGAACTGAACTGAGTTATCTCAACCATTTACTTAACTTCACTAAACTCCCGCCACGAGGGTGGAAACCAAAGAAATAGGCTTCCTTTCACCCTAGTGAAGCAACAATAGAAGATATATAGATATATCAGATAGATAAATAGGGATGAAAAAGGGGGGAAATTTTCTTATTTCCCCAAATTTTGTACCAACACATATATATAAACTAAGAAGTTATTCCTATTTTCATGTAACTATTGTTATTAATGTAGAATGAATACTCGAAGGACGACTAGAGACTACACAGAAGTACCATACCACCAAGACAAAGAAATGCATCTAGAACAAATCCAAACAACTCTACTGGGGGAGTTGATATAGCAACAGACGAGTTGATAAATGGCTATGAATCAAAGCTCGGTACATGGAGCGACAACAAAATATCATGCAAGGCATAAGTTTGATAATGGTCGTACTCATGGATGCGACTACAAAGCATTCACAACTACAAAACCTTCTACGTTTGAAGGAAAAGGACCCATAGCGGCTATGAATTGGTTTGATGACATGGAAAGTTGTTTTCAAACATGCCAATGTGCCCTTAATCAACAAGTAAGGTTTGCTTCAACCAAGTTAAAATTGAACGCCCTCCATTGGTGGAAAACTATTCAGTCTAGTCGTGGCATCACAGAAGCAACATCAATGCCATGGGGTGAATTTAAGAGTTTGGTCAATAACAGAAATTGCCCGGATACTCGACTGAATATGATGGAGGAATTTATGAAACTGGAACAAGGAAACAAGTCTGTGGAAGAATATGCAGAGATATTTCTAGAAAAGTCTCGATTCGCAACTGACATGGTAGCCACAAACTAGCAAGGTAAAACGTTTCTAAATGGATTAAATAAAGATTTACGAAGGTTTATCAATATGTCTCGACCAAAGACCTTTCAAGGAGTTATGGAATTAGCAATCCTAGCTGAGAAAGATAGCTATGTGCCAAACAACTATCAACTAAACGAGAAAAGAAAGTTGGAAGGGAGGAATTCTAATCGAACAAAGCCAAGGAAAGAATGTGCAATGACATTTGACAAACCAATTTGTTCCAAATGTAATAAGAATCATACTAGAGAATGTATAATGGGAAAATGTATGCTATAAGTATGGTCAACCTGGCCATATGATGAGTAACTGCCCTGGGAAGAGAGCTTGTTATAATTGCGGTTCAACTGGACATCTTAGGATGGTTTTATTTCGTATTTCTTAAGTAATTATAAATATCATTTTAGGTAACATGGTTTTATTTCGTATTTCTTAAGTACCATGGTTTAGTTAGCTTAGGCGGTGTTTGATTCTGTCTTAATTAGTTTAATGGATTCAGTGGCTTAATCTTTAAGCTATATAAAGGTGTTTGATTATGGTTTAACTATTAATCCATGGCTTGACTCGATCTACCTCCTCATCCTGTCTTCACCTATTCAGCCTTTTTCCCAAAAATACCCTTTATCCGATCCATTCCCTGAAACGTTACTTAACATCTCCCTCATCAAACCTTCAATCAAGACTAGTTCACACACTGCTTTTCGTCTCTCTCATTGAGACTGGTGCTACTCAAATTCACATATTTCTTCCACCAAAAACCAGTGGTGTAAAGCCCAAAACACAATTTTCCATTTGAACAATCCAACAGGTTTTCCTTCCTCTTGGTGTCAATGCAGATCTGCCACTATCTATAAAATGAATCACCCACCAAGAAGAACTTTCCCTATTACTGCTTCAAGTGTCTTTCCCAGAGATAGTCTTGTGTGCACATAGGCCTAAAAGACCTACATACTACCCCTGACATACCGATTAATCAAGTAGGGAAATGCTTCTAAAGAATGCATTCCAAGGGCAGATCAGGCAAATCCGATAAACAAACATCACCTTAATTATTCCTCTTTTCTGAAGTCTCTGCCTTGAAACTGATTACACCATGTTTCATTGGATCAAGAAGACAAAATTTTAGTAGAATCATGCCTGTTCTTAGCAGGTGTTTGAAGAATTATTGGAATAGCAAAGAACCCATCTGAAGATTCCAAGATGGAACTGTGTGAAGAGATGGAATTGTGTGAACAACGAACACTTGGGAGAGGAGGATGAAAAAAAAAGCAAGAAAGAAGAGCATTTCGAGAACAAGAGAGAGAAAGGACCGATGAGTGAAGAAAACAGAGAGGGAAATGAATTTGGATGTGATATTTTACATCTCTCATAAGTCATAAAAGCTGATCAATGGGGAACAATTTTTGCTATTGGATTTATATTTCTACTGTTTAAGTTGAAATTAAGTATATTCATATCATGGCTTTAAGAATAATAAGCATTATGATAAATTTAAGGATTTCATAATTTTTTTATTTTTTTTGTTTATCAAAATTGTAATCCGAAACTCTTATCATATAATTATTTTTCATTCAACACTTAACCAGACAAAACGTTAAAATGGTAATTTTCATCGTTGGCATTTTATATTAATACAATCAGACAACTCAATCCAAACATACGGCTTAATCCACATAGGGCTTAATGGAAAAAAATAGAGCAGCCAATAGTCCCCATGGTTAATTATATTCAATTCTGAGCATAAATAGTAACAACTAATTAAATCCCAATTTTAATCAACATTCTGGCTTATATGCTTGAAGAATGATGTGCATGGGAACAATGGTAATGTGTTCTTAAATGCTGGTTCTTTGATGGGGTCCTCATTTACAACTATGTACTTCATGGAAGGAAACACGAACAGGTCTTATGAGATGAATATAGAGGCTAACCATGACACGTACCTTATCTTTCTTAATGAACCCTTCCTTGAACCACGAACGGCCCAGAGCATACAGGGATTTGCCAGGAAATTTGACCTACAAAATACAAAGGAAGACAATATCAGCAAGAAAATAGTAAGACTCATAAATTAGATGGAGGGGAAGATGTTCATTGTAGAATGCTCAAATTAGAACAAGAGAATACTATTAAGCTTCCTGTTTGGCTATTTTTCATTTACAGAAGGCAAGAGAAAAAACAACTATTTATAAATTTAGTGTATATGGTGTAAATGCTTTCTTTCCATAGCATGAAAAACAAAAGCAGGATTATTATGTCATAAGTACATCAGCTGCACATAATAGAGAATCATATCAAAATAAGAATTCAACAATTTTTGAACATTCTAGAGATGCAATTGTCATTCCATAAGAATCCTCAAATGATTCGCTTCTATCTCCCACTACTTAGAGATGGAAAAAAAAGTCACATTTTTACATTTAAACTCTTCCAAAGTAGAGTATATATTTAAAGATTCCCAATGGAAATTTTAATAGAATCACCTATTAGTGGCAATAAGATTTTTCATATAAATCATATTCCATCAGCCACAGCTTTCAAACCATGAAATCTTAAAGTAAGCAAACATTTAATACTATTTACTAAATGCATCATATATGCTCATCAGGAACAACTGAACAAGAAACTCAAATGAAGTATAAAATATTTTAAAGCCAATTTTTTGGTTTTTGGTCTCTGAATCCTATTATTCGTACTTTATACAGTTTGGTATTTGTAGACAAGAAAGCAGTACCACTGTTACATGCTGTTTGTTTTATAAGAGGTACTGAAATTCGAGGTCTGATTTCACTTCTGATAGATAAGAGGTGGTGCTGAAGTCTGAAACTTGAATCAATAAGACTGTTTGTTATTGTAAACTGATAGATGTCTGAACGTGTGTAATTGTCAATTTTACCCATCAAAATATTATTATGTTGAATTTATATACATTTATATAGAATATGCCATCGTCAATTTTTAACACATTCAAATCATATTAAAGTACATCAATCAGTCGAAACACAATAAAAATATGAACAACAGGTAACTAGATACCAGCAAGTATTTGGTACACTACTGCTCTGGCAATGTGAACCTAACAAGAACAATGAATATTGCCACAACATCACTTTACATACAGAACAGAGCTAGTACACTACCACAATAAAGAAATGCGTGTGTCATGAAACATTTCCCATGATTCAATGGAGGTAGTAGCAGTAATTACAGCTTGCAACTTTCTATGTCAAAATATTTGACTTTTTGTATTGTTTTTTAATTTATTTTGCAAAATTTAATTAAAAGTTTGTTGTTTTACCCTACTGTTTGGTGGATCGGATATCTATTTCTCCACAATTATTTTTGTGTATCAAGTTTATGAAACCGTCTATAATAACTAGTAACCAAAACGAGAAGGCATACCATGAACGAATAACCCACAAATTCAAATTCTACAAATTAACTATGCAATAGCCACGTCAATTGATGAAGAAATCCAACAAAAAAACCATAAATTATACACAATGAACAGGGTTTTAACAGAAATTGAATAAAATCAGATCGATGAATCTTTGAGAGTTTGTTCTTCTCAAAGACAACTACTCTTTGCATACCCACTCACCCAAATCTCTTTTCCCCAGAAATCATAAGTCTTAGGGGCTGTTCGGTTCATTTTCTGTTAAGACCTGAATGGATATAGTTGTCTGAGTGGATATGGTTGTCTGGGTGTTAACAGATAAGTTGTTGTTCGGTTGTTGAGCTGAATAAACGGTCTGGATGTAAAAAATGACAAATTTACCCCCAGTTTTTATTTTTATCTGATTAATAAAAAGTGAATAAATTAATTTAAATAATCAAAAAACCATCCACAAAACTCATCACTTTCGTCCATCCCAACCCAGTACCTGCCGTGAAATAATTAATTTATACGATAAAAAATATACTTCTTCAATACTCCACCGCCAAGATTTACCCATTTACTTCTTCAATAAAAAATATACAACCGATTGCTTTCTTCTTCAATTCAACTCAAGTGGGAGTATTGAAGGGAGGAAGAGTTATCAGAGTTATCAAAAACTGATATGTAAGAAATTGATCTACATGTCAATAAATAGATCGATACACACTTATGGAAACACAGATCGATCCACAGGTCGGTGGTGTGAGATGCCAAGCTGCCTCTTGATGGGCAGGTTGCAGGAATGGAGGGGAAGAAAGAATACTAGTCGTGCAAGGAGGAAAGACATAGGGAGAAGAAGGGTAGTTGGGGAATAGTGGTGGCTGAGCCCAAAGGACTCTCAAATTCTAGCTGATTCGGTCAGCCAATTTTTTTCCATTAAGCCGCTACCGAACGGGTAGATATGGCTGTGCGAATCAGCCATATCTCCCACACAGCCCATTAAGCCGCTACTGAAGAGCACCTTAGACTACAACACAAGTAGTATACTAAATAAACTAAACAAAGCAGGAGGCTTGAAGACATAGAATTTATGATATAAATCACTTAGAGCAGACAATTTTAAATCCGACCTCTTTAACAAAATATGACCTATGTAGCTGTCAGAACTTAAAAAATAATATGTATACACACACAAAAATACACACAATTCTGATGGCTATTCAGTCAATGAATTGAGTAATTTTATAATATGAAACCATCAAACCAAGCATAAAGAAAGTGCATTCATACCTTTTTATCTCTAATACACATGAAAGTAACACAGCCGTCATCAAACCTACAACATCATGAATAAATAAATTTACTATCACCTGATGATAAAACAAGGGCAAAACTTTGAAGAAAAATAATTAAAGAACTGGCATGCAGGTAATGCAACATCACCCCAAATTTTTGAAGGGAACCCTGGCACTGGCAGCAACTGATGATGAGCCCAGAACCTACGCAACAGCAAAAGAGTATCGGATATTACAGTAATACATGAAGAATCATGACACAGAATGTACAAAAATAAAAAGATCGATGTTATTGTTCACATATGACCTAACCTATTTGCGTCATAGATGTGCAGTTGCGCCAAAACGATCAGTCTAACCGTAGTATCTCACTGATACATGTATGAAGAAGCATATATAAAAAGAAAACAAGGTAGTGTTTAATTACCTTGAGATCTTAAAACACAAATATTTCATCCATGAATATGAATATGAATATGAATAGGTCATTGGTATTTTTATCGTCCAACAATTTGAGATGCATGTCCAAAAGGAGAGGGAGAAAACAGATAATGAACAAATAGAAAACAAAACAAAGAAGGATGTAAGATTAAAGAATCCCTAAAGGATTCCTTGTCTCATAGGAATTGTTCGCTGAAAGAAAGCTATAAACAAATTCAGCAAAATCTCATTGTGGAAGTCTCAAGTATCAAGCTAAAACTAGAGTAAGATTTCTGTAATACTATCAATTGGAAGTATAAACCAAACCAAGCAAACCCTGTATATCCCACCCGAAGGTAGGGCCGGGAGGTAGAATGTAAGCAGACCTTGCCTCTGTCAAGGGACAAAGAGGTTGTTTTCGAGAAGATCCCCGGCTTGCAAAAAGGGACGGTAAAAAAAATAGAAAGCATGACCGGTCGATTGAAAGTATGTATGCACAAAAGTAAGAAAATCTTGTTCTGGTCTAAATGCAAGTTGTGCAACATTAGCAAAGGGAACCAAAGAACAATGTTTAACAAGCAACAGGTGAGCCAAGGGCCAGGGGAATGAACCAAGGTTGTCCAATAAACAAATATAATGCAAACTCATACCAAAACTCAACAAACATATAATTTTACACTCGAGACAACACATTTTTTCCAAATCCCTTTTTGAGCATTACCTTGTATTGTTCTTTGAACGCTTCCATCTCTTCTTTCGGAACAAGCAAAACATTCTCCTTTGGTTGCTCATCTAAAGCAACTATGCGCAACTCCTTTGGCACTTCGTTCAAATCAGCTAATAGGCGTCTCATTACTCCTTTGGCACTTGGATCGCCCTTGGCAGAGTCTAATGGCTTATCCATGAAAGGGGAACTTCAAAAAGAACAAAGAAATAAACCTAGTTACAATATCCTAGGGGTGTGAGCTATGTTGCAAGGATACAGGTGCAGTGAAATAAAAAGCACGCAAAACCAATAAAAAGCATAAGTTATCTTATAAATCATACAAAACCAAAAAGTTGCATGTTTAAGGGAGTGTTTGAATGTGCATTTTCAAAGTAATTATTGCGACTTGAAAAATCATAATCAAAATCGCATAATCAAAGGGAGTGTTTGAATGTGCTTAAAGTTTACATGCATCTCAACAATTAGTTCTTTTCCTAGCAATTCCTTACCTGCTTCTACAGATCGGATCAATTTGATTTAAATAAACAAAAAATAATTATCAGTTTTGGCCAAACACCTAATACTTGATTAAGCCATTGATTTACCAGAGATTTCCAATTCCATCGTTAAAGATTGAAGACTTCGATGAAGGGTTTTTAATTCATTGAAAATTAGAATCCTTTCATCAAAATTCCCCCTTTTTCATCTTCAATTGGCAAGAATAAAACATAGGATCGTCTTTAGATTTGCTTCAAAATACGGTGCTGCATTGAATTCTATCCAACATCAGTGTAATAAGCATTCAATCAACAATAATTATAAGCATGTGTAAAACAAAAATTACTCCCAAAGTAAAGTATTAAATAGAATATCAAAAACATCCAAATTCAAATCTAATGGTGTATGTGTACCGTATTAGTGTCTAATCTCTATTAATCGTCATAAGATGAGAAATCTAAAGGTCCATTGCACCACATTAAAGAGTCAATGAGACAAGTGCTAAGAAAGCAAAAAAACAAAGAGGGTTAATGTGAGGTTTGTATCAAAAAACCAAAATAAACTCAAGAATTGGCTCCATACCTCTGCAAGATGGAAAGAAAAATCAAAAATTGACACCGATTCGCTGGTAGAAGAAAAAACCTAGGTCACTCCGCCTCCGGGTGCGTCTCCTATACTCTCTTCAGTCTATGTTAGTCAATATCGTTTCTCTCACTTTCAACCCTAGATTTTTATTTATAGTTACTAATCTTTTAATTCCATCCTTTTGGCAAAAAGACCAAAATGTCCTTTTATGATCCCTAAATCTTGAACACAACTACTAGGGCAGACCCCGTGACCCGTGCACAGCCTTAGCGAAGCACACTCGCACCACGCTTTACAAAAAAACAAGATGGGCCTAGTCGCACCCAAGAACATAGGGGTTGAGGCACTTCCCTCAAAATTTACTGCTGCCTACTCATAATAGTTAAAAAAAATCCACACCACAGTATTTGAAAAGATTAAGGTAAAATAGTAAATATCAAGTGCAAAGATTGGTTTAGAAAAGGACTAATTTGACAATCAAATTGCAACATGTATCTTTACTAATTGCCCCTTATATAGGCACCAATTAATGATAATCTCTTTTTTCTCTTTCCAGAAACTTTATAAATATCCATTGCTCCTTAGCTTTAAGTAGTTTGATGGATAAATTTAGCATTTATTTGCAAAGCACAATTGACCATGAGTTCCATATCTAAGTACCTAAATTTTGATATGTAATTCTTGTATGGACATACATTACAGAGAAGCCACATCCTATACAAAGTACACATCGAACAAGGCATTTAGATCACAGAAAAAATTACTCAGTTTTTTTCTAGAGTAAATTAAATAAGTGCACAATGGTTGGCCTCAAAAGCAAAAACCATAATACTAAATTAAATAAGTGACATATTTAGCCTTGGGAAGAGCATTTCAAATACCATCCATCATAATAAACGGTCAGGTTTTGCATAATCGATAAATTTTGGTGATATAATGAGAAAGTACATGGTAACCATAGAATAGAATGACTATGATTCTAGGAACACAAATTGACATGCTTGGTAAATGCATACCAACAACAAACAACTTTGTTATCTTTAGGTGATCAGTGATCATTTCTCCTTATGAATGACACAAACCCGTACATTAAACCACACAAACTTAATTTCTTTGATATCCTTTTGTCTTTGTTTGAAACATCATTATGAACTTTTTGGCTGAAGATCACTACTTTTTTTACTTACTTTTTGGTAAACAAAAATCTCCATTCCACTTCATCAATGGAAATACTTCTCTCCTCAGGGGAACAAGATTCTCATTATCCAACACAACATTCACTCATTGTTAAATAGATACCATGTCTAATCTCAATTTCTCATCCTTAAACCATTCAACCAACATGGCATGAGGATCAAATTTCTCAATATATTAAGTTTGAGCAAAGAGATCCCTTAAGATAGCACTAACATTATGAAAGGTCAAAGACACCAGTTCTTACCAAAAGCTTTCATATAACAATCCACCTCAATGATCGTTCCCTCTATTCATTTGCCTTGATACACCTAGTGTGCTTTGCAAGAACAGCTCCATTGACTTTGAAATTCAAAATCAAATCACACTGTTCCATTTCAAAGAACCATCTACAAACTCTAAGAATTTCCAATTCAGAGGACCGCTCCATCAAATAAAATTCAAGGAATCTTGAAAATAATTATTGCCAACCTAGGACAAAAGTAACAATGAAAAGGATTTTTCAGTCAAATGGTGATTAGCTAATTGTTAGATGCAAAAACTTGGTTCAAACTTGGCTAAATGTTAGTATGTTACTAAGTGTTAATCTCGGAACCGCTTGTTCAGAGATCTGATGAAGTGTGTTCACAGAATGTGCTAGCCCGGAAAGTTTCTAAGTGTTGAAGTCTGAAGAAGAAAAATCAGAGTTCGGCCAAGTGTTATCAGAATCTGAAGAAGGCTTATCAGAGTTCGGATGGAAGTTATGAACATCTTGTTCAGACTTTGATACTTGGGCAGATTCTTTCTTAAAGACTTCATCACATTGTGTGGAAGATATGAAGACCCTAGCATACTAGAACACGTGTCTTATGTGTATTTGTCTTTGATGTAAACGCATTGTATCTTTACAATGGCTTTCCCTGTATAAATGCATTATGTTAGTTAGTGGTTGTTATCTTTCCACTTTAATACGTTCCTCAGTCTGTAATATTTCTCTCACTAGAAGTTTGTAATTCTCACAAAAATCAATGCAAGTCATATGACATTTGGCCATCAATTTTTTTTTTTATCTATATTGTTCTTGATTGTTGCTGAATTGTTAATCAGTAGATTAATTTGGGACTCACAGTTGTGATTTTTCATTCAAAACAATAGAAGGAAATACTTTCTTAGGATATAAGCAACTAATTTCAGTCTTATATCGAGGAAAGACTTTGTTGTTGATGCAAATAATAATGATAATAGCTATAGCTTGACCAACATTAAGATTTTCCATGTTCAAAAAAATATCTTACCGTTAAATAACCACTCAGACTTGTTCTGTGCAACTATTTTACGCACTATGATAATCTTCTGATTTGAAGTGTCATCTCTCAAGATTAAGCACACAAGTATAGCTCTACGAAGAAGCTGCATAGAGACATACAATCTCAACAACTCTTTCAAAACAACCAAATGTTGAAATACAACTTGAACCATAGAAAGACTCCCATACCAAGAGCGGTTGCATACACTAGAGCGCTTTTACCAGACCCATACGGTCCAAAGACAAGGTTCAAACGACTTGCATACCAGATGATTAAATGTCATGGAGTTGTGAATTCTCATCTCCACTATATTCCTATTGTCCCCTACTAAAGAAACATAAATTATAAAATAAAACCAATAAAGCATAAAGATTAATATTTTGTTTGTGCACCAAAAAATCTTATGCCAACTGATTACCAACTTTGTAATATAAAGATAAAATGACAGCTAATAAAACATATACATCCAACGCACCTTGTGAAAAGTGCATGCCCACAAATTCAGTTACCCACTGTTGGACACAGAAGTTGAACAAGTTGATGTCATCCTGCATTGTAAGACATGTTGGACATTGTAGTCAAACAAGTTGACGTCATCCTACATTGTAACACAATGAAGACATACAATTATGTTACTCACCTCGATAGATATTCAAGAACCTTGAACTAATTTAGAAAGTTACCTGGACGATGAGAGAATCATCGTTGACTTTAAAGTAGAAACCAAAGGTTTATAATTCTCAGGAAAATCACTGCAAAAGCCTGTGAATATTGAACAATCATGACTGTAAACCCAGAATACTGATGATAATAAAATTTGAATCCTGAACTTTTGTGTGGATGTTGTATATGTATGAACGATCCTATAGCAAATGAAAAAGAACTATAAATTTAAAAGTCACCTGTGCAAATGAACTAAGACACTAGATTGTATTCCAAGATCCATCAATCATTTTTTCATAAATATGGAAATAGAATTAAAAATTTGTTAGTAAACTATGTATCCAAATTCGTATAAGATGATCAAATCATTATGTTTATGACTTCTATCTTAAGATCATAACAGAAGAGACACGGATACAAACGACGCCATTAGGACATTTTGTCAAACAACTTAAGAGCATCAGCCGATATGACCATCAACACGATTTCCCAAATTAAAGAAACCAAACAACTTAGAATATATAGAAATCTCCACAGTGATTTAATGGGGAATAGGAAGTCAAAATCTACAAGAACATTCTGAAATTAAACTAATATTTGCCCGAACCAAATTCGAATGACTTGATCGAATCTACAAACACGAAGCAGTAATCCCCAACAACAGATAATAAAAAACCTTCGACCAGTACATATCTCCTCGGAATCTGAACGACATGACTTTTCTTCGACGGAAGAAAGGCCCCAAGTTGGAAGGAGAAGGTAACCCACCAAATGAGATGAGATAGTGCAGAGTAAATCTTATCTTTCATGTCATTGACAGGTTAGATAGTAAAAATAGTATGTGACTAATATAAAAGATATGCACATGAAACTGGAACTTGGAGACAATACTCTGATTGGAAGCACACAACATGCAAATTAGTATAGATCTGATGCCTAAAGAATTACTCTGGCTTCAAAATAGTTTGCCTCTTTTGCTCTTTTGCATATCCGGAATATTCGTCCATGGTTTGCCTTGTCCAAAAGGAGTCAGAACCATCTGCCATTGTGATATTCAAAATAACTAAACTATAATGGTCTTGTAAATATGCTATCGAAAAATACATTATGCTAACATAGTTCAACACAAATATGTATGTCATCTGAGCTCCAACAATATGTTTAGATTGACCAAAAAATTGAAGAACGTTGATTTATACAAAAAAAAAAAAAAAAAAAAAAAAAAAACTCAAGATCTATTAGCATTCCCAAAATGCTACTAAGACTTGAATTTAAATAAAGAACCACCTTCTCCCAAATACTTCAACCATTAAAAAGCAAATTTTAAGCAAAAATAGAAATAAAGATCAAATCTAATTTAACCCTATTCATATATACACAGATATAGTAGCTAAAATTCAAGAGATTCCCACAGAACCTAACACCATAAAAGGTATAAAGAAGATGAAAAAAGTAAAACAAGAATCAAACTTAAATAAAGAAAAACCCTGTTAAAGAAAAAGAAAGTCAAAATCTAATCTCACCCGCCAAATATAAGTTGAATCTAGCTAAATTCAAGAAACACCCACAAAAGCTAACATCATAAGAAAATGAAAATATGAAGAAAAGAATAATCGAAATCTAATCTCACTCTCCAAATATTGTGGCATGAGGGGGGAGAGAGAGTACCTTCAAAAGAGGTTCTAGGATGTAAGTTCTAGATGGATTCCTGAGATTGACAACCTTAACAAACTTTGGATTGATTTAGTATCCCGCAAAGCCAATCTAAAGTCCATGAAATTGCACGGGCTTTCACTTTCACTTGTTTGTATTAACATATTATATTATTAGTAATTTATCACAAGTATAGTATGTATTGCTAGAATAAACTAATTTTTAACATTCCTTTTTGGTTATTTTACATTTCTCAAATACAAAACTGCTTAGGCGTTTAATTTCGCCCTATCTCTCTACCCAAGGTGAAACGCCTCCTTTTACTCTCCAGGATGATAATAGGATGATAATGGAATCCTCCGGTGCTCTTTCCATAGTCGGGTCTCCTCCACACTTACAGGCTACAGCAAGATTTACAAACAAACTTGAAAAACCCCTAGGTCATAATCAAATGCATGTGTTTCAGATTTTATGTGCTTTGACGCCAAAAAATCTACTTCTTTTCTTTCTTTTTGTTGTTTAAGTGATGTTTTAGGATAAACAAATCATTTTTGGAACAGACCATGGTTGATGATGATTCGGGTTTTTTTTTACTTTGGTTGATATTCGATTTTTTTTGGAAGGGTGTCCTAGGCTATGCCTAGACTAATCCCTTGGCAAATTATGACTGATGTCTACTAATCCCTTGGCAAATTATGACTGTGAGACATCAGCCCTGAATAAACCTCAGTGGCCACAATTGTTGTGTACGCCTGGATTCGAACCCTAGGCAGATGAGATATTCCACCACATCCCCCATGGCCTTAACCAGTACGCCACAACCCTTGTGGTTGATGTTTGATTTTTGATATGCAAAGCATATAACTTTGGACTCCACTTTTAGTTTGTGATTGTGATTTCAATGATTTATGGACCAAGCTCTTCACAGGTAGAAATCGATTGCATTTGAAATCATCAATTCATCATCATCCAGTGTAGCAAAAGGATAATAACCGATTGTACAACATGATTGATTGACTCAGTGAGTGAGCTGCTTTAGAACGCACATTTTATGTAGCTTTGGGGAGGTGACGTGTTGCTAGACGCTTACCACCGTCTGTGTCATGTGCAAGTGTGAGTGTGTCGTGTGCAAGTGTGAACCATGACATGTGTCATACAATGATACTATTGAAAAAGTGCGTAAATGTATAGGGTCACACACAAAGAATGTGTATGTTCAATATGATTATTGGATAAATTCAAGTGGTTATAATATCGATAATTAATTATTAATCTAGTAGAACCATTAAAGTATGTGTTAAAATTGTAATTATGAAAATTACAAGGTTTTATGTGTAAATGTATTAACATATAGTTTTAATAAGATAATAAAATTAAATAAAACCTTATTAGGCTTGATGGGCCTTAAAAGAAATGTGGGATTAAGGTAGGCCCGAACCATGTTACGGAGTTGAGGTTTTATCTATAACTCTAGGCCAACCTGTAAATAAAAGGATATGGCCTAAGCCTAAATGTTAATCCATTAGGATACTTTAGAAAAGAAACCTTATTCTTTTATGTTAATATACACATACTATATTAGGGTTTTGGGGCTGGCATTCTGTTGAGGCCAAGCATGTTGTAGAGGAAACGTTTCCGGTGCTCTGTTTAGATTTTGCCTACAAATCATAAAGGTAGTTTCCTAAACACCCTATGGTTTGTTTTATTCAGTTTTAATTATGTCATTAAATCCGTTAAGGGTTTCTTTTCTGAAAAGTTCTCCAAAAGGAAAGTAACCGAATTAAAACAAATTTTAATTTTCACTGCATTTTTTGTAAGGTTACTTTTTAATGAAACCCTACATAACACAAACACACAGTTACATCCAAATTCAGATACCTTGAGACGATCCACTATAAGTGTTCCTTTACAATGATTTACAATGGAAGAACAAAAACCGTTGTCCACACAATGATTTACAACGATGAATATTTTCTAACTTTTGGTTAGGGATATGTGGATAGTCACTCACACTACGATGAGAATATCAAATGGAAGCTCAAGTAGTGAAATATTTCTGCCTTGGATGAATATGGAATCAATGTATGAAATTTGAGAAAGATTTTGATTATAAACTAACTCCCTTCTTCCTATAAGATACAAACTCAACCTCCATTAAAACATTCGACTACCTAGTTTTCATTTTGATTACCACTCTGGTAAACTTTGCAAGGATGAGTTTACCTTCAAACCTAAGATTGATGGTCAAAGCCAAATTATGCACCCCAAATATTTCGGTTGTCAATTCAAGGAATGTGGTAATTATCTAACCTTGGAATTACAAAGTCAAACAGGCTTATATTATTAAATGAATACAAGGAAGGGCATATATTATTCTACACTTATTACACCTATACCAACATTAGGAGACATAATGAACCCTAGGGGCCTGTTCGTTAGCAGCTTGACGAGACTTACGGCTTATTCGGTCAGCTATACATGACTGTTTGGCAAGGCTTGATGATATATAAAGTGGTTTATTTAGTAAGCTTCTAGGGGGAGCTTATGCAGAATGCCAAGTTTTTCCCAAACCTGCCCCTCACAGTTAAAAAAACATGCTCCTTCCATCTATGAAAAAGCCCTCCCAAACAAAAACCTTCCAATCTTTACAGACAGATTAATCCATCCAGACTGCTTTATCAATACAAGACTAAATGGATCACCAAACCAAACAGCCCCCTAAGATTGCTTCTATTCAATTGTCTCAAAATCTTCAACTTGATCTTCTGTAAGGAAAAAATTACTCATTCTTGAACTCAACATTACATTAAGTACACTTTCTTTATACAAGTACTCACCATTAACTCCAACCTAAGTAGATGATGGACTTCTATGTCAGTAGTAAATTTTAGAAATACGAAACCATTCTATGTTCTATGAGAATAAGTAGCATGCTTGTGAACAATAATCAATTAAACCAATTGAAGAGTGAATAGATTGAATAGTAAATAAGAGCACCACATAAGTAATATCTGAAACACGTACCTAGCAATCATGAGGCCTTATCTTCGAAGAGAACTTTATAGAAGCGTTTTCTTTCCTCGGGATCCAATATACCACCAAGATCATCATCTCTTGTGTCATCTTCATCAGACAGTTTATTGACCGAGCCCTTTTTTCCTTGTTTCATTGCTATCATACCTCTCTTTCTCTGCTTTTCTAAATTTAACATATGGTGCCTCCTATTATACTCATGAAGTCCCTCCTGCATCAGTTCCCCAAATTTCTCCTTTACAACCACAAGTGGATCTTTGTCAGGCAGTTCTGACCCTCTATAACCTTCTCTAAGCAGAACAGTATAAATTTGATATTTATTTGAAACATAGAATATTCCAGGATGCTTGAGCAGCAAAATATTTAACTTTTCTGGTGAACAGAACTCCCTCCTGAAATGACCTAGCTTGGTGATTGATGCCTTCTTCCATAGCGTAAGCGAGAGCAATTCATGCACCAAACCAATTGTTCTTTTCTCTAATTCCCCTGACCCCTCTTCTAAACCTCTAGGATCCACATAAAGGGGAAATGTAAGGATATGAATCGAATTCACGAAATCTCTCCCATGATTTTATCCAAGTTGGGGGGCATAGAACATGGGAATGATGGCTTGCAACCCTGCTTTTGAGCTATTCTTTCAATGATAGAGACTGCCAAGTCTGGCTTCCACGCGGTGAGCTCAATTTCCATTGAACTCTTCCTCCCACTATAATTGACCACTCGAAACATATCAAGATGCTTAGGTATGATTCTTATTAAATAATCATCCGGTAATCCTAAATAACTCTTCAATTCATTGAGTTTTGAGACATTCAGTCTATGATTAGAAACCATCATCAATACCTTGGCTAATCTCTCAACAAAAACTGTTTCCTGCATATCCTTTACGGATTCTTCTTCTTGTACCAGACAGAGCATCTTTTTGGTCAGCCGACAATGGTATTCATCATTTTCAAGGTGTATTTCAAAGCAACATCGGTATTTCTTAAGCCAATTGAGCGCTTTCCCTTGAAGATCAAGAGTTTTGAATTTCTTCTGGAGAAAATTAACCGATGTCACTTGATCAGGACACTGCAAGATTATGTTTTTAATCTGGTTATTTACAATCCACCGACGGTTTCTAGTTAAGGAAGCTTCAAGATCTGGGTCTTTTTTCATAGACCATAGAGAGAATCTTTGGATAAGATGAAGATGCCACAGAGGAAAACATATCATGGAAGCTGAAAATTTTGCATTTTGCACATAAATATTGATCACCATTTTTCCACTTTGCATCTTTATTATTTTACCGACACCTAAACCTGTTTAAAGAAATAGAGAAAATAAATAACATAACATATAAATTTCTTATCTATTTGTTGACGATAATTTCCACAAACCGATGCAAACAAGTCCCAAACAATAATACTATCAACGTCTACAAGTGAAACTGTGAAACCCAACAACAATGCAGAGTAAACGTGCCCCAATAGTGTTCAAATGCCCCAAACAGAGAACAATGCACAATAATGATAAGAAACAACGTAAATCCAATGGAACACATAAATAAGACAATTGTTTAACATAATTCCACTATTCTGAGATGGTGTGCCTTCACATGGAAGAGATGGGGCCTTTTATATATTGATAATCAATAGTGGAACAATTACAAAGAGTTCACCTTCAACAAAGATTAAGTAATCAATCACAAGGCAACACCCTAATGGCACCCACACTTGTCATTTATCACGGGAGAGAAGAAGCTGAACAAAACCAAACTAAACTAAGGGGTTGTTTGGCAGTTGCTGAATGGTTTGGTGCAGAATGATTAAGTGGTCAGAATGATTAAGAGGCTCTTATAATACAGTGCAAAACGAAATATGGTCGTTTGGTAATTGTTCTGAATGAAATTAGGGCTCTGAATGGTTAAGGGGGACCTAAGATACAAAATCATTCAGATGGTTTTAGAACCATTAAGAGGCAGACTTTTTGTTTGCCAAACAAGATTCACCTCTTAACGATTCAGAGGTTTCCTCTTAATGGAACTATTAAGAGGTAAACAAACAACCCCTAAAACAAGAACCATACTAAACTAATCCTGAGATCGAGCATTTAACCCTCTGCCTCGTATGCAACCTGGAGGTCACATAGTCGCATAGGGAGCTCGTTGACAAGTGTTGCAACTTTTAATGTTAACATTCCCCTTAAACACGTTGTGTCTTATATTCTTTTATTCTCTTACTTTCATTTTTCGTGTTTATGGAGCTAAGAAAAGGAATTGGATGTTTTATGGGTATTATATGCTAAATTTTAAATTTTAAATTAACAACATTAGATGCTATATGGCAAGTGGAAGCTGATGGAATACAGAGGATGATATGAAGGATTTAAGCCCATGCATGCTTTCTGAGGAAAAGTGGAGTCAGCGATCACCTTTTGCAACCTAAAATTATACATTATTATAATATTGAAGCTTGTCTCCTATTTCTTGTGACCCTTTTGGAGTTTTGGTTTTATCCATTGAACTTTTCCTTTGTAGTTTGCCTTTTTGTAAGTCACCTCCCCTGGTTATAAAAGGACTTAAAGGAGAGGTGGTCATGCATTTTAGATGGACTTCTTAGTTAGTATTGTTTTCTTTCTATTACTTTCAGCATTTGGTTACATTTATCTTGTTCTTTACTACTGATTTTTCATATGTTATCATTTACGATTCTTTGCATTCCATTATGTTCCTTACGATTCAAGTCTTCGCTTTTATTATGTTAATAATTCATGAGATGATGGCTTAAACACACTAACTTGGGTGTGAGATATGAGGAAAGGTTGAAAGATTAAACCCTTGGATTAGTGGACATTGCTTTTTATCATAGCAATCAACTCCATATTTCACTCATGGTTAGTTGACAATTATGTTAGTTTTGGATAAATGAGTTGGATTTAAAGTGAAACCAACATAAACACAAACACCTAGATTGTTAAAGGCATGCTAGAGAACTAAAAGCAATTCATCATTGTTGTATTCTACATGAAAAGAAACGCAAGATTAGTGTCACGCCTGGACCTGCGCTTATAGTCATATACCTCCAGGAACCTTGAAACAACTTATACATCCAGAAAATTTACTTCCCCCTGATATCTTTCTAGGGGAAGTTTTTATCGTCTTCAAGAAAAACAGAAAGTGATCAAGTCCAAGTGATTGTGTTTTTAGTACCTTTTCTGCTTTTCAACAAGAAGGATTCCACACAACTGAACAAGTCTATGTTAATTGTTATCCTAGTTGATTTGTAAAGGGATGCACTTTTGTCCGAGGCTTTGTTCAATAACTACATTTCTCCTCAACATTTTATCGAACACCTTTCAGGCACTCCACAAATCACCGCACCTTATCTGAAACATAGTTATTAAATTCTCAGATGAACCCTTATCTCAAACTTGGTTTCAATTTCTTAAATTTTAATTCCCAAATCCAAACTAAATATGTAAATTGTAATCACTAATGTCAAGGTTTTGGAGGATGGAATCTAACACATAAAAAGCATTACATATTCCAAACATGTCAATTACTGAAAGGGTAAGGAGCGATTACTGAACCTAAACCTTACAAATTTTCAACTTACCGAATGGGAGAGGGAAGACAGTGAGCAGCGACAGCCAACGGCCCAACAGACCGCGGTTTCTGATTGCGTGAAGTCGGTGTGAGTCGTGACTGGGTGAGGTTATTTAGGTAAAATTGCATTTCAAATGGAAATAACTTTGCCTTTATTCTTATTTTAAAAAACCGGGCAAAACTTGTTTTTATCTTTACTAGAGAAAAAAAAATGTAAAAACAATTTTATGCATAAAGTACAATTTCTTTATGCATGTTATTTAAAATTCAATTTTATCAGTAAATGATATAAGAATACAATTTTTAAAGTTGCATGTTTAAATTTATAATTAATGTAACCTCGTTTTATGACTAATTGTGAAGTGCATAAAATGTAGCGATAAAAGTGACCACGCTGACAAAGAATTAGTCCAAAGGCTCATGTGGGTAAAATGAAAAATAAAGGGGTGTCATTTGATGAGTTGACTAGTCAAATTTGAAGGTGGGGAACCGTGGATAAACCCACACCTCCTTGTTTTTCGTAGGGAGCTTTTCCCAAAGGTTGAAACTCGTTCATTTGTGGCTTAATAATAAGGGGGTGTTTGGGATTGTTTATTTAAAACAACTTATGCTTATTTTTAAAAATGTTTATCAACTTATGTTATGCAAAAAATGAGTTGGGGACAAATAAGTTAGAATGTAACTTATCAAAAACAACTATTTTGGGGTGGAAAAAAATCATAAGCACTATTTTTTTCTAATCCAAACACTAAAAATAGCTTATTTGCGTTGAGGAAAAACAATAAGCAAATAAGTCAAAAAAATAAGCAATCCCAAACACCCTCTAAATAAATCAAGGACAATTGCTACTCTCCCATTTTTCCATTCTTGAACTGGAGAAACAAACTAGGAGAATAGCGAGAGAAATTGGCGAAGTTAACAAGAAGTAAAGGGTTTGAAGGGCTCGATTCAAGCTTAGCTTAGAAAGTTTTGGAAACTCGGTCGTTGGTTTCCATTAGGTGAACTTCTCTCATTTTCGCTTAGTTTTCCCTTAGATTTGTGACTCTCTTCCGTTTAGCGACCGGGTAGTGTTGAAATCGAGTCCAAGTTATGTGATTAGTTGTGTTTCAATGGGTTTTGGAGTTACCATCGAGAAGATTTAACGGGTTGGAAAAGTGGTTGTGACCACGGTTTCTGCCCGGTACAAATGACGAACCTCTGTTCGGTGTGGCCTCCACACCGCCGAGATGGAATACGGAGAGGAGAGCGGTTGAACCCTCGAGTTCACCGGATGAACTAGGGACATTAGCTTCCAGTTTGGCGTTGGCTGAATACGGCGAGAATGGCGGTAGCGATGGCCATAGATGGTGTCATCGACGTAGGCTAAAAAGAGAGAGAGAGAGAGAGAGGGGAAAGAAAAAAAAATAGAAGTGAATGAAGATAGATCCACGACCTCTTGACTTTTGGTGGTCAAAACCATTTTTTTAATTTTTGAATGGCATGCTAGCCATGCATGGATGCCATACGTTCTGTTGGCATCGAGATGGTTATGGGCTTTAGCTTGGCCATATAATTACCAATAATGGTTGGCATTAATAATAGTAATTAATGTTTAAGATTTTTCATTAAGGGTGTAAATTAAATGATTTTAGAGCTTGTCAAGTAAGGACCGTTTACAAAACGCATACCCGGGTAAGTGTTTACCAAGTCACATTAGTTTACCGGATGAATTTGGCAAGGACCAAGAATCTTACCCGGTAAGAGCACAAGCAAGGACCGAGAGTCTTACCCGGTAAGTGAGTGTGACGACTCTTACCACGGTTAGCGCTTACGGGCTAAATTGTTGCATATAATGTCATTTTGGTGGACTAAAATCTTACCCGGGAAGTAGGTGATAGTGTTGAATTTTACCGGTAAGCACTTACCGGGGTAAGTGATTAGGTAAACAGCCCCTAAGTTTAAATGAGTTAGATTGTGGGTTCTTTGAAACCTTTTATGTCAAATACGGTTTATAATTGTTTAGCGTAACCTTGGAACCCTAAATTTATTGTTTAGGTGTTCGGTAGAAATCTACCGTAGCTAAACTATTCAACAATACAAGTGAGTTTTCATTACTTGTTTCCCCAAGGGGAGGATATACAACTAGTATCAGTTACATAATATGTGTATACATGTTTCAGTTATACAGTATATTACGTGATTCCAATTATGCATGCTTTTGTTATTTATTTTACATAACATGCTTTATATTATTTAATTGCGTAACATGCATTGTGGATTATACATTATATTATATTATCCATTTATGCCACTAGTTCGATATAGTAACTATTCGGACTCTTTATGTGGTAGAAAACCAGTGTTGAGAAGTCTAGTACAATAGGAGCTTTGGAATGCACTAGAGATCACTAGTAGGTATTGGCTATTGAGATCAACTTCCCTCTTTATCGGGAATCATTTGTCAGTTATCAATTATCAATTACTAGTTAACAATTATCAGATATCAGTTGTCAGTTGTCAATTAACAATTATGAGATTTCAGTTTTCAGTTATCAGTATGTGAGTTATTATGCATTAGTTGCATAATGATAGAATAAAGCTTATTAGTTGGTAACAATTGGTTTATCAACTTTGTGATTAGCTTTATTAGTTCGTATGGTCGAATGACCTTCCTATAAGAAGACGATAGTTGGCATGTTATTGTTTTCAGTGCCAATAAAGCATGAGCTTGTTAAACCATGACGGTTAAATAGTATCAGTAATTTGTCAAAACTAATTTACTCATAAGTCGGGACTCAGTCTAAGGGGCTGTTTACCAAATTTTCTATTAAGTCATGTATGGATAAATTTGTCTATTTGGATAAATTTGTTTGTCTATATAAAAATGTGATAGTGTTTACTTTTCTTTCTGAATCAACCATCTTAATGATGAAAATGACTATTTTACCCCTAATACAAATGGTACGTGCATCTCTCATGATCAAAAAGAAAAACTTTCAAACACAGTTCTTTTAACTCAATCACAACCAATTTTGTCACTTTTTGAACCAATTTGTGATTCACGATGGCAAAAGTCAATCACAACCAGCAACTTCCTTTCTGAACACAGGTGATTAACCATGGCAGAAGTCGAAGTTCTGAATGGGGAAAAAGGGGGTTTCTTCTTTGTGAAATTAGGGTTTCGATTTGGGGTTTTCTTTTCGGTTAATGACGGGCATTGAAGTCGAGAGAGACGAGGGTAGAAGATGAGTTGAGAGATTTGAGACAGATGGGTTTTGTTCTTGCTGTTACAGGGGCTTCAACATCTCAGCGATGCAGGGACGCCATTCGCCGGGAGAGATGGACAGAAAGGAAAGGAAATCGAATCAGCAACGTCCATGGAAAAGAAATCGAACTAGGGAGCATCCATGGAGAAGAATCGAACCAGGGAGCATCCATGGAGAATAAATCTAAGGTTGAATGGTTGAAGCAGTAGAAAATAAAAAGAAGAGATGAAATGGGGCGGCTATGGAGATTGGTCGAACAAGTAGAATGGGAGAAAGGGGTAGGCTTGTCCTTTTTTGGGCTGAGTGTGGACAAGATAGCATTTTCATCTGTGCGAATAAGTCATCATCTGTCCGAATAAGCCACAAGTAAACACACCATTTTGTCTGTGCGAATAAGCTATTCAAGCCATTAAGCTCAATAAGTCATAAGTAAACACACCCTAAGTCTTCGGTTGAGTAGTGCATTAAGATGTACCAAATCTCTCATAATGCAGAACATTGTTGTATGGAAGCAGTTTCAGTATATTGTTTAAGTTATTGGCGTTATTCATTATTAGTTATTGAATTATTTGTCTCGGTTTTTGTAGAACTAACCATGAACTCACTTAGCTTTATAAGCTAACACGTGTCGTATATCTCAGGTGGCATTCTGATAACTCTCATTTTGAGTGTTATTTACACATTGTTTGTATGTGTATTTCTTCTACTTTAGTGTGTGTTTCTCTTTATGTGTTCGTGTTTCTCCTTTTTATTTATTAATTTTTTTTGGAGTTGTTGAGGATAAAAGTTTGTGTTTTTATGGTTGAACGCATCATTTTTGGGTAAAATGTTGGACTGTAGAAAGTGGCCACTTTGTTCGCCACTGTGGTGAGCGTTGTAAATCCGAGGATAACTGAGAAATATCATTTTTTGCATGTATTCTTCTGCCCACTACAGCTGCATTATGGCATTCTTGAAGGTCAAACTCTAGAGACCAAAGAAGATGAAGAAAAGACAAAAGCAAAACCCATATCTTGGTGAAAGGATTTGTTTACTGAAAATGCCTACCTAAAAGCTTAAAGAAGATAAAGCAAAGGTTAAGCTTTTCGTGAAAGAGTGGAGGAAGAAACAAACCAACCTTTGGGTCAATTGATGCTTGAGCTCTTTGAAAAACCCGTATGCGTAAAAGCCTTCATCACCTCTTCATCCTCCCTTATAAATAGAGGTCTTATATTTCATTTAGATGAGAGCTCCAACAATGTAGAACACTTCAACCATCTATCTCTTCTATTTTTTTTTCTTAGGTAGTTATAGGTGTAATTTACTTTCTTGTATTAAATTTCCAGCATTGTTGGCCTCTATAGCGACATAAGTGGCCACTGTTTGTAGTTTATTTCTCAATGCAAGTAATCTTTATGTATTCTTCTTCTTCTACCATGTCTTTTACTTTAATTATGAGCTAAATACTCCTTTGGGTGTGGGTATGAGCCAACTCGAAGACTAGTAGGCAACACTTGGGTGTTGCCATCGTTGCTAACTCTTAGACTTGGTCACTTAAGTCGAGACTCCAACTCAAAGCAGACAAGCCGATCACTTGTAAGTGTTAATATTAGATCTTAGACCCAGAGATGGGCGGATCCGGAAATACGGCTTGAGTGATGCATGAAGATTTGAGAGAGTTTTTCATAACCACGTAGAGATACGGGTTTTTACATGATTTCAACTAAGGTTAGGGATGTCGGTCGACCTAGGTGTCACACAGAGATTTGAGCATCTATATCCATACCGGTGGAACTAAGACTCTTAGAAGTCTACTTAGTTAAATCGGCAAGTCTTGAGTCGGCGATAGTGGCAACTTTGTGGGGACAAGTATGTAGAAATTCACTTTCGGCACCACTTGTTTCTGACACGTTTATAAATACATTGGACCAATCATTTGAGGGAATTTTTGATTACTCGTGTGATCTTCAAAGGAGTGATCAATGCTATGGATTCACATCCTTTGTTCCCAACAACCCACTCGAGAATGTTTTTGAACAACCCGAACCATCTCATTCTTTCGAAACTTTATAATATAGTATAGATAAGGGGGTAGGGTTCTCGGTGAAAAGTGCTAAACTTGGTGAAAAGAAGTGCTAAATTTGGTGAAAACGTGAGAAATGGTTATCAATCGTTGGATGAGAAATGGACGAATACTAGAATCAGATGCACCGGATCAATTTTCTTTTAAGCCGCAATTCATGGGAGGGTATTTGATTAAAAGTGATCAACGGTTTAAAATTACTTCTCATAAAAATGGCACTTCTCACATGATCCCATACCACTGATATGGTAAATAATGAATTAAAAAGGATATTATGTGGATATTAAAATGTCATATCATCTTTAAATTTCAAAGCATTTAACAAAAATTATTGTGAAAGCATTTAGAATGGAGATATGAAATATTTGAACTGAATTTGTTTGAAAAACAATCGTCTGTCATTTTTCCCCTAACAACCACAAACAGTCATCTCCCCCGGCCAACAATCATCGTTCGTCATCATCCCCCATCTGAAATTGTATGAGGTGAAACAGTTCGGAACCGAGGTCCAAATTCTAAAAACTTTGAGGTGAAATAGTTTTGAACCTAGATCTAGAATCTAAATTTTTTAAGGTGAAGTCGTTTGAAACTCAACTATGAAATATTTAAGGTGAACCCCTTTAGAAACCATTGAATCTGAACATTTTAAGATGTTGGGAACAACTGCCTATCTTTGAATACTCCTTCCTCAGGTTGATGATGACAAAGAGGGGAAGAAGGTTATCTCTGATGCTGCTGGATCGAAGCCTACAGAAATTCATAAGACTATTTGTAATCCCAAATCTAATCAAGTAACAATGATAAACTCAAGAGATCTTCATTAGAATAGAGAAAGAATACAAGATTGGAATGAGATCCCCTTTCTCTCTCTAGACTCTCTCTCTAGGAAGTCATCCCTCTCTCTACACACTTCCTCTCTCTCACGTATGGATGAATTCCTCTCAATGACTTGCTTACAAATTACAATTACAAGGTATGTATTTATACCTTTGACCATCTAACTAAACACCTTGACTTTGACCTTTAATGCTTCTATGTTTGACTTTGACTATTGATTTGACTCTTTACAATTAATACAAAAACACCTTAAATCTTGAATACATTTTATGCACTAACAATCTCCCCCTATGGATTCAAGATTTAAAAAAATGATGACGATAGTCTTCAGCTCTTTGTAATCTTCAAATCTTCAACACTTTAAGCACTTTGAACAATCTCCCTCTTCGCTTTGAAGGAAGATCAATCTTCAAAAAATAACTCTGAAGAATCTTCAAGTAGGCGTTGTCTTCAGAAATCCAATATGACTGCTTTAGCCTTCAACTGGATCTTCAAAGTCAAATAGTCATCAAAGTCTTGAAACACAATCTTCAAATCTTTGCGGTGTTGGTCAAAGTCTTCAAACAGAATCTTCATCTTCTTGAATCTTCGAATCACCGATCTTTATAACACGAATCTTTGAAATATTGTAGTACGGATCTTTGCATCTTTGAGCTTTGAAATATATCTTCAGTCTTTGAACATGAAATGGCTTTTGAGCTTTACCGGGGTTTTTAGCTTTTCGAATATCTTGAACTGCGTATCTTCATCTCTTGAACAATGAACAATCTTTGAACTTTGAATCTTTGTCGAATCATCTCGAAACATCTTGAAAACATCTTGACACTTTATCTAGAGCTTCTTGACTTTAACAAAAATTCTCTTTATCTTGAAATTGAAACTTTCATATCATCTCCCCCTTTTTGATGATTGTGAGCATCATGATCATCAAAATTCTCTTTTCAATTTCAGCAGACTTTGAATACATCAATAACAATCTCCTCCTTCTGATCTGAATATCCGTCAATTCCAAAAATATTTATCCGAATCTTTTCAAATTCAGACAAAATAAAGTGGTAACCCTGAAACAACAAATGAATCAGTTATAATGCCTGTAAGTTGCACGAAGCCACTTAGTACAACGAATACACTTTGGAAAGGAGCTTTTTTTGATGTTCACTCCTCCAGGGCTTCCATTCAATTATCAAAAAACCACAAAGGAATTTCTATGAACGTTATGACAAGAAAACATATTCCTTGTGTGTACGTGCAAGTGTAGAAAGAATGAAGCAACATATGCTTGAATAATAATAGGCTCAAAGTGTGTAAACTGTTGAGACAACAACAAGTTTTCCACAGACTCAATGTGCATGAATGAAGAGCGAAGGTGGGGCAAACTTCCTTCTTTTTCAATATCTAGACCTTTCGAGTGAAGATCAGATAGATGATATGCTGCGTCCCCAAGAAAAATGAAACATTCCTTTGTTAAGAAAGAAACGAGTAGCTGGTGGGGTTAATGCAAGAGTTGGCATGGGCTAGTTGCCTGTTTCAATGATGGTCACCAAAGAATGTGAACCAATCAGTAATGTGGCTGCCCGGCTCAGAAAATGGATGGTGCAGAGTTCTCTTATTCTTTTAACTCTGTTCTCACACCCTCTTTCTGTTTTTAATCCGCTCACTTCTAACCAAACTCTCATTTTCATTTTACCTCAGCACAATGAGATACTCAACCGTATGAGTAATCTCCCCCACTCTTTGATTTCGACCCCTCACCCCTCAATCACTCAAGGATAACTTCTTGGGTAGGAAACACTGGTTAACGTGGATCCATAGAAGTTTTGTAAATCCTCACACCGATTCCCATGAAATTTTGTCCTAAAATGTGTTGTTCAACAGTTTATCTTGAACAATTAAGAATATCAGCATTTGATTAACATTGCCATCAGAATGTATGCTCTACAAGAATATCATGAAATACTTGAGCATTTGATCTTTGAAAATTTCTCAAAACAAGGATATTGAAAGAATGAAATGAATGCAAAAGACTTGTTTGAGAATCTGACAATGTATCAATCAGATCAAATAACATGAATGATAATCATGTAAGGTTTAGGGTATTAAAGAATTGGATATTTTGTTTATATGACCAAATATAAACAATCTTTGAATGAAACGTTTAAGTTCGAACGCTGAAATGAATATGATGCTCAATCAAAATAGGAAAATTCAAACGGGAGTATTACCATCGAAAAATGTTTCGTTTTGAGACATGGTAATAACAAAGTCAATATGAAGCTGAACCGATGTGTGTGAATACTTGAAAGTATAGAAAAGATAATACGTAAGTATTAATCTTTAGAAACACACGGTCAGAAATGATGTAACGAGAATCCGAGATCTGAATATATATATATATATATATATATAGGAAAAACATTTAAATCGCACTTCTAAAATTCATAGAATCTGTTTGAGAATCGAGAAGTGGTTTGAACATTTAAGAAAACGTTTTTCATGCTTGAAAGTCGTTCTTCTTTCAAACAATCTCAGATTAAGTTCAGAAGATACGTACAGATAAACGTTTAAGCTCCCCCTCAAATCATGATAGACTGATTATCAATCAGATAAGCTCCCCCTCAAAACCTGCAAAATATCTTAATGAAACAAAGTTAGTATATGTGACAGTCAAAGTATAAAACAATGAAATACGAGTTCTAAACTGATGTGTTTAGAAGTCAAACTCGTTGAAGTGCGGGTCCTAAACTGATATGTTTAGAAGCCATTGTTTCTTTGAAGTCCGGGTTCTAAACTGATATGTTTAGAAACCAACGTTTCTTTTTCTCCCTCTTAATGATATATATACTCTTCAAAAATTTGCACCGCTTCTCTTCTGTTTTCAGTCATGTGTGTGATATATATGTAACATTCGGCACAACACATGATGAACCTGCAAAACAGATTAAGCTGATTTTGGTACCCAATGGGACTTGGGTCCTAGTGTGTTAGGTGTAGATCTCTTTGAAGGAATACTGTAAGTACCGTACCAATAAGAAGTATAATCTTTATGCACAAGATCATTTGATCCACAGTAAGAACAACAAATTTTCTTATGTGCCAACCTAATCAGATGATTTGTAGAATGAATATGATTAGGTTTAGTAGAAGAAAATTTACCTTTCGGAGTGTTGTTCTTCTTGGCATTTGATGTGGAAGCAGGTGATTTTGGTACATCATTCTTTGAAGGTGTTGTACCTTTAACTCTCCATTCCATCTTCACAGGCTTGTAGATAGGTGTATTTGAACCAACAGAAGATTTAGAATTAGAACCTTGAGAACTTTGAACAGGAGTTGTCTTTGACTTGTTACCCTTCTTTATTTTCTCTAAATGTGGTGTCTTCGTGTTTGAACCCTCACCTTTACAAAAAGTACTTGAAGGTTTTTCATTTGTAAAGATAAAATCAGTATGGTCCGGAAGTTTCTTTGAGAAATCAAATGCACAAGCTTTTCCTTTTTCTTTTTCTATTGGTTTTGACTTGGTTTCAAACACCTTCTCATTTGGATCAAAATCACAATCAGAATCAGAATCTACATTGTGAATTTCAAAATCCACTTTGGAATCCGGTGAATTCCAACTATTAAAAACTTTTTCTTTTCATTCTTTTTCTAATTCCTTTGCTAATTCATTCACATCTTGAAAAAGCAAAGCTATTTCTTCTTCGATTGATTTTCTTTCATTCTCAAAGCATTGTTTTTCTTTTTCAAAATTTGCTTTTTCGAATTCAAATTGTGCTCTTTCAAGATTGAAAGCATCATCAAGATCAGACATTGTATTTTGTTTTCCTTCTTTCAAAGATTTTTCCAATGTCATCACTTTTTGAGAAAGTTCACAATTTTGTTCTTTAAGAAAGTTTATTTCTTCAAGATTGAACCAATTCTTCAAAGCAAATTCTTTTCTTTCATTTTCTAACACAATCTCTAAATCAGTCTTTGTTTTTAACAACTCAGTCAATTTCACTTCAAATGAATTGATTTGATTTACAAAATTGACTTTCTCATTTTCCAAATTGGTATGCTCAGAAAGAAGAATATTCTCAAGATCTACCACTTTCTTTGAAAGTTTGATACATTTGCGATCAATCTTTTGTTTTGAATCAAAGATACTCTTTGTTGATTCAGAAAACTTTTTGATCAAACCATGTTCAATTCTACCAGTTTCCTTTTTCACTTCGTCATTGAAACTAGAAGATATTTCTGTAACGTCCCAAAAATTACAATAAATTTTAGCTTTTAAAAATAAACATTTTATTAAATGAAACCTCATTAAATATCCAAAACCGTTACGTTTGCAAACTTAACAATAAATATTCTCATTAAAAATGAACAGCGGAATTAAATTATTTAAATGATGATTCTAAATCTCATAGATATAATAAATTTTTCGCGCGCGCCAGTGTGTACCCGTCACGCCTTCGAGCCACTCGTACCTGAAACAACATTTTATAGGGGAAAGGGTAAGCACGAAGCTTAGTGAATTCAATACCACATATAATCCAATTATATCACACTACCCCTAAAACAGGTAGATACACTTAACCAAGCATGCAAGTCTAAGAACGCATCCTAAACAAGCATACCCACACCAACCCACCTAAACAGGCATCCATCGGTCCCACCGATGACACACGATAACTGTGCACGTATCCCTCGGTCCCACCGAGTTCCTACGCCACTTCTGTACCCAACCCTCGGTCCTACCGAGTCCTCGGTCCCACCGAGTTCCTACGACACTCCTGTACACAATCCTCGGTCCCACCGAGTCCTCGGTCCCACCGAGTTTACACGACACTCCTGTACACAATCCTCGGTCCCACCGAGTCCTCGGTCCCACCGAGTTCCTACGACACTCCTGTACACAATCCTCGGTCCCACCGAGTCCTCGGTCCCACCGAGTTTACACGACACTCCTGTACACAATCCTCGGTCCCACCGAGTTAACACAAAGTCCAAGATCCATACTAGACACCCCCCCTATCTAGTACCACACAACAAGTAATAACACTATCACACACGTGCTACAGCAATGTAAATATAACCGTTATTATACGTAGTGGGTGAACTCACCTCGAAAGCGCGTAGAATTCACGAACCACCACACGAGCTATCCAACTCCAAAATCACTTCTCGACACCTAATTAAATGCTATAAAGTGTCAACTCGAAGCCCCAACCCTTAAATATAAATGTACGATTAAACGATCGATATATCGACTTTTCGGCCTAAACTGCAGGTCTGTTCGGGACCTGGTTAGCCCTTCCTCAACCCTTTAAACCAGAGATTATTTTCAATAAACAGACAGGTCTAGGTCTTAGCTTTCCAGGGACATATTAAACGCGGTCTAACGATTTTTCTACAAATTTACACGATTTTTCTAAGAATGGAACGCGAGTCTGCCGCATTCAGACCTGCTGTAAAAACAGCTGTTTTACACCTAGTTAGAGGCCGAACCAGACTTTCGCTAAAACACGAAAAGTGTGCCCGACACAGAATGTGAACCGTGGGCACTGAATTCGTCTCAATCTGAGCTACGACGGAAAAGTTATGGCCGTCTCAAAACAGTGACAGATTTATACTTTCCACATAAAATGTCGATTTTATAAAAACGGTTTAAATGATTCGGGTTTGCAACTAGGGTTCACCCGATCCGGGTTTTAGGTTACAAGGGGCTGGACACAACCGCGCACCACCCGCTGCCACCTCCGGCAGTGGTGGTCGCCGGCGGCGGTTTACGAAAATCCGGCGACGACAAAGAAAACGAAACAAAAGAACGAGACGAGAAGGGCTTACCATCCTACTCCATCTCGTCACACACACCACACCCACACCACCACTGGGCTGGTGGTTTCCCGGCGGCAACAGCCTACAGCCGCCATGGCCGCCAGCGGCGGCGGCGGTGGTGCTTTTCCGGTTGATCGACGACGACGAGAAAGAAAGGAAAACAACAAGAAGAAGAAGATGATTACCTCCCGGCGACGACAACGCAGCACCACACAACGATTCCGGCCCCTCTCTCTCGCGACTCTCTCTCTCTCTCTCGCTACTGTCTCTCTCTCTCTCGCCGGCAAAGCTCTCGACAGCGCCGGCGGCGCTGTGGTTTGAACGACGGCAGCAGCAACAAGGGGATGGGGAGGGGAGGTAATAGGGTTTCGACGTGTGACTTGCGTGGGACGAGGGTTAACGAGAAGGAACAAGGAGGGGGGGATCGGTTCCTTCTAATGGGCCGACTCCATGCAAATTTACAATAAAAAAAACAAGTTTGGTCCCTGGTTTTTAAAACACTTTCAATTCCACCCCTAAACGTTAACACTTAACGAAAGAACCAACTAATACCCAAAACTAAATCACTTCTGAACTTTTCCGTCAATCCCGTTAATAAACGAATGTTTAGAGAAAACATTACACAAAATAAAAGAAAAACATACCGGGACACGAGCTTTACAACTCTCCCCCGCTTGGATTAGACTTCGCCCTCGAAGTCTCGGTCGGCAAATAGCTCCGGATAGTTCTCCCGCATCTCCGCCTCGGGTTCCCAAGTCCACTCGGAACCCTTCCGGTGCTGCCACTGGACCTTCACTAAACCAATCACCTTGTTACGCAAGGTCTTCGTCTTCCTCTCAACGATAGCTATCGACTTCTCCACATAGTTGAGCCTTTCATCAATCTGAATATCCTCAAGAGTCTGAGTAATACGCTTGGCGACATTCCTAACTGGAATCTAAATTTCTCATACCGTCTAAAAATTTCTCGAATACTTTTCTTACCAACAAAACTCCTTCAAGAACACTGAAATTATGATCGGAAGAACACTCCAACAACTGGAATCATTCCTAGTCAAACGACTTCGGTTGTCTCCCAACCTTAGATGTTCCATACATCCCGATTCAAATTTCAAGCTCTAACCATTCTAAAGTTGCTCACCAATATACCCTACAGGATACTCGAATCCGATCATTCCTACCATTAACTGTCGATTAACTTCCACGAGTTCTAAAAGACTCCAAAAATTTATTTCACACGAATCATCAAACCAGTAAATTTATAATCACCCACGAAGGTCATTCCACCATAACCATTCATCACAAGCGAGCATTTCAGGGTTACCATTCGGCCTACAGTACTAACACGCGTGGAATACCCAACCTTCCACCGTCGACGTATCCCCCACACTCGCTCTACGAAGCCAAGTTACACCGTATCGAGGATACACCTTGACGTCTACCTCCCAGGTAAAGCCTCAAGGCCCAGCACATCGGAACTACCTCCCAGGTAAGTGCTCAAGGCTATATCCTCCTAGTGCCTACTGGAAAGTCAAGGTCATAACACATGAATACCGGGGTCCCACCCCGAGATACCCAACCGACCATTACTAACGACTGACTAACGTGTCTAAGGATCTAATGCAAAACAGTCTACCAACAACATGCCTATCTCGGAATGACTCACTCACCCAAACATGTAAATACTCAACGTGCAATAAATGCAAAACTGTGCAACAAAAACAACCCATCAACAAGACTCCACATCGAGCCATTAAAACCGTGCAATTGACCCATGACTATCTCAAAGTCAAAACCGAGCAAAATGCTCCACGCTTGCTAGACCCATAAGTTGGTCAAAAACGCGTTTAAATAAAGTTTAAGCAAGCAATACTCTAAAATCAACATTAGTCCCAAACTCAACACGGGTTAAACAACAGAGTTTTCCAGAATGACTCACACCCTTAAAATTCTCAAAATGACACATAACACTTAAAAGCGCATTTCCCAAATGGTTTACAAAATCATTTACAGAATACTTTCAACGTCAAGATTTTTCATCTCAAAAAGATCGTATGCAATAAAACTACTATTACCAGCTCGGTAGTTACGCAAAAATGGACACGCTCGTCTCACATAGGAAAATCATGTTGAAAATCATTCCATTGCAGTTCAGTTTACTTACAAAACACAAAACGTAATGAATAATTTCTTTAAAACGAACCACCACGGTTCTGGTATGGATTGACTCATGACATGCATGCAAGGTAACTGCTCAAAATACTCGCTCCCTCCAAAGCAAAAGTTTTTAATTTCCCAAAAATAATCGGCAATTCTAAATTAACCGAATGTCAACAATCTACGCATTTATATTTTCAAAATATAACACATTGTAAACGTATGCATGATATTCACAACACTAAAACACTCATTTGTCCAAATGGTCTTTCATTCCAACAAGAAGGAACTAATACATTTTCATGCACGACTCGTTTATCAAAATGTCAAGAACAAAGTTTACCCAAGTATGCATACCCCTAAGTCGATAAAGCGCATTTTCATGGAAATGATACTAAAACATTTAGCTGACTAAAAAGCGCACCAAACAACTCATGATAAAATGTTACCAAAATATTCTTTCATGCATCATTTAAGTCACGTGTGAATCAATCCATCCACTGAACTATTTGAAATAATATACTTATTACAAAACTCATATTAAACAAATCGCCAACAAAGTTTGTAACTCTCGTGATAAAAAGGTTTCATGCACTTTCAAAACCATAATTCGAAATCTTGTGTGTGTGCTAAACATTTCCCAAAATTCCAAAACACAATCCATATAAGGATTGGAAACACAAGAATTAGTTAATGCAATTTATTTTCAAAATCAAACTTTGTGCATGACTTAGTCGGCATTCTACGTCTCGACCCATACTACTCCAAATCCCTCCGGCCCACTATCGTCATCCGGACATTTAAACCTTTTAGGGCAAGTTGGGAAATCACGTCAAATCATCTTACGGCTTTTCCTCAAATCAAAGTCGGCTCAAAGGCCTATGATTCTAGCACAATCATTAATCTTGACCCGAAATGGTCTACTTAAAACAACATCACATCAGCAACCTCAACCACAAGTGGTCAGCCTAACCGCCCCATACTACGGCCCAAACGCTCACTAAAAGTGTGAGGCACGAAATAATGGGTAGCCCCGCTATCAAACATCACTACAGCAGACACCGAGTTAACTAAGAACGTACTTAATCACACAGCTTAAGCAAAATGCAACTACCTACAATAATAAAAAAAATCAAGTGATGAAATATACCTGTCACCACTTTAGGCGTAGCCTGTGCCTCCTCCACCGTCAGTTGATGAACTCTACCTCGGGCCGCCTCGGGTCCAGCATGACCCACACGACCATCAGTAATACGCAAGGGAGCGGCCGCAGGAGCTCCTTGTGCCCCACCCCCAACAGTAACACTCGGATTCGGGCAGTTGGCCTTCACGTGGCCCGTCTGTTTGCAGTTAAAACATACCATCAGTGGTACCCTGCAATCCCAACCGTAGTGTCCTACCTGGCCACACTTGAAACAATTGTCGTTTCTCCTTCCGCTACTATCCTTGGTTTTAAACCCACCGCTCCTTTGATTCAAGAGCGAGTCCGAAAACCTCGTTTTCTTTGGAACCGCCGATTCTGGTGCAACGGCCTGCGCCATTTTCCTCTTCTTAGTCCGTTCCTCTAGCTCAGGTTCCTGTCTCCGAGCAGCCTCCATCATCACTATTACTTCATCACGAACGGCGGTAATAATCTCGGGGATTGCCTCCCTAATAGCATGTTTTACTTCAGCCGCGATCAACTCACGTATCTGCTCAGTAGTGAGTCCAATACTAACATTCGGTTCAACATCGCTGTTCCTCCTTGTGATGGCCATTCTAGGTAATTAATACAACGAGCTATTAGCACACAATACTCATACTAACAACACTCACGCTCAACTCCTCGGATTCCTTGTGACTTTCCCCGACTCGAGCATTGATCCTGTGTTTCCGATAGTAGGAGCTCTACTACTACCTTCCACACCTATCATCACTCGTTCCGAGTTCCATCCAAAGTGTCCAAGTAGTTTCTCGCCGATAACTACACCCATATGCCCGTACCAGCATATGTACGCACTCTTCCTAGCTCCCAGGGAATTCCACCTCGAAACACTACCCTTGCTACAACGAAATCCCTACTAGCCATAACGAGTTGCCTCGCGAATACCCCGTCACATGCAGCGTGAAACAAATAGACATTCGAATACAAGATTCTATCCTAGAACGGTTGGACTCAAACAAGAGCTGCGCAATAGAACTAAATCAAATATTCTAAGGCTATGTGATTCTTACTGCATACAACCTATAGGGCATTCACTTAACAACCTACCATGACTAGCATAAGTTCCTACTAGCAAGCAATTAACATGCAGTACAGTGTAAATAGCACAAGCAATCTAGCATGCATACTCCTATGATCTAGAAAGCAATAAATACACCAAGTACTGTACCTTTTCCCTTGGCTCCGGCTGACTGTACACACTGCGCCCTCGATCACCGTTTCTCAAACGCATTTTCCTTTCTTTCATTTCTCAAAAATTTTAAGAGAAAATTTTCATAGCCGCAACTTGAGATCAAACACACCGAGATGTGTTTGATTCACTCAAGTTGTGCTCTGATACCAAGTTGTAACGTCCCAAAAATTACAATAAATTTTAGCTTTTAAAAATAAACATTTTATTAAGTGAAACCTCATTAAATATCCAAAACCGTTACGTTTGCAAACTTAACAATAAATATTCTCATTAAAAATGAACAACGGAATTAAATTGTTTAAATGATGATTCTAAATCTCATAGATATAATAAATTCTTCGCGCGCGCCAGTGTGTACCCGTCACGCCTTCGAGCCACTCGTACCTGAAACAACATTTTATAGGGGAAAGGGTAAGCACGAAGCTTAGTGAATTCAATACCACATATAATCCAATTATATCACACTACCCCTAAAACAGGTAGATACACTTAACCAAGCATGCAAGTCTAAGAACACATCCTAAACAAGCATACCCACACCAACCCACCTAAACAGGCATCCATCGGTCCCACCGATGACACACGATAACCGTGCACGTATCCCTCGGTCCCACCGAGTTCCTACGCCACTTCGTACCCAACCCTCGGTCCCACCGAGTTCTTACGACACTCCTGTACACAATCCTCGGTCCCACCGAGTTTACTAGACACTCCTGTACACAATCCTCGGTCCCACCGAGTTCCTACGACACTCCTGTACACAATCCTCGGTCCCACCGAGTCCTCGGTCCCACCGAGTTAACACAAAGTCCAAGATCCATACTAGACACCCCCCTATCTAGTACCACACAACAAGTAATAACACTATCACACACGTGCTACAGCAATGTAAATATAACCGTTATTATACGTAGTGAGTGAACTCACCTCGAAAGCGCGTAGAATTCACGAACCACCACACGAGCTATCCAACTCCAAAATCACTTCTCGACACCTAATTAAATGCTATAAAGTGTCAACTCGAAGCCCCAACCCTTAAATATAAACGTACGATTAAACGATCGATATATCGACTTTTCGGCCTAAACTGCAGGTCTGTTCGGGACCTGCTTAGACCTTCCTCGACCCTTTAAACCAGAGATTATTTTTAATAAACAGACAGGTCTAGGTCTTAGCTTTCCAGGGACATATTAAACGCGGTCTAACGATTTTTCTACAAATTTACACGATTTTTCTAAGAATGGAACGCGAGTCTGCCGCATTCAGACCTGCTGTAAAAACAGTTGTTTTACACCTAGTTAGAGGCCGAACCAGACTTTCGCTAAAACACGAAAAGTGTGCCCGACACAGAATGTGAACCGTGGGCACCGAATTCGCCTCAATCCGAGCTACGGCGGAAAAGTTATGGCCGTCGCAAAACAGTGACAGATTTATACTTTCCACATAAAATGTCGATTTTATAAAAACGGTTTAAACAATTCGGGTTTGCAACTAAGGTTCTCCTGATCAGGGTTTTAGGTTACAAGGGGCTGGACACAACCGCGCACCACCCGCTGCCACCTCCGGCAGTGGTGGTCGCCGACGGCGGTTTACGAAAATCCGGCGACGACAAAGAAAACGAAACAAAAGAACGAGACGAGAAGGGCTTACCATCCTACTCCATCTCGTCACACACACCACACCCACACCACCACTGGGCTGGTGGTTTCCCGGCGGCAACAGCCTACAGCCGCCATGGCCGCCAGCGGCGGCGGCGGTGGTTTTCCGGTTGATCGACGACGACGAGAAAGAAAGGAAAACAACAACAAGAAGAAGATGATTACCTCTCGGCGACGACAACGCAGCACCACACAATGATTCCGGCCCCTCTCTCTCGCGACTCTCTCTCTCGTTACTGTCTCTCTCTATCTCTCCGGCAAAGCTCTCGACGGCGCCGGCGGTGCTGTGGTTTGAACGACGGCAGCAGCAACAAGGGGATGGGGAGGGGAGGTAATAGGGTTTCGACGTGTGACTTGCGTGGGACGAGGGTTAACGAGAAGGAACAAGGAGGGGGGGGTCAGTTCCTTCTAATGGGCCGACTCCATGCAAATTTACAATAAAAGAAACAAGTTTGGTCCCTGGTTTTTAAAACACTTTCAATTCCACCCCTAAACGTTAACACTTAACGAAAGAACCAACTAATACCCAAAACTAAATCACTTCTGAACTTTTCCGTCAATCTCGTTAATAAACGAATGTTTAGAGAAAACATTACACAAAATAAAAGAAAAACATACCGGGACACGGGTTTTACAATTTCCTTAAAAGTAGTTGAAAAAATAGTTGAAAGGAGATCATTTTCATAATCAAATTTGATCCTTTGTTCTGCAAGAGAGATTTTCAGTTCAACAATTTTCCCTTCAAGAACTAATGTAGGAACATATTTCTTTGTTTCAACAACTTGATTGTTGGTAACTGGCTTTGTAGCACATATGTCAAAATAGTTATCTGGAAGTGGTTTATCTAGATTGTTGAGAATCTTCTCCGTCTCACGAGTATAGCAAAATGGAAGTTGTATGTGAGTTGTTAAAACTCTTTTTCTATTTTCCTCTTCTTGTGTTTCCTTTTCACCAGTCCAAAAAATTTCAAATTCAGGCCAATATCGTGCATATCTTAAACATTCAAAGTTATACAATGTTGGCAACGCACATCTAGCTTTGGCCAAATGCTTTGGGTTTTCGTAACCAAGTCCCCAATACTTGTTAACAGAACTCACAGATCTTGGCTTGTTCAAGTAAATTGTTTGTTTGTTTGATCTCTCAAATAAAGCTTCTTTTCCAAATCTTTGATTTTGTCCAAAAATTCTGTGTTTTGAGAGGTAATATTTTTCAAAGAAAGTTCGCTCTCACTATTCTTTTTCTTTAGAATACTGATCTCAGCATCCTTGCTTTTGAGATCTTGAACAATCGTTGAGTTCTCCAACACACTCACTCTTTTGTTCAAATTCTCAATTGTTGTTCTATAATTGACTTCTTTTTGTTTAAGATCTTGGATCTGTATTCTATTTTCTCTGTCCTTAATTGACTCATTCCAACCATAATATTCATCATCATCCATTGTTACCTGAAAAGATTAAAAATGATCGTTGTCAGATACTTCGTGAGAAGTAGAATTATGCACACACGATTAAAATCGATTAAAGTCAGAAAACTTTTCAAAATCAAATTTTGAATAACAAATTATAAAATTTGTCGTTCAAAAATTAATTCTGAAAAATTAATGCAGAATACTTGACTTTAAATTGGCAAACCTACAAAAGATAAGAAAAATATATCAGTTTCGTGCAAAAGCAGGTAAAAATTGATAAAACGAACAAAAAATGAGAAAATACTAAAAATAGGGACTAAAAATGAGAAAATACGAAACTAAAACGTAAAATAAGGACTAAAAGTGTAAAATACTAAGACTTATAAAAGATAAGGACTAAAAATGAAAAATTCTAAAACACTAAGTACAAGGACCAAAACTGTTAAAAATCTAAACTTATACTACAGGGGTAAAAAATGACACAAACTAAAACTCTAAACTATAAGGGCTAAAACTGTCAAACTCTAAAAGATTAACTACAGGGGTTGAAAGGGTAATAAACTCAAACTACTAAGTACAGGAACTTAATCTGCCAATTCCTAAACCTCACTAACGACTCTAACAAGGACTTAACGAAAAAAGGACTAAAATTGTTAACAAACTAACGGACAACTAACAGAACAGTTAGTACTGTTCATCATCTCTCCAAATGACGATCTGATGGTTTTATAAAACGATATCTTGCTTAATTCTCAGCCAAATTCGACGATTTTGGTTGCGTTGTGCTTCTTAATCAACAAGAAATCGAATGAAAACCACAAAGATTAATCATGCAACGAGTTAAACGGCGAGGGTTTGTCCGACTAAAAAAAAATTTAATCGTCCGACTAAAAAAATAATGGCGTGCGACAGTCGTACGAGAGTTAGTGGGATACGACAGTTATGATGCTCAAAGTCATACGACAGTTATGATCAAGTCGTATGAAACGTGTACGACAACAACAATCATGCGACAGTTTTGAGTTTTCCGGCAGGTAAACCCAGATTCCGGCGAGAGCTCCGGTGAAGTCGTTTTTCCGGCGAACAACCTTTCAGCACATGTAGTTCACTGAAATCTTCATCGTTTTTTGATTCTGAAAGTTGCAATCTGATCAGAAATGTAAGACGAATAGATCTGTGAAGATTTCATCGATCAAAACATCATGAAAATTCAGATCGATTATCATCAACTTCAAACTTTCTCGATGAACACAAAATTGAATCTGTCGAACTGAAATCTATCAACTCCTTGGATTTTTGCTGAAATTTCGATTCTGAAAGCTTGTAAGCAGATCGAAAAAGACAAACAACAAGGATATCAACTTGTGAATGCAACAAGGATCAAACTACAATTTAATCATCACACAAAAAATTCTTATGAAGCATCGTCGATGAACAGTAAACCCTTAAAAAGATTTCAAAAACACAATTTTCCTCAAAACTTGATTTGTATTGGAATTTGATTGATAAAAAACAGGGCCGTTTCTGAGAATTTTTGGGCCCTGGACGACTCGTAAATTTTGGGCCCTCAATATGTACCTAAAGAAATTTCAAGTAGACGTTTTTTATAATTTAGATTTTAGACATTTAGTTACAAACATGTTAAAAACAGATTAAGAAACAGATTAAAAAACATAAAAGGAACACAAATTTATCAAATCAAATAACCTAAAGAACAGAAGCCCTAAAACAAAAACAAAAAAGGAAACCCCCACTTCCACTTATCACAAATGCGAAAAAGGCAGAATTTGAATTTTACTTGTTATACCTTGGAATCGATCATCTGTTTGAGTCTCATAAGCATCTGAATCGCGTTCTCTTTCGAGTGTTTGAGCTCTAGTTCTAATCGAAGGTCTCTCCGTTACCATAATCCTCGCAGCTGCCTCTTTCGCTGTATTCAGTATCATATCCGCATACGCAATCTTCAACTGCGTCTGCGTCAATCGAAATCGATTTTGAGAATTGCAGTGCTTCAATCGAAGGCAGAATTGAGAATTGCAGAAATCGAAATTGAAAGGCAGAAATCGAAGGCAGGATTGAGAATTGCAGTGCTTCAATCGATTTTGCAGTGCTTCAAGAGTTCAATCGAAATCGTTTTTGAGAATTGCAGTCACCGTTTCAGTTTTCTAGATACTTTAATCGATTTTGCACGGTTAGAATTAATTGCACAGTTTTATGTTTTTTGGGCCTCAACTAATTACATGGAGTTGGGCCTCTTCATGACTATATCAAATTGCCATTAGGCCCTAAAAACTTATTTTTTTCCAGCCTAACATATAAACCATTTTTTTCTAAATACATATATAAACTAATTTTTTTTTGGGCCCCTGATTTTTTTGGGCCCTGGGCGAGTGCCCAGCCCGCCCTCCCCCAGGGACGGGCCTGATCAAAAATATATAGAATGATATACTATCAATCAAATCACCAAAACATATACGAATTCAAACCAACAGATCAAATTCTTGAGAAATTTTAAGAAAAAATCTCAAGAACACCAAAAATTCAATTTTCTCAAAAATTGACAAAAAAATTCTTCAATTTGTGCATAACTAGATCTGATCTAGCTCTGATACCACTTGTAATCCCAAATCTAATCAAGTAACAATGATAAACTCAAGAGATCTTCATTAGAATAGAGAAAGAATACAAGATTGGAATGAGATCCCCTTTCTCTCTCTAGACTCTCTCTCTCTAGGAAGTCATCCCTCTCTCTACACACTTCCTCTCTCTCACGTATGGATGAATTCCTCTCAATGACTTGCTTACAAATTACAATTACAAGGTATGTATTTATATCTTTGACCATCTAACTAAACACCTTGACTTTGACCTTTAATGCTTCTATGTTTGACTTTGACTATTGCTTTGACTCTTTACAATTAATACAAAAACACCCTAAATCTTGAATACATTTTATGCACTAACACTATTGAAGCAACTCCATGTCCTTCTGGCGGGGCTCTCATTATGCTTTCATCCTCAGTATCCTCAGTATCCGAAGTTGCTGCTCTCGTGATGTCTTCATCTTCGGTAGATGAAACTACCATGTTGGTGCAAGTGTGCTACGCCTCTATAATTATTTTGATGATTACAAACAAACCGTGTTATATTGTTTATCTAACATTTACTTGACGTGCATATATATAATTTATGAAAATACACGTTGTCGTCTCGAGAATCGTGTCGGCCTCAAATAATGATCAAATCCGAGAAGACGCAACGAAATCGGAATATTCAAGCGACATGTGGAAGTACGATTGTTTCATGCTTGGTATTCCAAATCTGATCGGTTTACCGACCATTTGCATAAAACCTATTTTTATAAAATTGAGAGTGATAGTTTGTATAAAATGTTTTTCACAAAATCATATTTTTATAAAATGGTAAAGTTTGTAAAAATTGTTTTTAGTAACCTTTTGAATTAAACCAAAATTATTAGATCGGTTTTTCATGCATTTGTTTCTTGCATAGAGCGTAAAACCATAGAAGAAGCCTTATGTGATGAGGATTGGATCATTGCCAAGAAAGAAGAGTTGAACTAATTTACTAGGAATGATGTGTGAGACTTAGTTCCTTGTGCTAGTAGTCAAAGCATAATTGGATAAAATGAGTTTTTCGTAATAAGGTAGACGAGAATGGTGAAGTCATACGAAACAAGGCACGTTTGTTGCCAAGGGGTGTAGTGACCGAGACTTTTATTAAAAAAGAATAAAGGTTGGGGAGAATTATTGTAACAGATGGAAGAGCAGGGACCGTTTAGCAAATGTAGCAAGAGGGTATAAAAGCCCCAAAGTGGGCTTAAAACCCTAGGAATCATTTCATTTGGTGTCGGCTTGGAGAAATAGAGAGAGAGAGAGAGTGAGGGAGAAATCGTTCAAGAGCAAGGGAAGTTTCATCAAATTTGCAAGTTGGAAGAGAAGGTGGAATTGGGGTCTGATCCTACACTATCAGGTAATCCCTAATCCCAATCATTATGTCGATGTTATGCTGGATTGTTGAGTTTTGTGAGAGTTTTGGTTAAAAAGGGTGAAATGATGCTTAAAGGGAGAAATTAGACAACAAATCGTGTTTTATAGCTAAAGGTTTGGTAAGGTAATGAACTAAATTAAGTTATGTCTTTGTTTTGCTCAAAATCGTAGGATTTAGAGCATTTTAACAGGTTTCGGTCCCAAGAGGAGTATCGCAACCATCGTTCGGAAATAGACTGAGCAAGTATCCGGGTAAGTCTTTCGGCTAACAGTAGTTTCCGGTTAAGTGTCCGCTTAGAGTGGGTTCCGAGTAGAGTAGTTCCCGGATACTATCCGGATAGGGTGTTGTCCGGATAGTGCGGACGATACGGTAAGTAGTTAGTCCGGTAAGCCTAGTCACCCGGTAGTTTGTGCGTCCGGAAAGTTCAGACGTCCGGATTATAGTTTCATCCGGAAAGCAAGTGAGTATCCGGTAAGTTGTAGTACCGGTATGTGTGAGTATCCGGTAAGTTGGTGTCCGGTAAGTTGTGTCCGGTAAGTTGTGTCCGGAAAGTTGGTTAAGGAACTGAGCAGTTTATAATTCATCCATTTCTCAGGTAGCCCGATTATAAGTCAGAAACAACGTAAGGAAAGATCTTAAAAGCACCAGGTGAGTTTTTCTAACTAAAATACGTGATTTTATACGTGCTTTCAAAGTAAGTGATTGAGTAGAAATGCCATGTTATCTTACATGATTTTTACTTGTTTGAAAGTTATATGAAATGTATGCATACATTGTGTTAGACGTAAACTGGCTAAGTTAGGAGGTAGACCCGCCAGTGCTCATGCCGGGAGGAGTGACCCGTTTATGCCATGGAAGGGAGTATCCAGTAATGCAGCGTGAGACTGACTCGTTGTCACTCTTGAGTGACTTTAGGGTGCCATTTACGAGAGCGGATTTATCCGTGAAGGTTTTGTGAAAAGATATGTGAAAGTTTTATATGTGAAAGTTTTTATATGTGAAAGTTATAAATCGTTTTAAATGATTTTGAGAATTGTCAGGAGGGAACTCACTAGACCTTATGGTCTAACCATCGCATTTTCCAAACTAAACCTTTTCAGGTAAGCAGGAAGTTGGAAGCTCTGGCAAGTGAGCAGAGTATGCTAGTGAATAAGGGCAGATAGAGACAGTGCCACTTTTATTTCAGTATTTAGTTCATTCTCAGTTGTGTATAGGTTGTTTCCGCCAGCCTAATTTTGAACAGATGTAATGAAATTTTGGGATCCAGTTTTGAAATGGTTGATATTTTATGCTATGTATGCTTTATCTTGGGCTGGATTGTTACAATTGGTATCAGAGCCATAGTTTAAGGGATTTAGGTGACCGGACGGGCCTAGACTTAAACTTTGGCAGTAGAAATCACAACTGAGAATCAGGAAATGCGTTAAGAGGGCACTATAGTAGAATAAGGACTAATAGGGTACCGAGGACAGTCATGTAAGGTAAGTTTGGGGTTACATCTGGACAGTGTAATTGCAAACTTACAGGTACATGTATATTCTTAAATTGCCTTATTATTCCGAAGCTGTAGCCTTAACATAGTTTATCTGTCGTGTACCAGTAATCGAAAATGTCAACAAGATCATTGAGGAGTAGATTGATACCCATTGTTGAGGAGGTATCGGATGAAGAGACTATGCCACGTGTGGAGGCATTGCGAGTTGAGGAACTAGTGGAGGATGGGCCAGTAAATCCCCCAAGAACGACGGCCACTCGAGGGAGAGGAAAAGTAACGGTACCAAGAATAGGGGTGAGCAAAACTCGACCGACCCAAACAACCCGACCGACCCTAGCCCCGAATACCCCGAACTTTGTTCAACCCGAGCACCCGTAGCCCGAATGGTCAGAACCCGAAGTTTCATCTCGGTTAAAACGGATCGGGGCGGGCGGCTAGAATTTTGGGCCGAACCCCGAACTATTTATATATATATATATATATATATATATATATATTCTTAAATATTATTTATATTATTTGATAAATTGAATTAGGTCACGATTTCAATTTTCATTTTTCACGATTCTCTCATCTCTTATCTCTGTCGAAGCCCCCAAATCCCAATTACCCACGATTCTCGTCTCTGTCGAACTGTCGAAGGCTCGAAGCCACCACAAATCGATTGTCGAAGCCTCGAACTCGAAGACGAAGAGGGTTTTACTGAAGTCGAACTCGAAGGAGGGTTTTGCTCACCCCACGAATCTCTGTCGAAGCCTCGAAGTGTCGAAGGTATTTTGATTTATTTTCTCATTTAACCTAACATTTTAAATGCACTTGTAATCTTGTATTTGAGTTCATCAATTTAGGTTTTACCCTTTTTGAGCTGCAACAGAGATTCAGAGTTAGTTAAGTACCAACATGTGTGAAATTTGAGTTCATATATGTGTGAAATTTGCGATAGAAAGTTAGAAACAATTGGTAAGTCATACAAAATTGTGTATGTAAGTATGTAACTATGTATGGATGTATGCACATGTGCATAACTGCATATAGACTAAATTTTGTGTCTGTGTGTTACTGTGTGTCTGTGTTTGTGTTAGTGTTACTGTGTAGTTTACTAATGTTGTTAAATGTAGTTTAATGTAGTTACTTTAATGTAGTTTAATGTAGTTACTTTAAATGTAGTTTAATGTAGTTACTAGTGTACCAACATGTGTGAAATTTGAGTTCATCAATGTGTGAAATTTGTGATAGAATGTTAGAAACAATTGTTACTGTGTCTGTGTTAGTGTTACTGTGTACAGTGTGTAGTTTACTTTAATGTTGTTAAATGTAGTTTACTAATGTTGTTAAATGTAGTTTTAAATTGAAATGTCTCAATCTCAAGCGGATAGTAGTGCACCACCACCACCTGAAACAAAAAAGAGAAAAGCTATTGGTCCAAGGTCGGATGTATGGGATCACTTTGAAAGAATTGTAGATAAGCAGTGTAACACAATAAAAACAAAGTGTAAATATTGTCCAAAAGTATACGCGGCCGACCCAAAAAAGCACGACACTTCTTCTTTAAAAAACCATGTCTCTTCATGCCTAAAAAACCCTCAATCTAAAGAGACTAGACAAACATTGTTGGCATTTGCTTCAAACTCTGAAAATAAAAGTGTCTTGACCAATTGGGTTTTTAATCAAGAGAGAGTTAGGAAAGCAACAGCTAAAATGATTATCATGGACGAACTTCCTTTTAAGTTTGTAGAGGGTAGGGGGTGGAGACAATGGGTTCAAGAAGCATGTCCTCAGTTTAAAATACCGTCAAGATGGACGGTTAATAGAGACATATTTGCCATTTATTATGAAGAGCGGAGTAGACTAAAAAGGTTTTTAAGGAACACGGATAATATGTTAGCTTAACCACCGATACTTGGACATCGGTGCAACAGATCAATTATATGTGCATAACTACACATTATATTGATGCCCAATGGAAATTGAACAAAAAGGTAATCTCTTTTGTGCCAATCCAATCACACAAGGGAGAGGCAATACCCAAAGCTTTAGAGGGTTGTTTTGTTGACTGGGGAATAAAAAACATATGTACCATCACAGTAGACAATGCATCCAGTAACGATGTTGTAACGTCCCGAAAATTACAAACAAATTTAAATTTTTAAATAATCATTTCATTTATAACAACTCATTAAATGATCCCAACGTTTCGTTTGCAAACTCATAAATAATATCTTCATAATAAAAACCAGCGGAATAAATGTTTAATTATTAAAAACCATAAAGCAACCAGCTCTCCTCGCGCGTCAGTGTGTACTCTTCACGCCTTGGAGCCGCCCGTACCTGAAACCACAGTTTACTGGGAAAGGGTAAGCACGAAGCTTAGTGAATTCAAACACCATAAATAACACAGTTATTTCCACACCACCATAAACAGATAATTGCACATAAACAGCATACAAGTCTACGAACAAATCATAGACGTGCATATCCACACTCACCCACCCAAGAGGCACCAGTCGGTCCCACCGACCACATGATAACATCTCCGGCCCCGCCGAATCCCCGGTCCCACCGAGTCTCTACGCCACCCGCGTATAAAATCTCCGGCCCCGCCGGATCCTCGGTCCCACCGAGTTAACATGACAACATAGTATCAACTAGACACCCCGCTATCTAGTTCCACAACACAATCACATAAAGCTACCACACACGGACTACAGCAATGATAAAACAACCGTTATTAGATATAGTGAGAGAACTCACCTCGAATGCGCGCCTAGCTCAACAATACAAACTCAAGCTTCCCAATTACGGTAACTTCCCAGCACCTAAACGCACGTTAAAACGTATCAAAACGAGACCCGGACCCTACGACACGACACCCGCTTAAACCGTCACTAAAACTACTTCCCGGTCTCGCCAAACAGGTCTGTTCGGGACCTGTTTTGACCTCCTTAAGCCCAGTAAATCCTCAATGTTATTACATGGTCAGAAAGTACTATGAGTTAGGGTTCCAAGGACATATTACACGCCTCCTAACGATTTTTCTACCATTTATTATGGATTTTACAAAAACAGTTCCCCGAACAGGGAAAATCAGCACCTTTCAGTATAAAATGACATTTTGACCAATGCTACGTCCCGAACTGGGATTTGCACAAAATACAGAAAAGTTTATAGACTAAAAAAGGGAACCTTTGGCGCTGGTCTCACCCAGATACGAGTTACGAGCAAAACGTTATGGTCTACGCAAAACAGTGGCAGATTACAACAAAACACATAAAATGATAACTTTATAAAACGGTTTACGAGTTCGGTTTAACGGTTCGGGTTGCAACTAGGGCTGGACAACCCACGCACCACCCACTGCCACCTCCGGTAGTGGTGGTCGGCGGCGGCGGCAGCCACCACCGGTGGTGGTTTCACGGCGACACGAATGAAACAATCAAGGGGGAAAACACTTACCTACGACGAAGAAACGATCACTCGCGTCCTCTCTCTCGCTCCTCGCTGCTCTCTCTCTCTTCGCTGCTCCTCTCTCTCTCTTCGCCGGCGAGACCAGCGGCGGTGCTGGTTGTTTAGGGCGGCAAACGGCGGTGGTCTTGGTGGTTCACGGCAGCAACTAGGAAAGAAGGAGAAGATGGTGTTTGGGGTGGTGATTCACGACGCAAAGAAGGAAACAAGGAGGAAAGAAAAATAATAGGGTTTCTTGTGGGTTTGATGTGAACGACGGAAATAAGGAATAAGATGCAAGACCCATACAACATTTTAAATTTTAGTCCCTAGGTTTCCTAGCAATTGTAATTATAACCAATTCAATTAGGATTTTACCATTTAGCCCCTTTTAAGACAAATTAATATCACTTAAGGTCTTCCCCGTCAATCCCGTTAAATAAATTCGCTAATAGACGATACTAAAATTAATAACTTAAAATAAAAACATCCGCACCGGGACACGGGCTTTACAACTCTCCCCCGCTTGAATTAGACTTCGTCCTCGAAGTCTACGCCCGCAAACAGCTCCAGATAGTTCTCCCGCATCTCAGCTTCGGGTTCCCAAGTCCACTCGGAACCCTTTCGGTGTTGCCACTGGACCTTCACCAAACCAATTACCTTGCTACGCGAGGCCCTCGTCCTCCTCTCAATAATAGCGATCGGTTTCTCCACACAAATAAGCCGTTGGTCGATTTGAATATCCTCAAGGGTCTGAATAATATGCTTGGCAACATCCCTAACTGGAATCTAAATTTCTCACACCGTCTTAAATTTTTTTCGAATACACTTCTTACCAACAAAACTCCTTCAAGGACACTGAAATTACGATCAGAAGAACACTCCAACAACTGGAATCATTCCTAGCCAAGCGACCTCGGTTGTTCCCCAACCTTAGACATTCCATGTATCCCGAGTCAAATTTCAAGCTCTAACCATTCTAAAGCTGCTCACAGTATACCCTACAGGATACTCGACTACGATCATTCCTACCCTTAACTGTCGATTAATTTCCACGAATTCTAATAGACTCCAAAGATTTTCAATAAATTGTATTAACAAAACATCGACCCCCTGCCGAACATCGGTCCAACCGATTACAATAACAAACATCGGCCACCCGCCGAACATCGGTCCAACCGATTACAATTTCAAACATCGGCCACCCGCCGAACATCGGTCCAACCGATTACAATAACAAACATCGGCCACCCGCCGAACATCGGTCCAACCGATTACAATTAATCACATAACGTGGTATTATCCTAGACACTAACACAAATAGATATCCCCCACAATCAAGTCAACTAACACACACGTAGGTCATTCCCTTAACCGATACTACCCGGCCTACATTACCAACACGCGTGGAATACCCAACCTCCCACCGTCGACGTATCCCCCACACTCGCTCTACAAAGCTAATTTATCTGAACCGAGGATACACCCTGACGCCTACCTCTCAGGTAACGCCTCAGGGCCCCTCACATCGGAATTACCTCCCAGGTAAGTGCCCACAACTATATCCTCCTAGCACCTACTAGAAAGCCTAGGCTATAACACCTGAACACCGGGGCCTCACCCCGAGATACCCAACCGACCACTACCAGCGACTGACTAACGTGCCTAAGGATCCAAAGTAAAACATCCTACCCACAAGTGCCTATCTCGGATTGTCTCCCTCACCCAAACGTGTAAATACTCGACGTGCAATGAATGCCAAACGGTGCGACAAAACAATTCATCAACAAGACTCCACCTCGAGTCATTAAAACCGAGCAATTAGCCCATGACTAACTCCAAGTCAAAACCGAGCAAAATGCTCCACGCTTGCTAGACCCATAAGTCGGTCAAAAACGCGTTTAAATAAAGTCTAAGCAAGCAATACTCTAAAATCAACATTACTCCCAAACTCAACACGGGTTAAACAAAAGAGTTTTCCAAAAGGACTCACACCCTTAAAATTCTCAAAATGACACATAACACTTAAAAAAAGCGCATTTCCCAAATGGTTTACAAAATCATTTACAAAATGTTTTCGACGTCAAGATTTTTTTCATTTCGAAAAGTCTGTAAGAAATAAAACCACTATTACCAGGTCGGTAGTTACGCAAAAATGGACACGCTCGTCCCACATATGAAAATCATGTTGAAAATCATTTCATTGCGGCTTAGTTAACTCACAAACGTAAAGCGAAATAAATAATTTCTTTGAAAATGAACCGTCACGGTTCTAGTATGAATTGACCCATGACATGTATTTAAAGTAACCGCTCGACCTTACACCGGGTGCGACAAAAGTGTGCACATAATTTCAAAGTCAGTTCCACGACGCTTGACCCCAAAATTTCTCTTTTTAAACATAAAATGTCGTGGCACAGGGTTTACCGACAAATTTTTCGCGCGTCGGCTAGTCATACAAAACGATGAAACGGTTTACAAATATACTTTTGTTAAAACACAACTGTTTCGTGTAAGTTTCAAACTTAAAAATAAAAACCAATCTGTTTTCATCATTTGAAAATATCGACTAAAACCTCATAAAATCTCAAAAGATGGGGTTCTTTAAATTGATTTCCAAGATTTCCCCAGATGGTCACATAAACAAATAAGATATGCACCTCGTGAAATTAAACTCACATGACTCAACACGCCGTAAAACAAAACTTATTTTAACAAAATCATTCGAAAAGCTTTATACAGACATCGTGGAATGTAATTTTCCGTCTCAACTCTAACATATGTGGAGGAGTTCCAATGTTAAAGTCACAAGCCGTAGTCACTTGCCCAACATTTTAAACACCACAAAACACGAATATCATCTTACCCGAAAGAACCGTTGGAAAAACAACGAAATGAGACAAATTCTAACAAAGTTTGAACTCCCGTGATAAAACGATTTCATACACTTTCAAAACCATATTTCAAAATATTGTGTGTGTGCTGAACATTTCCCAAAATTCCAAAACACCATCCATAAAATGATTTGAAACACAAGAATTTGTTAATGCAATCTATTTCAAAATCAAACTTTGTGCATGACTCAGTCAGCATTCTACACCTCGACTCCTACTCCTCCAAATCTCTCCGATCCACTAACGTCATCCGGACATTTAAACCTCTTAGGCAAGTTGGGAAATTACGTCAAATAATCCCTACGATTTTTCCTCAAATCAAAGTCGGCTCTCTAAGCCTATGATTCTAGCACAATCATCCATCTTGGCCCGACACAAACATCATCCTCATCTTCACTCCAAGTGATTAATACTAGAATCGTCCTTTTATTCCAACGACTACTAATTTATAACCTTCGTCACTACCCCAACGATCATCACCTTAAGCAAAACAAGTACCCACCTGTACTAGTAGGTTTACCATAGTCGTACCTCCTTGTGATAGCTATTCAGGGTAGATATTACAACGGGTTATTAGCACATAATAACTCGCACTAACAACGCTCACGCTTAACTCCTTGGATTCCTCGTGACTTTCTCCGACTCGAGCATTGATCCTGTGTTTCCGATAGTAGGAGCTCTACTACTACCTTCCACACCTATCATCACTCGTTCCGAGTTCCATCCGATGGGTCCAAGTAGTTTCTCGTCGATAACTACACACATATGCCCGCACCGGCATATGTACACACTCTTCCTAGCTCCCTAGGAATAATCATAATACCCCACTACCCTTGCTAGGGAGGAACCCCCACTAACCCTGACGAGTCGCCTCGTGCACGCACAGTCGTATACAGTGGAAACCAGATAGACATTCGAATATAAGATTCTATCCTACAATGGTTGGACTCAAACAAGAGCTGCGCAATAGAACTAAATCCAACATTCTAAGGCTATTCGGTTCCTACCGCATACAACCTATAGTGCATCCGCTTAACAACCTATCAAAGTTAGCATAAGTTCCTAATAGCAAGTAACAACCATACAATACAGTGTATTAAGCACCAAGCAATCTAGCATACATACTCCTATGTTCTAAAAAGCAATTTTTGCATACGTACTCATATGTAAACGCTATTCCCAGCTCACTAGGAATTTCATCTCATCCCACTACCCTTGCTACAACGGAATCCCTGTTAGCCATAACGAGTTGCCTCGCGAATACCCGGTCGCATGCAGCGTGAATCAAATAGACATTCGAATACAAGATTCTATCCTAGAACGGTTGGACTCAAACAAGAGCTGCGCAATAGAACTAAATCGAATATTCTAAGGATATAAGTCTCTTACTGCATACAACCTAGAGGGTATCCACTTAGTAACCTATCATAATTAGCATAAATTCCTAATAGCAAGCAGTCCAACATACCGCATAGTGTCAACAACAGGAAATCTAGCATGCATACTCTATGATCTAGAAAGCAATAAAACACTAAGCATTGTACCTTTCCCTTCGGCTCCGGCTGACTGTACACACTGCGCCCTCGATCACCGTTCCTCGAACGTGTTTTTACCCTTTTCTTTTATTCCCAAACAGGTTTAGTAAAGAATTTGAAAATTTTCCCAGCCGCAACTTGAGACCAAACACACCGAGGTGCGTTTGATTCACTCAAGCTGTGCTCTGATACCAAGTTGTAACGTCCCGAAAATTACAAACAAATTTAAATTTTTAAATAATCATTTCATTTATAACAACTCATTAAATGATCCCAACGTTTCGTTTGCAAACTCATAAATAATATCTTCATAATAAAAACCAGCGGAATAAACGTTTAATTATTAAAAACCATAAAGCAACCAGCTCTCCTCGCGCGTCAGTGTGTACTCGTCACGCCTTGGAGCCGCCCGTACCTGAAACCACAGTTTACTGGGAAAGGGTAAGCACGAAGCTTAGTGAATTCAAACACCATAAATAACACAGTTATTTCCACACCACCATAAACAGATAATTGCACATAAACAGCATACAAGTCTACGAACAAATCATAGACGTGCATATCCACACTCACCCACCCAAGAGGCACCAGTCGGTCCCACCGACCACATGATAACATCTCCGGCCCCGCCGAATCCCCGGTCCCACCGAGTCTCTACGCCACCCGCGTATAAAATCTCCGGCCCCGCCGGATCCTCGGTCCCGCCGAGTTAACATGACAACATAGTATCAACTAGACACCCCGCTATCTAGTTCCACAACACAATCACATAAAGCTACCACACACGTACTACAACAATGATAAAACAACCGTTATTAGATATAGTGAGAGAACTCACCTCGAATGCGCGCCTAGCTCAACAATACAAACTCAAGCTTCCCAATTACGGTCACTTCCCAGCACCTAAACGCACGTTAAAACGTATCAAAACGAGACCCGGACCCTACGACACGACACCCGCTTAAACCGTCACTAAAACTACTTCCCGGTCTCGCCAAACAGGTCTGTTCGGGACCTGTTTCGACCTCCTTAAGCCCAGTAAATCCTCAATGTTATTACATGGTCAGAAAGTACTATGAGTTAGGGTTCCAAGGACATATTACACGCCTCCTAACGATTTTTCTACCATTTATTATGGATTTTACAAAAACAGTTCCCCGAACAGCGAAAATCAGCACCTTTCAGTATAAAATGACATTTTGACCAATGCTACGTCCCGAACTGGGCTTTGCACAAAATACAGAAAAGTTTATAGACTCAAAAAGGGAACCTTTGGCGCTGGTCTCACCCAGATACGAGTTACGAGCAAAACGTTATGGTCTACGCAAAACAGTGGCAGATTACAACAAAACACATAAAATGATAACTTTATAAAACGGTTTACGAGTTCGGTTTAACGGTTCGGGTTGCAACTAAGGCTGGACAACCCACACACCACCCACTTCCACCTCCGGCAGTGGTGGTCGGCGGCGGCGGCAGCCACCGCCGGTGGTGGTTTCACGGCGACACGAATGAAACAATCAAGGGGGAAAACACTTACCTACGACGAAGAAACGATCACTCGCGTCCTCTCTCTCGCTCCTCGCTTCTCTCTCTCTCTTCGCTGCTCCTCTCTCTCTCTTCGCCGGCGAGACCAGCGGCGGTGCTGGTGGTTTAGGGCGGCAAACGGCGGTGGTCTTGGTGGTTCACGGCAGCAACTAGGAAAGAAGGAGAAGATGGTGTTTGGGGTGGTGATTCACGGCGCAAAGAAGGAAACAAGGAGGAAAGAAAAATAATAGGGTTTCTTGTGGGTTTGATGTGAACGACGGAAATAAGGAATAAGATGCAAGACCCATACAACATTTTAAATTTTAGTCCCTAGGTTTCCTAGCAATTGCAATTATAACCAATTCAATTAGGATTTTACCATTTAGCCCTTTTTAAGACAAATTAATATCACTTAAGGTCTTCCCCGTCAATCCCGTTAAATAAATTCGCTAATAGACGATACTAAAATTAATAACTTAAAATAAAAACATCCGCACCGGGACACGGGCTTTACAGATGTTGCACTTGTGTTTCTGAAAAGCAAGCTAGTATCTTGGGGGTGTTTGTTAGTGCAATATGTCTTCAAGGTTTAAATATAGAAAGGTCAAAGTCAAAGTCATTGTAATGTGTTTTGTAAATAGACTTTGAGTAGGTTTGTTTAAAGATTCTTTTAGAAATATTCTCATAATCAACATTCATATCTTAGAGAGAGAAAGTGCAGAACTCATATCATGTATACAGTGTTCTTGATCAATAAGATGACAAATTCACATCTTCTCTATCTTGATTGATCTTTAGGGTTTATCAATTGGTATCAGAGCAGGATCTTAGATTCAGAGAGTGTTTCTGTGATCATATACAAATTTTTGTGAAGATTATCAAGAAAATTTGATCGATTTCTTGAATTTTTTTCAAGAAATCTCGTTTTCTTGAGATTTTTTCAAAAATTCTTTGTTTGTAACCGAATTGCTTCAAGTTTGTGCTCAGTAGATTCGTGATCTGATTTGGAACGAGATTAAAGAAGGTTTCGAAGGCCAATTTCACTGTTTTGAGTTTCAATTTTGAAGATTGGTGAGGTTTTTGGGGTTTGGACTCGATCTTCTGTTCGATCGTCAAGAATCACATTTCAGACGTTTACAGTGGTTTTTGTGTGAAGGAAAAACTTTCAGACTGCTATTTCGAGCATTTCTGTGAAGTCTCTTGCAGAGGTTTTCAGATTTCAGACGTTTTTGGGAAATTTTGTGAACTTTTCGTAAGATCTACTCTTTTCGCAAGACTCATCGTGGTTTTTGCAAGACTCATCGTGGTTTTCGCAAGATCATCATCTTTTGAAGGTCTTCAGAATCTAAGTGGAGTATTCGCATCCTTTATATCAGAACCCGTGTTACTTTTCGCAAGCCTCTTTCACGCGAACAGGAACTTTTCGCAACCCAAAGTCACGCAAACAGTAAATTTGCGTATCCCTCTGTCTCGCATACCTCAGCTTTTCGTAATTCTCTATTACGAAAAGTCTTTTCGTCTGTTAATTACGAACTTCTCAGGTCTCTTCAGAGATTCTAGCTTCGGAATTTCGCAACTGCCAATTGCGAACTTTGTGACTTGAATTTCTTTCAGGATACGAATTTCAGGATTCTCGCAAGCTTCGGTTACGAACTTTGTACTTGGTGTTTTTTTTTTTACTTACGATTTTTTTTTGTGATTCTCGCAACTGTTGATTGCGAACTTTGACACTTAGCCGATCTTCTACTGTTCATCAGTCTGTTCTTTTTGTCGTTTTTCTGCCTTTTTCAAATCTGTTCGTTCTAACCCAATTCCTCCAGATCACGATGGCTTATCAAGCTTCAGTTAATTGTCCTCCGGTGCTAATCAAAGATTCAGATTTTGATCAATGGACGATTTCTTTTATTGATTTTATTTCGAGGAGAGAAAACGGAGATTATATGATAAAATCTTTCACCGAAGGTCCGTTGATCATACATAAAAGGGCGGAAGATTTTACTGAAGATGAGATTAAACGGAAGAAAGCAGACAAAGATGCTTCGTCAAACTTACTCTTTGCTATTCTCAAAATTTCGCCTCACATCTACAAACAGGTTGAAGTGTATAAAAATTACCCTTTGCAGATGTGGAACGAGTTGTCGAAGCTATTGCATAAATCAAAGGTTGATTTCAAGGTAAAGGAACAAAAGAAAGATGAAAGGGAGGATGCAAATCAGAAAACATCAGACTCTGAAAATCACAAAGAAGATCATTCAGATGCGGAAGAAAAGAAAGTTGATTTTCAGAAAATAGAAGAGAAGAAAGTTGAAAGGGAAGATGATAAAGAGAAGATTATCAAGCTTACAAGGAAATTGCAACAGATGGAAAATATTTTGATTATGGAAAGAGAAGACTTCAAGAAAGAAAGAGTGGGTCTTGTTAAAAGGGTTTCGGAACTTGAAATGGCTTTGAAGACAAAGACTAAAGAAATTAAAGACAAGAAAGATGTTGAACTCAAATGTCTAAGACTTTCCAAGCAGAACTCAGATTTTCAGAAAGTCTTATTTTTAGAGAAAGAAAAGTTAGAAAAGGAAAGAGTTGTGTTTGAAGGTAAAAGGAAAGATTTTGATGCTAAGAATGGGAAGTTGTCAGAGAAAATTTCTGAACTTCAAGAGGAGTTGGATTTAGAAAGAGAAGAGCTAGAAAAGAGGAAGAAAGCTGAATTTCAGGCAAAGAGCATCAAAGATGATTTTTCTATAGAGAGGAAGATATTTCAGCAAGAGATTCAGAAACTCACGAAGAATTTGGCAGGTTTATCTACAGATATCATGAAGGAAAAGAGGGTGAATTGTGATATTCGGAAGAAGCTCGAGTTGATGACAAAGGAACGAAATGCCTTAAAAGACAAAGTAAGGTCGTTCAACAACTCCGAGTGTTTTTCAGAATGTCCGATGCGTCCTTCTAACATTTTCTACGAGCATTCTGTGGATATGTCTTCCAAATACTATGCTGATCTTCCTTCCTACAAAAGAGTCAACATGCAATGGAAGGTAAAAGGTAAATTTCCTGGAAAAGATGTACCAAAATCATCATTTCCAAATAAGAATTTTACAACGAAAGTTAATTCTTTTGTTAATTCTTATTGCGGAAATAATGATTTTGTTAATAATAATTATGTTCAATATTGGTATGGTACTTACCATTTTCCTTCTTATAGAGCTCCGCTTAACGTGTCAGGACCCAAGACACGTTGGGTACCAAAATCAACTTAATCTGTTTTGCAGATTTAGAGGCAAGCGTTGAACTCTCGGAAGATGAAGTACTTGTGCATTCAAAGTTTATATTGAACATCACATAATTTCAGGGAGTTTTCTATCTTTTTATATATACATGTGAGAATTGATAAATCTCTCGGTATATTGTAGGGGGAGAGAGATACACGACAATGGTTTTTGAACACATCAGTTCAAAACCCGCACTTCAACGGTAAAGGCTTCTAAACAAATCAGTTTAGAACCCATACTTCAAAGGCTATGACTTCTAAACAAATCAGTTTAGAACTCGTACTTATCAGGTGATATCTTTTTGAACTTTAACTGCCATATCTTTTTGTTTCTCAAATCAAGTGATAAAAAGGTAACATTGTGTTATATTTTATTTCTACTAACGTTGAAAGTTTGAACCTTCACAAATTTAATTCAATGAAGTGAAATTCTTCAATTTTTTCATTCAATGAATAAAATGTGTGTTAAGGATGATTTTACGAGCATTTTTGTATCGTCGGAGTTATATTTGTTTCTACTTTCGCTTCTGAAATAAGTCGAAAGGTCAGCGAAACATGTTTGAGATTTTGATATAAGCGCAAAATTGTGTAAATCTAGACTTATACAGAATACAATGCTCACAAAGCCTATTCGTCTTAATCATGAATGGAAACAGAAATATGGGGGAAGCACTACGTTTTTGAACCAAGTGATTGAGATGCTATAATTAAAAAAAATTATTATATATATATATAATAAAATCATTCAGTTTGATAGTCTGTGCCTGTGGCCTATCTGGTTTGGGAGATTAAGTCCCAAGGGGTACTCGTTACCTAGCCCCTAAGATCAACTGATCTGGGATTGGCTGACCCAAATCCTGCTATAGAACCAGGTAGAAAGCCATGTTCTACTGGTACAGATGGGATTAAGGTATATCGATGTAGCCTTTCTGGTTCGGGAGAGTAAGTTCCAAGGGGTGCTTGTCACCTAGCCCCTAAGGCCAAATGGTCTGGGATCGGCTGACCCAAATCCTGCTATAGGACCAGTTAGAAAGTTACGTTTACGGTGTATCTTAGTCTTAATAAACTGTTTGATTATAAAAGATGCCAATGAGCACATAATAAAAGTTGCCAATGTGCACAATATGAAAAGATGCCTAAGAGCACACATCTCTTGAAAATTGGGGAAAATTACAATGTCGCGATAAACTTATAAGTTTGTGGAAATTCTGATTTCAGTCATATAGTGTGAGTAAGAGCAAAGTATTCTTATAGGTTTCAGAAGTACATTTGATTATTGCAAATCATATTTCGCATGCTAGCACACCAAATAGATTTAATAAAGGAGTTGAAACTGAACATTTTTAACTTGATATGCAATGATGTCTTGTTTTTTAATCCAAACGCATGCATTTGATTTCACTTGATGGAAATATCTGTTACATTTCATTAAGTTGAATTTCTTTTGTTTGGTGTTCAAATGATTAAATGTTAGCAGTTATAAAATGTTGTTCAATGAATTCTATTTTTTTCTTTATATAAGTTTGTTAAAATGTGCGCTTATATGATTTTTATGCAAATTTTCAGGGGGAGAAAATCATCTTGCTCTACAATTCTTATTTTTAGGGGGAGCAAGATCTTTCGTTTATGGGGAGATTGTTTGTGTTTTTCAAGGGGAAGAAATGTTTTTGAAGAGGGATATTGTTCGTGACTGAAATTGAAAAGATTTTCGATGCTCGTGATGCTCACTTTCATCGAAAAAGGGGGAGAATGTCTACATCAATTTCCTGTCAAAGAAAGTTTAAAATCTAAGATTCGTTTTAATGTCAACGGGGAGATTTGTAGAAAGAAGACGTCGTTTCAAGAAAGGATAGGGGGAGTTTTATTCTTCAAGAGTTTGAGGAAAATCGATTGATCCATTCAGTGATCTCTTTTTCTTGAACTTGTGCTTATTTGTATTAAAAAGCTTTGTGTGAAGATTCATATTCTCCTGTTCGAAGAAAGAAGTTCGTTATTTGCCGTTTAAAGATTGGATGACGTTTTGACTTTGACAAGCTTTGATGAAGACCGAAGATTCAAGAAAGCTAAAGCTTGCTGATCGCATTTGTTTAAACCTTGAATCCAAGGGGGAGATTGTTAGTGCAATATGTCTTCAAGGTTTAAATATAGAAAGGTCAAAGTCAAAGTCATTGTAATGTGTTTTGTAAATAGCCTTTGAGTAGGTTTGTTTAAAGATTCTTTTTGAAATATTCTCATAATCAACATTCATATCTTAGAGAGAGAAAGTGCAGAACTCATATCTTGTATACAATGTTCTTGATCAATGAGATGACAAATTCACATCTTCTCTATCTTGATTGATCTTTAGGGTTTATCAGTGTTCATCTGTTAGGGCACAATAATTGCATGTTAGTTGTGTTGCTCATATTTTGAACTTGGTTGTCCAAGACGGCTTGAGGATGGCAGATTCAGCGGTGAAGAAGCTTAGGGATACAGTTAGATAGGTAAGGGGCTCTCCAGCTAGGTTGTTCAAATTTAGAGAGCTTGCTACTTTAATTGGGGTAGAAGAAAAAAGCTTACTTTGTCTTGATGTTCCTACTAGATGGACCTCTACCTACATGATGATTAGAAATGTCATTCCTTACAAAACCGTGTTTGAAGCCTATGACGGAAATGATGACTCGTTGAAGACAGATTTGGGTGATTCTATGCTTGCGGATTATGATTGGGTGTACTTAGAGAGCTTTGTAACCCTTTTGGAGACATTTTATGATATGACGATAAAAATCTCGGGCTCTCTTTATGTCACTTCTAATGTTTACTTAACCGAGATATCTGATTTGGGGTTCTTCCTTACGGAGATAATGCGTTCTGAGAATTTAACCGAGAAGGTACAACTATTTAGCTTACTTTATATTGTTTATTTATAATTTATATTACATATTTAACTTGATTTAGTTTTCTTGAATTTTCTATAAACAGGTTATGGGTGAAAAAATGAAGAAGAAGTTTGATAAATATTGGGGTGATCCGGAGAAGATGAACATGGTAATTTTCTTTGCCGACATTTTTGATCCAAGAGATAAATTTGAGTACATGCCAACACAGTTCACTCAGTTGTTTGGTGAAGAAAAAGGTGAAGTATGTATTAGGAAAGTAAAGTCTCATCTTACTTCTTTGTTTGAAGATTATGTGCAACAATATTCTGAAGCTTTTCAATCTCAATCTCAAACCCAATCCCAATCCCAATCCCAATCCCAATCCCAATCTCAACCGGGAAAAGGTCTCCCCCCTCTTGGAAAGTCAAAACCTAGAATTAAGAGTTTGGTAAAGAAACAGAAACTTCAAAGTGGGGTCTTGGATGCCAAACGGAGTGAGCTTGAGGTATACTTAGGTGAGGCCATTGTAGATGATTGCGACGGATTTGATTTGCTTATGTGGTGGAGAATGAATAGTGCACGGTTTCCCATCCTTTCAAAAGTTGCAAGAGATGTCCTCGCCGTACCCATTTCTACAGTTGCATCCGAATCGACCTTTAGTACAAGTGGGAGGGTGTTGGATAATTTTAGGAGTTCTCTAACTCCTAAAATAGTTGAAGCACTTATCTGTACGCAAGATTGGTTAAGGGGCCCTACTAAACCGATTGCGGTGGAAGAAAACTTGGAAGACCTTGAAAAGTTTGAGAAAGGTACGAATACTCTATTAATTTATTACTTTAATAACTTATAAATTACAATTACGACTTTAAAATTTGTTACTTTTTATTTTAAAACTTGCAGAAATGGAAAACTGGAGGATTGGAACTCCTTCGGGTTCGGCTCGTGAAGATAGTCCGAGCACTCAAGCTTCAAATGATTTGGGGGATTTTTATGAAGATGATTCGATTCGTGATCTTTGAGAAATGTATGCCTTTTATTATTAATAATTCTCATTTATAAATTCTCATTCATGATTCATGATTGTTGTATTGTTTATTCGTTTTTGTTGTTAGTTTGTTATAGGATTGCTTTGGACGTTGGTCGGTTTGGTTGAAGAAAAGGAACATGGAATTCGGTTGGTCATTTATTTTGGAGTGTTGGTATGTTGGACATTTGGACATTAATTGGAAATTTGGTTTGGTAATTTCTAATTTGGACATTTTCTTTCATGTTTGAACTTTGAACTTGATTTGGAAATTTGGTATTTTGGTATTTTGGTTAGTACTAGTAGTTTAGTTAATATGTAGTTTAACTTTTTAACTTTTAACTTTATTTAATTTTAAGTTATTTAGTTTCGTTAATATGTACTTATGTAGTCTAAAATACTCATCTAAAAACACCAAAAAACAGGGCCTAAAAGGCTGAAAATGGGCTGAAAACTGGGCCTGGGATCTGGCCCAACCCGCCCAACCCGAACCCGAATTGAACCGAAACCCGAAACCCGAAGAACACTTTGGGCGGGTTTCGGGGCCTGTATCGTCCACTCGAAACCCGATCGGGTTGGGTTTTTTTCCGTCCCGACCCGACCCGACCGATGCTCACCCCTAACCAAGAAAGGCTGCCACAGCCGGGGGAGGAGCAGTCACTAAGGACAAAGGAAAGAAAAAGAAAGTGAAAACTAGACGCCAAGCGAAGAGTGTAGCAGAGCCAGAAGTGCGAGAGTTGTCTGAACATGAAAGTTCAGCGCCTGCAAAGAAAGGGAATGCTAAGAAGGGACATCGGCAGGGTGCCACGCAAGCCTTTGTGAACGAAGAGAAGTTTACTGTTGAAATGGACAAAATGCAAAAGACCCTACAGGCAGTGCTAGACAACCAGGTTAATACTACATCAGAAGGACGAACCAAGAGTGGTAGCGAGAGGAAGACTGAGGAGTCCAGTTTACCTCGGACTGAGGTGGGGAACCACTCAATGACGACTCCGATTGTTTATAGTAAACCGAAGACAGTGAAAGGATGCTCCTTTAAGACTTTTGCGTCGTGCAAGCCACCGTCTTTCAACGGGGAACTCAACCCAGTGTTGGCTTTGAGGTGGGTTCGAGAGATGGAGTAGCGTTTGATACCAGTAAGTGTGCTGAGGAAGACAAAGTGTTGTTTGCAATGTCGATGTTGAAGTCCGATGCCATTTTCTGGTGGGATATTGAGACGGGTGGAAAAGGATCAGAGGTAGCTAAGGGAACTTCCTGGGAATCGTTTGTTAAAAGGTTCAAGGCACAATTTTGCCCACTAGCAGCCGTTAAGAAACTCGAAGAGGAATTTCTAGGATTGGATCAGGGGTCGATGTTGGTCCAGGAGTATACATCAAAGTTTATTGAGAAGGCTAGATTCGTTGAACTGTATGTGCCTACAGAAGAGTGGCGCATAGAGAGATATATTTATGGGTTAAAGAGCAGCATAAGAGAGTTAGTGCAAGTGAAAGATCCGCCTACTTTTCAGACTGCGGTAGATACTGCGAAAATCACCGAGAAAGAAAAGAACAGACAGTTGACAGAGAGGGCCGGAGACAAGCGGAAGTGGGAAGGCCCAACCAGGGACGGAAGGAGGTCGAGTGCGCATAGACCCGTGCTGCGGTGGGGCCTAGATCAGGAGAGAAGCCGTGTGGTAAGTGCAACCGGATGCACAAGGGAGAGTGTTTGGCGGATAAGGGCGGATGTTTCAAGCACGGGAAAACATGGCACATGGCTCAAGACTTCCGCAGTTCGAAGACGTGTTATCAGTGTGGTTCGCCAGATCACGTCAAGTGGGATTGCCCACAGCTAAAGAAAGGGTATACTGGAGGTGACGGTGGTAGTAGCGGAGGAAGAGGCGGGGAGAGAAAGGTGGAACCGGCTCGCGCAAGGACGAGGGCTTTCCACATGTCAGCGGAGGAGGCGGTAGATATGCCTGATGTGGTGACAGGTACTTTCCCAATTGACTCGGTTTATGCTAAAGTGTTGTTTGATTCGGGCGCCAATCGCTCATTTGTGTCGCCTAATTTTCTTCAAAAACTGCAAGTGAAACCTATGAGGTTGAACTTTGGGTTTGAGGTAGAAGTGGCTGATGATAGTCGAGTCTGGGTGAAAGAGGTCTATGAGGGGTGTAACATAGACGTAGACGGTCACTCGTTTCCTTTGCGTTTGTATCCGATGGGGATGGGGGAGTTTGATGTGGTACTAGGAATGGATTGGTTAGCGGAGAATGACGCTAACATAGTGTGCAATAAGAAGTTGATTCGTATCGCTTTGCCGGATAAGAAGGAAATAGTGATATATGGGGATCGTCGAGATAGGAAGTCATGTATAATTTCGATGTTGAATGCTAGGCGGTGTTTGGGGAAGGGATGTCTAGGGTACTTAGCTTATGTGCTAGATGCTAAGAAAGAAAAGAAAGAAGTAAGAGATGTGCCGAAAGTCAGTGAGTACCCGGAAGTGTTTTCGGATGACTTGATGAGTCTGCCCCCAGATCGTCAAGTAGAGTTCAGAATAGATTTGATGCCCGGGGCGGCATCAATTGCATGTGCGCCCTATCGTCTGGAACCGGCAGAAATGAAGGAGATGATGACACAACTACAAGTGTTATTAGACAAGGGTTTCATTCGTCCGAGCTCATCGCCTTGGGGAGCGCCGGTACTTTTTGTAAAGAAGAAGGATGGATCTATGCGGATGTGCATAGATTACCGTGAGCTCAACAAGGTAACAGTGAAGAACAAGTACCCGCTTCCGAGGATTGATAATCTCTTCGATCAGTTGCAAGGTGCGAGCTACTTTTCGAAGATAGACTTGAGATCGGGCTACCATCAGCTAAAGGTGAGAGAGGAAGACGTGTCCAAGACAGCCTTCCGTATGAGGTACGGGCATTACGAGTTCTTAGTCATGCCCTTCGGCCTGACTAACGCCCCAACGGTGTTCATGGATTTGATGAATAGGGTGTGTAGCTCGTTGTTAGACAAGTGCGTGATCGTCTTCATTGACAATATTCTGATTTACTCACGTACATGTGAGGATCATGAAGAACATCTTCGGGCAGCGTTAGAGTTGTTGAAACACGAGAAGTTGTACGCCAAGTTCTCGAAGTGCGAATTTTGGTTGAGGAAAGTTCAATTTCTGGGTCACGTAGTTTCAGCGGACGGCATCAAGGTGGACCCCGCTAAGATCGAAGCTATTAAAATTTGGGAGCCGCCAAGGTCGCCATCGGAAGTGAGAAGTTTTCTTGGGTTAGCGGGCTATTACCGGAAGTTCATTCAGGACTTCTCTCGTATAGCCTCACCATTAACAGCTCCGACAAGGAAGAACGTCAAGTTCGTATGGACCGAAGCGCAAGAAGCCGCATTTGAGAAACTGAAAGAGAGTTTAAGCAGCGCTCCGATTTTGTCATTACCAGATGGATCAGAAGGTTTTGTAATCTACAGCGATGCTTCAAAGCTCGGGCTAGGGTGTGTTTTAATGCAGAACGGGAAGGTGATTGCCTACGCTTCCCGACAGTTGAAAGAGCACGAGAAGAACTACCCTACGCACGACATGGAACTAGCGGCGGTGGTGTTCGCTTTGAAAATATGGCGACACTACCTGTATGGAGTAAAGTGCTAGATTTACACCGACCACAAGAGTCTGAAGCACCTGTTTGATCAAAAGGAATTGAATATGAGACAGAGGAGATGGATAGAACTATTGAACGACTATGACTGTGAAATCCTTTACCATCCGGGTAAAGCGAATGGTGTAGCTGACGCATTGAGTCGGAAGGAAAGAGGAGAGTCGACAAAAGTGGTGGCTTTCAGAGTCGAGGCAACTTTGAACCTTCTAGACGAAGTTAAGAAGTTTCAAGAAGAAGCGTTGCTAGAGGAGAATGTAAAGAGCGAGCGAGTTGTTGGAGTTTCATCCTTGTTCAGAGTCAACAGTGGTGAATTAAAGTGTATGAAGAACCGGGTGTGGGTTCCCAAGTTGGGGAACTTGAGAGTAAGCATCTTGGAAGAAGCGCATAAGTCGCGATATTCTATGCACCCGGGAACGAATAAGATGTACCGGGACTTAAGACAGTTCTATTGGTGTCCGGGAATGAAGAAGGACATCGCTCACTTTATGGAGCGATGTGTGACGTGTTTGAAGGTTAAGGCAGAACATCAACGACCGTATGGAGAACATCAGTCTACGGTGATACCAATGTGGAAATGGGACAACATCACCATGGATTTCGTTACAAAGTTACCGAGGACTCCGAAGGGTAACAATGCGATTTGGGTGATTGTGGATATTCTCACCAAGTTCGCGCATTTCTTACCTATTAAGGAGTCGGATTCATTGGAGAAATTAGCCCGATTGTACATTAATGAGATTGTATCTAGGCACGGGGTGACGCGGTCCATAGTGTCTGATCGTGATAGTCGGTTCACGTCGGCATTTTGGAGAAGTCTTCAACGAGAGTTAGGTTCGCAACTGAAGCTAAGCACGGCCTATCATCCTCAAACGAATGGTCAGAGCGAAAGAACTATTCAGACGCTAGAGGATATGCTTCGAGCGTGCGTAATCGCTTTCAAAAGGTCGTGGGAAGTACACCTACCATTGATAGAGTTCTCCTATAATAATAGTTACCATGTGAGCATCCAAGCAGCGTCATTCGAAGCGTTGTACAGACGGAAGTGTCGTACGCCGTTGGGATGGAACGAGGTGGGAGAAAGACAGTTAGCAGGTCCATAGATTGTACAAATGACGGCGGATAAGATTGAAATAATCCGTGAAAGGATGAGAATCACGCAAGATCGACAAAGGAAGTACGCAAACAAAAGAAGAAAACCTATCGAATTCCATGTAGGCGACAAAGTAATGTTAAAGGTTTCGCCTTGGAAAGGAGTGGTACATTTTGGGAAGAAAGGAAAGCTGAGACCGCGTTATGTGGGGCCATTCAGCATTATTGAGCGAGTTGGGGCCGTGGCCTACAAGTTAGATTTTCCAGAAGAGTTAAGAGGAGTTCATCCGACATTTCATGTCTCAAACTTAAAGAAGTGTTTGCCAAAAGCCGATGTGGTTGTTCCTTTGGAAGACATCAGCATTGATGAGAAATTAACCTACGTAGAGGAACCAATAGAAATCGTGGACAGTAAGGTTCGCAAAACAAGAAACAAAGAGGTCCGACTAGTAAAGGTCCAGTGGAGGTATCATAAGGGACGAGAGGCAACTTGGGAAGTGGAAGCGGATGTGAGGTCCAAATACCCTCACCTATTCGATGATGGAATTCCGGGGACGGAATTCTTTTGAGGGGGAGTGTTGTAGTGACCGAGACTTTTATCAAAAAAGAATAAAGGTTGGGAGAATTATTGTAATAGACGGAAGAGTAGGGATCGTTTAGCAAATGTAGCAAGAGGGTATAAAAGCCCCAAAGTGGGCTCAAAACCCTAGGAATCATTTCATTTGGTGGCGACTTGGAGAAATAGAGAGAGAGAGAGAGAGGGAGAAATCGTTCAAGTACAAGGGAAGTTTCATCAAATTTTCAAGTTGGAAGATAAGGTGGAATTGGGGTCTGATCCTACTCTATCAGGTAATCCCTAATCCCAATCATTATGTCGATGTTATGCTGGATTGTTGAGTTTTGTGAGAGTTTTGGTTAAAAAGGGTGAAATGATGCTTAAAGGGAGAAATTAGACAACATATCGTGTTTTATAGCTAAAGGTTTGGTAAGGTAATGAACTAAATTAAGTTATGTCTTTGTTTTGCTCAAAATCGTAGGATTTAGAGCATTTTAACAGGTTTCGGTCCCAAGAGGGGTATCGCAACCATCGTCCGGAAAGAGGCTGAGCAAGTATCCGGGTAAGTCTTTCGGTTAACAGTAGTTTCCGGTTAAGTGTCCGCTTAGAGTGGGTTTCCGGGTAGAGTAGTTCCCGGATACTATCCGGATAGGGTGTTGTCCGGATAGTGCGGGCGATCCGGTAAGTAGTTCGTCCGGTAAGCCTAGTCACCCGGTAGTTTGTGCGTCCGGAAAGTTTGGACGTCTGGATTATAGTTTCATCCAGAAAGTAAGTGAGTATTTGGTAAGTTGTAGTACCGGTATGTGTGCGTATCAGGTAAGTTAGTGTCCGGTAAGTTGTATCCGGAAAGTTGGTTAAGGAACTGAGCAGTTTATAATTCATCCATTTCTCAGGTAGCCCGATTATAAGTCAGAAACAACGTAAGGAAAGATCTAAAAAGCACCAGGTGACTTTTTCTAACTAAAATACGTGATTTTATACGTGCTTTCAAAGTAAGTGATTGAGTAGAAAAGCCATGCTATTTTACATGATTTTTACTTGTTTGAAAGTTATATTAAATGTATGCATACATTGTGTTAGACGTAAACTGGCTAAGTCGGGAGGTAGACCCGCCAGTGCTCATGCCGGGAGGAGTGACCCGTTTATGCCATGGAAGGGAGTATCCAGTAAGGCAGTGTGAGACTGACTCGTTGTCACTATTGAGTGACTTCAGGGTGCCATTTACGGGAGCGGATTTATCCGTGAAGGTTTTGTGAAAAGATATGTGAAAGTTTTATATGAGAAAGTTTTTATATGTGAAAGTTATAAATCATTTTAAATGATTTTGAGAATTGTCAGGAGGGAACTCACTAGACCTTATGGTTTAACCCTCGCATTTTCCAAACTAAACCTTTTTAGGTAAGCAGGAAGTTGGAAGCTCTGGCAAGTGAGCAGAGTATGCTAGTAAATAAGGGCAGATAGAGACAGTGCCACTTTTATTTCAGTATTTAGTTCATTCTCAGTTGTGTATAGGTTGTTTCCGCCAGCCTAATTTTGAACAGATGTAATGAAATTTTAGGATCCAGTTTTGAAATGGTTGATATTTTATGCTATGTATGCTTTATCTTGGACTGGGGTGTTACAAGGGGTACAATCAACAAGAAGGTATAGATTATGATAAAACCTTTGCACTGTTTGCAAGGTTGGAGTCTATTAGAATGTTTCTAGCTTTTGCAAATGCTAAAGTGTAACACCCCGATTTTTGGAAGGTATCGGTCTTTTATGATAAATAAGAAATATAGGATTTTGGATTAAATCCTAGATTTTATGGTCTTGTTGGATGGGGAATTCGAATACGAGTCCAACGGTTCTTTCCAGAGCGAAAACGGAGCTAAAACGAAGAAGTTACGGCCAAAACAGTGTTCGATATCTTCTGGGCTAAAGTGACATGCGAGAGTGACACTGGAACTTTAGTATGTCACTTTCGCAGAGGAAATATGGCCCTCGGTACATTTTGGGCGAAAGTGACATGCTAAAGTGACACTGTCACTTTCGCATGTCACTCTCGCGAGCGGCTGTAGTGCATAAAATCCGATTTTTCTTCATTTAGTCACATCTCTCTCATTTCTACTCTGTTTTTTGCGATTCAAATTGCCATGGTTTCGTCTTTGAGAGCTTTTTGAGGATAGAGTGTTAGTTTTGTGAATATACAAGGGTATTTGGTGGTGGAGTGGAAGCAAAGATCAAGAGTTCATCATCATCACCTCCATCTTCAAGAAAATTAGGGTTTCTAGGTTTTCATCAAAACCTAAGTGGTGAGTTCATCCTCCTAGCTTATAAACTTCATATGAGTTTAAAATGCTCCATTGATGACTTCCTAGTGTTTATATTTCTCAAATTTCGGTTTGGATGATTTTGGGGAAATTAGGAAAAGTGGTCCCTTTTTCTGGATCAATTAGTTCAATTACTCCATAGGGGTACACTTTTGCAATCTGATATGGTCCCATCCACCTAGAGTTTAATTTCCGGGAAATAACCTGAGTTTAAACAGTAGGACTTGTTGTCCCTCAAAGAACTCTTTTGGAAGATTTTTCTTGTCATGGAATTTTTTTGAATTTCCTTTATAAAGCTTAGCATTTTCATAGAAGAAATTCCTATGTTCTTCTAATTCACAAAGTTGCAGAGTTCTTTTCCTTCCAGCTTCATCCAAACTCATGTTAAGTTCCTTTATAACCCAATAGGCCTTGTGCTCTAACTATACAGGCAGGTGACATGCTTTTCCAAAAAAACAACTTATATGGGGACATTCCAATAGGGGTTTTGTAAGCAGTCCGATAGGCCCACAAGGCATCATACAATTTGGAGGTCCAATCTTTTCGTTGTGCTATGACCATCTTCTAAAATTCCTTTGATCTCCCTATGGGAAAATTCAGCCAAACCATTGGTTTGAGGGGTGGTTAGTAGTAGCCACCATGTGCTGAATGTTGTATTTGTCTAGGACTTCCTCTAATAAGTTGTTTCTGAAGTGAGTGCCTTCCTCACTAGTTAAGGTACGGGGTGTACCAAATCTAGTGAAGATGTGCTTTTGAAGAAACTTGACAACTGTCTTAGCATCATTAGAGTGGCAAGCCATAGCCTCCACCCATTTATACCCATAATCTACAACTACCAATATGTAGGCACAATTGTTGGACAGTGATGCACCATTTGATCACCTGATCTGCACAAATCTTAAACAAAAATGGATCATCCCATAGAAAATTTTGGAATCAAAAATGAGTTTCTTTCTTTGATGTTTATTAAGCTCCTTGGGAATGATCCCACAAGCCAAATAATTAACAATATCTGCAAACCAAGGTGTTGTAGCATGTTGTACAGCTAAAATCCTTTCATCTGGAAAAACTTCACAGATGTCACCACTGTTTATAATATTTTCCTGTTTTTCTAATCTTGACAGGTGGTCCGTCAATTGATTATTCATACCCTTCCTATCAATGATTTACAAATCAAACTCTTGTAACAACATGACCCACCTTATTAGCCTAGGTTTTGCATCCTTTTTGGAAATAAGATACTTGACGACAGCATGATCAATATGCGCAATCACTTTGGCACCCATCAAGTATGATCTGAATTTTTCAAAAGCAAACACCACAGCTAATAATTCATTTTCAGTGATGGTGTAGTTGATTTGACCTTCATTGAGAGTTTTACTAGCATAGTAAATGGAGTGAAATATTTTATTCTTTCTTTGACCTAGAACAGCTCCTACAGCCCAGTCACTAGCATCACTCATAATTTCAAAAGGTAGGGACCAATCAGGTGTCACTATTACATGTGTAGTGACCAATGCTTCTTTCAAGATTTTTAAAGTTTTTTTACAATCTTCATCAAAGTTGAAAGCATGGTCATGTTGTAGTAGTGAACACAGAGGTTTGGATATATTGGAAAAATCTTTTAAACTTCTGATCCCTTTCATAGTGGTTGGTTCACGTAAATTTTCAATTACTTCCAACTTTGCCTTATCAACCTCAATACCTCTGTTGGAAATGAGATGCTCTAACACAATGCCCTCTTTAACCATAAAGTGACATTTTCCCAGTTTAAAACCAAATCTATTTCTTCACATCTTTTGAGACTTTTTTCAAGGTTTTGTAAACACAGATCATATGATGTCCCATAAATAGAAAATCATCCATGAAAATTTCCATGCACTGTTCAAGCATGTCTGAAAAAATAGATATCATACATCTTTGGGAAGTGGCAGGAGCATTACAAAGTCCAAAAGACATTCTTCTAAAAGCAAAAGTGCCATAAGGGCAAGTAAAAGTGGTTTTCTCTTGATCCTCCAGTGCAATGGCAATTTGATTGTAGCCGGAGTAACTATCCAAAAAACAATAAAACTCTTTTCCTGCAAGTGTGTCTAGCATCTGGTCTATGAAGGGTAATGGAAAACGGTCTTTTTAAGTAGCTTGGTTAAGCTTCCTGTAGTCTATACATATCCTCCAACCTGACACTACTCTAGTAGGTATAAGTTCATTTTTCTCATTTGTTACCACATTAACTCCACCCTTTTTGGGTACGCATTGCACTGGATTGATACATGTACTACTGGCAATAGGATAAATTATGCCGGCATCAAGCCATTTTAGAATCTCTTTTGTTATGGTGAAAAATGTAATTGTCTTAAAGTTATGGGCTAAATGTGTAAATACCTCAAAAGGTATAAATAGTTTATTTTTCCTATTGTTTTTGGTTAATCCATCAAAATTAGCTTTTAGAGTCGTGAACTTCATTATAAAAACTCTCTGATTATGAATGAGATGGAAGACAACCGATTCTGATCTTTGTTATTGATTATTGGTTAATTACTATACATTATTGCACAATCTCGGATCTACACGGGGTATCAGAGCAGAGAGAGATTGCTTCAAGGTTTTTCATAGATTTCTTAAAAAACGGCGCTGTGAGTTTTTATTGTTTTATGATTTGCATTGATTTATGCAAATTGTTGAATTCTGTTCGTTCCTTTGCGTTCCGTTAAGTGTTAAATTGTGTTTTGTTGAGTTTCGTAGCAAAAATTCAAGGTTTGGGCATTTAATTATTCAAAATTAATTTTCTGGGTTCTTTCTCTGCTCTTCAAAAACTTAATTTTTTTCTTCAAAAAGTGTGTTTTAGGCTTTATTCGATTCGGGTATTTGTGTTTTTGGTTGCTTGTTGGTCTAGTTTTTCTCAGAAATCAAAACCTTCAAGTTTGGCATTCATTCGATCCAAAATCTTCGCATAGACACGTTTTCCGGACACTGCTATTCCGGGTAAGTTTCTTCCGGATACGTTAATTTTTCCGATATAATCTTTGTTTTTTCGATAGACTTATCCGGACTCCCATCCCGGATTCCCATACCGGATTCCCGGATTACAATTTATCCGGATTCCCATACCGGATTCCTGGATTACAATTTCCCGGACTCATTAATCCGGAACTGTTCCCGGATCGTTCCCGGATACCAGATTCTTTTTTCGGACCTCACTTATCCGGACAACTTCCCGGATACCGGACTTCATATCCGGACTTGAACATATCCAGATTCCAGACTAAGCCTATTCCAGATCACTATCCGGATTTCATCCCGTTTTCCGGCAAATCTCCATCCGGAAAACACCTTTTACCATAATTCACTTTTCCTGGACAATCTTATTCCGGATTTCTATCCGAACTTCCTCTGTCCAGTGTTTTTTTGGGATACTTTATTCTGCTTAGACTTGCGTTAGGATACTCCTAGGTCTCCTTGCGTTAGGTCACTATACCTTGAATCACCTTTCAATCTCATGATCACCTAGTGAAATTCACAATGTCTCGAGACGCTCTCGCTATTGGTACCGACTCCAAGACTCCGATCCTATATTGAGGTGAGTATGCTCAGTGGCGGGACATATTCATGATCTTCATAGAGTTCAAGGACAACTATGAACACATCCTACAAGACCTAACAGACGGCCCCAGGAGACTCCAATAGCTGATGTTCTAGTTCAAGTTGACGGCACTCTAACAACTACGGTAGTAAAGACATATGCTCAAATGACTGAAGACGAAAAAAAAGGTTTAATGGTGAAAAGCATGCAAAGCGTTATCTTGTTCAGAGTCTTCCAAATGATATCTACAGTTCGATCGACTGCTTCAAAGACACATCAAAAGGCATGTGGGATTAAGTGGCTAAAATGATGAGTCGCAGCAAGGTGGGAAATCAAGTGAAGGTCAACAGCTGTATCACCCACTATGGCAGCTTCAAGCAACGAAAAGGAGAATCACTGACCGTGACCTATGAAAGGTTCTGCTTGGTCCTGAACGATCTTCAGAAGAACAACATCTTGCGGTCCAATACTGAGAACAACATCAAGTTTCTGAACAACCTCCAACCTGAATGGAGAACTTTCGCTTCTCACATCCGCCACAACCACATCATGGAACATGTTCCTATCCATGAACTCTATGAGATGCTTATGCAAGATGAGGACGAGGTCCGAGAAATGATGGGCACACATAAGTCATCTACAAAACATGAAGCTAATCCCCTGGCCCTCGTGTCTGACAAACGTGGCAAGCAATCTAGCCATATTCAAGACGTACACCAGAATCAAGTGAGTCTGAACCTGAAGAGGAGGAACCAACAGAAAGTAACTCAGACTCCGAACTGAATGAAATCAAGAAAGCCATGGCCTTCATCTCCAAGTCCTTCCAGAAGAAGACATTCTTCAATAAACCATCCTCCAACAATCAGCTCTACTCAACCACTCCCCACAAACGCCATGACTACAAAGAGAAGTATGAAGGCAAAAGGAGATATGAAGAGGCCAAACAATCCGATCACAAAGAGAAGTATGAGCGCAAACCTGAAGAAAAACCCAAAGATAAACCAGTAAAGTGCTACAACTGTGGCAAACCGGGTCATTTTGCCAAAGATTGTCGCAAGCCAGTCGTTCGCAATGTTGAGTATTACAAGAACAAGCTGATTTTGGCCCAACAGAAAGAAGCTGGGATATCAATGATGGTGGAAGACGATCACTGGCTCTAGATGTCTGATGATGATAGTGATGTTGAAGATACTGATGCCCATCTGTGCTTCGTGGGCAACCAGACCAACCCTCCAAATCTCGTAGAATCTTGTCAGGTATGTGCTCCTATTCATCAAGCCTTAATGGACCAGATGATACTTCTTGTTCAAAACGTAGAGTCCTGTGAGAAAGAGAAAGTTAAGTTTGTCTATCAATGCTCTTCACTTCAAATTGATAATAAAGAGCTTCTTTCAAAAATAAAAGATCTTGAACTTAAGTTTTATAAACGAGGACAAACTGATCAAACAATCCATCTGAACAAACCAAAGGATTTTAAATACTTTAACTCTGAATGGGGAATTGGGTACGACAAGCCTCACTATTTGAAAAAGATCTTAACAATGGTGCCTACTTTATACGAATTTACTTTTCTAGGCCTGGATAAGAAATATCCCCAATATAAGATCAAATGGACGGAACCACTCGATGATAATGATGAGGAACGTGAGGAATTAAAACGCAAGAATACGGTTAAGATGCAAATGCCTTTTGCTTATGAAACTCTTAACACGTCGTATGAAACAAAGAAATCCAAATATCTTTCAAATGACTACTTTGACGGCTATAAAGTTGCCAAGCCCAAAGCATCCCATAACAAGGATACAGTCCCAACAACTGAACCTAAAAAAGAGAAGGACGAGTTTAAACGCTATCTCCCACCTCTCGTTCTTGAAAGGAAAATAGTTTAGTTAGAGGAGTCATTTGAACATGAACGAATTAAATTTCAAAAGGAAAAACAAAAGCTTTTATCCAAACTTGAGAGCATTAATTCCACAAAAACGGAAGCTGTATCAGTTGAGGAAAAGGAAGCCCTTCAGACAGAAATCAAACGACTCACATCTAAACTATCTGCTTTAGCAACAGAGGTGATGCAAGAGCAAGTAAGCAAGGGCGAACTTCAACAGCAGTTTGACCAACTCAAAGCTGAGAAAATTGTTTTGTCTGAACCTTCCTCTAACTCATCAGATACATCTTCTTGTAAAGCTTTTATAGGCAAAATCTCTTCCAAAAAGGGATAAGAATCTCAAACGGAGTGTTTTGAAAAGAAACTTGACTCTAATTTTCAAACAGCTTCCGCACCTGATTCTTTGCAAAACACAAACTGTTCCTCCCATCCTTTGACTAATAGTGTTCCATCCGAGAGTGAACTTGATTATTCCGCGTTCATGAATTCTAATGTGTGTTCAGATGATGAGTTTTCAAAGTTTGAATTTGATCAACCCCTTCCAAGCCATACTGATTTTCTATCAAAAACACCTGAACGATCGGTCAATTTTCATAAGGGTGAATGTTCTACATCCACCCATCAAACCCGTTATGTGAGCAATGTTTCCAAAAACAAATCTAAATCTAAAAGACATTCACAGAAATGGAAAACAACCGGTCGCACTCAAAATAGACATCCTTGCTACCCAAGCTCTACTGACTATGACTTTAATGATATTTTAGATAGACATGGTCGGGCCAAAAACATCAAACAAAAGTGGGTAGCGAAAGGATCTATAGAGAACAAATTACAGTCAGAGTAATTTAATTCCGTTTTCAATTCTAGGATTAATAATTGTGATGTAATTGATTCAAGTACAATTGTTGAACAAAGTATTCATTTTCCGTTAAAGATTTATTCAATTCAGCAATTACTTCAGTTATCTCATGATTGTCTATGTTGTTCCATTTGTGGTTTGAATGACTTTGTCGATAAACAGTATGCATCTGATTGGTTTGGTTCTTATCATGTGTTTAATTCCTATCATACGTTTAGGTCACCCAAACCCAAGCGTGAACCCAATTCAAAACGGGTTCCTAAAACAGGTACTACACCTAACCCCCCAGGATCCATTTTCAAATGGGTACCTAAATTTGTTTAATTCTTTTTTGCAGAACGGTTATGTGTGGTACTTAGAATCAAGTTGCTACAAACACATGACTAGAAGGAGGGAGCTTCTCACGAACTTCATCGAAAAATACTGTGGCAACATGAGATTTGGGAATGACGACAAAACACCAATCATGGCTTATGGCGACATCGTTCAAGAGAATATCCAAAAACCACAATAAATTTAAAACCTTAAATTTTCAGAGTATTCTACAACATCTTTCAAACTTTAAAACATAAATGGAGAATTAGTTACGAAGATTCATATATACAACTGAATTATCAAAACAACCTACTAATCGAATCCTTAACATTAAGATCAGATTATACGGGTTGTCTAGGCGATTCCCTCAAAACATCTTCGTATTACTAACTTCTCCATTCTACTTACAAAACATAACTCAGATGTCCTTCTTTACTCATCCCTTTGTAACCTTTCCCGAGCTAGTACTTGGTAAGAAAATTTAATTTGAAAAATTTAGGCTTACGCCTAGTGAGAACATCAATTTTTCAAATCAAAATCTTTATAAGCTTTGAAAACCAAAACTGTAAACAAAGTGTATAGATAAACCTGTTCCCAACTTTCTTACTGTACACATAGCATCTTTCGATGACGGGAATCATACCCGATTCCATGAGTATGACAAACACTAAGTAAATCATAGTCTCATGTTCCAGAGCGCAACTACGAATCTCCACGGATTCTAGATTACAGCTCATGTCCAAGAAATTACAATTAAACCATGCCTATTTCTTGGAATGGAAATAGAAATAGCAATTATACCTTGCCTATTCCTAAACTCCCAAATGAAAGTGGAAATAGAAATTATACCTTGCCTATTTCTCATTTCCCAATATAAAACGGAAATAGCAATTATACCTTTCCTATTTCACCGTTTCGCATCACGATAAAAGGGAATAACAATTATACCTTGTCTATTCCTCATTCCCAAATACAGACGAGAATAGCAATTATACCTTGCTTATTCTACGTTATCAAATAATGCTAGTGCTTATGGATCCATTACACTTACCAGCATACATGCATATCAATTCATACACGTATCAACTCGCATCATACTCCCAGTCGAGTTATAATTATTTTCGTACGGTTAAAATCAAAATTTATTCTTATTCATAAAACATTTGAACAGTACAACCTTGCACAGAAATATACAAGAAACTTATTCAGTAATTTAATCCGGAAATCAAGACCGGAAAACATATCCGAAATAATCCGGTGTAATACCTCGAATTTCCATTATATTATATTTTAATATGAATGGAGTCGAATTGTAATTTAGTCTAAGTTTGTGGACTAATTGTAAATGTAAACTCCGGGGTCGAAATTGTATGTTGACTAAAGTTTAAGAAAGATTGTGAAATTACAACTTGAGGGTCTGTTTGGTCATTTCTTGAAAATTGAGAATACTTAAGAAGTGGGCAAGCTGAATTGAGATAATATCTCAATTCACTTTTGCTGGAGTCGTCCGAATACAGAGAGAAAGAAGAAAAGAGAAAGAGAGGAGAAGAATTGGAACTGTGGTTTCTTGTGGTAAGAGTTTGAATCACCTTATTTAAATTCTTAATCAGTTTGGTAACATCAAGTTGAATCACCTTTCAATAGGTTGTGAATCAGAGAAAGGAAGGATTTGGATTGTCGAGTTAAAAGCTTCATACAGGTGAGTTCATCTCTTCATCTAAAATGTTATCAGTTGAAATTGAATCAGATTTTGTATGCAAACTGTCTGAATGATTTGGTATAATTGTATTGTAACGAAATCGATCAACAAACGGAATTTAGATGAGTTTTTAGAGCAAAATCGACGTGTTATCGGATGTCCAGTATCGAGGTTCCGGAATTGGGTTTCGTTCCGGTATGAACGAGTTCCGGAATGGGCTTAGGATCCGGTATGAACGAGTTCTGGAATGGGCTTAGGATCCAGTATGAACGAGTTCCGGAATGTGCTAGGATCCGGTATTGAACGAGTTCCGGAATGGGCTTAGATCCGGTATAAGCGAGTTCCGGAATTGGGCTTGTGAGTTCCGGAATCGGGCTTGATCCGGTATGGGTTGAGTTCCGGAATTAGAGCGATCCGGAATTGATCCGGAATGGGTCCGGTTTCGGTGGTGATCCGGAATGAGATCCGGTTTCTTTTAGAATCCAATTACAGTTAGGGATCTGGTTTTAATTTAGAATTTGGTTTCGGATAAGTTCCGAACTTTGAGTTTGGAATACTTTTCCGAATATAGTTTCCGGAGAGGGAATAATTGAGGATAATGATACGTTAGGTTATCTAAAGACCTTAGAATTTAGAATGTGTTACGATATGTAGCGTGATATGTTATTATACATATACGTTAGTAAGTGTAATGGATCCATAGGCATTGATAGTATTTGTAACGAGGAATAGGCATAAAGTAATTTGTAATTCCCGTTGACCTGAAATGTGGAATAGGCATAAAGTAAATTGTAATTCCCATTTCGTAAAGGTGTTGTGAAATGAGGAATAGGCATAAAGTAAAGTGTAATTCCTATTTCATAGTGTGACGTGAAACGCGGAATAGGCATAAAGTAAATTGAAATTCCCGTTTACGTGGAAATGAGGAATATGCATAAAGTAAATTGTAATTCCCATTTCGTAGTATAGAAATCGAGGAATAGGCATAAAGTAAATTGTAATTCCTGATTTCTATGGAAAGATAAGAGATAGGCATAAAGTAAATTGTAATCTCTACTTCCACTCCAAGAAATAGGCATAAAGTAACTTGTAATTTCTTGGATATGAGCGATGATCTAGAATCTGCAACTATTCATAGTAGGATCTAGAATATGATGTTATGACTTTTTGAATGTTAGTCATACTCATGGGATCGGGTATGTTCCCATCATTATAAGACGAGTACGAGTACGGTAAGAATGGTGGCAAACCAGGTTTGTTTATATGCTTTGAATATCTGAATTTTCAAAGCTGTTAATGTTTTAATTTGAAATTGGATGTTCTCACTAGGCGTAAGCCTAATCGTTCAAATTAAAATTTCTTACCAGGTACGAGCTCGGGGAGGTAATGGGAAGAGGGACGAGAGCTTTTGGTATTCGACTTTTGATGATAAGCGGAGAAATTAGCTGATGCGATGAGGCTTTGGATGAATTGCTTAGATAATTAATTTAATCTAATTATAGTTGACATGATTAGATTAATAGGTTATTTAGAGAATTCGAAATGTGTATATATGAACCCTTATAGTTAATTCTCTGCTTAAATATATATAAAAGTTTGGATGATATTCTGATTTACCTTGTTAAATTTTAAAGTTTTAAATTGGCCCTGATTTTAGGGTGTTACAATATGGTATCAGAGCTGAATTTTAAGCGAACTGGTATGATAATGAGATACCTAGACTTAAGCTGAGAAGAATTAAGTTACGATTTGTGAGATATGGGTAGAAGTACTAAGACGAGATAGTCTTAGAGTCAACGAAAATACGTGAATTAAGCACTGTAACGATGGTAACGAAAATACTCATGTATAGTATGTTCACAATTTCAATTAGCTACAGTCATTATGGATATATTGTTACACAAGCATACTTATTTCTAAATTGTTACAGTGACTAATGAACGTTAAAGTACGTTTCTTGTGTTTGGGTACGCGTAACCATTTCTTATGGTTATTTTTTTGCGTTAAACACAGATCAATGGTGAATACACCAACAAGATCCCCTAATTCTTCAAAAGATTGGTAATTGATTGAGGGTTGGAAAAGCAACCTGAAGTGGGTGGAACACACGAAAGTCCGCCGAGGCCACCTCTAATAGGAGGAGTGGAAAGTCAAACGCAAAGAACGAGTACCGGTACCTCTAACCCGGTGACAACCGAGTCTACAATGGAATCTCGCATGATGGAAAATATGATGCGAGTGATGAATACAGCACTGGCACAACAATCAGAGATGTTCATGAAAGCGTTAAATGCCTGTAGTACTGAGTTACGACGACCGGAGAAGGGTACTGGTGTAGTAACTCCACCTCATAATCCTGTAGTGAATGTAAACAGGAGGGTGGTGAGAGTTTGCTCATATAAAACGTTCATGAGTTGCAAACCACCAGAGTTTACTAGAGTAGACAATCCCGTAGCATGTATGAACTGGCCTAGAGAGATGGAACAGGCGTTTCGAGCTTGTGAATGCCATGAGGGATCGAAGGTCAGGTTCGGTTCTCAAATGTTACGAGGCAACGCCTTAACCTGGTGGAATATTGTGACGCCGACAGTAACAACCCCGGTTTTGGCTGCTATGACGTGGGAGTCTTTTAAGAAAAAGATTCTAGAAGAGTATTGTAAAGAAAATGAAATGGATCGAATTGAGGAAGAGTTTTGGACTCTTAAGAAGGGTACTTTATCTGTTCGAAAGTACAATGAATTATTCATGGAAAAGTTAAACTTAGTGGGGCATGTGGCTCCAACTGAAAAGGAGAAGATCAAGGCCTATCTGAAAGGCTTACCGGCTGACATGATGTCTCGAGTGAGAAATTCTAAAGCCTCGACATTGAGGGAGACGATCAAATAAGCTAAAGTCATAGAAGAGGTGTATGCCAAAGATAAGGAGGAAAAGATACAAGGGGGAGAGAAACGAAAATGGGAAGGCCGATCGGAGTCTTCTCAGAATTCTAAGTCTTTTGGCAAGAGTGTTCGTTGTGAGTCTCATCGGGAACCAAATTGGTGCCAGAAGTTCCGAAGTAAGCATTTTGGCCCGTGCCGGGTGGTAGGAAGTGAATGTTTTAAATGTGGGAAGTCTGGTCATCAAGCTGCAAGCTGTCCTATTCAAGGGTTGACTTGTTTTGAGTGTAAACAACCCGGACACTTCCGAAGAGACTGCCCAAAGCTAAAGAAGGGTGGAGATCAGGGAAAGAAACCAAATGCTCCTAAACCAACGGGCCGGACATTTCATATGACGGCGGAAGAGGCGAAGGAGTCCAAAGATGTTGTTTCTGGTACATTTCTTGTTAATTCCATTCCCGAACGAATATTATTTGATTGTGGCGCCAATCTGTCATTTGTATCAAAATCGTTCTATCACAAGTTAGTTATGCCTGTCACAACCTTGGAAGATGCCTTAGTAGTCGAGATAGCTAACAGGGGTCAAGTCTTAGTTCGTGAAAGACTTGAAGGTTGTCTGATTTTGATAGGGGAAACGAAATTTCCGATTGACTTGTTGTTGATGGAAATTGGAGGGTTTGATGTAAATGTGGGTATGGATTGGCTGACAATCAACCAGGCAGAAAATCTTTGTGCAAAGAAATTAATTCGGATTCCGATGACTGATAATGATGATGTATTCATATTTTGGGAAAAGAGAAAAGGGGAAGTCCAGTTAATTTCTGTTGCAAAGGCGCGTAAATGTCTGGTAAAAGGATGTTCATCCTATCTAGTGTATGTTCTAGATGTGAAAGCAGAAAAGAAACAGGTGGAAGACATTAAGGTAGTACGTGAATTCCCAGACGTATTCCTCGATGATCTTCTAGGTCTACCGTCTGAACGACAAGTAGAGTTTCGAATTGATCTTGTCCCTGGATCGGCACCGATAGCGTGTGCACCGTATCGTTTAGCGCCAGCCAAAATGAAAGAGATGATGTCTCAGCTACAAGAGCTGTTTGACAAGGGATTTGTTAGGCCAAGTTCTTCACCTTGGGGAGCTCCAGTATTGTTTGTTAAGAAAAAGGATGGCACTATGAGAATGTGCATCGACTATAGGGAGCTGAATAAGGTGACTATTAAGAATAAGTATCCGCTTCCAAGGATTGATGATTTGATTGATCAACTCCAAGGTGCGGGATGCTTTTCAAAGATTGATCTGATGTCGGGATATCATCAAGTTTGAGTAAGGGATGAAGATATTCCCAAGACGGCGTTCAGAACGAGATATGGGCATTATGAATTTCTTGTAATGCCATCTGGGTTGACAAACGCTCCAGTCGTGTTCATGGATTTGATGAACAGGGAATGTCGACCATTCTTAGACAAGTCTGTCATTGTATTCATTGATGACATACTTGTTTATTCGAAGAATGAAGACGATCATGAATGCCACCTTCGTGAAGTCTTAGAAGTTTTGAGGAAGGAGAAATTGTACGCAAAATTCTCAAAATGTGAATTCTGGTTAAAAGAGGTACAATTTCTGGGGCATGTGATTACTTCGGAAGGAGTCAAAGTAGATACGACAAAAATAGAAGCAATGACGAATTGGGAAGCACCGAAGAGCGCGTCTGAAATAAAGAGTTTCTTAGGTCTAGCAAGTTACTACCGGAGGTTTATCAAAGGCTTCTCAAAGATTGCTTCTGCTTTGACAATGTTGACTCGGAAGAATGTAAAGTTTATATGGACTAAAATGCAAGAGTCAACTTTCAGGACATTATGACAGAAGCTGTGTGAAGCTCCTATTCTTGCACTACCAGAAGGAACGGAAGATTTGATTGTATATAGTGACGCGTCAAAGATGGGTTTGGGGTGTGTGTTGATGCAATGGGGCAAGGTGATTGCTTACGCATCAAGACAACTCAATGAACATGAGAAGAATTATCCTACCCATGATTTAGAACTTGCACCGGTAGTGTTTGCATTAAAACCGTGGCGACATTATCTGTATGGAACGAAGTGCACTATTTTCACTGATCATAAGAGCTTGAAGCATGTCTTTGATCAAAAAGAGCTGAATATGAGGAAACGACATGGGTTAGAACTACTTAAAGGTTATGATTGTGAATTGCATTACCATCCTGATAAAGCAAATGTTGTGGCTGATGCTTTAAGTAGAAAGGAATATAGTGGGTGCTTGAAACCAACTAACACCAGGATTGATGTGACATCAAGTTTGATCGAAAGAATAAAAGCTGCTAAAGTGGAAGCCTTATTAGAAGAAAATATGAAAGATGAAGTCATGATCAAACAACATCTTCAACTGACTGAAGATAGTCGTGGGATCAAACTAATCCAAGGCCGCGTTTGGGTGCCAAAGGTGGGAGGAAATCGGGAGTTAATCCTCGAAGAAGCCCACAAGTCTAAATATTCTATACTTCCTAGAAGTACTAAGATGTATAGGGATTTGAAGTTACACTATTGGTGGCCAACTATGAAGTTAGATGTGGCACGAATTGTAGAAAAGTGTGTGACATGTTCGTTAGTAAAGGCTGAACATCAAAGGCCCTACGGAAGTCTGCAATCTTTAGAGATTCCGGAATGGAAATGGGATAAGATTACCATGGATTTCGTGACAAAGTTACCAAGAACGTCGAAGGGTAACGATACCATATGGGTAATCGTGGATCGGTTGACCAAGAGTGCTCACTTCTTGGCAATGAAAGAAGCTTCACCAATTGATAAGTTAGCGAAACTTTATATTGACGAAGTGGTGTCAAGACATGGTATTCCCGTGTCTATAGTTTCTGACCGTGATAGCCGGTTTACTTCGAGGTTTTGGCAGTCACTACAAGAAGAATTGGGTACAAGAGTAAATTTGAGCAATGCGTACCATCCACAAAAGGACGGGCAAAGTGAAAGAACCATTCAGACTTTGGAAGATATGCTCAGGTAATGTGTGTTAGACTTTGGAGGTAACTGGGATACGCATTTACCTTTGGTAGAGTTTGCGTCTAACAATAGTTATCATTCCAGTATTGGAAGAGCACCTTTCGAAGCTTTGTATGAACGAAAATGTAGAACTCCAGTATGTTGGTTAGAAGCTGGAGAAAAACAATTTGCTGGTCCTGAACTTGTTCAACAAATGACTGATAAAGTGAAAGAAATTCAGAAGCACATGAAAGCAGCTCAAGATCGACAGAAGAGCTACGCCGATCCGAAAAGAAGGCCGAAAGAGTTCCAAGTTGGGGAGCATGTGATGCTTAACGTATCCCCGTGGAAAGGTGTGATAAGGTTTGGTAAACGTGGAAAGTTGAGTCCTCGTTTTCTAGGACCTTTCACTATAACTAAGAGAGTTGGACTTCAAGGTTATCAGTTGGATCTTCCACTTGAATTGGAAGGGATCCACAATACCTTTCATGTCTGCTATCTTCGGAAATGTTTAGCCGAAGAGAATGATGTGATTCCACTTACTGAAGTAAGAGTGGATGAGAAGAGTCGTTGCGTGGAGGAACCGGAAGCAATTTTAGAAAGATCGGTTAAGAAGCTTCGACATAAGGATGTGTTATGTTAAAAGTACGATGGAAACATCACCGAGGTGGTAACGTGACGTTAGAAGCTGAAGAAGATTAGATATCCTCATTTATTTACCTAGCTTTGATTTCGGGGACGAAATCATTTTCAAGTTGGGGAGAATTGTAACACCTCGAATTTCCATTAAATTATTTTTTAATATGAATGGAGTCGAATTGTAATTTAGTCTAAGATTGTGGACTAATTGTAAATGTAAACTCCAGGGTCGAAATTGTATGTTGACTGTAGTTAAAGAAAGATTGTGAAATTACAACTTGAGGGTCTGTTTGGTCATTTCTTGAAAATTGAGAATACTTAAGAAGTGGGTAAGCTGAATTGAGATAATATCTCAATTCACTTTTGCTGGAGTCGGCCGAATACAGAGAGAAAGAAGAAAGGAGAAAGAGACGAGAAGAATTGGAACTGTGGTTTCTTGTGGTAAGAGTTTGAATCACCTTATTTAAATTCTTAATCAGTTTGGTAACATCAAGTAGAATCACCTTTCAATTGGTTGTGAATCAAAGAAAAGAAGGATTTGGATTGTTGAGTTAAAAGCTTCATATAGGTGAGTTCATCTCTTCATCTAAAATGTTATCAGTTGAAATTGAATCAAATTTTGTATGCAAACTGTCTGAATGATTTGGTATAATTGTATTGTAACGAAATCGATCAACAAACGGAATTTAGATGAGCTTTTTAGAGCAAAATTGACGTGTTATCGGATGTCCAATATCGAGGTTCCGGAATTAGGTTTGGTTCCAGTATGAACGAGTTCCGGAATGGGCTTAGGATCCGGTATGAACGAGTTCTGAAATGGGCTAGGATCCAGTATTGAACGAGTTCTGGAATGGGCTTGGATCCGGTATAAGCGAGTTCCGGAATTGGGCTTGTGAGTTCCGGAATTGGGCTTGATCCGGTATGGGTTGAGTTCTGGAATTAGAGCGATCCGGAATGGATCCGGAATTGATCCGGAATGGGTCCGGTTTCGGTGGTGATCCGGAATGAGATCCGGTTTCTTTTAGAATCCAGTTACAGTTAGGGATCTGGTTTTAATTTAGTATTCGGTTTCGGATAAGTTCCGAACTTTGAGTTCAGAATACTTTTCCGAATATAGTTTCCGGAGAGGGAATAATTGAGGATAAGGATACGTTAGGTTATCTAAAATCCTTAGAATTGAGAATGTGTTACGAGATGTAGCGTGATATGTTATTATACATATACGTTAGTAAGTGTAATTGATCAATAGGCACTGATAGTATTTGTAACGAGGAATAGGCATAAAGTAATTTGTAATTCCCGTTGACCTGAAATGTGGAATAGGCATAAAGTAAATTGTAATTCCCATTTCGTAAAGGTGTTGTGAAATGAGGAATAGGCATAAAGTAAATTGTAATTCCTATTTCATAGTGTGACGTGAAACGCGGAATAGGCATAAAGTAAATTGAAATTCCCGTTTACGTGGAAATGAGGAATAGGCATAAAGTAAATTGTAATTCCCATTTCGTAGTATAGAAATAGAGGAATAGGAATAAAGTAAATTGTAATTCCTGATTTCTATGGGAAGATAAGAGACAGGCATAAAGTAATCTCCACTTCCACTCCAAGAAATAGGCATAAAGTAACTTGTAATTTCTTGGATATGAGCGATGATCTAGAATCTGCAACGATTCGTAGTAGGATCTTGAATATGATGTTATGACTTTTTGAATGTTAGTCATACTCATGGGATCGGGTATGTTCCCGTCATTATAAGACGAGTACGAGTATGGTAAGAATGGTGGCAAACCAGGTTTGTTTATATGCTTTGAATATCTGAGTTTTCAAAGCTATTAATGTTTTAATTTGAAATTGGATGTTATCACTAGGCGTAAACCTAATCGTTCAAATTAAAATTTCTTACCAGGTACGAGCTCAGGGAGGTAATGGGAAGAGGGACGAGAGCTTTTGGTATTCGACTTTTGATGATAAGCGGAGAAATTAGCTGATGCGATGAGGCTTTGGATGAATTGCTTAGATAATTAATTTAATCTAATTATAGTTGACATGATTAGATTAATAGGTTATTTAGAGAATTCAAAATGTGTATATATGAACCCTTATAGTTAATTCTCTGCTTAAATATATATAAAAGTTTGGATGATATTCTGATTTACCTTGTTAAATTTTAAAGTTTAAAATTGGCCCAGATTTTAGGGTGTTACAATATGGTATCAGAGCTGAAGTTTAAGCGAACTAGGTATGATAATGAGATACCTAGACTTAAGCTGAGAAGAATTAAGTTATGATTTGTGAGATATGGGTAGAAGTACTAAGACGAGATAGTCTTAGAGTCAACGGAAATACGTGAATTAAGCACTGTAACGATGGTAACGAAAATACTCATGTATAGTATGTTCACAATTTCAATTAGCTACAGTCATTATGGATATATTGTTACACAAGCATACTTATTTCTAAATTGTTACAGTGACTAATGAACGTTAAAGTACGTTTCTTGTGTTTGGGTACGCGTAACCATTTCTTATGGTTATTTTTTTGCGTTAAACACAGAACAATGGTGAATACACCAACAAGATCCCCTAATTCTTCAGAAGATTGGTAATTGATTGAGGGTGGGAAAAGCAACCTGAAGTGGGTGGAACACACGAAAGTCCGCCGAGGCCACCTCTAATAGGAGGAGTGGAAAGTCAAACGCAAAGAACGAGTACCGGTACCTCTAACCCGGTGACAACCGAGTCTACAATGGAATCTCGCATGATGGAAAATATGATGCGAGTGATGAATACAGCACTGGCACAACAATCAGAGATGTTCATGAAAGCGTTAAATGCCTGAAGTACTGAGTTACGACGACCGGAGAAGGGTACTGGTGTAGTAACTCCACCTCATAATCCTGTAGTGAATGTAAACAGGAGGGTGGTGAGAGTTTGCTCATATAAAACGTTCATGAGTTGCAAACCACCAGAGTTTACTGGAGCAGACAATCCCGTAGCATGTATGAACTGGCCTAGAGAGATGGAACAGGCGTTTCGAGCTTGTGAATGCCATGAGGAATCGAAGGTCAGGTTCGGTTCTCAAATGTTACGAGGCAACGCCTTAACCTGGTGGAACATTGTGACGCCGACAGTAACAGTCGCGGTTTTGGCTGCTATGACGTGGGAGTCTTTTAGGAAAAAGATTCTAGAAGAGTATTGTAATGAAAATGAAATGGATCGAATTGAGGAAGAGTTTTGGATTCTTAAGAAGGGTACTTTGTCTGTTCGAAAGTACAATGAATTATTCATGGAAAAGTTAAACTTAGTGGGGCATGTGGCTCCAACTGAAAAGGAGAAGATCAAGGCCTATCTGAAAGGCTTACCGGCTGACATGATGTCTCGAGTGAGAAATTCTAAAGCCTCGACATTGAGGGAGACGATCAAAGAAGCTAAAGTCATAGAAGAGGTGTATGCCAAAGATAAGGAGGAAAAGATACAAGGGGGAGAGAAACGAAAATGGGAAGGCCGATCGGAGTCTTCTCAGAATTCTAAGTCTTTTGGCAAGAGTGTTCGTTGTGAGTCTCACCGGGAACCAAATTGGTGCCAGAAGTTCCGAAGTAAGCATTTTGGCCCGTGCCGGGTGGTAGGAAGTGAATGTTTTAAATGTGGGAAGTCTGGTCATCAAGCTGCAAGCTGTCTTGTTCAAGGGTTGACTTGTTTTGAGTGTAAACAACTCGGACACTTCCGAAGAGACTGCCCAAAGCTAAAGAAGGGTGGAGATCAGGGAAAGAAACCAAATGCTCCTAAACCAATGGGCCGGGCATTTCATATGACGGCGGAAGAGGTGAAGGAGTCCAAAGATGTTGTTTCTGGTACATTTCTTGTTAATTCCATTCCCGAACGAATATTATTTGATTGTGGCGCCAATCTGTCATTTGTATCAAAATCGTTCTATCACAAGTTAGTTATGCCTGTCACAACCTTGGAAGATGCCTTAGTAGTCGAGATAGCTAACATGGGTCAAGTCTTAGTTCGTGAAAGACTTGAAGGTTGTCTAATTTTGATAGGGGAAACGAAATTTCCAATTGACTTGTTGTTGATGGAAATTGGAGGGTTTGATGTAAATGTGGGTATGGATTGGCTGACAATCAACCAGGCAGAAAATCTTTGTGCAAAGAAATTAATTCGGATTCCGATGACTGATAATGATGATGTATTCATCTTTGGGGAAAAGAGAAAAGGGGAAGTCTCGTTAATTTCTGTTGCAAAGGCGCGTAAATGTCTGGTAAAAGGATGTTCATCCTATCTAGTGTATGTTCTAGATGTGAAAGCAGAAAAGAAACATGTGGAAGACATTAAGGTAGTACATGAATTCCCAGACGTATTCCTCGATGATCTTCCAGGTCTACCGTCTGAACGACAAGTAGAGTTTCGAATTGATCTTGTCCCTGGATCGGCACCGATAGCGTGTGCACCGTATCGTTTAGCGCCAGCCAAAATGAAAGAGATGATGTCTCAGCTACAAGAGCTGTTTGACAAGGGATTTGTTAGGCCAAGTTCTTCACCTTGGGGAGCTCCAGTATTGTTTGTTAAGAAAAAGGACGGCACTATGAGAATGTGCATCGACTATAGGGAGCTGAATAAGGTAACTATTAAGAATAAGTATCCGCTTCCAAGGATTGATGATTTGTTTGATCAACTCCAAGGTGCGGGATGCTTTTCAAAGATTGATCTGAGGTCGGGATATCATCAAGTTTGAGTAAGGGATGAAGATATTCCCAAGACGGCGTTCAGAACGAGATATGGGCATTATGAATTTCTTGTAATGCCATCTGGGTTGACAAACGCTCCAGTCGTGTTCATGGATTTGATGAACAGGGAATGTCGACCGTTCTTAGACAAGTCTGTCATTGTATTCATTGATGACATACTTGTTTATTCGAAGATTGAAGACGATCATGAATGCCACCTTCGTGAAGTCTTAGAAGTTTTGAGGAAGGAGAAATTGTACGCAAAATTCTCAAAATGTGAATTCTGGTTAAAAGAGGTACAATTTCTGGGGCATGTGATTACTTCGGAAGGAGTCAAAGTAGATACGACAAAAATAGAAGCAATGACGAATTGGGAAGCACCGAAGAGCGCGTCTGAAATAAAGAGTTTCTTAGGTCTAGCAGGTTACTACCGGAGGTTTATCAAAGGCTTCTCAAAGATTGCTTCTGCTTTGACAATGTTGACTCGGAAGAATGTAAAGTTTATATGGACTAAAATGCAAGAGTCAACTTTCAGGACATTATGACAGAAGCTGTGTGAAGCTCCTATTCTTGCACTACCAGAAGGAACGGAAGATTTGATTGTATATAGTGACGCGTCAAAGATGGGTTTGGGGTGTGTGTTGATGAAATGCGGCAAGGTGATTGCTTACGCATCAAGACAACTCAAAGAACATCAGAAGAATTATCCTACCCATGATTTAGAACTTGCACCGGTAGTGTTTGCATTAAAACCGTGGCGACATTATCTGAATGGAACGAAGTGCACTCTTTTCACTGATCATAGGAGCTTGAAGCATGTCTTTGATCAGAAGGAGCTGAATATGAGGAAACGACATGGGTTAGAACTACTTAAAGGTTATGATTGTGAATTGCATTACCATCCTGATAAAGCAAATGTTGTGGCTGATGCTTTAAGTAGAAAGGAATATAGTGGGTGCTTGAAACCAACTAACACCAGGATTGACGTGACATCAAGTTTGATCGAAAGAATAAAAGATGCTCAAGTGGAAGCCTTATTAGAAGAAAATATGAAAGATGAAGTCATGATCAAACAACATCTTCAACTGACTGAAGTTAGTCGTGGGATCAAACTAATCCAAGGCCGCGTTTGGGTGCCAAAGGTGGGAGGAAATCGGGAGTTAATCCTCGAAGAAGCCCACAAGTCTAAATATTCTATACTTCCTAGAAGTACTAAGATGTATAGGGATTTGAAGTTACACTATTGGTGGCCAGCTATGAAGTTAGATGTGGCACGAATTGTAGAAAAGTGTGTGACATGTTCGTTAGTAAAGGCTGAACATCAAAGGCCCTACGGAAGTCTGCAATCTTTAGAGATTCCGGAATGGAAATGGGATAAGATTACCATGGATTTCGTGACAAAGTTACCAAGAACGTCGAAGGGTAACGATACCATATGGGTAATCGTGGATCGGTTGACCAAGAGTGCTCACTTCTTGGCAATGAAAGAAGCTTCACCAATTGATAAGTTAGCGAAACTTTATATTGACGAAGTGGTGTCAAGACATGGTATACCCGTGTCTATAGTTTCTGATCGTGATAGCCGGTTTACTTCGAGGTTTTGGCAGTCACTACAAGAAGAATTGGGTACAAGAGTAAATTTGAGCAATGCGTACCATCCACAAACGGACGGGCAAAGTGAAAGAACCATTCAGACTTTGGAAGATATGCTCAGGTAATGTGTGTTAGACTTTGGAGGTAACTGGGATACGCATTTACCTTTGGTAGAGTTTGCGTATAACAATAGTTATCATTCCAGTATTGGAAGAGCACCTTTCTAAGCTTTGTATGAACGGAAATGTAGAACTCCAGTATGTTGGTTAGAAGCTGGAGAAAAACAATTTGTTGGTCCTGAACTTGTTCAACAAACGACTGATAAAGTGAAAGAGATTCAGAAGCACATGAAAGCAGCTCAAGATCGACAGAAGAGCTACGCCGATCCGAAAAGAAGGCCGAAAGAGTTCCAAGTTGGGGAGAGTGTGATGCTTAACGTATCCCCATGGAAAGGTGTGATAAGGTTTGGTAAACGTGGAAAGTTGAGTCCTCGTTTTCTAGGACCTTTCACTATAACTAAGAGAGTTGGGCTTCAAGGTTATCAGTTGGATCTTCCACTTGAATTGGAAGGGATCCACAATACCTTTCATGTCTGCTATCTTCGGAAATGTTTAGCCGAAGAGAATGATGTGATTCCACTTACTGAAGTAAGAGTGGATGAGAAGAGTCGTTGCGTGGAGGAACCGGAAGCAATTTTAGAAAGATCGGTTAAGAAACTTCGACATAAGGATGTGGTTATGTTAAAAGTACGATGGAAACATCACCGAGGTGCTAACGTGACGTTAGAAGCTGAAGAAGATATGAAGATTAGATATCCTCATTTATTTACCTAGCTTTGATTTTGGGGACGAAATCATTTTTAAGTTGGGGAGAATTGTAACACCTCGAATTTCCATTAAATTATTTTTTAATATGAATGGAGTCGAATTGTAATTTAGTCTAAGATTGTGGACTAATTGTAAATGTAAACTCCAGGGTCGAAATTGTATGTTGACTGAAGTTAAAGAAAGATTGTGAAATTACAACTTGAGGGTCTGTTTGGTCATTTCTTGAAAATTGAGAATACTTAAGAAGTGGGTAAGCTGAATTGAGATAATATCTCAATTCACTTTTGCTGGAGTCGGCCGAATACAGAGAGAAAGAAGAAAAGAGAAAGAGAGGAGAAGAATTGGAACTGTGGTTTCTTGTGGTAAGAGTTTGAATCACCTTATTTAAATTCTTAATCAGTTTGGTAACAACAAGTAGAATCACATTTCAATTGGTTGTGAATCAAAGAAAAGAAGGATTTGGATTGCTGAGTTAAAAGCTTCATACAGGTGAGTTCATCTCTTCATCTAAAATGTTATCAGTTGAAATTGAATCAAATTTTGTATGCAAACTGTCTGAATGATTTGGTATAATTGTATTGTAACGAAATCGATCAACAAACGGAATTTAGATGAGCTTTTTAGAGCAAAATTGACGTGTTATCGGATGTCCAATATCGAGGTTCCGGAATTAGGTTTGGTTCCAGTATGAACGAGTTCCGGAATGGGCTTAGGATCCGGTATGAACGAGTTCTGAAATGGGCTAGGATCCAGTATTGAACGAGTTCTGGAATGGGCTTGGATCCGGTATAAGCGAGTTCCGGAATTGGGCTTGTGAGTTCCGGAATTGGGCTTGATCCGGTATGGGTTGAGTTCTGGAATTAGAGCGATCTGGAATGGATCCGGAATTGATCCGGAATGGGTCCGGTTTCGGTGGTGATCCGGAATGAGATCCGGTTTCTTTTAGAATCCAGTTACAGTTAGGGATCTGGTTTTAATTTAGTATTCGGTTTCGGATAAGTTCCGAACTTTGAGTTCAGAATACTTTTCCGAATATAGTTTCCGGAGAGGGAATAATTGAGGATAAGGATACGTTAGGTTATCTAAAATCCTTAGAATTGAGAATGTGTTACGAGATGTAGCGTGATATGTTATTATACATATACGTTAGTAAGTGTAATTGATCAATAGGCACTGATAGTATTTGTAACGAGGAATATGCATAAAGTAATTTGTAATTCCCGTTGACCTGAAATGTGGAATAGGCATAAAGTAAATTGTAATTCCCATTTCGTAAAGGTGTTGTGAAATGAGGAATAGGCATAAAGTAAATTGTAATTCCTATTTCATAGTGTGACGTGAAACGCGGAATAGGCATAAAGTAAATTGAAATTCCCGTTTACGTGGAAATGAGGAATAGGCATAAAGTAAATTGTAATTCCCATTTCGTAGTATAGAAATAGAGGAATAGGCATAAAGTAAATTGTAATTCCTGATTTCTATGGGAAGATAAGAGACAGGCATAAAGTAATCTACACTTCCACTCCAAGAAATAGGCATAAAGTAACTTGTAATTTCTTGGATATGAGCGATGATCTAGAATCTGCAACGATTCGTAGTAGGATCTTGAATATGATGTTATGACTTTTTGAATGTTAGTCATACTCATGGGATCGGGTATGTTCCCGTCATTATAAGACGAGTACGAGTATGGTAAGAATGGTGGCAAACCAGGTTTGTTTATATGCTTTGAATATCTGAGTTTTCAAAGCTATTAATGTTTTAATTTGAAATTGGATGTTCTCACTAGGCATAAGCCTAATCGTTCAAATTAAAATTTCTTACCAGGTACGAGCTCGGGGAGGTAATGGGAAGAGGGACGAGAGCTTTTGGTATTCGACTTTTGATGATAAGCGGAGAAATTAGCTGATGCGATGAGGCTTTGGATGAATTGCTTAGATAATTAATTTAATCTAATTATAGTTGACATGATTAGATTAATAGGTTATTTAGAGAATTCAAAATGTGTATATATGAACCCTTATAGTTAATTCTCTGCTTAAATATATATAAAAGTTTGGATGATATTCTGATTTACCTTGTTAAATTTTAAAGTTTAAAATTGGCCCTGATTTTAGGGTGTTACAATATGGTATCAGAGCTGAAGTTTAAGCGAACTAGGTATGATAATGAGATACCTAGACTTAAGCTGAGAAGAATTAAGTTATGATTTGTGAGATATGGGTAGAAGTACTAAGACGAGATAGTCTTAGAGTCAACGGAAATACGTGAATTAAGCACTGTAACGATGGTAACGAAAATACTCATGTATAGTATGTTCACAATTTCAATTAGCTACAGTCATTATGGATATATTGTTACACAAGCATACTTATTTCTAAATTGTTACAGTGACTAATGAACATTAAAGTACGTTTCTTGTGTTTGGGTACGCGTAACCATTTCTTATGGTTATTTTTTTGCGTTAAACACAGAACAATGGTGAATACACCAACAAGATCCCCTAATTCTTCAGAAGATTGGTAATTGATTGAGGGTTGGAAAAGCAACCTGAAGTGGGTGGAACACACGAAAGTCCGCCGAGGCCACCTCTAATAGGAGGAGTGGAAATTCAAACGCAAAGAACGAGTACCGGTACCTCTAACCCGGTGACAACCGAGTCTACAATGGAATCTCGCATGATGGAAAATATGATGCGAGTGATGAATACAGCACTGGCACAACAATCAGAGATGTTCATGAAAGCGTTAAATGCCTGAAGTACTGAGTTACGACGACCGGAGAAGGGTACTGGTGTAGTAACTCCACCTCATAATCCTGTAGTGAATGTAAACAGGAGGGTGGTGAGAGTTTGCTCATATAAAACGTTCATGAGTTGCAAACCACCAGAGTTTACTGGAGCAGACAATCCCGTAGCATGTATGAACTGGCCTAGAGAGATGGAACAGGCGTTTCGAGCTTTTGAATGCCATGAGGAATCGAAGGTCAGGTTCGGTTCTCAAATGTTACGAGGCAACGCCTTAACCTGGTGGAACATTGTGACGCCGACAGTAACAGTCGCGGTTTTGGCTGCTATGACGTGGGAGTCTTTTAGGAAAAAGATTCTAGAAGAGTATTGTAATGAAAATGAAATGGATCGAATTGAGGAAGAGTTTTGGATTCTTAAGAAGGGTACTTTGTCTGTTCGAAAGTACAATGAATTATTCATGGAAAAGTTAAAATTAGTGGGGCATGTGGCTCCAACTGAAAAGGAGAAGATCAAGGCCTATCTGAAAGGCTTACCGGCTGACATGATGTCTCAAGTGAGAAATTCTAAAGCCTCGACATTGAGGGAGACGATCAAAGAAGCTAAAGTCATAGAAGAGGTGTATGCCAAAGATAAGGAGGAAAAGATACAAGGGGGAGAGAAACGAAAATGGGAAGGCCGATCGGAGTCTTCTCAGAATTCTAAGTCTTTTGGCAAGAGTGTTCGTTGTGAGTCTCACCGGGAACCAAATTGGTGCCAGAAGTTCCGAAGTAAGCATTTTGGCCCGTGCCGGGTGGTAGGAAGTGAATGTTTTAAATGTGGGAAGTCTGGTCATCAAGCTGCAAGCTGTCTTGTTCAAGGGTTGACTTGTTTTGAGTGTAAACAACTCGGACACTTCCGAAGAGACTGCCCAAAGCTAAAGAAGGGTGGAGATCAGGGAAAGAAACCAAATGCTCCTAAACCAATGGGCCGGGCATTTCATATGACGGCGGAAGAGGTGAAGGAGTCCAAAGATGTTGTTTCTGGTACATTTCTTGTTAATTCCATTCCCGAACGAATATTATTTGATTGTGGCGCCAATCTGTCATTTGTATCAAAATCGTTCTATCACAAGTTAGTTATGCCTGTCACAACCTTGGAAGATGCCTTAGTAGTCGAGATAGCTAACATGGGTCAAGTCTTAGTTCGTGAAAGACTTGAAGTTGTCTAATTTTGATAGGGGAAACGAAATTTCCGATTGACTTGTTGTTGATGGAAATTGGAGGGTTTGATGTAAATGTGGGTATGGATTGGCTGACAATCAACCAGGCAGAAAATCTTTGTGCAAAGAAATTAATTCGGATTCCGATGACCGATAATGATGATGTATTCATCTTTGGGGAAAAGAGAAAAGGGGAAGTCTCGTTAATTTCTGTTGCAAAGGCGCGTAAATGTCTGGTAAAAGGATGTTCATCCTATCTAGTGTATGTTCTAGATGTGAAAGCAGAAAAGAAACATGTGGAAGACATTAAGGTAGTACATGAATTCCCAGACGTATTCCTCGATGATCTTCCAGGTCTACCGTCTGAACGACAAGTAAAGTTTCGAATTGATCTTGTCCCTGGATCGGCACCGATAGCATGTGCACCGTATCGTTTAGCGCCAGCCAAAATGAAAGAGATGATGTCTCAGCTACAAGAGCTGTTTGACAAGGGATTTGTTAGGCCAAGTTCTTCACCTTGGGGAGCTCCAGTATTGTTTGTTAAGAAAAAGGATGGCACTATGAGAATGTGCATCGACTATAGGGAGCTGAATAAGGTAACTATTAAGAATAAGTATCCGCTTCCAAGGATTGATGATTTGTTTGATCAACTCCAAGGTGCGGGATGCTTTTCAAAGATTGATCTGAGGTCGGGATATCATCAAGTTTGAGTAAGGGATGAAGATATTCCCAAGACGGCGTTCAGAACGAGATATGGGCATTATGAATTTCTTGTAATGCCATCTGGGTTGACAAACACTCCAGTCGTGTTCATGGATTTGATGAACAGGGAATGTCGACCGTTCTTAGACAAGTCTGTCATTGTATTCATTGATGACATACTTGTTTATTCGAAGATTGAAGACGATCATGAATGCCACCTTCGTGAAGTCTTAGAAGTTTTGAGGAAGGAGAAATTGTACGCAAAATTCTCAAAATGTGAATTCTGGTTAAAAGAGGTACAATTTCTGGGGCATGTGATTACTTCGGAAGGAGTCAAAGTAGATACGACAAAAATAGAAGCAATGACGAATTGGGAAGCACCGAAGAGCGCGTCTGAAATAAAGAGTTTCTTAGGTCTAGCAGGTTACTACCGGAGGTTTATCAAAGGCTTCTCAAAGATTGCTTCTGCTTTGACAATGTTGACTCGGAAGAATGTAAAGTTCATATGGACTAAAATGCAAGAGTCAACTTTCAGGACATTATGACAGAAGCTGTGTGAAGCTCCTATTCTTGCACTACCAGAAGGAACGGAAGATTTGATTGTATATAGTGACGCATCAAAGATGGGTTTGGGGTGTGTGTTGATGAAATGGGGCAAGGTGATTGCTTACGCATCAAGACAACTCAAAGAACATGAGAAGAATTATCCTACCCATGATTTAGAACTTGCACCGGTAGTGTTTGCATTAAAACCGTGGCGACATTATCTGTATGGAACGAAGTGCACTCTTTTCACTGATCATAAGAGCTTGAAGCATGTCTTTGATCAGAAGGAGCTGAATATGAGGAAACGACATGGGTTAGAACTACTTAAAGGTTATGATTGTGAATTGCATTACCATCCTGATAAAGCAAATGTTGTGGCTGATGCTTTAAGTAGAAAGGAATATAGTGGGTGCTTGAAACCAACTAACACCAGGATTGACGTGACATCAAGTTTGATCGAAAGAATAAAAGATGCTCAAGTGGAAGCCTTATTAGAAGAAAATATGAAAGATGAAGTCATGATCAAACAACATCTTCAACTGACTGAAGATAGTCGTGGGATCAAACTAATCCAAGGCCGCGTTTGGGTGCCAAAGGTGGGAGGAAATCGGGAGTTAATCCTCGAAGAAGCCCACAAGTCTAAATATTCTATACTTCCTAGAAGTACTAAGAGGTATAGGGATTTGAAGTTACACTATTGGTGGCCAGCTATGAAGTTAGATGTGGCACGAATTGTAGAAAAGTGTGTGACATGTTCGTTAGTAAAGGCTGAACATCAAAGGCCCTACGGAAGTCTGCAATCTTTAGAGATTCCGGAATGGAAATGGGATAAGATTACCATGGATTTCGTGACAAAGTTACCAAGAACGTCGAAGGGTAACGATACCATATGGGTAATCGTGGATCGGTTGACCAAGAGTGCTCACTTCTTGGCAATGAAAGAAGCTTCACCAATTGATAAGTTAGCGAAACTTTATATTGACGAAGTGGTGTCAAGACATGGTATACCCGTGTCTATAGTTTCTGATCGTGATAGCCGGTTTACTTCGAGGTTTTGGCAGTCACTACAAGAAGAATTGGGTACAAGAGTAAATTTGAGCAATGCGTACCATCCACAAACGGACGGGCAAAATGAAAGAACCATTCAGACTTTGGAAGATATGCTCAGGTAATGTGTGTTAGACTTTGGAGGTAACTGGGATACGCATTTACCTTTGGTAGAGTTTGCGTATAACAATAGTTATCATTCCAGTATTGGAAGAGCACCTTTCTAAGCTTTGTATGAACGGAAATGTAGAACTCCAGTATGTTGGTTAGAAGCTGGAGAAAAACAATTTGTTGGTCCTGAACTTGTTCAACAAACGACTGATAAAGTGAAAGAGATTCAGAAGCACATGAAAGCAGCTCACGATCGACAGAAGAGCTACGCCGATCCGAAAAGAAGGCCGAAAGAGTTCCAAGTTGGGGAGCGTGTGATGCTTAACGTATCCCCGTGGAAAGGTGTGATAAGGTTTGGTAAACGTGGAAAGTTGAGTCCTCGTTTTCTAGGACCTTTCACTATAACTAAGAGAGTTGGGCTTCAAGGTTATCAGTTGGATCTTCCACTTGAATTGGAAGGGATCCACAATACCTTTCATGTCTGCTATCTTCGGAAATGTTTAGCCGAAGAGAATGATGTGATTCCACTTACTGAAGTAAGAGTGGATGAGAAGAGTCGTTGCGTGGAGGAACCGGAAGCAATTTTAGAAAGATCGGTTAAGAAACTTCGACATAAGGATGTGGTTATGTTAAAAGTACGATGGAAACATCACCGAGGTGCTAACGTGACGTTAGAAGCTGAAGAAGATATGAAGATTAGATATCCTCATTTATTTACCTAGCTTTGATTTTGGGGACGAAATCATTTTCAAGTTGGGGAGAATTGTAACACCTCGAATTTCCATTAAATTATTTTTTAATATGAATGGAGTCGAATTGTAATTTAGTCTAAGATTGTGGACTAATTGTAAATGTAAACTCCAGGGTCGAAATTGTATGTTGACTGAAGTTAAAGAAAGATTGTGAAATTACAACTTGAGGGTCTGTTTGGTCATTTCTTGAAAATTGAGAATACTTAAGAAGTGGGTAAGCTGAATTGAGATAATATCTCAATTCACTTTTGCTGGAGTCGGCCGAATACAGAGAGAAAGAAGAAAAGAGAAAGAGAGGAGAAGAATTGGAACTGTGGTTTCTTGTGGTAAGAGTTTGAATCACCTTATTTAAATTCTTAATCAGTTTGGTAACATCAAGTAGAATCACCTTTCAATTGGTTGTGAATCAAAGAAAAGAAGGATTTGGATTGCTGATAGTATTTGTAACGAGGAATAGGCATAAAGTAATTTGTAATTCCCGTTGACCTGAAATGTGGAATAGGCATAAAGTAAATTGTAATTCCCATTTCGTAAAGGTGTTGTGAAATGAGGAATAGGCATAAAGTAAATTGTAATTCCTATTTCATAGTGTGACGTGAAACGCGGAATAGGCATAAAGTAAATTGAAATTCCCGTTTACGTGGAAATGAGGAATAGGCATAAAGTAAATTGTAATTCCCATTTCGTAGTATAGAAATCGAGGAATAGGCATAAAGTAAATTGTAATTCCTGATTTCTATGGGAAGATAAGAGACAGGCATAAAGTAATCTCCACTTCCACTCCAAGAAATAGGCATAAAGTAACTTGTAATTTCTTGGATATGAGCGATGATCTAGAATCTGCAACGATTCGTAGTAGGATCTCAAATATGATGTTATGACTTTTTGAATGTTAGTCATACTCATGGGATCGGGTATGTTCCCGTCATTATAAGACGAGTACGAGTACGGTAAGAATGGTGGCAAACCAGGTTTGTTTATATGCTTTGAATATTTGAGTTTTCAAAGCTCTAAATGTTTTAATTTGAAATTGGATGTTCTCACTAGGTGTAAGCCTAATCTTTCAAATTAAATTTTCTTACCATGTACGAGCTCGGGGAGCTAATGGGAAGAGGGACGAGAGCTTTTGGTATTCGACTTTTGATGATAAGCGGAGAAATTAGCTGATGCGAGGAGGCTTTGGATGAATTGCTTAGATAATCAATTTAATCTAATTATAGTTGACATGATTAGATTAATAGGTTATTTAGAGAATTTGAAATGTGTATATATGAACCCTCATAGTTAATTATCTTCTTATATATATAAAACTTTGGATGATATTCTGATTTACCTTGTTAAATTTTAAGGTTTAAATTGGCCCTGATTTTAGGGTGTTACACCCGGAATCCCAACAATTTGGTAATATCCGGAAAAAGTATCCGGACTCCAAGTCCGGAACCATCCAGAAATCACATCTGGTAAAACAATCCGGAAAACCCATCTGGTATCCGAAAATATCCGGTAATTCAATCCGGAAACCTTTCGGAATCCGGAAACTATCCAGAATCGTATCCGGAAAACAATCCAGAAAAGTTATCTAGAAACCATAGTCCGGAAACGTCATCTTTCGGATTCTGTTGATTTCTAATCTGATTTATATGTTTTCTACCCAGAACTTCAATAACACTTTGGTATTCATTCCTTAAAATATCGATAAGGTTATAAAATCATTTCAAGCGTACTGAAGTAGAAAACCAGTAGATGAACTCACCTGAAAACTCGATTTCTGAATAGAACCCAACAACCCAGCTCCAAATCATATTTCATTAGACAATTGATTCAATTTGCAACTTTGTATTTGGAACTACAAAACTTAATCAAAGTAGTTCAATCAAATCTTACCAAAATCAAACTGAGGTATCGATTCCTCTCTTTTCTTTTCCTGATAGAACAACCGACTTCAGAAACTGAGATTTGAGATAATCTCAATTCTCACTGACTTCCCACATTTATACCCTAACAATTTACACAACTAACCCCAAAGGTTGAATAATTTCTCCATTTAGCTTAAAACTTGGTCCATTACACTTTTCTTAACATTAAATCATAACATAACTTTGATCATGGAAATTCGAGGTGTTACAGACAAAAACCTAGAGGTCAGTTTTAAAGCTAAGAGGTGCAACGTCCGCACTGAAGACGGAAGGGAGCTACTCGTTGGGACGCATAGGACCAACCTCTATACGATCGACCTCTCCTCTCTGAAGATGGACGAGTCCGTGTGCTTGATGTCAAAGGCCAACTCTCAGCAAAATTGGATATGGCATCGAAGACTGTCGCATCTGAACTTCAAGAACATCAACAAGTTGGTGCTAGGCGGTCACGTCAAAGGAATGCCAGAGCTCAAGTTTGACAAGGACCATCTTTGTTCCGCATGCAAGATGGGAAAGATGAAGCGAGCTTCTCATAAGCCGAAGGCTGCTCCGAGCACGTTTAGGTCTCTCGAACTCATCCACATGGATTTATGTGGACCGATCCGTATTCAGAGCGTCAATCACAAGAAATACGTCCTGGTCATGGTTGACGACTACTCACGCAACACATGGGTCAAATTCCTCCATTCCAAAGATGAGACCCTGGAGCTGATCATCACTCATTTGAATACCATGCAATTGAATCTACGACAACTCGTTCAGACCATATGGACGGACAACGGTACCGAGTTTAAAAATCGCACGTTGGATGACTACCTCACTTCCGTTGGGATCACCCACACCTTCTCCGCCGAATGTACTCCTCAGCAAAACGGAGTCGTGGAAAGACGAAACCGTACCTTAGTGGAAGCCGCTCGCACCATGCTATCTCAGTATAAGTTACCTTTATATTTGTGGGCTGAGGCCATTGCAATCGCGTGCTACACGCAAAACCGGTCGATTCTCAACAAGCGGTTCAACAAGACGCCCTACAAGATCATTAACAACTGCATCCCGAACATCAAGTACTTTCACGCATTCGGATGCACGTGCTATGTTATGAACGATAAAGACGATCTCGGGAAGTTTAGCCCCAAAGTGGACGAAGGAGTGTTCGTTGGCTACTTGACTGAAGCTCAAGCATTTAGCGTCTACAACAAGCGCACCAAGACCGTCATAGAGAGTGTAAACGTAACTTTTGACGAAGCGACTGACTTTGCTTCTGAACAAATCAGTTCAGAACCCACTTTAACTGGCGTGTTAGCTTCCGAACATTCTCGTTCGGGATCTACACAAAATCCACTGAATCCGGATCATGCCTCTACGTCAAAATCACATTTTTCTGATTTGGATTTACTTTTTGAACATTTCTATGATGAATTCTTTAACGAGATTGATACAAATATTCATGTGAATAACAGGAATAGATCCACGCAAATAGAGGACTCTACAACCATCACGGGTCCATTGACATCATCTAGCTCTCCATCCACATCTACACACAGCCCCAAAGCTCAAGTGACACTACATCCGAAGCTAAACCTACACCTGAAGCTGCTGTTAACATATCAGACACTACTACTGACGATTCTTCTTCTACTACACGCTCAGGTCAACCCTCTTCTCCGGAGGTTGTCTAACCACCTACGAATCCGGCACCAGCCCCGCTGATCAGCAAGCCATCGTCACTTGAAGTCGTTCAAGACCTTCCCCCCGGTAGCTATGTGGATCCGGACACATCCCACATCACTGCACAGCCGCTTCCACATACCACCAAATAGACACGCGCACATCCCCTTCATCAAATCATTGGCGACCCCTCTACACCAGTTCAGACGCGTGGCGCCTCTGCTAACTTCTTCCTCTTCTCCGAATTCCTCAGCCACATCGAGCCTACAACCGTTTCAAAAGCACTCAGTGATCCAGATTGGGTAATCGCGATGTAAGAAGAGCTTAACCAATTCGAGAGCCTTCGGGTATGGAGACTTGTCTCATGACCAACGAACAAAATGGTGATTGGCACCAAGTGGGTATTCAAATACAAGAAGGATGAAGATGGTATTGTAGTTCACAACAAGGCCCGCCTCGTGGCAAAGGGATACCGACAACAAGAAGGAATAGATTACGATGAGACATACGCCTCGGTTGACCGCATTGAAGCGATCCGCATGTTCATCTCATACGCCGCACACAAGAACTTCATCGTCTTCCATATGGACATGAAGACTGCTTTCCTCAACGACGTGCTTAAAGAGGAAGTCTACATTTCGCAACCTGATAGGATTTATATAAACCCTAAACCGGATCTTTAAGCTCAAGAATGATTAGTTCTAGATCATGGAATAAACATATACAAATCACAACATGAACAGCGGAATTAAACGACAGATTTGTATAGCTAACAAGGTTCATTAATTTAAACATACTGATTACATACTCACGCCCCAATTTGTTGACCTAAGTTATCAACAAACGAATACTTCTTCTCAAGTATTAGGATTAAGAACCTTGGGGCTCATGCACACACATCTACACGTTTTTGTTTAAACGTGGGTTTCAAGAACATCTAATTCTATATCTCTAGGTTTCTTTATATACTAGAAACCTAGATAAACTAGAAACTAGATAAATACCAATCCTAGATAAACTAGGAATCCTAGATAAACTAGGAATCCTAGATAAACTAGAATTTACAAGGATAACTATAAAATAAACATATTGCAATTCGAACCCTTGTAAGTTGAAGTTTTGACACATCAAATCTATATGAAATATTCCTAACAATCTTCCCCTATTTGATGATGACAAAACTTAGCATCAGAATCTTCAAGTAGCTCTTCCCCTTTTTGACATAATCAAATCCAAAACTTATCAAACTTGAATCTTCCCCTTGAATGATCAACACTTCTTCTTCCCCTGAATTTATGCTAACCATCCTTGTGTCTTCGAGGTTATATCAATTACGTTGTAAAGAAAATCAACCATTATCTATTTGAAGTTGAAGTAAAAAACCAAACCTTGAGTCTTATATCCCGTAGAAACCAAGTGAACAACAACGTCATTCTCATGAATGAGGGGATCCCTGTCCTTCGACCAATCTTCTTCTCTAAGATTTCGTCAAATTGAAGTCACATTCTTCGAACAATTACGTTAATAATCTTCATAATATCACGGGTTATCTTTAACAGGTGAAGGATACCTTTAAAGATATGATAAGAACACAAACTCTAACTTTCACTTCTTCTTCAAACAAACTCTAATTAATCTTTCTTTTTGTAATCAACTGATGACGATCAAAGAGTAGTCATTTAAGCATTCTTCCTCTATCGTTCATCAAACCTTCATACCTTGTGTGTGTGAATTTTCTTGAAACAAACAAAAATCATCCTCCTTTTGTCGAGCATGATCCTAACATGGTGTGTGACATGAATTCTCCATTGCATCGCGGCTTTGATTTCATGGCTTTGAGGAATTCTGAGTGAAGAACAATTTTTATCAAGAAAAAAAAACTGCTGGATTTCGAGAATTTCTGGGAGCGTTCTGGACGTCGTACGGCCAATCCAACCAGACATAATGTTAAACAATGTGTCCCGAAGCTGCTGTCCAAAAATCGCGACGATCCGACGGTTCAATCTCCGGGAATAGGCGAAACGGCCGGCTGTGATTTTCCAGAAAATTTCTGCGAAAAATCTGATTTTTCTTTCTTTCGTTCGTCTTCTTTCGTCTCTTCAAATCTTCCATTAAACCTTGTTTTTCTTCCAGATCAGAGAGCACCATGTGCTCTGATACCACCTGATAGGATTTATATAAACCCTAAACCGGATCTTTAAGCTCAAGAATGATTAGTTCTAGATCATGGAATAAACATATACAAATCACAACATGAACAGCGGAATTAAACGACAGATTTGTATAGCTAACAAGGTTCATTAATTTAGACATACTGATTACATACTCACGCCCCAATTTGTTGACCTAAGTTATCAACAAACGAATACTTCTTCTCAAGTATTAGGATTAAGAACCTTGGGGCTCATGCACACACATCTACACGTTTTTGTTTAAACATGGGTTTCAAGAACATCTAATTCTATATCTCTAGGTTTCTTTATATACTAGAAACCTAGATAAACTAGAAACTAGATAAATACCAATCCTAGATAAACTAGGAATCCTAGATAAACTAGAATTTACAAGGATAACTATAAAATAAACATATTGCAATTCGAACCCTTGTAAGTTGAAGTTTTGACACATCAAATCTATATGAAATATTCCTAACACAACCGGATGGGTTCATGGATGATTCCAAGCCAAACCATGTTTACATCTTAGACAAGGCCCTTTTTGGCCTCATGCAAGCTCCACCGGCCTGGTATGACGCTCTCTCTAAATTCTTGTTAACTCAGGCTTTTCTAAAGGTAAAATTGACACTACACTGTTTATTAAAAAGGAAAAGAATGATATTATACCCGATGGAACAGTCTGCGCCCATGACAACTCCAATGTCTCTGGGTTCGAGGTTATACGCCGATCCCAGCGGAAAGGATGTGGATAACAAGACCTACAGGCGAATCATCGGTTCGTTAATGTACTTGCCGACAAGCAGGCCAAGTATCATGTTTTCTACATTTCTTTGTGCAAGGTTTCATTCAAAACCTAAAGAGTCTCACTTAATAGCTGTTAAGCACATTTTTAGCTACTTGAAAGGTACTGCTGATCTTGGCTTGTGGTACCCGAAAGAGACAGGTTTTGAGTTAACTGCGTATTCGGATGCTGACCATGCCGTCATCATGTTGGACTAGAAGATCACGTCAGGTCATGTACGGTTCCTAGGAGATATTCTTGTCAGTTGGGCATCAAAGAAACAACTCTGCGTGTCTACATCCATAGCTGAAGCGAAGTATGTTGCTGTCGCGAGCTGCTGTTCTCAAGTAATATAGATGCACACCCAACTCAAGGACTACGGCTTCACGTACATGGAAGTTCCCATCTACTGTGACTCGAAGAGCACGATTGCCATATCCAGCAATCCTGTGCAACCCAAGAAAATGAAGCACATCGACGTTCGGTATCACTTCATCAAAGACCACGTCGAACGAGGTACGATTGAACTCTACTTTGTTAATACTGAGCATCAGATAGCAGACCTATTTACCAAATCCTTGGATGAAAAACGCTTTAACTACTTAGTGTCCAAGCTAGGTATGCTAAATCTGAAGGTTTAATCCATCTGAGTCTGATACAGCTTCTGTTCAATAACAAGGAACGAACAATATGAGCGGGACTTGAAAACAATGGAGGACCGAATGCAACTCCAATTCGACGAGGTAAAGCGGCGCTAAAAGGAAAAAGCCCCATCGTTGATACTGAACCTGGGTCACGCCCCACTCCACGACAAGCTCCACCCGCTCCACAACCGCCAACTATTGACATGCCTGTCGATGAGTTAAAAACCCTGTTATTAGCCAAACTACTATCTCTTAACCTAGACACCCCCAGACCAGGATCTCCTGAGCCTACTCAGACAACAACAAGCCACTCACCCAGATCCCAGTCAAACACCAACCACTAGCCATCCCACCTCTTCTGAATTCACTGCCTTCCGAGACCATGTTGATTAAAGCCTGGCAACAGTGCGTACTTCACTCGACGCGCTAACCGACTGCATAACCATTCTTGAAACAACCTGCAAGTCACAAGCTCGCGGTAACAAGCGTCATCATGATCACGAGGGAGACCCTGATGACCATGAGGGTGAGAACTCGAAGAAATGCAAGCTTGATGACGCCTCAGCCACAAACCGAACACAGAATGAAGCCATAGACGAGGTTGATGCTGCTACAGGCACTGGTAATCAAGTCACTGGTGATGATACCTCTGAGAGAGTCTCTCAGTTGTTTAAATAAGGGGCTTATGGCGAAGAAAGCAACATCAAATCGTCCTCTATGTTGATCTAGAAGTTAATCCGACGGTTGAAAAGCCCGAGGTTAATGAAGAGAAGATTCAGATGATAATGGCAACGAAAGCAAAAACGATCGACATCCCCTCGGATAACGATGACCTGAATTTTGATAACTACTTTCTAATCAAAGGTCAACCTGTTCCCTTAATCGTTGTATCAGATTTGGAGGCAGACTTTCCTGAACCCGAGGATGACATGGATGCCGTTGCCAGGGCTGCGTGGTACAAAGAGCAGCATGATATCTTTCTCAATGATCTATTGGGTGGTGAAACTCCAGATGAAATCCACATCAGCCCAATTACATCCCCAGTAACTTCTCATGCATACCAATCGGCTATAGCTCCAGTTCCACCCGCATTCACTCAGACTTAACCATCTGCTCTGCAATCAGCTCAATCTTTATCCGAGTCAAGCCGATCCTTCAAATCCTGATCAAACTGGTCCTTCCAACGCCAATCAACCCTAGATCAGTAAAGCTGAAAGAAAACATCGGATAGTCAGACTCTGAGCAACTTTCCTCGAAGAGACCAAAAGATGGTTGTTTGCTCACCGCATCCGCAGACTGGATCCATATGCAGTTCTGGGTGTTGGTAAAGAATCAGATGAGTTCAAGATGGAATATATGTTCTTGGTGAAAGGGAAAGCACAAAAGAAGGAATACGTTCAGTCAAAGAGTCAGATTGGTCAAGTTAGAGAAGTTGTGGCCAAACTTTTCTACAAGATCTGGTATCCGGAGTTTATAGTGATGAGGAAGAATGGGCAGATCTACAAGTTCTCTGAAGAAGATTTTCAACATTTAAGGATCGACGACATCGAATTCATGTACCACTACTTTTGAAACCTCCAGATTCGCAAGTTCAACATCCAGATAGCCCTGAGAGCCATCAAACGTTTCATGTACCGCCAATACCTCTACTACAACGTCTTCGACTTCCAGCTCGCACTTGAAAGCCATCAACCCATCGTAAACGTCCAAAGACCGAACAACCAACTCTAAAACATCGACGACTATCCTCTTTACACCATCCTAAATGAAACAGAATTCGGAGTGATCTACATAAACCAACTCGAAGAGAGACATTTTTTGAGATTCTCTGAGATCGCCAAATACTCCGACGGTACCTTGAAGGCGATTTGTCACACCTCGCTAAAGCGGAAATACGAGATGTCACAGTTCAAGGTTTCATTGCGTAAGGTAGAAGACAACACACAATCATCATAGCTAATTTTTTTTACAAAAGTTAAAACTTGTTCCAAAAATACAAATTTGTCCAAAATACAATTCGACATGATAAAGAAAAAGCGTGTGGAATGCAGCTACTTGTGGTGCCTTCTAAAGTCCAACTTTACTTGATATTTCCTGAAAAGCATGTAAATGAGAGGGTCAACTGTTGAATAGTTGGTGAGATCACAGGTTTAATGAGTACAACAAAGTTTGTCATAGAAATAGTTTTAATCCGCACAAGTGGATAAGTCATCCGGTTGTAAAAACACTTGCTCAAGGTAATTGTATGTATGATGTTTAAGCTAGGAGCCCGTTACCCGACCTATGTGACAGAACGCCCCTCCGCATGTTCTATCATCAACAATGCGTACGAACAACAATAATTATGCACTCAAACAAGCGCAACTTGTGAGTGGGGTTGTCAATCCAAATAGCGCTATCCATAATTACCAACAGCTCAATACATGAGTTAAACGGGTAACGTAGATTAAACGGGGACTTAATATGATAGAGAAAACTCTAAAATCTTACAACATGCACAAAGCATACATACCATAGAGCATAAGCAAGTATAGCAAGATTTGTATTTCCAAGAAAAATAAGACAACCGGTGCGTAAAATAATTGTAGTAACGACATGCTTTTCACCCCTGGCCACCAAAAATATTCCCTTAAACAAGTTAAACATTTCCCTACGTACAAGGCAATATCTTTCTTCATCCCTGGCCACCAATAATATACAACTTTGACCTTTGAACAAGTTAAACATTTCCCTACGTACAAGGCATTATCTTTCTTCATCCCTGGCCACCAATAATATTCCCTTAAGTCCTTGAACATCTTATCCGCCCCTGGATGAATTGAATATCTAGACTTGTGGGCTTCATCCAGAACCGTTTCCCGTACGTTGTTAGCTTTTGGAATCCAAACTCTGTCCTTGTTATAACGTACTCCATCAACCTTAGTTTCAAATCTACTTTCTATACCGTGAAGAGTCTCATTCTACAAGTTTTCCATTTTCATTGCTTCGACCTGAGCTTCAAGAATCCGAGTCTTTAATCCGAGTCTCAGTCCACTGTTCATCCTAAAAACCCATAAATTGAACTTTTAAGCTATGCATGATGCTGAAAAGGTGTAGATATGTTTAAGACTATTAACATAACCTAACCTTAAGCTCAGATTTCCTAAAACATCCTTAAATTATCAAAACCCATCTAAAACTTACATAAAACTTTATTTTAAACAAAAGGATAGATTAAGAGGTTACATACCTTTAATCTTCATAAGATAAACCTTCCAAATCCAGCAACAATCTTGGTCTTTCTTCTTCAATTACACCCTCTTTTCCTTCTTCTCTCTCTAAACCGTAAACACACACACTTACACACTCAAGATTGTTTTTGTTATGCTAAAATGAAGACTTCATCTTCAAATGGAAGTGTTAGTGGCGGTGGTGATTGTTTTGACACAAATGACCAAACAAACCTCCAACTTATTCTATTTGGCAAGATTTACCCCCAAACTTCCAAATATAAATTAAAACTAACCCCTTAACTTCTAACTCCATAAAATACTAAAATAAAGACTTATAAAATAAATATAAAAAATATATAAATAAAATACCTGGTTATTACATACTGGACCAATCCTTTCAGAGATCTCAAATGGTCCGACATACCTTGGGCTCAGTTTTCCTCTTTTCCCAAATCGTACTATTCCTTTCCATGGAGATACCTTTAGAAGCACTTTGTCGCCAACTTGGAATTCTAAAGGCTTCCGACGATTATCCGCATAACTTTTCTGACGATCTCTGGATGCTTTAAGTCTATCTCTAATGATTGCAATCTTGTCGGTAGTTTCCTGTACAATATCGGGTCTGGATAGCCGTCTATCTCCAATTTCTAACCAACAAAGGGGTGAACGACACTTGCGTCCATACAAAGCTTCAAATGTCGCACACTGAATACTGGTGTGATAGCTATTGCTATAAGAAAACTCGACCAAAGGCAAGTGATTATCCCAACTTCCTCCGAAGTCTAACACGCATGCCCGAAGCATGTCTTCTAACATTTGAATAGTTCGTTCACTTTGCCCATCCGTTTTAGGATGATAGGCAGTGCTCAAATTCAATTGCGTACCCAATGCTTTCTGAAGCGACTGCCAAAACCGTGGCGTGAAACGGCTATCTCTATCTGAAATGATGGATATTGGTACTCCATGACGTGTAACGATTTCGTTGATGTAGATCTGAGCAAACTCCTCCATCTTGTAATCTTCCCGAATTGGTAGAAAATGTGCATATTTTGTGAATCGATCTACTATAACCCAAATCGACTCGTGTCCTTTTGGCTGTTCTCGGAAATTTGGTTATAAAATCCATGGTTATTTGTTCCCATTTCTACTGGGGAATCTCTAGTTGTTGTAGCAAACCAGATGTCTTTGAATATACAACTTTGACCTTTGACAAGTTAAACATTTCCCTACGTACAAGGCAATATCTTTCTTCATCCCTGGCCACCAATAATATTCCCTTAAGTCCTTGAACATCTTATCCGCCCCTGGATGAATTGAATATCTAGACTTGTGGGCTTCATCCAGAACCGTTTCCCGTACGTTGTTAGCTTTTGGAATCCAAACTCTGTCCTTGTTATAACGTACTCCATCAACCTTAGTTTCAAATCTACTTTCTATACCGTGAAGAGTCTCATTCTTCAAGTTTTCCGTTTTCATTGCTTCGACCTGAGCTTCAAGAATTCGAGTCTTTAAACTCGTTTGAACAAGCGCTCCTAATGCTCGTACTCGTGAAAGTTTTACCCTTTCCTTTCTACTCAGGGCATCAGCCACTACATTGGCTTTACCTGGGTGGTAACGAATTTCACAATCGTAGTCCCTGAGTAACTCTACCCATCTTCTCTGCCTTATATTGAGCATTTTCTGGTCTAGGATGTGCTGAAGACTCTTATGGTCTGTGAAAACAGTGAACTTAGTGCCATACAAATAATGTCTCCAAATCTTTAAAGCGAATACCACAGCTCCGAGCTCCAATTCGTGAGTGGTATAGTTCTTCTCATGAACCTTTAGTTGCCGCGAGACGTACGCTATAACCTTGTCCTTTTGCATCAATACACAACCTAAACCTTGATGCGAAGCGTCACAATACATATAAAGTTATCGGTTCCTTCCGATAAAGCTAGAATTGGCGCATTGCACAACTTTTTCTTCAATAGCTGGAACGCCTCCTCTTGCGGTTCTCCCCAAACGAATTTACTATCCTTTTGGGTCAGTGTTGTGAGTGGTTTGGCAATTCTTGAGAAGTTCTCGATGAATCGCCTATAATAACCTGCCAATCCCAGAAATTGACGAATTTTTGTTGGGGTTTTTGGAGCTTCCCACTTCTTAATGGCTTCCACTTTAGCCGTGTCCATGTGAATTCCTTTCTCTCCAATAACGTGACCAAGAAAGTGTACTTCTCAAATCCAAAATTTGCACTTTGAGAATTTGGCGTACAGTTTCTGTTCCTTAAGTGTCTCTAGAATTATCCTTAAATGCTGTTCGTGATCCTCCTTACTTCGAGAGTAGATCAGCATGTCATCGATAAACACGATCATGAACTTGTCAAGGTAAGGTCTGCATACCCTGTTCATTAAGTCCATAAACACAGCTGGTGCATTCGTTAATCCAAAAGGCATAACCAAAAACTCGTAGTGTCCATATCGAGTCCTAAAAGCTGTCTTAGGAATGTCCTCCTCACAAACGGGGCAGGCTCCCTCATGATGAAAGTTGCATCTGTTGCATTTTGGGAGTGGACCCTTGAATTGCTTTGGGTCCTGAGCCTTTACTCCGAAATTTCTCACTACCTTCCTATCCGTGCTCCAGATAACATCAAGATAAAAATTCCATTCCTATTTTTAGATAATGCCACTAATACCAAAATTTCGAGGTTCATCCTACATAAATACCAAAGTTTTTAGATCTAATACAACCAATCACTTAAAATTACCCAAAATACTTAGTTCATAATAACCACAAGAAAATGTTTTCCTTTGAAACCAAAAGTCTTATCAAAAGCTGCCAAATATCAACCATCTTAATCAAAACCATCTTAAATACACATCTATCAAGATTATCAACACAAGCATAGCTAGCACTACTCCTCTAATCACGCATGCAAGCTCTACCCTCATCGTGGTCCGCCTAGCCATCCTAACGCTCTCCAAAACTTGGGTTGAACAATCGTATAGGAGATGTGTCAGTTCCGCCAGGTCAGTCACGACCTGCTCCTGATGAGTCACCCTCACCTGACAGCCGTGTAGCTCAGTCTTCATTTCAGTTATGTATTGCTCTCTTGCCCAAGTCATACCGAACACTTGCCCGATTGGCACACCAGTGGCCACACGTGGCGGCTCCGGTGCCTCCGGACGTTTCATCCTAAACGTTACCTGTCTCGGAATTAGGACGCTTTTTCTTGCCGTTTGTCTTACACGTGGTCCATTGGGGTTCCGTTGAAATGTTATAGGAGTTGGTTGAGGCAATACCGAGGTTGGTGACACTCTCGGTCCTTCATACGAATCTCGTTCGCTTGACACTTCTTGCTCCGATTTGGTGCTCCTAGAATTCTCGTTTTCCTGGATGTTTAGTGGGTTGATTCGAGGTTGACCAGTGACATAACCCGACGCATCGGCCGAGTGAGAAGAGAGAGTGTGGGATGATGATGATGACATAGTGAAGCTGAAGCAAAAGTGTACTTATTTACTAATCGCACAAGTGTAATGTCTATCCTATGCAATGTCTACGCACTACGCATGCTACTAGAGAGTGCAAGTAAAAATTGACATACTCCTACTATAACCATTTCTAGTCTCGCATTAACCTACCTTAATCGAACATAGGTGATCAGGCTATGTTTAATTAAAGTCTGTTAATACCATTCTAGACTTAGTTATACTAGTAGTAGGTTCAGTTATTTTCATGTCAGTTTTGGATTTTGGTTATAGTTGGGTTTTTCCAATGAAAGACCGGTATTCTCTATAACCTTCGGCTCTGATACCATTTATGTCACACCCCGCTAAAGCGGAAATACGAGATGTCACAGTTAAAGGTTTCATTGCGAAACGTAGAATACAACACACAATCATCATAGCTAATTTTTTTTTTTACAAAAGTTACAACTTGTTCCAAAAATACAAATTTGTCCAAAATACAATTCGACATGATAAAGAAAAAGCGTGTAGAATGCAGCTACTTGTGGTGCCTTATAAAGTCCAACCTTACTTGATATTTCCTGAAAAGCATGTAAATGAGAGGGTCAACTATTGAATAGTTGGTGAGATCACAGGTTTTATGAGTACAACAAAGTTTGTCATAGAAATAGTTTTAATCCGCACAAGTGGATAAGTCAACCGGTTGTAAAAACACTTGCTCAAGGTAATTGTATGTATGATGTTTAAGCTAGGAGCCCGTTACCCGACCTATGTGACAGAACGCCCCTCCGCATGTTCTATCATCAACAATGCGTACGAACAACAATAATTATGCACTCAAATAAGCGCGACTTGTGAGTGGGGTTTTCAATCCAAATAGCGCTATCCATAATTACCAACGGCTCAATACATGAGTTAAACGGGTAACGTAGATTAAACGGGGACTTAATATGATAGAGAAAACTCTAAAATCTTACAACATGCACAAAGCATACATACCATAGAGCATAAGCAAGTATAGCAAGATTTGTATTTCCAAGAAAAACAAGACAACCGGTGCGTAAAATAATTGTAGTAACGACATGCTTTTCACCCCAAAAGATATAAAATATTAAAAGGGGCTGTGATAACTCACTTGATGCGCGATGGAATTCCGGGAATCTCTCACAAATAACTAAGATTTTATCACAAAAGTGGTAGATTTACAACATAAAATAATTATATAGAAATAGAGTTGCTTTTAAACCATTTTTGAGATTATTCATTTGCTGTTCAGATTTAGGTGCCACTTTCTGTCCACTTTTGGATATCTTCCAGGGGCATTTAGTTCAAGACATTTTATGTTCAGATAACTTAATGTGTTAGGAAACTTTTGACATAATATTCATAATTTTTAGAGGTGATTAAATACATGAAATAATTCTCGACGTATAATCACTACAGAAAGCTTTGCTGTTTGTGCACTGTTTTTGTGAAGACTTTTTGGTAGAATAAATCTTTGACTTTTTGAGTGAAACCACTTGGGTTTGAAACCTAACTCATAAAAATAAATTCCAGAAAAAGAATCACCTAATTTGGAGTATTATTGAGTGAGATATGATTTTTTGAATAGAGAGGTAAAATCTGGCAGTAAGCTGTCAAAACTAGTCTTTATGCATGTGCATCCCTTTAGTCTTTTTATCAAGATTATTATTCTTCTTGCATACAATCTGACTTGACTCATCCCCATACAAATATTTTCAGTTCTAAAACATATTTTTAAGCCATTTAAACCACATGCATGCTATCTATCAAACTCATCCCCATACAAAAGTATAGATCTTATAAGAAAAACTACATGCATGCAAGTTATGAGCTCATCTTTGATCTTAATATAGGTTTGATCATGGATTCACCACTTTTTAATAACATGCAAGTGTTATGGTGGTGAATCTACAAACATTAAGATGTATGAAGATGTTTCTTAACAAAAATTAAAGAAGGAAAAGTGCATAAGCTAAGAAAAAAGGGTGTGTGTGGATTTCATCCAACACACATGCATTTACCTTTGAATACTTGAATCCCTTGAAGGAGAAGTGTTAGGGGCTGAAAGGTGGTGGTTTTTGGTGATGTTTCTTGAGAGAAAATAGAGAGAAGTAGAGAGAAAAGTCTAGTGAGAAATTAGAGAGAGAGAGAGAGATGTTGCAAATGAGACAAGAAAAAATATAAAAGGGGGTAAAGGGGAGAGGGGATGGCCGGCCGTAGGGGGGGGGGGGGGAATGAGGTAGTGTGTTGTGAAAATATGTCAAATCCTTGACTTTTTGATTTAATTTCAAGCATGCAAAAATTTTCTTTTAAATTTGAATTTTAAACAACACTTTAAATTTTAATAGTAAAGATTTTAATATCTTTTAGGTTGAAGTAATTTAGGTTGCTAAATATATATATATATATATATAATATATATATATATATATAATTGTGGTATAAATATTGTTTAGGTTGGCATTTTATGAGATTTATGGATAATTCCCTAAATTGAGGGGTTTCTAGGCAAAAATTCTTACATTTTTCCTACCGTACTGAGTTTACTGCTAAATTGGACTGTGTGACTCATGACATAAATATTGGATATGCTTAGGTTAATTCTAACCTGAAACGCTTTCCAGACGGTTGTCACAGTCTCCCCCGGTTAAAAGAATTTCGTCCCGAAATTCAAGAACTTTCAGCATTAACCGGTTTCTTAGCAAAGAGGTGAGGATACTTATGCATCATGTAATCCTCTCGTTCCCAAGTATACTCAGGCCCACGCCTTGTATTCCAATGGACTTTTACTATCGAAATCTTTCTTCGCTTAAGACGCTTGACCTCCCTATCAAGTATCTCAATTGGTTCCTCCGCGATGTGCAGCTTATCGTTGATTTGGACTTCTTCCAAAGGTAAGATTAATGAGTCGTCAGCTAGACATTTCTTGAGATTCGACACATGAAACGTATCATGGATAGCACTTAGCTCCTTAGGCAAATTGAGTCTATATGCTACTGTGTAACGACCCGGTTTCCCAAACATGCTTCAAATAACATATATTACATACCATTGTTACATTCATAAAAGAAAATACATAATACGTCATGTACGGTCCCAAAGTCTCGAAACCATAAAACATAAATAGTTCCTAATCTTTGTCAATTACCAAAATCATCCTACATCTTATCCTTTCCTTTGCTGCTAAAAGATCCTCAACCTGGAATACATGTTTTTAAAACAAAAATGAGGGTTAGACCTAAGGGTCTAGTGAGAAAATCCCTGACATTTAGAAATCTTTAACAATTCATTTATATAAAATACTCTTTAAATAAATACACATATATCACACGTAAATTAATACCAGTCAAGATTGGTGCCTCATACCTGTCTCATCCCACCTTATCCCTCCACCAATGGCCAAATTTATTGGTTGCGAGCCAATTTAACACACCGGTCCAAAGCCTGGCCACGTATTATATTCCCATATAATACTCACGTAATTATAATATCTCAATATATTATAATCACCCACGTATGACATATTCATACAATTTATCAAACATTTGTTATCCACATAATGTATTCCAGTAAAAATACTTTAAAGTAAAACTCACCTGATATGATTATCACAAAAGCTTTTCCAAGATAATTATCACGTATGACCACCCTTCACAGAATTTGAAATCACACAAAATACCAAATATCTCTTTTTAAAACTAAACTTATGAAATCCTCGACTCAAGTCGCAATCTACTAAAAAGTAAATTAGAATCGCAATGCACAGTGCCAAGTCGCAATCATCTACTGCGACTTCACCCCGAAATCGCAACCCACTATTGCGACTTCAATCCTAAGTCGCAATCCACTACTGCGATCCCAAACCCAAATCGCAATCAACTACTGCGATTCCAAGCCAAGTCGCAAACGACCATTGCGACTTCAAGACCAAGTCGCAACCAACCATTGCGACTTCGATGAATATCGCAATCATCCATTGCGACTTCGTTGAATATCTCAGTCCACTGTTCATCCTAAAAACCCAGAAATTGAACTTTTAAGCTATGCATGATGCTGAAAAGGTGTAGATATGTTTAAGACTGTTAACATAACCTAACCTTAAGCTCAGATTTCCTAAAACATCCTTAAATTATCAAAACCCATCTAAAACTTACATAAAACTTTATTTTAAACAAAAGGATAGATTAAGAGGTTACATACCTTTAATCTTCACAAGATAAACCTTCCAAATCCAGCAACAATCTTGGTCTTTCTTCTTCAATTACACTCTCTTTTCCTTCTTCTCTCTCTAAATCGTAAACACACACACTTACACACTCAAGATTGTTTTTGTTATGCTAAAATGAAGACTTCATCTTCAAATGGAAGTGTTAGTGGTGGTGGTGATTGTTTTGACACAAATGACCAAACAAACCTCCAACTTATTCTATTTGGCAAGATTTACCCCCAAACTTCCAAATATAAATTAAAACTTACCCCTTAACTTCTAACTCCATAAAATACTAAAATAAAGACTTATAAAATAAATATATAAAATATATAAATAAAATACCTGGTTATTACAATATCTCCCCCTTAAAAGAATTCCGTCCCGGAATCCACTCAAGCAACGGACTAAGGTAGTTACTACCGAATTGATATCAACTTCTTTGAACACATCAAACTGTTTCCAGAACCTTCAAAGGACTTTTTTTACTAGACCAACCGCTCTACTGCTTCTAGTTTACCATTTGTTCCTATTTCAATAATTCAAACCAAATTATTAAGAATCTTAATTCCACACAAGAAATCCGTCCCATCAAAACAACGATAATCACCCAATATTCAAATCCCACGAAGGTTCAAATCAACTCGAAAGTTCACTTATATCACAAAAATTAACTTATATTCAAATAAATCTTATCCAAATAACTCAACATTTTATGCTTACTCGGGACATTTACCACGCTAATACTACTTTTAATTTCACCGGCCTTTTACTACAAACGTCGTGTTCTACACTTTTACAATACTAGCTCAACACGTAAACATATAATCTCAATATAAAACTTGCTTAGCAAATACAACCTATTTCTTATACTTTTTTATGGAATAAAATATACTCAACATGAATCACTTTACATCACGGATAATTTCTTAATTTTATCAAACCCGTAAACTTTATCCTATCATTTCCATTTCCCATTATATCATAGCATAATCATTATAACCACACAACCACACTTAATTGCACTTGACACCAAATCCTTCATCAAATTAAAATAAAGTCTAATTAGCAACTTAATTTCTTGAATATCAGCAAAACACAATCTCAAATATTCCCATTATCTCAATAACCTCACCACCATAACTCATACCGACTTCCATCCAAGAATATCAATACCAATTTATTTCTTAATAAAATGACAAACTCGTTAACACATCAATTCCTTACATATCCCTTTTAGCATAAAAAAATACTAACACAAATCTTTAGACATTTGTTTCACTAAAACCACTCTGCAATTGAAATTCATCAACACCGATCTCACATTTCTTAACTAATAAAATTACCAGATTACTACGTAATAATTTTACTACAAAAATTAAGCCGAAAAGAATTCATCACAACTCCGATAAAAAATATTAAAATTTCTCATCACTAATCATACAACTCATTAACGGTTTAATATGCAAGATCTAACATAAAATTTAAAACAACTCTTTAAAGAAGGTTCATCACACAACCACCAAAATATTTATTGAGCATTGATTTCTTCTTGCCAATCATAACACTTAATAATATAAATCCCTTTTACCACTTAAATCCTCCAATCCAAGGGAAGTATTAGGTAAACACCCAACCTATTAAACCATTTTTCTATACCAAGAAAATCTCAAGCATCAATTTCTTATACCTTATTAACATAATATAAATTTTCTCTCTTAGCTTAAGTCTAGGTTATTAACAACCTAGTTTCTAACCTTGCGACCTACTATCGCCAACGCCCCCCCCCCCCCCCCCACAATAATCCACTTTTGATCCATTATGATGTTTTCTAATGGTACCACAATACTTGCTTCGGCTAAGCCCTTCCGCATAATCGACACGGGAAAGGTCGAATGAACTCTCATTATGCATAACCCTTCCTTACTAAGGTGCATACAACAATTTAGTACTCTCCTGACTACAACAATTCTTACTTCAATAAGAAAACCCGCGTGATACAAATAAGGTATAATATCTCAAATCAATCTTACTAATATTATTCACACAACTAGGCTCCAGGTTCACCTCATCCTACTACCCTTGCTATGACGGAATCTCCACTAGTCATGACGTGTCGTCTCGCGAATGCACAAACGCATACAATGTGAAATTAGATAGATATTCGAATAAAAGATTCTATCCCACGACGGTTAGACTCAAACAAGAGCTGCACAATAGAACTAAATCAAACATTCTAAAGCTAATTAATTCCAACTGTATACTACTTATAAGGCATTCACTTAACAACCTATCAAGACTAGCATAAATTCTTACTAGTAAGTAATAGTCATGCAACAAAGTGTAATAGGCATCAGGAAATCTAGCACACATTCTTCTATGTTCTAGAAATCAATAAATTACACTAAGTACTCTACCTTTTTCCTTGGCATCGGCTGACTGAACACACTGCGTCTTTGATCACCGTCCCAACAATCCGACACTCCAAAAATAACGATATTCTACTCCCCAATCGATTACAAAATCAACTTGGAGTATCACCTTAACTCGTAGTTGAACTTTTCTCCATAGGTCATCCCCAACTCTACCGTCACTTCTCTGATCCAAAATACATCCAAGACATACAACACTTTCGTGCATTAATTACACCGACCCTGAACCTTAGATTACAATTGATTTCCACACTTGCCACAACATCACTCTCGTACTACTACCACATCCTATCTAATGGTCCTTTTCCCCGATCATTATATTCAACTATTTTCTTCCATTCTTTTCTCAACATAAAACACGTTTCCCCAAGGATAGCTCGCTAGGAGGTACTTACTCTAGACCGATCCTATGAGCTAGCTTTCTTTCATCTCCAAACTAATCGCACGTACCCAATTTCAACAATTACTATACTTAACCAATAATTTCACCACACCTCATAGCAGAAATTTAACCGAGTAAATCCGAAATCACACTCAATGCTCGAAACAACCACAAACTTTTCATTTCTCAAAAATTATTAACATCTTCTTTCAAAATGATAATAAACAAATTGAATTCATACTATATACCCATCCCCATAAATATAACAACCATAAAAAAAACATCTTATTAACAAAATTAGTACATCTTTATTTCACCACGTGCCTCTTTTAGCACATAATATCACATCATGCCTCTTTCAGCACACAATTATATATATATATATATATATATATATATATATATATATATATATATATATATATATATATTTTTATATATATCACAAATCATTTAACACAATTGAAATTTTATTCATAATATAAACTTTAACATTTGGAGGCATAACTTAGCGTTTGAAATACTGAATTATACACAACGCCAAATTCTACACTTTCGCAATATCTTTCCAAAATTCTAACATGCACCTTTAATTTAAAAATTGCTGACAATTGTAAGTGCTAGATCATTCATTCCAAATAAAACTACTAACCACTTTCGTTCTCATAAAATAAATTTTATTACCACCTTGAACAATCTTTCAAATCCAAACACATATGATAACAGATTATCACCTTTTTTTCACTAATGACTTTTCCTTATTAATCATTCCCAATAACACTCTTCACTTTCTAGTTTCGATTATCCTTGATTTCTCACTTAAATCTATCCCAAGCAATATCATAATGAATAAACATACTAATTTCGATATCATCCAAAATATTTGTTACACTCTTACTTAAATTAAAACCAACCTCTTTTCACACCAAATACTTCCAAACTTACATTCTTACTAAGCCTAATCACAAATAATTCATATATCCTCAATATAACATTTGTTAACAAATGAAAACTTTAAATCAATCACCCAACAATCTCTTCTTTCATCATAACTACTTATTCCAATATATACCGAATTACCGAGAATCACTTATCATTACCTAATCGAAAGTTTTAACAAAATCAAGTTCAACACTATCCTATACTTACTACTACCTCAAATTCCAATAAGATTATCAAAAATAACTTAATAGGCATTCCACTCCTATCTATATTACTAACACAATTATCAAATTCATTTCTAATGCAAATAAGCAACAAAAGATTGAAAACACAATTAATCGGATTGCACCGAAGTCAAATAGCACTTTAGCACGTGTAGAGTTTATATAAATATACATGTCTTCGTCTCTATCCATATGTCGAGACCGACTTGCCACTCTGTAGGTTTCAACAAGGTTAATATACACATAAGCACATACCCCATATAATAAGGTATTCCAGTCCAAACATGTAACTGTAAGTTCACAATTACACAGGCCAGGTGTAACTCGAATTTACCTTACATAATGTTCCTTCTACCTTGTTATACTTAATATCCAAAGGTTCTAAAATAATAGGGACATCCTACTTCACATGCAGTTTAAGTCTAGGTACAGATACTAATACCTAAATCTCTTAAACTATGGCTCTGATACCATCTGTAACGACCCGGTTTCCCAAACATGCTTCAAATAACATATATTACATACCATTGTTACATTCATAAAAGAAAATACATAATACGTCATGTACGGTCCCAAAGTCTCGAAACCATAAAACATAAATAGTTCCTAATCTTTGTCAATTACCAAAATCATCCTACATCTTATCCTTTCCTTTGCTGCTAAAAGATCCTCAACCTGGAATACATGTTTTTAAAACAAAAATGAGGGTTAGACCTAAGGGTCTAGTGAGAAAATCCCTGACATTTAGAAATCTTTAACAATTCATTTATATAAAATACTCTTTATATAAATACACATATATCACACGTAAATTAATACCAGTCAAGATTGGTGCCTCATACCTGTCTCATCCCACCTTATCCCTCCACCAATGGCCAAATTTATTGGTTGCGAGCCAATTTAACACACCGGTCCAAAGCCCGGCCACGTATTATATTCCCATATAATACTCACGTAATTATAATATCTCAATATATTATAATCACCCACGTATGACATATTCATACAATTTATCAAACATTTGTTATCCACATAATGTATTCCAGTAAAAATACTTTAAAGTAAAACTCACCTGATATGATTATCACAAAAGCTTTTCCAAGATTATTATCACGTATGACCACCCTTCACAGAATCTGAAATCACACAAAATACCAAATATCTCTTTTTAAAACTAAACTTATGAAATCCTCGACTCAAGTCGCAATCTACTAAAAAGTAAATTAGAATCGCAATGAACAGTGCCAAGTCGCAATCATCTACTGCGACTTCACCCCGAAATCGCAACCCACTATTGCGACTTCAATCCTAAGTCGCAATCCACTACTGCGATCCCAAACCCAAATCGCAATCAACTACTGCGATTCCAAGCCAAGTCGCAAACGACCATTGCGACTTCAAGACCAAGTCGCAACCAACCATTGCGACTTCGATGAATATCGCAATCATCCATTGCGACTTCGTTGAATATCTCAGTCCACTGTTCATCCTAAAAACCCAGAAATTGAACTTTTAAGCTATGCATGATGCTGAAAAGGTTTAGATATGTTTAAGACTATTAACATAACCTAACCTTAAGCTCAGATTTCCTAAAACATTCTTAAATTATCAAAACCCATCTAAAACTTACATAAAACTTTATTTTAAACAAAAGGATAGATTAAGAGGTTACATACCTTTAATCTTCACAAGATAAACCTTCCAAATCCAGCAACAATCTTGGTCTTTCTTCTTCAATTACACCCTCTTTTCCTTCTTCTCTCTCTAAACCGTAAACACACACACTTACACACTCAAGATTGTTTTTGTTATGCTAAAATGAAGACTTCATCTTCAAATGCAAGTGTTAGTGGCGGTGGTGATTGTTTTGACACAAATGACCAAACAAACCTCCAACTTATTCTATTTGGCAAGATTTACCCCCAAACTTCCAAATATAAATTAAAACTTACCCCTTAACTTCTAACTCCATAAAATACTAAAATAAAGACTTATAAAATAAATATATAAAATATATAAATAAAATACCTGGTTATTACATACTGGACCAATCCTTTCAGAGATCTCAAATGGTCCGACATACCTTGGGCTCAGTTTTCCTCTTTTCCCAAATCGTACTATTCCTTTCCATGGAGATACCTTTAGAAGCACTTTGTCGCCAACTTGGAATTCTAAAGGCTTCCGACGATTATCCGCATAACGTTTCTGACGATCTCTAGATGCTTTAAGTCTATCTCTAATGATTGCAATCTTGTCGGTAGTTTCCTGTACAATATCGGGTCTAGATAGCCGTCTATCTCCAAATTCTAACCAACAAAGGGGTGAACGACACTTGCGTCCATACAAAGCTTCAAATGTCGCACACTAAATACTGGTGTGATAGCTATTGTTATAAGAAAACTCGACCAAAGGCAAGTGATTATCCCAACTTCCTCCGAAGTCTAACACGCATGCCCGAAGCATGTCTTCTAACATTTGAATAGTTCGTTCACTTTGCCCATCCGTTTTAGGATGATAGGCAGTGCTCAAATTCAATTGCGTACCAAATGCTTTCTGAAGCGACTGCCAAAACCGTGGCGTGAAATGGCTATCTCTATCTGAAATGATGGATATTGGTACTCCATGACGTGTAACGATTTCGTTGATGTAGATCTGAGCAAGCTCCTCCATCTTGTAATCTTCCCGAATTGGTAGAAAATGTGCATATTTTGTGAATCGATCTACTATAACCCAAATCGAGTCGTGTCCTTTTGGCTGTTCTCGGAAATTTGGTTATAAAATCCATGGTTATTTGTTCCCATTTCTACTGGGGAATCTCTGGTTGTTGTAGCAAACCAGATGTCTTTGAATATACAACTTTGACCTTTGAACAAGTTAAACATTGACCTTTGAACAACTTTGACCTTTGAACAACTTTGACCTATCCCTCTGGATCAAGGAATCAGATCTCTGGATCTACTCAGCGTGGATCTATTCAGCGATCTACTCCTAGACTCAGAGTGGATGTCCTTGGTAAGAAATCTGAAGAACTGAATGTTCCTCCTATTTCAAAAGACAATATTTACTTGGTGCTGGTACTTCTAATTCAAAATTAAAAGCTCAGCATTCAAATGGTCCTAGAACTACTTTTAGTTATATGAAATGGTATCACTGTGGACTCACTGATCATATTGCTAGTAAGTGCCCCACAGCCACCAAAGTTGAAAAGATAGCTAAGGTGAAGATCTCTGCCCCCAAGGCAAAGAAAACCACTGAGGTTAAGAAATTAACCAAAGTGAAGAATGACAAAGCTGAATCTTCAAATGCTGCGAAGACTGCTGAACCTTCCATTCCAACTACTTCCACTGACAAGTGTGTATACATGGTTAAGTGGGTACCCAAGAAAAACTAATCTTCCTTTGTAATGCAGGTTAAGAAGGGTATCTGGTATCTCGATAGCGGATGCTCTAGACACATGACTGGAAAGAAAAGCCTGCTCGCTGAATACAAGGAAGAGAAGGGTCCCTCTGTGACTTTTGGTGGAAATGGAAAAGGACATACCCGAGGGTTTGGTGTACTCTCAAATGGTACAACCATCTTCAGAAGAGTCGCATATGTTGAAGGGCTGAAGCATAATCTTCTAAGCATCAGTCAGCTTTGCGACAAGGATAACAAAGTAATCTTTACTAAGGAATCCTGCTTTGTCACTGACAAAAAGGAGAAGATAGCTCTCAGCGGTTATCGTTTGGAAAATGTTTATGTAATAAACATGGACTCAACAACCACTGAGAACTCTTGTTTCTTCTCAAAAGCCTCATCTGATGTCAACTGGCTATGGCATAAGAGGCTCTCTCATCTAAATTTCAAGACACTGAATACTCTTTCTTCAAAAGAATTAGTCACTGGTCTACCTCAACACTCATACGCCAAAGAGTCTTTATGTTCAGCGTGTGAAAAAGAGAAGCAGACCAAAGCAAGCTTTAAGTCAAAGCAAGTCTCCTCAGTGTCATCTCCTATATAACTACTCCATATGGATTCGTTTGGCCCTGTTAACAAACAATCCATCGCTGGAAAGAAATATACGCTGGTCATAGTTGATGAATTCTCTCATTATACATGGGTTATGTTTCTCCATTCTAAGAGTGACACCCCTGAAGAACTCATCACCTTTGTTCGAAAGATGGAAACCCTGAACAACTTGACCGTTCGCTCAATAAGGAGTGATCATGGGACTGAATTCAAAAACAGTTCTCTTGATTCCTTCTTTGAGAGTAAGGGTATTTCTCACAACTTTTCTTCAGTGAGAACACCACAACAAAATGGAGTCGCTGAAAGAAGAAATAGAACAATTATAGAAGCTGCACGTTCAATGCTCAGCGATTCTAACCTGCCTACTCAGTTTTGGGCAGAAGCTGTCAACACTGCTTGTTTTACGCAAAACAGGTCGCTGATAGTTAAAAGATTCAATAAGACAGCCTATGAACTTTTTCATGGGAGAAAGCCTTCAATTAGCTTTCTTCACATCTTTGGATGTCAGTGTTTCATACTAAACAACAGAGATGCCCTTGGAAAGTTTGATCCTAAGGCTGATGATGGAATCTTTCTTGGATACTGCTCAGTTTCCAAAGCCTTCAGAGTCTTCAATCGTAGAAGACAAACTGTAGAAGAAACTATTCACGTCACATTTGACGAATCCCGTTCAGCGAACTCTAAACCGTCCGCTGATACTGAAGAACTGAATCAATGGATGTTTTCTCATCTTGGTGATTCAGAAGATATTCCCACTCTTCATACTCATACAGTCGAAGATGATAGTCCTACTATCATTCCAAACATGCAGAATAGTGAAGCTGAAACATCATGGGTCTTAGCTGTTCCTTTAAACACTATACCTGCTTCTGAACCAAATGTCTCAGACATTCCATCTATTTCTCAGCAATCAGTGAATGAAATGACATCTGCACCTACTCCTCTCTTGGCTGATACTCCAGAAGTTGCTGAAGCTTCATCTTCAGCTCCTCAAGTTCAGTTTGAGTCAGCGTCTCACGCTCCGGCTCAATGATGGACTGTAAATCACCCAATTGATCAAATTCTTGGTGATCCAAACGCTGGTGTTCAGACTCGACGAAGTGCAGGTAACATTTGTTTATTTGTTAACTTTATTTTTCTAACTGAACCAAAGAAAATAGATGATGCCCTCAAAGATCCAAACTGGGTCAGCGCCATGCAAGAGGAGCTAACTGAATTCGAAAGAAACAAAGTTTGGAAACTTGTTCGAAGACCAACTGACAAAACAGTGATAGGCACTAAATGGGTCTATCGAAACAAGTTGGACGAACATGGAACTGTAACCCGCAACAAGGCTCGTCTTGTTGCTCAGGGATACAGACAAGAGGAAGGCATAGATTACGATGAAACATTTGCTCCAGTAGCAAGATTAGAATCTATTCGTCTATTCTTAGCATACGCTGTACACAAAGACTTCAAAGTACATCAGATTGATGTTAAGTCAACGTTTCTAAATGGAAAGCTGAATGAAGAAGTCTATGTGGAACAACCTCCAGGATTCTCAGATCCTAAGCGTCTAGGTTATGTTTATAAACTGGACAAGGCACTTTATAGCTTGAAGCAAGCTCCTCGTGCATGGTATGACACTCTCTCTACTTATCTCCATATTGAACAATTTGAGCGAGGTAAAATTGACAAAACTCTATTTTTAGAATAGTGAAAGGTTATATCATTCTAGTTCAGATATATGTGGATGACATTATATTTGGTTCTACTAACCCTGATCTTTGTACTCGTTTCGCTGTTAGAATGAAAGATGACTATAAAATGAGCATGATGGGTGAACTAACATATTTCCTTGGTCTTCAGATTAAGCAAACTGAAAAGGGAACTTTCATTAATCAGGGGAAGTATGTTAAAGATATGCTGAAGAAATTTGATTTAACTCATAGTTCATCTATGAAAACCCCTATGGCACCACCGCTGACACTAGACAAGGATTCTAAGGGAATACCTGTTAATGTCACGCTGTACCGTGGGATGATCGGCTCTCTCTTGTATCTTACAGCTAGCCGACCCGATATTATGTACGCAACCTGTTTGTGTGAACGATATCAAGCTAAACCTATGGAATCTCATTTGATCGCTGTAAAGCGAATTTTTCGATACCTTAATGGTACAACGAACCTAGGTATTTGGTATCCCAAAGACTCAGGATTCGATCTAATCGCCTATTCAGATAGTGATTTTGCAGGTTGCAAATTGGATAGGAAAAGCACCACAGGAGGATGTTAGCTCCTGGGTGGAAAGCTGGTGAGTTGGACAAGTAAAAAGCAAAACTTAGTGTCCACCTCCACAGCTGAAGCTGAATATGTAGCCGCTGGAAGCTGTTGTTCTCAGGTCTTGTGGATGAGAAATCAACTACTAGACTATGACCTTCAGTTCTCAAAAATTCCAATCTATTGCGACAGCACAAGTGCCATCGCTATAGCCAACAATCCAGTGCTACATTCAAAGACAAAACACATCAAAATCAGATATCATTTTATCAGAGATCATGTGATGAATGGTGATATAGAACTTTATTTTATCCCAACTGATTATCAGTTAGCTGATTTTTTCACCAAACCTCTTGATGAGACAAGATTCAACTTTCTCATCAGCGAGCTTGGAATGCTGAACTTTGAATAGTAAAATCTTCAGCGGTTCACATTTGATCAGCGATACGATCATACATCTTGTATAGCTCAGGATAAAATCAACTTGTATAACCTATTCCATCATCTTCTCTCTGAATAAGCTTGATTCGCTGATATCAAGGTATGTTTTTCTTTCTCTGACAATCGCATGTGAATGCAAGATTTCAAAACAAATTGCATCGCTGAATTTCTCTTCCTTAATCAGCGATATTTTGAAATTTCTAAAACCATCACTGATATTTCTATTCAGTGCTTCATGTTTTCAAAAGTGTCCCTGAGCTTTCAAAACCTCAGAGACATCCTAAAAGAATATGAAAGGACAGTTGTTACGTCATCGAAACGGATAAACCCCGGCACGTTCTTTTTCTGACACACGTTTGCACGTTTCATTCAAACTTCCAATCAAATGCAAACACGTGTCCGTGTCATGATGAAAATCTTTTCCCGCTCAAGATTTTCTCTCTCTAATCTCTCTATATAAACAAATTCTTGGTTTATATTTTCCTTTTACGCGAACAACTTCTCCTCCAAGCAAAGAAAGAATTTACTGTTGCATTTTGCTCTCAAGTATTTCCAGAAACTGTTCATCATCTTCTTCATCAAACATCAAAGGTTAATATGTTCTTGTTAAATACCTGTTGTTATAACTTGTTAATGATCTTCTCATTGTTTTTAAAAGATCAAACAAAATAACTTCTTAAAATGAAATCATTTCTTTCATGGTTTTATGAACACAACATTTCATGATTGTTCTTCAAGTTTATACGCAAAATCTTAAACTTGTTCTTCATATATTCGTTTCCAGAAACTGGAAAACAAGACTTAATGGGTTTGCATTTGTTTTTCAAAATCAAGAAAAACCCTAATCTTCATTAAGACATTTTTGTCTGAATGAAATGGACAAAATTCGAACCATCTTATTGGAAAATCTTTCCACATTAAGATAATTCTTATTTGTTAATCTCTTTGGTTGAACTGATAAATACAGAAATGGCATCTGCTGACATTCCTACCGCTGAAAACATTGCTACCGCTGCTGCTGAGGAAGTGGAAATAATCAAGGCTCCTCAGGTCAAGTTCACTCTAGAAGAACTTGATTGGACCAAGTCAAATAACCTTTATGCGCTTTTTGAGTTTCTTCCTCGTAAGCAAGTCACACATCTGAATGATGCTGTGAATTTCCTAAAGAATTGCTGCCTCTCAATAGCCCTGACCATAACACCCCCTGCACATCAGCTAATCCTTGCTCAGTTCTGGTACTCTGACAAACACTCTCAGCTACCATCAGCCAAAGATCCCTCCAAAACAATTGATTGTATCCTCTGTGATACTGAATATGGCACGATGAAGATCACCCCTGCCATCATTCGTAAAGCCCTCAACCTTCCCACTGCTACAAAAGAAAAACCTTTTGTTCCTACCCCTGACCACAAGAAACCTTCAGACAGGGAAGCCATCATTGCATTCTTCGATGCAATGGGCTACATATGGGAAACTGGAAGGGACAAGAAGCCCGAGAAGAAGCTGACCCTGATCAAGAAATCAAAAATGCCCAGCGAGATGAATTTCATCTTCGCTCATTTGATCTGCTGCATGACTGCAAAGACTGGCTCCTTTGACCAAGCCGCTCAACCTCAGCAAGCAACGGGATATGCATTGCTGAAAGGTCTACACATAGACTGGGCATCGATAATCTACGATGACCTTGTGCTAAGAGTGGACTCCGCCGCTGACCGACCATCATGGGTTCCTTATCCTCGATTCATCAGCGCCATCTTCCAATTTGGCCAGAAGGACACCTACCCAATCGATGGAGACCTGAAACTCTCTCAGGTTGGTCCAAAAGTTCGCGACTTCAAACCGGTGGAAAATGAGGTACGTCTTTCTACAATTTTATCTATTCTCAACCCTACTTCTTCTACTTCTGCAGCTCCTTCAGCGATCACACCCATCGCTGATACCCAGGCTGCAACCTCCATTCCCTCTCTCAAAAGGAAACACTCAGCTACGCAACTTAGTTTCAAAAGGACTAAGGTAACCAAGGAGCAACCCCAGCAATCTCATGCTGAAGACTCCTCAGCTCATCGTGAAGAGCTGAAGGAACGTTCAGTGGTACGCTCTCCCACACCTGAACAAGCAACCCTTTCCATCCCAACTTCAGCGTCTCTAAACGTTGGAGTTATAAACTTGGAATCTACCCAACCTCCTTTAGTCTCTCAACAGACTGAAGAAGTACTTCTCAGCGGATCCAACGCTGAACTTCGCACCTAACCAACATTCTCAACCTTCGCTTCTCTCTCTACTCAGTTGGTCACAAATCCAGTTATCACTGGAACAACCGTCATTCCTCTAGAAGCTAAAGCTGATACTCCTCAAGGAATGATGGCCACAGGACCTGCAGAACAACCCATGAGCACTCTCGATGAAGACATGGAACTCTTCTCAGGGCACAGAAATTTTGACGATTTCACCAACCCTCCTGCAGGTACACACCAAACCATATACACTGTAACTGAACCCGAAACTTCTGAGCTTTCCTTTGTTCACAAGTACTTATCTGTTACAGGTCCTAATTTGGGAGACATCAACGCCTCTCTGAAGAACTTGGAGACGAAGCTGACAAGTCTTGCCACTACACTCTCTGACAACTCTACAGTTGTAACAAACGCTGGAGAGAATCTGAACAAGTTGACAAAAGTGGTGGAAGAAAAGGCCTCCAAAGATGACTTGAAGAAGGTTGATAAAAGTCTCAACGACTACGCCAAGGTGCTCGCTGACATCTACACAGACTATCTCTCTATCAAGACTTCAGTTTCATCCATGTCCATCGAAGTCACAACGCTGAAGACATCGGTTGGAAAACTCGAGGGAGACATGTCCGTTGTAAAGACTGACGTTGGCTCTTTAAAGACTGACGTTGGCTCTCTGAAGACTGACGTAAGCTCTGTAAAGACTGACGTTGGTTCGATGAAAATTATGATGGAGAAGCTACTGAACAACACGGCCGCCCCTGCCCCTGCACCTGAAAGATTTACTGTGGCGGATCGTACTGAGCTCTTGAAGATCAAACCTACTATTTCTGGCCTAGAAGACAGATTAGCAGCGATTGAAGTTTGTGTGGGGATCCCTGGCCAAGAAGACAGGGAACCTACAACAGTCGCTGAGTCAACCCATTCCTCCCCCATTCATCATGAAGAAGGGGGGTAGAAGAAGAACTCTGAAGACCTTCTCCACGATGAATCTATCGAGGAGGAGAAGACTCAAGACCTCACCCTCGCTGAAGAGAGTGAGAAGACAGCTGAAGAAACCACTGCTGGACCTCAGGGAGATGAACACCATGAGGGAACCGAGAAGCTTACCTCTGTATCTGAGGGGGAGCAACTCGAAGAAGAAGCTGAAGAATTTGAAGCTGAAGACGATGAAGCCGTCGACATCTCTGAAGATGAACCATCATCCAGTAATAAGGGTGATGATGACGATGATGATGATGACTCTTTTATCGTCAAGCCTGCTCAGAGGATCAAAGCTCTTAAAGGGATCGTAATAAAAGAATCCACAGGGGAGCGGACTAAGACAAAGCCCTCAGCGTCTGAAGCTGACAAAGGAAAAAACAAAGGCGTCGCTGAGGAAGATAATCTGGCGATCTTGCTTGAAAAGCCGGTTTATCAGGTACACTAAATCTTCCTTACTCCATCCCTCCTCTATACACTATAAGTTCTACTATCCACAAGCCTATACACTTAAACCAATTTCCTCTCTAATTCTACTCAAGTTCTTACTCGTAAGATCGCTGTGTTTCAGCTAGTCCTCTCCCCTGTTTGAGGATATCGCTGAAGTTTCCACAAATGCGACTTCACCAACAATAATCCCAGCTGCTGCTGAAGAAATAATCCCAGTCTTGGATTTGATCTCTGAGACTGATGAACCAGAAGAACAGATGCTCACTCATTCAAGCATACCTTCCTTGGTTCCTCAAAAACTAAGTGAAGATGATCAGAAAAGAAGAGAGGATATAATAAAGATGTTCGAGGCTCAGTAAATCATTCTGAAGCGTGATCAACTTCCTTCCGTTCCTAAAAAGTTCAGAGTTTCTAAAAAGGAATACAAGGATCACCTCAGAGCTGAACGTCTAATCGCTGAAAGAAAAGAAGCTGAAGAAAAAGACAGAGAACTCGCCATCCAGCTTTCTCGACAATTAGTGAAAGACCCCAAGCTGAAAAGAGCTCCTATCGAAGTTCAACGTCAGCTATGGGAAGATGCCAAGAAGATTGTGGAAGAAAAGAGAACTGTGTCCAAGTCTACTTTGAACTGGTGCAGAGAAAAGGTTCATTTCAGACATCGAGCTTCCAGAATAATCAAGGTACTCATCACTGGAAGATCAACCCTCAAAGTTTCAATCGCTGAAATCGAGATATTCAGAGAGAATGATCAGTACGAAAAATTCTATGCTGAAGCTATCACGCAGTACGGTCTCTCTGAATGGTTGGAGATCAGATTAGCCATACAGAAGTCTCAGTCTAAGTACAAAGAACATTTCAAAAAGCTGATTAACAAGCAGATCGACATGGTCTATTCTTGTGTGGATATTCCTCCTCCTCCTCCTCCTCTCGAAAGTCAGAAAAGAAAGGCCTCAGCGAAGAAGAAGTCTAAATCTTCAAATGACGGTCCTCGCATTCGAAACGAAACTGGTATTGGTTTTTCTCATGCTAAAGTCCTTGGTCCTGACCCTGATCTCTCCAGACTTGACACATCACTTCCTGAAGGTGAGACTTTCATCCCTGGGAAATTCATAAGCGAACCCTATGGGATATTCTTCATTGACTATGATGGACGAAAGCATTTTCAACACATCGCTGAGCTTCCCATCACTCCCATCGAACAGCTGAAAGATCTCATCTACTGGTGTGACTTCAAGAATGACATTCAGGCACGACATCTGAAGCCCTTGATCTTTGAAGAAGCGCTGAACAAAAGAAATCAAGGTGTAACAGTTCCTGACTGGATGATTCCCACATCATTGACCCTTGATGAACCTCTCATTAAGGAAGAACCTCTATAAGCTGATAGGATCGCCTAAATTCTTCTATTGTATCAGTTATTCTTCTGTACTTGTAATTTATTTCGCTTGTACTTATTATCTTTCCACTTCCCTTTGTAATCTGATACGAAGTTTAATGAAAGATTTCAGCGAAAGTACCTTACTCCATCAGTACAGAAAAGATCCCAGAAAACAGTAAAAGGGACAAATATTTTATGAGTTCTTTTTATCTTTATGTTTTCATTAAATAGCAATTTTCTCTGTTGCTATGTCATAATCAAATAGGGGGAGATTGTTGATCCAAACCCTCAGTGATTTGATAATGACCCTCTCTTAATACTTGGTGAAAATTGTAAGTAAACAAAATGTATCAGAGTTTCACTATCGCTGATAAGTACTAAGATCTTACAGTACCGCTGATAGGAACTCTCGCTCTTTAGATTAAACATTTAGCGAACACTGTTCACCATAATACTCTGAGTCTGTTCAGTACTTATGGTGATCGCTGATAAGTTAGTTGTTTACTTATGATCTCTGAAGACATGTTTCACGTCAACATAGGTTCTACGCTGAAGTCGAAGATCAAGCTCAAGAACAAGCGACAAGTCACCTAATGAACTGATGCGGATCAGCGAAGACTCAGATTTGTCCACTCAACGTGAAGTATCAAGTCCAAGACTTCAGCTATCGCTGAACTTTATCATTCGCTGATACAAAATGATAATGCTCTGATTCAACGAAAGCTGATCATGAAGTCCTCCGTACAAAGTACTTTTGTCTTAACCACCCTTGCACGACTCCGTATGAAATGTCAGAAAAGAACCTCCTTATTGTCTGAAATCGTACAACCACTCAGATACTACACTGTTCATTCATGTGGCTACTAAGGTTGTCTACAAAGGTCAATGACATTCAACCAATGAACTGCTGCCACGTGTAAAGTGTATACTGACTTGCATTAAATGCATGCAGTATATAAAGAGATGAACCCACTTCATTTTGAAGTAACTTGCTAACTCTAGACAAGTTCATCCTCTTATCTCAAGATAGGTTATTATTAGTAATTTCCTTATCTCTCTTAGTGCAAGAAACTTAGTGTTCCAAGTTGTTTAGATTTAGGTTTATCCTTAATCTTGTTTCTGCAACAAGCTGTAAATTGTTAATGATTTATCAATAAACAATTTAGAAAAGTAAAATCTGTGTTTGTATTCAACCCCCCCTTCTATAAACTTGTATAGCCCTTCGGGACCAACACTCCTCCATCTTGTAATCTTCCCGAATTGGTAGGAAATGTGCAGATTTCGTGAATCGATCTACTATAACCCAAATCGAGTCGTGTCCTTTGGCTGTTCTCGGAAATTTTGTTATAAAATCCATGGTTATTTGTTCCCATTTCCCCTGGGGAATCTCTGGTTGTTGTAGCAAACCAGATGGCTTTTGATATACAACTTTGACCTTTGAACAAGTTAAACATTTCCCTACGTACAAGGCAATATCTTTCTTCATCCCTGGCCACCAATAATATTCCCTTAAGTCCTTGTACATCTTATCCGCCCCTGGAATAATTGAATATCTAGACTTGTGGGCTTCATCCAGAATCGTTTCCCGTACGTTGTTAGCTTTTGGAATCCAAACTCTGTCCTTGTTATAACGTACCCCATCAACCTTAGTTTCAAATCTACTTTCTATACCGTGAAGAGTCTCATTCTTCAAGTTTTCCGTTTTCATTGCTTCGACCTGAGCTTCAAGAATTCGAGTCTTTAAACTCGTTTGAACAAGCGCTCCTAATGCTTGTACTCGTGAGGTTTTACCCTTTCCTTTCTACTCAGGGCATCGGCCACTACATTGGCCTTACCTAGGTGGTAACGAATTTCACAATCGTAGTCCCTGAGTAACTCTACCCATCTTCTCTGCCTTATATTGAGCATTTTCTGGTCTAGGATGTGCTGAAGACTCTTATGGTCTGTGAAAACAGTGCACTTAGTGCCATACAAATAATGTCTTCAAATCTTTAAAGCCAATACCACAGCTCCGAGCTCCAAGTTGTGAGTGGTATAGTTCTTCTCATGAACCTTTAGTTGCCGCGAGACGTACGCTATAACCTTGTCCTTTTGCATCAATACACAACCCAAACCTTGATGCAAAGCGTCACAATACACTACAAAGTTATCGGTTCCTTCCGATAAATCTAGAATTGGCGCATTGCACAACTTTTTCTTCAATAGCCGGAATGCCTCCTCTTGGGGTTCTCCCCAAACGAATTTACTATCCTTTTGGGTCAGTGTTGTGAGTGGTTTGGAAATTCTTGAGAAGTTCTCGATGAATCGCCTATAATAACCTGCCAATCCCATAAATTGACGAATTTCTGTTGGGGTTTTTGGAGCTTCCCACTTCTTAACGGCTTCCACTTTAGCCGGGTCCACATGAATTTCTTTCTCTCCAATCACGTGACCAAGAAAGTGTACTTCTCAAATCCAAAATTTGCACTTTGAGAATTTGGCGTACAATTTATGTTCCTTAAGTGTCTCTAGAATTATCCTTAAATGCTGTTCGTGATCCTCCTTACTTCGAGAGTAGATCAGTATGTCATCGATAAACACGATCATGAACTTGTCAAGGTATGGTCTGCATACCCTGTTCATTAAGTCCATGAACACAGCTGGTGCATTCGTTAATCCAAAAGGCATAACCAAAAACTCGTAGTGTCCATATCGAGTCCTAAAAGCTGTCTTAGGAATGTCCTCCTCACACACTCTTAACTGATGATACCCTGATCGAAGATCAATCTTTGAGAAATAAGTTGCACCCTGCTATTGGTCGAACAAATCATCTATTCGAGGGAGAGGATATTGATTCTTGATCGTCAACTTGTTCACCTCCCTATAATCGATGCACATTCGAAACGTTCCATCCTTTTTCTTGACAAACAGGACTGGGGCTCCCCAAGGTGAGGAACTTGGCCTAATAAATTCCTTGTCTAGGAGTTCCTGAAGTTGACTCGACAACTCTTGCATTTCCGCAGGTGCTGAATGATATGTGCCAAAAATGCAACGCACTCCTTCCTCAAATACTTATAAACCTTCTCACTTGACACTACTTCTAGGCTCCTTCCAACTTTGTATAACGAGGGTTTCTCCATTTTGAAAAGGTACTCTAACCGTCTTATCAAAACAACAAATCTCCGCTCGATTCTTGGATAACTAGTCCATACCCACTACTATGCCAAAACTCCCCAATTCAATAGGAATAAGATCAACGCTAAACAACTTATCGGCTAGATTCAAGGTACAATATTAATAACATAAGCATCCGACATTCTCCTAGATTCCAAGTTAATTAGTGTCCTAAATTCTAACGAAACAAAACTCCTATCCGCTTCAGTGTCAAAAATACCGATGCATAATAGTCGTTTAGGAGAAACGTACCTGCCACCATATTAGGGTCGCGACGTGCTTCGTCAGCTCCAATGACAAATGCCCGTCCTCGAGCTTGGCCTCCTTGATTTCCTTGATTGGCTTGCCTTGCCTGGTTCCCATTATGGTTATTGCTCGGCCTCCTACCCAATCTCGATCACATGTTCCGGAAGTGATCCGGACTTCCGCACTCGAAGCATGCTCTTCTCCCGTTCATTGAGACCCTTTTCCATCCTACAGAACTTGGTGAGACGACCTGGCCGCTTACAATTGTCACAAACGGGGAAGGCTCCCTCATGATGAAAGTTGCATCTGTTGCATTTTGGGAGTGGACCCTTGTATTGCTTTGGGTCTTGAGCCTTTACTCCGAAATTTCTCACTACCTTCCTATCCGTGCTCCAGATAACATCAAGATAAAAATTCCATTCCTATTTTTAGATAATGCCACTAATACCAAAATTTTGAGGTTCATCCTACATAAATACCAAAGTTTTTAGATATAATACAACCAATCACTTAAAATTACCCAAAATACATAGTTCATAATAACCACAAGAAAATGTTTTCCTTTGAACCCAAAAGTCTTATCAAAAGCTGCCAAATATCAACCATCCTAATCAAAACCATCTTAAATACACATCTATCAAGATTATCAACATAAGCATAGCTAGCACTACTCCTCTAATCACGCATGCAAGCTCCACCCTCATCGTGGTCCGCCTAGCCGTCCTAACGTTCTCCAAAACTTGGGTTGAACAATCCTATAGGAGATGCGTCAGTTCCGCCAGGTCAGTCACAACCTACTCCTGATGAGTCAGCCTCACCTAACAGCCGTGTAGCTCAGTCGTCATTGCACTTATGTGTTGCTCTCTTGCCAAAGTCATACCGGACACTTGCTCGATTGGCACACCGGTGGCCACACGTGGCGGCTCCGGTGCCTCCGGACGTTCCGTCCTAAACGTTACCCGTCTCGGAATTAGGACGCTTTTTCTTGTCGTTTGTCTTACACGTGGTCCATTGGGGTTCCGTTGAAAGGTTATAGGAGTTGGTTGAGGCAATACCGAGGTTGGTGACACTCTCGGTTTTTCGTACGAATCTCGTTCGCTTGACACTTCTTGCTCCGATTCGGTGCTCCTAGAATTCTCGTTTTCCCGGATGTTTAGTGGGTTGACTTGAGGTTGACCAGTGACATAACCCGACGCATCGGCCGAGTGAGAAGAGAGAGTGTGGGATGATGATGATGACATAGTGAAGCTGAAGCAAAAGTGTACTTATTTACTAATCGCACAAGTGTAATGTCTATCCTATGCAATGTCTACGCACTACGCATGCTACTAGAGAGTGCAAGTAAAAATTGACATACTCCTACTATAACCATTTCTAGTCTCGCATTAACCTACCTTAATCGAACATTGGTGATCAGGTTATGTTTAATTAAAGTCTGTTAATACCATTCTAGACTTAGTTATACTAGTAGTAGGTTCAGTTGTTTTCATGTCAGTTTTGGATTTTGGTTATAGTTGGGTTTTTCCAATGAAAGACCGATATTCTCTATAACCTTCGGCTCTGATACCATTTATGTCACACCCCGCTAAAGCGGAAATACGAGATGTCACAGTTCAAGGTTTCATTGCGTAAGGTAGAAGACAACACACAATCATCATAGCTAATTTTTTTTTTACAAAAGTTACAACCTGTTCCAAAAATACAAATTTGTCCAAAATACAATTCGACATGATAAAGAAAAAGCGTGTGGAATGCAGCTACTTGTGGTGCCTTCTAAAGTCCAACCTTACTTGATATTTCCTGAAAAGCATGTAAATGAGAGGGTCAACTATTGAATAGTTGGTGAGATCATAGGTTTTATGAGTACAATAAAGTTTGTCATAGAAATAGTTTTAATCCGCACAAGTGGATAAGTCAACCAGTTGTAAAAACACTTGCTCAAGGTAATTGTATGTATGATGTTTAAGCTAGGAGCCCGTTACCCGACCTATGTGACAGAACGCCCCTCCGCATGTTCTATCATCAACAATGCGTACGAACAACAATAATTATGCACTCAAACAAGCGCGACTTGTGAGTGGGGTTGTCAATCCAAATAGCGCTATCCATAATTACCAACGGCTCAATACATGAGTTAAACGGGTAACGTAGATTAAACGGGGACTTAATATGATAGAGAAAACACCAAAATCTTACAACATGCATAAAACATACATACCATAGAGCATAAGCAAGTATAGCAAGATTTGTATTTCCAAGAAAAACAAGACAACCGGTGCGTAAAATAATTGTAGTAACGACATGCTTTTCACCCCAAAAGATATAAAATATTAAAAGGGGCTGTGATAACTCACTTGATGCACGATGGAATTCTGGGAATCTCTCACAAAATACTTCGGTGTGATCCTACTTCGAACCTACGAACGTAAGGTCACTAGTGAGTTTTAATCTTAAGGGTTCGGTAGGCTAACTATCCAAATCGTCATAAAATGCCCTTTTATAAAATTTATTTAGGGTTTGTATTTTTGTTACCTTTCAAAATAATATATGCATGTCATCAAATAACTAAGATTTTATCACAAAAGTGGTAGATTTACAACATAAAATAATTATATAGAAATATAGTTGCTTTTAAACCACTTTTGAGATTATTCATTTGCTGTCCAGATTTAGGTGCCACTTTCTGTCCACTTTTGGATATCTTCCAAGGGCATTTAGATCAAGATATTTTATATCCAGATAACTTAATGTGTTAGGAAACTTTTGACATAATATTCATAATTTTTAGAGGTGATTAAATACATTAAATAATTCTCGACGTATAATCACTACAGAAAGATTTGCTGTTTGCGCACTGTTTTTGTGAAGACTGTTTGGTAGACGAAATATTTGAGTTTTTGAGTGAAACCACTTGGGTTTGAAACCTAACTCATAAAAATAAATTCCAGAAAAAGAATCACCCAATGTGGAGTATTATTGAGTGAGATATGACTTTTTGAAGAGAGAGGTAAAATCTGGCAGTAAGCTGTCAAAACTAGTCTTTATGCATGTGCATCCCTTTTGTCTTTTTATCAAGATTATTATTCTTCTTGCATGCAATCCGACTTGACTCATCCCCATACAGATATTTTCAGTTCTAAAACATATTTTTAAGCCATTTAAACCACATGCATGCTATCTATCAAACTCATATTTTGTAGAAATTTGAAAATGGGTCTTTTTGAAGATTTCTTGGGTGTTTATGCCAGGAACTTCTCCATGCAACTTAAACTAGTGACTTTTTGGCACATGCATGTTGATTAAAACATGTTTTTAGTGAAATCAAAGAGCTTTTCATACAACTTTTGGATCAAAAGTATAGATCTTATAAGAAAAACTACATGCATGCAAGTTATGAGCTCATCTTTGATCTTAACATAGGTTTGATCATGGATTCACCACTTTTTAATAACATGAAAGTGTTATGGTGGTGAATCTACAAACATTAAGATGTATGAAGATGTTTCTTAACAAAAATTAAAGAAGATGATGAAGAAGAAGATAGTTGCTTAAGAAAAGTGCAAAAGTTAAGAAAAAAGGGTGTGTGTGGATTTCATCCAACACACATGCATTTACCTTTGAATACTTGAATCCCTTGAAGGAGAAGTGTTAGGGGCTGAAAAGTGGTGGTTTTTGGTGGTGTTTCTTGAGAGAAAATAGAGAGAAGTAGAGAGAAAAGTCTAGTGAGAAATTAGAGAGAGAGAGATGTAGCAAATGAGTTTGAAATGAGAAGAGAAAAAAAATATAAAATGGGGTAAAGGGGAGAGGGGATGGCCGGCCAGAGGGGGGGGGGGGGGGGGGAAATGAGTTGGTGTGTTGTGAAAATATGTCAAATCCTTGTCTTTTTTATTTAATTTCAAGCATGCAAAAATTTTCTTTTAAATTTGAATTTTAAACAACACTTTAAATTTTAATAGTAAAGATTTTAATATCTTTTAGGTTGAAGTAATTTAGGTTGCTAAATATATATATAATTGTGGTATAAATATTGTTTAGGTTGTCATTTTATGAGATTTATGGATAATTCCCTAAATTGAGGGGTTTCTAGGCAAAAATTCTTAAATTTTTCCTACCGTACTGAGTTTACTGCTAAATTGGACTGTGTGACTCATGACATAAATATTGGATATGCTTAGGTTAATTCTAACCTGAAACGCTTTCCAGACGGTTGTCACATGATTCGACTTCAACTTGAACATATTTATCAAAAGGATGAAAGCGAAGTTGTTGGATTTCAAATGCCAACGACCCAAATGAATCTAATGATGGGAGCCCTTGAAGAAATGGACGACCGAATAGAGTTCAGAAAAGTAATGAGAAGAATAGAGACTTATTTGGGATGCCGACCGAGAAACAGACAGTTCATGCCTTAACTGCTAAAGGTGCTGATTCCAAACTTTAAGCCAAAGGGGGAGATTGTTAGGGTGAAATATGTAATTGTCTTAAAGTTATGGGCTAAATGTGTAAATACCTCAAAAGCTTTAAATAGTTTAATTTTCCTATTGTTTTTGGTTAATACATCAAAATTAGCTTTTAGACCCGTGAACTTCATTGTAAACACTTTGATTAATGAATGAGATGGATGACAACCAATTCTGATCTTTGTTATTGATTATTGGTTAATTACTATTCATTATTGCACAATCTAGGATCTAAATCTTTTTTCACAACCTCTTTCATAATTGAATTGAGCCTCCTTTGAGGCTCAACTTAGGTGAAATCCTTGTTTTCCAAAATGATCTTATGCTAACAAATGGTAGGGCTTATGCCCTTCAAATCAACGATGGTCCATTCTATGGATTTGGTGTGTTGTTTCAACATGCTAACCAACTTTTCCTCTTGATCAGTTTCTAAGGATGATGAAGTAATGACTGGTAACTTCCCTGGATCTCCTAAAACTGGATATTTCAAATGTGAGGGAAGTTGTTTTAACTCTAAGTCTGGAGTACATTCTAAGGAAGGAACAAGTGTCTTCCTGTCCTTATTTTCTAAAACTTCAACAACATAGGTGACATGTATGTCTTATAAGTCCTCAAACTCTATTGTATCTTCATCACTATCTATTTCTCCAATTCCCATGACCTCCCTAAAACCTTTTTCTTGACACCAAGATTCAATCAAACCTAGGGTAGAACATTCTTCTCTTTCTTCAGGATATTTAAGGGAATCCAACACGTTAAAGGTCACTTGTTGATCTTGAACTCTCATGGTGAGTTCACCCTTCTGGACATCTATCAGAGTTCTTCCTGTGTTCAGGAACGGTCTTTCTAAAATGATAGTAATGTCTTTGTCAGCTTCAAAAGTCTAAGATAAAATCTGCAGGGAAAATAAACTTATCAACTTGGACAAGGACATCCTCAATCTTTCCCTTAGGCCACGCTATGGATTTGTCTTCTAATAAGAGAGAAACAGTTGTGGGTCTAGCTTCATCTATGCCTAAGGTGTTGAAGACACATAAAGGCATGAGGTTTACACTAGCACCTAAGTCACATAAAGCTTGTCCTACTTCTTTTCCTCCTATGGAACATGGGATTATAAAACTCCATGGATCTTTCATCTTTGGAGGGATTTATTAGATAACAAGGCACTACAACCTTTAGTTAGAGCTACAGTCTCATATTCATTCAACCTTTTCCTTTTTTCTTAAAATGTCTTTCAAAAACTTTGCACAACTTGGCATTTGATCAATGGCTTCAACCATAGGTATGTTGATATGCAACTGTTTAAAAACATCTAAAAACTTTTTGAATTGCAGTTCATCTCTCTCATTCTCTAATCTTTAGGGATAAGGAATACAGAGAGAAACTTTAGTGGGAGATGTAGTCTTTTGAAGAGTAGGTCCTGGTATTGGTGGTGAGGTCTTGTCTAACTTAGTATCACCAGTGTTGATCCAAACCCTTCAGTGATTTGATAATGACTCTGAGAATTACTTAGTGAAAATTGTAAGTAAACAATATGTATTAGAGTTTCCCATCTAAGAAATTATACTAAGTCTGTTTAGTATCGCTGATGGGAAACTAATATCTTTAATTTATGCTTTAGCGATACCTGTACATCAGTGAGCCCTGAGCCTGTTCAGTCTTTCTGATGATCGCTGAAAGTTCATCTTGTAAATGTTTGCTTATGATCCCTGAAGACAAGACTCGCGACAACTGAGTTCAAAGATGAAATCGAAGACCAAGCTGACAAACGAGTGACTAAGTCTACTAGTGACCTGATGCGGATATCAGCGAAGACAAGACATGTCTATTTCACGCGAAGTTTCAAGTAGAAGACTTCAACGAGAGCTGAACTTTATCATTCGCTGATAAAGATCAATTCAGCGTTCGCTGATCATGAAGCCTGTTCTACAAGTAACTTTTGTCTTATCCCCTTGCACGCTTTTGTACGATTTGTCAGAAGGACATCCCTTGTCCAGGATCGTACAAACCACTCTGCCAACTACACTGTTCATTATGCGGCCAAAAGGATGTTTGCTAAAGTCAAATCCATGCAACCAACCAGACGCTGCCACGTGTAAAGTTGTACTGACTTGCATTAAATGCATGCAGTATAAATAGGAAACCCTACTTCATTTTGAAGTGCTTTTCCTCGCAAAACTACTTAGTGCAAGAAAATATATCTTTAGGTTTTCTTATTTTCTCTCATTCTTTTCTAGTGCAAGAATTATGTGTGATTCTCATAGTTTGTTTAGATTAGGTTTTACACTTGATCTTATTCCGCAATAAACTGTAAATTGTTTGATTTATATCAATAAACAATTTATAAAGATAGAAATATGTGTTTGTATTCAACCCCCCCTTCTACAAACTTGTATAACCCTTCGGGACCAACAAGTGGTATCAGAGTAGATTGTTTAATCCCATAAACAAGATCTTGCTTATACTATCTCTTCCTTGCTATTCTTCATTATGGAAAATAACACAAACACTAATTACATAGATAATGGTTATCTTGCCAAACCTCCTCGATTTAGCAAAGGCAACTTTAACCATTGGAAAAATTGAATGATGCTTTACTTGGAAGGTGTAGATCCCATTATACCATGCTACATCAAAAATGGACCTTATGTTCCTCATGTGTTTCATGGTGCTGTTCCAGCCACTACGACTACTTCTGCTGTTCCTGAAAGAACACTCATCAGGGATGTCTCTCAGTGGACTGAAGAAGACAAGAAGAAAGTGGCCATTGACACTAGGGCCAGATCCATCATCTCTATGTCTCTTCCTGATGAAGTCTACCATTCCATCATGAATCTCAAGAGCTCAAAAGCCATGTGGGACACAATCTGTGTTCAATATGAAGGCACTGCTGAAGTCCAGGACTCTAGAGGAATCAACCTGGTAAGGCAGTATCAAAGTTTCATTTGTGGTAAGACTGAAACTCTTTCTGAAGTACATCAATGTTTTAACTGTTTAATTATAGACTTAAAAACTATTGGTAAGACCTATGCTAATGCTGAGATCCTGACAAAATTCTTAGAATGTCTTCCTGAAAGTTGGGACAACTATACCATGTGTCTTAAACTATCTAAGGATCTAAAATTCAGGACCCTCTCAACCTTATTTGGCACTATGCTTAATCATGAGAAGTCGTGTCAACTTAAGAAGAATCTTGTCAAAGATTCCAAAACCACACCTGTTGCTTTACTCTCTTCAGAGTTAATTCATGCTCAGCGATCAACTGTCACGATCACTGAACTAGAATCCAACTCTTGTGATTCATCAGAAGCTGATCCTTCAGAACTTGATGAATCTCTAGCACTCTTGATAAATTCTTTCAGGAAATTTGCTAGAAAGAGTAACTTTCAAAGTAATAAACCTCTTTCCCTCATTGACAAGCCTAAATCCACTCCTGTTGATAAGGCTACTGCTACCTGCTTTACTGTAAAAAAGTAGGACACTTTGCAAGTGAATGCAGGTCAAAGAAAGTATTCAAACCTTCTTCATCCTACAAGAAATCCTCACCTCCTAGGACTAGAGATGACAAATACCAAAAGCTGAAAGAAAAATATGAAAAGCTGAAAAGCTACAAAAGAAAATCCAAAGGTTTGATCGCTGAATATCATGACTGGGCTGCATCTGATGAAGAATCAGATTCATATGAAGAAGATGAGGCCAATCTCTGTCTTATGGCCGAAATCAAAGAAGAAGAGGAAGAACAAGATGAAATTCCCTCTACTTCTACCTCTACCTCTCATGTATCTCTCTCACCTACTCTTTCTCCTACTCTCACTGAAGCTGAAAGACTTCGAGCTGTCAATATTCTGACTATTGATTTATATGATGCAATGAATGGCAAGACCAAAGCTGAACAAATTAATATAGACTTAACTGAACAGCTTAAAAACTGTCACTTGAAAATTCAAGAGCTTTCAAACATAGAAAATAATTTGAAAGATCAGGTCTATGTGAATCAAGTCATCAGTATCGAGCGAGAACAAGCTATCGCTGAACTAAAAGTAGAAAAAGATACTGTTGAAGGATGGTATAAATCCTCAGCAAAGATCACTGAGATACTTGGTGCTCAGATCCCTCTGAGTGACAAAAGTGGTCTTGGTTACAAAGCTGACGCTGAAGAACCAACCACTGATCATTCCATGCTTAAGTTTGGAATGTCTGTGTCTTCTATTCCTGACACCTCTTCGTCTTAGTGCTCTTCTTCTTCAAAAACTCCCATCCCTGAGGATAAAGCTACCTTAGTTTCTAAAGGTAAAGAAAAAGTTATTCAAAAACCTCAGAAAAGTACCAAAGCTGAAAACTTCTAAACCTTCAGCTAATCATCCCTCATCTTCAAAAATCAAGATCCCTGAACATGTTCAACGATCTACTCCTAAAATCAGAGTGGATGTAATTGGCAAGAAATCTGAAGAACCAAAGGTTCCTCCGATATCTGATGCCAAAGGTATTCTTGGTACATGCCTGTTCACTTGAAATTGTCAAATAATTATGCCTATGGTCCTAAAGCTACTTTTAGCTATAGGAAATGTTATCACTATGGACTTACCGATCACATTGCTAGGGTAAAGAAGGTTGTCCCGAAGGCAAAGAAGATCACCCTTGGTGAAAACCAAGATAAGGTGAAAAATGCCACTAAGGTTAAGAAATTAACCAAAGTGAAGATTGCCACTGACGTTGAATCTTCAGATGCTGCAAAGATTGCTGAACCTTCCACTTCCTCTACCACCACTGACAAATGTGGACCCATAGATAAGTGGGTACCAATTCAAACTTAATCTTCCTTATGTGTGCTGGTCTCGAAGGGTATCTGGTATCTTGATAGTGGATGCTCTAGACATATGACTGGAAAGAAAAACCTGCTTACTGAATACAAGGAAGAGAAAGGTCTCTCAGTGACCTTTGGTGGAAATGGAAAAGGCTATACTCGAGGGTTTGGTGTACTTTCTAATGGTACAACTACCTTCAGAAGAGTCGCATACGTTGAAGGGTTGAAGAACAATCTTCTACGCATCAGTCAGATATGTGATAAGGACTTCAAAGTCTGCTTCACTAAGGAAGCACGTTTCGTCACTGACAAGAAAGAGAAAATTGCTCTCAGTGGATACCGTTTAGAAAATGTTTATGTAATAAACATGGACTCAACAACCACTGAAAATATGTGTTTTCTCTCCAAAGCCTCATCTGATGTCAACTGGCTATGGCATAAAAGGCTCTCTCATTTGAACTTCAAGACGCTGAATACTCTTTCTTCAAAAGAGTTGGTCACTGTCTTGCCTCAACACTCATACGCTAAGGAACCTCTTTGTTCAGCGTGTGAGAAAGGAAAACAAACTAAAGAAAGTTTCAAAAGCAAGTAAGTTTCTTCAGTGACATCTCCTCTTCAACTTCTCCATCTGGATTTGTTTGGCCCTGTTAACAAACAATCCCTCGCTAGAAAGAAATATACACTGGTCATAGTAGATGAATTCCCTTGCTATACCTGGGTTATGTTCCTCCGTGCTAAGAGTGACACCCCAGAAGAACTCATGTCATTTGTCAGGAAAATGGAAGTCCTGAACAATATGACTATTCTCTCAATAAGGAGTGATCATGTGACTGAATTCAAAAACAAATCCCTTGATAACTTCTTCGAAAGTAAGGATATCTCTCACAACTTTTCCTCAGTAAGAACACCACAGCAGAACGGAGTCGCTGAAAGAAGAAACATAACGATCATCGAAGCTGCTCGATCTATGCTCAACGATTCTCATCTTCCAACTCAATTCTAGGCAGAAGCTGTCAACACTGCTTGTTTTACTCAAAATAGGTTGCTGATCGTCAAAAGATTCTACATGACTGCCTACGAACGTTTCCATGGAAGAAAGCCATCTATCAGCTTTCTTCACATCTTTGGTTGTCAGTGCTTCATCTTAAACAACAGAGATGCTCTTGGAAAGTTTGATCCCAAGGCTGACGACATAATATTTCTTGGATACTCTTCAGTGTCCAAAGCCTTCAGAGTCTTCAACAAGAGAAGACAAACTGTAGAAGAAACAATCCATGTCACCTTTGACGAATCCCGTTCAACGAACTCTAGACCTTCTACTGACAACGAAGAACTGAATCAATGGATGTTGTCTCATTTTGGAGATTCAGAATCCATTCCTAACCCTAACCCTCAAGTCAACAATCCAGCCGCTGATGATGATTCTATCATCATTCCCAGCATGCAGTCAAGTGAAGCTGAATCCTCATGGGTTTCAGGTGTTCCTATTAACACTATGGTTGTTTCTGAAACCTCAACTTCAAATATTCCATCTACCTCACAACAATCAGTAAATGAAGTTTCATATGAACCCCTGCCTTTCTTACCTGAAATAGCTGAAGCTTCTTCTTCAGCACCTCCAGAAGTTCACTCTGAGTCAACGATTCATGCACCACCTCAACGATGGACTATAAATCACCCCATTGATCAAATTCTTGGTGATGTAAACCCAGGTGTTCAGACTCGACGAAGTTCATGTAATATATGTTTATTCATTAACTTTATTTCTCTGATTGAACCAAAGAAAATAGATGATGCCCCCAGTGATCCAAACTGGGTTAGCGCTATGCAAGAAGAGCTGACAGAATTCGAAAGACACAAAGTTTGGAATCTCGTTCCAAGACCATCTAACAAGTCAGTGATAGGCACTAAGTAGACCTTCCACTTCCTCTACCACCACTGACAAATGTGGACCCATAGATAAGTGGGTACCAATTCAAACTTAATCTTCCTTATGTGTGCTGGTCTCGAAGGGTATCTGGTATCTTGATAGTGGATGCTCTAGACATATGACTGGAAAGAAAAACCTGCTTACTGAATACAAGGAAGAGAAAGGTCTCTCAGTGACCTTTGGTGGAAATGGAAAAGGCTATACCCGAGGGTTTGGTGTACTTTCTAATGGTACAACTACCTTCAGAAGAGTCGCATACGTTGAAGGGTTGAAGAACAATCTTCTACGCATCAGTCAGATATGTGATAAGGACTTCAAAGTCTGCTTCACTAAGGAAGCACGTTTCGTCACTGACAAGAAAGAGAAAATTGCTCTCAGTGGATACCGTTTAGAAAATGTTTATGTAATAAACATGGACTCAACAACCACTGAAAATATGTGTTTTCTCTCCAAAGCCTCATCTGATGTCAACTGGCTATGGCATAAAAGGCTCTCTCATTTGAACTTCAAGACGCTGAATACTCTTTCTTCAAAAGAGTTGGTCACTGTCTTGCCTCAACACTCATACGCTAAGGAACCTCTTTGTTCAGCGTGTGAGAAAGGAAAACAAACTAAAGAAAGTTTCAAAAGCAAGTAAGTTTCTTCAGTGACATCTCCTCTTCAACTTCTCCATCTGGATTTGTTTGGCCCTGTTAACAAACAATCCCTCGCTAGAAAGAAATATACACTGGTCATAGTAGATGAATTCCCTTGCTATACCTGGGTTATGTTCCTCCGTGCTAAGAGTGACACCCCAGAAGAACTCATGTCATTTGTCAGGAAAATGGAAGTCCTGAACAATATGACTATTCTCTCAATAAGGAGTGATCATGTGACTGAATTCAAAAACAAATCCCTTGATAACTTCTTCGAAAGTAAGGATATCTCTCACAACTTTTCCTCAGTAAGAACACCACAGCAGAACGGAGTCGCTGAAAGAAGAAACATAACGATCATCGAAGCTGCTCGATCTATGCTCAACGATTCTCATCTTCCAACTCAATTCTAGGCAGAAGCTGTCAACACTGCTTGTTTTACTCAAAATAGGTTGCTGATCGTCAAAAGATTCTACATGACTGCCTACGAACGTTTCCATGGAAGAAAGCCATCTATCAGCTTTCTTCACATCTTTGGTTGTCAGTGCTTCATCTTAAACAACAGAGATGCTCTTGGAAAGTTTGATCCCAAGGCTGACGACATAATATTTCTTGGACACTCTTCAGTGTCCAAAGCCTTCAGAGTCTTCAACAAGAGAAGACAAACTGTAGAAGAAACAATCCATGTCACCTTTGACGAATCCCGTTCAACGAACTCTAGACCTTCTACTGACAACGAAGAACTGAATCAATGGATGTTGTCTCATTTTGGAGATTCAGAATCCATTCCTAACCCTAACCCTCAAGTCAACAATCCAGCCGCTGATGATGATTCTATCATCATTCCCAGCATGCAGTCAAGTGAAGCTGAATCCTCATGGGTTTCAGGTGTTCCTATTAACACTATGGTTGTTTCTGAAACCTCAACTTCAAATATTCCATCTACCTCACAACAATCAGTAAATGAAGTTTCATATGAACCCCTGCCTTTCTTACCTGAAATAGCTGAAGCTTCTTCTTCAGCACCTCCAGAAGTTCACTCTGAGTCAACGATTCATGCACCACCTCAACGATGGACTATAAATCACCCCATTGATCAAATTCTTGGTGATGTAAACCCAGGTGTTCAGACTCGACGAAGTTCATGTAATATATGTTTATTCATTAACTTTATTTCTCTGATTGAACCAAAGAAAATAGATGATGCCCCCAGTGATCCAAACTGGGTTAGCGCTATGCAAGAAGAGCTGACAGAATTCGAAAGACACAAAGTTTGGAATCTCGTTCCAAGACCATCTAACAATTCAGTGATAGGCACTAAGTAGACCTTCCACTTCCTCTACCACCACTGACAAATGTGGACCCATAGATAAGTGGGTACCAATTCAAACTTAATCTTCCTTATGTGTGCTGGTCTCGAAGGGTATCTGGTATCTTGATAGTGGATGCTCTAGACATATGACTGGAAAGAAAAACCTGCTTACTGAATACAAGGAAGAGAAAGGTCTCTCAGTGACCTTTGGTGGAAATGGAAAAGGCTATACCCGAGGGTTTGGTGTACTTTCTAATGGTACAACTACCTTCAGAAGAGTCGCATACGTTGAAGGGTTGAAGAACAATCTTCTACGCATCAGTCAGATATGTGATAAGGACTTCAAAGTCTGCTTCACTAAGGAAGCACGTTTCGTCACTGACAAGAAAGAGAAAATTGCTCTCAGTGGATACCGTTTAGAAAATGTTTATGTAATAAACATGGACTCAACAACCACTGAAAATATGTGTTTTCTCTCCAAAGCCTCATCTGATGTCAACTGGCTATGGCATAAAAGGCTCTCTCATTTGAACTTCAAGACGCTGAATACTCTTTCTTCAAAAGAGTTGGTCACTGTCTTGCCTCAACACTCATACGCTAAGGAACCTCTTTGTTCAGCGTGTGAGAAAGGAAAACAAACTAAAAAAAGTTTCAAAAGCAAGTAAGTTTCTTCAGTGACATCTCCTCTTCAACTTCTCCATCTGGATTTGTTTGGCCCTGTTAACAAACAATCCCTCGCTAGAAAGAAATATACACTGGTCATAGTAGATGAATTCCCTTGCTATACATGGGTTATGTTCCTCCGTGCTAAGAGTGACACCCCAGAAGAACTCATGTCATTTGTCAGGAAAATGGAAGTCCTGAACAATATGACTATTCTCTCAATAAGGAGTGATCATGTGACTGAATTCAAAAACAAATCCCTTGATAACTTCTTCGAAAGTAAGGATATCTCTCACAGCTTTTCCTCAGTAAGAACACCACAGCAGAACGGAGTCGCTGAAAGAAGAAACATAACGATCATCGAAGCTGCTCGATCTATGCTCAACGATTCTCATCTTCCAACTCAATTCTAGGCAGAAGCTGTCAACACTGCTTGTTTTACTCAAAATAGGTTGCTGATCGTCAAAAGATTCTACATGACTGCCTACGAACGTTTCCATGGAAGAAAGCCATCTATCAGCTTTCTTCACATCTTTGGTTGTCAGTGCTTCATCTTAAACAACAGAGATGCTCTTGGAAAGTTTGATCCCAAGGCTGACGACATAATATTTCTTGGATACTCTTCAGTGTCCAAAGCCTTCAGAGTCTTCAACAAGAGAAGACAAACTGTAGAAGAAACAATCCATGTCACCTTTGACGAATCCCGTTCAACGAACTCTAGACCTTCTACTGACAACGAAGAACTGAATCAATGGATGTTGTCTCATTTTGGAGATTCAGAATCCATTCCTAACCCTAACCCTCAAGTCAACAATCCAGCCGCTGATGATGATTCTATCATCATTCCCAGCATGCAGTCAAGTGAAGCTGAATCCTCATGGGTTTCAGGTGTTCCTATTAACACTATGGTTGTTTCTGAAACCTCAACTTCAAATATTCCATCTACCTCATAACAATCAGTAAATGAAGTTTCATATGAACCCCTGCCTTTCTTACCTGAAATAGCTGAAGCTTCTTCTTCAGCACCTCCAGAAGTTCACTCTGAGTCAACGATTCATGCACCACCTCAACGATGGACTATAAATCACCCCATTGATCAAATTCTTGGTGATGTAAACCCAGGTGTTCAGACTCGACGAAGTTCATGTAATATATGTTTATTCATTAACTTTATTTCTCTGATTGAACCAAAGAAAATAGATGATGCCCCCAGTGATCCAAACTGGGTTAGCGCTATGCAAGAAGAGCTGACAGAATTCGAAAGACACAAAGTTTGGAATCTCGTTCCAAGACCATCTAACAAGTCAGTGATAGGCACTAAGTAGGTCTATCGAAACAAGTTAGATGGACATGGAACTGTAACCCGCAACAAGGTATAGACTACGATGAAACATTTGCCCATGTGGCAAGACTCGAAGCTATTCGTCTATTCCTAGCCTACGCTGTTCACAGAGACTTCAAGGTTTATCAAATGGATGTCAAGTCAACGTTTCTCAATGTAAAACTGAATGACGAAGTTTATATCGTACAACCTCCAGGATTCGTTGATCCTAAGCATCTAGGTTATGTCTATAAACTGGATAAGGCACTCTATGGTCTGAAACAAGCACCACGTGTATGGTATGACACTCTTTCTTCCTTTCTCCTCACTGAAAAATTTGAACGTGGTAAAATCGATAACACTATTTTTCAGGAAAGTAAAAGGTCACACCATTCTTGTTTAAATATATATCGATGATACTATATTTGGTTCTACCAACCCTTCTTTATGTACTCGTTTCGCTGAAAGAATGAAAACTAAATATAAAATGAGTATGATGGGTGAACTGACTTACTTCCTTGGACTTCAAATAAAATTGAATGATAAGGGTAAGTTGATAAACCCAGAATCTAGCAATATGATATGAACAAATATAGAGAGAATCTAGAGAGCAAATATGTCATCCATATATTCAACATATGAGTACAAATGACATTGGCATGTAGTGTTCTAGATTGATACTAGCTAATGAACAAGAAATGCCTATTTATACCCATAACATACAAGGTATAAAGGCAAAGCAATGCAGCATAGACTCATTACAGTACATTGACTTTACAGTAAATCTTGAATACAATAATGCTCTAACAATCTCCCCCTTTGGATTCAAGATTTAAAAAAATATAGCAGCAGTCTTCAGCACTTGATCTTCAAAACTTTAACTACGACTGCTTTAAACATTGAAGCTCTTTGTAAAGTCAATCTTCTCAAACAGACACTCTATCAAATCATCTTCAAGTCTTGTACATGAAAATAGATCTTTGCAGCTTTATCAGTCTTTGACAAACAGTAAATTCTCGTATCCTTCTTGATGCAAGAACCTTAGTTCTCATATTTATTTTCTCATATTAAAAGGATCCGAAATCATCAATTCGGATGTAGGCAGATCAGAAACCAATAGAATTCGGATGTAGACAGATCCGAAACCAATAGAATTCGGATGTAGACAGATCCAAAACCAAGAGAATTCGAAACAAGAAGGATACGAAACCATCAATTCGTATCATGTAGGATGCGAAACCATGCGAATTCGGATCAAGGCAGATGCGAAACCATCAATTCGGATCAAGTTGGATGCGAAATCTCCATATTTTTGAACTTTTAGGTGTAAGCACAATCTGAGAATAATACCTCTCAGATCTAAGATAACCAAATTCAGCAACATTTCAGACTTCACATGATCCGAAACCAATGCAATTTTGAACAATCCGAATCCAACATGCGAATTTTGGACTTCTTGTATTTTGAATGATTTCTTGAACTTAGTATCTTTATCTCTTTGACCTCGAATTGACTTCGACATGTAATTGAATTAAACATTTCTCCCCCTTTTTTGATGATAGTGAGCATCATGATCATCAAAAACTTTTTCAATTTCAGTCGCGTCTCTGAGTATCACTAACAATCTCCTCCTTAATGAATAACCTTGCTCCCCCTCAAAATACGAATTCTAGAGCAATTTGTTTTCTCCCCCTGAAAGTATGCATATATTTCATTAAAAAATTTATTCATTTCAAATACATTACTTTAATGAAAACATTTATACGAGGAAAATAAAATTCATTGAACTACATTTTATAACTACTAACATTTGATCATTTGAAAACTTTACAAAAGAAATTCAACTTAATGAAATTTAACAGATTTTTAATCAAATGAAATCAAATGCATGTGTTTGGATTCAAATACAAGTCATCATTGCATATCAAGTAAAAAATGTTCAGTTTCAACCCCTTTATTAAATCTATTTGGTGTGAAAGCATGCGAAATATGATTATCTTCAAGCATATGCAATTCTAAAACATATAAGAATACATTGCTCTACTCACACTCTTTGTCCAAAATCAGGATTTTCACAAATTTACGGGTTTATCGCGACTTTGTATTATCCCCAAGTTTCAAGAGAATACATTGCTCTGCGCATTGGCATCTTTTTATTTTATGCTCATTGGCATCTTTTAATCAAAAAGTTTAGTAAGAATAAGATACAACGTTAAACATGGCTTTCTATCTGGTTCTATAGCAGGATTTGGGTCAGCCGATCCCAGACCAGTTGGCCTTAGGTGCTAGGTGTCCAACACCCCTTGGAACTTACTCTCCCAAACCAGAAAGGCCACATCGATATATCTTAAACCCATTTGTACCAGTAAAACATGGCTTTCTATCTGGTTCTATAGCAGGATTTGGGTCAGCCGATCCCAGACCAGTTGGCCTTAGGGACTAGGTGTCGAGCACCCCTTAGGACTTACTCTCCTAAACCAGAAAGGCCACACGTACAAACTTTAAAACTAAATGTTGTTGTTGTTTGTTTTTTTTAATCTCAATCACTTGGTTTTAAAACATAGTGCTTCCCCAATATTTTCGTTTCCATTCATCATTCTAACATATAGGCTTTTTGAGCATTATATTCTATATAAGTCCAGATTTCCATAATTTTGAGCATTCAGCATAATTTCATTCATGTTTTGCTGACCTTTCGATTTATTTCAGAAGTGAAAGATGAAACAAATATAGCTCAGATAATACAAAAACACTTGTAAAATCACCCTTGACACACATTTCATTCATTTAATGAAAATTAAAAAAAAAATCATCTTATTGAATTAAATTTGTTAAGACTCAAAATATTCAAAGCAGCAGAAATAAAACATAATGCAATGTTACCTTTCACCACTTGTTCCTTGAAACAGAAAGATGTGACAGTTAAGAATATCACCTGAGAGGTATGAGTTCTAAACTGATTTGTTTAGAAGTCTTAGTCTTTGAAGTACGGGTCCTGAACTGAATTGTTCAGAAGCCATTATCTCTTGTGCTCCCCCTTAATGGCACAAATATTCTTCAAAAAAAAATCACCGCTTCTCTTCTGTTTTCAGTCATGTGTGTGGTATATATGTAACATTCATCACAACACATGAAGAACATACAAAACAGATTAAGCAGATTTTGGCACCCAACGGCACTTGGGTCCTATTGTGTTAGGTGTAGATTTCTTAGAAGGAATACTGTAAGTACCGTACCAATAAGAAGTATAATTTTTATGCACAAAACCATTTGATCCACAGTAAGAACAACAGATTTTCTTATGTGCCAATCTAATCAGATGATTTACAGAATGAATAGGATTAGGTTGAACATAAGATTTACCTTTCGGCGCATTGTTCTTTTTGGCATTTGTTGTGGAGACAGATGATTTTGGCACATCTTTCTTTGGAAATGTTGTGCCTTTGACTCTCCATTCCATCTTCACCTTCTTGAAGACTGGAACTTCTTCAGATTTGGATGTACTAACTTTAGGCACTTTTGGTTTATTATCTGATTTATCAACCAAGGGATTATAGAAGAGATTTGTTGAACGAATCTGATATTTTGAGAAATCAGTTGATCTATTAAATTGTTTAGAAGAAATGTTTTTAAAACTTGAACTTGAAGCAGTTTTAAAAGAACATTCAGAATCATTTGAATCAACAAATGGAGTCTGAAAGATAGAATTATGACTGGTCTGCTTTGAGACATTAAATTTAAAAATGACGTCTTCAAGTTCTTTAACTTTGTATATCAAAACATTTTTCTCTTTTGAAATTAGATCAAATTTCTTTTGGAGATCAGATTTGATCAATTGATCCTTCATAATATCAGCTGATAAACCAGATAATCTTTTGGTAAGATTAAGAATCGCATCTTCAGAATGTTTGCGTTCCGATTCAAAATCTTTTTCCAAAAACTTTCTTTTATCAGTAATCTCTTTGAAAGTTTCCATATTTTTCTTTTTAAGGGTTTTATTTTCCTTTTCAAAGAGATTTTTCTTTTCCGTGAAATCTTTTCTTTCCTTTTCCAAAAGATTTTCTAAATCAGAGATTTTCACGGAAAGTTCAGAACTTTTAATCTCAAAAGATTTGCGTTCAGTTTCAAATTCAGTTCTATCTTTTTCTTGCTTCTCTTTTTCAAGATATAAAACTTTTTCAAAGTCGGAGGCTTGCTTCAAAAGTTTTACATATTTAAGCTCAATTTCTTTCTTTTCTTCAAGAGAAAAATTAGACAGTTTTCTCTTTAGCTCCACGTTTTCACTGTCCAAACTTTTTCCTTTATCTTGAACTTCTTTTAATTGAGCTCGTAAATGCAAGATCCACTTCTCTCTCTTTTCTTCCCTACTCTTCATATCAGTATTTTCTTTTTGAAGAGTTGTTACTTTCTCTTGAAGTTTCCCGATTTGATTGTGCAGACTTGAGTTGTCTTTCTTTATTTCAAGTCCTGCAATATAAACTTCAAGATCAGTAATTCTTTTAGTAAGTATAGCATTTTGTTCTTTCAAAATAGATTTTTCATTTGAAGAAGAAATGTCTAAAATCTGTCTCTTCAAATCAACATTTTCTTCCTCTTTATTTGAAACAGGAGTTGAAGGATTTGAAGCATTATCTTTGACAAAAGTTTGTTTCAAACTTTCATTATTTGATTTAACAAAAGTTTGTGAGATTTGAGGTATCTCCTTTGTAAGAGTTTGGTTCAAACTTTCATTGTTTGATTTAACAAAAGTTTGTGAAATTGGAGGTATCTCTGTTTTAATAGTTTGCTTCAAACCCATTTCTCTCTTTGGTATTGCTAGATGTTGATCTTTAAGAAAATCAAGCAGAAAGTGTATGAAATACACTATATAAAAAAATTTATATAAATTTTTTTCTTGAAAAGCTCTTAAAGTGTATAAAATACACTATAGAAAAAATTTCGGAATAAATTATTATTATTATTTTTTTTAATCAACACGAATTAAGTAGACACAATTCGGATTCAACACAAATCACAAGATTTCGGATTGGTCTTGATGCGAAACCAATGGTGTGACAACTGTCAAATTTACACCTCAGGTTAGAACTACACTGGATATCTCATTCTCTCATGTCATAGTTCACACAGTGCAATTTTAGCAGTAAACGCGGTACGATAGAAAAATTCGAGAAATTTAGCTAGAAACCCTTGAGTTAGGAAATTATCCATAAATCTCATAAAATTCCAACTTAACCTACACTTATACTACAAGTATTTATATAATTAACAACTTATGTATTTCAATCATATTATATAAAAATACTTTACTTTTATATAATTATTTTGTATTTTTAATTATTAAGAAAAATACATGTATTTTAAAATTTAATCAAAAAGACAAGATGGGACTTTTATATTTGCATCACACTACCCCCCCCCCCCCCCCCATGGAGAGGCCGCCCCCTTCCCTCTCTACTCCTTATGTATTCCTTTAATCTCTACAATTCATTCACAACAACACTTCACTCTCTCTCACTAAAATCTCACTAGAGATTTCTCTCACCCTTTTTCTCTCTCCATCTTCAAATCTTCATCCCAATCTTCATCCCATCTTCAAACCTTCATCCATCTTCAACCAACAATTCAGCCCCTAAATCATCTCCTTTCAAAAGATAAAAAGAGTTCAAGGTAAATACAAGTGTGTTGGGTGAAATCCACACACACTCTTTTGTTTAAATTTCACTTTCTTGCACTTTTATGAATGTTCTTCATCTCCTTCTACACTTTCTTTAACTTTCTTAAAAATCATCTTTACAAATCTTAATGTTTGTAGATTTACCACCATAACACCTACTTGTTATTAAAAAGGTGGTGAATCCAAAATCAAACCCATGTTAAGATCAAAGATGAACTTTTAAAACACATGCATGTAGTTTTCTTGAGAAATCCATATCTTTATGTTCAAGAGTTTCACGAGTGGATCTTTGAAATCCACTAAAAACATACTTAAACAAACATGCATGAGCTCAAAATGCACAATTTTAAGTTGCATGTTGAAGTTCTTGGCATGAACATCAACATTCTTCAAAATGAGTCTTTTTCAAGAGTTTATAAAAGATGAGTTGATGGGTAACTTGCATGTAATTTAAATGGTTCAAAAATATGTTTTGGAACTGAAAATAAATGTATGGGGCTGAGTCAAATCGGATTTTGCATGCAAAGGAATATGAATTTTGGGTAAAAAGTCAATATAGGTGCACATGCACAAAGGGTGGTTTTGACAGCTTGCTGCCAGATTCCACACCTCTTTTCAAAAGGTCATATATCACTCAATACTACTCCAAATTAAGTAATTCTTTTTCTGGAAATTATTTTTATGTGTTAGGACTCAAACCCAAGTGGTTTCACTAAAAAACTCAAAGATTTCGTCTACCAAACAGTTTTCACAAAAACAGTGCGCAAGCAGCAACGTCTTCTATCGAGTTTTACGTCAAGTGTTATTTCATGTACTTAAACACTTCTAAAAATTATGAAACTTATTCCAAAAGTTTCCTAACTCATTAAAATCCTTGGTCATAAAATATCTTGACCTAACTATACCTGGACGTTACCCAAAGATGGACACAAAATGACACCAAAATCTGGACAGCAAAGGACAAACTTCTTACTATAATTGAGAACTAACTTCAAATCCCATTTCATCATTTTATGATGAAATTGTGGAATACATATGTATATATTATGTTTATATATTTATGCATTTTATTTACTCTTGATCCCATTTCATCATTTTATGAGGAAATTGTGGAATATACATATATATAACATATCTATATATATATATTTATACATTTTATATATTCTTGGTCCCATTTCATCATTTTATGATGAAATTGTGGAATATACATATATATAACATATTTATTTATATTTATGCACTTTAAATACTTCGTCTTTACATTCAAAACCCCTTTTTATCGTTCATACGATAAAAATTTCGGTTCATATATATATATATATATATATATATATATATATATATATATATATGTGTGTGTGTGTGTGTGTACTATATATATATATATATACGTTCTTTAAACCCTTTTCGTTACTTATTGGGACGAAATTGCGAAAACGTTAATCTAACAAGAACAATGTATACACTTGTTACGTTGATAATATTAAAACAAAACAAGGCATTTTATGACGATTTGGATAGTTAATACCGAACCTTTGAGACAAAAACTCACTAGTGACCTTACGTTCATAGGTTCGAAGTAGGATCATCTCGAAGTACTTGTGGGAGATTCCCGGACTCTATCGTTTATCAAGTGAGTTATCACAACCTCTTTTTCAATATTTTACATATTTGGGGTGAAAAGCATGTCGTTACTACAATTACTTTTACGCATTGATTAACTCATTTTATTGAAAACGTAAACTTTGCTATACTCAGTTATGCTATATAGTATGTATAGTTTACGCGTGTTGTAAGTTTGAGCTTTCTCTCTATCATACGTAAGTCCCCGTTTAACTTACGTTGCCCGTTTAACTCACGAGTGTGAGCCGTTGGTAATTATGAATAACGTTATTTGGTTGACACCCCACTCACAAGTTGCGCTTGATTGAGTGCATAATTATTGTTTTCCGTACGCATTGTTGGTGATAGAACATGCGCTGGGGCTGCTGTCATATAGGTCGGGTAACGGGCTCACTACTTAAACATAATACATACTATTACAATGAGCAAGTATTTCATAACCGGTTGATTTATCCACTTGTGCGGATTTAAACTATTTTGTCTTATCTACTTGTGCGGATTTAAACTATTTTGCCTTATCCACTGGTGCGGATTTAAACTATTTTGCTATGGCAAACAATGTTGTACTCGTTAAACCTGTGACCTCACCAACTAGTTCACTAGTTGACCCTCTCATTTACATGCTTTTCAGGGGAACGTCATTAAGGTTGGGATCTAGGAAGGCATCACGTGATGAAGCTTTCTTTAATTATCTTTAATTATGTCATTTCCCCTTTCTGAAAAACGATTGTAAAGACAAGATTGTTGACTTTTAAATGTATTTTGATGGTTGATGAGATCTTGAAACTTTTGCTGTGAAACTTGAGCTGTACATCCCGTATTTCCGCTTTAGCGGGGTGTGACAGATTTGGTATCAGAGCCAAAGGTTATAGAGAATACCGGTTTTTCTTTAGAAAAACTGCAACTATAGCCAAAAACGGGAAATAACACTCAAACTACTCAACATATTGCTAGTATAACTAATTCGGGTATTGCATCATCGATCTTTATTTAAACAAATCCTGATCACCTATGTTTAATTAAGGAAGAGTAATGCGAGACCGGAAATGGATATGCTAGGAACATGTGTGTATTTTCTCACAAAAATGCTTCACGTCGTATGCATAGGATGAACGTAGTTATTGCCTGTAGTATGCAATAGTATATTACGTTTAGCCTTTATCACTACGCGACAAGTAATGTTATGCACTCTTACTTCAGTATCACTATGTCAACATCCTCATCACATTCTTACTTCAGCACTACTATGTCATCGTCATCGTCACCATCAAGCTCACGACCCTCCTACACGCCGTCAAGCGAACGTACCTCTGGAGGAGAACAAGACCCATACGATGGGCCAAGGATACCACCGACTGTGGTTCCACCACAACCCACCCCGATAGTGATACAACCTAATCCTAGAGGGCCACGCACGAAACTAACCGCTAGGAAGAGCGTCCCTATACCTAGACGAGTGTGTTTTAGGTCCGACCAGCGAGAGGTACCGGAACCCTCGCGGGTGATCGAGGGAGTGCCGATAAGTCGTGCGCCTGGCATGACCTGGGCCGAGGAACAACATCTCAGGGCTGTGACAGCAGATTTGCACGGATGTCAGATGAGGGTCAGTCGTCAGAGTCAAGTCACGACAGAGCTAGTAGAGTTAAGTCACCTCCTAACCAACATGTCGTCTGACGCACTAAGTGGAGCAAGGATAGCTCGAAGGATAGCCCTAAGGGCCGAGATTGTGTGCATAGTAGTAGTGATGCTACTGACATTGATGGTGGCTTGGATCACGTTTGAGATGTATCAGGGAGGATATTGACAGGGATGGTGGAAGCTTCGTAATGTGGAATTTTATTTCTAGTATTTTAAACGTTGTATTAAGTTTGTAATTCTGTCTTTCAAAAATATCCTAGTACTGATGTGTGATACACATCAGAAATTTTGTATCAAGCAAATACTATTAATGGTTTTAATGAAAAAGGCAATTTCATGTTTTTAATTATAAATGCGTGAACATGCGATAGTTGTTTCTATTTAATTTCCAATATTTCAATTGCAAATATATTCTTTACAAAACATTCGACTTAATTACACAAGATTTTAACTAAATCAACGTTTACAAATGTGTTTTAGAAAAATGCCACCAAGAAGATCCACACGTCGCACAGGAGAAAATCCTGATGATCAAAACCCTGATATCTCCCAAATCATAGCTCAACGTATCCAAGAGGCGATACCTGACATTGTAACTCAAGTCACTGCGGGGATCAATCAGAGTCATAGGAATGTCAATGCGGGAGGAGGAACTCCCAATGACAATCAAGACAATAGAGGATGCAGCTACAAAACGTTCATGACTTGCAAGCCCAAGGAGTTTCATGGAACAGAGGGTGCTATAGGATTACTCTCATGGTTTGATAGTATGGAGTCAGTACTCCACATCAGTAAGTGCTCAGAGGATCGCATGGTGGAATATGTGGCATGCCAATTTCAAAAGCGAGCTTTGACCTGGTGGAACATTCAAGTCCAAACCCGCAGAAGGGAGGATGCATACAAACTGTCTTGGACTGAATTCAAGGAATTATTCATTGAGGAATATTGTCCCAAGAGTGAAGTTCAGAAGTTGGAGGCTGAACTTTGGGATCTTACCATGGTTGGTTCGGGGATAGATCGATATACCGCTCGTTTTCACGAACTTGCGAAGTTAGTACCCCACATGGTTACCCCGGAGAGCAAACAGATCGACCGGTATCTGTATGGATTGGCCTCGGAGATTCGAGGGATGGTTAAGTCATCAAGTCCAACCACAATTCAAGCCGCAGTAGCTTTAGCGACCAGTTTGACCAACGATGCGGTCAGAGCAGGAACTCTAACTCAGAAAGGTGTCGGTAGTAAGAGAAGGCCAGAGAGTCAGTCAGGAAAGGCGATTGGAGGTAGTTCAAGCAGGAACAAGAAGGTAGTGGGAAACTTTGGAATGAACGCTAAGGAAGTAAGGCGTTACCGTGGACCCTTCCCGAAATGCAATTAGTGCAATTTGCATCATGAAGGAACCTGTCCCACCTGTGAGCTTTGTAAGCAAAAGGGTCATTTCACCCGATTCTGCAAGACGGGAAAGAATGTGAAAGAGGAAGGAAGGGTATGCTACGAGTGCGGAAGTCTAGATCACTTCCGAAATGTATGCCCAAGGCTGAGAAGGGGACCAACCAACAACGCTGGGTATCAAGCAAGACAAACCAATCAAGGAAACCAAGGAGGACAAGCTCGGGGACGGGCAATTGTCTTAGGAGCAGAAGAAGCACGTCGAGACCCCAATGTAGTGACATGTACATTTCTCCTAAACGATTATTATGCATCCGTATTATTCGACACTGTAGCTGATAAGAGCTTTGTTTCGTTAGACTTTAGGCCTTTGATCAATTTAGAAACTAAGAAAATGCCGAATGCTTATATCGTTGAGGTTGCTAACGGATTTGAATTAGAGGCTAAGGACGTAATCTTAGGCTGTACCTTGAACTTAGCTAATAAGCTTTTTAGCTTTGATCTTATTCCAATTGAGTTGGGGAGTTTGGACGTAATAATAGGCATGGATTGGTTATCTAAGAACCAAGCAGAGGTCAGTTGTTTTGAAAAGATTATCAGGTTACCCTTACAAGGCGGAGAAACCCTTGTTGTCCAAGGAGATAGAACTGGGAGAAACCTAAAGATAGTGTCTTGTATGAAGGTCCATAAGTATTTGAGAAAGAAGTGTGTTGTATTCTTGGCGCAAGTAATCGAGAAGAAGTCCAAGGAGAGACGACTCCAAGACATTCCTGTGGTGAAGGATCACCCAAAAGTGTTTCCAGATGATTTGTCTGGACTTTCCCCGTTTAGACAAGTCGAATTTCAGATTGACCTTATACCCGGAGTGGTGCCTGTAGCCAAGGCCCCGTATCGCTTAGCACCTGCCGAAATGCAAGAGTTGTCCAGTCAACTTCAAGAACTCCTGGATAAAGGATTCATTCGACCAAGTTCATCACCCTGGGGAGCCCCGATTCTCTTCGTCAAGAAGAAGGATGGATCATTTCGAATGTGCATCGATTATACGGAGTTGAATAAGATAACAATCAAGAACCGATATCCTCTCCCTCGAATAGACGATTTGTTCGACAAGTTGCAGAGTGCAACTTACTTCTTAAAAATTGATATTCGATCAGGATATCATCAGTTAAGAGTCCGAGAGGAGGACATCCCTAAAACAGCTTTTAGAACTCGCTATGGACACTACGAGTTTTTAGTTATGCCATTCGGTTTGACGAACGCACCAACTGTGTTTATGGACCTAATGAATAGAGTATGTAGACCATACCTTGATAAGTTTGTGATTGTGTTCATCGATGATATACTGATCTATTCTCAGAGTAAGAAAGATCACGAGCAGCATCTAAAAGTGATTTTAGAACTTCTCAAGGAGCAGAAGCTATATGCCAAATTCTCTAAGTGCGAATTTTGGATTCGGGAAGTACATTTCTTAGGTCACGTGATCGGGGAGAAAGGGATTCACGTAGACCCGGCTAAAGTGGAAGCCGTTAGGAAATGGGAAGCCCCGAGGACCCCAACGGAAATTCGCCAATTTTTAGGCTTGGCAGGGTATTATCGACGTTTTATCGAGAACTTCTCTAAAATCGCTAAACCCCTTACCACGTTAACCCAAAAGGATAAGGAATTCATTTGGGGAGTTTCACAAGAAGAAGCGTTTCAACTTCTGAAGAAAAAGTTGTGCAATGCACCGATTCTAGCCTTACCGGAAGGGACGGAAAATTTTGTGGTGTATTGTGACGCTTCGCATCAAGGATTAGGTTGCGTGTTGATGCAAAATGATAAGGTGATAGCATACGCCTCAAGACAATTAAAAGTTCATGAAATGAACTATACCACACACGATTTGGAACACGGAGCTGTGGTATTCGCTCTGAAGATACGGAGACATTATCTATATGGTACCAAGTGCACTATTTTCACCGACCACAAGAGTCTTCAGCACATCTTTGATCAAAAGATGCTTAATATGAGGCAAAGAAGATGGGTATAACTGCTCAGCGACTATGATTGTGAGATATGTTACCACCCAGGAAAGGCCAATGTGGTAGCCGATGCCATGAGTAGGAAAGAAAGGGTAAAACCTTCACGAGTCCGAGCGTTAGGAGCACTGGTTCAAACTCGGATTTTCGAAGCTCAAAACAAAGCAATGAAGTCTGAAAACCTGAAGGACGAGACCCTTCATGGTTTAGAATCGAGTTATGAAACTAAGATTGATGGAGTACGTTACTTAAAAGGCAGGGTATGGATCCCAAAGGCTGACCACCTGCTGGAAATGATTTTTGAGGAGGCTCATAAATCTGAATACTCAATTCACCCAGGAGCAGATAAGATGTACAAGGATTTAAGGGAGTACTATTGGTGGCCAGGAATGAAGAAGGATATTGCCATATATGTAGGGAAATGCATAACTTGCTCAAAGGTCAAGGCTGTTTATCAAAAGCCATCAGGATTGTTGCAACAACCGGAGATTCCCAGTGGAAATGGGAGCAAATCACTATGGATTTTATAACCAAACTTCCGAGAACTGCCAAAGGACATGACTCGATTTGGGTTATAGTAGATCGATTTACGAAGTCTGCACATTTCCTGCCTATTCGGGAAAACTTTAAGATGGAGAAGCTTGCCCAAATCTATATCAAGGAAATCGTCACTCATCATGGAGTCCCAGTTTCCATCATATCAGATAGAGATAGCCGCTTCACATCTCGATTTTGGCAGTCACTTCAAAAAGCGTTAGGTACGCAATTAAACCTGAGCATGGTTTATCATCCTCAAACGGATGGTCAGAGTGATCGAACCATTCACACATTGGAAGACATGCTTCGGGCATGCGTGATAGACTTTGGAGGAAGTTGGGATAACCACTTGCCGTTAGTTGAATTTTCATACAACAATAGCTATCACTCCAGTATTCAGTGTGCACCATATGAAACTCTGTATGGATGCAAACGTCGGTCACCTCTTTGTTGGTTAGAGATTGGAGATAGACAACTATCTAGTCCGGACATTGTTCAAGAAACCACCGACAAGATTGCAATCATCAGAGATAGGCTTAAAGCAGCTTAAACCCTTGAATTATGAAATTATCCATAAATCTCATAAAATGCCAACTTAACCTACACTTATACTACAAGTATTTATATAATTAACAACTTGTGTATTTCAATCATATTATATAAAAATACTTTACTTTTATATAATTATTTTGTATTTTTAATTATTAAGAAAAATACTTGTATTTTAAAATTTAATCAAAAAGACAAGATGGGACTTTTATATTTGCATCACACTAACCCACCCCCCCCCCCCATGGAGAGGCCGCCCCCCTCTCTACTCCTTATGTATTTCTTTAATCCCTACAATTCATTCATTCACAAATCGTCATCCCAATCTTCATCCCATCTTCAAACCTTCATTCATCTTCAACCAACAATTCATCCCCTAAATCATCTCCTTTCAAAAGATCAAAAGAGTTCAAGGTAAATACAAGTGTGTTGGGTGAAATCCACACACACTCTTTTGTTTAAATTTCACTTTCTTGCACTTTTATGAATGTTCTTCATCTCCTTCTACACTTTCTTTGACTTTCTTAAAAATAATCTTTACAAATCTTGATGTTTGTAGATTTACCACCATAACACCTACTTGTTATTAAAAAGGTGGTGAATCCAAAATCAAACCCATGTTAAGATCAAAGATGAACTTTTAAAACACATGCATGTAGTTTTCTTGAGAAATCCATATCTTTATGTTCAAGAGTTTCATGAGTGGATCTTTGAAATCCACTAAAAACATACTTAAACAAACATGAATGAGCTCAAAATGCACAATTTTAAGTTGCATGTTGAAGTTCTTGGCATGAACATCAACATTCTTCAAAATGAGTCTTTTTCAAGAGTTTATAAAAGATGAGTTGATGGGTAAATTGCATGTAATTTAAATGGTTCAAAAATATGTTTTGGAACTGAAAATAAATGTATGGGGATGAGTCAAATCGGATTTTTCATGCAAAGGAATATGAATTTTGGGTAAAAAGTCAATATAGGTGCACATGCACAAAGGGTGGTTTTGACAGCTTGCTGCTAGATTCCACACCTCTTTTCAAAGGGTCATATCTCACTCAATACTACTCCAAATTAAGTAATTCTTTTTCTGGAAAGATATTTTTATGTGTTAGGACTCAAACCCAAGTGGTTTCACTCTAAAACGCAAAGATTTTGTCTACCAAAAAGTTTTCACAAAAACAATGCGCAAGCAGCAACGTCTTCTGTCGAGTTTTACGTCATGTGTTATTTCATGTACTTAAATACTTCTAAAAATTATGAAACTTATGTCAAATGTTTCCTAACTCATTAAAACCCTTGGACATAAAATATATTGACCTAACTATACCTGGAAGTTACCCAAAGATGGACACAAAGTGACACCAAAATCTGGACAACAAAGGACAAACTTCTTACTATAACTGAGAACTAACTTCTAATCCCATTTCATCATTTTATGATGAAATTGTGGAATACATATGTATATCTTATGTTTATATATTTATGAATTTTATTTACTCTTGATCCCATTTCATCATTTTATGAGGAATTTGTGGAATATACATATATATAACATATCTATATATATTTATGCATTTTATATATTCTTGGCCCCATTTCATCATTTTATGATGAAATTGTGGATTATACATATATATAACATATCTATTTATATTTATGAACTTTAAATACTTCGTCTTTACATTCAAAACCCCTTTTTATCGTTCATAAGATAAAAATTTCGGTTTTTATATATATATATATATAGGGAAGGGTTCAATTGAGAAGTCTAAATATTTTGAGAAATAGAGAAGTAAAAAAACACGGGAGTGTTCATATATGAACGTTCATATATAAACAGTCATATATGAACGTTCATATATGAACGTTCATATAACAGTCATATATGAACGTTCATATATGAACGTTCATATATAAACAGTCATATATGAACATTCATATATGAACACTCCAACGTTCATATACAAACGTTCATATAACAGTAATATATGAACGTTCATATATGAACGTTCATATATAAACAGTCATATATGAACATTCATATATGAATACTCCTCGTGTTTTTTTACTTCTCCATTTCTCAAAATATTTAGACTTCTCAAATGAACCTAACACTATATATATATATGTACTATATATATATATATATATATATACGTTCTTTAAACCCTTTTCGTTACTTATTGTGACGAAATTGCGGAAACTTTAATCTAACAAGAACAATGTATACACTTGTTACGTTGATAATATTAAAACACAACAAGGCATTTTATGACGATTTGGATAGTTAATACCGAACCTTTGAGACAAAAACTCACTAGTGACCTTACGTTCATAGGTTTGAAGTAGGATCATCTCGAAGTACTTGTGGGAGATTCCCGGACTCTATCGCTTATCAAGTGAGTTATCACAACCCCTTTTTCAATATTTTACATATTTGGGGTGAAAAGCATGTCGTTACTACAATTACTTTTACGCATCGATTAACTCGTTTTATTGAAAACGTAAACTTTGCTATACTCAGTTATGCTATATAGTATGTATAGTTTACGTGTGTTGTAAGTTTGAGCTTTCTCTCTATCATACGTAAGTCCCCATTTAACTTACGTTGCCGGTTTAACTCACGAGTGTGAGCCGTTGGTAATTATGAATAACGTTATTTGGTTGACACCCCACTCACAAGTCGCGCTTGATTGAGTGCATAATTATTGTTTTCCGTACGCATTGTTGGTGATAGAACATGCGCCGGGGCTGCTGTCATATAGGTCGGGTAACGGGCTCACTACTTAAACATAATACATACTATTACAATGAGCAAGTATTTCATAACCGGTTGATTTATCCACTTGTGCGGATTTAAACTATTTTGCTATGGCAAACAGTGTTGTACTCGTTAAACCTGTGACCTCACCAACTAGTTCACTAGTTGACCCTCTCATTTACATGCTTTTCAGGGGAACGTCATTAAGGTTGGGATCTAGGAAGGCATCACGTGATGAAGCTTTCTTTAATTATCTTTAATTATGTCATTTCCCCTTTCTGAAAAACGATTGTAAAGACAAGATTGTTGACTTTTAAATGTATTTTGATGGTTGGTGTGATCTTGTAACTTTTGCTGTGAAACTTGAGCTGTACATCCCGTATTTCCGCTTTTGCGGGGTGTGACAAATGGATTCGGATGCAACTAGATGCGAAACCAATGGATTCGGGTGCAACTGGATGCGAAATCAATGGATTCGGATGTAACTAGATGCGAAACCAATGATTTCGTATGTATAAGGATCCGAAACCAAAGATCTCGTATGTATAAGGATCCGAAACCACAGATTTCGTATGTATAAGGATCCGAAACCAACGATTTCATATGTATAAGGATTCGAAACCAACGATTTCGTATCCTTAAAGATCCGAAACCCAAACTTGTACAAAAATCACTTTTCACTCTGAGATCCGAAATCAAGCTAGAAAAAATCAGAAATCCTCTTGTATTATTCGAAACCCCTATGAATGATCCGGAATCCTTATGAATAATCCGGAATCCTCAAGAATAATCTGAAACCTTCACTTAATAGCCAAAAACCATTGATTCTGCCATAACTTCTTCGATTCTTGATCAATTAAAATGAGACTTACACCGATTTGTTCGAAATCAAATTCCACACACTTTTCTTTTTGATCCCAAATCCTAATTCGATCAATTTAATCGAATTAAGATCCAAAACAGTAAGAAAATGTTTTCGAACAAAAAAGATACAAATTGATCATATCTGCAAATTCTGTGCAGAATTTGGTATAGATCCTTGAATTAAAGATGTTCAGGGATGAAAATCGAGTGCAATGATGTCAAGTATCAATCCAAAAGATAAAAAATGAAAGAAAAGATGAATCTGGATGAACAGTAATCGAAGAAGCATCAGAAATCATCAAGAACAGTGAAAGATGAAGGATCCGAATTCATCAAGAACAGTGTAAAAAAATCTTCAATTTGATCTAAATCTGCTTGAATCTTCTGTTTGTTCTCTGATACCAAATGATAAACCCAGAATCTAGCAATATGATATGAACAAATATAGAGAGAATCTAGAGAGCAAATATGTCATCCATATATTCAACATATGAGTACAAATGACATTGGCATGTAGTGTTCTAGATTGATACTAGCTAATGAACAAGACATGCCTATTTATACCCATAACATACAAGGTATAAATGCCAAGCAATGCAGCATAGACTCATTACAGTACATTGACTTTACAGTAAATCTTGAATACAATAATGCTCTAACATAAGTTTATCCAGCAATGTAAGTATGTCAAAGATATGCTGAAAAAAATCGATTTAACTCAAGCTCAGCTATGAAAACCCCTATGGCACCTCCACTGACACTTAACAAAGATCCTTCAGGGAAGCCAGTTAATGTCACTGCCTATAGAGGGATGATCGACTCTCTTCTTTAACTTACAGTGAGCCATCCTGATATTATGTACGCTACTTGTTTATGTGCATGATTTCAATCTGAATCCAAAGAATCACATCTGATCGCTGTAAAGCGAATTTTCAGATATCTGATGGGTACACCCAGCCTAGGTCTTCGGTATCCCAAAGACTCAGGGTTCGATCTAACTGCCTATTCAGATAGCGACTTTGCACGTTGAAAATTGGATAGAAAAAGCACCACATGAGGCTGTCAACTCCTGGGTGGAAAGCTGGTGAGTTGGACAAGCAAGAAGCAAGATTCAGTGTCCACCTATACTGCTGAAGCTGAGTATGTAGCCGCTGGAAGTTGTTGTTCTCAGGTCTTATGGATGAGAAATCAGCTATTAGACTATGACCTTCAGCTCTCCAAAATTCCTATATATTACGACAGCACTAGTGCCATCGCTATAACCAATAATCCAGTGCTACACTCAAAGACCAAATAAATCGAAATCATATATCATTTTATCCGAGATTATGTAATGAATGGTGATATTGAACTTCACTTTATCCCTACTGAATTTCAGCTAGCTGATCTTTTTACCATCCCTCTTGATAAGACAACACTCAACTTTCTCATCAGCGAGCTTGGAATGCTGAACCTTGAATAATAAATCTTCAGTGGTTAGCATTATGTCAGTGATTAAAGAAATTCTATATCTTATCTCTTAACAAAATGTTGACTGATACTAAGGTATGTTTTTCTATTCCCAAACGCTGAAGTTTACTTCAGTATGTTGTTTTTCAAAATAAATTTGTTCGCTGATATTTTTATTCTGAGATCCTTTGAAATACAAATCCATCACTGATTTTTTATTTTTTAGTGATTCTTCATTTAAAATTGTAAGTGTTTTGAAAATGAAAGGACAGTTTTTTGTGACGTCATCAAACGAATAAACCCTAGCACGACTTTTCGTCAGACATGTTCGCCCGTTTCAAATCCTTGTCCAATAAGCTTCGTGGGACGTGTCACGTGCTATGATGAGTATTTTTCCCGCTCATCACTTTCTCTCTCTACTCTCACTATATAAACACTTCATGTTTATATTTTTTCCTTTTACGCATTCGAACTCTCTAAAAGCAGAAAGAAATCCCTATGCATTTGTGTTCTTGGATTTGTGATATTAAACCTGTTACTCGAATCTTCAACCTTCACTCAAACAGAAATGGCATCCTCAACCATCGCTGACAACACTACCACTACTGCTACCACTGCTGTCCCTGTAGTCATGACAAAGGCCGATAACCTCAAATGTGAGATGGATCAGATTGTGCTTACAACGAACAACTCCTTGGCTCTGATGGAGTTCCCTAAGAAAAATCCTAGCCCACACCTCACTGATGCGGTCAATTTCATCAAAACCTGCACACTAGCCACTGCGATGAATGTCGCTTCTCTCGCACACCGCCATTTACTACAACAGTTCTGGTACACTGCTTACCGTACCACTGAGACCTCAAAGAAGACTGGGAAAGAGTACTCAGTGATCGGGTATCAAACCGAACTGGGTTGTGGCATCATTTCTCCTATTGCCATCAGATCAGCACTGAACCTCCCTGGAAGTTCAAAGACAAATCCCATCGTGCCTATCATCGATCCCAACACCCCTAAGGGAGAGCAAGAACTGATTGATTTCCTCGATCTCATACACTATGCATGGGACAAAAAAACCGCAGCATGGAGGACGGCAAGAAACTTACCAAGATCCTCAAGAACAAGATGCCCTCTAAGCTGAACTTCATCTTTGCTCACGTCATAAGTTGCATGATGGCAAAGACTGGCTCCACTGATCAGGCTAGTAAGTCTCAAGTTGTTGTGGCCTACTCTCTGCTGAAAGGGCTGCATGTCGACTATGCCCGTATTATTTTTGAAGACCTGATGGACCAAGTCGAGAAGCCTGAACGGTCCACAATTGTTCCCTAACCCAGATTCATCAGCGTCATTCTTCAAATGGTTATGGGAAGCCACTACCCAAAGAAGAGATACCACAAACTTCCTCAGGTTGGTCCCAAGGTCCTCGACTTCCAGCCCCTGAAAGGGGAGGTAAGTCTCTCAAATCTTCTCTCTCTCCTCCGCTATTCTCCTTCTGCGGTTATCCCGTCAGCGGTACAACCTCCCGCTGCATCCCAGGCTGCAACAACCACCTCTTCTAAAAAGAGGAAACCCTCATCAAACCCCCTTGGAATCCATAAGTCCAAGAAGATCACCAAGGAGAAGCCTCAGCCTTCTCAGGCTAACGTATCAGTGTTGGCCTCTCAACAGGCGACGCTCGATGATTTCGTGGTCAACTCCTCCACAACCGCTGAAGCCACCCTATTCACAACTGCTCTAGAGACTACGTTTTCTGAGACTTTCTTGGTACAGTCCCCAACATCCTCAGCACCTCAAAGCGCTGCGGAGGTCTTCTCCAGCGTAACCAGTGCTAAACCGGCAACCACAACCATCTCAATCATCTCTTCTACTACACCATTGGTCTTCTCCACCTTTAGCATCGCTCTAACGATTCCATCTCTTTTGCTGATGGATACAAGTGCTGCCACCTTACAAAATCTGATGCGGCGCAACTTCACTGGACCTGTAGGATCGTCCACAACAATTCCTGCTCGGTCGTTTGAGGATAATTTGGAACATTTTGTAGGGACCCGGGATTTCAATACCTTCTCCAATCCCAATCCTACAGGTATCCAAACACCATCTGTGCCGCTCTCTGAACCCCTAACTTTTGAGCTTTCCTTTGCTCACAAGTTATCTTGTTTTACAAGTCCAAATTTAGGCACATTCAGCACTTCCTTGAAGAAGATTGCTGATAAAGTGGAAACTCTGTCCACCAATATCAACAACAACACCTCGACAATTACTGATGCCGAAGAATCGCTGAAGAATGTTTCCTCCTCCCTTGCAGACAAGGCGACCTCTGCATATATTTCAACGCTGCAAGGGGGAGTGACAACCCTTGAAACCAGCGTCACCAACAACACCACCACCATCTCCAATCTTCAGGCCTCCATCAACGATCTCTCCAACAACTACTCGAACCTCACCAGCGAGGTTGAAACGCTGAAGACTGCATTCTCCGGACTTCAGAGTAAGTTGAGCAGTCTGTCGTCAAAGGTTTTAGACTCAAATACACTGCTCACCCGAATTCTCGAACGCTTGGAATCTCCCACTGTCCCTCTATCTCCCCTTTCTCAAGATGACCGGGAGAAGTTAGAGATGGCAGTGGAGTTCATCATGGAGACCACCCCTGGTATTTCTGGCCTTGAAGACAGAATGACAGAGGTTGAGAAGAACCAATCCACAACTTCAGGGCACCCTGGCCACGAAGACAGGGACCCTGAGGTTGATGTTACTGCAACTGTTGTTACCTCCCCCCATTCTGATGGAGAGGGGGAGAAGAAAAATAATGAAGACCTCCCTCAGAATGTTGAGGGGGAGGAAAAAGAGGCTGCTACTGAAGACCCTCAGGAATCTGATCATCCTGAGGGAAGCGCTGAAAGTCCCTCTCCTTCTAAGGGGGAGCAAGGTGAAGACCCTCCCTCTCCTGTGGCTGAAAAAAATATCAAACTCATCTCTGAGGATGACGAAGAGAAAGAGGAGGAAGAGCTAGAGATAGCTGATGAAGAACCTTCATTTGGTCCTTCTCCTAAGGATGACGATGAGGATGATGATGAAGAACACTTCTGGTTTCAGCCTGAAACCATCAAAGCCCCTGTTCTGAAGGAGGTATCTATCAATGAACCAGGGGAGGGGACCGCTGTAAAGTCTCCTACCAAGAAGATGCAGCAAGGCAAGAATAAGGTCCTTGCCCATGACAACTTGGCAATACTTCTCAAGAAGCCAACTTGTCAGGTATGCTATTTCTTTTTCCCCTACACTACATCTCTCCTCTACCCTTTCTCAATTTCTACCCCACTCCTCCTAAAACCTCTAAACACTTAGCCATTTCTTTTTCTATCTTTTCATAACCATCAAATGATCTAACTCAATTGATCATTTTGTTTCAGCTAGTCCTCTCCCCTGCTTGAGGCTAACACCGAAGCTTTTCCACCTCCACTGAAAATAATCCCAGCGCTCAACGCTGATGATTAAATAATCCCAGTCTCTGTTCCAGACGAGACTGATGAACAAGCTGAAGAAGAACATCTACTTTCTATCCTAGAAGACCTTCTCTGCCTACTCAACGGTTAGAAGAAGATGAAAACCGAAGGACAGCAACATTGATCTAAAAATCGAAAGTAAGCGACTCATCCCTGCCCACCTCAGCTGCCTGATTCCAAGGGAGATTGCTGAAAGCTTAAAGGATGAAAAGATCTTCGTTGAACAACAAAAGAATGAGCTAGATGATAAATCTCTTGCTTTGGAGATTGCAAAACGTTCAGTGAAGGATCCATCTCTGAAGAAGTTTCCCCTGCGAGTTCAGAAAGAGCTGCTGAAAGAGGCGGGTAAGAAGAAGTCAAAGAAAGTTGAAACCAGTGCCACCACTATGACTTGGTGTAAAGAGAAAGTCTACTACAAGAGCTTGCATGCAAGATTAAAGCATGTAAACCTGAAGGGTAAGACTGTCAGAGGTGCTGCTATTGTCGAAGCGCAAATGATCAAGGATAACGGTGTGGCGAGAACCTGCTATCTTTCAAAACTGGAGAGTCTTGGGCTAAACGAATGGTTGGAAATCAGGGTTGCAATTCAGCGATCCAGATCGAGCTACAAGCCCTGTGTCGAAAGTACTAGCAACAAGCTGATCGACTAGGTAGCTTCAGTGGTTGATTTGCCTCCTCCTCCAACTATCCAACAAAGACGAGGCGCTCCAAAAAAAAGGCTCAGTCATAATCCTCAGACCCTGTTATACGGAACGAGACTGGCATTGACTTCTCTCGTGAAGTTGTACTCGGACCAAATGTTGACCTTTCAGGCTTCGACGTCTCACTACCTCCTACTGAAATATTTATACCTGGAAAAGTAGTCAGCGACCCTCTCGACATCTTCTTTCTCGAATACACCGACCGCAAATGCTTTCAAAGATGGTCAGAGTTACCCATTGCTCCTATCGAACAACTCAGAGACCTACTTTATTGGTGTGAAGGCTCCTTTCTTGGAACATTCCTGAAGCCCCAGATCTATCGTGAAGCCAAACTTAGAAGGGATCAGGGAGTAAAATTTTCTGATTGGATGATTCCAGAAACTGACACTCTTGATGAACTTCTCATCAAGAAAAAACCCGAATAGCTGATAGGATCACCTTTTTACTCTTCTATTTTATCAGCTTGTATACTTTTTGTACTTGTAAATTTTTTCATCGTACTTATAATTTTTCCACTTCCCTTTGTAATCAAGTTAATGAAAAATTTCAATGAAGTACTTTACTCCATCAGTGCTAGAAAAGATCCCTGAAAACAGTAAATGAGACACGTATTTATGAGTCCTTTTTATCCTTACGTTTTTAACTTAGTAACTTTCCTTTATTGCTTTGTCATCGTCAAATAGGGGGAGATTGTTGATCCAAACCCTTCAGTGATTTGATAATGACTCTGAGAATTACTTAGTGAAAATTCTAAGCAAACAATATGTATTAGAGTTTCACCATCTAAGAAAATATACTAAGTCTGTTTAGTATCGCTGATGGGAAACTACTATCTTTAATTTATGCTTTAGCGATACCTGTACATCAGTGAGCCCTGAAGCTGTTCAGGCATACTGATGATCGTTGAAAGTTCATCTTGTAAATGTTTGCTTATGATCTCTGAAGACAAGACTTGCGACAACTGAGTTCAAAGCTGAAATCGAAGACCAAGCTGACGAACGAGTGACTAAGTCTACTAGTGACTGTTAATGCCAAAAATCGTTCAGAAGGATAACTTAAGGTTGATTGTGGAGCTTAACAACTAAAGATGGGAATCTTTCGACAAAGCAATGCGAAAAAGACAGAAATGTAAATGAGACAAAGAATTTGGTGACGCGGGAAAAACATCAACGAGGAAAAAACCCACGGACGACAATGATGATGTCGTCGCTGCACTATGGTCGCCAAACAGGGGCGATGTCCTTATGTTTTGGGTGTCGAATATAAAAACAAGTGCGTCGCGTGCGTAAACTATGCGTTGAGCGTGTGAGTTTGTGCGTCGTGAGCGATCTGTTGTGAGAGAATTCTTTGCTTCAAGTGTTCTTGAGAGTTTAGTTGTGCTAAGATGTCGGATGATTCCAGATACATGAAATGATGCTCTAGCCTTTGTTTTTATAGTCTTCGAGCGCCTTGAATGACTCCATAAAGACTTATGATAACGGTCGTAACAATCACTGGGTTTAATGCTCATAATTATCTTTGTCGGTTATGTCCGTTGATCATTAATGACATTGATTCCTGCATTTAAACAGCGAAAATATAACAAAAATATCGCATGTTAGTTGGTCGAGGTCGCAAGGTTCTATGCGACGGTCGTGTGAGCTAGACGATATCATGGTTGAGTGTCGTGAGGTGGATAACTTTCGATTTCAACTTTGATCAGGGAATAAAGTATTATGATTTTACCTCATTATAGAGAAGTGTAATAAATGTTCTCCCTATTTTGGTCGTGGTCGAGACTGGTGAAATTTTACCCAAACAGTTTGCCCCCAAAATTTAAAAATAGAATGGAAAATTCAAATTTTAAACTTTGCTAGTCGGACGCCTAGGGTCGTGACATGTGTTAAAAGGTCACTTCGATTGCCTTGGAACTGGATCGGTCCAATTCCAACTAAAGAGAAAGTCGAAAAGAGGATAAGATCGTGATGTCACGCTGACGCACGATCATGCTTAACAGCTGTCATCGCCAGGTGTCGACGATCCGTGTGGTCATACGAAAAGGCAAAGACACGTGTCGATCATCGGGTGACTCGACCTGACATGATCGTTTACATAAATAGAGACCCACGATGGATCTTTCCATTTTACTTTTGCAGAGAGTTTTAAGAGTGAGATTTTTTCCCGATTTCTTGCTGTTCTTCGTCTAATATTTTCCAAACCTGCAAGAATCTTCGATTCGACTAGGAATTTCGAGGTTTAGAGCGCCTATATAAGGTACGATTTCTTTGATCTTTTTAAATTTGCTTAGAAATGTCGACGGAGCCCGAAAGTTCTATTCGAGATCAAGAGGGTCTCGATGATCTTTGAAGTTTGGCCAAAATCCCTGCGGGGATAAAATTAATTCGGGCAGGTCAGACCCGACCAGATGAGTGTGTCCGGAGGGATATACCATGATATACGAATATCCCTTTAAGATAGGTTTTGAATGGCCTTATTCGCCTTTAGCCAAGGCTTTTATGCTCGAATTCGATTTAGCACTGGGCCAATTAATGCCCCAATTCTGGCAAGTCATACAAGTGATTGAGAGTCTTACCGAAAAATGGAATCTCCCATGAATGTGCACGACCTCCTCTTGGCTTATCAAGTCAAGAAGGACGGGTGTCATCGTTGTATCTTGTTCTCTAGGTATAAGGGCTATCGTACCTTGGTCTGAAAGACTGCTGTTAATGACCGTAAGTGGAAGACTAGGTACGCATTCGTGCGTAAGTCGACTCTCGACTTCGAGAGCGGCTGGATTAGGGCCGGCTGGAATATGTCGGGTAAGATTTTTCTAGCTTTTTGTCGTACGTCAGACGTTAACTTCAACTTATTTCCAACCTTTCTCTTATGTGTCGACAGATATTAGGTTTGAGGACGTGAAACCTTACGCCAACTCTCAAGCAAAGGTCGACTCATTCTTGGAATTCAGCGCTGTTGAGCGATCGTTTTTCACACGACATCTGGTGGACGACGACGACGACCTGGTGTATCTAGGAGAGAATCGGGGAGAGAAACGTAAAGAGGAGGAGGAAGAGGAAGAATCGAGAGAAGAAGAAGAAGAAGAATCAACGTTTTCCTCTTCGTTGTTTCCAGGAGAATCTCATGTAAAGGTGCAGACTGTCAGTGCCAAAAGGGTTACTCAACTAGAGCTTGCCCGTAAGAGCAAGGAAAAGAGGCAAAAGACCTCGACCACTGAGTCTAAGGTTCCAAAGAAGACGAGGATGGCGATCCTGAGGGAACCGTCTTCGAGGGTTGATGACTCGTCGAGAGTCGTCACGCCTGAGAAGGCGAAGGTATCGGTCGCATCGCCTGTGAAGACGAAGACGTCTTCTAGTGCGATCGCTACAACCCCAATTAGTTCGACGCCTCCGGCAAAAACAGCAAAGTCTCCGTCTACCATGTCGACCCCTATGTTGGCCGACAAGGGCAAGGACCATGCGACAGGAGAGGCTAAGGTCACGACGGTCAACTTTACGTTTCCATCAGACTTTATGGCTGCCAACATCCTAGACGGGACGGGTCTGTTTCCTCACCTGGGAAGTATCTGTTCCCTTCTTTCAGGGAGCGTTTCGAGGGATTCCCGGTCGAGGAGACGGGATCCTATGTTGCCGGGCTGGCGTTTATGGTAAGTCTTTCTTTCAAGACTTTTGTTTATCTTTTGTCGTTTAAAACTTCGTCGTGCGTTTACTGACTTATGTCTTATGTTTTAAAGGCATTCCAATCTTCTCTTGCCTTATATGCCGAAACGGTGAAGATAAGGGATTTGGTGTCTTCTGCCCACGAGAGGGGGAACGCTGCGTTGGACAGGGAGAAGGTCGCCTTAGAGCGCGAAGAGGCTATGTCCAAACGTATCGACGAGGCCCTGAAGGAGTTAGAGGTCGTCGGTCGTGCAAAGGATGAGGCCAACCATCGCCTGATGCAGTCCCTGTCCATGATCGCCGATCAAAGGGAAGAGTTGGACAGGACTAAGGAATCTTCGGCTGCGTTTGAAAAAGAAGTTGAGGATTCCAAGTCCAAAGTGGTGAGCCTAGAGAAGGAGGTGAAGGGGCTCAAGGACGAGGCTAAGTCCGTCTTTGTTTTGGCACGTCTGACTGCCAGGGCGGCGATCATGAGGCAACATCTGTTGGGGAAGAATCCTCTTGCCTCGGCGTCGGAGGAGCTTGCCGTCTACATGAGGGATGTCGGATCTGCGAGAGATATTGATTCAGATGACGAGAAGGAGAGCGAGGAGGAGGAGATCGAAGAGAGCTTAAAGGGCGAGGCCTCGGGCAAGGATACAACTGACGTTCCTCCTCAGTCTTAGAAAATTCTTTGTCTTTTGTTTTTATCACTCGATCGTTAGTGGTCGAGTTATTTGAATTTACCTGACCGTTTAATGAAATGAAATTTACGTTTCCTTTGAATTTATTTTATTGTCAATCAATAAACAAACATCGAGCACAATGCTGATCGTACGAGAATAAACATAAGTCGTATGTATAACAAACGTAGACACGTGCGACGAAGGCATTTATTGAAAGACAACGATTAAAACATAAATCGTGCAAGCAAACATGTGTACATGCGTTCAAAGCATACATTCAGAATCATGAGATTTTTCTAAGTTAAAATACTTAGATCGTGGGTCGATCGCACAATTAAATCGTGCTGTGAATCTGAATCGTGCGTCCTTGCGACAAGATAGTCAAGTCATATAGTAGACCCGATCACTTATGTCATGCGATCTTGTGAAAGTGTACTGATGTCATGTGATAGACTTAGTAACTTATATCATGCGATCCTACGATAAAATATTGTCAGAGGTTGGTCGTTGGTTAACCAACGACCCTCCGATGCTTAAGTCAGTGATCGTCGTGATGTATTAAAATCATATGAGAGAAAAGGGTTTAGAAGAAATACCTTTCTAGATGTGTTGCATTCCAGCTACGTGGGATATCTAGACCGTCGAGGGTTTGGAGCCGATAGGCGCCTTTACCCACGACTTCTGAGATACGATAAGGACCTTCCTATTTGGTGGAAAGCTTACCTGCATTGAGCTCTTGAGTGCTTTGGAACACTAGACGTAGGACGTAGTCGCCTTCTTGAAAGACTTTAACTTTGACATTCTTATTGAAATGCCGCTCGACTACTTGCTTCTGCGATGCCATTCTGATCAAGGCTGATTCTCTGAGCTCTTCAAGGGCGTCGAGGTCATAACTTAAATCAACCAGGTTGTGATCGACGGAAGTATGCCTCGGGGTCGGGAGCTGGACCTCGACCGGCAAGACTGCTTCGCAACCGTAGACTAGAGAGAAAGGGGTCTGTCTAGTGGACGTGCGAGGTGTCGTGCGATTTGCCCACAGGACCGAAGGGAGTTATTCGACCCACTTTCCCTTCGCAACTTTTAACCTTTTCTTGATCGAAGCAATAATGGTCTTATTGCTCTATTCTGCAAGTCCATTTGCCCGGGGATACCTGGGAGTCGAGGTCGTCAGCCTGATGTTGCGGTCTTCACAGAACTGTCGAGTCCTGTTGCTTATGAACTGGGATCCATTGTCGCAGATAATTTCGGATGGAATCCCAAATCTGCAGATGATGTTAGTCTGGATAAAAGAGACGACTTCCTTGTCCTGGACTTGGGAAAAAGCACCCGCTTCTACCCACTTAGAAAAATAATCTGTGAGTACAAGGAGAAATACCTTTTGCCCTGGAGCAGGTGGCAACTTGCCGACAATGTCCATCCCCCATCTCATGACGGGCCATGGGATCAATGTCGAGTGCAAAGGTTCAGAAGGTTTGTGGGACGTACCTGAATGTCGTTGACAGGGATCACAGTTTTGGACATACCTGATGGCGTCTTGTCGCCGTGTTGGCCAAAAATATCCTTGTCGAGAGATGCGATTAGCCAAACTGCGACCTCCTGAGTGATTGCCACACTCTCTATCGTGCATTTCCTGAAGGATCTTCTGAACTTGACTCTTACTGATGGCGCATCTCAGGTTTAAGCATGTCGATGATCGTCGATAGAGTCTATCACCGATCACGACATACCTGGATGCTTTGAATCTGATCTTCCGAGCTTCCATTTTATCTTTTGGGAGTTGATCGTGCACAAGGAAATTGCTAATGTCGCACGACCAATCATCTTCTTGGTCTTCGATCTGGACGACTTCGACGTTTTCAATGGACGATGTCGCCAGATGGATCATAGGAATACTGTCGAATATTGGTTCGACCAATGCGGATCCAAGGTTTGCTAAAGCATCGGATTGAGCATTCTGATCCCTCAGAATTTGTTCAATAGAGAATGATTTGAATTTTTTGGATTTCTTTTTTGCTACTGTTGGTCCCGAAGGCCTATACAAGTTTGTAGAAGGGGGGGGGGGGGTTGAATACAAACACACATATTATACTTTTCTAAATTGTTTATTGATAAATCATTAACAATTTACAACTTGTTGCGGAAACAAGATTAAGGATAAACCTAAATCTAAACAAGTTGGAACACTAAGTTTCTTGCACTTAGAAAGATAAGAAAATTACTAATAATAACCTATCTTGAGATAAGAGGATGAACTTGTCCAGAGTTAGCAAGTTACTTCAAAATGAAGTGAGTTCATCTCTTTATATACTGCATGCATTTAATGCATGTCAGTATACACTTTACATGTGGCAGCAACTTATTGGTTGCATGTCATTGACCTTTGTAGACAACCTTAGTAGCCGCATGAATGAACAGTGTAGTATCAGAGTGGTTGAACGATTTCAGACAAAAGTACTTTGTACGGAGGACTTCATGATCAGCTTTCGTTGAATCAGAGCTCTATCAGTGAATGATAAAGTTCAACGATAGCTGAAGTCTCGTACTTGATACTTCACGTTGAGTGGACAAAACTGAGTCTACGCTGATCCGCATCAGTTCATTAGGAGACTTGTCGCTGGTTCTTGAGCTTGATCTTTGACTTCAGCGTAGAACCTATGTTGACGTGAAACTTGTCTTCAGAGATCATAAGTAAACAACTAACTTATCAGCGATCACCATAAGGACTGAACAGGCTCAGGGCATTATGGTGAACAGTGTTCGCTGAATGTTTAATCTAAAGTGCGAGAGTTCCTATCAGCGGTACTATAAGGTCTTAGTACTTATCAGCGACAGTGAAACTCTGATACATATTGTTTACTTACAATTTTCACTAAGTATAAAGAGAGGGTCATTATCAAATCACTGAGGGTTTGGATCAACAATCTCCCCCTATTTGATTATGACATAGCAACAGAGAAAATTGCTATTTAATGAAAACATAAGGATAAAAAGAATTCATAAAATATTTGTCCCTTTTACTGTTTTATGGGATCTTTTCTGTACTGATGGAGTAAGGTACTTTCGCTAAAATCTTACATTAAACTTCGTATCAGATTACAAAGGGAAGTGGAAAGATAATAAGTACAAGCGAAATAAATTACAAGTACAGAAGAATAACTGATACAATAGAAGAATTTAGGCGATCCTATCAACTTATAGAGGTTCTTCCTTAATGAGAAGTTCATCAAGGGTCAGTGATGTGGGAATCATCCAGTCAGGAACTGTTACACCTTGATTTCTTTTGTTCAGCGCTTCTTCAAAGATCAAGGGTTTCAGATGTCGTGCCTGAATGTCATTCTTGAAGTCACACCAGTAGATAAGATCTTTCAGCTGTTCGATGGGAGTGATGGGAAGCTCAGAGATGCGTTGAAAACGCTTTCGTCCATCATAGTCAATGAAGAATATCCCATAGGGTTCGCTTATGACTTTCCAAGGGATGAAAGTATCACCTTCAGGAAGAGATGTGTCAAGTCCGGAGAGATCAGGGTCAGGACCAAGGACTTCAGCACGAGAAAAACCAATACCAGTTTTGTTTCGTATACGAGGACCATCATTTGAAGATTTAGACTTCTTCTTCACCGAGGCCTTTCTTTTCTGACTTTTGAGAGGAGGAGGAGGGATATCCACACAAGAATAGACTAAGTCAATATGCTTATTTATCAGCTTTTCGAAATGTTCTTTGTACTTAGACTGAGACTTCTGTATGGCTAATCTGATCTCCAACCATTCAGAGAGACCGTACTGCGTGATAGCTTCAACATTGAATTTTTCGTACTGATTATTCTCTCTGAATATCTCGATTTCAGCGATTGAAACTTTGATGGTTGATCTTCCAGTGATGAGTACCTTGATTATTCTGGAAGCTCGATGTCTGAAATGAACCTTTTCTCTGCACCAATTCAAAGTAGACTTGGACACAGTTCTCTTTTCTTCCACGATCTTCTTGGCGTCTTCCCATAGCTGACGTTGAACTTCAATTGGAGCTCTTTTCAGCTTGGGGTCTTTCACTGATTGTCGAGAAAGCTGGATGGCGAGTTCTCTGTCTTTTTCTTCAGCTTCTCTTCTTTCAGCAATTAGACGTTCAGCTCTGAGATGATCCTTGTATTCCTTTTGTGAAAGTTTGAACTTTGGAACAATGGAAGGAAGTTGATCACACTTCAGAATGATTCACTGAGCCTCAAACCTCTTTATTATTTTTCTCTTCTTTTCTGATCATCTTCACTTGGTGTTTGAGGAACCAAGGAAGGTCTGCTTGTATGAGCGAGCATCTGTTCTTCAGGTTCATCAGTCTCAGAGATCAAATCCAAGACTGGGATTATATCTTCAGCAGCAGCTGGGATTATTGTTGGTGAAGTCGCAGTAGTAGAAACTTCAGTGATATCCTCAAACAGGGGAGAGGACTAGCTGAAACACAGCGATCTTACGAGTAAGAACTTGGGTAGAATCAGAGAAAGGAAGTTGGTTTAAGTGTATAGGCTTGTGGATAGTAGAACTGATAAAGTGTATAGAGGAGGGATGTAGAAAGGAAGATTTAGTGTACCTGACAAACCGGCTTTTCAAGCAAGATCGCCAGATTGTCTTCTTCAGCGAGGCCTTTGTTTTTGCCTTTGTCAGCTTCGGACGCTGAAGGTTTGGTTTTGGTCCGCTCCCCTGTGGATTCTTTTATCACGATCCCTTTAAGAGCTTTGATCATCTGAGCAGGCTTGACGATAAAAGAGTCATCAACATCATCGTCATCATCATCATTCTTTGGAGAAGAGGATGGTTCATCATCAGCGATGTCGACGGCTTCTTCATTTTCAGCTTCAGAATCAGATTCTTCAGCTTCTTCTTTGAGTTGCTCCCCCTCAGATACAGAGGTAAGATTCTCGGTTCCCTCAGGGTTTTCAAATCCTTGAGGTTCAGCAGCAGTTTCTTCAGCTGTCTTCTCACTCTCTTCAGCAAGAGTAAGGTCTTCAGTCTTCTCCTCCTCGACAGATTCATCGTGGAGAAGGTCTTCAGAGTTCTTCTTCTCCCCCCCCCCTTCTTCATGATGAATGGGGGAGGAATGTGTCGACTCAGCAGCTGTTGTAGGTTCCCTGTCTTCTTGGCCAGGGATCCGCACACAAACTTCAATCGCTGCTAATCTGTCTTCTAGGCCAGAAATAGCAGGATTGTTCTTCAAGAGCTCAATACGATCCGCCGCAGAAAATTTTTCAGGTGCAGGGGCAGGGGCGGTTGTGTTGTTTAGTAGCTGCTGCATCATAATTTTCATGGAACCAACGTTAGTCTTTACAGAGCTTACGTCAGTCTTCAGTGAGCTCACATCAGTCTTTAAAGAGCCAACGTCAGTCTTTACAGCAGACACGTCTCCCTCGAGTTTTCCAACCGATGTCTTCAGCGTTGTGACCTCGCTGGACATGGATGAAACTAAAGTCTTGATAGAGAGGTAGTCTGTGTAGATATCAGCGAGCACCTTTGCAAAGTCGCTGAGAGTTTTATCAACCTTCTCCAAGTCATCTTTGGAGGCTTTCTTTTCCACCACTGTTGTCAACTTGTTCAGATTCTCTCCAGCGTTTGTTACAGCTGTAGAGTTGTCAGAAAGAGTAGTGGTGAGACCTGTCAGCTTCGTCTCCAAGTTCTTCAGAGAGGCGTTGATGTCTCCCAAATTAGGACCTGTAACAGATAAGTACTTGTGAACAAAGGATAGCTCAGAAGTTTCAGGTTCAGTTACAGTGTATATGGTTTGGTGTGTACCTGCAGGAGGGTTGGTGAAATCGTCAAAATTTATGTGCCCTGAGAAGAGTTCCATGTCGTCATCGAGAGTACGTGCACGCATGGTCAGTTCTGCAGGTCATGTGGCCATCATTCCTTGAGTGTCAACTTTAGCTTCTGGAGGAATGACAGTCGTTCCAGTGATAACTAGATTTGAGACCAATGGAGTAGAGAGAGAAGCGAAGGTTGAGAATGTTGGTTGGGTGCGGAGTTCAGCGTTGGATTCGCTGAGAAGTACTTCTCCAGTCTTTTGAGAGACTGAAGGAGGTTGGGTAGATTCCAAGTTTGTAACCTCAGCGTTTAGAGACGCTGAAGTTGGGATGGAATGGGTGGCTTGATCAGGTGTGGCAGAGCGTACCACTGAATGTTCCTTCAGCTCTTCAGAATGAGCTGAGGAGTCTTCAGCATGAGATTGCTGGGGTTGCTCCTTGGTTATCTTAGTCCTTTTGGAACTAAGTTGGGTAGCTGAGTGTTTCCTTTTATGAGAAGGAATGGGAGTTGCAGCCTGGGTATCAGCGATGGGTGTGATCGCTGAAGAAGCTGCAGAAGTAGAAGAAGTAGGGTTGAGAAGAGTTAAAAGTGTAGAAAGATGTACCTCGTTTTCCACCGGTTTGAAGTCGAGAACTTTAGGACCAACCTGAGAGAGTTTCAGGTCACCATCTAGTGGGTAGCTGCCCTTCAGGCCAGTTTGGAAGACGGCGCTGATGAATCTGGGATAAGAAACCCATGGAGATCTGTCAGCGACAGAGTCTACTCTTTGTACCAGATCATCGTAGATTATCGATGCCCAATCTATATGTAGACCTTTCAGCAGTGCATACCCCATTGCTTGCTGAGGTTGAGCGGCTTTGTCAGAGGAGCTGGTCTTTACTGTCATGCAGCTAATCAGATGAGCGAAGATAAAATTCATCTCGCTGGGCATTTTGGATTTCTTGATGAGGGTTAGTTTCTTCTCAGGCTTCTTGTCCCTCCCAGTTTCCCAAATGTAGCCCATTGCATCGAAAAATGCAGTGATGGCTTCCCTGTCTGAATGTTTCTTGTGGTCAGGGAGACGAACAAAAACTTTTTCTTTTGTAGCAGTGGGAAGGCTAAGGGTTTTCCGAATGATGGCAGGGGTGATCTTCATCGTGCCATATTCAGTATCACAGAGGATACAATCAATTGTTTTTTAGGGATCTTTAGCTGATGGTAGCTGAGAGTGTCTGGCCGAGTACCAGAACTGAGCAAGTATTAGCTGATGTGCAGGAGGTGTTATGGTCAGGGCTGTTGAAAGGCAACAGTTCTTCAAAAAATTCACAGCATCATTCAGATGTGTGACTTGCTTACGAGGAGGAAACTCGAAAAGCGCATAAAGGTTATTCGACTTGGTCCAATCAAGTTCTTCTAGAGTGAACTTGACCTGAGGAGCTTTTGTGATTTCCAATTCCTCAACATCAGCGACAGCAATGTTCTCAGCGGTAGGAATGTCAGTAGATGCCATTTTCTGTATTAATCAGTTCAACCAAAGATTTTAACAAATAAGAATAATCTTAATGTGGAAAGATTTTCCAATAAGATGGTTCGAATTTTGTCCATTTCATTCAGACAAAAATGTCTTAATGAAGATTAGGGTTTTTCTTAGTTTTGAAAAAGAAGTGCAAACCCATTAAGTCTTGTTTTCCAGTTTCTGGAAACTAATATATGAATAACAAGTTTAATATTTTGCGTATAAACTTGAAGAACAACCATGAAAGGTTGTGTTCATAAAACCATGAAAGAAATGATTTCATTTGAAAAAGTTCTTTTGTTTGATCTTTTAAAAACAATGAGAAGATCATTAACAAGTTAAAACAACAGGTAAATAATAAGAACATATTAACCTTTGATGTTTGAAGAAGGAGATGAACAGTTGTTCTGGAAAAACTTGAGAGCAAAATGCAACAGTGAATTCTTTTCTTGAGGAAGAAGTTCGCGTAAAAGGAAAATATAAACCAAGAATGTGTTTATATAGTGAGATTAGAGAGAGAAAATCTTGAGCGGGAAAAGATTTTCATCATGACACGGACACGTGTTTGCATTTGATTAGAAGTTTGAACGAAACGTGCAAACGTGTGTCAGAAAAAGAACGTGCCGGGGTTTATCCGTTGTGATGACGTCACAACTGTCCTTTCATATTCTTTTAGGATATCTCTGAGGTTTTGAAAAACTCAGGGACACTTTTGAAAACATGAAGCACTGAATAGAAATATCAGTGATGGTTTTAGAAATTTCAAAATATCGCTGATTAAGGAAGAGATATTCAGCGATGCAATTTGTTTTGAAATCATGCATTCACATGCGATTGTCAGAGAGAAAAACATACCTTGATATCAGCGAATCAAGTTTATTCAGAGAGAAGATGATGGAATAGCTTATACAAGTTGATTTTATCCCGAGAGCTATACCAATTTGTATAATAGTATCGCTGATCAAATGTGAACCGCTGAAGATTTTACTCTTCAAAGTTCAGCATTCCAAGCTCGCTGATGAGAAAGTTGAATCTTGTCTCATCAAGAGGTTTGGTGAACAAATCAGCTAACTGATAATCAGTTGGGATAAAATGAAGTTCTATATCACCATTCATCACATGATCTCTGATAAAATGATATCTGATTTCGATGTGTTTTGTGTTTGAGTGTAGCACTGGATTGTTGGCTATAGCGATGGCGCTTGTGCTGTCGCAATAGATTGGAATTTTTGAGAACTGAAGGCCATAGTCTAATAGTTGATTTCTCATCCACAAGACCTGAGAACAACAGCTTCCAGCGGCTACATATTCAGCTTCAGCTGTGGAGGTGGACATTGAGTTTTCCTTTTTACTTGTCCAACTCACCAGCTTTCCACCCAGGAGCTGACATCCTCCTGTGGTGCTTTTCCTATCCATTTTGCAACCTGCAAAATCACTATCGGAATAGGCGATTAGATCGAATCCTGAGTCTTTGGGATACCAAAGACCTAGATTCGCAGTACCCTTAAGGTATCGAAAAATTTGCTTTACAGTGATTATATGAGATTCCTTAGGTTCAGCTTGATATCGTGCACACAAACAGGTTGCGAACATAATATCGGGTCGGCTAGTTGTAAGATACAAAAGAGAGCCGATCATCCCACGGTACAACGTGACATTAACAGGAATACCATTAGTATCCTTATCAAGTATCAGCGGTGGTGCCATAGGGGTTTTCATAGCTAAACTCTGAGTTAAATCGAATTTATTCAGCATATCTTTAACATACTTTCCCTGATTAATGAAAGTTCCTTTTTCATTTTGCTTTATATGAAGACCAAGGAAATATGTTAGTTCACCCATCATGCTCATTTTATACTCATCTTTCATTCTATCAGCGAAACGAGTACAAAGATCAGGGTTAGTAGAACCGAATATAATGTCATCAACATTTATCTGAACTAGAATGATATGACCTTTCACTACTCCAAAAAATAGAGTTTTGTCAATTTTACCTCGCTCAAATTTTTCAATATGGAGATAAGTAGAGAGAGTGTCATACCATGCACGAGGAGCTTGCTTCAAGCCATAAATTTCCTTATCCAGTTTATAAACGTAACCTGGACGCTTAGGATCTGAGAATCCTTGAGGTTGTTCCACATAGACTTCTTCATTCAGCTTTTCATTCAGAAACGCTGACTTAACATCCATCTGATGTACTTTGAAGTCTTTGTGTACATAGTATGCTAAGAATAGACGAATAGATTATAGTCTTGCTACTGGAGCAAATGGTTCATCGTAATCTATGCCTTCCTCTTGTCTGTATCCCTGAGCAACAAGACGAGCCTTGTTGCGGGTTACAGTTCCATGTTCGTCCAACTTGTTTCGATAGACCCATTTAGTGCCTATCACTGTTTTGTCAGTTGGTCTTCGAACAAGTTTCCAAACTTTGTTTCTTTCGAATTCAGTCAGCTTTTCTTGCATGGCGCTGACCCAGTTTGGATCTTTGAGGGCATCATCTATTTTCTTTGGTTCAGTTAGAGAAATAAAGTTAACAAATAAACAAATGTTACCTGCACTTCGTCGAGTTTGAACACCAGCTTTTGGATCACCAAGAATCTGATCAATTGGGTGATTTACAGTCCATCGCTGAGCCGGAGGGTGAGACGCTGACTCAAACTGAACTGGAGGAGCTGAAGATGAAGCTTCAGCGACTTTTGGAGTATCATCCAAGAGAGGAGTGATTGCAGTTGTCATTTCATTCACTGATTGCTGAGAAATAGATGGAATGTCTGAGACATTTGGTTCAGAAGCAGGTATAGTATTTAAAGGAACCGCTGAGACCCATGATGTTTCAGCTTCACTATTCTGCATATTAGGAATGATAGTAGGACTATCATCTTCGACTGTATGAGTATGAGGAGTGGGAATATCTTCCGAATCACCAAGATGAGAAAACATCCATTGATTCAGTTCTTCAGTATCAGCGGACGGTTTAGAGTTCGCTGAACGGGATTCGTCAAACGTGACGTGAATAGTTTCTTCTACAGTTTGTCTTTTACGATTGAAGACTCTAAGGCTTTGGAAATTGAAGAATATCCAAGAAATATTCCATCATCAGCCTTAGGATCAAACTTTCCAAGGGCATCTCTGTTATTCAGTATGAAACACTGACATCCAAAGATGTGAAGAAAGCTGATTGAAGGCTTTCTCCCATGAAAAAGTTCATAGGCTGTTTTGTTGAATCTTTTGACTATCAGCGACCTGTTTTGCGTAAAACAAGCACTGTTGACAGCTTCTGCCCAAAACTGAGTAGGCAGGTGAGAATCGCTGAGCATTGAACGTGCAGCTTCAATAATTGTTCTATTTCTTCTTTCAGCGACTCCATTTTTTTGCGGTGTTCTCACTGATGAAAAGTTGTGAGAAATACCCTTGTTCTCAAAGAAGGAATCAAGAGAACTGTTTTTGAATTCAGTCCCATGATCACTCCTTATTGAGCGAACGGTCAAGTTGTTAAGGGTTTCCATCTTCCGAACAAAGGTGATGAGTTCTTCAGGGGTGTCACTCTTAGAACGGAGAAACATTACCCATGTAAAGCGAGAGAATTCATCAACCATGACCAGCGTATATTTCTTTCCAGCGATGGATTGTTTGTTAACGGGGCCAAACAAATCCATATGGAGAAGTTGTAGAGGAGATGACACTGAGGAGACTTGCTTTGACTTAAAGCTTGCTTTGGTCTGCTTCCCTTTCTCACACGCTGAACATAAAGACTCTTTGGCGTATGAGTGTAGAGGTAGACCAGTGACCAAATCTTTTGAAGAAAGAGTATTCAGTGTCTTGAAATTCAGATGAGAGAGCCTCTTATGCCATAGCCAATTGACATCAGATGAGGCTTTTGAGAAGAAACAGGAGTTCTAAGTGGTTGTTGAGTCCATGTTTATTACATAAACATTTTCCAAACGATAACCGCTGAGAGCTATCTTCTCCTTTTTGTCAGTGATAAAGCAGGATTCCTTAGTAAAGATTACTTTGTTATCCTTGTCTCAATGCTGACTGATGCTTAGAAGATTATGCTTCAGCCCTTCAACATATGCGACTCTTCTGAAGGTGGTTGTACCATTTGAGAGTACACCAAACCCTCGGGTATGTCTTTTTCCATTTCCACCAAAAGTCATAGAGGGACCATTCTCTTCCTTGTATTCAGCGAGCATGCTTTTCTTTCCAGTCATGTGTCTAGAGCATCCGCTATCGAGATACCAGATACCCTTCTTAACCTGCATTACAAAGGAAGATTAGTTTTTCTTGGGTACCCACTTAACCATGTATACACATTTGTCAGTGAAAGTAGTTAGAATGGAAGGTTCAGCAGTCTTCGCAACATTTGAAGATTCAGCTTTGTCAGTCTTCACTTTGGTTAATTTCTTAACCTCAGTGGTCTTCTTTGCCTTGGGGGCAGTGATCTTCACCTTAGCTAACTTTTCAGCTTTGGTGGCTGTGGGGCACTTACTAGCAATATGATCAGTGAGTCAACAGTGATAACATTTCCTATAACTAAAAGTAGTTCTAGGACTATTTTAATGCTGAGCTTTAGATTTTGAAATAGAAGGACCAGCACCAAATAAACTATTGGCTTTTGAAATAGGAGGAACTTTCAGTTCTTTAGATTTCTTACCAAAGACATCCACTCTCAGTCTAGGAGTAGATCGCTGAATAGATCCACGCTGAGTAGATCCTGAGATCTGATTCCTTGATCCAGAGGGATAGGTCACTGAAGCTTTAGAAGCATTCAGCTTAGGTACCAAGGTACCCTTCTAAGGATTTTGGTTAAAACAATTCCTTTACCTTTATCTTTAAAGACAGACGTAGGTTTTGGATAAACCATTTTCTCTTTACCTTTTGAAGAGGTAGGAGTTTCCTCAGGGATAGGCGGTCTGGAAGAGGAACACTGAGAGGATGAAGTATCAGCGACTGAGGATACGAAAGTTCCAAATAAGAGCATGGAACGACCAGTGGTTGGTTCTTGAGTATCAGCTTTGTAACCAAGACCACGTTTATCACTCAGTGGAATCTGAGACTTAATTATCTCAGTGATCTTTGTTGAGTTATACCATCCATAAACAGTAGCTTTTTCAGCTCTTAATGCAGCGATAGCTTCTTCGTGCTCGATTTTGACTAGTTGATTTAAGTGAACTTGATCTTTAAAATTTTCTTCAATTTTAGAAAGATTTTCTATTTGAAGGTGACAGTTTTAAGCTGTTCAGCGAGATCAAGGTTTTGATTTTCAACTATTGTTTTGCCATTCATGGCTTCATATATACTTCTAGTCAAGAGATCGATTTTACGAAGACTATCAGCTTCATCGATATTTGCAATATTTATAAAGAAGGAAGGTGATACCTGAATTGCAGAGGTTGAAGTAGAGGGAATGTCTGAACTTTCTTCCTCATCTTCAATCTTGGCCATAAGACAGAGATTGGCTTCATCATCTTCAGAGTCAGATGATGATATTTCTTCATCAGAAGCAGCCCAATCATAGTTAGCCATCAGGCCTTTGCCTTTCTTCTTAAAGCTTTTCAGCTTCGCATACTTTTCTTTCAGCTTTGCATATTTGTCATCTTTATTCCTGGGAATAAAGGATTTCTTTGGAAAAGCTGAGGGTCTATAAACTTTCTTTGACCTGCACTCGTTAGCGAAATGTCCTATCTTTTCGCAGTTAAAACAAGTAATAGTAGCCTTATCAACAAGAGCTGATGATCTTGGCTTGTCAGTAATGGATAGAGGTTTGTTCTTTCTAAACATTTTCTTTTTGGAGAATCTCCTGAACTTTTTAGTGAGGAGGGCCAAAGATTCATCATCATCTGAAGAGTCAGAATCTGATGACCTTTCAGAGTTACTCTCCAACTCAGTGATAGTGACCGAGGGTCGCTGAGTGGAAGGTTCCTATGAGATTAAAGCAACAGGGGTGCTTTTGGAATCTTTTATAAGATTCTTCTTAAGATGACTCGATTGCTCATGATTCAGCATCGTGCCATATAAGGTAGAAAGGGTTATTGATTTTAGATCCTTTGATAGTTTGAGACACATAGAATAATTGTCCCAGCTTTCAGGTAAACATTCTAAGAACTTTGTCGGCACTTCAAAGTTAGAATATTCCTTACCAACAATTTTCAGATCTATAATTAAACAGTTGAAACGTTGATGTACTTCAGAGAGAGTTTCATTCTTACCAGAAATGAATCTTTCGTACTGTCTTACCAGGTTGATCTTTCTTGAGTCCTGGACTTCAGACGTACCTTCAGACTGAACACATATTGTGTCCCACATAGCTTTTGAGGTTTTCAGGTTCATGACGGAATGGTAGACTTCGTCAGGAAGAGCCATGGATAGTATGGATCTGGATTTTGTGTCGATAGCCACTTTCTTCTTATCTTCGTCAGTCCACATATGTATTTCTTTAGGAATCAGCCTTTCTGGAATAGCAGGTCTATTCTCAGCGGCTGGAACTGCAACATTAATTCTTACAGGAATATATGGGCCGTTTTCAAGATAATAAGGCATAGTAGGGTCTAGACCTTCTAAGAAGAGAATCATCCTATTTTTCCATAGATTAAAGTTATCTCTGGAGAATCTAGGGGGTTTAGTAAGAGAACCATTGTCTATATAGTTTGTGTTTGTGTTGGTAGCCATTTTCAGAAATAGCAAGGAAGAGAAATCTTAGTATAGATTAGATCTTGTTTATGAGATTAAACAAATCTGCTCTAATACCACTTGTTGGTCCCGAAGGCCTATACAAGTTTGTAGAAGGGGGGGGGGGGGGGGGGTTGAATACAAACACACAGATTATACTTTTCTAAATTATTTATTGATAAATCATTAACAATTTACAGCTTGTTGCGGAAACAAGATTAAGGATAAACCTAAATCTAAACAAGTTGGAACACTAAGTTTCTTGCACTAAGAAAGATAAGGAAATTACTAATAATAACCTATCTTGAGATAAGAGGATGAACTTGTCCAGAGTTAGCAAGTTACTTCAAAATGAAGTGAGTTCATCTCTTTATATACTGCATGCATTTAATGCATGTCAGTATACACTTTACACGTGGCAGCAGCTTATTGGTTGCATGTCATTGACCTTTATAGACAACATTAGTAGCCGCATGAATGAACAGTGTAGTATCAGAGTGGTTGTACGATTTCAGACAATAAGGAGGTTCTTTTCTGACATATCGTACGGAGTCGTGGCAGGGTGGTTAAGACAAAAGTACTTTGTACGGAGGACTTCATGATCAGCTTTCGTTGAATCAGAGCTCTATCAGTGAATGATAAAGTTCAGCGATAGCTGAAGTCTTGTACTTGATACTTCACGTTGAGTGGACAAATCTGAGTCTTCGCTGATCCGCATCAGTTCATTAGGAGACTTGTCGCTGGTTCTTGAGCTTGATCTTCGACTTCAGCGTAGAACCTATGTTGACGTGAAACTTGTCTTCAGAGATCATAAGTAAACAACTAACTTATCAGCGATCACCAAAAGGACTGAACAGGTTCAAAGCATTATGGTGAACAGTGTTCGCTGAATGTTTAATCTAAAGTGCGAGAGTTCCTATCAGCGGTACTGTAAGGTCTTAGTACTTATCAGCGATAGTGAAACTCTGATACATAATGTTTACTTACAATTTTCACTAAGTTTAAAGAGAGGGTCATTATCAAATCACTGAGGGTTTGGATCAACAACTACCTTTAGGTACGCTGTCATTTTTGAATCTTTGGCTGCTAATTCTCCATTGATCTGGTTCACGACCAAGAGAGAATCGCTTTTGACATGTAGCGCGGTTGCCCCCGAGTCGTGGGACATATTCATTCCCACGATCAGGGCTTTGTACTCGGCTTCGTTGTTGGTGGTTTTGAAGTCGCACCGGACTAAATACACTATCTTGCCTCCCTGTGGCAACTTTAAGACGACGCCTAGTCCTGAACCTCTAGTGTTGGATGAACCGTCGACATACAGAGATCCAAGGCACGTCGTCGTGAGTCGCCACATTTGACACTTCGAGCTCTACTTCTTTTTCCAATTCAGGGCTGAAATCAGCAATGAAATCCGCCAAGGCTTGCGATTTGACCGCGGTCCTGGGCTTAAAATCAATGTCATAACTGCTGAGATATATGCTCCATTTTGCTAAACGACCTGTCAACTCAGGTTTCCTCAAGACAGACTTAAGAGGAAAGTTAGTCACGACAGTAATAGGATGCGATTCAAAATAGTGACGTAGTTTCTTTGCAGCTGTAACAAGCGACAATAGCAGTTTTCCATGGAGGAATACTTGGTTTCGGCGTCCAAGAGAGATTTACTTACATAGTAGATCGGCAGTTGCTGCTTTTCATCTTCTCGTGTCAAGACGACACTTACTGCATTTGGACTAACAACTAAATATAGCTGGAAGACCTCATGATCGTGAGGCTTTGACAACAAAGGAGGCGACGTCATGTACTCCTTTAATTTTTGCAGTTCTTGCTCATGATCGTCGGTCCAGTCGAAGCCTTTATTTTTCCTGAGGACGTTATAGAATAAATGACATCTATCTGAGGATCGAGAGATAAACCTGTTCAGAGCTGCCACTCGACCAGTGAGCCTTTGGACCTCTTTAAAATTTCTCGGAGATTTGATCTCGATGATAGCTTTTATCTGGTCGGGGTTAGCCTCGATCCCTCGACGAGTGACCATGTAGCCCAAGAATTTCCCGGCACTGATGCCAAAGGAGCACTTTGTTGGGTTGAGCTTCATGCTATACTTCTGAAGGATGTCGAACAACTTCCTTAAATGCTCGACGTGGTCGAGTGCTTGCTTTGACTTGACGAGCATGTCGTCGATATAAACTTCCATCGTGTCGCCAAGATGATCCTTGAACATCTTATTCACTAGGCGCTGGTAGGTAGAACCTTCACTTTTTAGTCCAAAAGGCATAACCTTATAACTGTAAATACCTCGGTCCGTCATGAATGCAGTTTTCTCCTGGTCTTCAACGTGCATCAGGATTTGATTGTATCCAGAATAAGCATCCATGAACGTTAATAGTTCATGTCCTGCTATCGCGTCGACCATGGCGTCGATATGTGGCAATGGAAAAGGGTCTTTTGGACAAGCTTTGTTGAGATCTATAAAATCGATACAGACCCTCCATTTGCCATTTTTTCGCCATGACCACAACATTAGCAAGCCAGTCGGGGTACTTTACTTCTCGAATTTTCCCTGTCTTGAGGAGGTTGTCGACCTCGTAATTTATCACCTTATTCCTCTTAGGAGCAAATTTTCGCCGCTTTTGTTTGACTGGCTTAAATGATGGGTCGACATTGAGCTTGTGGGAAATGACGTCAGGGTCTATGCCGACCATGTCCTCGTGCAACCAGGCAAAACAATCGGCATGTTCCTGCAAGAAAGATATTAGCTTGTCTTTAAGGCAGGGGTCGAGGGACGATCCTACAAAGACTTTCTGGTCAGGCTTGCTCTGGTCCAGGACGATTTCCTCCAGGTGATAGTCGTCGACTGTCTCAGGAGCATCCTATGCATTCTCAAGCTCCCCATGCATCTGGGCAATGATCTACTCTTGATTCCCGTTACCTGTCATTTTTCCTAAAAAAAGGAAAGGAAGGAAACTCCAAGAAACCGTTTGTAAGACGCACGTTTGTCGAAGATTTTCTCAAGATGGGACTCCACGGTGGGCGCCAAACTGTTAATGCCAAAAATCGTCCAGAAGGATAACTTAAGGTTGATTGTGGAGCTTAACAACTAAAGATGGGAATCTTTCGACAAAGCAATGCGAAAAAGACAGAAATGTAAATGAGATAAAGAATTTGGTGACGCGGGAAAAACATCAACGAGGAAAAAATCTACGGACGACAATGATGATGTCGTCGCTGCACTATGGTCGCCAAACAGGGGCGATGTTCTTATGTTTCGGGTGTCGAGAGTACATAGATTACAATACAATTGAAAGAAAGACTTTAAATGTAAAGTAACAAGTGTATCGAATATAAAAACAAGTGCGTCGTGTGTGTAAACTATGCGTCGAGCGTGTGAGTTTGTGCGTCGTGAGCGATCTGTTGTGAGAGAATTCTTTGCTTCTAGTGTTCTTGAGAGTTTAGTTGTGCTAAGATGTCGGATGATTCCAGATACGTGAAATGATGCTCTAGCCTTTGTTTTTAATGTCTTCGAGCGCCTTGAATGACTCCATAAAAACTTATGATAACGGTCGTAACAGTCACTGGGTTTAATGCTCATAATTATCATTGTCGGTTATGTCTGTTGATCATTAATGACATTGATTCCTGCATTTAAACAGCGAAAATATAACAGAAATATCGCATGTTAGTTGGTCGAGGTCGCAAGGTTCTATGCGACGGTCGTGTGAGCTAGACGATGTCATGGTTGAGTGTCGTGAGGTGGATAACTTTCGATTTCAACTTTGATCAGGGAATAAAGTATTATGATTTTACCTCATTATAGAAAAGTGTAATAAATGTTCTCCCTATTTTGGTCGTGTTCGAGACTGGTGAAATTTTACCCAAACAGTAACCTGATGCGGATATCAACGAAGACAAGACTTGTCCATTTCACGCGAAGTTTCAAGTAGAATACTTCAGCGAGAGCTGAACTTTATCATTCCCTGATAAAGATCAATTCAGCGTTCGCTGATCATGAAGCCTGTTCTACAAGTGACTTTTGTCTTATCCCCTTGCACGCTTTTGTACGATTTGTCAGAAGGACATCCCTTGTCCAGGATTGTACAAACCACTCTGCCAACTACACTGTTTATCATGTGGCCAAAAAGGATGTTTGCTAAAGTCAAATCCATGCAACCAACCAAACGCTGCACGTGTAAAGTTGTACTGACTTGCATTAAATGGATGCAGTATAAATAGGAAACCCTATTTCATTTTGAAGTGCCCTTCCTCGCAAAACTACTTAGTGCAAGAAAATATATCTTTAGGTTTTCTTATTTTCTCTCATTCTTTTCTAGTGCAAGAATTATGTGTGATTCTCATAGTTTGTTTAGATTAGGTTTTATACTTGATCTTATTCTGCAACAAACTGTAATTGTTTGATTTATATCAATAAATAATTTATAAAGAAAAAAATATGTGTTTGTATTCAACCCCCCTTCTACAAACTGGTATAACCCTTCGGGACCAACAACCAGGAACTTTGGGACTGTCACCAGCTTGTGACACATCCACAACAATCTTGTATGTGGTCTTTTGATCTTTCTCGGTTTCCTCGGGGATTAACAGTGGGATGGTTGGAATGGTAGTGGTGTTATTGGGCACAACAATGCAATCTGGCCCAAATTTTCCACTAGATTGAGCAGAGTCTGAAACGGTGTTTTCCTTTTCGGGCTCTGCTTTGGTTGATTTTATTAAATCGTTTTGTATGTTTTCTGGTAAATCCCTACCACTCCTCAAAGTTACAGGTTTTACGTGTTCTTTTCCGACTCTTGGAGGTATCTCTGTATCACTAGGTAGAAAACCAGAATGACGTTTTCTCATTTCTAAAGCCATTTGACCCACTTGGGTCTCCAAATTCTTAATTGATGCGTGAGTTTGGGATATGAATCCTTTCATCATTGCTTCCAAAGAAGTAGGTGATTCGACATGATGGTTTGACTTTTGTTGAAAAACATGTTGATTATTTTGTGAATTTGCGTGCTGGTTGTTCTGCGGTCTGTGATGAAACTGCTGGTTTTGACCTTGCAATTTAGGTGGTGGTGGATTTAAAGTAGGACTGTGGGAAGAAAAACTCGGATGGTTCCTCCACTCAGGGTTGTAAGTTTGAGAGAAGGGTCCTCCCTTGTTATTATATTGCTATTACCGACATAGTTGATACGCTCAGGATTTCTCGGACAATGTTTAAAATTATGACCATCACCACAATATGTGCACTATATAGATTGAACAGTAGAAGGTGGTGCAACCGGATTGACTGACACAACATTAAGGTTCTAATCAAATATGCCATGTGATAATGCACGTAGATATCAATGCATAAGCAATCTGGATCTTGCACTTCTGCTGTTTTTTAAGTGGTAATGCAAGTGGATCAGTCTAGGGCCGTTCTTTAGGGTGTGCGAAGAGCTATTACCGCACAGGGCCGCCAATCGTCGGGGGCCTCCGAATATTTCTTAATTTTTACTTATGATAACGTTATTATATAATTTAAAGTTTGACGCAATATTTCATAGTAAACAGATTTAGCGCTGTGGCCAAAGACTTATGTGTTGTGCATTCTACATATCCGCCAGGGTTCAGTCCCACCTTTGGCTATTTATTTTTTTCCAGTTAATTTTGCTTTTATAAATAAAAGTAGCCTTGTTTTATCTTTTTCAATTATTTGTTTCCATTAGAGAAAAAGTAGCTTTATTTAAATTGAACTAAATAATAAACCTTTTAACAATTTTTTTTAATATTTTTAGGTTGACTTAAATATATAATTTTCTATAACCTTCTTACTACGATAAGATTAATTATATGATTGTTTTAGTTGTTTCTATACGTGCTCCAAATTTTTAATTTAGAGTTCTTAATTTATATTTTATATATGTATATATTTTTAAAGTATTTTGAGATAATAAATTTATAAAATATTATAACAATATAAATAATGTTGAAATTGTAAAAATGAAATAGTTGTTCAAAATTGAATGTAATTTTTTTAGAGACTTTAAATTTAGATTGTCAATGTTAGGGATAAAAAATTGAAATAGCTGATAAAGATACTTTGATTAACTTTAGATGTTTAGTGTTTTTAATGATTTATATTTTAATTTTTTTAACATTTAACAAAATTTAGGTTTTTTAATATTTATTGATTTTTCCTATATGTTTTTCGACACACCTTTAATACATGATATATTGATTTTAATGATGATACGTTCTTGTTGATATGGGTTTTGTAATTATCGATAATGGTTAATCAATTATATAAAAATATGATTGATATTCATATCTCTTCTTCACTCTAATACTTCATACCTCCTCATAGGCCCCTTACTGGAGGAGTTATGAAAGCTAAAAACACTAACATTAATTAAAAGTTACAAAATCATGTATAAATTTTAAATCCATGCTAATGACCATCTTCCCAGGATGACGAAGTGGACGAAGAGTCATCCACAGAGCTAAATCATTGGCGATCCTTCTACTAAAGTAAAAACTCGATCAACCACTGCCAATTTTTGTTTTTTTACAAACTTTATCAGTGTGATCGTACCAAAGAAGATTTCTAAAGATCTAGATGATCCAAATTGGGTAGAAGCTATGCAAGAAGAGCTTCTTCAATTTGAGCGCAACAAAGTATGGTCCCTTGTATCTCTGCCAAAGGGCAAAACGACAATAGGGACCAAATAGGTGTTTAGAAACAAGAAGGATGAAGATGGAGTGGTCATTAGGAATAAGGCAAGATTGGTGGCTAAGAAATCTAAGGCTGCTGAAACCACAGAGGATCCAATCCTTGACACCCCCAATCCTGAACAAGCAGAATCTCATAACCAACACCCTCCCCAATCCACATAGGTACTTGATGCTTCTGCCACCCAACCACCTAAAGAAAAGAAGAAAAGGAAAACCAAAACCACAAGGGAGGGTGCTCCTAAGCCTAAGAAGAAGAAAACCAAGAAACCAAAATCCGCTCTACAATTAATACCAGAAGAAGAACACCACCTTACAGAGGTCAGAGCCCCAACCACTTTACACTATGCAGAACCCCAAACAGATATACCCCAAACTTCTGCCATCCCAGAGGATGCCCCACAGAACCAAAAGGAGGATCGAGTGTACTTTAACACTTTCCTTGAAGGGGTTGGCTTAAACGATTCACTCGATACCTCCAGATGGAATCTCAAACATCCCACAGAAGGGTTCTCAGTGGCAGACTATGATTCTGATCTAGAAATTGATGAAGACTTGGGTACAGCCGCAGAAGATAGATGGGACGTATAGGAAGGGTCTCTAGGAAATGAAACGGAGGAGAAGACTGTGAGAAAAGATGTCCAGAGCACATACCTAAACCTACCTCCCTGTGCTACCCACCCATCCATCTTTGCTAGTCTGGTAGTAAAAAAGGATGTTGAAAAAGAGCTGCACAGCTCGATCCCTACCCTTGCCAGCCGACCAGAGGAGCCTTTTTCTTCCTCTGTGCCATTAGATAGCCGGGAAACCTAACTCCAGGTTGTGTCCTCTCAAAATTACACAAACCTTTTCAGTGTTCATTTGCCCGAGAACACACTTGTTTCCCCCACAGAGGCATTCTTTGCTTCTCACGCACACACTCTAGGTAACGAAAGTCCTTCATAGGGACTTAAAGCGCACAATGACGACGAGGCTCTAGACAAGCCTTCGGGTCCAACTCCCATCCCCTCTGTGCCCAATTCTGAATTGGCACAGAGCAAGGATGGTGACAGAACTGTTGATCCAAACCCTCTGTGATTTGATAATGACCCTCTCTTATATACTTAGTGAAAATTGTAAGTAAACAATATGTATTATAGTTTCACTATCGCTGATAAGTACTAAGACCTTTCAGTACCGCTGATAGGAACTCTCGCTCTTTAGATTAAACATTCAGCGAACACTGTTCACCATAATGTTCTGAGATTGTTCAGTTCTTATGATGATCGCTGATAAGTTAGTTGTTTACTTATGATCCCTGAAGACAAGTTTCACGTCAACATAGGTTCTACGCTGAAGTCGAAGATCAAGCTCAAGAACCAGCGACAAGTCTCCTAATGAACTGATGCGGATCAGCGAAGACTCAGATTTGTCCACTCAACGTGAAGTACCAAGTACAAGACTTCAGCTATCGTTGAACTTTATCATTCGCTGAATAGATAATGATAAATGCTCTGAATCAACGAAAGCTGATCATGAAGTCCTCCGTACAAAATACTTTTGTCTTAACCTCCCTTGCACAACTCCGTACGAAATGTCATAACATAACCTTCTATTGTCTGAAATCGTACAACCACTCTGATACTACACTGTTCATTCATGCGGCTACTAAGGTTGTCTACAAAGGTCAATGACATGCAACCAATCCGCTGATGACACGTGTAAAGTGTATACTGACTTGCATTAAATGCATGCAATATATAAAGAGATGAACCCACTTCATTTGAAGTAACTTGCTAACTCTGGACAAGTTCATTCTTTCATCTCAAAGATAGGTTATTATTAGTAATTTCCTTACCTCTCTTAGTGCAAGAAATCTTAGTGTTCCAACTTGTTTAGATTTTGGTTTATCCTTAATCTTTTTTCCGCAACAAGCTGTAAATTGTTAATGATCTATCAATAAACAATTTAGAAAAGTAAAATCTGTGTGTTTGTATTCACCCCCCTTCTACAAACTTGTATAACCCTTCGGGACCAACAAGTGGTATCAGAACGGATTTGTTTAATCTCATAAACAAGATCTAATCTAAGATTTTTCTCTTCCTTGCTATTTTCTGAAAATGGCCCCCAACACAAACACAATTTATATAGACAATGGTTCTCTTGCTAAACCCCCTAGTTTTTCCAGAGATAACTTCAACTTATGGAAAAATAGGATGACTCTCTTCTTAGAAGGTGTAGACCCTACTATGCCTTACTATCTCGAAAACGGCCCATTCATCCATGTAACAATTGATCCTGCAGTTCCAGCTGTTGCGAATAGACCGGGTATTCCAGAAAGGCTGATTCCTAAGGAGATACACATGTGGACCGATGAAGGTAAGAAGAAAGTGGCTATAGATACAAAAGCCAGATCCGTACTATCCATGGCTCTTCCTGACGAAGTCTATCATTCCGTCATGAATCTTAAATCATCAAAAGCCATGTGGGACACAATATGTGTTCAGTATGAAGGAACGTCTGAAGTCCAGGACTCAAGAAAGATCAACCGGGTAAGACAATACGAAAGCTTCATTTCTGGTAAGAATGAAACTCTCTCTGAAGTTCACCAACGTTTCAACTGTTTAATTATAGATCTGAAAAACTTTTGGTAAGGAATATTCTAACTTTGAAGTGCTGACAAAGTTTCTAGAATGTTTACCTGAAAGCTGGGACAATTATTCTATGTGCCTCAAGCTATCAAAGGATCTAAAATCAATGACCCTTTCAACCTTATATGGCACGTTGTTGAATCATGAGCAATCGATCCATCTTAAGAAAAATCTTGTAAAAGATTCCAAAAGCACCCCTGTTGCTTTAATCTCAGAGGAACCTTCTACTCAGCGACCCTCGGTCACTATCACTGAGTTAGAAAGTAACTCTGAAAGGTCATCAGATTCTGATTCTTCAGATGATGATGAATCGTTGGCTCTCCTAACTAAAAAGTTCAGGAGATTTGCCAAAAAGAAAATGTTTAGAAAGAACAAACCTCTTTCCATAACTGACAAGCCTAAATCATCAGTTTTTGTTGATAAGGCTACTGCTACTTGTTTTAACTGCGAAAAGACAGGACATTTCGCTAACGAGTGCAGGTCAAAGAAAGTTTCTAGACCCTCAGCTTTTACAAATAAATCCTTTGTTCCAAGGAATAAAGATGACAAATACTCAAAGCTGAAAGAAAAATATGCGAAGCTGAAAAGCTTTAAGAAGAAGAGTAAAGGCCTGATGGCTAACTATGATTGGGCTGCTTCTGATGAAGAAGCATCATCATCTAACTCTGAAGATGATGAAGCCAATCTATGTCTAATGGCCAAGATTGAAGAAGAGGAAGAAAGTTCAAACATTCCCTTCACTTCAACCTCTTCAATTCAGGTATCACCTTCCTTCTTTACCAATATTGCAAATATTGATTGTTAGCTTCAATCTTCCTAATCATAGAAGTATTTAGAAGTAGTGAAAAATAGGCTAAGTGAAGAAAGCCTCTTACAGAGGCTCTGCCGAACTTACCGAGAGATCAAGGTCAAGAAGCTACAGAAGCTACAGAAGCTAAAGAGGCGTCCTACAGAAGATCTGTCATACGCGCAAAGAAGACCAAAGACTCGGAATCCGGTGAAGACTGCTCTACAAAGGACCAGACCGCAGAACCTCTGTAACACTTTACAGAGCCTCTGTGGTCCTCTCTAAAAGACTTGAAGATATTTATAATATCTTGCTACTGTTACTGGACCTGTTCATCAACTTGCATGGTAGCATGCCCTGTTCATCTTCAACGTGTCAAACTCTGATTGGATTCAATAGGGCTTAGTACATAATAGACGTCTGCTGCATTAAATGCAATACAGCACGTCCAACTGTTCATGCCATCCGTTCCACTATTCATACCGTCCGTTCTGAATAGTAGCTTATGCTTTATGGTCCTCTTAGAGTAGTATATAAGGAAGACTCATGTTGAGTTCTTCCTAATCGAAAATAAAGAGATAAAAACATCAAGAACACATAGCTTATATACTTTGAGAGTCATATCTGTTTTAAAGCTTTGCTTACTCACTGTTCTTAAATCTGTTCTTGATATAGACATATTCAGTAAACTTTGAGATATTATTTCCTGTTCACTGTTTATTTATATTGTGTTCTAAATCTATCAAACATATCTGTTAGTTCTTCAAATACGCTTCCGCATCAAACTTAAACTTGAACTAATAGATCTAATAATCTTGTTTAAACAAAACGGGAACCAACAATTGGTATCAGAGCAAAGCTTGATTTTCAATATCAAGTGATCCTCGTTTGACAACATTATTGATAGATTTCATTCTGTTAAAAAGGTTTCTGTTTTCCTATCACTCTTCGATTCATTCTAATAGAAAACACTTTTCCAGGTTAGAACAGCATTAAAATAATTCTGGATATCAGTTGTTACCCAGAAATCCTTCCAGATCTTCATATATTATCCTTTCTGAACCCCTGAAAAACTCTTAAAATGACAAATACCAATAACTTTTTCACTGGTGGCTCATTAACCAAACCTCCTACTCTCCTTCGAGATGAGTATCCTCAATGGAAGATAAGAATGGTTCATTTCTTTGAGGGTACTGAAAAAACTCTCAAACAATATCTTTACAATCTTCCTCTGATCCCTATGATAACTATGCCACGTGTACCAGCTACTGCTGAATCTCCTGAAATCCCTGAACATCAAAAACCTAAGCCAAAAGAAGAATGGTCAAATGAAGATAAGGCAGAAGATGAAGTTTCACAGAAAACAAAAAGAATATTTATCATGGCTATCCCCAATGAACTTTTTCAATCCTTAGATGCATGCGAAACAGCGCACGATCTTTGGAAAGAATTAGAAAGACAGTTGGAAGGGGATGCTAAAACTCAGAAGAACCGAAGGGCACAATACATAAATGAATATCATGCCTTCAGAGCCTCTGCAACAGAATCTCTGCAAACAACATACGACCGATTCAACTCTCTCATAAACAAATGCAGAAAGTATGGCATTCACAGAACCTCGGAAGAAAAAAACGTCATGTTTCTAAAGAGCCTGAATGATGAGTGGCTTCAATTGTCTATGTCTTTACAAACAAACCAAGATCTAGACTCTTGGACACTCTCTGAACTCTATGGAACACTAGCTGCACAAGAGCCTCAAATAGCAAAGGCAAAAACACTAACCATTGCACCATACGCATTGGTTAGTAAATCAATAGAGGCTACAGAAAGACCAAGAAATGAGAGAACAACAGAGGAGAAGAAGAAGGAGAAAAAGAAGATAGTGATGGTTGATAGCGAAGAAGACGAGCTGATAGAGGAAGAAATAACTCTTGCGTCATTAGCTAAATCATTGGCTCTATTAACAAGAGAGTTCAGAGGAAACCAAAGAGGTTCAAGAAATGATCGATATGGCAGAGACAACCAAGGTGACAGTAGAGATAACAGAAGAAGAGAAGAATCAAGTGACCGACAGAGGTCAGATGATAGAAGTGACCAACAGAGGTCAAGTGACAGAAACTACAGAAGTAGTGACCGACAGAGGTCAGATGACAAGCTGAGCCACATACAACAAGAATGCTACAAATATGGCAAGCCTGGTCATTACGCAAACGAATGCTGAACAGAGAAAGGTGGAGACCAACAGAAGTTCGACGATCGAACTGGAAACACCTCCCAAGGTTGTTTCAACTGCGGCAAGCCAGGCCATTTCGCAAAAGAATGCAGAAGTAGACAAAATCGCCCACAGAAGGACTCAACTTTTTACAAAAAGAAGGCTGAATATTATGCGCAAAAATCCCTAATGGCGAACAAAGGGCATTCTGAAGCAAATAAGGAGGACTTCGAGTCAGACTCTACCTCTGATGATGAATTCACCACCAATGCCATGTTCTGTGGCATGGCAGAAGTCGACTCTGGCACTGACACTGAGGTATCCATTTCAAACTCTACCTCTTGTACTAAATCTGTAGATAATGATTCAATTAAACTTAACATTGAACTGATTGAACTAAAAGAAATAAATGAAAGCATTCAGAAAAGACTCACCTTTAATGAGAGAGAAGTAAGGCTTCTCACTCAAGAAAAAGCCAAAATTTTTGAATAAAAGGAAAGAGTAGAAAAATATTGGAGCAAAAATATAGATCCTTTAAAAAAGCAAATTTATGAATTAACCTCTGCTTTAAAAATCAAAACAAAAGAGCTTTCAGTTTCTAGGAGTGAAACAACTGACATAAGAGCTCTCAAAGAATAATTTCAAAGAGAGAGAGGTACTTTGGCAAGGTCTTCTAAGAAGAGAAGTTCTACTTAAAAACTATAAAGATGCTCAGAAGGTGTATGAAAAGGTAAACTCCCAAATAGCAAGACGATGTATAGGGTACAGTGATATTACCTTAGGTGTTGAAAATAAAAGACTAAAACCTCTGTCTTCTCTATTTGTTTTGGGAAAAACAAATAAACCAAACTTTCCAAACTTACTCTCTGTAAGTAAAAGGGTTAAAATCTCTGCAGAACCTCACTTGAGGAAACATACGAAGATGATCAATGTGTGGTTTGAAAACACAGATTCATCATCTTCAACCTCTGTCAATAGAAAAATCAAACCAAAGAAATATCTGAAAACACAAGATCAGATTGGTTTCTTTAAGTTTGGTAAACCAGAGACTCAAACACAGGTCGCTTTTGTCTGTATGATAAATGTCGAAAAGAAATTATCTGCAAAAGCTCCCGAGTTTAAACCCATCTTTTCAGAAGAAAAACTTAAAAGATCAATTGAAAAAGAAATTTTGGAAGTTTTGAAATCAAATGTTTTAGAAAATCTCTGTACATCTTCTATAGATCAAATTCTCGCTGAAGAGATCTCATCAGAAACCTCTGCCATCTATGAAAGTTATTCTACAGAGGAAGAAAGCTTGTACGATACATGCTTAGAAAATCCAGCCTTTGTCGAAAGAGATGACTCAACCTCTGTATATGAGGACGATTCATCTTCTGACGACTCAGAGACTGATGTTTTATCAGGGATAGTTCACTATGACACAGAGGATGTTAAATTCTCCTCTGAAGTTCTTAACAGAACTATTTCTCCAAAAGAGAAAATCACAGAGATACCTATTTGCCTCGATTTTCTGAACGTGTATTTACAAGTCAAAACCTCTGCTGAGCTTGATATGTTAGAGAAGACCTCTGAAAATCCAAAAAACTCAAATTTTTCAAAACCTTTAAGGCCTGAAGCTAACAAATATTTTTCCTCTGTGACAGTGAAGACAGATGTTCACGACAGAAGAGTCTCACAGAAGGCAAGACCTAAACAAGATTTTTGCAAACCACATTCTAGTATTCATAGATCTTCTTGTAATAGGAAATCTAATGTTAAGAAAGAATGTAATGCCTCTGTGGCTCAGTTCAATAAATTCAATGAAAAGTTCAAACAAATCACGTCTCATATTAAATACTGTCATTGCTTTGATCTTATGCTCAAATTGAATAATCACTTCTCAAGCCCAGATTTCTTACTCTCCACTAAAATTCAAACTCCAAAGTCAGAACCTAGAGAGAAACAATCTGATTTTTCTACAAAAGATAAAATGTATTTCAAGAATGCTAAGGCAAACTTGAAAAATTCTAACAATATTGGACCCATATGGATATGGGTACCTAAGTCTCTGTGATTGTCTTACAGAAGCGGTTTGTGCCAATTTGGTATCTTGACTCCGGATGCTCAAGGCACATGACTGGCGACAGAAGTTTACTATCCACGTACAAAGAAACACACGATGGTGGATCTGTAACTTTTGGAGACAACAAGAAGGGACACATCAAAGGCTATGGAGTCATACAGAAGGAAAACGTCTCTGTATACAAAGTTGCATATGTGAATGGCCTTAAACACAACCTACTCAGTGTAAGTCAACTCTGTGATACAGGATTTGATGTCTTGTTCAAAAGAACTTTATGCTCTCTGCAAAGTGAAGACACAGGAATGGAACTTCTGCGAGCCGAAAGAAGAGGTGATATGTATCTAATGAATTTCAGTTCCAAGAACAAGGACAAAGTTTGCCTTGTAGCCTGCAAAAGTGAGGAAGCCTGGTTATGGCATAACAGGTTCTGTCACTTGAACTTTCACACCTTGGATAAACTGGTTAAACTTGATCTAGTTAAAGGTTTACCTAATGTTAAATTTAATAAGGATCACTTATGTTCTGCCTGTGAAATGGGAAAACTCAGAAGAGCTTCCCACAGAGGCAAAATAGATGTGTCTTGCACTAGACCTCTGTACATGCTTCATGTCGACCTTTGTGGTCCCATTGCCATACAGAGCCTAGGTGGCAAGAAATACATACTTGTCTTAATTGATGAGTATTCGCGTTTCACATGGGTTGAATTTGTTCGAAAGAAATCTGATGTTCCAATCATCTTGATTAATCTAATGAAAAGAATCCAAGTTCTTTATGAATGCAGAATACAGAAGTTAAGAAGTGACAATGGCACAAAATTTAAAAACTCTGTCATTGAAGCCTATCTTTCTACAGAAGGAATATCACAGAACTTCTCTGCCGCACGCACTCTACAGCAGAACAGCGTAGTCGAAAGAAAGAATCGAACGCTTGTGGAGGCCGCAAGAGCTATGCTATCAGCATGCGGATTACCGATGAACTTTTGGGTAGAAGCGATTTCTACTGCTTGTTATACACAGAATCGTTCAACCATTGTGAAAAGACACCTCAAGACTCCTTACGAATTGATCAACAAAAGGCGGCCAAACATCAAATTTTTTCATGTGTTCGGATGTAAATGCTTTGTTTTAAACGACAGAGATTCTAGAGGAAAGTTTGAGGTAAAAGCTGACGAAGGCAAATTCATTGGATACTCTGCCACTTCCAAAGCCTACAGAGCATTCCTTACAAGGTCTCGCAAAATTGTAGAAAGCATCAATGTTTCTTTTGATGATTCATTCCAGAAGACTTCTGAACAAATCAATTCAGAACTCAGACTTAAAGGGGAATCCTCTGGCATCTCACAATCAAAAGAAGACTTAAATCTTCAATTTTTAGAGATGTTCCACGATGACATTGATCCCTCTGTTGGAACCATCAGAGCTTCTGAAGAACCATCTTCCATTGGTCAAAATCCAACAGGTATGACTCTAACTGGACCAAATAATGCTTCATCTTCTTCTATAAATACTACAGATGCAAATGCCGAGGTAGAGATCGCAGAAGATGAAACAACGAGGAAAACGACCACAGAAGCTGCTGAAAATCAAACTTCACAATCCACAGTGGAACCAATTACAGAGGATATAGAGGACAAAGTCTATACGTCCTCAGAGGAACAAACTCCACCACCTCTCATACCAATCATTCCACAAGCTGTAGGATCAACTACAAAGGCACGCACTACTACAGAGGCTATACAAAAAGAAGAAGAACAACAAGAAGCCTCTAAAGAAAGATTCGATGACATTGGTGACCACCTTCCACGCACAACTAAGTGGACAAAAAGCCATCCTCCAAGCCAAATAATCGGCGAACCTTCTGACACGGTAAAAACAAGGTCTGCCACTGCTAATTTTTGTTTCTTTACAAACTTTATTAGTGTGATAGAACCAAAGAAGTTTTCTGAAGCCCTAGACGACCCAAAATGGGTAGACGCCATGCAAGAAGAGCTTCTGCAGTTTGAGCGTAACAGAGTTTGGACTTTAGTACCTCTGCCACAAGGGAAACATGCCATTGGGACTAAGTGGGTCTACAGAAATAAGAAGGATGAAGATGGGGTGGTCATCAGAAACAAAGCACGTTTAGTGGCCAAGGGATATAGACAAGAAGAAGACATAGACTACGATAAGACTTTTGCCCCTGTCGCACGGCTCGAAGCAATAATAATATTCTTAGCCTTCGCAGCCCACAGAGGATTTAAAGTTTATCAGATGGACGTAAAATCAGCTTTTCTCAACGGTGAAATCCAAGAAGAGGTTTACGTAAATCAGCCACCAGGGTTTGAAAGCTCAAAGTTCCCAAGGCATGTATACTACCTTGAAAAGGCTCTGTACGGACTGAAACAGGCTCCAAGAGCATGGTACGAATGACTTTCTACTTTTCTTTTAGTCAATGGCTACGACAGAGGTACAACAGATACTACCTTATTCTATAAACGTAAAAACAGTGAAATAATGCTTGTACAAATCTATGTGGACGACCTAATTTTTGGGTCTACTAATACAGAGGAGTGCAAAAGGTTTGAAAAACTCATGCAGAGTGAGTTTGAAATGAGTATGATGGGAGAATTAACATTCTTCCTCGGACTCCAAGTCAAACAATCATCAGAAGGAATTTTTATAAATCAGGCCAAATATGTCTCTGACATTCTTTGCAAATATAGCCTTTCTGATACCTCTGCAATGAAAACTCCAATGGCCCCTGGAAATAAGTTATCCTTAGATCCAGATGGCATCTCTATAGAATGCACTCTCTATAGAGGCATGATTGGATCTCTGTTATACTTAACTGCAAGCAGACCTGACATTATGCATGCCACATGTCTTTGTGCACGTTATCAAGCTAATCCTAAGAAATCACATTATGATGCTGTTAAGAGAATCTTTAGATACCTAAAGGGGACCAAAAATCTTGGTCTCTGGTATCCACAGAACTCTGGCTTTTGTCTTAAAGCTTATACAGATTCAGACTTTGGAGGATGCATGCTCGACAGAAAGAGTACCTCTGGGAGTTGTCAACTCCTAGGTGGTAAGCTAGTCAGTTGGACCTCCAAAAAGCAGAATTGTGTATCAGCATCTACGGCAGAAGCTGAATACGTTGCTGCTGCTAGCTGTTGTTCTCAGGTTCTGTGGATGAAGACTCAGCTAAAAGACTACGGCCACATTATATTCAAAATACCCATCTTCTGTGATTCCAAAAGTGCCATTGCCATCTCTGCCAATCCTGTGCAACATTCCAAAACCAAGCATATCGATATAAGGTACCACTTCTTGAAACATCATGTTGAACACGGTACAATCGAGATGCATTTTATGCCCACAGAATATCAACTCGCGGACTTATTCACCAAAGCATTAGAAGAGAAAAGATTTAATTTCTTGGTGGGTAAGTTAGGAATGATTAATATGTTGTGAAAATCCTCTGTAAAGTATAGCTTTATCTTCTGTGAATAAGTATATATTTCTACTACTTTATTTAAATGCTTTGATTGATTTCTTTCTGTATGTAAATTCTCAATCTTAAATAGTTCTTGATATCACAGAGCTTATGTGGGTCTGCTCAGATTCTTTGACGACCCCTACAGAACCTCTGGAAAAATGACCTATGTTCTATGCAAAACTTATCATTTTTTGATCCAAGCATAGGTCAAGGGGGGGCAAAAGGAAATTACTTGATCTACAGAGGTGATTAGATCAAGGGGGAGCAAAAAGGGACCCTGAAATGATCTACAGAGGTAAATCTTTCAAGGGGAAGCCAAAGAAGAGTGTCAAATGAATCTATATCGACAGAAGTCAAACATCACTTCCGAGAAAAGAACCAAAAGGTTGGTATCTCGTACTTTTAGGTTTTTGAAAACAGTTTTCTGGGACACAAATTGTCAAATATGTCCTAAATATACTGTGGATAACATTTCAAAAATCAAAAGATCAAAAAGTTTCATAAAATTTGAGTTATGAGAAATTTGAGGTCATAGAGCCTCTGCTGAGCTCAACAGAGGCTCTGCCAGAAATATGCTCTGTGATCGCAAATTTAACCTCTATCGATCTTTTGGAATGTTATCTCGGAAACCAAACACACACACCATGACCTTCTCGAACAAAACTTTTTCCATAACAGTTTTCTCGGACACCAACTTTCAAATATGTCCGAAAAACGTTTCTGAGTACAAATCAAAACTTGGATGATCAAAATCGTTGATAGATTTTTAGTTATAAGAAATTTTCTTTCATAGAGCTTCTGCTGGCCCTGACAGAACTTCTGCAAGTGCCTTCAGAGCCTCAAAACCTCTGAACGAAATTTCTTCACTAAATTCCTATTAATCCTCTCCAATGCCTTTACAAATGTTTTGGTTAAAGAAGAACCCACAGAGTCATGATAACAATGAGATATATGAGGCATGAACATCAAAATTTTCAAAATCACAGAGCTTATGTAAACCACAGAGGTTCTGTCAATTTGTTACTTGGGCATTTCTGTAAAAATAACGGTTACTTTTACTGAGAGTGAATTTCATATGGCTAAGAACAACCCCACGTGCCTAGCATTAATGGGCCGCGCACGACGTCCTGTCATCCTCTGACATGGCCTACGTGTCTCTTTTTCATTGGGCGTACATGGAACGTTTTCTATGGAAAGTTGAACCCGCTGTTCTAACTCGAGTACGGATTCCAAATATTTATCCATTGCCATATACTTTTACTCTTTCGAATTCTACCATTTTACACTCATATAAAACCCAAGCTTACCTTCTCATAAAACCTTTAAAACTCTCATTCTTCTCCGGCGAAACCCTGCAAACGCTTGCAAGAATCCTATTCTTCTTACCAAATGGCTTCATCTTCTCAAGCTATCTCCCCTGCACACTCTCCGACGAACTCAGCGGAACATTCACCTGCTCATTCTGAACATTCAGAAAACCCCCACCTCGCCAAAAATATCGAACAAGAAGACTCCGGCGACTCAGCAGACTTTGCTCCGACCACACATCTTCAAAACTTCATAGCAAAGGATCATTTCGAAAAGGTACTACCAATCAAATCCAACAATTGCTATTTGGTCCCCTCACCCACTGCTTTCGGCGAAGCCCATGCCCTTCTTCTAAACATCATGGAAAATCATATCCTCTTCCCTCTACTTTCAAGAACCCCAAAGAAAATACCTGCTAGGTATTTGAACCAATTTTGGCAGAGCTGCAGATATGATAAAGATGATTCTCTGATCAAAGGGTACATCTCAAAGCCGGACAACTCAGAGCATCTGGAACTCAAATTTAATAGAACAATGTTCTCTCTGGAGTTCAATCTACCAACAAGAGGTCTTCTGGGATTGAAAACATATGCAGAACAACCTACAGACGACGAGCTCTGTCGTTTTGTAGAAATGCTTGGGTACAACACCCAACTTAGAAAGAGAAATGACTTCCACAGAGGCAGACTACCACCTCTGTGGAACACCTTGTTTTCAATCCTCAATAGATGCCTTATAGGGAAGATAGGCAGCATTGACCAGAGCTCACATCAGATCTTAACCATCATGTATGGGTTTTACTATGATCTTCCACTCAATTACGCGACCATAATGATGCAAGAGATCATAAATACAATCGACAGAAAGAACAACACTAGAAGGGTAAAAGAGAACGATCCTAAGTTTCTACCACCTCTGCAATTCCAAAGGATATTGAGAGTACTATTCGAACCTCTGCTGATGATACAGAACTGGCCAATGGAAGGGCCGACTCCCAAACAGTTCCCAATGAACAAAAATATCCCCACCGATCATGCAGAAGGCTACAACTACTGCAGACCTCTTTCAAAGAAGCTTCTGAAATATGCCACGAACAAAACCCTTAAGCGAGAGTATATACGCGATCACAGGACTCCAGAACCGAGCCCTGTGACACCCCCGCGTTTACGTGTCCCCCTAAGAACAATGACTGCAGAACCTCTCTCTACACAAGAAGAAAAAGATCAGAAACTAGCAAAACACATGGCAATTCAACTTAGCTTCTTAGACAAACGTGCAGAGCTCATGGGAAAGAAGTCTTCTTCAAAAACCTTTGCCTCTACTCCAAAACTAAAGAAAAGGAAAACTGCAGAAGGCACCTCTACAAACATTGCAGAAGATCAACCTTCACCTCCTCATGCCACAGAAATTGGCTCCTCTGCTACTCCCTCTTCTCCAAAATAGAAGAAGAAAAGAAAATCGAAAACCACAGAGGAAGGGGCACCAAAACCTAAGAGGAGGAAAACCAAAAAGAAGCATGGAAAATCACTTGATCAAATGGTTACCATCGCAGAAGAGGCAGCTGCAGAAGTGGTTGAAGAAGAGGTCGCAGGAACCCGGGTCGAAGATACTGTAGAAGAAGAAACTGCAGAAGTCGAAGTTGCAGAAGAGGGATATCTATCACCTTATGAATCCCCAGATCGATTCGCTCATCAAGGCAGCTTGAATGATTTTCTTCAAAACCCTGAAATTTCCAACACCCTAAATACAGCTGGGTGGACGGCACAACCACTTGACCACCACACCACAGAAGAACAAGACTTCTCTATCTCTGGAATTGACACCAATCTGCAAGAAGATGATCAAACCCCCAAAGATCAACCATTTGAAACCCCTAACATTCTACAGAACCCCTTCATCCAACAGGGACTGGACGTCCACAGAAGGAGTCCAAACCAGGCCTCAGAAGCTGAGTGGGATAGAGAAGAGGTTACAGAGGTTTTAGAAAGAATGGGAGGAAAATAAAAAGAAAAGGAAAAAGATGTCGAAGGTGTAGAGGTCTTAGAGGTAAATTCTGATGAAGAAGAAGCTGACCAAATCCGGAAAGGTCTATATCATCCACATGTCATGCAATTATACGGCTCTCATCCAATGTACGACTTCTTAGTCACAGAGCAAGGAACTTCAACAGAAGCTAGGGAAGAAGCACCAAGCCAAAGGATAGCAACAGAGACTGAAGTAATAGAAAATGAAGTAGTGCTTGGATGCCTAACAGAGGAAGAAACCATAAAAGATGCCTGGATTAATAGAGGCACACAACCAAAACCAACTCCTAGTGCAACCCACACATCTAACTCCGCAGGTCTAGCTGCAGAAGGAGTTATTGAAAAAGAGTCGCACAACTCGACCCCTACCCAAACCAAACAGGCAGAAGTCACTCTTTCGACTTCTGCGCCCACAGAAACCGGGGAATCCATTCCTGGGGAGTCTCCTCAAAGAGACTCACCTATAGTTCATGATCAATCGCCCTTGATCACACTAGAACACCCAACAGAGGAATTCGTTTCCTCTGCCACGCACAATATAGGGTCAAAACTTCTTTCAGAGAGAAGTAGTGAGCACAAAGACGAAGAGACTCTAGACAAGTCTCCAAGTCAAAAGAAGGACATTCCGATACCCACCTCTGGAGTGGATTTGGACACTGTTCTTCATAGAACTTCTGTAGAGACTGAAACTCTTGTTTCTTCTCGAAGATCAGAAGGAAATCCTTCCATTCTCAACGTTCAAACAGGAATGAAAGAAGGTGTCCCAGGAACAGGGACTAACTATGGAGACGAATGTGTTCCTCCAGAGGTTACACCAGGGACACAAGTATCAAGGGATGAGTTCCAAACCCTTGTCACCTCTGTGAACCAAACCATGAAAGAGTTGCAAAGCTCTTTCACATCTTTTGCAGAGACAACATCAACGACCTTGCTAAAACTGAACACCAAAATGGACAATCTGTCCACAGAGGTGAAATCGGCCATCACAGAGATTAGGTCTTCTGCTCAAACAACTGCCACAACTACAGCCACTTCTGCCGCTAAAGATTTCGGAATAGCTGCAACATCTGCATTCAAGGAATCAGTCAAGCATTTCCTTGAACAAATGAACAAGCAATCCAACAAATTACAGAGCATCACACCTGCAGATCTACATAAGGCTCTGCAAAACGTTCAAGAAGTGGCAATGCGTAACACTACAATGATGCAGCCAAAAGACTACATGACCAGAGCACAGCTAACAGAGCTCGGGCAGAATGTCATAAAGCAGGTCACATAAGTCATCGTCTCTTTCACTACTGCAAATGCCAATTACGTCAAAGATTTCAGAAAAAGTGTCGGCAGAATGCGCTTCAACACAGAAGCAGAGCTTGCAACTCTAATCGGCCTCTGTGATGATGTATGTGCGAAGTTGATGGCCGCAGGAGCAGAACTACCAAAGAAACCCAAAGCTTCCTGCAGAGCAGAGGGTACTTCTGATAAGAGTCAGGATGACTCTGATGATGACCATCCTGGTCCATCAGATCATCCTGAGGGGGAGAATATAAGGGAGAAAGCTACGACCAGAGGACTACAAGCTCCACCAATCGCAGCAGAACCAATCAGCCAAGCCCCTCCAGAACAAACCCGAGATCAACAAACTCAACAGACCATAGAGACAACACCCATCTATGTGGAATCAACTCCTGAAGAAACAAATGTACCTGAAACTGATCAACAAACCACAGAGGCAACAACCACCCATGTGGTAATCATCTTGGAAGAAAGTCCAACAAACCAACAACCTGGAGAAAAAGATCAAAAGACCACAGAGACAACAGCCACCTCTGTGGAATTCCCTACAATGTCTGGAGTAGATGTTCAACATTTGCCATCCTCTTCAGAAGAAAATCTTCACTCTCCAACTACAAAATCAACAGAAAAACCCCAAACCATACCAAGAAGAAAGTCTATTGCCCACAAACCAAAAAGAGCAACGACCTCTGCTTCTTCTGTTCTAAGGAAAATGCACAAAACAATGACTAAACGAATGGCGTAGAGAGAAGAAGAAAGGCACAGGTTCACATTAGCTTTCAAATTGGCAAGAAGATTTGATATCCAACCTTCAACAACAGAAACCAAGCTCACATAAGAAGTCACCAAAGAACCTCCAACAGAGGTTACAGAGCAAATCAAGCCAACAGAACCAACGCCACAAAAGTCCTCTCAAACACAAGTGTCAAAACCTACAGAGGCAACCCCCATCATTCCAACAGAAGCACCAACAACCAAACCTATAGAAGCAACAGGTTCTGCACCTCCAAAAGCCAAAGACAAGGGCAAAGCAATACTGACAGAAGAGCCCAAGAAAAAGAAATCATTGCCCAAGCCTATAGAGAAATTGATGAAAAGCGCTTTTGATGCCTTTCAAACTCCAAAGCCTGAAGAAGAGGACTGGGCATATGGATTGAAGCCTCTGTCAGACATCCCTCTGTCAGGAAGAGCTGCAGAAGTTGTTAAAAAGATGGAGAGTCTCAGAAGACAAGTACCACAACCTGGTCCAAAAAAAGGTAATCTTCTGTAGATACTCATTCACCATAACCTATCCAAGGGTCAGGTACAATATTTACAGAGTCAGAAGGGTAAACAATTCAGAAACCACCTTCGCTGATGCTGACCTAAGGAATCTGAATCCATATGATCTACCTGACCTTATGCAATGGACGAAGGATGACTATAACACAGAACCAAACACCAGAGCATATCAAGTGTTGAGAAAAGCAATGAGGGAAAGGCTTCTGATCTACAGTCTGACATACTTTCAGCTGGGAAAGGATCTTGGTCTCAAACATCTGAATCTACGACCACCAGAGGATCGCTGCCCACCTGACGCCGTGCCCAACTCAATCATTACAGAACCAAGATTCGGGTTAGTATTTCAAAACCCACAAGGCGAAGTCAAACTTTTTGTGAGCATGGACTGTCAGAAGTACGCAACTAGTACTCTGAACGAGTTCAGAGCAAACCTTGTAAAATACAGAGATACCGAGCAAATAGATAGAGACGCTGCAGATACCCTCATCAGATAGATTGATGCTACAATACGCTTAAGAGAACTCTGCATCAGTTTCTACAAAGATATCAGAGAAGTCGGAAGAGACAACAAAAGCTTCAATGATTTTAAAGACACCAAAATCTGATTCTCAAACAACCAATCTCTGCAAACCATGTTAAAGTTTATCTTTCATTGTACTCAAATGTAAAATGCCTCTGGCATATTTCTAAATGAAAGAACTTTCGAGGTATTGTTTAACCTCTGTTTTATCTAACTTAGCCTAACTTAACTCAAGTTCAAATTTTTATTTTTCACTACTTAGGGGGAGATTGTTAGCTTCAATCTTCCTAATCATAGAAGTATTTAGAAGTAGTAAATAATAGGCTAAGTGAAGAAAGCCTCTTACAGAGGCTCTACCGAACTTACCGAGAGATCAAGGTCAAGAAGCTATAGAAGCTAAAGAGGCGTCCTACAGAAGCTCTGTCATACGCGCAAAGAAGACCAAAGACTCAGAATCCGGTGAAGACTGCTCTACAAAGGACCAGACTGCAGAACCTCTGTAACACTTTACAGAGCCTCTGTGGTCCTCTCTAAAAGACTTGAAGATATTAATAATATCTTGCTACTGTTACTGGACCTGTTCATCAACTTGCATGGTAGCATGCCCTGTCCATCTTCAACGTGTCAAACTCTGATTGGATTCAATAGGGCTTAGTACATAATAGACGGCTGCTGCATTAAATGCAATACAGCACATCCAACTGTTCATGCCATCCGTTCCACTATTCATACCGTCCATTCTGAATAGTAGCTTATGCTTTATGGTACCCTTAGAGTAGTATATAAGGAAGACTTATGTTGAGTTCTTCCTAATCGAAAATAAAGAGATAAAAACATCAAGAACACATAGCTTATATACTTTGAGAGTCATATCTGTTTTAAAGCTTTGCTTACTCACTGTTCTTAAATTTGTTCTTGATATAGACATATTCAGTAAACTTTGAGATATTATTTCCTGTTCACTGTTTATTTATATTGTGTTCTAAATCTATCAAACATATTTGTTAGTTTTTCAAATACGCTTCTGCATCAAACTTAAAATTGAACTAATAGATCTAATAATCTTGTTTAAACAAAACGAGAACCAACATTGATGAAGCTGATAGTCTCCGAAAGATCGATCTCTTGACTAGAAGTTTATACGAAGCCATGAACGGCAAAACTGTGGTTGAAAACCAAAACCTTGATCTCACTGAACAGCTTAAAAACTGTCACCTTCAAATAGAAAAGCTTTCTAAAATTGAAGAAGATTTTAAAGATCAAGTATATTTAAATCAGCTAGTCAAAATCCAACGAGCAGAAGCTATCGCTGCATTAAAAGCTGAAAAAGCTACTGTTGAAGGATGGTGTAATTCTTCAACAAAGATCACTGAGATAATAAAGTCTCAGATTCCCCTGAGTGATAAACGTGGTCTGGGTTACAAATATGATACTCCAAAACCAACAACTGAACGTTCAATGCTTAAATTTGGAACGTTCGTATCCTTAGTCGCTGATACTTCATCTTCTCAGTGCTCCTCGTCCCATACACCAATCCCTGAGGAAACTCCTACCTTCTCAAAAGGTAAAGAGAAAATGGTTTACTCAAAACCTACCTCTGTCTTTAAAGATAAAGGTAAAGGAATTGTTATTTACGAAAATCCTCAGAAAGGTACCTTAGTACCTAAGCTGAATACTTTAAAAGCTTCAGGGACCTACCCCTCTGGATCAAGGAATCAGATCTCTGGATCTATTCATCGATCTACTCCTAGACTCAGAGTGGATGTCCTTGGCAAGAAATCTGAAGAACTAAATGTTCCTCCTATCTCTAGAGCCAATAGTTTACTTGGTGCTGGTACTTCTAACTTAAAATTAAAAGCTCAGCATTCAAATGGTCCTGAAACTACTTTTAGTTATAGGAAATGTTATCACTGTGGACTCACAAATCATATTGCTAGTAAGTGCCCTACAGCCACCAAAGCTGAAAAGATAGCTAAGGTGAAGATTGCCCCCAAGGTAAAGAAAACCAACCCTGGTACAAATCAGGTCAAGGTAAATCCTACCACTGAGGTTAAGAAATTAACCAAAGTGAAGAAAGACAAAGCTGAATCTTCAAATGCTGCGAAGACTGCTGAACCTTCCATTTCAAATACTTCCACTGACAAATGTGTGTACATGGTTAAGTGGGTACCCAAGAAAAACTAATCTTCCTTTGTATTGCACGTTAAAAAGGGTATCTGGTATCTCGATAGCGGATGCTCTAGGCACATGACTGGAAAGAAAAGCCTGCTCGCTGAATACAAGGAAGAGAAGGGTCCCTCTGTGACTTTCGGTGGAAATGGAAAAGGACATACCCGAGGGTATGGTGTACTTTCAAATGGTACAACCTCCTTCAGAAGAGTCGCATATGTTGAATGGCTGAAGCATAATCTTCTAAGCATCAGTCAGCTTTGCGACAAGGATAACAAAGTGATTTTCACTAAGGAATCCTGCTTTGTCACTGACAAAAAGGAGAAGATAGCTCTCAGCGGTTATCGTTTGGAAAATGTATATGTAATAAACATGGACTCAACAACCACTGAGAACTCCTGTTTCTTCTCAAAGGCCTTATCTGATGTCAACTAGCTATGGAATAAGAGGCTCTCTCATCTAAATTTCAAGACACTGAACACTCTTTCTTCAAAAGAGTTAGTCACTGGTCTACCTCAGCATTCATACGCCAAAGAATCTTTATGTTCAACTTGTGAAAAAGGGAAGCAGACCAAAGCAAGCTTTAAATCAAAGCAAGTTTCCTCATTGTCATCTCATCTACAACTACTCCATATAGATTTGTTTGGCCCTGTTAACAAACAATCCATCGCTGGAAAGAAATATACGCTGGTCATAGTTGATGAATTATCTCGCTTCACATGGGTAATGTTTATCCGTTCTAAGAGTGACACCCCTGAAGAACTCATCACCTTTGTTCGGAAGATGGAAACCCTGAACAATCTGACCGTTCGCTCAATAAGGAGTGATCATGGGACTGAATTCAAAAACAGTTCTCTTGATTCCTTCCTTGAGAGTAAGGGTATTTCTCACAACTTTTCTTCAGTGAGAACACCGCAACAAAATGGAGTCGCTGAAAGAAGAAATAGAACAATTATTGAAGCTGCACGTTCAATGCTCAGCGATTCTCACCTGCCTACTCAGTTTTGGGCAGAAGCTGTCAACACTGCTTGTTTTACGCAAAACAGGTCGCTGATAGTTAAAAGATTAAAAAAGACAGCCTATGAACTCTTTCATGGGAGAAAGCATTCAATTAGCTTTCTTCACATCTTTGGATGTCAGTGTTTCATACTGAACAACAGAGATGTCCTTGGAAAGTTTGATCCTAAGGCTGATGATGGAATCTTTCTTGGATACTCCTTAGTTTCCAAAGCTTTCAGAGTCTTCAATCGTAGAAGACAAACTGTGGAAGAAACTATTCACATCACGTTTGACGAATCCCGTTCAGCGAACTCTAAACCGTCCGCTGATACTGAATAACTGAATCAATGGATGTTTTCTCATCTTGGTGATTCAGAAGATGTTCCCACTCCTCATGCTCACACAGTAGAAGATGTTAGTCTTACTATCATTCCAAACATGCAGAATAGTGAAGCTGAAACATCATGGGTCTCAGCTGTTCCTATAAACACTATACTTGCCGCTGAACCAAATGTCTCAGACATTCCATCTATTTCTCAGCAATCAGTGAATGAAATGACAAATGCAAGCATTCCTCTCTTAGCTGATACTCCAGAAGTAGCTGAAGCCTCATCTTCAGCTCTTCCTGTTCAGGATGAGTTGGCGACTTATGCTCCGGCTCAGCGATGGACTGTAAATCACCCAATTGATCAAATTCTTGGTGATCCAAACGCTGGTGTTCAGACTCGATGAAGTGCAGGTAACATTTGCTTATTTGTTAACCTTATTTCTCTAACCGAACCAAAGAAAATAGATGATGCCCTCAAAGATCCAAACTGGGTCAGCGCCATGCAAGAAGAGCTGACTGAATTAAAAAGAAACAAAGTTTGGAAACTTGTTCGAAGACCAACTGATAAAACGGTGATAGGCACTAAATGGGTCTATCGAAACAAGTTGGACGAACATGGTACTGTAACCCGCAACAAGGCTCGTCTTGTTGCTCAGGGATACAGACAAGAGGAAGGTATAGATTATGACGAAACATTTGCTCCAGTAGCAAGACTTGAATCTATTCGTCTATTCTTAGCATATGCTGTACACAAAAACTTCAAAGTACATCAGATGGATGTTAAGTCAGCGTTTCTAAATGGAAAGCTGAATGAAGAAGTCTATGTGGAACAACCTCCAGGATTCTCAGATTCTAAGCGTCCAGGTTATGTTTATAAACTGGATAAGGCACTTTATGGCTTGAAGCAAGCTCCTCGTGCATGGTATGACACTCTTTCTACTTATCTCCATATTGAACAATTTGAGCGAGGTAAGATTGACAAAACTCTATTTTTTAGAAAAGTGAAAGGTCATATCATTCTAGTTCAAATATATGTTGATGACATTATATTTGGTTCTACTAACCCTGAGCTTTGTACTCGTTTCGCTGATAGAATGAAAGATGAGTATAAAATGAGCATGATGGGTGAACTAACATATTTCATTGGTCTTCAGATTAAGCAAACTGAAAAATGAACTTTTATTAATCAGGGAAAATATGTTAAAGATATGCTGAAGAAATTTGATTTAACTCATAGTTCAACTATGAAAACGCCTATGGCACCACCGCTGACACTTGACAAGGATTCAAAGGGAATACCTGTTAATGTCACGCTGTACCACGGGATGATCGGCTCTCTCTTGTATCTTACAGCTAGCCGACCCGATATTATGTACGCAACATATTTGTGTGCACGATATCAAGCTGATTTGTTTACCAAACCTCTTGATGAGACAAGATTCAACTTTCTCATCAGCGAGCTTGGAATGCTGAACTTTGAAGGGTAAAATCTTCAGCGGTTCACATTAGATCAGCGATACTATTATACATGTATAGTTCAAATGGATAAAATAAACTTCTATAACCTATTCCATCATCTTCTCTCTGAATAAACTTGGTTAGCTGATATCAAGGTATGTTTTATCTCTCTGACAATCGCATGCAAATGCAAGATTTCAAAACAAAATGCATCGTTGAATATCTCTTCTTTAACAGCGATATTTTGGAATTTCTAAAAACCATCACTAATATTTCCATTCAGTGCTTCATGTTTGTAAAAGAGTCCATGAGCTTTCAAAACCTCAGAGACATCCTAAAAGAATATGAAAGGACAGTTGTGACGTCATTGTAACGGATAAACCCCGACACGTTCTTCTTTCTGACACACGTTTGCACGTCTCGTTCAAACTTCCAATCAAATGCAAACACGTGTCCGTGTCATGATGAAAATCTTTTCCCGCTCAAGATTTTCTCTCTCTAATCTCTCTATATAAACAAACTCTTGGTTTATATTTCCCTTTTACGCGAACAATCTTCCTCCGCAAGAAAGAATCACTGTTGCATTTGTGTTCTCAAAAACTTCAAGAACTGTTCATCATCTTCTTCATCAAACATCAAGGTTAATATGTTCTTATTTTTTTTATCAAATGCGTATAACTTGTTTCTGATCTTCTCTTTGTTTTAACAAGATCAAACAAAAGAACTTCTTAAAAATGAAATCATTTCTTTCATGGTTTTATGAACACAGCCATTTCATGGTTGTTCTTCAAGTTTAAATGCAATAATCTTAAACTTGTTCTTCATTCGTTTCCAGAATCTCATTCTTCATAGGAAGCTGGAAAACAAGAATAAATGGGTTTTACATTTCGTTGTTAAAACTGAAAAACCCTGATCTTCATTAAGACATTTTTCGTCTGAATGAAATGGACAAAATTCGAACCATCTTACTGGAAATTCTTTCCACATTAAGATAATTCTTATTTGTTAACATCTTTGGTTGAACTGATAATACAGAGAAATGACATCCTCTGACATTCCTGCTACCGCTGAGAACATCGCCTCTGATACCGAGGAAGTGGAAATAATCAAAACTCCTCTGGTTAAGTTCACTCTAGAACAACTTGATTGGACCAAGACGAACAACTTGTCTGCGCTTCTCGAGTTTCCTCATCGAAAGCAAGCCTCACATCTGAAAGATGCTGTAAATTTTCTGAAAAATAGTTGCATCTCAACAGCCCTGACCATCACACCTCCTGCAAATCAGCTTCTACTATCCCAGTTCTGGTACTCTTCCAGACACTCTCAGCTACCATCCGCCAAAGATCCCTCCAAAACAATTGATTGTATCCTCAGCGATACTGAGTATGGCACAATAAAGATCACACATGCCATCATTCTCAAAGCCCTCAGCCTTCCCATCGCTACAAAAGAAAAACCTTTTGTTCCTTTCCCTGACCATAAAAAACTCACTGACAAAGAAGCCATCATTGCATTCCTCGATGCAATGGGCTACATATGGGAAATTGGAAGGGACAAGAAGCCCGAGAAGAAGCTGACACTAATCAAGAAGTCGAAAATGCCCAGCAAGATGAACTTCATCTTCGCTCACTTAATCAGTTGCATGACTGCAAAGACCGGCTCCTCTGACCAAGCCGCTCAACCTCAGCAAGCAATGGGATACGCTCTGCTGATAGGTCTACATATTGACTGGGCATCTATAATCTATGATGACTTGGTGCAAAGAGTACACTCTTCCGCTGACAGACCTTCATGGGTTCCATACCCAAGATTCATCAGTGCCATCTTCCAATATGGCCTGAAGGACAACTACCCGCAAGAGGGTGACCTGAAACTCTCTCAGATTGGCCCTAAGGTACTTGACTTCAAACCGGTGGAAAATGAGGTATGTCTTTCTACCCTTCTAACTCTTCTCAACCCTACTTCTTTTACTTCTGTGGCTCCTTCAGCGACAACACCCCTCGCTGATTCCCAGGCCACAAAATCCCCTCCTTCAAAGAAAAGGAAACAATCATCTACCCAACTCAGTTCCAAAAAGGCTAAGATAACCAAGGAGCAACCCCAGCAATCTCATGCTGAAGACTCCTCAACTCATTCTGCAGAGCTGAAGGAACGTTCAGTGGTACGCTCTGCCACACCTGAACAACCCATCCATTCCATTCCAACTTCAGCGTCTCTAAACGTTGAGGTTACAAACTTGGAATCTACCCAACCTCCTTTAGTCTCTCCAAAGACTGATGAAGCGATTCTCAGCGAATCCAATGCTGAACTCAGTACCCAACCCCCATTCTTATCTTTCGCTTCTCCCTCTACTCATTTGGACTCTACTCCAGTTATCACTGAAGCATCTGTCATTCCTCCAGAAGCTAAAGAAAATACTTTTCAAGGAGTGATGGGCATAGGACCTGCAGAGATGACCATACGTCAACGCACTTTAGCTGACGATATGGAACTTTACTCAGGAACCCGAGATTTTGATGAATTCACCAATCCTCCTGCAGGTACACACCAACCCATATACACTGTAACTGAACCCCAAACTTCTGAGCTTTCCTCTGTTCACAAGTTCTTATATGTTACAGGTCCTAATTTGGGAGACATCAACGCCTCTCTGAAGACCGTGGAGACAAAGATGACAGGTCTCACCACTACTCTTTCTGATAACTCTACAGCTGTAACAAACGCTGGAGAGAATCTTACAAAGGTGACAACTGTCGTCGAAAATAATGCCTCCAAAGCTGATTTGGAGAAGGTTGATAAATCACTCACCGATTTTGCCAAAGTTCTCTCTGATATCTACACAGACTACCTCGACATCAAGAAATCAGTTAACACCATGTCCAGCGAAGTCACAACGCTGAAGACATCGGTTGGCACACTCGAAGGTGATTTGTCTGGTGTAAAGGCTGATGTCAGTTCAGTAAAAACTGACATGAGTTCTGTGAAGACCGATGTCAATACAATGAAGAATGACATCACCTCTATTCAGACATTGTTGCAGCAGATCCTGACCAACACGACCGCCCCTGCACCTGCCCCTGCACCTCCATCTTTTACTACGGCGGATCGTGCTGAACTCGTGAAGATCAATCCTGGTATTTCTGGCATAGAAAACAGATTATCAGCGATTGAAATCTGTGTGGGGATCCCTGGCCAAGAAGACAGGGAAACAACACAAGCTGCTGAATCATCACATTCCCCCCCCCACCCATCATGAAAAAGAGGGGGAGAAGAGCGTTGAAGATCTTTCCAAGAGCACTGAAGACCTTTCCCATGATGAATCTATCAGGGGAGAGAAGACTGAAGACCTCACCTTTACTGAAGAAGGTGAGAAGACTACTGAAGCAGCCGCTGGACCTCAGGGACGTGAACACCCTGAGGGAACCGAGAAGCTTACCTCTGTATCTGAGGGGGAGCAACTCGAAGAAGAAGCTGAAGAAACTGAGTCTGAAGCTGAAGATGAAGAAGCCATCGACTTGTCTGATGATGAACCATCCTCTTCTCCAAAGAATGATGATGATAAAGATGACGATGATGATGATTCTTTTATCGTCAAGCCTGCTCAGAGAACTAAAGCTCTTAAAGGAATTCTGATAAATGAACCTTCAGGGGAGCGGACAAAGATAAAGCCATCAGCATCTGAAGCTGACAAGGGCAAAGGAAAAAGTGTCGCTGAAGATGAAAATCTGATGATCTTGCTTAAAAAGCTGGTTTGTCAGGTATATTAACCTCTTCCTTACTCCTCATCCCTCCTCTATACACATTATCAGTTCTACACTCCACAAACCTCCATACACTTTATCCCATTCTTTCTATCTCTGTTCTACCCAAGTTCTTACTCGTAAGATCGTTGTGTTTCAGCTAGTCCTCTCCCCTGTTTGAGGATATCGCTGAAGTTCCTACAGCTGCGACTTCACCAACAATAATCCCAGCTCCCAACGCTGAAGAAATAATCCCATTCTTAGATTTGATCTCTGAGACTGATGAACCTGAAGAACAAATGCTCTCTCACAAAAACAGACCTTCCTTGGCTCCTCAAAAGCTAAGTGAAGAGGATCAAGAAAAGAGAGATGAAATGGTCAAGAGACTCTAGGATCAGCGAATCATTCTAAAACGTGATCAACTTCCCTCCATTCCTAAAAAGTTTAAAATCTCTAAAAAGGAATTAGAGGATCACGTCAAAGCTGAACGTCTACTCGCTGAAAGAAAAGAAGCTGAAGAAAAGGACAGAGAATACGCCATTCAGCTGTCTCAACGATCAGTGAAAGACCCCAAGCTGAAAAGAGTTCCTATTGAAGTTCAACGTCAGATGTGGGAAGACGCCAAGAAGATAACTGAAGAAAAGAGAACTGTATCTCAGTCCACTTTAGCCTGGAGCAAAGAAAAGGTAAATTTCCGATTATCTCCTGCCAAAATCATCAAGGTACTCATTTTTGGAAGATCAACCATCAACGTTTCAATCTTTGAAATCGAGATATTCAGAGAGGACAAAAAGTATGAAAAATTCTATGCTGAAGCAATCACGAAATACGGTCTCTCTGAATGGTTGGAGATCAGGTTAGCCATACAGAAGTCTCAGTCAAAGTACAAAGAATATTTCGAAAAGCTGATAAACAAGCAGATCGACATTGTCTACTCTTGTGTGGATATTCCTCATCCTCCTCCTCTCAAAAGTCAGAAAAGAAAGGCCTCAGCGAAGAAAAAGTCTAAATCTTCAAATGATGGTCCTATTATACGAAATGAAACAGGTATTGGTTTTTCCCGAGCTGAAGTTCTCGGTCTTGACCCTGATCTCTCCGGACTTGATACATCACTTCCTGAAGGTGAGACTTTCGTCCCTGGGAAAGCCTTAGGCGATCCCTATGGGATATTTTTCTTTGACTATGATGGAGGAACGTATCTGGTTTTTCAACGTATCTCTGAACTTCCCATCACTCACATCGAACAACTGAGAGATCTTATCTACTGGTGTGACTTCAGGAATGATCTTCAGGCAAGACATCTGAAAACCCTTGATTTTTGAAGAAGCGCTGATCAAAAGAAAACAAGGTGTAACCGTTCCTGACTGGATAATTCCCACATCAAAGACCCTTGATGAACTTCTCATTAAGGAAGAACCCTTTATAAGCTGATATGATCGCCCTTTTCTCTATTGTATCAGTTATTCTTCTGTACTTGTAATTTATTTCGCTTGTACTTGTAATCTTTCCATTTCTCTTTGTAACCTGATTCAAAGTTTTAAAGAAAGATTTCAGCGAATGTACTTTTCTCCATCAGTACTGAAAAGATCCTAGAAAACAGTAAAAGGGACAAATATTTTGTGAGTTCTTTTTATCCTTATGTTTTCATTAAATAGCAATTTTCTTTGTTGCTATGTCATAATCAAATAGGGGGAGATTGTTGATCCAAACCCTCTGTGATTTGATAATGACCCTCTCTTATATACTTAGTGAAAATTGTAAGTAAACAATATGTATTAGAGTTTCACTATCGCTGATAAGTACTAAGACCTTTCAGTACCGCTGATAGGAACTCTCGCTCTTTAGATTAAACATTCAGCGAACACTGTTCACCATAATGTTCTGAGCCTGTTCAGTTCTTATGATGATCGCTGATAAGTTAGTTGTTTTCTTATGATCCCTGAAGACAAGTTTCACGTCAACATAGGTTCTACGCTGAAGTCGTAGATCAAGCTCAAGAACCAGCGACAAGTCTCCTAATGAACTGATGCGGATCAGCGAAGACTCGGATTTGTCCACTCAACGTGAAGTGCCAAGTACAAGACTTCAGCTATCGCTGAACTTTATCATTCGCTGAATAGATAATGATAAATGCTCTGAATCAACGAAAGCTGATCATGAAGTCCTCCGTACAAAATACTTTTGTCTTAACCTCCCTTGCACGACTTCGTACGAAAGGTCAGAACAGAACCTTCTATTGTCTGAAATCGTACAACCACTCTGATACTACACTGTTCATTCATGCGGCTACTAAGGTTGTCTACAAAGGTCAATGACATGCAACCAATCCGCTGATGACACGTGTAAAGTGTATACTGACTTGCATTAAATGCATGCAGTATATAAAGAGATGAACCCACTTCATTTGAAGTAACTTGCTAACTCTGGACAAGTTCAACTCTGGGGAAGAATGTGTTCCCCCAGAGGTTACCACTGGTTCATACATAACGAAGGATGGGTTCCAAACCTTCGTTACTTCTGTGACCAATAACTTTTCTGGGTTGCAAAGCCTGGTTAAGTCTTATGCAAAAACTACACAGAGCGCCATTTCATCTTTAACCTAAAAAATCGACGATCTTTCAACAGAGGTAAAGTCGAATTCAACTAAGATCTCTGAGCTACAAGGATCAGCTTTACATAGCACAACCGCCATCCCCTCAGAGACTCAAACCGCCATCAATACTCTCACTGTTGAACTAAAAGCCGCAAGGGACATCGTAAAAGCCTTAACAAAGTCACCCCCTGCCAATGCCTCTCAAAGCCTAACCACATAAGACCTACATAAGGCATTGGAAAAGGTATAACAAACGACAACTGATCAACTGCAAAACTTAAGACCCACAGACTACATCACACGCGATCAAATCATCAACATTGGGTAGAAAGTTATAGATGAGATCTACGGTTTCGTAAAGGCATTCACATAAGCAAATGCCTCATAGGTGAAGGAGTTTAAAGCAAGCATAGAAATGTTCAGATTTAAGTCTGAAGTTGAGGTCGCACACGTCCTCGGGGTGCTAGATGATGTGTGTGATAAGCTGGAAGAGGCTTCTCGAAATCTGCAAAAGTCTAAAAATCCACCAATCACTTGTCAAACAGAGGCATCGGCCCAGAGGAAGCATGATGACCCGAAGGATAACGGGATGGGGCCCTCAGGTAATCATGAGAGGGAGAATGATCAAGAGAAAAATGCCACATAGCCCTCTACAAACACCCAATCCTTAACCATCATTCCAGTAACCCAACAATCCACCCAATCAACCCAACAAACTCAAGATCAAACTCAACAGAAAACCACAGAGGAGTCATCTACCTCTGAGGAGTCAAGCTCATCATCAGATAAAGATGATTTCCCTTCCCTAACACCTAAGCCCAACTCACCTAAAACCATACCTAGGACAAAATCCTTAGCCTTAAAACCCACAAAACAAAGAAAAGACTTAAAGGAAAAACCGTCTGAAGACCAACCAAAACCCTCTGAAGACCAACCCCAACAACAACAACCTCTGCAACAACTGAAACAACAAGAAACCCAACAAAAACCTCAACAACCCCCAACCAAACCCTCACAGAGCCCAACAACCAAACCAACAACCGCAGAGGCACCGAGTTCGTCAACCTCTTCCATATCCTTCTTTGGCAAAGGGGGAGGAATGGGTTTTCTCAAGGCATCCATTTCTTTTAATACTTGGGCGACTCTATCCATAGAGGGTTTAGCAGAGAGATCTAGAGGTGGGTAGGTCTCAAACCTGACATAGTAGCAGAAATGGCCGCTAAGTTCTTCAAGGAAAACATCAGAAGCTTGAGCAAGTGTGGTCTGATTCGAAGATTAAAGATGTTCTGGGGATCAGACTTCTACACACCCAATGCCGAAACTTATACTACTGTCAATACTTCGTGCTAAGGGAAGACAAATCGAAGATGAAGTTCACATATGCCGACCTCAGAAATATTCACCCCTTCGATCTGGCAGAGCTTTACACATGGACAAGAAGCAGGTATGGATGGAGGCAAGAGCACAAGAAGGCCCATATAATGATCAAGAGTGTCATGCGGGAAAAGCTATGTTTTCCTTAACCCTCTGCGGATATCATGCCCAATACCATCATCCCCCGATGACTACTGCCCATCCTCTGCGGATATCATGCCCAATACCATCATCCGCCACCCACGCTTTGGCTATGTTTTCCTTAACCCTCAAGGGCAGAAGAAGCTGTTTGTAAGATACGACTGTCAAATGTATGTGACCAAGACACTTATGCAATTCAAAGAAGACTTAATGAACCGCAGAGGCACCAAGTTCGTCAACCTAGAAGCTGCAGATCAGCTCATAAATGACATCGATGCTACTCTATGATTCAGAGACATGTGCGCATTCTACTACAAAGAACTTAAGAAGGAAGGTGGATGGGGGAAGAAAATCAGCGACTTCCCATATGCTAAGATCTAAGCTCTGTGTAATAAAATCTTTTTTTTATCTTATGATGTAATTTTTCTTTCTCTGTAATTCCTCTGGCATAGTACATTAATGAAAATCCTTTTTCTTACAGAGGTTGAAATTTACACCTCTTGTTCTTTTTTAGCCTAAGTACAATTTAAGTTCTGTAATTTTCCTTTTTCAATACTTAGGGGGAGATTGTTAGCTCCAATAGACTAAGCTTAGAAGTATTGAAAAAGCAGGCTAAATACAAGACCGCAGAAGATCTCTGCCTGACACACCAAGTCTCTCAGCACAGATCAGAGCCTCTGTTGTTCATTCCTCTCAGAAGTTAAACTTAACCTGAAGATGACCATCGGACCACAGAGCCTCTGTGAAACTCCATAGAGCGTCTGTGTGACCAAACTTCTTGAAGACAAAGACTTATGCACATTCAGAACCAAAGATCTTGTGCCTCTCACGTGCCCCTACCTGTACGAAGATTCTAAAGATCAATAGTACAACATGTTCCTTAACTTTTCAGGTGTCACCTTTTCATAGGTGACAACCTTTTGCTTGTACTATTTACGGCTCACCTTCACTATATGTAGGGAGCACTACCCTACCATTTCAGGAATGCAACACACACAAAATTCTAGAGTAAGAGTATCTTGAGAGAAAAACCACACAGTAGTGTGTGTTCTTGGTGTAAACTTGGATTTCATTAATGATATTGAAGATGACTTGTTGAGTATTTAATATTCTGTTTATCTTCTTTCTATATCATTTTGTTGTGTGAATCTACCATATTATTCAAACCTTTTATGCTTTGAGAAACGCTTCCACATATATCTTTAAACACTCTGTATTGCATATTTTGGGTTTGAATATATCACTGTTGAGTCAATCTGGGATCAACACATAATAACATTAAAAATTAAAATTTAGTGTCAAAAGAAAAGAAAAGATGGATAATTTGATCAAATTCAAAAATAAGTTATCGGTCAATTTATTACAAGACAAATATAGTAAAAATAATATGAAAAACCTAAAAATACATTTAGTTTTTCGCACAGGGCCTCCAAAATATCACGAACGACCCTGGATCAGCCCACTGACCATTGTTGTTAGAAATCCTCTCAAATATATCATATCCTTCATTGTAGGTACAACATGTGAAAGCTTCGTTTGCAGTAGCTTCGATCATTTGTTTTGCAGTAATATTTAAACCACTGTAAAACGTCTCTACCTGAATGCAGTACGGAATGCCATGATGAAGACATTATATCAAAAGCTCCTTGTACCTATCCCATGCATCAGGAAATGCTTCATCGTCCATTTGTTTAAAAGTGCAAATTTCGTTTCTGGACCTAGTATTTGTAACATCCCCCGTCCACGTGGTCCGGAACGGTTGATGTCACTAACGGAACTTAACGTAAACATACCAATAATTCAGAGCTACTAATAAACTCCAAATGTATATTACAAACTTTAAAAGCATAAAGTTACAACCCAAACTATTACATCTCAGAAAGTGCTTATAAACTTTAAAACGCTAATTATGAACTTAGAACATTTACATCTTAAATCGAGTCTGAAAACTTCAAAAGTCGCACGCCCGATCTCAAATCTCGTCCCTATCATTCTCATTTGGAGTCTCATTTGGAACTTGTCGTGTTAGAAAACAAGAAACACGGTTGAACATGGGCTCAATGAATGGATTATAACTTAAATTCAGAAATAATAATAATAACGTCAATAATAGAAGCGGAAGACTTAAAAATTGAACTGCAGAGTGTTTTATAAAATTCAAGTCGGGAATTCGTTTAATTCAAAAGAGATGTTCAGTAATATTCAAAAGAAAGAATCTCAAGAACGGTTCACACTTTAATTTAAAACATAACATAAATAAGTCCGTCAATTCCTGTTCAAATGTTCGTGGGGTAGCCAAACCATACGAACTATCGGGCCGGTGAAAGTGCAGGATCTATTCTTACAATCAATATAGAAAGAAGTAATTGAGAATTTGTATGATCAAGCCCAATTGTATTCAATGATGCACAGAATTACAGATCTAAGAGAGAGATCACCTCAAAGATTACAAGGAATGAATACAAGTAATATGGGAAAATCAATCAGTTAGCAACGTAGTGCTAACCACTCTATTTATACTGCAACAAACATCTTAAAGCTACAGTACAAAGAAGAAAGACTAATAAGAACATAACACGTGTCCTAATTAGTTTACACATTACTAAATAACGAAACTCGTCATAAGTTCTGAACAGGTAGTTCAGAACTTCTGAACATTCTTCTGATCACGCTTCTCAGAACTTCTGACTTCTCTTTCTCAGATCTCTGACTCTTCTTCTCAGAACGTCTGACTTCTCTTTCTCAGATCTCTGACTCTTCTTCTCAGAACTTCTGACTCTTCTTCTCAGAACTTCTGAACCTTCTTATCAGATCTTCAACACTTGGTTTATTGACAAAACTTCAGATCTAACAATCTCCCCCTTTTTGTCAAATAAACTTAAACTTTGCATCATCTAATTCTTTCAGAGCAGGAACAATTTTCTGAAGTAGCACATTCCTCAGATTAAGCCTCTTATCAATCTTGTCAATAATTTCTTGAATAATCTCAACTTGCTGATTAATTACTTCTTGAATCATGTTTGCTTCCTTCACTTTCAGCATCTTTTTCTCCAAATTGTGCTTTATGATCCTTAAAGTTCCAGAACAATATTTTGCAGTTTCCTTTGCTCTGAAGAAGATCTTTCCACTTTTGTTCTTCAAAAATACTCCCAACTCTGGATATCTGTGAACACTTCCAGTCTTTAACACCTTTTTATGCTCATGATCTATATTGGGATTTGCCAAATAAACACATGACTTTTGCAAATACAGAGCTATTTGGAAATCTGTATAGCAATGCCACCTTAAGATATAGAACATGGCCTCAATCACCACACTTCTTGCCTTCCTTTCATTTCTGTCTTTACTTGACTCTTTAAAACATAGAAAGCTGTGTAATCTGTAGAAGTCAACCACTGACAGTTTCTCAAAATCTGCATCAGTGAAATAATAAACCTTGCCATCTTCTCTCAAAACTTCAAAGGATAAGTACTCCATCTTTCTGAATTTCTTAACTTTCAATTCTCTGATTCCAGTGATTAGAAAATCTGAGTAAACGGCTTGCTTTGTTTTGCCAAGACATCTTGATTTTTCAGCCAACCAGATCTGAGTCTCCTTAGACCTATCATAATACACATCCAAGAATTGTACCTCTTTTGGTTTGAAGAACTCAGGCAGATCAAATTCAAGAAAGTATCCATTCAGATCAATGAATATTTCATCTTCTTTGGGTTCAGACTGTTCAGCTTGATCAATATTAGTTATCTGCACATTCTGAGGTGTTGTGTCCTGAACTTCTTCAGCCTCATCTGACAAAATTTCATTCACTTCATACTCAGCTGGGAACACAAAATCATTATGTAGAATCTTTTTGGGATTCACCTCAGATAGCAACCATTCACTACTGTTTCTGATTTTTCTTCTAAAATCCAACCTCCTCTTCACACAGTTTATGCATCTCTTCTTTAAACTCTCTTTTTCAGCATCCATACTTACTTCCATTCTAATCAACAACCAATTCAGAGTTGCATCACTGTACTTCACCAACTCTTTTAATCTGAACAATTCAAGTCTTTCGTGAACCATATATGTGAACCCTTCTGTCTCCATTCCTTCATTCACAAAACCCTTCACATGCAGATCAACTTCTGTTTTCTTTGTGGGAGAACTCAGATTGCACTTTTCTTTTCTTTCTTCTATAGCCAACTGGAAGTCATACAAGTATGTATTTCTGACATAAATACCCAGAAGTCTTCTGCATTCAATTTCTATCAAGGCTTCTTCAGTGCTAGCAAAGAACTTGACTAGAAAGATCTGATCATCAAGAGTCAATCTGTGAAAATCAAATGTAGACATGGAAACCTTTGTATTTCTTTCTTTCAGTGTTTCCATTCTAACGAACATTAAACCATTGAATTCATCTTGTTGAAACATCAGAACTTTCTCGATTCTTTTCTGAATATGCAGTTTTGAGTCAGGAACTCTGAACATATTAGAAGCTTCTGAGTAGACCATCTGAGCTCTGTCATCCATAAAACCATCAATGTTACTTTCCAAAAGCTCATACTCTCCTTCTGTGTAGTAGAGATTATCATATATTTCCTCAGGAAAAATATCATCATGAAATTGTCTGGCTAAAGGTACATCACTTAACTCTAGAATGAAGTCACACACAGGTTCTTCTAGTCTTTGCAATTTAATCTTTGGAATCTCGATTGGTTTTCTGAATACATATTCAGAAGGCATAAAGAAGTCTTTCACTTTCACATACTCTTCTTCTGTATTTAACTCATCACAAAAGTTAAACCTAAAATCATCTTTAAAATCCTGAGTGTAATCCACAGTTCTGTCTTCTTCTCCCATTAGATCAATGGGTCTTATCACTTTTATTCCTTTATGAATTTTCTGAACACTCAAAGCTCTGACTACTTCATTATGCATTCTTCTGATCAATTCTTCATTCAACCTCCTTTCTTCTGATTCAGACTCCATTGCCCTTTCATTGTTATAAACCACAATATCTGTACACCTGTTTACCACTGTACTTTCCACTATTTCTTCCATTCTCAAATCAGATTCCTCAATAGCTACAGTTTCATCTGAGTTTCCTTCCATCTCAGTATCCAAGTTCAATTCCTCTGTTTTATCTGATTCATTACTATCAATACTTCCCAACTCCATTTCTTCTGTATCTGAACTGTCAAGCTGTACTATCTGAATCATCTCCTTTAAATTTTCCTGTGTCTGATCTTCTGTACTTTTTGTATTGGCTAAGTGCATGTCTGCTATCTCAAAATCTTCTATGCCAATATCATCATCAGAACTTAACCTTTGTCTTTTCTCCCCCTTTTGATGATTATGAGGATCATTATCATCAAACTTCCTTTTCAAGTTCTGATTAAAAGCAACTTCAGGTTCAGCTTCTGCAATAGGAACAGGATCAAGAGGCTTTGAAGTAGAAGCCAAAGATACACTCAGTGCTTTCAATATAGATTCCTGCATACCCTGCATCTGTTTTAACATATCTTTTTGAAAACCAGACATTATATCCATGATCTCCTTTTTGTGAGAATCCAAGGATTTCTTTACATCATCTACCTTGGTTTCAACAGAAATTAACTTTTTCTCCAACACAACTTTCAAATCTGATACCTCATCATTCAGATCCTCCATCCTCTTCTCCAAATTTTCTACTTTTTCCCCCATCTCCTTGTTTTGTTTCTGAATCTTTTCAAATTCAGAAGTTTCTAACAGTGAACCTGAACCAACAGATGGTCCAGTTTTCATGTGCCCAGAGAGCTCATGGCCTGTAGATAACACACAGTCATCTTGTACAACAGATGCACGTTTGAATGAGGCTTTTGTAATGTTCACCTCACCAGGACTTCCATCCAATCCTTGACACCCAACATTAGGCATGTCTATGAATGTTGTTTCAGGAGTACGAAATTCCTGATCTGTGCAAGTGTCAAAAGGAATTTCAGGCTCAATATGAATAGGACTGTGATATTCAGACTCAATGTGTTGAAAAATAAGTTGGGATTTATCACCTCCCTCCAAATAAGTTTGGGATGGTTCCCCGGATTTGTGTGAAACAGTAGCATGTTGAAATGCTTCTGAGTGGGTATGGATGGGTTGTTCAAGATCCACCACTAGGTCCATGGTGTTTGTTTCAATATTGGACACCAAGAGATGTGAACCAATAGCATGTGTGGTTACCTGGTCAAGATTAGCTGGTTCAGAGGCATCTCTTTCTGTTTGAACCTCTGTTAACAATCTCTCATCCTCACCACTCTCATTCTATTTTTCCTCACTGAGTCTAACCAAGCTCTCAGAATTTTCCCCCTCAAGTCTCTCAGAATGTTCACCCATCTGAACATCCTCCCCCTCTCTAATTCGACTAGACCCCTCACCTCTCTTCTCAGGTTGGTCCTCTTGGGTAGGGATTTGAGGTAATTCAATTCCCATAGAGGTGCAATAAGCTTTTAAAATCTCACTCTCCCTTGGAATATAGTTCCTAAGTGATTTTGGCAACAGTTTATGATTGGGATAATTTTCAAGTCTTGTTACTGAGGTCATCTTACCCAAATAAAATGTAGGACCATGCTCTTCATTTGTTCTTCTTGAGATTGTTCTGTTTTCCTGCATGGCATACCAAATAACAATTTGCCAGTACCTTATGTAGGGAATGTATGTCAGTGGAGCATCCTTTGTCTTCTTCTGAATTGCTTTCTGATTCTTCTCAAATGTATTCTTCATATCTTCCCAAAGTATTAAAGTATAGTCATAATGCCTATTCTTCACTAAACCTTGAAATATCTGAAGAATTTGTTTAGAACCTTGATCAGCAGAACTATTTTTCCCTGACAAACATTTATTTACCACATGAAAGAAGCAAGCCCAAATAGGTGGTAATTTGTTTCTTCTGAACAAACTGAGAGTCCTCAATCCTTCATTGTATCCCAACTTCATAAACTCTGCTATTAATTCCTCTGTTAGGGGTAAATCCTCAAAATCTGTTCTTCTTTGTACATCATCTTTCTCTGGTAGATTCAGCATCTCTCTTAGTGCAGAGATAGATAAGACAAATGTCACTCCTCCAATTTCAGACACAAACTTATTATCTTCTAACCTAAGATATTTCCACCATTGTTGTATGTACTGAACAGGCACATTTTTACTTCTTGTAAACCATTTTCTGTACGGATGATGTTTGAATAACTCCATGATAATTCTGTGTTCAGGCTTAAAACGACTTTCCTCAAACAATATAACACAGTTATTTTCAGATAATTTCAACCATTCACTCTCAGGAACAACTCTTTCCACTAGAATAGATCTATCTGACATAATAGAACCTGCAGCACTCTGATCATGTTCAATATTAACATTTACCTCATCAGCATTTCCTTCAGATTCATCCATTTGTTCATCTTCTTCATCATTTCTTATTGCCCCTTCCTCTGCAACTCTATTTTGTACTTCATCATTTTCCGAATCAGATGAATCCATTATCGATTTTGTAGAATGTAGAGAAATTGGACCACTTCTTCGTATTTCAGACATGATTTAAGAAGAAAACAGATTCAAAGAACTCTGGATTTGATTCGTATCTCACGTTTCGCTCTGGAATTTGAAAGAACTTTGAAATAGGGATTTTAAGACCTATTTAAAATCCGCGAAGTTGAAAGGTTTAACGGAAAAGCGAAATCAATGTTATAACGGAGTCAACACACGTGAAATACCACAAAGGATTTAAATGAAATACGTGGCATTGTCAAACAAATATGAAGCTGACACGTGTTAGTGGATAGAATTTTGACTCAAGTCAAAGATCTGAATAACACGCGCAGATGTTCTGATTCCATGACTCAGAAGAATTTTGCCTTGTAACCAAAATGTCTTTTAAAATTAACTTCTGACCAATATAAAACATTTTGATTATTCAGAAGAGGTTTGAACAGATAAGAAATGAAAACAAATCTTTTAAGCATCACAAAATGATTTCCAAAAGAATTTTGATGCTCCCCCTTGACTTGAGCATGCATTTGAGTATTAATGATACATAAAGATGAGATAACAAGATAATCGAAGAAGCATAATCCATACAGTTGAAGTTATTTGTATTTCTCAAAAATAAATTTTTGAAAGTTAGATTGCTGAAGTATTGACTCAGAATTTCTGACCTTAAGATTCAGAGGTTCTGATCTCAAGACTCAGAAGTTCTGAACTCAAGACTCAGAAGTTCTGAACTCAAGATTCAGAATTTCCGAACTCAAGACTCAGAAGTTCTGAACTCAAGACTCAGAAGTTCTGAACTCAAGACTCAGAAGTTCTGAACTCAAGACTCAGAAGTTCTGAACTCAAGACTCAGAAGTTCTGAACTCAAGACTCAGAAGTTCTGAATACACTACTCAGACAACTTCACTTAGAAAAATTTAGCATTTTTAAGAAAAAAAATATTTTCAACTAGGCAGATTAAGCATTCCTATTTTACATATGAGAAAAGAAAACCTTTTGTGATCAAGAGGCTTTGTGAACAAGTCAGCCAATTGATACTTTGTATGCACAAAGTGCATCTCTATAGTTCCTTTTTCCACATAGTCCTTTATAAAATGATACCTCACGTCTATATGCTTAGTCTTCGAATGTTGAACAGGGTTCTGAGTAATAGCAATTGCACTTTCTGAGTCACAATAGATGGGAATCTTATTAAGCTGATATCCATAGTCCATGAGTTGTGTTCTCATCCACAATGTTTGAGAGCATGAAGCAGCAGCAGCAACATACTCTGCTTCAGCAGTTGAAGTGGATACACAATTCTGTTTCTTTGATGCCCAACTCACTATTTTATCTCCCAAAAAGTGACAAGCACCAGATGTACTCTTTCTGTCCAACCTACTTCCTGCATGATCAGCATCAGTGAAAGCAGTCAATTTGAAGTCAGTTTCTTTTGGATACCATAGACCTAGATCAGGTGTTCCTTTGAGATATCTTAAAATCCTTTTGGCAGCCAACATATGTGATTCTTTCGGGTTAGATTGAAATCTAGCACAGAAACAGGTAGAAAACATGATATCTGGTCTACTTGCAGTCAAATAAAGTAATGATCCAATCATGCCTCTATAAAGTTTGATATCTGCTGAAACACCTTTGAGATCAGCATCTAACTTTATGTTAGTTGCCATAGGTGTTCTCATAGAAGCACAATCAGACATTTTGAACTTTTTCAGAATATCTCTGACATATTTTCCTTGATTTATGAAAATACCTTTTGGTAGTTGTTTGACTTGAAGACCAAGGAAAAAATTCAGTTCACCCATCATGCTCATTTCAAATTCAGATGACATGACTTTTGAAAAATTATCACATAATTCTGGACTGGTAGAACCAAATATTATGTCATCAACATAAATCTGAATCAGAATCAAATCATTACCCTGTTTCTTTAAAAACAAAGTTGTGTCAATCTTACCTTTCTTGAATCCTGAACCTAACAGGTGTTTAGTAAGAGTGTCATACCAGGCTCGTGGTGCTTGTTTTAGACCATATAAAGCTTTGTCTAAAATATAAACATGATCAGGGAATTCTGGATCAACAAAACCTTCAGGTTGATGGACATACACCTCTTCATTAAGTTTGCCATTTAGAAAGGCTGATTTGACATCCATTTGATACACCTTGAAGTTTTTATGTGCAGCATAGGCTAAAAATATTCTGATTGCCTCTATTCTTGCCACTGGTGCAAATGTCTCATCATAATCAATTCCCTCTTGTTGACAGTATCCCTTAGCAACCAATCTTGCCTTGTTTCTGATGACAACACCTGATTCATCCTTTTTGTTTCTGAACACCCATTTAGTTCCAATTATAGATTTACCTTCAGGCTTTGGAATGAGTCTCCAAACTTTATTTCTTTCAAATTGAAGCAATTCCTCTTGCATTGCTGAAATCCAGTCTGGATCCTCTAGGGCTTCATTAGCTTTCTTTGGTTCAATTACACTTAAGAAACCAGCAAACATTACTTCATTTGCTGTAGCTGATCTTGTCTTTACTCCTGCTGATGGATCACCTATTACTTGATGAATAGGGTGATTTTTAGTCCATTTGTTAGCACTAGGGAGTACATCAATCTCTGAATAATTGTTGTTTGCATCATTCTCATCAATGATTGCTTGTAATTCTGAACTGTCACCTTGTTCTGACGTATGAGTAGGAGTTGCATCCAAGTTTGAGTTCTGATTAATGAAGTCAGAGTTCTGATTGACTTGTTCAGAGTTCTGAGTACAAGAATCAGAATTCTGATTACAAGGTTCAGAGTTTTCACCACTTGTATTTATTAGATTTGGGCACTCCTCTGATGGACCTTTGTCAGAAATTACAGTTGATTGAACTATTTCTGGAGTCTTATTTTTCATCTCTTTGACCATCTTTGGGTTTTCATATTCTGCATAAGAATCAGAAATTAGTTCACTAAAAGCATCCTTAAACAGTAAATTGAGTTCTGAACAAATAGGATTAGAATTTGTATCAGAAGTCATTTTTGTCTTGTTCAGCATGAGTTCTGAACTGTCTTGTTCAGAAGTCCGCATTCTGGCTTCATCAAAAGTTACATTTATGCTCTCCATCATCCTCTTGGTTCTTCTATTGTAGATTCTGAATGCTTTGGAAGTTAAAGAATAACCCACAAAGTATCCTTCATCTGCCTTTTTATCGAATTTGGCAAGATTTTCTCTGTCTCTGAGAACGTAGCATCTGCAACCAAAAATATGAAAGAATTTGATTAATGGTTTTCTTTTATTTATCAGTTCATAAGCAGTCTTATTTAATCTCTTATTGATTAAAGTTCTATTTTGTGTAAAACAAGCAGTTGCAATTGCTTCAGCCCATAGGAAAGTAGGAAGATTTGCATAAGCCAACATTGTTCTCGCAGCCTCAACTAGAGTTCTATTCTTCCTTTCAACAACACCATTTTGTTGAGGAGTTCTGACAGCAGAAAAATTGTGAGAAATCCCAGAACTTTCTAGAAAATTCTGAAGAGTCTCATTTCTGAACTCCGTTCCATTATCACTTCTGATTTTCTGAACTTGAAGTTGTAAGAGAACTTGAATCCTTTTGATAAAATTTATCAATGTAGTAGCAGCTTCTGACTTAGCTCTTAGGAACTCAACCCACGTGTATCTGGATAATTCATCAACAATCACAAGCATATATTTCTTTCCTCCCATCGACTGAACTGAAATTGGACCACAAAGATCAGTATGAATCATTTCTAATGGTGCTTTGCAAGATGAGTCCATTTTTAATTTGTGAGAACTCTTTTTCATCTTGCCCATTTCACAAGCTGAGCATAATGATTCTTTTTCAAATTTAAGCTTTGGTAAGCCTTTAACCAAATGTTTTGCAACAAGATTATTAAGATCTTTGAAATTCAGATGAGAACATCTTCTGTGCCAAAGCCAGCATTCATTTGCAGTTGATTTTGATAAAAGACAAACTGTATTTAATGTTTTCAATTTTGAAAAATTAACTACAAATAAGTCCATATGTCTTTTGGCCCAGAAGACTTTGACATCATTTTCAGTTAGAATCATGCAACCTGTTATTTGAAACTTAATTTGACAAAGACTGTCTAAAAACTGACTTATGCTGAAAAGATTGTGTTGTAATCCTTCAACATAGAAAACCTTTTGGATAGTTAGATCCCCTTTAGTTAAATCCCCATAACCTTTGACTTGACCTTTGCTATTGTTTCCAAAGTTTACTGCTCCTCCAGCCTTTTCTGTGAAGTTTGATAGAAAAGACTTCTGACCTGTCATGTGTCTTGAAGCTCCTGAATCTAAAAACCACACATGACAGCCCTGCAAAAAGATCAGTTAGGTTTAGGTACCCATTTTGGAATGGGTCCATCTTTGTTAGCTTTGTCATTGGATTTAACATCAGTACCTTTTACTCTCCACTCAAAATCTTTCTTCAAACACCACTTTCCTTGAACTTTTATGAAGTCAGAACATTTTCTGCTTACAAGTTTGTTCAAATTCTTTTTGAGAGTTGTAACTTTTGGTTTTGCTATGTTTTCAACTTTCTTTTCTTTTATCTTTTCTTTCTTCTGAGTCTGAGGAACAAAAATTTTCTTCTTTTCTGTATTTTGAGAAACAGAAACTTTCTGAATATATTTTCTTATGTATGAAACAGAAGTTATTTTGACTTGACATTTGTGAGAATATTGGAATGAATCATTTTTACATCTAACACAAACAAGATTTTTCTTTGCAAGTGACAATAAATCTGAAACATAGATCATTTCATTTTTATTTATACTGTTCAGAGTACAATTGCCCTTATTACAAGAATTTCTAGCGTTTAGTTCAGAAGTAGATTTCATTCTAAGCTTCTCAAGTTCCCTTTTCAGATCGTTCAACTTTGCAAGATCATCTTTCCTTTTGCTTTCTTCTTTTTCTGAAAAATTCAAGTTCTTTTTGTTAGAAGAAGTAGATGATTCACCTTTTTCATATGTACTTGATTCATTAAAGAATTTATCATTTTCTCTTGAAGCATTAATTTTAAAAAGATCATACTCAGTCTTCAGTTTTTCAAGCTCTGTTATTTTCTGAATAAAAATATTCTTTTCTTTCAAAGCTTCTTCAAGTTTAATATCCACCTCACAGAAATCATTTTCAAGTTCATCATAAGTTTTCCTTAAATCCTCAAGTTCTTGACTCACAAGATTAAATCTCTTTTCAAGTTGCAAAAATTCATCTGATTTTGTTTCAGAAAATCCAGTTGAATCAGACTTCTGACTACCTGAGTCAGAGTTCTGATTTACAGACTCAGATGTCTGATCTTTAGACTCAGAATTCTGACTACAAAGTTCAGAATCCTGACTAGAAGTTTCAGACTTCTGATTGACTGTTTCAGAATTTTTACTTGTATCAAATATGCTCTCAATGTCATGATATGAAAAACTTGGTTGTTTATTTTTGTAGCTGACATTTAAGGAATCATACTTGAATTTAGTATCATTGTATCTTGGCTTTTCATCTGTTGGTTTAGAAACTTCTTTCTTAACCTTTTCTTCTGAACCAACTGACTTTTCTGTTTTAGACTCAGAAATAGTCTCATCTGACTTTTTAGAGTTTGGTCTTTGCAAATTGTCAGAACTTGTTATAGAACTAGCAGGTCTTATGAAAACTTCAACAATTTCTGGGATTTTTGGCTTAGAAACTTGAAGTATTGGAGCTCTTTTTAAAATGACATTTTCTTCCAATCCCAATCCCTTCTTTGGATTGTAAAATCTTGTATCTTTAACATTGCTTAATAAAAGATTTAATGTTTGCTGAGTTTGACCTCTTTTCAAATTCAAATCTTCCAATTCTTTGATTTTGGAGTATAAATTCTTTCTTTCTTCAAATAACATATCAAATTTTATTTGTAAATCACCTTTTTCATCCTTTATTTTTGAAAACTCAACTTTTAGTTCAGAAAGCCTTTTCATCAATTCAGAATTTTCATCTTTAACTTTCTGTTTCTCAGCCTCAGATTCTTCATATTGTTCGTTTATTACTTCTTTTTCAATTCTGAATTTGTTAACCAAAGTTCTTTCTCCTTTTATCTGTTTTCTTAGGTTAGCAAATTCAGTTTTCATTTCACCAATCTGTGTCATTAACTCTAATTCAAGTGAAGAATGTACCTCAGCAGATGACTCAGAATCAGCATCTTCAAAATCAGAATCATCCTCATTCCTCATTTTTGCCATATAGCTTCGCATCTGTGGAAAGTTGATATGATCATCTTCATCAGAAGTGTAGTACAGCCAATTCTCCTGTTCAGCCAATAGCGCACTCTCGTCATCTCTCTTCTTTGCAAGCTGAGCCTTCTTCGTGTAGTATTCATAATCTTTCACAACTTTAACTCTGCAATCCTTGGCATAATGGCCAGATTTTCCACACTTGAAACACATATTCTTTTCTTTTCTCTCTTCCTTCTCTTCCTTGTTTTCTTCACTTCTCTCTATTCTCTTTTCAATCTTATTTTCTTCTCTGTCATCTTTCTTCTTATAATCTGAACTTCCAGCTCTCTTATAATTTCCTTGAAATCTGCCCTTCCCATACCTTTTGTTGAAAGTATTTGTCAGCAAAGCTAGCTTTTCAGCCATTATCTCGATATCTTCATCATCTTCTGATCCTTCTTCTTTGTCAGATTCCTCCAGACTTGGTATTTCTGATAGATATGCAGTCTTTTTGGGTGCTTTGATTGCTTTGGACTTTGATAAGAACGCTAACTGATCAGCAACATTTTTCTTTTCTTCCACAACTAACTTAACAGAGTCTTCATGTTGATTAAGAACACAGAACAAATCATTTAAGTCTTCTTCACACATATCCTTGTTCATTTGCAGACTTATGGCAAATGATGACCATTCTGAATTTAGACTGTTCAGAAATTTGTAATTTATTTCTGATTTTGTTTTCTTCAGTCCATTTCTTCTCAAGTCATTTAGAATAGTGCAAAATTTACTGTATGTCTGTGTCAAACTTTCTGACTCTTTTGCTTTGAACCTTTCATAAGCATTTATGCTTTGATTTAACTTTGCCTGAATAGATCTCACAGTTCCTAACATTTGCCTTTCCAATTCGTCCCACATTTCTTTAGCTGATGATCCACTGTCAATCCTGTTAAGAACCTCATTCGGGACAGCCAAAGTCATCAAAGTAATTGCTCTTTTGTCAATAGCATGCCTATTTTTCTGTTCAGCAGTGTATTGGGAATAATTCTTCTTTACTCTGGTCGCTGGAATTTCTGGAGTTGTCTCTGTAGCAGGGGTTGCGGCGACATCGATATATACTTCGATTGGACCTTCTCGTATAGAAATCATAAGATTTTCATCGATGTTGTCAAGGAATTGGATCATACGAGTTTTCCATTGCTGATACTCTTCTGGTATAAGAACAGGCGGTTTGGTTTCGGATCCCATGGCTAGATATTCTTTAGAAGACATGATTGTAAGAAAATTCAACAAAAAGACAAATTCGATTTTCTTGATCGAAAAGTAGCAGGTAATTCAAGAATTGCTAAGAATTCAAGAACTAGCCCTAGCAGCGGAATCGAATTTTGAATGAATCAAGAAATCTTCAAGAAATTGATCAATCGATCTTCGCAATCACAATCTTGAACGAATTTGTTTGTTGATTAGCTCTGATACCAATTGAAAGTGCAGGATCTATTCTTACAATCAATATAGAAAGAAGTAATTGAGAATTTGTATGATCAAGCCCAATTGTATTCAATGATGCACAGAATTACAGATCTAAGAGAGAGATCACCTCAAAGATTACAAGGAATGAATACAAGTAATATGGGAAAATCAATCAGTTAGCAACGTAGTGCTAACCACTCTATTTATACTGCAACAAACATCTTAAAGCTACAGTACAAAGAAGAAAGACTAATAAGAACATAACACGTGTCCTAATTAGTTTACACATTACTAAATAACGAAACTCGTCATAAGTTCTGAACAGGTAGTTCAGAACTTCTGAACATTCTTCTGATCACGCTTCTCAGAACTTCTGACTTCTCTTTCTCAGATCTCTGACTCTTCTTCTCAGAACGTCTGACTTCTCTTTCTCAGATCTCTGACTCTTCTTCTCAGAACTTCTGACTCTTCTTCTCAGAACTTCTGAACCTTCTTATCAGATCTTCAACACTTGGTTTATTGACAAAACTTCAGATCTAACAGCCGGCGTGCGGGCACGCACACAAGTCCCCCGTGAATTTAACCACAGTCACATATTCTGTGGGTAAAAGTTCTAGGATCGATCCATCTGCCCTGGAGCCAACAAAGTCGGCCTAGTACACAGAGTCACATTCACGGAAGCCACTATTGGGCCTAACTCTGGTGGACCCAGTCCACCTGCAGGACGCCATAACTACAAAGCCGCCATAGAAGGCATCCCAAATAATGTGCCCATTAATTGGGTTGTTCTAAAATCATCGAAACTAAACTCGACACATATTGCGGAACTGCACTTGACAGCTCCTAAACCCGTTCTTTTTGAGCATTACTTAAAAACCAAAACAGATTATAAGATCTTATTGAAAGATGTTCTATGACCTCTTACGGTTCTACCCGAATTGGAATTACCTCATTTGGATCATCCATTGATTTTATATGAATTTTATAAAAACACAGGACTGATCCCGAGTACATAGTGATCAGTCCCAAAAACACACATTTTTGAGCTACTTAGGGTCACAACTAGGCTTAAGACTCTTCATAAGAGTTGTAGTAGACATTTAGGACCTTCTAACTGCAAAATCGGAGCTTAATCCGACTTACGGTTTGTTAGTTATACGCTGTCAAAGTAACGGACCTGCCCATACCGTAACATCCGATTTCCAAACTTTTCCAATTCATTTCTTAATGATCCAAACTTCATTTTTACTCAATTAAACGCATTCTAAATTCAAATTAACAGACTAAACAACAAAATGGAGCTTTATGATTAATCTCTTAAGCTTAATCATGATTTTTTATTTTCTTAAGCATTTAACCGAACACTTGGTGAGCAACTAACCGTATAAACACAAAACTCACCATTTTGATTCTAAAATTTACACTTTTTAATCCTACTTCAATATTGACAAATCCAAACATTTCTAAACACGCATATCATCATAACTTTGCAATTTCAAACCATAATCTAAACCTAAACCCAAATGGAAACTAATCTCAAGAACTTACACAAAAACTTAATAACATAGGGAGAAAGTTATACCTCTACGAATGATTTAACGAGAAAATTCCGGATATGTAATTGAATCTTTGATTCCTTCGGTAATTTAAGAGTAATTTTAGAGAGAAATTATAAAGAGTTTAGAGAGAGATGGAGGTACATGGCGGTGATGATGATGATAATGGACGATAAGATGAAGTTTACTCTAATATGGATTTTAGGTTGATATATATATATATATATATATATATATATATATATATATATATTAATAACTTTTTTTTATGAATTATAAAACTTTAGTTAATTGATGGTATTAACCCCTCAACTATATTTGATTGACATTCAAATACGATACATTTTGGGGAAGCTAAAGTTAACGTTTTTTAAAGCGGGGTATTACAATTATTCCCCCCCCCCTTAAAAAGAGTTTTCGTCCCCGAAATCGAATTTAGACAGAAAACTTACACCGATTAAAGAACTCGGGGTACTCCCGCGCATATGGTCATCGGTTTCCTTCGTCGCCTAACGTTCTGAGTGATTCTTCCAGAGAACTTTTACGAAAGGAATCACTCTCTTCCGTGTACCTTTTTCATCACGATCAAGAATCGCTTCAGGATCCTCGCGATAAGAAAGATCTGGTTCTATGTGCTCCAAGGGATTCTCAATGACGTGTAAGGGATGATAACTGTACCCTCGAAGTGAAGAAACATGGAAAACGTTATGTACATAGGACAATTGCGGCGGTAGAGCTAATAGGTAAGTCACAGCTCCAACCCTTTCTAAAATTTCAAAGGGACCGATGTATCTCAGGCTCAGCTTTCCTTTGAGACCGAAACGTCTGATGCCACAAGTTGGGGAAACTTTCAAGAATACTGTATCTCCCGGTTGGAACTCGATAGGTCGTCGTCGCTTGTCGGCATAGCTCTTTTGACGAGCCTGAGCCTCTTTCATCATTTGACATGCAATATCGACCTTCTCGGTAGTAACTTGTACCAATTCTAGGCCTTCGAGAATACGTTCTCTGACTTCATTCCAACAAGTCGGTGTTCGACACCTTTGGCCATAAAGTATTTCGTACGGGGCCATGCCGAAACTCGACTGCCAACTATTATTAAAAGAGAACTCTATTAGGTACAAGTAACTACCCCAACTTCCATGCCATTCCAATGCACATGCTCGGAGCATATCTTCTAGTGTTTGAATTGTACGTTCAGATTGCCCATCAGTTTGTGAAATGAAAGGTAGTACTAAAATTCAAACGTGTACCCCAAGCTCTATGTAAACCTTCCTAAAACTGAGATGTAAAACGTGGGTCTCGATCAGTGGTAATCGATACAGGAGTGCCATGCCATGGAGACGTACAATTTCCCGTTGGAATATTTCTGTTAGTTTATCGATCGACCATGTTTGTTGGACATGAAGAAAATGAGCCAATCTTTCGGTCAACCACTACCCAAATCGCATCATGTTTCAAGGTCGTGCAGCATAGTCTGACCACAAAATCCATAGTTACGTGCTCCCATTTCCATACCGGAATGTTCAACGAATGGAGAAGACCACCCGGACGTTAATGTTTAATTTTAACTTGTTGACAAATGAGACAACGAGTTACAAATTCAGCAATATCTCGCTTCATTCCAACCCACCAGAAATGGGTCTTCAGGCCACGATACATTTTAGTTGTGCCCGGGTGAACAGAAAACATAGAGTTATGAGCTTCGGTCAGAATTTGATTTTTAAGCTCCGAGTTATTCGGAACACAAAGACGATCCCGAAACCATAACACATGATCATCATTGATTCTGAACTCCGAATTAACATTTTGTTGTGCCTGCTGGAAGTTTGCCCACAATTCACTCTCGTCTTGTTGGGCTTCTTTAATCCGAGAGATTAGAGTCGGCTCTACCGTTAGACTAGATAGAATTTCCGTTTGTGAACTCGGGTAGATTTCTAAACCGAATCATTTGATCTCCAAAGCCAACTCTTTAGAAAAAATTAAAGAAGATTGTTCCACAACTTTACGACTTAAGGCATCGGCGACTACATTAGCCTTGCCCGGATGATACTGTATATGAACATCATAATCTTTTAGAAGTTCGAGCCATATCCGCTGACGCATATTTAACTCTTTTTGAGTAAATATGTATTTAAGGCTCTTGTGGTCGGTGAAAACATCACATGTCGCACCGTACAAATAACGACGCAAAATCTTGAGTGCGAAGACAACCGCAGCCGAATGGAGGTCATGAGTCGGGTAATTGACCTCATAAGGCTTTAACTGACGTGAAGCATATGTGATCGCTCTTCCGTTTTGTATAAGAACACAACCGAGACCTTTCTTTGAAGAATCACTATAAACTTGAAACTCACCAGTGCTAGACGGCATTACAAGAACATGTGCGGTAACCAATCGATGCTTTAGTTCCTCAAAACTTGATTCTTATTTGGAACCCCAATTGAATTTGACTCCTTTTCGGGGTAGTCGGGTTAACGATAGAGATATTTCAGAGAAACCTTCGACGATTCATCTGTAATAACCCGCCAGACACAGAAAACCACGAACTTCAGATACGTGTGTAGGTCGGGGCCATTTAGTGATGATTTCAATTTTCGTCAGATCAACTTTAACACCATCGGCGGAGATTAGGTGCCTGAGAAAAGACACTTGATCAAGCCAGAATTCACCTTTGGAACGTTTTGCGTATAACTTTTTCGTTCAAAGAGTTTCCAAAACGATGCAAAGATGTTGATCATCTTGCTCTCTAGACTTTGAGTATATCAAGATGTCATCAATAAACACGATAACAAAGTCGTCGAGATAATCTTTGAAAACCCAATTGATTAGATCCATAAAGACCGTTGGAGCATTAGTTAGACAGAAAGGCATTACCGTGAATTCGTAGTGCCCGTAATGAGTTCTGAATGCGGTCTTCGAAATATCATAGTCTCGGATACGAAGTCTATGGTACCTGGACTGAAGATCAATTTTGCAAAAGTACCGTGTCCCTTGTAATTGATCAAATATATCATCGATTCTTGGCAACGGATACTTGTTACGGATCGTTACTTTATTAATCTCCCTGTAATCGATACAAAGACGCATCGTACCGTCTTTCTTTTTGACAAAGAGAACCGGAGCCCCCCAGGGAGAAACACTAGGTCGAATAAAACCTTTCTTCAATAGATCATCGAGTTGAGTTTTGACCTCCTTCATTTCAGTTGGAGCCATTCTACAAGGATCCTTGGAAATAAGAGAAGTTGTACAAGGTCAATGGTGAATTCGACTTCCTGGACTGGTGGTATACCCAGTAAATCGTCGGAAAACACATCAAGATATTCAGAAATAACAGGTACGGATGCAGAAGTAGGGGATACGTGTTCGGAATCCTGTAACGAGGCTAGAAAACCTTCATTGCTTTGCCAGGTATATTCAATTCACGGTAACAGAGGCTAAAGCACTAACATCTTCTTTTGGAGTACCTCCTTGGAAGATTGCCTCTAGTTTATCAATATCCCCAAGCAATATTTGTTTGGCGTTACAGTCTATAGTTGCACGGTGATGTGACAACCAGTCCATACCCAATATTAAATCAAAGTGAGACATATGTATTGGGATTAGAGTGACCTCCCGTATGCGGTCTCCGATAAGCAACGGACAGTTCGAAAAACGAGTTAACACACAAATTAAACCACCCATTGGGGTAGATATCACCACCGGAGATTCAGTGGTTTGCTCATAAGGTTTTAACCGCGACTCTAATTTTTCAAAAACAACAGAGTGTGTCGCTCCGGTATCAAACAAAGCATACACAGATAAATCAATTAAGTAAACATGGCCAGAAATCATACCCGCTTGAGATTTATCGGCTAGAAGTGCAAATGCTCGTCCAGTGGTAGTTGATTGTTTTCCTTTTCCTTTACCAGTTGTGGTCTGAGCTTTTGGTCAATCTCTAGTCATGTGTCCTTGTTCCCGATAGTTAAAACAAAAAACCCGTCATCTTTAGGCAAGGACCCGGTCGATGTGAAGAATACATCGGTCACAAAGATAAGTAGGAGTAGAAACAGTTTGACTCCCACTACTAGACAATACTGGAAGTCATGGCATAAATTGACTTGAGCTTTTACGCGTATCACTATTTGACTTCGATTTAACATAACGAGGGTTGTTTTGGAAAGATTTGGGTTCACGTTTCTTATTATCAACACATGAGACTGATCGGTGTTGTTCTGCCCTATCAATATTCTTTGCCGCGTCGGCCACTTCAATAACGGTGTTGAAAGGGAGATGTAAGAGACGATCTTTATACTTCGGAACAAGTGTCCATTTAAACTTATCAGCTTGTTGCGCTGGAGTGCCTGCGGTATTTCATGCATAACGAGAAAACTTAAGAAAACGAGCCATGTAGTCGGCAACGGTTTCTTCCTCGCATTGCTGAATTGTTGCATATTCTCGCACAAACACATCCCGGTCTGCCGCCGTAAAGTATTGATTAAAGATGATTTGCTTGAAATCATCCCAACACAAATTTTTAACAAATGGGTCAGTTTGGACTCAAGCTTCCCATTATTGGCTTCTTTCTCAATCATATATGTGGCCAAATTTACTCTGTATTGATCTGGAATATCTAAGACATTGAAAATCTTTTCGATATGTCGAATCTAATGTTCGACGTCTACTGAATCTACAACCATTGCGAAAGATTGAGGCTTCTGTTTATTAGACCTCTCTAACCAAGTATGCATTTCTACCGTTTGGTTATCCGAACTGGATCCAGGATTTCCAGTATATGGTGTAGGACCAGAATTTGGGTTCGAATTCACATTTTGAGTTGCCTGTTGCATAGCCTGAATAGCCTGCTGAAGATATGTAGGCATCATACTCGACATGGTCTGACGAACCACATCAGCAATACTAGGCTCACTTGTACCCCCCACTGGATTGGGGTTGGGGTTACCCTCGGGTTGAGATCTAGATTTGTGTGGGCGACCACGTCTCGACATTCTAAAACAGCACAATATCAAGATCAGAATTAAAAACAGTCACAATCTGAAAATGGCAAATAGAACTGAATTATAATCTACCCATTCCTATGCCTACCGAATTCTCACAGGTCAAGCCTATTTAATCTACAAGTCGAAACCTATGCCCTGATAACAAATTTTGTAACATCCCCCGTCCATGTGGTCCGGAACGGTTGATGTCACTAACGGAACTTAACGTAAACATACCAATAATTCAGAGCTACTAATAAACCCCAAATATATATTACAAACTTTAAAAGCATAAATTTACAACCCAAACTATTATATCTCATGAAGTGCCTATAAACTTTAAAACGCTAATTATGAACTTAGAACATTTACTTCTTAAATCGAGTCTGAAAACTTCAAAAGTCGCACGCTCGATCTCAAATCCCGTCCCTATCAGTCTCACTTGGAACCTGCCGTGTCAGAAAACAAGAAACACGACTGAGCATGGGCTCAGTGAATGGATTATAACATAAATTTAGAAATAATAGTAATAACATCAATAATAGAAGCGGAATACGTAAAAATTCAATTGAAGAGTGTTTTATAAAATTCAAGTCGGGAATTCGTTTAATTCAAAAGAGATGTTCAGTAATATTCAAAAGAAAGAATCTCAAGAACGGTTCACACTTTAATTCAAAACATAACATTAATAAGTCCGTCAATTCATGTTCAAAGGTTCGTGGGTGGCCAAACCACACGAACCATCGGGCCGACGTGCGGGCACACACACAAAATTCCGCTGTGAATTTAACCATGGTCACATATTATGTGGGTAAAAGTTCTAAGATCGATCCATCCGCCCTGGAGCCAACAAAGTTGGCCTAGTACACAGAGTCGGGTTCACGGAAGCCACTATTGGGCCTAACTCTGGTGGAGTCCACCTGCAGGACGCCATGACTACAAAGCCGCCATAGAAGGCATCCCAAATAATGTGCCCATTATTTGGGTTGTTCTAAAATCATTGGAAATCAAACATATGCCACTTACCCGAATGGCGTTCATAAAAATCAAATTCAATATACTTCACAAAGTTTCATAATCAATTCCATACGAGACGCGTATTAATGAAAAGCAAAAAGGTTCAAATAAATGATTCAATAAACCAAAATCAATGTGTATGTGTATGTATAATTACATGTTTGTTGATCACGTTCTGTTGATCAATCACAAGGCGGTGAACCACCTTTAGGAAGGGTCAACTAAAACAAATAGTTGCCCATGAGTCAAAGGAGTGAAATCCATACCTTAGTCGAATTGAGATGTAACGAGACTCGCGAAGAAGTTGTACGAGCTCGAGTGCCTATTTAAAACATAAACCATTATTACTTACCCGACGTAAAACTTACAAACTAATGTTTGTAATAAAATAATTAGAATTTAATGGTATTTAAGCAACTTAAATTTCAAAACGGACAGTCCGATACACATTTCGAAACTAAACTCGACACATATTGCGGAACTGTACTTGACAGCTCCTAAACCCGTTCTTTTCGAGCATTACTTAGAAACCAAACCAGATTATAAGATCTTAATGAAAGCTGTTCTATGACCTCTTACGGTTCTACCTGAATTGGAATCACCTCATTTGGATCATCCATTGATTTTATATGAATTTTATAAAAACACAGGACTGATCCCGATTACACAGTGATCAGTCACAGAAACACACATTTTTGAGCTACTTCGGGTGACAACTAGGCTTAAGACTCTTAATAAGAGTTGTAGTAGACATTTATACCTGTAAAATATGAGCTCAATCGGACTTAGGGTTTGTGAGTTATGCGCTGTCAAAGTAACGGACCTGCACATACCGTAACGTCAGATTTCCAAACTTTTCCAATTCACTTCTTAATGATCCAAACTTCATTTTTACTCAATTAAACCCATTGTAAATACAAATTAACAGACTAAACGTCAAAATGGAGCTTAATGATTAATCTCTTAAGCTTAATCATGAATTTTTTTTCTCTCTTAAGCATTTAACCGAACACTTGGTGAGCAACTATCCGTATAAACACAAAACTCACCATTTTGATTCTAAACTTTACCCTTTTTAATCCTACTTCAATTTTGACAAAACCAAACATTTCTAAACACGTATATCATCATAACTTTTCAATTTCAAACCATAATCTAAACCTAAACCCAAATGGAAACTAATCTCAAGAACTCACACAAAAACTTAATAACATAGGGAGAAAGTTATACCTCTACGAAGGATTTGACGAGAAGATTCCGGATATGTTATTGAATCTTTGATTCATTCGGTAATTTAAGAGTAATTTTAGAGAGAAGTTATAAAGAGTTTAGAGAGAGATGGAGGTACATGGCGGTGATGATGATGATAATGGACGATAAGATGAAGTTTACTCTAATATGGATTTTAGATTGATATATATATATATATATATATATATATATATATATATATATATATACTAGCAGAGTGCCCGTGCAATGCACGTGGAGCAATTTATCGTAAACAAAAATTGAAAAGTCTTTGAACATGTAGCTTAGTTGACAAAAAGGTTGGGTGACTTTGCTTAAATACACAACAAATCCAAGTTTGAATCATGCATGAGATCACTTTTAATCCCTTTGCTAGCCTCAATCACTAAGAAACAAAGGACCAGCCCAAACAAAGGACCAGCAACAACAAAAAAATCTATGCCTTGAATCTGAAAAAAGCAGCCTCCCACCATCAATCAAACTCAGAGAAGAAATAGTGCACCAAAATTAATCTGGACAACAAAAGGAACCATGAGCAAAAATAATCTACAAAAGGAACCATGAGCAAAAATAATCTACAAAAGGCCTCTAATCAAACCCTAAATCATACAAAGAGATCTGATTATTTTATTCCAAACCATTAAACGAAGCAATTTGGCTAAAGGCCATTGCAAACAGGCAAGTCATAGACAACATACCCGACATGGTATTTCCATCTTTAAAACCAAAAAACAACAACTTATAGATACATCCCTTAAGCTAAGAGACCATATCTGAGTATTGGACCAACCAATAAGTGTTCACCATGTAATGGCATGTCCACCATAAAAATATGAAGTACAATAAAAAAAAGTAATTTTATGAGGAAGAAAATACTTAAGAAACAACAACCAATTCGACAATCTTCAAAACCCTTATCTAACCCAAAAGTAAAAACAAACTTTATACACCCCATTACCATAAAATCGTATAAACCCCTTTTTATAACAATAGCCAACAAAACGTTAACCACAAGGTACAACCATACTTTAAACCAAACATTGGTTGTTGATCTCTAATTTAAAATAACCAAATCAAAAGAATGGAGAACAGTACGCAGATTTCCAAACATGGGTTGTTGATCTCAAGTCTCAACTGGTTTTATTAGAAAATGGAGGGGGTTTGGTATAAAAATCTGAGAATCAGGATGCAATGCACACATAACGTGATTTTCAGGGTACTTACTTACAAAATTGCTTTGATCTTTCGGCTTTAGCAGGTGTTATTTTCACACACTTGCCAGATACCACCTTTTACAGATGTCACAACCGATCTAGACCAGTGAGAATGAAGAACCTAATCAATGGTAATGTTTTCACAAATTCATCTACATACTTTCTCAACATGAACCTTCATCATCTGAAATTTTTACTCAACATGCACCATTCAACTGATTCCATTAACCCAAAACTGCATATTATGTTGTCTACCAATTCTACCATACATTAGTCACTCATGTCTTCACTTGCCATTTATCTGCACGCAAATTCAAACATATCTATGAGGTTGTTTGTACATTGGTAGACCCAAAACATCAAATATGGTATCAAAAATAGTTTTCTTCGTCAAATGCAATGAAAGGAGAACCAAGAATTCACCTGAATCAAGGATATGAAGTTAAAGGATCATGAGTGATGGGAAAGAAAGCACGAGATCAGATAAACGTTTGCATATCATTGCATGGACATGACTTTGCGAGAAGTTCCGAGAGCCTCACTCTAAGAGATTGTTTTTCTATATTTTGGGGTTTCATTTGTGCAATTACAAGTTTCTTCATAAACAATAGACAACAATGAACCACCGAGAACAATAGTTCTGAATCAAGCCCTAAAAAACGATATCGATCAGAAGATTAAGTTGAATCAATAAATTACTGGAAATAGACAACCGAGAATGAAGAAGCTTATCTCGAATCGTCATACAGTGATTAAAATATCTATGGAATTTATTGGGAAATTAAAAGGAAGAGATAAAAAAATCCATAGGTATTTCCAAGCAATTACACCAAAGATTTCCAAATCTGTCCAAATTTGTCAAATTGGTTTAAACCAAATTTGTCAAAAAATCAGCTTGTGTGTATAAACAAAGAACACAGCGGTAGTAGTGTGAAAGAAAGAGAAGGTAGTACATATATATGGGTGTGTGTTAATCACGATATTTGTTCGGAATGTAGAATAAGCATCGAAAAGAAGCCTGGAAATTCATAGAAACTATTCTTTAGAGCATAACATAGTAATGGAAATTGTTACCCTATGTAGAAAAGAAGAAACCGAGAGGAGCGATATGAAGAAACCGAGAGTATGAGTTGTTATCCTGTGAAAAAACAACAAGATATAAAAGATTAAGGTCGCAGACGGAAACCGATTTTCCTGAAACAAATTTTAAAACATTAAAATACATCAAAATATTCCTGAAACAATTTAAAACACATCAATACATTAAAATTTAACTGATGGAAACCGATTCCATCCCAACCAAACAATTTTAAAATACATCAAAATATTCCTGAAACAAATTATCTCTATCCTTATATCGCCTATGCTAAAATAAAGAGCATCCTTATAACCCTTCTTAAAAAATATCCCCAAAAAACCATAATCAACAACATTATACAGAGGGGAAACAATATTGATACCAATGGTTAGTATACCACCATCTAATGTCCACCTTATATCTCCAACAGTAATAAAACCAGGTCAAACATTAAAGCGAAACCAAATAATGAGTCTCTTAAAAATATGAAAACATATGCAAGAAGGGACTAAAATAACGGCTACAATATGGAAAGTTAAATTTTAGCTTATTAACTACTTTCTCAAATAATCAGTCTCTTCAAAATGTAAATATAATACTTGTTTATTTAAAAAATATAGCAGATTATGCTATAATAATTTGGAAACGATATTCAAAATTTAATAAAAGAACTGTTGAGAAAATTTTATCCTTACAATGCCATTGAAGTTGGAGTGTAGACAGCTTAAAAAATTGTTGGTGTGCATCATATGGAAGCACATGATACAGAGGAGGCTAATTGATTGTTGGTGTGCATCATATGGAAGCACATGAGAGCAAAAGAAGTAAACTATAAAAATAATAATGCCAAAATGGAGCAAGTCATAAGAAAATCAAGAAGACAAGCCAGATACAGAGGAGGCTAATTGATTGTAAGAAAATCAAGAAGACAAGTAAACACCGGTGTTTACTTGTCTTCTTGATTCGAGTTTATGCTTCTTCTGATTGTTAACAATGGGTAAGCTTCTTTAAACCCTAAATCGTATTTGTCTGATTGTTTCAACCCTAATGGGTTGATCACAACCACTTAAAACACAATATGTATGTATCTGATCATATATTTCGACTTTCATCTCAAGTTTTTAACATAACTGATGTAGATTATCTTTTTGGACAGCTTTATAGCTTGTTCCGTGACATAATTTTACATTGATTAGTCGATGGTTTTGTATTAAACTTGTCAAGTATGTGTACCTCTGTTTTGGATGGGAATTGCAAGGTGATTTCAGGTCTAATTCTCTATCTGTTTCTGTGTTGGTTTTGGCAATTTCAACACTCTTCCCGGTTTCTTCTAGTGAAACCACCATTCGGATTGGTCAACAAGCTCTAAATTATTTTACACCTATGAAGTTTAAAAGAAGAGATCAAATTACTTGTGTAGTTCTTAAACGAAGTTTAATTTGTACACTTTGGAGAGGCAACCATCAAAGCCATTGAAGAAGAACTATGTTAGAAAAGAAAGGATCAAACCTGGAAAGTGATGGAAAAGCCCAAATTTGTCGATGAGAATATTTTGAAGTATCTAGGCAACATCACAATAACGGTCTCTGTTCTCTTAGGCATTTTATCGAACGGTTCAACTTCATTAGACTTGGACAAAGATGCACAATAATGAGACAACCAGATTAGACCAAACAAGGGATACCTTAGGATTGATGAAATCAGTACACATATGGAGAAAAACAATTAGTTTTAACAATTATTTGTCCATGCTTGGAACACATTATGATAGATGCACATTCAACTATGGAGATGGTAAAAACCATCTGGGTTAAATTTCCTGCCAAAATTATGGAACCCAAATTGTGAACCTAAATAAAAAACAAAATCAAAATCAAGAATTAGGGTTTTTACCTCAACTCAAAACCGGGCAGGAGAAGGAGAAATGATGATGCGTTTGAGAGAGAGAGAGAGAGAGAGAACTGGTTACCAGATGGAGAACTCTGATCCTATGCCATTGATATATATGCAACATGGCGTGAAGAAAGAATGAAGAAGAAGTACATAGGTATGGTATCTGACGTGAATAGCTTCAAGAAATGGTATTGGGTATGGCATGTGACGTGAATAGCTAGAAGAAATGGTTATGGGTATGGTTGTGGTGAAGAAGGTATGGGCTTATGGATGGTGTTTGTATCTATGGCTTACTGGACACGATAAAGAAAGGCCATTTATCTAGTAATGACATTATCTGCTTTGAGTGTTTGTACATAATGCATCAGATGTTGTTATTAAGAGTTTTTTGATTTTGAAGCTTTAAAGTGTTGTACCATATGCTTTAATGGTTGTCTTTAAGACATTTTGCTTAAATGCTTATATATGTAGTATATATATATATATTTATTAATATTTTTTTTTCAAGAATTATAGAACTTTAGTTAATTGATAGTATTAACCTCTCAACTATATTTAATTGTCATTCAAATATGATACATTTTGGGAAAGCTAAAGTTAACGTTTTTAAAATGGGGTATTACAATTATTCCCCCCTTAAAAATATAATTTGTCCCCGTAATCGAATTTAGATAGGAAACTTACATCGATTAAAGAACTCGGGGTACTCCGGTTGCATATGGTCATCGGTTTCCTTCGTCGCCTAACGTTCTGAGTGGTTCTTCCATAGAACTTTTACGAAATGAATCACTCTCTTCCGTGTACCTTTTTCATCACGATCAAGAATCGCTTCAGGATCCCCGCGATAAGAAAGATCAGGTTCTATGTGCTCCAAGGGATACTCAATGACATGTAAGGGATGATAACTGTACCCTCGAAGTGAAGAAACATGGAACACGTTATGTACATAGGACAATTGCGGCGGTAGAGGTATTAGGTAGGCCACAGCTCCAACCCTTTCTAAAATTTTAAAGGGACCGATGTATCTCGGGCTCACCTTTCCTTTGAGACCGAAATGTCTGATGGCACGAGTTGGGGAAACTTTCAAGAATAATTTATCTCTGGGTTGGAACTCGATAGGTCGTCGTCGCTTGTCGGCATAGCTCTTTTGACGAGCCTAAACCTCTTTCATCATTTGACATGCAATTTCGACCTTCTCGGTAGTAACTTGTATCAATTCTGGGTCTTCGAGAATACGTTCTTCGACTTCATTCCAGCAAGTCGGTGTTCGACACCTTCGGCATAAAGTATTTTTTACGGGGCCATGCCGATACTCGACTGCCAACTATTATTATAAGAGAACTTTATTAGGTACAAGTAGCTATCCCAACTTCCATGTCATTCCAACGCACATGCTCGGAGCATATCTTCTAGTGTTTGAATTGTACGTTCAGATCGCCCATCAGTTTGTGGATGAAAGGTTGTACTAAAACTCAAACGTGTGCCCCAAGCTCTATGTAAACCTTCCCAAAACCAATATGTGAAATGTGGGTCTCGATCGAAGGTAATCGATACAGGAGTGACGTGCAATGGAGACGTACAATTTCACGTTGGAATACTTCTGTTAGTTAATCGATCGATCATGTTTGTCGGACAGGAAGAAAATGAGCCGATTTCGTCAGTCAGTCAACCACTACCCAAATCGTGTCATGTTTCAAGGTCATGCGGGGTAGTCCGATTACGAAATCCGTAGTTACGTGCTCCCATTTCCATACCGGGATGTTCACCGATTGGAGAAGACCACCCGGACGTAGATGTTCAATTTTAACTTGTTGACAAATGAGACAACGAGCTACAAATTCAGCGATATCTCGCTTCATTCCAACCCACCAAAAATGGGTCTTCAAACCACGATACATTTTAGTAGTGCCCGGGTGAACATAAAACATAGAGTTATGATCTTCGGTCAGAATTTGATTTTTAAGCTCCGAGTTATTCGGAACACAAAGACGATCCCGAAACCACAACACACGATCATCATCGGTTCTGAACTCCGAATTAACGTTCTCTTGTGCCTCCTGGAAGTTTGCCCACTTTTTGGGTAAAAAATCACACCTCACGACCGACGCTAGAAAACTCAGATAACATTTCCATAAGACCACCTTTGTATTAGGATACGGTCTTACAAGTTATTCACGTACGTATGCTCGGTCGTACGTTTCCATGTTGGTCGTACGTTCTGTACGACCGACGTGTAAGACTTAAGACTGTCGTACGATTATACTAACCGTTAACAGTCAAACCCGTTTTCTGTTGTTCATTAATGCAGGTCTAATAGCATTCATGGTGCAAACGGTCAGTAACGATCAGCTCATCAATGGCATTCAAAGCCGACAGCGGTTACAAAACCAATCATCAAAGCACCTTTAATGGCCAGCGGAAGCTATAAAAGAGCCTGTGCTGCAACCGAAAGGGGATCCAGTTTTTGATCTATTTTCAACCTATTCTGAAATCTTCTCCAAGCTATTTCTCTCTGCTCCATCTACTTTCTAAGCAACTTTACACCAAAAACGCAGTAATTCGCAAGGCATTCGAGCAAATATCGCTGAAGCTTCTTCGCACGACAGCAGTTCGAACCGCACGACGACACCTCTTTTCGCACGATTTACGCACGACACACGTCAATTACACATGACTAAGTCTATTTTTACATTCCTTTGTAATCCGTTGTACATAAAACACCGGTAACACAAAGGATTTCGCCCCTGTTTGGCGACTATAGTGCACCGTCGACTCTCACAAGTCGACCGCGGTTTTTTCCCTCGTTTTGGGGTTTTCCGCGTCACCAAATCTTTCATCTTATTTACTTTTCCCCTCGATTGTGTTGCTTGGTCCTGAGATACGTTTCTTTAGTTGGTAAAAGTCCACTTCAACCTTAAGTTGTTCTTTTGGGCGATTTTTGGCATTAACAGTTTGGCGCCATCCGTGGGACCCCATCTAGAGAAAATCTCAAGCCAACGCATATATCGCTCTAACGATCTTGAAAAGTTTTTGTTGTTTTCAGGTAAATGGCAAACTATCAAGATCCCATGATTCAGATGCAGTCAGAATTGAATGCGGCTCGAAGCCAGATTCAGGCCTTGCATGAGCAGAATCAGAAAGCAGCCGCGAAGATCGCTTCTCTAAGGAATCTAGCGATGGGCAATCCCTCTGGCCTCAGAATGGAGCGATGGGCAATCCATCTGGTCCTCAGAATGGAGCGATGGGTAATCCCTCTAGTCCTCAGAATGGAGCGATAGGCAATTCCTTTGGACCTCAGAACGGTCCCCGATCTATGGGTGTAGCTATCATAAGGCCCCAATTCCAGGCAGGACCAGGGCAATTCTTCAATAATTCCGGTCCAGGGCCATTCGTCAATAACCCAGGATCAGGTTCATTCGTCAATAACCCAAGATCGGGTCCATTCGTCAACAATCCACGTTCGGGACCACATGCTAACAATGCAGGTCCAGGTCCATTCGCCGGTAATTCGGGTCCGGGGCCATTTTTCAACAACCCCCATTAGGGAACCACGCTGCCAGGCGCCACCGTCCCTTTTGCATAATGGAACCATGCCACACTTTGTCCCTCTCAACGGGGACGCCAATGGTTCTTCTTATGGAAACGGTACGGCGACGGCTACGAATTCAGGCGTTAACCCTCAAGCGAGTGTAAATTCTGATCCGAACGACCCCGTCGCCTAACGACTCAGATTATTGGAGGATCAGAACGAAAAGATGTTGTCGCTACTCTCCAAGCTGCCAGGCGCCGCCGTCCCTGTCGACGTAGAACCCCGCACAGGGTTTCAACCATCGCCTTTCGTCGACACGATAGCGATTGTCGACGTCCCAAAGAAATATAACGTTCCTGCTTTTACTCCGAAATATTCAGGAATAACTGACCCGACAGAGCATATTGCACAATACAAGCAATTGATGTGGACAGTCTCAATTCCACAGCAATACCAGGAGGTGTGCATGTGTAAGAGTTTCGGGGTGACTCTTACAGGTCCTGCTCTCCAATGGTTGATCAACCTCAAACCTAAGTCCATTAACAACTTCGCAAAACTGGTCAACCAGTTCTCGCAACAAATTCGCCAGTAGTTGCAAGATGGAGAAGCAGACCAGCGACCTGTATTATGTCGTGCAAAAGTCCGGAGAGTCCATCCGCAGATATTTCAATCGCTTCAACGCTGAAATGATCAACATTCAGAATTGCGACGTCAAGACTGCCATCGAAGCCTATATGCGCGGCCTCGAGGACAACACTACCGGATTGTACGTCGATCTTATGAAATATCCGCCCGAGAATTTCAAAGACGTACGAGCTAGAACTCTAGCTTACATGAGAGTCGAAGACGATATAGTCTTACATCGTAAGCACTCCTCTGACAAAAAGGCACTCGGGATCAAGAAATCGGATTTCAAATCCAAGCCAAGCATCAAGTCAGAGCCGTCGCACCAGATATCGAACGTTCGGTTCGATATGAAGAAAAGCAATCCTATGCCTCGATTTTCCCAATATCCTAAAATCTCTTCTTATGGGTTTAAGGGAACGATGAAAGAGCTAGTTGACGCCCTTAGAAATGTTCAATCGTCTGTCCGATGGCCCAAGAAAAGCGACAAAGATGATGACAAGAAGGACAAGACCAAATGGTGCTATTTCCATAGCGACCATGGCCACACGACAGATAACTGCCTTGCTTTACAAAAGGAGTTAGCCTAGATCGTCCCCAAGGGCCATCTGCAGGGCTTGGTTAATAAAGAATCTACGCCAGTCGACAGTATAAGACCGGCATCCCCCGTCCATGAAAAAGTCGTAAATTATGTGACGGGAGGATCCGATGTCTGTGGCTTGACTTACTCGGAAGCCAAGCGGCACGCAAGTCAATCATCGGGAGAATATCCCATTCTCAGGTCGTCCCGACCAAAGCAAGAGTTGGAGCTAGAGGCGATGCCAATAACTTTCGATCAAGACGACCTCCAGGAGAGTTGGCAAAAACATCACGATGGCCTGATCATCCAGCTCACTATTGGCAACTACTCGACCAAGAGAGTACTGGTCGATGGGGGCAGTTCGGCCAACATCATTTTCCAAATAACTGTCAAAGCTATGGGAATCGACAAGTCGGAGATCACCCGACGGTCGACGACCCTGATAGGATTCAATGGCGATTCTACCACCACTCTGGGAGAGATCGTCCTCCCTGTGTATGCTAAAGGGGTCGACAAGCAATCAAGATTTAACATTATCAATTGTTCATCAGCATACAACGTTATTCTTGGTCGACCCTGGATCCACGACATGAAAGCGGTCCCCTCGTCCTACCATCAGACGATCAAGTTCCCAACGCAATGGGGAGTGCAAGAGATCAGAAGCGAGCAGAAGACCACCCATGATTGCTATAAAGCAACAATGAAGTATCAAAAGTGAAACCAGCATTGTGGCGACTGTACACGATATGATCTAAGCTACCCTTACGCCAGAAAAGGCAAATCCGGGTATCGCCTTACAGTCACCACAGGGGGCAGAATATTGTACCCTATACGACTTTGTAGAGATAACTCACGACTCGGGGGCAATCAGGCCCCACGACAGAGGTAACCCCCTAATGACCAATAGCCAACGACAAAAGTCACCAGGTACGTAACGCCCGTCAACGACACTCAGGTACGGTATACCAACTTTCTAAAGTTTTATCTACGCCCTTAATTCCACGACCCTTCATAAGGTCAGGGATGGACATCCTGCCTTCAGGGCACAAAATTTTCTTGATAGTCCTTTCGAATTTTGATCGGGTAGAAGCATACGCCTACTACCAGGTTCGGGACTGAGAGGTCATCTCTTCTACCCAGACTAACAATCTATGCAGATTCGGAACTCCTTCCGATATCATACACGACAACAATCTCTAAATGGTCGTACGTCCGAAGATCGCAGTATCGAATCCACGACTGCACCCCCACATAGCCGGACTATACTACATTTTTTGTTTTCGATTTACTTCAATGAAAGATTACTGACTTAAGCATCGGAGGGTCGTTGGTCAAACCAACGACCACCCCTGTATCTTATATTGCAGGTTCGCAGGATCACACGTCAGTCTTACAACTTACGTTGTAACAGAATAAAGTCTTTCAGACTACAAAGTCACGAGAAACGCATCATGGAAAACTCATGACTCAAAAACTGAATCTTGCAATTCAGCACATGGATCTTACGATCACTGCAGGTGTCATGGATTCAAAGTCTCGTGACTTACAATCTGTAACTTGGGATGTATGTTCGGCTCAGTCGCTCGATAACTTCCAAAGTCTGTACGACTTAAAAGCATGAGTCTTATGACAATCAAGACACATGTTTAATGGTTTGATCTTATGAAAAACCAAAGTCTCCAAGACTTAAATACAAGTCTTACGATCTCCATCGTGAGGAACAAAGTCCTTGAGACTTACATAACAGGAATCTTATGATTCATCATACGGGTCTTACGACCATCATAGGTGTCCTTTAAACTACGTGTCGGATACGCAAGTCTTATGACTTAAATTCCATACTTAGGATATTTTTTCGGCCTTAGACGCCCGATTACTTCGCAACTATAAACGTCGAAGTCATACATTCTTACATACGACTCATACATTCGTTCAGTTTTGTTATCTTTCGTGTTATTTTGTTCGATTGCAACTAAGTAAAGTATAAGAAAAAAGCATAACAAAAATACCACTTGTATTTATGTAACCAAAACTATACAAATAGAGGGCACGACCGATTACAGTCTCCCCCTATTGGAAACGAAACAAAAATCAAGGCAGAGGGGAGTCCTCCGCGACCTCCTTGTCGCCAGTGACGACCGCTGCATCTGTCGGGTCCTCTTCTTCGAGCTTATCTTCTTGGTCGAGTTCGTCCTCGTCCCCGATTTGCTCTAAGAAGGTTTTGACCTACTCTTCGGCTCCGGAAATAAGGTCAAACCCCCTTCAATGGCGACGCATAATCGCCGCTCGTACCCTCAGAGAGGTCAGAACCTCAAACGATTGGAGACGCTCCTCTAAAGAAGCAATCTTCTCCTCCTTCGCCTCGACGAGCGACTTAAGGTCCTCGACCTGTTTTTCGCTCTCGACCAAGGAACCCTTAGTCACTCGTAACTCTGCCTTAGTCACAGCGGACTTCTCGAGGGTCTCCTTCATAAGACGCTGAAGGTCTTCCTTTGCGCTCAACGACGCAACGTAAAAGTCCTCGACTTCAGAAATTTTCATAGAATAGCATTCGACCTTCTCCAACGCTAGCTTATCCTGAAAACGGCAGTGTCTCCTACTATCACGTTGACCCCTTCGTCGGCCGACAAGGGCAAGGGTCCTAAGACGGGAGAGGCTGAGGTCATGACGGTCAACTTTACATTTCCGTCAGACTTCATGGCGGATAACGTCCTAAACGGGACGAAGTTGTTTCCCCATCTGGGGAAGTATCAGTTCCCCTCTTTCAGGGAGCGCTTCCAGGGAGTCTCGGTCGAGGAGACGGGATCCGACGGTGCCGGACTGGCGTTTATGGTAAGTATTTTTTTTCAAGACTTGTTTTTCTTTTATCGTTTTAAAACTTTGTCGAGTGTTCACTAACATGTTCTTTTGTGTTTTTCAAGCGTTCCAGTCCTCCCTTGCCTTGCACTCCGAAACGGAGAAGGTAAGGGGTCTAGTGTCATGTGCTCTCTCGAGAGAGAATGTGGTGCTGGAGAGGGAGAAGGTCGCACTGGCACGTGCCGAGGACATGTCCATACGGCTCGACGACGCCTAGAATGAGTCGGAGGCCGTTGGGCATGCAAAGGACGAGGCAAACTATCGCCTGAAGAAGTCTTTGTCCCTGATCGCCGAACAAAGGGCTGAATTGGACAAGACTAAGGAGTCCTTGGCTGCGAGTGAAAAAGAAGCCGATGAGTCCAAGTCCAGAGTGGCGGAGCTGGAAGGGGAGGTGAAAGAGCTAAAGGACGAGGCGACGTCCGTCTTTTCCTTGGCCCTGACTGACTGCCAGGGCGGCGATCATGAGGCAGTATTTGTCGGGCAAGAATCCCCTTGCCTCTGCGTCGGAAGAGTTGGCCTTCTTCCTGTCGGGTGTCGGGACTGAGAGGGATCTTGACTCAGATGACGAGGAGGAAGCCGAAGAGGAGGATATGGGAGAGGGCTCAAAGGGCGAGGCCTCTGGCAAGGACGCAGCTGTCGATCCTCCTCAGCCTTAGAAAATCTTTACTTTTTGTTTTTTATCGCTCGACCGTTGGTGGTCGAGTCGTTTGATGTAATCGATTTTTTGGTGGATGAAAAAATATTTTTCTTATGCATTACTTTGTCTTATACATTTGTACAATATCACCAAGTAAACATTCATCATACAAAAAATGAACATCAAGACATGCGACATAGGCATTCATCGTAATACACTGACTTTTTTAAGTTAAAACGCGGACTGTAAGATCGTGTAAAGTAAACATAGGTACATGCGACTTAGGCACTTATCAAAACATAAAAAATTTCTAAGTTAAAAAACTTAGATCGTGAAGTCATTAGACCTTATGATCGCATCATTAAGTCGTGCGATAAACTTGAATCATGCGTCCCTACGATAAGGTGGTCAAGTCATATTGTAGACCTGATTGCTTATGTCATGCGATCCTGCGAGAGTGTACTGAAGTCGTACGATAGACTTAGTAACTTGTGTCATTCGATCCTGCGATAAAACAAGGTCAGAGGTTGGTCGTTGGCTAGCCAACGACCCTTCGATGCTTAAGTCAGTAATCGTCGTGATGAATAAAAAATTGTATGAAAGAAGGAAAAAGACTTAGAGGAAATACCTTTTCAAATGTGCTGCATTCCAACTACGTGGGACATCTCGATTGTCGAGGGTTTGGAGCCGATAGGCACCTTTACCCACGACTTCTGAGATACGATAAGGACCTTCCCACATGGAGGAAAGCTTACATGCATTGAGCTCTTGGGTGCTTTGGAACACTCATCGGAGGACGTAGTCGCTGTTAATGCCAAAAATCGCACCAAAGGGACAACTTAAGGTAGATGTGGACTTAAACAACTAAAGAAAGAATCTTCCGACGAGATGAGCGACGATAAATAAAATAAAGAAACAAGGGATTTGATGACGCAGGAAAAACCTCAAACGAGGAAAAAACCTGCGGACGACAGTGGGTGTCGTCGTTATACTATGGTCGCCAATCAGGGGCGATGTCCTTGGATACTGGTGTCGATCGTACAGAGATTACAATACAAATGAAGAAAATGCTTCGGAATGTAAAGTACAAGTGTTTGGAATGTAAAAATAGGTGCTTGTCGTGTATGAAACAAAGTGTGAACTGCTGGTCGAGGACTGTTTTCGTGCGTCGAGAGCAATGGTTCTTCCCTTCAGGTGTTCTTGAATATTGCTTCGGTTGTTAATCGCCGGATATTCCCTCCCTGGAAATGTTGATTGAGCTTGATATTTATAGTCTTCGTGTCCTTAGCTTCATCCATGAATGCTCCTTTAATGGCCTTAACGGTTGGAAACGGTCGCCGGAGTAATGATCTTCGTCCGTTACGGTCGCCGGTTGTTTAATGATTGTGTCGGTTATAGTCGTTGCTCTTTAATGACTTTTACTCCTGCATTAAACACTTAATAAACGGTCATGGTTAACGTTATCTTTGGTCGAAGTCGCACGTCCTTATATAATAGCCGTGCGGATCGGGCGACGCTATGGTCGAGCGTCGTAAAAAACTCTCGACTTACCTTTTATGAGGGACGACGATGGTGTTCTAGGTCTTTGTCGAGACCTTATCTTAATACAAGATATAGACCCTAATCATACGTCTTACCTGTTCTGGTCGCGGTCGAGCGACGTGATTTTTTGCCCAAACAGTTTTCCCCCAAAATTTGAAAATTGAATGTCAAATTTAAGTTTTAAATTTTGCTTGTCGAACGCTTAGGCTCGTGACATGGGTTGAGGGACTTACCTGGTTGTTGTGGAACTAGACCGGTTCGCCTTTTACTGAACAAGAAGTTGAAAAGTTATGACGTCATACTGACGCACGATGATGCTTACCAGCTGTTGAAGACAGGTGTCGAAGATTCGGATAGGTATGGACGCGTGTTGATCATCAGCGGACTCGACTTGTTGTGATTTCCTGCATAAATAGAGATCACAATGGGTTGTTTTCTTGAGAGATTTTCTTTAAAAGTTTTATGTTTCTGATGAGGCCCTTCTCTAGAATCTCGACTTTGTTCAAATCTTGGGTGGTTGGAGATCTATCAAGGGTTGCGATACCCGAATCGTTGACGATGTTGGTTACGATGAACACGATGTCTGTGTATTCTGCGCACCTGGCGACGATGTCTTCTGCCACGTCAACCCTTTCGTCAGCCGACAGGGGCGGGGTGTAAAGACGGGAGAGAACGAGGAGGAACTTATGGTGATCAGCTTTGCGCTGTCGCCGTCCCTCTCGTTTGACTACGTCCTCGTCAGGATGAAGTCACTTCCACATCTGGGGAAACATCAACCCTTAGTTTCTGAGGAGTGTTTTCAAAGGATCTCTATTGAAGAGATAGGGCAGCGTTTAGCCGAATTGGCGTTCCTTGTAAGTTTTTTCTTTTAAAACTTGTGTTATCGATGCTCTTTCGTTTTTATGTTTTGCTAACGTGTTCCCTTCGTATTTGACAGATGCTTCTGTTTCTTTTCATTAAGTGTGTCAAGACGGGAACAATATTGGAGTGGAGGTCACTTGTCAGAAAACAGATGTTCCAGCCTTAACATGTTTTCTTAAGAGCCACGTTCTCAGAATATTATGGCGTAAGGAGAGGGAAAACAATTCCTAACATACTCGTTTGATCCTTGCATTAACATGTTTTGACGCTGCCACGATCTCGAAGGTCAAGACTCCGGGCAGAACATACGACTGACACTCTTCTCCACATTTATTGTTTTATGTAGTTTACGTTCGAGCTTATTAGTGTGTAATGACTTTTAGTTTGTCTTTGTATAACTGTGCGTTCTGTGAACATGTTATCGTCTGTAAAATGAGCGAAAAATCGTGCGACTTAGGCATTCTTTGCAATATGATGAATATAACTCAGACATTTTGAATTGTATTGACAATCATGAATATATATCATCGATGAATATGAAAAAAAATTCAAAGTTTAGAAACTTTTATTGAGAGGTCATTAAAACCTAACAATCGTACGACGAAATTTAGATGCCCCCGTGATAAGACGATCGATTCTTGAACTTGGGCATCTATGTTGTGCGTTCCCGTAATTATCTTTCGATCCTATGATGCTTATTTTCAAGTAACAATTTGTATGAGAAAGAAGTAATCTTAAAAGAAATATCTTTTGAGATGCGTCGCATTCCAACTACGCGGGATCTCTTGATTGTCGAGGGTCTGGAGTCCATAGGCTCCCTTACCAACGACTTCAGAGATACGGTACGGGCCCTCCCACTTGATTGAAAGTTTTCCCGCGTTGGGTTCTTGAGTGTTTTGTAACACTCGGCGAAGAACATAATTGCCTTCTTGAAAGACTTTGATCTTGACATGTTTGTTGAAATACCGTTCGACCGCTTGCTTCTGCGACGCCATTCTGATTAAGGCTGATTCTCTGAGTTCGTCGAGGTCGCAACTTAGATCAACCAAGTTATGTTCAATGGAAGTGTGCCTTGAGGATGGGAGTTGGACCTCGACTGGTAGGACTGCTTCGCAGTCGTAGACGAGAGAGAAAGGGGTTTGTCCTGTGGATGTGCGTGGCGTCGTACGATTTGCCCACAGGATCGAAGGGAGTTCTTCGACCCATCTTCCCTTTGCAGCCTTCAATTGCTTCCTGATCGAAGCTATAATAGTTTTGTTACTCGATTCCGCAAGTCCATTGGCTTGAGGATATCTGGGAGTTGAGGTTGTTAGCTTGATATTCCTGTCATCGCAGAACTGCTGGGTCCTGTCGCTTATGAATTGGGATCCATTGTCGCAGAAAATCTCGGACTGAATTCCAAACCTGCATATGATATTAGTTTGGATAAAAGAGATGACTTCTTTATCCCTAATTTGGGAGAAAGCAGCCGCTTCGACCCACTTGGAAAAATAATCAGTAAGTACGAGGAGGAATACCTTTTGTCCTGGAGCAGGTGGCAGCTTGCCGACGATATCCATTCCCCACCTCATGAAGGGCCATGGGATAAGCGTCGAGTGCAAAGGTTCCGAGGGTTTATGAGACATGCCTGAGTGTCGTTGATAGGGGTCGCAACTCTGGACGTACTTGATGGCGTCTTGTCGCAGTGTGGGCTAAAAATATCCTTGTTGGGATATACGATTACCACATTCGCTGTCGTGCATCTCTTGGAGGATTTTCTGGGCTTGATTTTTGCTGATGACGCACCTTAAATTTAAGCCCGTCGATGATCGCCGATAAAGCTTATTTTCGATCATGACGTACTTAGATGCTTTGAATTTGATTTTTCGAGCTTCCATTTTGTCTTTGGGGAGTTGGTCGTGCACGAGGAAATTTCGAATGTCGCGTGACCAATCATCTTCTTCGTCTTCGATCTGGATGACGTCTGTGTTTCCAATGGACGACGTTGCCAGGTGAATCATAGGAATAACATCAAATATTGGTTCAACTAAAGCGGACCCAAAGTTTGCCAATGCGTCGGCCTGAGTGTTCTGGTCTCGCGGAATCTGTTCAATAGAAAAAGATTTAAATTTTTTGGAAATTTCTTTTGCCACGCTTAGATATGCTGTCATTTTGGAATCCTTGGCTGCGAATTCTCCATTGACATGTGTTAATGCCAAAAATCGCACCAAAGGGACAACGTAAGGTCGATGTGGACTTAAACAACTAAAGAAAGAATCTTTCGACGAGACGTACGACGAGGAATAAAATAAACAAGACAAGGGATTTGATGACGCAGGAAAAACCTCAATCGAGGAAAAAACCTGCGGACGACAGGGGATGTCGTTGCTGCACTATGGTCGCCAATCAGGGGCGATGTCCTTGGTACTGGCGTCGGTTGTACGATGATTACAATACAAATGAAGGAAATGCTTCGAAATGTAAAGTACAAGTGTTTGGAATGTAAAACAAGTGTTTGTCATGTATGAATACAAAATGTGAACTGTTGGTCGAAGGCTGTTGTCGTGCGTCGAGAGCGATGTCTTGAGCTTTTCTTCGAGTGTTCTTGAGTTCACTGTAGGATTCTGGCTTTCAATACTCGATTTCCAGGGTTTGAGGATTCTTAGCTATGAGATTGAAAGTTTTTCTCTGCTGTTCGATGGTATTCGCCGGTGTGTTCTCAGATGATATGGAAGGATGATTTGGCTTGGTCTTTATAGTCTTCGGGAGCTTTAATTAGCTCATTGATTGCTTCATTTAACAGCTACAACGTCTGCAACGGTCTGTAACGGTTGTCGGAGTGAATATCCATGATGATATTTGTCCGTTATGGCTATCGATCTTTGATGGTTGCTTCCGTTATATCCGTTGCTCCTTAATGGATTTGACTCCTGCATTAAATACTTAACAAAACGTAACAGTCAAGGTTAACGTTAGTTTTGGTCGAAGGTACAATGATCTTACGCGATGGTCGTTCGGGACGGGCGACGCTATGGTCGAGCGTCATGAGGGACGTACGACTTACCTTTTTACGAGAGACGACGGTTGTTTTCTGGGTTCTTGTCGAGACCTTATCTTAATACAATATCGTGCGTCTTACCTGTTCTGGTCGTGGTCGAGCGACGTGATTTTTTTGCCCAAACAGTTTGCCCCCAAAATTTGAAAATTGAATGTCAAATTTAAGTTTTAAATTTTGCTTGTCGGACGCTTAGACTCGTGATCTGGGTTGAGGGACTTACCTGGTTGTCGTGGAACTAGACCGGTTCGCCTTTAACTGAACGAAAAGTTGAAAAGGTTGTGACGTCATGATGAAACACGAGCATGCTTACCAGCTGTTGAGGACAGGTGCCGATGATCCGTGAGAGTGCACGAGAGATCGGGGACGCGAGGCGTATATCCATGGATTCGGCTTGATGCGATCGTTTGCATAAATAAAGATCACGACAGATATTTTCTTTCTTCGCATTTGAAGTATTTATTTAGGAAGAGATTTCACCTTGATCCCTTGCCAATCTTCGTACGAACTTACTCGAATCTTTGCAAATCTCTGACCTAACAGAGATTGTTAAAGCGTTTATATAAGACCTTGTTCTTTTTTCTGATATACAATGTCGACAGAGCCTGCTAGTCTTATTATGAATCATGTAGATTTAGATGCTTTTAGGAGTTTAGGAAAAATCCCTGCAAATATAGAGTTGCGGTGTTCGGGGATTGTCCGTTCTAAGGATTGTCCGTATGAGTATCCCTTTAAGATAGGGTTTCAATGGTCGTTTTCTGGTTTATCCAAAGACTTCAATGTGTCGCCAGGTCAGTTGATGCCTCAACTTTGGAGAGATCTTTTGATTGTCGAGCGAATGTCCGCGAAGTGGGAGTCGCCTATGACCATGAATGATTTCTTGGTGGCTTACCAAGTAAAAAGAGATAAGAACTGGCGTTATAGTCTTTACTCTAAATTTAGGGGTGATTGTACCTTGGTTTTGGGAACTGGTGTCAATGATCACGGGTGGAAGTCAGGGTATGTATTTGTTCTTACTGATTCACTGGATTCCAGTAGGAATTGGATGCGGTCAGAATGGAATAAGACAGGTACGCTTCGTCGTTTCTGACTTTTTGTTTATCTCTATGTCTTTTATTTATTCTTCTTCTTTTGTTGTCTTCAGAGATTCGGTTCGACGCTGTGATGCCGAATGAAGATTCTCAAGCTAAGATTGACAGGTTCTTGAATCTTAGCGTGGATGAACGATCTTTCTCCATAGAGCAAACAGCGGCCGCAGATGAGGACGTGGTGGTGGACGCTGTAGAAGAAGAAGAAAAGGAAGGAGATGAAGACGTGCAGGAAGAGGCAATTGGTAAGTGGACCGTAGTCTTTATTTTGTTTATTCTGCCTGTCTGATGCTTCATGTATTTCCTGATCAGTGCCGACCGAGAGGAAATCAGTTTCTCGGGCGAGAGGGAAGCAGGTCATGCGAGCCCTTCGGGGTGAGAATGTCTCGACAGCTGGGTCGAGCCAAAAGAGAACCAAGAGGACAGTCTTGAGGGAACCGTCGTCGAGGGTTGACAACTCATCGAGAGTTGTTCTGCCTAAGGAGGCTAGGGCGTCGTCTAGCTGTCCTGGCGTGATGGACGCGACACCAGCAAGTTCTGCGCTTCCGGCGACGGCGACGAAACTGGTGTCTCAGGTGTCGACCCCCACGTCTGCCGACAGGGGCGAGGGGTCATCGGCCAAAGTTATGACAGTTAACTTTACGTTGTCGTCTGACTTTATGGCGGATAGGGTCCTAGACGGGACGACGTTGTTTCCTCACGTGGAGAAGTATTTGCTCCCATCTTTCGGGGAGCGTTTTCATGGAGTTTCGGCTGGAGAGATAGGATCTCAAGTTGCCTGGCGTTCACGGTGAGTGTCAATCTTTCATGACTTGCGTAATTCGTAATCTTTGTCGAATATTCTTGAATGCACCTTCTATTTTTCACAGACATTCCAGTCTTCTTTGGCGTTACATGCTGAGACGTCAAGAGTTGAAGATCTGGTGGCATCTGCTCTTGAGAGGGAAACCGCAGCGTTAGAGAGGGAGAAGGCGGCTTTAGATAGGGAGAGGTTTGCTTTGGCGCGTGCTGACGAGCTAGCCATCCAGCTTTTCGATGCTCAGTATGAACTGCAGGAGATTCGCGCGGGAGGAGTGGCAGATGAAGGTCCTCGGGTCGGGACTTCGACCGATGTTCCCATTACCATCTAGAATTTTTCTTTCCTTGTTTGTTTTGCCATTCGATCAATCAGGGATCGAGTATGTATATAATGGTTTACTTAATGAATATATCTTTTGCTTATGCTTTATTCGAATCACATTTGATTATAAAGTTGAACATAAGATACATATGAAATCATGCGACTAAGGCACTTATTGTAATACGTAAAACAATTAAAAACACGCGATTAAAGCATCCATTCAGGGTATGAAAGCTAAGAAACTTAAATATAAGTTGTTTTAGGCTTCGCGATTGTACGACGAGATCGTACGATGAATTTGTATCGTATGCCCCTGTGTAAGGGATGATCTAGGAAGAAAAGACCTGATCATTTACGTCGTGCGATTCTGCGATAAGCTGTCGTGCGATTCTGCGATAAAACGATGTCGGGGGTTGGTCGTCGGCTAGCCAACGACCCTCCGATGCTTAAGTCAGTAGTCGTTTTGTGAGAAAAAATCGTATGAAAAAGAGTTTAGAGAACGTACCATTTCAGACTCTTTCTATTTGCCCCCTGTCGTTTATTACCTTATTCTTTTTGGCAGGAAAAGATAGGTTTTAAACGCCAGAACGACACGGCGATCCTGTGAAATATTGTCTTGTGTTGACTATGTTGTCGTGCGATAAGGCGCCGTAGTAGATTTATCCCTATAGAAAAGATATTAATTTAGGGATAGAAGAACGAACCTGTCGAGAGCTTGATCTTGCGACTTCAGTTCATTTTCTCGGCTTCAAGGTAGACTTGTAGCATTCACGAGCGACTTTTGGCTCACTCTTGATCTCCTGGATTCCCCATGGCGTTGGGAATTTCAACATTTGATGATACGTCGAAGGAACATCTTTTATGTCATGGATCCATGGTCGACCTAAGATGATGTTATAGGCCGACGCACAGTCGATGACACTGAACTTGGTTTGCTTGTTGACTCCTCCGGCATAGACGGGCAAGATTATCTCTCCGAAGGTGCTTGTCGCTTCTCCATTGAAGCCGACCAAGGTCGTCGAAGTCGGATGATTTCCGAGCGATCGATTCCCATGGCTTTGATGGTATTGAGAAAAATGACATTTGCTGAGCTGCCCCCGTCTACCAATACTCGGCGCGTCAAACAGTTACCGACCGTGAGTTGGATGATCAACCCGTCATGATGCTTTTGGTAAGAGTCGCCGAGGTCGACTTGGTCAAACACAATCTTCATGGCTTCTAGTTCCAAATCTCCTTTGGGCCTGGATGAACGAGGAATAGGCCGGTCGTCGGGCGCTTGACTGGCATGACGCTTAGCTGCGGAGTACGTCAGACCACACACGTCCGAACCACCAGTGATGCAATTGATGATCTTTGTAAGCTTGGTGACTGACGATTGGTGGCTATTAGCTGGAAGAACGACATCATTAATAATATCATCAGATTACCTTGTGGAACATGATATGCCAATTCCTTCTTAAGTGCGATACAATCATCTGTCGCATGACCATGGTCGACGTGGAAGTCGCACCATTTTGATTTATCCTTCTTAGCATCGTCCAAGTCGGACTTCTTCGGCCACCGGATGGTTGCTTGGGTGGTCTTCAGAGCTTCGACTAAGTCTTTAGCTGACACTTTGAACCCGTAAGAGGAAATCTTGGGGTACAGGGGGAATTTAGTCGCGGTCTTGGCCTTCGCTTTCGTCTTGTGTTTGCGACGAAAGGCTGCATCGTCTTCGACCATCATATACGCTAAGGTTCGAGCTCGGACGTCTTCGAAAGTCTCTGGGGGATACTTGGTCAGATCGATATATAAACCTGAACTATCGTCTAGACCACGCTTATAAGCTTCGATCGCAGTTTTGATGTCACAATTGCGGATACTGATCATTTCGGCATTGAATCTATTGAAATAACTTCGAATAGACTCATTGGTCTTCTGCACGACATAGTACATATCACTAGTCTGCTTTTCCATCTTACGACTGCTGGCGAATTGACGGGAGAATTGGTTGACCAATTCGGCGAACGACCTGATAGATTTGGGTTTGAGATTGATCAACCACTGGAGAGCAGGACCAGTGAGAGTCTCCCTGAAACTCTTGCACATGCATACTTCCTGGTACATGTGTGGAATCGAGATCGTCCACATGAGCTGCTTATACTACGCGACATGCTCGGTTGGATCCGTTACACCCGAATACTTGGGAGTGAAGACAGGAATGTTATACTTCTTTGGGACCTCGACGGTGGCGATCTCGTCGATGAAAGGCTCGAAGTCGACAGGCACGGCTGCCCTAGGAAACTTGGCGAGCAAGGACAGGACGCGCTCATTTTGGTCTTCTAACATCTTCAAACGCTGGGCAACGGGATCGTTAAGATCAGGATTTGCCCCTGTCGAGGGATCGGTCCCTGGACTAGTGCCATTACCATACGACGAACCATTGGTGTCCCCATTGAATGGGACAGAATATGGCTGCGACCCATAGTGGAATTGCTGCGGTCCATTTTGAAACGATTGTGGTCCCTGCTGAAATGGATGCGACCTCTGCTGGAAAGATTGCGATCCTTGCTGAAAAGGTTGCGGACCACTTTGGAACGGTTGGGAAAACGGTTGGGATCCATTCTGAAACGGCTGGGCGCCACCTTGCAATGGTTGGGATCCATTGTTCAAAGGTGGTGGTCGGATGTGCTGAGGGGGAATCTGCCCAGACTGGGGATTCGGAACGAACGGACCCGGCTGTTGATTCTGCATGAATGGACCTGAATGTTGATTCTGCGCGGACGGGCCTGGTCCCGAACCTGGATTCTGGATGAATGGTCTAGGACCATTCAGGGGTCCAAAAGGATTTCTTAGCCGCGCGATCTCTTCAGCAGCCCTGCGATTCTGCTCTGCCATTGCATTGAGTTGATTGCTGGCAACCTCGAGCTCCTGATACATCTGAGCGATGGCTTGCTGTGGATTTCCAGGGGCTGCCATTTTCCTGTAACAGAAAATAGAAGAAACTCCAAGAAACTATTAGTAGAATGCACGTTCGTCGAGGATTTTTTCTAGATGTAGTCCCACGGATGGAGCCAAACTGTTAATGCCAAAAATCGCACCAAAGGGACAACTTAAGGTCGATGTGGACTTAAACAACTAAAGAAAGAATCTTTCGATGAGACGTGCGACGAGGAATAAAATAAACAAGACAAGGGATTTGATGATGCAGGAAAAACCTCAATGGAGGAAAAAACCTGTGGACGATAGGGGATGTCGTCGCTGCACTATGGTCGCCAATCAGGGGCGATGTCCTTGGTACTTGCATCGGTCGTACGATGATTACAATACAAATGAAGGAAATGCTTCGAAATGTAAAGTACAAGTGTTTGGAATGTAAAACAAGTGTTTGTCGTGTGTGAATACAAAGTGTGAACTGTTGGTCGAAGGCTGTTGTCGTGCGTCGAGAGCGATGTCTTGAGATTTTCTTCGAGTGTTCTTGAGTTCACTGTAGGATTCTGGCTTTCAATACTCGATTTCCAGGGTTTGAGGATTCTTAGCTATGAGCTTGAATGTTTTTCTTTGCTGTTCGATGGTATTTGCCGGTGTGTTCTCAGATGATCTGGAAGGATGATTTGGCTTGGCCTTTATAGTCTTCATGAGCTTTAATTAGCTCATTGATTGCTTCATTTAACAGCTACAACGTCTGCAACGGTCTGTAACGGTTGTCGGAGTGAATATCCATGATGATCTTTGTCCGTTATGGCTATCGATCTTTGATGGTTGCGTCGGTTATATCCGTTGCTCCTTAATGGATTTGACTCATGCATTAAATACTTAACAAAACGTAACAGTCATGGTTAACGTTAGTTTTGGTCGAAGGTACAATGATCTTACGCGATGGTCGTTCGGGACGGGCGACGCTATGGTCGAGCGTCATGAGGGACGTACGACTTACCTTTTTATGGGAGACGACGGATGTTTTCTGGTTTCTTGTCGAGACCTTATCTTAATACAAGATCGTGCGTCTTACCTGTTCTGGTCGCGGTCGAAAGACGTGATTTTTTTGCCCAAACAACATGCAGTGCGGTTGCCCCCGAGTCGTAGGCCATATTCATTCCCATGATCAGGGCTTCAAACTCAGCCTCGTTATTGGTGGTTTTGAAGTCGCATCAGGCCGAGTATACCATCTCCCCCCCCCCCCCTGCGGCGACTTTAAGACGACGCCCAGTCCAGAGCCTCTAATGATTGATGATCCATCGACATGTAGATTCCAATGTACGTCGTCGCGAGTCGCCACAACGGACACTTCGAGTTCTGCTTCTTTTTCTAACTCAGGGCTGAAATTGGCGATAAAATCTTCCAAGGCTTGCGATTTGATCGCGGTCCCGGGCTTAAAATCGATGTCATAACTGCTTAGATATATACTCCATTTTGCTAAGCGACCTGTCAACTCGGGTTTTCTGGTTTCTGCGTATAAAAGTGATTTACTTACATAATAGATCGGCAATTCCTGTTTTTCATCTTCTCGTGTTAGAACAGCACTTACTGCATTTGGGCTGACAGCCAAATACAACTGTAGGATCTCATGATCGTGAGGTTTTGACAACAGAAGAGGCGACACCATGTATTCCTTGAGTTCTTGCAAGGCTTGTTCATGATCATTGGTCCAGTCGAAGCCCCTATTTTTCCTGAGGACATTATAAAATAGATGACATTTATCTGAGGATCGGGAGATAAACCTGTTTAGAGCTGCTACTTGACCGGTGAGTTTCTGGACTTCTTTGAAATTTCGAGGAGATTTGATCTCAATGATGGCCTTGATTTGGTCGGGGTTAGCCTCAATGCCTCGACGAGTGACCATATAACCCAGGAACTTCCCGGCACTAACGCCCAAGGAACATTTCGTCGGATTGAGCTTCATGTTATACTTCCGGAGGATGTCGAACAATTGCCTGAGGTGACCGATGTGATCAATCGCTTGCTTCGACTTCACTAACATGTCGTCGATATATACCTCCATCGTGTCTCCAAGATGGTCTTTGAACATCTTGTTTACCAACCGTTGGTAGGTAGAACCTGCATTTTTTAGTCCGAAAGGCATAACTTTGTAACAATAAATACCTCGATCCGTCATGAAAGCGGTTTTCTCTTGGTCGTCAACGTGCATTAAAATTTGGTTGTATCCAGAATAGGCGTCCATGAACGTTAATAACTCATGCCCCGCGGTCGCATCGACCATAGCGTCAATATGAGGTAACAGGAATGGATCCTTTAGACAGGCTTTATTGAGATCGGTGAAGTCGATACAGACCCTCCATTTTCCATTCTTCTTGGCTACGACCATGACGTTAGCGAGCCAATCAGGATATTTTACCTCCCGAATCTTTCCTGTCTTGAGGAGGTTGTCGACCTCATCATTTATTACTTTATTTCTTTCAGGAGCGAACTTGCGACATTTTTGCTTGATGTGTTTGAATGATGGATCGACGTTAAGCTTATGAGCAATGACATTGGGGTCAATACCGACCATATCTTCATGTGACCAGGCGAAGCAATCAGCATGTTCATGCAAAAAGGATATGAGTTTTTCTTTAATGTGGGGATCAAGGGATGAACCCACAAGAATCTTTTGATCGGGTTTGCTTTGATCTAGAACGATTTCCTCCAAATGATACTCATCGACAACTGTTGGGGAGTTTTGTGCATTTTCTAAGCTTGCGTGTACTGGTATAACGGCTTGTTATGGATTCCCGTTATCCGGCATTTTCCTGCGATAGAAAACAGAAGAAACTCCAAGAAACTATTAGTAGAATGCACGTTCGTCGATATTTTCTCTAGATGTAGTCCCACGGATGGTGCCAAACTGTTAATGCCAAAAATCGCACCTAAGGGAAACTTAAGGTCGATGTGGACTTAAACAACTAAAGAAAGAATCTTCCGACGAGACGTGCGACGATAAATAAAATAAAGAAACAAGGGATTTGATGACGCATGAAAAACCTCAAACGAGGAAAAACCTGCGGACGACAATGGGAGTCGTCGTTATACTATGGTCGCCAATCAGGGGCGATGTCCTTGGATACTGGTATCGATCGTACAGAGATTACAATACAAATGAAGAAAATGCTTAGGAATGTAAAGTACAAGTGTTTGGAATGTTAAAATAGGTGTTTGTCGTGTATGAAACAAAGTGTGAACTGCTGGTCGAGGGTTGTTGTCGTGCGTCGAGAGTAATGGTTCTTCACTTCAGGTGTTCTTGAATATTGCTTCGGTTGTTAATCGCTGGATATTCCCTCCCTGGAAATGTTGATTGAGCTTGATATTTATAGTCTTCGTGTCCTTAGCTTCATCCATGAATGCTCCTTTAATGGCCTTAACGGTTGGAAACGGTCGCCGGAGTAATGATCTTCGTCCGTTACGGTCGCCGGCTGTTTAATGATTGCGTCGGTTATAGTCGTTGCTCCTTAATGACTTTTACTCCTGCATTAAACACTTAATAAACGGTCATGGTTAACGTTAGCTTTGGTCGAAGTCGCACGTCCTTATATAATAGTCGTGCGGATCGGGCGACGCTATGGTCGAGCGTCGTAAGGAACTCTCGACTTACCTTTTATGAGGGACGACGATGGTGTTCTAGGTCTTTGTCGAGACCTTATCTTAATACAAGATATAGTCCCTAATCATACGTCTTACCTGTTATGGTCGCGGTCGAGCGACGTGATTTTTTGCCCAAACTGTAACGTCCAAAAAATTACAATAAATTTGAACTTTTAAAAATAACATTTTATTAAAGATAATCCATGAGTAATTAAATCCAATTAAACGTTTATCAAAAACCTCGTTAAGTTAAACCACCAATCATAATTAAAACAGCGGAAAACGTAATAATTCTAGACATGTGTCTCAAAATAAATAATGACAAAGGTCTTCTCAACGCGCCAGTGTGTACCGTCATGCCTTACTGCCACTCGTACCTGAAACAGTAATTCATAGGGAAAGGGTAAGCACGAAGCTTAGTGAATTCAAACACATACGCAAAATAGCAATCATATACACACCACCCCTATCAGCAGATAGACAATAACAAACATTACATGCCAGTTTAAGAACATATATAAAACAAGCAAACTCATGCAAGACACCCATGCATATATCCATCGGTCTCCCCGAATTCATACAACACCCGTGTACGTATTCCTCGGTCTCCCCGAGTTCATACAACGCCCGTGTACGTATTCCTCGGTCTCCCCGAGTCCTCGGTCTCCCCGAGTTTCATACAACACTCAAAGTAGTATACTAGACATTAATTCAGCCTAGTACTACACACAACAATTCAGCTAATACACACAAGCTACCTCAATGCACATATAACCCCTACCCTACGCAGTGAGAGAACTCACCTCGAAAAGCAACGCAGATATCCACGAACAGCGACAAGGACCCGTCAATTCCAACTCACTTCTTTCCACCTAAAGAAGTGTTATCAAGTGTCAAAGTGAAGTCCTAACTCGAAATTACGACTACAAGCCTAAACGTTCATTTTCCAGCTTTTTGTCTAAAACTGCAGGTCTGTTCGTGACCTGTTTAGCCCCCCTTAAACCCATCAAACCAGAAATATGTGAAATCCCAAATCTCTAGCAATAAGATATGAATGTAGTGAGAGAGAATCTAGAGAGCAAATATTTCATCCATGTATTGAGCTCAAAGGATTACAAAAGGTTTCTAAAAGATTACAAAAGCTTTCTAAAGTGTTACATACAAATGAACTAGACAAGCCTATTTATACCCATGACATACAAGGTATAAAGGCATTCACAACTAATACAGTACATTGACTTTACAGTAAATCTTGAATACAATAATGCTCTAACAATCTCCCCCTTTGGATTCAAGATTTAAAAAATCTGACAGTAGTCTTCAGCTCTTTGTAAAGTCAATCTTCTTCAACAGACACTTTATCAAACTATCTTCAAGCCTTGTACATGAAAACAGATCTTTACAGCTTTATCAGTCTTTAACAAACAGTGACTTCTCGTATCCTTCTTGATGCAAGAACCTTAGTTCTCATATTAACTTTAAGAATCCGAAATCATCAATTCGGATGTAGGCAGATCCAAAACCATCAATTCGGATGCTAGAGGATGCGAAATCAGCTCAATTCGGATCAAGTAGGATTCGAATTCAAGTAAGTTGGAACAAGAAGGGTCCGAAATCAGGGCAATTCGAATCATGAAGGGTGCGAAATCAGGACAATTCGAATCATGAAGGATGCGAAACCATCTATATTTTTGAACTTTTAGGTGTAAGCGCATTCCGAGAACCACTCAGAACTAAGATAACCAAATTCAGCAATATTTAGACTTCACATGATCCTTCTCCCCTGATCTTCAGTCTTTGTTCACGAATCGTTGACTTGAAATATCTTTGATTTGAAAATTCTTTGACATGAAATTGAAATTAAACTTTTCTCCCCCTTTTTCGATGATGGTGAGCATCGAAAACCATTTTCAATTTCAGTCGTGTCTTTGAGTATTGCTAACAATCTCCTCCTTACAGAATAACCTTGCTCCCCCTCAAAATAAGAATTCTGGAGCAATTTGTTTTCTCCCCCTGAAAATATGCATATATTTCAATAACGTACAGTATTTGAAATTGTAGCACAAATTTTAAAGCAAATTTACACAAGGAAAAAAACATTCATTGAATTTTATTTTATAACTACAAACATTTGATCATTTGAAAACTTTATAAAAGAAATTCAACTTTATGAAATTTAATAGATTTTTCAATCAAATGAAATCAAATGCATGTGTTTGGATGCAAGAACAAGTCATGATTGTATATCAAGTTAAAAAATGTTCAGTTTCAACCCCTTTATTAAATCTATTTGGTGTGCTAACATGCGAAATATGATTAGCATCAAGCATATGCAATTCTAAAACATATAAGAATATTTTGCTCTACTCACACTATTTGTCCAAAATCAGAATTTTCACAAATTTACGGGTTTATCGCGACTTTGTATTTTCCCAAGTTTCAAGAGATGTGTGCTCATTGGCATCTTTTCTTTTGTGCTCATTGGCATCTTTTCTTTTGTGCTCATTGGCATCTTTTGATTTGTGCACATTGGCATCTTTTGATTTTGTGCTCATTGGCATCTTTTGATCAAAAAGTTTAGTAAGAATAAGATACACCGTTAAACATGACTTTCTATCTGGTTCTATAGCAGGATTTGGGTCAGCAGATCCCAGACCAGTTGGCCTTAGGTGCTAGGTGACGAGCACCCCTTAGAACTTAATTTCCCAAACCAGAAAGGCCACATCGATATATCTTAAACCCATTTGTACCAGTAAAACATGGCTTTCTATCTGGTTCTATTGTAGGATTTGGGTCAGCCGATCCCAGACCAGTTGATCTTAGGGACTAGGTGTCGAGCACCCCTTAGGACTTACTCTCCCAAACCAGAAAGGCCACAGGCACAAACTTTCAAACTAAATGATATTCTATATAAGTTCGAATTTCCATCACAAAATATGAATGATATCTCAATCACTTGGTTCTTAATCATAGTGCCTCCCCCATATTTTCGTTTCCATTCATCATTCTGATAAATAGGCTTTTTGAGCATTATATTCTATATAAGTCCAGATTCACATATCTTTGAGCATTCAGCATAATTTCATTCATGTTTTGCTTACCTTTCGATTTATTTCAGAGGTGAAAGTTGAAGCAAATCTAACTCAGATAATACAAAGATTCTTGAAAAAAAAACATCTTTTAGCACGCATTTAATTCATTGAATGAAAATTGAAAATTGCATCTCATTGAATTAAATTTGTAAAGATTCAAGTTTTCAAATCAGTAGAAACAAATATAATCCAATGTTACCTTTTGCCACGTTCCTTGAAACAGAAAGATGTAACAGTTAAGGATATCACCTGAGAATTGTGAGTTCTAAACTGATTTGTTTAGAAGTCTTAGTCGTTGAAGTACGGGTCCTGAACTGAATTGTTCAGAAGCCATTGTCGTTGAAGCACGGGTTTTGAACTGATATGTTCAAAAGCCATTGTCGTTGAAGCACGGGTTTTGAACTGATATGTTCAAAAGCCATTGATATTTGTCTCCCCCTTAATGGTACAAATATTTTTCAAAAAATACGCCGCTTCTCTTCTGTTTTCAGTCATGTGTGTGGTATGTATCTACAATTCAGTACAACACATGAAGAACCTGCAAAACAGATTAAGCAGATTTTGGTACCCAATGGCATTTGGGTCCTAGTGGGTTAGGTGTAGATTTCTTACAAGGAATACTGTAAGAACCATACCAATAAGAAGTATAATCTTTATGCACAAAATCATTTGATCCACAGTAAGAACAACCGATTTTCTTATGTGCCAACCTAATCAAATGATTTACATAATGAATAGGATTAGGTTTAGCATAAGATTTACCTTTTGGCGTATTGTTCTTCTTTGCATTTGATGTGGATACAGATGATTTTGGCACTTCTTTCTTTGGAACTGTTGTGCCTTTTACTCTCCATTCCATCTTCACCCTCTTGAAGACTGGAACTTCTTCAGGTTTGGAAGTATTAACTTTAGGCACCTTAAGAATATCATCCGATTTATCAAACAGAGGATTATAGAAAAGATTAGAAGAAGGAATCTGACCTTTTGAGAAATATGTTGATCTTTTAAATTGTTTAGAAGGAATGTTTTTAAAAGTTGAACTTGAAGCAGTTTTAAAAGAACATTCAGAATCATTTGAATCAACAAATGGAGTCTGAAAGATAGAATTATGACTAGCCTGCTTTGAGACATCAAATTTAAAAATGACGTCTTCAAGTTCTTTGACTTTGTTTATTAAAACATTTTTCTCTTTAGAAATTAGATCAAATTTCTTTTGGAGATCAGATTTGATCAACTGATCCTTCATAATATCAGCTGATAAACAAGATAATCTTTTGGTAAGATTAAGAATCACATCTTCAAAATATACACGTTCCGATTCAAAATCTTTTTCCAAAAACCTTCTTTTATCAGTAATCTCTTTGAAAATTTCCATATTTTTCTTTTTAAGGGTTTTACTTTCCTTTTCAAAGAGATTTTGCTTTTCCGTGAAATCTTTTCTTTCCTTTTCCAAAAGATTTTCTAATTCAGAGATTTTCACGGAAAGTTCAGAACTTTTAATCTCAAAAGATTTTCGTTCAGTTTCAAATTTAGCTCTTTCTTTTTCGAGCTTGTCTTTTTCTAAAAATAAAACTTTCTCAAAGTCAGAAACTTGTTTTGAAAGTTTTATACATTTCAGCTCAGTCTCTTTCTTTTCTTCAAAAACTTTCTTTTCTTCAAAAGAAAAAATAGACAGTTTTCTCTTTAGATCGGCATTTTCACTGTCCAAAATTTTCCCTATATCTTTAACTTCTTTTAATTGAGCATGTAACTTTAAGTTCCACTTCACTCTCTTTTCTTCTCTACTCTTCAAATCGGCATTTTCTTTTTGAAGAGTTGTTACTTTCTCTTGAAGATTCTCGATTTGATCGTGCAGACTTGAGTTGTCTTTCTTTGCTTCAAGATCTGCAATATAAACTTCAAGATCAGTTATTCTTTTAGTAAGTTTAGCATTTGAAGAAGAAATGTCTAAAATTTGTCTTTTCAGATCAACATTTTCTTCTTCCAATGCTTTATTTAAAATAGGAGTTGAAGAATTTGAAGCATTATCTTTAACAGGAGTTTCTGATATAGGAGATGGTTCAGATAAAATAACTTGTTGCAAAATTCCATTATTTGCCTTAGCTTTTTCAAGTGGCTTTGGAGGTGTTTTTGTTATTATGACTTGTTGCAACACTTCATTATTTGGTTTAACAGATACATGTGAATTAACAGATGTTTCTGTTATAATGACTTGTTGCAACTTTACATTTGGTTTAACAAAAACTTTTGCAATTGGAGGAATCTCCTTTTTCAGAGTTTGCTTCAAATCTTCACCACTGCTTTTAACAATAACTTGTTGTAAAACCATTTTGAATATTGCTAGAAATTGATCGTTCAGAAGATCAAGCAGACAGTGTATGAAAATACACAAAAAAATATATAAAATTTTTTCTTGAAAAGCTCTTACAGTGTATGAAATACACTATAGAAAAAATTTCGGGATAAAAAATTTTCTCAAATTTTTTTTTTTTTTTTTTAATTCACAAGAATTCGGATGAGTAAGGGTTCGAATTCAACGAATTCGGATGAAGAAGGATTCGAATTCAATGAATTCGGATGAATAAGGGTTCGAATTCAATGAATTCGGATGAAGAAGGGTTCGAATTCAATGAATTCGGATGCTGAAGGGTTCGAATTCACTCAATTCGGACTTAACTTGGTTCAAATTCAATGAATTCGGATGCTTAAGGGTTCGAATTCAATGAATTCGGATGCTTAAGGGTTCGAATTCTATGAATTCGGATGCTTAAGGGTTCGAATTCAACACTTGGAAAATTTAAACAACTCAATTTGAATCTAACACAGTTCGAATTCTCCTCAATTCGAATCTAACACGGTTCGAATTCTCCTCTATTCGAATCTAGCTGGGTTCGAATTCAATCAATTCGAATCCTTCTTGAGTCGAATTCTACACTTGTATTTCCAAGAACACTCCGAATTCTTCTTTGAATGATCCGAATTCACCAAGAATGATCCGAATTCACCAAGAATGATCCGAATTCTGCACTTCGAACACGAAAATCACTAAATCAGCCATAACTTTTTCAATTCTTGATCAATTGTTATGAAATTTGCACAGATTTGTTCGAAATTTGATTCCACACACTTTCTTAGTTAATCACAAATCCTAATTCGATCAATTTAATCGAATTTTGATCCAAAAATAGTAGAAAAAGTTTTCGAACAAAAATGATATAAAATGATCAGATCTGCAAATTCTGTGCAGATTTTGGTGTTGATCCAAGAATTAAAGATGTTCAGGAATCAAATCCGAGTGCAATGATGTCAAGAATCAATCCAAAAGATCAAAAATTAAAGAAAAGATGAAATCTGGATGAATAGTAAATGAAGAAGGGTCAGAATTCTTGATGAACAGTGATGAATAGTGATGAACACCCAATCCGAATTCTTCAGCTTTAGTGTAAAAAATCTTCAATTTGGTCTTCGATCTGCTTGAATCTTCTGTTTAGCTCTGATACCAATTGTGAAATCCCAAATCTCTAGCAATAAGATATGAATGTAGTGAGAGAGAATCTAGAGAGCAAATATTTCATCCATGTATTGAGCTCAAAGGATTACAAAAGGTTTCTAAAAGATTACAAAAGCTTTCTAAAGTGTTACATACAAATGAACTAGACAAGCCTATTTATACCCATGACATACAAGGTATAAAGGCATTCACAACTAATACAGTACATTGACTTTACAGTAAATCTTGAATACAATAATGCTCTAACAAAATATAATTCCATAATTAGAAAGTGACCTGTTGCAGCCACCGAATGGTGGTGCACGGCGGCGGCACACCAACGGCAGCCATGGCTGCGGCGGCAATGGTGGTTTCGTGGTGGTTTGACGACGACGAACAAGAACACAAGGAGAAAAGAGAAAGCCATACCTCTCGATGCCGGGACAGCAGCAACCAAGATGACTCGTCGGCTCCTTCTCTCTCTCTCTCTCTCTCTCTCTCTCTCTCGTTACCCTCGCTCTCGCCGGGGGCAAGCAGCGGCGGCGGCGACGCTGGTGGTTTGGGCGGTGACGGCAAGAAGGAAAACGGAAGGGACGTCTAGGGTTTTTAGGTGGGTTGTTCTTTGCGATGGGTTTCTTGCGTGGGACTCCAAAAACGAAACAAAGGGAAGGGGTCGGTTCATATAAGCCGATCCCATGCAAACTTCTAAAAAAAAATACACCTTTAGTCCCTGCTTTTCCAACTCTTTGCAAAACAATTAGAGTTTTACTATAATTAACATTTTTGGTCATTCCCGTTAATAAGAATTCTTTAGAGAAAGATATTAAATAATAAATACGTAAAGTAAAGCCATACCGGGACACAGGCTTTACAACTCTCCCCCGCTTGAATTAGACTTCGCCCTCGAAGTCTACGTCCGCAAATAGTTCTGGATAGTTCTTCCGCATCTCAGCCTCGGGTTCCTAAGTCCACTCGGAACCCTTTCGGTGCTGCCACTGGACCTTCACCAAGTCAATTACCTTGTTACGCGAGGTCCTCGTCTTCCTGTCAATAATGGCAATCGGCTTCTCTACGTAATTCAGCCGCTCGTCGATCTGAATATCCTTGTTAGATCTGAGTTTTGTCAATAAACTAAGTGTTGAATTCTGACTAAGAAGGCTCAGAAGTTCTGAAGTGAAGAGTCAGAGTTCTGACTTAGAAGGCTCAGAAGGAATGCTCTGAAAGTTGGCTAAGTACAGAAGTCTGAGAAGAAGAGTCAGAAGTCTGAGAAGAAGAGTCAGAAGTTCTGAGAAGCTTAATCAATTAGGAACTTATAACTAGATGCTTATAACTAGATGCTTTACTTTGTATTTAGTTAACTAATTAGGAAACGTGTATTGTTCCTATTAGTCTTTCTTATATGTACTGTAGCTTTAGTGTTTCCGTTGCAGTATATATAGTGGTTAGCACTTCTACGCTAACTGATTTTCCCGCATATATTTGTATTCATCTTTTGTAATCTTTGAGATACTCTCTCTAAGATATGTAAATTTGTTCTTCATTGAATACAAGTTGGTTTGATCATATTACTTCTCAATTACTGTTTCATACATTGATATATTGATTGTAAGAGTAAATCCTGGACTTACAATTGGTATCAGAGCCAATCAACAAACAAATTTGTTCAAGATCGTGATCGCGAAGGTTACTGATCAATTTCTTGAAGATTTCTTGATTCGTTCAAAAATTGATTCCGCTGCTAGTTCTAGTTCTTGAATTCTTAGCAATTCTTGAATTAATTGTTGTTTTTCCAATCAAGAAATTCAAATTTGTCTCTCTGTTGAAATACCTTACAATCATGTCTTCAAAAGAGTATCTAGCCATGGGATCTGAAACAAAGGCACCTGTTCTCATACCTGAAGAGTACCAGCAATGGAAAATCCGAATGATCCAATTCTTGGATAATATAGATGAAAATATGATGGTTTCTATCCGAGAAGGTCCTATCAAAGTCTATGTCGATGTGGCTGCAACTCCTGAAACAGAGACAACTCCAGAAATTCCTGCAACAAGGGTGAAGAAGAATTTTTCTCAATACACAGCTGAACAGAAAAACAGGCATGCTATAGACAAAAGAGCCATTACATTGATGACTTTGGCCGTCCCAAATGAAGTTCTAAACAGAATTGACAGTGGATCATCTGCCAAGGAAATGTGGGATGAACTGGAAAGACAGATGTTAGGAACTGTCAGGTCAATACATGCAAAGTTAAATCAAAGCATAAATGCTTATGAAAGATTCAAGGCTAAAGAATCAGAAAGTTTGACTCAGACATATAGTAAATTTTGCACTATACTGAATGATTTGACAAAAAAATGGGCTGAAAAAGACAAAGTCAGAAATAAACTACAAATTTCTGAACAGTCTAAATTCAGAATGGTCATCATTTGCTATCAGTCTGCAAATGAATAAGGATATGTGTGAAGAAGATCTCAATGATCTATTTTGTGTACTTAATCAGCATGAAGACTCTGTTAAGATTGTTGTTGAAGAAAAGAAAAATGTTGCAGAACAGTTAGCTTTTCTGTCAAAGTCCAAAATTGTTAAACCACCCAAGAAGACTGCGTATCTATCTGAGATACCAAAGCTGGAGGAATCTGATAAGGAAGAGTGTAAATTTCCGGGAAATTACAAGAGAGAGCAGGGACATTCAGATTTCAAGAAAAGAGAAGAGAGAGGAGAAAGTAAAAATGAAAAGAAGGTAGAGAGAAGAGAAGAAATTAGAGAAGAGAAGGAAGAAAGAAAAGAAAAGAATTTGTGCTTCAAATGTGGAAAGTCTGAATTTACTATATGTGAAGGATTATGAGTACTACACCAAGAAAGCACAGCTAGCCAAGAAAAGAGATGATGAAGTGGCAATGTTAGCTGAACAGGAAAATTGGTTGTATTACACATCAGATGAAGATGACTGCATTAACTTTTCACAGATGCACAGTTATATGGCAAAGATGAGGAATGAGGATGATTCTGACTTTGAAGATGCTGATTCTGAGTCATCCACTGAGGTACATTCTGCACTTGAAATTGATTTAATGACACAGATTGGTGATGTGAAAACTGAGTTTGTTAAACTAAGAAAACAGATAAAAGGAGAAATAAGTCTGGTTAACAAACTCAGAATTGAAAAAGAAGTAATAAGAGAACTGTATGAGGAATCTGAGGTTGAGAAACAGAAAGTTAAAACTGAAAATTCTGAATTGTTGAAAAATCTTTCTGAATTAAAAAATGAGCTTTCAAAAGTTAAAGATGAAAAGGGTGATTTACAAATAAAGTTTGATATGCTATTTGAGGAAAGAAAGAATTTGTACACCAAAATCAAAGAATTAGAAGATCTTAACTTGAAAAGAGGTCAGACTCAGCAAACATTAAATCTTCTAACAAGCAATGTTAAAGATACAAGATTTTATAATCCAAAGAAGGGATTGGGATTAGAAGAAAATGTTGTTTTGAAAAGAGCTCCAGTCAACTTGTATGATTTTGAAAAGCTTCATGTTCCTAAACCAAAAATTCCAGAAGTTGTTGAAGTTTTTATAAGACCTGCAAGTTCTATCACAAGTTCTGATAGTTTGCAAAAATCAAGTTCTAAAAAGACAAAGGAAACAGTTTCTGAAACAAAAACAGAAAAGTCAGATGTTTCAGAAGATAAGGTTAAGAAAGAAATTTCTAAACCAAAAGAAGAGAAACCAAAATACAATGACACTAAATTCAAATATGACTCTCTAAATGTCAGTTACAAAAATAAACAACAAAGTTTTTCATATTCTAACATAGAAAGTATATTTGATACTAGTAAGGTTTCTAAAACAGTCAGTCAGAAATCTGAATCTGCTAATCAGAATTCTGATTGTTCAAATCAGGTCTCTAAATCTGAAGGACAGAAATCTGAGTCTGTTAATCAGAATTCTGATTCAAAGAGTCAGAATTTTGAATCAACTGAATGTTCTGAAAAACAAAGTCAGAAGACTTTTTAGAGCTTGAAAAGAGATTTAATCTTGTAAGTCAAGAACTTGAGGACTTAAGGAAATCTTATGAAGAACTTGAAAATGACTAATGTGATGTGGATGTTAGTCTTGAAAAGGCTTTAAAAGAAAAAAGTGTCTTTATTCAGAAAATAACAGAGCTTGAGAAACTGAAAGACGAATATGATCTTTTCAAGATCAATGCTCTAAAAGATAATGATAAATTCTTTAATGAATCAAGTACATATGAAAAAGGTGAATCATCTACTTCATTCTCTAACACAAATAGGTTGAATTTTTCAGAAAAAAGAGGAAAGCAAAAGGAAAGATGATATGAAAAGAGTCTCTGAGAAGATTGGATTGAATTCTGCTTCTGTACCTAAAGCAAATAGTTTTTGTAATAAATGCATCTGTACCTTGAAAAATAGCAATAGGAATGAAAAGACTTATGGTACAGATTTGTTGTTACTTCCAAAGAAAAATCTGACTTGTGTTCAATGTGGAAGTGATTCTTTTCAATATTCTCAGAAATGTCCAATCACAATAACATCTGTTTCTTTTATAAGAAAAGATATTCAGAATACATAAAAGAAGAATGTTTCTGTTCCTCAAACTCAGAGAAATGAAAAGATAAAAGAAGAAAAGCCTCAAACTAAAATCAAAGGAAAGAATGAGAAAGAGCTTAATGTGAAAGAAAAGAAAGTTGAAAACACTGCAACATCCAAATTTAAAACTTTCAAGAAGAAATTGAACAAGTTTGTGAACAGAAAATGTTCTGACTTCATAAAATTTCAAGGTAAATGGTGTTTAAAGAAAGATTTTGAATGGAAAGTAAAAGGCACTTTTGTTAAATCAAATGACAAAGCTAACAAAGAAGGACCCGTTCCAAAATGGGTACCTAAAACTAACTGATTGTTTTTGCAGGGCTGTCATGTGTGGTTTTTAGATTCAGGAGCTTCAAGACACATGACAGGTCAGAAGTCTTTTCTATCAAATTTCACAGAAAAGGCTGGAGGAGCAGTAAACTTTGGAAATAACAGCAAAGGTCAAGTTAAAGGTTATGGGGATTTAACAAAAGGAGATCTTACAATTCATAAAGTTTTATATGTTGAAGGATTACAACATAATCTTTTCAGCATAAGTCAATTTTTGGACAGTCTTTGTCAAATCAAGTTCAAAATAACAGGTTGCATGATTTTAACTAAGAATGATCTTAAAGTCTTCTGGGCCAAAAGACACATGGACTTATTTGTGGTTAACTTTTCAAAATTACAAACATTAAATCCTGTTTGTCTTTTATCAAATTCAACTGCAAATGAATGCTGGTTGTGGCACAGAAGATGTTCTAATTTAAACTTCAAAGATCTTAATAATCTTGTTGCAAAACAGCTGGTTAAAGGATTACCATAGATTAAATTTGAAAAAGAATCATTATGCTCAGCTTGTCAAATGGGCAAGATGAAAAAGAGTTCTCACAAATTAAAAATGGACTCATCTTGCAAAGCACCATTCGAAATGATTCATACTGATCTTTGTGGTCCTATTTCAGTTCAGTCTATGGGAGGAAAGAAATATATGCTTGTAATTGTTGATGAATATTCCAGATACACATGGGTTGAATTCTTAAGAGCTAAGTCAGAAGCGGCTACTATCTTGATAAACTTTATCAAAAGGATTCAAGTTTTCTTACAACTTCCAGTCCAGAAAATCAGAAGTGATAATGGAACAGAGTTCAGAAATGAGACTCTTCAGAATTTCTTAGAAAGTTCTGGGATTTCTCACAATTTCTCTGCAGTCAAAACTCCTCAACAAAATGGTGTTGTTGAAAGGAAAAAGCATGACTCTAGTTGAAGCTGCAACAACGATGCTGGCTTATTCAAATCTTCCAACTTTCGTATGGGCTGAAGCAATTGCAACTGCTTGCTTTACACAGAACAGAACTTTAATCAATAAAAGATTAAATAAGACTGCTTATGAACTGATAAATAAAAGAAAACCATTAATCAAATTATTTCATGTTTTTGGTTGCAGATGCTATGTTCTTAAAGACAGAGAAAATCTTGGTAAATTTGATAAAAAGGCAGATGAAGGATACTTTGTTGGTTATTCATTAACTTCCAAAGCATTCAGAATCTACAATAGAAGAACCAAGAGGATGATGGAAAACATCAATGTAACATTTGATGAAGCCAGAATGAAGACTTCTAAACAAGACAGTTCAGAACTCATGCAGAACAAGACAAAAATTACTTCTGATACAAATTCTAATCCTATTTGTTCAGAACTCAATTTACTGTTTAAGGATGCTTTTCTAGAACTAATTTCTGATTCTTATGAAGAATATGAAAAACCAAAGATGGTCAAAGAGATGAAAAATAGAACTCCAGAAGTAGTTCAATCAACTGTAATTTCTGATAAAGGTCCATCTGAGGAATGTCCAACTTTGATAAATACAAGTGATGAAAATTCTGAACCTTGTACTCAGAATTCTGAACCTTGTATTCAAAACTCTGAACAAGTCACTCAGAATTCTGACTTCATTGCTCAGAATCCAAACTTGGATGCAACACCTACACATATATCAGACCAAGGGGACAGTTCAGAATTACAAGCAATCATTGATGAGAATGATACAAACAACAATTTTTCAGAGATTGATGTGTTTCCTAGTTCAAACAAGTGGACTAAAGATCATCCTATTCATCAAGTGATAGGTGATCCATTAGCAGGAGTAAAAACCAGATCAGCTACAGCAAATGAAGCAATGTTTGCAGGTTTCTTATGTGTGATTGAACCTAAGAAAGCTAATGAAGCCCTAGAGGATCCAGATTGGATTTCAGCAATGCAAGAGGAATTGCTCCAATTTGAAAGAAACAAAGTCTGGAGACTCATTCCAAAGCCTGAAGGTAAATCTATCATTGGAACTAAATGGGTGTTCAGAAACAAAAAGGATGAGTCAGGTGTTGTTATCAGAAACAAGGCAAGATTGGTTGCTAACGGATACTGTCAACAAGAAGGAATTGATTATGATGAGACATTCGCACCAATGGAAAGAATAGAGGCAATCAGAATATTTTTGGCATATGTTGCACACAAGAATTTCAAAGTATATCAAATGGATGTCAAATCAGCTTTTCTGAATGGTAAACTTAATGAAGAGGTGTGTGTTCATCAACCTGAAGGTTTTGTTGATCCAGAATTTCCTGACAATGTTTATATTTTAGATAAAGCTTTATATGGTCTAAAACAAGCACCAAGAGCCTGGTATGACACTCTTACTCAACACTTGTTACTTTCAGGGTTCAAGAAAGGAAAGATTTACACAACATTGTTTTTAAAGAAACAGGGTGAGGATTTAATTCTTATTTAGATTTATGTTGATGACATAATATTTGGTTCTACTAGTGCAGAATTATGTGATAATTTTTCTAAAATCATGTCATCTGAATTTGAAATGAGCATGATGGGTGAACTGAATTTTTTCCTTGGTCTTCAAGTCAAACAATTACTAAATGGTATTTTTATAAATCAAGGAAAATATGTCAGAGACATTCTGAAAAAGTTCAAAATGTCTGATTGTGCTTCTATGAGAACACCTATGGCAACAAACATAAAGTTAGATGTTGATCTCAAAGGTGTTTCAGTAGATAACAAACTCTATAGAGGCATGATTGGATCTTAACTTTATCTGACTGCAAGTAGGCCAGATATCATGTTTTCTACTTGTTTCTGTGGTAGATTTCAATCTAACCCAAAAGAATCACATATGTTGGCTGTCAAAAGAATTCTAAGATATCTCAAAGGGTCACCTGATCTAGGTTTATGGTATCCAAAAGAAACTGATTTTAAATTGACTTCTTTCACTGATGCTGATCATGCAGGAAGCAGGTTGGATAGAAAAAGTACTTCTGGTGCTTGTCACTTTTTGGGGGATAAGATAGTGAGTTGGGCATCAAAGAAACATAATTGTGTGTCCACATCAACTGCTGAGGAAGAGTATGTTGCTGCTGCTGCTTCATGCTCTCAAACTTTGTGGATGAGAACACAACTCATGGATTATGGGCATCAGCTCAACAAAATTCCTATCTACTGTGACTCAGAAAGTGCAATTGCCATTACTCAGAATCCTGTTCAACATTCAAAGACTAAACACATAGATGTGAGGTATCATTTTATAAAGGACTATGTGGAAAAAGGAACTATAGAGATGCACTTTGTGCATACAAAGTATCAATTGGCTGACTTGTTCACAAAGCCTCTTGATCACAAAAGGTTCTCTTTTCTCATATGTAAAATAGGAATGCTTAATCTGACTAATTGAATATATTTGTTATTTTTTTTGAAATGATAAATTTTTCTAAGTAAGATTTTCTGAGTAGTGTACTCAGAACTCTGAGTCTTGTATTCAGAATTTCTGACTATTGAGTTCAGAACTTCTGACTCTCGAGTTCAGATATTCTGAGTCAATACTTCAGAAATCTAACTTTCAAGAATTCATTTCTGAGAAATACAAATACTTCAATATTGTGGTTTATTCTCTTTCTATTATTTTTCCTATCTCATCTTTATGTCTCATATATGTTTGAGTACATGCTAAAGTCAAGGGGGAGCATTAATATCTTTTGGAAATCATTTCATGATGCTTAAAAAGTTTGTTTTCATTTCTTATCTCTGATCATTCTAAGAAGAACAAGCTTTTAATGATAAAAGTTTTTGATTACTTGTTCACACTATGTCTGAATTTAAAAAAATTCATATTCAGATATAAGATTTTAAATGATTTTTTTAAAATCATCATTATTTGAACAGAATTCTGATGATAAAATGCTTTTCTATCTGTTCAAACCTCTTCTGAATAATTAAAGGTTTTACATTTATCAGAAGTTGATTTTAAATAAATTTTGGTTACAAGGCAAAATTCTTCTGAATCATGGACTCAGAACTCTGAGTAGAATAATCAGATCTCTGATAAAGGAAAGTCAATCTTCTGAGCGTGTTATTCAGATCTTTGACTTGTGTCAATATTCTATCCAATAACACGTGTCAGCTTCATATTTGGTTGATTATGCCACTCATTTCATTTAAATCCTCTGTGGCATTTCAAATGTGTTGACTCCGTTATAACTTTGACCTCATTTTTCCGTCAAACCTTTCAACTTCGCGGATTTTAAATAGGTCTTAAAATCCCTATTTCAAATTCTTTCAAATTTCAGAGTGAAAAGTGAGATACGAATCAATCCAGAGTTCATTGAGTTTGTTTTCTTCTTAAATCATGTCTGGATTCCGAAGAAGTGGTCAAATATCTCTGCATTCTGCTAAGTCTTTAATGGATTCATCCGATTCGGATAATGATGAAGTGCAAAATAGAGCTGTTGAAGAAGAAGCAATAAGAAATGATGAAATAAATGCAGGAGATGAACAAATGGCCGAATCAGAAGGAAATGCAGATGAGGTAAACATAAATGTTGAACATGAACAGAGTGCTGCAGGGTCGATAATGTCAAATAGACCAAATTTAGTGGAAAGAGTTGTACCTGAAGGCGAATGGTTGAAATTGTCAGAGAACAATTGTGTCTTACTATTTGAGGAGAGTAGATTTAAGCCTGAACACAGAATCATAATGGAATTATTCAAGTATCATCCTTACAGGAAATGGTTTACTAGGTGCAAAACAGTCCCTGTTCAGTATATTCAACAATAGTGGAGATATCTTAGGTTAGAAGAAAACAAGTTTGTATCTGAAATTGGAGGAGCAACATTTGCTTTATCAATCTCTGCACTAAGAGAAATGCTAAATCTTCCAGAGAAAGATGATGTGCAAAGAATGTCAGATTTTGAAGACTCACCTTTAACAGAAGAATTAATTGCAGAGTTTATGAAGTTAGGGTACAATGAAGGATTAAGAACTCTTAGTTTGTTCTGAAGAAACAAATTGCCACCAATTTGGGCATGTTTCTTTCATGTGGTGAATAAATGTTTGTCAGGGAAGAATAGCTCTGCAGATCAAGGTTCAAAACAGATTCTTCAAATTTTTTAAGGTTTAGTGAAGAATAGACATTATGACTACACTGCTATACTTTGGGGAGACATGAAGAACACGTTTGAGAAAAATCAGAAGGCTATTCAAAAGAAAACAAAGGATACACCTCTATCATACATACCTTACATAAGGTATTGGCAAATTGTGATTTGGTATGCAATGCAAGAAAACAGAACCATTCCTAGAAGATCAAATGAAGAACATGGTCCTATTTTCTACTTGGGTAAGATGTCTTCAGTTACTAAAATCGAGCATTATCCTAATCATAAACTTTTGCCAAGATAACTTAGGAATTACATACCAAGGGAGAGTGAGATTTTAAAAGCATATTGCACCTCTATGGGAATTGAAATACCTCAAATCCCTACCCATGAGGACCAACCTGAGAAGATAGGTGAGGGGTCTAGTCAAGTTAGAGAGGGGGAGGATGTTCAAGTGGGTGAACATTCTGAGAGAAATGAGGGGAAAAATTCTGAGAGCTTGGGTAGAATATGTGAGGAAAAACAGAATGAGGGTGGTGAGGATGAGAGATTGTCACCAGAGGTTCAAACAGAAAGAGATGCCTCTGTACTAGCTAATCTTAACCAGGTAACCACATCTGCTATTGGTTCACAATTATTGGTGTCCAATACTGAAACAAACACCATGGACCTAGTGGTGGAACTTGAACAACCCATCCATACCCACTCAGAAGCATTTCAACATGCTACTGTTTCACATAAATCAGGGGAACCATCCCAAACTCATTTGGAGGGAGGTGATAAATCCCAACCTATTTTTCATCACATTGAGTCTGGATATCACAGTCATATCCAAATTGAGCCTGAAATTCCTTCTAACACTTGCACAAATCAAGAATTTCGTATTCCTGACAAAACATTCATAGACACACCTAATTTTGGATGTCAAGGATTGGATGGAAGACCTAGTGAGGTGAACATTTCAAAAGCCTCATTCAAATGTGCATCTGTTGTACAAGATGACTTAGTGTTATCTACAGGCCATGAGCTCTCTGAGCACATGAAAACTGGACCATCTGTTGGTTCAGGTTCACAGTTAGACTCTTCTGAATTTGTAAAGATTCAGAATCAAAACAAGGAGATGGGGGATAAAGTTGAAAAATTGGAGAGAAAGGTAGATGGACTGAATGATGAGGTGAAGGAATTGAAAAATATGTTGGAGGGAAAGATGAAATCTGTTGAGACTAAGATAGATGATGTGAAGGTATCCTTGGAATCTCATAAAAAGGAGATCAATGATATTATGTCTGAATTTCAGAAAGATTTGTTTAAACAAATGCAGAGTATGCAAGAATCTGTATTTAAAGCACTGAGTACTTCTTTGGCTTCAACTTCAAAACCACTTGATCTTGTTCCACTAGCAAAAGCTGAACCTAAAGGTGTTCCTGTTCAGAACCTCAAAAGGATGTTTGATGATAATGAGTTTCAAGATCATCAAAAGGGGGAGAAAAAGCAAAGGTTGAGTTCTGATGATGATATTGATATAGAAGATTTTGAAATAGCAGATATGCATTTAGTCAATACAAAGAGCACAGAAGTTCAGACAAATGAAAATGTAAAGATAGTGGATACTCAGATAGTTCAGATTGACAGTTCAGATACAGAGGAAATGGAGGTTGAATGTATAGATGGTGCTGATTGTGATAAAACAGAAGAAATGAACTTAGACACAGAAATGGAAGTAAATTCTGATGAAACTGAAGCCATTGAGGAACCTGGGTTGAGGTCAGAGGAAACAGTTGAGAGTTCAGTCGTTGAAAACAAGTGTACAGACATTGTTCCCTATGTCAAAGTTAGCCTGGTAAACTCTGAGTCAGAAGAAAGGAGTCTGAATGAAGTCTTGATCAGAAGGATGCAAAGTGAATTAGTCAGAGCTCTAAATGTTCAGAATATTCAAAGAGTTGTGAAAACAGTAAGGCCTATTGATCTGATGGGAGAAGAAGATAGTACTGTTGACTATTCTCAGAAGTTTCAAGAGGATTTCCAGTTTAACTATGTTGATGATGTTGATACATCAGAAGAATATGAGAGAGTGGAAGAATAACTTATGCCTTCAGAATACCTATTCAGAAAGCCAATTGAAATTCCTAAGATTGACTTGCCAATCTTAGAGGAACCTTTATGTGACTTTATTCTGGAATTAAGTGATGTACCACTTGCTAGACAGTTTCATGATGATATATTTCCAGAGGAAATATATGAGGATCTCTATCACACAGAAGGAGATTATGTGGTTTTGGAGAACAATATTGATCGTTTCATGGATGAGAGATCTCAAATGACTTATGCAGAAGCTTCAAACAGATTCAGAATTCCTAATTCAGAATTGCATATTCAGAAAAAGATTGAGAAAGTGTTGATGTTTCAAACAGAAGAGTTTGATGGTCTGATGTGTGTAAGATTGGAAGTGCTGAAAGAAAGAAGTGTAAAAGTTTCCATGTCCAGCTTTGATTTTCACAGATTAACTCTTGATGATCAGATCTTCCTAGTTAAGTTCTTTGCCAGTACTGAAGAGACCTGGATAGAGATTGAATGCAGAAGACTTTTGGGCATTTATGTCAGAAATATGCATATGTATGATTTTCAGTTGGCTATTGAAGGAAGAAAAGAAAAATGCAACTTGAGTTGTCCAGTAAATATTTAAGGGTTTGGTGTGAATTTGAAGGGATTTATAAATGAAGGAATGGAAACTGAAGGATTTGCATATACAGTTCAAAGAAGACTTGAAATATTCAAATTAAAGGAATTGGTGAAGTTTAGTAATGCAACTTTGAGTTGGTTACTAAATGAAATGAAAGGAAGTGCTAATACTGAAAGAGAAAATCTAAAGAAAAGATGTGTGAATTCTGTGGAAAGAAGATTAAATCTCAGAAGTAAGATTAGAAGCTGTGGTGAATGTTTGTTATCAGAAGTTAATCCCAAAAAGATGTTGCACAGTGACTTTGTATTTCCTGCTGAATATGAAGTTAATGAAATCCTTTCAGATGAAGTTGATGAAGTTTAAGACACAACTCCTCAGAATGTTCAAATAACAAGTGTTGATCAAGCTGAACAATCTGAACCAAAAGAAGATGAAATATCTATTGATTTGAATGGATATTTTCTTGAATTTGATCTACCCAAGTTTTTCAAGCCTAAAGAAATACAATTTCTGGATGTATATTATGACAGACCAAAAGAGACTCAGATCTGGTTGGCAGAGAAATCAAGGTGTCTTGGAAAATCAAAACAAGCTGTGTATTCATATTTCTTAATCACAGGGATCAGAGAACTAAAGGTTAAGAAATTCAGAAAGCAAGAGTACTTGTCCTTTGAAGTGTTGAGAGAGGATGGAAAAGTGTACTATTTTACTGATGCAGACTTTGAAAAGTTGTCAGTAGTTGATTTCTACAAGTTACATAGTCTTCTGTGTTTCAAATATTCAAGCAAAGACAAGAATGAAAGAAAGGCAAGAAGTGTGGTGATTGAAGATATGTTCTATATCTTAAGGTGACATTGTTATACAGATTTTCAAATAGCTCTGTATCTACAAAGGCCATGTGTTTATCTTTCTAATCCCAACACAGACCATGATCAGAAAAATGTCTTGAAGACTGGAAGTGTATCCAAGCATCCAGAATTGGGAGTCTTTCTGAAGAATAAAAGTGAAAAGATCTTCTTCAGATCAAAGGAAACTGCAAAGTATAGTTCTGGAACTTTAAGGATCATTAAGCACAATTTGGAGAAAAAGATGCTGAAGGTGAAGCAAGCTAACATGATTCAAGAAGTGACCAATCAGCAAGTTGAAACCATTCAAGAAATTATTGTTAAAATTGACAAGAGGCTTACTCAGAGAAATGTGCTTTTACAGAAGATTGTTCCTACCTTGAAAGAATTGGATGATGCAAAGTATAAGTTTATTTGACAAAAAGGGGGAGATTGTTAGATCTGAGTTTTGTCAATAAACTAAGTGTTGAATTCTGACTAAGAAGGCTCAGAAGTTATGAAGTGAAGAGTCAGAGTTCTGACTTAGAAGGCTCAGAAGGAATGCTCTGAAAGTTGGCTAAGTACAGAAGTCTGAGAAGAAGAGTCATAAGTTCTGAGAAGCTTAATCAGAATAATGTTCAGAAGTTCTGAACAACATGTTCAGAACTTATAACTAGATGCTTTACTTTGTATTTAGTTAACTAATTAGGACACGTGTATTGTTCCTATTAGTCTTTCTTATATGTGCTGTTGCTTTAGTGTTTTCGTTGCAGTATATATAGTGGTTAGCACTTCTACGCTAACTGATTTTCCCGCATATATTTGTATTCATCTTTTGTAATCTTTGAGATACTCTCTCTAAGATCTATAAATCTGTTCTTCATTGAATACAAGTTGGTTTGATCATATTACTTCTCAATTACTGTTTCATACATTGATATATTGATTGTAAGAGTAAATCCTGGACTTACAATCCTCGAGAGGAATCACCGCAGACTCATCCACCACACACTTCCGCAACTGAGACACGTGGAAAGTGTTGTGGATCAAACTCAGCTCGTCCGGTAATGATCTTGTAAGGTCCAATGTAACGGGGTCCCAACTTTCCACGTTTACGAAACCGAATCACCCCTTTACAGTGCGAAACCTTCAGCAAAACATAATCCCCCACCTGAAACTCCAAGTCTGATCGTCTCTTGTCGGCGTAACTCTTCTGCCGACTCTGTGCAGTAACCAAACGGTCTCGCACCATCTGTATCATCTCAGTCGTCTTCAACACAATATCAGTGCTCCCCAATATTCGCTAACCAACCTCGCCCCAACAAATGGGCGTCATGCACTTCCTACCATACAACAGCTCGTACGGCGGCATGCCAATACTGGAATGGAAGCTGTTGTTGTAGGAAAACTCCGCCAAAGGAAGGTACTGATCCCAACTACCTCCAAAATCGATAGCACATGCCCGAAGCATATCCTCAAGAGTATGAATAGTATGCTCACTCTGCCCATCGGTTTGTGGATGAAAAGTCGTGCTAAAATGTAACCGCGTACCCATCTCCTCCTGAAACTTCCCCCAAAACCGGGAGGTAAAACGGGTGTCCCTGTCAGAGACAATCGCAACTGGCACCCCGTGCCTGGCTACAATCTCTCGCACAAAAATCTCCGCGAGCTTCTCCGCCGAGGAGCTCTCCCTGGTGGCCAAAATGTGAGCACTCTTGGTCAGACGATCGACGATCACCCAAATAGCATCGTTCCCACGTGGAGTCCTTGGGAGTTTCGTAATGAGATCCATCGTGATCTCCTCCCATTTCCATACCGGAATCTTTAAAGGCTGCAACTTCCCATGCGGCCATTGGTGCTCAGCCTTGACCTTCCGACAAGTCAAGCACTCTTCTACACACTTGGCGACATCCCGCTTCATGCCGGGCCACCAATAATCCTCCCGCAGGTCGCGGTACATCTTCATAACTCCAGGATGTATAGAAAACTTGGACTTATGCGCCTCGTCCATCAAAATCTGCCTGTTCCCACCAGTGAAGGGAACCCAAACTCGACCATACCGTGTCAATAGACCTCGACCGTCACGAGAAAAATTTGGAATTTCACCCGAAACTCTCTCACGTTTGGCATTCTCGTCCAAAATCGCCACTTCTTGAGCTTTACCTATTGACTCAAGGAGAGGTGCAACCACTGTCAACCGCTGACACAAACCCCGAAGTGACTCACCAACCGAATGTTGACTAAGTGCGTCTGCAACAACATTCGCTTTACCCGGGTGGTAAAGTATCTCACAATCATAATCTTTGACCACGTCAATCCACCTCATTTGTCGCATATTGAGGTTTTGCTGGTCCATCAAGTATTTGAGGATTTTATGGTCATTGTAAATCATACACCTGACACCATTAAAGTAATGCCTCCAAATCTTGAGAGCAAACACCACTGCTCCCAACTCTAGGTCATGTGTCGGGTAGTTCGCTTCACGAGGCTTCAACTACCTCGAAGCGTAAGCTATAACCTTACCGCGCTGCATGAGCACGACGCCCAATCCCTGGTGAGAAGCGTCACAATACACTAGCAGATCTTCCATACCCTCGGGCAAGGTCAACACCGGAGCCTCGCATAAACGCCTGCGTAGCTCCTCAAAAGCCCTCTGCTGCTCTTCACCCCAACTAAAAGCCGCAGATTTCTTCGTCAATCGGGTCATAGGTAACGCAATCTTGGAGAAATCCTGAATAAATCTCCGGTAGTACCCTGCTAACCCAAGAAAAAACTCCAAACATCAGTGGGAGTCTTCGGCACCTCCCACCGCATCACTGCTGAAATCTTGGTCGGATCGACCATAATACCCTTTGTTGGTTCCCATTTTGTTTAAACAAGATTATCAGATCTATTAGTTCAAGTTTAAGTTTGATGCGGAAGCGTATTTGAAGAACTTACAGATATGTATAAATAAACAGTGAACAGGAAATAATATCTCAAAGTTTACTGAATATATATATATATATATATATCAAGAGTAGATTTAAGAACAGTGACTAAGCAAAGCTTTAAAACAGATATGACTCTCAAAGTGTATAAGCTATGTGTTCTTGTGATGTTTTTATCTCTTGATTATTCGATTAGGAAGAACTCAACATGAGTCTTCCTTATATACTACACTAAGGGGACCATAAAGCATAAGCTACTATTCAGAACGGACGGTATGAATAGTGGAACGGATGGCATGAACAGTTGGACGTCCTGTATTGCATTTAATGCAGCAGACGTCTATTATGTACTAAGCCCTATTGAATCCAATCAGAGTTTGACACGTAGAAGATGGACAGGGCATGCTACCATGCAAGTTGATGAACAGGTCCAGTAACAGTAGCAAGATATTATAAATATCTTTAAGTCTTTAAATATCTTCCATGTCTTTAGAGAGGACCACAGAGGCTCTGTAAAGTGTTACAGATGTTATGCGGTCTGGTCCTTTGTAGAGCAGTCTTCACCGGATTCTGAGTCTTTGGTCTTCTTTGCGCGTATGACAGAGCTTCTGTAGGACGCCTCTTTAGCTTCTGTAGCTTCTTGACCTTGATCTCTCGGTAAGTTTGGCAGAGCCTCTGTAAGAGGCTTTCTTCACTTAGCCTATTTTTCACTACTTCTAAATACTTCTATGATTAGGAAGATTGAAGCTAACAATCTCCCCCTAAGTAGTGAAAAATAAAAATTTGAACTTGAGTTAAGTTAGGCTAAGTTAGATAAGACAGAGGTTAAACAATACCTCGAAAGTTCTTTCATTTAGAAATATGCTAGAGGCATTTTACATTTGAGTACAATGAAAGATAAACTTTAGCATGGTTTGCAGAGATTGGTTGTTTGAGAATCAGATTTTAGCGTCTTTGAAATCGTTGAAGATTCTGTTGTCTCTTCCGACTTCTCTGATCTCTTTGTAGAAACTGATGCAGAGTTCTCTTAAGCGTATTGTAGCATCAATCTCTCTGATGAGGGTATCTGCAGCGTCTCTATTCATTTGCTCGGTATCTCTGTATTTTACAAGGTTTGCTCTGAACTTGTTCAGAGTACTAGTTGCGTACTTCTGACAGTCCATGCTCACAAAACGTTTGACTTCGCCTTGTGGGTTTTGAAATACTAACCCGAACCTTGGTTCTGTAATGATTGAGTTGGGTACGGCGTCAGGTGGGCAGCGATCCTCTGGTGGTCGTAGATTCAGATGTTTGAGACCAAGATCATTTCCCAGCTGAAAGTCTGTCAAACTGTAGATCAGAAGCCTTTCCCTCATTGCTTTTCTCAACACTTGATAGGCTCTGGTGTTTGGCTCTGTGTTGTAGTTGTCCTTCGTCCATTGCAGAAGGTCAGGTAGATCATAGGGATTCAGATTTCTTAGGTCAGCATTAGCGAAGGTGGTTTCTGAATTATTTACCCTTCTGACTCTGTAAATATTGTACCTGACCCTTGTATAGGTTCTGGTGAAGGAGTATCTACAGAAGATTACCTTTTTGATCTTGTGGATTGAGAAGACGTCTGATTTGGTTCTTGGCTTTGTCCTGGTGAAGACGTTGTCAAAATCTTCTCTGATCTTTGGATCTGTCACATGGCCTGTTGGATGATTGGTCTGAAAGGATTGTTTATAGAGGTATTTGTATACCACTTCTTCCATTTCTTCTTGTGTTGGACCAGGTTGTGGTACTTGTCTTCTGAGACTCTCCATCTTTTTAACAACTTCTGCAGCTCTTCCTGATAGAGGAATGTCTGACAGAGGCTTCAATCCATATGCCCAGTCCTCTTCTTCAGGCTTTGGAGTTTGAAAGGCATCAAAAGCGCTTTTCATCAATTTATCTGTAGGCTTGGGCAATGATTTCTTTTTCTTGGGCTCTTCTGTCAGTATTGCTTTGCCCTTGTCTTTGGCTTTTGGAGGTACTGAACCTGTTGCTTCTGTAGGTTTGGTTGTTGGTGCTTCTGTTGGAATGATGGGGGTTGCCTCTGTAGGTTTTGACACTTGTGTTTTAGAGGGATTTTGTGGCGTTGGTTCTGTTGGCTTGATTTGCTCTGTAACCTCTGTTGGAGGTTCTTTGGTGACTTCTTATGTGAGCTCGGTTTCTGTTGGTGAAGGTTGGATATCAAATCTTCTTGCTATTTTGAAAGCTAATGTGAACCTGTGCCTTTCTTCTTCTCTCTACGCCATTCGTTCAGTCATTGTTTTGTGCATATTCCTTAGAACAGAAGAAGCAGAGGTCGTTGCTCTTTTTGGTTTGTGGGCAATAGACTTTCTTCTTGGTATGGTTTGGGGTTTTTCTTTTGATTTTGTAGTTGGAGAGTGAAAATCTTCTTCTGAAGAGGATGACAGACGTTGAGCATCTTCTTCAAACATTGTAGGAAATTCCACAGAGGTGGGTGTTGTCTCTGTGGTCTTTTGATCTTTTTCTCCAGGTTGTTGGTTTGTTGGACTTTGTTAGCTTCAATCTTCATAATCATAGAAATATTTAGAAGTAGTGAAAAATAGGCTAAGTGAAGAAAAGCATCTTACAGAGGCTCTGCCGAACTTACCGAGAGATCAGAGTGAAGAAGCCACAGAAGCAACAGAGACGTCCTACATAACCTCTGTTGAACTTAAAGAAGACCCAAGACTCGGAAACAAAAGAAGACTGCTCTACGAAGGACCAAACCGCAGAGCCTCTGTGACACTTCACAGAGCCTCTGTGGTCTTCAACAAAGACTTCAAAGATATTATTAATATCTTGCTACTATTCCAGAACTCGTTCGTCAACTTGCATGGAAACATACCCTGTCCAACGTCGACGTGTCAAACTCTGATTGGATTCAATAGGGCTTAGTACATAATAGACATCTGCTGCATTAAATGCAATACAACACGTCTGACTGTTCATGCCATCCTTGCAACTGTTCACGACATCCGTTCTACTATTCATACGTACCTTTTGAATAGTAGCATATGCTTTATGGTCCCCTTTAGAGTAGTATATAAGGAAGACTCATGTTGAGTTCTTCCTTACACCACTTCAATCGAACATCAAGAACACAAAAGCTTATTCACCTTAAAAGTCATATCTGTTTTAAAGCTTTTCTTACTCACGGTTCATAAACCTGTTCTTGATATATATATTCAGTAAACTTTGAGATATAATATTCTGTTCACTGTTTATTTATATTTTGTTCTAAATCTATCAAACATATCTGTTAGTTCTTCAAATACGCTTCCGCATCAAACCTTAAACTTGAACTAATAGATCTGTAATCTTGTTTAAGCAAAACGGGAACCAACAATTGGTATCAGAGCAAAGCTTGATTTTCAATATCAAGTGATCCTCGTTTTACAACTTTTATTTGATAGATTATTTTCTCTCTTCATCACCATATTTCTAGATATTAGTTGTACCCAGAAAACCTTCCAGATCTTCATACTTAGAAATCCTCCATCAGATTATCCTTTCCTCAAAATGACAAATACAAATAACTTTTTCACTGCTGGCTCACTAACCAAACCTCCTACTCTTCTTAGAGATGAGTATCCTCAATGGAAGATAAGAATGGTTCATTTCTTTGAGGGTACTGAAAAAACTCTCAAACAATATCTTTACAATCTTCCTCCAGTTCCTATGATAACTATGCCACGTGTACCAGCTACTGCTGAATCTGCTGAAATCCCTGAACATCAAAAACCTAAGCCAAGAGAAGAATGGTCAAATGAAGATAAGGCAGAAGATGAAGTTGCACAGAAAACAAAAAGAATACTGATCATGGCTATCCCCAACGAAATTTTTCAATCCTTAGATGCATGCGAAACAGCGCACGATATCTGGAAAGAATTAGAAAGACAGTTGGAAGGGGGTGCTAAAACATAGAAGAACCGAAGGGCACAATACATAAATGAATATCATGCTTTCAGAGCCTCTGCAACAGAATCTCTGTAAACAACATACGACCGGTTCAACTCTCTCATAAACAAATGCAAAAAGTCTGGTATTCACAGAACCACGGAAGAAAATAACGTCATGTTTCTAAAGAGCCTGAACGATGAGTGGCTTCAGTTGTCTATGTCTTTACAAACAAATCAAGATCTAGACTCCTGGACACTCTCTGGTCTCTATGGAACACTTGCTGCACAAGAGCGTCAAATAGCTCAAGCTAAAACACTAACCATTGTGCCATACGCATTGGTTAGTAAATCTACAGAGGCTACGGACAGACCAAGAAATGAGAGATCTACAGAGGAGAAAAAGAAGGAGAAAAAGAAGATAGTAATGGTTGAAAGCGAAGAAGATGAGCTGATAGAGGAAGAAATAACTCTTGCGTCATTAGCTAAATCAATGGCTCTATTGACAAGAGAGTTTAGAAATAACCAAAGGAATTCTGGTAGAAGAGATGATGAAAGAAGAGAAGAATCAAGTGACCGACAGAGGTCAGACTACATAAATGATGACCAACAGAGGTCGAGCGACAGAAGCTACAGAGGAAATGACCGACAGAGATCAAATGACAAGGTAGGCCACCCACAAGAATGCTACAAATGTGGTAAGCCTGGTCATTACGCAAACGAATGCTGAACAGAGAAAGGTGGAGACCAACAGCAGTCCGAAGATCGAACAGGAAACACCTCCCAAGGTTGTTTCAACTGCGGCAAGCCATGTCATTTCGCACAAGAATGCAGAAGTAGACAAAATCGCCCACAGAAGGACTCAGCTTTTTACAAAAAGAAGGCCGAGTATTATGCGCAAAAATCCCTAATGGCAAACAAAGGGCATTCTGAGGCAAACAAAGAAGACTTCGAATCAGACTCTACCTCTGATGATGAATTTCTCACAAATGCCCTGTTCTGTGGCATGGCAGAAGTTGACTCCGGCACTGACAATGAGGTATCCATTACAAACTCTACCTCAAGTACTAATTCTGTAGATGATGATTTATTTAAACTTAACATTGAACTGAAAGATATAATTGAAAGCATTCAGAAAAAGTTGACCTTTAATGAGAGAGAAGTAAGGCTTCTCACTCAAGAAAAAGCCAAAATCTTTGAAGAAAAAGGAAAAGTCGAAAAATATTGGAGAAAAAATATAGATCCTTTAAAAAGGCAAATTTCTGATTTAACCTATGCTTTAAAAATCAAAACAAAATAACTTTCAGCTTCAAGAAGTGAAACTACAGACATAAGAGCTCTCAAAGAATACTTTCAAAAAGAAAGAGAGGTACTTTGGCAAGATCTTTTAAGAAGAGAAGTTTTACTTAAAAACTATAAAGATGCATAGAAGGTGTATAAAAAGGTAAACTCTCAAATAGCAAGACGAGGTATAGGGTACAGTGATATTACCTTAGGAGTTGAAAATAAACGACTAAAACCTCTGTCCTCTCTATTTGTTTTGGGAAAAACTAACAAACCAAACTTTCCAAACTTACTCTCTGTAAGTAAAAGGGTTAAAATCTCTGCAGAACCTCACTTGAGGAAACATACAAAGATGATCAATGTGTGGTTTGAAAACACAGATTCATCATCTTCAACCTCTGTCAATAGAGGAATCAAACCAAAGAAATATCTGAAAACACAAGATAAGATTGGTATCTTTAAGTTTGGTAAACCAGAGACTCAAACACAGGTCGCTTTTGTCTGTATGATAAATGTCGAAAAGAAATTGTCAGCAGAAGCTCCTGAGTTTAAACCCATCTTTTCAGAAGAAAAACTTGAAGAATCTATTGAAATTTTTTTTTTGGAAGTTTGGAAATCAAATGTTTTAGAAAATCTCTGTACATCTTCTATAGATCAAAAACTCGCTGAAGAGATCTCATCAGAAACCTCTGCCATCTATGAAAGTTGTTCTACAGAGGAAGAAAGCTCGTATGATACATGCTCAGAAAATCCAGCCTCTGTCGAAAGAAATGACTCAACCTCTGCATATGAGGACGATTCATCCTCTGACGACTCAGAGACTGATTTCAAATCAGGGATAATTCACTGTGACACAGAGGATGTCAAATTCTCCTCTGAAGTTCTTAACAGAACAATTTCTCCAAAAGAGAAAATCACAGAGATGCCTATCCATCCAGATTTTCTCAAAATGTGTATACAAGTCAAAACCTCTACAGAGCTTGAAAATCTGAAAAAGGCCTCTGAAAATCCAAAAAACTTAAAATTTTCAAAACCTTTAAGGAAAATCAAAGAGAATCCCATTTGGCAACAAAAGGGAAAATGGCCTGAAGCTAACAAATATTTTTCCTCTGTGACAGTGAAGAAAAATGTTCACCATAGAAGAGAGTCACAGAAGGCAGGAACTAAACAAGACTTTTGCAAACAACATTCTAGTATTCATAGATCTTCTTGTAATAGGAAATCTAATGTAAAGAAAGAGTGTAATGTCTCTGTGGCTCAGTTCAAAGAATTCAATGAAAAGTTCAAACAAATCACATCTCATATTCAATACTGTCATTGTTTTGATCTAATGTTTAAATTGAATAAACACTTCTCAAGTCCAGATTGCTTTCTCACCACTGAAATTCGAAAGTCAGAACCAAAAGAGAAACAATCTGATTCTTCTACAAAAGATAAAATGTATTTCAAGAATGCTAAGGCAAACTTGAAAAATTCTAACAATATTGGACCCATGTGGATATGGGTACCTAAATACCTGTGATTGTCTTACAGAAGCAACATGTGCCAATTTGGTATCTTGACTCCGGATGCTCAAGGCACATGACTGGCAACAGAAGATTACTATCCACATACAAAGAAACACACGATGGTGGATCTGTAACTTTTGGAGACAACATGAAGGGACACATCAAAGGCTATGGAGTCATACAGAAAGAAAATGTCTCTGTATACAAAGTTGCATATGTGAATGGCCTCAAACACAACCTACTAAGCGTAAGTCAACTCTGTGATACAAGATTCGATGTGTTATTCAAATGAACTTTCTGCTCTCTACAGAGTGAAAACACAGGAATGGAACTTCTGCGAGCTGAAAGAAGAGGTGATCTATACCTAATGAATTTTACTTCAAAATCCAAGGACAAAGTTTGCCTAGTAGCCTGCAAAAGTGAAGAAGCTTGGTTATGGCACAACAGGTTCTGTCACTTAAACTTTCACACCTTGGATAAACTAGTAAAACTCAATCTAGTTAAAGGTTTGCCAAATGTTAAATTCAATAAGGATCACTTGTGTTCGGCCTGTGAAATGGGAAAACACAGAAGGGCTTCCCACAAAGGCAAAACAGATGTGTCTTGCACTAGGCCTCTGTACATGCTTCATGTCGACCTCTGCGATCCCATTGCTATACAGAGCCTAGGAGGCAAGAAATACATACTTGTCCTAATTGATGAATATTCACGTTTCACATGGGTTGAATTTATTAGAAAGAAATCAGATGTTCCAATTATATTGATAAATCTAATGAAAAGAATTCAAGTTCTTTATGACTCTAGAATACAGAAGTTAAGAAGTGACAATGGCACAGAATTTAAAAACTGTGTCATTGAAGCATATCTTTCTACAGAAGGAATATCACAGAACTTCTCTGCCGCTCGCACTCCACAACAGAACGGTGTTGTCGAAAGAAAGAATTGAACACTTGGGGAAGCCGCAAGAACTATGCTGTCAGCATGCGGATTATCAATGAACTTTTGGGCAGAAGCAATTTCTACTGCGTGTTATACTCAGAATCGTTCAACCGTTGTGAAAAGACACCTCAAGACGCCTTACGAATTGCTTAACAAAAGGCGGTCAAACATCAAATGTTTCCATGTATTTGGATGCAAATGCTTTGTCTTAAACGACAGAGATTCAAGAGGAAAGTTTGATGTAAAAGCTGATGAAGGCAAATTCATTGGATACTCTGCCACTTCCAAAGCCTACAGAACATTCCTTACAAAGTCTCACAAGATTGTAGAAAGCATCAATGTTTCTTTTGATGATTCATTCCAAATGACTTCTGAGCAAATCAGTTCAGAACTCGGAATTAAAGGGAAATCCTCTGACATCTCAAGAACAAAAGAAGATTTGGATCTTCTATTTTTGGAGATGTTCCACATTGACATTGATCATTCTGTTGGAACCATTAGAGTTTCTGAAGAACCATCCTCTGTCGGACAAAATCCTACAGGTATGACTCTAACTGGTCCAAATAATGCTTCATCTTCTTCTATAAATACTACAGATGCAATTGCCGAAGCAGAAGAAAGTGCAGAAGACGAAACATCAAGAAAAACGACCACATAAGCTGCACAAACCACAGAAGAACCAATTACAGAGGAAATCAAGGACCAAGACTATACGTCCTCAGAGGAACAAACTCCACCACCACTCATACCAATCATTCCACAAACGGTAGAATCAACTACCAAGGCACGAAGAACGACAGAGGCTACACAAGAAGAAACACAAGAAGCCTCTGAAGAAAGTTTGGATGACATTGATGATCATCTTCCACGCACAACTCAATGGATAAAAAGTCATCCGCAAAGCCAAATAATTGGAGAACCTTCTGACTCAGTAAAAACAAAAGGTCTGCCACTGCTAATTTTTGTTTCTTTACAAATTTTATTAGTGTGATAGAACCAAAGAAAATTTCTGAAGCCCTAGATGACCCAAACTGGGTAGACGCCATGAAAGAAGAACTTCTACAATTTGAGCGTAACAGAGTATGGACTTTAGTACCTCTGCCAAGAGGGAAACAGGCTATTGGGACTAAATGGGTCTACAGAAATAAGAAGGATGAAGATGGAGTGATCATCAGAAACAAAGAAAGATTAGTAGCAAAGGGATATAGACAAGAAGAAGGCATAGACTACGATGAGACGTTTGCCCCTGTTGCACGGCTCGAAGCAATAAGAATATTCTTAGCCTTCGCAGCCCACAGAGGTTTTAAAGTCTATCAGATGGACGTAAAATCAGCGTTTCTCAACGGCGAAATCCAAGAAGAGGTTTACGTAAATCAACCACCAGGTTTTGAAAGATCAAAGTTCCCAAGGCATGTATACTACCTTGAAAAGGCTCTATACGGACTAAAACAGGCTCCAAGAGCATGGTACGAACGACTTTCCACCTTTCTTCTAGAAAATGGCTACAATAGAGGTACATCAGATACTACATTATTTTATAAACGCAACAATAGTGAGATAATGCTTGTACAAATATACGTAGATGACATAATTTTTGGGTCTACAAATTCAGAAGAGTGCAAAAATTTTGAAAAACTCATGCAGAGTGAGTTTGAAATGAGTATGATGGGAGAATTAACATTCTTCCTCGGACTTCAAGTCAAACAATCTTCAGAGGGAATTTTTATAAATCAAGCCAAATATGTCTCTGACATTCTTTTAAAATATAATCTCTCTGATACCTCTGCAATGAAGACTCCAATGGCCACTGGAAATAAGTTATACTTAGATCCAAATGGTATTTCTGTAGAATGTACTCTCTACAGAGGTATGATTGGATCTTTGTTATACTTAACAGCAAGCAGACCTGACATTATGCATGCCACATGTCTTTGTGCACGTTATCAAGCTAATCCAAAGAAATCACATTATGATGTTGTAAAGAGAATCTTTAGATACCTGAAGGGGACCAACAATCTTGGTCTCTGGTATCCACAGAACTCTGGTTTTAGTCTTAAAGCTTATACAGATTCAGACTATGGAGGATGCATGCTCGACAAAAAGAGTACCTCTGGGAGTTGTCAATTCCTAGGTGGAAAACTAGTCAGTTGGACCTCCAAGAAGCAGAATTGTGTCTCCACATCCACTGCAGAAGCTGAATACGTTGCTGCTGCTAGCTGTTGTTCTCAGGTTCTATGGATGAAGACTCAGCTAAAAGACTACGGCCACATCCTATTCAAAATACCCATCTTCTGTGATTCCAAAAGTGCCATTGCTATCTCTGCTAACCCTGTGCAACACTCAAAAACCAAGCATATCGATATAAGGTACCATTTCTTGAAACATCATGTTGAATACGGTACAATCAAAATGCATTTCGTGCCCACAGAATATCAACTCGCTGACTTATTCACCAAAGCACTAGACGAGAAAAGATTCAACTTCTTGGTGGGTAAGTTAGGAATGATTAACATGGTGTGAAAATCCTCTGTAAGTATAGCTTTATCTTCTGTAAATAAGTATAAATATCTATTATTACTTAAGTTATTGCTTTGATAAATTTATTTCTGTGTGTAATTTTTTTGTGTGCAAAAATAATTCTTGGTTACAGAGCTTCTGTGGGTCCGCTCAGATCTTCTGATAACCCTTACAGAACCTCTGGTAAACATGATCTATGCTCAATACAAATCTTACCATTCTTTGAACCAAGCATAGATCAAGGGGGAGCAAAAGGAAAATTCTTGATCTACAGAAGTGATTAGATCAATGGGGAGCAAAAGGGACCCTGAAATGATCTACAGAGGTAAATCTTTCAAAGGAAAGCCAAAGAAAAATGTCGATAATTCTCCATCGACAGAAGTAAGACAAAACTGCCGAGAACAGAAGAACCAAATGGTATGTCTCTCGCACAAAAGGTTTTTGGAAAACAGTTTTCTAGGACAAGAATAGTCAAATATGTCCTAAATATACTATGAATAACATTTCAAAAATCAAAAGTTCAAAAAGTTTAACAAAATTCGAATTAGGAGAAATTTAAGGTCATAGAGCTTCTGCTGAGCTCAACAGAGGTTCTGTCAGAAAAAGCTCCGTAATTGCAAATTAACCCTCTATCGATCGTTTGAAATGTTATCTCAGAAATCGGATAGATACACCATGACCTTCTCGAACAAAACGTTTTTCAAAACAGTTTTTTCGGACACCAACTTTCAAATATATCCGAAAAACATCTCTTAAACCAGATCAAAAATTGGATGATCAGAAAATCTAATAGAATTTTAGTTATGAGATTTTTTTCCCTCATAGAGCTTCTGCTGGCCCTCACAGAGCTTCTGTAAGTTCCAACAGAGCCACAAAACCTCTGTGAGTCAAATTTCTTGACAAAATCCTATTTGATCCTCTCCAATGTCTTTACAAACGTTTTCATTAAAAGAAGAACCTACAGAGTCATGATAACAATGAGATATATGAGAAGAGGTTAAAAATCAAGATTTTCAAAATCACAGAGCTTCTGTAAAACACAAAAGTTCTGCCATTTTGTTATCTGGGCATTTCTGTAGTAATAACGGTTACTTTTACTGAGAGTGAAACTCATGTGGCTAAAAACAACCTCACGCGCCTAGCATTAATGGGCAGCGCACGACGTCCTGTCATTTTCTGACAAGGCCTACGTGTCCCATTTTCATTGGACGTACTTGGAACGTTTTTATTTGGAAAGTTGAACCCGCCGTTCTAACTTGAGTACGGATTCCAAATGTTAATCCATTGCCATATATTTTACTCTTTCGATTTCTACCGTTTTATCCTCCTATAAAAACCATGCTTACCCTCTCATAAAACCTTTTACAAACTCTTATCTTCTTCTCCGGCGAAACCCTGCAAAAGCTTGCAAAAACCTTGTTCTTAAAATCAAATGGCTTCATCTTCTAAAGCTATCTCCCAAGAACTCTCTCCGGCGAACTCACCGGAACACTCACCTGCCCATTCTGAACATTCAGAAAACCCCAACCTTGCAAGAACTATTGAACAACAAGATTCTGGGGACACACTAGCAAAACTTCATAGCAAAAGATCACTTCGAAACCATACTTCCTATCAAATCCAACAACTGCTATTTGGTCCCCTCACCCACTGCTTTCGGCGAAGCCCATGCTATTCTTCTGAACATAATGGAAAATCACATCCTCTTCCCTCTTCTCTCAAGAACCCCAAACAAAGTTCCAGTCCGTTATTTGAACCAATTTTGGCAAAGCTGCCGATTTGATAAAGACGATTCTCTTATCAAAGGGTACATTTCAAGACCTGATAAATCTGAGCATCTTGAAATCAAGTTCAACAGAACAATGTTCTCACTTGAATTCAACCTACCAACAAGGGGTCTTCTGAGATTGAAGAGTTATGCAGAGCAACCAACAGACGAAGAGCTATGTGGCTTCGTGGAAATGCTTGGGTACAACACCCAACTACGGAAGAGAAATGACTTCCGTAGAGGAAGATTACCACCTCTGTGGAACACTTTGTTCTCTATTCTTAACAGATGCCTGACAGGGAAAATAGGGAGTATTGGCCAAAGCTCACATCAAATCTTGAGCATCATGTATGGGGTTTACTATGATCTTCCACTAGATTATGCGACCATAATGATGCAAGAGATCATAAACACCATCGACAGAAAGAACAACACGAGAAGGGTCAAAGAGAACGATCCCAACTTTCTACCACCTCTGCAATTCCAAAGAATATTGGGAGTACTGTTCGAACCTCTACTGCTAATCCAAACTGGGCCAATGGAAGGACCAACTCCCAAACAGTTCCCGATGAACAAGAATACCCCCACTGATCATACTGATGGCTACTCACACTGCAGACCTCTGTCAAAGAAGCTTATGCGCTACGCATCGAATAAATCCCTTAAGAAAGAGTATATACGCGATCATAGAACTCCTAAACCGAGTCCTATGACACCCCCTCGTTTAGGTGTCCCCCTAGGAACAATGATAGCAAAACCTCTTTCCACTCAAGAAGAAAAGGATCAGAAGTTAGCAAAGCACATGGCAATTCTACTCAGCTTTATAGCCAAACGTGCAGAACTTATAGGAAAGAAGTCTTCATCAAGAACCTATGCATCTACTCCAAAAGCTAAGAAGAGAAAAACTGCAGAAGGCACCTCAACAAGCGCTGCAGAAGATCAACCTTCACCTCCTCATGCCACAGAAATTGGCTCTTCTGCTCCTCCCTCTTCCCCAAAAATGAAGAAGAAAAGAAGATCGAAATCAACAGAGGAAGGGGCACCAAAACCTAAGAGGAGGAAAACCAGAAAGAAGCATGGTAAATCACTTGAAAAGTTGGTTACCATTGCAGAAGAGGAAACTGCAGAAGAAGAAAATGCAGAAGAAAGAACTGAAGAAGAAGTTGCAGAAGAAGAAATGGCTACAGAAGAGTATCAATCACCCTATCAATCTCCAGATAGATTTGCTCACCAAGGAGACCTGAACGACTTCTTACAGAACCCTGACATTGCCAACACCCTAAATACAGCATGGTGGACGGCACAACCTCTCGACCACCACTCTCCAGAAGAACAAGATTTCTTCATTTCTGGCATTGACATACATCTGCAAGAAGATGACACAACACCCAAAGATCAACCAGCCAACACCCCTGTTATTTTACAAAACCCTTTCATTCAAGGATTGGACGTCCACAGAAGAAGTCCAAACCCAGCTTCAGAAGAAATAGAACAAACAGAAGCTGAGTGGAATAGAGGTGAAATTACAGAGGCTTTTGAGAAAATGATAGCAGAAGAAAAAGGAAAAGAGGCAGAAGTTGCACACGAAGAGGGATTCAGAACATGGGAGACAACAGAGGAGATCTTAGAGACAGATTCAGATGAAGAAGAAGTTGTCTGGATACGTAAAGGTCTCTATCATCCACATGTCATGAGATTATACGGATCTCATCAAATGTATGACTTTTTACGACCAGAGCAAGGAACTTCAACAGAACCTAGGGAAGAAGTACCAAGCCGAAGGATAGCTACAGAGGATGAAATGATAGACAATGATGTAGTGCTTGGATGCTTAACAGAGGAAGAAGTAAGAAAAGATGCCTGGATGAATAGAGGCACACAACCACAACCAACTCCCAGTGCAACCCACATTTCTAATTCCACAGGTCTAGCTGCAGAAGGAATTATTGAAAAAGAGCAGCACAGCTCGATCCAAACCCAACCCATCCAGCCAGAGGTTACTCTTTCAACCTCTGTGCCCACAGAAACCGGGGAATCCATTCCTAGGGAGTCTCCTCAAAGAGACTCACCTATTGTTCGTGATCAATCGCCCCAGATCACACTAGAACACCCAACAGAGGAATTCGTTTCCTCTGCCACGCACACATTAGGGCCAAATCTTCTTTCAGAGAGAAGTAGTGAGCACAGAGACGAAGAGACTCTAGACAAGTCTCCTAGTCAACAGAGGGACATTCCAATACCACCTCTGGAGTGGATTTGGACACTGTTCTTCACAGAACTTCTGTAGAGATTGAAACTCAGGTTTCTTCTCAAGGATCAGAAGGAAATCCTTCCACCCCCATCGTACAAACAAGGGTGAACGAAGGTGTCCCAGGAACAGGGACTCACTCTGGAGACGAATGTGTTCCTCCAGAGGTTACACAAGGAACACAAGTATCAAGGGATGAGTTCCAAACCCTTGTCACCTCTGTGAACCAAACAATGAAAGAGTTGCAAAGCTCTTTCAAATCTTTTACAGAGACAACATCGACGGCAATCCTGAAACTAAACACCAAAATGGACAATCTGTCCACAGAGGTGAAAACTGCCATCTCAACAATGAAGTCTTCTGCCGAAACTACTGCCAAAGCTACAGATACTTCTGCCGCTCAAGAATTTGGAACAGCTGCAACTTCTGCGTTCAAGGACTCTATCAAAAACGTCCTTGAACAAATGAATACGCAATCCAACAAAGCAGAGGGCATTACTCCTGCAGATCTACAGAATGCCCTAACACAAGTACAAGTAGAGGCAATACGCAAGACGACAATGATGCAGCCAAAAGACAATATGACCAGAGCACAGCTTACAGAGCTCGGACAGAACGTCATTAATCAGGTCACAGAAGTCATTGTCTCCTTCACAACTGCAAATGCCAACTATGTCAAGGATTTCAGAAAGAGTGTCGGCAGAATGCGTTTCAAAACAGAAGCAGAGCTTGCGACATTGATTGGCCTCTGTGATGATGTCTGTGAAAAGTTGATGGCAGCAGGAGCTGAATTACCGAAGAAGCCCAACACTTCTTGCAGAGCAGAGGGTACTTCTGATAAAAGTCAGGATGATTCTGATGATGACCAACCTGGTCCATCAGATAATCTTGAGGGGGAGAATCTAAGGGAGAAAGCTACGAGCAGAGGAATACAAGGTCCACCAATCGCAGCAGAACCAATCAGCCAAGCCCCTCCAGAACAAACCCAACAACAACAAACCCAAAAGACCACAGAGACAACACCCATCTCTATGGAATCATCTCCTGACGAAACCAAAATTCCAGAAGCAGATCAGCAAACCACAGAGGCAACAACCGCCCCTGAGGTAATCATTTTGGAAGTAATAGATGAACAAACCACAGAGAAAACACCCACCTCTGTGGAAACACCCCAAACCATACAAAGAAGAAAGTCGATTGCCACCAAACCAAAGAAAGCAACGACCTCTGCTTCTGATGTTCTGAGGAAAATGCACGACACAATGACTGAACGGATGGCGTAGAGAGAAGAAGAAAGGCACAAGTTCACACTAGCATTCAAAATGGAAAGAAGATTCGATGTCGAAGCTTCAACAACAGAAACTGAGCTCACAGAAGAAGTAATCAAAAAACCTCCAACAGAGGTTACAGAGCAACTCAAGCCAATAGAACCATTGCCACAAAAGTCCTCTAAATCACAAATGTCAAAACCTACAGAGGCAATCCCCATCAAACCAACAGAAGTGCCAACCTCCAAACCTACAGAAGCAACAACCTCTGCCCTGCCAAAAGGAAAAGACAAGGGCAAAGGAATACTGACAGAGCCTAAGAAGAAGAAATCACTGCCAAAGCCAACAGAGAAACTAATGAAGAGTGCGTTTGATGCCTTTCAAACTCCAAAACCTGAAGAAGTTGACTGGGCATATGGATTGAAGCCTCTGTCAGACATTCCTCTAACTGGTAGAGCTGCAGAAGTTGTTCAAGAGATGGAAAGTCTCAGAAGAAGAGTACCACAACCTGGTCCAACACATGAAGAGATGGAAGAAGTGGTATACAAATACCTCTATAAACAATCCTTTCAGACCAATTATCCAACAGATCATGTGACAGATCCAAGGATCAGAGAAGAATTTGAGAACATCTTCACAAGGACAAAGCCAAGAACCAAAGCAGATGTCTTCTCAATCCACAAGATCAAAAAGGTAATCTTCTGCAAATTCTCCTTCACAAGAACCTATCCAAAGGTCAGGTACAATCTTTACAAAGTTAGAAGATAAGACAATTCAGAAACTACCTTCGCTGATGCTGATTTAAGAAATATCAATCCTTATGATCTACCTGACCTTCTGCAATGGACAAAGGACAACTACAACACAGAGGCAAACACCAGAGCCTATCAAGTGTTGAGAAAAGTGATGAGGGAAAAGCTTATGCTCTACAGCATGATAGATTTCCAGCTGGGAAAGGATCTTGGTCTCAAGCATCTAGATTTACGACCACCAGAGGATCGCTGCCCACCGGACGCCGTACCTAACTCAATCATCAAAGAACCACAGTTTGGGTTAGTATTTCAAAACCCTCAAGGCGAAACTAAACTATTTGTATGCATGGACTGTCAGAAGTACGCAACAAGTACACTGAACAAGTTCAGAGCAAGCCTTGTGAAATACAGAGGTACAAAAAAAAATGGATAAAGATGCTGCAGATACTATCATCAGAGAGATTGATGCAACAATCCGCCTGGTCTGTTGAGTTTGTTGATCTTGGGTTTGTTCTGGAGGGGCTTGGCTGATTGGTTCTGCTGCGATTGGTGGAGCTTGTAGTCCTCAGGATGATCTGATGGACCAGGATGGTCATCATCAGAGTCATCCTGACTCTTATCAGAAGTACCCTCTGCTCTGCAGGAAGCTTTGGGTTTCTTTGGTAGTTCTGCTCCTGCGGCCATCAACTTTGCACATACATCATCACAGAGGCCGATTAGAGTTGCAAGCTCTGCTTTTGTGTTGAAGTGCATTCTGCCGACACTTTTTCTGAACTCTTTGACGTAGTTGGCATTTGCAGTAGTGAAGGAGATAATGACTTCTGTGACCTGGTTTATCACATTCTGCCCGAGCTCTGTTAGCTGTGCTCTGGTCAAGTAGTCTTTTGGATGCATCATCGTAGTGTTGCGCATTGCTTCTTCTTGTACGTGTTTGAGGGCGTTCTGTAGATCTGCAGGTGTAATGCCCTTTGATTTGTTGGGTTGCTTGTTCATTTGTTCAACGAAATGCTTGACTGATTCCTTGAATGCAGATGTTGCAGCTATTCCGAAATCTTTAGCAGCAGAAGTGGCTGTAGTTGTGGCAATTGTTTGAGCAGAAGACTTCATCTCTTTGATGGAGGATTGTACCTCTGTGGACAAATTGTCCATTTTGGTGTTCAGATTTTGCAAGGTCGTTGATGTTGTCTCTGCAAAAGATGGGAAAGAGCTTTGCAACTCTTTCATGGTTTGGTTCACAGAGGTGACAAGGGTTTGGAACTCATCCCTTGATACTTGTGTCCCTGGTGTATCCTCTGGAGGAACACATTCGTCTCCAGAGTGAGTCCCTGCTCCTGAGACACCTTCGTTCACCCTTGTTTGTACGTTGGGGGTGGAAGGATTTCCATCTGATCTTTGAGAAGAAACCTGAGTTTCAATCTCTACAGAAGTTCTGTGAAGAACAGTGTCCAAATCCACTCCAGAGGTGGGTATCGGAATGTCCTTCTGTTGACTTGGAGACTTTTCTAGAGTCTCTTCGTCTTTGTGCTCACTACTTCTCTCTGAAAGACGTTTTGGCCCTATATTGTGTGTGGCAGAGGAAACGAATTCCTCTGTTGGGTGTTCTAGTGTGATCTGGGGCGATTGATCACGAACTATAGGTGAGTCTCTTTTAGGAGACTCCCTAGGAATGGATTCCCCAGTTTCTGTGGGCGTAGAAGTCAAAAGAGTGACTTCTGGCTGTTTGGTTTGGGTAGGGGTCGAGTTGTGCGACTCTTTTTCAATAATTCCTTCCGCAGCTAGACCTGCGGAGTTAGATGTGTGGGTTGCACTGGGAGTTGGTTTTGGTTGTGTGCCTCTATTAATCCAGGCATCTTTTCTTGTTTCTTCCTCTGTTAGGCATCCAAGCACTACTTCATTATCTATCAGTTCAGTTTCTGTAGCTATCCTATGGCTTGGTGCCTCTTTCCTAACTTCTGTTGAAGTTCCTGGATCTGTGACTAAGAATTCGTAGATTGGATGAGAGTCGTACAATCTCATGACATGTGGATGATAGATACCTTTTCGTATTTGGTCAGCTGCTTCTTCATCTGAATCTACCTCTGAGACCTAAATCCTTGTCTCCCTCGTTTCAAATCCCTCTTCTTCTACAACTTCGGCCTCTTTTCCTTTTTCTTTTTCTTTCATTTTCTCTAAAGCCTCTGTTACTTCATCTCTGTTCCACTCAGCTTTTGTTTGCTCTATTTCTTCTGAAGCTTGGCTTGGACTCCTTCTGTGAACGTCCAATCCCTGTTGGATGAAGGGGTCTTGTAGAATGGAAGGGTTTTCAGATGGTTGATCTTTGGGGGTTTGATCATCTTCTTGCAGATTGGTGTCAACGCCAGAGATGGAGAAGTCTTGTTCTTCTGCGATGTGGTGGTCAAGTGGTTGTGCCGTCCACCCAACTGTATTTAGGGTGTTGGCAATTTCAGGGTTCTTAAGAAAATCATTTAAGTTGCCTTGATGAGCGAATCGATCTGGGGATTGATAAGGTGATTGATATCCCTCTTCTGCCATTTCTACTTCTGCATTCTCTTCTTCTGCAGTTTCGTCTTTTGCAGTTTCTTCTACGCGGGTTTCTGCGACCTCTTCTTCTGCAGTCCCTTCTTCTGCAGTTTCCTCTTCTGCGATGGTAACCAATTTATCAAGTGATTTCCCATGCTTCTTTTTGGTTTTCCTCCTTTTAGGTTTTGGTGCCCCTTCCTCTGTGGTTTTTGATTTTCTTTTCTTCTTCTGTTTTGGAGAAGAGGGAGGAGCAGTGGAGCCAATTTCTGTGGCATGAGGAGGTGAAGGTTGATCTTCTGCAGCGCTTGTGGAGGTGCCTTCTGCAGTTTTCCTCCTTTTTGATTTTGGAGTAGAGGCAGTGGTTCTCGAAGAAGACTTCTTTCCCATGAGCTCTGCACGTTTGGCTATAAAACTAAGTTGAATTGCCATGTGTTTTGCTAGTTTCTGCTCCTTCGCTTCTGTAGAGAGGGGTTCTACTACCATTGTTCCTAGGGGGACACCTAAACGCGGGGGGGGGGGGGGGGTCATAGGACTCGGTTTTGGAGTTCTATGATCGCGTATATACTCTAACTTAAGGGTTTTGTTCGTAGCGTAGCTCATAAGCTTCTTTGACAGATGCCTGCAGTGGGTGTAGCCTTCTATATGATCGGTGGGGATATTTTTGTTCATTGGGAACTGTTTAGGAGTCGGCCCTTCCATTGGCCAGTTCTGTATCATCAGCAGAGGTTCGAACAGGACTCCCAATATCCTTTGGAATTGCAGAGGTGGTAGAAACTTAGGATCGTTCTCTTTTACCCTTCTTGTGTTATTCTTTCTGTCAATTGTATTTATGATCTCTTGCATCATTATGGTCTCGTAATCGAGTGGAAGATCATAGTAAACCCCATACATGATGGTTAAGATCTGATGCGAGCTCTGGTCAATGCTGCCTATTTTCCCTGTAAGGCATCTGTTGAGGATTGAAAACAAGGTGTTCCACAGAGGTGGTAGTCTGCCTCTGCGGAAGTCATTTCTCTTCCTAAGTTGGGTGTTGTACCCAAGCATTTCTACAAAACGACAGAGCTCGTCGTCTGTTGGTTGTTCTGCATATCTCTTCAGTCCAAGAAGACCCCTTGTTGGTAGGTTGAACTCAAGTGAGAACATCGTTCTATTAAACTTGATTTCCAAATGTTCAGATTTGTCAGGCTTGGAGATGTACCCTTTAATAAGAGAATCATCTTTATCATATCTGCAACTTTGCCAAAACTGGTTCAAATACCTAACAGGTATTTTGTTTGGGGTTCTTGAAAGTAGAGGGAAGAGGATATGATTTTCCATGACGTTTAGAAGAAGGGCATGGGCTTCGCCGAAAGCAGTTGGTGAGGGGACCAAATAGCAATTGTTGGATTTGATTGGTAGTACCTTTTCGAAATGATCCTTTGCTATGAAGTTTTGAAGATGTGTGGTCGGAGCAAAGTCTGCTGTGTCGCCGGAATCTTTTTGCTCAATATTTTTGGCGAGATGGGGGTTTTCTGAATGTTCTGAATGTGCAGGTGAATGTTCTGGCGAGTTCACCGAAGAGTGTGCATGGGAGATAGCTTGAGAAGATGAAGCCATTTGGTAAGAAGAATAGGATTCTTGAAAGCGTTTGCAGGGTTTCGCCGGAGAAGAATGAGAGTTTGTAAAGGTTTTATGAGAAGGTAAACTTGGGTTTTATATGAGTGTAAAATGGTAGAATTCGAAAGAGTAAAAATATATGTCAATGGATAAATATTTGGAATCCGTACTCGAGTTAGAACGGCGGGTTCAACTTTCCATAAAAAACGTTCCATGTACGCCCAATGAAAAAGAGACACGTAGGCCATGTCAGAGGATGACAGAACGTCGTGCGCGGCCCATTAATGCTAGGCACGTGGGGTTGTTTTTAGCCACATGAATTTCACTCTCAGTAAAAGTAACCGTTACTATTACAGAAATGCCCAAGTAACAGATTGACAGAACCTCTGTGGTTTACAGAAGCTCTGTGATTTTGAAAATCTTGATGTTCATGACTCATATATCTCATTGTTATCATGACTCTGTAGGTTCTTCTTTAACCAAAACATTTGTAAAGGCATTGGAGAGGATCAATAGGATTTTAGTGAGGAATTTTTACTCTCAGAGGTTTTGTGGCTCTGTTGGAACTTGTAGAAGCTCTGTCAGGGACAACAGAAGCTCTATGAGGGAAACAATTTCATAACTAAAATTCTATTAAACTTTTTGATCATCCAATTTTTGATCTGTTTTAAGAGATGTTTTTCGAACATATTTGAAAGTTGGTGTCCGAGAAAACTGTTATGGAAAAAAGTTTTGTTCGAGAATGTCATGGTGTGTGTATTCGGTTTCCGAGATAACATTCCAAAAGATCGATAGAGGCTAAATTTGCGGTCACAGAGTATATTTATGGCAGAACCTCTGTTGAGCTCAGCCGAAGCTCTATGACCTCAAATTTCTCATAACTCGAATTTTATGAAACTTTTTGATCTTTTGATTTTTGATATGTTATTCACAGTATTTTTAGGACATATTTGACAATTCGTGTCCTAGAAAACTATTTTCAAAAAATCTTTTGTACGAGAGACATACCTCTTGGTTCTCCTATTCTCGGCAGTGATGTCTGACTTCTGTTGATATAGATTCATCGACACTCTTCTTTGGCTTCCCCTTGAAAGATTTACCTCTGTAGATCATTTCAGGGTCCCTTTTTGCTCCCCTTGATCTAATCACCTCTGTAGATCAAGTAATTTCCTTTTGCTCCCCCTTGACCTATGCTTGGATCAAAAAATGATAAGTTTTGCATAGAACATAGGTCCTGTAGGGGTCGTCAGAGTATCTGAGCAGACCCACAGAAGTTCTGTGTTTCCAAGAATTATTTTAGCTTTGAGAATTTACAAACAGAAATAAATCAATCAAAGCAATAAGTTAAGTAAAATAGAAATATATACTTATTTACAGAAGATAAAGCTATACTTACAGAGGATTTTCACGTCATATTAATCATTCCTAACTTACCCACCAAGAAATTAAATCTTTTCTCGTCTAATGCTTTGGTGAATAAGTCCGCGAGTTGATATTCTGTGGGCACAAAATGCATCTCGATTGTACCATATTCAACATGATGTTTCAAGAAGTGGTATCTTATATCAATATGCTTGGTTTTTGAATGTTGCACAGGATTGGCAGAGATGGCAATGGCACTTTTGGAATCACAGAAGATGGGTATTTTGAATAGGATGTGGCCGTAGTCTTTTAGCTGAGTCTTCATCCATAGAACCTGAGAACAACAGCTAGCAGTAGCAATGTATTCAGCTTCTGCCGTGGACGTTGAGACACAATTCTACTTCTTGGAGGTCCAACTGACTAGTTTACCACCTAGGAATTGACAACTCCCAGAGGTACTCTTTCTGTCGAGCATGCATCCTCCATAGTATGAATTTATATAGGCTTTAAGACAAAAACCAGAGTTCTGTGGACACCAGAGACCAAGATTTTTGGTCCCTTTTAGGTATCTAAAGATTCTCTTGACAACATCATAATGTGATTTCTTAGGATTAACTTGATAACGTGCACAAAGACATGTGGAATGCATAATGTCAGGTCTGCTTGCAGTTAAGTATAACAGAGATCCAATCATGCCTCTGTAAAGAGTGCATTCTACAGAGATGCCATCTGGATCTAAGGATAACTTATTTCCAGTGGCCATTGGAGTTTTCATTGCAGAGGTATCAGAGAGGCTATATTTGCAAAGAATGTCAGAGACATATTTGGCCTGATTTATAAAAATTCCTTCTGATGATTGTTTGACTTGGAGTCCGAGGAAGAATGTTAATTCTCCCAACATACTCATTTCAAACTCACTCTGCATGAGTTTTTCAAAACTTTTGCACTCTTCTGTATTAGAAGACCCAAAAATTATGTCGTCTACATAGATTTGTACAAGCATTATTTCACAGTTTTTACGTTTATAGAATAAGGTTGTATCTGTTGTACATCTGTCGTAGCCATTGACTAGAAGAAAGGTAGAAAGTCGTTCGTACCATGCTCTTGGAGCCTGTTTCAGTCCGTACAGAGCCTTTTCAAGGTAGTATACATGCCTTGGGAACTTTGAGCTTTCAAACCCTGGTGGCTGATTTACGTAAACCTCTTATTGGATTTCACCGTTAAGAAAAGCTGATTTTACGTCCATCTGATAAACTTTAAATACTCTGTGGGCTGCGAAGGCTAAGAATATTCTTATTGCTTCGAGCCTTGCGACAGGGGCAAAAGTCTCATCGTAGTCTATGCCTTCTTCTTGTCTATATCCCTTGGCCACTAATCGTGCTTTCTTTCTGATGACCACTCCATCTTCATCCTTCTTATTTTTGTAGACCCACTTAGTCCCAATGGCCTGTTTCCCTCGTGGCAGAGGTACTAAAGTCCATACTCTGTTATGCTCAAACTGAAGAAGTTCTTCTTGCATGGCGTCTACCCAGTTTGGGTCATCTAGGGCTTCAGAAATCTTCTTTGGTTCTATCACACTAATAAAACTTGTAAAGAAACAAAAATTAGCAGTGGCAGACCTGGTTTTTACCGTGTCAGAAGGTTCGCCGATTATTTGGCTTGGAGGATGGCTTTTTGTCCACTTAGTTGTGCGTGGAAGGTGGTCACCAATGTCATCGAATCTATCTTCAGAGGCTTCTTGTTGTCCTTCTTCTTCTTGTATAGCCTCTATAGTAGTGCGTGCCTTTGTAGTTGATCCTACAGCTTGTGGAATGATTGGTATGAGAGGTGGTGGAGTTTGTTCCTCTGAGGACGTATAGATTTGGTCCTCTATATCCTCTATAATTGGTTCCTTTGTGGATTGTGAAGTTTGATTTTCAGCAGCTTCTGTGGTCGTTTTCCTCGTTGTTTCATCTTCTGCGATCTCTACCTCGACATTTGCATCTGTAGTATTTATAGAAGAAGATGAAGCATTATTTGGTCCAGTTAGAGTAATACCTGTAGGATTTTGACCGATGGAAGATGGTTCTTCAGAAGCTCTGATGGTTCCAACAGAGGGATCAATGTCGTCGTGGAACATCTCTAAAAATAGAAGATTTAAGTCTTCTTTGGTTTGCGAGATGCCAGAGGTTTCCCTTTTAAGTTCGAGTTCTGAACTGATTTGCTCAGAAGTCTTTTGGAATGAATCATCAAAAGAAACATTGATGCTTTCTACGATTTTGCGAGACCTTGTAAGGAATGCTATGTAGGCTTTGGAAGTGGCAGAGTATCCAATGAATTTGCCTTCGTCAGCTTTTACCTCAAACTTTCCTCTGGAATCTCTGTCGTTTAAAACAAAGCATTTACATCCGAACACATGAAAAAATTTGATGTTTGGCCGCCTTTTGTTGATCAATTCGTAAGGAGTCTTGAGGTGTCTTTTCACAATGGTTGAACGATTCTGTGTATAACAAGCGGTAGAAATCGCTTCTGCCCAAAAGTTCATCGGTAATCCGCATGCTGATAGCATAGCTCTTGCGGCCTCCACAAGCGTTCGATTCTTTCTTTCGACTATGCCGTTCTGCTGTGGAGTGCGTGCGGCAGAGAAGTTCTGTGATATTCCTTCTGTAGAAAGATAGGTTTCAATGACAGAGTTTTTAAATTATGTGCCATTGTCACTTCTTAACTTTTGTATTCTGCATTCATAAAGAACTTGGATTCTTTTCATTAGATTAATCAAGATGATTGGAACATCTGATTTCTTTCGAACAAATTCAACCCATGTGAAACGCCAATACTCATCAATTAAGACAAGTATGTATTTCTTGCCACCTAGGCTCTGTATGGCAATGGGACCGCAGAGGTCAACATGAAGCATGTACAGAGGTCTAGTGCAAGACACATCTGTTTTGCCTCTGTGGGAAGCTCTTCTGAGTTTTCCCATTTCACAGGCAGAACACAAGTGATCCTTATTAAAATTAACATTAGGCAAACCTTTAACTAGATCAAGTTTTACCAGTTTATCTAAGGTGTGAAAGTTCAAGTGACAGAACCTGTTATGCCATAACCAGGCTTCTTTACTTTCATAAGCTACAAGGAAAACTTTGTCCTTGGTTTTTGAACAAAATTTCATCAGATACAAATCACCTCTTCTTTCGGCTCGCAGAAGTTCCATTCATGTGTCTTCACTTTGTAGAGAGCAGAAAGTTCTTTTGAATAAGACATCAAATCCTGTATCACAGAGTTGACTTACACTGAGTAGGTTGTGTTTAAGGCCATTCACATATGCAACTTTGTATACAGAGATGTTTCCTTCTGTATGACTCCATAGCCTTTGATGTGTCCCTTCTTGTTGTCTCCAAAAGTTACAGATCCACCATCGTGTGTTTCGTTGTACGTGGATAGTAAACTTCTGTCGCCAGTCATGTGCCTTGAGCATCCGGAGTCAAGATACCAAATTGACACAAACTGCTTCTGTAAGACAATCACAGAGACCTAGGTACCCATATCCACATGGGTCCAATATTGTTAGAATTTTTCAAGTTTGCCTTAGCATTCTTGAAATACATTTTATCTTTTGTAGAAGAATCAGATTGTTTCTCTCTAGGTTCTGACTTTGGAGTTTGAATTTTAGTGGAGAGTAAGCAATCTGAACTTGAGAAGTGATTATTCAATTTGAACATAAGATCAAAGCAATGACAGTATTTAACATGAGACGTGATTTGTTTGAACTTTTCATTGAATTTATTGAACTGAGCCACAGAGGCATTACATTCTTTCTTAACATTATATTTCCTATTACAAGAAGATCTATGAATACTAGAATGTGGTTTGCAAAAGTCTTGTTTAGGTCCTGCCTTCTGTGAGTCTCTTCTGTGGTGAACATCTTTCTTCACTGTCACAGAGGAAAAATATTTGTTAGCTTCAGGCCTTTTTCCCTTTTGTTGCCAAGTGGGATTCTTTTTAATTTGCCTTAAAGGTTTTGAAAATTTTGAGCTTTTAGGATTTTCAGAAGCCTTTTTCAGATTATCAAGCTCTGTAGAAGTTTTGACTTGTATACACATTTTGAGAAAATCTGGACAGATAGGTATCTCTGTGATTTTCTCTTTTGGATAAATTGTTCCATTAAGAACCTCAGAGGAGAATTTAACATCCTCTGTGTCACAATGAACTATCCCTGATTTAGAATCAGTCTCTGAGTCGTCAGAGGATGAATCGTCCTCATATACAGAGGTTGAGTCATCTCTTTCGACAGAGGCTGGATTTTCTGAGAATGTATCGTACGAGCTTTCTTCCTATGTAGAATAACTTTCATAGATGGCAGAGGTTTCTGATGAGATCTCTTCAGCGAGAATTTGATCTATAGAAGATGTACAGAGATTTTCTAAAACATTTGATTTCAGAACTTCCAAAATTTCTTTTCCAATTGATTCTTTTAGTTTTTCTTCTGAAAAGAAAGGTTTAAACTCAGGAGCTTTTGCAGATAATTTCTTTTCGACATTTATCATACAGACAAAGCGACCTGTTTTTCAGTCTCTGGTTTACCAAACATAAAGATACCAATCTGATCTTGTGTTTTCAGATATTTCTTTGGTTTGATTCCTCTATTGACAGAGGTTGAAGATGATGAATCTGTGTTTTCAAACAACACATTGATCATCTTCGTATGTTTCCTCAAGTGAGGTTCTGCAGAGATTTTAACCCTTTTACTTACAGAGAGTAAGTTTGGAAAATTTTGTTTATTTGTTTTTCCCAAAACAAATAGAGAAGACAGAGGTTTTAGTCTTTTATTTTCAACACCTAAGGTAATATCACTGTACCCTATACCTTGTCTTGCTATTTGGGAGTTTACCTTTTCATAAACCTTCTGTGCATCTTTATAGTTTTTAAGTAAAACTTCTCTTCTTAGAAGATCTTGCCAAAGTATCTCTCTCTCTTTGAAAGTATTCTTTGAGAGCTCTTATGTCAGTTGTTTCACTTCTAGAAACTGAAAGCTCCTTTGTTTTGATTTTTAAAGCAGAGGTTAATTCAGAAATTTGCCTGTTTAAAGGATCTATATTTTTGCTCCAATATTTTTCTACTCTTTCCTTTTCTTCAAAAAATTTGGCTTTTTCTTGAGTGAGAAGCCTTACTTCTCTCTCATTAAAGGTGGGTCTTTTCTGAATGCTTTCATTTATCTCTATTAGTTCAATCAGTTCAATGTTAAGTTTAATTGAATCATTATCTATATATTTAGTACAAGAGGTAGAGTTTGAAATGGATACCTCAGTGTCAGTGCCGGAGTCGACTTCTGCCATGCCACAGAACAGGGCATTGGTGGTGAATTCATCATCAGAGGTAGAGTCTGACTCGAAGTCCTCCTTATTTGCTTCAGAATGCCCTTTGTTCGCCATTAGGGATTTTTGCGCATAATATTCATCCTTCTTTTTGTAAAAAGCTGAGTCCTTCTGTGGGCGATTTTGTCTACTTCTGCATTCTTTTGCGAAATGGCATGGTGTTGATCCAAACCCTCAGTGATTTGATAATGACCCTATCTTATATACTTAGTGAAAATTGCAAGTAAACAATATATATCAGAGTTTCACTATCGCTGATAAGTACTAAGATCTTACAGTACTGCTGATAGGAACTCTCGCTCTTTTAGATTAAACATTCAGCGAACACTGTTCACCATATCGCTGAGTCTGTTCAGTCCTTATGGTGATCGCTGATAAATTAGTTGTTTACTTATGATCCCTGAAGACAAGATTCACGTCAACAAAGGTTCTACGCGGAAGTCGAAGATCAAGCTCAAGAACCAGCGACAAGTCTCCTAATGAACTGATGCGGATCAGCGAAGACTCAGATTTGTCCACTCAACGTGAAGTATCAAGTACAAGACTTTAGCTATCGCTGAACTTTATCATTCGCTGAATAGTAAATGATAATCGCTGAATCAACGGAAGCTGATCATGAAGTCCTCCGTACAAAGTACTTTTGTCTTAACCTCCCTTGCACGCCACCGTACGAAATGTCAGAAAAGAACCTCCAAAAATCTGAAATCGTACAACCACTCTGATACTACACTGTTCATTCATGCGGCTACTAAGGTTGTCAACAAAGGTCAATGACATGCAACCAATCCGCTGATGACACGTGTAAAGTGTATACTGAATTGCATTAAATGCATGCAGTATATAAAGAGATGAACTCACTTCATTTGAAGTAACTTGCTAACTCTGGACAAGTTCAAATCTCTCTTAAGATAGGATTTTATTAGTAATCTCCTTATCTTTCTTAGTGCAAGAAACCTTAGTGTTCCAACTTGTTTAGATTTAGGTGTATCCTTAATCTTGTTTCCGCAACAAGCTGTAAATTGTTAATGATTTATCAATAAACAATTTAGAAAAGTAAAATAGTGTGTTTGTATTCAACCCCCCCCCCCCTTCTACAAACTTGTTTAGGCCTTTCGGGACCAACAAGTGGTATCAGAGCAGATTTGTTTAATCTCATAAACAAGATCTAATCTAAGATATTTCTCTTCCTAGCTATTATCTGAAAATGGCCAACACAAACACAAACACTCACTATATAGACAATGGTTCTCTTGCAAAACCCCCTAGATTTTCCAGAGATAACTTCAACTTATGGAAAAATAGGATGACACTCTTCTTAGAAGGTGTAGACCCTACTATACCTTACTACTTTGAAAACGGCCCACACATCCCTGTAACAATTGATCCTGCAGTTCCAGCCACTGCAACTAGAGCTGCTATTCCAGAAAGGCTGATTCCAAAGGAAATCCATCATTGGACCGATGAAGACAAGAAGAAAGTGGCTATAGATACAAAAGCCAGATCCATACTATCCATGGCCCTTCCTGACGAAGTCTACCATTCCGTCATGAACCTGAAATCCTCAAAAGCCATGTGGGACACAATATGTGATCAGTATGAAGGAACGTCTGAAGTCCAGGATTCAAGAAAGATCAACCTGGTAAGACAATATGAAAGCTTCATCTCTGGTAAGAATGAAACTCTCTCTGAAGTACATCAACGTTTTAATTGCTTAATTATAGATCTAAAAACGGTTGGTAAGGAATATTCTAACTTTGAAGTGCTGACAAAGTTTTTAGAATGTTTACCTGAAAGCTGGGACAATTATTCCATGTGTCTCAAGCTGTCGAAAGATCTAAGATCAATGACACTTGCTACCTTATATGGCACATTGCTGAATCATGAGCAATCTAGCCATCTTAAGAAGAATCTTGTAAAAGATTCCAAAAGCACCCCTGTTGCTTTAATCTCAGAGGAACCCTCTACTCAGCGACCCGTGGTCACTATCACTGAGTTAGAAAGTAACTCTGAAAGGTCATCAGATTCTGATTCTTCAGATGATGATGAATCCTTGGCTCTCCTAACTAAAAAGTTCAGGAGATTTGCCAAGAAGAAAATGTTTAGAAAGAACAAAACTCTTTCTATAGCTGACAAGCCTAAGTCATCAGGTTTTGTTGATAAGGCTACTGCTACTTGTTTCAACTGCGAAAAGACAGGTCATTTCGCTAACGAGTGCAGGTCAAAGAAAATCATGAGACCTTCAGCTTTTACAAAGAAATCCTTTGTTCCAAGAAATAAAGACGACAAATACTTAAAGCTGAAGGAGAAGTATGCAAAGCTGAAAAGCTTTAAGAAAAAAGGAAAAGGCCTGATGGCTGACTATGATTGGGCTGCTTCTGATGAAGAAGCCTCATCATCTGATTCTGAAGATGATGAAGCAAATCAATGTCTCATGGCCAAGATTGAAGAAGAGGAAGAAAGTTCAGACATTCCCTCCACTTCAACATCTGCCATTCAGGTATCACCTTCCTTCTTTACCAATATTGTAAATATTGATGAAGCTGATAGTCTCCGTAAAATCGAACTACTGACTAGAAGTTTATACGAAGCCATGAACGGCAAAGCTGTGGTTGAAAACCAAAATCTTGATCTCGCTGAAAAGCTTAAAAACTGCCACCTTCAAATAGAAAAGCTTTCTAAATTTGAAGAAGATTTTAAAGATCAAGTCCATTTAAATCAGCTAGTCAAAATCGAACGAGCGGAAGCTATCGCTGCATTAAAAGCTGAACAAGCTACTGTTGAAGGATGGTGTAATTCTTCAACAAAGATCACTGAGATAATTAAGGCTCAGATTCCTCTGAGTGATAAACGTGGTCTGGGTTATAAATATGATACTCCAATACCAACCACTGAACGTTCAATACTTAAATTTGGAACGTTCGTATCCTCAATAGCTGACACTTCTTCATCTCAGTACTCCTCGTCGGTTACACCAATCCCTGAGGAAACTCCTACCTCAAAAGGTAAGGAGAAAATGGTTTATTCAAAACCTACCTCTGTCTCTATAGACAAAGGTAAAGGAATTGTTATTTATCAAAATCCTCAGAAGGGTACATTAGTACCTAAGCTGAATGCTCCTAAAGCCTTAGTGATTCATTCATCTGGTTCTAGAAATCAGACCTCTGGATCAGTTCAGCGACCTACTCCTAGACTCAGAGTAGATGTCCTTGGTAAGAAATCTGAAGAACTGAATGTTCGTTCTATTTCAAAAACCAATAGTGTACTTGGTGCTGGCACTTCTAATTCCAAATTAAAAGCTCAGCACTCATGTGGTCCTAGAACTAATTTTAGTTATAGGAAATGTTATCACTGTGGACTTACCGATCATATTGCAAGTAAGTGTCCCACAGCCACCAAAGCTGATAAGATAGCTAAGCTGAAGATAGCACCCAAGAAGACCAAACCAGTTGCAATTCAAGTCAAGGTGACTCCTACCTCTGAGGTCAAGAAATTGACCAAAGTGAAGAAAGACAAAGCTGAATCTTCAAATGCTGCGAAGACTGCTGAACCCATTCCAACCTCTTCCACTGACAAACGCGTATACATGGCGAAGTGGGTACCCAAGCAAAACTAATCTTCCTTTGTATTGCAAGTTAAGAAGGGTATCTGGTATCTCGATAGCGGATGCTCTAGACACATGACTGGAAAGAAAAGCCTGCTCGCTGAATACAAGGAAGAGAAGGGTCCCTCTGTGACTTTCGGTGGAAATGGAAAAGGACACACCCGAGGGTATGGTGTACTTTCAAATGGTACAACATCCTTCAGAAGAGTCGCATATGTTGAAGGGCTGAAGCATAATCTTCTGAGCATCAGTCTGCTTTGCGACATGGATAACAAAGTGATTTTCACTAAGGAATCCTGCTTTGTCTCTGACAAAAAGGAGAAGATAGCTCTCAGCGGTTATCGTTTGGAAAATGTTTACGTTATAAACATGGACTCAACAACCATTGAAAACTCTTGTTTCTTCTCAAAGGCATCTTCTGATGTCAACTGGCTATGGCACAAGAGGCTCTCACATCTCAACTTCAAGACACTGAATACTCTTTCATCCAAAGAGTTAGTCACTGGTCTACCTCAACATTCATACGCCAAAGAATCCTTATGTTCAGCGTGTGAAAAAGGGAAGCAGACCAAGGCAAGCTTTAAGTCAAAGCAAGTTTCCTCAGTGTCATCTCCTCTTCAACTACTCCATATGGATTTGTTTGGCCCCGTTAACAAACAATCCATCGCTGGAAAGAAATATACGCTGGTCATAGTTGATGAATTCTCTCGTTACACATGGGTAATGTTTCTCCGTTCTAAGAGTGACACCCCTGAAGAACTCATCACCTTTGTTCGGAAGATGGAAACTCTAAACAATTTGACTGTTCGCTCAATAAGGAGTGATCATGGAACTGAATTAAAAAACAGTTCTCTTGATTCCTTCCTTGAGAGCAAGGGTATTTCTCACAACTTTTCGTCAGTGAGAACACCACAACAAAACGGAGTCGCTGAAAGAAGAAATAGAACAATTATTGAAGCTGCACGTTCAATGCTCAGCGATTCTCACCTGCCTACTCAGTTTTGGGCAGAAGCTGTCAACACGGCTTGTTTTACGCAAAACAGGTCGCTGATAGTCAAAAGATTCAAAAAGACAGCCTATGAACTTTTTCATGGGAGAAAGCCCTCAATCAGCTTTCTTCACATCTTTGGTTGTCAGTGTTACATACTGAACAACAGAGATGCCCTTGGAAAATTTGATCCTAAAGCTGATGATGGAATCTTTCTTGGATACTCCTCAGTTTCCAAAGCCTTCAGAGTCTTCAACCGAAGAAGACAAACTGTAGAAGAAACTATTCACGTCACGTTTGACGAATCCCGTTCAGCGAACTCTAAACCGAACGCTGATACAGAAGAACTGAATCAATGGATGTTTTCTCATCTTGGTGATTCAGAAGATGTTCCCACTACTCATGCTCATACAACTGAAAATGATGGTCCTACTATCATTCCCAATATGCAGAATAGTGAAGCTGAAACATCTTGGGTCTCAGCTGTTCCTATAAACACTATACCCGCAATTGATCCAAATGTCTCATAAATTCCATCTATTTCTCAGCAATCAGTTAATGAAGTGACAAATGCAAGCATTCCTCTCTTAGCTGATAATCCAGAAGTAGCTGAAGCCTCATCTTCAGTTTCTCCAGTTCAGACTGAGTCAGCGACGCATGCTCCGGCTCAGCGATGGACTGTAAATCACCCAATCGATCAAATTCTTGGTGATCCCAACGCTGGTATTCAGACTCGTAGAAGTGCAGGTAATATTTGTTTATTTGTTAACTTTATTTCTCTAACTGAACCAAAGAAAATAGATGATGCCCTCAGAGATCCAAACTGGGTCAGCGCTATGCAAGAAGAGCTGACTGAATTCGAAAGAAACAAAGTTTGGAAACTTGTTCGGAGACCAACTGACAAAACAGTGATAGGCACTAAGTGGGTCTATCGAAACAAGTTGGACGAACATGGTACTGTAACTCGCAACAAAGCTCGTCTTGTTGCTCAGGGATACAGACAAGAGGAAGGCATAGATTATGACGAAACCTTTGCTCCAGTAGCAAGACTTGAATCTATTCGTCTTTTCTTAGCATATGCTGTACACAAAAACTTCACTGTACATCAAATGGATGTTAAGTCAGCATTTCTAAATGGAAAGCTGAATGAAGAAGTTTATGTGGAACAACCTCCAGGATTCTTAGATCCTAAGCGTCCAGGTTATGTTTATAAGCTGGATAAGGCACTTTATGGCTTGAAGCAAGCTCCTCGTGCATGGTATGACACTCTTTCTACTTATCTCCATCTTGAAAAATTTGAGAGAGGTAAGATTGACAAAACTTTGTTTTTTAGAAAAATAAAAGGTCATATCATTTTAGTTCAAATATATGTTGATGACATTATATTTGGTTCTACTAACCCTGAGCTTTGTACTCGTTTCGCTGATAGAATGAAAGATGAGTATAAAATGAGTATGATGGGTGAACTAACATATTTCCTTGGTCTTCAGATTAAGCAAACTGAAAAAGGAACTTTTATAAATCAGGGAAAGTATGTTAAAGATATGCTGAAGAAATTCGACTTAACTGAAAGTTCAGCTATGAAAACCCCTATGGCACCACCGCTGATACTTGATAAGGACACAAAGGGTGTTCCTGTCAATGTCACGCTGTACCGTGGAATGATCGGCTCAGTACTGTATCTTACAGCTAGCCGACCCGATATTATGTTTGCAACATGTATGTGCGCACGATATCAAGCTGAACCTAAGATATCCCATATGAAAGCTGTAAAGCGAATCTTTCGATATCTTAAGGGTACAGCGAATCTAGGTCTTTGGTATCCCAAAGATTCAGGATTCGATCTAACCGCCTATTCAGACAGTGATTTTGCAGGTTGCAAAATGGATAGGAAAAGCACCACAGGAGGATGTCAGCTCCTGGGTGGAAAGCTGGTAAGTTGGACAAGTAAGAAGCAAAACTCAGTGTCCACTTCCACAGCTGAAGCTGAGTATGTAGCCGCTGGAAGCTGTTGTTCTCAAGTCTTGTGGATGAGAAATCAACTACTAGACTATGATCTTCAGCTCTCCAAAATTCCAATCTATTGCGACAGCACAAGTGCCATCGCTATAGCAAACAATCCAGTGCTACACTCAAAGACAAAACACATAGAAATCAGATATCATTTTATTAGAGATCATGTGATGAATGGTGATATAGAACTTCATTTTATCCCAACTGATTATCAGTTAGCTGATTTGTTTACCAAACCTCTTGATGAGACAAGATTCAACTTTCTCATCAGCGAGCTTGGAATGCTGAACTTTGAAGGATAAATCTTCAGCGGTTCACATTAAATCAGCGATACGTTTATACATTCTTGTATAGGCTCTCGGATAAAATAAACTTGTACTATCCATTTCATCATCTTCTCTCTGAATAAATTTGGTTAAACTGATATCAAGGTATGTTTTCTCTCTCTGACAAAACGCATGAAAATGCAAGATTTCAAATTCTTACATCGCTGAATATCTCTTCCTTAACAGCGATATTTTGAAATTTCTTAAAACCCTCACTGATATTTCTATTCAGTGCTTCATATTTTCCAAAGAGTCCCTGAGTTTTTCTTTCAAAACCTCAGAGACAACGAAAGAATGTGAAAGGACAGTTGTGACGTCATTGCAACGGATAACACCAGGCACGCTCTTTTTCTGACACACGTTTGCACGTTTCGTTGTCTATCCAATCAAATGCAAACACGTGTCCGTGTCATGATGAAAAACTTTCCCGCTCAAGTTTTTCTCTCTCTACTCTCTTCCTATATAAACACTCTCAAAGTTTATATTTGTCTTTTACGCGAATCAATCTTTCTCCGCAAGAAAAGAACACTGTTGCATTTTGTGCTCTCAATCTTCAAGAACTGTTCATCATCTTCTTCATCAAACTCAAGGTTAATATGTTCTTATCTATTATCAAATGCGAATAACTTGTTTTCGATCTTATCATTGTTTTACACAAGATCAAACAAAAGAACTCAAAAATAAAATCATTTTCTTTCATGGTTTTATAAACACAACCATTTCATGGTTGTTCTTCAAGTTTTAAATCTAAAATCTTAAACTTGTTCTTCTTTCGTATCCATTTCTTATTAATTGGAATACAAGGCTTATGGGTGTTATATTCGTTTTTTTTAAAACAAGAAAAACCCTAATCTTCATTAAGACTTTTTTTGTCTGAATGAAATGGACAAAATTCGAAAAATCTTAATGGAAATTTTCTTTCCACATTAAGATAATTCTTATTTGTTAACATCTTTGGTTGAACTGATAATATAGTGAAATGGCAACTTCAAAGCTGAATGTTACCGCTGAGTCCATCTCCGCTGATTCTGAGGAACTGGAAATCACCAAAGCTCCTCAGGTTAAGTTTGAGCTGGATCAACTAGACTGGACAAAGGCAAACAACCTCTCAGCTTCTCGAGTTTCCTCCTCGGAAGCAGGTATCTCATCTAGACGACGCTGTAAATCTTTTGAAGAATAGCCCCATCTACACAGCAGTGACAATCACACCTCCTGCCAGTCAGCGTCTATTATCCCAATTCTGGTACTCTGCCAGACACACCGACCTACCCTCCGCCAAAGATCCATCTAAAACCATCGACTGCATACTCAGCGATACTGAGTATGGCACCATCAAGATAACCCCCGCAATAATCCGCAAAGCTCTAAAATTCCCTAATGCTACCTCAGAAAATCCTTTCATTCCATTACCTGACCACAAGAAGCACGCTGACAGGGAAGAAATCATTGTTTTCCTTGATGCGATGGGTTACATCTGGGAGACTGGAAGAGACAAGCTACCTGAGAAGAAGCTGACGCTGATAAAGAAATCCAAGATGCCCAACGAGATGAACTTCATCTTCGCTCACCTGATCAGCTGCATGACAGCGAAATCCGGATCTTCTGATCAAGCCGCTCAACCTCAGCAGGCCATGGGTTACGCACTGCTGAAAGGTCTCAACATTGACTGGGCCTCCATCATCTATGAAGACCTCATTCAACGTGTTGATTCTGCCGCTGACCGACCAGCATGGGTTCCTTACCCACGATTCATCAGCGCCATCTTTCAATATGGCCTGAAGGACAGCTATCCTGAAGAGGGTGATCTGAAACTCTCTCAGATTGGCCCTAAAGTTCTCGATTTCAAGCCTGTCACCAACGAGGTACGTCTCTCTACCCTTCTCACTCTACTTAATTCTCCGCTTTCTGTGGCTCCTTCAGCGACAATACCCCTCGCTGATTCCCAGGCCACAAAATCCATTCCTTCTAAGAAAAGGAAACAATCTCTTACCCCTCTTGATTCCAAAAGGATCAAGAAAACCAAGGAGCAACCCCAGCAATTCCATGCTGAAGACTCCTCAGCTCATTCTGAAGAGCTGAAGGAAAGTTCTGTGGTACGCTCTGCCACACCAATTCAAGCCATCCCTTCTAAACCTACTTCAGCGTCCTTAAACGCTGAGGTTAGAACTTTGGAATCTACCCAACCTTCTTCAGTCTCTCAAAAGACTGATGAAGTACTTCTCAGCGAATCCAACGCTGAACTTGAAACCCAACCCCAATTCTTATCCTTCGATCCTCCCTCTATTTCTTTGGACACTCCTCCAGTTAAAGCTGGAGATGCCATCATTCAAGAAGCCGTTGAAGCTTCTCAGCGAATGACGAAGAAAGGACCTGCAGAGATCTCCATCCCTCACGGAACTTTTGAGGTAGATATGGAACACTATGGAGGGACTCGAAACTTCGATGAGTTCGTCAACGCTCCTGCAGGTACAGATCCCACCTTAAACACTGTAACTAAACCTGAAACTTTTGAGCTTTCCTTTGTTCACAAGTACTTATATGTTACTGGTCCTTATTTGGGAGACATCAACCAGTCTCTGAAGTCCATGGAGATGAAACTTACAGATCTCACCACCTGTCTATCAAATAACTCTACAGCTGTAACAAACGCTGGAGAGAATCTGACGAAGCTGACTGCTGTGGTGGAAAAGAAGGCCTCCTCTGATGACATCAAAGACCTTGATAAAACTCTCGCCGACTTTGCCAAAGTGCTCTCCGACATCTACACTGACTACACCAACCTCAAATCGTCAGTTTCCACCGGTTCCAGCGAGGTTACAACGCTGAAGAAATCGGTTGGTACACTCGAAGGTGATATGTCAGTGGTCAAGACCGACTTGGGCTCAGTGAAGACCGACCTTAGTTCTGTCAAGACAATGATCGAGACGCTGGTGAACAAGGCAAACAATCCAGCTCCTGCTCCGGCCCCTGCACCTATTTTGGACTCATTCACCGCAGAGGATCGCCAAGAGCTGAAGAAAATCACGCCTGCTATTTCTGGCCTAGAAGAGAGAATAGCTAAGCTTGAAGGTTGTGTGAAAGTCTCTGGCCCAGAAGACAGAGACAACACCAATGATGAGTCTACCCATTCCTCCCCCGCCCATCATGAGAAAGAGGGGGAGAAGAGCGCTGGACAGGAGAAGAGCGCTGAAGATCAAAATAAGAGCGCTGAAGACCTTTCCCATGATGAATCTATCAGGGGAGAGGGTAATGAAGATCTAATTACTGGACCTCAGGGAGATGAAAACCCTGAGGGAACCGAGAACCTCGCCACTGTATCTGAGGGGGAGCAACTCGAAGAAGATGCTGAGGAATCCGAAGCAGAAGAAGACGAAGACATCGACATCCCTGAAGCTGAACCATCCTCCTCTCCAAGGAACGATGATGATGATGATGAAGATGACGAATTCTTTGTCGTCAAACATGCTCCTCGAAAAGCTCTTAAAGGGATCGTGATAACCGAATCCACAGGGGAGAAGACAAAAACAAAGACAAAGCACTCAGCCTCTGGCGCTGAGAAAAGCAAAGACAAAGGCATCGCTAAAGATGATAATCTGGCGATCCTGCTTGCAAAGCCGATTTGTCAGGTACACTAAACTTATTTTTCCTTCCCTGATCATCTCTGAACAATCAGTTATCCATTCCACAAACACCATACACATCCACATTATTTTTTTTCTATCTTTTCTACCCAAGTTCTTCTACCCAGTTCTTATTTGTAAGATCGCTGCGTTTCAGCTAGTCCTCTCCCCTGTTTGAGGATATCGCTGAAGGATCTACTATTGCGACTTCACCAATAATTCCAGCTACCGCTGAAGACATAATCCCAGTCTTAGATTTAATCTCTGAGACTGATGAACCAGAAGAACAACCTCTCTCGCACAGAAACAGACCTTCCTCAGTTCCTCAAAGGCTAAGTGAAGAAGATCAAAAGAGGAGAGAAGAAATGATAAAGAGATTTGAGGATCAGCGAATCATTCTAAGGCGCGATCAACTACCTTCAGTTCCTCCTAAGTTCAGAATTTCAAAAGCTGAATACCAGGAACATCTCAGAGCTGAACGCCTCATCGCTGAAAGGAAGGAAGCTGAAGATAAAGACAGAGAATACGCCATCAAGCTCACTCAAGAATCTGTCAAAGACCCCAAGCTGAAGCGTATTCCCATTCAAATCCAACGAAAGCTTTGGGAACAAGCCCAGAAGTTCGTGGAAAAGAAAGCTGAAGTTTCTCAGACCACCCTGATCTGGTGTAAAGAGAAAATCCACTTCAGATATCGTCCAGCGAAGATCAATAAGGTATTCATCTCTGGAAGAACCTCCATCGGAGTACTTATTGTTGACATCAAACTGTTCAGAGAAGATGGCTCATCTGAAACCTTTCGTGCTGACACTGTAAAAAGGTATGGTCTCTCTGAATGGCTGGAGATGAGGTTAGCTATCCAACCATCACAATCTAAGTACAAGGATCATTTCGAAAAGCTGATAAACAGACAGATCGATTTGATATCTTCTTGTGTGGATATTCCTCCTGTTCCTGATCTAAAACCGAAAAGAAAAAGGGGCTCACCAAAGAAGAAACGTCAAGATTCAAACTCAGGTCCTGTCATACGAAATGAAACTGGAATTGGTTTCTCTCGCGCTGAAGTACTTGGTCCTGATCCTGATCTATCTGCCCTTGACATCTCCTTGCCACCATGTGAACTTTTCGTCCCTGGTAAAGTCATCAGTAATCCTTATGGAATATTCTTTCTTGACTACGACGGACGTAAATGCTTTCAACGGATCCCTGAGCTTCCAATCACTCCAATCGAACAGCTCAGAGATCTCATCTACTGGTGCGACTTCAGAAAAGACATTCAGGCACGACACCTAAAACCCTTGATTTTTGAAGCTGCTCTGAAGCTAAAGAATAAAGGAGAAAAGGTTCCCGACTGGATGATTCCAACTGAAAAGACAACCCTTGATGAACTTCTCATTAAGGAAGAACCCTTTGAAGGCTGACAACAATCACCACTTTCTCTATTGTATCAGTCATCCTTCAGTACTTGTAATTTATTTCGCTTGTACTTGTAATCTTTCTTATTCATATTGTAACCTGATTCAAAGATTTAAAGAAAGATTTCAGCGAATGTACTTTACTCCATCAGTACTGAAAAGATCCCAGAAAACAGTAAAAGGGACAAATATTTTATGAGTTCTTTTTATCCTTATGTTTTCATTAAATAGCAATTTTCTTTGTTGCTATGTCATAATCAAATAGGGGGAGATTGTTGATCCAAACCCTCAGTGATTTGATAATGACCCTATCTTATATACTTAGTGAAAATTGTAAGTAAACAATATGTATCAGAGTTTCACTATCGCTGATAAGTACTAAGATCTTACAGTACTGCTGATAGGAACTCTCGCTCTTTTAGATTAAACATTCAGCGAACACTGTTCACCATATCGCTGAGTCTGTTCAGTCCTTATGGTGATCGCTGATAAATTAGTTGTTTACTTATGATCCCTGAAGAAAAGATTCACATCAACAAAGGTTCTACGCTGAAGTTGAAGATCAAGCTCAAGAACCAGCGACAAGTCTCCTAATGAACTGATGCGGATCAGCGAAGACTCAGATTTGTCCACTCAACGTGAAGTATCAAGTACAAGACTTTAGCTATCGCTGAACTTTATCATTCGCTGAATAGTAAATGATAATCGCTGAATCAACGAAAGCTGATCATGAAGTCCTCCGTACAAAGTACTTTTGTCTTAACCTCCCTTGCACGCCACCGTACGAAATGTCAGAAAAGAACCTCCGAAAATCTGAAATCGTACAACCACTCTGATACTACACTGTTCATTCGTGCGGCTACTAAGGTTGTCAACAAAAGTCAATGACATGCAACCAATCCGCTGATGACACGTGTAAAGTGTATACTGAATTGCATTAAATGCATGCAGTATATAAAGAGATGAACTCACTTCATTTGAAGTAACTTGCTAACTCTGGACAAGTTCAAATCTCTCTTAAGATAGGATTTTATTAGTAATCTCCTTATCTTTCTTAGTGCAAGAAACCTTAGTGTTCCAACTTGTTTAGATTTAGGTTTATCCTTAATCTTGTTTCCGCAACAAGCTGTAAATTGTTAATGATTTATCAATAAACAATTTAGAAAAGTAAAATAGTGTGTTTGTATTCAACCCCCCCCCCCCCTTCTACAAACTTGTTTAGGCCTTTCGGGACCAACACCTGGCTTGCCGCAGTTGAAACAACCTTGGGAGGTGTTTCCAGTTCGATCGTCGGACTTCTGTTGGTCTCCACCTTTCTCTGTTCGGCATTCGTTTGCGTAATGACCAGGCTTACCACATTTGTAGCATTCTTGTGTGTGGCCTACCTTGTCATCTGACCTCTGTCGGTCATTTCCTTTGCAGTTTCTATCGCTCGACCTCTGTTGGTCATCATTTCTGTAGTCTGACCTCTGTCGGTCACTTGATTCTTCTCTTCTTCCATCATCTCTTCTACCGCTCTGGTTGTCTCTACTATATCTGCCATTTCCAAAATTCCTTTGGTTACCTCTGAACTCTGTTGTCAATAGAGCCAATGATTTAGCTAATGACGCAAGAGTTATCTCTTCCTCTATCAGCTCGTCTTCTTCACTATCAACCATCACTATCTTCTTCTTCTCCTTTTTCTTCTCCTCTGTTGCTCTCTCATTTCTCGGTCTTTCTGTAGCCTCTGTTGATTTACTAACAAATGCGTATGGTGCAATGGTTAGTGTTTTAGCCTGTGCTATTTGAGGCTCTTGTGCAGCTAGTGTTACATAGAGATCAGAGAGTGTCCATGAGTCTAGATCTTGGTTTGTTTGTAAAGACATAGACAATTGAAGCCACTCATCATTCAGGCTCTTTAGAAACATGACGTTATTTTCTTCCGAGGTTCTGTGAATGCCAGACTTTCTGCATTTGTTTATGAGAGAGTTGAACCGATCGTATGTTGTTTGCAGAGATTCTGTTGCAGAGGCTCTGAAGGCATGATATTCATTTATGTATTGTGCCCTTCGGTTCTTCTGTGTTTTAGCACCCCCTTCCAACTGTCTTTCTAATTCTTTCCAAATATCGTGCGCTGTTTCGCATGCATCTAAGGATTGAAAAAGTTCGTTGGGGATAGCCATGATCAATATTCTTTTTGTTTTCTGTGCAACTTCATCTTCTGCCTTATCTTCATTTGACCATTCTCCTTTTGGCTTAGGTTTTTGATGTTCAGGGATTTCAGGAGATTCAGCAGTAGCTGGTACACGTGGCATAGTTATCATAGGGACCGGAGGAGGATTGTAAAGATATTGTTTGAGAGTTTTTTCAGTACCCTCAAAGAAATGAACCATTCTTATCTTCCATTGAGGATACTCATCTCGAAGGAGAGTAGGAGGTTTGGTTAATGAGCCAGCGGTGAAAAAGTTATTGGTATTTGTCATTGTAAGAGCTTTTCAGGGATTCAGAAAGGATAATATGATGAAAGATTCATGAATATGAAGATCTGGAAGGATTTCTGGGTAAAAACTAATATCCAGAATTACATTAATGGTTTTCTAACCTTGAAAAATGGTTTCTATCAGAATGAATCGAAGAGTGATAGGAAAACAGAAACCTTTTTAATTATGATGAAGAGTAGGTTAAAAACAAAATGAAATCTATCAATAATGTTGTCAAACGAGGATCACTTGATATTGAAAATCAAGCTATGCTCTGATACCAATTGTTGGTTCCCGTTTTGTTTAAACAAGATTATCAGATCTATTAGTTCAAGTTTAAGTTTGATGCGGAAGCGTATTTGAAGAACTTACAGATATGTTTGATAGATTTAGAACATAATATAAATAAACAGTGAACAGGAAATAATATCTCAAAGTTTACTGAATATATATATACATCAAGAGTAGATTTAAGAACAGTGAGTAAGCAAAGCTTTAAAACAGATATGACTCTCAAAGTGTATAAGCTATGTGTTCTTGTGATGTTTTTATCTCTTGGTTATTCGATTAGGAAGAACTCAACATGAGTCTTCCTTATATACTACTCTAAGGGGACCATAAAGCATAAGCTACTATTCAGAACGGACGGTATGAATAGTGGAACGGATGGCATGAACAGTTGGACGTGTTGTATTGCATTTAATGCAGCAGACGTCTATTATGTACTAAGCCCTATTGAATCCAATCAGAGTTTGACACGTAGAAGATGGGCAGGGCATGCTACCATGCAAGCTGATGAACAGGTCCAGTAACAGTAGCAAGATATTATAAATATCTTCAAGTCTTTAAATATCTTCCATGTCTTTAGAGAGGACCACAGAGGGTCTGTAAAGTGTTACAGAGGTTCTGCGGTCTGGTCCTTTGTAGAGCAGTCTTCACCGGATTCCGAGTCTTTGGTCTTCTTTGCGCGTATGACAGAGCTTCTGTAGGACGCCTCTTTAGCTTCTGTAGCTTCTTGACCTTAATCTCTCGGTAAGTTCGGCAGAGCCTCTATAAGAGGCTTTCTTCACTTAGCCTATTTTTCACTACTTCTAAATACTTCTATGATTAGGAAGATTGAAGCTAACACCCTTCCGGTTCACGACATGTCCTAGGAATTGGACCTCTCGTAACCAGAACTCACACTTGGAGAACTTAGCATAAAGTTTCTTTCGCCTCAAAACCTCCAAAACTTCTCGCAAATGCGTCTCAGGCTCTTCCTTCGACTTCGAATACACGAGAATATCGTCGATGAAGACAATCACCGACCGATCCAGCATCGGACTACACACCCTGTTCATGAGGTCCATGAACGCTGCTGGTGCATTGGTGAGCCCGAAAGGCATCACTACAAACTCGTAATGGGCATAACGTGTACGAAATGTCGTCTTCTCTGTATCCTCACTCCTCACCCGCATCTGATGATACCCCGATCTTAAATCAATCTTAGAGAACCACGAGGCTCCCTGTAGTTGGTCGAATAAGTCGTCGATCCTTGGCAGAGAATAACGATTCTTCACCGTAAGCTTATTCAACTCACGTTATTCTATACACATCCGTTGGGACCTGTCCTTCTTCTTCACAAACAGAATCGGGGCTCCCCACGGTGAACAACTCGGCTTGATGAACTCCTTTTCGAGAAGTTCTTGCAACTGAGTGTACAACTCCTTCATTTCCGGTGGAGCCAGGCGATAAGGTCCCTTGGCCACCGGAGTAGCACCCGGAATCAAGTCAATGCGGAACTCTACCTGTCGCTCGGGAGTTATCCCTGGTAAATCATCGGGAAATACGTCAGCAAACTCCCGTATAACTGGCACATCCTCCGCAGTCTTATTCTCTTCGTCGTCGCGCGTGTCTATCACATACGCTAAATATCCCTCGCCACTGTGCTGTAAGTAGCTCCGAGCCCTCGTAGCCGAACATATCGCTGAGGTCCGCCTGGGAGAGTCTCCCTGAATCAACAGTTCTCCCCCGCTTGGGGTTCGAACTCGTACTTGTTTGCGACGACAAACAATCTCTGCATCAAAAACATCCATCCAATCCATGCCCACGATCACGCACAACTCACGCATAGCGATCGGAATCAGATCGATAGGAAATCTCACACCAGAGATTAACAAAGTACACCCATGATACACGTCGGTAACTGTCAAGGTCCTATCATCAGCAACCTCAACCACAAGTGGACAGCCTAACCGTCCTACACTACGGCCCAAACGCTCACTAAAAGTGTGAGACACGAAAGAATGAGTAGCCCCACTATCAAACATCACTACAGCAGTCATCGAGTTAACTAAGAACGTACCTGATCATACAGTTTAAGCAAGATGTAACTAGATATAATAATCAATAATCCATAAAGTCAAGTGATGAAGCATACCTGTCACCACTTTAGGCGTAGCCTGTGCCTCATCCACTTTCAGTTGATGAACTCTACCTCAGGCCGCCTCGGTTCCAGCCTGACCCACACGACCATCAATATTACGCAAAGGAGCAGCCGCAGGAGCTCTTTGTGCCCCACCCCCATCAGTAACCCTCGGATTCGGGCAGTTGGCCTTCACGTGGCCTGTCTGCTTGCAGTTAAAGCAGACCATCAGTGGTACCCTGCAATCACGACCGTAGTGTCCCACCGGGCCGCACTTGAAACATTTATCATCTCTCCTTCCGCTACCATCCCTGGGTTTGAACCCTCCGCTCCTTTGACCCGAGCGCGAGTCCGAGAACCTCGTATTCTTTGGAACAACCGATATCGGTGTGTTGATCCAAACCCTCAGTGATTTGATAATGACCCTCTCTTATATACTTAGTGAAAATTGTAAGTAAACAATATGTATCAGAGTTTCACTATCGCTGATAAGTACTAAGATCATACAGTACCGCTGATAGGAACTCTCGCTCTTTAGATTAAACATTCAGCGAAAACTGTCCACCATAATGTTCTGAGCCTGTTCAGTTCTTATGATGATCGCTGATAAGTTAGTTGTTTACTTATGATCCCTAAAGACAAGTTTCACGTCAACATAGGTTCTACGCTGAAGTCGAAGATCAAGTTCAAGAACCAGCGACAAGTCTCCTAATGAACTGATGCGGATCAGCGAAGACTCATATTTGTCCACACAACGTGAAGTATCAAGTACAAGACTTCAGCTATCGCTGAACTTTATCATTCGCTGAATAGATAATGATAATGCTCTGATTCAACGAAAGCTGATCATGAAGTCCTCCGTACAAAGTACTTTTGTCTTAACCACCCTTACACGACTCCGTACGAAATGTCAGAAAAGAACCTCCTTATTGTCTGAAATCGTACAACCACTCTGATACTACACTGTTCATTCATGCGGCTACTAAGGTTGTCAACAAAGGTCAATGACATGCAACCAACCAGCTGATGACACATGTAAAGTGTATACTGACTTGCATTAAATGCATGCAGTATATAAAGAGATGAACCCACTTCATTTGAAGTAACTTTCTAACTCTGGACAAGTTCAATCTCTTATCTCAAGATAGGTTATTATTAGTAATTTCCTTATCTCTCTTTGTGCAAGAAACCTTAGTGTTCCAACTTGTTTAGATTTAGGTTTATCCTTAATCTTGTTTCCGCAACAAGCTGTAAATTGTTAATGTTTTATCAATAAACAATTTAGAAAAGTAAAATCTGTGTGTTTGTATTCAACCCCCCCCCCCCCCCCCTTCTACAAACTTGTATAGGCCTTCGAGACCAACAAGTGGTATCAGAGCGGATTTGTTTAATCTCATAAACAAGATCTAATCTAAGATATTTCTCTTCCTTGATATTATCTGAAAATGGCCACCAACACAAACACAAATTATATAGACAATGGTTCTCTTGCAAAACCCCCTAGATTTTCCAGAGATAACTTCAACTTATGGAAAAATAGGATGACTCTCTTCTTAGAAGGTGTAGATCCTACTATGCCTTACTATCTCGAAAACGGCGCATTCATCCATGTAACAATTGATCCTGCAGTTCCAGCTGCTGTGAATAGACCTGCTATTCCAGAAAGGCCGATTCCTAAGGAAATACACATGTGGACCGATGAAGATAAGAAGAAAGTGGCTATAGATACAAAAGCCAGATCCATACTATCCATGGCTCTTCCTGACGAAGTCTACCATTCTGTCATGAATCTGAAATCATCAAAACCCATGTGGGACACAATATGTGTTCAGTATGAAGGAACGTCTGAAGTCAGGACTCAAGAATAATCAACCTGGTAAGACAATACGAAAGCTTCAATTCTGGGAAGAATGAAACTCTCTCTGAAGTTCACCAACGTTTCAACTGTTTAATTATAGATCTGAAAACTGTTGGTAAGGAATATTCTAACTTTGAAGTGCTGACAATGTTTCTAGAATGTTTACCTGAAAGCTGGGACAATTTTTCTATGTGTCTCAAGCTGTCAAAGGATCTAAAATCAATGACCCTTTTAACCTTATATGGCACGTTGCTGAATCATGAGCAATCGAGCCATCTTAAAAAGAATCTTGTAAAAGATTCCAAAAGCACCCCTGTTGCTTTAATCTCAGAGGAACCTTCTACTCAGCGACCCTCGGTCACTATCACTGAGTTAGAAAGTAACTCTGAAAGGTCATCAGATTCTGATTTTTCAGATGATGATGAATCTTTGGCTCTCCTAACTAAAAAGTTCAGGAGATTTGCCAAAAAGAAAATGTTTAGAAAGAACAAACCTCTTTCCATAACTGACAAGCCTAGATCATCAGCTTCGGTTGATAAGGCTACTGCTACTTGTTTTAACTGCGAAAAGACAGGACATTTCGCTAACGAGTGCAGGTTAAAGAAGGTTTCTAGACCCTCAGCTTTTACAAAGAAATCCTTTGTTCTAAGGAATAAAGATGACAAATACTCAAAACTAAAAGAAAAATATGCGAAGCTGAAAAGCTTTAAGAAGAAAGGCAAAGGCCTGATGGCTAACTATGATTGGGCTGCTTCTGATGAAGAAGCATCATCATCTGACTCTGAAGATGATGAAGCAAATCTATGTTTAATGGCCAAGATTGAAGAATAGGTAGAAAATTCAGACATTCCCTCCACTTCAACTTCTGCAATTCAGGTTAAGAAGGGTATCTGGTATCTCGATAGCGGGTGCTCTAGACACATGACTGGAAAGAAAAGCCTGCTCGCTGAATACAAAGAAGAAAAGGGTCCCTCTGTGACTTTCGGTGGAAATGGAAAAGGACATACCCGAGGGTATGGTGTACTTTCAAATGGTACAACTTCCTTCAGAAGAGTCGCATATGTTGAAGGACTGAAGCATAATCTTCTAAGCATCAGTCAGCTTTGCGACAAGGATAACAAAGAAATCTTTACTAAGGAATCCTGCTTTGTCGCTGACAAAAAGGAGAAGATAGCTCTCAGCGGTTATCGTTTGGAAAATGTTTATGTAATAAACATGGACTCAACAACCACTGAGAACTCCTGTTTCTTCTCAAAAGCCTCATCTGATGTCAACTGGCTATGGCATAAGAGGCGATCTCATCTAAATTTCAAGACACTGAACACTCATTCTTCAAAAGAGTTAGTCACTGGTCTACCTCAACATTCATATGCCAAAGAGTCTTTATGTTCAGCGTGTAAAAAAGGGAAGCAGACCAAAGCAAGCTTTAAATCAAAGCAAGTTTCCTCAGTGTCATCTCCTCTACAACTACTCCATATGGATTTGTTTGGCCCTGTTAACAAACAATCCATCGCTGGAAAGAAATATACGCTGGTCATAGTTGATGAATTCTCTCGCTTCACATGGGTAATGTTTCTCCGTTCTAAGAGTGACACCCCTGAAGAACTCATCACCTTTGTTCGAAAGATGGAAACCCTGAACAATCTGATCGTTCGCTCAATAAGGAGTGATCATGGGACTGAATTCAAAAATAGTTCTCTTGATTCCTTCCTTGAGAGTAAGGGTATTTCTCACAACTTCTCTTCAGTGAGAACACCGCAACAAAATGGAGTCGCTGAAAGAAGAAATAGAACAATTATTGAAGTTGCACGTTCAATGCTCAGCGATTCTCACCTGCCTACTCAGTTTTGGGCAGAAGCTGTCAACACTGCTTGTTTTACGCAAAACAGGTCGCTGATAGTTAAAAGATTCAAAAAGACATCCTATGAACTCTTTCATGGGAGAAAGCCTTCAATCAACTTTCTTCACATCTTTGGATGTCAGTGTTTCATACTGAACAACAGAGATGCCCTTGGAAAGTTTGATCCTAAGGTTGATGATGGAATCTTTCTTGGATACTCCTCAGTTTCCAAAGCCTTCAGAGTCTTCAATCGTAGAAGACAAACTGTAGAAGAAACTATTCACGTCACGTTTGACGAATCCCGTTCAGCGAACTCTAAACCGTCCGCTGATACTGAAGAACTGAGTCAATGGATGTTTTCTCATCTTGGTGATTCAGAAGATATTCCCACACCTCATGCTCACACAGTAGAAGATAGTCCTACTATCATTCCAAACATGCAGAATAGTGAAGCTGAAACATCATGGGTCTCATCTGTTCCTATAAACACTATACCTGCCGCTGAACAAAATGTCTCAGACATTCCATCTATTTCTCAGCAATCAGTGAATGAAATGACAAATGCAAGTATTCCTCTCTTAGCTGATACTCCAGAAGTAGCTGAAGCCTCATCTTCGGCTCCTCTAGTTCAGGATGAGTCAGCGACTTATGCTCCGGCTCAGCGATGGACCGTAAATCACCCTATTGATCAAATTTTTGGTGATCCAAACGCTGGTGTTCAGACTCGATGAAGTGCAGGTAATATTTGTTTATTTGTTAACTTTATTTCTCTAACTGAACCAAAGAAAATAGATGATGCCCTCAGAGATCCAAACTGGGTCAGCGCCATGCAAGAAGAGCTGACTGAATTCGAAAGAAACAAAGTTTGGAAACTTTTTCGAAGACCAACTGATAAAACGGTGATAGGCACTAAATGGGTCTATCGAAACAAGTTGGACGAACATGGTACTGTAACCCGCAACAAAGCTCGTCTTGTTGCTCAGGGATACAGACAAGAGGAAGGTATAGATTATGACGAAACATTTGCTCCTGTAGCAAGACTTGAATCTATTCGTCTATTCTTAGCATATGTTGTACACAAAAACTTCAAAGTACATCAGATGGATGTTAAGTCAGCGTTTCTAAATGGAAAGCTGAATGAAGAAGTCTATGTGGAACAACCTCCAGGATTCTCAGATTCTAAGCGTCCAGGTTATGTTTATAAACTGGATAAGGCACTTTATGGCTTGAAGCAAGCTCCTCGTGCATGGTATGACACACTTTCTACTTATCTCCATACTTAACATTTTGAGCGAGGTAAGATTGGCAAAACTCTATTTTTTAGAAAAGTGAAAGGTCATATCATTGTAGTTCAAATATATGTTGATGACATTATATTTGGTTCTACTAACCCTTAGCTTTGTACTCGTTTCGCTGATAGAATGAAAGATGAGTATAAAATGAGCATGATGGGTGAACTAACATATTTCCTTGGTCTTCAGATTAAGAAAACTGAAAAAGGAACTTTTATTAATCAGGGAAAATATGTTAAAGATATGCTGAAAAAATTCGATTTAACTCAAAGTTCAGCTATGAAAACGCCTATGGGACCACCGCTGACACTTGACAAGGATTCAAAGGGAATACCTGTTAATGTCACGTTGTACCGTGGGATGATCGGCTCTCTGCTGTATCTTACAGCTAGCCGACCCGATATTATTTATGCAACATGTTTGTGTGCACGATATCAAGTTGAACCTATGCTATCTCATATGAAAGCTGTAAAGCGAATTTTTCGATACCTTAAGGGTACAGCGAACCTAGGTCTTTGGTATCCCAAAGACTCAGGATTCGATCTAACCGCCTATTCAGATGGTGATTTTGCAGGTTGCAAATTGGATAGGAAAAGCACCACAGGAGGATGTCAGCTCCTGGGTGGAAAGCTGGTAAGTTGGACAAGTAAAAAGCAAAATTCAGTGTCCACTTCCACAGCTGAAGCTGAATATGTAGCTGCTGGAAGCTGTTGCTCTCAAGTCTTGTGGATGAGAAATCAGCTACTAGACTATGATCTTTAGCTCTCCAAAATTCCAATCTATTGCGACGGCACAAGTGCCATCGCTATAGCAAACAATCCAGTACTACACTCAAAGACCAAACACATAGAAATCAGATATCATTTTATCAGAGATCAGGTGATGAATGGTGATATAGAACTTCATTTTATTCCAACTGATTATCAGTTAGCTGATTTGTTTACCAAACCTCTTGATGAGACAAGATTCAACTTTCTCATCAGCGAGCTTGGAATGCTGAACTATGAAGGATAAAATCTTCAACGATTCACATTAGATCAGCGATACTATTACTGTATAAATTCTTTGGATAAAATAAACTTCTTTAACCTATTAAATCATCTTCTCTCTGAATAAACTTGGTTATCTGATATCAAGGTATGTTTTCTCTCTCTGACAATCGCATGAAAATGCAAGATTTCAAAACAAAATGCATCGCTGAATATCTTTTCCTTAACAGCGATATTTTGAAAATTCTTAAAACCATCACTGATATTTCCATTCAGTGCTTCATGTTTGTAAAACAGTCCCTGAGCTTTCAAAACCTCAGATACATCCTAAAAGAATATGAAAGGACAGTTGTGACGTCATTGCAACGGATAAACCCAGGCACGTTTTTCTTTCTGACACACGTTTGCACGTCTCGTTCAAACTTCCAATCAAATGCAAACATGTGTCCGTGTCATGATGAAAATCTTTTCCCGCTCAAGATTTTTCTCTCTCTAATCGCTCTATATAAACAAACTCTTGGTTTATATTTTCCTTTACGCGAACAATCTTCCTCCGCAAGAAAGAATCACTATTGCATTTGTGCTCTCAAACCTTCAAGAACTGTTCATCATCTTCTTCATCAAACATCAAGGTTAATATGTTCTTATTTTTGTCAAATGCGTATAACTTGTTTCTGATCTTTTCCTTGCTTATACAAGATCAAACAAAAGAACTTCTTAAAAATGAAATCATTTCTTTCATGGTTTTATGAACACAACCATTTCATGGTTGTTCTTCAAGTTTAAATGCAAAAATCTTAAACTTGTTTTTCATTCGTTTCCATAATCTATTTCTTCATAGAAAACTGGAAAACAAGAATAAATGGGTTTTACATTTCGTTTCTCAAAAGCAAGAAAACCCTAATCTTCATTAAGACATTTGTGTCTAAATGAAATGGATAAAATTTGAACCATCTTAATGGAAAATCTTTCCACATTAAGATTATTCTTATTTGTTAACATATTTGGTTGAACTGATAATACAGAAATGGCATCGTCTGACATTCCTGCTACCGCTGAGAACATCACCGCTGATACTGAGAAGGTGGAAATTTTCAAGGCTCCTCAGGTTAAGTTCACTCTGGAACAACTAGATTGGACCAAAACGAACAACCTTTATGCGCTTCTCGAGTTTCCTCCTCGAAAGCAAGTGACACATCTGAAAGATGCTGTGAATTTCCTAAAGAATAGCTGCATTTCAACAGCCCTGACCATCACACCTCCTGCAAATCAGCTACTACTATCCCAGTTCTGGTACTCTGCCAGACACTCTCAGCTACCATCCGCCAAAGATCCCTCCAAAACAATTGATTGTATCCTCAGCGATACTGAGTATGGCACAATAAAGATCACACCTGCCATCATTCGCAAAGCTCTGAACTTTCCCAACGCTACAAAAGAAAAATATTTTGTTCCTTTCCCTGACCATAAGAAACTCGCTGACAAAGAAGCCTTTGTTGCATTTTTCGATGCAATGGGCTATGTATGGGAAATTGGCAGAGACAAGAAGCCCGAGAAGAAGCTAACCCTGCTAAAGAAGTCGAAAATTCCCAGCGAGATGAACTTCATCTTCGCTCACTTAATCAGCTGCATGACTGCAAAGACCGGCTCCTCTGACCAAGCCGCTCAACCTCAACAAGCAATGGGATACGCTCTGCTGAAAGGTCTACATATTGACTGGGCATCTATTATCTATGATGACTTGGTGCAAAGAGTAGATTCTGCCGCTGACAGACCTGCATGGGTTCCATACCCAAGATTCATCAGCGCCATCTTCCAATATGGCCTGAAGGACAGCTACCTGCAAGAGGGTGACCTGAAACTATCTCAGGTTGGCCCTAAGGCACTTGACTTCAAACCGGTGGAAAATGAGGTACGTCTTTCTACCCTTTTAACTCTTCTCAACCCTACTTCTTCTACTTCTGTGGCTCCTTCAGCGACAATACCCATCGCTGATACCCAGGCCACAAAATCCTCTCCTTCTAGGAAAAGGAAACAATCATCTACCCAACTTAGTTCCAAAAGGACTAAGATAACCAAGGAGCAACTCCAGCAAACTCATGTTGAAGACTCCTCAGCTCTTTCTGCAGAGCTGAAGGAACATTCAGTGGTACGCTCTGCCACACCTGAACAACCCATCCATTCCATCCCAACTTCAGCGTCTCTAAACGCTGAGGTTACAAACTTGGAACCTACCCAACCTCCTTCAGTCCCTCAAAAGACTGATGAAGTGATTATCAGCGAATCCAACGCTGAACTCAGTACCCAACCTCCATTCTTATCCTTCGCTTCTCCCTCTACTCATTTGGTCTCTCCTCCAGTTTTCGCTGGAGCTGCCATCAATTTCTACGAAAACTAAAGATGATACTCCAGGAATGATTAAGACAGGACCTGCAGGACAATCCAAGGGCACTTTTGAAGATGACATGGAACATTTTTCAGGAACCCGTAATTTTGACGAGTTCATCAATCCTCCTGCAGGTACACACCAACCCATATACACTATAACTAAACCCCAAACTTCTGAGCTTTCCTTTGTTCACACGTACTTATATGTTACAGGTCCTAATTTGGGAGACATCAACGCCTCTCTGAAAGCTGTGGAGACAAAGCTGACAGGTCTCAACACCACTCTCTCCAACAACTCTTCAGCTGTAACAACTGCTGGAGAGAATCTTACAAAGCTGACAACTGTCGTCGAACAGAATGCCTCCAAAGCTGACTTGGAGAAGGTTGATAAATCACTCACCGATTTTGCCAAAGTTCTCTCTGATATCTACACGGACTACCTCGACATCAAGAAATCAGTTGACACCATGTCCAGCGAATTCACAACGCTGAAGACATCGGTTGGCACACTCGAAGGTAATTGGTCTGATGTAAAGGCTGATGTCGGTTCAGTAAAAACTGACATGAGTTCTGTGAAGACTGATGTCAATAATATAAAGAATGATATCACCTCTATTCAGACTTTGTTGAAGCAGATTCTGACCAACACGACCGCCCCTGCAACTGTCCCTGCATCTGAAAATTTTACAGCGGCGGATCGCACTGAGCTCGAGAAGATCAATCCTGCTATTTCTGGCCTTGAAGACAGATTAGCAAAGATTGAAGTTGAGTCGACACATTCCTCCCCCATTCATCATGAAGAAGGGGGGGAGAAGAAGACTGAAGACCTTCTCCACGATGAATCTGTCGTGGAAAAGAAGACTGAAGACCTCACCCTCGCTGAAGAGAGTGAGAAGACAGCTGAAGAAACCACTGCTGGAGCTCAGGGAGTTGAAAACCCTGAGGAAACCGAGAAGCTCGCCTCTGTATCTGAGGGGGAGAAACTCGAAGAAGAAGAAGCTGAGAAATCTGAATCTGAAGCTGAAGACGAAGAAGCCATCGATCTATCTGATGATGAACCATCATCTTCTCCAATGAATGATGATGACGACGACGATGATGATGACTCTTTCATTGTCAAACCGGCTCAGAGGACGATTGCTCTCAAGGGGATCTCCATAAATGAACCAACAGGGGAGCGGACCAAATCAAAGCCCTCAGCCTCTGGAGCTGAGAAAGGCAAAGGCAAAAGCGTCGCTGAAGATGACAATCTGACGATCTTGCTTGAAAAGCCGGTTTGTCAGGTACACTAAACATCTCTTACTCCATCCCTCCTCTATCATACACTATCAGTTCTACTACCCAAGCCTATACACTTGAACAAATTTCCCCTCTCTGATTCTACCCAAGTTCTTACTTGTAAGATCGCTGTGTTTAAGCTAGTCCTCTCCCTTGTTTAAGGATATCGCTGAAGGTTCCACAACTGCGACTTCACCAATAATACCAGCTGCTGCTGAAGAAATAATCCCAGTCTTGGATTTAATCTCTGAGACTGATGAACCTGAAGAACAGCTACTCTGGCACAGACGCAGACCTTCCTTAGCTCCTCAAAAGCTAAGTGAAGAGGATCAGAAAAGAAGAGAAGAGATAATAAAGCAGTTTGAAAATCAGCGAATCATTCTGAGGCGTGATCAACTTCCTTCAGTTCCTCCAAAGTTCAGAATTTCCCAAAAGGAATACAAGGAACACCTCAGAGCTGAACGCTTCATCGCTGAAAGAAAGGAAGCTGAAGAAAAGGACATAGAATACGCCATCCAGCTTTCTCAACGATCAATGAAAGACACCAAGCTGAAAAAACTTCCTATTGAAGTTCAACGTCAACTGTGGGAAGACGCCAAGAAGATAACTGAAGAAATGAGAACTGTATCTCAGCCGACTCTAGCCTGGAGCAAAAAAAGGTAAACTTTAGATTATCTCATGCCAGAATCATCAAGGTACTCATTTCTGGAAGATCAACCATCAACGTTTCAATCGTTGAAATCGAGATGTTCAGAGATGACAAAAAGTATGAAAAATTCTATGCTGAAGCAATCACGAAATACGGTCTCTCTGAATGGTTGGAGATCAGGTTAGCCATACAGAAGTCTCAGTCCAAGTACAAAGAATATTTCGAAAAGCTGATCAACAAGCAGATCGACTTGGTCTACTCTTGTGTGGATATTCCTCCTCCTCCTCCTCTCAAAAGTCAGAAAAGAAAGGCCTCAGCGAAGAAAAATTCTAAATCTTCAAATTATGGTCCTATTATACGAAATGAAACAGGTATTGGTTTTTCCAGAGCTGAAGTCCTTGGTCCTGACCCTGATCTTTCCGGACTCGATACATCTCTTCCTGAAGGTGAGACTTTCATCCCTGGAAAAGTCATAAGCGAACCCTACGGGATATTCTTCATTGACTACGATGGTGGAAAGCGTTTTCAACGCATCTCTGAACTTCACATCACTCCCATCGAACAGCTGAAAGCTCTCATCTACTGGTGTGACTTCAGGAATGATATTCAGGAAAGACATCTGCAACCCTTAATTTTTGAAGAAGCGCTGATCAAAAGAAAACAAGGTGTAACCGTTCCTGACTGGATGATACCCACATCACAGACCCTTGATAAACTTCTCATCAAGGAAGAACACTTTATAAGCAGATATGATCGCCCTTTTCTCTATTATATCAATTATTCTTCTGTACTTGTAATTTATTTCGCTTGTACTTGTAATCTTTCCATTTCTCTTTGTAACCTAATTCAAAGTTTTAAAGAAAGATTTCAGCGAATGTACTTTACTCCATCAGTACAGAAAAGATCCCAGAAAACAGTAAAAGGGACAAATATTTTATGAGTTCTTTTTATCCTTATGTTTTTCATTAAATAGCAATTTTCTTTGTTGCTATGTCATAATCAAATAGGGGGAGATTGTTGATCCAAACCCTCAGTGATTTGATAATGACCCTCTCTTATATACTTAGAGAAAATTGTAAGTAAACAATATGTATCAGAGTTTCACTATCGCTGATAAGTACTAAGATCTTACAGTACCGCTGATAGGAACTCTCGCTCTTTAGATTAAACATTCAGCGAACACTATCCACCATAATGTTCTGAGCCAGTTCAGTTCTTATGATGATCGCTGATAAGTTAGTTGTTTACTTATGATCCCTGAAGACAAGTTTCACGTCAACATAGGTTCTACGATGAAGTCGAAGATCAAGCTCAAGAACCAGCGACAAGTCTCCTAATGAACTGATGCAGATCAGCGAAGACTCAGATTTGTCCACACAACGTGAAGTATCAAGTACAAGACTTCAGCTATCGTTGAACTTTATCATTCGCTGAATAGATAATGATAATGCTCTGATTCAACGAAAGCTGATCATGAAGTCCTCCGTACAAAGTAATTTGGTCTTAACCACCCTTGCACGACTCCGTACGAAATGTCAGAAAACAACCTCCTTATTGTCTGAAATCGTACAACCACTCTGATACTACACTGTTCATTCATGCGGCTACTAAAGTTGTCAACAAAGGTCAATGACATGCAACCAACCAGCTGATGACACGTGTAAAGTGTATACTGACTTGCATTAAATGCATGCAGTATATAAAGAGATGAACCCACTTCATTTGAAGTAACTTGCTAACTCTGGACAAGTTCAATCTCTTATCTCAAGATAGGTTATTATTAGTAATTTCCTTATCTCTCTTTGTGCAAGAAACCTTAGTATTCCAACTAGTTTAGATTTAGGTTTATCCTTAATCTTGTTTCCGCAACAAGCTGTAAATTGTTAATGTTTTATCAATAAACAATTTAGAAAAGTAAAATCTGTGTGTTTGTATTCAACCCCCCCCCCCCTTCTACAAACATGTATAGGCCTTCGGGACCAACACGGTGCCACGGTCTGCACCGCCTTCCTCTTCTTGGCCTGCGTCTCCAACTCAAGTTCCCGTCTCCGGGTAGCCTCCATCATCGCAGCAAGTGTAGCATACTGCGCAGTACTCACGAACTCCCTGATCTCGGTACGTAACATATCCTTGTACCGCGTCATCTTCATGTCCTCAGAAGCAGCATACTGGGGACAGAATAGTGCCATCTCCGTGAACTTTCGGTTCATCTCCTTCACGGTCTCCGTAGTCTGAGTGAGCTCCAAGAATTCTTTGGCAATCCTCTCCATCTCCATTGGAGGCACATACTCTACACGAAAACGTACGACGAACTCCTCCCAGGTCAAAGTAGTGCGCTCAATAAGCGTCAAAGCAGTAGCACACCAGTCTTTCGCTCCGTCTCGTAATAGATTCACCGCGAAGCGAACCTTCAGGTTCTTAGGACAACCACTGGTAAGGAATGCGCACTCCATATCCGAGATCCAGCGCATACTGATGATCGGGTTCGAGTCTCCCTTGAACTCAGGAGGAGAACAAGCAGAGAGATCCCGATACTGAAACTCCCTCACTCGGGGCTGCCCACCCGTAGGGGGTGGAATCGCCGCGATGCGCTCCTCCATCATCACTACTACCTCATCAAGAATGGAGGTAATAATCTCGGGGATCGCCTCCCCAATAGCATGCGTCACCTCAGCCGCAATCATCTCACGTATCTGCTCGGCAGTAACCCCAGTAAGAGCATCTGGAGCAGCATTGTTGTTCCTTCTTGTGATGGCCATTCTGGGTAATTATTACAACGAGCTATTAGCACACAATAAATCCTGCTAACTACGCTCACGCTCAACTCCTCGGATTCCCCGTGACTTTCCCCGACTCGAGCACGGATCCTGTGCTTCAGACAGTAGGAGCTCTACTACTACCTTCCACACCTATCCTTACTCGTTTCGAGTCCCATCCCGAAGTGCCCAAGTAGTTCCCTGCCAACAGTTTAACCCATATGCCCGTACCAGCATATGTCAACACTCTTCCTAACTCACTAGGAATTCACCCCATCCCACTACCCTTGCTATGACGAAATCTCCATTAGTCATGACGAGTCGCCTCGCGAATGCACAGTCGCATACAATGTGAAACCAGATAGACATTCGAATAAGAGATTCTATCCCACAACGGTTAGACTCAAGCAAGAGTTGCGCAACAGAACTAAATCAAACATTCTAAGGCTATTTGGTTCCTACTGCATACAACTTATAAGGCATTCACTTAACAACCTATCAAGACTAGCATAAATTCCTACTAGCAGTTAATAACCATGTACTCGTACAGAACAGTGTAATAAGCACCAGGCAATCTAGCATACATACTTTTATGTTCTAGAAAGCAATAAATTACACTAAGTACTCTACCTTTTCTCTTGGCATCGGCTAACTGTACACACTGCGCCTTCGGTCACCGTTTCTCAAACGTACTTTTCCTTTCTTTTATTTCTCCAAAAATTTTAAAAGGAAAAAGATAATCCCGAGCCGCAAACTTGAGTTCAAACACACCGAAATGTGTTTGATTCGCTCAAGCTGTGCTCTGATACCAACTTGTAACGTCCCAAAAATTACAATAAATTTGAACTTTTAAAAATAACATGTTATTAAAGATAATCCATGAGTAATTAAATCCAATTAAACGTTTATCAAAAACCTCGTTAAGTTAAACCACCAATCATAATTAAAACAGCGGAATACGTAATAATTCTAGACATGCGTCTCAAAATAAATAATGACAAAGGTCTTCTCAACGCGCCAGTGTGTACCGTCACGCCTTACTGCCACTCGTACCTGAAACAGTAATTCATAGGGAAAGGGTAAGCACGAAGCTTAGTGAATTCAAACACATACGCAAAATAGCAATCACATACACACCACCCCTATCAGCAGATAGACAATTGCAAACATTACATGCCAGTTTAAGAACATATCTAAAACAAGCAAACTCATGCAAGACACCCATGCATATATCCATCGGTCTCCCCGAATTCATACAACACCCGTGTACGTATTCCTCGGTCTCCCCGAGTTCATACAATGCCCGTGTACGTATTCCTCGGTCTCCTCGAGTCCTCGGTATCCCCGAGTTTCATACAACACTCAAAGTATTATACAAGACATTAATTCAGCCTAGTACTACACACAACAATTCAGCTAATACACACAAGCTACCGCAATGCACATATAACCCCTATCCTACGCAGTGAGAGAACTCACCTCGAAAAGCCACGCAGATATCCACGAACAGCGACAAGGACCCGTCAACTCCAACTCACTTCTTTCCACCTAAAGAAGTGTTATCAAGTGTCAAAGTGAAGTCCTAACTCGAAATTACGACTACAAGCCTAAACATTCATTTTCCAGCTTTTGGTCTAAAACTGCAGGTCTGTTCGTGACCTCTTTAGCCCCCCTTAAACCCATCAAACCAGAAATATAATTCCATAATTAGAAAGTTCTATGTCTTAGGTTTCCAGGGACATATCTCACGCGTTCATACGAGGTCCCTAATATTTTACATGAATTTTCTAAGACAAACTACCCGAAACAGGAATTCCGGACCAGTCTGTACTAAATGCCATTTTTACCCTAGCTAGAGGCCGAATTGATTTTTCTGTAAAACCTAAGAAACCTACTAGACACAAATTGTGAGATTTGGGCACTGGTTTCACCTCAATCCGAGCTTCCTAGATTATTCTACGGATTTTACAAAACAGGGACAGATTAGACGTTTTTCACATAAAATCATAACTTTGGTTCGGATTAGGGTTTAGGCATTTAAGGTTTAGAGCTTAGGCATCCCATGGCTGAACTAAACAAGCACCACCCACTGCCATCTCAGGCAGTGGTGGACGAAGGCGGCGTGGGGCGGCAGCCACCACCGGCGGTGGTGGTGGTTCGATAATTCTTTCGGCGAGATAAGAAAAGAACAATCCAGCTAATCTATCTCATCCACAGATACACCCACACCCTAACGGAAGCACCAAGCACGCACGTTGCAGCCACCGAATGGTGGTGCATGGCGGCGGCACACCAACGGTAGCCATGGTTGCGGCGGCGATGGTGGTTGCGTGGTGGTTTGACGACGACGAACAAGAACACAAGGAGAAAAGAGAAAGCCTTACCTCTCGATGCCGGGACAGCAGCAACCAAGATGACTCGTCGGCTCCTTCTCTCTCTCTCTCTCTCTCTCTCTCTCTCTCTCTCTCTCTCTCTCGTTACCCTCGCTCTCGCCGGCGGCAAGCCGCGGCGGCGGCGACGCTGGTGGTTTGGGCGGTGACGGCAAGAAGGAAAACAGAAGGGACGTCTCGGGTTTTTGGGTGGGTTGTTCTTTGCGATGGGTTTCTTGCGTGGGACTCCAAAAACGAAACAAAGGGAATGGGTCGGTTCATATAAGCCGATCCCATGCAAACTTCTAAAAAAATTACACCTTTAGTCCCTGCTTTTCCAACTCTTTGCAAAACAATTAGAGTTTTACTATAATTAACATTTTTGGTCATTCCCGTTAATAAGAATTCGTTAGAGAAAGATATTAAATAATAAATACGTAAAGTAAAGCAATACCGGGACACGGGCTTTACACAAACAGTCGCCTTCTTGAAAGATTTAGCTTTGACATTCTTGTTGAAATGTCGCTCGACCGCTTGCTTCTGCAACGCCATTCTGATCAATGTTGATTCTCTAAGTTTTTCAAGGGTGTCAAGGTCATAACTTAAATAAACCAAGTTGTGGTTGAAGGAAGTATGCCTCGAGGTTGGGAGCTGAACCTCGACTGGCAAAACTGCTTCACAACCATAGACTAAAGAAAAAGGGGGTTGTCCTGTTGATGTGCGGGGTGTCGTGCGATTTGTCCACAGGACCGAAGGGAGTTCTTTGACCCACTTTCAATTTGTAGCTTTTAACATTTTCTTGATCGAAGCAATAATGGTCTTATTGCTCGACTCTGCAAGCCCATTTGCCTGGGGATACCTTAGCTTGATATTGCGGACTTCACATAACTGTCGGGTCCTGTTGCTTTTGAACTGGGATCCATTGTCGCAGACAATTTCGGATGGAATCCCAAACCCTCATATGATGTTAGTCTGGATAAAAGAGACGACTTCCTTGTCTCGAACTTGGGAAAAGGCAGCCGCTTCAACCCACTTAGAAAAATAATCTGTAAGTACGAGGAGAAATACCTTTTGCCCAGGGGCAGGTGGTAGCTTACCGACAATGTCCATTCCCCATCTCATGAAGGGCCATGGGATCAATGTCGAATGTAAAGGTTCAGAAGGTTTATGAGACGTACCTGAATGTCGTTGACAGGGATCACAGTTCTGGACATACCTGACAGCGTCTTGTCACAGTGTTGGCCAAAAATAACCTTGTCGAGAGATACGATTGGCCAAACTGCGACCTCCTGAGTGATTGCCACACTCCCCATCGTGCATTTCTTGAAGGATTTTCTGAACTTGACTCTTGCTGATGACACATCTCATGTTTAAGCCTGTCGATGATCGTCGATAGAGTCTATCACCGATCACGACATACCTGGATGCCTTGAAACTGACTTTCCAAGCTTCCATCTTATCTTCTGGGAGTTGGTTGTGCATAAGAAAATTTCTGATGTCGCACGACCAATCATCTTCTTGGACTTCGATCTGGGCGACATCATCATTTTCGATGGACGACGCCGCCAGGTGGATCATGGGAATGTTATCGAATATTGGTTCGACAAGTGCGGACCCAAGGTTTGCTAAAGCGTCGGCTTGAGTGTTCTGGTCCCTTGGAATCTGTTCAATAGAAAATGATTTAAATTTTTCGGATTTTTCTTTTGCTACCTTTAGGTACGCTGTCATCTTTGAATTTTTAGCTGCGAATTATCCATTCATCTGGTTCACGACTAGAAGAGAATCGCTTTTGACATGTAGCGCAGTTGCCCCCGAGTCATGGGTCATATTCATTCCCACGATCAGGGCTTCGTACTCGGCTTCATTGTTGGTGGTTTTGAAGTCGCATCATGCGGAATACGCCATCTTTCCCCCCAGTGGTGACTTTAAGACGACACCTAGTCCTGAACCTCTGATGTTAGACGATCCGTCAACGTGTAAGGTCCAAGGCATGTCGTCGTGAGTCGCCACATTAGACACCTCAAGCTCTGCTTCTTTTTCCAGCTCTGGACTAAAATCAGCAATAAAATCTGCCAAAGCTTGCGATTTAATCGCTGTCCTGGGCTTGAAGTCGATGTCGTAACTACTGAGATATATGCTCCATTTTGCCAAACGACCTATCAACTCAGATTTCCTCAAGAGAGACTTAAGAGGAAAGTTAGTCACGACAGTAGTAGGATGCAATTCAAAATAGTGTCGCAATTTCTTTGCGGCTGTAACTAGTGACAAAAGCAATTTTTCCATTGAGGAATACCTGGTTTCGACGTCCAAGAGAGATTTACTTACATAGTAGACCGGCAGTTGCTGCTTTTCATTTTCTCGTGTCAGGACTGCACTTACTGCATTAGGACTAACGGGTAAATATAGCTGCAAGACCTCATGATCATGAGGCTTCAATAGCAAATGCGGTGACGCCATATATTCCTTTAATTTTTGCAGTGCTTGCTCATGATCGTCGGTCTAGTCGAAGCCTTTATTTTTCCTGAGAACGTTATAAAACATATGACATCTATCTGATGATCGACAGATAAACCTGTTCAGAGCTGCCACCCGACCAGTGAGCCTCTCGACCTATTTGAAATTTCTTGGAGATTTGATCTCGATGATGGCTTTAATCTGGTCGGGATTGGCCTCGATTCCTCGACGAGTGACCATATAACCCAGGAATTTACCGGTACTGACACCAAAGGAACACTTCGTCGGGTTGAGCTTCATGCTATACTTTCGGAGGATGTCGAACGACTGCCTCAAATGCTTGACTTGGTCGACTGCTTGCTTCGACTTGACGAGCATGTCGTCGATATAAACCTCCATCGTGTCGCCAAGGTGATCTTTAAACATCTTATTCACTAGAGGCTGGTAAGTAGAACCTGCATTTTTTAGACCAAAGGGCATAACTTTATAACAATAAATACCTCGATCTGTCATGAATGCAGTCTTTTCTTGGTCCTCGACGTGCATCAGGATTTGATTGTACCCAGAATAAGCATCCATGAACGTTAATAGTTCATGTCCGGCTGTCGCGTCGACCATGGCATCGATATGTAGCAATGGAAATGGGTCCTTTGGACAAGCTTTGTTGAGATCAGTAAAATCAATGCAGACCCTCCATTTGCCATTTTTCTTCTGAACGACCACGACATTGGCAAGCCAGTCGGGGTACTTTACTTCTCAAGTCTTCCCTGTCTTGAGGAGATTGGCGACCTCGTCATTTATCACCTTATTCCTTTCAGGAGCAAATTTCCGCCGCTTTTGTTTGACAGGTTTAAATGACGGGTCGACATTGAGCTTGTGAGAAATAACGATGGGGTCTATGCCGACCATGTCTTCGTGCGACCAGGCAAAACAATCGGCGTGTTCCTGCAAAAAAGATATCAACTTTTCTTTAAGGCAGGGATCGAGATACGAACCTACAAAGACGACTTGGTCAGGCTTGCTCTGGTCCTGGACGACTTCCTCCAGGCGATAGTCGTCGGCTGTCCCAGGAGCATCCTGGACCTGTAATTGCTAGATGGCCGGCTTTTGCGGCTTCAGGGTCGTCTTGTAGCAGTTGCGGGCGACATTCGGCTCACTTTTGATCTCCTGGACTCCCCACGGCGTAGGGAACTTCATGGTCTGATGATACATCAAGGGAACGGCTTTCATGTCATGGATCCACGGTCGACTTAAGATGATGCTATAGGCTAACGAGCAATCGATGACATTGAACTTTGTCTGCTTGTTGATTCATCCGGCATAGATAGGCAGGGTGATCTCTCCAAAGGTACTCGTCGCGTCTCCATTGAAACCGACCAAGGTTGTCGAGCGTCGGGTGATTTCCGATCGATCGATTCCCATGGCCTTGATGGTATCAAGTAAGAAGACGTTTGCTGAACTACCTCCGTCGACCAAGACACGTTGGGTTAAACAATTACCAATCGTGAGTTGAATGATCAAACCGTCATGATGTTTTTGATACGAGTCGCTGAGGTCATCTTGGTCGAATGAAATTTTCATGGCTTCTAACTCCAAATCTCCTTTGGGTCTTGATGAACGAGGGGTAGGTCGATCGTCAGGTGCTTGGCTGGCGTGACGTTTGGCTGCGGATTACGTCAGACCGTACACGTCGGAACCACCAGTTATGCAATTGACGACCTTTGCATGCTCGCGAGTCGGTGGTCGAACGTCGTTAGCTGGAGTAATGACATCGTCAATAATATCCTTGAGGTTGCCCTTCGGGACGTGATATGCTAGCTCATTTTTGAGAGCTATGCACTCGTCCATCGCATGGCCATGGTTGACATGGAAGTCGCACCACTTGGACTTATCTTTCTTACCGTCGTCTTTGTCGGACTTCTTAGGCCACCGGATGGTTGCCTGGACGGTCTTCAGGGACTCGACCAAGTCCTTAGTAGTCCCTTTGAATCCGTAGGAGGATATCTTAGGGTACTGAGGAAATTTGGTTGCGGTCGCGGTCTTGAATTCCGCCTTCGTTTTGAATCGGACGTTCGAGATTTGTCGTGTAGGCTCCGACTTGGATACTGCCTTCGTCTTGAACTCTGGCTTCTTTACACTTAGCGACCTCTTATCGTCGGTGTGCTTTCGACGAAAGGCATCATCGTCTTCCACCCTCATATAGGTCAGGGTTCTTGCGCGGACATCTTTGAAATTCTCTGGAGGATATTTGGTCAGATCGGTGTATAGACCCGAACTGTCGTCCAGACCGCGTTTGTAGGCTTCGATCGCGGTCCTGACGTCGCAGTTGCGGACACTGATCATCTCTGCATTGAACCTGTTGAAATAACTCCGGATGGATTCACCAGCCTTCTGCACGACATAATACAAGTCGCTGGTCTGCTTCTCCATCTTGCGACTGTTGGTGAACTGCTGGGAGAATTGGTTGACTAACTCAGCGAAAGACCCGATGGATTTGGGTTTGAGGTTAATCAACCATTGGAATGTAGGACCCGTGAGGGTCGCCCCAAAACTCTTGCACATACATACTTCTTGATACATATATGGGATCGAGATCGTCCACATCAGCTGCTTATACTGCGCAATATGTTCCGTTGGATCAGTTATCCCCGAATACTTGGGTGTGAAAGCAGGGATATTATACTTCTTCGGGACATCGACGGTCGCTTTCGTGTCAACGAAAGGCGACGCCTGAAATCCTGAGTGAGGCTCGACGTCGACGGGCACGGCTGCCCCCAGTAGCTTAGCGAGTAAGGACATGACTCGTTCATTCTGGTCTTCCAACATCTTCAACCGCTGGGAGACAGGATCATTGGGATCGGAATTCACACCTGTTGGAGGGTTAACCCCTGAACTGGTGTCGTTTCCGTACAACGAGCCATTGCCGTCCCTATTGAAAGGGACGAAGTACAGCTGAGACCCATTATTCATGGGTGGTGGTCTCAGATGCTGAGGAGGAAACGGCCCGAACTGGGCATATGGGATGAACGATCCCCGTTGCTGATTCTGCATGAATGGACCTTGCTGCTGACTCTGACCGAACGGTCCTGGTCCTGGATTCTGAACGAATGGACCCGAACCTGGATTCTGGACGAATGGAGCGGATCCTATATTCTGACCGAACGATCCAGGACCTGGATTCTGAACGAATGGTCTGGGACCGTTCTGCGGTCCGAATGGAATCCTCAGTCGCGCGATTTCTTCGGCTGCTCTTCGACTTTGCTCAACAAGGGCATCGATCTGACGACGCGCATTTTCAAGCTCCCAATGCATCTGGGCAATGATCTGCTCTTGGTTTCCATGATCTTCCATTTTCCTGAAACAGAAAAAGGAGGAAACTCCAAGAAATCGTTAGTAAGACGCACGTTTGTCGAAGATTTTCTCTAGATGGAGCCCCACGGTGGGCGCCAAACTGTTAATGCCAAAAATCGTCCAGAAGGTTAACGTAAGGTTGATTGTAGAGCTTAACAACTAAAGATAGAAATCGTTCGACAAAGACAAAAAAATGTAAATGAGACGCAAGGAATTTGGTGACGCATGAAAACCTCAATGAGGAAAAAACCCGCGGACGATGGTGGATGTCGTCGCTGCACTATGGTCGCCAAACAGGAGCGATGTCCTTATGTTTTAGGTGTCGAGAGTACAATGATTACAATACAAATAACAAAAGTAAGCTAATTTGTAAAGTAACAAGTGTATCGTGTGTTAAAACTAGTGCGTCGTGCGTAAGGACTAAGTGTCGTGCATCGTCTGTTCGAGATAGAATGTTTCTTTGTTCTTGCAATGAGTGTTCTTGAGATTGTCGTGGTTCAGATGTGCGCAAAATGATGTTGTGGCTTCATATATATAGCCTTCGATTGTTTAATGATCTTCATGAATGTCGGAGTCACGGTCGTAACGGCCTTTGAGAGTTAATGCTCATAATTACCCTTGTCGGTTATGTCCGTTGGCCATTAATGGTGTTGATCCTGCATTAAACATAGAGATCATAACAGTTGTCATACGTTAGTCGGTCGAGGTCGTAATGTTTCTTACGACAGTCGAGTGTCGTGAGTAAATTTTCGATTTAAACTTTGATCAGACAATAAAGTGTTTATGATTTCATCTTATTATGAGAAAGTGTAATAAATGCTTTCCCTTTTTTGGTCGTGGTCGAGACTGGTGAAATTTTACGCAAACATTGATCATGTTGCTCTCTAGACTTCGAGTATATCAAGATGTCATCAATAAACATGATAACAAAGTCGTCGAGATAATCATTGAAAACCCGATTCATAAGATCCATAAAGACTGCTGGAGCATTAGTTAGACCGAAAGGGCATTACCATGAATTTGTAGTGCCCGTAACGAGTTCTGAATGCGTTCTTCAAAATATCACAGTCTCGGATACGAAGTTGATGGTACCCGGACACAAGATCAATCTTGGAAAAGTACCGTGCCCATTGTAATTGATCAAATAGATCATCGATTCTCGGCAACGGATACTTGTTACGGATCGTTACTTTATTAAGCTCCCTATAATCGATACAAAGACGCATCGTACCATCTTTATTTTTGACATCGTACATTGTTGGTTTAAGAATTCCTTAATGTAACTGGGTTAAAACAGAAACAACATAAGACATAATATCACCATCCTTGGAATTTGCTAACCGAAAAATGTTTTGTTCCTCATCGTCAATATTATTTATTTGCGGATTTTCTGGATCATTAGGATGCCCATTTAGATTCACCAGGGGAATTTCCTCCTCATTATCCATCATATACTTGTGTTCAGACATCTCGGAAGAATTTAAAACTAAATTAGCTCTTTGGATTTTTCTTCGTAGTCTAAACATTCTTTCAATGTCGGGATCAAATTGGAAAAATTCACTGTGAGGCAATCTTGGCATACACTATTTTTTTCTTTTGCAAAAAGGTTGTAGAAAAACTTGCTTTTATAAAAAGAAAAACTTCTAGCGTGCTTCCCCGACAAAGGTGCCAAAAACTTGTTGTTTGGTTGGTGTACCTTTAAAAACATTTATAAATAAACCTCGACGCAAGTATACATCTTATCCTATTATCGTCTTAAAACAAGTAATAATGGTATAAAGTACCGAATATCGATCCCACAGGGAAGCGTGGAAAAGTTATTCTTTAAAAGTCGAGTTTGTAAAAGCGAGTCTCAAATGGCGAATTCGAAGATAATCTTTTGTTGGGGGTTTTGGTTAACAACTAGTGAAAAATCAATTATAAAGAGAAGCACGGGGTATAAAGATCCGTTGGGGTAAAACAGATAACTATATAAAAAGACGAGACATCATTCCTTCATTATCTCAAGGTCACTATATCTTATGATACAACGAATCAATTGTCAACTGATTAATTGCGATCCACCATAAAATACGACTTTGATTTAAATAACATTGGAAAATCATGCTATACGATACACCTCTTTATTTTGTTATCAGTCTCGGTCCCAACTTCACTTTATACCTCGAACTAAGGCGCATATCCCATCATCGTCCGATTTCTAATTATAAAGATGTACGAACTTTGAAAGTAAATAATGGAGATGGACAATGCATAAAACAAACCACAATAAATCCACTTGAGAAACGTAACTTGTTATGCAAGTAACCAACTCTTGAAAATAACGCGAATACTAAATTGCATGAAATAAACGAAAATAAATAAATTGCGTAAATGAAAGAGCAGTGAAATTAAATTACATAAAGTAAAGTGCAGAAAAAATAAATTGCAAAAGTTTAAGTGCAGAAATTAAATTGCCATAAGTAAATTGACATTAAAATAACGCATGAATTATAGAGCGAGAAATTAACGATGGAGTTGGTAACTTGCATGGAAAGTCTTGTTTCAAATGTGAAATTACAATGAGATTTGCTAAAATAGCGCATTTGGAACCTTTAAGTAAATTACGATTGAAATATAAGTTTCAATCGTTAAGCTATGGATTTGGTTTCTTAAAAAGCCCAACAATTAACTAACAACGATTTACCAACGTAAAACGATTGCTTGGTGAGATTAACAATTAACAAGTGAATTATAACGAAAAACTTAACGTAACAAGGAAATGGATTTCTAAGTGTTAGAAACAAAAACAATTACATTAACCATATTCAACCGTGAACCAATTGAGATTGGGGACCCAAAATGATAATTAAGACTTCTGGTTGGTGATGGATGGAACAAATTTGACTTTATTCAATGTACGAATACACCCATCGAATATCTTGATCCGCACAGTACTGATACCCAGAGTGACACACAAAGTACTGTTTCCCATATAAATACTGTTACCTTCAACTTTTTCGAAGGTAGAGAAACAGTCCCGAAATGGTGTCATGTGGCAAGATGCACCGGTATCTAACACCCATCACCTGTCACCTTGCGGTGGTGAACTGTAGCAGAGAAGCCATCTTGCTCCTTTTCGGCTGCAACGGCTGAGGTGTTCGCATTGTCTTTGTTTTTAAGATTCAGACAGTCCTTCACCTAATAACATGGCTTGTGGCAATAATTACGTTAGGACAACCTTGGGGGGGGGGGGGTTGAAGGTTGTTTTAGTCTAAAAAGCGTTCTTAAAATATTTAGCAATACACAAGATGAATTCTTTTTGTTAAGGTTTAACACAACAAGCAAACAAACAAAATATAAAGAGATAGGGAAGAGAGATACAAACAAATTTAGAGAGGTTCACCCAAAACCGGGCTAATCCTCTTTGTTGAGTGAACTTAACAAGACGATCCACTATATTGTTCTTTAAAGGTAGAAACACACTGTATGAAAACTTGATTACACAATATTTGAATACTTGAAAAATGAACTCAAGTTCTAGCTATTTTTTCACACCACAATGTGGATGCTAGTTGGATATATCCCACGCACGTACTAGAGTGTGGAGAATACTTGTGTTTTATGCTAGGTATTACAAACTTTCTTTGATCTTGAAAGCAAGAAGAGATGAAGTATTAGAAAGTTGTGAGTTGAGAGTAAAGTGTTAAATTACTTGAGAGTGTTTAAGAGAGTTGAGACTTCTTAAAGAAAAGTGGACTTGTTGTAATGACCGAGTTTTAATTTTTAAAAGTCTAGGGGGTTTGTGTGCTATTTGGCTATTTTTAAGGATTTAGTTTGAAACTATTGGGTGGATTTTTTAAGTCACCGCCACCTCATTGCTTGGGGATACGAGTTTACTTCAAAATTAGATATGCTTTTGGTTTTGGGTGTGTGATAACTTCCTAGAGGTAGCGCACCGCAATAAGAAAAAGAAAAAGAGTCAAAGGTGAATTCTTGTTTTGAAACTTCATTTTCGTTGATTGCAAGGTGTTCGGTTTCGAAATATATTAACCGTCGAGACTCGGTGAGAACAATTGGTCTAGACGTGAGTTTTCTTTTAACTATTTTCAAACTGGAATGCATATATTATTAAATGGTTAATTTATAAAATGAACGATGTGATATGAGATTTTGTTATAAATGGGTATGTTACGGTATTGCACTATCGCGCTGTCCTAGAACGCCATCAACACTTATCGCGATGTGCTAGAACGCCAACTACACTATACGCTGTGCTAGAACGCCAGCTTCACTATTATCGTGTTGTGCAAGAACGCCAACAATATTGTGAGTGTTGGAATAAACTTCACGATTCGTATTTGATTAATAATGAGTAATCGATGATGAGAAAACATACCCGATGATCCTGAGGATCCGGTGAAAGCATTGAACATATTTGCCATTGATTGTCGGGTTCCCAGAACGAGGTGATCGTATTATGATGGGATGATGATGATGATCGAGTTCTTGAATGAGAGAATCGACCGAAAGGGAGGCTGCACACGGCTGGGATATTAGGCCGTTATCTAATTAGTGATTAGGGTTGAAAGAGAGATTAGGGTACTCTATTTATAATAAGAGTATCTTACACTTTCAACCCTTGGTGTTTGTTATGTGCAATATAACTCCCCATAGTTCCAATCACCTAATGGGAAACCCTATAGTATGTCAATAATAGTAAATACGCCCATCATATTTTTACCAGACATAGGGATTTCAGTTATTGTCAATCATCATATCAGGAATGATAAACGATCAGTGACGGTCACTTTTAAGGTGGTTCCAACATTCTCCCACTTGACCAAGCGATCTTTTATCTATGAGTACCAATAAGTCCGGCCAGGATAATACTCATTTTGTTTTAAACTGAAATCATAGCTAATAAGTACAGCCGTAGAGAAGAATATCAACTCAGGACCCCCACTAGTTAAACTATGACTCAAATTTAAAACTGAATAAGCAATGACCAATTGACTAAGACAAATTTCGTTGTAATAATGTCCATACACCATTATGAGCTCAAAGTGTAACTAATAGACAAACAAAATTTGAATATAGAGGAAAATTTTATTATGATAATAATAATGACCAATAAGTACAATATGCTATTAAATTAAGTCTTTTGTAAGCCCCATCTTCGACACGTGTCCTACGAAGACATTAGGAGGAAGACCTTTGGTCATTGGATCCGCTAGCATATTCTTTGTACTTATGTACTCGATACAAAGAACGTTTTCCTCAACCCGTTCGCGCACAAACAGATACTTTGTATCAAGATACAGCCCAGCGCCAGTTGAACTGTTACTGTTCGAGAAAGTTACGGCAACTGAGTTATCACAGTAAAGCTTCAATGGTCTAGAAATGGAGTTGACGATTTTGAGTCCACTGACCAGGTTCCTTAACAACATCCCATGACAAGAGGCATTATAAACGGCAACGTATTCAGCCATCATGGTGGACGTTGTAGTCAGCTTCTGCTTATGACTCCGCCAGGAGATAGGTCCACCAGCTAACATAAATATATACCCAGAAGTATATTTCTTATCTTCCTTGCATTTAGCAAAGTCGGAATCAGAATATCCTACTACTTCTAAGTTGTCACTTCTTATATAAGTCAATTTGTAGTCTTTGGTCCCTTGCAGATATCGAAGAACCTTTTTAGCCGCTTTCCAGTGTGCTATTCCGGGATTAGATAAGTAACGTCCCAGCATACCAGCGATATAAGCGATATCTGGTCGAGTACAGACCTGAGCATACATAATGCTCCCTACTACAGACGAATAAGGTATCATCCTCATTTCTTCCTTTTCAGTTTCAGTGCTTGGAGCTTGGAAAGAACCAAATACGTCCCCTTTAACTACTGGAGCTACAGTGGGTGTACAGTTCTGCATGTTATAGCGTTTTAAGATACGCTCAATATATGCCTTTTGAGAAAGTCCCAAAACACCATTATGCCTATCTCGATGTATTTCGATACCAATGACATAAGAGGCATCACCGAGATCTTTCATGTCGAAATTTTGTGAAAGCATCCGCTTCGACTCATGCAGCATATCCAAGTTGTTACTTGCTAGTAGGATGTCATCTACGTACAAGACAAGGATTATAAAGTTACTCCCACTGATCTTGAGATAGGTGCATTGATCCACTTGATTCTTTAGAAAATCTTGCCCTTTTACGATTTTATCGAACTTGAGATACCATTGTCGTGATGCCTGTTTCAACCCATAAATGGATTTCTTCAACTTGCAGACCATATGCTCTTTACCTTCTGGAATGAATCCTTCAGGTTGTCGCATGTATACGTCTTCTTGCAAATCTCCATTTAAGAATGCGGTCTTGACATCCATCTGATGTAACTCTAAATCATAATGAGCTACAAGTGCCATAACAATCCTTAAAGAATCTTTACGAGAGACAGGAGAGAAGGTCTCTTGATAATCGATTCCTTCCTTTTGAGTAAAGCCTTTTGCAACCAGTCTGGCCTTATAGCGTTCGATGTTTCCTTTCGGGTCTAATTTGGTTTTGAAGACCCATTTACAACCGATGGTTTTGGATCCTTCAGGGAGTTCAACCAAGTCCCAAACATCATTATGCTGCATGGAATTAAGCTCTTCAATCATGGCTTCATTCCACTAAGTGGCATGATCACTATTAACGGCTTCTCGATAAGAGGTAGGATCATTAAGCTTTCCAATGTTCTCAACATCAGTTAAAAAGGTTACGAAATCATCAAAATTTGTGGCCCTGCGAGTCCTAGATGATCTCCTTAGTTGATTTTCTGGTTCAGTAACTGGAGGAGTGGAATCAGTGATATTAGGATCAGCGTTCGGAAGCGATGATGATGTTCCCTCGGTATTTTGGTTAGAAGGAGCTGGATCAGTGATATTAGGAGCAGCGGTGGGTACAAGAGGAATTATTGGAGGAATAAAGATACCGGAAGAATGGTTTCCCCCCGCTTCTTGTACTTCTTGCAAATCTGAGTCAGGATTTGTCGTGCTCCCACTGATCTCTGAGTTCTCAAGAAATGTGGCATGCTGCGTGTCAATGATGCTCGTAGTGCGGGAAGGACAGTAAAACCGATAACCTTTTGAGTTATCAGGATAACCGATAAAGAAACACGTAATGGTCTTAGGATCCAGTTTCTTTAAGTTAGGGTTATAGACTTTTGCTTCGGCAGGACAGCCCCATACTTTCATATATTTTAGACTCGGTTTCCTACCTGTCCAGATCTCATAAGGAGTTTTAGGGACAGATTTTGATGGAACCCTATTGAGTATATGAACAGCTGTTTTTAATGCCTCAGTCCAGAGGAAAGTAGGTAAGTTAGTGTTAGCAAGCATACTTCTCACCATGTCCATTAAGGTTCTGTTTCTCCTTTCAGCAACACCATTTTGTTGAGGAGAACCAGGCATGGTGTATTGGTTAATTATGCCATGTTCCTTGCAAAAATTATAGAAAGGACCAGGAGCTTGACCAATATCAGTATGTCTACCATAATACTCACCTCCTCTATCTGATCTCACAACTTTTATTTTATGATCAAGTTGGTTTTCAACCAAAGTTTTAAAATCAATAAAAGTTTGTAAGGATTCAGATTTTTCCTTAATTAGATATAGGTGCAAATAACGCGAATAATCGTCAATGAATGTAATAAATGATGTATGTCCTGTGATTGATGCGGGATAGGGACCACTAATATCAGTGTGAATTATTTCCAACAAGTTGGAACTCCTAGTGGCTCCTTTCTTATTCCCTTTCGCCATTTTGCCTTTGAGGCACTTAATACATGTTTCAAAATCACTAAAATCAAGAGAAGGTAAGATTCCATCCTTTACGAGTCGTGTCATTCGATCTCGTGAGATGCGGCCAAGACGTTTATGCCACAACATGGAGGAATTCTCTGATTGTTTAGGTGATTTTGTTGTCTTAGTTACGTCATCAATATTAAGAGACAACAAAGACTGTGAGAAATTATGATCTAGTTCTAATTTATACAGTAATCCATCCAAGAAGCCTCGACCAAGTAATTCATTATTATGAGTAATGGCAATCTTGCCGCAACCATGAATTATTACATAACCTTCAAGGTCTAGTCTAGATATGGATACAAGGTTCCGAGTAATTCTCGGTACATATAAGGTATCCACTAGTCTAATACACTTTCCGGTACTCATATGTAAATTTAAAGTTCCCATGGCTTCGACATCTAAGAGATCACCGCTTCCAACTCTAAGTTTTCTTTGGCCCTTTGGTAGCTTCTGGATTGTAAGGAATCCCTGCATTGAGTTTGTCACATGGACCATAGAACCAGAGTCACCCCACCATGTATTAACAGGGACATCAGTAATAAAGGAATCAAATATTACATAAAGAATGTTACCTTTCTTAGCTAGCCATTCCTTGAACTTAGGGCAATCTTTCTGTCCGTGCCCTTTTGCACGACAGAATTTGCAGCTAGGTTTATTAGTCAAGGGTTTAGAGCCAGTGGCAACGGCACCATGGTGATTATCCTTTTGGACTTTATTTCCAGTCTGATTACCTTGATTACCCTTCCTTTTCTTAGAATTAGCAGTGGTTGTCAGGTGAACAGCTTCAGGTTGTACCAGCTTCAGGCGATCCTCCTCTTGCACACACATTGCAATCAGTTCACTTATCGACCATTTATCCTTCATAGCATTATAGTTAACTTTGAAGGTGTCGAACCGAGCAGGCAAAGAGGTCATTATGAAATGCACAAGAAAATTATCAGATACTTCCATCTCAAGACTCTTAAGCTTATGAGCCATATCAATCATTTTCATGATGTGTTCACGGACACTGCTGTTTCCTTCATATTTTAGAGTGAGCATCTGTAGCATTAAACTACTCGCATGCGCCTTAGACGATCCCTTGAAGTGATCCTCAACAGATTTGAGGTAAGTTCTGACTTTATCAGAGTCAGGGATAGCTCCTCGGATACTGAGGTTAATGGAGTTCTTGACCATCATCAGTGACAAGCGATTTGCCCTTTCCCACTTTTCAAAATCCGCTTTCTGAGCTGCAGTAGACTCAGCAGTAATAGCAGCGGGTTCATTATGGCGAATAGCATGGTCAAGGTCTAGCATCCCCAGAGTAAGCAGTAATTGATCCTTCCATGAAGCAAAGTTCGCACCAGTAAGTGGCTCAATGCCAAAGTTAGGTACTGATGTGGAAATAAGGAGAATATAAGTTATAGAAGATTATTATAGTGACGTGGTTAGCTATAAGAGGGCAGACAAAGTAATGTTTCTTAAGGAAATGTAATTAAAGTAATGCTAAAGTAAGCAGGCCTAACAGTAATATTCCTTGGAAACTATGACCATTTTAGTGATGAAGCTAGTGATAAGTAAACCTATTGTAAACACCAAAACAATAAGTCAAAGTAAGGCTCTACTTAGATGTTACATCACCTTTGGGCAGAAATAACTAATATCTAAGTAAACATGAGCGTTAGGGTCATGCAACGCAATGCTTATCTTTTGACCTTTGGGCACAAAATAGAGCATCGTGTGAATTATGCATGTAGAAGGTCCTCTTGACACACAGATATATTAAATCACCTTTGGGCAGAATTAGTATACTCAGTGTTCATTATGCAAAAGGGAAAAAAAATTGCAATATGAGAATCATATTTGACCTTTGGGCACAAATAATGAGACCATATATATTAGTGCAAGGGTTTTCGGTATGGCAGAAGCGAAAAGTAAGGTTTTCGCTATGCACAGTAGCGAAAAGTAAGGTTTTCGCTATGCACAGTAGCGAAAAGTAAGGTTTTCGCTATGTACAGTTGCGAAAAGTAAGGTTTTCCCTATGTACAGTTGCGAAAAGTAAGGTTTTCGCTATGTACAGTTGCGAAAAGTAAGGTTTTCGCTATGTACAGTTGCGAAAAGTAAGGTTTTCGCAATGTACAGTTGCGAAAAGTAAGGTTTTCGCCATGTAAGGAACCGAAAAAATAAGGTTCAATCGAAAAGGTTTTCCGTACATTGATCAATACGGGATAATAACATTGATCAATTAACATCGCATAATTAACTTGATAAAAGAAACATATACATCAATTCACATGGCGTAATCAGTGTAAATATACATATAGCATAACCAATTCAGCAAAATGTATATATATAGCATAATCAATTCAGCAAAATATATATATATATATATCATGAATATGGTGGCTGAAATTTTTATGGCATAAAATACATTTGCATTATTATTGTTGGAGGAAAAAAAAATGCGGCGGCTGAGAAAAGGTTTGCGGCGGCTGGAATTTTGCAGTTCAATGTGGTTTTTGATTTGAAACAACAATTCAATTCCAGATTATTATTAGATGACGGCGTACGAAAAAAAAACCCGTGGAGAATCACCGAAAACAAATACAAAACATGAATCAATTATGAACCTAGGGCTCTGATACCACATGTTGGAATAAACTTCACGATTCGTATTTGATTAATAATGAGTAATCGATGATGAGAAAACATACCCGATGATCCTGAGGATCCGGTGAAAGCATTGAACATATTTGCCATTGATTGTCGGGTTCCCAGAACGAGGTGATCGTATTATGATGGGATGATGATGATGATCGAGTTCTTGAATGAGAGAATCGACCGAAAGGGAGGCTGCACATGGCTGGGATATTAGGCCGTTATCTAATTAGTGATTAGGGTTGAAAGAGAGATTAGGGTACTCTATTTATAATAAGAGTATCTTACACTTTCAACCCTTGGTGTTTGTTATGTGCAATATAACTCCCCATAGTTCCAATCACCTAATGGGAAACCCTATAGTATGTCAATAATAGTAAATACGCCCATCATATTTTTACCAGACATAGGGATTTTAGTTATTGTCAATCATCATATCAGGAATGATAAACGATCAGTGACGGTCACTTTTAAGGTGGTTCCAACAGTGAGATGTTGTGCTTGAAGGCCAACAGAGTGTATTGTGAGATGTTGTGCTTGAAGGCTAACAGAGTGTATTGTGAGATGTTGTGCTTGAAGGCCAACAGATGAATTGTTGAGTTGTGTCAGAATGCCAACGATTGGATAAATTAATCAAAGGTTTTGTATAAACTGTTTTAATACATGGTTTATATAAATTGGTTTTATAAGGGTCTTGAAATGACAGAGATTATCTCACTAGACCATTTGGTCTAACCCTCATTTTGTTTAACAAAATATGCATATCAGGATTGCGGAAAGTAGGAGGTAAAGGAAAAGTTAATAATGTGAGATCACTTTATTTGATTATCTTGCTGGAGATAATCGAGAAGGAAACTGAAGTCTGATTTTTATACGTGGTTAAGTGGATCTTTCATATGAAGATTTTATTAATAGAAAGTTTGTTTGCAATTTCGGAGAGTTTTATAGATTTGTAGAATGGGACCCAATGTGTAACCCGAATGTGATTTGTTTTATATAATATTCCATGTTAATTGTTATGTGGAGGTGCGGGTTGTTACACTTGTGTTTTTGGAAAGTTAATTGTATTGAAGAAAGACGTCTTGATTTTATAAAGCAGAAGAAACTTAAAAATAAAAATAAAAAAGAAATACATCTCCTTTTATTTTTTTCTAGCCGTTGCTTTTTTTCAAAGGAAGAAAAAAATTAACTTTTATTTTTTAAAGTGTGAAGTGTGAGAGTGAATAAAATGATGAAAGTATTCATGGATGGTAGGTTGAGTGTAAGAGATAATAAAGAGATGTGGTTGAGTGTAAGAGTTAATAAATAGGTGGTTGAGTGTAAGATTTTATAAAAAATATTTTGTAAAATAAAATATCAAATTCTTGGATTTGTAAATACATAAAACAAAAATATAAATACTTGTATGCTACAAGTATAAAAGTTTTTGTCATTTTGAAATGTTTATAAAACACTAACTAAAAACTAATAAAATAATCGTGAATTAATTCAAAAAGTTATTAAAAACACTTTTAACAAACTTTATCATTTTATAAAAAATCACTCTCAATTTTTATAAAAATAAGTTTTATAAAAATAATCGGTAAACCGATCAGAATTGGAATACCAAGCATGAAACAATCGTATTCCCACATGCCGCTTGAATATTCCCGTTCCGTTGCGTCTTCTCGGATTTGATCATTAATTTGAGATTGGCACGATTCCCAAGACGATAACGTGTATTTCCGTAAATTACCTATACTATTGATCCAGACGAATTTAACCGCTTTTGGGTCAATCTGAACCGTTTAAACTCATCCCAACTTTTAATATACCGTTCAAATTCATTTGGTATTAACCCTGTACTGCCCGACCGGCTCCTTAGCCCATTCAGGGCCTGTTTGGTAATGACTTAATGGGCTTAATAGCCCATATAGCTTACCGAATAAGCCATATAAGAGTGTTTGGTTGTGGCTGAATCTGTAAGAAAATAACTTATTCGCTAAGCTCCCTCATATTTCTTTTATGCACTCAGCCATGTAAAAGAGAATTCCTACCCCTCCATCCTCTCATCAAGCGATTGCTAAAATGTCTCAAAGAAATGGTAATAGGTGCTTCACATACAATCAAGGGTAAAATAGTCATTTTTACATTTAGACCGTTTATTCAGCACAACAAACAAACAACAATATATCTCAATCCATACAGACAGATATATCCAGACAGTCAATTTTATAGTTACAGACTTAATGGAAAACCCACAGGTGTAGGGTTTTGGGGGTTTATTATTAGGTTAAAGATGAAAGGCTTTGATTCTAGGATCGAGTTTAACTTTACTTTCGTGTGCTCTATTATTATTATTATTATTATTATTATTATTATTATTTATGTATGTTTTAGTGTCTTCAGGGCATCTCCAACAGCTTCAAAAAAGGGAAAACGGAGAAAATGATGATTTTGGGCTAATATTTTGCTCCAACAGCTTTCCCAAAACTATCCCTAAAGTGGAGAAAGAAGATTTTTTCACCAAATATGGAGATCATTACCAAGTACCAAGTGAGAGGACTAGGGCTGTAAACGAACCGAACGAACACGAACAATAAACGAACAAAAACTTTCATGTTCGTGTTCGTTCGTTTAAAAAAGGCATATGTTCGTGTTCGTTCATTTATGTTCGTTAAGATATTAAACGAACAATAAACGAACAAAAACTTTGATCTTAAGGTGCTCAAGTTAAAAGTTTGCAATAGGTTCAAGCCAATAAGGCTCAAACCATCAAGTTCAAGGCAATAAGGCTCAAACCATCAAGTTCAAGCTGCAAGACTCGAACCACAAGGAACCCAATCAGAAAAGTCAATAGCAACCCACATCCATAAGGCAAGGCTCAAGCCAATGGTCTTGAACCACCATGGTTGTCTCAAAGGGTTGATGTGCTAAAAAATGGAAGGGTGAGGATTATATTTATAATAGGGGACTGAGCAATGAAAGGGGTGAGGAACCGATGTGGGATGGGTGAAAATCCCACTTTCATGTTAGTTACCACCGATTACTCATACTCTCTCTATTTTTTTATTTTTTTGAACAAGCATACTCTCTCTGTTATGTATCCAGTATCCCACATCGATTTTTTAGTACAAAAATAGGTGTATATGTGTTGTATATAAGAGTTGGAATCAGCACAATTTTCTTCAAAACTTTTTCTTTCAAAACTTAATACTCTTTGTTTTTATCATCATATAAAATAAAATTACAAATTACAATTACTAAATATGATTACATATATATAATAGTTCAAATATTGAATTCTTAAATATTTAATTGTTAAACGAATATAAACGAACATAAATAAACGAACGTTAACGAACATAAACGAACATAAATAAACGAACGTTAACGAACATAAATGAACGAACGTTCACGAACATAAATGAACGAACGAGACCTTTGTTCGTTCATGTTCGTTCGTTTAACTAAACGAACAAAAAAAATTGTTCATGTTCGTTCATTTATTAAATGAACGAACATAAACGAACTTCCCGCCGAAAGGTTCACGAACGGTTCGCTGAACGTTCGGTTCGTTTACAGCCCTAGAGAGGACCAATAGGAAACTTTGAAAATAAATATGTAGAAAAAGAAATAATATTTTAATAGATGAATGGAATATTTTAATATTTAAATTAATGTTAGATTCTCCAAAATGGGGAAGCTGTTGGAGATGAATGTATTATTTTTTGGGGATTTTGGCTATTGGTTCTCCATTTTGGAGAAATTATGGGGAATCTGTTGGAGATGCTCTCGTGCCACTCTTAATGCTTAGCGACTTCTATTGTGGAGCTAATCGAGTCTAGCTTGCAATAAACATGTCTGAATGGACTATTTTACTAGCAGTTTAGGAATAGGAGACCCTGAATTTTGAACGTTATAACATATTCCTTTCATCATATGAGGAAGTGGAGTAAACTGACCCGGGTTAGATGACAGTCATGAATGCAAGAAAAATGTGGACTACAAGTCTTTTAGCTTTAGCTCAATTAGTTTCATGAATAAGATGTACGCATAACTTACGTTCTTCTGTGAGATGGGATGGAGAGCCTGTTTCCAAGAAGATGCCCGTCTTCATAAAATAAAAACAACTAACAACCAGAAATAGAATGCATAATGATAGGCCACTCATAATCAATAGAAGTTATAAAAGAATGTAAAGACCCGAAGATGAGAAAAAGGAAAATACATTGAAATCTGAATGAAGTGAGGGCATCTTTTACATTTCTACAATAGTTCATCAATGAAAGCTTGAATAAGATACAAGACCCCAGAAAACATGACAATGCAGCAGCCGAAACACTTACAGCTTGGAAGGAGTGATTATCATGCTGCTTTTACGTTCTGACTTTTGATTCTATAAGCTATATTTCTCTGGCGAAAGAATACTGCATATCTTTATAACTTTTCTTTATCAAATATACTTTGCTAGCATTTCACTAAGTTTTTTTGTCACAGGTTCTTAATGATCGAAGAATCGAAAAAGGACTTTAAGTAAATATGAACAGGCTCACAAATGCTTTTTCTTTGCTAGAATTGGATGTGGAGGGTGATAGGGAGGATGATAGGGAACAGACAACCAGTGCTGCTGATAAGACATAGAAAGACAATGGTATATGTTTCAAACGACTACTCCTAAATTCCATAGTGCCACCTCACTTTCGACCAATAAGTAACTTTGTGGTTAGCTATTTCTAGTGATTAGGGAGGCTCTAATACAAAGTTGTTTTATGTTTATAATGAATGGGTTGTTAAACTTAAAAGAAAGTTGTTTTTATGGCTTCTGTTATAATTGTAGGTCTCTTTTGGAATTGGTGGGGTGATTGTCGTGTATATTTCTTCCCAACGGTTTCCTAAGAGGTATGCATTTCATTCCTTTGTAGTTTGGACCAATAATGAAAAAGTGATGGATTGCTATTTGCAGCTAATGTTTATTATATTTCCATTACAAGAAAAATGCAACAACAACCACTTTGGTATATTTGGTGTTTATTGAACACATCTATTTTGTCACACTTGTAAGCTTTTTGTTCCAAAGTCAAACCTGTAAGCCTTTTTTGGTTCATAAGATTTACTTTTGTTTGAAAGCTAATATTCAATAAGTAAGCATTCTCTCTATTTTGTAATGGTGGAATACTATTTTAGACTTTTGACTACATGTTAAACATTTATGTTTATATGTCCACATGGTCAATTTTAGCAACTTTTAATTTGTCCATATGCTTTCTAAAACCAAAAATGTTGGTTTAATATTGTAGTCATTAATCACTTTAAACTTGATAGTTTATGAAACATCAAGTCTAAGGTTTGATTCTAATCAAGTGCTATTAAGTTTTTGGTACTTAATTCGCAGGTCGGAAGACTTGAAATCTTTTTGAGACCGAAAATTATGATTTTTGGGTTGACCCTTTTATGGATGTTCATATGGCTTTGGAACATGAGAGGGATGCAGTAGATGAGTTATAAAGTTATTTATAAGTTGCAAGTTTTCTTTCGTTTTCAATAATGTTTTGCTGGAGGTTCTTTCCCCTTTTTCCAAAAACATATTAGCGATTGTATATACTATTATAGCCATAATATGTCATAAAACTTTGACAGTTTTGTTATGTGATTGGTGGTAGAGCACGTTTTATAGATCCTAATTCAATGGTTTACTTGGGGGTATTCTGTGTTCTGATACTTTCGGTCCTAACGTTAATGTTCGTAAGCCAATTCTTCCATTTTTCTGCTTTGTGTTCGCTCTTCATGCTTCTGTTTCTAAAGAACTAATACATTAACAGTTCTACATTTTATTTCATAAGCACTGGCTTCCAATTTCTTTAATGCGGGAGAGAACTTAAAATTGAGTATGTTTCCTTCCACGAATGGTAGGTCGTCGATGAATGGGACTCGCTGCATCCGGAAGTAAATGGCTCTGAAGTTCTGAATGAAGTTGGGTGGTTTTATCCATCCGTGTTTGCTCCGAAGGTAATCAGACTTGAATGAAGAACATGCTCTTATGGTTCCGATTTCCAAATAATATTATTGATGTGAAAACCGTTGTTTCGTTCCAATTTGTTGCCAACTTGCTATAGGTTACTGAGTATGCAGTCATGTGATCAAGCAAGGGAATTTGACTCCTAAATTACCTATTATATTAAATATGTTGAATTAGCCGAAAATTTATGTTTTACGTGTTTTATTATATATTTTATTCGCCTTGTGGACTTAATTCTTCTTTAAAATAATAGTTACTATTTTGAAATGTCTTAATTGTTTTAACTGTGTTAGTTAAAGGTTGACCACTCAAATACTTAATTTATATTAAGGTCATGTTGTATACCCGACCAATGGACGGGTATAATACTAGTTATATATATATGCACATCAAGTAAAAAGTTAGATAAACAATATAATACGGTTTGTTTGTAATCATCAAAATAATTATAGAGATGTAGGACACTTGCACCAACAATCTCCCCTTTTTGATGATGACAAATACAACCATTAAAAACGAGAGCATACTCGGTTTCTCTCCCCCTTTTGTAGAATCCAAAAGGGTCATGAAAGACGCTATGCCCCCCCTCAAAATATGCATACATTTGGGAGTAACATTATCTCAAGGGTTATACTCAAGCATTCCTAAACCAAGTCTTAGTTTGAAAAATGTATTTTTGTTTTGGGCTTTAGTAAAAATATCGGCCAAATTATCTTAGGAATCGACTTTTTCAAGCACGATTTGGCCTTTTTGAACATTATCTCTTAAAAAATGATGGCGTATATCAATATGTTTAGTTCGAGAATGTAAAATCGGGTTTTTACATAAGTTTATGGAACTTGAATTATCACACATAATTGGAATTTTGGTCAAATGTATCTCAAAATCGGTAAGTGTGTGCTTCATCCAAAGAACTTGAGCACACTCTCGCGGCGACTACATATTCTGCTTCGGTAGTAGACGACGCTACGGATTGTTGTTTCTTAGAGAACCAAGACACAAGGGAGAGACCTATAAAGGCACCTACTCCACTAGTGCTCTTTCGATCAACAATTGAGCCACCAAGATCGAAATTGGTGAAGCAAGTTACCTCCAACTCGGGTTTCTTTGCATACCATAATCCAAGACTCATTGTACCTTTAAGATATCTAAAAATACGCTTGACGACATCATAGTGAGATTGTTTAGGTGGTGATTGAAAACGAGCTCATAAGCACACACTATACATGATATCCGGTCTACTAGCCGTTACATAAAGTAAACTACCAATCATTCCACGATAAATTTTTCATTAAAATCGTTTCCCTCCTCATCACTAGATAATTTTAAATTAGTGGTCATTGGAGTTTCAACGGGTTTTACATTTTCAAAATTAAATTTTCAACATGTCTTTATTTGCAATCCTAAGAAAAATTTTAATTCTCCCATCATGCTCATTTCAAATTCACTTGTCATTTTTGTAGAAAATTCATTGCAAAGTTTTTCATTTGTGGAACCAAAAATAATATCATCAACATACACTTGCACAGCCACATTATCATTTTGAGCATGTTTTACAAACAAGGTATTATCAATTCTACCCATAACATAACCACTGGCAATTAAAAAAGATATTAATATATCATACCATGCACGTGGAGCTTGCTTTAAACCATAAAGCGTCTTTTTTAATTATAAACGTGTGACGGATTTTCAAAATTCTCAAAACTAGGAGGTTGAGAAACATATACATCCTCATTTATAAACCATTTAAAAAGGCACTTTTAACGTCTATTTGATATAATTTAAAATCCTTAGCATTCGCAAAGGCTAGAAGCATTGGAATAGACTCTAACCTTGCAACCGGTGCAAAGGTTTCATCATAATCTATACCTTCTTGTTGATTGTACCCCTCTGCAACTGAACGTGCCTTGTTTCGTGTGACTCCACCATTTTCGTCTATCATATTACGAAAGACCCATTTTGTGCCAATCATGGTTTATAGGTTCCCAGATTCACTTTGTCTCATATAAATAGAAAGATCAAAGGTAGCGGAAGCATTATAAAGTTGTTTAAGTATGAGTAATTGTGTGTAACAAGAAGCAATGAGAGAATAACAATAACAATATATATAGAACAGTAAATGATAACACAATAGTTAAATAAGCTGCTCGTATATTGATATATATGAATAACACCAAGAACACTTTCTTGTGTGTGTATTCTGAAACCTCTTAGGTGACAATTTGTACAGTGGTAGTGGAACAGAAAGTGCAGTATTTGCTCTCACAATTCTAGTAATAATTCTCACCTTAAGCTTACAATTGTGCGCTCCACTACCCTTCTATTTATAGCCTGACAAAGTGAAAGACAATGTACTATCTAACCCTGGAATGACACGTGGAAAGTGTGTCTTCGTCCTTTTAGGGCTGACGTGGAAAGTACGGACACGTGTCTGACACTTAGAGATTTCTACGAGACTTCAGCTTCATAGAGGTCTTCTATTACCAGAGATCTTCTACCAGAGCTCTGGAGGTCTTCTGGAAATGTTCTTCTCTGATGTACTATCAGAGCTCTTCAGCTAGAGCTCTAACGATCTCTGATGGTCTTCTGTTTGATCTTCTGCTAAGTCTTTGCTTGATCTATGATGTCCTTCGGACTTGTGATATTTTCAATACTTTTAAATTAAGCATACTTGGGGCTAACAATCTCCCCCTAAGTATTGAAAATTCAAACTATGCTATTACAAAGATAAGTAAGCAAAAACGAAGAGGAGAAAGGCATCCTCTGTAAAGCTGTTACTATTTTTCAAAAGATTTACATTACATAACATGAAAGGAATAGTAAAAGCTAATCATAGTAATCTCCTCTAAGAATTCTATCAAATCTTCTGATTAAGTCCCTGAATTCTAGTATGAGATTTATATGACTCACAAAGCTGTTTCTTACATCTTCTGGGCATTTTGTACTTGGAAGAATCTCCTGAATGATTCTTCTGAGATACCTTAGAGACTCTGATGAATACTTGTGGGCTTCCTCTGCTCTGATGGATTTCTTGACGCCCTTCTGTCGGCATATGAATATTGCTGGATTCCCTACAAGAGTTCCTGTTGAGTGATGCTCGAGTCCCTCAAGGCTTTCATTTGGAGGACTAATGCCCATTTTCTCTAGTTCACAGTTGATGCCCAGTTGAAAATATGTCTGTGTTCGGTGGTTGACATGTTCTTGTATTGCAAACAGGACTTCAACTCTTGCAGTTCTGGCAGCTTTGTACTTGTCGGAGTGGTTAAGGCAGTAGGCATTGAGAGTTTGTAGATCATACAGATTGAGCAGCACCAAGTCGTTGTCATTGAAAGTTTCTATCTTCCGGTTTTCTTGCTCGACCGTGTAGAGATGATACAAAACTCTGTCATAGGCAAATTTTCTCTGCCCAATTTTCAAAATTCTTTCAAAGCTGAAGGAAGGATTTATGACCCCATGAATGTTTGTTTTGGTTCTAATAAATCCCCTTCTGTCATCTGTGAGCAAGTTTGCTCTGATTGGGTTTAGGTAAGGGTTTGAGGGTGTAGAGTTGATAGGTATAATATCTCTGTCGGCATAGGATAAGAAAAGGTTTCTTCCAGAGAAGGTAATGAGTGCTCTGGTTGTTGGTTTTGAACTTCAATATTCTATTCGGGTTCAGGTTGGTTTTCTGGTATTGGCTCCTCTATTATTTGATTTTCATGTTCTGCTTCTAGGACTTGCAGAGTTGAGATTTGGTTGGGTTGGTTTGATCATCAGCAGAGGATGGGACTATCCTCTCTGGTTTAGCTCTTGAAGATTGGGGAGGAGTATCCCGAATAATGGTTTCGATTGGAGGCTCTGCTGCAGAAGTTGAGGTTTCTGCTGGGGTTTTGATAGACTTATCTTTGAACATGTACTCGAACGTTGTCTCCCCCTTTTGTTGGTTAGAGGGCTCTCCTTCATTCACTTTTGCGTCATCATCATCAGAGAATGCCACAATGACCTTTGGAGAGTCTGGGCCAACAAACTTCCCTCTCTTGGATGATGCAGCCTCAGAGGTATCTTCAACATACCTTTTTCTAGAGATGGTATCGTTGATGGTGTCAGAGAAGAACTTAGCCGCTTTCTTCAGGACATCTTCTACCTCTGTTGCAGCAACTCTGATCTCGTCCACTTGACTTTCAAAATTAAACTTGTGGGAGTCCAGAGTCTCTTTGACATGTTTTTCTGAGACCTGGGCTTTTCTCATAAATTTGGAGGTTATGGTCATCATCCGGCTCAGTACGTCTCTTCTGAATTCACCCATGTGACCAATAGTCATAGGGCGATCGTTGGGTCTGGGATCGCGGACAGAGATTGGAGTGGGAGTAGCAGCTTCTGGTGCATTTGTCGTGGCCGTTGTTGGTGTTGCAGAGGATGAGGGTAGATCTTTGAGCGCAGACTTGACAGAGTTGTTGATCATTTCTGTCAGAGTTCTGATGTTGGCCTCTGACAGAATGATAGAGGGTACTGGCAGAGTTCTGTTGATAGATGCCTTGTGGTTTTCTGCCATTGTAGCTTTCAGAACAGAAATTTGTTTGTGCAACTTCTCTTCCTCCTCTGCCCTTGTCTTTTCCCAATCAACTACTTTCTAGGAAGTTTCTGCCAACTTTGTTTGGACCTCCTTTAGTTCCTCTTTCAGAGAAGCATTCTCCTTCTGGATCAGCTCCTCTTTTGCAGCATTGATAAGTTTATACTCATTCAAGGAGTCTCTGATATTGTCACAAAAGCCTTTGCACTCTAGAAGGGGTAACATTGGCTCCAACACATGGATCCAATTCTGCCTCGAGTCCAGAGGTGCCTCCTGTCATAACTCTTTGAGGAGAATCATCTGTGGGTGTTCTGACCAGAATTTTCTCTTCCTGCTCAGATTCAGGAGAAGGGAATATGATGTGATGGGAATTCCTGCGATCAAGGCAGGTTTTCCCTTGTTCCACTAGGTCAAACCAATGTCCCTGAGTTGGAAATTGACCACGTGAGATCTTAAAGATATCTGGACTATTTTGTGTTCCATCTATGCAAGCCACAGAGGCTTCAACGTGTGAATTTGTCCTATTGATATACTGGGGCGATGGAATATCATTAGCAAAAAGAGGTTCCCCGGTTTCGTGCATACCAGAGGCATGAAGGACTGCCTCTGATGGGTTTGGCTGGTTAGGGTTTCGAGGTGTGCACCTCTGTTTCAATATCCATTTGGTCTTGAACACCATGGATAGGTTGTGTGGTAGTACTGGGAGATGGGGTAGGAAAATGCACATGTGTGTTCGGAGGAACATCTTTTTCTAGGCCCACATTTCCCTCGGCTCCTGTGGTGTTAGAGGACTCAGATTCACTCTCAGACTTCTCTTGCTCACCACTACCAGAGGAGGACGAACTCTCTGCTCCTCCCTCTATAGTTGTTAGCTTCAATCTTCCTAATCATAGAAGTATTTAGAAGTAGTGAAAAATAGGCTAAGTGAAGAAAGCCTCTTACAGAGGCTCTGCCGACATTACCGAGAAATCAAGGTCAAGAAGCTACAGAAGCAGCAGAGGCTTCCTACAAAACCTCTGCTGTACTCAAAGAAGACCCAAGACTCGGAAACAAAGGTGGACTGCTCCACAGAGGACCAGACCATAGAACCTCTGTAACTCATTACAGAGCCTCTGTGGTCCTCACTGAAAGACTTGAAGATATTTATAATATCTTGCTACTGTTACAGGACCCGTTCATCAACTTGCATGGTAGCATGCCCTGTCCAACGTCGACGTGTCAAACTCTGATTGGACTCAGTAGGGCTTAGTACATATTAGACGTCTGCTGCATTAATTGCAATACAGCACGTCTGACTGTTCATGCCATCCTTGCAACTGTTCACGACATCCGTTCTACTATTCATACATACCTTTTGAATAGTAGCATATGCTTTATGGTCCCCTTTAGAGTAGTATATAAGGAAGACTCATGTTGAGTTCTTCCTTACACACCACTTCAATCGAACATCAAGAACACAAAAGCTTATTCACCTTCAAAGTCATATCTGTTTTAAAGCTTTTCTTACTCACGGTTCATAAACGTGTTCTTGATATATATATTCAGTAAACTTTGAGATATAATATTCTGTTCACTGTTTATTTATATTTTGTTCTAAATCTATCAAACATATTTGTTAGTTCTTCAAATACGCTTCCGCATCAAACATTAACTTGAACTAATAGATCTGATAATCTTGTTTAAAGCAAAACGGGAACCAACAATTGGTATCATAGCAAAGCTTGATTTTCAATAACAATTGATCCTCGTTTTACAACTTTTATTTGATAGATTATATTCTTTCTCTTCATCACCATATTTCTAGATATTAGTTGTACCCAGAAAACCTTCCAGATCTTCATATTTAGAAATCCTCCATCAGATTATCCTTTCCTCAAAATGACAAATACAAATAACTTTTTCACTGCTGGCTCACTAACCAAACCTCCTACTCTTCTTAGAGATGAGTATCCTCAATGGAAGATAAGAATGGTTCATTTCTTTGAGGGTACTGAAAAAACTCTCAAACAATATCTTTACAATCTTCCTCCAGTTCCGATGATAACTATGCCACGTGTACCAGCTACTGCTGAATCTGCTGAAATCCCTGAACATCAAAAACCTAAGCCAAGAGAAGAATGGTCAAATGAAGATAAGGCAGAAGATGAAGTTGCACAGAAAACAAAAAGAATACTGATCATGGCTATCCCCAACGAAATTTTTCAATCCTTAGATGCATGCGAAACAACGCACGATCTCTGGAAAGAATTAGAAAGACAGTTGGAAGGGGGTGCTAAAACACAAAAGAACCGAAGGTCACAATACATAAATGAATATCATGCTTTCAGAGCCTCTGCAACAGAATCTCTGCAAACAACATACGACTGGTTCAACTATCTCATAAACAAATGCAAAAAGTCTGGTATTCACAGAACCACGGAAGAAAATAACGTCATGTTTCTAAAGAGCCTGAACGATGAGTGGCTTCAGTTGTCTATGTCTTTACAAACAAATCAAGATCTAGACTCCTGGACACTCTCTGATCTCTATGGAACACTTGCTGCACAAGAGCCTCAAATAGCTCAAGCTAAAACACTAACCATTGTGCCATACGCATTGGTTAGTAAATCTACAGAGGCTGCAGACAGACCAAGAAATGAGAGATCTACAGAGGAGAAAAAGAAGGAGAAAAAGAAGATGGTAATGGTTGATAGCGAAGAAGACGAGTTGATAGAGGAAGAGATAACTCTTGCGTCATTAGCTAAATCAATGGCTCTATTGACAAGAGAGTTTAGAAATAACCAAAGGAATTCTGGTAGAAGAGATGATGGAAGAAGAGAAGAATCAAGTGACCGACAGAGGTCAGACTACAGAAATGATGACCAACAGAGGTCGAGCGACAGAAGCTACAGAGGAAATGATCGACAGAGATCAGATGACAAGGTAGGCCACACACAAGAATGCTACAAATGTGGTAAACCCGGTCATTACGCAAACGAATGCCGAACAGAGAAAGGTGGAGACCTACAGAAGTCTGACGACCGAGCTGGAAACATCTCCCAAGGTTGTTTCAACTGCGGCAAGCCAGGTCATTTCGCAAAAGAATGCAGAAGTAGACCAAATCGCCCACAGTAGGACTCAACTTTTTACAAAAAGAAGGCCGAGTATTACGCACAAAAATATCTAATGGCGAACAAAGGGCATTCTGAGGCAAACAAAGAAGACTTCGAATCAGACTCTACCTCTGATGATGAATTTCCCACAAATGCCCTGTTCTGTGGCATGGCAGAAGTTGACTCCGGCACTGACAATGAGGTATCCATTTCAAACTCTACCTCAAGTACTAATTCTGTAGATGCTGATTTATTTAAACTTAACATTGAACTGAAAGATATAATTGAAAGCATTCAGAAAAAGCTGACCTTTAATGAGAGAGAAGTAAGGCTTCTCACTCAAGAAAAAGCCAAAAAAATCTTTGAAGAAAAAGGAAAAGTCGAAAAATATTGGAGCAAAAATATAGATCCTTTAAAAAGGCAAATTTCTGATTTAACCTATGCTTTAAAAATCAAAACAAAAGAACTTTCAGTTTCAAGAAGTGAAACTACAGACATAAGAGCTCTCAAAGAATACTTTCAAAAAGAAAGAGAGGTACTTTGGCAAGATCTTTTAAGAAGAGAAGTTTTAATTAAAAACTATAAAGATGCACAGAAGGTATATGAAAAGGTAAACTCTCAAATAGCAAGACGAGGTATAGGGTACAGTGATATTACCTTAGGAGTTGAAAATAAACGACTAAAACCTCTGTCCTCTCTATTTGTTTTGGGAAAAACTAACAAACCAAACTTTCCAAACATACTCTCTGTAAGTAAAAGGGTTAAAATCTCTGCAGAACCTCACTTGAGGAAACATACAAAGATGATCAATGTGTGGTTTGAAAACAAAGATTCATCATCTTCAACCCTTGTCAATAGAGAAATCAAACCAAAGAAATATCTGAAAACACAAGATCAGATTGGTATCTTTAAGTTTGGTAAACCAGAGACTCAAACACAGGTCACTTTTGTCTGTATGATAAATGTCGAAAAAAAATTGTCAGCAGAAGCTCCTGAGTTTAAACCCATCTTTTCAGAATAAAAACTTGAAGAATCTATTGAAAAAGAAAATTTTGGAAGTTTTGAAATCAAATGTTTTAGAAAATCTCTGTACATCTTCTATAGATCAAAAACTCGCTGAAGAGATCTCATCAGAAACCTCTGCCATCTATGAAAGTTTTTCTACAGAGGAAGAAAGCTCGTATGATACATGCACAGAAAATCCAGCCTCTGTCGAAAGAAATGACTCAACCTCTGCATATGAGGACGATTCATCCTCTGACGACTCAGAGACTGATTTCAAATCAGGGATAATTCACTGTGACACAGAGGATGTCAAATTCTCCTCTGAAGTTCTTAACAGAACAATTTCTCCAAAAGAGAAAATCACAGAGATACCTATCCATCCAGATTTTCTCAAAATGTGTATACAAGTCAAAACCTCTACAGAGCTTGAAAATCTGAAAAAGGACTCTGAAAATCCAAAAAACTTAAAATTTTCAAAACCTTTAAGGAAAATCAAAGAGAATCCCACTTGGCAACAAAAGGGAAAATGGCCTGAAGCTAACAAATATTTTTCCTCTATGACAGTGAAGAAAGATGTTCACCACAGAAGAGAGTCACAGAAGGCAGGAACTAAACAAGACTTTTGCAAACAACATTCTAGTATTCATAGATCTTCTTGTAATAGGAAATCTAATGTAAAGAAAGAGTGTAATGTCTCTGTGGCTCAGTTCAAAGAATTCAATGAAAAGTTCAAACAAATCACATCTCATATTCAATACTGTCATTGTTTTGATCTTATGTTTAAATTGAATAAACACTTCTCAAGTCCAAATTGCTTTCTCACCACTGAAATTCGAAAGTCAGAACCAAAAGAGAAACAATCTGATTCTTCTACAAAAGATAAAATGTATTTCAAGAATGCTAAGGCAAACTTGAAAAATTCTAACAATATTGGACCCATGTGGATATGGGTACCTAAATCTCTGTGCTTGTCTTACAGAAGCAACATGTGCCAATTTGGTATCTTGACTCCGGATGCTCAAGGCACATGACTGGCAACAGAAGATTACTATCCACATACAAAGAAACACACGATGGTGGATCTGTAACTTTTGGAGACAACATGAAGGGACACATCAAAGGCTATGGAGTCATACAGAAAGAAAATGTCTCTGTATACAAAGTTGCATATGTGAATGGCCTCAAACACAACCTACTAAGCGTAAGTCAACTCTGTGATACATGATTCGATGTGTTATTCAAAAGAACTTTCTGCTCTCTACAGAGTGAAAACACAGGAATGGAACTTCTGCGAGCTGAAAGAAGAGGTGATCTATACCTAATGAATTTTACTTCAAAATCCAAGGACAAAGTTTGCCTAGTAGCCTGCAAAAGTGAAGAAGCGTGGTTATGGCACAACAGGTTCTGTCACTTAAACTTTCACACCTTGGATAAACTAGTAAAACTCAATCTAGTTAAAGGTTTGCCAAATGTTAAATTCAATAAGGATCATTTGTGTTCGGCCTGTGAAATGGGAAAACACAGAAGGGCTTCCCACAAAGGCAAAACAGACGTGTCTTGCACTAGGCCTCTGTACATGCTTCATGTCGACCTTTGCGGTCCCATTGCCATACAGAGCCTAGGTGGCAAGAAATACATACTTGTCCTAATTGATGAGTATTCACGTTTCACATGGGTTGAATTTGTTAGAAAGAAATCAGATGTTCCAAATGTACTGATAAATCTAATGAAAAGAATCCAAGTTCTTTATGACTGCAGAATACAGAAGTTAAGAAGTGACAACGGCACAGAATTTAAAAACTGTGTCATTGAAGCATATCTTTCTACAGAAGGAATATCACAGAACTTCTCTGCCGCTCGCACTCCACAACAGAACGGTGTTGTCGAAAGAAAGAATCGAACACTTGTAGAAGCCGCAAGAACTATGCTGTCAGCATGCGGATTATCAATGAACTTTTGGGCAGAAGCAATTTCTACTGCGTGTTATACTCAGAATCGTTCAACCGTTGTGAAAAGACACCTCAAGACGCCTTACGAATTGCTTAACAAAAGGCGGCCAAACATCAAATTTTTCCATGTATTTGGATGCAAATGCTTTGTCTTAAACGACAGAGATTCAAGAGGAAAGTTTGATGTAAAAGCTGATAAAGGCAAATTCATTGGATACTCTGCCACTTCCAAAGCCTACAGAACATTCCTTACAAAGTCTCACAAGATTGTAGAAAGCATCAATGGTTCTTTTGATGATTCATTCCAAATGACTTCTGAGCAAATCAGTTCAGAACTCGGAATTAAAGGGAAATCCTCTGACATCTCAAGAACAAAAGAAGATTTGGATCTTCTATTTTTGGAGATGTTCCACAATGACATTGATCCTTCTGTTGGAACCATTAGAGTTTCTGAAGAACCATCCTCTGTCGGACAAAGTCCTACAGGTATGACTCTAACTGGTCCAAATAATGCTTCATCTTCTTCTATAAGTACTACAGATGCAATTGCCGAAGCAGAAGAAAGTGCAGAAGATGAAACATCAAGAAAAACGACCACAGAAGCTGCACAAACCACAGAAGAACCAATTACAGAGGAAATCGAGGACCAAGACTATACGTCCTCAGAGGAACAAACTCCACCACCACTCATATCAATCATTCCACAAACGGTAGAATCAACTACCAAGGCACGAAGAACGACAGAGGCTACACAAGAAGAAACACAAGAAGCCTCTGAAGAAAGTTTGGATGACATTGATGATCATCTTCCACGCACAACTCAATGGACAAAAAGTCATCCGCAAAGCCAAATAATTGGAGAACCTTCTGACTCAGTAAAAACAAGGTCTGCCACTGCTAATTTTTGTTTCTTTACAAATTTTATTAGTGTGATAGAACCAAAGAAGATTTCTGAAGCCCTAGATGACCCAAACTGGGTAGACGCCATGCAAGAAGAACTTCTACAATTTGAGCGTAACAGAGTCTGGACTTTAGTACCTCTGCCAAGAGGGAAACAGGCCATTGGGACTAAATGGGTCTACAGAAACAAGAAGGATGAAGATGGAGTGGTCATCAGAAACAAAGCAAGATTAGTAGCAAAAGGATATAAACAAGAAGAAGGCATAGACTACGATGAGACTTTTGCCCCTGTCGCACGGCTCGAAGCAATAAGAATATTCTTAGCCTTCGCAGCCCACAGAGGTTTTAAAGTCTATCAGATGGACGTAAAATCAGCTTTTCTAAACGGTGAAATCCAAGAAGAGGTTTACGTAAATCAGCCACCAGGTTTTGAAAGCTCAAAGTTCCCAAGGAATGTATACTACCTTGAAAAGGCTCTATACGGACTAAAACAGGCTCCAAGAGCATGGTACGAACGACTTTCCATCTTTCTTCTAAAAAATGGCTACAACAGATACTACATTATTTTATAAACGCAAAAATAGTGAGATAATGCTTGTACAAATATACGTAGATGACATAATTTTTGGGTCTACAAATTCAGAAGAGTGCAAAAATTTTGAAAAACTCATGTAGAGTGAGTTTGAAATGAGTATGATGGGAGAATTAACATTCTTCCTCAGACTTCAAGTCAAACAATCTTCAGAGGGAATTTTTATAAATCAAGCCAAATATGTCTCTGACATACTTTTAAAATATAATCTCTCTGATACCTCTGCAATGAAGACTCCAATGGCCACTGGAAATAAGTTATTCTTAGATCCAAATGGTATTTTTGTAGAATGTACTCTCTACAGAGGCATGATTGGATCTCTGTTATACTTAACAGCAAGCAGACCTGACATTATGCACGCCACATGTCTTTGTGCACGTTATCAAGCTAATCCAAAGAAATCACATTATGATGCTGTAAAGAGAATCTTTAGATACCTGAAGGGGACCAACAATCTTGGTCTCTGGCATCCACAGAACTCTGGTTTTAGTCTTAAAGCTTATACAGATTCAAACTATGGAGGATGCATGCTCGACAGAAAGAGTACCTCTGGGAGTTGTCAATTCCTAGGTGGTAAACTAGTCAGTTGGACCTCCAAGAAGCAGAATTGTGTCTCCACATCCACTGCAGAAGCTGAATACGTTGCTGCTGCTAGCTGTTGTTCTCAGGTTCTATGGATGAAGACTCAGCTAAAAGACTATGGCCACATCCTATTCAAAATACCCATCTTCTGTGATTCCAAAAGTGCCATTGCTATCTCTGCCAACCCTGTGCAACACTCCAAAACCAAGCATATCGATATAAGGTACCATTTCTTGAAACATCATGTTGAATACGGTACAATCGAAATGCATTTCGTGCCTACAGAATATCAACTCGCTGACTTATTCACCAAAGCACTAGACGAGAAAAGATTCAACTTCTTGGTGGGTAAGTTAGGAATGATTAACATGGTGTGAAAATCCTCTGTAAGTATAGCTTTATCTTCTGTAAATAAGTATAAATATCTATTATTACTTATGTTATTGCTTTGATAAATTTATTTCTGTATGTAATTTTTTTTGTGTGCAAAAATAATTCTTGGTTACAGAGCTTCTGTGGGTCCGCTCAGATCTTCTGATAACCCTTACAGAACCTCTGATAAACATGATCTATGCTCAATACAAATCCTACCATTCTTTGAACCAAGCATAGATCAAGGGGGAGCAAAAGGAAAATTCTTGATCTACAGAAGTGATTAGATCAAGGGGGAGCAAAAGGGACCCTGAAATGATCTACAGAGGTAAATCTTTCAAAGGAAAGCCAAAGAAGAATGTCGATAATTCTCCATCGACAAAAGTAAGACAAAACTGCCGAGAACAGAAGAACCAAAAGGTATGTCTCTCGCACAAAAGGTTTTTGGAAAACAGTTTTCTAGGACAAGAATTGTCAAATATGTCCTAAATATACTATGAATAACATTTCAAAAATCAAAAGTTCAAAAAGTTTAACAAAATTCGAATTAGGAAAAATTTAAGGTCATAGAGCGTCTGCTGAGCTCAACAGAGGTTCTGTCAGAAAAAGCTCTGTAATCACAAATTAACCCTCTATCGATCGTTTGAAATGTTATCTCGGAAATCGGATAGATACACCATGACCTTCTCGAACAAAACGTTTTTCAAAACAGTTTTCTCGGACACCAAAACCTAAGAGAAGGAAAACCAAAAAGAAGCATGGTAAATCACTTGAAAAGTTGGTTACCATTGCAGAAGAGGAAACTGCTGAAGAAGAAGTTGCAGAAGAAGAAATGGCTACAGAAGAGTATCAATCACCCTATCAATCTCCAGATAGATTTGCTCACCAAGGAGACCTGAACGACTTCTTACAGAACCCTGACATAGCCAACACCCTAAATACAGCAGGGTGGACGGCACAACCTCTCGACCACCACTCTCCACAAAACAAGATTTCTTCATTTCTTGCATTGACACACATCTGCAAGAAGATGACACAACACCCAAAGATCAACCAGCCAACACCCCTGTTATTTTACAAAACCCTTTCATTCAAGGATTGGACGTCCACAGAAGAAGTCCAAACCCAGCTTCAGAAGAAATAGAACAAACAGAAGTTGAGTGGAATAGAGGTGAAATTACAGAGGCTTCTGAGAAAATGATGGAAGAAGAAAAAGAAAAAGGGGCCGAAGTTGTACAAAAAGAGGGATTTGCAACAACAGAGACAGGAATAGAGATCTTAGAGACAGATTCAGATGAAGAAGAAGCTGTCTGGATACGTAATGTATGACTTCTTACGACCAGAGCAAGGAACTTCAACAGAACCTAGGGAAGAAGCACCAAGCCGAAGGATAGCTACAGAGGATGAAATGATAGACAATGATGTAGTGCTTGGATGCTTAACAGAGGAAGAAGCAAGAAAAGTTGCCTGGATAAATAGAGGCACACAACCAAAACCAACTCCTAGTGCAACCCACATTTCTAACTCCGCAGGTCTAGCTGCAGAAGGAGTTATTGAAAAAGAGCAGCACAGCTCGATCCTAACCCAACCCATCCAGCCAGAGGTTACTCTTTCAACCTCTGTGCCCACAGAAACCGGGGAATCCATTCCTAGGGAGTCTCCTCAAAGAGACTCACCTATTGTTCGTGATCAATCGCCCCAGATCACCCTAGAACGTCATTAACCAGGTCACAGAAGTCATTGTCTCCTTCACAACTGAAAATGCCAACTATGTCAAGGATTTCAGAAAGAGTGTCGGCAGAATGCGTTTCAAAACAGAAGCAGAGCTTGCGACATTGATTGGCCTCTGCGATGATGTCTGTGAAAAGTTGATGGCAGCAGGAGCTGAATTACCGAAGAAGACCAACACTTCTTGCAGAGCAGAGGGTACTTCTGATAAAAGTCAGGATGATTCTGATGATGACCAACCTGGTCCATCAGATAATCCTGAGGGGGAGAATCTAAGAGAAAAAGCTATGAGCAGAGGAATACAAAGTCCACCAATCGCAGCAGAACCAATCAGCCAAGCCCCTCCAGAACAAACCCAACAACAACAAACCCAAAAGACCACAGAGACAACACCCATCTATGTGGAATCATCTCCTGACGAAACCAAAATTCCAGAAGCAGATCAGCAAACCACAGAGGCAACAACCGCCCCTGAGGTAATCATTTTGGAAGAAACAGATGAACAAACCACAGAGAAAACACCCACCTCCGTGGAAACACCCCAAACCATACCGAGAAGAAAGTCGATTTCCACCAAACCAAAAAGAGCAACGACCTCTGCTTCTGACGTTCTGAAAAGGATGCACACAACAATGAGTGATCGTATGGCGTAGAGAGAAGAAGAAAGACACAGGTTCACTTCATCAACAGAAACTGAGCTCACAGAAGAAGTCAACAAACAACTTCCAACAGAGGTTACAGAGCAACTCAATCCAACAGAACCATTTCCACAAAAGTCCTCTAAATCACAAATGTCAAAACCCACAGAGGCAACCCCCATCAAGCCAACAGAAGTGCCAACCTCCAAACTTACAGAAGCAACAGTTTCTGCCCCGCCAAAAGCCAAAGATAAGGGCAAAGGAATACTGACGGAAGAGCCTAAGAAGAAAACATTGCCAAAGCCAACAGAGAAACTAATGAAGAGTGCGTTTGATTCCTTTCAAACCCCAAAGCCTGAAGAAGTTGACTGGGCACATGGATTGAAGCCTCTGTCAGACATTCCTCTAACTGGTAGAGCCGCAGAAGTTGTTCAACAGATGGAGAGTCTCAGAAGACAAGTACCACAACCTGGTCCAACATATGAAGAAATGGATGAACAAATACCTCTACAAACAATCCTATCAGACAAATCATCCAGTAGATCATGTGACAGATCCAAGGATCAGAGAAGAATTTGAGAATATCTTCACAAGGACAAAGCCAAGAACCAAAGCAGATGTCTTCTCAATCCACAAGATAAAAAAGGTGATCTTCTGCAGATTCTCCTTCACAAGAACCTATCCAAGGGTCAGGTACAATCTTTACAAAGTCAGAAGAGAGAACAATTCAGAATCTACCTTCGCTGATACTGACCTAAGAAATATCAATCCTTATGATCTACCTGACCTTCTGCAATGGACAAAGGACAACTACAACACAGAGCCAAACACCAGAGCCTATCAAGTGTTGAGAAAAGCGATGAGAGAAAAGCGATGAGGGAAAAGCTTCTGCTCTACAGCATGATAGATTTTCAGCTAGGAAAGGATCTTGGTCTCAAACATCTAGATCTACGACCACCAGAAGATCGCTGCCCACCGGATGCCGTACCTAACTCAATCATTACTGAACCAAGGTTTGGGTTAGTATTTCAAAACCCACTAGGCGAGGTCAAACTTTTTGTACCCATGGATTGTCAGAAGTACGCAACCAGTACTCTGAACAAATTCAGAGCAAGCCTTGTAAAATACAGAGGTACAGAGAAAATGGATAGAGATGCTGCAGATACCTTCATCAGAGAGATAGACGCCACAATCCGCCTAAGAGAACTCTGCATCAGATTCTACAAAGAGATCAGAAGAGTCGGAAAAGACAACAGAAGCTACAACGATTTCAAAGATGCCAAAATCTGATTCTCAGACCTCCAATCTCTGCAAACAAAGTTAAAGTTTATCTTTCATTGTACTCAAATGTAAAATGCCTCTGGCATATTTTTAAATGAAAGAAATTTCGAGGTATTGTTTAACCTCTGTCTTATCTAACTTAGCCTAACTTAACTCAAGTTCAAATTTTTATTTTTCACTACTTAGGGGGAGATTGTTAGCTTCAATCTTCCTAATCATAGAAGTATTTAGAAGTAGTGAAAAATAGGCTAAGTGAAGAAAGCCTCTTACAGAGGCTCTGCCGACATTACCGAGAAATCAAGGTCAAGAAGCTACAGAAGCAGCAGAGGCTTCCTACAGAACCTCTGTTGTACTCAAAGAAGACCCAAGACTCGGAAACAAAGGTGGACTGCTCCACAGAGGACCAGACCACAGAACCTCTGTAACTCATTACAGAGCCTCTGTGGTCCTCACTGAAAGACTTGAAGATATTTATAATATCTTGCTACTGTTACAGGACCCGTTCATCAACTTGCATGGTAGCATGCCCTGTCCAACGTCGACGTGTCAAACTCTGATTGGACTCAGTAGGGCTTAGTACATATTAGACGTCTGCTGCATTAAATGCAATACAGCACGTCTGACTGTTCATGCCATCCTTGCAACTGTTCACGACATCCGTTCTACTATTCATACATACCTTTTGAATAGTAGCATATGCTTTATGGTCCCCTTTAGAGTAGTATATAAGGAAGACTCATGTTGAGTTCTTCCTTACACACCACTTCAATCGAACATCAAGAACACAAAAGCTTATTCACCTTCAAAGTCATATCTGTTTTAAAGCTTTTCTTACTCACGGTTCATAAACCTGTTCTTGATATATATATATATATTCAGTAAACTTTGAGATATAATATTCTGTTCACTGTTTATTTATATTTTGTTCTAAATCTATCAAACATATCTGTTAGTTCTTCAAATACGCTTCCGCATCAAACATTAACTTGAACTAATAGATCTGTTAATCTTGTTTAAAGCAAAACGGGAACCAACAATAGTATCCCTAACTCCCTCTTGGACAGCCTCCTCTGAGGATACTCTGTCTCTTGCTACTTCCTCCTCAGTCTCTGAGGAAGACCCCTCTGTGGGTGCTCTTACCTCTGGTCTGACAACTTCTACTACTTCCTCACTGCTAGACTTAAAGGACGACTCAGAACCTAAATATGTTGGGGATCCCACCTTAGGATCTTGAGGTTGGGCAGCACTTCTATAGTTTTGAAGAGAGATGTATTGAGGGTGGATAAGATCAAGCATTGTCCTAGGGACTCTGTGAATATGAGGATACATACCATAGATGGTTGGTCTGAACTGTGACATCACCCATCTAGGAGTTGCGGGTCCTTGTTGTATGAGCTGCAGAGTGTCGAATGCCTCTCTGATGACAAGGCTGATTAGCCTTGGAAATATGATATTCTTGAGATTTATGTCATGCCCTACTCTCTTTCCTTTCTCCAAAGCGGTGGTCTTCAGGTTTACCACATTTAGTAGTTCGTTGTAAAGGATGGTGGCGTAGTCAAAGTGTCTGTTGAAGTATAGACCATACATGATCTGTAGTATCTCTGTGCTCACTTGATCTTGGCTTCCACTCTTGCACGTCAAGGTTCTGTTGAGTGTGGAGAACATAAAATTCCAGATTGGGGGTAGTTTGCCTCTCTTGAAATCACCTATCTTGGTTAGGTCTTCACTGTATCCTAAGAACTTGATGAATTCTAGAAGAACTGGAGATTTTGGGGGTTTCTCATAAGCAGGAACTCGTAGTTCCCTAGGGGTTCGAATTCCAAAGATCCTCTTGATGGTTTTGGGACGAATACGAATTGTCCCTGCTCCACTATTTTCACCAGCGTCGACTTTTCCCATGATGCCCTTGTTCTCTTCGATAAACTTACAAGTTGTCCACCATTGTTGGACATATAGTTGGGGAACATCATCATCAAACTTGGTGAGGGCTAGAAAGAGTTTAGAACGTCGAAAGAACTCGACGAAAACATGATAGATGGGTTCGAAGTTTGCAGGGTTTGCTGAGAATCGATAATTGTTATCGACAAACTCATAGGGTTCGATAATGATTGTATCTACAGGAACAATCCTGCTCGACTCAGCAGAGTTTGCTTGGTTAGCCATTGTTGCAGGTTTTGAAGTTGAAGAACACAAAGAAGATATTTGCTCAAAGGAGGGAAGTTTTGCAGGTTTGAATATTCAGAAATCGTAAGAAATGAAATGGGTGATTCATATGGGTATTTATACTCAAAGAATGTGGTTGGGATAACCATCGTAGGTACTGTAGGCACTTGAGTGTCAGATAGTGGAACGTTTTCTACAGTAGAACGTGGGAACATCTAACGATTGGTTACTCAATCAAAAAATTCCACGTGGGTTTTAGGTCTAACAACTTTTCTTATATGGAACCATCACAGTTAGAGATTGGTGGGTGACATGTGGTTGAGGCTCAGAAATGACCCGCACTTCTGATGACCAGTATCAGAGAAAGTATAAGGCAAAAAAGTGGCAGAGCTCTGGTGAAACTCTCATCATATTTTTGCCTCTGTTGAGTGGCCTTTTCCATAACCCAAATTCTCAAGATGTTTCTCGTTACCCAAATCATTTGCAAATCCTAATTCTGATGATGAAAATAATCAGAGAACCAATACACCAGAGGTTTCTCAGAGAAATCACAGAGTTCTGATGTTTAAGTCAGAGGATCTGGTGAACTACTCCAGAGATCTGATTCTGGGTATAAGTTCAGAGATATAGTCTAAAATATTTTTCATCAGAATAGGTTTTTCCTTCCTTTTAAAAACATTTCCCTTTTGTTCAACAAGCCAAGTCATAAAGATTTGAAAATATTTGACTTGCTCCCCCTTAAACAATGCTTATTTTCCTTTTTAAGCTCCCCCCTAAAATGATGAGCTTATTCAAGGATTTTTTTTTTCAGCTCCCCCTTGATTTGTGCAACTTTTGAAAGATTTGATATATTATATTTAAAAATGAAGTTGCAAAGAAACAAAGGTGAGACCCAAAGAAACAAGAAAATATTGAAAAACTATGCTGGCAGAGCTCTGAGATTGACATCAGAGACTCTGTTGACATGACCTACCTACCTACTATGTCAGAGTTCTGTGATGAAGAACCAGGGACTCTAATGTTGTTACCAGAGTTTTAGGAGGACATGTACAGCATACCCATCTTGTTAATAAAGAAATTGAACCTCCTTTCATCAAGGGCTTTTGTAAACAGATCATCAAGTTGGAAGTCAGTTGAAACAAAATACATTTCAATTGTACCTTTTTCAACATGATCTTTGATAAAGTGGTACCTTATATCAATATGCTTTGTCTTTGAGCGCTGGACTGGATTTGCTGTAATTGCTATTGCACTCTTGGAGTCACGGAGAATTGGAAGCTTGTTGAATTCCAGGCCATAGTCTCTAAGTTGTGTTTTCATCCAAATGACTTGTGAACAACAACTAGCAGCAACAACATATTATGCTTCTGCTGTAGAGGTTGACACACAATTTTGCTTCTTGGATGTCCAGCTGACTAGTTTATCCCCTAGCAATTGACAGCTACCAGAAGTACTCTTTCTGTCATTTCTGCATCCACCATAGTTTGAATCTGTGTATGCTACAAGCTCAAAACCAGAGTTAAGAGGATACCAGAGACCCAAGAATTGAGTCCCTTTGAGATATTTGAAAATTCGTTTGACACCAGACAAATGGGATTCCTTAGGATTAGCTTGGAATCTAGCACAGAGACAGGTTGCAAATATTATATCAGGTCTGCTAGCAGTTAAGTACAAAAGTGACCCTATCATGCCTCTGTAGTTCTTGACATCCACATATTGACCCTGAGGATCAAGATCAAGTTTAACTCAAGTGGAAATAGGAGTTTTCATAGGATTTGAGTTATTGAGCTTATATTTTTTCAAAATATCAGAGACATATTTTTATTGACTTATAAAGGTGCCTCTGATGGATTGTTTTACTTGTAAACCTAGGAAGAAGGAAATTTCTCACATCATGCTCATTTTAAACTCACTTTTCAGTAAATCCTCAAACCTGTCACAATACTCTTGCCTAGTGGACCCAAATATAATGTCATCAACATATATCTGTACCAGAAGAATATCATTTTTATATCTCCTAAAGAATAAGGTAGTATCCACAGTACCTTTTTCAAAGTCGTTGACCAACGGAAAATTTGACAGAGTTTCATACCAGGCTCTGGGGGCTTGTTTAAGGTCATATAGAGCTTTGTCTAGCTTGTATACGTGATCTGGAAACTCTGAGCTTTCAAATCCTGGAGGTTGTTAGACATACACTTCCTCTTGCAATTTGTCATTTAGAAAGACAGATTTTACATCCATTTGATAGACCTTGAAACCTTTATGAGCAGCATAGGCTAAGAAAATTTTGATTGCCTCTAGCCTAGCCACTGGTGCAAAGGTTTCATCATAATCAATCCCTTCTTCTTGAAAGTATCCCTTTGCAACCAACCATGCTTTGTTTCTGATGATTACTCCATCTTCATCTTTCTTATTTCTGAAACCCCACTTGGTTCCAATAGCTGCTTTACCTTTTGGAAGTGGAGCCAAGGACCAAACTTTGTTTCTTTCAAATTCAAGAATCTCTTCTTGCATGGCTTCAATCCAGTTTGGGTCTTCCAGGGCTTCAAACATTTTCTTTGGCTCAATCATGCTCAAGAAATTCACAAAGAAAGATGCATTAATTTTTGCAAATCTTGTCTTTACACCATCTTTAGCAGCACCTATTATCTAATGATGGGGGTGATCCTTTGTCCATCTGGTCATAGGAGCATGGAAAACAGGTGGTGTTTGTTCTTCTGAAGGGAAAAGATGAATGTTAGCAGCAGAGCTCTGAGGATTGGCACCAGGGCTATGAGGCACACTACTCTGGAGATTGGCTTCATTGCTCTGTGATGTACCAACAGGGCTCTGAGAAGGTGAGCTTTCATATAAGGAATTTCTTCCAATATTGGTCAGAGGGGGTGATGTGGTTCTTATTCAGGCTCTCTTTCCTCTGACTGTTGTCCCTCGTTTCTCTGAATTTGACCTGTAGACAGAGAAGTAGATGGTGAAGTATTGGAGGGACCTGTCAGAGATGTATCTGGTAAATTTAGTTTGACAGAGTTCTGTGTTTGTTTGCCTCTGGTGGTCACTTCAGAGGATTCTTCATCATCAAAGAAATCATTGAATATCAGATTGATATTCTCTTCTCTTGACTTTGAGGAACTGGGTTCCTCTGCAGTCTGTATCCCCTCAGATGATTTTCTTTCAGAGGAACTTGATGATTTTTCATCAAAGGATACGTTGACACTTTCTTGAATGACTTTTGTTCTTGTATTGTAGACTCTGTAGGCTTTTGAGGTTAAAGAGTAACCAATAAATATTCCCTCATCAGCCTTCTTGTCGAATTTTCCCAACTGATCTCTATCATTCAAGATATAACACTTGCAACTAAAAATATGAAAGTATTTCACATTTGGCCTCTATTGTTGATGAGTTCATAAGAAGTCTTTTTGAATCTTTTGACTATGACAGCCCTGTTTTGGGTAAAACATGCTGTTGAGACTGCTTCTGCCTAGAAGTTGATAGGAAGAACAGATCCTACCAACATAGTTCTGGCAGCTTCCACTAGAGTTCTGTTCTTTCTCTCCACAACACCATTTTGTTGGGGAGTTCTAGCAGCCGAGAAGTTTTGGGAGATTCCTTCCTCTGTTAGGTAGGAGTCAATTCTTGCATTCTTAAATTATGTCCCATTGTCACTTCTCACCTTTGTATTTTCAGACCTAGCAGAACCTGTATTCTTTTCAACAGATTTATCAGAATTTTTGGGACATCAGATTTTACTCTGATGAACTCAACCCAAGTATATCTAGAGTATTCATCTATAAGAACAAGAATATACTTTCTGGCAGACAGACTTTGCACAGAGATTGGACCACATAGATCTACATGAGCATATGCAAAGGTCTAGGGCAGCTGTGATTACTTTTTGTTCTGTGTGAAGCCCTTTTCAGCTTGCCCAATTCACAAGCAGAACAAAGATGGTCTTTGTCAAATTTAAGAGAAGGCAGACCTTTTACTAAGTTCAGTTTCACAAGCTTGTCAAGGTTTGAAAAATTCAAGTGAGCAAATCTTTTATTCCAGAGCCAGGCATCTTCCTTATTCAAAAAAACTAAATAGAGTTTTTCTGTATTAGATTTTTTATTAGGATTGAAATTCATTTTGTAAAGATTGCCTTTTTCTGTCGGCTCTTAGAAGGTCTTGACCAGACTCAGAAACTAACAAAGAACAATATTTCTTCTTAAAATTGACATCAAAACCATGATCACACAATTGACTTATGCTAAGCAGATTATGGTTTAAACCTTCAACATAAGCACCCTTTGATACAGAAACACCTTCATTTGTCAAAACACCATAACCTTTAATCTATCCTTGTCCATTACCTCCAAAGGTTATTGCACCTCCCATTTTATCTCTGAATGAGGTCAATAGCTCTTTGTTGCATGTCATGTGCCTGGAACATCCTGAGTCTAAGTACCAGATCTGCACATGAGGCTTCTGTAAGACAGATTAGTTTTTCTTAGGTAGCCATTGCATAATGGGTCCAACTTGGGGGTGTTTATTGATTTACCTACTGGCTTTCCATTCTTTGATGGTGTGCAAGAAGACTTTCTCTGCATATTATGAAGTTTAGTCTTAGGATTTTTCCTTTCTTGCGACTGATTCAAAATACAGTGGGGACCATTCAGATGATTTTGCAGTTGTAACAAAAGCTTAATGCAATTACAGTTGATAGAGCATGAAAATGATTGATGCATGTTGCTTTTTTCTTTTCAACATCTGGGGATTATATACCTTTTGAGATTGAAAAATTCTAGGATCAGATGTTTTTGCAAACTTTTTGTCCAGATTTGTTTTCCTGAAACTGGCATTTTTCTCCTGATGAGATTCTTTAGACCAAAAAGATTTTCTTCTTTAATTTACTGCATAGTTAGAGATAGGTTGGTCATTGACTTTCCATTTCCCCTTTTGTTCTGGAGTAAACCTTATAGGTTTGTAAGCATAAGGAACAGAGGTATGGTTCACAGGAATACTCTTGATTTTCTCTTTTCTCTTCTCTTCTAACTTCTCAGAAGAAAGAATTCTGATACCCATATTCTTAACATCAGGGCATGGTGGGATTCTGGATGTGTTATTAAAAACAGGTATAACATTATTCAAAATTCCAGATCCAACAAATGCCTGTTTGGGTTTTTGCAAAATGGTTTTGGGAGCAAAGAAAATTTGCTCATCCACCTCAGAATCAGAGTCAGAGTCAGAGTCTAGGAAGTCTCTGGTGGCTCTGGTAGAGGTGTGAGTATCAGTGGGTTTCACGGAAACATTTGCACTTGAGGAGTTAGTGGGATTTAAAGCTTTGATGGTGCAGGTTTTAAACTTTCTTAGTTTAGGTTTCAAAGCATCAGAGATGGAGTTTTGTTCAAGAACTTTCAGTAAATCTTCTTCAAAAGAAGTCCTCACACTTTCAGAGGATGGAGAAAAGACTGGAGATTCTGGATTGAGTTCACTCTGATATTTGACACCAGAGGGACCAACCACAGAGGTAGTAGGCTTCTGCTTCTTGAAGGAACTAAAGTTGAAGATCTCCTTGGGATCAAGGCTTTTGGCAGAGTTAGAAACATTGATTTCAGGTTTTCCTTGATCACAAATAAACTCTAGAGATGGTTTTATAACCTTTTCGTGATCAGAGGAGTCATAGCTGATATTTCTGAACCGTAGCATTCTGGTCCTTGACCCCTATAAAGTTTTAGCTCTTTTAAAAATGACATTACCAGAGATCACATCATCAGGCATCTGGACTTTACCAACGCATAAGGTAGAGGACATAGTTGTCTTCTTCCTTCCAGTGAAGGGATCAAGGTCACTGAAACCCAGACCTTGAGTGTCCATTTGCGAGTTGATTTTGATGTGCACATCTTGTGCATCCTGGTATTTTTAATCAAAAGATCTTTTCTCTGTAGGGATTGATGTAACACCTCTCTTTCTTTCTGAAAATAGTGTTGATCCAAACCCTCAGTGATTTGATAATGACCCTCTCTTATATACTTAGTGAAAATTGTAAGTAAACAATGTATCAGAGTTTCACTATCGCTGATAAGTACTGAGATCTTACAGTACCGCTGATAGGAACTCTCGCTCTTTTAAATTAAACATTCAGCGAACACTGTTCATCATTAATGCTCTGAGTCTGTTCAGTCATTATGATGATCGCTGATAAGTTAGTTGTTCACTTATGATCCCTGAAGACAAGTTTCACGTCAACAAAGGTTCTACACTGAAGTCGAAGATCAAGCTCAAGAACCAGCGACAAGTCTCCTAATGAACTGATGAGGATCAGCGAAGACTCAGATTTGTCCACACAACGTGAAGTATCAAGTACAAGACTTCAGCTATCGCTGAACTTTATCATTCGCTGAATAGAAAATGATAATCGCTGAATCAACGAAAGCGATCATGAAGTCCTCCATACAAAGTACTTTTGTCTTAAACCCCCTTGCATGACTTCGTACGAAATGTCAGAAAAGAACCTCCGACTGTCTGAAATCGTACAACCACTCTGATACTACACTGTTCATCCATGCGGCTACTAAGGTTGTCAACCAAGGTCAATGACATACAACCAACCAGCTGATGACACGTGTAAAGTGTATACTGACTTGCATTAAATGCATGCAGTATATAAAGAGATTAACCCACTTCTTTTTGAAGTAACTTGCTAACTTTGGACAAGTTCAATCTCTTATCTCAAGATAGGTTATTATTAGTAATTTCTTTATCTCTCTTAGTGCAAGAAACCTTAGTGTTCCAACTTGTTTAGATTTAGGTTTATCCTTAATCTTGTTTCCGCAACAAGCTGTAAATTGTTAATGATTTATCAATAAACAATTTAGAAAAGTAAAATCTGTGTGTTTGTATTCAACCCCCCCCCCCCCCTTCTACAAACTTGTATAGGCCTTCGTGACCAACAAGTGGTATCAGAGTGGATTTGTTTAACCTCATAAACAAGATCTAATCTAAGATATTTCTCTTCCTTGCTATTATCTGAAAATGGCCACCAACACAAACACAAATTATATAGACAATGTTTCTCTTGCTAAACCCCCTAGATTTTCCAAAGATAACTTCAAGTTATGGAAAAATAGGATGACACTCTTCTTAGAAGGTGTAGACCCTACTATGCCTTACTATCTAGAGAATGGTCCATTCATCCCTGTAAGAATTGATGCTGCTGTTCCAGCCGCTGAGAATAGACCTGCTATTCCAGAAAGGCTGGTACCTAAGGAAATCTTTCAATGGACTGACGAAGATAAGAAGAAAGTGGCTATAGATACAAAATCCAGATCCATACTATCCATGGCTCTTCCTGACGAAGTCTACCATTCCGTCATGAATCTGAAAACATCAAAGGCCATGTGGGACACAATATGTGTTCAGTATGAAGGAACGTCTGAAGTCCATGATTCAAGAAAGATCAACCTGGTAAGACAATACGAAAGCTTCATTTCTGGTAAGAATGAATCTCTCTCTGAAGTTCACCAACGTTTTAATTGTTTAATTATAGATCTGAGAACTGTTGGTAAGGAATATTCTAACTTTGAAGTACTGACAAAGTTTCTAGAATGTTTACCTGAAAGCTGGTACAATTATGCTATGTGTCTCAAGCTATCAAAGGATCTAAAATCAATGACCCTTTCAACCTTATATGGCACGTTGCTGAATCATGAGCAATCGAGCCATCTTAAGAAGAATCTTGTAAAAGATTCCAAAAGCACCCCTGTTGCTTTAATCTCAGAGGAACCTTCTACTCAGCGACCCTCGGTCACTATCACTGAGTTAGAAAGTAACTCTGAAAGGTCATCAGATTCTGATTATTCAGATAATGATGAATCTTTGGCTCTCCTAACTAAGAAGTTCAGGAGATTTGCCAAAAAGAAAATGTTTAGAAAGAACAAACCTCTTTCCATAACTGACAAGCCTAGATCATCAGCTTTTGTTGATAAGGCTACTGCTACTTGCTTTAACTGCGAAAAGACAGGACATTTCGCTAACGAGTGCAGGTCAAAGAAAGTTTCTAGACCCTTAACTTTTACAAAGAAACCCTTTGTTCCAAGGAATAAAGATGACAAATATTCAAAGCTGAAAGAAAAATATGCAAAGCTGAAAAGCTTTAAGAAGAAGAATAAAGGCCTGATGGCTGACTATGATTGGGCTACTTCTGATGAAGAAGCATCATCATCTGACTCTGAAGATGATGAAGCAAATCTATGTCTTATGGCCAAGATTGAAGAAGAGGAAGAAAGTTCAGACATTCCCTCCACTTCAACATCTGCTATTCAGGTATCACCTTCTTTCTTTACCAATATTGCAAATATTGATGAAGCTGACAGTCTCCGTAAGATCGATCTCTTGACTAGAAGTTTATACGAAGCCATGAACGGCAAAACTGTGGTTGAAAACCAAAATCTTGATCTCGCTGAAAAGCTTAAAAACTGCCACCTTCAAATAGAAAAGCTTTCTAAAATTGAAGAAGATTTTAAAGATCAAGTATATTTAAATCAGCTAGTCAAAATCGAACGAGCAGAAGCTATCGCTGCATTAAAGGCTGAAAAAGCTACTGTTGAAGGATGGTGTAATTCTTCAACAAAGATCACTGAGATAATAAAGTCTCAGATTCCCCTGAGTGATAAACGTGGTTTGGGTTACAAATATGAAACTCCAAAACCAACCACTGAGCGTTCAATGCTTAAATTTGGAACGTTCGTATCCTCAGTCGCTGATACTTCATCTTCTCAGTGCTCCTCGTCCATTACACCAATCCCTGAGGAAACTCCTACCTCCTCAAAAGGCAAGGAGAAAATGGTTTATTCAAAACCTACCTCTGTCTCTAAAGACAAAGGTAAAGGAATTGTTACTTACCAGAATCCTCAGAAGGGTACCTTAGTACCAAAGCTGAATGCTTCTAAAGCTTCAGTGGCTCATCCCTCTGGATCAAGGAAGCAGATATCTGGATCTATTCAGTGATCTACTCCTAGACTCAGATTGGATGTCCTTGGTAAGAAATCTGAAGAACTGAATGTTCGTCCCATTTCTAAAGCCAATAGTTTACTTGGTGCTGGCACATCTAATTTGAAATTAAAAGCTCAGCATTAAAATGGTCCTAGAACTACTTTTACTTATAGGAAATGTTATCACTGTGGACTTACCGATCATATTGCTAGTAAGTGCCCCACAGCCACCAAAGCTGAAAATATAGCTAAGGTGAAGATTGCCCCCAAGGCAAAGAAGACCAACCCTGGTGCAAATCAGGTCAAAGTGAATCCTACCACTGAAGTTAAGAAATTAACCAAAGTGAAGAAAGACAAAGCCGAATCTTCAAATGCTGCGAAGACTGCTGAATCTTCCATTCCAACTACTTCCACTGACAAATGTGTATACATGGTAAAGTGGGTACCCAAGAAAAACTAATCTTCCTTCGTATTGCAGGTTAAGAAGGGTATCTGGTATCTCGATAGCGGATGCTCTAGACACATGACTGGAAAGAAAAGCCTGCTCGCTGAATACAAGGAAGAGAAGGGTCCCTCTGTGACTTTCGGTGGAAATGGAAAAGGACATACCCGAGGCTATGGTGTACTTTCAAATGGTACAACCTCCTTCAGAAAAGTCGCATATGTTGAAGGGCTGAAGCATAATCTTTTAAGCATCAGTCAGCTGTGTGACATGGATAACAAAGTAATCTTTACTAAGGAATCCTGCTTTGTCACTGAGAAAAAGGAGAAGATAGCTCTCAGCGGTTATCGTTTGGAAAATGTTTATGTAATAAACATGGACTCAACAACCACTGAGAACTCCTGTTTCTTCTCAAAGGCCTCGTCTGATGTCAACTGGCTATGGCATAAGAGGCTATCTCATCTAAATTTCAAGACACTGAACACTCTTTCTTCAAAAGAGTTAGTCACTGGTCTACCTTAGCATTCATACGCCAAAGAGTCGTTATGTTCAGCGTGTGAAAAAGGGAAGCAGACCAAAGCAAGCTTTAAGTCAAAGCAAGTTTCTTCAGTGTCATCTCCTCTACAACTACTCCATATGGATTTGTTTGGCCCTGTTAACAAACAATCCATCGCTGGAAATAAATATACGCTGGTCATAGTTGATGAATTCTCTCGCTTCACTTGGGTAATGTTTCTCCGTTCTAAGAGTGACACCCCTGAAGAACTCATCAATTTTGTTCGGAAGATGGAAACCCTGAAAAATCTTACCGTTCGCTCAATAAGGAGTGATCATGGGACTGAATTCAAAAACAGTTCTCTTGATTCCTTCCTTGAGAATAAGGGTATTTCTCACAACTTTTCTTCAGTGAGAACACCGCAACAAAATGGAGTCGCTGAAAGAAGAAATAGAACAATTATTGAAGCTGCACGTTCAATGCTCAGTGATACTCACTTGCCTACTCAGTTTTGGGCAGAAGCTGTCAACACTGCTTGTTTTACGCAAAACAGGTCGCTGATAGTCAAAAGATTCAAAAAGACAGCATATGAACTTTTTCATGGGAGAAAGCCTTCAATCAGCTTTCTTCACATCTTTGGATGTCAGTGTTTTATACTGAACAACAGAGATGCACTTGGAAAGTTTGATCCTAAGGCTGATGATGGAATCTTTCTTGGATACTCCTCAGTTTCCAAAGCCTTCAGAGTCCTCAATCGTAGAAGACAAACTATAGAAGAAACTATTCACGTCACGTTTGACGAATCCCGTTCAGCGAACTCTAAACCGTCCGCTGATACTGAAGAACTGAATCAATGGATGTTTTCTCATCTTGGTGATTCAGAAGTTATTCCCACTACTCATGCTCATCCAGTAGAAGATGATAGTCCTATCATTCCAAATATGCAGAACAGTGAAGCTAAAACTTCTTGGGTCTCCGTTGTTCCTATAAACACTATACCTAACGCTGAACCAAATGTCTCAGACATTCCATCTACTTCTCAGCAATCAGTTAATATAATGACAACTGCATCCATTCCTCTCTTGGCTGATACTCCTGACGTCGCTGAAGCTTCATCTTCAGCTCCTCCAGTTCAAGTTGAGTCAGCGTCTCACGCTCCGGCTCAGCGATGGACTATAAATCACCCAATTGATCAAATTCTTGGTGATCCAAACGCTGGGATTCAGACTCGACGAAGTGCAGGTAATATTTGTTTATTTGTAAATTTTATTTCACTAACTGAACCAAAGAAAGTAGATGATGCCCTCAAAGATCCAAACTGGGCCAGCGCCATGCAAGAAGAGCTGACTGAATTCGAAAGAAACAAAGTTTGGAAACTTGTTCAGAGACCAACTGATAAAATAGTAATAGGCACTAAATGGGTCTATCGAAATAAGTTGGACGAACATGGTACTGAAACCCGCAACAAAGCTCGACTTGTTGCTCAGGGATACAGACAAGAGGAAGGTATAGATTATGACGAAACATTTGCTCCAGTAGCAAGACTTGAATCTATTCGTCTATTCTTAGCATATGTTGTACACAAAAACTTCAAAGTACATCATATGGATGTTAAGTCAGCGTTTCTAAATGGAAAGCTGAATGAAGAAGTGTATGTGGAACAACCTCCAGGATTCTCAGATTCTAAGCGTCCAGGTTATGTTTATAAACTGGATAAGGCACTTTATGGCTTGAAGCAAGCTCCACGTGCATGGTATGATACTCTTTCTACTTATCTCCATATTGAAAAATTTAAGCGATGTAAGATTGACAAAACTCTATTTTTTAGAAAAGTGAAAGGTCATATCATTCTAGTTCAAATATATGTTGATGACATTATATTTGGGTCTACTAACCCTGAATTTTGTACTCGTTTCGCTGATAGAATGAAAGATGAGTACAAAATGAGCATGATGGGTGAACTAAAATATTTCCTTGGTCTTCAGATTAAGCAAACTGAAAAAGGAACTTTTATTAATCAGGGAAAGTATGTTAAAGATATGCTGAAGAAATTCGACTTAACTGAAAGTTCAGCTATGAAAACCCCTATGGCACCACCGCTGACACTTGATAAGGACACTAAGGGTGTTCCTGTCAATGTCACGCTGTACCGTGGGATGATCGGCTCTCTATTGTATCTTACAGCTAGCCGACCCGATATTATGTTTGCAACAGGCTTATGTGCACGATATCAAGCTGAACCTAAGATATCTCATATGAAAGCTGTAAAGCGAATCTTTCGATATCTTAAGGGTACAGCGAATCTAGGTCTTTGGTATCCCAAAGATTCAGGATTCGATCTAACCGCCTATTCAGATAGTGATTTTGCAGGTTGCAAAATGGATATGAAAAGCACCACAGGAGGATGTCAGCTCCTGGGTGGAAAGCTGGTAAGTTGGACAAGTAAAAAGCAAAATTCAGTGTCCACTTCCACAGCTGAAGCTGAATATGTAGCTGCTGGAAGCTGTTGTTCTCAAGTCTTGTGGATGAGAAATCAGCTACTAGACTATGATCTTCAGCTCTCCAAAATTCCAATCTATTGCGACAGCACAAGTGCCATCGCTATAGCAAACAATCCAGTACTACATTCAAAGACCAAACATATAGAAATCAGATATCATTTTATCAGAGATCATGTGATGAATGATGATATAGAACTTCATTTTATCTCAACTGATTATCAGTTAGCTGACTTATTTACCAAACCTCTTGATGAGACAAGATTCAACTTTCTCATCAGCGAGCTTGGAATGCTGAACTTTGAAGGATAAAATCTTCAGCGGTTCACCTTGATCAGCGATAGGATAAAATCAACTTGTATAACCCATTCTATCATCTTCTCTCTGAATAAACTTGATTCACTGATATCAAGGTATGTTCACTCTCTCTGACAATCGCATGAAAATGCAAGATTTCAAAACAAAATGCATCGCTGAATATCTCTTCCTTAACAGCGATATTTTGAAATTTCTTAAAACCTTCACTGAATATTTTCATTCAGTGCTTCATGTTTTCAAAAGTATCCCTGAGTTTTTCAAAACCTCAGAGACAACCAAGAATATCAAAGGACAGTTGTGACGTCATTACAACGGATAAAACCCCGGCACGTTTTCTCTTCCTGACACACGTTTGCACGTCTCGTTCAAACTTCCAATCAAATGCAAACACGTGTCCGTGTCATGATGAAAATCTTTTCCAGCTCAAGATTTTCTCTTTCTAAAATCTCTATATAAACAAATTCTTTGTTTATATTTTTCTTTTATGCGATCAATCTTCCTCCGCAAGAAAGAATTCACTGTTGCATTTGTGATTTCAAAAACTTCAAGAACTGTTCATCATCTTCTTCATCAAACATCAAGGTTAATATGTTCTTATTATTTACCTAATGCAAATAACTTGTTTCTGATCTACTCTTTGTTTTAACAAGATCAAACAAAAGAACTTCTTAAAATGAAATCATTTTCTTTCATGATTTTATGAACACAACCATTTCATGGTTGTTCTTCAAGTTTAAATGCAAAAATCTTAAACTTGTTCTTCACACATTCGTTTTTCCAGAATCTCTTTCTTCATAGAAAACTGGATAACAAGAATAAATGGGTTTTATATTTCATTTCTTAAAATCAAGAAAAACCCTAATCTTCATTAAGACTTTTGTGTCTGAATGAAATGGATAAAATTTGAACCATCTTAATGGAAATCCTTTCCACATTAAGATAATTCTTATTTGTTAACATCTTTGGTTGAACTGATAATACAGAGAAATGGCTTCATCTGACATTCCTGCTACCGCTGAGAACATCTCCGCTGAAACCGTCCGCTGATACTGAAGAACTGAATCAATGGATGTTTTCTCATCTTGGTGATTCAGAAGTTATTCCCACTACTCATGCTCATCCAGTAGAAGATGGTAGTCCTATCATTCCAAATATGCAGAACAGTGAAGCTAAAACTTCTTGGGTCTCCGTTGTTCCTATAAACACTATACCTAACGCTGAACCAAATGTCTCAGACATTCCATCTACTTCTCAGCAATCAGTTAATATAATGACAACTGCATCCATTCCTCTCTTGGCTGATACTCCTGACGTCGCTGAAGCTTCATCTTCAGCTCCTCCAGTTCAAGTTGAGTCAGCGTCTCACGCTCCGGCTCAGCGATGGACTATAAATCACCCAATTGATCAAATTCTTGGTGATCCAAACGCTGGGATTCAGACTCGACGAAGTGCATGTAATATTTGTTTATTTGTAAATTTTATTTCACTAACTGAACCAAAGAAAGTAGATGATGCCCTCAAAGATCCAAACTGGGCCAGCGCCATGCAAGAAGAGCTGACTGAATTCGAAAGAAACAAAGTTTGGAAACTTGTTCAGAGACCAACTGATAAAATAGTAATAGGCACTAAATGGGTCTATCGAAATAAGTTGGACGAACATGGTACTGTAACCCGCAACAAAGCTCGACTTGTTGCTCAGGGATACAGACAAGAGGAAGGTATAGATTATGACGAAACATTTGCTCCAGTAGCAAGACTTGAATCTATTCGTCTATTCTTAGCATATGTTGTACACAAAAACTTCAAAGTACATCATATGGATGTTAAGTCAGCGTTTCTAAATGGAAAGCTGAATGAAGAAGTGTATGTGGAACAACCTCCAGGATTCTCAGATTCTAAGCGTCCAGGTTATGTTTATAAACTGGATAAGGCACTTTATGGCTTGAAGCAAGCTCCACGTGCATGGTATGATACTCTTTCTACTTATCTCCATATTGAAAAATTTAAGCGAGGTAAGATTGACAAAACTCTATTTTTTAGAAAAGTGAAAGGTCATACCATTCTAGTTCAAATATATGTTGATGACATTATATTTGGGTCTACTAACCCTGAATTTTGTACTCGTTTCGCTGATAGAATGAAAGATGAGTACAAAATGAGCATGATGGGTGAACTAAAATATTTCCTTGGTCTTCAGATTAAGCAAACTGAAAAAGGAACTTTTATTAATCAGGGAAAGTATGTTAAAGATATGCTGAAGAAATTCGACTTAACTGAAAGTTCAGCTATGAAAACCCCTATGGCACCACCGCTGACACTTGATAAGGACACTAAGGGTGTTCCTGTCAATGTCACGCTGTACCGTGGGATGATCGGCTCTCTATTGTATCTTACAGCTAGCCGACCCGATATTATGTTTGCAACAGGCTTATGTGCACGATATCAAGCTGAACCTAAGATATCTCATATGAAAGCTGTAAAGCGAATCTTTCGATATCTTAAGGGTACAGCGAATCTAGGTCTTTGGTATCCCAAAGATTCAGGATTCGATCTAACCGCCTATTCAGATAGTGATTTTGCAGGTTGCAAAATGGATAGGAAAAGCACCACAGGAGGATGTCAGCTCCTGGGTGGAAAGCTGGTAAGTTGGACAAGTAAAAAGCAAAATTCAGTGTCCACTTCCACAGCTGAAGCTGAATATGTAGCTGCTGGAAGCTGTTGTTCTCAAGTCTTGTGGATGAGAAATCAGCTACTAGACTATGATCTTCAGCTCTCCAAAATTCCAATCTATTGCGACAGCACAAGTGCCATCGCTATAGCAAACAATCCAGTACTACATTCAAAGACCAAACATATAGAAATCATATATCATTTTATCAGAGTTCATGTGATGAATGATGATATAGAACTTCATTTTATCTCAACTGATTATCAGTTAGCTGACTTATTTACCAAACCTCTTGATGAGACAAGATTCAACTTTCTCATCAGCGAGCTTGGAATGCTGAACTTTGAAGGATAAAATCTTCAGCGGTTCACCTTGATCAGCGATAGGATAAAATCAACTTGTATAACCCATTCTATCATCTTCTCTCTGAATAAACTTGATTCACTGATATCAAGGTATGTTCACTCTCTCTGACAATCGCATGAAAATGCAAGATTTCAAAACAAAATGCATCGCTGAATATCTCTTCCTTAACAGCGATATTTTGAAATTTCTTAAAACCTTCACTGAATATTTTCATTCAGTGCTTCATGTTTTCAAAAGTATCCCTGAGTTTTTCAAAACCTCAGAGACAACCAAGAATATCAAAGGACAGTTGTGACGTCATTACAACGGATAAAACCCCGGCACGTTTTCTCTTCCTGACACACGTTTGCACGTCTCGTTCAAACTTCCAATCAAATGCAAACACGTGTCCGTGTCATGATGAAAATCTTTTCCAGCTCAAGATTTTCTCTTTCTAAAATCTCTATATAAACAAATTCTTTGTTTATATTTTTCTTTTATGCGATCAATCTTCCTCCGCAAGAAAGAATTCACTGTTGCATTTGTGATTTCAAAAACTTCAAGAACTGTTCATCATCTTCTTCATCAAACATCAAGGTTAATATGTTCTTATTATTTACCTAATGCAAATAACTTGTTTCTGATCTACTCTTTGTTTTAACAAGATCAAACAAAAGAACTTCTTAAAATGAAATCATTTTCTTTCATGATTTTATGAACACAACCATTTCATGGTTGTTCTTCAAGTTTAAATGCAAAAATCTTAAACTTGTTCTTCACACATTCGTTTTTCCAGAATCTCTTTCTTCATAGAAAACTGGATAACAAGAATAAATGGGTTTTATATTTCATTTCTTAAAATCAAGAAAAACCCTAATCTTCATTAAGACTTTTGTGTCTGAATGAAATGGATAAAATTTGAACCATCTTAATGGAAATCCTTTCCACATTAAGATAATTCTTATTTGTTAACATCTTTGGTTGAACTGATAATACAGAGAAATGGCTTCATCTGACATTCCTGCTACCGCTGAGAACATCTCCGCTGATTCTGAGGAAGTGGACATCCTCAAGGCTCCTCAAGTCAAGTTTACCCTTGATAAACTGGATTGGACTAAGGTGAACAACCTCTATGCGCTTTTCAAGTTTCCTCCTCGAAAGCAAGTCACACATCTAGATGATGCTGTGATCTTTCTAAAGAATTGCTGCATCTCCACAGCCCTGACCATAACACCTCCTGCACATCAGCTTTTGCCCTCACAATTCTGGTACTCAGCCAGACACTCTCAACTACCTTCAGCCAAAGACCCCTCCAAAACAATCGATTGCATCCTCTGCGACATCGAATATGGCACGATGAAGATCACCCCTGCCATTATTCGCAAAGCTCTCAGCCTTCCAATAGCTACCAAGGAAAAACCTTTCGTTCCCCTCCCTGACCCCAAGAAAAACTCAGACAGGGAAGCCATCATTGCATTTTTTGATGCAATGGGCTATGTATGGGAAATCGGCAGAGACATGAAGCCCGAGAAGAAGCTGACGATTATCAAGAAATCGAAAATGCCCAGCGAGATGAATTTCATCTTCGCTCATGTTATCAGCTGTATGACTGCAAAGAGCGGCTCCTCTGACCAAGCCGCTATACCTCAGCAAGCAATGGGTTATGCACTGCTGAAAGGTCTCCACATAGACTGGGCATCGATTATCTATGATGACCTAGTTCTAAGGGTGGACACCGTCGCTGACAGACCTCCATGGGTTCCCTACCCCCGATTCATCAGCGCCATCTTCCAATATGGCCTGAAGGAGAGCTACCCAACTGAAGGTGACCTGAAACTCTCTCAGGTCGGCCCAAAGATACTCGACTTCAAACCGATGGTGAATGAGGTACGTCTCTCTACACTCTTGTCTCTTCTCAACCCTTCTTCTTCTCATTTTGTGGCTCCTTCAGCGACAATACCCATCGCTGATACCCTGGCCACAAAATCCTCTCCTAAGAAAAGGAAACATTCATCTACCCCACTTGATTCTAAAAGGATCAAGAAAACAAAGGAGCAACCCCAGCAATCTCATGCTGAAGACTCCTCAGCTCTTTCTGAAGAGCTGAAGGAACGTTCAGTGGTACGCTCTGCCACACCTGAACAAGCCATCCCTTTTATCCCAACTTCAGCGTCTCTAAACGCTGAGGTTACAAACTTGGAACCTACCCAACCTCCTTCAGTCTCTCAAAAGACTGATGAAATGATTGTCAGCGAATCCAACGCTGAACTCATAACCCAACCCCCATTCTTATCCTTCGCTCCTCCCTCCACTCATTTGGTCTCTACTCCAGATCTAACTGGCGCTGCCATCATTTCCTCGGAACCTAAAGCTGATTCTCCAGGAATGATGAAGACAGGACCTGCAGAAAAATCCATGGGCACTTTTGAAGATGACATGGAACTTTACTCAGGAACCCGTGATTTCGATGAATTCACCAATCCTCCTGCAGGTAAACAACAACCCATAAACACTGTGACTAAAGCTGGGAGATATCAACGCCTCTCTGAAGTCCGTGGAGATAAAGCTGACAGGTCTCACCACTACTCTCTCCAATAACTCTACAGTTGTAACAAACGCTGGAGAGAATCTGAACAAACTGACAACGGTGGTGGAGAAGAAGGCTTCCACAGATGACATGCAGCAGGTTGATAAAACTCTCAGCGACTTCGCCAAAGTGCTCGCTGACATCTACACAGACTACACCTCTCTCAAAAACTCAGTTTCGTCCATGTCCAGCGAATTTACATCGCTGAAGACATCGGTTGGACATCTAGAGGGGGATATGTCTATTATGAAGACTGACTTAGGCTCTGTTAAGACCGATGTTGGTTCGATGAAAACGATGATCGAACAGCTGCTACACAAAGCGAATACTCCTGATCCTGCTCCTGCCCCCGTCCCTGCATCTGAAAACTTCACAGCGGAAGATCACACTAAGCTAAAGAAAATCAATCCTGCTATTTCTGGCCTTGAAGACAGATTAGCAAAGATTGAAGTTCGTGTAGGTCTCTCTGGCCAAGAAGACAGAGAACCTACCAACGCTGCTGAATCTACCCATTCCTCCCCCAGTCATCAAGAAAAAGAGGGGGAGAAGAGCGCTGAAGACCTCGCCAAGAGCGCTGAAGACCTTTCCCATGATGAATCTATCAGGGGAGAGAAGACGAATACTGAAGAAACCACCGTTGGACCTCAGGGAGATGAAAACCCTGAGGAAACCGAGAAGCTCGCCTCTGTATCTGAGGGGGAGCAACTAGAAGAAGAAGCTGAGAAAACTGAATCCGAAGTAGAAGATGATGAAGCCGTCGACATCCCTGATGATGAACCATCTTCTTCTCCAAAGAATGATGATGATGATGATGAAGATGACGATGACTTCTTTATCGTCAAACCTGCTCCGAAGATCAAAGCTCTTAAGGGAATCTCGATAAATGAACCTTCAGGGGAGCGGACAAAGACAAAGCCCTCAGCCTCTGGAGCTGAGAAAGGCAAAGGCAAAAGCGTCGCTGAAGATGACAATCTGATGATCTTGCTTGAAAAGCCGGTTTGTCAAGTATGCTAAACATCTCACTCCATCCTTCCTCTTTCATACATTTTCAGTTCTACTACCCAAGCCTATACACTTGAACCAATTCTCTCTATCTGATTCTACCCAAGTTTTTACTCGTAAGATCGCTGTGTTTCAGCTAGTCCTCTCCCCTGTTTGAGGATATCGCTGAAGGCTCCACAACTGCGACTTCACCAATAATACCAGTTGCTGCTGAAGAAATAATCCCAGTCTTAGATTTAATCTCTGAGACTGATGAACCAGAAGAACAGCTACTCTCGCACAGAGGCAGACCTTCCTTAGCTCCTCAAAAGCTAAGTGAAGAGGATCAGAAAAGAAGAGAGGAAATAATAAAGCAATTCGAGGATCAGCGAATCATTCTGAGGCGTGATCAACTTCCTTCAGTTCCTCCAAAGTTCAGAATTTCCAAAAAGGAATACAAGGAACACCTCAGAGCTGAACGTCTAATCGCTGAAAGAAAAGAAGCTGAAAAAAAAGACAGAGAATACGCCATCCAGCTTTCTAAACGATCAATAAAAGACCCCAACCTGAAAAGAGTTCCCATTGATGTTCAACGTCAGCTCTAGGAAAACGCCAAGAAGATAACTGAAGAAAAGAGAACTGTGTCTCAGTCAACTTTAGCCTGGTGCAAAGAAAAGGTCAACTACAGAGACTCTCCTGCCAAAATCAACAAGGTATTCATCTCTGGAAGAACAACCCTTGTTTCAATCGCTGAAATCGAGATATTCAGAGAAGATAAGAAGTACGAAAAATTCTATGTTGAAGCCATAACGAAGTACGGTCTCTCTGAATGGTTGGAGATCAGGTTAGCCATCCAGAAGTCCAAGTCGAAATACAAGGAACATGTTGAAAAGTTGATCAACAAACAAATCGACTTAGTCTACTCCTGTGTGGATATTCCTCCTCCTCCTCCTCTCGAAAGTCAGAAAAGAAAGGCCTCAGCGAAGAAGAAGAAATCTATATCTTCAATTGATGGCCCTGTCATTCGAAATGAAACAGGTATTGGTTTTTCACGTGCTGAAGTCCTTGGTCCTGATCCTGATCTTTCCATGCTTGACACATCTCTTCCTCCTGGTGAGACTTTCATCCCTGGCAAAGTCATAAGCGAACCCTACGGGTTATTTTTTCATGACTACGATGGTGGAAAGCTTTTTCAACGCATCTCTGAACTTCACATCACTCCCATCGAACAGCTGAGAGATCTCATCTACTGGTGTGACTTCAGGAATGACCCTCAGGCACGACATCTAAAACCCTTGATTTTTGAAGAAGCGCTGATCAAAAGAAAAACAAGGTGTAACCGTTCCTGACTGGATGATTCCCACCACATCAATGACCCTTGATGAACTTCTCATTAAGGAAGAACCTTTATAAGCTGATATGATCGCCCTTTTCTCTATTGTATCAGTTATCCTTCTGTACTTGTAATTTATTTCGCTCGTACTTGTAATCTTTCCATTTCTCTTTGTAACCTGATTCAAAGTTTTAAAGAAAGATTTCAGCGAATGTACTTTACTCCATCAGTACTGAAAAGATCCCAGAAAACAGAAAAAGGGACAAATAGTTTATGAGTTCTTTTTATCCTTATGTTTTCATTAAATAGCAATTTTCTTTGTTGCTATGTCATAATCAAATAGGGGGATATTGTTGATCCAAACCCTCAGTGATTTGATAATGACCCTCTCTTATATACTTAGTGAAAATTGTAAGTAAACAATGTATCAGAGTTTCACTATCGCTGATAGGAACTCTCGCTCTTTTAAATTAAACATTCAACGAACACTGTTCATCATTAATGCTCTGAGTCTGTTCAGTCATTATGATGATCGCTGATAAGTTAGTTGTTCACTTATGATCCCTGAAGACAAGTTTCACGTCAACAAAGGTTCTACGCTGAAGTCGAAGATCAAGCTCAAGAACCAGCGACATGTCTCCTAATGAACTGATGCGGATCAGCGAAGACTCAGATTTGTCCACAGAACGTGAAGTATCAAGTACAAGACTTTAGCTATCGCTGAACTTTATCATTCGCTGAATAGAAAATGATAATCGCTGAATCAACGAAAGCTGGTCATGAAGTCCTCCGTACAAAGTACTTTTGTCTTAAACCCCCTTGCACGACTCCGTACGAAATGTCAGAAAAGAACCTCCGACTGTCTGAAATCGTACAACCACTCTGATACTACACTGTTCATCCATGCGGCTACTAAGGTTGTCAACCAAGGTCAATGACATACAACCAACCAGCTGATGACACGTGTAAAGTGTATACTGACTTGCATTAAATGCATGCAGTATATAAAGAGATGAACCCACTTCATTTGAAGTAACTTGCTAACTCTGGACAAGTTCAATCTCTTATCTCAAGATAGGTTATTATTAGTAATTTCCTTATCTCTCTTAGTGCAAGAAACCTTAGTGTTCCAACTTGTTTAGATTTAGGTTTATCCTTAATCTTGTTTCCGCAACAAGCTGTAAATTGTTAATGATTTATCAATAAACAATTTAGAAAAGTAAAATCTGTGTGTTTGTATTCAACCCCCCCCCCCGTTCTACAAACGTGTATAGGCCTTCGGGACCAACAAATAGTTTTTTAGAGCAACGGAGTTTAGCCTTTCGTATTCTGACTTCTTAACCTCTTCAGCCTTTAGCTTTAAAACCTCTTCAAACTCTTTGCATTTTTAAGAAAATGAGGCTTTCTTTTGTTTCTGTAAAAGTTCTAACTCAGATTTTTCTTTTGAAATTTCTTCTTTCTCCATTTCCAAGAGATTCTTCTCTCTCTTGTAGAAGGACATATCTTTCTGAGCCGGTTTTCTTAGTTCTTTTTCTTCAGAAAACTTTTGTTTTAGATTTTGAAATTCCTCAGCAAGTAATGACACATTCATTTCCAATTTGGAGTCACATTTGGATTCAGAGAATGTATATACCTTCGCACTAGGTTTAGAAACCTCCAGCGCTCTGTCCGTTGAATCTATCACAGAAAAAGCACATGATGTTTGAGACACATCTGACTCTGTTGACCTTTCTGGTATCTCATCTGTCATCCAGTCCCTCGTCTTATCTAGGCTTTCATCATCAACTGCCACCCGACATAAATTGGCCTGCTCTGGTTCGTCATCAGAGGACGAATCAGAGATCCAATTTTCCATTTTTGCTACATAACTTCTTTCCCTGAAGTTATATTTGTACTTATTCTTGTAGTAGTCCTAGTCTTTTACCAGTCTACCCTTACAGTTTGTAGAGAAATATCCTGGTTTTCCACATCGAAAACATCTTCCATCATTCTAGTTGATAGGCTGGGCAGCATCAGCTTGCTTTTGACGGGCTGGTGGATTGTATCTCTGTTGATACTGTTGTTGTCTCTACTCTGGTGCAACTATGTTGTTGTTCTGGTGGTGAGGTGCAGTTCTCTGCTCATATCCTCTCTTATCTTCCTTTTCTTCTCTTTCAAACCTTCCGCTTATATCAAATACTTTCTTGCCAAATCTCTTATTAAACTGTTGAGTTATTAGAGTAAGAGATTGGGCAAAAGCATTGATATCAGCATCATCATCATCTGATGAACTCTCCTCATCTTCACTTTCTGCAATCAGGCTTTTCTTTCCTTTCTTCTTCACGGCTTTCTCCTTCTTCTTGTCTCTGCCAGCATTATCTCTGTTTGATTTCTCTTCTACGGGTGTTTTTGAACCAGAGATTAATGCTAGTGGACCTGCAATGGTGGATTTGCCTTTTTGCTTGACAACAACCTTCTCTTTTGCAGCTAAAGTGCCATACACATCAGTAAGAGACCGTGCATCTAGATCTTGGTTGGCTTGTAGAGACATAGACAGATTTAGCCACTCATCATTCAAACTCTTTAAGAACAGAACATTGTTGTCTTCCTTCGACCTTACAATGCCACATTTTTTACATTTATTGATTAAAACGTTGAATCTGTTATAGGTTTGTTGCAAAGTTTCCTCACGAAGTGCTTTGAAATCATTGTATTCATTAATACATTGGGTTATTCTATTCTTCTGGGTTTTTATACCACCTTCAAGCTGCTTTAGAAGTTGATCCCAGATTTCTTTTGCAGTTACACAAGAGTCCAATTCTTGAAAGATAACGTTTGGAATGGCCATTATCAGAAGTCTAACTGCCTTAAGGTCATTTTCCATTCTGAGCTTTTCTTCTTCAGTAAAACTAGTGGTTTTAGGTTCGAAGTAAGCATGAATCTCAGCAGTTGTTTCGGTTGCGGGTATACGAGGAACCAAAACCATATGTTGGAATGGTCAATTTGTGACTGATCGCATGAGGTCCCTATCCATACCATCGAAGAAGTTAACCATCCTAATCTTCCATTGAGGATATTCATCTCTTAGAAGAGTAGGCGGTTTGGTTAAAGAACCAGCCGTATAAATAGCATTAATGTTGTTGTTCGCCATTTTTGCAGAAAACAGAGTATGAGATTTTTGAAAGATTTTCAACGGGTTTTAAACGAAATGGAGATGAACAGTAAACCAATGGAACAGTGAATAATGTAGAGAAGATTTGCAAACTTGCTTGAAAGCTTAAATACGTATCAAAAGCTTGTAACAAAGGAGTTTTAGGTTTTAAGCTGAAAAATAGAGTATACTATGAAGCTTTTAAAAACAAACACAATCAACAATAGTGAATCAACCTGGTTAGATTGGATCGATTTGACTCAAGCAAATCAATTAACTCTGATACCAATTGTAGGTTCCCAGGTTCACTTTGTCTTATATAAACAGCAAGATCAAAGGTAGCGGAAGCATTATAAAGTTGTTGAAGTATGAGTGATTGTGTCTAACAAGAAGCAATGAGAGAATAACAATAACAATATATATAGAACAGTAAATGATAACAAAATAGTTAAATAAGCTGCTCGTATATTGATATATATGAATAACACCAAGAACACTTTCTTTTGTGTGTATTCTGAAACCTCTCAGGTGACAATTCGTACAGTGGTAGTAGAATAGAATGTGCAGTATTTGCTCTAACAATTATAGTAATAATTCTCACCTTAAGCTTACAATTGTGCGCTCCACAACCCTTCTATTTATAGTCTGATAAAGTGAAAGACGTTGTACTATCTAACCCTGGAATGACACGTGGAAAGTGTGTCTTCGTCCTTTTAGGGCTGACGTGGAAAGTACGGACACGTGTCTGACACTTAGAGACTTCTACGAGACTTCAGCTTCACAGAGGTCTTCTATTACCAGAGGTCTTCTACCAGAGCTCTAGAGGTCTTCTGGCAATGTTCGTCTCTGATGTACTATCAGAGTGTTGGGAACTGAAGATATGCCAAGTATGGTTAGTACTGCTAAGTCTACATTACTACTGCCAGTTCTTCGTTACTACTGCTGGGCAAGATTACTACTGCTAGACGAAGTTAGTACTGCTAGTCAAGGTTACTACTGCTAGAAGAAGTTACTACTGCTAGAAGAAGTTACTACTGCTAGAAGAAGTTACTACTGCTAGACATGATTAGTACTGCTGAGCTGAGTTACTACTGCTTGAAGACTGTGAAGGTTAATACTGCTGAAGGTCGTTAATGCTGCTGAGCCAAATCATCATTAATGCTGCTGAGCCAAATCATTGTTAATGCTGCTGACTTGATAAGTTTGGTATGCGATACTTTTGGAGACAAAGAAGGAATTGATCAAGATATGTTTAACGAAGATTCAGAAGATTAATTTACTTTTGATAGTTATCTTGTAATTACTGTTGTATATATAGTATTGATAGATAGCTATTAGAGTGAGATGATAGAAGATAGATAATATACAGAATTCGATATTCATTCAAGAGTGAATTAACCTCAAGATCATAGATCCTATTTCTAGAGGAGTAGAAATCGTCTTGTTGAGCCTGTTCAACAAGATTGAGGTTTGGTGTAAAGCTTGTGAGTAATACTGTTTGATATATATACAGTGTATTGAATTTCTATTGATTGTTCTTTAGTTGATTTAGAGTTCTATTCCGCAAGATTCTCTAAATTCTGTTTCTAAGAAGTTTAATTCTTGTTAAGAATCGATCCTGACAAGTGGTATCAGAGCATTGGTATCTTAGAAGCTATGGACAATTCAATGGATTCTCACAGTACTCTTGTTTCAAAGGTTCCCATGCTCAAACCCAATGAGTTTGACATGTGGAAACTGAGAATCAAGCAGTACATTCTTCTTACTGATTATGCAATATGGGACATCATAGAAAATGGCCCATGTAATGAAGGAAAGATTGGAGCAGATGGAAAGAGACCTCCTCCCAAGACAGATGCTGAAAAGAAAGTCAGACAAACAGAGATGAAGGCATTAAGCACTCTGCTTTTGGCTATTCCTAATGAGTACCAACATCAATTCCAACACTGCACAGATGTTGTGGAATGCTCTGGAGAAAAGATTTACTGGCACAAAGAGCACAAAGAGAAATCAAAAGGCTATTCTCAAGCAACAATATGAAAACTTTATGTCTGCAAAGAATGAGTCTATGACTCAAACTTTTGACAGATTTAACAAGTTAATTGGAGAATTAGCAACTGTGGGTGTACACATGGATGCTGATGATGTCAATAGAAAGTTCCTTAGATCATTGGGAGAAGAATAGACCATGTACACAGTCTCATTCAGACAGAATGACCAATTGGAGGATAAAGAGCTAGATGACCTCTACAATGATCTGAGAGTATTTGAGGCTGAAGTTGAAGCCAAGAAAAGGCCATCTGGATTTGTTTATAATGCTTCTTTATTATCTTCATCCTCTGATAATGCTGCTAATCTTGATTCTGTTAATACTGCAGGTTCTGTTAATGCTGCTGGTGGAACCAATCAAGAGAAGACTACAGACTCTGTACTAGAAGCATTCTTCTCTAGTCATGTTCACTCTTCTCTAATCAATGATGATTTAGAGCAGATTAATGCTGATGATCTGGAAGAGATGGACATCAAATGGCAGATGGCTATGCTATCAATGAGGGTGAAGAAATTCATCAAGAGGACTGGGAGAAACAACTTTCCCAAAGAAGAGAAGATGATGCAGGCTTTGACAAGTCCAAGGTTGAGTGTTATAAGTGTCACAAGATGGGACACTTTGCCAGAGAATGCAGAAGTGGAGGATCACAACAACAGGCTCCAAATGGAAACCAAAACAGAAGCTCCTCTCAAGCCCTTGTTTCTCAACAAGGAATGGGATTTGATTGGAGTGATCAAGCTGAGGAAGCCTGTCAGAATCAAGCTCTTATGGCAGAAGTATCTGATATTCCCACTGAGGTACAATCTAAACTCTGTTCTCAAGCTTGCATTGATGCTGTTAAAAGATATAGGGATCACAATCAGGGTATGTGTGATGACCTTAAGAGGCTAGAGAAAGATGTGAAAGATTATGTTAGAATTGTAGAAAGGTTTGAGGAACAGATTAGAGCTTTTCAAGCTAATGAACTTCAACACCACTATGATACTAACTATTGGAAGTGGGAGAAGAATGAGTATGAGATTAAGCTGAAAGTATAGGGTACAATACCACACCTCCACCCTACAATAACAACTACATACCTCCTAAGTCTGATTTGTTAGAGACCAAGGATAGAAAGGAACTTGAATTAAAGATTAATATAGATCCTTGTGAAAAAGAAATAGTTGTTGAGGATGAGACTGACAAAGTAGACTCTGATGAGGAAACTGAGAGTCCATGTGATAAGAACACTGAGATCAAAAGGACTGAAAGGGAAAAGGGAGTTCATTCCACACAGCCCAAAGTTGTGAACTCTAATACTTGTAAACAGTGTTCCTGCAGGAAATCTAAAGAGAACAAGCCCCAAAAACATGATAATCAGAGGGGAAATCAAAGGAACTGGAATAACCAGTGGGCTATGAGACAAGGAGTTGACCTGAACAGAATCAACAGGCCAAAACCTTGTTTCATCTGTGGTAAGCTAAATCACTTAGCCAAACACTGTTATTTCAATCCTGTTAACCAAAGGTTTAATGCTCAAAGATCTTTTCAAAAACCTGGTGGTTACAGAAAGAATGGTGGATATAAAAAGTCTGCAAAGAAAAATGTGGCAAAGAAACAAGATAAACCCAAAAGCCACATAAAGAAAACGACTGAAAAGGAATGTGATACTATGTGGGTTCCAAAAAGCACTAAAAACAATACTGCTGCTAGCAGTGTTAGTACTGCTAACACTGTTAGTACTGCTTCAAAAGTTAGTGCTGCTAGCAGTGTTAATACTGCTAGTAATCATTCAAAAGTTAATACTGCTAGTAATCATTCCAAAGTTAGTGCTGCTAGCAGTGTTAATACTGCTAGTAATCAGTCCAATGTTAGTGCTGCTAATACTTTTAGTGCTTCTTCTTCAGATAGTACTGCTGCTAGCAGTATTAACTCTGTTAATACTGCTTCTAGCAGTGTTAACTCTGTTAATACTGCTACCTCTGTTAGTACTTCTGAGGTTAATACTGCTGCTAACAATACTGCTGCTCCCAGTATTAGTACTGCTAGCACTGTTAGTACTGCTGCTAGTGCTGCTACACCAATAATTTTGACAAAGTACTCCAGCACAGCAGTACCCAAATTTAAAAATCTCATCAAAACCAAGTGTAAGTACTTTGATGAGCAAGGGAGACCCAAGACCACTTCGGCTTGGGTTCCAAATAAAACTAACTGATTTATCTTGATGTGCAGGGCAACCAACAGCTCAAGGGGAAGAGCATTTGGCATGTTGATAGTGGTTGCTCCAGGCACATGACAGGTAACATGGCCTGCCTCAAAAATTTCAAAAAGATTGATGGAGGACATGTTGCATTTGGGGATAATCCTGCTGGTGGAAAGATAAGTGTGGTGATGTATATGCAGGACAAAGGGATACACCAACATCAGAACACAGAATTCAATCTGTGATATTTCCAATCCCTTCCATTGATCCTGTTGAATTCTGTGAACACCATGAGGAGACTGAACCTATTCAGAATGAAGAAGAGAGGAGAGCAGAGGAAAATCAGTCTTCAGGTTCAAATTCCAGAGAATCTGAGGTGACTGAAGAAGCAGAAACAAATCCAGAATCAAATGAGTCTAATCTGGATGAGGACTTACAAGAGGAAGCTGGTCATCAAACAAGAACTCAGAAAAATCATCCTCCTGAGTTGGTGATTGGAGATATTGCATCTCCCATGATGACTAGAAAGCAAAGCAGACTCCAAGAGTTGCAAGAGCAGCAAAATACAATTAACACTGTTCTTACTTGCTTTCTGTCCCAGATTGAGCCCAAAAAGGCTTATGATGCCATGAAAGACCCAAGCTGGATAGAGGCAATGCAAGAGGAGCTGCTACAGTTCAAATTACAGGATGTTTGGGACTTGGTAGACCTTCCAAAAGGTCATAGAGCAATTGGCACCAAGTGGATTTTTAGGAACAAGAAGGATGACAGAGGGATTGTGATCAGAAACAAAGCTAGACTGGTTGCACAAGGGTACACTCAGGAAGAAGGAATAGATTATGAGGAAGTCTTTGCTCCTGTGGCAAGGATTGAAGCAATCAGGTTATTTCTAGCCTATGCCTCATACATGAAGTTCAAAGTGTACCAAATGGATGTCAAAAGTGCATTTCTGTATGGAAGTATTGAGGAAGAAGTATATGTCTGTCAACCCCCTGGATTTGAGAATCCATTGAACCCTGACAGAGTATACAAGCTGAAGAAGGCTCTCTATGGTTTGCATCAAGCCCCAAGAGCATGGTATGACACTCTGTCTACCTATCTCTTGAAAAATGACTTTGAAAGAGGAGTAATTGACAAGACTCTGTTTATCAAGAGGAGAAAGAGAGGTACTTTACTTGTTCAGATCTATGTGGATGACATCATCTTTGGATCCACCAATGATCAAATGTGTAAAGAGTTTGAAGAATTGATGCACAAAAGCTTCAAGATGAGTTCCATGGGAGAACTTACATTCTTTCTTGGGCTTCAGGTAAAACAGAGGAAAGATGGGATTTTTATTAGCCAATCCAAGTATGTGAAAGACATCCTGGACAAGTTTGGTTTATCAGACTCAAAGCCAGCAAGCACTCCAATGGAAACACATAAACAGATCACTGCAGATCTTGAGGGGGAGGATGTGGATGTCCATCATTACAGATCAATGATTGGATCTCTCATGTATCTCACAGCCTCTAGACCTGACATTATGTTTTCAGTCTGTGTTTGTGCCAGATTTCAGGTTTCTCCTAAGCAATCACACCTTCATGCTGTCAAGAGAATATTCAGATACTTAAAAGGGCAACCTAGATTAGGTCTCTGGTATCCTCATGAATCCTCTTTTGACTTACTTGCATATTCAGATAGTGATTTGGGTGGAGCCAACATGGATAGGAAGTCTACTTCAGGTGGATGTCAGTTTTTGGGTACAAGACTAGTATCTTGGCAGTGTAAGAAACAAACCACAATGTCCTTATCTACCACAGAGGCTGAGTACATAGCTGCTGCAAGCTGCTGCTCTCAGGTTCTATGGATTCAGAATCAGATGTTGGACTATGGGGTAACATTTCTTCACACTCCAATATTCATTGATAACAACAGTGCTATTAGCATTGTTAATAATCCAGTCAAACACTCAAAAACAAAGCATATAGAGATAAGGTATCACTTTATAAGAGATTGCAATGAAAAGAAATTAATTCAGGTTGCTAAAGTTCATACAAATGACCAGTTTGCTGATCTATTCACAAAAGCTTTTGATGTGGGTAGATTCACCTTTTTGGTAACAAGTGTGGGCATGATCAACCTAGAATAAATTTATGACTTTCTGTTTTTATACCTGTATTTCTTCATATATTTGGTGCTACTAACTTTCTTTCTCAGGATTCTCTGTTTCCCTCAGGTTACCAAGTGCAGAAAAGTGCAAGTGTAGTTACTACTGCCTGTGCAGCGTTACTACTGCCAGTACAGAGTTACTACTGCCTGTGTTCTAGTAGTTAATACTGATTGTACAGTTAATACTGCTCAGTAGTTAATACTGCTCAGTAGTTAATACTGCTTGTGTAGTTAATACTGCTTTGCAGTTAATACTGCTCAGTAGTTAATACTGCTTGTGTAGTTAATACTGCTTTGCAGTTAATACTGCTCAGTAGTTAATACTGCTAGTGCAGTTAATACTGCTCAGTAGTTAATACTGCTCAGTAGTTAATACTGCTCAGTAGTTAATACTGCTTGTGTAGTTAATACTGCTTTGCAGTTAATACTGCTCAGTAGTTAATACTGCTAGTGCTCAGTTAATACTGCTCAGTAGTTAATACTGCTAGTGCAGTTAATACTGCTAGGTAGTTAATACTGCTTGGTAGTTAATACTGCTTAGTAGTTAATACTGCTCGGTAGTTAATACTGCTAGGTAGTTAATACTGCTTTTGATAATCCAGGGCATATAAATACCCCTGTGTGCCCGCCCAAGTTCATAACGACTCTTCGCATTTACTTCTTCTCTCTCGTTCTAACCTAGTCTCCCCATAATCTTTGTGTTTTGCTTTCAAGAATCCTCAGGAATCATGGAGTTTGTGGATGAGCACAATGAAATAGCCATGCTTCAGAAGCCGAAACAAGCAGCGGGATTCCACGATATAGTCGATTTTCTCAAATCCTCGCACATCTCCTATGCCCTAACGGTGAGCCCAACAATCTATATCGAACATCAGACACAATTTTTTGAGAATGCCACTGTTAGTTTCGAATAAGGGCAGAAAACCATTCGAACAAGGGTTTGTGATAAACCCTTGAAAGTCACTGAAGAGGTTATTCGCATTTCTCTTCAGTTGAATGATGCTTCAGGTATATCTTCTATTCCTAATGAAGAACTCTTTTCTACTTTACAAAGAATGGGGTATGAAGGTCCCATTGGTGTTTTTAAATTCTACAAGTCAAAAATTTTCAACCAATGGAGATTTCTTGTTCATACCCTGATGCACTGTATTTCCAAGAAAACTACTGGATGGAGTGAGTTCAGCAGTCCCATTGCATATGCCTTGGTCTGCTTATCCACTGCCAGAAAGTACAATTTCTCAGCAATGATCTTCAATGATCTTGTATCAAACTTGGAATCCAAAAAGAGCTTTTACATGTATCCAAGGTTTGTGCAAGAAGTTACTACCAAGGAATTGATGGACTTACCTCAGTTTACTGAGGTATATGTACCCAAATCCCCTAAAGGGAAGGTTTTTTCAAATATGAAAAGACTTCCTAGGGACTCGGAAGGAGTTGACACACCATTGTTCTCTACAATGATGGTTGTGTCCCATCCCTCTGAAGGTATGGCATCAGGATCAAGGCCCTCATTAGATCAACCCACTGATGACCAATCCCAACCTTCCATCTCAAAAGACATCCCTCAGTCCATTCTTGAACAACCCACTCCCACAATCACCAAAAGGTTTCAAAGAAGAAAGGTGCACAAGGTTCCTTCCCTTGATGTACCTACTCAGAGCCCTAAGCCTTTAAGCCCTCAGTTGGAGCATTCTCCAATTGAGAATATCAACAGGGAAACCACAGGGGTGTCTCCCAACCCCAAGAAGGTGGTCTCTAAGGAGAAGGATGACCATATGGGTGCTAAGGCTGCCACTACTTCTGCTAGCACAGAGAAGGACAGTGGTAACATAAATAAGACCTTCCCCATGGAAACTCTAAATGAGAAATCATTAGGAGGACCCAGGTGCCAAGAAACCAAGGGGGCAGTTAGTGCTTCTGCTAGGCAGAAGGCTTCTGCTAAAACTTCCAAGGATCCTTTAAAGAAGGTAAACACTTCTAAACAAGGTGAGGATAGATATAACTATGAGGAATTGATGGAAACCATAGGGAATATCAACTTGGATGTTATGGCACAAAAGAAGGAGATTGAGCAACTGAAGACTGTGGTCACCTACCAACAGTCTCAAATTGAGAAGCTCAAAAAGATGGTCACCAAGTTGCTGCACAAAAAGAAAAAGGCACGATTTGTGCTGAGAAGAAGAACTTCAACTGATGATGCTCCCAAAAAGGGGGAGTCAGAGTCAGAAGCAGAACTGGAAATGAAGGGTCCACAAATTGAGGGGGAGACAGTTCACATGGAGAATGAGATGGAAATGGATTATGCACAGAATAAGGGGGAGACAGAAAAGGGGGAAGAGTGTGTGAAAGCAGCAGAAACCACAGCAGCAGAAACTGTTAATGCTGCTGAGTGTGAACAAGCAGCAGAAACAGTTAATGCTGCTGAAGGCCAAACAGACAAAGCAGCAGAAACTGAGCAGGAAGCAGTAACTACAACTCAAGCTGAAATAGATGAAGAAATATACTGGATTGTGAAGAACAGTGTTGAAGCAGCATCATTACATGTTCTAAGAGAAGCAGTAACAGCCATAGCAGCAGAAATGGTTATTGCTGCTGAAAAACTTAAAGCAGCTGAACCAACTCCTGAAGCTGTTAAAACTCTTAAAAGAACCAAGATGATGTCAAAGAAAAGACCAAGAACCCAGCCCATAACTTCAAAGAAGAAAAATGAAAAGTAGCCAAGGGTGGAGTCATCTGCAGAAGAGGCCCAGGAGGAAACAGTGAAAGAAAAATCTGATCCAAAAGTTGCTGAAGAAGAAGTGGCAACTCCATCAGGGCAATCAAGCAATGTGAAATCACAAACGGATGCCCAATGTGATTTGTACATTACCAGTGTTGACTCTAACCCAATTCCACTTCAGGCTGAACCAATATCATCTAAGGCTCCTGAAATCATCTTTTGGGACACTTTGAAAGATGGTAGAAAGGAGTTCATTAGGATAAAAAGAGCAGATGGAAAATTTGAAGTCTTTTCAACTTGGGGAAAAATGGTCAGAACTTGCTCAAGATCAGACTTAGAAGAGATGTTCAAAGTTGGGATGAGGATATATGAAAACATGCTGACTGAGCAAGGGATGTCAATCTCTAAAATGGTACTTGAATTCTTGTGCCAAATGTTCAAACCTGAAGCAGTTCAGCATAGGTTAAACACACAGTTTCAAGCCATTACCAACTGGATGCTCTATGAAAACTGTGGAGTATATGTCATCTCCATTGACTCTGCAACTCAAGAATACTATCTGGTGGATGAAATATACAATCACAGCATGAAGAGGCTGCAAGGAATGTTACATACTAAGCTGACCTGCAACAAGGATTCAGCAATGGGTAGATTCTTGGTAAAAAGGATTCTCAATCAGAGTCTAGGTTTAAGTCCTAATCTGTGTGTACATGATGACTAAGTTTTGGAAGCATCATATGAAGAACTTGACTTCTTTTCCTAAAAGTCAAGTTAGGGGGAGATTGTTGGGAACTGAAGATATGCCAAGTATGGTTAGTACTGCTAAGTCTACATTACTACTGCCAGTTCTTCGTTACTACTGCTGGGCAAGATTACTACTGCTAGACGAAGTTAGTACTGCTAGTCAAGGTTACTACTGCTAGAAGAAGTTACTACTGCTAGAAGAAGTTACTACTGCTAGAAGAAGTTACTACTGCTAGAAGAAGTTACTACTGCTAGACATGATTAGTACTGCTGAGCTGAGTTACTACTGCTTGAAGACTGTGAAGGTTAATACTGCTGAAGGTCGTTAATGCTGCTGAGCCAAATCATCATTAATGCTGCTGAGCCAAATCATTGTTAATGCTGCTGACTTGATAAGTTTGGTATGCGATACTTTTGGAGACAAAGAAGGAATTGATCAAGATATGTTTAACGAAGATTCAGAAGATTAATTTACTTTTGATAGTTATCTTGTAATTACTGTTGTATATATAGTATTGATAGATAGCTATTAGAGTGAGATGATAGAAGATAGATGAAAGTCCAGGATACACTCTTACAATCAAATATGAACAATTAAGATTGTATTCACAGCAACTGGTCATATGATTTATTAACAATCTGTGAATTACAAGATATTACAATGAATTTCTCTAAATGGATTCACCAAAGATTATATCAAAGATTCTTTAAAGATTAGCCAAAGATTCAGTTAGCTACAGTTGCTAACTCCTATATATACTGTAGAGAATAGCTAAAGCTACAGTACATATAAGAAACAGACTAATAGAACAATTACACGTGTCCTGAATGTAACAGAATATCCAAGTCATAAGTTCTGAACATGTTGTTCAGAACTTCTGAACATACTTCTGAATAAGCGCTTCAGAACATTTGTCTTCATAGTCAGAAGTTCTGAGTCTCCTACTCAGAACTCTGAACCTTCTAGTCAGAATCCAACACTTAGAATCTTTTTGAGATTTCTCACTCAGAACTTCTGAGTCTTCTACTCAGAACTTCTGAGTCTTCTGAGCAACTTCCATACTTGTAATCTTTTCATTATTCTCTGATCAGAACTTCTGAGTCTTCTTACTCAGAACTCTGATTCTTCAGATTAGATCTTAACAGTTGTGTTTTTGACAAAACTCTAGATCTAACAATAGATAATATACAGAATTCGATATTCATTCAAGAGTGAATTAACCTCAAGATCATAGATCCTATTTCTAGAGGAGTAGAAATCGTCTTGTTGAGCCTGTTCAACAAGATTGAGGTTTGGTGTAAAGCTTGTGAGTAATACTGTTTGATATATATACAGTGTATTGAATTTCTATTGATTGTTCTTTAATTGATTTAGAGTTCTATTCCGCAAGATTCTCTAAATTCTGTTTCTAAGAAGTTTAATTCCTTTTAAGAATCGATCCTGACACAGAGGTCTTCTGCCAGAGCTCGATCTCTGATGGTCTTCTGTTTGATCTTATGCTAAGTCTTTGCTTGATCTCTGATGTCCTTCTGACTTGTGATATTTTCAATACTATTACATTAAGCATATGTTAGCTCCAATCTTTATGCTTAGAGAAGTATTGAAAAATAGGCTAAGTATAGTGTTAGGGTCAATTTATGTTGAATAGAAGTTCAGGGGCTAAATTGTATTTTTTTAATTTGAGCCTAGTTAGTGAACGGGCCGTGGGCTTGTTAACCACAAGCCCGCCATATATAATGTTTTGTTTTAGCCTTTGTTTAGGTCAGTTGTTCATTTTGCTTTCCTAAAATCATTGTAAACTCTCTCAATATTGAAAGCTAATTGGATGACCAGTTGAAATCATAACCTACTGTTATTATCTATTGATTTCATATTGTTCGTTGCACGGATATGGAACTCACAATTGGTATCAGAGCATCAAAGTCTTTCAATACAGTTTTTAATCCTAGAATGAACAAAAACGATTGTGCTTGGAATCATAGGAATGATTTTGTTAAACGTGATGTTAATTTTCCTATTAAACTTTATTCCATTCAACAATTGATTCAGTTATCGCATGATTGTTTGTGTCTTTCTAGTTGTGGTTGGAATGACTTTGATGATATAAATAATTATGATTGGTTTGGGTCATATCATATATATAATCACACACCCAAAACCAAACCCCGTAAAACCAAAAAAAACACCATAAACAACGGGGTTCCCAATCGGAGGTTAAACCACAGCAGGAGAGAAAACCCATTCCTAAACAGGTTTCTCCTACTGAGGTTAAACCGGCACCCAAGACGCAACCTGCTAGAAAACCAGTTCCTCCAAAAGGTGTAAAACCTACACCTAAGAGGCAACCTGCGTCAAAGCAAGTTCCTCCGAAGGGTGTCAAACCTAACCCTCCAGGACCCATGCAAATATGGGTACCTAAAGTTTGCTAAACTTGTTTTTGCAGGACGGTCATGTGTAGTACTTAGATTCTGGATGCTCCAAGCACATGACCGGAAGGAGGGAACTTCTCACCAACTACAAGGAAGAATATGGTGGAGACGTGATATTTGGGAACAACGACAAGGCGCCGATTGTAGGCTACGACGACATTGTCCAAGACAAGATCACTATCAAGAAGGTATCACAGGTCGCGGGATTGGGACATAATCTGTTCAGCATCGGCCAATTCTGAGACAAGATCTCATGGTCCGGTTCAAAGCCAAAAGGTGTAGAATACTCAATGATGACGGAGTGGAGCTACTGGTTAGAAAGCGCAAGACCCACCTCTACACCATTGACCTCGCAGCCCTGAAGCCCGATAACCCTGTCTGCCTGATGTCAAAGGAGAATTCCAAACAAGCATGAATTTGGCATCGACGTCTTTCGCACCTCAACTTCAAAAGTATCAACAAACTGGTGCTGGGCGGACACGTGAAAGGCATGCCCGATCTTCAATTCGTGAAGGATCGACTCTGCGGGGCTTGTGAGATGGGAAAGATGAAGCGAGCGTCACATCAGCCGAAGGCAGCTCCGAGCACGTCCCGGTCCCTCGAACTTATCCATATGGATTTGTGTGGACCGATGCGTGTTCAAAGCATCAACAAGCGCAAATATGTCCTGGTGATGGTGGATGACTTCTCGCACTATACATGGGTCAAGTTCCGTCGCTCAAAAGAAGAAACTCTGGAGCTGATCATTAACCACTTGAAGTCCATCTAGCTAAATCTTCAAAGTCCAGTTCAGACTATCAGGACCAACAACGGGACGGAATTCAAAAATCAAACGGTGCGCGACTACTTGACATCTGTCGGTATCTCGCAAACCTTCTCGGCGGCACGCACTCCTTAGCAAAACGTAGTGGTGGAAAGGCGCAACCGTACCATGGTCGAAGCAGCACGCACCATGCTTTCCCAATCCAAACTTCCGCTATTTCTCTGGGCCGAAGCCGTGTCTACTGCCTGTTATACGCAAAACTGCTCCATCATCAACAATCGGTTCAACATGACGCCGTACGAGATCATCAACAAACGCATTCCGAACATCAAGTACTTCCATGCATTCGGATGCACGTGCTACGTCTTAAACGACAAGGACCATCTCGGCAAATTCAGCCCAAAGGCGGATGAAGGAGTTTTCATCGGATACTCCATGCAGGTTAAGGCGTATAGCATTTACAACAAACGGACTAAAACCGTTACCGAAAGTGTAAACGTGACATTCGACGAAGCCGCAGATTTGGCTTCTGAACACATCAGTTCAGAACCCGGTTTAACTGGCGTGCTAGCTTCCGAACTTCCACGTTCGGGATCTGCACAAACGACAGTAAATCCGAATCATGCATCTTCATCGAATGTTGATCTTTCAGATTTAGATTTATTGTTTAAATATTTTTATGATGACATATTTAATGCTTCTACCAATAATGTCTCAGCACAACCTTGACTTGAAGCTGCTCGTATTGAGGATTCAGCTAATCTATCCGGTCCGCCGCCCTCTACAAGCACGCCGTCCATCACTGTGGAAACAGCTCAACCGTCATCATCAACCTCGACTGATACTACTATCCCCCCGGAACCAGTAACAAACCCAGAGATCGCTCCACAAGATTCGTCATCTGCAACAATCAACGATAAACTTCTGAACTCCTCGAAACCAGAAGTTACTCAACCGTCGACGAATCCTGCCCCGTCTCCTCTGAGAAACCAACCGGCTACACTTAAAGCGGTACAAGACCTACCATCCGGTAGCTATGTGGATCCGGACGCCTCCCACTCAACTCAACAACCGCTTCCACACACCACCAAATTGACGAAAGCACATCCCCTACATCAAATCATCGGTGATCCCTCCACTCCTGTTCAAACGCGAGGCGCATCAGCCAACTTCTGCCTCTTCTCCGGCTTCTTGAGCAAGATCGAGCCGACCAACGTCCGCGAAGCACTCAAAGATCCGGACTGGATCATAGACATGCAAGAGGAGCTCAACCAATTCGAGGCTCTCAAGGTATGGCGACTGGTCCCACGTCCAACTCACATGACGGTGATCGTAACCAAGTGGATCTTCAAGAATAAGAAGGACGAGGACGACATCGTCGTACGCAATAAGGCGCGTCTAGTGGCCAAGGGATACCGTCAGCAAGAAGTGAACAAAAACGATTGTGCTTGGAATCATAGGAATGATTTTGTTAAACGTGATGTTAATTTTCCTATTAAACTTTATTCCATTCAACAATTGATTCAGTTATCGCATGATTGTTTGTGTTTTTCTAGTTGTGGTTGGAATGACTTTGATGATATAAATAATAATGATTGGTTTGGGTCATATCATATATATAATCACACACCCAAAACCAAACCCCGTAAAACCAAAAAGAAACACCATAAACAACGTGGTTCCCAATCGGAGGTTAAACCACAACAGGAGAGAAAACCCATTCCTAAACAGGTTTCTCCTACTGAGGTTAAATCGGCACCCAAGACGCAACCTGCTAGAAAACCAGTTCTTCCAAAAGGTGTAAAACCTACACCTAAGAGGCAACCTGCGTCAAAGCAAGTTCCTCCGAAGGGTGTCAAACCTAACCCTCCAGGACCCATGCAAATATGGGTACCTAAAGTCTGCTAAACTTGTTTTTGCAGGACGGTCATGTGTGGTACTTAGATTCTGGATGCTCCAAGCACATGACCGGAAGGAGGGAACTTCTCACGAACTACAAGGAAGAATATGGTGGAGACGTGATATTTGGGAACAACGACAAGGCGCCGATTGTAGGCTACGGCGACATTGTCCAAGACAAGATCACTATCAAGAAGGTATCACAAGTCGCGGGATTGGGACATAATCTATTCAGCATCGGCCAATTCTGCGACAAAGATCTCATGGTCCGGTTCAAAGCCAAAAGGTGTAGAATACTCAATGATGACGAAATGGAGCTACTGGTTGGAAAGCGCAAGACCCACCTCTACACCATTGACCTCGCAGCCCTGAAGCCCGATAACCTTGTCTGCCTGATGTCAAAGGCGAATTCCAAACAAGCATGAACTTGGCATCGACGTCTTTCGCACCTCAACTACAAAAGTATCAACAAACTGGTGCTGGGCGGACACGTGAAAGGCATGCCCGATCTTCAATTCGTGAAGGATCGACTCTGCGGGGCTTGTGAGATAGGAAAGATGAAGCGAGCGTCACATCAGCCGAAGGCAGCTCCGAGCACGTCCCGGTCCCTCGAACTTATCCATATGGATTTGTGTGGACCGATGCGTGTTCAAAGCATCAACAAGAGCAAATATGTCCTGGTGATGGTGGATGACTTCTCGCACTATACATGGGTCCAGTTCCTTCGCTCAAAAGAAGAAACTCCGGAGCTGATCATTAACAACTAGAAGTCCATCCAGCTAAATCTTCAAAGTCCAGTTTAGACTATCAGGACCGACAACGGGACGGAATTCAAAAATCAAACGGTGTGCGACTACTTGACATCTGTCGGTATCTCGCAAACCTTCTCGGTGGCACGCACTCCTCAGCAAAACGGAGTGGTGGAAAGGCGCAACCGTACCCTGGTCGAAGCAGCACGCACCATGCTTTCCCAATCCAAACTTCCGCTATTTCTCTGGGCCGAAGCCGTGTCTACTGCCTGTTATACGCAAAACTGCTCCATCATCAACAATCGGTTCAACATGACGCCGTACGAGATCATCAACAAACGCATTCCGAACATCAAGTACTTCCATGCATTCGGATGCACGTGCTACGTCTTAAACGACAAGGACCATCTCGGCAAATTCAGCCCAAAGGCGGATGAAGGAGTTTTTATCGGATACTCCATGCAGGCTAAGGAGTATCGCGTTTACAACAAACGGACTAAAACCGTTACCGAAAGTGTAAACGTGACATTCGACGAAGCCGCAGATTTGGCTTCTGAACACATCAGTTCAGAACCCGGTTTAACTGGCGTGCTAGCTTCCGAACTTCCACGTTCGGGATCTGCACAAACGACAGTAAATCCGAATCATGCATCTTCATCGAATGCTGATCTTTCAGATTTAGATTTATTGTTTAAATATTTTTATGATGACATATTTAATGCTTCTACCCCTAATGTCTCAGCACAACCTTGACTTGAAGCTGCTCGTATTGAGGATTCGGCCAATCTATCCGGTCTGCCGCCCTCTACAAGCACGCCGTCCATCACTGTGGAGACAGCTCAACCATCATCATCAACCTCGACTGATACTACTGTCCCCCCCGGAACCAGTAACAAACCCAGAGATCGCTCCACAAGATTCGTCATCTGCAACAATCAACGATAAACTTCTGAACTCCTCGGAACCAGAAGTTACTCAACTGTCGACGAATCCTGTCCTATCTCCTCCGAGAAACCAACCGGCTACACTTGAAGCGGTACAAGACCTACCATCCGGTAGCTATGTGGATCTGGACGCCTCCCACTCAACTCAACAACCGCTTCCACACACCACCAAATGGACGAAAGCACATCCCCTACATCAAATCATCGGTGATCCCTCCACTCCTGTTCAAACGCGAGGCGCATCAGCCAACTTCTGTCTCTTCTCCGGCTTCTTGAGCAAGATCGAGCCGACCAACGTCCGCGAAGCACTCAAAGATCCGGACTGGATCATAGCCATGCAAGAGGAGCTTAACCAATTCGAGGCTCTCAAGGTATGGCGACTGGTCCCACGTCCAACTCACATGACGGTGATCGTAACCAAGTGGATCTTCAAGAATAAGAAAGACGAGGACGACATCGTCGTACGCAATAAGGCGCGTCTAGTGGCCAAGGGATACCGTCAGCAAGAAGGGATCGACTATGACGAGACCTACACTCCAGTGGCAAGGATAGAAGGGATATGTATGTTCCTTGCATACGCCGCGCACAAGAACTTCACGGTCTTCCAAATGGATGTGAAGACTGCATTCCTCTACGGTGATATCAAGGAAGAAGTATACGTGTCACAACCGGAAGGATTCGTAGACGATTCGAAGCCTGGTCATGTCTACGTTCTAGACAAGGCGCTTTACGGTCTAAAGCAAGCTCCACGAGCCTGGTACAACACTCTGTCCGAGTTCTTGTTAAAATCAGAATTCACGCGAGGTAAGATCGATTCCACTCTGTTTATCAAGAACGAATGAGGTCATATTGTCTTAGTACAAGTGTATGTCTATGACATAATATTCGGTTCTACCAATCCTCAGTATGCAAAGAACTTTGCCAAACTTATGGGACAATTTTTTAAAATGAGTATTGTTAATGCCAAAAATCGCACCAAAGTACAACTTAAGGTCGATGTGGACATTTAACAACTAAAGAAACGTATCTCAAGCCAAATAACACAATTGCGAGGAAAAAGTAAAAAAGACGAGATTTGGTGACGCGGAAAACCCCAAAACGAGGGAAAAAACCACGGTCGACTCCGTGAGAGTCGACAGTGCACTATGGTCGCCAAACAGGGGCGATGTCCTTGTGTTTCGGGTGTCGATCGTACAGAGATTACAATACAAATGAAGGAAATACTTCAAAATGTAAAGTAACAAGTGTTTCGAATGTAAAAACAATGTGCGTCGTGTGTATAAACTGTGTGTCGTGCGCTGATGTCGTGCGTCGAGAGCGATTTCTGTGCTTCAAGTGTTCTTTCGAGTTCGAGTGTTTGTGTTTGTTGTTCGATGTCCCTTGAACTGAGGATTGAGCTCGGAATTTATAGTCTTCGGTCGCTTTAATTGGCTCATTAAATACTTCGATAACTGTCGTAACGGACGTCGTCTTTAGTGTTGTCAATGGCTGGTCTTGTAACCGCTGTCGAGTCTTTAATGTCATTAAGAGCTCGACCGTTATTGACCGTTGTACCATAATGGCTTGTAGACCTGCATTAATGAACAAAAGAAACGACCGTCGACCATTGATGGTTAGTGTAATCCTAAGACCATCTTAAGTTCTGGACGTCGGTCTTACGGAGCATACGTCCGTCTCCGAAATACAAGGCCATATATATGACTGTAAATATCTTGTAAGACCTTATCTTAGTATAAGAATGGTCTTATAAAAATGTCATGAGACTAGGATAAAAATGTCGTAGGACCAGAGCGATATAAAACCGACGACAGAGGAATGTCGACGTAAGACCAACGAGTCGTAACTGGCGACACGTAACTGGCGACATAAGACTAGTGACGTAAGACTAGTGACGTGCGACGCGTGGCTGGCGACAGGTGTGACATGCGATGCGTGTCGAGCGATCATAAGATGTAAAGTCACTATCCTGAGTGACTATTGACACAGGATGTCATTTAATAACCAACTATCATATGTCGGGCATATGGCAATAATGGGTATTACCCTTGTCGATCGGGGGTATGACTTTTGTAGATATTAGGGTAATCAAGGTCCACGGGTCATGTCGAGGGAATTTCCCACGTCGGTCGAGGGTGTGATTTTTTACCCAAACAGTTAGCCCCCGAGATTTGAATTTCAAAGCCATTTGAATTTCAGATCTCGTACCAATGTGTTTCTACGGAGACGTGTCACTTTTGCTAATTGGATCATTTAGAAGAAAATCGGCTTGGTCAGCTAGAATCGCGTGATCAGTCGATGGTGTTAAGTAAGTTGCGACGATCGAAAGATGATTTTTAATGTGTAAGATACTTGTGGTGTTCATATGACGGTCGTAAGACGACCTTAAAACGTAAGGAACCGACGGTGATCGTAAGACGATCAAAATGAGAAGAATGGGTCAGGAGTCAATCGTAAGACGATTGGTCCGAAATAAAGCTTGGCGGCGATCATAAGATGATCGAACCAAGATTAAATTTAAGGATCTTGTGATACAGTCGTTAAAGACTTATGTTCTAGCGTTCCGAGCCGATACGGTCGTTATAGACTTTTGATATGGCGTTTAGAGCCGATATGGTCGTTATAGACCAATGATCTGGCGTTCCGAGCCGATACTGTCGTTATAGACTTGTGATCTGGCGTTTAGAGACGATATGGTTGTTATAGACCAATGATCTGGCATTCCGAGCCGATACTGTCGTTATAGACTTGTGATCTGGTGTTTAGAGCCGATATGGTCGTTAAAGACCTATGATTTGGCGTTCGAGCCGATATGGTCGTTATAGACCAATGATCTGGCGTTCCGAGCCGATACGGTCGTTGGAGACCTAAGATCTGGCGCTTACAGCCGATACGGTCGTTAGAGACCTATAATCTGGCGCTTACAGCCGATACTGTCGTTTGAGACCTATGTTACGTTGTGTAAGTTTTGCTTTTAGCGATAATCGGTAAAAAAAATTACCTTTCTATTGAACCTGAGTATTATGTCTACTCATACATGTCATGGACAAATGTAATGTCAACTGTAAAAATTCATTAAGTACAAAAATGAACAAGAAGTCGTGCGACTTGGGCATCCATTGTAATACAACGATTAAAACATAAGTCATAAGACCTTTTGAATCGTATAAGTAAACATAAGCGCATGCGATCAAAGCATTCATTCAGAACATGAAAATTTTCTAAGTTAAAGAAGTTAGCTTGTGGGGTCGCAAGACCTTACGATCGCATGATTTGATCATACGATGAACTTGAATCACGTGTTCCTGTAGTTATACAATCGAGTCGTCTAATAAAACCGAATGTTTATACCGTACGATTTTACTGAAGTCGTATGATAGACTTAGTAACTTATGTCGTGCGATCCTGCGATAATGCAATGTCAGAGGTTGGTCGTTGGCTAGCCAATGACCCTCCGATGCTTAAGTCAGTAATCGTCGTGATGAATAAAAAATCGTATGAAAGAAGGAAAAGGATTTAGAAGAAATACATTTTCAGATGCGTTGCATTCCAGTAGCGTGGGATATTTCGACCGTCGAGGGTTTGGAGCCAATAGGCACCTTTACCCACGACTTCTGAGATACGATAAGGACCTTTCCACTTGGTGGAAAGTTTACCTGCATTAAGCTCTTGAGTGCTTTGGAATACTTGTCGGAGGACGTAATCGCCTTCTTGAAAGACTCTTGCTTGTGATTATACGGTTAATCTTGCGACTTGCCTTTATTGGCAATCATGAGATTAAAATATGTGAGTCGTACTTAATGGCGACTTTTGCGTTTTGACATGCGTCTTACCATGACTAGTGATTGTGAGATTCAATGTACAAGTCATATTTATTGACGACATATGTTATGACTAGTGATCATGATATTAAAAAGGCGAGTCGTCTTTTGTTGACGACTACAAATTGCAACATGCTGGCGATCATAAGAAAATGTGAGTCATCTTTTACTGAGGACTATAAATTGCGACCTGCGTTTGCCTTGACTGGCGATTGTAAAATATAAGTCGTCTCTTATCGACGATTACAAATTGCAACATGCGTTTGCCTTGACTGGCAATCGTAAGAAAAAATGTAAGTCGTCTTTTACTGACGACTTTAAATTGAAACCTGCATTTGCCATGACTGGCGATCATAAGGTTAAAAATGTAAATCGTCCTTAATTGACGATTATAAATCGTAGGACCTGTGTTTTAAGTCGTAGAGACTTTTGGTTTGCCACGATGTAAATCGTAAAACCTATACTTATATGATCTTACGAGCCTGCAATATAAAATCGGGGGTGGTCGTTGATTTTGACCAATGATCTTTTGATGCTTGAATCAACGATCATATATTAGATCAAAATAATTAAACGAGGAGAATATACTTAGATTATATATATAGAGTTGTTCTAAGTGGGACGTCACAGTTACCGTAACATGGAGTCGATAGGCGCCTTTTTCCGAGGTCTTTTGAAATCAAATGCGGTATTTTTTTCAGTTTGTGAAGGGTGTTCCGAGCCCCCAAGTCCCTTGGATGATGCGATACATGCGATACTTTGACGGAGCATTTTTTTATCAGGGCTTGAATCTGGCTTCGATCCGTATTCAATTCTAATTGAAGTTGAATCAGGGGATCTTAAGAATTTGCCATATACCTGAAAAAACTTTACAAGATCGTCAGAGCGATATGTGTGTTGGCTTGAGATTTTCTCTAGATGGGGTCCCACGGATGGCGCCAAACTGTTAATGCCAAAAATCGCACCAAAGTACAACTTAAGGTCGATGTGGACATTTAATAACTAAAGAAACGCATCTCAAGCCAAATGACACAATTGCGAGGAAAAAGTAAAAGAGACAAGAGATTTGGTGACGCGGAAAACCCCAAAACGAGGGAAAAAACCGCAGTCGACTCCGTGAGAGTCGACAGTGCACTATGGTCGCCAAACAGGGGCGATGTCCTTGTGTTTCGGGTGTCGATCGTACAGAGATTACAATACAACTGAAGGAAAGACTTCGAAATGTAAAGTAACAAGTGTTTCGAATGTAAAAACAATGTGCGTCGTGTGTTTAAACTGTGTGTCGTGTGCTGATGTCGTGCGTCGAGAGCGATTCTTCTGAGAGCGATTTCTGTGCTTCAAGTGTTCTTTCGAGTTCGAGTGTTTGTGTCTGTTGTTCGATGTCCCGTGAACTGAGGATTGAGCTCGGAATTTATATTCTTCGGGCGCTTTAATTGGCTCATTAAATACTTCGATAACTGTCGTAATGGACGTCGTCTTTAGTGTTGTCAATGGCTGGTCTTGTGACCGCTGCCGAGTCATTAATGTCATTAAGAGCTCGACCGTTATTGACCGTTGTACCATAATGGCTTGTAGACCTGCATTAATGAAGAAAAGAAACAGCTGTCGACCATTGATGGTTAGTGTAATCGTAAGACCATCTTATGTTCTGGACGTCGGTCTTACGGAGCATACGCCCGTCACCGAAATACAAGACCATGTATATGACTGTAAATATCTTGTAAGACCTTATCTTAGTATAGGAATGGTCTTATAAAAATGTCGTTAGACTAGGATAAAAATGTCGTAGGACCAAAGCGATATAAAACCGACGACAGGGGACTGTCGACGTAAGACCAACGAGTCGTAACTGGCGACATAAGACTAGTGACGTAAGACTAGTGACGTGCGACGCGTGGCTGGCGACAGGTGTGACATGCGATGCGTGTCGAGCGATCATGAGATTTAAAGTCACTATCCTGAGTGACTATTGACACAGGATGTCATTTAATAACCAACTATCGTATGTCGGGGATATGGCAATAATGGGTATTACCCTTGTCGATCGGGGGTATGCCTTTTGTAGATATTAGGGTAATCAAGGTCCACGGGTCATGTCGAGGGAATTTCCCACGTCGGTCGAGGGTGTGATTTTTTACCCAAACAAGTATGCTTTGTGAGATGAATTTCTTCATTGGTCTTCATAAACAGCTGTCGATCGGGATATTCATAAACCAGGCTAAGTACATCCGGGATATTCTTTGGAAATTCCAGATGGAACAGTCCTCACCAATGAAAACCCCCATGGCACCCGGTACAAAGCTTCACGCCGATCCTAACGGAAACGATGTGAACACTAAACTGTATTGGGGAATGATCAGTTCTTTGATGTATTTAACTGCGAGTAGGCCGGATATCATGTTTTCCACATTTCTATGCGCCCGATTTCAATCAAAACCAAAAGAATCTCACTTAATAGCCGTCAAACGAATTTTTCGTTATTTACGTGGCACTGCTGATCTTGGCTTGTGGTACCCGAAAGAGACAGGTTTTGAACTATCCGCTTATTATGATGGGGACCACGCGGGCAGCATGATGGACCGGAAGAGCACATCAGGGCATATGCAGTTCTTGCGAGATAGCCTAGTTAGTTGGGCATCCAAGAAGCAGCAGTGCGTTTCAACATCGACTGCCGAGGCTGAATACGTGGCCGCCGCGAGCTGCTGTTCTCAGGTGATTTGGATGCGCAACCAACTCAAGGACTACGGATTCACTTACGTAAAGGTGCCCATCTACTGCGAATCGAAGAGCGCAATAGCCATATCCAGCAATCCGGTCCAACACACCAAGACAAAGCACATCGACGTTCGGTACCATTTCATTAAGGATCACGTTGAAAGAGGTACGGTCGAACTCTACTTTGTAAGTACTAAGCATCAGTTAGCAGACCTGTTTACAAAACCCTTGGACGAAAAACGTTTTAATACTCTGGTGTCCAAGTTAGGTATGCTAAATCTGAAGACTTGATCTGATTGTGTGCCCGTTACAAGTTCCATACATCTACGAGTAACTGTCTACTCATCATCCGGTGTTTATACTCCTGATGATTGAGCATACAATTTCTCGCACTTGTATTCTACTTGTATCAGTTACACAGTTCGATTGAGTCTTTGTATTTATTAGGTAGATTTCATTTGTTTCCTTTCTTTCCACGTGTGTTCTTTTTCTTTTGTACTGTCGTCTAATTTATTGGCTTATATATGTGCTTTCACGAGTGTTCATGTGTTTAGGGGGAGCACAAACCGGTATTAGGTGAGTCTATTCTTTTGTTGAGGGGGAGCGTCACACACAATTTTTTTATCTGATGAAAAGTTTTTTTTATGTGTGTGGATTCTCTTGTGTGCATTTCACTCTACGCACACATTCTGAGGGGGAGCATATCATTTTATGTTATCATTTGAGGGGGAGCGACACACTTGCTTTTCTTTAACTGCATAAAAGTTTTTTTGTGTGTCGGGCTCTCCATTGCACATCTTTGCACTATCCGAGGGGGAGCAAAGCATTCCCCATGCTCAATTTGAGGGGGAGCGAGAGAAAGTTCTGTCAAAATCCCAAGGGTTTCAATTTTTTTTTGTCAAATGGAAATTTTTTTAAGTGTCAAAGTATCTGGACACCCATCAATCCAGATGACTTTCCGGACCGGATGGATATCCGGGTAGACCCATCCGGTATGTTGGGTAAATATAAAAGCCTTCCGGATACCCTTATTTCACTTATCCGGAATCTTCGTCCAAACAGAACCCTAAACCTCTCGCGACTTCTCTCTCACTCGGTTTCTCTTGCCTTCTACGTTATTCACTCCAAATTTGTTCCAACATCAGGTATGTGTGTCGTTTCGTTGTCTTGACCTAGTTGTCTTGGTCGATTGCATGTATCCGAAAACCCACTTTGAGTCTCTACGACTTCGGGTCGATTCGGTGAAGTTCCGGTCGAATTAGTTGAGTTTGTGTGTTCATATACTTCAATCGACACTACTTGAATGCTTTACCGCGTCATTAGGACTGTGATTTGTGAGATTCATCACCTTGGATATCGTCCGGACACATTCTTCGTGTCCGGAAACTATCAAGTTAATGATGATTTGCCCGGAAAGCTCCATAAAATAGATATTTTATCCGGATTCCTTCAACTTTCGGAAAACCTATTTGTCCGGAAACCTAAGGGTTTCCGGTAAGTTCAACTACCGGATAGTTGCGGTGTCCGGTACCCTATTTGTCCGGTGACCATTGTTATCCGGAAACCATTTTGTCCGGAATCCTCATTTTGTCCGGAAACGTTCTTCCCATCCGAAAAACTGTGTTGTTCGGATACCTTTTGTCCGGACACTATGGTTTATCCGGAAAGTTTTGTATTCCATTATTTTGCCCGGACACCCCTGTGTTTGTCAATCTAGTACCTGTTTTATCACTGCCTGTCCTCAATCTGTATCAGATTGAGCCACTTACTACAAAGGTATGCGCCGATACTTGTTCATCCGTCTTGAATACTAACTTTGGTTATGTTTCAGATATCACATGGCGGATCAAGAACAACATCAAAATCCTGAAGAGAAAGTTCCTCCTCAAGAGGTATTTATCGACGAAGCAGCTGATGCTTTGGTCGACCCTGACCATGGCATTGAATTGGAAGCCAACAACCACCAGCTGGACGCCGCTGAGTTCAGACCACTAGAACAATATCGGGTGATCGTGGACATTCTATTACGTCACCCTCTTCATGAGGCCCTCACTGCCACATCAGACGTCCCATTGCTGTATGTGCTTCAAGTGTGGCTCTCTGCCCAAGTTATTATGACGGCCAATTCACAGACCATCACGGCGCGGATAGACAACCACCCCTTCACGCTCACACCTGAGTCCTTCCGGCGTCTACTGTCACTACCCGAAGCCACCGCCGGCGGACATCAACTCTACGACCCCGCAGTCAATGACGCGATTCTATGTGCTCAAGTACGTGCTCTCGGATACAACCACGCTCTTGATCGACCTTCAACATTCACCCGCAAATATCTGGCGCCCATCTGGTACACCTTGTTCACCATACTGAACAGGTGTCTCTCATCCAGATGGAAGGGAATAGATCAGTGCACCGGTGACTTCCTTCGTCTATTCCATGTCGTGTGCTACAACAGACACGTCGACTTCGCTATGAGTATCTGGCGAAAGCTGGTGCAAGCTATTCGTCAAATTGGAGGTTCGAAGCAAAAGAAGTTCCTCCCATACCCTCGATTTCTCTCATTGGTTGTGCGACAACACATAGACGCGAATCCAGCAATACCGCGACGCCTTAAGCATCCGGTATGCATTCCTTTCCATTTACAATATATGGTGATTCGAAACCCGTGCAACGCCATAGCCATGCCATTACCTGAAGCCCTACTGGCACACGCGGATCTCGCTGCACCGAGTGTAGTTGCTTATAGGCGAGAGTTAGGGAATCCCATGATCCAGCCAACGTCGGAGGGACCTCCCCAAGGACATAGAACCGAGGGACGTGAGGGTCCTAGGACCAGAGGAGGAAGGGCCTGAGTAGCAGGGGCTCCCGAGCGGGGTATGTTGAGATTACACGGGAGGGGAACCGGAGTGGGTGGTGCAATGGATCCGCGTCCCAGTACTAGCCAATCCCATCAAGCCGGTACATCATCTCGATCGATGCTCCATCATGACACCGAGCCTTATTTATCTGACCCACCTTCACCTACCCGACACATTGAAAACGTGGAATCCGACTCCACCGAATCCGATACGGATCATACCATATGGGTAACACTTATCCCTACCCGTATCGGACCAAACCCAGACTTTGCCGAAGGCATCCCATCCGACTCACCGACACCACCTCTGATCCCTACTACCCATCCTGATACGGGAGTTACAAGGAGACCTGAGGGAGACTTAGTTGAAGAATTAGAACATGTGAGAAGGGGAATTACGGTCGAAAGCAAACCAAGAAAGATTAAGCCGTAAAGATAAAGAGGCTTCTGAGCGAACCCAAACCAGTGTCACCTGGGTAGCCACATCTGCTATCCCGTCTCATCCGTTGCGATGGGGTATTGAAGAAGCCGTCGTGGACCCAGCGGTGCAATTGCACAACCTCCTCAGCCACTCACCCATCTCTCAAAGACGGGTGTTTCAACTTCTCCCGGGGATAAAGCACAACTTCTATTGGTCTCTCACTCGGAGAGTACTGGTATTGAAACAAGAGACCAGCCTCCCCCGGTCTCGACTTCTTTTGATGCACTCTCGAGTCTAGAGCCATTTACTAATATTACTTCTTCGGCTAGGACACAATATGAGGAAACGAAAATCGGTGCTCTTGGTGACCCGATCAGAACCTCCGTAGTGTCTCCGCATTTAAGCGGAACGCGAGGATCGGAGGGAAATCCTACCACAGCTACCGAATTGCCAACTGTGAACGTAGGTGGCTCTGCCTCAAAGGTAGATGCCTCAACGGGTAATCTAAGTGATCCCGACGTTATTTCCACCGACTCTGTGTCAAAGGGATATCTGGACGGCCTTTAGGGCGCCGTCCGCGAGGCTATGGAACAGCGCTTTACCAATGAGCTAGACAAACTGAAGACTCTGATCAAAGGTAAAGAGAAGATGGTCGAACCTGAAACGGAACCAACACCTCCATCGGCTCCCGTACAGCCAACTCTTTCGGTGGATACCCTGAAAACCATGCTTCTAGCTCAGCTGCTCCAACAATCTAAAATCGACGCCTCTACCGAAGCAGACCTGATCTCCGTTCTGAAATCACAGGTCACTGCTCCTTCATCATCAATTACAACTAGATTGGACCAGCTTGACTCGACTCTCAAGGACGTTCAACAAACGCTCAAAACGCTTTCCGAGAGAGTCGCCTCCGTCGAAGATACTTGCAAGAATCAAGCTGGCGGAGTCAAGAGAAGGCACGATGATTAGGATGATCCTGATCACCGTGAGGGGGAGAACAAGAGACAAAGATTAACTGAGTCCGCCGCCCCCAATCATTCCTGAAGGTACTGTGGTTCAATAGGAACCCTCAACTGCGGCAACAACAATCGAAACTGCACCCGAAGACGAGTTGCCCTTAGCCGAGATGGTAATTGATATGGACATCTCCGATGACGAAGACCCGATGGTTGAAAAGCCTGAGGGAACAACACAGGAATCGGTCAACTTTGATACATCAAATGGATCTACTCTCAATCTTATTGATCCAAACACACAGACCGACCCGGAGACCGAAGATGCATGGTATGAAAAAGCCGCGAGTGCCGTAAATCTCCAGGTAAATCTGGTATTTCCTACTGATGAAGACGATAATGTTGACTGCGACCAATTTATGATGCAAAATTTGTATGGTACTCCCGCTCACTCAGCTCAAGCCACCGAAACTTCTGCAAGACCCGAATCTATAACTGTTGATATTCTGACATCTCCTCAACATCAACCGACAGCTTCTGGTCTTCCTCCTCCTCAACAGCAACAAATCCGTTGGGAGAAGATCACAATATTCATTCCTCACCTGGAGGAATCCCTGAAAAAGCTGTTCGTTCACAAGCTATGCACCATCGAGCCTACCTTTTGCCTTGGTATTTATAGCTCCGACCCGGAATACCAAAGCCAATACGTAAAAGCAATGAAGCGGTGTCTGCCAGTTAGCCAAGTCCGAACCAAGCACAAGACCACTGAAGTGCTCAACATCCAAATAGGTAGAATTCTGAAAGTTATGTTTCCCATCTTCACCATCCGACGAGAAGACGGAATTGAATGGCGATTCTCTGAAGCCGACTTCCAGCACCTCCGACCGTTCGACTTCTATGCTATACTGAAAGACCTCCGAACCAGAACTATCCGACCGCTTCAAGTAACCAAAGCACTCGAAGCTGTTCGTCGATTCCTTGTCCGTACCATCATGATGTCTTATCTCACGGACTTCCAAATGGCAATCGAAAACAGAGCGAAGAAGGTAAACATGTTAAAGCCGAATCTGAAAGCGCCCGAGTTGAAGATGCATTCCGAGAACGCACGGCTTCTGGAACCAGAATTTGGGATTGTCTATATCAACGAACAGAAAGAAAAGAGATTTCTACGCTTCAGTCAGGTTGACAGATTCTGCGACGGCACACTCTTCAAAGTTCAAGATGCTATTCGAAAAATCATCTCTTTCGAATATGAAAATCAAAGGCTCTCGTATGTTCCCAATCCGACTGAAACTACTGCTCAGAAAACCTTAGAAGTGGTTGAAGAACGCATCGACTATCGCCGTGCTATCCGAATGTTCGAGGTACACTTTGCGTTGCGGAAAAGATATGTCGCGAACTGGCGCCTGTTAATGCCAAAAATGGCACCAAAGGGACAACTTAAGGTCGATGTGGACTTAAACAACTAAAGAAAGGATCTTTCGACGAGACGTGCAACGAGGGAAAAAATAAACGAGACAAGGGATTTGATGACGCAGGAAAAACCTCAATCGAGGAAAAAACCTGCGAACGACAGGGGGTATCGTCGCTGCACTATGGTCGCCAATCAGGGGCGATGTCCTTGGTATTGGCGTCGGTCGTACGATGATTACAATACAAATGAAGGAAATTCTTCGAAATGTAAAGTATAAGTGTTTGAATGTAAAAACAAGTGTTTGTCGTGTGTGAATACAAAGTGTGAACTGTTTGTCGAAGGCTGTTGTCGTGCGTCGAGAACGATGACTTGAGCTCTTCTTTGAGTATTCTTGAGTTCGCTGTAGGGTTCCGGCTTTCAGTACTTGATTTCTAGGGTTAGAGTGCTCTTCTTTGATTTCAAGTGCCTTTTCTCTGCTGTTCGATGGTATTCACTGCTGTGCTCTCAGATGTTAACTTCTTGTTTTTGAAGTGAAGACTTAGCTTGATATTTATAGTCTTCGCGTTATTAATTAGCTCCATTAATGCTTTGATCAACGGCTACAACGGCTGGAAACGGTTTGTAACGGTTGTCGGAGTGAATGTCCATGATGGTCTTCATCCGTTATGGCTATCGATCATTGATGGTTGCGTCGGTTATATCCGTTGCTCTTTAATGGCTTTGACTCCTGCATTAAACACTTAACAAACGTAACAGTCATGGTTAACGTTAGCTTTGGTCGAGGTACAGTGATCTTACGCGATGGTCGTGCGGAACGGGCGACGCAATGGTCGAGCGTCACGAGGGATGTACGACTTACCTTTCACGGGAGGTGACGGATGTCTTATGGGTTCTTGTCGAGACCTTATCTTAATACAAGATTTGGGTCATAACATGCGTCTTACCTGTTTTGGTCGTGGTCGTACGACGTGAATTTTTTGCCCAAACAGTTTGCCCCCAAATTTTGAAAATTGAATGTCAAATTTAAGTTTTAAATTTTGCTACTCGTGACCTGGGTCGGGGGATTTACCTGGTTGTCGTGGAACTGGACCGGTTTGCTTTTAACTGAACGAGAAGTTGAAAAGTTGAACGAGTCGTGACGTCATTCTGACGCACGATGATGCTTACCAGCTGTCGATGATAGGTGTCGAAGATCCGGGCGGGCATGCGAAAGGACATGGACGTGTGGAAATCATCCAGGGATTCGATCCAGTCCTGTTTTTTCAGTCTAAATAGGGATTTTGACGGATCATTTCCTTGTTTCGCCCTTGAAGATTTTGCGCTGTGATTTCCTTGCCATTCTTTGTCGGATCTCTTCCAAATTTGTGAAAATCTTTGACTTGGTTAAGTTCCTCGAGGTCTAGAGCGCCTATATAAGGTACGATTTCTCTAATTCCTGTAAATTTGTGCTTAGAGATGTCGAGGGATCCTGAGAGTGTTATTCAAGAGCTATCAGACCTCCATAACTTTAGAAAGTTAGCAAAAATTCCTGCGTGGGTCGAATTGATCCATCCAGGTCAGATCCGATCAAATAAGTGTCCCGAGGGGTACATCGTAATCTATGAATACCCTTTTAAGATAGGTTTTGAATGGCCTTTTTCTCCTTTAGCCAATGCATTTATGCTAGAGTTTGATTTAGCACCGAGTCAGTTGATGCCCTAGTTCTGGCGAGTCGTACGAGTGCTCGAACGTGCGACTAAGAAATGGGATTCTCCCATGAATGTATATGACCTCCTTTCGGCTTACCAAGCCAAGATGGACGGATGTCATCGCTGTAGCCTATATTCTAGATTTAAAGGTGATCGTGTTTTAGTCTTAGGGACAGGTGTGAACGATCGTGGGTGGAAGATAAGTCGAGAGGAAGGAGAGGGATGACGGGTAAGCTTTACTTTCCTTTTCTTCTTATGTTATCTCGAGTCTTTTTCCTTTGCGTACCTTATGCCATTCCCCTTTTCCAGGAGAATCTTAACCTAAAATGTTGAACGTTTCTGCTAAGAGAGCGGCTGAGCTGGAGCGTGCTCGTCAGGGTAGAGAGAAGAGGCTAAAAGCCACGTCTGCTGCTCTGTCTGCTGGCCCTGAAATTCCGAAGAAGACGATGACGACGACCCCGAGGGAGTCATTTGCAGGGGTTGACGACTCGTCGAGAATCGCTTCACCCGAGAATGTAGGGGTCGGATCACCTAAGAAGGTGATTGCCGCGATACCCATTAATTCTGCGCCTGCGGAGAAAACGGTGGAGTCCATGTCTGCCGTGTCGAACCCTTTATCGGCTGACAAGAGCAAGGGTCATTCGACGGGAGGGGAAAAGGTCACGACGGTCAACTTTACGTTGCCGTCGGACTTTATGTCAGGTGATGTCCTAGACGGGACGAACCTGTTCCCTCATCTGGATAAATTCTTGCTTCCATCTTTCAAGGAGCGTTTTGAGGGGTTTCCTATCGAGGAGACGGGTGCCCATGTAGCCGGCTTGGTGTTCATGGTAAGTCTTTCTTTCAAGACTTAGTTTGTCTAGGCCCAGACTTCATTGTCGTTGTCGTTGTCTACTAACGATGTCTGTCTTTTATGATTTCGCAGGCATTTCAATCTTCCTTGGCCTTGCGAAGTGGAACGACGAAGGTGAAAGATCTCTTGTCTGCATCTCGTGAAAGAGAGAAAGCGGCATTGGACAGAGCGAGCGTCTATGCAAGTCGTGCCGAGGAATTTTCGAAGCGGCTTACCGAGGCTTTAAACCATTTGAAGGTTGTTCATCTTGCCAAGGAGGATCTCGATCATCGCCTGACGCAATCTTTGTCCATGACGGCTGAGCAAAAGGAGGAGATGGAAAAGGTTAAGGAATCCTTGGCTGCTGTTTCGAAAGAGGCTGAGGATTATAAGTCCAAGGTGGAGAGTCTGGAGAAAGAAGTGCAGGATGCAAAGGACGAGGGTAAGTCCGTTTTTGCCATAGCTCGCCTGACTGCTCGGGCGGTGATCATGCGTCGACACCTGTTGGGAAAAGACCCTCTTGCTTCGGCGAAAGAGGAGTTGGACATCTACCTGAACGGCGTTAGGTCCACGAGGGATCTTGACTCGGATGATGAGAAGGACGTTGAGGAGGAGGTGGCAGGAGAAAACCTTCAGGACGGGACCTTGGGCACGAATGCGACGGATGCTCCTTCTTTAATTTAGGAATTTTATTTTGCTTGTTTTGTTGCTCGACCGTCAGTGGTCGAGCGTGTACCTGCCGATCTTTTGAATGAATGCACTTTTTGTTTGAATTGTATGCAAACCATTTTTAATTATGAATTTGAACATAGGACATATAGGAAATCATGCGACTAAGGCACTTATTGTAATACGATAATAAGAACGTAAAACAATTAAAAACACACGATTAAAGCATCCATTCAGGGTATGAAAGCTTAGAAACTTAAAGATAAGTTGTTTTAGGCTTTGCGATTGTACGACGAGATCGTACGATGAATTTGTATCATATACCCCTGTGGAGGGATGATCAAGTCAAAGACCTGACCGTTTATGTATATCGTGCGACCTTGCGAATTTAAAGTCATATAGTAGACTTAGTGATTATTGTCGTGCGGTCCTGTGATAAAATGATGTCGGGGGTTGGTCGTCGGCTAGCCAACGACCCTCCGATGCTTAAGTCAGTAGTCGTTTTGTGAGAAAAAATGAGAAAAAATCGTATGAAAAAGAGTTAGAGAACGTACCATTTTTAGACTCTAACGTACCATTTTCAGACTCTCTCTATTTGCCCCCTGTCGTTTATTACCTTATTCTTTTTGACAGGCAAAGATAGGTTTTAAACGACAGAACAACACGACGATCCTGTCAAGAGCTTGATCTTGCGACTTCAGTTTATTTTCTTTGCTTCATGGTAGACTTGTAGCATTCACGAGCGACTTTTGGCTCACTCTTGACCTCTTGGATTCCCCATGGCGTCGAAAATTTTAATTGACGACTTTTGTATGCTCGGGAGTCGACGGTCGATGGCTGTTAGCTGGAAGAATGACATCATCAATGATATCTTTCAAATTACCTTGTTGAGCATGATATGCCAATTCCCTCTTGAGTGCGATACAATCATCTGTCGCATGGACATGGTCGACGTGGAAGTCGCACCATTTTGATTTATTCTTCTTAGCATCGTCCAAGTCGGACTTCTTTGGCCATCGAATGGTCGCTTGGGTGGTCTTCAGAGCTTCGACTAATTCTTTAGCTGATCCTTTGAATCCGTAAGAGGATATCTTGGGACACTGAGTAAACTTAGTCGCGGTCTTAGCTTCTGCCTTCGTCTTGAAACGAACGTTTGAAATTTGACGCGTTGGCTCTATTCTGGATATGGCCTTCGGCTTGAATTCTGGCTTCTTGACACCTAACGGCTTCTTGTCGCCAATATGTTTGCGACGGAAGGCTGCATCGTCTTCGACCCTCATATATGCTAAGGTTCGAGCTCGGACGTCTTCGAAAGTCTCTGGGGGATACTTGGTCAGATCGATATATAAACCTGAACTATCGTCCAGACCACGCTTATAAGCTTCGATCGCAGTTTTGATGTCACAATTGCGGATACTGATCATTTCGGCATTGAATCTATTGAAATAACTTCGAATAGACTCATTAGTCTTCTGAACGACATAGTACAGATCACTAGTCTGCTTTCCATCTTACGACTGCTGACGAATTATCGGGAAAATTGGTTGACCAATTCGGCGAACGACCCGATAGATTTGGGTTTGAGGTTGATCAACCACTGGAGAGCTGGACCAGTGAGAGTCGCCCCGAAACTCTTGCACATGCATACTTCCTGGTACATGTGTGGAATCGAGATCGTCAACATGAGTTGCTTATACTGCGCGACATGCTCGGTTGGATCGGTCACACCAGAATACTTAGGAGTGAAGGCAGGGATATTATACTTCTTTGGGACCTCAACGGTGGCGATCTCGTCGATGGGCGACGCCTGATACCCCAAGCGAGGCTCGACGTCGACAGGCACGGCTGCCCCAGGCAACTTGGCGAGTAAGGACAGGACGCGCTCATTTTGGTCTTCTAACACCTTCAAACGCTGGACGACGGGATCGTTAAGATCAGGATTTGCCCCTGTCGAGGGATTGGTCCCTGGACTAATGCCATTGCCATGCGACGAACCATTGGTGTCACCGTTGGACGGAACAAAATACGGCTGTGACTCATAGTGGAATTGTTGCGGTCCATTCTGAAATGATTGTGGTCCATGCTGAAATTGTTGTGACCTCTACTGGAAAGATTGTGATCTATGCTGGAAAGGTTCCGGACCACTTTGGAACGGATGGGAGAACGGCTGGGGTCCATTCTGAGACGGCTGGGCACCACCTTGCAATGGTTGGGATCCATGGTTCAAGGGTGGTGGTCGAATGTGCTGAGGGGGAATCTGCCCAAGCTGGGGATTTGGAATGAGTGGACCTGGATGCTGATTCTGCGCGGACGGGCCTGGTCCTAAACCTGGATTCTGGGTGAATGGTCTAGGACCATTCTGGGGTCCAAAGGATTCCTTAGCCGCGCGATCTCTTCAGCTGCTCTCCGATTCTGCTCTGCCATTGCATTGAGTTGATTCCTGGCAACCTCGAGCTCCTGATACATCTGAGCGACGGCTTGCTGCGGATTTCCAGGGGCTGCCATTTTCCTGCAACAGAAAACAGAAGAAACTCCAATAAAACTATTAGTAGAATGCACGTTCATCGAGGATTTTCTCTAGATGTAGTCCCACGGATGGCGCCAAACTGTTAATGCCAAAAATCGTACCAAAGGGACAACTTAAGGTCGATGTGGACTTAAACAACTAAAGAAAGGATCTTTCGACGAGATGTGCGATGAGGGAATAAATAAACGAGACAAGGGATTTGATGACGCAGGAAAAACCTCAATCGAGGAAAAAACCTGTGGACGATAGGGGGTGTCGTCGCTGCACTATGGTCGCCAATCAGGGGCGATGTCCTTGGTACTGGCGTCGGTCGTACGATGATTACAATACAAATGAAGGAAATTCTTCGAAATGTAAAGTACAAGTGTTTGAATGTAAAAACAAGTGTTTGTCGTGTGTGAATACAAAGTGTGAACTGTTGGTCGATGGCTGTTGTCGTGCATCGAGAACGATGACTTGATCTCTTCTTTGAGTATTCTTGAGTTCGCTGTAGGGTTCCGGCTTTCAGTACTTGATTTCTAGGGTTAGAGTTCTCTTCTTTGATTTCAGGTGCCTTTTCTCTGTTGTTCGATGGTATTCGCTGATGTGCTCTCAGATGTTAACTTCTTGTCCTTGAAGTGAAGACTTAGCATGATATTTATAGTCTTCGCGTTATTAATTAGCTCCATTAGTGCTTTGATCAACGGCTACAACGACTGGAAACGGTTTGTAACGGTTGTCGGAGTGAGTGTCCATGATGGTCTTCGTCCGTTATGGCTATCGATCATTGATGGTTGCGTTGGTTATATCCGTTGCTCCTTAATGGCTTTGACTCCTGCATTAAACACTTAACAAACGTAACAGTCATGGTTAACATTAGCTTTGGTCGAGGTACAGTGATCTTACGCGATGGTCGTGCGGAACGGGCGACGCAATGGTCGAGCGTCATGAGGGACGTACGACTTACCTTTCACGGGAGGTGACGGATGTCTTCTAGGTTCTTGTCGAGACCTTATCTTAATACAAGATTTGGGTCATAACATGCGTCTTACATGTTTTGGTCGTGGTCGTACGGCGTGATTTTTTTGCCCAAACAGCGCCAACTCGAACTTCAATTCAAAGGGGGAGATTGTTAGGGTCAATTTATGTTGAATAGAAGTTCAGGGGCTGAATTGTATTTGTTTAATTTGAGCCTAGTTAGTGAACGGGCCATGGGCTTGTTAACCACGGGACCGCCATATATAATGTTTTGTTTTAGCCTTTGTTTAGGTCAGTTGTTCATTTTGCTTTCCTAAAATCATGGTAAACTCTCTCAATATTGAAAGCTAATTGGATGACCAGTTGAAATCATAACCTACTGTTATTATCTATTGATTTCATATTGTTCATTGCACGAATCTGGAACTCACATATAGACATCGACAGAACCTCTGTCAAGACACCGCAAGAAGACTCAGTAGAAGACATTCACAGAGGACAAGGCCACAGAGCTTCTGTCACACCTGACAGAGCCTCTGTGGTATTGAAGACTCAGAAGAATCTGAAGAATGAAGATCAAGACAAAGAAATTTGTGCTTCTCACGTGCCTCTGTTGTACGAAGATCCTGAAGATCATTCGTACAAGGCGTGCCCTGCCATCTCCACGTGTCAACCTCTGATGGGTTACAGCCTTAGCAGAAATCGGCACACTACATTAACGTTGTACCCTTTGCAGATTCACGACGTTGTCTTGTACCCTTTGTACCTTTTGTCTAATACATGTCCCCTGTAGAATAGTGTAAATAGAAGGCTCATGTTGAGCTCTTCCATTAAGCTTTGCACAACACACACACCCTTAAGAGCATAATTCTTATTTAACTTTCGGTGTTCTTGGTGTTCTTGGTGTTCTTATTTTGATCAATACAAAGTGAATCTTTGAGTTAATCCAGTGTTTATTCATACTTTGTTTAATTGATTACGTGTGTTCTTCTACCTTAATATATCTTTTAGTTTGTAAAACGCTTCCGCACCATATTTTGTTTGAACTAATAGATAGAAGTATCATTGTTGAGTAAAATCGGGATCAACAATTGGTATCAGAGCCATCCTTGATTTTCTATATCAAGAGATCCTCTCTTACAATGATTTTTGGTAGAAACTTGGCTTGATTTTAACCTGCTCTTAGTTTATTTCAAACAAACTCTGTTTTCTGCCATTCTCGACTAGTTCGACTTTGGTAAACCTATAGAATTTGTATGCTCGGTTAAAACTTTCCATTTTAGTGCATTGTTCAAGGTTTATACACTCATAAGCTCTTTTCTAAAAATCTGACCCATCATCTGCAAGTTTCAGTTCATACTCTGTTTTCTGGTATTTTCCAAAAACCATTTAAAATGACGAACACCAACAACTAGTTTTTTGCCGTTTCCTTAACAAAACCACCCACTTTGCTCAGAGATGAGTACCCTCAGTGGAAGATACGAATGATTCACTTCTTTGAGGGATCTGACAAAGAAGTTTTGAAATATGTTTACAATCCTCCCCTCGTTCCTATGATCACAGTACCACGTGTACCTGCGACAGACGACACTCCAGAAATTCCTGAGCACGAGAAACCTAAGACAAAAGATAAATGGTCTACACCAGACTGGGAGCAATACGAACTTGCCCAGAAGGCCAAGAGACTTCTGATAATGGCCATCCCCAATGACCTCTTCCAATCCCTAGATGCGTGTGAATCTGCATACGATTTATGGAAGGAATTGGAGAAACAATTGGAAGGAGGGGCTAAGACTCAGAAAAATCGCAGAGCCCAATGTATCAATGAATATTACTCTTTCAAAGCTCTACCGACAGAGTCTTTGCAGGCAACTTATGATAGGTTTAACTCTTTGATAAACATGTGCAGAAACTTTGGGATCCACAGAACCTCTGAAGAGAACAATGTCATGTTCCTAAAGAGCCTTAACGAAGAATTGCTCCAGCTGTCTATGTCCCCTCAAAATAATCAGGCCTTAGACACCTGGAGTTTATCAGATCTTTATGGAACTCTGGCAGCCCAAGAACCCCAAATCGCCCAGACCAAAACTCAAACTGCTGGGCCTCTGGCACTTGTTGGGAAGACTACAGAGGCAAAAGAAAAGCCTAAGAAGGAGAAAGATGTGGAGGAGAAGAAGGAGAAGAAGAAGAAAATGGTGATGGTTGATAGTTCTGAGGAGGAATTGGTAGAAGAGGAAGAGGCAACGATGGCCTCGATAGCTAAATCTTTAGCTCTGTTGACGAAAGAATTTGGAAGAGGAGGATACAGGAAGAAAGGTTATGAACGTGATGGAAGGGATGATAGAGGAGAGAAGTACGAGTCAAGAAACCAAGGAAGAGAAGGTTCGAACGACCAACAGAGGTCGAATGATAGGAATGACAGAGGTGGTGACCAACAGAGGTCAAGCGACAGATCTGGCAACGCTTCGCAGAACCAGGGGTGTTTAAATTGTGGCAAGCCAATCCACTATGCTGCTGACTGCAGAAGCAAGCCAAACCGCCCTCATAGGGATTCTGCTTTCTACAAAAAAGGCATAATGTTATGCTCAGAAGTCGCTCATGGTGGAGCAGGAAAACTGGCAGTCAGATACATCCTCTGACGAAGGCGACAAGAAGAACGCCTTGTTCTGTGGGATGGCAGAGGTCAGCTCCTCCGACTCTGATAGTGAGGTATCCACTTCTGACTCTTACACTAATCAAGCAGAAGCTGATTTGCTTAAACTAACCATTGAATACACTGATCTCGAAAAGACTTGCGAAAGTGTTCAGAAAAAGCTTGCATTTTTTGAAAGAGAAGCTAGACTTCTCACTCAAGAAAAGGGTAAAATATTTCAAGAAAAGGAAGGGATTGAAACTAACTGGCACAAACATCTAAATCCTTTAAAAGAAAAGATTTCAGAACTCAACTCGACCTTAAAAGCTAAATCTAAAGAACTTATGGATGTTGAGAGCGACAGAATGAATATTCTTGTTCTCAAACACTATTTTCAAAAGGAAAGAGAAGTCCTTCATCAAGACCTACTCAGACGAGATCTTTTAATGAAAAAATATCAAGATGCACATATGGTATATGAAAAGATAAATACACAAATAGGGAGACGGGGAATTGGCTTATGTGATATAGATCCATACTCTGGAACCAAAAGAGACAAGTCTCTATCGTTTCTGTTCTATATAGGTGATACAAGAAAACCCGGATTCCCAAACTTACTCTCTGTTAGCAAAAGGCGAAAAGTCTCTGGGGAACCTCACAAAAGGAAGCCTGTGAAGATGATAAATGTGTGGTATGAGAACACAGATTTATCACCTTCAATCTCGGTCAAAAGAGAATCCAAACCCAAGAAGTATCTGAAAACTCAAGATCAGATAGGAATCTTCAAGTTTGGTGACCCTGAGACTCAAACACAGGTCGCTTTTGTCTGTATGATAAACTCTGAAAAGAAACTATCTGCAGAGGCACCTGAGTACCTGTCTGCTTTTTCAGAAGAAAAACTACAAAATATTTCTGAAAAAGAGTTAATGGAAATCGGGAAAAACAACTTTTATGAAAACCTCAGTACATCCTTTGACGACCAAAAACTCTCTGAGGAAAACTTGATAAATACCTGATAGAACCAGATTCGTGCAACAATATAGAAATCGAAATAGTAATCAATAAGAATAATGATTTCCAATGGTCATCCCTTTCATTAATCTTTCAGAGAGAATTTAACAATACAATGTTGAAAGTAAAAGATATGATTAGCTTGTTTTTCCAAGCTAATCACACATTAAATACTATGGGCCCGTGGTTAAGAAGCCCACGGACCGTTCACTAATAAGGCTCAAAATAAACTATTACAATTTAACCCTTGAACTTTAAATCAACTCTAAAACCTGCCCTAACAATCTCCCCCTTTGATTTGAAGTTCGAGTTCGCACCAGTTTGAAACATATCTTTTGCGCAACGCGAAGTGAATCTCGAACAGTCTGATGGCGCGGCGATAGTCGATGCGATCTTCAATCATTTCCAAGGCATTCCGAATAATAGTTTCATTCTGATTCGGAACATAAGAATACCTTGGATTCTCAGACTCGTGCTGAATAATCTTTCGAAGAGCATCTCTGACCTTTAGAAGCGTGCTGTCACAAAATTTGTCTACCTGACTGAAGCGCATGAATTTCTTCTCTTTTTGCTCCTTGAAGTAAACAATCCCGAATTCTGGTTCCAGAAACATAGCGTTCTCGGGATACATGTTTAACTCAGGTGCTTTCAGATTCGGCTTGATCAGATTTACCTTTTTTCGTCTTGTTCTCGATAGCCATTTGGAAGTCCATTAGATAAGACATCATGATGGTGCGGACCAGGTGTCGACAAACAGCTTCGAGCGCCTTTGTAATCTCTAGCGGTCGGATGGTTCGTGTACGTAAGTCTTTCAGAAAAACCAGAAAGTCAAGCGGTCGGAGGTTCTTGAAGTCAGCTTCTGAAAATTTCCATTCGTTCCCATCTTCACGTCGAACAATGAAAACTGGGTAGACGATCCTCAAAATGCGTCTTGAATAGATACTGATTACCTCTGTGATCCGAAGTTTGGTTCTGACTTGGTTGACTGGAAGACACCGCTGCATTGCTAGTATATACCGGCGTTGAAATTCTGGGCTAAAGTTGTAAATACCCAAACAGAAGGTCGGCTCGATCGGGCAAAACTTGTGTACGAATAACTTTTTCAGGGATTCCTCCAGATGAGGGATAAGTACAGTGATCTTCTCCCAACGGATTTGTTGCTGTTGAGGAGTAGGAGGAAGATCAGAAGCTGTCGTGGGAGGAGTAGTTATCCGAAGATCGGAAGTAGTAGACTCGGGTCATGTTGATGTAACGTCCCAAAAATTACAATGAATTTAAAATTTTAAAAATAATGCATTTCGTTACAATCAAACCATAAGTTAACAAATCCCATTACAATAAAAATAAACGTCGTTAATTAAAACCGTCAAATGAAATTTAAGCAGCGGAAAAGTTATATAATTAAATCCCCATTTAAAAAGATAAACTTAAACCGCCTTCCCGACTGCTACTCGCACCTGAAATCATAAGATATTGGGAAGGGGTAAGCACGAAGCTTAGTGAATTCCATCACATGCGCAGATAGGAATTATATACACATCACCCCTATCCGCACATAAGCAACAACATCACAGTTACATAAAACGAGTAAACATCTACAAGTAATTATGTATCCAACACCTCGGTCCCACCGAGCCCTCGGTCCCACCGAGTTGTAATGTAACACACTCGTCACGCCGAGTTCCCACAACGTTTCTTTCCACTTCCTCGGTCCCACCGAGCCCTCGGTCCCACCGAGCCCTCGGTCCCACCGAGTTGTAATGTAACACACTCGTCACGCCGAGTTCCCACAACGTTTCTTTCCACTTCCTCGGTCCCACCGAGGTGTAATGTAAAACATTTATACTAAGCATTTAAACCAATCAAATATTACACACCACAAACAACTAGTTCACACCACAAAGACAGTAGTACATACAAACTACTATTACATGCATACAACCCCTAACTACACAGTGAGAGAACTCACCTTAAAGCAACGCGAGTATCCGCAACCGCAATCACAAGCCGGCCAACTTCACTCACCTTCTCCCACCTAATTACGTGTTAACAAATGTCAAAGTGACGCCCCAACCCAAAACCACGACTACTAAATTATAACATACACATTCCAGCTTTTACTCTAAAAACACAGGTCTGTTCGGGACCTGTTTAACCCCTTGTAAACTGATAAATCCAGAAATATTAATCCATAATCACAAAGTCCCATGTCTTAGGGTTCCAAGGACATATCGCACGCGCTCTAACGATTTTTCTACAATTTATTATGGATTTTACAAAACCGGTTAACTGCACAGCGAAAAACAGCACCTTTCATTACAAAACAGCGCTTTGACACTAGCTACAGTCCGAACTGGTTTTTCCGCAAAACATAAGAAACTTACTAGACTCATAAAGGGAACTTTTGGCACTGGTTTCATCCCAATCCGACATTCCTAGCAGAAGTTATACTCGATACAAAAACAGGGACAGAAACTGCAGTTTCACATAAAATGACAAATAATGCTTAGTAACCCATTAAGCCATAGCTTAACCCAAACAGACCCGAATGAACCTTTGAGGATGCAAACAAATAGGGTATTCTAAGTGCAAGTAAAAACAACCCCCAAACATACAATCAACAACCACAATGAGACCCCAAAATTTTAACCTTAGTAGGAGGAACTGGTTTTGAATTAGGTTTCCTTTCCTGCTTTAGTTTAACCTCTGATTGGGGACCCCGTTTAGATTTGGATTTCTTTTTGTTCTTACGGGGTCTGCGTTTGGGTGAATGATTAAATATATGATATGACCCAAACCAATCATTATTATTAATATCATCAAAGTCATTCCAACCACAACTAGAACAACACAAACAATCGTGCGATAATTGAATCAATTGTTGAGTGGAGTAAATTTTCATTGGAAAATTAACATCTCTTTTAACAAAATCATTCCTATGATTCCATGCACAATCGTTTTTGTTCATTCTAGGGTAAATCACATTATTGAAGGACTTTGATGCAGCATCCTCGACAGATTCCTTGGCAGGCCACTTTGGTTTTGCTTGTTTAGCGTGACCGGTTTTATCCGAACCAACAGGGACAGTGCGGTCAGTGACTTTTGAGGAAACAGGAATCTTAGCAGGTGGTTGACCGGTCTTGTGCTTTGGATGTGATTGTTTTTGAGAAATTGAAGAATTTTTGGAAATCTTAATCACAGCCGGAGTCTTTATGTTAGAACTGTCATCCTTTAGAAAATTGACCGGTCGATTGACCACAGGTGACAAAAAGTCAGTATGACTCGGAAGAGGTTTGTCGAAAGGGAACGACTCAAACTCTTTATCAGAATTACCTTCGGAGTTCATGAATTCAGAAAATCAACATTTGGAATTACAGGACTTGGATCGGTCGAGGAAGGCGAGGAACACTTTGTGCTTGTGTGCTTTGGGGAATTTGGTGCGGAAGCTAAGAAAAAATCAGAATTCAAATTCCTTAAAACGCTCTCGTCTTGAGAATCTTGACCGTCTTGTGAATTATAAATCTTGCCCAGGAAAGCTTTGCACGAAGACGTGTCAGATGAATTTGAGGAAAGTTCGGGTGAAATCTCCTTTTTCAGATTGGAGTTGGTCAATTTGCTCTTGAAGCTGACCATTTCTCGCATACTCTTCCATCTTTCCTGTTGCCAAAGCAGACAGTTGTGATGTGAGTCGATTGATTTCACACCGAAGGATTTCATGTCCTTCATCAAACACAACTTCGGTTTTGACCGGTTGTAGATTCTCAAGTTTTTCAATTAAAGCTTGCTTTTCCATTTGAAAAACTGACCTTTCTTTCTCAAATGACTCCTCCAATTCGACTATCTTGGCTTCCAAGCTGAGAGGGGGAACATAGAGTTTAAACTCATCCGTCTCGGTCTTGGTTGCAGGTGCTACGTCCTCATCCTTTTTGGAGGAATCCTTGGGCATAGCAACTTTGTAGGGATCGAAGTAGTCATTGTAGAGGTACTTTTTGTCGTTTTTATACGAGTAATTTAAAGGTTCATAACAAAATGGAAGTTGAATTCCTCGTTTGTGTGTGCGCTTATATTCCTCGGTTTCCTCTTCCTTTTCAGGTTCAAGAGGACCAGTCCATTTAATGGCATATTCCGGATACTTTTTATATAACCCAAAACAACCAAAATCATACAAAGTAGGTGTATGCCATCTTCCCTTTTTCAAATAGTGTGGGTTATCATATCCGATTCCCCATTCTTTGTTGAAATAGGTGAACTCTTTGGGTTTATTCAGAAAGATGGTTTGATCAGTTTGACCCCTTTTGTGGAGTTTGGTTTCAAGATCAAGAATTTTCGTAACAAACTCCTTGGGCTGAATCTGAAGAGAGGAACATTGATAAACAATATCCTCTTTCTCATTCATGCACTGATCAAACTGAGACTGAATTTCAGATAACTTGGCCCTTAAGTCTTTAGGTGCTATTGAAAGATTTTTGCATTTTTTTTTAAAATAGCATTTTCAGACTTGTATTTCTCAGTTATTTGCATTTGAACATCTAACTTTTCAGATAGTGATCTAATCTCAAGTAGCTGTTCATTACTGGTGGCCTTGAAGGAATCTATCCGTTCAGCAAGAGGTGTAAACCTATCTATTTAGCAGGAGACATCTTTAGTTGCACTGGAGTGATCGTCAGACGATTGTTCGATTCAAAGTGGCATAGTATCACGAATACTTAAATGTCCCCCTCATGCGACTTAGCACGGGGGTCTGGATACAAGGATTCTGGATAAGATGCTTACCGGGTACAAGGAGTTTCTAGACGATAAAAATTAACACAGACTTACCGGATGTTTGAGGATTCTGGATAAGGCACTTACCGGATACAAAGATGTCCGGGTAGATTGGTGTTCGGGAACTTTGGGTTTCCGGAAACTAATTTACCCGGATTGATAGAGTTAAAGTTACTTACCCGGAGAGTTGGAACTTACCCGGAAGACTTACCCGGAAACAAATGAAGAGCCCGGATGATTGGAAGTACCCGGATGGAAATCACACAAACGTCCGGACACTTTGAAGTTATCCGGAAACGTCGGCTGGTTTATCCGGAAAAGTCGACTGTTTGCTCAAATCGATCGAATTTTCGATTAGGGTTGCCCAAAATCGATCCTGGAAGAGTAGTAACAATGCCAAACACAAAAGTAACACTAATCCAATCGATTTCAATGCAAAAACAACAAGTTTTGATGGTTAAAAATCCGATTTTTATCAAGAACACTACCAAAACTTTTTATCTTAAATTGCTTAATAAACCACTCAAACGATCGAATAAAGATGTGAAAATTTGCAGAATCACTATGAGTAATGATGCTAACAATACCCAATGAGCAAAATCGATCAATTTAATCAGAATCAGGATTTCGAAAATTCAAGATGAACACATACGTGAAAAGTCAAAATCTTACCAGAAATCACTAGAGAGGCTTTGAATCGAATCCGTCCGTCTGCTCTGATACCAATTGATAGAACCAGATCCGTGCAACAATATAGAAATTGAAATAGTAATCAATAAGAATAATGATTTCCAATGGTCATCCCTTTCATTAATCTTTCAGAGAGAATTTAACAATACAATGTTGAAAGTAAAAGATATGATTAGCTTGTTTTTCCAAGCTAATCACACATTAAATACTATGGGTCCGTGGTTAACAAGCCCACGGCCCGTTCACTAATAAGGCTCAAAATAAACTATTATAATTTAACCCTTGAACTTTAAATCAACTCTAAAACCTGCCCTAACAATACCTCTGTTGACTTGGAAAATAGTCCCAAAGAAAAGGAAGAAAGTGAGTATGGCACATGCTCTGAAAGTCCAGCCTCTGTCGACAGAGATCTGAGTGACTCAACCTTTGTATATGAGGACGATTCATCCTCTGACGAATCTGAGACTGACTCAAATGAGTCAGAAATAGTTCCTGGTGCTTCAGAGGGATTTACACTTCCCTCTGGAATTCTTAACAGAACCATTCCTCTCAAGGAGAAAAACAGGAGTGTTCCTATTTGTCCGGACTTTTTAGACATGTGTATACAAGCCAAAACCTCTCTTGAGCTTGAGAAAATCAAACAACAGAAGGAAGTGTCTTCTCAAAATCCATCGAGTTCTAAAACTTCAAAACCCTTTAGGCCTTTTAAAGAAAAATTAACTTTGCAACAGAAGGGTAAATGGGTTGAAAATAACAAATCTTTTGCTTCTGTGACAGTGAAACCTGAAGAAGTTCACCACAGAGGAAGGGGTCCACAGAAGGCTACTCCCTACAGAGAATTTTCAAAACAACAATCTAGTCTACATAGGTCTTCTTGTAATAGGAAGTCAAATGCTAGGATAAATTGTAATAAAGCCTCTGTACCCCTATTTAATGTTTTCAATGAAAAGTTCAAGCAAATCTCTTCGCATATTAATTACTGTCACTGCTTTGATCTCATGTATCAATTGAATCAACACTTCTCAAGCCCACACTGTTTCCTCCCTTTGCCCAAAAAGAATGCTAAATTCAAGGGAAAGAAGAAACAAAATGGTTCTTCAACATAAGCTAAAACCAAACCCAAGGATGCTAAGGCAACCTTGAAGACCTCTGACAAAAAGGGACCCATTTGGATATGGTTACCTAAAAATCTCTGATTGTTTTACAGGAGTAGTATGTGTCGATCTGGTATCTTAACTCCGGGTGCTCGCGGCACATAACTGGCGACAGAGGTCTACTATCCTCCTACAAAGATAAACTCGATGGAGGATCAGTAACCTTAGGTGAAAACAAGAAGGGATATATTAAAGGCTACGGATTCATCAAAAAGAAGAACATAACAGTATGCAAAATTGCATATGTGGATGGCCTAAAGCACAATCTCCTAAGTGTTAGCCAACTCTGCGATACTGGTTTCGACGTTATGTTCAAAAGAACCTTTTGCTCTCTGCAAGGAGAAGATACTGGAGTCGAACTTATGTGGGCTGAACGAAGAGGAGATTTATATCTTATGAACTTTAGTGTCAAGAACAAAGAAGACAATCTCTGCTTTTTTGCTTATAAAAACGAAGAAGCCTGGTTATGGCAAAACAGGTTCTGCCATCTGAACTTCCACACTCTTGACAATCTTTTGAAACTTGATCTTGTTAAAGGTCTGCCGAACGTCAAATTCAGTAAAGATCATTTGTGCCCAGCATGTGAGATGGGCAAGCTTAAGAGGGCTTCCCACAAAGGAAAGACTGATGTGTCTTGTCCTAGGCCTCTGCACATGCTTCATGTCGACCTCTGCGGTCCAATCGCTACGCAGAGCCTAGGAGGCAAGAAATACATACTTGTGGTGATTGACGAATACTCAAGATACACATGGGTGGAGTTTGTCAAAAAGAAATCAGATGTTCCTAACATTCTGATAAACTTAATGAAGAGGATCCAGGTTCTGTACGAGTGCAAAATTCAAAAATTGATAAGCGACAATGGCACCGAATTCAAAAACTCTGTCATTGAAGCCTACCTCACAGAAGAAGGCATCTCGCAGAACTTCTCTGCAGCACGCACTCCACGACAAAATGGCGTTGTTGAATGAAAGAACCGAACGCTTGTGGAGGCTTCCAGAACTATGCTAACAGCTTCTGGAATTCCGATCTCTTTCTGGGCAGAAGCTATATCAACAGCTTGGTATACCCAAAACGATCATCCATAGTCAAAAGACACATCAAGACTCCTTATCAATTAATTAATCAGAGGCGACCTAACATCAAGTTCTTTCATATCTTTGGATGCAAGTGCTTCGTCTTAAACGACAGAGAAGCGAGAGGGAAGTTCGATGTGAAAGCAGATGAAGGAAAGTTCATAGGATACTCTGCAACTTCCAAGGCTTACAGAGTATATCTTCTGCGGTCTCGATCCATAGCGGAAAGCATAAATGTCTCTTTTGACGATTCTTTTCAAAAGACTTCTGAACAAATCAGTTCAGAACTCGATCTGAAAAGGGATTCCTTTGGCATCTTAAAGACATAAGAAACAGACCTAAATCTGCTATTTGAATAGATGTTTCATGATGATATTGATCCATTTGCTGGAGCTGCCAGAGCCTCTGGAGAAAAATCTTCTGCCAACCATACAGAGTCAGGTATATCTCTAACTGGTCCATTAAATACTTCATCCTCTTTTATGAATCATGCAGATGCTCACGCCGAGGGGGAGCGAACAGAAGATGATACTACCAAGGACTCTACTACAGAGGCACTGGAAACACCAACTCCAGCAACCATAAAGGAACAAATACCAGAGGAAAATGAGGATTCAGTCTCAACTTCCTCAGAGGAACCGATTCCAACTCTTATCCCAATACCCCCACAAGCTGCAGAACCATGTTCAAGTACAGAAGTACCCTCCACTACAGAGGTTGCGCAAGAACCAACAATTGCAACCTCAGAAGTTCAACTATATGATGCCAATGACCATCTCCCTATAACAACAAAGTGGACGATGAGCCATCCTCCAAGCCAAATCATTAGTGATCCTTCTGAGAAAGTCAAGACAAGATCAGCCACTGCTAATTTTTGTTTCTTAACAAATTTTATTAGTGTGATCGAGCCAAAACGCATTTTTGAAGCCCTAGATGATCCAAACTGGGCAGATGCTATGCAAGAAGAGCTTTTACAGTTTGAGAGAAACAAGGTATGGACCCTAGTTCCTCTTCCAAAGGGGAAACAAGCAATAGGGACTAAATGGGTCTTCAGAAACGAGAAGGATGAGGACGGGGTGGTCATTAGAAATAAAGCGAGATTGGTGGCCAAATGATATCGCCAAGAAGAAGGCATTGACTACGATGAAACTTTTGCCCCTGTCGCACGGCTCGAAGCAATAAGAATCTTCTTAGCCTTCGCAGCCCAGAGAGGTTTCAAAGTCTTTCAAATGGATGAAAAATCTGCCTTTCTAAATGGTGAAATTCAAGAAGAAGTCTATGCCCAGCAACCACCAGGGTTTGAAAGTGCCAAGTACCCAAACTACGTCTATTATCTTGATAAAGCTCTGTATGGTCTGAAACAGGCTCCAAGAGCATGGTACGAACGTCTTTCAACTTTTCTTCTCGATAATGATTTCGACAGAGGTACAACAGATACTACTTTGTTTTACAAAAGAAAAGGTAATGAGATTCTGCTTGTACAGATCTATGTGGACGACATTATTTTTGGCTCTACAAATGCACAACAGTGCAAAGATTTTGAAAAACTCATGCAGAGTGAGTTTGAAATGAGTATGATGGGAGAATTAAACTTCTTCCTAGGACTCCAAGTAAAACAATCATCAGAGAGAATTTTTATAAATTAAGCTAAATATGTCTCTGACATTCTTTCAAAATTCAGTCTCTCTGATGCCTCTGTAATGAAGACCCCCATGGCCACTGTAAATAAGTTATACTCAGATCCAAATGGCAAATCTGTAGAATGCAAGCTCTACAGAGCCATGATTGGGTCCCTTTTATACTTAACAACAAGTAGACCTGACATAATGTATGTCACATGCCTCTGTGCAAGATATCAAGCTAACCCAAAGGAATCCCACCTTATTGCTGTAAAGAGGATCTTCAGGTATCTTAAGGGAACCAAAAATATTGGGCTCTGGTATCCGAAGAACTCTGGCTTTGGTCTTAAGGCATACACAGATTCAGATTATGGAGGTAAACTAGTCAGCTGGACTTCGAAGAAGCGGAACTGTGTGTCTACATCTATAGCAGAAGCTGTATATGTTGTTGCTGCTAGCTGTTGCTCCCAAGTTCTGTGGATGAAAACTCAGCTAAAGGACTACGGGTACACCATATACAAGATACCCATTCTCTGTGATTCAAAAAGTGCCATTGCTATCTCTGCCAACCATGTACAACACTTAAAAACAAAGCATATCGTTATCCGTTACCACTTTCTGAAGCATCATGTTGAACACGGCACAATCGAGATGCACTTTGTGTCCACTGAATACCAGCTTGCAGACTTATTTACCAAGGCACTTGATGAGAAAAGATTCCTTTTCTTGGTAAGTAAGTTGGGTATGGTAAACATGAGTTGAATCCTCTGTAAGAAATACTGATCCTCTTGTGAATATGTACGTATATATTTAAACTCTTTTGTATGTAAATCCTTAATCACCAAAAGTTATGTACCCAACAGAGCTTCTGTGGGATTGCTCAGAGCCTCTGACAATCTCCACAGAGCTTCTGTGCATTACTTATCAAATTTGATCCAAGCATAGGTCAAGGGGGAGCAGAAGGAGACCTTAAACTACTCTACAGAAGCGGTTAATTCAAGGGGGAGCCAAAGAAGAGTAGTGGTCAGACAAATCCACAGAAGTCAGGGAGTTTGCCGAGTAAAAGAGAATCAAAGGAAGTGTGTCTCGCACAAAACCTCTTTCCAAAACAGTTTTCTAGGACTCCAATTTCCAAATATGTCCTAAAACAGCGTTTAAAACAATGAAAACTTTGGATGATCAAAACATTTTATGAGCTTTCCGTTATCTGAAATTTAAGGTCATAGAGCCTCTGCCGAGCTTGACAGAGCCTCTGTAAGCCAGAGCCTCTGTGACTGAGAATTTTATACGGAAACTCTATCGATCACTTCAATTTCTTTTAAATGTTTTTGGTAAAGGTGCAAGTTCAGAGGTAAAATACAAAGGCTTCAAATCACAGAGCTCACTCTACCACAGAGCCTCTGTTGATTTAACACTTGTGCACAGAAACGGAATTCTGTAGGATGCGGGTTATTTCTGAAGGTGACAGTCATTCGAGTATAGAGATGCCCATGCGCTCAACATTAATGGGCCGTGCACGACGTCTAATCGGGCTCTGACACCTCTGACGTGGCATTCTTTCATTGGACGTACATGCCACACGTTCCTCTGATACGTTGCACACAACCATTGTACTCGATTGCGGACCCCAAATATCATTTAATTCAGTTTTTACTGTAGAATTCTATCTGTTTCAAACCTCACCTATAAAACCCCGTTTCACCTTCTTCTTCATCTTTTACGATTACCTCTCAACATTAACTCCGGCGAACTGTGATAAACCTGCAACTCTACTCCTTCTACTCCATTTCTTCAATCCTTTAGCAGTGGCCTCCACAACAATCTCTCCGACGACTTCCCCTGCTCCCTCTGAGCACTCACAACACCAAACCAGGGCAACTAATCCTGAACAAGAACAGGGTGCATCTGCAAATTTCTCTCCATCCACTCATCTGCAGTTCTCTATCGAAAATGACCATTTCGAGAACTCCTTACCCCTCAAACCAAACAACCATTTTCTTATTCCATCAAGAACAGCTTTCGGGGAAGAACACACCATTCTATTGAACATCCTTGAAAACCATCCTTTATACACCCTACTATCCAAGAATGTCACTGGCATTCCTGCCAGATACATGAATCAGTTCTGGCAGAGCTGTTATTATGACTCAAAATCAAGGGAAATCAGGGGTTGGATCTCAAAACTCGATAAGTCTGAAAACATAGAGCTTAAGTTTAACCGAACAATGCTCTCTCTAGAATTCAATCTGCCAACAAGAGGACTTTTAGGGATCAAGGAGTATGCAGAACTCCCCTCTGACAGAGAACTCTGTGACTTCGCAGAGATGTTAGGTTATAATACCCACCTAACAAAGAGGAATGACTTCAGACGAAACCGATTCCCACCTCTATGGAATACCCTATTCTCGATCCTCAACAGATGACTCACAGGCAAAATAGGGAGTCCAGACCAAACCTCACATCAAATCCTTGCCATTATGTACGGGGTTTATTATGACTTACCCCTTGACTTCGCAGCTTTGATAATGCAAGAGCTTGTTGTGAAATCCCAAATCTCTAGCAATAAGATATGAATGTAGTGAGACAGAATCTAGAGAGCAAATATGTCATCCATGTATTGAGCTCAAAGGATTACAAAAGGTTTCTAAAAGATTACAAAAGCTTTTTTTAACAAATGAACTAGACAAGCCTATTTATACCCATGACATACAAGGTATAAAGGCATTCACAATACTGTATAGACTCATACAGTACATTGACTTTACAGTAAATCTTGAATACAATAATGCTCTAACAATCTCCCCCTTTGGATTCAAGATTTAAAAAATTTGACAGCAGTCTTCAGCTCTTTGTAAAGTCAATCTTCTTCAACAGACACTTTATCAAACTATCTTCAAGTCTTGTACATGAAAACAGATCTTTACAGCTTTATCAGTCTTTAACAAACAGTAACTTCTCGTATCCTTCTTGATGCAAGAACCTTAGTTCTCATATTAACTTTAATAATCCGAAATCATCAATTCGGATGTAGGCAGATCCGAAACCATCAATTCGGATGCAAGAGGATGCGAAATCATGTGATTTCGAATGTAGTTGGGTGCGAAATCAGCTCAATTCGGATTAAGTAGGATTCGAATTCAAGGAAGTTGGAACAAGAAGGGTTCAAAATCATGACAATTCGGATCATGAAGGGTTCGAAATCAATGAATTCGAATCATGAAGGGTTCGAATTCTGGACAATTCGAATCATGAAGGGTGCGAATTCAACAGAATGAGGATTAGAAATATGTGAAACCATCCACATTTTTGAACTTTTAGGTGTAAGCGCATTCCGAGAACCACTCAGAACTAAGATAACCAAATTCAGCAACATTTGGACTTCACATGATCCTTCTCCCCTGATCTTCAGTCTTTGTTCACGAATCTTTGACTTGAAAGCTCTTTGACATGAAATTGAAATTAAACTTTTCTCCCCCTTTTTCGATGATGGTGAGCATCATAATCAACGAAAACCATTTTCAATTTCAGTCGTGTCTTTGAGTATTGCTAACAATCTCCTCCTTACAGAATAACCTTGCTCCCCCTCAAAATAAGAATTCTGGAGCAATTTATTTTCTCCCCCTGAAAGTATGCATATATTTCAATAACGTACAGTATTTGAAATTGTAGCACAAATTTTAAAACAAATTTACACAAGGAAAATAAAATTCATTGCTCCCCGTCCAACAACTGTTCTAAAATTCTCACATCAGATAAAATTTTGTAAGCTCTCAGATACAGATAACACTTTTACAGATTTATGCCGAATTGCTCCCCCTTAACAATTGCATAAACTGTTATCTTTTCTTCAGAGAAATCTGCACAAACAGAGGAAAATTTGGTACTCATAGAACATGAGTCCAAACTGTTAGATTTATCACTTTGTGTAAAAATCTAACTCCCCCTTAAAATATGAATTCTTGAGCAACTTGCTTTCTTCCTCTGAAAATATGCATAAAACTCAGTATTTGATATTGGATCAAAAATACATTTCACAAGGAAAGTCAAATTCATTGAATTTTATTTTATGACTACTAACATTTGATCATTTGAAAGCTTTACAAAAGAAATTCAACTTAATAAAATTTAACATATATTCCAATCAGATGAAATCAAATGCATGTGTTTGGATTCAAGGACAAGACATCATTGCTTATCAAGTTATAATTGTTCAGTGTCAACCCCTTTATCAAATCTATTTGGTGTGCTAGCATGCGAAATATGATTGGCATAAAGCTTATGTATTTCTACAATATATAAGAATACTTTGCTCTACTCACACTATTTGTCCAAAATCAGAATTTTCACAAATTTACGGGTTTATCGCGACTTTGTATTTTCCCAAGTTTCAAGAGATATGTGCTCTTTGGCATCTTTTAATATTGTGCACATTTGAATCTTTTGATTTTGTGCTCATTGGCATCTTTTGATTTTTTGCGCATTGGCATCTTTTGATTTTGTGCTCATTGGCATCTTTTGATCAAGAAGTTTAGTAAGAATAAGATACACCGTTAAACATGACTTTCTATATGGTTCTATAGCAGGATTTGGGTTAGCAGATCCCAGACCAGTTGGCCTTAGGTGCTAGGTGTCAAGCACCCCTTAGAACTTAATTTCCCAAACCAGAAAGGCCACATCGATATATCTTAAACCCATTTTTACCAGTAGAACATGGCTTTCTATCTGGTTCTATTGCAGGATTTGGGTCAGCCGATCCCAGACCAGTTGATCTTAGGGACTAGGTGTCGAGCACCCCTTAGGACTTACTCTCCCAAACCAGAAAGGCCACAGGCACAAACTTTCAAACTAAATGATAGTGCAACTATTTTATCTCAATCACTTGGTTCTAAAACATAGTGCTTTGCCCATATTTTCATTTCCATCCATCATTCTGACATATAGGCTTTTTGAGCATTATATTCTATATATATCCAGATACACATAACTTTGAGCATTCAACATAATTTCATTCATGTTTTGCTGACCTTTCGATTTATTTTAGAGGTGAAAGTTGAAACAAATCTAACTCAGATAATACAAAAATACTTGTAAAATCATCTTTTAGCACACATTTAATTCATTGAATGAAAATTGAAAATTTTATCTCATTGAATTAAATTTGTAAAGATTCAAGTTTTCAAAGTGGTAGAAACAAAATATAATCCAATGTTACCTTTTACCACGTTCCTTGAAACAGAAAGATGTAACAGTTAAAGATATCACCTGAGAAGTGTGAGTTCTAAACTGATTTGTTTAGAAGTCTTAGTCTTTGAAGTACGGGTTTTGAACTGATATGTTCAAAAGCCAATAATATTTGTCTCGCCCTTAATGGTACAAATATTTTTTTAAAAATACGCCGCTTCTCTTCTGTTTTTAGTCATGTGTGTGGTATGTATCTACAATTCAGTACAACACATGAAGAACCTGCAAAACAGATTAAGCAGATTTTGGTACCCAATGGCATTTGGGTCCTAGTGGGTTAGGTGTAGATTTCTTACAAGGAATACTGTAAGAACCATACCAATAAGAAGTATAATCTTTATGCACAAAATCATTTGATCCACAGTAAGAACAACATATTTTCTTATGTGCCAACCTAATCAGATGATTTACAGAATAAATAGGATTAGGTTTAGCATAAGATTTACCTTTTGGCGCATTGTTCTTCTTTGCATTTGATGTGGATACAGATGATTTTGGCACTTCTTTCTTCGGAATTGTTGTGCCTTTTACTCTCCATTCCATCTTCACCCTCTTGAAGACTGGAACTTCTTCGGATTTGGAAGTATTAATTTTAGGCACCTTAAGAATATCATCTGATTTATCAAACAGAGGATTATAGAAAAGATTAGAAGAACGAATCTGACCTTTTGAGAAATCTGTTGATCTATTAAATTGTTTAGAAGGAATGTTTTTAAAACTTGAACTTGAAGCAGTTTTAAAAGAACATTCAGAATCATTTGAATCAACAAATGGAGTCTGAAAGATAGAATTATGATTGGCCTGCTTTGAGACATCAAATTTAAAAATGACGTCTTCAAGTTCTTTGACTTTGTTTATTAAAACATTTTTCTCTTTAGAAATTAGATCAAATTTCTTTTGGAGATCAGATTTGATCAACTGATCCTTCATAATATCAGCTGATAAACCAGATAATCTTTTGGTAAGATTAAGAATCACATCTTCAAAATATACACGTTCCGATTCAAAATCTTTTTCCAAAAACCTTCTTTTATCAGTAATCTCTTTGAAAATTTCCATATTTTTCTTTTTAAGGGTTTTACTTTCCTTTTCAAAGAGATTTTTCTTTTTCGTGAAATCTTTTCTTTCCTTTTCCAAAAGATTTTCTAATTCAGAGATTTTCATGGAAAGTTCAGAACTTTTAATCTCAAAAAATTTTCGTTCAGTTTCAAATTTAGCTCTTTCCTTTTCGAGCTTGTCTTTTTCTAAAAATAAAACTTTCTCAAAGTCTGAAACTTGTTTTGAAAGTTTTATACATTTCAGCTCAGTCTCTTTCTTTTCTTCAAAAACTTTCTTTTCTTCAAAAGAAAAATTAGACAGTTTTCTCTTTAGATCGGCATTTTCACTGTCCAAAATTTTCCCTATATCTTTAACTTCTTTTAATTGAGCATGTAACTTTAAGTTCCACTTCACTCTCTTTTTTCTTCTCTACTCTTCAAATCGGCATTTTCTTTTTGAAGAGTTGTTACTTTCTCTTGAGGATTCTCGATTTGATCGTGCAGACTTGAGTTGTCTTTCTTTGCTTCATGATCTGCAATATAAACTTCAAGATCAGTTATTCTTTTAGTAAGTTTAGCATTTGAAGAAGAAATGTCTAAAATTTGTCTTTTCAGATCAACATTTTCTTCTTCCAATGCTTTATTTAAAATAGGAGTTGAAGAATTTGAAGCATTATCTTTAACAGGAGTTTCTGATATAGGAGATGTTTCTGATAAAATAACTTGTTGCAAAATTCCATTATTTGCCTTAGCTTTTTCAAGTGGCTTTGGAGGTGTTTTTGTTATTATGACTTGTTGCAACACTTCATTATTTGGTTTAACAGATACATGTGAATTAACAGATGTTTCTGTTATAATGACTTGTTGCAACTTTACATTTGTTTAACAAAAACTTTTGCAATTGGAGGAATCTCCTTTTTCAGAGTTTGCTTCAAATCTTCACCACTGCTTTTAACAATAACTTGTTGTAAAACCATTTTGAATATTGCTAGAAATTGATCGTTCAGAAGATCAAGCAGAAAGTGTATGAAAATACACAAAAAAAATTATATAAATTTTTTTCTTGAAAAGCTCTTACAGTGTATTAAATACACTATAGAAAAAATTTCGGCATAAATTTTTTTTTTTTTTTCACAAGAATTCGGATGAATAAGGATTCGAATTCAATGAACTCGGATGAATAAGGATTCGAATTCACCGAATTCGGATGAAGAAGGGTTCGAATTCACCCAATTCGGATCAAGAAGGGTTCGAATTCACCCAATTCGGATCAAGAAGGGTTCGAATTCACCCAATTCGAATCAAGAAGGGTTCGAATTCAACTCAATTCGAATCTAACTGGGTTCGAATTCACTCAATTCGAATGAACTTAGGTTCGAATTCACTCAACTCGACTGTACTTAGGTTCGAATTCACTCAATTCGAATGTACTTAGGTTCGAATTCACTCAATTCGAACTCAACAGGGTTCGAATTTTATACTTGGAAAATTTAATCAACTCAAGTGAATACACAAGTTCTCAATTCGAATCTAACAGGGTTCGAATTCTCTACAATTCGAATCTAATAGGGTTCGAATTCTATGAATTCGAATTCTTCTTGAGTCGAATTCTACACTTGTGATGCCAAGAACAATCTGAATTCTCTATGAATGTTCCGAATTCTCTTTGAATGATCCGAATTCACCAAGAATGATCCGAATTCTGCACTTCGAACTTCAAAATCACTTAATCTGCCATAACTTCTTCAATTCGTGATCAATTGTGATGAATCTTATATCAAATTGTTCGTAATTGAAATCCGCACACTTTTTCTGTTGATTGCAATTCACAATTCGATCAATTTGAACAGATTAAGATCAAAACAGTGATCTTGAAGTTTTCGAAAAAAAATCAAGAATCGATCAGATCTATCAATTCTGTGCAGATTTTGATGTTAATCCAAGAATTAAAAGTGTTCAGGAAGCAAATCTGAATGCAATGATGCAAAGAATTGATTCAAAAACTCAAAATCTGGAAAAACTTCATGTCTGAATGATAAGACTTCAGATGAACATTAAAAGCCACTTGGTCCGAATTCTTGAAGAACAGTGTAAAAAATTCTTCAATTTGGTCTTCGATCTGCTTGAATCTTCTGTTTAGCTCTGATACCAATTGTGAAATCCCAAATATCTAGCAATAAGATATGAATGTAGTGAGACAGAATCTAGAGAGCAAATATGTCATCCATGTATTGAGCTCAAAGGATTACAAAAGGTTTCTAAAAGATTACAAAAGCTTTTTTTAACAAATGAACTAGACAAGCCTATTTATACCCATGACATACAAGGTATAAAGGCATTCACAATACTGTATAGACTCATACAGTACATTGACTTTACAGTAAATCTTGAATACAATAATGCTCTAACACTTGTGAACACAATTGACCGCCGCATCTCAGTACAAAAGGCAAAGGGTCCAAATATCCAAGATCTCCCTGCTCTGAAGTTCCAGAGGACTATAGGAGTCATTCTGGAACCTCTGCTACAAATCAACAAATGGCCAATAGAAGGGCCAGTAGTAAAGACATATCCCTTGGCTAGAATGGCAACACCAAAACACGCAGAGGGGTATGCGATCTGCAGACCTATGACAGCCAGACTTCTTACATATGCCTCTAATGAACAACTTATGATAGAGTATATACGCGCTCACATGACTCCAAAACCGAGGCCTGCGACACCCCCGCATTTTGGAATCCCCCTGGGAACCGTAGTGGTAGAAAGAATGAGCCCAAAAGCACATGCAGAGGCCGTGGCTAAACACGAGCAAAAACTAGTGAACATTCGTCTGCAGAGGAAAAAGATGATTTCCTCTGCATCCAAGATCAAGGCAGCCACTCCCCCCAAGCAGAAAAAGGCTCCCAGAGCAAAGAAACCTACAGAGGGAACCTCTTCAAGTGCTGCACAGATCACCCAACCCCCTCCAAAAACCGTGGTTGCATCCTCTGCACCTCCTCCTCCAAAAGAGAAAAAGAAACGTAAGTCTAAATCTTCTGAGGAGGGTGCTCCAAAGTCAAAGAGGAAGAAAACGAAGAAACCTACAACCCCTCTGCAAACCATCGCAGAGGAATCCGTAAACATAGAAACACATGAACAACCTCTGCAATCACCCATTCCCATTCATTATGCAGAGGGAAGAGACTTCTCTGCATTCATCCAAAGGGCTGACATAGCCGAATCACTGGATACATCCAGGTGGAATGCATAAGATATCCCAGAATTCAACTACGAACAAGTCCAAGTGGAAACTACTATACCAGAGGTAGTCCCAACCCCGGTGCTCACCTCTGAACAAACTCAAAAGGACTCTACTGTACCAGAAGTTGTCCCTGCAGCAGAAGAACATGGCGACCAGTGTCCCTCTCCTCCAAGCTATGATCCAGAACTCCAAATCACGGAGGAGATGATCGAAACTGAGGATACCTGGGTAGAAGTTCAATCCAGGTTAGAATTCCCCATTCTGGGATGCATGACTGCAGAGGAAGCTTCAAAAGATACCACAACATGTTAGGCCCATGATCTTCAACAATCCAAGATCTATTAACAAGATGATGTAGAAGAGGACTAAAACATTATTAGAAAGTAAATCTAAACTAAAGAGAAAACAAGATGTTTAGAAAGATACATTTTGAATTATGAAACTTGTTATTACAAACTACATTACATGTCCTATTTATAGTCTCCATCTCTTGTTACACTGCTTAAGCACAAGCCCATTTACAAAGCCTTTGCTTTACAAAACTTTCTAATATTAAGGACAACTTCAGTGTCCTAACATTCTCCCCCTAAAGTTTTGGAAAGCAAAATCATCTTAAAATCTTTAGCTCCTCTCCCCCCTGATTTTTTTGAAAAAACTTTAGTGGTGCATTATTCAAATGTAAGCTCGGCTCCCCCTTGAAAGGTGCTCTTATTCATCATATTTTCAACTTTGAAAAAATCAAATCCAATGTACTCCATAACCCCGACTAAGTGTGTTGGTTCCCATTTTGCTTATACAAGATTGTCAGGTCTATTAGTTCGAGTTTATGTTTGATGCGGAAGCGTATTTGAAGAACTAACAGATATGTTTGATAGATTTAGAACACAATATAAATAAACAGTGAACAGGAAATAATATCTCAAAGTTTACTGAATATATATATATATATATCAAGAACAGATTTAAGAATAGTGAGTAAGCAAAGCTTCAAAACAGATATGACTCTTAAAGTGTATAAGCTTTGTGTTCTTGTGATGTTTTTATCTCTTGATTTCCGATCAGGAAGAACTCAACATGAGTATTCCTTATATACTACTCTAAGGGGACCATAAAGCATAAGCTACTATTCTGAACGGACGGCATGAACAGTTGGACGTGCTGTATTGCATTTAATGTAGCAGACGTCTATTATGTACTAAGCCCTATTGAATCCAATCAGAATTTGACACGTTGAAGTTGGACAGGGCATGCTACCATGCAAGTTGATGAACAGGTCCAGTAACAGTAGAAAGATATTATAAATATCTTCAAGTCTTTAAATATCTTCCATGTCTTTAGAGAGGACCACAAAGGCTCTGTAAAGTGTTACAGAGGTTCTGCGGTCTGGTCCTTTGTAGAGCAGTCTTCACCGGATTCCGAGTCTTTGGTATTCTTTGCGAGTATGACAGAGCTTCTGTAGGACGCCTCTTTAGCTTCTGTAGCTTCTTGACCTTTGATCTCTCGGTAAGTTCGGCAGAGCCTCTGTAAGAGGCTTTCTTTACTTAGCCTATTTTTCACTACTTCTAAATACTTCTATGATTAGGAATATTGAAGCTAACAATCTCCCCCTAAGTAGTGAAAAATAAAAAATTGAACTTGAGTTAAGTTAGGCTAAGTTAGATAAGACAGAGGTTAAACAATACCTCGAAAGTTCTTTCATTTAGAAATATGCCAGAGGCATTTTACATTTGAGTACAATGAAAGATAAACTTTAACATGGTTTGCAGAGATTGGTTGTTTGAGAATCATATTTTGGCGTCTTTGAAATCGTTGAAGCTTCTGTTGTCTCTTCCGACTTCTCTGATCTCTTTGTAGAAATTGATGCAGAGTTCTCTTAAGCATATTGTAGCATCAATCTCTCTGATGAGGGTATCTGCAGCGTCTCTATCTATTTGCTCGGTATCTCTATATTTTACAAGGTTTGCTCTGAACTTGTTCAGAGTACTAGTTGCGTACTTCTGACAGTCCATGCTCACAAAAAGTTTGACTTCGCCTTGTGGGTTTTGAAATACTAACCCGAATCTTGGTTCTGTAATGATTGAGTTGGGCATGGCGTCAGGTGGGCAGCGATCCTCTGGTGGTCGTAGATTCAGATGTTTGAGACCAAGATCCTTTCCCAGCTGAAAGTCTGTCAGACTGTAGATCAGAAGCCTTTCCCTCATTGCTTTTCTCAACACTTGATATGCTCTGGTGTTTGTTTCTGTGTTGTAGTTATCCTTCGTCCATTGCAGAAGGTCAGGTAGATCATAGGGATTCAGATTCCTTAGGCCAGCATTAGCGAAGGTGGTTTCTGAATTGTTTACCCTTCTGACTCTGTAAAAATTGTACCTGACCCTTGGATAGGTTCTGGTGAAGGAGTATCTACAGAAGATTACCTTTTTGATCTTGTGGATTGAGAAGACGTCTGCTTTGGTTCTTGGCTTTGTCCTGGTGAAGACGTTGTCAAATTCTTCTCTGATCTTTGGATCTGTCACATGGTCTGTTGGATGATTGGTCTGAAAGGTTTGTTTATAGAGGTATTTGTATACCACTTCTTCCATTTCTTCTTGTGTTGGACTAGGTTGTGGTACTTGTCTTCTGAGACTCTCAATATTTTTAACAACTTCTGCAGCTCTTCCTGACAGAGGAATGTCTGACAGAGGCTTCAATCCATATGCCCAGTCCTCTTCTTCAGGCTTTGGAGTTTGAAAGGCATCAAAAGCGCTTTTCATCAATTTCTCTGTAGGCTTGGGCAATGATTTCTTTTTCTTGGGCTCTTCTGTCAGTATTGCTTTGCCCTTGTCTTTGGCTTTTGGAGGTGCAGAACCTGTTGCTTCTATAGGTTTGGTTGTTGGTGCTTCTGTTGGAATGATGGGGGTTGCCTCTGTAGGTTTTGACACTTGTGTTTGAGAGGACTTTTGTGGCGTTGGTTCTGTTGGCTTGATTTGCTCTGTAACCTCTGTTGGAGGTTCTTTGGTGACTTCTTCTGTGAGCTTGGTTTATGTTGGTGAAGGTATGGTTTGGGGTTTTTCTGTTGATTTTGTAGTTGGAGAGTGAAGATTTTCTTCTGAAGAGGATGGCAAATGTTGAACATCTACTCCATACATTGTAGGGAATTCCACATAGGTGAGTGTTTCCTTTGTGGTCTTTTGAGCTTTTTTTCTCCGGGTTGTTGGTTTGTTAGAGGACTTTCTTCCAAGATGATTAACACAGGGGTGGTTGTTGCCTATGTGGTTTGTTGATCAGTTTCAGGTACATGGGTTTCTTCAGGAGTTGATTCCACAGAGATTGGTGGAGCTTGTAGTCCTCTGGTCGTAGCTTTCTCCCTTATATTCTCCCCCTCAGGATGATCTGATAGACCAGGATGGTCATTATCAGAGTCATCCTGATTCTTATCAAAAGTACCCTCTGCTCTGTAGGAAGCTTTGGGTTTCTTTGGTAGTTTTGCTCCTGCGGCCATCAACTTTGCACATACATCATCACAGGGGCCGATTAGAGTTGCAAGCTCTGCTTCTGTGTTGAAGCGCATTCTGCCGACACTTTTTCTGAACTCTTTGACGTAGTTGGCATTTGCAGTAGTGAAAGAGATGATGACTTCTGTGACCTGGTTTATGACATTCTATCCGAGCTCTATTAGCTGTGCTATAGTCATGTAGTCTTTTGGCTGCATCAGTATTGTGTTGCGTATTGCTTCTGCTTGAACGTTTTGCAGAGCCTTCTGTAGATCTGCAGGTGTGATGCTCTGTGATTTGTTGGATTGCTTGTTCATTTGTTCAAGGAAATGCTTGACTGATTCCTTGAATGCAGATGTTGCAGCTATTCCGAAATCTTTAGCAGCAGAAGTGGCTGTAGTTGTGGCAGTTGTTTGAGCAGAAGACTTCATCTCTGAGATGGCGGATTTTACCTCTGTGGACAGATTGTCCATTTTGGTGTTCAGATTTAGCAAGGCCGTTGATGTTGTCTCTGCAAAAGATGTGAAAGATCTTTGCAACTCTTTCATGGTTTGGTTCACAGAGGTGACAAGGGTTTGGAACTCATCCCTTGATACTTGTGTCCCTGGTGTAACCTCTGGAGGAACACATTCGTCTCCAGAGTGAGTCCCTGCTCCTGGGACACCTTCGTTCACCCTTGTTTGTACGATGGGGGTGGAAGGATTTCCATCTGATCTCTGAGAAGAAACCTGAGTTTCAATCTCTACAGAAGTTCTGTGAAGAACAGTGTCCAAATCCACTCCAGAGGTGGGTTTCGGAATGTTCTTCTGTTGACTTAGAGACTTGTCTAGAGTCTCTCCGTCTATGTGCTCACTACTTCTCTCTGAAAGAAGTGTTGGCCCTAATTTGTGCGTGGCAGAGGAAATGAATTCCTCTGTAGGGTGTTCTGATGTGATCTGGGGCAATTGATCACGAACTATAGGTGAGTCTCTCTGAGGAGACTCCTTAGGAATGGATTCCCCGGTTTCTGTGGGCGCAGGGGTTGAAAGAATAACCTCTGGCTGGATGGTTTGGGTAGGGATAGAGCTGTGCTGCTCTGTTTCAATAACTCCTTCTGCAGCTAGACCTGCGGAGTTAGAAGTGTGGGTTGCACTGGGAGGTGGTTTTGGTTGTGTGCCTCTATTAATCCAGGCATCTTTTCTTGTTTCTTCCTTTGTTAGGCATCCAAGTACTACATCATTATCTATCATTTCAGTCTCTGTTGCTATCCTTTGGCTTGGTGCTTCTTCCCTAACTTCTGTTGTAGTTCCTGGCTCTGTGACTAAGAAGTCGTACATTGGATGAGAGCCATATAATTGCATGACATGTCGATGATATAGACCTTTCCGGATTTGGTCAGCTTCTTCTTCATCAGAATCTACCTCTGAGACCTCTACAACTTCGACATCTATTTCCTTTTCTTTTTCTTTTCCTTCCATTCTTTCTAAACCTCTGTAACCTCATCTCTATTCCACTCAGCTTCTGAGGCCTGGTTTGGACTCCTTCTATGGACGTCCAGTCCCTATTGGATGAAGGGGTTCTGAAGAATGTTAGGGGTTTCAGATGGTTGATCTCTGGGGGTTTGATCATCTTCTTGCAGATTGGTGTCAATTCCAGAGATAGAGAAGTCTTGTTCTTCTGTGGTGTGGTGGTCAAGTGGTTGTGCCGTCCACCCAGCTGTATTTAGGGTGTTGGCAATTTCAGGGTTTTGAAGAAATTCATTCAAGCTGCCTTGATGAGCGAATCGATCTGGGGATTCATAAGGTGATTGATATCCCTCTTATGCAACTTCAACTTCTGCAGTTTCTTCTTCTGCAGTAACTTCGACCCGGGTTCCTGCGACCTCTTCTTCAACCACTTATGCAGCTGCCTCTTCTGCGATGGTAACCATTTGATCAAGTGATTTCCCATGCTTCTTTTTGGTCTTCCTCCTCTTGGGTTTTGGTGCTCCTTCTTCAGTGGGTTTTGATTTTCTTTTCTTTAGTTTTGGAGAAGGAGGAGGAGCAGAGGAGCCAACTTCTGTGGCACGAGGAGGTGAAGGTTGATCTTGTGCAATGTTTGTAGAGGTGCCTTCTGTAGTTTTCCTCTTCTTTGTTTTTGGGGTAGAGGCAGAGGCATTAGAAGAAGACTTCTTTCTCATGAGCTCGTCACGTTTGGCCATAAAACTACGTTGGATTTCCAAATGTTTTGCCAGTTTCTTCTTCTTCGATTTTGTAGAGAGGGGTTCTACAACTATTGTTCCTAGGGGGACATCTAAACGCGGGGGTGTCACAGGGCTCGGTTCTGGAGTCCTGTGATCGCGTATATACTCTCGCTTAAGGGTTTTGTTCGTGGCATATTTCAGAAGCTTCTTTGAAAGAGGTCTGCAGTGGTTGTAGCCTTCTGCATGATCGGTGGGGATGTTCTTGTTCATCGGGAACTGTTTGGGAATTGGTCCTTCCATTGGCCAGTTCTGCATCATTAGCAGAGGTTCGAACAGAACTCCCAAGATTCTTTGGAATTGCAGAGGTGGTAGATACATAGGATCAGTCTCTTTAGCCTTTAGGGTGTTGTTCTTTCTGTCGATTGTATTGATGATCTCATGCAACATGATGGTCGAGTAATCGAGTGGGAGATCGTAGTAGACCCCATACATGATGGTTAAGATCTGATGCGAGCTTTGGTCAATGCTGCCTATCTTCCCTGTCAGGCATCTGTTGAGGATCGAAAACAACGTGTTCCACAGAGGTGGTAGCCTGCCTCTGCGGAAGTCATTTCTCTTCCTCAGGTGGGTGTTGAACCCAAGCATTTCTACAAAACGACAGAGCTCGTCGTCTGTAGGTTGTTCTGCATATGTTTTCAATCCCAGAAGACCTCTTGTTGGTAGATTGAACTCCAGAGAGAACATTGTTCTATTAAATTTGAGTTCCAGATGCTCTGAGTTGTCCGGCTTTGAGATGTACCCTTTGATCAGAGAATCATCTTTATCATATATGCAGCTCTGCCAAAATTGGTTCAAATACCTAACAGGTATTTTCTTTGGGGTTCTTGAGAGTAAAGGGAAGAGTATATGATTTTCCATTATGTGCAGAAGAATGGCATGGACTTCGCCGAAGGCAGTGGGTGAGGGGACCAAATAGCAGTTATTGGATTTGATTGGTAGTACCTTTTCGAAATGATCGTTTGCTATGAGGTTTTGAAGATGTGTGGTCGGAGCAAAGTCTGCTGAGTCGCCTTAGTCTTCTTGTTCGATATTTTTGGCGAGGTGGGGGTTTTCTGAATGTTCAGAATGAGCAGGTGAATGTTCCGCTGAGTTCGCCGGAGAGTGTGCAGGGGAGATAGCTTGAGAAGATGAAGCCATTTGGTAAGAAGAATAGGATTCTTGCATGTTTTTGCAGGGTTTCGCCGGAGAAGAATGAGGGTTCGTAAAGGTTTTATGAGAGGGTAAGCTTGGGTTTTATATGAGTGTAAAATGATAGAATTCGAAAGAGTAAAAATATATGGTAATGGATAAATATTTGGAATCCGTACTCGAGTTAGAACGGCGGGTTCAACTTTCCATAGAAAACGTTCCATGTACGCCCAATGAAAAAGAGACACGTAGGCCATGTCAGAGGATGACAGGACGACATGTGCTGCTCATTAATACTAGGCGCGTGGGGTTGTTCTTAGCCACATGAAATTCACTCTCAGTAAAAGTAACCGTTATTATTACAGAAATGCCCAAGTTGCAGATTGTAACACCCGTGATTTTCGGATAAGTACAACTTCGATTCGGTGAGGAATCGATCTTTTAAGAAAAATATGGAAAATAGAATTTGGAGCTAAATCCTAGATTTTATTGTCGTGTTGGATGGGAAATTCGAATACGAGTCCAACGGTTCTTTCCGGAGCTAGAACGAGGAAGTTATGGCCAAAACGAGTTTCGGTACACCCCGAGCTATAGTGCCCAGCGATTGTGACATTGTCACTATCGCCGTGTCACTATCGCTGGAAGTGTACCGCGAGTGGGAAGGGCTTGAGCGATTGTGCCCCGGCGATTGTGACCATGTCACTATCGCCCTGTCACTCTCGCTAGAAGTGTACCGCGGGTGGGTTTGGGGTGAGCGACTATGCCCCGGCGATAGTGACCATGTCACTATCGCCTGTCACAATCGCCGTCGGGCTCCAGGGGCTTTAAATCCTTTTCTCATTCTTTCTTCTTCATTTTACATCTCTATCTCGACTCAACTCTCTCCCTCAGCCGATTTCTCTCAAGAACACCATCCCCTCCCTTTTCCTTCCTCTTTACTTCACCAAATCAAACCCTCTTCCTCTATTGTTGATCATCTTTGAAGCTTGGAGTTTTTGTGGATTCTAGGAGCTCGTTTGTGGAAGATTTCAATGGTTGAGGTAATCTTTCCTTACCCAATAGTTGTTATGATGGTTGATTTCATCTTCTTTCTATCTTGTGATGTTGTGGATCGATTTTGGTGATGATGGGTTAAGGAAATATGGTTTTATTCATCTACAAGAACTAGGGTTTGGTAAGTTGGGGGTTTTGATGTTTTATGGTTAGGGAATGATTCCTTATGGTTGGATTGTGATATTGATGGTTGGGATTTCATAAATCTAGGTTTTGGAAGTTTTGGCTTGAGGATGCAAACTTCATCAAAGGAGCTTACGTTGGAGAAACTCTAGATTTAGCATAAATCTAGCAAGGTGAGTTCAAGTTACTTTGCGAAAACGTTGTACATGCCAAAATGAGTATTTTACAAATATGTGTGTGTTTTACTTGAAAATGTATGTGGTTAAGTTATTTGGTTGATTTAACTCTTTTGAAGTGTTTATTTTCATAAATGTGTAAAACACCCATATTTGGGGCTTTTGGATGTTTGGATGGTTAGAAACCATAAATTGTCTTTAAAAGATTATTTGCTCAAAATGAGGTTTAATTGATGGTTTAATCATATATGTGTAAATGATTTTGTAAACCAATTGGGAAATACACTTTTAAGTGTTATGTGTCATTTTGAGAATTATAAGGGTGTGAGTCCTTTGGGAAACCCTTTTTGTTTAACCTGTAATGAATTTTGGGGTTAATGATGATTTTGAAGTATAGCTTGCCTAAACAAAGTTTAAATGTGTTTTTGACCGACATTATGGGTCTAGCAAGCTTGGAGCACTTTGCTCGGTTTGACTTTGAGTTAGTCTTGGGACATTTGTCCGGTTTAAATGGCTCGATGTGGAGTCTTATTTACGGGTCGCTTTTATAGCACCGTGTTGCATATTATTGCAAGTTGTTGATATTTTACATGCTCAGGGTGGAGTCTAGGATGTGTTATATGCTTAATTGCATTTTTATTTGCATGATTTGACGTCAATAAATGATCGTTACATCTTTGAGCAGAGGGCTCGGTTTTGGGCTCAATTGAGTCTTGGGGGCATTCGCCCGGTTTTAATAAGCTCGACGTGGGCTTGGGGTTTGCATTGCATGAGTTGCATCATATTTGAGGCTTACATGATTTGAATGCATTGGTTATTCTTTTGAGGTCATGTATAAGTTTTTAAGTTAAGTAAGCTTGTTTTGGATGGTGGGTTTGCCAAGGTAAAGACCTAGTATGGTTGAACTTGGTGGTTTAAATGGACTAAAGACCTAGTATGTTTGATGTCTAAGAGGGGCTAAAGACCTAGTATGGTTGATGCCAAAGACGGACTAAAGACCTAGTATGGTTGATGTCTAAGATGGGCTAAAGATCTAGTATGATTGATGCCGAGGATTGACTAAAGACCTAGTATGGTTGATGTCATCCGTTTTCCACATCCAAGAAGCTTACTTGTATTTATTTTAATTGTGGTTTAATTTATGTGGTTGCCACATTCGATGAGATCGGGTCTCCCCCGTCACCGAAGGGTGTTGATTTCGGGTATTTTATCTATTCACATTGTTGAGGTTATATTACCTGTATATGGATTGTTTTTCCAGGATTGATGGACGGATTTATGTTACATTCTTATTGAATGTTTTAACTGGTATTGGGATTTTAATACATTTTACGTTTGCGTGAGTTTAGCTTCGTATTATGTTTTAATAAAGGTTATATTTGAATGGATGGTTTCCATGTTTTATGGGTTGAGTATGATTTGTCAACCGTATTTGAAAGTTTTGCCTAAAACTATAATTAGTCACGTATTTGAGTGAGTTGGGATTGTAACTCATTTTTGGGAAAACGCTTTACACTTTTGGGAAGGATTCCCATGGATTTTGAGTGCGTTGGAAAAGGAGTCATTTGTGCCGTTTGTGAAATCTTTTTGGAAATGATAGTATTTGTCGCAGCTTTCATTTAAAAGATTTACTTAGATCATGACTATAACTACTACCTTTTGATTTATGAATTTATATAGTCATGATGAAATGCTTGAACTCACTAGGCGTAAGCCTAACCCTTTTTATTTGTCGGCATGTGCAACAGGCTCAGGTTGGGGTAGCTCTAGCTACATTGTGAAGTGGCGAGTTTTAGAAATGTGCACGAGAGGTGAATAGCTTAAGTTATGTTTTCCGCATTTACCCTTGGGAAGTAGCACTTGTATTTGGATTAAGTGATGTACGAAGTGGGTTTAGTCTTGGTAATGAGACTTGTGTAGTATGTATTACTTGGAGATAACCATTGTTTGTAGTTGGAGGTATTTTACCTATTGTTTCGGATGTAATATCTAAAATTTTAAATTAGTTGGTCTTTCCAAATTTGAGGGTGTTACAAGTTGGTATCAGAGCATAAGTTTGAGAGAATTAGGTGTTGATTTTGAATACCTAGACTCAAACTAGAGTTTGTTTAAGTAAATGAGAGTGAAATTCACCTTTAGGAACTTTAAGATAAGATGTTTGGAAGTTGATGGAGCTTTTAGAAACGAGAATCACGTCGAGAGCAACAAGGATAATCATATGCAGTGCGTTCATAGTGACACCTGGCCAGTGTCATGGTGAACCTACTAGTACATGTGCATGCTCGAATTGCTTTCATGTGGTGATCGTTGGGGTAGTGAAGGAGGTTCTGAACTAGTAGTTGTTGGAATGGATGGACGACTCTAGTATTAGTCACTTGGAGTGACGATAATCATGATATTTGCTTTATGAAGGCCGTTTCGAGTCAAGATTGATGGCCGGACTAAAACCATAGGCTTTTGAGCCGATTTTGATTTGAGGAAAAACCGTAAGGTTAATTGATGTATTTCCCAACTTGCCTTAAGAGGTTTGAATATCCGGATGAAAATAGTAGACCGAAGGATTTTGGAGGAGTATGAGTGGAGACGTTGTATGCCGACTAAATCATGCACGAAATTTATTTTGGAAATAAATTGCATCAACTATTTCTTGTGTTTCCAATCCTTATGTGGACTGTGTTATAAATTTTGAGAAATGTTTGGCACGCACACAAGATTTCAAATTATGGTTTTAAAAGTGCATGAAACCGTTTTATCGCGGGAGTTGCAAACTCCGCCGGGATTTGTTTTGCCTTATTTCATCGTTGTTCAACATTTGTTTTGGACGTAATCATATATAAATGATGTTTGAGATGTTGGGCAATAACTACGGCTTGTGACTTTAACATTGGATCTCCTCCACATATGTTAGAGTTTGGACGGAAAGTTATTTTTCCATTATGTCTATGTGAGATTATTTTGGGGATTTTGTTTAATGAGAGTTGTTAAACAATGTCGTTTAAGTGGTATTACCCTAGAAGGGGATTTTTGGGATTTTGGCATCTCATTTATGATTTTTGCTTTTAGCAATTTGGCCTTGGAAGCATGGTGTTTAGCGCCGTTTTATTCACATGGAGTCATTGAGTCCATGGGGGTTCATGGAGTTTGGTTTTACGACATGTTGAGTCGTGTGAGTACAATTTTACAATGTGCATACTCTAATTGCTAATGTGAAAAGTTTACGAGTTTTGGTTGGGCATTTGGTCCCACTCGAGTTTTGTTGAGAAAAGTTAATTTTATGCCATAAGGCGACTAAGAAAAGATGAGTTTGGAACTCTAGTGTCGCGTAACTTTTCATTCAAAAAGTTCGTGTTACTAAGTATTTCATTGCAAATAGTTCGGTGTATGGATTGATTTATACGTGGCTTAAGTGATGCATGAAAGAACATTTTTGGTGGCATTTTATAATAAATTGCTTGGTGCGCTTTTGGTCAGTTAAATGTTTATTACCGTTTTTATGTGAAACGTATTATATCGACTTAGGGGTATGCATAGCTTGGTAACCATTGTTTCTCGTCACTTTGTTGAACGAATTGGGAGTGAAAATGTTTTATAGACTCTTGTTTAAATGATGACAATTCGGTCAAAGAGTGTTTTGGTATTGTGGAAATCATGCATAGTTCGCATTATTGTACATTTTGAAAACACAAATGTGCGAGTCATTGACATTGGTCAATTTTGATTTTGCCAAGTATTTTGGAAAAAAATTGAAAACCTTTTGGTTTGGAGGAAATAGGTATTCGGAGTATTTTGAAAAATACATTTTTAGCATTTACGTTGTGACGTTTTATGTTCCAAGTACGAAACCATGAGGAAATGTTTCGTGATGAAGATTTTAGGAAATTGTTGTATAAAACTATGGTGCGTGTAATTTCTTAGGTTTTGAACTTTGACGTGCACCGTTGGTACAATTTGGGATTTGAAAATAAGTTGAACCCTCTTGATGTCAACTAATTATTAACACTTATTTTCTCATATGTTTTAGAAAAACGCATCGTTGTGAGCAATTTTGCCTAAGGCGTTTTATTCAAATGTCATTATAGGACCGGATGATAAATTTTGGGAAATTGATTTAAAGAGCTGCCTCTTTTGGAATTTGGTCGCGAACCATTTGATGCATGTTATTTTGTTTCTAGAAAATTTATAATGGAAGTGTTACAAGCTTGCATGCCTACCCCAAATTGAAGTTTTAGAATGTTTTAGTCGATACTTTCAAATAATGGGAACGGGTTGGTTTTTGTCTTTAAGTTTGGAACTTACATAAGTTAGTTGTGATTTGACTATGGAATATTTGTAAACCGTTTCACTGTTTTGTATAATAAACTGACGCGCGCAAAATTTTGTTGGTAAACTTTGTTCCATGCCATTTTATGGCAAAAAGGGAAATTTTGGAGTCAAATGTCGTTTGGACTTCTTTGAAATACGTGCACATCTTGTGTTGCACCGCATTTAAGGTCGATCAGTCACTTTACATGCATGTCATGAGTCAATCCATACTAGAACCACGGCGGTTCATTTTAAAGAAATTATTTATTACGCTTTTGCGTTTTGTGGGTAAACTGAACTGCAATGAAATGATTTTCAACATGATTTTTCATATGTGGGACGAGCGTGTCCAGTTTTGCGTAACTACTGAACTGATAGAGTAGTTTTGTGCGTACGATTTATTTGATATGAAAATCTTAGTGTTGAAAATATTTTGTGAATGGTTTTGATAAATTGGCATATTTATTGAATAACGTGCTTGAAAACCTTGAACTCGTTAGGACCTTGGAAAGGGTAAGTGTGTGTAGCACTTCGACAGTGGAAGGTTGGATATCCCACGCGTGTTGATACCACAGACCGAATGATATCGGTAGCGAAGTAAATGTATTTGCGGTAATCGGAAGGTTAGACTTGCGGTATTGCATTTCGAGGTTGGATAGCCGTTTGTTGACAATTTTAGTTTTATAGAAACACTCGGTAAAAGGAACTCATGTGTGGAGTCCTGTAGAGTTCAAGGCTTGGTGATATAATTAGGTGTCAACCTTTGTGGACTTGAAGTCGGGAACCGTTAGTGTAATCGGGGGATTGTAACCGATTTTTAAAGAATGATGGTGATAGTGGTAGTAACCGTAAGATGCTCATATGTGATGAGTGGTGTTGGTGGAATAACCTTCACGTATGGTTAAAGGTCTTGTCGGTTTTATGATTGTTTTTGGAATGGATTATTGGAGTCTATTAGAACTCGTGGAGTTAATTGGCAGTTAATGGTAGGGATGATTGGAGTTGATGATTCTGTTGGGTTCGTTAGTGAACAAACCGTGAAATGATTTAGAGTTGAATCTAAAATAGAGGAAGATGGAACACTTTAAGGTTGGGAGACAACCGAAGCCGTTTAATTAGGGGTTATTCCAGTGGTTGGAATGTTCTCCTGGACATCAGTACGGTGTACTTGAAGGGGTGTTGTTGATAAGAAATTGTTCGAGGAATTTTCTTTACAGACTATGTGGGGAAATTTGGATTCCAGTTAGGAATTGATGATTGATAGTCGGAGTTGAGTCGGTTAGCATTGTTGTAAGGAATGTAGATTTCGAGGACGAAATCATTCTAAGGTTGGGAGGATTGTAACACCCGTGATTTTCGGATAAGTACAACTTCGATTCGGTGAGGAATCGATCTTTTAAGAAAAATATGGAAAATAGGATTTGGAGCTAAATCCTAGATTTTATTGTCTTGTTGGATGGGAAATTCGAATACGAGTCCAACGGTTCTTTCCGGAGAGAAAACGGAGCTAGAACGAGGAAGTTATGGCCAAAACGAGTTTCGGTACACCCCGAGCTATAGTCACTATCGCCGTGTCACTATCGCTGGAAGTGTACCGCGAGTGGGAAGGGCTTGAGCGATTGTGCCCCGGCGATTGTGACCATGTCACTATCGCCCTGTCACTCTCGCTAGAAGTGTACCGCGGGTGGGTTTGGGGTGAGCGACTATGCCCCGGCGATAGTGACCATGTCACTATCGCCTGTCACAATCGCCGTCGGGCTCCAGGGGCTTTAAATCCTTTTCTCATTCTTTCTTCTTCATTTTACATCTCTATCTCGACTCAACTCTCTCCCTCAGCCGATTTCTCTCAAGAACACCATCCCCTCCCTTCTCCTTCCTCTTTACTTCACCAAATCAAACCCTCTTCCTCTATTGTTGATCATCTTGGAAGCTTGGAGTTTTTGTGGATTCTAGGAGCTCGTTTGTGGAAGATTTCAATGGTTGAGGTAATCTTTCCTTACCCAATAGTTGTTATGATGGTTGATTTCATCTTCTTCCTATCTTGTGATGTTGTGGGTCGATTTTGGTGATGATGGGTTAAGGAAATATGGTTTTATTCATCTACAAGAACTAGGGTTTGGTAAGTTGGGGGTTTTGATGTTTTATGGTTAGGGAATGATTCCTTATGGTTGGATTGTGATATTGATGGTTGGGATTTCATAAATCTAGGTTTTGGAAGTTTTGGCTTGAGGATGCAAACTTCATCAAAGGAGCTTACGTTGGAGAAACTCTAGATTTAGCATAAATCTAGCAAGGTGAGTTCAAGTTACTTTGCGAAAACGTTGTACATGCCAAAATGAGTATTTTACAAATATGTGTGTGTTTTACTTGAAAATGTATGTGGTTAAGTTATTTGGTTGATTTAACTCTTTTGAAGTGTTTATCTTCATAAATGTGTAAAACACCCATATTTGGGGCTTTTGGATGTTTAGATGGTTAGAAACCATAAATTGTCTCTAAAAGATTATTTGCTCAAAATGAGGTTTAATTGATGGTTTAATCATATAGGTGTAAATGATTTTGTAAACCAATTGGGAAATACACTTTTAAGTGTTATGTGTCATTTTGAGAATTATAAGGGTGTGAGTCCTTTGGGAAACCCTTTTTGTTTAACCTGTAATGAATTTTGGGGTTAATGATGATTTTGAAGTATAGCTTGCCTAAACAAAGTTTAAATGTGTTTTTGACCGACATTATGGGTCTAGCAAGCTTGGAGCACTTTGCTCGGTTTGACTTTGAGTTAGTCTTGGGACATTTGTCCGGTTTAAATGGCTCGATGTGGAGTCTTTTTACGGGTCGGTTTTATAGCACCGTGTTGCATATTATTGCACGTTGTTGATATTTTACATGCTCAGGGTGGAGTCTAGGATGTGTTATATGCTTAATTGCATTTTGATTTGCATGATTTGACGTCAATAAATGATCGTTACATCTTTGAGCAGAGGGCTCGGTTTTGGGCTCGATTTGCATTCGCCCGGTTTTAATAAGCTCGACGTGGGCTTGGGGTTTGCATTGCATGAGTTGCATCATATTTGAGGCTTACATGATTTGAATGCATTGGTTATTCTTTTGAGGTCATGTATAAGTTTTTAAGTTAAGTAAGCTTGTTTTGGATGGTGGGTTTGCCAAGGTAAAGACCTAGTATGGTTGAACTTGGTGGTTTAAATGGACTAAAGACCTAGTATGGTGGATGTCTAAGAGGGGCTAAAGACCTAGTATGGTTGATGCCAAAGACGGACTAAAGACCTAGTATGGTTGATGTCTAAGATGGGCTAAAGATCTAGTATGATTGATGCCGAGGATTGACTAAAGACCTAGTATGGTTAATGTCATCCGTTTTCCACATCCAAGAAGCTTACTTGTATTTATTTTAATTGTGGTTTAATTTATGTGGTTGCCACATTCGATGAGATCGGGTCTCCCCCGTCACCGAAGGGTGTTGATTTCGGGTATTTTATCTATTCACATTGTTGAGGTTATATTACCTGTATATGGATTGTTTTTCCAGGATTGATGGACGGATTTATGTTACATTCTTATTGAATGTTTTAACTGGTATTGGGATTTTAATACATTTTACGTTTGCGTGAGTTTAGCTTCGTATTATGTTTTAATAAAGGTTATATTTGAATGGATGGTTTCCATGTTCTATGGGTTGAGTATGATTTGTCAACCGTATTTGAAAGTTTTGCCTAAAACTAGAATTATTCACGTATTTGAGTGAGTTGGGATTGTAACTCATTTTTGGGAAAAGGCTTTACACTTTTGGGAAGGATTCCCATGGATTTTGAGTGCGTTGAAAAGGAGGCATTTGTGCCGTTTGTGAAATCATTTTGAAAATGATAGTATTTGTCGCAGCTTTCATTTAAAAGATTTACTTAGATCATGACTATAACTACTACCTTTTGATTTATGAATTTATTTAGTCATGATGAAATGCTTGAACTCACTAGGCGTAAGCCTAACCCTTTTTATTTGTCGGCATGTGCAACAGGCTCAGGTTGGGGTAGCTCTAGCTACATTGTGAAGTGGCGAGTGCTAGAAATGTGCACGAGAGGTGAATAGCTTAAGTTATGTTTTCTGCATTTACCCTTGGGAAGTAGCACTTGTATTTGGATTAAGTGATGTCCGAAGTGGGTTTAGTCTTGGTAATGAGACTTGTGTAGTATGTATTACTTGGAGATAACCATTGTTTGTAATTGGAGGTATTTTACCTATTGTTTCGGATGTAATATCGAAAATTTTAAATTAGTTGCTTTTTCCAAATTTGAGGGTGTTACACAGATTGACAGAACCTCTGTTGTTTACAGAAGCTCTATGATTTTGAAAAATTTGATGTTCATGCCTCATATATCTCATTGTTATCATGACTCTTTAGGTTCTTCTTTAACCAAAACATTTTTAAAGGTATTGGAGAGGATTAATAGGATTTTAGTGAAGAAATTTCGTTCAGAGGTTTTGAGGCTCTGTAAGAACTTGCAGAAGCTCTGTCAGGGCCAGCAGAAGCTCTATGAAAGAAAATATCTTATAACTAAAAATCTATCAACGATTTTGATCATCCAAGTTTTGATTTGTACTAAGAAACGTTTTTCGGACATATTTGAAAGTTGGTGTTCGAGAAAACTGTTATGGAAAAAGTTTTGTTCGAGAAGGTCATGGTGTGTGTGTTTGGTTTCCGAGATAACATTCCAAAAGATCGATAGAGGTTAAATTTGCGATCACAGAGCATATTTCTGGCAGAACTTCTTGTTAGGACATTTAAGTTGTCCTAAATAATTAGAAAGTTTTGTAAAGTAATAGTTTTGGGCCTAATGGGCTTTGACATGTAAATGGGCTTGGGTTTACTTGTTGTAACAAGGGAAGGGGAGTATAAATAGGACTTGTAATGTAATGTTGTAAGTAACAATTCATAATTCACAATGTAGCCTTCAAACCAACTTGTGTTCTCTCTAGATTAGATTTCCTTTTCAATAAACAATTAGTCCTTCTCTACCTAATCTTGTTACACATTACTTGATTTGTTGAAGATCATGGACTCACACCTCTGTTGAGCTCAGCAGAGGCTCTATGACCTCAAATTTCTCATAATTCAAATTTTATTAAACTTTTTGATCTTTTGATTTTTGAAATGTTATCCACAGTATATTTAGGACGTATTTGGCAATTTGTGTCCCAGAAAACTGTTTTCAAAAACTTTTTTTGTACGAGAGACGTACCTTTTGGTTCTTCTTTTCTCGGCAGTGATGTTTGACTTCTGTCGATATAGATTCATTTGACACTTTTCTTTGGCTCCCCCTTGAAAGCTTAACCTCTGTATATCATTCAAGGTTCCTTTTGCCCCCCTTGATCTAACCATCTCTGTAGATCAAGTAGTTTCCTTCTGCTCCCCCTTGACCTATGCTTGGATCAAAGTAGGATAAGTTTTGCATAGTACATAGGTCATGTTTACCAGAGGTTCTGTGGGGGTCGCCAGAGGTTCTGAGCAAACCTACAGAAGCTCTGTGATATCAAGAACTATTTAAGATTGAGAATTTACATACAGAAAGAAATCAATCAAAGTATTTAAATAAAGTAGTAGAAATATATACTTATTTACAGAAGATAAAGCTATACTTTATAGAGGATTTTTATGTCATATTGATCATTCCTAACTTACCCACCAATAAATTGAATCTTTTCTCGTCTAAGGCTTTGGTGAATAAGTCCGCAAGTTGGTATTCTGTAGGCACGAAATGCATCTCGATTGTACCGTGTTCAACATGATGTTTCAAGAAGTGGTACCTTATATCGATATGCTTGGTTTTGGAATGTTGCACAGGATGGGCAGAGATGGCAATGGCACTTTTGGAATCACAGAAGATGGGTATTTTGAATAGAATGTGGCCGTAGTCTTTTAGCTGAGTCTTCATCCATAGAACCTGAGAACAACAGCTAGCAGCAGCAACGTATTCAGCTTCTGCCGTAGATGTTGATACACAGTTCTGCTTTTTGGAGGTCCAACTGACTAGCTTACCACCTAGGAATTGACAACTCCCAGAGGTACTCTTTCTGTCGAGCATGCATCCTCCATAGTCTGAATCTGTATAAGCTTTAAGACAAAAGCCAGAGTTCTGTGGATACCAGAGACCAAGAATTTTGGTCCCCTTTAGGTATCTAAAGATTCTCTTAACAGCATCATAATGTGATTTCTTAGGATTAGCTTGATAACGTGCACAAATACTTGTGGCATGCATAATGTCAGGTCTGCTTGCAGTTAAGTATAACAGAGATCCAATCATGCCTCTGTAGAGAGTGCATTCTATAGAGATGCCATATGAATCTAAGGATAACTTATTTCCAGTGGCCATTGGAGTTTTCATTGCAGAGGTATCAGATAGGCTATATTTGCAAAGAATGTCAGAGACATATTTGGCCTGATTTAAAAAAATTCCTTCTGATGATTGTTTGACTTGGAGTCCGAGGAAGAATGTTAATTCTCCCATCATACTCATTTCAAACTCACTCTGCATGAGTTTTTCAAAACTTTTGCACTCCTCTGTATTAGTAGACCCAAAAATTATGTCGTCCACATAGATTTGTACAAGCATTGTTTCACTGTTTTTACGTTTATAGAATAAGGTAGTATCCGTTGTACCTCTGTCGTAGCCATTGACTAGAAGAAAAGTAGAAAGTCGTTCGTACCATGCTCTTGGAGCCTGTTTCAATCCGTACAGAGATTTTTCAAGGTAGTATACATGCCTTGGGAATTTTGATCTTTCAAAACCTGGTGGCTGATTTATGTAAACCTCTTCTTGGATTTCACCGTTGAGAAAAGCTGATTTTACGTCCATCTGATAGACTTTAAAGCCTCTGTGGGCTGCGAAGGCTAAAAATATTCTTATTGCTTCGAGCCGTGCGACAGGGGCAAAAGTCTCATCGTAGTCTATGCCTTCTTCTTGTCTATATCCCTTGGCCACTAAACGTGCTTTGTTTCTGATGACCACCCCATCTTCATCCTTCTTATTTCTGTAGAACCATTTAGTTCCAATGTCCTGTTTCCCTCGTGGTAGAGGTACTAAAGTCCATACTTTATTGCGCTCAAACTACATAAGCTCATCTTGCATGGCGTCTACCCAGTTTGGGTCATCAAGGGCTTCAGAAATCTTCTTTGGCTCTATCACACTAATAAAGTTTGTAAAGAAACAAAAATTAGCAGTGGCAGACCTTGTTTTTACCGTGTCAGAAGGTTCTCCAATTATCTGGCTTGGAGGATGGCTTTTTGTCCACTTAGTTGTGCGTGGAAGATGGTCACCAATGTCATCTACTAGTTCTTCAGAGGCTTCTTGTTGTTCTTCTTCTTCTGGTTGAGCCTCTGTCATAGAGCGTGCCTTTGTGGTTGATCCTACAGTTTGAGGAATGATTGGTATGAGTGGTGATGGAGTTTATTCCTCTGAGGACATATAGACTTGGTCCTCTATATCCTCTGTAATTGGTTCCTCTGTGGATTGTGAAGTTTGATTTTCAGCAGCTTCTGTGGTCGTTTTCCTTGTTGTTTCATCTTCTGCGATCTCTACCTCGGCATTTGCATCTGTAGTATTTACAGAAGAAGATGAAGCATTATTTGGACCAGTTAGAGTCATACCTGTTGGATTTTGACCGATGGAAGATGGTTCTTCAGAAGCTCTGATGGTTCCAACAGAGGGATCAATGTCGTCGTGGAGCATCTCTAAAAATAGAAGATGTAGGTCCCATTTAGGACAAGCAGACAATAGAAGAACAATTCATATATAAATATAGAGATAAGATGAACAATAAGAATAATGATAAAAATAACTCATCTCATATTCATTTATGAATTATATGGAGAGGAAAATGAAGAACACCACACTTTACATTTTAGATGACTCTCATGAGTTAGTCAGTGTTTTTTTTTGTGTGTATCTTCAAACATGACCTCAATGATAAATGAAACCCTAAACTCCTTTTTAAAGGGTCCATTTACAATAAAGGGCTCAAGCCCATAAAGCTAACTAAGAAGCTAACTAAAAAGCCCATACACTTTTTCTTTATAAAACATTTAATTAAATTATGAGCTAATTTAATCTAACAATCTCCCCCTAATGTTTTATAAAGAAAGCATCATCTTGTAGTCTCCCCCTTGCTTTCATTAGAAACTTTGGGGTTCCATTCTTCGAGTCTTCAAAGCATCACGAGCTCCCCCTCAAATGTAGGCTCATCTTCTTGAAAAACCGAGACAATTAACCCCATTTTGTCTAGTTTTCATGATTCAACTTCACTGTTGAGTAAGCATTCAGTACCGAGCATTAAACATGAATAACAGAGGAGTGAGTGACAATCAATATGTCACAATAGCTATATGAAACCGTGAAGAAACGTCGAGAGAACACCGTTCTTGAAAGCGGAAAGAGCATGAATTAAATGCAACGCTTTCGGTCCAGCACCTTACAGCAGACTTTGAGGCTGTTTTCGGCATATCAGCTCACATATTTTGAGAAAACTCAGAACATCAAAGTCGTGCGTCTGTGAATTATTTTTCCAATGCAACTGGACTCGTGTTAATTGGAGCACCGAGTAAAACGTTGTGCGCATGTTTCTGAAGCAGCGCAAAGCTGTCAAACAAACTGAAAAATTTCGGGCTCCGAGCTTTTGGCTTGATTTGATTTCTGGACCAACGAACTATAATAAACATGCTTGAGTCTGCTTCTGGTCCTTTCTGGTCATTCCTCTTATTTCAGAAAAAAAAATTGATCTATAGAGCCTCTGACGAATCAACAGTGCTCTGGTGTCAAAAAAAATCAACAGAGCTTTGGACAACTTCTGTCGATGATCAGAGCTCTGGTAGATGTCTCTGTTAAAAGTCAACAGAGATATCTCTGTTAAAAGTCAACAGAGATAGCTCTGTCAATTGCCTCTGATTTTTTGAGTATCTGTAAAAATCAACAGAGCTCTGGTAGATGAATTCAGAGAAACGACTATGTCCAGCAGATGTACTGACTTTAACCGGGATTCTGACTACGACGAACACTGATTCATACCAAGATCAAAACACGAAAGTTGTTCATCATTGTCTTAGGAATCCAACGCATCTGGACTCATCAAATTTGGAGCTTCGAGGAGGGAGTTCTGTTGAAAATACGACAGGTGCACAAAGCTGACAGCAAGTACCTCTGCTCTGTTGTACCTCTGCTCTGTTGGGGTACCTCTGCTCTGTTGGTGTACCTCTGCTCTGTTGGTGTACCTCTGCTCTGTTGGTTATCTCTGGTGGAACAGAAGTTTCTGACAGAGCTCTGATGAGGTCTAACAGAGCTCTGGTGAGCTTTTGCTGATTTAGGACAAGCAGACAATAGAAGAACAGTTCATATATAAATATAGAGATAAGATGAACAATAAGAATAATGATAAAAATAACTCATCTCATATTCATTGATGAATTATATGGAGAGGAAAATGAAGAACACCACACTTTACATTCTCATGAGATTAGTCAGTGTGTTTTTTTTTTGTGTATCTTCAAACATGACCTCAATGATAAATGAAACCCTAAACTCCTTTTTAAAGGGTCCATTTACAATAAAAGGCTCAAGCCCATAAAGCTAACTAAGAAGCTAACTAAAAAGCCCATACACTTTTTCTTTATAAAACATTTAATTAAATTATGATCTAATTTAATCTAACAGAAGATTTAAGTCTTCTTTTGCTTGTGAGATGCCAGAGGATTCCCCTTTAAGTCCGAGTTCTGAACTGATTTCTTCAGAAGTCTTCTGGAATGAATCATCAAAAAGAAACATTGATGTTTTCTACAATTTTGCGAGACCTTGTAAGGAATGCTCTGTAGGCTTTGGAAGTGGCAGAGTATCCAATGAATTTACCTTCGTCAGCTTTTACCCTAAACTTTCATCTGGTATCTCTGTCGTTTAAAACAAAACATTTACATCCGAACACATGGAAAATTTTTATGTTTGGCCGCCTTTTGTTGATCAATTCGTAAGGAGTCTTGAGGTGTCTTTTCACAATGGTTGAACGATTCTGTGTAAAACAAGCAGTAGAAATCGCTTCTGCCCAAAAGTTCATCGGTAATCTGCATGCTGATAGCATAGCTCTTGCGGCCTCCATAAGCGTTCGATTCTTTCTTTCGACTACGCCGTTCTGCTGTGGAGTGCGTGCGGCAGAGAAGTTCTGTGATATTCCTTCTGTAGAAAGATAGGCTTCAATGACAGAGTTTTTAAATGCTGTGCCATTGTCACTTCTTAACTTCTGTATTCTGCATTCATAAAGAACTTGGATTCTTTTCATTAGATTAATCAAGATGATTGGAACATCTGATTTCTTTCGAACAAATTCAACCCATGTGAAACGCGAATACTCATCAATTAAGACAAGTATGTAATTCTTGCCACCTAGCCTCTGTATGGCAATGGGACCGCAGAGGTCGACATGAAGCATGTACAGAGGCCTAGTGCAAGACACATCTGTTTTGCCTTTGTGGGAAGTTCTTCTGAATTTTCCCATCTCACAGGCAGAACATAAATGATCTATACTGAATTTAACATTAGGCAAACCTTTAACTAGATCAAGTTTGACCAGTTTATCCAAGGTGTAAAAGTTCAAGTGACAGAACCTGTTATGCCATAACCAGGCTTCCTCACTTTTGCAGGCTACAAGGCAAACTTTGTCCTTGTTCTTGGAACTGAAATTCATTAGATACAGATCACCTCTTCTTTCGGCTCGCAGAAGTTCCATTCCTGTGTCTTCACTTTGCAGAGAGCATAAAGTTGTTTTGAATAAGACATCAAATCCTGTATCACAGAGTTGACTTACACTGAGTAGGTTGTGTTTAAGGCCATTCACATATGCAACTTTGTATACAGAGACATTTTCCTTCTGTATGACTCCATAGCCTTTGATGTGTCACTTCTTGTTGTCTCCAAAAGTTACAGATCCACCATCGTGTGTTTCTTTGTACGTGGATAGTAAACTTCTGTCGCCATTCATGTGCCTTGAGCATCCGGAGTCAAGATACCAAATTGGCACAAACCGCTTCTGTAAGACAATCACAGAGACTTAGGTACCCATATCCACATGTATTCTTGAAATACATTTTATCTTTTGTAGAAGAATCAGATTGTTTCTCTCTAGGTTCTGACTTTTGAATTTGGGTAGAAAGTAAACAATCTAGACTAGAGAAGTGATTATTTAATTTGAACATAAGATCAAAGCAATGACAGTATTGAATATGAGACGTGATTTGCTTGAACTTTTCAATGAATTCATTGAACTGAGCCACAGAGGCATTACATTCTTTCTTAACATTAGATTTCCTATTACAAGAAGATCTATGAATACTAGAATGTTGATTGCAAAAGCTTTGTTTAGTTCTTGCCTTATGTGAGTCTCTTCTGTGGTGAACATCTTTCTTCACTGTCACAAAGGAAAAAGATTTGTTAACTTTAGGCCATTTTCCCTTTTGTTGCCTAGTGGGATTTTCGCTAATTTGCCTTAAAGGTTTTGAAAATTTTGAACTTTAGGATCTACAGAGGTCTTCTCTAGCATATCAAGCTCAGCAGAGGTTTTGACTTGTAAATACATGTTCAGAAAATCTGGGCAGATAGGTATCTCTGTGATTTTCTCTTTTGGAGAAATAGTTCTGTTAAGAACTTCAGAGGAGAATTTAACATCCTCTGTGTCATACTGAACTATCCCTGATGAAACATCAGTCTCTGAGTCGTCAAAAGATGAATCATCCTCATATACAAAGGTTGATTCATCTCCTTTGACAGAGGCTGGAGTTTCCGAGCATGTATCATACGAGCTTTCTTCATCTGTAAAATAATTTTCATAGATGGCAGAGGTTTCTGATAAGATCTCTTCAGCGAGAATTTTATCTATAGAAGATGCACAGAAGTTTTCTAAAATGTTTGTTTTCCATACTTCCAAAATTTCCTTTTCAATTGTTTCTGTAAGTTTTTCTTCTGAAAAAGTGGGTGTAAACTCAGGAGCTTCTGCTGATAATTTCTTTTCAACATTTATCATACAGACAAAAGCAACCTTCGTTTGAGTCTCTGGTTTACCAAACTTAAAGATACCAATATGATCTTATGTTTTCAGATATTTCTTTGGTTTGATTCCTCTATTGACAGAGGTTGAAGATGATGAATCTGTGTTTTCAAACCACACATTGATCATCTTCGTATGTTTCCTTAAGTGAGGTTCCACAGAGATTTTAGCCCTTTTACTTACAGAGAGTAAGTTTGGAAAATCTGGTTTGTTTGTTTTTCCCAACACAAACAGAGAAGACAGAGGTTTAATTCTTTTGCCTTCAACACCTAGGGTAATATCATCGTACCCTATACCTCGTCTTCCTATTTGTGAGTTTACTTTTTCATAAACCTTCTGTGCATCTTTATAGTTTTTGAGTAAAACTTCTCTTCTGAGTAGATCTTGCCAAAGTACCTCTCTCTCTCTTTGAAAGTATTCCTTGAGAGCTCTTATGTCAGTAGTTTCACTCCTGGAAACTGAAAGTTCTTTTGTTTTGATTTTTAACTTAGAGGTTAATTCAGAAATTTGTTTTTTTAAAGGATCTAGATTTTTGTTCCAATTCTTTTCTTATCTCTCCTTTATTTCCAAATTTTTGGCTTTTTCTTGAGTGAGAAGCCGTACTTCTCTCTCATTAAAGGTGAGTCTTTTCTGAATGCCTTCATTTAATTCTTTTAGTTCAATCAGTTCAATAAGTTTAAGTGAATCATCATCTACAGAATTAGTACAATAGGTAGAGTTTGAAGTGGATACCTCAGTGTCAGTGTCGGAGTCGACTTCTGCCATGCCACAGAATAGGGCATTGGTTGTGTATTCTTCGTCAGAGGTCGAGTCTGACTCGAAGTCCTCTTTGTTCGCCTCAGAATGCCCTTTGTTCGCCATTAGGGATTTTTGTGCATAATACTCAGCCTTGTTTTTCTAAAAAGCTGAGTCCTTCTGTGGGAGATTTGGTCTGCTTCTGCACTCATTTGCGAAATGGCCTGGCTTCCCGCAGTTGAAACTGTTGGTCCCGAAGGCCTATACAAGCTTGTAGAAGGGGGGGGGGTTGAATACAAACACACAGATTTTACTTTCTAAATTGTTTATTGATAAATCATTAACAATTTACAGCTTGTTGCGGAAACAAGATTAAGGATAAACCTAAATCTAAACAAGTTGGAACACTAAGGTTTCTTGCACTAAGAGAGATAAGGAAATTACTAATAATAACCTATCTTGAGATAAGAGATTGAACTTGTCCAGAGTTAGCAAGTTACTTCAAATGAAGTGGGTTCATCTCTTTATATACTGCATGTATTTAATGCAAGTCAGTATACACTTTACACGTGTCATCAGCTGGTTGGTTGCATGTCATTGACCTTTGTTGACAACCTTGGTAGCCGCATGAATGAACAGTGTAGTATCAGAGTGGTTGTACGATTTCAGACAATAGAAGAATCTGTTCTAACATTTCGTACGGAGTCGTGCAAGGGTGGTTAAGACAAAAGTACTTTGTACGGAGAACTTCATGATCAGCTTTCGTTGATTCAGAACATTATCATTTTCTATTCAGCGAATGATAAAGTTCAGCGATAGCTGAAGTCTTGTACTTGATACTTCACGTTGTGTGGACAAATCTGAGTCTTCGCTGATCCGCATCAGTTCATTAGGAGACTTGTCGCTGGTTCTTGAGCTTGATCTTCGACTTCAGCGTAGAACCTATGTTGACGTGAAACTTGTCTTCAGGGATCATAAGTAAACAACTAACTTATCAGCGATCATCATAAGAACTGAACAAGCTCAGAACATTATGGTGAACAATGTTCGCTGAATGTTTAATCTAAAGAGCGAGAGTTCCTATCAGCGGTACTGTAAGATCTTAGTACTTATCAGCGATAGTGAAACTCTGATACATATTGTTTTACTTACAATTTTCACTAAGTATATAAGAGAGGGTCATTATCAAATCACTGAGGGTTTGGATGAACAATCTCCCCCTATTTGATTTTGACATAGCAACAAAGAAAATTGCTATTTAATGAAAAACATAAGGATAAAAAGAACTCATAAAATATTTGTCCCTTTTACTGTTTTCTGGGATCTTTTCTGTACTGATGGAGTAAAGTACATTCGCTGAAATCTTTCTTTAAAACTTTGAATCAGGTTACAAAGAGAAATGGAAAGATTACAAGTACAAGCGAAATAAATTACAAGTACAGAAGAATAACTGATACAATAGAGAAAAGGGCGATCATATCAGCTTATAAAGGGTTCTTCCTTGATGAGAAGTTCATCAAGGGTCTGTGATGTGGGTATCATCCAGTCAGGAACGGTTACACCTTGTTTTCTTTTGATCAGCGCTTCTTGTAAAGCCCGTGTCCCGGTACGTTTTTCTTTTATTTTTTTAATTAATTTAAAGTGTGTACCGTTAATTGTTTTGGTTCGGGGTTTGATGTCGTTAAGGACCAAAATGTTAAATCCATATTTTATTCTAGGGTAGTTTGTGAAGGGAGAATAGTAGGGGGGCTAAAAGGAAAGTTTTGGAAAAGTTTGCATGGGTTTTCGGCCCATGGCCGGCTCCTTCCGTTTCTTATCTACGTGAAAGCCAAGGGATCCCATACTATCCCACACGAAACCCTACGGCAGCCGTTTCCTTTTTTTTTTGGTGCGATCGTGAGCAACGAGCGAGAGTTAGAGAGAGATAGGGAAGGACCGAGAAAGGGTGGGAGTGAGAGAGAGCTTCGTCGGAGGTGAAAGACGCCGGAGAAGGTGCCACTGCCGCTGCAGTCGCCGGAAAAGTTTCTGCTGTCGCCACCTCCCGCTGTTCGCCGGAGTCTCGAGGGAAGGAGGATCGTGTACGTTTACGTAGCGTCGTCGTAAGGTAATCACTTTTCTTGCTTCGCTTTCCTTCCTTCTCGTTCCCGTCGCCGCCGCCGTTCGCCGCCGCTGTGGCGGTGGTGGATGGACGGCCGTGGCTGCCGTTGTGGGTGCGTATGCGTGAGAATGGCCGAGAGAATGAGAGAGAATGGTCGGGTGTTGTCTCGTGCGTTCGTAATCGAAAATCCACCGCCGGCCGCCGCTGGCCGCCGCCGGCAACCACCACTGCCGGAGATGGCAGTGGGTGGCGAGAGGCCGTAACCAGACCTTAGTAGCTTCAGAGCCTTAAACCGTGACTTAATCGTTAAGCCGTATAACTTAAACCGTTGCTTCTAAAATCTTTCTTTTATGCGAAAAATGGTCCAGCCCCTGTTTTGTGACGGCAATAACTTCTCCGTCGTAACTCCGATTGAGCCGAAACTGGCGCCCACGCTTCGAACTCGGGACCGAGTACGTTTTCTGTGTTTTGGCGGAAAACTGGTTCGGCCTCGAGTTGGGAGAAAAAGTGGTCGCAAGTTCTGCGGTTCGTCATTTTATGTGAATTTCCTGGAATCTGCCACTGTTTTGCGTGGACCGTAACTTTTTACTCGTAAGTCGTTTTAACTTGAGGTCAGTGGCCATTTTTCCTAAATTGAGTTAGGCACGTTTTTCATGTTTCGCCGAAAGGCTGAATCGGCCCAGAACCGGGCTGTTCGGAGCTGTTAGTGCGAACTGGTCCGAAAACGGACAGTTCCGGTAGGCGAACTTAATAAATTCATAATTAATTATAGAAAAATCGTTAGGAGGCGTGTAATATATCCTCGGAAAGGTATTTCAGGGCACTTTTCAACCGTGTAATAAATCTGAGTTTTTCTGGAGTTTTAGTGGTCAAATCAGGTCCCGAACAGACCTGTTCGGTGTGACCGAAAGTTAGTTTTAGTGACAATTTGGGGTGTGTCGCGTCGTGGGGTCCGGGGCTCGTATTGACGTATTTTATCGTACGTTTAGGTGCCGGAAAGTGATCGTCGTTGTGTGGAGCTACTTACTATTTTTAGCTAGGCGCGCACCCGAGGTGAGTTCTCTCACTACAATTAATTAATAGTTGTTTATTATTACTGTAGCACGTGTGTGAAAATTGTATGCGGGATGGTTGGGGGCTAGATAGTGGGACGTCTAGTTAACATTATGTGCTACATTATTCGGCGGGGCCGAGTCCCGACGGGGACGGAGGTGTTTTACGCAGTAGGCGTAAAAGGGGCGTTTACGCAGTAGGCGTAAAAAGGATGTCATACGCAGTAGGCGTAAAACGGGTGTTTCCCGCAGTAGGCGGAAACGTGCGGCGGGGCCGTAGACCCGACATCCGCCCGGGGATTTTTTTATGTGGTGGTTATTATACTTGTTTATGATTTGTTCGTAGACTTGTATGTGGTGGTGTGATCCTCTTTGCTTTAGGGGTAATATGAGATAACCATTGTTAATTGTTGTGTTTGAATTCACTAAGCTTCGTGCTTACCCCTCCCAATTTACAGTGGCTGCAGGTACAAGTGGTACGAAGGCATGACTGGCACACACTGACGCGCAAGATGGATGGGTCGAAGGATTTGCTTATTAAACATTTTCCCGTTATTGAATAAACAATTTAATTTCCGCTGTTGACTTATGTTTTAATAACGCTCGTGGTTGCAATTATTATTTTGGGTTTAATAAATGGAGACTTATTATTAAATATGCGCGTTTAAAAATTTTTAAATTTTCTTGAAATTTTGGGGCGTTACAACTTGGTATCAGAGCACAGCTTGAGTGAATCAAACGCACCTCGGTGTGTTGGGTCTCAAGTTGCGGCTGGGAAATTTTCAGTTACTTTATTAAATCTTTTTAGAAATAAAAGGAAAAGTAAAAAAAAAACCCGTACGAGGAACGGTGATCGAGGGCGCAGTGTGTACAGTCAGCCGGAGCCAAGGGAAAGGTACAATGCTTAGTGTTTTCTCATTTTATCGCTTTCTAGATCATAGGGTATGCATGCTAGATTGCCTGAGGTTGACACTATGCGATACGTTGGATTACTTGCTATTATGATTTTCTTGCTAATTATAGTAGGTTTCTAAGTAGGTGCCCTATAAATCGTATGCGGTAAGAGGCTAATAGCCTTAGAATATTCGATTTAGTTCTATTGCGCAGCTCTTGTTTGAGTCCAACCGTTCTAGGATAGAATCTAGTATTCAAATGTCTATTTGTCTTGCACTGCATATGATTGGGTATTTGCGCGGCACTCATTATGATTAACAGGGTTTTTATAGTAGCGAGGGTAGTGGGTGGAATATAATTCCTAGGGAGCTAGGAAGGGTGAGTGCATATGCCGGTGCGGGCATATGTGTTGAGTTGCGGCGAGAACTACTTGGACCCTCGGGATGGGACACGAAACGGGTAATGATAGGTGTGGAAGGTAGTAGTAGAGCTCCTATTACCGGAAGCACAGGATCAGTACTCGGGTCGGGGAAGTCACGAGGAATTCAAGGAGTTGAGCGTATGTGTTGATAGTGTGAGTTATTAGCTGATAATAACTCTTTGAATTTCTCCTTCTTATAGAATGGTCAACACTAGGAGGCGCGGTGAGGCTGAGCCGAGGGCTGAAGCCGGGATCACTGAGGAACGGATCCGAGAGATGATTGCAATTGAGGTTGCACGAGCTGTTGGGGATGCAATTCCCGAGATTATCACCGCGATTCAGGAACAACTGGTGACTCTAGTGGAGGAGCGGTTTGCAGCGATGCCGCCGCCTGTTGGGGGACAGCCCCGTGCCCGAGACTTCCAGTATCGGGATCTTTCTGCCTGCTCTCCACCAGAATTCAAGGGTGACTCTAACCCTATCGTTAGCATGCGCTGGATATCCGACATGGAGTGCGCTTTTCTGACAAGCGGCTGTCCGGATAACTTGAAGGTTCGATTTGCAGTGAATCTACTTCGCGAGGGAGCGAAAGACTGGTGCGCCACAGCATTGACTCTGGCCGAGCGTACCACTCTTACTTGGGACGAGTTCGTTGCTCGTTTCCGTGCTGAGTACGTGCCGCCGATAGAGATGGAAAGAATAGCGAAGGAGTTCTTGGAGCTGAACCAGACCACGGAGACCATAAAGGAGATGAACAAGAAGTTTACCGAAATGGCGCTATTCTGTCCCCAATATGCGGCCTCAGAAGAAATGAAGATGGCGAGGTACAAGGACATGCTTCGGACCGAGATCCGAGAAATTGTGAGCGCAGTGCAACATCCTTCGCTGTCGGCTATGATGGATGCAACGCGGAGAAGAGAGTTAGAGTTGGAGACCCAAGCGAAGAAGAGAAAGGCGGCACAGGCAGTGACGCCTATCTCTGCAGTGCCAAAGAAATCGAAGTTTGTGGATTCTCGTGGGCACACGAAGAGTAGCGGTTCTAAGGCCCGGGATGTGAGTGGTAGAAGATCTGATGCATGTTACAAGTGTGGGCAGCCTGGCCATCTCAGTAGAGATTGCAGGTCGCCACTGATGTTATGTTTCGGCTGTAAACAGGCTGGCCATGTGAAGGCCAACTGCCCGAATGCTAGGGCAACTGATGGGGGTGGTGCACAGAGGGCTCCTGCGAATGCCCCGCTGCGCATCACCGACGGCCGTACGGGTCAACCCGGGACGGAGGCGGGCCGAGGGAGAGTCCACCAGCTGAAGGTGGAGGAGGCGCAGGCGACGCCTAAGGTGGTGACAGGTATGTTTCATCACTCTTTTCTTTTGTCTTTCCTTTTCATGCCCTGTGTTTATGTATTGTTATTCTTTATATATTAGGTACGTTTCTAGTCAATTCTGTACCTGCGGTTGTAATGTTTGATAGCGGGGCTACTCATACATTCGTGTCTCGCACTTTTAGCGAGAGGTTGGGTCGAGTGGTGGGACGTCTAGGATGTCCTTTATTGGTCGAGGTCGCCGATGATAGGACCTTGACGGTTACGGACGTGTATCGGGGATGCACGTTGGAAATCTCGGGTGTGAGGTTTCCTATCGATTTGATCCCTATAGCGATGCGAGAGCTTTGCGTGATAGTGGGCATGGATTGGATGGACGCGTTCGATGCAGAGATTGTTTGCCGTCGCAAACAAGTACGGGTTCGAACCCCAAGCGGGGGAGAACTGTTGATTCAGGGAGACTCGCCTAGTCGGGTTACGGCTATTTGTTCTGCGGCGAGGGCTCGGAGATACCTTCAGCATAGTGGGCAGGGGTTCTTGGCGTATGTGGTGGATACGCGTGTCGATGAGACGAAGATTAGTGCCGAGGATGTGCCAGTCGTGAGGGAATTCGCCGATGTATTCCCCGATGAGTTGCCAGGGATACCTCCCGCGCGACAGGTGGAGTTTCGAATCGACCTGATTCCAGGTGCTGCTCCGGTGGCCAAGGCACCTTATCGCTTGGCTTCACCGGAAATGAAGGAGCTTTATGAGCAGCTGCAGGAGCTTCTGGAGAAGGAGTTCATCAAACCGAGTTGTTCACCGTGGGGAGCTCCGATCTTGTTCGTGAAAAAGAAAGATGGATCTCAGCGGATGTGCATTGACTACCGGGAGCTGAATAAGCTTACGGTGAAGAATCGTTATCCTTTGCCAAGGATTGATGATTTGTTTGATCAGTTGCAGGGAGCCTCGTGGTTCTCTAAGATTGACTTGAGATCCGGGTACCATCAGATGCGGGTGCGTAGCGAAGATACGGAGAAGACGGCCTTTCGCACGCGTTACGGCCATTACGAGTTCGTGGTGATGCCTTTCGGGCTCACCAATGCACCAGCAGCGTTCATGGACCTCATGAACAGGGTGTGTAGCCCGATGTTGGATCGTTCGGTGATCGTGTTCATCGACGACATTCTTGTATATTCCAAGACGAAGGAAGAGCACGAGGTGCATTTGCGGGAAGTGTTAGAAGTTTTGAGACGGGAGAAGCTTTATGCTAAGTTCTCCAAGTGTGAATTCTGGTTACGAGAGGTCCAATTCTTAGGACATGTCGTGAATCAGAATGGTATCATGGTCGATCCGGCCAAGATTTCGGCAGTTATGCGGTGGGAGGTGCCGAAAACTCCTACCGAGGTGCGAAGTTTTCTCGGTTTAGCAGGGTATTATCGGAGATTTATCCAAGATTTCTCCAAAATCGCCTTGCCTATGACGAAACTGACGAAGAAAACTGCAGCTTTCAGTTGGGGTGAAGAGCAACAGAAGGCGTTTGAGGAGCTACGCAGGCGTTTATGTGAGGCTCCTGTGTTAACCTTGCCTGAGGGCATGGAAGATTTGGTGGTTTACTGTGATGCTTCGTACCAAGGGTTGGGTGCCGTGCTTATGCAACGCGGCAAGGTCATCGCTTACGCGTCGAGGCAGTTGAAGCCTCATGAGGCGAACTACCCGACTCATGATTTGGAGCTGGGAGCGGTGGTGTTTGCTTTAAAAATATGGAGACACTATCTTTATGGTGTCAAGTGCACGATCTATACCGATCACAAGAGCCTTAAATACCTGATGGACCAGCAAAATCTTAATATGCGTCAGCGGAGGTGGCTTGATGTGGTCAAGGATTACGACTGCGAGATACTTTACCACCCCGGTAAGGCGAATGTAGTCGTGGATGCACTTTGTTGACATCCGGTCGGGGGATCTTTGAAGGGTTTTTGTCAGCGATTAACGGTAGTTGCACCACTCTTGGAGTCGATCGGTATCGCTCGAGAGGTGGCCGTGTTGGAGGAAAATGCTAAACGAGAGAGAGTTTCGGGAGAAATTCCGAAGTTAGTACGGGATAGTCGGGGACTGTTGACCCGTTATGGTAGAATTTGGGTTCCATACACTGGTGGGAATCGCCAGACACTATTGGACGAGGCGCATAAGTCCAAGTTTTCGATTCATCCCGGAGCTACCAAGATGTACAGAGACCTGCGTGAAGACTATTGGTGGCCCGGCATGAAGCGGGATGTAGCCAAATGTGTGGAAGTATGTTTGACCTGTCGGAAGGTCAAAGCGGAACACCAACGACCGCATGGGAAATTGCAGCCGTTGGAGGTTCCGGTGTGGAAGTGGGAGCAAATCACAATGGATTTCATCACTAAGCTTCCCAAGACTCAGCGAGGGAATGATACTATCTGGGTGATCGTGGATCGCCTGACGAAGAGCGCTCATTTCCTGGCGATTAAAGAGAGCTTTTCGGCGGATAAGCTTGCGGAGGTTTTCATTCGGGAAATTGTAACTCGGCACGGGGTGCCAGTCTCAATTGTCTCGGATCGGGATACTCGTTTCACCTCCCGATTTTGGGAGAAGTTTCAGAATGAGATGGGTACGCGGTTGCATTTCAGTACAGTATTTCATCCTCAGACGGACGGACAGAGTGAGCGTACTATTCAGACACTTGAGGACATGCTGCGAGCATGTGTGATTGACTTTGGTGGTAGTTGGGATCAGAATCTTCCACTAGCTGAGTTCTCCTACAATAACAGCTATCACGCTAGCATCGGTAGAGCGCCGTACGAAGTGTTGTATGGCAGGAAGTGTCGGACGCCCATTTGCTGGGGCGAGGTTGGTCACAGAGTGCTGGGGAGCACCGATATTGTGCTAAAGACGACGGAAATGATTCAGATGGTGCGGGATCGGTTAGTCACCGCTCAGAGCCGACAAAAGAGTTACGCCGATAAGAGACGATCGGACTTGGAGTTCCAAGTCGGGGATTACGTTCTTTTGAAAGTGTCACCCTGGAAGGGGGTAATCCGTTTTCGCAAGCGGGGAAAGTTGGGTCCCCGATATATCGGACCATACAAGGTCATCGCGCGTGTGGGGAAAGTAGCTTACCGATTGGAGCTACCGGAGGAACTGAGCCTGATCCACAACACGTTCCATGTCTCTCAGTTGCGGAAGTGTGTGATGGATGAGTCTGCAGTAGTTCCCCTTGAAGATATTCAGATTGACGAGCGACTCAACTATGTGGAGAAGCCGGTAGCCATCGTCGAGAGGAAGACGAAGACTCTAAGGAACAAAGTCATTGGATTGGTGAAGGTCCAGTGGCAGCACCGGAAAGGTTCGGAATGGACGTGGGAACCAGAAGCCGAGATGCGGGAGAATTACCCGGAGCTGTTTGCAGGCGTGGACTTCGGGGACGAAGTCTAGTCCAAGCGGGGGAGAGTTGTAAAGCCCGTGTCCCGGTACGTTTTTCTTTTATTTTTTTAATTAATTTAAAGTGTGTACCGTTAATTGTTTTGGTTCGGGGTTTGATGTCGTTAAGGACCAAAATGTTAAATCCATATTTTATTCTAGGGTAGTTTGTGAAGGGAGAATAGTAGGGGGGCTAAAAGGAAAGTTTTGGAAAAGTTTGCATGGGTTTTCGGCCCATGGCCGGCTCCTTCCGTTTCTTATCTACGTGAAAGCCAAGGGATCCCATACTATCCCACACGAAACCCTACGGCAGCCGTTTCCTTTTTTTTTGGTGCGATCGTGAGCAACGAGCGAGAGTTAGAGAGAGATAGGGAAGGACCGAGAAAGGGTGGGAGTGAGAGAGAGCTTCGTCGGAGGTGAAAGACGCCGGAGAAGGTGCCACTGCCGCTGCAGTCGCCGGAAAAGTTTCTGCTGTCGCCACCTCCCGCTGTTCGCCGGAGTCTCGAGGGAAGGAGGATCGTGTACGTTTACGTAACGTCGTCGTAAGGTAATCACTTTTCTTGCTTCGCTTTCCTTCCTTCTCGTTCCCGTCGCCGCCGCCGTTCGCCGCCGCTGTGGCGGTGGTGGATGGACGGCCGTGGCTGCCGTTGTGGGTGCGTATGCGTGAGAATGGCCGAGAGAATGAGAGAGAATGGTCGGGTGTTGTCTCGTGCGTTCGTAATCGAAAATCCACCGCCGGCCGCCGCTGGCCGCCGCCGGTCGCCGCCGGCAACCACCACTGCCGGAGATGGCAGTGGGTGGCGAGAGGCCGTAACCAGACCTTAGTAGCTTCAGAGCCTTAAACCGTGACTTAATCGTTAAGCCGTATAACTTAAACCGTTGCTTCTAAAATCTTTCTTTTATGCGAAAAATGGTCCAGCCCCTGTTTTGTGACGGCAATAACTTCTCCGTCGTAACTCCGATTGAGCCGAAACTGGCGCCCACGCTTCGAGCTCGGGACCGAGTACGTTTTCTGTGTTTTGGCGGAAAACTGGTTCGGCCTCGAGTTGGGAGAAAAAGTGGTCGCAAGTTCTGCGGTTCGTCATTTTATGTGAATTTCCTGGAATCTGCCACTGTTTTGCGTGGACCGTAACTTTTTACTCGTAAGTCGTTTTAACTTGAGGTCAGTGGCCATTTTTCCTAAATTGAGTTAGGCACGTTTTTCGTGTTTCGCCGAAAGGCTGAATCGGCCCAGAACCGGGCTGTTCGGAGCTGTTAGTGCGAACTGGTCCGAAAACGGACAGTTCCGGTAGGCGAACTTAATAAATTCATAATTAATTATAGAAAAATCGTTAGGAGGCGTGTAATATATCCTCGGAAAGGTATTTCAGGGCACTTTTCAACCGTGTAATAAATCTGAGTTTTTCTGGAGTTTTAGTGGTCAAATCAGGTCCCGAACAGACCTGTTCGGTGTGACCGAAAGTTAGTTTTAGTGACAATTTGGGGTGTGTCGCGTCGTGGGGTCCGGGGCTCGTATTGACGTATTTTATCGTACGTTTAGGTGCCGGAAAGTGATCGTCGTTGTGTGGAGCTACTTACTATTTTTAGCTAGGCGCGCACCCGAGGTGAGTTCTCTCACTACAATTAATTAATAGTTGTTTATTATTACTGTAGCACGTGTGTGAAAATTGTATGCGGGATGGTTGGGGGCTAGATAGTGGGACGTCTAGTTAACATTATGTGCTACATTATTCGGCGGGGCCGAGTCCCGACGGGGACGGAGGTGTTTTACGCAGTAGGCGTAAAAGGGGCGTTTACGCAGTAGGCGTAAAAAGGATGTCATACGCAGTAGGCGTAAAACGGGTGTTTCCCGCAGTAGGCGGAAACGTGCGGCGGGGCCGTAGACCCGACATCCGCCCGGGGATTTTTTTATGTGGTGGTTATTATACTTGTTTATGATTTGTTCGTAGACTTGTATGTGGTGGTGTGATCCTCTTTGCTTTAGGGGTAATATGAGATAACCATTGTTAATTGTTGTGTTTGAATTCACTAAGCTTCGTGCTTACCCCTCCCAATTTACAGTGGCTGCAGGTACAAGTGGTACGAAGGCATGACTGGCACACACTGACGCGCAAGATGGATGGGTCGAAGGATTTGCTTATTAAACATTTTCCCGTTATTGAATAAACAATTTAATTTCCGCTGTTGACTTATGTTTTAATAACGCTCGTGGTTGCAATTATTATTTTGGGTTTAATAAATGGAGACTTATTATTAAATATGCGCGTTTAAAATTTTTTAAATTTTCTTGAAATTTTGGGGCGTTACACTTCTTCAAAAATTAAGGGTTTCAGATGTCTTGCCTGAAGATCATTCCTGAAGTCACACCAGTAGATGAGATCTTTCAGCTGTTCGATGGGAGTGATGTGAAGTTCAGAAATGCGTTGAAAACGCTTTCCACCATCGTAGTCGATGAAGAATATCCCGTAGGGTTCGCTTATGACTTTTCCAGGGATGAAAGTCTCACCTTCAGGAAGAGATGTATCGAGTCCGGAAAGATCAGGGTCAGGACCAAGAACTTCAGCTCTGGAAAAACCAATACCTGTTTCATTTCGTATAATAGGACCATAATTTGAAGATTTAGACTTTTTCTTCGCTGAGGCCTTTCTTTTCTGACTTTTGAGAGGAGGAGGAGGAGGAATATCCACACAAGAGTAGACCAAGTCGATCTGCTTGTTGATCAGCTTTTCGAAATATTCTTTATACTTGGACTGAGACTTCTGTATGGCTAACCTGATCTCCAACCATTCAGAGAGACCGTATTTCGTGATTGCTTCAGCATAGAATTTTTCATACTTTTTGTCATCTCTGAACATCTCGATTTCAACGATTGAAACGTTGATGGTTGATCTTCCAGAAATGAGTACCTTGATGATTCTGGCAGGAGATAATCTGAAGTTTACATTTTCTTTGCTCTAGGCTAGAGTGGACTGAGATACAGTTCTCTTTTCTTCAGTTATCTTCTTGGCGTCTTCCCACAGCTGACGTTGAACTTCAATAGGAACTCTTTTCAGCTTGGGGTCTTTCACTGATCGTTGAGAAAGCTGGATGGCGTATTCTCTGTCCTTTTCTTCAGCTTCCTTTCTTTCAGCGATGAGGCGTTCAGCTCTGAGGTGTTCCTTGTATTCCTTTTGGGAAATTCTGAACTTTGGAGGAACTGAAGGAAGTTGATCACGCCTCAGAATGATTCGCTGATCTTCAAACTGCTTTATTATCTCTTCTCTTCTTTTTTGATCCTCTTCAGTTAGCTATTGAGGAGCTAAGGAAGGTCTGCGTTTGTGCGAGAGTAGCTGTTCTTCAGGTTCATCAGTCTCAGAGATTAAATCCAAGACTGGGATTATTTCTTCAGCAGCAGCTGGTATTATTGGTGAAGTCGCAGTTGTGGAACCTTCAGCGATATCCTCAAACAGGGGAGAGGACTAGCTGAAACACAGCGATCTTACAAGTAAGAACTTGGGTAGAATTAGAGAGAGGAAATTTGTTCAAGTGTATAGGCTTGGGTAGTAGAACTGATAGTGTATGATAGAGGAGGGATTGAGTGAGATGTTTGGTGTACCTGACAAACCGTCTTTTCAAACAAGATCGTCAGATTGTCATCTTCAGCGACGCTTTTGCCTTTGCCTTTCTCAGCTCCAGAGGCTGAGGGCTTTGATTTGGTCCACTCCCCTATTGGTTCATTTATGCAGATCCCCTTGAGAGCAATCGTCCTCTGAGCAGGTTTGACAATGAAGGAGTCATCATCATCGTCGTCGTCATCATCATTCTTTGGAGAAGATGATGGTTCATCATCAGATAGATCGATGGCTCCTTCGTCTTCAGATTCAGATTCGGATTTCTCAGCTTCTTCTTCTTCGAGTTGCTCCCCCTCAGATACAGAGGCGAGCTTCTCGGTTTCCTCAGGGTTTTCAACTCCCTGAGGTCCAGCAGTGGTTTCTTCAGCTGTCTTCTCACTCCCTTCAGCGAGGGTGAGGTCTTCAGTCTTCTTTTCCACGACAGATTCATCGTGGAGAAGGTCTTCAGTCTTCTTCTCCCCCCCCCCCCTTCTTCACGATGAATGGGGGAGGAATGTGTCGACTCAGCAGCTGTATTTTCTCTGTCTTCTTGGTCAGAGATTCCTACACAAACTTCAATCTTTGCTAATCTGTCTTCAAGGCCAGAAATAGCAGGATTGATCTTCTTGAGCTCAGTGCGATCCGCTGCTGTAAAATTTTCAGATGCAGGGACAGTTGCAGGGGCGGTCGTGTTGGTCAGGATCTGCTTCAACAAAGTCTGAATAGAGGTGATATCATTCTTTATATTATTGACATCAGTCTTCACAGAACTCATGTCAGTTTTTACTGAACTGACATCAGCCTTTACATTAGACCAATTACCTTCGAGTGTGCCAACCGATGTCTTCAGCATTGTGAATTCGCTGGACATGGTGTCAACTGATTTCTTGACGTTGAGGTAGTCCGTGTAGATATCAGAGAGAACTTTGGCAAAATCGGTGAGTGATTTATCAACCTTCTCCAAGTCAGCTTTGGAGGCATTCTGTTCGACGACAGTTGTCAGCTTTGTAAGATTCTCTCCAGCGGTTGTTACAGCTTTAGAGTTATCCGTAAGAGTAGTGGTGAGACCTGTCAGCTTTGTCTCCACAGCTTTCAGAGAGGCGTTGATGTCTCCCAAATTAGGACCTGTAACAGATAAGTACTTGTGAACAAAGGAAAGCTCAGAAGTTTGGGGTTTAGTTACAGTGTATATGGGTTGGTGTGTACCTGCAAAAGGATTGATGAACTCGTCAAAATTACGGGTTCCTGAAAAATGTTCCATGTCATCTTCAAAAGTGCCCATGGATTGTCCTGCAGGTCCTGTCTTCATCATTCCTGGAGTGTCGGCTTTAGTTTCCGTAGAAATGATGGCAACTCCAGCGAAAACTGGAGGAGAGACCAAATGAGTAGAGGGAGGAGCGAAGGATAAGAATGGGGCTTGGGTACTGAGTTCAGCGTTGGATTCGCTGATAATCACTTCATCAGTCTTTTGAGAGATTGAAGGAGGTTAGGTAGGTTCCAAGTTTGTAACCTCAGCGTTTAGAGACGCTGAAGTTGGGATGGAATGGATGGGTTGTTCAGGTGTGGCAGAGCGTACCACTGAACGTTCCTTCAGCTCTGCAGAAAGAGCTGAGGAGTCTTCAGCATGAGATTGTTGGGGTTGCTCCTTGGTTATCTTAGTCCTTTTGGAACTAAGTTGGGTAGATGATTGTTTCCTTTTCTTAGGAGAGGATTTTGTGGCCTGGGTATCAGCGATGGGTATTGTCGCCGAGGGAGCCACAGAAGTAGAAGAAGTAGGGTTGAGAAGAGTTAAAAGGGTAGAAAGACGTACCTCATTTTCCACCGGTTTGAAGTCAAGTACCTTAGGGACAACCTGAGATAGTTTCAGGTCACCCTCTTGCGGGTAGCTGTCCTTCAGGCCATATTGGAAGATGGCGCTGATAAATCGGGGGTATGGAACCCATGGAGGTCTGTCAGTGACAGAGTCTACTCTTTGCACCAAGTCATCATAGATAATAGATGCCCAGTCAATATGTAGACCTTTCAGCAGAGCGTATCCCATTGCTTGCTGAGGTTGAGCAGCTTGGTCAGAGGAGCCGGTCTTTGCAGTCATGCAGCTGATTAAGTGAGTGAAGATGAAGTTCATCTCGCTGGGCATTTTCGACTTCTTTAGCTGGGTCAGCTTCTTCTCGGGCTTCTTGTCTCTGCCAATTTCCCATACATAGCCCATTGCATCGAAAAATGCAATAAGAGCTTCTTTGTCAGCGAGTTTCTTATGGTCTGGGAAAGGAACAAAAGGTTTTTCTTTTGTAGCGTTGGGAAAGTTCAGAGCTTTGCGAATAATGGCAGGTGTGATCTTTATTGTGCCATACTCAGTATCGCTGAGGATACAATCAATTGTTTTGGAGGGATCTTTGGCAGATGGTAGCTGAGAGTGTCTGGCAGAGTACCAGAACTGGGATAGTAGTAGCTGATTTGCAGGAGGTGTGATGGTCAGGGCTGTTGAAATGCAGCTATTCTTTAGGAAATTCACAGCATCTTTCAGATGTGTGACTTGCTTTCGTGGAGGAAACTCGAGAAGCGCAGAGAGGTTGTTCGTTTTGGTCCAATCTAGTTGTTCCAGAGTGAACTTAACTTGAGGAGCCTTGAAAATTTCCACTTCCTCAGTATCAGCGGCGATGTTCTCAGCGGTAGCAGGAATGTAAGACGATGCCATTTCTAAATTATCAGTTCAACCAAAGATGTTAACAAATAAGAATAATCTTAATGTGGAAAGATTTTCCATTAAGATGGTTCAAATTTTATCCATTTCATTCAGACACAAATGTCTTAATGAAGATTAGGGTTTTCTTGCTTTTGAGAAACGAAATGTAAAACCCATTTATTCTTGTTTTCCAGTTTTCTATGAAGAAATAGATTCTGGAAACGAATGAAGAACAAGTTTAAGATTTTTGCATTTAAACTTGAAGAACAACCATGAAATGGTTCTGTTCATAAAACCATGAAAGAAATGATTTCATTTTTAAGAAGTTCTTTTGTTTGATCTTGTATAAGCAAGGAAAAGATCAGAAACAAGTTATACGCATTTGATAAAAAATAAGAACATATTAACCTTGATGTTTGATGAAAAAGATGATGAACAGTTCTTGAAGGTTTGAGAGCACAAATGCAATAGTGATTCTTTCTTGCGGAGGAAGATTGTTCGCGTAAAGGAAAATATAAACCAAGAGTTTGTTTATATAGAGCGATTAGAGAGAGAAAAATCATGAGCGGGAAAAGATTTTCATCATGACACGGACACGTGTTTGCATTTGATTGGAAGTTTGAACGAGACGTGCAAACGTGTGTCCGAAAGAAAAACGTGCCTGGGTTTATCCGTTGCAATGACATCACAACTGTCCTTTCATATTCTTTTAGGATGTCTCTGAGGTTTTAAAAGCTCAAGGACTCTTTTACAAACATGAAGCACTGAATGGAAATATCAGTGATGGTTTTAAGAATTTTCAAAATATCGCTGTTAAGGAAGAGATATTCAGCGATACATTTTGTTTTGAAATCTTGCATTTTCATGCGATTTTCAGAGAGAGAAAACATACCTTGATATCAGCTAACCAAGTTTATTCAGAGAGAAGATGATTTAATAGGTTAAAGAAGTTTATTTTATCCAAAGAATTTATACAGTATAATAGTATCGCTGATCTAATGTGAACCGCTGAAGATTTTACCCTTCAAAGTTCAGCATTCCAAGCTCGCTGATGAGAAAGTTGAATCTTGTCTCATCAAGAGGTTTGGTAAACAAATTAGCTAACTGATAATCAGTTGGAATAAAATGAAGTTCTATATCACCATTCATCACATGATCTCTGATAAAATGATATCTGATTTCTATGTGTTTGGTCTTTGAATGTAGTACTGGATTGTTTGCTATAGCGATGGCACTTGTGCTGTCGCAATAGATTGGAATTTTGGAGAGCTGAAGATCATAGTCTAGTAGCTGATTTCTCATCCACAAGACTTGAGAACAACAGCTTCCAGCAGCTACATATTCAGCTTCAGCTGTGGAAGTGGACACTGAATTTTGCTTTTTACTTGTCCAACTTACCGGCTTTCCACCCAGGAGCTGACATCCTCCTGTGGTGCTTTTCCTATCCAATTTGTAACTTGCAAAATCACTATCTGAATAGGCGGTTAGATCGAATCCTGAGTCTTTGGGATACCAAAGACCTAGGTTCGCTGTACCCTTAAGGTATCAAAAAATTCGCTTTACAGCTTTCATATGAGATAGCATAGGTTCAGCTTGATATCGTGCACACAAACATGTTGCATACATAATATCGGGTCGGCTAGCTGTAAGATACAGCAGAAAGCCGATCATCCCACGGTACTGCGTGACATTAACAGGTATTCCCTTTGAATCCTTGTCAAGTTTCAGCGGTGGTGCCATAGGCGTTTTCATAGCTGAACTTTGAGTTAAATCGAATTTTTTCAGCATATCTTTAACATACTTTCCCTGATTAATAAAAGTTCCTTTTTCAGTTTGCTTAATCTGAAGACCAAGGAAATATGTTAGTTCACCCATCATGCTCATTTTATACTCATTTTTCATTCTATCAGCGAAACGAGTACAAAGCTCAGGGTTAGTAGAACCAAATATAATGTCATCAACATATATTTGAACTAGAATGATATGACCTTTTACTTTTCTAAAAAATAGAGTTTTGTCAATCTTACCTCGCTCAAAATGTTCAATATGGAGATAAGTAGAAAGAGTGTCATACCATGCACGAGGAGCTTGCTTCAAGCCATAAAGTGCCTTATCCAGTTTATAAACATAACCTGGACGCTTAGAATATGAGAATCCTGGAGGTTGTTCCACATAGACTTCTTCATTCATCTTTCCATTTAGAAACGCTGACTTAACATCCATCTGATGTACTTTGAAGTTTTTGTGTACATCATATGCTAAGAATACACGAATAGATTCAAGTCTTGCTACAGGAGCAAATGTTTCGTCATAATCTATACCTTCCTCTTGTCTGTATCCCTGAGCAACAAGACGAGCTTTGTTGCGGGTTACAGTACCATGTTCGTCCAACTTGTTTCGATAGACCCATTTAGTGCCTATCACCGTTTTATCAGTTGGTCTTCGAACAAGTTTCCAAACTTTGTTTCTTTCGAATTCAGTCAGCTCTTCTTGCATGGCGCTGACCCAGTTTGGATCTCTGAGGGCATCATCTATTTTCTTTGGTTCAGTTAGAGAAATAAAGTTAACAAATAAACAAATATTACCTGCACTTCGTCGAGTCTGAACACCAGCGTTTGGATCACTAAGAATTTGATCAATAGGGTGATTTACGGTCAATCGCTGAGCCGGAGCATAAGTCGCTGACTCATCCTGAACTGGAGGAGCTGAAGATGAGGCTTCAGCTACTTGTGGAGTATCCGCTAAGAGAGGAATACTTGCATTTGTCATTTCATTCACTGATTGCTGAGAAATAGATGGAATGTCTGAGACATGTTGTTCAGCGGCAGGTATAGTGTTTATAGGAACAACTGAGACCCGTGATGTTTCAGTTTCACTATTCTGCATGTTTGGAATGATAGTAGGACTATCATCTTCTACTGTGTGAGCATGAGGTGTGGGAATATCTTCTGAATCACCAAGATGAGAAAACATCCATTGATTCAGTTCTTCAGTATCAGCGGACTGTTTAGAGTTCGGTGAACGGGATTCGTCAAACGTGACGTGAATAGTTTCTTCTACAGTTTTTCTTCTACGATTAAAGACTTTGAAGGCTTTGGAAACTGAGGAGTATCCAAGAAAGATTCCATCATCAGCCTTAGGATCAAACTTTCCAAGGGCATCTCTGTTGTTCAGTATGAAACACTGACATCCAAAGATGTGAAGAAAGCTGATTGAAGGCTTTGTCCCATGAAAGAGTTCATAGGCTGTCTTTTTGAATCTTTTAACTATCAGCGACCTGTTTTGCGTAAAACAAGCAGTGTTGACAGCTTCTGCCCAAAACAGAGTAGGCATGTGAGAATCGCTGAGCATTGAACGTGCAGCTTCAATAATTGTTCTATTTCTTCTTTCAGCGACTCCATTTTGTTGCGGTGTTCTCACTGAAGAGAAGTTGTGAGAAATACCCTTACTCTCAAGGAAGGAATCAAGAGAAATGTTTTTGAATTCAGTCCCATGATCACTCCTTATTGAGCGAACGGTCAGATTGTTCAGGGTTTCCATCTTTCGAACAAAGGTGATGAGTTCTTCAGGGGTGTCACTCTTAGAACGGAGAAACATTACCCATGTGAAGCGAGAGAATTCATCAACTATGACCAACGTATATTTCTTTCTAGCGATGGATTGTTTGTTAACAGGGCTAAACATATCCATATGGAGTAGTTGTAGAGGAGATGACACTGAGGAAACTTTCTTTGATTTAAAGCTTGCTTTGGTCTGCTTCCCTTTTTCACACGCTGAACATAAAGACTCTTTGGCATATGAATGTTGATGTAGACCAGTGACTAACTCTTTTGTAGAAAGAGTGTTCAGTGTCTTGAAATTTAGATGAGATAGCCTCTTATGCCATAGCCAGTTGACATCAGATGAGGCTTTTGAGAAGAAACAAGAGTTCTCAGTGGTTGTTGAGTCCATGTTTATTACATAAACATTTTCCAAACGATAACCGCTGAGAGCTATCTTCTCCTTTTTGTCAGTGACAAAGCAAGATTCCTTAGTGAAAATCACTTTGTTATCCTTGTCGCAAAGCTGACTGATGCTTAGAAGATTATGCTTCAGTCCTTCAACATATGCGACTCTTCTAAAGGAAGTTGTACCATTTGAAAGTACACCATACCCTCGGGTATGTCCTTTTCCATTTCCACCGAAAGTCACAGAGGGACCCTTCTCTTCTTTGTATTCAACGAGCAGGCTTTTCTTTCTAGTCTTGTGTCTAGAGCATCCGCTATGGAGATACCAGATACCCTTCTTAACCTGCAATACAAAGGAAGATTAGTTTTTCTTGGGTACCCACTTAACCATGTATACACATTTGTCAGTGGAAGTAGTTGGAATGGAAGGTTCAGCAGTCTTCGCAGCATTTGAAGATTCAGCTTTGTCATTCTTCACTTTGGTTAATTTCTTAACCTTAGTGGTCTTCTTTTCCTTGGGGGCAATCTTCACCTGAGCTATCTTTTCAGCTTTGGTGGCTGTTGGGCACTTACTAGCAATATGATCAGTGAGTCCACAGTGATAACATTTTCTATAACTGAAAGTGGTTCTAGGACCATTTGAATGCTGAGTTTTTAATTTAGAATTAGAAGTACCAGCACCAAGAAAACTATTTGCTTTAGAAATAGGAGGAACATTCAGTTCTTCTGATTTCTTACCAAGGACATCCACTCTGAGTCTAGGAGTAGATCGCTGAATAGATCCAGAGAGCTGCTTCCTTGATCTAGAGGGATGGGTCACTGAAGCTTTAGAAGCATTCAGCTTAGGTACTAAAGTACCCTTCTGAGGATTTTGGTATATAACAATTCCTTTACCTTTATCTTTAAGGACAGAGGTAGGTTTTGAATAAACCATTTTCTATATAATGTGTGTTTGTGTTGGTCGCCATTTTCAGATAATAGCAAGGAAGAGAAATATCTTAGATTAGATCTTGTTTATGAGATTAAACAAATCCGCTCTGATACCACTTGTTGGTCCCGAAGGCCTATACAAGTTTGTAGAAGGGGGGGTTGAATACAAACACACAGATTTTACTTTCTAAATTGTTTATTGATAAATCATTAACAACCAGTAACTTGTAGAGTAGACCTCATGATCAGCGTTCGTTGAACAGTTCTTTATCAGCGAATGATAAAGCTCAGCGATTGCTGAAGTCTTCTACTTAAAACTTCACGTTGAGTGGACAGGTCTTGCTTTGCTGATATCCGCATCAGTTCATTAGGAGACTTGTCGCTGGTTCTTGAGCTTGATCTTCGACTTCAGCGTAGAACCTATGTTGACGCGAAACTTGTCTTCAGGGATCATAAGTAAACAACTAACTTATCAGCGATCATCATAAGAACTGAACAAGCTCAGAATATTATGGTGAACAGTGTTCGCTGAATGTTTAATCTAAAGAGCGATAGTTCCTATCAGCGGTACTGTAAGATCTTAGTACTTATCAGCGATAGTGAAACTCTGATACATATTGTTTTACTTACAATTTTCACTAAGTATATAAGAGAGGGTCATTATCAAATTACTGAGGGTTTGGATCAACAGAAACAACCTTGGGAAGTGTTTCCAGCACGATCGTTGGACTTTTGTCGGTCTCCACCTTTCTCCGATAGGCATTCGTTTGCGTAATGACCAGGCTTGCCACATTTGTAGCATTCTTGTTGTGTGTGGCTCATCTTGTCATCTGACCTCTGTCGGTCACTACTTCTGTAGTTTCTGTCGCTTAACCTCTGTCGGTCACTTCTATCATCTGACCTCTGTCGGTCACTTGATTCTTCTCTTCTTCCGTTATCTCTACTGTCACCTTGGTTGTCTCTGCCATATCGATCATTTCTTGCTTTGGTTTCCTCTGAACTCTCTTGTCAACAGAGCTAAGGATTTAGCTAATGACGCAAGAGTTATCTCTTTTTCTATCAGCTCGTCTTCTTCGCTATCAACCATCACTATCTTCTTCTTTTCCTTTTTCTTCTCCTCTATTGCTCTCTCATTTCTTGGTCTCTCTGCAGCCTCTGTAGATTTACTAACCAATGCATATGGTGCAATGGTTAGTGTTTTAGCCTGTGCTATTTCAGTTTCTTGTGCGGCTAGTGTTCCATAGAGATCAGAGAGAGTCCAGGAGTCTAGATCTTGGTTTGTTTGTAAGGACATAGACAGCAGGAGCCATTCATCATTCAGGCTTTTTAAAATCATGACATTATTTTCTTCTGAGGTTCTGTGAATGCCAGACTTTCTACATTTGTTTATGAGAGACTTTCTACATTCGTTTGCAGAGATTCTGTTGCAGAGGCTCTGAATGCATGATATTCATTTATGTACTGTGCCCTTCGGTTCTTCTGCGTTTTAGTACCCCCTTCCAATTGTCTTTCTAATTCTTTCCAAAGATCGTGCGCAGTTTCGCATGCATCTAAGGATTGAAAAAGGTCGTTGGGGATAGCCATTATCGATATTCTTTTTGTTTTCTGTGCAACTTCATCTTCTGCCTTATCTTCATTTGACCATTCTTCTTTTGGCTTCGGTTTTTTATGTTCAGGGATTTCAGGAGATTCAGCAGTAGCTGGTACTCGTGGTACTACTATCATGGGAACAGGAGGAAGGTTGTAAAGATATTGTACTAGATTTTTTTCAGTACCCTCAAAGAAATGGACCATTCTTATTTTACATTGAGGATACTCATCTCGAAGGAGAGTATGAGGCTTGGTGAGTGAACCAGCAGTAAATAAGTTATTTGTATTTGTCATTGTAAAGGTTCTGTAAAGATAGTATGATTAAAGAGTATGAGTCTGATGATCTGGAAAGTTTTCTGGGTTTGAACAGTTCCCAGAGTACAATTTAATGGAGTTTTAACCTAGAAATGAGGAATAGGTTAAAAAGGAATGATGTCTATCACCAATCTTGTAACAAAGAGGATCACTTGATATTGAAAATCAAGGATAACTCTGATACCAATTGTTGGTTCCCGTTTTACTTATACAAGATTGTCAGATCTATTAGTTCGAGTTTATGTTTGATGCGGAAGCGTATTTGAAGAACTAACAGATATGTTTGATAGATTTAGAACACAATATAAATAAACAGTGAACAGGAAATAATATCTCAAAGTTTACTGAATATATATATATATCAAGAACAGATTTAAGAATAGTGAGTAAGCAAAGCTTCAAAACAGATGACTCTTAAAGTGTATAAGCTTTGTGTTCTTGTGATGTTTTTATCTCTTGATTTCCGATCAGGAAGAACTCAACATGAGTCTTCCTTATATACTACTCTAAGGGGACCATAAAGCATAATCTACTATTCAGAACGGACGACATGAACAGTTGGACGTGTTGTATTGCATTTAATGCATCATACGTCTATTATGTACTAAGCCCTATTGAATCCAATCAGAATTTGACACGTTGAAGTTGGACAGGGCATGCTACCATCCAAGTTGATGAACAGGTCCAGTAACAGTAGCAAGAAATTATAAATATCTTCAAGTCTTTAAATATCTTCCATATCTTTAGAGAGGACCACAGAGGATCTGAAAAGTGTTACAGAGGTTCTGCGGTCTGGTCCTTTGTAGAGCAGTCTTCACCGGATTCCAAGTCTTTGGTCTTCTTTGTGAGTATGACAGAGCTTCTGTAGGACGCCTCTTTAGCTTCTGTAGCTTCTTGACCTTTGATCTCTCGGTAAGTTCGGCAGAGCCTCTGTAAGAGGCTTTCTTTACTTAGCCTATTTTTCACTACTTCTAAATACTTCTATGATTAGGCAGATTGAAGATAACAAAGTGCACTAAAATCATCTTCAAAGTGTATGTATCTAGTGTAAAACAGAGAATCCGTCGTTGGACCATGAGTTGAGTGAGAATTCGGCTTAAGAGCTTAGTCCGAATTTGCTCGAAGGAGGAACGGTAAAAAGCACACGCTACTCGGTAGGGATGAGACGACCCAAGCAAATAACATTGTTCAGCAACTGTAGAGAAATGCTCATCTTCAAAATACTTCAAACCATTGAATGAAGAGAATACAGAACTTCAATCTTCAAGAAATAGTTGGATGATTATAAGCACTCAAAAGTCTGAATCACAACCAAAGCACCAGAACAATGATTGCAAGCTCTCACAATTCTGGTTGATCAAGTCAGAAAAATGATAAAGAGCACTCAAAGGTCTAGCATCGTCAACAAATACTTCAGAATAATGATTGCATATACTCAAGCGTCTCTTCCAATCCAATCAAAGACTGAATTTCAACACTCACCTTCTAAAAATCTTGAAAGACTTGAGCTCTTTTAAACTTTGACAATTGCTAAAAGTATGTGGCAAACTGAATATGAGAATGATGTCACACACGCTTTATACTAAAATTCATGAACAATGTCCCCCTCCTGAGACTTAGGCCCATGATCTTCAACAATCAAAGATCTAGTAACAAGAAGATGTAGAAGAGGACGAAAACATTATTAGAAAGTAAATCTAAACTAGAGAGAACACAAGATGTTTAGAAAGCTACATTTTGAATTATGAAACTTGTTATTACAAACTACATTACATGTCCTATTTATAGTCTCCATCTCTTGTTACATTGCTTAAGCACAAGCCCATTTACAAAGCCTTTGCTTTACAAAACTTTCTAATATTAAGGACAACTTCAGTGTCCTAACACAACACAACCCTCAACCATTATCTCAGAGGTACGTACTAATATGAAGATTGACAAAACCCCTGAGGCCACCCAGAAACAAACAACAGCACTACTGCATCCACATATGCAGCAATTAATTGGTACTCATCCAGTGTACGACTCCTTAGTCACAAGGGTAGAAGTAGCAACAGAAGGTGATGCCCAAAAGGATGTCGCAGATGGAAGAGGCACACAACCCCATCCATCTCCCAGTGCAATCCACATTTCTGACACCACCAGTCTAGTGGCAGAGGGTGTTATTGAAACAGAGCAGCACAACTTGATCCTAACCCCCTCAAACCGGACAGAGGAACTTCTTTCCACCTCTGTGCCACAGAATACCGGGGAAACCATTCCAGGGGAGTCCTGTCCAAAGGGCTTACCCTTAGTAAGTGATCAATTGCCCCAGATCACATTTGAAATCCCAACAAAGGAATTCGTTTCCTCTGACACGCACACACATCTAGGTCCAAAAAGCTCTTCAGAGGAGCTTAGAGTGCACAACGACGAAGGGACTCTAGACAAGTCCCCAAGTCAACTCAAGGATACTTCTGTCCCCACCTCTGAAGTGGATCAGAACAAGGTCCTTGACAGAACCTTCGTAGAGTCTGAAGCTCAAAAAGCCTCTGCTCTAGGATCGAAGGGAAGTCCTCCCGCTCTCAACATACAAACAGGAGCGAAAGAAGGCGTCTCAGGAACAGAGACTCACTTTGGGGATGAATGTTTTTGATCCAAATCCTCAGTGATTTGATAATGACTCTTTAAACACTTAGTGAAAATTATAAGTAACCAATATGTATTAGAGTTTCACTATCGCTGATAAGTACTATAACTCTACAGTACCACTGATAGGAATATTCAGCGAACACTGTTCACCATAAAGCTCTGAGCATGTTCACTACTTTTGGTGATCGCTAATAGTTTAGTTGTTTACTTATGATCCCTGAAGACAAGTTTCACGTCGACAAAGGTTCTACGCTGAAGTCGAAGATCAAGCCCAAGAACCAGCGACAAGTCTACTAATGAACTGATGTGGATATCAGCAAAGCAAGACCTGTCCACTCAACGTGAAGTTTCAAGTAGAAGACTTCAGCGATCGCTGAGCTTTATCATTCGTTGATAAAGAACTGTTCAACGAACGCTGATCATGAGGTCTACTCTACAAGTTACTTTTGTCTTTCCCCTTGCACGTCTCCGTACGAAATGTCAGAACGGACATCCCTTCTGTCCAAAATCGTACAACCACTCAGCTGATGCCACGTGTAAAGTAATAGTGCCATGCATTAAATGCATGCAGTATATAAGAAGAACCCTACTTCACAAATGAAGTGCTCGGCCATCTTCTTCTTTCTCTCTTAGTGTTAGAATATTATTCGTAATATTCTTATCTCCTTTCTATCTTAATTCTAGTGCAAGAAACTTAGTGTTCTTAACTTGTTTAGATTAGTCTTAGTCCCTGATCTTGTTCTGCAACAAGTTGTAAATTGTTTGATTATATCAATAAACAATTTAGAAAGTAAAAATCTGTGTGTTTGTATTCAACCCCCCCTTCTACAAACTTGTATAACCCTTCGGGACCAACAAGTGGTATCAGAGCGGATTTGTTTAATCTCATAAACAAGATCTTATATATACTAATCTTTTCTCTTCCTTGCTATTTCTTAAAATGGCCACCAACACAAACACAAATTATATTGATAACGGTTCTCTTGCTAAACGACCTAGATTCTCTAGAGATAACTTTAATCTATGGAAAAATAGGATGATACTCTTCTTAGAAGGTGTAGACCGAACTATACCTAATTACATCGAAAATGGTCCATACATCCCTGTTAGAATTGATCCTGAGGTTCCAGCTGCTGAGAATAGAGCTGCTATTCCAGAAAGATTGGTTCCAAAGGAAATTCATATGTGGACTGATGAAGATAAGAAGAAAGTGGCTCTTGACACCAAAGCCAGATCCATTCTTTCCATGGCTCTTCCTAATGAAGTCTACCATTCCGTCATGAATCTGAAAACCTCTAAAGCCATGTGGGACACAATCTGTGTTCAATATGAAGGTACTTCTGAAGTCCAGGACTCACGAAAGATCAACCTGGTAAGACAATACGAAAGCTTCATTTGTGGTAAGAATGAATCTCTCTCTGAAGTACACCAACATTTTAACTGTTTAATAATAGATCTGAAAACCGTTGGTAAGGAATATTCTAACTTTAAACTTCTAACAAAGTTCTTAGAATGTTTACCTGAAAGTTGGGACAGTTATTCAATGTGTCTCAAGTTGTCAAAGGATTTAAAATCTATGACTCTTTCTACCTTATATGGCACGATGCTTAATCATGAGCAATCGAGTTATCTTAAGAAGAATCTTGTAAAAGATTCTAAAAGCACCCCTGTTGCTTTAATCTCATAATCTCCTTCCACTCAGCGATCTACTATCACTATCACTGAGTTGGAGACTAACTCTGAATGCTCATCAGATCCTGACTCTTCAGATCTTGATGAATCTATGGCTCTCCTTTCCAATAAGTTCAGGAGATTCGTCAAAAAGAAAATTTTCAGAAAGAACAAACCTCTTTCTATTACTGATAAGCCTAGATCATCAACCCCTGTTGATAAGGCTACTGCTACTTGCTATAACTGTGAAAAGATAGGACATTTTGCTAGCGAGTGCATGTCAAAGAAAGTTTTTAGAAACTCAGCTTTCTACAAGAAATCCTCTAATCCCAGGTCTAGAGATGACAAGTACCAAAAGCTGAAAGATAGGTACGCAAAGTTGAAAGGCTTTAAGAAGAAAGGCAAAGGCCTGATGGCTGATTATGATTGGGCTGCTTCCGATGAAGAAGAATCATCTGACTCTGAAGATGATGATGAAGCCAATCTCTGTCTCATGGCCAAACATGAAGATGAGGAAGAAAATTCTGACATTCCTTCTACTTCAACCTCTGCTACTAAGGTATCACCTTCTTTCTTTACAAATATTTCAAATATTGATGAAGCTGATAGTCTTCAAAAGATCGATCTCCTGACTATGAGTTTATATGACGCCATGAATGGCAAAACTGTTGTTGAAAATCAAAATATTGATCTCGCTGAACAACTTAAAAACTGTCACCTTCAAATAGAAAAGCTTTCTAAAATTGAAGAAGACTTGAAAGATCAAGTTCATATAAATCAGCTAGTCAAAATCGAGCGCGAAGAAGCTATCGCTGCATTAAAAGCAGAAAAAGCTACTGTTGATGGATGGTATAAATCCTCAACAACGATCATTGAGATACTCAAGTCTCAGATTCCTTTGAGTGACAAACGTGGTCTTGGTTACAAAGCTGAAACTAAAGAACCAATCACTGATAATTCCATGCTTAAGTTTGGAATGTTTGTCTTCTCTATCCCTGACACTTCATCTTCTCAGTGTTCCTCTTAAAAAACTACTATCCCTGAGGAAATCTCTACCTTAGTTTTTAAAGGTAAAGAGAAAATTATTTATCCAAAACCTCAGAAGGGTACCTTTGTACCTAAGCTGAATGCTTCTAAAGCTTTAGTGACTTATCCCTCTACTTCTAAGAACAAGATCCCTGGATTTATTCAGCAATCTACTCCTAGACTTAAAGTAGATATTATTGGTAATAAATCTGAAGAACTAATAGTTCCTCCCATTTCCAATGCCAAAGGTATACTTGGTTCTGGCCCTACTTATTTAAAATTAACAGGTAAGTATGCAAATGGTCCTAAAGCTACTTTTAGTTATAGGAAATGTTATCACTGTGGACTTACAAATCATGTTGCTAGTAAGTGCCCCACAGCCACCAAAGCTGAAAAGATGGCTAAGGTGAAGATCAATGCTCCCAAAGCAAAGAAGACCACTGAGGTTAAGAAATTAACCAAAGTGAAAACTGACAAAGCTGAATCTTCAAATGCTGCGAAGAATGCTGAACCTTCCACCTCCTCTACTCCCACTGACAAGTGTGTACACATGATGAAATGGGTACCCAAGTCAAACTAATCTTCCTTGTTTGCAGGTTAAGAAAGGTATCTGGTATCTCGATAGCGGATGCTTTAGACATGTGATTGGTAAGAAGAACCTCCTCACTGAATATAAGGAAGAGAAGGGTCCCTCTGTGACCTTCGGTGGAAATGGAAAAGGCTATACCCGAGGGTTTGGTGTACTCTATAATGGTACAACAACCTTTGGAAGAGTTGCATATGTTGAAGGACTGAAGCATTATCTTCTATGCATAAGTCGGCTATGTGACAAGGATAACAAAGTGATATTCACTAAGGAATCTTGCTTTGTCACTGACAAAAAGGAGAAGATAGCTCTCAGCGGTTATCGTTTGGAAAATGTTTATGTAATAAACATGGACTCAACAACCACTGAGAACTCCTGTTTCTTCTCAAAAGCCTCATCTGATGCCAACTGGTTATGGCATAAGAGGCTCTCCCATCTAAACTTCAAGACACTGAATACTCTTTCCTCTAAAAAGTTAGTCACTGGTCTACCTCAACACTCATACGCCAAGGAGTCCTTATGTTCAGCGTGTGAGAAAGGCAAGCATACCAAAGCAAGCTTCAAGTCTAAGCAAGTTTTCTCAGTGTCATCTCCTCTACAACTTCTCCATATGGATTTGTTTGGCCCTGTTAACAAACAATCCATCGCTGGAAAGAAATATATGCTGGTCATAGTTGATGAATTCTCTCGCTATACCTGGGTAATGTTTCTCCGTTCTAAGAGTGACACCCCCTGAAGAACTCATCACCTTTGTCAGGAAAATGGAAGTCCTGAACAACATGACCGTTTGCTCAATAAGGAGTAATCATGGAACTGAATTCAAAAACAGTTTTCTTGATTCCTTCTTTGAAAGCAAGGGTATTTCTCACGACTTTTCTTTAGTGAGAACACCGCAACAAAATGGTGTCGCTGAAAGAAGAAATAGAACTATCATAGAAGCTGCACGTTCAATGCTCAGCGATTCTCAACTACCTACTCAGTTTTGGGCAGAAGCTGTCAACACTGCTTGTTTTACGCAAAACAGGTCGCTGATAGTCAAAAGATTCAAGAAGACAGCCTATGAACTTTTTCATAGGAGAAAGCCTCCAATCAGCTTCCTTCACATCTTTGGATGTCAGTGTTTCATACTGAACAACAGAGATGCCCTTGGAAAGTTTGATCCTAAGGCTGATGATGCAATCTTTCTTGGATATTCTTCTATCTCCAAAGTCTTCAGAGTCTTTAATCGAAGAAGACAAACTGTCGAAGAAACTATTCACGTCACCTTTGACGAATCCCGTTCAGCGAACTCTAAACCTTCTGCTGTAACTGAAGAACTGAATCAATGGATGTTTTCTCATCTTGGTGATTCAGACGATGTTCCCACTCATACTCATACCGTTGAAGATGATGGACCTACTATCATCCCAAACATGCAGACTAGTGAAGCTGAAACATCATGGGTCTCAGTTGTTCCTCTAAACATTATGCCTGCTTCTGAACCAAATGTCTCAGATATAACATCTACTTCTCAGCAATCAGTGAATGAAATGACATCTGCATATATTCCTCTCTTAGCTGATATACCAGAAATTGCTGAAGCCTTATCTTCAGCCCCTCCAGTTCAGGTTGAGTCAGCGACTCATGCTCCGGCTCAGCGATGGACTATTTAATCACCCTATTGATCAAATTCTTGGTGATCTAAACGCTGGTGTTCAGACTCGACGAAGTGCAGGTAACGTTTGTTTATTTGTTAACTTTATTTCTCTGATTGAACCAAAGAAAATAGATGATGCCCTCAAAGATCCAAACTGGGTCAGCGCTATGCAAGAAGAGCTGACAGAATTTGAAAGAAACAAAGTTTGGAATCTCGTTCCAAGACCATCTGACAAGTCAGTAATAGGCACTAAATGGGTCTATCGAAACAAGTTGGATAAACATGGAATTGTAACCCGCAACAAGGCTCGTCTTGTTGCTCAGTTGGAAAATTCGCCCCAGTTGCAAGACTAGAAGCTATTCGTCTATTCTTAGCTTATGTTGTACACAAAGACTTCAAAGTTTATCAGATGGATGTTAAGTCAGCGTTCCTAAACGGAAAGCTGAATGAAGAAGTCTACGTGGAACAACCTCCAGGATTCTCAGATCCTAAGCATCCAGGTTATGTCTATAAAGTGGATAAGGCACTTTATGGCTTAAAACAAGCTCCACGTACATGGTATGACACTCTCTCTACTTATCTCCATATTGAATAATTTAAGCGTGGTAAAATCGATAAGACTCTATTTTTCAAGAAAGTAAAAGGTCATATTATTCTCGTACAAATATATGTCGATGATATTATATTTGGTTCTACTAACCCTGACCTTTGTACTCGTTTCTCTGAAAGGATGAAAGCAGAGTATAAAATGAGTATGATGGGTGAGCTGACATATTTCCTTGGTCTTCAGATAAAACAAAATGAAAAGGGAACTTTCATTAATCAGGGAAAGTATGTTAAAGATATGCTGAAGAAAATTGATTTAACTCAGAGTTCAGCTATGAAAACCCCTATGGCACCGCCGCTGACACTAAACAAAGATTCTTCTGGAATACCTATTAATGTCATGACATACCATGGGATGATCGGCTCTCTTTTGTATCTTACAGCTAGCCGACCTGATATTATGTACGCAACTTGTTTATGTGCACGATATCAAGCTGAACCTAAGGAATCTCATATGATCGTTATAAAGAGAATTTTTTGATACCTTAAGGGTACTCCTAACCAAGGTCTTTGGTATCCCAAAGACTCAGGGTTTGATCTAATCGCCTATTCAGATAGTGATTTTGTAGGTTGCAAATTGGATAGGAAAAGCACCACAGGAGGCTGTCAGCTCCTGGGTGGAAAGCTGGTGAGTTGGACAAGTAAAAAGCAAAACTCAATGTCCACCTCAACCGCTGAGGCTGAGTACGTAGGTGCTGGAAGCTGTTGTTCTCAGGTCTTGTGGATGAGAAATCAACTACTGGACTATGACCTTCAGCTCTCGAAAATTCCAATCTATTGCGACAGCACTACTGCTATCGCTATAGCCAACAATCCAGTGCTACACTCAAAGACCAAACACATCGAAATCATGTAACATTTTATCAGAGATCATGTGATGAATGGTGATATAGAACTTCATTATATCCCAACTGACTTTCAGTTAGCTGATCTTTTTACCAAACCTCTTGATGAGACAAGATTCAACTTTCTCATCAGCGAGCTTGGAATGCTGAACTTTGAAGAGTAAAATCTTCAGCAGTTCACATTTGATCAGTGATAACAAGGAACTTATATAACCCATTTCTATCACCTTCTCTCTGAACAAAATTGATTCGCTGATATCAAGGTATGTTTTCTTTACTCGCAGACGTTCCCCTAGAACTAAAAGATTTCAAAACATATTGCATCGCTGAATATCACTTCCTTATCAGCGATACTTTGAAATTTCTAAAACAAACACTGATATTTCTATTCAGTGCTTCATGTTTTCAAAATGTCCCTGAGTTTTCAAAACCATCAGTGACAACCTAAAATATGAAAGGACGTTTGTGACGTAATCAAACGGATAAACCCTGGCACGTTCATTTTTCTGACACACGTTTGCACGTTTCGTTTTACATCCAATCAAAATGCAAACACGTGTCCGTGTCATCATAAAAAACGTTTCCCGCTCATAGTTTTTCTCTCTCTACTCTCACTATATAAACCCATTCGAGTTTATATTTTTCCTTTACGCGAACAACTTCTTCTTCAAGAAAAGAATTACTGTTGCATTGTGAACTCAAGTTTCCAGAAACTGTTCATCTTCTTCTTCTTCGACAACAAGGTTAATATTCTTATTATTTACCTGTTTTAACTTGTTTCTGATCTTGTCTTTGTTTTCAAAAGAACTTTTTAAAATGAAATCATTCTCTTTTCATAATTTTATGAACACAACCTTCATGGTTGTTCTTCAAGTTTAAAACAATATCTTTAACTTGTTCTTAATATGTTTTTTTAATCCTGTTTTTTATATAAAAAAAGGAAACTGGAAAACAAGACTCTCACAGGTTTTTGTCTCTTTTCGTCAAAACTAGAAAACCCTAATCTTCATTAAGACATATTTGGTCTGAATGAAATGGACAAAACTCAACAACATCTTATTGGAAAATCTTTCCACATTAAGACATTGTTCTTTATCTCTTCTTCATGTTTATATATGTTAAACAGAAATGGCATCTACCACTGATACTCCTGCTACCTCAACTCCTACTGCTGCTGAGAAAGTGGTTCTCACCAAGGCTCCTCAGGTCAAGTTCAAACTTGATAAGGTTACATTCCAACACAACAACCACTATGCACTTTTCGATTTTCCTTCGAAGAAGCAAGTTAGGCATCTGAACGACGCTGTGAATTTTCTCAAAACCTGCTGCTTATCTACAGCCCTAACTACCGTACCCCCTACTCATAAATTCCTCTTATCTCAGTTCTGGTATACTGCCAGACGAGCTCAGGTTCCTTCACCCAAAGACCCAAAGAAACTCATGGATACCATCCTCTGTGACACCAAATTTGGCACCACCAAAATCAACCCTGCCATTATTAGGCGTGCACTGAACCTCCCTGCCGCTACCAAAGAAAAACCCTTTGTTTCTCTCCCAAACCCAAAGAAACATGCTGATAGGGAAACAATCATTGCATTCTTTGATGCAATGAAGTACGTATGGGGAACAGGGAGAGATGAAAAACAATCGTTGGCTGATAGACCAACTTGCGTTCCATACCCCCGATAAATCAGTGCCGTCTTTCAAAAAGGACTCGGGGATAAATACCCAAAATAGGGTGATCTGAGACTCTCTCAGGTTGGCCCTAAGGTGCTAGACTTCAGCCCCATGCCAAACGAGGTACGTCTCTCTGATCTCTTATCTCTTCTCAATCCTCCTTCTTCTACTTTTGCAGCTTCCTCAGCGGAAATCCCCACCGCTGATACCCAGGCTGCACCCTCCACTCCTTCTCGTAAAAGGAAACACTCTACTACCCAACTTGAATCCGCAAGGATCAAGAAAACCAAGGAGCAACCCTCCAAGCCATCAACGGCTGAAGACTCCACGACTCATCTTGTACAAGAGTCACTGGATAGTTTCGTGGTATGCTCGTGGTATGCTCTGCCACAGCTGAAAAAGCCACCCCTTCCATCCAAACCTCAGCGTCTCTAAACGCTGATGTTATAAACTTGGAACTAAACCCACCTCCTTCAGCCTCTCTACAGACTGAAGTGATTCTAAGCGGATCCAACGCTGAACCCCGCTCCCAACCAATTTTCTCAACCTTTTGTTCCTCCCACCATTTCTTTGGACACTACACCAATTTTCCCACCGTTCTCAGGAACGCCCGTCATCATACATGACTCAGCTGCTGATACTCTACATATGATGATGGATGCAATATTGGATCTGCAGGCACCTCCATGCGCCAAGGCACTCTCGAAGACGACATGGAACACTACTCAGGTCTACAAGGTTTCGACAACTTTGCAAACCCGCCTGCAGGTATACACAAAACCATACACATTCCTCTCTCTCAACCCCAAACTTCTGAGTTTTCCTTTGTTTATAAGTTATTTACTGTTACAGGTCCAAATTTGGGAGATATTCAACGCTCCCTGAATGATCTGGTGACAGAGGTGGATTCTTACAACACCACTCTCTCCACCAACTCTTCAGCGGTTACAGACGCTGGAGAGAATCTCAAAAAGCTGACCGAGGTTGTTGATAAGAAAGCCTCTAGTGTTGATCTGGAGAAGGTGGATGGTAGCATTACTCAGTTTGCTACTACTCTCGCCACCAACTCCACAATCGTCAACGATCTCAACCTCACCAACACCACCCTCGCAACAAACTTTGCCACTTTGTCCAGTGAAGTCACAACACTAAAGACAGAGATGGTAACTCTCCAGGGTGAGGTCTCCATGGTCAAGGATCTCCTTCAGCAAGTCCTCGATCGCCTGAACGCCCTAACTTGCGCCCCTTCTCACTTCACTCAGACGGATCGAGAGGATCTTCAAAGACTCGCTCCTGCTATATCTAGCCTAGAAGACAGATTAGCAGTGGTTGAAATATGCATGGGACTCACTGGCCAAGAAGACAGTGATTCTCATACTGATGCTGATGATGTTGTTACCTCCCCACCTCATCATGAGGAAGAGGGGGAGAAGGTTCAAGAAGGTCTTCCCCATGCTGATGAAGGGGAGACAAATGAAACTGAAGCTGTTGCTGCTTCTTCTGTTAAACCTCAGGGAGTTGAAAACCCTGAGAGACCCGAGAAACCTCCCTCTGTATCTGAGGGGGAGCAACTCGAAGAGCAACATAAGGAAGTTGTTGCTGATGTGACCGAACCTTATGCTGACGAGGTCGAATCTGATGAAGAAGGAGCGGAAGACGATGAAGCTGTAGACATCTTCGATGACGAACCATCATCAACTCATAAAAATGATGATGATGATGATGATGATGATGACGATGATGATGACTCTTTCTTCTTCGTCCAGCCAATCGTAAAAGCTCCAGCTCAAAAAGGGGTCGTGATAAAAGAACCTTCAGGGGAGACGACCAAGACAAAACCTGCAGTATCTGAAGCTGACAAAGGCAAGAACAAAGGCCTCACTACAGAAGGCAATCTGGCCATCCTTCAGATAAAGCCAGTTTGTCAGGTACAATATCTCCTCTTCCCTTACTCTGCATCCCACCTCTATCCCTTCTCAATCTCTGTTCTCCTCTCCATAAAACCTCTATACACTTAACCATATTCTTTTCTCTATCTCTTTCTTCCCCAACTCTTCTTACATAAACGATCGATGTGTTTCAGCTAATCCTCTCCCCTGCTTAAGGATCCAGCTGAAGTCCCCACTGCTGCACCAACAATAATCCCAGCCACAAGAGCTGAAGAAATAATCCTGGTCTTGGATTTAATCACTGAGACCGATGAACCTGAAGAACAATTTCTCTCACACAAAAACAGACCTTCCTTAGCTCCTCAAAAGCTAAGTGAAGAGGATCAGAAAAGGAGGACGAAATAATCAAGAAGTTCGAGGATCAGCGAATCATCCTCCCTCGCTCCAAAGTTCCTGTTCCTAAAAAGTTCAGACTATCAAAGAAGGAATTCGCTGATCACCTCAGAGCTGAAAGGTTACTCGCCGAAAGAAAGGAAACTGAAGAAAAAGATAAGGCTCTCGCCATTCAGCTTGCCCAACAATCGGTGAAAGACCCCACACTGAAAAGAACTCCCATCGAAGTCCAACGTCAGTTGTGGGAAGACGCCCAGAAGACCGTTGAAGAAAAGACCAAGGTATCTGATTCTACTTTGAAATGGTGCAAAGAAAGGCTGAACTATCGATCTCGACCATCTAGAATCAAAAAGATACTTATCAAGGGAAAATCGACCATAGATGTTCCTGTCGTTGAAGTTGACATATTCAGAGAAGATGGTTCCATGCAACACATCTATGCTGATACAATCAAGAAATTCGGTCTCTCTGAATGGTTGGAGATGCGAATAGCCATTCAGCGATCTCACTCAAAATATAAGAGCCATGTCGAGAAGATTATAAATTCTCAGATCGACTTGTTTTCTTCTGTTGTGGATATTCCTCCTCCCACTCCTCTTGCAACTCAACGAAGAAGGGCCTCTGCAAAGAAAAATATAATATCTTCAGATTCAGGTCCTCCTATCCGGAACGAAACATGTATTGGTTTCTTACGTGCTGAAGTACTTGGTCCTGAACCTGACCTGTCAGCGCTTGACACCTCTCTGCCTCCTGGTGAACAATTCATCCTTGGAAAAGTCATAAGCGAACCCTATGGGATATTCTTTCATGACTATGATGGACGTCAAAGTTTTCAGCGCATCTCTGAGCTTCCCATTACTCCCATCGAACAGCTCAGGGATCTCATCTATTGGTGTGAATTCAGACGCTATCGTCAGGCACGATATCTCAAGCCCCTGATCTTCAAAGAAGCACAAGAAAGAAGAAATCAGGGAGAAACTGTCCCTGACTGGATGATCCCTACAACAAAGACCATTGATGAACTTCTCGTTAAATAAGAACCTTTTGAAGGCTGATAGGATTTCCTTGTATTTCTTCTATCTTTATCAGCTAATATCTTTTGTACTTGTAAATTTATTTGATGTACTAGTAATTTTTCCACTTCCCTTTGTAACCTTTACGAAGTTCAAAGAAAAATTACAGCGAATGTACTTTACTCCATCAGTACTTAAAAGATCCCAGAAAACAGTAAAAGGGACAAATATTTTGTTAGTTCTTCTTATCCTTATGTTTTCATATTTAACAATTTTCCTTCATTGCTATGTCATAATCAAATAGGGGGAGATTGTTGATCCAAACCCTCAGTGATTTGATAATGACTCTTTAAACACTTAGTGAAAATTATAAGTAACCAATATGTATTAGTGTTTCACTATCGCTGATAAGTACTATGACTCTACAGTACGGCTGATAGGAACTCTCGCTCTTAAAGTTTAATATTCAGCGAACACTGTTCACCATAAAGCTCTGAGCATGTTCAGTACTTTTGGTGATCGCTGATAGTTTAGTTGTTTACTTATGATCCCTGAAGACAAGTTACACGTCAACAAAGTTTCTACGCTGAAGTCGAAGAGCAAGCCCAAGAACTAGCGACAAGTCTACTAATGAACTGATGCGGATATCAGCAAAGCAAGACCTGTCCACTCAACGTGAAGTTTTAAGTAGAAGACTTCAGCAATCGCTGAGCTTTATCATTCGCTGATAAAGAACTGTTCAACGAACGCTGATCATGAGGTCTACTCTACAAGTTACTTTTGTCTTTCCTCTTGCACGTCTCCGTACGAAATGTCAGAACAGACATCCCTTCTGTCCAGAATCGTACAACCAACTCTGATTCTACACTGTGCACCATGCGGCTACTAATGTTGTCTACAAAGGTCAAAACATGCAACCACTCAGCTGCTGCCACGTGTAAAGTAATACTGCCATGCATTAAATGCATGCAGTATATAAGAAGAACCCTACTTCAGAAATGAAGTGCTCGGTCATCTTCTTCTTTCTCTCTTAGTGTTAGAATATTATTCGTAATATTCTTATCTCCTTTCTATCTTAATTCTAGTGCAAGAAACTTAGTGTTCTTAACTTGTTTAGATTAGGCTTAGTCCTTAATCTTGTTCCGCAACAAGTTGTAAATTTTTTGATTATATCAATAAACAATTTAGAAAGTAAAAAACTGTGTGTTTGTATTCAACCCCCCCCCCCCCTTCTACAAACTTGTATAACCCTTCGGGACCAAAAAATGTGTTCCCCCAGAGGTTACACTTAGTCCACATGTCTCAAGGGATAAGTTCCAAACCCTTGTCACCTCTGTGGACAACATGTTGAAAGGGTTGAAAAGCTCTTTTGACTCTTTTGCAGATACCACTTCAAGGGCCATAACCGAACTGACCACCAAAGTGGACAACCTGTCCACAAAGGTAAAGAATGCCATGGCCAAAGTCGCTTCTGACGCACCAACTTCTGCCAAGGCTGAACCGGCTTCCACCTCTGCTCTGGAAACCTCTATTGCCGACCTCTCCAAACAACTGAAGAAGGCAAGAAAAGCTCAGAAGAATCTACCACAATCCTCTGCTCCAGTCATCACCATCGACGATCTGCAAAAGGCTCTGGATAAAGTCCAAGAGCACACTCTTGATCAAACCAAGGCTCTGAAGCCTACGGACTATATCACCGAAGCACAAATCACGGAATTGGGTCAGAGTGTTCTAGATCAAATGACCAAATTCATCACAGCCTTCACAGCAGCCAACGCGAACTATGTCAAGGACTTTCGGGCAAGCGTGGGAAAACTGTGTTTCAACACAGAGGCACAGGTCCAATACCTACTTGGTATGTGCGATGACTTGTGTGCTAAAATGATAGCCGCATGTGCCTCTCAGCCGAAAAATCCAGAAGCATCATGCAAAGCAAAGGGTACTAGAGATGAGGGTCAGGATGACTCTGATGATGATTCTGATGGATCATCAGGTCATCCTGAGACGGAGAAACAGAGGAAAGAAAGAGCGTCTACCAGCTCCACCACCACTCAGAGCTGAACCCATATCCCAAGCACCTCCAACTGAAACCCAAGGAGAAACCCAACAGAAGACCACAGAGGAAACACCCACCTCTGTGGAAACAACCACTATAACCATAAAAGACTTACCATCACCAACCCCCAAAACAACTGAACAAGTACAAATCCTGACATCTTCTGAAGAAGACCAACCCATAAAACCAACAGAAGACAAACCTCCTTCCCCTAAACCAAACACACCAGAAGTTGAAAAGACAAAACCTCCATCTCCCAAACCCAGAGCACCAGAAGAACCCAAAACCAAACTCAGAACCAAAATTTTAGCTCATAAAAGGAAATATCTGAGCAAATCTGCAGAAGCCTCACCAACCAAACCTCAAACCAAACCCACATCACCACCTAAGTCCTTTGTAAAACCAACAGAGGCAACCACTACGAAACCCGCAGAAGCACATCCATCAAGTAAGACCTCAGAAGCTCACTAGATGAAACCTAAAGAGGTACCCCCACCCAAACGAACAGAAGTACTTACATCCAAGCCCTCACAAACTCTAAAGCTCAAACCCACAGAGGCAATCCCAACAAAGACCTTAAAAGACCAATCAACAAAACCAACAGAGGCAACCCAAACCCAAAAGACAGAAGCACAAAAGCCTAAGGACAAAGGGAAGTCCATTATGATAGAGGAACCAGCAAAGAAGAAGCCGAAACATCAACCCACAGAGAAACTGATGAAGAGTGCTTTCGACGCCTACGTCACTCCTAAGCCAGAAGAAGAAGAAGACTGGGCTTTTGGTCTCGACACTTTGTCAAACAAGCCAATACTTGACCCAAAGGCAAAACCCACAGAGGATCGAGTGGCCCAGATAAAAAGAAAGATGGATGCCCTATGCAGGCCCATGCCTCCACCTGTTGCACCTACACGACAAATAGAAGAAGTGGTGTACAAGTATTTGTACAGCAGAGCCATCAAAGATCCTTTGCCACCATCCATCCTGAACCCTGAATTGCTTAAAAAGCTCGAAGATGTCTTCACTAGAACATCCGCAAAACCTGTCAATCAAGTCTACTCAACCTCCAAAATCGACAAAGTGATATACTGCAAACTTTCTAGCACAAGAGGCACTCAGATTCACTACAACACTTACAAAGTCAAAAGGGTGGACAGAATCGAGAACCAATTCTCAGAAGCTGATCTAAGGAACCTAAGCCCCTACGACTTACCTGATCTTCTGAGCTGGGCCAGAAAGAACTATTCCACTAGACTTGAAGTATAGAGAGCATACAGAGTGATCAAGAAAGCCATGCGCGAAAGGCTTCTACTATACAGTCTAAGTGACTTTCAGGTAGGACTTGATCTCGGAGTAACACAAATCAGACTCCCACCGCCAGAAGATGACTGGCCCTCCTCTGCCATACCAAACTCTATTATAACTTTCCTAAGGATTGGGTATATCTATCAAGACCCTGCTAGAAAGTCAAGGTTATTCCAAGAGATTGATTGCCAGAAGTATGCAACAAGCTCTCTGATACAGTTCAGAGCCAATCTCCTAAAGCACAGAGGAACTGAGTTCATGGATCAAGCACTAGCCGACAGATTGATAGAGGTTATCGACTCATTCGTCAACTTTAGAAACCTCTGCATCAAATTCTATCATGAACTCAAAATGGAGGAATCGACAACTGGAAATTCAACGATTTCCCAAATGCCAGAGTCTGAATTCCTCAACCTGTCTTTGCTTACTTTTCATATCATGTACTGCAATCAACTGTAAATTCCTATGGCATACCCTTATATGAAGAGTAATGCTTTTAACAGAGGTCAAATACCTCATGTCGTGTACTTAGCCTAGGAAATCATGCACTTTTTCAATTTTTTAGTTTTCAATACTTAGGGGGAGATTGTTAGCTCCAATCTTTATGCTTAAATATGTATTGAAAAATAGGCTAAGTATAGACATCGACAGAACCTCTGTCAAGACACCGCAAGAAGACTCAACAGAAGACATTCACAGAGGACAAGGCCACAGAGCCTCTGTCACACCTGATCGAGCCTCTGTGGTATTGAAGACTTAGAAGAATCTGAAGAATGAAGATCAAGACTGTTGATCCAAACCCTCAGTGATTTGATAATGACCCTATCTTAAATACTTAGTGAAAATTGTAAGTAAACAATATGTATCAGAATTTCACTATCGCTGATAAGTACTAAGATCTTACAGTACGGCTGATAGGAACTCTCACACTTTTAGATTAAACATTCAACGAACACTGTTCACCATATCGCTGAGTCTGTTCAGTCCTTATGACGATCGCTGATAAGTTAGTTGTTTACTTATGATCCCTGAAGACAAGATTCACATCAACAAAGGTTCTACGCTGAAGTCGAAGATCAAGCTCAAGAACCAGCGACAAGTCTCCTAATGAACTGATGCGGATCAGCGAAGACTCAGATTTGTCCACTCAACGTGAAGTATCAAGTACAAGACTTCAGCTATCGCTGAACTTTATCATTCGCTGAATAGTAAATGATAATCGCTGAATCAACGAAAGCTGATCATGAAGTCCTCCGTACAAAGTACTTTTGTCTTAACCTCCCTTGCACGCCACCGTACAAAATGTCAGAAAAGAACCTCCGAAAATCTGAAATCGTACAACCACTCTGATACTACACTGTTCATTCATGCGGCTACTAAGGTTGTCAACAAAGGTCAATGACATGCAACCAATCCGTTGATGACACGTGTAAAGTGTATACTGATTTGCATTAAATGCATGCAGTATATAAAGAGATGAACTCACTTCATTTGAAGTAACTTGCTAACTCTGGACAAGTTCAAATCTCTCTTAAGATAGGATTTTATTAGTAATCTCCTTATCTTTCTTAGTGCAAGAAAACTTAGTGTTCCAACTTGTTTAGATTTAGGTTTATCCTTAATCTTGTTTCCGCAACAAGCTGTAAATTGTTAATGATTTATCAATAAACAATTTAGAAAAGTAAAATAGTGTGTTTGTATTCAACCCCCCCCCCCCCCCCCCCTTCTACAAACTTGTTTAGGCCTTTCGGGACCAACAAGTGGTATCAGAGCAGAATTGTTTAATCTCATAAACAAGATCTAATCTAAGATATTTCTCTTCCTAGCTATTATCTGAAAATGGCCAACTCAAACACAAACACTCACTATATTGACAATGGTTCTCTTGCAAAATGTAACGTCCCAAAAATTACAAGGAATTTTAAATTTTAAAAACATGCATTTCATTATAAAACAATCACAATTTAATAATTCGTAACTAAAATGAAGTTAACGTCGTTAACTCGAACAGTCAATAAAGTTTATGCAGCGGAAATTTCATAAAATAAAATCCAAAGGTTTGGAAATGAAACTTAAACAATTCTTGACACTTCGCGCCTAGTGTGTGTACCGTCAAGCCCGACTGCCGCTCGCACCTGAAATCACAACATATTGGGAAAAGGGTAAGCTAAACGCTTAGTGAATCCTATCACACACGCAGGTAGCAACCCCACATATATCGCCCCTACTCGCCAGTAGGCAACATCACCATCACCACGAATATAAATCCACATAATAATTAACGTATAAATACGAACCTCGGTCCCACCGAGCACACCAAAAATATATCGATACAAGCTCAGTCCCACCGAGCCCTCGGTCCCACCGAGTAAAGACATTGATACAAGCTCAGTCCCACCGAGCCCTCGGTCCCACCGAGTAAAGACATTGATACAAGCTCAGTCCCACCGAGCTCTCGGTCCCACCGAGTAAAGACATTGATACAATTGTACTAACTCAGTCCCACCGAGCCCTCGGTCCCACCGAGCCCCCCAGTCCCACTGAGGTGTACGCAAGCACAAATAATCGACATATAATTTCAACAATCACAGCTAAATCATGCCATCCAAATTGGTCCACGTAAACACGTAATAACACATAGCACAAAAACAACGATATACATGAAATTCCTAACTACGCAGTGAGAGAACTCACCTCAAAACAACGCGACGCGCTCCCGAGCCGCAACACCAGTACGTCAACCTTCCTCACTTTTTCCCACCTAAATACGCACTAAGAACGTCAACGGAAGGTCCCAACTCACGACACTTTTACTAGTTTAACAAAACTAAAAATCCAACTTTTATACTAAAAACGCAGGTCTGTTCGGGACCCATTTTACCCCTTCTAAACTGATCAAACCAAAAATCTAATTCCACATTCAGGAAGTTCAATGTCTTACGGTTCCAGGGACGTATCGCACGCGTCCTAACGATATTCCTAGCACTCTATATGAATTTTACAAAAACACCTCTCAGAGCAGCTAAAACAGGACCTGTCCGTATAAAATGGCAATTTGACACTAGCTATGGCCCGAACTGGTTTTTCCACAAAACATATAAAAGTTACTAGACTCAGAATGGGAACTTTTGGCACTAGCTCCATCCCAATCCGACATTCCTAGCAAAAGTTATAACTTTTACAAAACAGGGCAGAAACTGTACCATTTACATAAAATGATAAACTTTTGAACTTGAACCCAATGAGACGTCTTAATCCAAACAGACCTGCAAAGCAACATGACTTACTGTTTTAGGGTTAACATAGGCTGAACAAAACCATGCACCACCCACTTCCGCCTCCGGCGGTGGTGGTGGCTGGCGGTATTCTCGCGACGAACAAAACATAAAGACACGGAAAGGAAAACGAACGATTACCTCGCTGCAACTCCTCCCTCTTCTCGATTCCGGTAGCAAGCAGCGGCGTTCCTCTCCTTCCCGGCGTCTCTCACTCTCCGGCGAACACTCTCCCTCTCTCTCCTCTCGCCGGCGACCACACTCCCTTTCCCTCTCGATTTCCCTCTCTCTCTCCGGTTTCCCTCTCTCTCGGCCGAACACCACCAAAAGGGGGAGGGGGGAATGACTAAAGGGTTCTTGGGGAGTTACTAGCATGAAACCGAAGGGGAAGAGGAAGGGAGGGTCTCTTGGCTGATCCCTTGCCAAACTTTGGTGAAATGCCCCAATTAGCCCCTCAACTTTCCTTTCCTTGCAAAAACCCAAAAAGGTTGACTCATTTAACTTTTTGGTCCGGTTCAACTAACCCCGCTAATGGAAACCACATTAAATCCAACTTAAAAGAAAAGAATTAATAAAAGAAATTACATACCGGGGTACGGGCTTTACAACTCTCCCCCACTTGGATTAGACTTCGTCCTCTAAGTCTATGCCCGTGAATAGCTATAGATAGGTCTCCCACATCTCAACCTCAGGTTCCCAAGTTCACTCGGAACACTTTCGGGGTTTCCACTAGACCTTCACTAACTGGAATTTAAGATTTCCCACACCGCCTAAAAATCTCTCGAATACTTTTCTTACCACAAAACTCCTTCAAGTACACCGCAAGTATGATCGGAGGAACACTCCAACAACTGGATTCATTCCTAGTCAAACGAGTTCGGTTGTCTCCCAACCATAGATAATCCAAACATCCCGATTTAAATTTCAAGCTCTAACCATTCTAAAGTTGCTCACCAATATACCCTACAGGATACTCGAATTCGATCATTCCTATCATTAACTGTCGATTAACTTTCACGAGTTCTAATAGACTCCCACAATTTATTCCACATGAATTATCAAACTAGTAAATTTATAATCATCCACGAAGGTCATTCCACCACAACCATTCACCACAAGCAAACATCTCAGGATTACTACTACCATCAACATAATTTCCTTAAAATCGGCTACAATTCCCCAATTACACTAAGGCATTTGGCCTCAAGCCCAAAAGTCGACACCTAAGTATACTATTTACCTCAAAAATTCTACGCATTTATCCTCTTTATTACAAAGGGCATCATTCCCTAACCGATACTATCCGGCCTACAGTACCCACACGCGTGGGATACCCAACCTTCCACCATCGACGTATCTTTCACACTCGCTCTACGAAGCCTAGTTACACCCCAACGCCTACCTCTCAGGTACGTCTCAAGTCCCGGCACATCGGAGCTACCTCTCAGGTAAGTGCCCAAGACTGTATCCTCTTAGTGCCTACTGGAAAGTCAAGGTCATAACACATGAATACCGGAGTCCCACCCCGAGATACCCAATTGACCATTAAGACCGAGCAATTGACCCATGACTATCACGGACAAAATTCAGAATTTCCCCCGAAACTCTCTCGCGTGTGGCATTTTCCTCCAAAACTGCCACCTCCTGAGCACTACCTATCGACTCGAGAAGAGGTGCAACCACTGTTAACCGTTGACACAAGCCCCACAGTGGCTCACCATCCAGATGTCGACTAAGTGCGTCCGTAACAACATCCGCTTTACCGGGGTGGTAAAGTATCTCACCATCCTAATACTTGACCACGTCAAGCCACCTCCTCTGACGCATGTTGAGGTTTTACCGGTCATCAAGTACTGGAGGCTTTTATGGTTAGTGTATACACTTGACGCCATACAAATAGTGCCTCCAAATCTTGAGAGCAAACACCACCAAATCTTACATACCCTCCGACAAAGTCAACATCGGAGCCTCGCATAACGCATGCGTAGCTCCTCAAAGCCCTCTCCTGCTCTTCACCCCAACTAAAAGCCGCAGATTTCTTCGTCAATCGGGTCATCGGTAAAGCAATCTTGGAGAAATCCTGAATGGATCTCCGGAAGTACCCTGCTAACCCAAGAAAACTCCGCACTTCAGTCTTTGGCACTTCCCACCGCATCACAGTCGTAATCTTGGCCGGATCCACCATAATACCATTCTGGTTCACGACATGCCCTCGAAAGTGGACCTCTCGTAACCAGAACTCACACTTGGAGAGCTTAGCATACGGCTTCTCCCTCCTCAAACTTCCAAAACTTCTCGCAAATGCATCTCATGCTCTTCCTTCGACTTCGATTACACAAGAATATCGTCGATGAACACGATCACCGATCGATCCCACATAGGGCTACATACCCGGTTCATGAGGTCCATGAATGCTGCGGGTGCATTGGTGAGCCCGAGAGGCATCACCACCAACTTGTAAATGGCCATAACATGAACGAAAGGCCGTCTACTCTGTATCCTCTCTCCTCACCCGCATCCGATGATACCCTGATCTCAAATCAACCTTAGAGAACCACGAGGCTCCCTGAAGCTGATCGAACAAGTCATCGATCCTTGGCGGAGGATAACGATTCTTCACCGTAAGCTTATTCAACTCACGGTAGTCTATACACATCCGTTGGGACCCGTCTTTCTTTTTCACAAACAGAATCGGGGCTCCCCACGGTGGACAACTCGGCTTGATGAACTCCTTTTCGATAAGTTCCTGCAACGAAGTGTACAACCCTTCATTTCCGGTGGAGCCAAGCGATAAAGTGCCTTGGCCACCGGAGCAGCATCCGGAATCAAATCAACGTGGAACTCTACCTGTCGCTCAGGAGGTATCCCCGGTAACTCCTCGGGAAAATACGTCAGCAACTCCCGTACAACTGGCACATCCTCCACAGACTTCTTCTCTCCGTCGATGCGTGTGTCGATCACATACGCCAAAAATCCCTAACCACTGTGCTGCAAGTACCTCCGAGCCCTCGCAGCCGAACATATCGCTGAGGTCCGCCTGGGCAAGCCGCCTTGAACTAGCATTTCTCCCCCGCTTGGGGTTCGAACACGTACTTGTTTGCGACGACAAACAATCTCCGCATCATACGCATCCATCCAATCCATGCCCACAGTCACGCATAACTCCCGCATAGAGATCGGAATCAAATCAATCGGGAACCTCACACCAGAGATCTCCAAAGTGCACCCCCGGTACACGTCAGTAACCGTCAAGGTCCTGTCTTCAGCAACTGCAACCACAAGTGGACAGCCTAACCGTCCTACAACTCGGCCCCAACCACTCACTGACTATGTGAGACACGGAAGGATGAGTAGCCCCGCTATCAATCGTCACCACAACAAGCACCGAGTTAACCAAGAACGTACCTGTCACCACTTTATACGTAGCTTGTGCCTCCTCCACTCCCAGTTGACGAACTCTACCTCAGGCCGCCTCCATCACTACAGCAAGTGAAGCATACTGCGCGGTACTCACGAACTCCCTGATCTTGGTACGTAACATATCCTTGCACCGTGTCCTCTTCATGTCCTCAAAAGCAGCATGCTAAGGATAGAATAATGTCATTTCCGTAAACTTTCGGTTCACCTCCTTTATGGCCTCCGCAGTCTGATAGAGCTCAAAGAACTCTTTGGTACTCCTCTCCATCTCCACTAGAGGCACATGCTCTACACGAAACATACGAAGAACTCCTCCCAGGTCAAGTAGTGCGCCCGTTAAGCGTCAAAGCAATAGCACACCAGTCTTTCGCTCCGTCTCGTAACAGATTCACCGCGAAGCGAACCTTCTAGTTCACAGGACAACCACCGGTAAGGAATGTGCACTCCATAACCTATCTCGACCCTCTTGTTCGGGGCTGCCCACCCGCAGGGGGTGGAATCGCCGCGATGCGCTCCTCCATCGACACTATTACCTCATCACGAATGGCGGTAATAATTTCGGGGATCGCCTCCTCAAAATATGCGTCACCTTGACCGCAAACATCTCACGAATCTGATCAGCAATAATTCCAGCATCAGCATCTGGATCAACATTGTTGTTCCTCCTTAACGAGCTACTAGCACACATTAAAACCTGCTAACTACGCTCACACTCAACTCTTCGGATTCTCCGTGACTTTCCCCGACTCGAGCACGGATCCTGTGCTTCAGATAGTAGGAGCTCTGCTACTATCCTTCACACCTATCCTTACTCGTTTCGAGTCCTGTCCCGGGACGTCCAAGTAGTTGCTTACCACAAACAAACACATATGCCCATTCCGGCATATGCAAACACTTTTCCTCGCTCCCTAGAAAAGTCGTAATACCCCACCACCCTTGCTAGAACGGAACCCCCACTAGCCCTGACGAGTCGCCTCGTGAACGCACAGTCGTATACAGTGGAAACCAGATAGACATTCGAATATAAGATTCTATCCTACAACGGTTGGACTCAAACAAGAGCTGCGCAATAGAACTAAATCCAACATTCTAAGGCTATTCAGTTCATACTGCATACAACCTATAGTGCATTCACATAACAACCTATCAAGGCTAGCATGAGTTCCTAATAGCAAGTAACAAGTATACAGTACCACAAAATCCACGTAAGCAATCTAGCATACATACACCTATGTTCTTAGAAAGCAATCTAGCATACGTACTCATATGTAAACGCTATTCCCAGCTCACTAGGAATTTCATCTCATCCCACTACTCTTGCTACAACGGAATCCCTGTTAGCCATAACGAGTTGCCTCGCGAATACCCAGTCGCACGCAGCGTGAATCAAATAGACATTCGAATACAAGATTCTATCCTAGAACGGTTGGACTCAAACAAGAGCTGCGCAATAGAACTAAATCAAATATTCTAAGGCTATATGATTCTTACTGCATGCAACCTATAGGGCCTTCACTTGACAACCTACTATAACTAGCATTGATTCCTACTAGCAAGCAGTCATCGTACAGTACAGTGTAAACAACCTCGGCAATCTAGCATGCATACCCTATGCCTAGAAAGCAATAAATACACTAAGTGTTGTACCTTCCCAATTGGCGTCGGCTGACTGTACACACTGCGCCCACGATCACCGTTTCCCAAACGGGCTTTCTTCGTTCATTTATTTGCAAAGATTTTAATAAGAGAGTTAAAAAAAAAACTTCATAGCCGCAACTTGAGACCAAACACATCGAGATGTGTTTGATTCACTCAAGCTGTGCTCTGATACCAAGTTGTAACGTCCCAAAAATTACAAGGAATTTTAAATTTTAAAAACATGCATTTCATTATAAAACAATCACAATTTAATAATTCGTAAATCAAATGAAGTTAACGTCGTTAACTCGAACAGTCAATAAAGTTTATGCAGCGGAAATTTCATAAAATAAAATCCAAAGGTTTGGAAATGAAACTTAAACAATTCTTGACACTTCGCGCCTAGTGTGTGTACCGTCAAGCCCGACTGCCGCTCGCACCTGAAATCACAACATATTGGGAAAAGGGTAAGCTAAACGCTTAGTGAATCCTATCACACACGCAGGTAGCAACCCCACATATATCGCCCCTACTCGCCAGTAGGCAACATCACCATCACCACGAATATAAATCCACATAATAATTAACGTATAAATACGAACCTCGGTCCCACCGAGCACACCAAAAATATATCGATACAAGCTCAGTCCCACCGAGCCCTCGGTCCCACCGAGTAAAGACATTGATACAAGCTCAGTCCCACCGAGTAAAGACATTGATACAATTGTACTAGCTCAGTCCCACCGAGCCCTCGGTCCCACCGAGCCCCCCAGTCCCACTGAGGTGTACGCAAGCACAAATAATCGACATATAATTTCAACAATCACAGCTAAATCATGCCATCCAAATTGGTCCACGTAAACACGTAATAACACATAGCACAAAAACAACGATATACATGAAATTCCTAACTACGCAGTGAGAGAACTCACCTCAAAACAACGCGACGCGCTCCCGAGCCGCAACACCAGTACGTCAACCTTCCTCACTTTTTCCCACCTAAATACGCACTAAGAACGTCAACGGAAGGTCCCAACTCACGACACTTTTACTAGTTTAACAAAACTAAAAATCCAACTTTTATACTAAAAACGCAGGTCTGTTCGGGACCCATTTTACCCCTTCTAAACTGATCAAACCAAAAATCTAATTCCACATTCAGGAAGTTCAATGTCTTACGGTTCCAGGGACGTATCGCACGCGTCCTAACGATATTCCTAGCACTCTATATGAATTTTACAAAAACACCTCTCAGAGCAGCTAAAACAGGACCTGTCCGTATAAAATGGCAATTTGACACTAGCTATGGCCCGAACTGGTTTTTCCACAAAACATATAAAAGTTACTAGACTCAGAATGGGAACTTTTGGCACTAGCTCCATCCCAATCCGACATTCCTAGCAAAAGTTATAACTTTTACAAAACAGGGCAGAAACTGTACCATTTACATAAAATGATAAACTTTTGAACTTGAACCCAATGAGACGTCTTAATCCAAACAGACCTGCAAAGCAACATGACTTACTGTTTTAGGGTTAACATAGGCTGAAAAAAACCATGCACCACCCACTTCCGCCTCCGGCGGTGGTGGTGGCTGGCGGTATTCTCGCGACGAACAAAACAAAAAGACACGGAAAGGAAAACGAACGATTACCTCGCTGCAACTCCTCCCTCTTCTCGATTCCGGTAGCAAGCAGCGGCGTTCCTCTCCTTCCCAGCGTCTCTCACTCTCCGGCGAACACTCTCCCTCTCTCTCCTCTCGCCGGCGACCACACTCCCTTTCCCTCTCGATTTCCCTCTCTCTCTCTGGTTTCCCTCTCTCTCGGCCGAACACCACCAAAAGGGGGAGGGGGGAATGACTAAAGGGTTCTTGGGGAGTTACTAGCATGAAACCGAAGGGGAAGAGGAAGGGAGGGTCTCTTGGCTGATCCCTTGCCAAACTTTGGTGAAATGCCCCAATTAGCCCCTCAACTTTCCTTTCCTTGCAAAAACCCAAAAAGGTTGACTCATTTAACTTTTTGGTCCGGTTCAACTAACCCCGCTAATGGAAACCACATTAAATCAAACTTAAAAGAAAAGAATTAATAAAAGAAATTACATACCGGGGTACGGGCTTTACACAAAACCCCCTAGATTTTCCAGAGATAACTTCAACTTATGGAAAAATAGGATGACACTCTTCTTAGAAGGTGTAGACCCTACTATACCTTACTATCTTGAAAACGGCCCACACATCCCTGTAACAATTGATCCTGCAGTTTCAGCCACTGCAACTAGAGCTGCTATTCCAGAAAGGCTGATTCCAAAAGAAATCCATCATTGGACCGATGAAGACAAGAAGAAAGTGGCTATAGATACAAAAGCCAGATCCATACTATCCATGGCCCTTCCTGACGAAGTCTACCATTCCGTCATGAACCTGAAATCCTCAAAAGCCAAGTGGGACACAATATGTGTTCAGTATGAAGGAACGTCTGAAGTCCAGGATTCAAGAAAGATCAACCTGGTAAGACAATACGAAAGCTTCATCTCTGGTAAGAATGAAACTCTCTCTGAAGTACATCAACGTTTTAATTGCTTAATTATAGATCTAAAAACGGTTGGTAAGGAATATTCTAACTTTGAAGTGCTGACAAAGTTTTTAGAATGTTTACCTGAAAGCTGGGACAATTATTCCATGTGTCTCAAGCTGTCGAAAGATCTAAGATCAATGACACTTGCTACCTTATATGGCAAATTGCTGAATCATGAGCAATCTAGCCATCTTAAGAAGAATCTTGTAAAAGATTCCAAAAGCACCCCTGTTGCTTTAATCTCAGAGGAACCTTCTACTCAGCGACCCGTGGTCACTATCACTGAGTTAGAAAGTAACTCTGAAAGGTCATCAGATTCTGATTCTTCAGATGATGAATCCTTGGCTCTCCTAACTAAAAAGTTCAGGAGATTCGCCAAGAAGAAAATGTTTAGAGAGAACAAAACTCTTTCTATAGCTGACAAGCCTAAGTCATCAGCTTTTGTTGATAAGGCTACTGCTACTTGTTTCAACTGCGAAAAGACAGGTCATTTCGCTAACGAGTGCAGGTCAAAGAAAATCATGAGACCTTCAGCTTTTACAAAGAAATCCTTTGTTCCAAGGAATAAAGACGACAAATACTTAAAGCTGAAGGAGAAGTATGCAAAGCTGAAAAGCTTTAAGAAGAAAGGAAAAGGCCTGATGGCTGACTATGATTGGGCTGCTTCTGATGAAGAAGCCTCATCATCTGATTCTGAAGATGATGAAGCAAATCAATGTCTCATGGCCAAGATTGAAGAAGAGGAAGAAAGTTCAGACATTCCCTCCACTTCAACATCTGCCATTCAGGTATCACCTTCCTTCTTTACCAATATTGTAAATATTGATGAAGCTGATAGTCTCCGTAAAATCGAACTACTGACTAGAAGTTTATACGAAGCCATGAACGGCAAAGCTGTGGTTGAAAACCAAAATCTTGATCTCGCTGAAAAGCTTAAAAATTGCCACCTTCAAATAGAAAAGCTTTCTAAATTTGAAGAAGATTTTAAAGATCAAGTCCATTTAAATCAGCTAGTCAAAATCGAACGAGCGGAAGCTATCGCTGCATTAAAAGCTGAACAAGCTACTGTTGAAGGATGGTGTAATTCTTCAACAAAGATCACTGAGATAATTAAGGCTCAGATTCCTCTGAGTGATAAACGTGGTCTGGGTTATAAATATGATACTCCAATACCAACCACTGAACGTTCAATGCTTAAATTTGGAACGTTCGTATCCTCAATAGCTGACACTTCTTTATCTCAGTACTCCTCGTCGGTTACACCAATCCCTGAGGAAACTCCTACCTCAAAAGGTAAGGAGAAAATGGTTTATTCAAAACCTACCTCTGTCTCTAAAGACAAAAGTAAAGGAATTGTTATTTATCAAAATCCTCAGAAGGGTACTTTAGTACCTAAGCTGAATGCTTCTAAAGCCTTGGTGATTCACTCATCTGGTTCTAGAAATCAGACCTCTGGATCAGTTCAGCGATCTACTCCTAGACTCAGAGTAGATGTCCTTGGTAAGAAATCTGAAGAACTGAATGTTCGTCCTATTTCAAAAACCAATAGTGTACTTGGTGCTGGCACTTCTAATTCCAAATTAAAAGCTCAGCACTCAAGTGGTCCTAGAACTAATTTTAGTTATAGGAAATGTTATCACTGTGGACTTACCGATCATATTGCAAGTAAGTGTCCCACAGCCACCAAAGCTGATAAGATAGCTAAGGTGAAGATAGCACCCAAGAAAACCAAACCAGTTGCAAGTCAGGTCAAGGTGACTCCTACCTCTGAGGTCAAGAAATTGTCCAAAGTGAAGAAAGACAAAGCTGAATCTTCAAATGCTGCGAAGACTGCTGAACCCATTCCAACCTCTTCCACTGACAAACACGTATACATGGCGAAGTGGGTACCCAAGCAAAACTAATCTTCCTTTGTATTGCAGGTTAAGAAGGGTATCTGGTATCTCGATAGCGGATGCTCTAGACACATGACTGGAAAGAAAAGCCTGCTCGCTGAATACAAGGAAGAGAAGGGTCCCTCTGTGACTTTCGGTGGAAATGGAAAAGGACACACCCGAGGGTATGGTGTACTTTCAAATGGTACAACATCCTTCAGAAGAGTCGCATATGTTGAAGGGCTGAAGCATAATCTTCTGAGCATCAGTCAGCTTTGCGACATGGATAACAAAGTGATTTTCACTAAGGAATCCTGCTTTGTCTCTGACAAAAAGGAGAAGATAGCTCTCAGCGGTTATCGTTTGGAAAATGTTTACGTTATAAACATGGACTCAACAACCACTGAGAACTCCTGTTTCTTCTCAAAGGCATCTTCTGATGTCAACTGGCTATGGCACAAGAGGCTCTCACATCTCAACTTCAAGACACTGAATACTCTTTCATCCAAAGAGTTAGTCACTGGTCTACCTCAACATTCATACGCCAAAGAATCCTTATGTTCAGCGTGTGAAAAAGGAAAGCAGACCAAGGCAAGCTTTAAGTCCAAGCAAGTTTCCTCAGTGTCATCTCCTCTTCAACTACTCCATATGGATTTGTTTGGCCCCGTTAACAAACAATCCATCGCTGGAAAGAAATATACGCTGGTCATAGTTGATGAATTCTCTCGTTACACATGGGTAATGTTTCTCCGTTCTAAGAGTGACACCCCTGAAGAACTCATCACCTTTGTTCGGAAGATGGAAACTCTGAACAATATGACTGTTCCCTCAATAAGGAGTGATCATGGAACTGAATTCAAAAACAGTTCTCTTGATTCCTTCCTTGAGAGCAAGGGTATTTCTCACAACTTTTCGTCAGTGAGAACACCACAACAAAACGGAGTCGCTGAAAGAAGAAATAGAACAATTATTGAAGCTGCACGTTCAATGCTCAGCGATTCTCACCTGCCTACTCAGTTTTGGGCAGAAGCTGTCAACACGGCTTGTTTTACGCAAAACAGGTCTCTGATAGTCAAAAGATTCAAAAAGACAGCCTATGAACTTTTTCATGGGAGAAAGCCTTCAATCAGCTTTCTTCACATCTTTGGTTGTCAGTGTTTCATACTGAACAACAGAGATACCCTTGGAAAATTTGATCCTAAGGCTGATGATGGAATCTTTCTTGGATACTCCTCAGTTTCCAAAGCCTTCAGAGTCTTCAACCGAAGAAGACAAACTGTAGAAGAAACTATTCACGTCACGTTTGACGAATCCCGTTCAGCGAACTCTAAATCGAACGCTGATACAGAAGAACTGAATCAATGGATGTTTTCTCATCTTGGTGATTCAGAAGATGTTCCCACTACTCATGCTCATACAACTGAAAATGATGGTCCTACTATCATTTCCAATATGCAGAATAGTGAAGATGAAACATCTTGGGTCTCAGCTGTTCCTATAAACACTATACCCGCAGTTGATCCAAATGTCTCAGAAATTCCATCTATTTCTCAGCAATCAGTGAATGAAGTGACAAATGCAAGCATTCCTCTCTTAGCTGATAATCCAGAAGTAGCTGAAGCCTCATCTTCAGTTTCTCCAGTTCAGACTGAGTCAGCGACGCATGCTCCGGCTCAGCGATGGACTGTAAATCACCCAATCGATCAAATTCTTGGTGATCCCAACGCTGGTATTCAGACTCGTAGAAGTGCAGGTAATATTTGTTTATTTGTTAACTTTATTTCTCTAACTGAACCAAAGAAAATAGATGATGCCCTCAGAGATCCAAACTGGGTCAGCGCTATGCAAGAAGAGCTGACTGAATTCGAAAGAAACAAAGTTTGGAAACTTGTTCGGAGACCAACTGACAAAACAGTGATAGGCACTAAGTGGGTCTATCGAAACAAGTTGGACGAACATGGTACTGTAACTCGCAACAAAGCTCGTCTTGTTGCTCAGGGAAACAGACAAGAGGAAGGCATATATTATGACGAAACCTTTGCTCCAGTAGCAAGACTTGAATCTATTCGTCTTTTCTTAGCATATGCTGTACACAAAAACTTCACTATACATCAAATGGATGTTAAGTCAGCGTTTCTAAATGGAAAGCTGAATGAAGAAGTTTATGTGGAACAACCTCCAGGATTCTCAAATCCTAAGCGTCCAGGTTATGTTTATAAACTGGATAAGGCACTTTATGGCTTGAAGCAAGCTCCTTGTGCATGGTATGACACTCTTTCTACTTATCTCCACCTTGAAAAATTTGAGAGAGGTAAGATTGACAAAACTTTGTTTTTTAGAAAAATAAAAGGTCATATCATTTTAGTTCAAATATATGTTGATGACATTATATTTGGTTCTACTAACCCTGAGCTTTGTACTCGTTTCGCTGATAGAATGAAAGATGAGTATAAAATGAGTATGATGGGTGAACTAACATATTTCCTTGGTCTTCAGATTAAGCAAACTGAAAAAGGAACTTTTATAAATCAGGGAAAGTATGTTAAAGATATGCTGAAGAAATTCGACTTAACTGAAAGTTCAGCTATGAAAACCCCTATGGCACCACCGCTGATACTTGATAAGGACACAAAGGGTGTTTCTGTCAATGTCACGCTGTACCGTGGGATGATCGGCTCACTACTGTATCTTACAGCTAGCCGACCCGATATTATGTTTGCAACATGTCTGTGCGCACGATATCAAGCTGAACCTAAGATATCCCATATGAAAGCTGTAAAGCGAATCTTTCGATATCTTAAGGGTACCACGAATCTAGGTCTTTGGTATCCCAAAGATTCAGGATTCGATCTAACCGCCTATTCAGACAGTGATTTTGCAGGTTGCAAAATGGATAGGAAAAGCACCACAGGAGGATGTCAGCTCCTGGGTGGAAAGCTGGTAAGTTGGACAAGTAAGAAGCAAAACTCAGTGTCCACTTCCACGGCTGAAGCTGAGTATGTAGCCGTTGGAAGCTGCTGTTCTCAAGTCTTGTGGATGAGAAATCAACTACTAGACTATGATCTTCAGCTCTCCAAAATTCCAATCTATTGCGACAGCACAAGTGCCATCGCTATAAACAATCCAGTGCTACACTCAAAGACAAAATACATAGAAATCAGATATCATTTTATCAGAGATCATGTGATGAATGGTGATATAGAACTTCATTTTATCCCAACTGATTATCAATTAGCTGATTTGTTTACCAAACCTCTTGATGAGACAAGATTCAACTTTCTCATCAGCGAGCTTGGAATGCTGAACTTTGAAGGATAAATCTTCAAAGGTTCACATTTAATCAGCGATACGTTTATACATTCTTATATAGGCTGTCGGATAAAATAAACTTGTACAATCCATTTCATCATCTTCTCTCTGAATAAATTAGGTTAAACTGATATCAAGGTATGTTTTCTCTCTCTGACAAAACGCATGAAAATGCAAGATTTCAAATTCTTTCTTCGCTGAATATCTCTTCCTTAACAGAGATATTTTGAAATTTCTTAAAACCCTCACTGATATTTCTATTCAGTGCTTCATATTTTCCAAAGAGTCCCTGAGTTTTTTCTTTCAAAACCTCAGAGACAACGAAAGAATGTGAAAGGACAGTTGTGACGTCATTGCAACGGATAACACCAGGCACGCTCTTTTTCTGACACACGTTTGCACGTTTCGTTGTCTATCCAATCAAATGCAAACACGTGTCCGTGTCATGATGAAAAACTTTCCCTCTCAAGTTTTTCTCTCTCTACTCTCTTCCTATATAAACACTCTCAAAGTTTATATTTGTCTTTTACGCGAATCAATCTTTCTCTGCAAGAAAAGAACACTGTTGCATTTTGTGCTCTCAATCTTCAAGATCTATTCATCATCTTCTTCATCAAACTCAAGGTTAATATGTTCTTATCTATTATCAAATGCGAATAACTTGTTTTCGATCTTGAAAGTGCAGGATCTATTCTTACAATCAATATAGAAAGAAGTAATTGAGAAATTGTATGATCAAGCCCAATTGTATTCAATGATGCACAGAATTACAGATCTAAGAGAGAGATAACCTCAAAGATTACAAGGAATGAATACAAGTAATATGGGAAAATCAATCAGTTAGCAACGTAGTGCTAACCACTCTATTTATACTGTAACGGATATATTAAAGCTACAGTACAAATAAGAAAGACTAATAAGAACAAAACACGTGTCCTAATTAGTTTACACATTACTAAGTAACGAAACTCGTCATAAGTTCTGAACAGGTAGTTCAGAACTTCTGAACATTCTTCAGATCACACTTCTCAGAACTTCTGACTTCTCTTTCTCAGATCTCTGACTCTTCTTCTCAGAACTTCTGACTCTTCTTCTCAGAACTTCTGAACCTTCTTATCAGATCTTCAACACTTGGTTTATTGACAAAACTTCAGATCTAACAATCTCCCCCTTTTTGTCAAATAAACTTAAACTTTGCATCATCTAATTTTTTCAGAGCAGGAACAATTTTCTGAAGTAGCACATTCCTCAGATTAAGCCTCTTATCAATCTTGTCAATAATTTCTTGAATAACTTCAACCTGCTGATTTATTGCTTCTTGAGTTATGTTTGCTTCCTTTACTTTCAGCATCTTTTTCTCCAAATTGTGCTTTATGATCCTTAAAGTTCCAGAACAATATTTTGCAGTTTCCTTTGCTCTGAAGAAGATCTTTCCACTTTTGTTCTTCAAAAATACTCCCAGATCTGGATACTTGTGAACACTTCCAGTCTTTAACACCTTTTTCTGCTCATGATCTGTATTGGGATTTGCCAGATAAACACATGACTTTTGCAAATACAGAGCTATTTGGAAATCTGTATAGCAATGCCACCTTAAGATATAGAACATGGCCTCAATCACCACACTTCTTGCCTTCCTTTCATTTCTGTCTTTACTTGACTCTTTAAAACATAGAAAGCTGTGTAATCTGTAGAAGTCAACTACTGATAGTTTCTCAAAATCTGCATCAGTAAAGTAATAAACCTTGCCATCTTCTCTCAAAACTTCAAAGGATAAGTACTCCATCTTTCTGAATTTCTTAACCTTCAATTCTCTGATTCCAGTGATTAGAAAATCTGAGTAAACGGCTTGCTTTGTTTTGCCAAGACATCTTGATTTTTCAGCCAACCAGATCTGAGTCTCCTTAGACCTATCATAATACACATCCAAGAATTGTACTTCTTTTGATTTGAAAAACTCAGGCAGATCAAATTCAAGAAAGTATCCATTCAGATCAATGAATATTTCATCTTCTTTGGGTTCAGACTGTTCAGCTTGGTCAATATTAGTTATCTGCACATTCTGAGGTGTTGTGTCCTGAACTTCTTCAACTTCATCTGACAAAATTTCATTCACTTCATACTCAGCAGGGAACACAAAATCATTATGTAGAATCTTTTTGGGATTCACCTCAGATAGCAACCATTCACTACTGTTTCTGATTTTTCTTCTAAAATCCAACCTCCTCTTCACACAGTTTATGCATCTCTTCTTTAAACTCTCTTTTTCAGCATCCATACTTACTTCCATTCTAATCAACAACCAATTCAGAGTTGCATCACTGTACTTTACCAACTCTTTTAATCTAAACAATTCAAGTCTTTCGTGAACCATATATGTGAACCCTTCTGTCTCCATTCCTTCATTCACAAAACCCTTCACATGCAGATCAACTTCTGTTTTCTTTGTGGGAGAACTCAGATTGCACTTTTCTTTTCTTTCTTCGATAGCCAACTGGAAGTCATACAAGTATGTATTTCTGACATAAATACCCAGAAGTCTTCTGCATTCAATTTCTATCAAGGCTTCTTCAGTGCTAGCAAAGAACTTGACTAGAAAGATCTGATCATCAAGAGTCAATCTGTGAAAATCAAATGTAGACATGGAAACCTTTGTATTTCTTTCTTTCAGTATTTCCATTCTAACGAACATTAAACCATTGAATTCATCTTGTTGAAACATCAGAACTTTCTCGATTCTTTTCTGAATATGCAGTTTTGAGTCAGGAACTCTGAACATGTTAGAAGCTTCTGAGTAGACCATCTGAGCTCTGTCATCCATAAAACCATCAATGTTACTTTCCAAAAGCTCATACTCTCCTTCTGTGTAGTAGAGATTATCATATATTTCCTCAGGAAAAATATCATCATGAAATTGTCTGGCTAATGGCACATCACTTAACTCTAGAATGAAGTCACACACAGGTTCTTCTAGTCTTTGCAATTTAATCTTTGGAATCTCAATTGGTTTTCTGAATACATATTCAGAAGGCATAAAGAAGTCTTTCACTTTCACATACTCTTCTTCTGTATTTAACTCATCACAAAAGTTAAACCTAAAATCATCTTTAAAATCCTGAGTGTAATCCACAGTTCTGTCTTCTTCTCCCATTAGATCAATGGGTCTTATCACTTTTATTCCTTTATGAATTTTCTGAACACTCAAAGCTCTGACTACTTCATTATGCATTCTTCTGATCAATTCTTCATTCAACCTCCTTTCTTCTGATTCAGACTCCATTGCCCTTTCACTGTTATAAACCACAATATCTGTACACCTGTTTACCACTGTACTTTCCACTATTTCTTCTATTCTCAAATCAGATTCCTCAATAGTTACAGTTTCATCTGAGTTTCCTTCCATCTCAGTATCCAAGTTCAATTCCTCTGTTTTATCTGATTCATTACTATCAATACTTCCCAACTCCATTTCTTCTGTATCTGAACTGTCAAGCTGTACTATCTGAATCATCTCCTTTAAATTTTCCTGTGTCTGATCTTCTGAACTTTTTGTATTGGCTAAGTGCATGTCTGCTATCTCAAAATCTTCTATGCCAATATCATCATCAGAACTTAACCTTTGTCTTTTCTCCCCCTTTTGATGATCATGAGGCTCATTATCATCAAACTTTCTTTTCAAGTTCTGATTAAAAGCAACTTCAGGTTCAGCTTCTGCAATAGGAACAGGATCAAGAGGCTTTGAAGTAGAAGCCAAAGATACACTCAGTGCTTTCAATATAGATTCCTGCATACCTTGCATCTGTTTTAACATATCTTTTTGAAAACCAGACATTATATCCACGATCTCCTTTTTGTGAGAATCCAAGGATTTCTTTACATCATCTACCTTGGTTTCAACAGAAATCAACTTTTTCTCCAACACAACTTTCAAATCTGATACCTCATCATTCAGATCCTCCATCCTCTTCTCCAAATTTTCTACTTTTTCCCCCATCTCCTTGTTTTGTTTCTGAATCTTTTCAAATTCAGAAGTTTCTAACAGTGAACCTGAACCAACAGATGGTCCAGTTTTCATGTGCCCAGAGAGCTCATGGCCTGTAGATAACACACAGTCATCTTGTACAACAGATGCACGTTTGAATGAGGCTTTTGTAATGTTCACCTCACCAGGACTTCCATCCAATCCTCGACACCCAACATTAGGCATGTCTATGAATGTTGTTTCAGGAGTACGAAATTCCTGATCTGTGCAAGTGTCAAAAGGAATTTCAGGCTCAATATGAATAGGACTGTGATATTCAGACTCAATGTGTTGAAAAATAAGTTGGGATTTATCACCTCCCTCCAAATGAGTTTGGGATGGTTCCCCGGATTTGTGTGAAACAGTAGCATGTTGAAATGCTTCTGAGTGGGTATGGATGGGTTGTTCAAGATCCACCACTAGGTCCATGGTGTTTGTTTCAATATTGGACACCAAGAGATGTGAACCAATAGCATGTGTGGTTACCTGGTCAAGATTAGCTGGTTCAGAGGCATCTCTTTCTGTTTGAACCTCTGTTAACAATCTCTCATCCTCACCACTCTCATTCTGTTTTTCCTCACTGAGTCTAACCAAGCTCTCAGAATTTTCCCCCTCAAGTCTCTCAGAATGTTCACCCATCTGAACATCCTCCCCCTCTCTAATTCGACTAGACCCCTCACCTCTCTTCTCAGGTTGGTCCTCTTGGGCAGGGATTTGAGGTAATTCAATTCCCATAGAGGTGCAATAAGCTTTTAAAATCTCACTCTCCCTTGGAATATAGTTCCTAAGTGATTTTGGCAATAGTTTATGATTGGGATAGTTTTCAAGTCTTGTTACTGAGGTCATCTTACCCAAATAAAATGTAGGACCATGCTCTTCATTTGTTCTTCTTGAGATTGTTCTGTTTTCCTGCATGGCATACCAAATAACAATTTGCCAGTACCTTATGTAGGGAATGTATGTCAGTGGAGCATCCTTTGTCTTCTTCTGAATTGCTTTCTGATTCTTCTCAAATGTATTCTTCATATCTTCCCAAAGTATTAAAGTATAGTCATAATGCCTATTCTTCACTAAACCTTGAAATATCTGAAGAATTTGTTTAGAACCTTGATCAGCAGAACTATTTTTCCCTGACAAACATTTATTTACCACATGAAAGAAGCAAGCCCAAATAGGTGGTAATTTGTTTCTTCTGAACAAACTGAGAGTCCTCAATCCTTCATTGTATCCCAACTTCATGAACTCTGCTATTAATTCCTCTGTTAGGGGTAAATCCTCAAAATCTGTTCTTCTTTGTACATCATCTTTCTCTGGTAGATTCAGCATTTCTCTTAGTGCAGAGATAGATAAGACAAATGTCACTCCTCCAATTTCAGACACAAACTTATTATCTTCTAACCTAAGATATTTCCACCATTGTTGTATGTACTGAACAGGCACATTTTTACTTCTTGTAAACCATTTTCTGTACGGATGATGTTTGAATAACTCCATGATAATTCTGTGTTCAGGCTTAAAACGACTTTCCTCAAACAATATAACACAGTTATTTTCAGATAATTTCAACCATTCACTCTCAGGAACAACTCTTTCCACTAGAATAGATCTATCTGACATAATAGAACCTGCAGCACTTTGATCATGTTCAATATTAACGTTTACCTCATCCGCATTTCCTTCAGATTCATCCATTTGTTCATCTTCTTCATCATTTCTTATTGCCCCTTCCTCTGCAACTCTATTTTGTACTTCATCATTTTCCGAATCGGATGAATCCATTATCGATTTTGTAGAATGTAGAGAAATTGGACCACTTCTTCGTATTTCAGACATGATTTAAGAAGAAAACAGATTCAAAGAACTCTGGATTTGATTCGTATCTCACGTTTCGCTCTGGAATTTGAAAGAAATTTGAAATAGGGATTTTAAGACCTATTTAAAATCCGCGAAGTTGAAAGGTTTAACGGAAAAGCGAAATCAATGTTATAACGGAGTCAACACATGTGAAATACCACAAAGGATTTAAATGAAATACGTGGCATTGTCAAACAAATATGAAGCTGACACGTGTTAGTGGATAGAATTTTGACTCAAGTCAAAGATCTGAATAACACGCACAGATGTTCTGATTCCATGACTCAGAAGAATTTTGCCTTGTAACCAAAATGTCTTTTAAAATCAACTTCTGACCAATATAAAACATTTTGATTATTCAGAAGAGGTTTGAACAGATAAGAAATGAAAACAAATCTTTTAAGTATCACAAAATGATTTCCAAAAGAATTTTGATGCTCCCCCTTGACTTGAGCATGCATTTGAGTATTAATGATACATAAAGATGAGATAAAAAGATAATCGAAGAAGCATAATCCATACAGTTGAAGTTATTTGTATTTCTCAAAAATAAATTTTTGAAAGTTAGATTGCTGAAGTATTGACTCAGAATTTCTGACCTTAAGATTCAGAGGTTCTGATCTCAAGACTCAGAAGTTCTGAACTCAAGACTCAGAAGTTCTGAACTCAAGATTCAGAAGTTCCGAACTCAAGACTCAGAAGTTCTGAACTCAAGACTCAGAAGTTCTGAACTCAAGACTCAGAAGTTCTGAATACACTACTCAGACAAGTTTACTTAGAAAAATTTAGCATTTTTAAGAAAAAAATATTTTCAACTAGGCAGATTAAGCATTCCTATTTTACATATGAGAAAAGAAAACCTTTTGTGATCAAGAGGCTTTGTGAACAAGTCAGCCAATTGATACTTTGTATGCACAAAGTGCATCTCTATAGTTCCTTTTTCCACATAGTCCTTTATAAAATGATACCTCACATCTATATGCTTAGTCTTCGAATGTTGAACAGGGTTCTGAGTAATAGCAATTGCACTTTCTGAGTCACAATAGATGGGAATCTTATTAAGCTGATATCCATAGTCCATGAGTTGTGTTCTCATCCACAATGTTTGAGAGCATGAAGCAGCAGCAGCAACATACTCTGCTTCAGCAGTTGAAGTGGATACACAGTTCGGTTTCTTTGATGCCCAACTCACTATTTTATCTCCCAAAAAGTGACAAGCACCAGATGTACTCTTTCTGTCCAACCTACTTCCTGCATGATCAGCATCAGTGAAAGCAGTCAATTTGAAGTCAGTTTCTTTTGGATACCATAAACCTAGATCAGGTGTTCCTTTGAGATATCTTAAAATCCTTTTGACAGCCAACATATGTGATTCTTTCGGGTTAGATTGAAATCTAGCACAGAAACAGGTAGAAAACATGATATCTGGTCTACTTGCAGTCAAATAAAGTAATGATCCAATCATGCCTCTATAAAGTTTGATATCTGCTGAAACACCTTTGAGATCAGCATCTAACTTTATGTTAGTTGCCATAGGTGTTCTCATAGAAGCACACTCAGACATTTTGAACTTTTTCAGAATATCTCTGACATATTTTCCTTGATTTATGAAAATACCTTTTGGTAGTTGTTTGACTTGAAGACCAAGGAAAAAATTCAGTTCACCCATCATGCTCATTTCAAATTCAGATGACATGATTTTTGAAAAATTATCACATAATTCTGGACTGGTAGAACCAAATATTATGTCATCAACATAAATCTGAATCAGAATCAAATCATTACCCTGTTTCTTTAAAAACAAAGTTGTGTCAATCTTACCTTTCTTGAATCCTGAACCTAACAGGTGTTTAGTAAGAGTGTCATACCAGGCTCGTGGTGCTTGTTTTAGACCATATAAAGCTTTGTCTAAAATATAAACATGATCAGGGAATTCTGGATCAACAAAACCTTCAGGTTGATGGACATACACCTCTTCATTAAGTTTGCCATTTAGAAAGGCTGATTTGACATCCATTTGATACACCTTGAAGTTTTTATGTGCAGCATAGGCTAAAAATATTCTGATTGCCTCTATTCTTGCCACTGGTGCAAATGTCTCATCATAATCAATTCCCTCTTGTTGACAGTATCCCTTAGCAACCAATCTTGCCTTGTTTCTGATGACAACACCTGATTCATCCTTTTTGTTTCTGAACACCCATTTAGTTCCAATTATAGATTTACCTTCAGGCTTTGGAATGAGTCTCCAAACTTTATTTCTTTCAAATTGAAGCAATTCCTCTTGCATTGCTGAAATCCAGTCTGGATCCTCTAGGGCTTCATTAGCTTTCTTTGGTTCAATTACACTTAAGAAACCAGCAAACATTGCTTCATTTGCTGTAGCTGATCTTGTCTTTACTCCTGCTGATGGATCACCTATTACTTGATGAATAGGGTGATTTTTAGTCCATTTATTAGCACTAGGGAGTACATCAATCTCTGAATAATTGTTGTTTGCATCATTCTCATCAATGATTGCTCGTAATTCTGAACTGTCACCTTGTTCTGACGTATGAGTAGGAGTTGCGTCCAAGTTTGAGTTCTGATTAATGAAGTCAGAGTTTTGATTGACTTGTTCAGAGTTCTGAGTACAAGAATCAGAATTCTGATTACAAGGTTCAGAGTTTTCACCACTTGTATTTATTAGATTTGGGCACTCCTCTGATGGACCTTTGTCAGAAATTACAGTTGATTGAACTATTTCTGGAGTCTTATTTTTCATCTCTTTGACCATCTTTGGGTTTTCATATTCTGCATAAGAATCAGAAATTAGTTCACTAAAAGCATCCTTAAACAGTAAATTGAGTTCTGAACAAATAGGATTAGAATTTGTATCAGAAGTCATTTTTGTCTTGTTCAGCATGAGTTCTGAACTGTCTTGTTCAGAAGTCCGCATTCTGGCTTCATCAAAAGTTACATTTATGCTCTCCATCATCCTCTTGGTTCTTCTATTGTAGATTCTGAATGCTTTGGAAGTTAAAGAATAACCCACAAAGTATCCTTCATCTGCCTTTTTATCGAATTTGGCAAGATTTTCTCTATCTCTGAGAACATAGCATCTGCAACCAAAAATATGAAAGAATTTGATTAATGGTTTTCTTTTATTTATCAGTTCATAAGCAGTCTTATTTAATCTCTTATTGATTAAAGTTCTATTTTGTGTAAAACAAGCAGTTGCAATTGCTTCAGCCCATAGGAAAATAGGAAGATTTGCATAAGCCAGCATTGTTCTCGCAGCCTCAACTAGAGTTCTATTCTTCCTTTCAACAACACCATTTTGTTGAGGAGTTCTGACAGCAGAAAAATTGTGAGAAATCCCAGAACTTTCTAAAAAATTCTGAAGAGTCTCATTTCTGAACTCCGTTCCATTATCACTTCTGATTTTCTGAACTTGAAGTTGTAAGAGAACTTGAATCCTTTTGATAAAATTTATCAATGTAGTAGCAGCTTCTGACTTAGCTCTTAGGAACTCAACCCACGTGTATCTGGATAATTCATCAACAATCACAAGCATATATTTCTTTCCTCCCATCGATTGAACTGAAATTGGACCACAAAGATCAGTATGAATCATTTCTAATGGTGCTTTGCAAGATGAGTCCATTTTTAATTTGTGAGAACTCTTTTTCATCTTGCCCATTTCACAAGCTGAGCATAATGATTCTTTTTCAAATTTAAGCTTTGGTAAGCCTTTAACCAAATGTTTTGCAACAAGATTATTAAGATCTTTGAAATTCAGATGAGAACATCTTCTGTGCCAAAGCCAGCATTCATTTGCAGTTGATTTTGATAAAAGACAAACTGTATTTAATGTTTTCAATTTTGAAAAATTAACTACAAATAAGTCCATATGTCTTTTGGCCCAGAAGACTTTGACATCATTTTCAGTTAGAATCATGCAACCTGTTATTTGAAACTTAATTTGACAAAGACTGTCTAAAAACTGACTTATGCTGAAAAGATTGTGTTGTAATCCTTCAACATAGAAAACCTTTTGGATAGTTAGATCCCCTTTAGTTAAATCCCATAACCTTTGACTTGACCTTTGCTATTGTTTCCAAAGTTTACTGCTCCTCCAGCCTTTTCTGTGAAGTTTGATAGAAAAGACTTCTGACCTGTCATGTGTCTTGAAGCTCCTGAATCTAAAAACCACACATGACAGCCCTATTCTTACAATCAATATAGAAAGAAGTAATTGAGAAATTGTATGATCAAGCCCAATTGTATTCAATGATGCACAGAATTACAGATCTAAGAGAGAGATAACCTCAAAGATTACAAGGAATGAATACAAGTAATATGGGAAAATCAATCAGTTAGCAACGTAGTGCTAACCACTCTATTTATACTGTAACGGATATATTAAAGCTACAGTACAAATAAGAAAGACTAATAAGAACAAAACACGTGTCCTAATTAGTTTACACATTACTAAGTAACGAAACTCGTCATAAGTTCTGAACAGGTAGTTCAGAACTTCTGAACATTCTTCAGATCACACTTCTCAGAACTTCTGACTTCTCTTTCTCAGATCTCTGACTCTTCTTCTCAGAACTTCTGACTCTTCTTCTCAGAACTTCTGAACCTTCTTATCAGATCTTCAACACTTGGTTTATTGACAAAACTTCAGATCTAACAGATCTTATCATTGTTTTACACAAGATCAAACAAAAGAACTCAAAAATAAAATCATTTTCTTTCATGGTTTTATAAACACAACCATTTCATGGTTGTTCTTCAAGTTTTAAATCTAAAATCTTAAACTTGTTCTTCTTTCGTATCCATTTTTTTTAAGAAACTGGAATACAAGGCTTATGGGTGTTATATTCGTTTTTTTTAAAAACAAGAAAAACCCTAATCTTCATTAAGACTTTTTTTGTCTGAATGAAATGGACAAAATTCGAAAAATCTTAATGGAAATTTTCTTCCACATTAAGATATTTCTTATTTGTTAACATCTTTGGTTGAACTGATAATACAGTGAATTGGCAACTTCAAAGCTGAATGTTACCGCTGAGTCCATCTCCGCTGAGTCTGAGGAACTGGAAATCACCAAAGCTCCTCAGGTTAAGTTTGAGCTGGATCAACTAGACTGGACAAAGGCAAACAACCTCTCAGCGCTTCTCGAGTTTCCTCCTCGGAAGCAGGTATCCCATCTAGACGACGCTGTAAATGTTTTGAAGAATAGCCCCATCTACACAGCACTGACAATCACACCTCCTGCCAGTCAGCGTCTATTATCCCAATTCTGGTACTCTGCCAGACACACCGACCTACCCTCCGCCAAAGATCCATCTAAAACCATCGACTGCATACTCAGCGATACTGAGTATGGCACCATCAAGATAACCCCCGCAATAATCCGCAAAGCTCTGAAATTCCCTAACGCTACCTCAGAAAATCCTTTCATTCCATTACCTGACCACAAGAAGCACGCTGACAGGGAAGAAATCATTGCTTTCCTTGATGCGATGGGTTACATCTGGGAGACTGGAAGAGACAAGCTACCTGAGAAGAAGCTGACGCTGATAAAGAAATTCAAGATGCCCAGCGAGATGAACTTCATCTTCGCTCACCTGATCAGCTGCATGACAGCGAAATCCGGATCTTCTGATCAAGCCGCTCAACCTCAGCAGGCCATGGGTTACGCACTGCTGAAAGGTCTCAACATTGACTGGGCCTCCATCATCTATGAAGACCTCATTCAACGTGTTGATTCTGCCGCTGACCGACCAGCATGGGTCCCTTACCCACGTTTCATCAGCGCCATCTTTCAATATGGCCTGAAGGACAGCTATCCTGAAGAGGGTGATCTGAAACTCTCTCAGATTGGCCCTAAAGTTCTCGACTTCAAGCCTGTCGCCAATGAGGTACGTCTCTCTACCCTTCTCACTCTACTTAATTCTCCGCTTTCTGTGGCTCCTTCAGCGACAATACCCCTCGCTGATTCCCAGGCCACAAAATCCATTCCTTCTAAGAAAAGGAAACAATCTCTTACCCCTCTTGATTCCAAAAGGATCAAGAAAACCAAGGAGCAACCCCAGCAATTCCATGCTGAAGACTCCTCAGCTCATTCTGAAGAGCTGAAGGAAAGTTCCGTGGTACGCTCTGCCACACCAATTCAAGCTATCCCTTCTAAACCAACTTCAGCGTCCTTAAACGCTGAGGTTAGAACTTTGGAATCTACCCAACCTTCTTCAGTCTCTCAAAAGACTGATGAAGTACTTCTCAGCGAATCCAACGCTGAACTTGCAACCCAACCCCAATTCTTATCCTTCGATCCTCCCTCTATTTCTTTGGACACTCCTCCAGCTAAAACTGGAGATGCCATCATTCAAGAAGCCGTTGAAGCTTCTCAGCGAATGACGAAGAAAGGACCTGCAGAGATCTCCATCCCTCACGGAACTTTTGAGGGAGATATGGAACACTATGGAGGGACTCGAAACTTTGATGAGTTCGTCAACGCTCCTGCAGGTACAGATCCCACCTTAAACACTGTAACTAAACCTGAAACTTCTGAGCTTTCCTTTGTTCACAAGTACTTATATGTTACAGGTCCTTATTTGGGAGACATCAACCAGTCTCTGAAGTCCATGGAGATGAAACTTACAGATCTCACCACCGGTCTATCAAATAACTCTACAGCTGTAACAAACACTGGAGAAAATCTGACGAAGCTGACTGTTGTGGTGGAAAATAAGGCCTCCTCTGATGACATCAAAGACCTTGATAAAACTCTCGCCGACTTTGCCAAAGTGCTCTCCGACATCTACACTGACTACACCAATCTCAAATCGTCAGTTTCCACCGTTTCCAGCGAGGTTACAACGCTGAAGAAATCGGTTGGTACACTCGAAGGTGATATGTCAGTGGTCAAGACCGACTTGGGCTAAGTGAAGACCGACCTTAGTTCTGTCAAGACAATGATCGAGACGCTGGTGAACAAGGCAAACAATCCAGCTCCTGCTCCGGCCCCTGCACCTATTTTGGACTCATTCACCGCAGAGGATCGCCAAGAGCTGAAGAAAATCACGCCTGCTATTTCTGGCCTAGAAGACAGAATAGCTAAGCTTGAAGGTTGTGTGAAAGTCTCTGGCCCAGAAGACAGAGACAACACCAATGCTGAATCTACCCATTCCTCCCCCGCCCATCATGAGAAAGAGGGGGAGAAGAGCGCTGAACAGGAGAAGAGCGCTGAACAGGAGAAGAGCGCTGAAGATCAAAATAAGAGCGCTGAAGACCTTTCCCATGATGAATCTATCAGGGGAGAGGGTAATGAAGATCTGATTACTGGACCTCAGGGAGATGAAAACCCTGAGGGAACCGAGAACCTCGCCTCTGTATCTGAGGGGGAGCAACTCGAAGAAGATGCTGAGGAATCCGAAGCAGAAGAAGACGAAGACATCGACATCCCTGAAGCTGAACCATCCTCCTCTCCAAGGAACGATGATGATGATGATGAAGATGACGAATTCTTTGTCGTCAAACATGCTCCTCGAAAATCTCTTAAAGGGATCGTGATAACCGAATCCACAGGGGAGAAGACAAAAACAAAGACAAAGCACTCAGCCTCTGGCGCTGAGAAAAGCAAAGACAAAGGCATCGCTGAAGATGATAATCTGGCGATCCTACTTGCAAAGCCGATTTGTCAGGTACACTAAACTTATTTTTCCTTCCCTGATCATCTCTGAACAATCAGTTATCCATTCCACAAACACCATACACATCCACATTTTTTTTCTATCTTTTCTACCCAAGTTCTTCTACCCAGTTCTTATTTGTAAGATCGCTGTGTTTCAGCTAGTCCTCTCCCCTGTTTGAGGATATCGCTGAAGGATCTACTATTGCGACTTCACCAATAATTCCAGCTACCGCTGAAGACATAATCCCAGTCTTAGATTTAATCTCTGAGACTGATGAACCAGAAGAACAACCTCTCTCGCACAGAAACAGACCTTCCTCAGTTCCTCAAAAGCTGAGTGAAGAAGATCAAAAGAGGAGAGAAGAAATGATAAAGCGATTCGAGGATCAGCGAATCATTCTAAGGCGCGATCAACTACCTTCAGTTCCTCCTAAGTTCAGAATTTCAAAAGCTGAATACCAGGATCATCTCAGAGTTGAACGCCTCATCGCTGAAAGGAAGGAAGCTGAAGATAAACACAGAGAATACGCCATCAAGCTCACTCAAGAATCTGTCAAAGACCCCAAGTTGAAGCGTATTCCCATTCAAATCCAACGAAAGCTTTGGGAACAAGCCCAGAAGATCGTGGAAAAGAAAGCTGAAGTTTCTCAGACCACCCTGATCTGGTGTAAAGAGAAAATCCACTTCAGATATCGTCCAGCGAAGATCAACAAGGTATTCATCTCTGGAAGAACCTCCATCGGAGTACCTATTGTTGACATCAAACTGTTCAGAGAAGATGGCTCATCTGAAACCTTTCGTGCTGACACTGTAAAAAGGTATGGTCTCTCTGAATGGATGGAGATGAGGTTAGCTATCCAACCATCACAATCTAAGTACAAGGATCATTTCGAAAAGCTGATAAACAGACAGATCGATTTGATATCTTTTTGTGTGGATATTCCTCATGTTCCTGATCTAAAGCCGAAAAGAAAAAGGGGCTCACCAAAGTAGAAACGTCAAGATTCAAACTCAGGTCCTGTCATACGAAATGAAACTGGAATTGGTTTCTCTCGCGCTGAAGTACTTGGTCCTGATCCTGATCTATCTGCCCTTGACATCTCTTTGCCACCATGTGAACTTTTCGTCCCTGGTAAAGTCATCAGTAATCCTTATGGAATATTCTTTCTTGACTACGACAGACGTAAATGCTTTCAACGGATCGCTGAGCTTCCAATCACTCCAATCGAACAGCTCAGAGATCTCATCTACTGGTGCGACTTCAGAAAAGACATTCAGGCACGACACCTAAAACCCTTGATTTTTGAAGCTGCTCTGAAGCTAAAGAATAAAGGAGAAAAGGTTCCTGACTGGATGATTCCAACTGAAAAGACAACCCTTGATGAACTTCTCATTAAGGAAGAACCCTTTGAAGGCTGACAACAATCACCTCTTTCTCTATTGTATCAGTCATCCTTCAGTACTTGTAATTTATTTCGCTTGTACTTGTAATCTTTCTAATTCATATTGTAACCTGATTCAAAGATTTAAAGAAAGATTTCAGCGAATGTACTTTACTCCATCAGTACTGAAAAGATCCCAGAAAACAGTAAAAGGGACAAATATTTTATGAGTTCTTTTTATCCTTATGTTTTCATTAAATAGCAATTTTCTTTGTTGCTATGTCATAATCAAATAGGGGGATATTGTTGATCCAAACCCTCAGTGATTTGATAATGACCCTATCTTAAATACTTAGTGAAAATTGTAAGTAAACAATATGTATCAGAGTTTCACTATCGCTGATAAGTACTAAGATCTTACAGTACTGCTGATAGGAACTCTCGCACTTTTAGATTAAACATTCAGCGAACACTGTTCACCATATCGCTGAGTCTGTTCAGTCCTTATGATGATCGCTGATAAGTTAGTTGTTTACTTATGATCCCTGAAGACAAGATTCACGTCAACAAAGGTTCTACGCTGAAGTCGAAGATCAAGCTCAAGAACCAGCGACAAGTCTCCTAATGAACTGATGCGGATCAGCGAACACTCAGATTTGTCCACTCAACGTGAAGTATCAAGTACAAGACTTCAGCTATCGCTGAACTTTATCATTCGCCGAATAGTAAATGATAATCGCTGAATCAACGAAAGCTGATCATGAAGTCCTCCGTACAAAGTACTTTTGTCTTAACCTCCCTTGCACGCCACCGTACGAAATGTCAGAAAAGAACCTCCGAAAATCTGAAATCGTACAACCACTCTGATACTACACTGTTCATTCAAGCGGCTACTAAGGTTGTCAACAAAGGTCAATGACAAGCAACCAATCCGCTGATGACACGTGTAAAGTGTATACTGATTTGCATTAAATGCATGCAGTATATAAAGAGATGAACTCACTTCATTTGAAGTAACTTGCTAACTCTGGACAAGTTCAAATCTCTCTTAAGATAGGATTTTATTAGTAATCTCCTTATCTTTCTTAGTGCAAGAAAACTTAGTGTTCCAACTTGTTTAGATTTAGGTTTATTCTTAATCTTGTTTCCGCAACAAGCTGTAAATTGTTAATGATTTATCAATAAACAATTTAGAAAAGTAAAATAGTGTGTTTGTATTCAACCCCCCCCCCCCCCCCCCTTCTACAAACTTGTTTAGGCCTTTCGGGACCAACAAAGACAAAGACATTTGTGATTCTCACGTGCCTCTGCTGTACGAAGATCCTGAAGATCATTCATACAAGGCATGCCCTGCCATCTCCACGTGTCAACCTCTGATGGGTTACAGCCTTAGCAGAAACTGGCGCACTACATTAATATTGTACCCTTTGCAGATTCACGATTTTGTCTTGTACCCTTTGTACCTTTTGTCCAATACATGTCCCCTGTAGAATAGTATATATAGAAGGCTCATGTTGAGCTCTTCGATTAAGCTTTGCACAACACACACACCCTTAAGAGCGGAATTCTTATTTAACTTTCGGTGTTCTTGGTGTTCTTATTTTGATCAATACAAAGTGAATCTTTGAGTTAATCCAGTGTTTATTCATACTTTGTTTAATTGATTACGTGTGTTCTTCTACCTTAATATATCTTTTAGTTCGTAAAACGCTTCTGCACCATATTTTGTTTGAACTAATAGATAGAAATATCATTGTTGAGTAAAATCGAGATCAACAGCATACTTGGGGCTAACATTGTGAGTTCCAGTTTGATCAGGTAACAACGAATCAATAAGAAATAACACGAACAATTGATGATTCTAACTTGTCATCCCTCTCATATTCATGATTCAAGATAGTTAAAAAGGTTTGAATGAAATTCTCAACTATCTCTCTCTAAACAATAATGCTCTAATGAATCTCTATGGGATGCTAATCAATCGCTTATCAATTGCTTTCTAAACTGATTTTGCCTATATGAAATCTCTAACCTAATTCTAAGGTTAACACTAACCTTATATACTTAGGCCTTTAAGCATACAAGGCCTAAGCCCATAAAACAATTAAGCCCAAATTAATAATAAAGGCTTTTACAATTATTTAACCTCTATAATTAAACTCTATTTAATTATTTATATATCTTTCTAAGATGTAGGACATTTATGATCCTAACAATCTCCCCCTAAAGATATATGAATAAAAATCGGTCTTGAAACCTTCAAGTCTTGATCTTCTCTTCTTCTTGAATCTTTGAAACACTTTGGTGTTGCTTGTCTTCGTGTCTTTTACCGCTCCCCCTTGAATAAAGCTCTTAGTCTTCAAATCTTCAACTTTAAGAACTTGTAGAACCAGTATGCTCGATGGAGGAATTAATTTGAAGCAAACACCGCTTGATAAGGAACGAGAAGAGTTGATCACTTGTATGCACTTTGAACTCGTTTTGCTTTGAGCTCTTTTCAGAGCTGTTACTCCCCTTTGGCTGATGAACCAACAGTTACTCCCCCTCGGCTTTTGCATGGAGACTTCGTTACTCCCCCTCGGCTGCTAACTCCCTCTCAATCAAAAAATCAACAATTACTCCCCCTCGGCTTTTGCTAACTCCCCCTCAACTTGATAATCCGTGTCTTTGAAACTGTACTCTTTCACCCCTTCATGATGAGTAGGAGCATCCGGAGCATCATGCACGTTCAAAGACAATAGTAATGAGTAGCAAACGAACCAGATCAAAACATTAAGTAACCAAAAGAGGGTAATCAACTAACACAGAAACACGTTAGTAACTGTTATCACAACAATTAAAATAATTGTGTGGCCTATGTTCAGAGCTGGCAAAGGGGTATCTCTGATAGGACTTCCAGTTATCACTGAAGTAAAATATTAAAAATTACTCCTCAAACTATTCTGGCAATATCACAAAGATATGCAAGTGGAATCACAAACACTCGTGCATGTGTGAAAGAAATAAATTGTATCAGTTAGGCTCAAATATTGATTTAACTCAGAACACAAGTTAAAATCAATAGACACAGTGAATAGAATGTGAAGTTCGGAGACCGGAGCTGATGTCTTCCTGTTTCAATATCTAAGACCTCCGAGTGAGGAATAGATAGATTATGTGCTAATTCTCCGTGAATATATGAAACAAGCATCTGTTGGGAGATACTTGAGTGGCTGGGTGGGGTGATACGAGTTATCGACACTAGGTCCATTTCTGTTTCAATATTCATCTCCAAAGAGCGAGAATGAATAGATTGTGTGGTTACCCGGATAACTGACTCGGTTTGGTAAGGACCAATAATTCTTTTAAGTCCTGTCACACCCTCACCATATTCTTTTATCTCCAAACTCATCTATCAAGCTAGACCCCTCACTGTTGTCTATAAAGGATGTGTTTCTTGGGTAGGTCCTTCCGGTTCTGGCTTGACCATAGAAACGGTATAATTCCTAACACTCCTTTCATGCATCGAGTAAATCAGTGTAGTAAACAATGAAGTACGAGTTCTAAACTGAATTGTCTAGAAGTCAATGCATTTTAAGTCCGAGTTCTGATCTGAGGTAATCAGAAGTCATTGCATTTAAAAACGAGTTCTGAACTGAATTATTCAGAAGTCATTAAAAATTAAGTACGAGTTCTGATCTGAGATAATCAGAAGTCATATTTGAAATACCAGAATTTTAAGAAACAAAATCAAGCGCAAAAACAGAATGACTCAGTAAGCACAGTATTTGCAAAAAATGAGACAATGATCAGAAAGTTTAATTGTGAAGAACAAGTCACAATTATTATATCGGATAAGAATGGAATCATTTGCAAGAAATAGCGAACTTTGAGAAACAACTATGAATTCAAACGAGTGTATTTCCATCGAAAAATCAACGAATATGTGTGACATGGAAATAACTAAGTCAAGAAAAATGACACGTGGTAATCATGGAAGTTAACCGCAGAGAATAACAAACACAAGTTAGTTATTCAGAATGACTGACCACGGTCTTTGAATTCAGTTAGAGTTCACTTACCTTTCATAGTACTCCCCCTCAAATGTGGCATAACCTTTGAATGCTCGTCATGTGATGTGAATAATAGAAATTAAAACTGCACATGACATTCCTGCAAAATAGATTAGACAGATTTTGGTATCCATCTTTTGATGGATCCTTGTTGGTTAGATGCCCTATGAGGACTTGGGATACTATAAGTACCATACCAATACTTAGCATGGTCTTTATTCACAAACTCACTTGTTCCACAATAAGAGCAACACAGCTTCTGTGTAGATAAGCTGATTAGTTTATTAACAGAGTAAACTCGATCAGTTTTCACAAAAGGTTTAGCGTGGAAGGCTGTGTTGTTCTTTACACTCTTAACATGGACAAATGGCTTTGGAGCAGGAGTGGTTCCTTTAACTCTCCACACCATGTTTACTTTCTTGAAAAATTGATTATCTTTCTTATCAACTCGAGAATTATAGAAAAGATTGGAAGGTCGAATCTGATCTTTTGAAAAATCATTTGTTTTGACAAAATTCTTTGAATCAGATTTAATCGTTTGTTTCTTCAAAGTCTTGGTTGCTAAGCCATATAATCTATATGTAAGTTTAGAAATCTCGGACTGAAGAAACTTTCTCTCTTTTGAAAAATCATCTTTTAAACATTTTGCTCTAAAACCTTCAACTTTCATCTTTTCAGACTCTTTGATTAGAACGTCTAATTGTTTCTCCAACTCAGTGATTTTTAAAGAAAGTTCTCCATTCTTTTAAGAAAAAGATTTGCGTTCAGTTTCAAACTTTTCTCTTTCTGAAATCAAAACCTTTTCAAAGTCGGAGACCTGTTTTGAAAGTTTTAAGCACATAAGCTCAAGTCTCTTCTTCTCTTCAAGAGATTTGGTCGAAAGCCCATATTGCTTTTGTGAAAGCAATTGTCTTTCCTTTGCAAAGTTTTCTTTCTCCTTTTCAAAAACCTTTTCAAGAGTATTTAGTTTACTTTTAAGCTCAAGGTTTTCACAGTACAAGAGTTTACCTTTCTCTTCTTCTTCAGCCAGCTTCTCAGAACTGTTCCAGATTTGAGATTTCAGTTCCTTCGGCTCTTTGATGTACCTGCTGCACAAATCATCTTCTTGCTTGGTATTCTTTTCACATAGTCTTTGATGTGCTTTCTTTTCATGTGCCTTTATCTCGTCTTGTGATGGCAATTCAGACAGCTTCTTTTTCAGCTCAGAGTTTTCAGACTCTAATGTTGTTGCCTTTTCTTCAGATTTGGCTAGCTTCTCAGAACTTTCAATTGTTAGCAATTTCAGTTCCTCCCGTTCTTTGAGGATCTTGTCTCTAAATTCATCTGCATACTTGATATTGAACTCATACATTTCTTTATAGTCTTTACACTCATAATGGTCACAATATCTCGGCATTGTTACCTGAAAAATTGATCGTTGATCGGTGTTATTGTGAAGAATCAATCAATGCGGAATAAAAATCAAAGATTAAATCAGAAAAACCAATTTATAAAATAAATTCGTTTCCAAAATTTAAAATTTGATTATTGACGGTACGAACGAAATCAAGCTTTGATGGTGAAACCTGCGAGAAAACAAACCAAGTTAGATCAAGAACGACAAGATGAGTCATACAAAAAAATAGTCGCTAATAATTGCAAATCGTCACAAATAATCTCAAGCGTCACAAAAAAATTGCAAAATGATCGTTAAGAAAAATTGTAACTTTCGTTAAAATTCTCAATCACGAGACGTGCGGTAACTCGGGTACCGACGAGAACTTATCAAATAAAACTTACCAACCACAACTTACCGGAAGAAAAGGAACTTACCAGACGAGTAGTGGTTTACCGGATAGAGATGGATTCTGGATAAAGTTGACTTACCGGATGTGAGAGATTCCGGATGGAGATTGCACTTACCGGATAAAGAGAATTGAGACTTACCGGACGAAAGTTGTCGGATACTTGATTCGCGTAGGAGAAGCTTACCGGATTTAAATGATTTACCGGATGAGATGAGGTTCTCGCAAAAATTAGCACTTACCGGGTGAAATGATGCTTACCGGGAGATATGTAGTTTCCGAATGCGGTTACCGATACCGGGTAAAAGTTATTTGCGATTTACCGGGTAAAAGTTATTTGCGATTTACCGGGTAAAAGTTATTTGCGATTTACCGGGTGAAATAGATTTACCGGAAAGATGTGGTTCCCGGATAAAATGAGAACCCGGAAAGTCTTTGTTCGAAATTGAACTTTGGGAATTGTCCGCAGAATGTTAACCACCACCGACACACTGTTTTATGGATGAGTCACTCAAAAACACATAACTCTTTCAATTGTGCTTTGTGTTTTTGAGTGGAGAGCATGACACACAACTTAATTATGAAATAGATGGCGTGTGTGTGTGATGATGGCAACGTGTCCCACAATTAATTTGAGGAAGCACCTAACTTTCAAACTTACGAATAATAAAGTCAACAACAGCGGCTGAGAGAATTGATTTACAAATTTATCCGGAAAGTGTGTGGGTTACCGGGTAAATTTAAGTGCTATCTGGGAAGAAACAGTTTATCCGGGAAGTGTATGTTTTGTTACCCGGATACTTTGGGACAAAAAGTTCTATCCGGTAACTCAAATTTCTATCCGGTAACCTTGAGTTACCAGGTAACTTTGAGTTACCCGGAAAGTTGAGAGAAGAAGAAACTTACCCGGACATTGCGGCTGTGGTTGCGATTCGGATCTGGGATCGATAGGGTTGCTTGATTTCACTCGTGTAGGGTTAGATTTTGACCAAAAACAGAAAAACAAACACACCCAAATCGATTTCTAAGCAAAATATGTCCTATTTTTCAACAATCACCACAAAAAAAACTGAACACCAAAAACTCAAGAATTGATTTTTAAGATGAAAAATTTATTCCTTTGAGAATCGATGTAACCGCAGATAAACACAGATTATGAACGATAAACAATCGAGATCAAACAAAATAATTAAATCAATGAAAGAACTTTGCAAACCCGATTGAAGAAAGATTTTCTTCAAGAAAATTACTGCAGCCTGTCGAAAATATTTTGGATGCCTTCTGGACCTCAAACGATTAATCCAACCAGTCAGAATGTAAAACAAGATGTCCTGAAGCTACTGTCCAACAATCGCGACGATCTGACGGTTCAAACTCCGGGAAAAGGCGAAACGGCTCGCTGCGAATTTTCTTGCCTTTTCTCGCTTTCGTTCGATTTCTTTCGTATCTTCAAATCACCGATTCTGCTCTGATACCAATTGTGAGTTCCAGTTTGATCAGGTAACAACGAATCAATAAGAAATAACACGAACAATTGATGATTTCAACTTGCCATCCCTCTCGTATTCATGATTCAAGATAGTTAAAAAGGTTTGAATGAAATTCTCAACTATCTCTGTCTAAACAATAATGCTCTAATGAATCTCTATGTGATGCTAATCAATCGCTTATCAATTGCTTTCTAAACTGATTTTGCCTATATGAAATCTCTAACCTAATTCTAAGGTTAACATTAACCTTATATACTTAGGCCTTTAAGCATACAAGGCCTAAGCCCATAAAACAATTAAGCCCAACTTAATAATAAAGGCCTTTACAATTATTTAACCTCTATAATTAAACTATATTTAATTATTTATATATCTTTCTAATATGTAGGACATTTATGGTCCTAACAAACATGGTTTGACTACTAGGGCAAGGAACTAAGTCCCACAAATCATTCCTAGTAAATTGGTTCAACTATTTTTGCATGGCAACGATCCACTCCTCATCACATAAAGCTTCTTCTATGGTTTTAGGTTTTATGCTAGAAACAAAAGCATGAAAAGCACAATGGGTATGAATTTTTGATCTAGTCGTTCTTTGGTTGAGGTCACCTATGATTTGACCTACAGGATAGCCTCTAGCTGTTCTAAGGTTAGGATCATCTACACCTTGTGGAACATAACACGGAGAGGCATCACTAGATTCTACATCATTAGTGGAAGATTGAGAACCTAAATCCAAGGTTCTAAGATGTTGGATTTGTAAATACATAAAACAAAAAATATAAATACTTGTATTCTACAAGTATAAAAGTTTTTGTCATTTTGAAATGTTTATAACACACTAACTAAAAATAATTTTGATTTAATTCAAAAAGTTATTAAAAACACTTTTAACAAACTTTATCATTTTATAAAAAAAATCACTCTCAATTTTTATAAAAATAATCGGTAAACCGATCGGAGTTGGAATACCAAGCATGAAACAATCGTATTCCCACATGCCGCTTGAATATTCCCGTTCCGTTGCGTCTTCTCGGATTTTATCATTAATTTGAGATTGGCACATCAAGTAAAAAGTTATATATATATACACATCAAGTAAAAAGTTTGATAAACATTATAATACAGTTTGTTTGTAATCATCAAAATAATTATAGAGATGTAGCACACTTGCACCAACAAATTACATTTGTCACGCGTCTTTAAGTTCCCCCGAGAACCAAGTTGGCGAGACGGAGAGCGCCCAAAGTTTCTTCCTCTAGAAGACTGTTGATCGTCTCGGCCTCTATCAGCAAATAGGCCTTGACTGTAATTATTCTCTCTGGGATTGTTACAGATTCGCATCTGAATTCTTTGATCTTCATAAATCATTCTTGTTTTCACATCAGACAAAGAAATAGTTTCTCTTCCATAAATAGAATTGTTAGTGAATTGGGAATATTTTCTCGGGAAGTGAATACAACAGGATCGTAGCGAGTGCTTCTTCATCTTTTGCAAGAAGCGCATCCGTTGCCTTCAACTTCATGATGATGTCTTCGAATTCGGTCATGTGCGATTTAATTATTGTGTCTTCCTTCATTTTGAAGAAGAGACACGACCACATAAGTAACAATCAGTTGGTCAAAGTTTTCTTAAGATATAAATTTCTCAAGCTTGCTCCAGATACCTGCAGCTGTCTTTTCAGACACAATCTCAAATATAACATTATCTCCCATAGCCATCTACACAGTAGTAAATGCCCATGCTTCAATTTCTTTAGCCTTAACGTTAGACATATCAGGGTCTAACTCATCTTTAGCAAATACTACGGGATGGACTCCATTTTTCTTAAGTGCCACGGATGTTGTGAACTGCCATTTACCAAAGTCATCGTCCCCATTCCAAGTCTGTATACGAATCCCAGGCCCCGACAAAATAAAGGCATGATCTTGGTACGACTTTTGGGACTGGTTAGAGAAACCGGTACCAAATGGGTTTTCTACTTGAGCCATAGAGAAAACAAAATGTGTAAACTAGTTTATGTATATTTTCTACACAAATGCAAATTCAGATCCGAAGCTCTGATACCAAATGTTAGGAAAAGTTTATCGTGCCAAAATTACGAGAAGCTCACAAATGATTTCTAAGGTCCCAAAACGAGTAGAAATCCAAGTGCACAATAAACTCAACAACAAATGCGAATAACAATAATCTAGATGTTACACAATAATTCTCTAACATAGAAAATTAAACCCACACGATATATATATATATATATATATATAGCCTTAGGTTCAATAGAGAAGTGCAAATATTTAGAAAAATAGAGAAGTAAAAAAACACGGGACCGTTCATATATAAACAGTCATATATGAACGTTCATATATGAACGTTCATATGAACGTTCAGATATGACTGTTATATGAACGTTCATTTATGAACGTTCATATATGACTGTTTATATATGAACGTTCATATATGACTGTTATATGAACGTTCATATATGACTGTTTATATATGAACGTTCATATATGAACGGTCCCGTGTTTTTTTACTTCTCTATTTCTCTAAATATTTGCACTTCTCTATTGAACTTTTCCCTATATATATATATAGGGAAGGGTTCAATTGAGAAATCTAAATATTTTGAGAAATAGAGAAGTAAAAAAACACGGGAATGTTCATATATGAACGTTCATATATGAACGTTCATATATAAACAGTCATATATGAACGTTCATATGAACGTTCATATATGACTGTTATATGAACGTTCATATATAAACAGTCATATATGAACATTCATATATGAACACTCCAACGTTCATATATGAACGTTCATATATAAACAGTCATATATGAACATTCATATATGAACACTCCCGTGTTTTTTTACTTCTCCATTTCTCAAAATATTTAGACTTCTCAAATGAACCTAACACTATATATATATATATAAATAGATAAAAACGATGGAAACGTTAGTATCTTTAATTATATATAGCAAGATATATGTATACATATATGTGTATATATCGACGAGACATATATATATATATATATATATATATATTAACGATATATATAGGGAAAGATCACAACCAATAACACCGGAATTTAACGTGGTTCCACGATCGATGTGATAGTGTACGTCCACCAAAGAGAGACAACAAGAGTTTATTACCAACCGGGAGAGATTACAACGTTTTATCGAGATTTTCTCGATTAACTAATCATCTATCAAATGTTTCCTCCACAAACGAAATATGTATACATATATGTATGTGTATATATGATGAACGAGATATATATATATGTGTATATATATCGACGAGATATGTATATATCAACAAGATATATACATATCAACAATGGTGGAAACAAGCAAACACCTAAGGACGAAGAATAGAGTCTTGATGCCTTTAATTTGTGCATGACTTCAAGTCCTCACGATACATGGTATTTATAAGATGAGGTTGGAGTAGCACGGAAGCAAAAGGGTTACTGGAAATGGGTTGGCATCAAGATGAAAGTTGGCATCATAGGTTGGTGTCTTGCAGTACAAAGGAGCCTATGGATGGGTTGTTATGCATTTATGTGTGTATGATGCATCATCCATAAAATTGCCTTCCCAAGAGACTTGGTATCCAAGTCTTACACGTGGCATCACATGAACCAAGCAAAAATTTTGCATAGCATCTAATGAAAAATATATTATTTTTCAACAAATTGCATAAGTTAAATAACTACAAAAAGTCTGCACCCATGAAAACTCCAATGTCTCCATGTTCGAGGTTACACGTCAATGCCAGCGAAAAGGATGTGGATACCAAGACCTATAGGCGAATGATTGGTTTGCTAATGTACTTGACGACAAGTAGGCCATATATCATGTTTTCTACATTTCTTTGTGCAAGATTTAAATCAAAACCTAAAGAATCTCACTTAATCGCTGTTAAGCGCATTTTTAGCTACTTGGAAGGTACTGCTGATCTTGGCTTGTGGTACCTGAAAGAGATAGGTTTTGAGTTAACTGCGTATTCGATTGCTGACCATGCCGGCATCATGTTGTACCGGAAGATCACGTCAGGTCATGTACAGTTCCTAGGAGATAGTCATGTACAGTTCCTAGGAGATAGTCTTGTCAGCTGGGCGTCAAAGAAACAACTTTGCGTGTCTACATCCACAGCTGTAGCGAAGTATGTTGCTGCCGCGAGCTGCTGTTCTCAAGTAATATAGATGCGCACCCAGCTCAAGGACTACGGCTTCAGCTACACGAAAGTTCCCATCTAATGTGACTCGAAGAGCGCGATTGCCATATCCAGCAATCCGGTGCAACACAAGAAAACGAAGCACATCGATGTTCGGTATCACTTCATCAAAGACCACGTCGAACGAGACTTCAGCTTCACATAGGTCTTCTATTACCAGAGGTCTTCTACCAGAGCTCTGGAGGTCTGCTGGCAATGTTCTTCTCTGATGTACTATCAGAGGTCTTCTGCCAGAGCTCGATCTCTGATGGTCTTCTGTTTGATCTTCTGCTAAGTCTTTGCTTGATCTCTTATGTCCTTCTGACTTGTGATATTTTCTATACTTTTACATTAAGCATACTTGGGGCTAACATGGTTTAACTACTAGGGCAAGGAACTAAGTCCCACACATCATTCCTAGTAAATTCGTTCAACTCTTTTTGCATGGCAACGATCCACTCCTCATCACATAAAGCTTCTTCTATGGTTTTAGGTTCTATGCTAGAAACAAAAGCATGAAAAGCATAATGGGTATGAATTTTTGATCTAGTCGTTCTTTGGTTGAGGTCACCTATGATTTGACCTACGAGATAGCCTCTAGCGGTTCTAAGGATAGGATCATCTACACCTTGTGGAACATAACACAGAGAGGCATCACTAGATTCTACATCATTAGTGGAAGATTGAGAACCTAAATCCAAGGTTCTAAGATGTTGAGCTATGGCTTCTCTCTCACAAACTTTATCATCTACGAAGGGAGCACTAGATTTGGGAGGACTCTCATTAAAGCTTACGTTGAGGGATTCTTCTACAACCATGGTCTCCTTATTAAGGACTCTATAGGCTTTCCTATCCCAAGGGTAACCAAGGAATACTCCCTCATAGGCTTTCGGGTCGAATTTGGTTAATTATGATTTGGTATTAACGATGAAGCACTTATATCCAAATACTTTAAAGTGAGCTATGGAAGGCTTTCTACCATATAAGAGCTCATAAGGGGTCTTATTTAGGATACCTCTAACTAGAACACGGTTAAGCACATAGGTCGCGGTAGCAACGACATCACACCAAAACTTTTGGGGAACATGATGTTCATTGAGCATGGTTCTACTCATTTCTTATAAGATTCTATTTTTCCTCGCAACAACCCCATTAGATTGAGGAGTTTGAGGAGCCGAAAAAAAGTTGCCGATTCCTTTCAATTTATATCATGAGGTGTTATATAAGGTTTTACCACCGTTTTAGTTTCGAAAAATTTAGGTGGCCAGTTCAACAACATTTTTATCATGCATACTAGAACATGAATCAAAACCCACTCCTTTTTTACAATTTATACGATTTGACATTTTAAACATTTTAAGCACTTTCTCATTACTATATTGAAAAGCATGAGCTAACAAATCATCTTTTTCATGTAAATCACACTTAGCTTTTAAACTTGCAATTTCATCTTTAAGAATATAACATTTAGCACATAAATCATTTTCTATCACTCTTTTTTTAAAGCATGCAATCTTTTAATTTAAAACAATACAAGAAGCACCTACATCTTTTTTCACAAAGCTTCTTTTCCAAAATGGTGACTTTGTCATTTAACTCCACTTTGGTTTTAAAATCACATGCAATTTTTTGTTTACAATCATGAACTTCCTTTTTACATAATAATAAAGTCTCATTAAGTTTTTCACACTCATCTTTATAATTTTTTGCAAGAACGACCATTTTATGGAAAGAATCATTTAACATGTCATTATCGCTTCCCGCCATGAGACAAATGGCTTCATCGTCTTGCACTCCAAGCACCTCGAATGAAGGCTTTCTCCTTCTTATTTTTGAACTTGTTTGCATAGTGATCCTTATCTCCACATGAGTAGCAATATCCTTTCTTTTGCTTGGCTTCATCTTCATCACTTGAGTCGTCATTTTTCTTCATTTTGTCTTCCCTTTTATGGAACTTTCGGCTTCGGTTTTCACCACCACGTCGATTGTCACTTTTTCCTTTGAGGAGCTTGCTTTCTCCTTATTTTTCTTCTCTTTCTCGTCACTTGAAATTGAAGCTTTAAGAGCTAAAGACTTCTTTTTATCTTGCTCCCGATCTTTGTTCCTTTTTAGTGCGATTTCATGTACTTTGAGGTTGTCGATGAGATCATCAAGCTTCATGGTTGAAAGATCTCGGGAGTCCTCCCAGGATGTGATTTTTAGCAACTCCGGTGGAAGTGCTCTAAGAATTTTCCGAATGTAGTCCTCATTTTCATAAGTCCGTCCTAATCCCTTCAAGGTCATCATAATAAGGTTAAAACGTTTAAACATTGAGTCGATTGACTCATCTTTTGACATTTCAAACACTTCATAACCATGTACAAGAATATTTATTTTTGAACTCTTAACTTGAGAGTTTCCTCTATGTGTATTGTTCAAATTTTGCCAAATATCATAAGCGGTTTCACAAGAGTAAACTCGCTCAATTTCATCTTTAGTTAGTGCGGAAGATAAAATATTTTTGGCCTCAAAATTTAAACAATTCCAAGAATCATCCGCGTTGGACCATTCTGCTATGGGTTTTTCAACAACTTTTCCATCTTGAGTTTTAGTAGGCTTAAAAATCCCATTAGTAATAATATCCCAACTTTTTCCGCAAACGTAGCACTCAAATAAATTAGCCTAAAGACCAAAATTTACGGTGTCGATTGGGGAGGTTTTGAGTAAACATTTCCCTCAAAAGTTGTCATTTTTTAAAAATCGAGTACAAGTTTTGAAAACACAAACGTTTAAAAAAAATACTTGCAACCCGCTCTAATACCACTTGTTAGGACAAACTTAGGGGGGGTTGTTTTAGTCTAAAAATCATCTTAAAATACTTTTAAGAAAATATATAGCAATACACAAAATGAATTCTTTTTGTTAAGGTTTAACACAACAAGCAAACAAACAAAATATAAAGAGATAGGGAAGAGAGATACAAACAAATTTAGAGAGGTCCACCCAAAACTGCGCTAATCCTCTTTGTTGAGTGAACTCAACGAGACGATCCACTGTATTGTTCTTTTAAGGTAGAAAAACACCGTATGAACACTTGATTACACAAGATTTGAATACTTGAAAAATGAACTCAAGTTCTAGCTATTTTTCCACACCATAATGTGGATGCTAGTTGGATCTATCTCACGCACTTACTATAGTGCGGAGAATACTTGTGTTTTATGCTTGGTATCACAAACTTTCTTTGATCTTGAAAGCAAGAAGAGATGAAGTATTAGAAAGTTGTGAGTTGAGAGTAAAGTGTTGTTAGGGTCAATTTTATGTTGAATAGAAGTTCAAGGGCTGAATTGCAATTCTTTACTTTGAGTCTTAATTGTGAACGGGCCGTGGGCTTGTTACCACGGGCCCATAGTATATAATGTTTTGTTTTAGCTTAGAATTAAGCTAGTTGTCATTTTTACTTTCCTAAGATTATTGTAAACTCTCTCAATATTGAAAGTGAATTGGATGACCAGTTGAAATCATAACATCTGTTTCTACATCTATTGATTTCTATTACGTTTGTTGCACGAATCTGGAACTAACAATTGGTATCAGAGCAAGCGGACGAATCGATTCATAGTGATATTTAGATTTCTGGTAAGATTACTATTCAAGATTTTTGAATCTGTTCTTGGTTCTAAAACTCATATTTTCATTCTAGTAAAATTGCTTCGTTTCGTTTATAGCATTCTGTTAGCATCATCTTACATAGCGATTCATCATTTTTCTCAATCTAATTCGATCATCTTAGTTGATTTTTAGCAAAATCAAAGTTTCAAGTTTTTGGTTTGTGTTCTTGCAAAAATCGAATTTTTACCATCAAAACTTGTTGTTTTGCTTCAAAATCGATTTGGGTATTGTTATTATTAAGTTTGGTCGAGTTCCTAACCTTTAAAGAACGATTTTGAGCAACCCGAATCGATTTCCAATCGAATTGGAAACCACAACCGCAGTATCCGGACACCACAGCCGTACTTTCCGGATACCAATCAGCTTTCCGGAACTTCGCTTAATCTTTCCGGGTAAGTTATCTTTTCCTAACCTTTCCGGACACAATTGTTCCGGAAACCCAAAGTTTCTAGTAAAATATTTTATCCAGACAACTCAAAGTTTCCGGTAAACTATTTTAAACGGACAACTCAAAGTTTCCGGTAAAATTGATTCTTTCCGGACACTAATATCCGGTAAGTCATTCTTCCGGAAAGCATATCATCCGGACACCCAATTCATCCGGTAAGTTCTGTTTTTCATTTTTTCATTCGGAAACTTATTTCATCCGGTAACTACAATCTTTCAGGTAAACTAAGACTTTCCGGTAACCTATTGTTATCCAGAAACCTCTGTTTATCCGGACACTTTGTTATTATCCGGAAACCTCTGCTGATTGAACACTTCACACTCAATCTGATCCGGACACTTCCAGATCAGCCATCTTTTATCCGGATTCATATCCGGTAAGTTCAGTCTAGTCGATTTCTTACCTGGTTTAGTATAATCCACTCTTAGAACCTGCGTTAGGATATCACTCTTAGTGCCTTGCGTTAGGTTATCACTTTGAATCGAACAAATCGTCTGACGATCACTCTAGTGCAACACAAGATGTCTTCGTGCGACGCTCTAGCTATCGGCACCAACTCCAAACCACCTTGCCTCTATCAAGGTGAGTACAACCACTGGCGGGACAAATTCATAATCTTCATTGAGTCAAAGGATAACTTCGAGTTTATCCGGCGAGCTCTAAATGACGGGCCAATTCCTGATCCCATGAAGACAGTACCAGCCACTGCAAATACTCTAGCTCGTACCGAGAAAAAGACACTCTCCGATATGACTGCCGATGAAAGAGGCATGATAGAGGGAGAAAAGCATGCCAAGAGGTACCTTGTTCAAGCTCTACCCAACACGATCTACACTGCCATCGATAGCTACAAAAAGACAGCAAAGGGTATGTGGGATCAAGTGGCGAAAATGATGCGCGGGAGCGATGTCGGGAATCAACTGAAAATCAACAGCGCCATAACTAAGTTCGATGGGTTTAAGTAGCGCACCGGCGAATCCCTCACCCAGACCTATGAACGCTTTTGCCATCTTCTCAACGAACTTAACAAGAACCAAATCACTCGCTCCAACACGGAAAACACGCTCAAGTTTCTCAACAACCTGTTGCCTGAATGGAAGGTATTTGCATCTCATGTCAAGCACAACCAATTGATAGGGAACGTTGGCATCCACGAACTCTATGAGACGCTTCTTCAAGACGAAGATGAAGTGAATGAAATTCTAAGCGAGAAGAAGTCTGTATCCAAGCCAGCTGCTGATCCATTAGCACTCATGTTTTCAAAACGAGGCAAATCTTCTGGCCGTCGTTCCAAACGAACTCAAGAGCCAAGTGATTCTGAGCCCGAACCTGAGGAAGAAGAAGACAATGATTCTGATCCTGAACTAACAGCTTTGAAGAATGCTATGGCTTTGATCTCCAGATCCTTTTAACAACAAAAGTTCTACAAGAAACCGACGTCCAACAATCAGCGCTACTTCACCTCCTCCAACAAGCGCCATGATTATCACGACAAATATGAAGGAAAGAAGAAAGCCGATGAGCCTGACCAGTCTGACAAGAAGGAGAAAACAAAGAAAGTTAACCGCAAGAAGAAAGACGAACCCGTGACTTGTTATAACTGCTGGAAGCTTGGTCACTTTGCGAAAGATTGTAGGAAGCATGTTGTGTAGAATGCACATTACTACAAGGCAAAGCTCGCACTGTCAGAACAAAAGGAAGCTGGAGAAGCTTTATTTGTGGAAGATGAATATTGGCTGGGTCGATCTGACAGTGAAAGCGACTCTGAAGGAGCTGATGCTTTCATGGGCTATCACTCCCATGCTGAAGAAGAAAAAACAAAGCTGTGTCAGGTATGTGAACCTATCTGTTTAGATCTTTTTAATTGAATGCAACCTCTTGCTGAACGGATAGATTCCAATAAGGCCACCGCTAATGAACAACTGCTTGAGATTAGATCACTATCTGAAAAGCTAGATGTTCAAAAGCGAATAACTGAGAAACACAAGTCCGAAAATGCTGATTTAAAAGAAAAATGCAAAAATCTTTCAATAGCACCTAAGGACTTATGGGCCAAAATATCTGAACTATAGTCACAACTTGATCAGTGTGAGAATGAGAAAGCAGGAATTGTTTATCAATGCTCTGCTCTTCAAATTCAGCACAAGGAGTTTGTCGCTAAAATAGTTGACCTAGAAACCAAACTCTACAAAAGAGGTCAAACTGATCAGACCATACACATAAATAAACCCAAGGAGTTCACTTATTTTAACAAAGAGTGGGGAATCGGATATGATAACCCACACTATTTGAAAAAGGGAATTTACAACACACCTATTCTGTATGATTTTGGCTGTTTTGGATTAGACAAAAAGTATCCGGAATATGCGATTAGATGGACTGGTCCTCTTGAACCTGAAAAAGGAAGAGGAAACTGAGTAATATAAGCGCAAACACACGACTAAAATGCAACTTCCTTTTTGTTATGAGCCTTTGAATTACTATTATGAGAAAAATCAAAAGAAGTACCTCTCGAATGACTACTTTGACTGCTATAAGGTTGTAACGTCCAAGGATACCTCTAAAGAGGATGAGGTCCAAGCAACCGAGCCCAAGACTGAGACGGATGAGGTCAAACTATATGTTCCCCCTCTCATCTTGGAAGCAAAGATAGTCGAGTTAGAGGAGTCACTCGAGAAAGAAAGGTCAAGTTTTCAAAAGGAACGGCAAGCGCTTCTCACGGAACTTGAGAATCTAAAAACCGTCAAGACCGAAACTGTGTCGGATGAAGGACAGGAAATCCTTCGGTGTGAAATTCAAATGCTCACATCAAAACTGCTTGCCTTGGCAACAGATGCGATGAAGGAGCATACGAGAAATGGTCAACTCCAAGAGCAGATTGACCAACTCCAACATGAAAAGCAGACTTCACCCGAACCTTCCTCCAACTCATCTGATACGTCTTCGTGTAAAGCTTTCATTGGCAAAATCTTTTATACACAAGACGGTCAAGAATCTCAAGATAAGAGTGTTTTAAGGAATTTAAACTCTGATTTTTTCCTAGCTTCTGCACCAAGTTCCCCGAAACACACAAGCACAAAGTGTTCCTCGCTTTCCTCGGCTAATCCAAGTCCCACTATCCCGGATATTGATTTTTCAGAATATATGAACTCTGAAGGCAATTCTGATGAAGAGTTTGAATCGTTCCCTTTCGACAAACCTCTTCCAAGTCATACTGACTTTCTTTCGCCAGTAGTTAATCGACCGGTCAATATTCAAAAGGGCGACTGTTCTCAATCAAAGACTCCGACTGTGATTAAGATTTCTAAAAATGCTTCAAATTCTCAAAAACAATCACAGCCGAAGCAAAACACCGATCGACCGACTAACAAGATTCCTGTTTCTTCAAAAGTCACTGACCATGTTGTCCCTATTGTTTAAGATAAAACCGGCCGCACTAAACAAGATAAACAAAAGTGGCTAGCCAAGGAATCTATCGAGGATGCTGCATCAAAGTCATTTAAGACTGTTTTCTATCCTAGAATGAACAAAAACGATTGTGCTCGGAATCATAGGAATGATTTTGTTAAACAAGATGTTAATTTTTCGATTAAACTTTATTCCATTCAGCAATTGATTCAATTATCGCATGATTGTTTGTGTTGTTCTAGTTGTGGTTGGAATAACTGTGATGACATTAATAATAATGATTGGTTTGGGTCATATCATATATATAATCATACACCCAAAAGCAAACCCCGTAAAAACAAAAAGAAACACCATAAACAATGGGGTCCCCAATCAGAGGTTAAACCTACGCAGGAAAGGAAACCCACTTCAAAACAGGTTCCTCCTACTGAGGTTAAACCTACACCCAAGAGGCAACCTGCTTCAAACACAGGTTCCTCCAAAAGGTGTAAAACCTAACCCTCCAGGACCCATGCGTATATGGGTACCTAAAGTCCGCTAATCTCGTTTTGCAGGATGGTCATGTGTGGTACATAGACTCTGGATGCTCCAAGCACATGACCGGAACGAGGGAGCTTCTCACGAACTACAAGGATCAATATGGCGGAGACGTGAGATTCGGGAACATTGACAAAGCACCGATTTTGGGCTACGGCGGCATTGTCCAATACAAGATCACCATCAAGAAAGTTTCACACGTCGCAGGATTGGGACACAACCTGTTCAGTATCGGCCAATTCTGCGACAAAGATCTCGAGGTCAGATTCAAAGCTAAAAGGTGTATAATCCTCAATGACGACGGAACGGAGCTACTGGTTGGAACACGAAAGACCAACCTCTACACCATCGACCTCGCAGCCCTGAAGACCGATAACCCTGTCTGCCTGATGTCAAAGGCCAATTCTCAACAAGCATGGATTTGGCATTGACATCTCTCGCACCTGAACTTCAAGAGTATCAACAAACTGGTGTTGGGCGGACACGTGAAAGGCATACCCGATCTTCAATTCGTGAAGGATCGACTCTGCGGGGCATGTGAAATGGGAAAGATGAAGCGAGCGTCACATCAGCCGAAGGTAGCTCCGAGCACGTCCCGGTCCCTTGAACTTATCCATGTGGATTTTTGTGGACCGATGCGTGTTCAGAGCATCAACAAGCGCAAGTATGTCCTGGTGATGGTGGATGATTTCTCACGCTACACATGGGTCAAGTTCCTACGTACAAAGGACGAAACTCCAGAGCTGATCATCAACCATTTGAAGACCATCCAACTAAACCTTCAAAGTGAAGTTCAGACTATCAGGACCGACAACGAGATAGAATTAAAGAATCAAACGGTGAACGACTACCTGACTTCAGTCGGTATCTCGCAAACCTTCTCGGTTGTACGCACTCCTCAACAAAATGGAGTGGTGGAAAGACGTAACCATACCCTCGTCGAAGCTGCTCGCACGATGCTTTCTCAGTCCAAGCTCCCACTATTTTTATGGGCCGAAGCGGTGTCTACAGCTTGTTACATGCAAAACCGCTCCATTATCAACAAGAGGTTCAACAAGACACCGTACGATATCATGAACAACCGTGTTCCGAACATCAAGTATTTCCACGCGTTCGGATGCACGTGCTACGTCCTCAACAACAAAGATGATATCGGCAAATTTAGCCTGAAGGTGGATGAGGGAGTGTTCATAGGATACTCCATGCAGGCTAAGGCGTTTCGCGTTTACAACAAACGGACTAAAATCGTTACAGAGAGTGTAAACGTGACATTTGACGAAGCCGCAGATTTGGCTTCTGAACACATCAGTTCAGAACCCGGTTTAACTGGCATGCTACCTTTCGAACTTCCACGTTCGGGATCTACACAAGCGACAGTAAATCCGAATCATGCATCTACGTCGAATGCTGATCTTTCAGATTTAGATTTACTGTTTCAATACTTTTATGATGATGTGCTTAACATTTCTACCCCTCGTGTCTCAGCACAACCACGACTTGAAGTTGCTCAAATCGAGGATTCGGCGAATCTATCCGGTCCGCCGCCTTCGACCAGCACTCCTTCCATCACTGTGGAGACACCTCAACCGTCATCATTAACTTCGTCTGAGACTATCATCCCCCCGGAGGAACCTGTTCTATATCCGGAGATCACTCTACAAGATTCGTCATCTGCTACAATCATTGATCAGCATCTGCATTCCTCGGAACCAGAAGTTGTTCAACTTTCGACGAATCCTCCCCCACCTCCTCCAAGAAACCAACCGGCTACACTTGAAGCGGTACAAGACCTTCCATCTGGTGCCTACGTGGATCCAGACGCCTCACATTCCACTCAGCAGCCGCTTCCACACACCACCAAATGGACGAGAACTCATCCCCTGCACCAAATCATCGGTGATCCCGACACTCCTGTCCAAACACGAGGCGCATCAGCCAATTTCTGCCTCTTCTCCGGCTTCTTGAGTAAGATCGAGCCTACCACCGTACGCGAAGCACTCGAATATCCGGACTGGTTCATGGCCATGCAAGAGGAGCTCAACCAATTCGAGGCTCTAAAGGTATGGCGACTTGTCCCACGTCCAACCTACAAGACGGTGATCGGCACTAAGTGGATCTTCAAGAACAAGAAGGATGAGGACGGCATCATAGTACGCAACAAGGCGCGTCTCGTGGCTAAGGGATACCGTCAGCAAGAAGGGGTTGACTACGACGAGACATACGCTCTGGTGGCGAGGATAGAAACCATACGTATGTTCCTTGCATACGTCGCGCACAAGAACTTCACGGTCTTCCATATGGATGTGAAGACCGCATTCCTTAACGGCAAACTCAAGGAAGAGGTGTACGTATCGCAACCGGACGGGTTCGTGGACAAAAAGAAGCCAGACCATGTCTACATACTAGACAAGGCGCTCTACGGGCCTGGTATGACACGTTGACAAAGTTTTTGATAAAATCGGAATTCACACGAGGTAAAATCGATTCTACTCTTTTTATCAAAAACGAAAAAGGTCACATTGTTTTAGTTCAAGTGTATCTCGATGACATCATTTTTGGTTCTACTAATCCTCAATATGCAAAGAACTTTGCCAAGCTAATGGGACAATTTTTTTAAAATGAGTATGCTTTGTGAGATGAATTTCTTTCTCGGTCTTCAAGTTAAACAACTGTCGACCGGAATATTCATAAATCAGGCTAAGTACATCCGGGATATTCTTAAGAAATTCCAGATGGAACAGTCCTCACCGATGAAAACCCCCATGGCACCCGGTACGAAGTTACACACTGATCCTAACGAAAAGGATGTGGACACTAAAATGTAATGGGGAATGATTGGTTCTTTGATGTACCTCACCGCAAGTAGACCGGACATCATGTTTTCAACTTTTCTATGCGTTCGGTTTCAGTCAAAACCGAAAGAGTCTCATTTAATAGCCGTCAAACGAATTCTTCGTTATTTACGTGGTACTGCTGATCTTGGCTTGTGGTACCCGAAAGAGACAGGTTTTGAGCTGTCTGCATATACTAATGCGGACCACGCGGGCAGCATGATGGATCGGAAGAGTACATCGGGTCATGTGCAGTTCTTGGGCGATAACTTGGTGAGTTGGGCATCCAAGAAGCAGCAATGCGTCTCTACGTCGGCTGCCGAGGCGGAATACGTGGCCGCCGCGAGCTGCTGTTCTCAGGTAATTTGGATTCGGACGCAACTCAAGGACTACGGCTTCACATACGTCAAGGTGCCCATCTACTGCGACTCGAAGAGCGCTATCGCAATATCCAGCAATCCGGTCCAGCATACGAAGACAAAGCACATAGACGTTCAGTACCACTTTATCAAGGATCACGTTGAAAGAGGTACAGTCGAACTCTATTTTGTAAATACAGAACATCAGCTAGCAGACCTGTTTACAAAACCTTAGGACGAAAAACCCTTTAATTATCTAGTGTCCAGGTTAGGTATGCTATATATGATGACTTGATCTGATTGTGTGCCCTATACAAGTTCCATACATCTACGAGAAACTATCTACAGATCATTAGTTGTTCACACTCCTGATGACTGAGCATACACTTTCTCGCACCTGCATTCTACTTGTATCTGTTACACAGTTAGGTTGAGTCTCTGTATTTATTAGGTAGATTTTGGTTGTTTCCTTTCTTTCTACGTGTGTTTCTTTTATTTAATACTTTCGTCTAGTTTATTTGGATTTATATCTGTGCTTTCACAAGTGTTCATGTATCTAGGGGGAGCACGAACCGGTATCAGGTAAGTTATCTCTACTGTTGAGGGGAAGTGTCGCACAAATTTTTTTAACTGTCATAAAGTTTTTTTTGTGTGTAGATACTCCCGTGTGCATTTCACACTACGCGCACATTCTGAGGGGGAGCGACACAATTTTTTCTCTTTAAAAGTTTAAAAGTTTTTATTGTGTCGACCTCTCCGCTGCACACAACTGCACAATCCGAGGGGGAGTAGAGAAATCACCATGCTCAGTTTGAGGGGGAGCGAGAGAAGGTTCTTTCAAAATCCAAATAGTCCTATTTTTATTGAAAATCTGAAAGAACAGGGAGTTTCTGTCAAAAATACCATAGTGTCCGGACAGGTTTCCGGATCGGATGAGAATTCGGATGACCCACCCGGACTCTTGATTCCATATAAAAGGATTCCGGACACTCATTAGCTCATTTTATCCGGAATCCTCGAAAAACACTAAACCTCTCTCCCTGTCTCTATCACTCGGACACTCACCCAATCGACGAATCGCACTCGATTTTTGTTCCATAATCAGGTATACTTCTCTCCTATCCATATCGATCTCGAATGTGCTTATCTCACGTACTTTTACATACACATCGACCACTGATTTGCTCGCATCAGGGGTTCCAAAAACCCATTTCTCGCTTTTACGAGTTCGGGTCAAATCAGTGCATTTCAGGTCGATATACTTGTTTTAGTGTGCACATAGACTAATATCGATACTGCTAGAATCGTTTAAAACGTCCTTGAGGCTGTGATTAGCATGATTGAACCAATCCGGATGTCATCCGGAGAGTGTTGAACTATCTGGACACATTCAAATCCATCTAGAAACACTCCTGGTCAAGATAATTTATCCGGAAACCTTCAACGTCCGGTAACCCTAGTTGTCCGGAAACCTAAGGCTTTCCGGTAAGTTCAACTATCTGGATGGTTGAGGTGTCTGGTAACCAATGTCAACCAGAAACACATATCTTATCCGGAAACCGGTTTTTGTCCGGATTGTCACCTTGTCCGGAAACATTCATCACACCCGGAAACATTGGTTGTCCGAATACTTTTGTCCGGATACTCTTGTTTGTCCGGAAACCTTAGTCTCAAATGCATTTTGTTTGGACAACCCTGTGTTCTTCATTCCAGTACCTTGTTACCTCACTGCCAGTCCTCAATCTGTATCAGATTGAGCCAATTACTGCAAAGGTACGCACCTACACTTGTTCACCCGCCTTGATTACTAACTTTTGTTCCTTTTCAGATATTCGTAATGGCGGACCAGGAACAACAACAACAACACCAAGAGTAAAATCCTCCTCAAGAGGAATTTATCGACGAAGCAGCCGATAATGCATTGGTCAACCCTGACCATGGCATCGAGATGGAAGCCAACAATCACCAGTTGGACGCCGCCGAGTTCCGACCACAGGAGCAACACCGTGTGGTCGTGGACATCCTACTAGGTCACCTTCTCCGTGAGGCCCTCACTGTAACATCCGACGTCCCTGTACTATATGTTTATCAAGTATGGCTCACCGCACGAGTCGTCACGGCTGCCAATTCTTAGACCATCATGGCGTGTATTGACAACCATCCCTTCACACTCACACCTGACGCGTTCCGCCGCTTGCTATCCCTACCAGAAGCCAACGCCGGCGGACACCAAGGCTACGACCCTGCGGTCAATGACACGACTCTGTGTGCTCAAGTACGTGCCCTCAGATACAACCACGACCTCGACCGCCCTTCAGCGTTCAACCGGAAGTACCTAGCGCCCATCTGGTACACACTGTTCACGATTCTGAACAGGTGTCTATCATCCAGATGGAGGGGAATAGACCAATGCACAACCAACTTTCTGCGTCTATTCCATGATGTATGCTACAACAGACACGTCGACTTCGCGATGATTATATGGCGCGAGATGGTTCAAGCTATTCGGCAAATAGGTGGTACGAAGCAAAAGAAGTTCCTACCTTATCCTCATTTCCTCTCACTGGCTGTGCGACATCACCTGGATGCGAATCCAGGGATACCGCGACACATTAACCATCCGGTATGTCTTTATTTCCATTTACAATATATGGTGATTCGAAACCCGTCCAACGCCATAGCCATGCCCATACCTGAAGCCCTACTGGCACACACGGACCCCAATGCACCGAGTGTGGTAGAATATAGAAGAGAGTTAGTTGCTCCCATGGTCCAGCCAGCACCGGAGGGACCTCCCCAGGGAGATAGACCCGAGCGACGTGAGGGTCCTAGGACAAGAGGAGGAAGGGCCCGGGAAGCAGGGGCTCCCGGACGGGGTGTGTTGAGATTACATGGGAGGAGAACAGGCGCGGGCGGTGCATTGGATACGCGAGCCAGGACTACCCAATCCCACCAAGCCGGTACAAACCATCAACCTTCCATTCCTATCACCCGAACAACGACCGAAGCCGTCACACCGTCTAGACCGATGCTTCATCGAGACTCCGAGCCTTACATATCTGATCCTCCCTCACTACCCAGACAGGTTGAGGATGTGGAATCTGACTCCACCGAATCCGATACGGACCATACTATACGGGCATCATTAATCCCCACCCGTATCATACCAAACCCAGATTTTACCGAAGGAATCCCATCTGACTCACCTACACCCCCACTCATCCCTACTACCCAGCCTGAAACGAGAGACATAAGGAGAGCGGAGGGAGTATTAGTTGAAAATGTTGAAGAGGTGAGACTGAGTGAAGTCAGGTCGAAAAAGAATCAAGAGAGAATACGCCGTAAAAATAAAGAGGCTTCAAAGCGACCACAAACCAGTGTCGACCAGGTAGCCACATCTGCTATCCCGTCTCATCTGTTGGGATGGGGTATTGAAGAAGCCGCCGTGGACCTAGCGGCGTAATTGCACAACCCCCAAAGCCACTCATCCGTCTCTCAAAAGACGGATGTTTCAACTTCACACAGGGAATTAGCACAACTTCTACCGATCTCTCACTCGGATAGTATTGGTATTGAAACAAGAGACCAACAACCCCCGGTCTCGCCTTCTTTCAAAGCACCATCGAGTCTAGAGCCACTTGTTATTGAACATTCTTCGGCTAGGACACAAGATGAGATTCCACAAATCAAGGCTCTTCGTGACCTGATCAGAACTTCCGTAGTGTTAACCACAAGGCTTGCGGCGTACTGGTTAAGGCTTGTGGGGGATATGGCTAGTAACCCATCTACCCCAAGTTCGAATCCAGGAGCTTCCAACTTGTGGCCACTGGGGATAAACTCATGGCTGCACGCTTTAGCAGCTGGGGCAATTGCCTCTCCTTGCCGGGATTAATCGGGGCAATGTTCTCGGATACCCTTCCAAAAAAAACTTCCGTAGTGTCTCCGCCTTTAAGCGGAACGCGAGGATCGGAAGGAAATCCTACCATGGCCACAGCATCGCCAACCATGAACGTAGGTGGCTCTACCTCTAAGGTAGATGCCTCAATGGGTAATCTAAGTGATCACGATGTTACTTTACCCGACTTTGTGTCACATGGATCTCTGGACAGCAACCTAATGGCTATCCGCGAGGCAATGGAGCAGCGCCTCACCGCAGAGCTAGATAAACTGAAAAGCCTGATTAAAAGAAAAGAGAAGGTAGTCGAAGCTGAAACCGCATCAACGCCTCCACCGGCTCCCGTTCAGCCAACTTACTCGGTGGACACTTTGAAGACTATGCTCTTAGCTCAGCTGCTCCAGAATCAGAAACCGATGCCTCTACCGAAGCAGACGTGATCTCCGTTCTACGATCACAGGTCACTGCTCCTTTATCATCCATTACCACCAGAATGGATCAGCTTGACACGACTCTCAAGGATGTTCAACAAGAACTCAAAACGCTATCCGAGAGAGTCGCCTCCATGGAAGAAACCTACAAGAGTCAAGCAGGCGGTCTAAAGCGAAGACACGATGATCAGGATGATCCAGATCACCGTGAGGGGGAGAATAAAAGACTACGATTAGCCGAGACCGCCCCGATCCTCACTGAAACTATTGTGGTTCAACCGGAACCATCAATTGTGGCCACTGCAACCGAAGACGAACCTGAAGCCCAGTTGAGCCTTGCTGAGATGGAAATAGACATTGACATCTCAGACGACGAAGACCGAACGGTTGAAAAGCCCGAGGGAGATTCACAGGAATTGGTCACACATTCAGCATCAGATAGGCCTATACTCAACCTGATTGATCCAGATTCTAGGTAAACCTGATCTTTCCTACTGATGAAGACGACAACGTTGACTATGACCAGTTTCTGCTGCAAAACCTATATGGTACACCCGTTCACACAGCTCAACCCGTCGAAACTTCTACAATACCCGAAACTTCAACTGCTGCAAATCCGACATCTCCTCAACAACTGACAGCTTCTGATCTTCCTCCTCCTCCTCAGCAACAAATCTGATGGGAGAAGATCATGATATTTATTCCTCACCTGGAGGAATCTCTGAAGAAGCTATACGTCCACAGGTTACGCCCCATCGAGCCAACCTTCTATCTTGGGATTTCTCACTTTGACGCGGAATACCAAGATCAGTACATAAAAGCCATGAAGCGGTGTCTGCCAGTTAGCCAAGCCCGAACCAAGAACAAGATCACTGAAGTGTTCAACATCCAAACCAACCGAATCCTTAGAGTCGTGTTTCCAGTTTTCACTGTCCGCCGCGAAGACGGTAATGAATGGAAAATTTTTGAAGCTGACTTTAAGAATCTTTTACCGTTCGACTTACTTGCTGTTAATGCCAAAAATCGCACCAAAGGGACAACTTAAGTTCGATGTGGACTTAAACAACTAAAGAAAGAATCTTTCGACGAGACGTGCGACGAGGGAAAAATAAATAAGACAAAGGATTTGATGACGCAGGAAAAACCTCAACGAGGAAAAAACCTGCGGACGACAGTGGGTGTTGTCGCTGCACTATGGTCGCCAATCAGGGGCGATGTCCTTGGATACTGGTGTCGATCGTACAGTGATTACAATACAAATGAAGAAAATGCTTCGAAATGTAAAGTACAAGTGTTTGAATGTAAAAACAGGTGTTTGTCGTGTACGAAACAAAGTGTGAACTGCTGGTCGAGGGCTGTTGTCGAGCGTCGAGAGCGATACTTAGAATAATAGTTCTTCACTTCAGGTGTTCTTGAGTATTGCTTCGGTTGTTTATCGCCGGATATTCGATATGTTGAAATGTGGATTGAGCTTGATATTTATAGTCTTCGCGTCCTTAGCTTCATCCATGAATGCTCCTTTAATGGCTTTAACGGTTGGAAACGGTCGCCGGAGTAATGATCTTCGTCCGTTACGGTCGCCAGCTGTTTAATGATTGTGTCGGTTATAGTCGTTGCTCTTTAATGACTTTTATTCCTGCATTAAACACTTAACAAACGGTCATGGTGAACGTTAGCTTTGGTCGAGGTCGCACGTCCTTATATAATAGTCGTGCGGATCGGGCGACGCTATGGTCGAGCGTCGTAAGGAACTCTCAACTTACCTTTTATGAGGGACGACGATGGTGTTCTGGGTCTTTGTCGAGACCTTATCTTAATACAAGATATAGTCCCTAATCGTACGTCTTACCTGTTTTGGTCGCGGTCGAGCGACGTGATTTTTTGCCCAAACAGTTTGCCCCCAAAATTTGAAAATTGAATGTCAAATTTAAGTTTTAAATTTTGCTTGTCGAACGCTTAGGCTCGTGACCTGGGTTGAGGGACTTACCTGGTTGTCGTGGAACTAGACCGGTTCGCCTTTAACTAAACGAGAAGTTGAAAAGTTCTGACATCACACTGACGCATAATGATGCTTACCAGCTATCGAAGACAGGTGTCGAAGATTCGAATAAGTATGGACGCGTGTTGATGATCAGCGGACTCGACTTGTTGCGATTTCCTGCATAAATAGAGATCACAATGGGTTGTTTTCTTTAGAGATTTTCTTTTAAAGTTATCTGTTTCTGATGAGGCCCTTCTCGACTTTGTTCAAATTTTGGGTGGTTGGAGATCTATCAAGGGTTGCGATACCCGAATCGTTGACGATGTTGGTTACGATGAACACGATGTTTGTGTATTCTGCGCACCTGGCGACGATGTCTTCTGCCACGTCAACCCTTTCGTCAGCCGACAGGGGCGGGGTGTAAAGACGGGAGAGAACGAGGAGGAACTTATGGTGATCAGCTTTGCGTTGTCGCCGTCCCTCTCGTTTGACTACGTCCTCGTCAGGATGAAGTCACTTTCGCATCTGGGGAAACATCAGCCCTTAGTTTCCGAGGAGTGTTTTCAAAGGATCTTTATTGAAGAGATAGAGTTGTATTTAGCTGAACTGGCGTTCCTTGTAAGTTTTTCTTTCAAAACTTGTGTTATCGATGTTCTTATGTTTTTATGTCTTGCTAACGTATTCCTGTAAAGCCCGTATCCCGGTATGGGTTCTTTTTACGCATTTATTCATTTATATATTTATTTATTTTCATATCGTTTTGTTAGTGACGGGATTTGGCGGGGAAGGCCTAGCATGTTTAATTTTCGTGTAACGGCGTGTAGGTAAAGCTCGGGTGTATGTTTGCAATATTATGGAAAGCTTAGGGGCTAAATGGGTTTTTTTTGTTTGGACATTTGGGTTTCTCGGGGTCGGCCTATGCAAGGGAACCGCCCCTTCCCTTTTCTCGCTTCCATCTCACGGCAAACAAAACGCAACCAAAGAAAAAAAAACCCTACCCCTTCTTCCTTGTTGCTCACGGCAGCAAACCCCCTCCCCCCCTTTTTCCTTCTCGTCTTTTCTGCGCCACCGCCGGGAACCGCCGCCGCTGCCGGAAACCATCGCCGCCATCGCAGATCACCGGAGAGAAGAGAGTAGCGTGAAAGAGGGAGGGCACCGGAGCTTCTGTGCCGCCGCTGGTCGTCATCGTTGTGAGGTAAGGTTTCCCTCTCCATCTCTTTCGTTTGTTTCGTCGTTGTCGAACCGTTGCGGGAAAAGAAACCACCACCACCACCACCGCCGCAGCCATGGCTGCCGACGGTGTGGCCGCCGTCGTGCGCCGCCGCATGGACAGCGGGTATGCGCGTGTGGCTGCCGACGCCGACGACCACCACTGCCGGAGGTGGAAGTGGGTGGTGCGTGGTCGTGACCAGACCCTAGTCACCATAGAACTCTAATCCGTGACCTGATCGCGTAAACCCGAATTGAATAAACCTTGAACCGTTTTTATAAATCGTCATTTTATGTGAAAACGTCGTTTCTGCCACTGTTTTATTTCATTCATAACTTTTCCGTCGTAGCTCGGATTGAGGGGAAACCGGTGCCCACGGTTCACAATCTGTGCCGGGCACACTTTTCGTGTTTTAGCGGAAGTCTGGTTCGGCCTTTAGCTAGGCTTAAAATGGCTGTTTTCACAGCAGGTCTGGATGTGACAGTTTCGCGTCCCGTTTTTAGAAAATTCATATTAAATTGTAGGAAAATCGTTAGAGCGCGTACGATATGTCCACGGAACCCTAAGACATAGAACTAACTGATTATGGAATAATAATCCTGGGTTGATGAGTTTAAGAGGGGCTAAACAGGTCCCGAACAGACCAGTAAATCTTAGAGTAAAAGCTGGATTTTTCGTGTGTAAGCTTATAGTTGTGACTTTGGGCTAGGACTTCGTTGTGACGTTTGGTATCACTTATTTAGGTGGGAAAAGGTGAGTTGGTGTTGGCCGGCTCGTTTTGCTGTTGAGGACATCTACTTTGCGTTTGAGGTGAGTTCTCTCACTGTGTAGTTAGGAATTGTATGCATGTTATAGTAGTTTGTATGTACGACTGTCTTTGTGGTGTGAACTAGTTGTTTGTGGTGCGTAATATTTGATTGGTTTAAATGCTTAGTATAATTGTGTAACACGTACATCTCGGTTGGAATGAGGGCTCGGTGGGACCGAGGAAGTGGATAGAAATATTGTGTGAACTCGGTTGGACCGAGGGCTCGGTGGGACCGAGGAAGTGGAAAGAAACGTTGTGGGAACTCGGTGTGACGAGTGTGTTACATTACAACTCGGTGGGACCGAGGAAGTGGAAAGAAACGTTGTGGGAACTCGGTGTGACGAGTGTGTTACATTACAACTCGGTGGGACCGAGGGCTCGGTGGGACCGAGGTGTTGGATACATAATTACTTGTAGATGTTTACTCGTTTTATGTAACTGTGATGTTGTTGCTTATGTGCGGATAGGGGTGATGTGTATATAATTCCTATCTGCGCATGTGATGGAATTCACTAAGCTTCGTGCTTACCCCTTCCCAATATCTTATGATTTCAGGTGCGAGTAGCAGTCGGGCATGACAGTACACACGGGCGCAAGGCGAAGGCTGTTTAAGTCAAACTTTTTAAATGGGGATTTAATTATATAACTTGGTTCCGCTGCTTAAATTTAATTTGACGGTTTAAATTAACGACGTTTATTTTTATTGTAATGGAATTTGTTAACTTATGGTTTGATTATAATGAAATGCATTATTTTTAAAATTTAAAATTCCTTGTAATTTTTGGGACGTTACAACTTGGTATCAGAGCACAGCTTGAGTGAATCAAACATATCTCGGTGTGTTTGGTCTCAAGTTGCGGCTATGAAGTTTTAAACTCTTTTACAAAAATCTTTTAGAATAAAGGGAAAAGGAAAACCCGTTTGGGAAACGATGATCGAGGGCGCAGTGTGTACAGTCAGCCGACGCTATTTGGGAAGGTACGGTACTTAGTGTATTTATTGCTTTCTAGGCATAGAGTATGCATGCTAGATTGCCTATGTTGTTTACACTGTACGGTATGATGACTGCTTGCTAGTAGGAATCAATGCTAGTTATAGTAGGTTGTTAAGTGAAGGCCCTATAGGTTGTATGCAGTAAGAATCATATAGCCTTAGAATATTTGATTTAGTTCTGTTGCGCAGCTCTTGTTTGAGTCCAACCGTTCTAGGATAGAATCTTGTATTCGAATGTCTATTTGATTCACGCTGCATGCGACTGGGTATTCGCGAGGCAACTCGTTATGGCTAACAGGGATTCCGTTGTAGCAAGGGTAGTGGGATGAGATGAAATTCCTAGTGAGCTGGGAATAGCGTTTACATATGAGTACGTATGCAAAATTGCTTTCTAGAACATAGGAGTATGTATGCTAGATTGCTTGGTGCTTAATACAATGTATTGTATGGTTGTTACTTGCTATTAGGAACTTATGCTAACTTTGATAGGTTGATTAAGCGGATGCACTATAGGTTGTATGCGGTAGGAACCGAATAGCCTTAAAATGTTGGATTTAGTTCTATTGTGCAGCTCTTGTTTGAGTCCAACCGTTGTAGGATAGAATCTTATATTCGAATGTCTATCTGGTTTCCACTGTATACGACTGTGCGTTCACGAGGCGACTCGTCAGGGTTAGTGGGGGTTCCGCCCTAGCAAGGGTAGTGGGGTATTATGTTTATTCCTAGGGAGCTAGGAAGAGTGTGTATATGCGTCAGTATGGACATACGTGTATGGTTTTTGTTTGGGCGAGCAACTACTTGGATACTCGGGATGGGACTCGGAGCGGACAGTGATAGGTGTAGATGGTAGTAGTAGAGCTCCTACTACCGGAAGCACAGGATCAATGTTCGAGTCGGGGAAAGTCGCGAGGAATCCAAGGAGTCGAGCGTGAGCGTGGTAGGGTGAGTTATTATGTGCTAATAACTCGTTGTAATATCTACCCAGAATAGCCATCACAAGGAGTAACAACTATAGTAAACCTACTAGTACAGGTGTGTACTTGTTTTGCTTTGATGGGATGATCGTTGGGGTAGTGCCGAAGGTTATAAATTAGTAGTCGTTGGAATAAAAGGACGATTCTAGTATTAGTCACTTGGAGTGACGATGAGGATGATGTTTGTTTCGGGCCAAGATGGATGATTGTGCTAGAATCATAGGCTTATAGAGCCGACTTTGATTTGAGGAAAAATCGTAGGGATTATTTGACGTAATTTCCCAACTTGCCTAAGAGGTTTAAATGTCCGGATGACGTTAGTGGATCGGAGAGATTTGGAGGAGTAGGAGTCGAGGCGTAGAATGCCGACTGAGTCATGCACAAAGTTTGATTTTGAAATAGATAGCATTAACAAATTCTTGTGTTTCAAATAATTTATTGGATGGTGTTTTGGAATTTTGGGAAACGTTCAGCACACACACAAGATTTTGAAATATGGTTTTGAAAGTGTATGAAATCGTTTTATCACGGGAGTGCAAACTTTGTTAGAATTTGTCTCATTTCGTTATTTTTCCAACGGTTCTTTCGGGTAAGATGATATCCGTGTTTTGTGGTGTTTAAAATGTTGGGCAAGTGACTACGGCTTGTGACTTTAACATTGGAGCTCCTCCACATATGTTAGAGTTGAGACGAAAAGTTACATTCTACGATGTCTGTATAAAGCTATTTGAGTGATTTGGTTAAAATAAGTTTTGTTTTACGGCGTGTTGAGTCGTGTGGGTTTAATTTCGCGAGGTGCATATCTTATTTGTTTATGTGACCATTTGGGGAAATCTTGGAAATCAATTTAAAGAACCCCACCTTTTGAGATTTTATGAGGTTTAGTCGATAATTTCAAATGATGAAAACAGATTGGTTTTTATTTTTAAGTTTGAAACTTACACGAGACAGTTGTGTTTTAACAAAAGTATATTTGTAAACCGTTTCATCGTTTTGTATGACTAGCCGACGCGCGTAAGATTTGTTGGTGAACCCTGTGCCACGACATTTTATGTTGGAAAAAGAGGAATTTTGGGGTCAAATGTCGTGGAACTGATTTTGAAATTATGTGCACACTTTTGTCGCACCCGGTGTAAGGTCGAGCGGTTACTTTAAATACATGTCATGAGTCAATTCATACTAGAACCGTGAAGGTTCATTTTCAAAGAAATTATTTATTTCGCTTTACGTTTTGTGAGTAAACTAAGCTGCAATGAAATGATTTTCAACATGATTTTCATATGTAGGACGAGCGTGTCCATTTTTGCGTAACTACCGACCTGGTAATAGTACTTTTATTTCATACGATCTTTTTGAAATGAAAAATCTTGACGTTGAAGATATTTTGTAAATGAGTTTGTAAACCATTTGGGAAATGCGCTTTTAAATGTTATGCGTCATTTTGAGAATTTTAAGGGTGTGAGTCCTTTTGGAAAACTCTTTTCTTTAACCCGTGTGGAGTTGGGACTAATGTTGATTTTAGAGTATTGCTTGCTTAAACTTTATTTAAACGCGTTTTTGACCGGCTTATGGGTCTAGCAAGCGTGGAGTATTTTGCTCGGTTTTGACTTTGAGATAGTCATGGGTCAATTGCACGGTTTTAATGCCTCGATGTGGAGTCTTGTTGATGGGTTGTTTTGTTGCACAGTTTTGCATTTATTGCACGTTGAATATTTACATGTTTGGGTGAGTAAGTCATTCCGGGATAGGTATGTTGTTGGTAGACTGTTTTGCATTGGATCCTTGGTCACGTTAGTCAGTCGTTGGTAATGGTCGGTTGGGTATCTCGGGGTGGGACCCCGGTATTCATGTGTTATGACCTTGACTTTCCAGTAGGCACTGGGAGGATATAGTCTCGGGCACTTACCTGGGAGGTAGTTCCGATGTGCCGGGCCTTGAGTTGTACCTGGGAGGTAGACGTTAAGGTGTATCTTGATACGGTGTAACTAGGCTTCGTAGAGCGAGTGTGGAGGATAAGTAGACGGTGGAAGGTTGAGTATTCCACGCGTGTTGGTACTGTAGGCCGAATAGTATCGGTTAAGGGAATGATGCCCTTTGTAATTAAGAGCATAAATGTGCAGTAACCTTTTTGAGATAAGTAGTATATTTAGGTGTCGACTTTTGGGCTTGAGGCCAAACACCTTTAGTGTAATCGGAGAATTGTAGTCGATTTTAAGGTAATTATGGTGATGGTAGTAGTAACCCTGATATGCTTACTTGTGATGAATGGTTATGGTGGAATGACCTTCGTGGGTGATTATAAATTTACTAGTTGATGATTCGTGTGAAATAAATTTTGGGAGTCTAGTAGAACTCGTGGAAGATAATCGACAGTTAATGATAGGAATAATCGGATTCGAGTATCATGTAGGGCATATTGGTGAGCACCTTTAGAATGGTTAGAGCTTGAAATTTGAATCGGGATGTATGGAATATCTAAGGTTGGGAGACAACCGAAGTCGTTTAACTAGGAATGATCCCAGTTGTTGGAGTGTTCTTCCGATCATAATGTCAGTGTTCTTGAAGGAGTTTTGTTGGTAAGAAAAGTATTCTAGGAAAATTTCTAGACGGGGTGAGAAATTTAGGTTCCAGTTAGTGAAAGTCCTGTGGCAACACCGAAAGGGTTCCGAATGAACCTGGGAATCCGAGGTTGAGATGCGGAAGAATTACCCGGAGCTAGTCGCGGGCATAGACTTCGGGGACGAAGTCTAATTCAAGCGGGGGAGAGTTGTAAAGCCCGTGTCCCGGTATGGGTTCTTTTTACGCATTTATTCATTTATATATTTATTTATTTTCATATCGTTTTGTTAGTGACGGGATTTGGCGGGGAAGGCCTAGCATGTTTAATTTTCGTGTAACGGCGTGTAGGTAAAGCTCGGGTGTATGTTTGCAATATTGTGGAAAGCTTAGGGGCTAAATGGGTTTTTTTGTTTGGACATTTGGGTTTCTCGGGGTCGGCCCATGCAAGGGAACCGCCCCTTCCCTTTTCTCGCTTCCATCTCACGGCAAACAAAACGTAACCAAAGAAAAAAAAACCCTACCCCTTCTTCCTTGTTGCTCACGGCTGCAAACCCCCTCCCCCCTTTTTCCTTCTCGTCTTTTCTGCGCCACCGCCGGGAACCGCCGCCGCTGCCGGAAACCATCGCCGCCATCGCAGATCACCGGAGAGAAGAGAGTAGCGTGAAAGAGGGAGGGCACCGGAGCTTCCGTGCCGCCGCTGGTCGTCATCGTTGTGAGGTAAGGTTTCCCTCTCCATCTCTTTCGTTTGTTCCGTCGTTGTCGAACCGTTGCGGGAAAAGAAACCACCACCACCACCACCGCCGCAGCCATGGCTGCCGACGGTGTGGCCGCCGCCGCGTGGACAGAGGGTATGTGCGTGTGGTTGTGTGTGTGTGTGGGACGGGTTAGGGTAAGTCGGGTTGTTCCGTTTCTTGTTATCGCCGAAGTCGTAAACCTCAACCGCCGCCGCCGCTGCCGACGACCACCACTGCCGGAGGTGGCAGTGGGTGGTGCGTGGTCGTGACCAGACCCTAGTCACCATAGAACTCTAATCCGTGACCTGATCGCGTAAACCCGAATTGAATAAACCTTGAACCGTTTTTATAAATCGTCATTTTATGTGAAAACGTCGTTTCTGCCACTGTTTTATTTCGTTCATAACTTTTCCGTCGTAGCTCGGATTGAGGCGAAACCGGTGCCCACGGTTCACAATCTGTGCCGGGCAAACTTTTCGTGTTTTAGCGGAAGTCTGGTTCGGAATCTAGCTAGGCTTAAAATGGCTGTTTTCACAGCAGGTCTGGATGTGACAGTTTCGCGTCCCGTTTTTAGAAAATTCATATTAAATTGTAGGAAAATCGTTATAGCGCGTACGATATGTCCCTGGAACCCTAAGACATATAACTAACTGATTATGGAATAATAATCCTGGGTTGATGAGTTTAAGAGGGGCTAAACAGGTCCCGAACAGACCAGTAAATCTTAGAGTAAAAGCTGGATTTTTCGTGTGTAAGCTTATAGTTGTGACTTTGGGCTAGGACTTCGTTGTGACGTTTGGTATCACTTATTTAGGTGGGAAAAGGTGAGTTGGTGTTGGCCGGCTCGTTTTGCTGTTGAGGACATCTACTTTGCGTTTGAGGTGAGTTCTCTCACTGTGTAGTTAGGAATTGTATGCATGTTATAGTAGTTTGTATGTACGACTGTCTTTGTGGTGTGAACTAGTAGTTTGTGGTGCGTAATATTTGATTTGTTTAAATGCTTAGTATAATTGTGTAACACGTACATCTCGGTTGGAATGAGGGCTCGGTGGGACCGAGGAAGTGGATAGAAATATTGTGTGAACTCGGTTGGACCGAGGGCTCGGTGGGACCGAGGAAGTGGAAAGAAACGTTGTGGGAACTCGGTGTGACGAGTGTGTTACATTACAACTCGGTGGGACCGAGGAAGTGGAAAGAAACGTTGTGGGAACTCGGTGTGACGAGTGTGTTACATTACAACTCGGTGGGACCGAGGGCTCGGTGGGACCGAGGTGTTGGATACATAATTACTTGTAGATGTTTACTCGTTTTATGTAACTGTGATGTTGTTGCTTATGTGCGGATAGGGGTGATGTGTATATAATTCCTATCTGCGCATGTGATGGAATTCACTAAGCTTCGTTCTTACCCCTTCCCAATATCTTATGATTTCAGTTGCGAGTAGCAGTCGGGCATGACAGTACACACGGGCGCAAGGCGAAGGCTGTTTAAGTCAAACTTTTTAAATGGGGATTTAATTATATAACTTGGTTCCGCTGCTTAAATTTAATTTGACGGTTTAAATTAACGACGTTTATTTTTATTGTAATGGAATTTGTTAACTTATGGTTTGATTATAATGAAATGCATTATTTTTAAAATTTAAAATTCCTTGTAATTTTTGGGACGTTACAATTCCCTTCGTATTTGATAGATGTTTCTGTTTCCTCTCATTGAATATGTGAAGGCAGAGGAAATGTTGGAGTGGAGGTCGATCGTTGAGAAGGATATATTCCTTCCTTCAACCTTAACATTAATCTTAAGAGCCACATTTTCAGAATGTCGAGGCGTAAGGAGTTGGAAGATCACTCCTAATATACTCGTTTGATCCTTGCATCAGTTCTTCGGTATTAGCAGGGCTTTGAAGGTCGAGATTTCTGGGCAGAGCTCGCGATCGATGATCCTCTCTAGATTTAGGAAATGCTATGTCTTTTCACGTCTCGATCGTTGGTGGCCGAACCATTTTAACTTTGTATACTCGACCGTCGGTAGTCGAGTTCTTTTGAATGTAATCGACAGTTTTGTAAATGAAACTTCGAACTTTTGCTTGAACTTGTGTTTTATATATTTGGTAAACAAATACCATATCAATTATGAAATTGAATCTGGAAATCATGCGACTAAGGCATTCATTGCAATATAACTCAGACACTTTGAATCGTATTGACAATCATGAATATATATCATCGATGAATATGAAAAGTTTTCAAAGTTTAGAAACTTTTATTGAGAGGTCATTAGAACCTACCAATCGTACGTCGAGATTTAGATGCCCCTGTGATAAGACGATCGATTCGTGAATTTGGGCATCTATGTTGTGCGTTCCCGTAATTATCTTTCGATCCTATGATGTTTATTTTCAAGTAACAATTTGTATGAGAAATAAGTAACCTTAAAAGAAATATCTTTTGAGATGCGTCGCATTCCAACTACGCGGGATCTCTTGATTGTCGAGGGTCTGGAGTCGATAGGCTCCCTTACCAACGACTTCAGAGATGCGGTACGGGCCCTCCCACTAGATTGAAAGTTTTCCAACGTTGGGTTCTTGAGTGTTTTGGAACACTCGGCGAAGAACATAATCGCCTTCTTGAAAGACTTTGACCTTGACATGTTTGTTGAAATATCATTCGACCGCTTGCTTCTACGACGCCATTCTGATTAAGGCTGATTCTCTGAGTTCTTCGAGGGCGTCGAGGTCGCAACTTAGATCAACCAAGTTATGTTCAATGGAAGTGTGCCTTGAGGTTGGGAGTTGGACCTCGACTGGTAGGACTGCTTCGCAGCCGTAGACGAGAGAGAAAGGGGTTTGTCCTGTGGACGTGCGTGGCGTCGTGCGATTTGCCTACAGGATCGAAGGGAGTTCTTCGACCCATCTTCCCTTTGCATCCTTCAATCGCTTCCTGATCGAAGTTATAATAGTTTTGTTACTCGATTCCGCAAGTCCATTGGCTTGAGGATATCTGGGAGTTGAGGTTGTTAGCTTGATATTCCTGTCATCGCAGAACTGTTGGGTCCTGTCGCTTATGAATTGGGATCCATTGTCGCAGACAATCTCGGATGGAATTCCAAACCTGCATATGATATTAGTTTGGATAAAAGAGATGACTTCTTTATCCCTGATTTGGGAGAAAGCAGCCACTTCGACCCACTTGGAAAAATAATCAGTAAGTACGAGGAGGAATACCTTTTGTCTTGGAGCAGGTGGTAGCTTGCCGACGATATCCATTCCCCACCTCATGAAGGGCCATGGGATAAGCGTCGAGTGAAAAGGTTCCGAGGGTTTATGAGACATACCTGAGTGTCGTTGACAGGGGTCGCAACTCTAGACGTACTTGATGGCGTCTTGTCGCAGTGTGGGACAAAAATATCCTTGTCGGGATATACGATTAGCTAAACTACGACCTCCTGAATGATTACCACATTCGCCGTCGTGCATCTCTTGGAGGATTTTCTGGGTCTGATTTTTGCTGATGACGCACCTTAAATTTAATCCCGTCGATGATCGCCGATAAAGCTTATTTTCGATCATGACGTACTTAGATGCTTTGAATCTGATTTTTCGAGCTTCCATTTTGTCTTCGGGGAGTTGGTCGTGCACGAGGAAATTTCGAATGTCGCGTGACCAGTCATCTTCTTCGTCTTCGATCTGGATGACGTCTGTGTTTCCAATGGACGGCGTTGCCAGGTGAATCATAGGAATAACATCAAATATTGGTTCAACTAAAGCGGACCCAAGGTTTGCCAATGCGTCGGCCTGAGTGTTCTGGTCTCGCGGAATCTGTTCAATAGAAAAAGATTTAAATTTTTTGGAAATTTTTTTTGCCACGCTTAGATATGCTATCATTTTGGAATCCTTGGCTGCGCATTCTCCATTGATTTGATTTACTACCAGCAGGGAATCGCTCTTGACATGCAGTGCGGTTTCTTCCGAGTCGTGGGCCATATTCATTCCCATGATCAGGGCTTCATACTCAGCCTCATTATTGGTGGTTTTGAAGTCGCATCAGACCGAGTATACCATCTTCCCCCCCGTGTGGCGACTTTAAGACGACGCCTAATCCAGAGCCTCTAATGTTGGATGATCCATCGACATGTAGAATCCAAGGTACATCGTCGCGAGTCGCCACAATGGACACTTCGAGTTCTGCTTCTTTTTCTAACTCAGGGCTGAAATCGGCGATAAAATCTGCCAAGGCTTGTGATTTGATCGCGGTCGTAGGCTTAAAATCGATGTCATAACTGCTTAGATATATACTCCATTTTGCTAAGCGACCTGTCAACTCGGGTTTTCTTAAGACCGACTTAAGAGGGAAGTTAGTCACGACAGTAATAGGATGTGATTCAAAGTAATGACGTAGTTTTTTAGCAGCAGTGACTAGTGATAAGAGTAATTTTTCCATAGAGGAATACCTGGTTTCTGCATCTAAAAGTGATTTACTTACATAATAGATCGGCAATTGCTATTTTTCATCTTCTCGTGTTAGAACAACACTTACTGCATTTGGGCTGACAGCCAAATAAAACTGTAGGATCTCATGATCGTGAGGTTTTGACAATAGAGGAGGCGACGCCATGTATTCCTTGAGTTCTTTCAAGGCTTGTTCATGATCATTGGTCCAGTCGAAGCCCCTATTTTTCCTGAGGACATTATAAAATAGATGACATTTATTTGAAGATCGGGAGATAAACCTGTTTAGAGCTGCTACTCGACCAGTGAGTTTCTGGACTTCTTTGAAATTTCGAGGAGATTTGATCTCAATGATGGCCTTGATTTGGTCGGGGTTAGCCTCAATGCCTCGACGAGTGACCATATAACCCAGGAACTTCCCGGCACTAACGCCAAAGGAACATTTCATCGAATTGAGCTTCATGTTATACTTCCGGAGGATGTCGAGCGATTGCCTGAGGTGACCGATGTGATCAATCGCTTGCTTCGACTTCACTAACATGTCGTCGATATATACCTCCATCGTGTCTCCAAGATGGTCTTTGAACATCTTGTTTACCAACCGTTGGTAGGTAGAACCTGCATTTTTTAGTCCGAAAGGCATAACTTTGTAACAATAAATACCTCGATCCGTCATGAAAGAGGTTTTCTCTTGGTCGTCAACGTGCATTAAAATTTGGTTGTATCCAGAATAGGCGTCCATGAACGTTAATAACTCATGCCCCGCGGTTGCATCGACCATGGCGTCAATATGAGGTAACGGGAATGGATCCTTGGGACAGGCTTTATTGAGATCGGTGAAGTCGATACAGACCCTCCATTTTCCATTCTTCTTTGCTACGACCACGACGTTAGCGAGCCAATCAGGATATTTCACCTCCCGAATCTTTCCTGTCTTGAGGAGGTTGTCGACCTCATCATTTATTACTTTATTTCTTTCAGGAGCGAACTTGCGACGTTTTTGCTTGATAGGTTTGAACGATGGATCGACGTTAATCTTATGAGAAATGACATTGGGGTCAATACCGACCATATCTTCATGTGACCAGGCGAAGCAATCAGCATGTTCTTGCAAAAAGGATATGAGTTTTTCTTTAATGTGGGGATCAAGGGATGAACCCACAAGAATCTTTTGATCGGGTTTGCTTTGATCTAGAACGATTTCCTCCAAATGATACTCATCTATAGCTGCTGGGGAGTTTTGTGCATTTTCTAAGCTTGCGTGTACTGGTATAACGGCTTGTTCTGGATTCCCGTTATCCGCCATTTTCCTTCAACAGAAAATAGAAGAAACTCCAAGAAGCTATTAGTAGAATGCACGTTCGTCGAGGATTTTCTCTAGATGTGGTCCCACGGATGGCGCCAAACTGTTAATGCCAAAAATCACACCAAAGGGACAACTTAAGGTCGATGTGGACTTAAACAACTAAAGAAAGAATCTTTCGACGAGACGTGCGACGAGGGAAAAATAAATAAGACAAAGGATTTGATGATGCAGGAAAAACCTCAACGAGGAAAAAACCTGCGGACGACAGTGGGTGTCGTCGCTGCACTATGGTCGCCAATCAGGGGCGATGTCCTTGGATACTGGTGTCGATCGTACAGTGATTACAATACAAATGAAGAAAATGCTTCGAAATGTAAAGTACAAGTGTTTGAATGTAAAAACAGGTGTTTGTCGTGTACGAAACAAAGTGTGAACTGCTGGTCGAGGGCTGTTGTCGAGCGTCGAGAGCGATACTTAGAATAATAGTTCTTCACTTCAGGTGTTCTTGAGTATTGCTTCGGTTGTTAATCGCCGGATATTCGATATGTTGAAATGTGGATTGAGCTTGATATTTATAGTCTTCGCGTCCTTAGCTTCATCCATGAATGCTCCTTTAATGGCTTTAACGGTTGGAAACGGTCGCCGGAGTAATGATCTTCGTCCGTTACGGTCACCGGTTGTTTAATGATTGCGTCGGTTATAGTCGTTGCTCTTTAATGACTTTTATTCCTGCATTAAACACTTAACAAACGGTCATGGTGAACGTTAGCTTTGGTTGAGGTCGCACGTCCTTATATAATAGTCGTGCGGATCGGGCGACGCTATGGTCGAGCGTCGTAAGGAACTCTCGACTTACCTTTTATGAGGGACGACGATGGTGTTCTGGGTCTTTGTCGAGACCTTATCTTAATACAAGATATAGTCCCTAATCGTACGTCTTTCCTGTTTTGGTCGCGATCGAGCGACGTGATTTTTTGCCCAAACACTTGCTATACTGAATGACCTCCGAACCAGAACCATCCGACCTCTTCATGTGACTAAAGCGCTCGAGGCCGTTCATCGATTCCTGATCCGTACAATCATGATGTCTTACCTCACAGACTTTCAAATGGGAATCGAGAACCGCGCAAAGAAGGTAAACCTGATAAAATCGAATCTGAAAGCGCCTGAACTGAAGATGTATCCCGAGAACGCACTGCTTCTAGAACCAGAATTTAGGATAGTATACCTCAATGATCAGAAAGAAAAGAGGTTTCTCCGCTTCAGCCAGGTAGGCAGATTCTGCGATGGCACGCTCTTCAAAGTCCAAGATGCTCTTCGAAAAATCATCACTTTCGAATCCGAAAATCGAAAGCTTTCGTATGTTCCTAACTCGAATGAGACAACCGCGCGAAAAGCCTTAGAGATATTGAAGAACGCATCGACTACCGCCGAGCCATCAGAACGTTCGAGATACACTTTGCGCTCTGAAAGAGATATGTCGATAACTGGCGCGAACTCGAACATCAATTCAAAGGGGGAGATTGTTAGGGTCAATTTTATGTTGAATAGAAGTTCAAGGGCTGAATTGCAATTCTTTATTTTGAGTCTTAATTGTGAACGAGCCGTGGGCTTGTTACCACGTGCCCATAGTATATAATGTTTTGTTTTAGCTTAGAATTAAGCTAGTTGTCATTTTTACTTTCCTAAGATTATTGTAAACTCTCTCAATATTGAAAGTGAAATTGGATGACCGGTTGAAATCACAACATCTGTTTCTACATCTATTGATTTCTATTACGTTTGTTGCACGAATCTGGAACTAGCAAGTGTTAAAATACTTGATAGTGTTTGAGAGAGTTGAGACTTCTTAAAGAAAAATGGACTTGTAATTTTGAAAAGTTAATTGTATTGAAGAAAGATGTCTTGATTTTATAAAGCAAAAGAAAATTAAAAAAAAAGAAATACATCTCCCTTTATTTTTTCTAGCCATTGCTTTTTTTTTCATAGGAAGAAAAAAAAATTAACTTTAATTTTTTAAAGGGTGAAGTGTGAGAGTGGATAAAATGATGAAAGTATTCATGGAGGGTAGGTTGAGTGTAAGAGATAATAAAGACATGTGGTTGAGTGTAAGAGTTAATAAATAGGTGGTTGAGTGTAAGAGATTTTATAAAAAATATTTTGTAAAATAAAATATCAAATTCTTGGATTTGTAAATACATAAAACAAAAAATATAAATACATGTATGCTACAAGTATAAAAGTTTTTGTCATTTTGAAATGTTTATAAAACACTAACTAAAAACTAATAAAATAATTTTGATTTAATTCAAAAAGTTATTAAAAACACTTTTAACAAACTTTATCATTTTATAAAAAAATCACTCTCAATTTTTATAAAAAATAATCGGTAAACCGATCAGAGTTGGAATACCAAGCATGAAACAATCGTATTCCCACATGCCGCTTGAATATTCCCATTCCGTTGCGTCTTCTCGGATTTGATTATTAATTTGAGATTGGCACATCAAGTAAAATGTTATATATATATACACATCAAGTAAAAAGTTTGATAAACAATATAATACATTTTGTTTGTTATCATCAAAATAATTATAGAGATGTAGCACACTTGCACCAACAAATTACATTTGTCACGCGTCTTTGATTTCCCCCGAGAACCATGTCGGCGAGACGGAGAGCGCCCAGAGTTTCTTCCTCTAGAAGACTGTTGATCGTCTCGGCCTCTATCAGCAAATAGGTCTTGACTGTAATTATTCTCTATGGGATTGTTACAGATTCGCATCTGAATTCTTTGATCTTCATAAATCATTCTTGTTTTCACATCAGACAAAGAAATAGTTTCTCTTCCATAAATAGAACTGTTAGTGAATTGGGAATATTTCTCGGGAAGTGAATACAACAGGATCGTAGCGAGTACTTCTTCATCCTTTGCAAGAAGCGCATCCGTTGCCTTCAACTTCCCGATGATGTCTTCGAATTCGGTCATGTGCGATTTAATTATTGTGTCTTCCTTCAGTTTGAAGAAGAGACACGACCACATCAGTAACAATCAGTTGGTCAAAGTTTTCTTAAGATATAAATTTCTCAAGCTTGCTCCAAATACCTGCAGCTGTCTTTTCAGACACAATCTCAAATATAACATTATCTCCCATAGCCATCTACAAAGTAGTAAATGCCCATGCTTCAATTTCTTTAGCCTTAAGGTTAGATACATCATGGTCTAACTCATCTTTGGCAAATACTATGGGATGGACTCCATTTTTCTTAAGTGCCACGGATGTTGTGAATTGCCATTTACCAAAGTCATCGTCCCCATTCCAAGTCTGTATACGAATCCCAGGCCCCGACAAAATAAAGGCATGATCTTGGTACGACTTTTGGGACTGGTTAGAGAAACCGGTACCAAATGGGTTTTCTACTTGAGCCATAGAGAAAACAAAATGTGTAAACTAGTTTGTGTATAATTTCTACACAAACGCAAATTCAGATCCGAAGCTCTGATACCAAATGTTAGGATTAGTTTATCGTGCCAAAATTACGAGAAGCTCACAAATGATTTCTAAGGTCCCAAAACGAGTACAAATCCAAGTGCATAATAAACTCAACAACAAATGCGGATAACAATAATCTAGATGTTACACAATAATTCTCTAACATAGAAAATTAAACCCACACGAAATATATATATAGATATATAGATAAAAACAATGGAAATGTTAGTATCTATAATTATATATAGCAAGATATATGTGTATATATATAAGTGTATATATCGACGAGACATATATATATATATATATGTATATATATATATATATATATATATATATATATATATATATATATTTATGTATATATATATATATATATATTAACGATATATATAGGGAAAGATCTCAACCAATAACACCGGGATTTAACGTGGTTTCACTATCGATGTGATAGTGTACGTCCACCAAAGAGAGACAACAAGAGTTTATTACCAACCGGGAGAGATTACGTCTTATCGAGATTTCCTCGATTAACTAATCAGCTATCAAATGTTTCCTCCACAAACGAAATATGTATACATATATGTATATGTATATATATTGAAAGAGATATATATATATATATATATATATATATATATATATATGTGTGTGTGTGTGTGTGTATATATATATATCGACGAGATATGTATATATCAACAAGATATATACATATCAACAATGGTGGAAACAAGCTAACACCTAAGAACGAAGAATAGAGTCTTGATGCCTTTAATTTGTGCATGACTTCAAGTCCTCACGATACATGGTATTTATAAGATGAGGTTGGAGTAGCACGGAAGCAAAAGGGTTACTGGAAATGGGTTGGCATCAAGATGCAAGTTGGCATCATAGGTTGGTGGCTTGCAGTACAAGGGAGCCTATGGATGGGTTGTTATGCATTTATGTGTGTATGATGCATCATCCATAAAATTGCCTTCCCAAGAGACTTGGTATCCAAGTCTTACACGTGGCATCACATGAACCAAGCTAAAATTTTGCATAGCATCTAATGAAAAATATATTATTTTTCAACAAATTGCATAAGTTAAATAACTACAAAAAGTCTGCACCCATGAAAACTCCAATGTCTCCATGTTTGAGGTTACACGTCGATCCCAGCGAAAAGGATGTGGATACCAAGACCTATAGGCGAATGATTAGTTTGCTAATGTACTTGACGACAAGTAGGCCAGATATCATGTTTTCTACAATTCTTTGTGCAAGGTTTCAATCAAAACCTAAAGAATCTCACTTAAACGCTGTTAAGCGCATTTTTAGCTACTTGAAAGGTACTGCTGATCTTGGCTTGTGGTACTCGAAAGAGATAGGTTTTGAGTTAACTGTGTATTCGGATGCTGACCATGCCGCATCATGTTGTACCGGAAGATCACGTCAGGTCATGTACAGTTCCTAGGAGATAGTCATGTACAGTTCCTAGGAGATAGTCTTGTCAGCTGGGCGTCAAAGAAACAACTCTGCGTGTCTACATTCACAGCTGAAGCGGAGTATGTTGCTGCCGCGAGCTGCTGTTCTCAAGTAATATAGATGCGCACCCAGCTCAAGGACTACAGCTTCAGCTACACGAAGGTTCCCATCTACTGTGACTCAAAGAGCACGATTGCCATATCCAACAATCCGGTGCAACACAAGAAAACGAAGCACATCGATGTTCGGTATCACTTCATCAAAGACCACGTCGAACGAGGTATGATTGAACTCTACTTTCTTAATACTGAGCATCAGATAGCAGACCTATTTACCAAAGCATTGGATGAAAAATACTTTAACTACTTAGTTGTAACACCCCGCTTACCACGACACAATATTGTCCGCTTTGCCCCACTGGCTCACGGCTTTGTTCTTGGCGACCTGGCAAGGACTTCGTAAGGACTTCCCAGGAGGTCACCCATCATGGTACTACTCCCACCCAAGCACACTTAACCACAGAGTTCCCAAGGAACCCGCATGCTTGTGGCCCCAAAACGCGTTGTGTCTGGTAAGGCCAAGGTTTACTAATATACCCAGCATCTCTCTTGTCCACGGCCGATGTGGTATATGCCTAAGGTGTTACACACACCCCCCCTTAGGGACTCATCGTCCTCGATGAGGTTTGCCCCACCATCCCGAACGGCACAGGAGTGGCTCTGATACCATTTGTAACACCCCGCTTACCACGACACAATATTGTCCGCTTTGCCCCACTGGCTCACGGCTTTGTTCTTGGCGACCTGGCAAGGACTTCGCAAGGACTTCACAGGAGGTCACCCATCCTGGTACTACTCCCACCCAAGCATGCTTAACCAAAGAGTTCCCAAGGAACCCGCATGCTTATGGCCCCAAAACGCGTTGTGTCTGGTAAGGCCAAGGTTTACTAATATACCCAACATCTCTCCTGTCCACGGCCGATGTGGGATATGCCTAAGGTGTTACATTAGTGTCCAAGATAGGTATGCTAAATCTGAAGGTTTAATCCATCTGAGCTTGATACAGCTTCTGTTCAATAATGAGGAACTGTCACCTCATCATTTGATGTTAACTCCTTCGATGGTGAAGTTCACACTTCCTCAGTATTGAACTCTATCTGTATCAATCTCATTTGTACATAAATCTCTGTATTACTACATTAGATTTCTTTCGTTTGTTAGTTCGCGCTATTTCTTTCATGATTTTTGCTTTATGTTTTCATTATTTTTCGATACCCGTACGTTTGATTGTTCGCTCATGTGTCCAGGGGGTGGTTATGTGCTGAAATGTCTGATTACGTTCATTGTTCGAGGGGGAGCGACAACTGTTTTTTGAATTTTTTTTCTCACTTAGAGTTTTTGTCCACTTTACCGTCGAGTCAAGAGTCCTTCATACACATGTCGAGGGGGAGCACACAAATACTTGCTCCACGTTGTCTTAAACATATTTTTGGGTCTAGTGGGAGTAAGGGTCAAAAGCCAATTTTCTTCAAAAGTTCCACTTTTCCGGGTAACTTCACCTTTTTCTAGATGCGAAATCTTCCGGACAAAGTCCTTTTTCCGAATACACCCTTTTCTGAGTCATTTTGTTCGGATAACACTTTATTCCGGATATGTCTTTTTTCCGGGTCAAAACCCATTTTTCCGGGAAAAACTAGCGCTGGAAAACTCGTCTCATATAAATTGATCCTTAAACCTGCATTTTCATTTTCACGCTTTCCGGACATCTCTTAAACCCTCTCATATTCTCTCGATCGCTCGCACACACACAGACCGCACCCACGTTCGTTTTTTGTTCAAATCAAGTAAGTTTTCGATTACTTGTGTCATGTTTATGCTTAATCATGTCGATTTTCACTCCCACATCATCGATTTTGACGATCACGCCCATACACATCGACGGTTCGACTCCATTTGGTCAATTCACCGTCGAAATGCACGTTTAATCTCGTTTTTAAGACCCTTTATAGGTGTCGATACCTACATTCCAGTTATGGGTGGTTTGGTTGCAATTTTGTGTTCGTTTCTATGGATTTAGTCAAGTTCCGGAAGTTGAGTTTTCCTATGTTCTATGTTTTTCGTTACTCAAGTTTTACGGAACTTTGTTTTTTTTCCGGATATCCCCATTTCCGATAGTTAATTTTTTCCGGACTATGTGTTTTCCGGACTATACCTTATCCGGAAAACCCTCATATCCAGAACACCCTCGTGCATGTTCCCTGTTTTGCAGAATCCCATTTTTTGGAAGATCACGACAAGGTAAGTGTTCCGCTTTGATTCACTCGAGTATTTCTAACACTCTGTATTTGCAGGTTCAATGGCAAACCAAGAATCTCCAATCAACACCGATGCCGACAATGGCCTTGTTCCAATCGGGGAACGTGTGGACATCCAGGGTAACAATTACCACCTGGATGTCATGAATTTCCGCAACCGCTACAACGTGATCGTTGACATCTTGATGGGCCATCAGATCTACCATGCCCTGACCGCAACGACAGAGGTACCTGAGCTTTATGTTCAACAAGTCTGGCACACGATCCACCGTGTGACAACTGAACAAGGTACCTTCTTGGAAAAGAGACTCGACAACGCCCGATTCATCCTTCACACTCGAGTCCTTCCGCCAACTCTTACGCCTTCCTGCGGCAACCGGCAACGGCAACGCCGCATACGCTCCAATGGTCTCCGATGACCAACTGCTCGCAGACATCCGTTCCCTTGGCTATTCCAGGGACCTTCTCTGGCCATCTGCCTTCTCTAGGACCAACTTAGCCCCCCTCTAGGTGACCCTATTCAGCATCCTTAGTCGATGCCTATCTTCCAAATGGCGAGGCATTGACCAATGTAGCTCAAGTTTTCTACGACTGTTTCACGCCATCACATTTCTAGACACGTAGACTTCGTCATAATCTTGTAGAACGAGCTTCTCGGGAATGTTGCTAATAGAGAGCAGAAATGCCAATGCTCGTTTATCTCGTACATCTGGTTCATATCTACGGCCATCCGACAACACATGGATGCCGACCCAACCATTCCTCACTGCTCCTCTCACGCGCCTTGTCCTATATTCTGAATGCAACACCTTCAGAACCGCCCCTAACTCACAAACGTTGCCACAAGAGTGATCCCTAAAGCCCTGCTTGCTTTCGCACGTCTCGGGGCACCAAGTGTGATAGAATATAGGATAGATCACGATTTAGTCGCCCCTATGGTTTGTCCAGCACCGAAAGGACCTCCCTAGAGGGCGCAACCTGAGCGACGTGAGGGTCCTAGGACTAGAGGAGGTAGGGTCCAGCGAGCTGGGGCTCCTGAACGGGGTGTGTTGAGAGTTTCACTTAGGAGGGGAACTGCAGCGGGCGGTGCCTCGGACGCGCAAGCAAGCAAAAGTTGCCGATCCAGTCCCATTATCACATCCACACCAGAAACAACCACCCGACCATCCACCTCCACACAATGATGACCTCCCGTTGTTGAATCGGAGTGCTCATCCGATGTTGAATTGGTTGATGTCAAAGTAACATTTGATGAAGGACTCATTCACAACCCATCCTCCGATGGCTCATCTAGCTCGAAGGGTTTTGAATCCGGATCTGGCGCAAGATCATGGGATGCCTCATCCTAAACCGAATCCGATACCGATCAGGCCATCCGTCTCCAGAAAATACCTGCCCACATCGGACCCAACCCGTCAAAGGTGGACTCCGATTCCCCACCTACAACCCCCTCAACACCATCTAATGCCCCATCAGCCGAATTGGGAGATATAAGGAGAGCGGATGGAGTCGAAGTAAAAAATATTGAAATTGTGAGCGTGAGAGAAAGGAGAAGTAAAAGAAGTCAAATGTCACCTGGGTAGCCACATCTGCTATCCAGTCTCATCCGTTGGGAGGGGGTATTGAAGAATTCGCCGTGGACCCAGCAACGCAATTGTACGCCCTCCTCATCCACTCAGGTATCTGTCAACATACACCTGTTTCATTTGCTCATGGGGACTTAGCACAAAATCTATCAAGCCTTCGCTCGGAAGGTGCTGATATTGAAACAAGAAACCAGTTGCCCCCAGTCTCGACTTCTTTGAGCGCACCATTTAGTCTAGAGCCTCTTGATAGTTTATTTTCTTTGGCTAAGAAAACGATCATACCAACGGCTACCATCAGTGAATTTAGTGACCCGATCGGAACGTCCCGAGTAAGTCTTCCTTTGAGTGGATTACGAGGATCAGACAGAAATCCTACCACAGCTATCCAAATACCAGTTGTAAACGTAGGTTCTACTACTGTTGACTCAACGGTTGTTACCTCAACGGGCAATCTAAGTGATCCTGGAGTTAGTTTACCCTTTTCATTTCCAGGGAACAATATGAGTGGGACTTGAAAGCAATGGCGGACCGAATGCAACTCCAATTCGACGAGGTAAAGCATATGCTAAAAGGAAAAAGCCTCATCGTTGATACTGAACCTGGGTCACGCCCTACTCCACGACAAGCTCCACCCGCTCCACAACCGCCAACTGTTGACATGCTTGTCAATGAGTTAAAAACCCTATTATTAGCCAAACTACTATCTCATAACCTAGACACCACCCAAGAGCAGGATCTCGTGAGCCTACTCAGACAACAACAAGTCACTCACCCAGATCCCAGTCAAACACCAACCACTCCCCATCCCACCTCTTCTGAATTCATTGCCTTCCGAGACCATGCTGAACAAAGCCTGGCAGCAGTGCGTACTTCACTCGACGCGCTAACCGATCGCATAACCATTCTCGAAACAACCTGCAAGTCACAAGCACGCGATAACAAGCGTCAGCATGATCACGAGGGAGACCCCGATGACCATGAGGGTGAGAAATCGAAGAAACGCAAGCTTGATGATGCCTCAGCCACAAACCGGACACGGAATGAAGCCATGACCGAGGTTGATACTGCTACATGCACCGATAATCAAGTCATTGGTGATGATACCTCTGAGAGAGTCTCTCAGTTGTTTAAATCAGGGGCTTATGGCGAAGAAATCGACAGGCAGATCGTCCTCTATGTTGATCCAGAAGTTGATCCGACGGTTGAAAAGCCTGAGGTCAACGAATAGGAGATTCGGATGATAATGGCAACGAAAGCAAAAATGATCAACATCCCCTTGGACAACAATGACCTGAATTTTAATAACTACTTTCTGATCAAAGGTCAGCCTGTTCCCTTAATCGTCGTGTCAGATTTGGAGGTAGACTTTCCTGAACCCGAGGATGACAAGGATGTTGTTGCCAAGGCTGCGTGGTACAAAGAACAGTTGGATATCTTTCTCGATGATGTGTTGGGTGGTGAAACTCCATATGAAATCCACATCAACCCAATTACATCCCTAGTAACTTCTCATGCACACCAATCGTCTACAACTCCAGTTCCACCCGCATTCAATCAGACTCAACCATCTGCTCCGCAATCAATTCAACCAGAGATCAGTGAGCTGAAAGAAAATAGCGGATAGTCAGACTCCGAGCAGCTTTCCTCGAAGAGACCAAAAGATGGTTGTTTGCTCACTGCATCTGCAGACTGGATCCATATGCAGTTCTGGGTGGTGGTAAAGAATCAGATGAGTTCAAGATGGAATATATGTTCTTGGTGAAAGGGAAAGCATAGAAGAAGGAATACGTTCTGTCAAAGAGTCAGATTGGTCAAGTCAGAGAAGTTGTGGCCAATCTTTTCTACAAGATATGGTATCCAGAGTTTACAGTGATGAGGAAGAATGGGCAGATCTATAAGTTATTTGGAGCAGATTTTCAGCATTTAAGGATCGACGACATCGAATTCATGTACCACTACTTCCAAAACCTCCAGACTCGCAAGTTCAACATCTAGATAGCTCTGAGAGCCATCAAACGGTTCACATACCGCCAGCACCTCTACTACAACGTCTTCGACTTCCAGCTCGCACTTGAAAGCCATCAACCCATCGTAAACGTCGGAAGACCGAACAACCAACTCTCAAAAATCGACGACTATCCTCTTTACACCATCCTAAATGAACAATTCGGAGTGATCTACATAAACCAACTGGGAGAGACGTTTTTTGAGATTCTCCGAGATCACCAAATACTCCGACGGTACGATTCGACTTCAACTTGAACATATTTATCAAAGGAATGAAAGTGAAGTTGTTGAATTTCAAATGCCAACGACCCAAAGGAATCTAATGATGGGAGCCCTTGAAGAACTGGACGACCAAATAGAGTTCAGAAAAGCAATGAGAAAAATAGAGACTTATCTGGGATATCGACCGAGAAACCGACAGTTCCTGCCTTGACTGTTAAAGGTGCTGATTCCAAACTTTAAGCCAAAGAGGGAGATTGTTAGGGTGAAAAATGTAATTGTCTTAAAGTTATGGGCTAAATGTGTAAATTCCTCAAAAGGTATAAATAGTTTAATTTTCCTATTGTTTTTGGTTAATCCATCAAAATTAGCTTTTAGAGTCGTGAACTTCATTGTAAACACTTTGATTATTGAATGAGATGGATGACAACCGATTCTGATCTTTGTTATTGATTATTGGTAAATTACTATTCATTATTGCACAATCCGGGATCTACATCTTTTTTCACAACCTCTTTCATCATTGAATTGAGCCTCCTTTGAGGCTCAACTTAGGTGAAATCCTTGTCTTCCAAAATGATCTTATGCTAACAAATGGTAGGGCTTATGCCCTACAAATCAGCGATGATTCATTCCATGGCTTTGGTGTGTTGTTTCAACATGCTAACCAACTTTTCCTCCTGATCAGTTTCTAAGGATGATGAAATAATGACTGGTAACTTCCTTGGATCTCCTAAAAAGGCATATTTCAAATGTAAGGGAAGTTGTTTTAACTCTAAGTGTGGATCTCCTAAAAAGGCATATATCAAGATGTCATCAATAAACACGATAACAAAGTCGTCCAGATAATCTTTGAAAACCCGATTCATAAGATCCAAAAAGACCGCTGGAGCATTAGTTAGACCGAAAGGGAATTACCGTGAATTTGTAGTACCCGTAACGAGATCTGAATGCAGTCTTCGAAATATCACAGTCTTGGATACGAAGTTGATGGTACCCGGACAGAAGATCAATCTTAAAAAAGTATTGTGCCCATTGTAATTGATCAAAGAGATCATTGATTCTCGGCAACGGATACTTGTTACAGATCGTTACTTTATTAACCTCCCTGTAATCTATACAAAGACGCATCGTATTGTCTTTCTTTTTGACATTGTACAGTGTTAGTTTAAGAATTACTGAATGTAACTGGGTTAACACAGGAACAACATAAGACATAATACCACTGTTGGGTCACCAAGGATTTGAAATTGACTCACCGATGTTTTCCCTAAAAAATTCTACTTAGAATGTTTTAGTTTGGTTCTTTGAATGACTTGTACAAAATAGCAAATGTTCGGTGAAGTCGAAGATCAACCGAAACCAAGCTTGAAGACTCTCTACTTGTGGAAAATAGAAGACTCTTCTCAACAAACAAACAAGTCATCACCACCGAATTGTCTTCACAATTTCGGTGGCCATCATCACCACCGAATTGTCTTCACAATTTCGGTGGCCTTCATCTCCACCGAAGAAGCTCTCATTTTTCGGTGAACAGCTTCCACCGATATGCTTCTTAAACTCGGTAGGAACTTTGTGGAAATGGTACTTATTTACAGATGGTTATATATTCTTGACAATATTATCGGTGGAACTCCTTCGGTGATATTGTCTTGAATACTCATAAAGAAGATCATTTATTTCGGGACAAAATCTGATACAAGGCAAAAGTAACATTTTGTCTTATTATCTTTTTAGAAGATGTCCTTTCAGCATGGCTTCTATTCCTGGTTTCAAGAAAAAGGTGATAGTGACTTATCATCCTTTTAGAAGTCCACTGGTACTTTTCCAAAGACCATTGGTACGTTGCAAGTGTCTTGAGGATAATAGTACCATGCATTTAATGCTCAGTACCTTATCCTCACTATAAAAGGAAGATGAAGACTCCATGCAAATCACGCTTTCTAGATTTCTCTCAGTGCAAGATTTTCATATTGCTTGATAACCTCATAGCTTTGTTCTAAGTGTTCATAGTTGTTTTGTTAGTATACTTTGTGTAAGATTGTTAGAATAGTTTATCTGTTTTTTTCCGCAACAGTCTTAAGTTTCTATGTGTAATTCTTGTTGAAAGATTTTCAATAAAAGAATTAAAATTGTGAAAATTTTGAGTATTGTATTCAACCCCCCCTTCTACAATACTTGTTAAGCCATCTAGGACTAACAAGTGGTATCAGAGCAGAAAGTTTAATCCCATAAACTTGATCTGCGATGGCTGCCTCTTCTTCTTCTACAATTGAAAATTCTTTTCAAAACAACTTTTCTGAGAATGGCTCCATAACCAAACCTCCTAAGTTTAATGCTAACAACTTCTCTTTATGGAAGAGCCGCATGATGCTATTCATGGAAGGAGTGGATACTAGATATCCAACCATTCTCAAAGAGGGACCTATCATCCCCAGAGTTTGGGCTCGCTATGAAACGCAGAGGCCTGGTAAAGAAACCATGGAAAAAGAAATCTCTAGTGATTCTGATGAAGAAAAATCCAGTGCTACTGGTCGTTACATCCTAAAAAATCCTAAGAAATATACTGATGAGGAAAAACGTTTGGTTTCTCTCGACTCTAAGCTAAGAGCAATTATTGCACTCTCACTTCCTGATGAGGTCTATCACTCTCTAGTTAACTTTGAAACTGCTAAAGAAATGTGGACCACACTGTGTGTACTGTACGAAGGTACAGAGGAAGTGAAGAAATGCAAAAAGATTTCTCTCATAAGAAAGTATGAACTCTTCACTCATGAAAAAGGTGAATCTCTTCCCAGCTACTATAATCGTTTTAACTCTCTTTTAAATGATCTGGAGTTATTAGGCAGAGTCTATGATAATGAGAAAGTCTTAACCAAGTTCATGGATTGTCTTCCAGAATTTTGGGAGAATATATGTATTTGCATTAAAACTACCAAGGACCTTGAGTTCATGCCCTTAACTGTCCTTTATGGAACTCTCTTCAATTTTGAGCAAACAAAGTTACAAAGGAAATCTTTCATCAAAGAGATAAAGAGCTCTTATATAGCTCTTGTCAGTGAAAGCTCCAAGAAATCTCAAAATGTTCCTAGAATCACCTATCCGTCATCAGACTCTGACAATGACAGCCAAAATAACTCTACCCACCAAACGGAGGCATATCTTAGTGATGCTGATGATGAAGGTGAGGAAATTATGGTTGAACAATTGTCTGAAGAAATGGAAATGATGGCCGGCTCTAAGAACAAATTTCGTCCTTTCATCAAATCCAGAAATTTTAGAAAATCTTCATCTTCCAAGACTTCATCTGATAAGTCAAATGAAGAGTGCTATAACTGTGGCAAGAAAGGACACTTTGCATCTGAGTGTAGGAGCAAGCGTTTTACTAAGTCTAGGAACCCATCCTCTGACAAATATTCTTCAAAGAATAAGAAACCCAGAAATAATCCTTTCAAATCAACCTTTTCCAAAAAGGATTCTCAATCCTCTTCCTTAGACCATCAGGAGCGCGCTGAGAAGTATAAAGCCAAGTACAAGAAAGAGAAAGAAAGAAGTGAGGGTCTTGAAAGAAAAGGAAAAGGTCTAACGGCAGAAACTCATGACTGGGATGAAGAAGACACCTCTGACAATGATTCTCACAATATGTGCTTCATGGCCATTTCTGAAGAGATGGAGGATTCTGAAAAAGCTACCTCTCCAATGGCTCTTGTGTCGACTGGGTGCTCGACATCTTATGCTCAGGTACATCATTTTAATGATATGACTGATTGTGAAAAGATAGATGCGTATGAATCTTTAACTAAAGACTTTTATTCTGTCAAAGATAGCAAGAATAGAAAATCTGCTCAAGTGAAAGAACTCAAATCTGAACTTGAAATTTGCATGTCTAAGCTTAAAAAATTTGAGGAAATCAAAACTGAGCTTGAGGACTTGAAAACAATAAATCATGTGATTTCAAAAGAAAAGAACTCCCTTTTTAAGAAACTTAAAAGAGAGCAAGAGGTTGTGAGAAAATGGACAGATTCTTCAAAAAATCTTGAACAACTCTTTCAAAGTCAAGTCAGTGGAAATAGCAAAATCGGTCTAGGATTTGGCAAAGTCCATTCTGAAGCTTCTTCCCATGCACTTATTCCTTTCTCCAATGTGTGGGATGATGCCTCTGATTCAAGTTCTTGTGATTCCATCTCCTTAAATTCTTTAGATCTGGGTGAAGCTCGAAAATATGGAATGTGTATAAAAGCAAAAGAGGCATCCTTAAATCATTTCGTTGAGGATCATGACTCTGATGACGTTTCAAAACTCATCCCTGATCTCTCAAAAGGATCAACCATTGATGAAGCCTCATCCTCTAACTCCTCAAAAGTCACCTTGCTGAAAAGATCAAACCCCACCGATGTCAACACCGATGATCCTCCCATACCTCTCCATGAGTTGTTAAAGTCTATTCACATAGATGAATACTCTAAACCTAAGCCCTCAAAGATTCCCAAAAGAGAACCTCAAGTTCCCACAAAAAGTTTTTCATCTTCTTACAAAGGGAAATCGGTGGTCGAATTTGTGGCCAATTTCCATCCCAAAAGATTTACTCCAAAGAATTTTTCTGGTAACTCTTCTAGTCTTCCAATTCCAAGATCTGTGCTTTTGAAAAAAGTCAAACTCCAAAGAATCTTCCAACTCTCCAACCCACAACATTGACAAAGGAATTCTTGGATCCAAACCTTCTGCTTTGTTCTCTTCTAACAAGGTCATAAAAACTAATGCTAAAAGCCAAAACAGGAAAAGTGGTCATAGTATTAAAAAGGTTTTTATCTATAGAAAATGCTATAATTGTGGTGACACGTTTCACATGGCTAAGGATTGTCCCAAGGAAAGAATAGATAGAACCAAACCTGAAGACTCATTTTCTTCTAACCCCAAAGGATCCATTACAAAATGGGTACCAAAGAACTAATCTGTGTGTGCATGCAGGTTTCTGAGCACCATCAAATATGGTATCTGGATAGTGGGTGCTCACGCCACATGACGGGAAACAAATCTCTTCTCATCAACTATGTGTCTGGAAAGGGTCCATCTATCACTTTTGGTGATAACTCTAAAGGCTACACCAAAGGTTATGGAACTCTCACTAATGGATCTGTCACTTTCAATAAAGTGGCATTTGTTGAAGGCCTCATGCATAATCTTCTCAGTATTAGCCAACTGTGTGATCTTGGATATAAAGTTATCTTTGAACTTTGTATCTGTACTGTTGTGGACAAGAACTTCAACGTGGTGTTATCTGGAAAAAGGATGGAAAATGTCTATGTCATTGACATGGGACTAAGCAACAATTCATCCAATGTCTGCTTTGTGTCAGATGACTCATCCAAAAGGAACTGGTTGTGGCATAAACGTCTCTCTCATCTTAATTTCAAAACACTCTACAAAATTTCAAATAAAGAGTTGGTGACTGGTATGCCAAAGCTGAATTTTGTCAAAGAAAAGCTGTGTGATGCATGTGAGAAAGGGAAACTCACCAAAACATCTTTCAAGACATAGCAATGCTCTTCCATCACCCTTCCACTACAGATGCTGCACATGGACCTATGTGGACCTGTCAGCACTCCTAGTCTAGAAGGAAAAAGGTACATTCTTGTAATTGTTGATGAATTTACCAGATATACTTGGGTCTCTTTTCTCAGGTACAAAAGTGATGCTACTGAAGAAATCATCATTTTTGTCAAGAAAAATGAAGTTCTGAATGGCCAACTTGTTCGGTCAGTAAGAAGTGATAACGGCACTGAATTCAGAAACAGTGCTCTTGAAGACTTCTTTACTGAGAAAGGAATTTCTCAGAACTTTTCTGCAGTACGAACTCCACAGCAAAATGGAGTGGTGGAAAGGAAAAATAGAACTCTGTGTGAGGCTGCCAGATCCATGCTAAGTGAATCAAATCTACCTACCTATTTTTGGGTTGAAGCTGTTAATACTGCTTGCTTTACCCAAAATAGGTCGGTGATCTCTAAAAGGCATGATAAACCCCCATATGAAGTTTTCCATGGAAGAAAACCAAATATTGGCTTTCTTCATGTGTTTGACTGGGTGTTTTATTCTAAATGATCGTGAAAATCTTGGGAAGTTTGATCCCAAAGCAGATGAGGGAATCTTTGTTGGATATTCCTTATCTTTCAAAGCTTATCGGGTGTTTAATCTCAGAAGAAAATGCCTTGATGAGTCCATCCATGTCAAGTTTGATGATCTAAGATCTTCATCACTTTCAAATGATGAGGATGGATTACACAGATGGATCTCCTCATGCATAGGTGATGCTCCCATAGTCAACTCCACCGATACATCTTCCATTCCTTCAAATCCTTCCCCTTCAAGTAACCAAAATGGGTCACCATCTTTTTCTCCCACCGAAATTGACCAGCCCACCAAAACCATTTCTCACACCGATGCACTTCCTCCCACCGAAAATCTTCCTTCAACCATCATACACCCCACCGAAAATCAGTCTTCTCCTACCACCGAAAATCCAGTCTTCCTCCGAACCTCTGATCCCACTACTTCAACTCATCTCACTCCATATACTCCATCACCTTTACCCCCAGCCACAAAATGGACCAAAGATCACCCCATAGACCAAATCATTGGTGATCAGCAAGCAGGTGTCCAAACACGTAGAGGAGTTGGAAATATTTGTCTCTATGTGAATTTTCTCTCTCTTATTGAACCCAAAAAGATTGATGAAGCTCTAGCAGATCCTTGTTGGATCTCTGCCATGCAAGAAGAGCTTTCTCAATTTGAGAGAAACAAAGTTTGGAGATTGGTCCCCAGACCCCGAAAGAAGACAATCATTGGAACCAAATGGATCTTCAGGAATAAAATGGATGATGATGGTACAGTTATCAGAAACAAGGCCAGACTAGTAGCTCAAGGATACAGACAGGAAGAGGGCATTGACTATGATGAAACATTTGCCCTTGTTGCAAGACTTGAAGCTATAAGAATCTTTCTGGCTCATGCTGCCTACCGAAATTTTAGGGTCTTTCAAATGGATGTTAAAAGTGCCTTCCTCAATGGGGAACTTGCAGAGGAAGTCTATGTGAAACAACCTCCTGGCTTTGAAGACCCAGCTCATCCAGACTATGTGTACAGACTTGACAAGGCACTTTATGGTCTCAAGCAAGCTCCTCGTGCTTGGTATGACACTCTTGCCAACTTCCTTCTAAAGCATGGGTTTTCCAGAGGTAAAATCGACAACACTCTCTTCATCAAGGAAACCTCAGGTAATCTCATTCTTGTCCAAATCTATGTTGATGACATCATCTTTGGTGCCACTAATGAATCACTTTGTGATGAGTTTGCTTCTCTCATGATGAGTGAATATGAGATGAGCATGATGGTAGAGCTTACATTCTTTTTGGGCCTTCAGGTCAAACAAACTTCAGAAGGAATTTTTATAAACCAAAGTAAATATATTCGTGACCTTCTGAAGAAATTCAACTTTTTAGATAGTTCTCCTATGAAAACTCCCATGGCACCACCTTTGAAACTCAATGCTGATCTTAAAGGTGAATCTGTGGACATTACCCTTAATCGAGGAATGATTGGTTCTCTTCTGTACTTAACTGCTAGCAGACCGGACATTATGTTTGCTACTTGTCTATGTGCCCATTATCAGGCCAATCTTAAAGAATCACATTTAAAGGCTGTAAAACGGATGTTTCGGTATCTCAAGGGTACCTTGCACTTGGGTCTTTGGTATCCCAAAGACTCAGGTTTTGAACAAATTGGGTATTCAGATTCAGATTATGCAGGTTCCCAGATTGATAGAAAGAGTACTACAGGAAGCTGCCAACTTCTTGGTGGTAAATTGGTAAGTTGGTCCAGCAAGAAACAAATCTCTGTGTCAACCTCTACTACTGAGGCTGAATATGTAGCTGCTGGAAGCTGTTGTGCTCAGATCCTGTGGATGAGAAACCAACTCAGGGACTACAATCAATTCTTTTCTAAAATCCCAATTCTGTGTGATAATTCCAGTGCAATAGCTATTGCAAACAATCCTGTTCTTCACTCCAGATCTAAACACATAGAAATCAGGTATCACTTCATCAGGGACCACATTTCCAAAGGTGACATTGAGCTGCACTTCATTCCCACCGATTTGCAACTTGCTGATTTATTCACTAAACCCCTTGATGAAACCAGGTTCAACTTTCTAATAAGTGAACTTGGAATGTGCAATCTACAAGAATAAAATGTGTTTTTATTTTCCACGTATCTCACATCAGTGGACAATCCCTTCTCTTCTTATACATCTCCAGTGATTCCACCAACACACCCTTCCACCGAAATCTCTCGTCACATGATTCGGTGGAATCAAGTCAACACCGAAGGTACTCTCTTCTCTTCTACCGAAATCTAAATTTGGTGGAAACTTCCAACACTGAAGGTCTTCTCCATTCTTCCACGAAAGGAAATTTCAGTGGTATCCTTTCGTCTAGCCCTTCCACCGAAATTCAAATCTCACACCGACTCTCCATCATCGGTGAGACTTCAGTACTGTGTCCACCGAATTATCTCCGATTTTTTTTTTTCAATTCGATTCCCCATGCCTTCTTGAGTCCACAAAATCCTAAAAGATGTCAGTGATGTGAGACCTTTCCCCTTCTAGCCGTTTTTGTCACCAAAAACAATCATCATTATTTTTTTCTTTTTTAAATCTACCTTCTCTCACCTCTATATATACTCATAACCCCTAAACTTTTCCCTCTCATTTCTTTCACACGAAACCTGCAACCCTTCTTCTCTCTTACCTCTCTCTAAAAACCTTCGATACCCATTTCAATGGCATCCTCCAGATCTGCAGTTCCCACTCGATTCGAAGACCTCAAGTTCAATGCATGCAATCACGTTGCCCGCTTCGATTCCGACTCATCTCATCCAGAGTTCTCTACGGTAACCAAGTTTCTCACCCGATCTCCTCTCCTCCATGCTTTCACCTGCAACCCTAAAAGGAGCAAAATGCTCATTGGACAGTTTTGGTTAACCTGTGTGTACGATCCCTCAAACGAAGCCATTCACGCCTCCATTCTTACCAATGAAGAAGGTGATCACGACCTTACCTTTGGGGTCGATGATGTTCGCCTAGCTCTCAAAATCCAAGCCTTTCCTCAATATGATGATTTACATGTCGATAACATATTTGAAGACGTTGTTCAAACTCTTGGCTATGTTATTGATGATTCATCTAAAAAGGGCCCCGACACTCTCCTTCGAAGCAGAATGGGCGGCATATGGAATTTTTTCTTTGCCCATATTATCCATTGTCTCTCTCGCAAGACTAGTGGGCACGATCAATCGCCGTCATATATCACGAAGCTCGCTCATGCCCTCATCTTTCAAAGGAAAGTTGACTTCGCTCAATACTTCTTTTCTGAACTTGTCGAGGTAATCCAGCATCCCAAGAAATGCTATGTTGCATATCCTAGTTTCATCTCGATGCTCATTCAACATAAACTTGCTAAAGCTTTGGATACCGATCGCAACTCATCCACTCCACGATTCACATATGACTGGTCGTCTCCGCTCGTTGGCACCAAAACTCTAAATGTTAAACCGCTCGCAACCAATCGCCATTTACGACCAGGTATGATTTCTTTTGCTCTCTCTCCCGAACTACATTGGGGTGATGCGGAAATTCCCGGGTTTCGTCACCTGGAAATTCCCGAGGTCACTCCAAATGTCGTGGCCCCTTCTCCCCGTCCTCGAGTAAAGTCCGGTGGCGCTTAAAAGAAACAACAAAAGGCCACCGACACCTTCACACCCGCTTCTAGAACCATGCCAACAAGAGAACCCTCGACGGCTTCCCCGGTTCAAAAACCTTCTAAGCGGAGGCACTCGTTATCCCCCCCGAAATCTTCTCTGAAAAGATCTCGGGTACTTTTGACTGAACCATCCCATTCTAGGGAATTTGTTAAACCCACAGCCGACTCCTCTGTGGTCTCTCAAAAGACCACAGTTGTAGAAAAGGAAGTCCCTACATTTGCCTCTTCACCCACTTCTTCGGGTAAAAGAGATGACTTCGAGCCCTCTTCCCACGAAGGAGTAGATTTGACACTACACGGCCTTTCACCCGGTCAGTTTATGATCGATGATGATGCACAACCCAATCAGGGTTCCCCCCCATTACATCCCCCCCCCCTCGAGAGACTTCTTTGATTTTCTTTTGGAGGACACTGGTTCTCCCCGAATCATCCCGTTCACCAAAGAAAATCCCACAGAGACTCCCTCACCGGAACATCAGGATTCTCCTCGGCGATCTCCTACTCCACACTGATCGCCTACCCCGCAAAGATCACCAACACCGATTCGGAAGGATTCTCCACCACCGAGAATTCTCTATCCCGATGAGTTAGCAGATTTCCTCCCTCATCGGCCTACAGAAACTGATCCCCTACGCTACCGATGTTCTTTCCCAGAAATCGGTGGTTATGTTTCCACACACCATGGCCAACACTCTACTTTTCTACAATCTACCATTTCTTTAATCTCCCAGGCCAACTGTAGAATTTCAACTCTTGAGACTAAGTTGCCTCAAATACTTTTCAACGCCATCACCGATGCCCTTAAACCAATAAATGACTCCCTTGATACTTTGTCTTCAAAGGTGGCATTCCTCGCAAATGCCTCCACCACCGAAAAGTCTGAATGGGAAATGAGCTTGGGTGATTTCTCTCTGGTTCCCGATACCATGTCTACAAGCTTGGCCTCTCTTCACTCCAAATTCGATAAAGTATTTTATGAGATGGGTTTTAAGCTTCCGGCTGTTGCTGAGGGGGAGAAAACCACTACTACACCAAGAAAACTTCCCACTCTCAAGAAATCTACCAGCAACAAGCCTCCACCGAAAACCCCTTCTCCACCGAAAGCATCGCCACCACCGAAATTACCTCAAAACTCACCAATTCATACAGGCACCACCGAATCCATCTCTTCACCGAAAAACATATTCCCTAAGGTCGTGGAAGTGAATGCATCATCTGAGGGGGAGCAATCAAGCAAAGCTCCCAAAGATAAAGGAAAGAAGGTAATTTCGGCCGAAGACTTGGCAAAGGAAGAAAAGAAGAAGAAAGAATTGGCTAAGTATGGGGCAAGACCTGAAGGTGCTGAAACTCTAAAACTCAAGCCTCCTCCTCGAACAACTTCCACCGATCTCGGCCTTTCTCCTCAAGAAATTGAGGAAGCTAGACTTGCCCACATAGCTTTGGATAAATCTAAAGCTCTATCCATGAAAGCTGCCGAAGAAGAAGCCGCCAAAGTGAACTCCACTGATGCCATCCAAACTCAAAAATCGGTACTAAGTGCATTTGAAGAAGAAAAGAACGAAGAAATTGCCTGGTACAAAAGAACCATGCACCACCGAATGAGCACAGCCACAATCACAAGTGCCAAAATTGCTACTTCCAGAGTCAATCCAAAGGATATCAGGCTAATCATTAACAGAGATGATGGTTCGTTGAAAAGCTTGACAGATGTCCACCTCAAGAATTTCGGCCTCACTGAATGGTTCGAAATCTCTCAACATCTTGTCAAAAGTCCAAACCCGAAGAAGGACACATTCATCAAATGCATTGAAGGTTTGATGGATAGGATGAAGGAGATCAAAAGAAAACACAACATCATCCTTTCCACCGATGAAAGGGCCAAACTTCAATCAATGAAAGAAGACATTCGGGTTCCCAAAGTCAAGAATCCCATAGACAAAATATTCAAAGAGATGGCATCTGAAGGAAAGATTCCAAATGTCAGCAACCTGAATCTATCCCTTCCTACCTCGGTACCACATCCCTCTACAACTCTGAGCCTTGCACCGATTCCGGGGCTTTACTTCAATGATGGTTTCGGTCGAAGATCCTTCTTCAGATTTGCTCAGATTTCCATTGCCGATATTCTGTTCCTTCAAGGTATCTACAACCTATTTCCTTACATTCCCGAAGCTCAACCCTTCTTCAAAAATGTGACGGATGAAATCAAACGAAGGCAAACCACCGAGAAATAGGTTCTCTCTTTTCCTTTGGTACTTGTAAAGAGTTTGTTTCTCATTTTGTAAAAATGTACGAGAAAACTTATCTTAATACAAGTATCTCTCTATTTGAATTTTATTTCGGTACATATCCTTACTTTCATTTACTTGTAAATACTGTACATAGTATGCATACTCATACAAAAAGAAAAAGATCAAAAAGAACAAAAAGAATGGTCTATGTGAAAAGAACCCAAAAAGAGTAAAAAGGGTCAAAATGCATTTTACTTTTCAATACTCTTAAATATTCTAAGAAAGGAGCTCAAATTCAAATATGGGGAGATTGTTGGGTCACCAAGGATTTGAAATTGACTCACCGATGTTTTCCCTAAAAAATCCTACTTAGAATATTTTAGTTTGGTTCTTTGAATGACTTGTACAAAATAGCAAATGTTCGGTGAAGTCGAAGATCAACCGAAACCAAGCTTGAAGACTCTCTACTTTTGGAAAATAGAAGACTCTTCTCAACAAACAAACAAGTCATCACCACCGAATTGTCTTCACAATTTCGGTGGCCATCATCACCACCGAATTGTCTGCACAATTTCGGTGGCCTTCATCTCCACCGAAGAAGCTCTCATTTTTCGGTGAACAACTTCCACCGATATGCTTCTTAAACACGGTAGGAACTTTGTGGAAATGGTACTTCTTTACAGATGGTTATATATTCTTGACAATATTATCGGTGGAACTCCTTCGGTGATATTGTCTTGAATACTCATAAAGAAGATCATTTATTACAAGGAAAAAGTAACATTTTGTCTTATTATCTTTTTAGAAGATGTCCTTTCAGAATGGCTTCTATTCCTGGTTTCAAGAAAAAGGTGACAGTGACTTATCAGCCTTTTAGAAGTCCACTGGTACTTTTCCAAAGACCATTGGTACGTTGCAAGTGTCTTGAGGATAATAGTACCATGCATTTAATGCTCAGTACCTTATCCTCACTATAAAAGGAAGATGAAGACTACATGCAAATCACGCTTTCTGGATTTCTCTCAGTGCAAGATTTTCATATTGCTTGATAACCTTATAGCTTTGTTCTAAGTGTTCTTTGTTGTTTTGTTAGTTTACTTTGTGTAAGATTGTTAGAATAGTTTATCTGTTCTTTTCCGCAACAGTCTTAAGTTTCTATGTGTAATTCTTGTTGAAAGATTTTCAATAAAAGAATTAAAATTGTGAAAATTTTGAGTATTGTATTCAACCCCCCCCCCCTTTCTACAATACTTGTTAAGCCATCTGGGACTAACAACCACCATCCTTGGAATTTGCTAACCGAAAAATGTTTTGTTCCTCATCGTCAATATTATTTATTTGCGGACTTTCTGGATTATTCGAATGCCCATTTAGATTCACCGGGGGAATTTCCTCCTCGGTATCCGTCGTATACTTGTGTTCAGACATCTTGGAAGAATTTAAAACTAAATTAGCTCTTTGGATTTTTCTTCGTAGTCTAAACCTTCTTTCAATGTCGGGATCAAATTGGAAAAAATCACTGTGGGGCAATCTTGGCATACACTATTTTTTTCTTTTGCGAAAAGGTTGTAGAAAAACTAGCTTTTGTAAACTTTACTTTATAAAAAGAAAAACTTCTAGCGTGCTTCTCCAGCAACGGTGCCAAAAACTTGTTGTTTGGTTGGTGTACCTTTAAAAACATTTATAAATAAACCTCGACGCAAGTATACATCTTAGCCTATTATCGTCTTATAACAAGTAATAATTGTACAAAGTACCGAATATCGATCCCACAGGGAAGCGTGGAAAAGTTCTTTTTTAAAAGTCGAGTTTGTAAAAGCGAGTCTCAGATGGCGAATTCGAAGATAATCTTTTGTTGGGGGTTTTGGTTAACAACTACTGAAAAATCAATTATAAAGAGAAGCACTGAGTATAAAGATCCATTGGGGTAAAACAGATAACTAGATAAAAAGACGAGACATCATTCCTTCATTATCTCAAGGTCACTATATCTTATGATACCACGAATAATTTATCAATTGATTAATTGTGATCCACCATAAAATACGACATTGATTTAAATAACATTGGACAATCATGCTATATGATACACCTCTTTATTTTGTTATCAGCCTCGGTCCCAACATCGCTTTATACCCCGAACTATGGCGCATATCCCATCATCGTCCGGTTTCTAATTATAAAGGATGTACGAACTTTGAAAGTAAATAATGGAGATGGACAATGCATAAAACAAACCACAATAATTCCACTTGAGAAACGTAACTTGTTATGCAAGTAACCAACTCTTGAAAATAACACAAATACTAAATTGCATGGAAAAAAAAACTGCGTAAATGAAAGAGCAGTGAATTAAATTACATAAAGTAAAGTGCAGAAAAAATAAATTGCAAAAATTTAAGTGCAGAAATTAAATTGCCATAAGTAAATTGACATTAAAATAACACATGAATTATACAGCGAGAAATTAACGATGGAGTTGGTAACTTGCATGGAAAGTCTTGTTTCAAATGTGGAATTACAGTGAGATTTGCTAAAATAGCGCACTTGGAACCTTTAAGTAAACCACCACCGGTTACGATTGAAATATAAATTTCAATCCTTAAGCTATGGATTTGGTTTCTTAAAAAGCCCAACAATTAACTAACAACGATTTACTAACGTGAAAACGATTTCTTGGTGAGATTAACAATTAACAAGTGAATTATAACGACAAACTTAACGTAACAAGAAAATGGATTTCTAAGTGTTAGAAACTCAAACAATTACATTAACCATATTCAACCGTGAACCAATGGAGATTGGGACCCGAAATGATAATTCAGACTTGCGGTTGGTGATGGCAATGAAATCGATTGAAGAACCAATTATATAGAGATCGTGAGTTAAAAGTCGTAGGTGAAGAAAATATAAAAATCGATGACCTTGATGGTGTTAAAACCGTAGGTAGCAAAGTAATGAAACCGTGATTTTTGTTTGTCTAGAACCATGGAAAAAAGTAGGAAACGAGCAAGTAACGAGTAATTATCACAAGATACTTTAGGAATGTAACGAAACGATTAATATATTAAGTAACCAAAAGTAGGTTGACCTTGAGCGAAGCTACGGTTATGGAAACCGTGACCTTGGAGCTCACTCCAACTATGTAATCTACTACCTAATTTAGAAACTAAGTGATTGATCTCTCTCCATTAAGCTCATGTGCCATCAATATATATAGTGATTAAGATGCTTGGGGCCCAAGACTAACACATTAGGGGCCCAAGATCTTGCCCAAAAGTATTGTTTAATGTAACACAAAATTCGGCCCAATAGGTGGTCGGCCCAACCGAGAATCACAAGTCCAAGAAGAGATGTTTAAAATCCGAATTATATGCAAAACGGCCCAAAAATGAATGTCGATATCGTAAGCCCAAATTTGCAGTCCACTGTTCCTTTAACTGCTTCTTGATCAAACTGGACTTCAATCGATCTTTTCGTCACACCTGAAATATGCATATAATTAATTCAGAATTTTGTTGCAGTTTTATTTACTTTTATACCGAAAGCGTAAAATCTTTATTTATGCCTATAAATAATAAAAATAGAACTAAACGACTCAATGGGGAAATGAAAATTAGCTCAACATTGGAATTAAAACGTCTAAATATGGTTAACAAAATAACCCTATCACTCGACAATGCATGAAATCGGTTACAAGTACTTAAAATTAGGAAAGAAAACTTGTTGCTCAAGTAACGAAATCTTTTGAGAATATAAAGTACAATGAATTATAAAAGACAATAATTGAATTGCGAGAAAAATAAATTGTCGAAAGTAAGTTCAAGAAAATAAATTGCTGAAATGTAAATGTCAAGAAAAGTAAATGGCGGAATGTAAAATTGCAAGAACGTGAAGTGTGTTAGGAAACATTTGCCGTGCCAAAATTACGATAAGCTCACAAATGATTTCTAAGGTCCCAATACGAGTAGAAATCCAAGTGCACAATAAACCCAACAACAAATGCGGATAACAACAATCTAGATGTTACACAATAATTTTTAACGTAGAAAATTAAACCCACACGAAATATATATATATATTGATAAAAACGATGGAAACGTTAGTATCAATAAATATATATAGCAAAATATATATAAGTGTGTATATCGACGAGATATATAATATATATATATATATATATATATATATATATATATATATATATATATATATATAGGGTCAGGTTCAGGTTCAGGAAACACCTAAAAAACGAAAAACTGAGGAACACTCTGGTAGCCCTTCATCTAGACAGTATGCACTTGTGCATACAAGTAATTTGTAACATGCACACGTGCATATAACAAATGCATAATGCACAAGTGCATAAAAACCCAAAAACAACTTACTTTTACGTGTATGCACAAATGCATACAGTCCAGATGAAGGGTCACCAGGGTGTTCCTTACTTTTCCGTTTTTTAGGTTTTCCCTTGAACCCCCCTCTCTCTCTCTCTCTCTCTATATATATATATATATATATATATATATATATATATATATATATATATATATATATATATATATATATATATATATATATATATTATAGGGCAAGATCACAACCAATAACACCAGGATTTAACGTGGTTCCACTATCGTTGTGATAGTGTACGACCACCAAAGAGAGAGAGAGAGAGAGAGCAAGATTTTATTACCAACCGGGAGAGATTACAACGGGTTATCGAGATTTTCTTGATCAACTAATCAGCTATCAAATGTTTCCTCCACATACGAAATATGTATACATTTATGTATATGTATATATATTGAACGAGATATATATATCTATACTACATATATAAGCATATACACCTAATGTCTTAAAGACAAATTTTAAAGCACAATGTACAAGTTTTTAAAGCATGAATTTGAAAAAACTCTTAATTACAAATTTTAATGCATTAGGTACAACTCCAATACCTTTTTGTTTACACACAACAAAAATCGGGACCTTACCTCACCATACCCACCAGACCAGGGTACTTCTCTACCTCCTCACCTTACACCATACCGTCTTCACCTACCATACCCATGGTACAACCATTCTTTCTTCTCATCAGTTCGTAGACCATGCCTTTCTTCCAGGAATAGAAGCTCTCATATGCTACCTTCTCCATCGCTTGGTTGTATATAAACGGTGTGAGTCGGAAAGTGTTGAGACCTCCGAAGATCACAGCTATTTCAAATCCCCATCTCTTCTCCAATCTCCATACCTAAAATCGAATCGAGAGACCTATTATGCTTCTCCAGTCTCCATCGCTTCCTCACCACCTAATTTTGGTATGTTCTTCGTCAATCTTCCCCTAATTTCTCTTTATTTGTCATGGTTTGATATTCAATTCGATGGCTCATCTTTTCAGGTTACACTTAACTCCTTCGTCGACCACTAGATCGTCGTCTCTCCTCAGTCAGGTTACCAAAATCTATTTTTGGTTTCAAAATCGATTTCATACTTCTGTTCATTTTTGGTTTAGGTTTCGGGTTTGAAAATCGATTTCATACTTATGTTCATGGTTTCAATGTTTGATCAAAAATCGGTTTCAAAATCGATTTTGGTTTCTAAGATTTGATTTCTGTTTGAACCACAAAAACGATTTTGGTTTCTACGATTTTTGGGCTAAATGCAAAATCGATTTTGGTTTCTACGATGTTTGAACTCAATAATGATTTTGGGTTCTTTTATTAGAGTTCTTGGATACACAAAATCGATTTCTGTTTGAAACCCAAAATATGCTTTTTCCCGCCTTAGATGCTACCATACATGTTTTTTGCACTTGCAGAACTTGAAGCAAACTATTTAAATAATAGGTCATCTTGTGGGAAGTTCTTTGAGGAATCATGTTAAAAATATGACTAATGGAAGTTCAGATATTGATGCATAAATGTACTATTCTTTAAATATTTAGCTAATTTTGGTGATTATAACATACATTTACTAATCAAAGTTCATTGTGTTGTGTGATGTAGGATCATATTGAGATGAGATGCTGCAGCAAAGTTTTTAATGGGAAAACAAAGTTATGTCAAGGAAAACACTTAAAATAAGAGGATTTTTACCATTTTCACTTCAATCGGCAATTAAGGAGTCAAATTCCGTTTTATTTTCCATCGCTCCTCTACTCGAATCGGTTTTCCATACGGTTTGCATTTCTAATGATTAATGGACAGGTTGATTTTTATTTGTATCAGTTTGCTTCTTGTTTTTTTATAATCATGTTTCTTGAAAGTGTAGTTTAGTATATTTTGGATTTTTATCAGTTTGTTTCTTAATACTCTGTATAGATTGTCAAGGTAAACCTAAATGTATAGTAGAATAAAGGCGTGCATCTATTGGGTGTTCTTAGCTCACTATGATTTCACAAAAACCTTCTTTGGTGTCATAGTGAAGGAAGACATGGCTGGATTCTCAAAGATTCATACCCAATTGTGAACTTGTTGGAAGTTTATATCAACGGTTTCAAACGATGGCCAGTTTCATATCGACGGTTTCTCAAGATCTTCGTGTTTCTTCTTGACGGGTTCAGGTACTTTTGAATGCAGGGTTTTACCGTTTTTGTGGGGTTTTTGGATTTTATGATCTGTGGCTTTCGATTTCAAGTTGTGGTTCATCTCTTGTTTCGATTTTATGCTTTGTGATTTCAATAACTTGTTGTTTGATATTTCATTTCGACTTTGTTTTCCTGTCATTAAAACCCAAAATCGATATAAGCATGTTTCATGATTTTGGTTACGATTTTGGTTAGGATGGTATACAAAACATAGATTAATTTGTGTTCAATCCAACCAAGTTATAAAAATCCAATCTTTGATCAAAACAATCTTTTTTCCTACCCACCGAAAAAGACAACGTTTCTTGTGATTTGATGATCCATGAATCCGTTCTTTTGGGGTGTGGGGAAACACGAAAGAATGATTTTGTGAAACAGATTCGCTAACATTTTATTATAACTTGGTTTTATTGAAATTTCAAAACATAGATTAATTTGGATGGTACTATTGTTTACTAAGCTCAAATACTTAAGCTCGGTTATGTATTACTTTACCCTCGGATGCATATCGTTTGCATTGGTTCCTCAGTTTTTTGATTAATTTATTTGGAAATAATCAATCACACCTAATTTGTGATTAACATATATATGTATTTGGAATTGGAATGTGTAAAATTGTTCTTTTTGGTGCTGGCGTATCTGGAGAGACTTTTGAAGGCTTAGTTGCAAATATTTGCTTCATAAAAGCCTTGAATGTTTTCATTTTGTTTTATAGCATTACCATATTTTCTTGATATTTGGAAGTTGTGTTTGCTAATGTTGATATAGCAACTAATGTTGTAGCTAAATGGACTTGTACCCTAGACGTCATTTAGTTAATGGAATGGATACAAACTTTTTTTGATAGTTTTTTTTGGCTAAAGCAATTTCTAATTTTATAATTGGTTGTTTTTGTTCATATGTAGTTTGACATGTTTTTTTGTTTAATTTAATTGATCTAATAAAATTTTACTTTGTGATTTCATTAAAGTTTATCGTAGTTCATAATCTATCTTTTGTCTTGATATTGCCTTTATGACTTCACATTTTCTTTTAGGTACTTTATTTGTGAAATAAAATGTTTTATTTGGCCACATGAAGTATAAAAGCAATTATTTATGTGGATATTGACTGATGTTGTTGCACATCCCGCTGCATTGTGCGGGCACAGTTACGACTTTAGTTTATGAACCATGATAAACTTTAGGCGAATCAATAGGAAAACCGAGGCCATGGCTTGCTATATACCGAGGCCATGGCTTGCCAGAGGCAAACCGAGGCCTAACTCCCATTAGCAGCGTCTTAATACTGCTTACCCACACAACAACTTAATGTTGCACTCATTAAGCCGCATTAAACTTATCGCTAGCTAATAGCAGCTAGCTACTGCTGACCCACACAGCAACTTATTGCTGCACCCATTAAGCCACATGAAGCTTATTGCTGCACACACGTTGCAGCTTATTGCTACACACCTTAAGCCACATTAAGCTTATCGCTCCACACATTAAGTCGCATGAAGCTTATTGCTGCACACACGCAGCAACTTATTGCTACACACTTTAAGTCACGTTAAGCTTATCGCTGCACCCATTAACGATGTAGATTTATTTTATTTGCATCTCTTTTAAACCAATCTATTTGTTTCTGTTTGATTTGCGTCTGTTTTAAATCAGCTATTCACACCTAACCCATTCATAAAGAATATCCATCTTTTGCATTTGCATATGTTTTAATATAAATTGTAGACCATTGAAATAATGCATTTGGAATAATATGAACCCGATGGAAACTGTAGTGTTTTTTGAATAGTGGGAACTTGGTTGAATAGGGAAACCTATAAAGTTCGAGTATTTCATAATTGCCCTTCATCATGCGGGTGTATGAAATTTCAAATTATAAATAAAAAACAATTTCTCGGTTACAATTGTTTATCCGTAATTGGCATGTTTGATTACTTTTATTTAAATTTCACATGTGAGGAGGATTATTAAAGCTGACTAAACGGCAAAGGCTAGCGGAGGAGTTCAAGGTCGTTCCCCGTGAAATTCGAACTTGAGCTAAGTCGATTCCCCGGTGCATTGCACGGGTACACTGCTAGTATATATATATATATATATATATATATATATATATATATGTGTGTGTGTGTGTGTGTGTGTGTGTGTGTGTGTGTGTGTGTGTGTGTGTGTCGATGAGATATGTATATATATCAACAAGATATATACATATCAACAATGGTGGAAACAAGCAAACACCTATGGAGGAAGAAGAGAGTCTTGATGCCTTCAATTTGTGGATGCCTTCAAGTCCTCACGATACATGGTATTTATAAGGTGAGGTTGGAGTAGCATGGAATCAAAAGGGTTACCGGAAATGGGTTGGCATCTAGATGCAAGTTGGCATCATAGGTTGGTAGCTTGCAGTGAAGTACAAAGGAGCCTATGGATGGGTTGTTATGCATGTATGTGTGTATGATGCATCATCCATAAAATTACCTTCCCAAGAGACTTGGTATCCAAGTCTTGCACGTGGCATCACATGAACCATCAAAAAAAATTGCATAGCATCTAATGAAAAATATATTATTTTTCAACACCCCACCATGATATGCAAATCACCCGAAGAAACCAAAACACAAACAAATAGCTGATAGAGATTGACACGAGGTAACCAAATGCATTTTGATCATGACGAGCTTTGTCTCGGCCATCACCCGTCAAAGCCAAAAGCAAAATTCTCAAATGTGGAACCTTAATGAAACAAACGAGTTCAACAACTCCAAGAACACGTTACAAGTAATAACTCCCCAAAGATGTCGTTTTGTCACCTGTGGTTATACCTTCTCTCTTGCAAAGTGCCCAACGACACTAACACAAACGGAGCTGGATCAAGTATGAGCAATGCCCAAACTTAGCTAGCGGTAGTGACTTAGTGAACATATCAGCGACATTATCGTCTGACGGCACTTTCTTCAAATAGACGACTTTCGTTTCTTGTAACCTAACAAGATATGCATCACACACATTTATGTGTTTTGTCCGAGAGCTGAAAGCCAAATTAGTTGCCAAATAGATGGCACTCTGATTATCACATAAAATGCGCATGGAAGTTTGCTTGAAGCCCAAGTCATTTATCAGTTCTTTCAAGTAGACCGCTTCCTATGCAGATTCAACCACCGCAACAAGTTCAGCTTATGTGGTCGACAATTAAACAATGGACTGTAACCGTGATCTCCAACTAACGGTTGTTCGACCCACGGTAAGTACATAAAGGGATGTGGATCTCCAACCAACTTGATCACCTACATAGTCAGAATCACAAAATCAAACAATTTCACAGTCATTGTGCAAACCAAATATAAGACCATGTTTCTCGGTTCCTTCAAATATCGGAATGTTGTTTTAACGGTTTCCCAATGTGATTGACCCAAATTCGCGAGAAACCAACTCACCACTCCGCCATAATCGGGTACACACTATGGCATACATGAGACTCCCGACCGCACTAGCATATGGAACCTTTGACATTTCAGCCTTCTCCTTGTTGTCCTTCGGACAATCTTCACTTGTAATATTGTTGTGCTTCGAAAGCGGAGTGTTAGAAGTCTTTGCACCATCAAGATTGAACCGCTTCAGAATTTTCTGAATATATGCTCGTTGTGTCAACCTGAGTGTTCGGGACATTCTGTCACGCGCGATTTTCAAGCCCAAAATCTTATGCGTTGCGCCAAGATCCTTTATTTCAAATTCTGACTTCAATTTATCTTTTAGACGTTCGATCTCTGGTCGGTCCTTGCAGGCAATAAGCATGTCATCTACATAATGAAGTAAGTAAGTGAAAATACCACTGCTTTGTCTATGATAGACACAAGTATCCTTTTCATTGCGCTCAAATCCCAGAGTGAGCATAAACGAATCAAACTTCTTATATCAATGATGAGGCGACTGTTTAAGTCCATAGAGGGACTTCTGGAGCTTACATACATATTCTGGTTTGTTGTCGGAAACAAAACCATCAGGTTGCATTCCATTTCTAATACTTAAATTGAAAGGTTAAGTCTTCTTTCTACATTCTACAGGCCCAACAGTTTCCTCCAAGTCTCCGTATAGGAAGGAGGTCTTCATATCTAGTTGTTGTAGCTCCAACTCATGAATATCCACGATCGCTAAAAGAACACGAATAGATGTATGTCTAACAATGGGAGCAAAAATATCGTCATACTCGATATCTTTCCATTGTGCAAAGCCTTTAGCAACAAGACGAGCCTTGTACCGATTGTCATCTTTGACTTTGAAAACCCACTTGCAACCAATAGCACGGTTGTCCTTCGGCAACGGACATAAGTCCAAAGTGATGTTCTTTGAGAGAGCTTCCATCTCTTCCTGCATGGCACCAAGCCATTTCGAACTATGGGTTGAGACCAACGTCTCATTTACATTAAGTGGCTCTTCTTGCACTACATGCAAGCAAACTCCAGCTGATATGTAAAACTCATGTTAGCAAAATCCCAATCTCCATATGAGTAGTCCTTTGACTACACATGGTAGGTGCAATAACTGGGATTATATCGCCTTGGTCTCCACCATCATTCAGAATCTCTTGTTCAGAATCACTAGTAGAAGTCATTGACGGAATGACTTCTTCAACAGTATCGGGTGATTCTGGAACACTATCATAAACGGATGAACTGGATTATTAGGACTAGCTATTGTCTCCACGTCATCGACAGTAGGAGCAATAGTAGTGATGAATTCCGGATTTTGAGAGTGTAACACCTCGAGATTTCCATATTTTATACAAAGGAACGTTTGTAAATTATAGGGTATTATTTGAAAACACTAGGTTATAATTAGGAATTATGAACTTTGGGGTGAAAACTGTCAATTGTTGATAGTTATATTTATATAATGAGGACGTCGGTTGAAGTTGAGAAACTATCTCAAATTTCACCAGGAAAGTCGGTCGCTATCTGGAAGAGAGGAGAAAGGAAAATGAATATCAGTTTGATTTTTAATAAGAGTTTGATTGATTTCAGTAGGACAAATCTTCCAATTTCATCCCTCTTCTCAATTCTGATTCTGAAATCAAACTAGGTGCAAGGATTTTGAGAATCATTAGAGGCGGGGTTCTGTTCTGTATATCTTTCCAGGTGAGTTCATATGCTCGTTTTACTCAATAAGGTTTTTATGTGAATGGAAATGGTTTATTAAGCTTGTTATTATCTTCGAAAATTGAATACAAATTTATTTGGAAAATACTGGGTAGATAATGAATGAAACATGTTAGAATTGATGAAATCCGGAAGATGAATAATCCGGTTTCCGGATGTTTTCCGGATTGGTTCCGGATGTTTTCCGGATTGGTTCCGGATACCGGATCATTCCGGATTCCGGATAGGTGTCCGGAAGATATTACCGGATACGGATCCTGGATGGTTCCGGACTCGAACTTTTCCGGATGTTACCGAATTATTGGGTTTTCCGGGTATATCCAGATAGATGTTCCGGATAGTTATATTTATATAATGAGGACGTCGGTTGAAGTTGAGAAACTATCTCAAATTTCACCAGGAAAGTCGGTCGCTATCTGGAAGAGAGGAGAAAGGAAAATGAATATCAGTTTGATTTTTAATAAGAGTTTGATTGATTTCAGTAGGACAAATCTTCCAATTTCATCCCTCTTCTCAATTCTGATTCTGAAATCAAACTAGGTGCAAGGATTTTGAGAATCATTAGAGGCGGGGTTCTGTTCTGTATATCTTTCCAGGTGAGTTCATATGCTCGTTTTACTCAATAAGGTTTTTATGTGAATGGAAATGGTTTATTAAGCTTGTTATTATCTTCGAAAATTGAATACAAATTTATTTGGAAAATACTGGGTAGATAATGAATGAAACATGTTAGAATTGATGAAATCCGGAAGATGAATAATCCGGATAGTACCGGATTCCGGATGTTTTCCGGATTGGTTCCGGATGTTTTCCGGATTGGTTCCGGATGTTTTCCGGATTGGTTCCGGATACCGGATCATTCCGGATTCCGGATAGGTGTCCGGAAGATATTACCGGATACGAATCCTGGATGGTTCCGGACTCGAACTTTTCCGGATGTTACCGGATTATTGGGTTTTCCGGGTATATCCAGATAGATGTTCCGGATTTAGTTTCCGGATAGAATTCCGAACTTTTTTTCAGACTTGATTCCGGATTAGTTTACTGGACAAGTTTTCTGGTGTATTTCCGGGTAAAGTTGTACTGTTAAGATATTGTATGATTACGAAACATATTTTGATTTTACAGTACAAATAGAAATATAACTCGACTGAGAGTAAGTGTAATGGATCCATTGGCACTAGCATTATATTTGATAAATGTGGAATGGGCAAGGGATGATTGTTATTCCCGTTTATATTTGATAACGTGGAATAGGAAAGGTATAATTGCTATTTCTGTTTCATATGGAGAGATGAGAAATAGGCAAGGTATAATTTCTATTTCCACTTTCATTTGGGAGATTAGGAATAGGCAAGGTATAACTGCTATTGCTACTTCCATTCCAAGAAATACGCAAGGTAGAATTGTAATTTCTTGGACATGAGCAATGATCTAGAATCCATGGAGATTCGTAGTGGGCTCTTGAACATGATGCATTGACTTACTCGGTGTTTGTCATACTCATGGAATCGGGTATGATTCCCGTCATCAAAAGATGTTATGTGTACGGTAAGAAAGGTTGCGAACAAGTTAAATTATATGCTTTGTCTACAGTTTCGGTTTTCAAAGCTTGTAAAGTTTTAATTTGAAAATTTGGTGTTCTCACTAGGCGTAAGCCTAATCTTTTCAAATTAAATTTTCTTACGATGTATTAGCTCGGGAAGGGATAAGCAGTGATGAGTGTCGAGAAGTCCCAGAGTTACGCGTTTGGAGCTAGTTTGGAGAATTTAGTTGTACAAGGACTATTTTGGAAGATGTGATAGACAACCAGTCTAATCTGATATTATTGGTTATGATTTAGATTAGTCGGTTGTTTACAATAGATCAGTTGTATATATTAACCTTGTCACTAATCCTCCATTTATGTATGTTAGTTTTGGAAGAAACAGTTGTAGACTTTGTAAATTTGAAGGTTTAAATTTATTGTGATTTTTTAGGGTGTTTCAGTTTGGTATCAGAGTTGTAGTTTAAGTGAACTAGGTATGATCGTGAGATACCTATACTTAAGCTGAGATGATTAAGTTATGATTTGTGAGATTGGGTAGAAATACTAAGACGGGATAGTCTTAGAGTCGACGAAAATATGTGAATTAAGAACTGTGATGATGGTAACGAGGATCCTTGTGTTTGGGTACGTGTAACCATTTCTTATGGTTATCTTCTTATGCTTTTCCAGAATACGATGGTGAACACACCAAATCGATCTTCTACTTCTTCAGAAGATAGAGTGGCAAATGAAGTTGCTGAGAGTCCGCCAATACCACCAATCCTAGGAGAAGGAGGAAGTCAAGTACATAGAACGAATGTCGGTACCTCCAATCCGGTGACAACGGAATCCACAATGGAATCTCCCATGATGGAGAACATGAAGCGAGTTATGAATACGGCATTGGCTCAGCAGCAAGAAATGTTTAAGAAAGTGTTAAATGACAGAAGTGTCGAGTCACGAAGACCGGAGATGGGTACTGGTACAGTAACTCCATGTTAGAGCATTATTGTATTCAAGATTTATTGTTAAAGTCTTGTAATGGTCAAACAATGTAAAAGTCAAAGATAGTCAAAGTCAAAGTAGCTTTAATTGAAAAGTCAAAGTAGATTAGATTTAATGCTTTGTAATCCTAGGTATAAATAGGATTAGTTAGCTTAGATGTGAAGCAAGTCAAAAGAAAGCAATTCATTAGAGATCTTAATTGTAATATTCTAGAGAGAGAAGTGAGAGCATTCTAGAGAGAGAAAGTGCATCAATCTTATGTAAATCTCTATTATGTTCAAGATCAATGGATGATTTGATGATTACCTAATAGAAACTGGTTTAACAATTGGTATCAGAGCTTTGGGAGATCGAATTATGTGCAAAATTCGTCCAATTTCGTGAAGATTTGAAGATTTTTTGAAGATTTTTGAAGAAAATCTCCATTCTTGAAGAACTTGAAGAGCACAAATGGGTTATAGATTTTTAGCTCGTTTTTGTGTTTGATTTTGATTGCAAAGTGTTTCTCCATCATTCTAAACAAGTTTAGAATCATCAATGTTGCAAAATCATGCCAAGATTTGATCAATTTTAAGATTTTGTAAATTTTGGTGTTCTTGAGAAAAAATTCTCTGTCAAATTTTTAGAACATTGATTTTGCAATTTGGTGTTGAATTGATTGATTTTTGTGCAAATTCGTGTTCAAAAACAGTTTTTAGACATGAATTAACCATACAATTCAAGTTTTGATGTCTAAATCTCATTTTTAGAAAATTTGAATTTTTTTGGTGTTCTTCATGTTCTTGAGGTATTCTTGAGATATTCATATTAAAAGTTTAGATCTTGAATTTTGATCCATTTTTGTTGTTAAGTGTTGTTAGAAATGTGTTTTTGAATTTGTTTGTTCTTAAACTCTAGATTTAATATTTGTTTGTGAGTGTTTGTATGTGCAGAAAATCAACAAAAGAAAAGAAAAGAAGAAAACTGATTGTATGTGTGCTTATTAGAGGAATTCGGACCCTTCTTCAAATGAATTCGGATCACACACAGTAAATGTGTGTTGAGTGTGTTTTTACTTGATAAATAAGATGCACATGTGTGTGTTTGAATGTGTGACATGTATGATGATGTGGCAAGTGAGAGTGTGCTATGCGTGTGCCATGCGTGTGTGAGTGTGTGTGTTGAGTGTGTCGTATGATGTGTGTGTGAGAGTTTGTTGTGAGTGTATCTGAACAAACAACGTGAAGAACATACGAAAGTGTTTGAAATCATCAATTCGGACCATCAGAATTCGAATCCTACTGAGTCGAAACCTTCAGAATTCGAACCCTTCTGAGTACGAAATCATCAATTCGGACCATCAAGTGTTCGAAACCAACTGAATTCGAACCCTATTTGATACAAATTCTCTGATTTCGGACCTTCATTGATACAAATTCTCTGATTTCGAACCCTCTTGACATCAGATTTCGAACCTGTCATAAGTTGGTTTCGGACCTGTCAGTTTTCATCTCGCCGGAAAAACGGGTTTTGCTGGGTTTTGAATTTTTAATCACGATTTTGCTTTCATTTCATTACAAATCAACTTGTGTTGAGGTTGTGATCATATTGCAGTAATTTTCAGCAAGAAACCACCATTTTTCGTCTTCGCCGGAGATTGCCGAAGCTCCGCCGGAAAAACGGGGTCACCGGAAAACGTTGCATGATCATTTTTAATTGGTTGGGTTTGAATTGTTTTCGATTAAGGATTGCAACGCAACAAATCTTACTCGTTGTGGTTGAGAAACGGAGAAGATATCATCGTCTAAAATCATTTCGCCGGAAAAACGGGGTTGCCGGAAACTTCGTCGGTTTTTGTTGCATGATCGAGAGTGATTGGTATCTTTCAATTTGTCGTTAAATAGGAACACAACGCGACAAATTTCACACGATTTGGTCGAGAATTGAGAAAGAAAATCGAAAAAGAAATCAACAGATCGTGTTTTTTTTTGTTTTGTTTTTGAAGATGATGAATAGTATTAGAAGTTTCATCTATTGTCACATTTGGTCCCTGTAGTTTAGTTTAATTTTTTTTTCAATTTTGGTCCTAATCTCGTTAAGTCCGTTAAGTCCAGTTAGAGTTTAGATTTTTACCTTTTTGGTCCCTGAACTTAGAGTTTCAGGGTTGGTCAGTTTTAGTCCCTATAGTATAGGTTTTAAAATCGGTCATTTTCGGTCCCTGTAGTTTTAAATTTTTAGAATTTTACATTTTTAGTCCCTTGAGTATTTTGTTTTCAGGTTTTTAGTCCTTGTTTTTGTTAAGTCTTAGTATTTTTCACTTTTAGTTTTATATTTTGTATTTTTGTTATTTTGAGTCATTTTAGTGTCGATTTTTTGTCATTTTACCTGCTTTTATTCGTAAGTGACATATTTTTCTCTTATTTTGCAGGTTTGACGATTAAAGTCCAATATTTCCGCGCAAATTTTTCAGAATTAATTTTTGGAAGACAAATTTATAATTTGTTTTTTCAAATTTTATTTTTGAAAATTTTTCTGACTTCAATTGTGTTTTCTGTTTTTTTAAGAGCGTGCACATAATTCTAACTTCTAAGCGAAGTTTCTCTTGACGATCACTCTATTAGGTATATTCTTGTTAATATTTTTTGTATTTTTCATCTAATTTTTTTGTGTGTTTCTTTTCAGGTTTTCTTCAAGATGTCTACTTATACAGAAGATGAGGTTTTAATATTGAAGCAAACTATTATAAAGGAGATACCCCCAATTGCAAAAGTTCTGGTTAAATCATCAAATGAAAGTTTGCAACAAACAATTTTGCAACAATTTCTTATACCAGAAATAACTCCTAAACCACACGTTTCTGTTAAACCAAATAATGAAGTGTTGCAACAAGTTATTATAACAGAAACACATTCAAAACCACACGTTTCTGTTAAACCAAATAATGAAGTGTTGCAACAAGTTATTATAACAGAAACACCTTCTAAACCACACGTTTCTGTTAAACCAAATAATGAAGTGTTGCAACAAGTTATTATAACAGAAACACCTTCTAAACCACACGTTTCTGTTAAGACAAATAATGGAATTTTGCAACAAGTCATTTTAACAGAAACATCTCCAATATCACAAACTCCTGTTAAAGACAATGCTTCAAATTCTTCAACTCCTATTTCAAATCCTTCAGTTCCTTTTTTAAATAAAGCATTGGAGGAAGAAAATGTTGATCTGAAACGACAAACTTTAGACATTTCTTATTCAAATGCTAAACTTACTAAAAGAATAACTGATCTTGAAGTTTATATTGCAGATCTTGAAACAAAGAAAGACAACTCAAGTCTGCACGATCAAATCGAGAATCTTCAAGAGAAAGTAAAGAGGTATTGGCTTTTGAACATATTAGTTCAAAACCCGTGCTTCAACGACTTTGGCTTCTGAACAATTCAGTTCAGGACCCGTACTTCAAAGACTAAGACTTCTAAACAAATCAGTTTAGAACTCATACTTCTCAGGTGATATCCTTAACTGTTACATCTTTCTGTTTCAAGTAACAAGTGGTGAAAGGTAACATTGGATCATATTTTGTTTCTACTGCTTTGAAAACTTGAATCTTTACAAATTTAATTCAATGAGATGAAATTGTAAAGCCCGTGTCCCGGTACAGATTCTTCCCTATTATTTAATTGCCTTAATTCTTTTTTCTCTTAACGTTGTTTACTAACGAGGTTAAACCGAGAGGACCTAAATGTTAAAAGTTTGTGATGTTCGGTTAATTTAGTAAAATCCTAAATTCTTGGGGTAAGAAGTGAATTAATGTTAAATACCTAAGGGCTAAATGTGTCATTTGGATAAAGTGGTGCATGGGGTTCGGCCCATGTGGAACCGACCCCTCCCCTTTTCTCCTTCTCGTTTTCTCATTCTCGGCAAGCACCCACTACAAAAAAAAAAAACCTAGCCGCACCCTTCCCTTCCCCTCCCTTCCTCGTGCGATCATCGCCGTCGACCACCCCAAGAGAATCACCTGCAGCGCCGCTGCCATTCTTGCCGGCGAAGAGTGAGAGAGGTGCAACGAGAGAGTGAGAACGCGATAGAAGGAAGAAGCGTCATCGTCGTCGTGAGGTAAGTCTCTCCTCTTCTTTTCTTCTTCGTTTTGCTGTTTTGTCACCGGAAAACCACCACCACCGCCGCCGCTGGCGGCCTTGGCAGCTGTAGGTTGTTGCCGCCGGGAAACCACCAGCCCAGTGGTTGTGAGGGTGTATGTGGCGAAGTGTGAAGAGAGAGGGGGGTGTCGTGTAGTCTAGTAGGAATTCGAAAACCGTCATCGCCGGCCGCCGGCGACCACCGCTGCCGGAGGCAGCAGTGGGTGGTGCACGGTTGTGTCCAGTCCCTTGTATCCATAAAACCCTAATCACGTGAACCCTAGCTGAAAACCTGAATCATTAACCGAACGCGTAAACCGTTTATAAAATCATCATTTTATGTGAAAACGCCTTTCTGCCACTGTTTTGCGTCGGCTATAACCTTTCCGCCGTAACTCCGTTTGAGTCGAAACTGGCGCCCACGGTTCAAGTTCAGGGTCGAGCACGTTTTCCGTGTTTTAGCGGAAAACTGGTTCGGCCTCTAGCTGGGCGAAAAAGTGGTCGTAAGTTCTGTGAATCGTCATTTTATGTAAAAGAAACTGCAGTTCTGTCACTTTTTGCGTAAGCTGTAACTTTCTCCTCGTAACTGGGATTGGGGTGATTTCGGTGCCAAAGGTTCCCTTTTTGAGTCTATAAACTTTTCTGTGTTTTGTGAAAAATCCAGTTTGGAGCGTAACTTAGGCCAAATCGTCGTTTTATACTGATAAGTGCTGTTTTTCGCTGTTCTGCGGGCTGATCTTATAAAATCCGTATTTAATTGTAGAAAATCGTAAGGAGGCGTATTATATGTCCTTGGAACCCTAACTCAGAGGACTTTCTGGTCATGAATTAATATTGGGATTTTTCTGGGTTTAAAGGGGTCGAAACAGGTCCCGAACAGACCTGTTTTGTGAGAACGGAAATTGGTTTTAGTGACGGTTTAAGCGTGTGTCGTGTCATAGGGTCCGGGTCTCGTATTGACACGTTTTAACATGAGTTTAGGTGCTGGGAAGTGACCGTAACTGTGAAGCTTGATTTGTGTTGTTAAGCTAGGCGCGCATTTGAGGTGAGTTCTCTCACTATATCTAATAATAGTTGTTTTATCATTGTTGTAGTACGTGTGTGGTAGCTTTATGTGATTGTGTTGTGGAACTAGATAGTGGGGTGTCTAGTTGATACTATGTTGCCATGTTAAATCGGTGGGACCGAGGGTCCGGCGGGGCCGGAGGTTTTATACGCGGGTGGCGTAGAGACTCGGTGGGACCGAGGGTCCGGCGGGGCCGGAGGTTTTATACGCGAGTGGCGTAGATACTCGGTGGGACCGGGGATACGGTGGGGCCGAAGATGTTATCATGTGGTCGGTGGGACCGACTTGTGCCTTTTAGGCGGGTGGTTGTGGATATACATGTTTATGATTTGTTCGTAGACCTGTATGATCGTTTATGTGTCACTATCTGTTTTAGGGGTAGTGTGGAATAACTGTATTATTTATGGTGTTTGAATTCACTAAGCTTCGTGCTTACCCTTTCCCAATAGTTTGTGGTTTTAGGTACGGGCGGCTCCAAGGCGTGACGAGTACACACTAGCGCGCGAGGAGAGATGGTTGCTTTATGATTTTAATAATTAAACGTTTATTTCGCTGGTTTCATTTTATAAAGATATTAATTATGTGTTGGCAAACGAAACGTTGGGATCATTTAATGAGTTGTTATAAATGAAATGTTTATCTTAAAAATTTAAATTTGCTTGTAATTTTTGGGACGTTACAACTTGGTATCAGAGCACAGCTTGAGTGAATCAAATGCACCTCGGTGTGTTTGATCTCAAGTTTGCGGCTATAAAATTTTCTTTAAAGTTTTTGGGAAATAAAAAGAAGGAAAAAAAATCCGTTTGAGAAACGGTGATCGGAGGCGCAGTGTGTACAGTCAGCAGGAGCCAAAGGGGAAAGGTACAATGCTTTGTGTTTTATTGCTTTCTAGATCATAGAGTATGCATGCTAGATTGCCTGTTGTGGACACTATGCTGTATGTTGTACTGCTTGCTATTAGGAATTTATGCTAATTATGATAGGTTACTAAGTGGATGCCCTCTAGGTTGTATGCAGTAAGAGATTTATAGCCTTAGAATATTCGATTTAGTTCTATTGCGCAGCTCTTGTTTGAGTCCAACCGTTCTAGGATAGAGTCTTGTATTCGACTGTCTATTTATTTCGCACTGCATATAACCGGGTATTCGCGAGGTCACCCGTTATAATTAGTAGGGATTTGGCAGTAGCAAGGGTAGTGGTTTGGATGGAATTCCTAGGGAGCTAGGAAGAGTGTGTACATATGCCGGTGCGGGCATATGTGTATAGTTTCGGCGAGAAACTACTTGGACCCCTTGGGATGGAACTCGGAACGGGCGATGATAGGTGTGGATGGTAGTAGTAGAGCTCCTACTACCGGAAGCACATGATCAATGCTCGAGTCGGGGAAGTCACGAGGAATCCAAGGAGTTGAGCGTGAGTGTTGTTAGTATGAGTTATTATGTGCTAATAACACGTTGTATTGTCTACCCAGAATAGCCATCACAAGGAGGAACAACTATAGTAAACCTGCTAGTACAAGTGTGTACTTGATTTGCTTGAGGTGATGATCGTTGGGGTAGTGTTGAAGGTTCTAAACTAGTAGTCGTTGGGATAGAAGGACGTGTCTAGTATCAATCACTTGGGGTGACGATAAGGATGTGGTTTGTTTTAAGTAGACCATTTCGGGTCGAAAATTGGCAATTGTGCTAGAGTCATAGGCTCATAGAGCCGACTTTGACTTGAGGAAAACCCGTAAGATGATTTGATGTGATTTCCCAACTTGCCTTAAGAGGTTTAAATGTCTGGATGACAATAGTAGACCGGAGAGTTTCGGAGTAGTAGGGGTCGAGACGTTGAATGCCGAATGAGTCATGCACGAAGTTATTTTGAAAATAAGATTGCATTAACTAATTTTTGTGTCTCCAATCCTTATATGGATTGTGCTTTGGAATTTTGGGAAATGTTTAGCACACACACAAGATGTCGAATTATGGTTTTGAAAGTGCGTGAAACCTTTTTATAACGAGAGTTACAAATTTTGTTGGTGATTTGTTTAAAATGAGTTTGGAATTCTTGTGTCGCTTAACTTTTCTTTCGAGAGTTTGTGTCACTAAGTATTTTATTGCAAATAGTTCAGTGTGTGGATTGATTCATGCGTGACATAAGTGGTGCATGGAGGAATTTTGGTAACATTTCATAAGGAGTTGTTTAGTGCGCTTTTCAGTCAGCTAAAGGTTTTATTGACATTTCGATGAAAATGCGATTTATCGACTTAGGGGTATGCATACTGGGGTAACCTTCGTTCTCGACATTTTGATGAACGAGTCGTGCATGAAAATGTTTTAGTTCCTTTTTGTCGAAATGAAAGACCATTTTATCCAAGGAGTGTTTTAATGTTGTGAACATCATGCATACGATTACAATGTGTTATATTTTGGAAATATAAATGCGTAGATTTTTGACATTCGGTTAATTTAGAATTATCGATCATTTTTTTTGAGAAATTATAAACTTTTGCTTTGGAGGAAACGAGTATTTTGAGCAATTTCGATAAATACATTTTTTTTAAACTATAATGTTTTGACGTTATATGTCCCAAGTACGAAACTTGAGGAAGTGTTACAAGCTTGCATGCCTGCCCCCAGTTTGAGATTTTATGAGGTTTTAGTCGATATTTCCAATTAATAGAAGCGGACTGGTTTCTGTCTTCAAGTTTGAAACTTACACGAGACAGTTGTGTTTTAACAAAATTATATTTGTAAACCGTGTCATCGTTTTGTGTGATTAGCTGACGCGCGAAAAATTTGTGGCGAACCCTGTGCCACGTCATTTTTTTTATGATTAAAAAGAAGAATTTTTGAATCAAATGTCGTGAAACTTATTTTGAATTATGTGCACACCTTTGTCGCACCTAAGGTCAAGCGGTTACTTTAAGTGCACGTCATGAGTCAATCCATACTGGAATCGAGGCGGTTCATTTCTTTAATTTATTACGCGTTGCTTTTGTGTGAGTAAACTGAACTGCAATGGAACGATTTTCAACATGATTTTCCTATGTGGGACGAGCGTGTCCAGTTTTGTGTAACTATCGATCAGGTAATAGTAGTTTTATTACATACGATCTTTTTGAGATGAAAATCCTGATGTTGAAAATATTTTGTAAATGATTTTGTAAACCATTTGGGGAAATGTGCTTTTAAGTGTTATGTGTCATTTTGAGAATTTTAAGGGTGTGAGTCCTTTTGGAAAACTCTTTTGTTTAACCCGTGTTGAGTCTGGGACTAAGGTTGATTTCAGAGTATTGCTTGCTTAGACTTTATTGAAACGCATTTTCCGACTTATGAGTCTAGCAAGCGTGGAGCATTTTGCTCGGTTTTGACCTGGAGTTAGTCATGGGCCAATTGCCCGGTTTTAATGGCTCGATGTGGAGTCTAGTTGATGAGTTGTTTTTGTCGCACCGTTTGGCATTCTTTGCACGTTGAGTGTTTACATGTTTGGGTGAGTGAGTCAATCCGGAATAGGCATGTTGTTGGTAGGCTGTTTGCTTTGGATCCTTAGACACGTTAGTCAGTCGTTGGTAATGGTCGGTTAGGTATCTTGGGGTGGGACCCCGGTATTCATGTGTTTTAACCTAGACTTTCCAGTAGGTACTAGGAGGATATAGTTGTGGGCACTTACCTGGGAGGTAGTTCTGGTGTGCTGGGTCTTGAGGCGTTACCTGGGAGGTAGACGTCAAGGTGTATCCTCGATACGGTGTGACTTGGCTTCGTAGAGCAAGTGTGGATGATACGTCGACGGTGGAAGGTAAGTATTCCACGCGCGTGAGTACTGTAGGCCGAATAGTATCAGTTAAGGGATTGATGCCCTTTGTTATTAAGAGAATAAATGCGCATCAACCATTTCGAGGTAGGTGGTATATTTAGGTGTCGACTTTTGGGCTTGAGGCCAAACACCTTTAGTATAGTCGGAGAGTTGTAGCCGATGTTAAGATAATCATGGTGATGGTAGTAGTAACCTTGAAATGATCACTTGTGATGAATGGTTATGGTGGAATGACCTACGTGTGTGTTAGTTGACTTGATTGTGGGGGATATCTATTTGGGTTAGTGTCTACGATAATACCACGCTTATGTGATTTATTGTAATCGGTTGAACCGATGTTCGGCGGGTGGCCGATGTTTGTTATTGTAATCGGTTGGACCGATGTTCGGCTGGTGGCCGATGTTTGTTATTGTAATCGGTTGGACCGATGTTCGGCGGGTGGCCGATGTTTGTTATTGTAATCGGTTGGACAGATGTTCGGCAGGGGGTCGATGTTTTGTAAATATAAGTTATTGAAAATCTTTGGAGTCTATTAGAATTCGTGGAAGTTAATCGACAGTTAAGGGTAGGAATGATCGTAGTCGAGTATCCTGTAGGGTATACTGTGAGCAGCGTTAGAATGGTTAGAGCTTGAAATTTGACTCGGGATACATGGAATGTCTAAGGTTGGGGAACAACCGAAGTCGCTTGGCTAGGAATGATTCCAGTTGTTGGGGTGTTCTTCTGATCGTAATTTCAGTGTCCTTGAAGGAGTTTTGTGGTAAGAAAAGTATTCGGGAATTTTTAGACGGTGTGAGAAATTTAGATTCCACTTGGTGAAGGTCCAGTGGCAGCACCGGAAGGGTTCCGAGTGGACTTGGGAACACGAGGCTGAGATGCGGGAGAACCATCCGGAGCTATTTGCGGACGTAGACTTCGAGGACGAAGTCTAATTCAAGCGGGGGAGAGTTGTAAAGCCCGTGTCCCGGTACAGATTCTTCCCTATTATTTAATTGCCTTAATTCTTTTTTCTCTTAACGTTGTTTACTAACGAGGTTAAACCGAGAGGACCTAAATGTTAAAAGTTTGTGATGTTCGGTTAATTTAGTAAAATCCTAAATTCTTGGGGTAAGAAGTGAATTAATGTTAAATACCTAAGGGCTAAATGTGTCATTTGGATAAAGTGGTGCATGGGGTTCGGCCCATGTGGAACCGACCCCTCCCCTTTTCTCCTTCTCGTTTTCTCATTCTCGGCAAGCACGCACTACAAAAAAAAAAAAAAAACCTAGCCGCACCCTTCCCTTCCCCTCCCTTCCTCGTGCGATCATCGCCGTCGACCACCCCAAGAGAATCACCTGCAGCGCCGCTGCCATTCTTGCCGGCGAAGAGTGAGAGAGGTGCAACGAGAGAGTGAGAACGCGATAGAAGGAAGAAGCGTCATCGTCGTCGTGAGGTAAGTCTCTCCTCTTCTTTTCTTCTTCGTTTTGCTGTTTTGTCACCGGAAAACCACCACCACCGCCGCCGGCGGCGGCCATGGCAGCTGTAGGCTGTTGCCGCCGGGAAACCACCAGCCCAGTGGTTGTGAGGGTGTATGTGGCGAAGTGTGAAGAGAGAGGGGGGTGTCGTGTAGTCTAGTAGGAATTCGAAAACCGTCATCGCCGGCCGCCGGCGACCACCGCTGCCGGAGGCAGCAGTGGGTGGTGCACGGTTGTGTCCAGTCCCTTGTATCCATAAAACCCTAATCACGTGAACCCTAGCTGAAAACCTGAATCGTTAACCGAACGCGTAAACCGTTTATAAAATCATCATTTTATGTGAAAACGCCTTTCTGCCACTGTTTTGCGTCGGCTATAACTTTTCCACCGTAACTCCGTTTGAGTCGAAACTGGCGCCCACGGTTCAAGTTCAGGGTCGAGCACGTTTTCCGTGTTTTAGCGGAAAACTGGTTCGGCCTCTAGCTGGGCGAAAAAGTGGTCGTAAGTTCTGTGAATCGTCATTTTATGTAAAAAGAAACTGCAGTTCTGTCACTTTTTGCGTAAGCTGTAACTTTCTCCTCGTAACTCGGATTGGGGTGATTTCGGTGCCAAAAGTTCCCTTTTTGAGTCTATAAACTTTTCTTTGTTTTGTGCAAAATCCAGTTTGGAGCGTAACTTAGGCCAAATCGTCGTTTTATACTGATAAGTGCTGTTTTTCGCTGTTCTGCGGGCTAATCTTATAAAATCCGTATTTAATTGTAGAAAAATCGTTAGGAGGCGTATTATATGTCCTTGGAACCCTAACTCAGAGGACTTTCTGTTCATGAATTAATATTGGGATTTTTCTGGGTTTAAAGGGGTCGAAACAGGTCCCGAACAGACCTGTTTTGTGAGAACGGAAATTGGTTTTAGTGACGGTTTAAGCGTGTGTCGTGTCATAGGGTCCGGGTCTCGTATTGACACGTTTTAACATGAGTTTAGGTGCTGGGAAGTGACCGTAACTGTGAAGCTTGATTTGTGTTGTTAAGCTAGGCGCGCATTTGAGGTGAGTTCTCTCACTATATCTAATAATAGTTGTTTTATCATTGTTGTAGTACGTGTGTGGTAGCTTTATGTGATTGTGTTGTGGAACTAGATAGTGGGGTGTCTAGTTGATACTATGTTGCCATGTTAACTCGGTGGGACCGAGGGTCCGGCAGGGCCGGAGGTTTTATACGCGGGTGGCGTAGAGACTCGGTGGGACCGAGGGTCCGGCGGGGCCGGAGGTTTTATACGCGGGTGGCGTAGATACTCGGTGGGACCGGGGATACGACGGGGCCGAAGATGTTATCATGTGGTCGGTGGGACCGACTTGTGCCTTTTAGGCGGGTGGTTGTGGATATACATGTTTATGATTTGTTCGTAGACCTGTATGATCGTTTATGTGTCACTATCTGTTTTAGGGGTAGTGTGGAATAACTGTATTATTTATGGTGTTTGAATTCACTAAGCTTCGTGCTTACCCTTTCCCAATAGTTTGTGGTTTTAGGTACGGGCGGCTCCAAGGCGTGACGAGTACACACTAGCGCGCGAGGAGAGATGGTTGCTTTATGATTTTAATAATTAAACGTTTATTCCGCTGGTTTCATTTTATAAAGATATTAATTATGTGTTGGCAAACGAAACGTTGGGATCATTTAATGAGTTGTTATAAATGAAATGTTTATCTTAAAAATTTAAATTTGCTTGTAATTTTTGGGACGTTAGAGAAATTTTCAATTTTCATTCAATGAATTAAATGTGTGCTAAAGATGATTTTACAAGTATTTTTGTTTTATCCGAGTTATATTTGTTTCAACTTTCACCTCTGAAATTAATCGAAAGGTCAGCAAAACATGAATGAAATTATGCTGAATGCTCAAAATTATGTGAATCTGGACTTATATAGAATATAATGCTCAAAAAGCCTAAATGTCTGAGTGATGGATGGAAATGAAAATATGGGAGAAGCACTATGTTTTAGAACCAAGTGATTGAGATAAATTGTTGCACTATCATTTAGTTTGAAAGTTTGTGCCTGTGGCCTTTCTGGTTTGGGAGAGTAAGTCCTAAGGGGTGCTCGACACCTAGTCCCTAAGATCTACTGGTCTGGGATCGGCTGACCCAAATCCTGCAATAGAACCAGATAGAAAGCCATGTTCTACTGGTACAAATGGGTTTAAGATATATCGATGTGGCCTTTCTGGTTTGGGAAATTAAGTTCTAAGGGGTGCTCGTCACCTAGCACCTACGGCCAACTGGTCTGGGATATGCTGACCCAAATCCTGCTATAGAACCAGATAGAAAGTCATGTTTAACGGTGTATCTTGTTCTTACTAAACTTTTTGATCAAAAGATGCCAATGAGCACAAAATCAAAGGATGCCAATGAGCACAAAATCAAAGGATGCCAATGAGCACAAAATCAAAAGATGCCAATGAGCACACATATCTTGAAACTTGGGAAAATACAAAGTCGCGATAAACCCGTAAATTTATGAAATTCTGATTTTGGACAAATAGTGTGAGTAGAGCAAAGTATTCTTATATGTTTTAGAATTGCATACGCTTGATGCTAATCATATTTCGCATGCTAGCACACCAAATAGATTTAATAAAGGGGTTGAAACTGAACGTTTGTAACTTGATATGCAATGATGTCTTGTTTTTGAATCCAAACACATGCATTTGATTTAATTTGATTGAAATATCTGTTAAATTTCATTAATTTGAATTTCTTTTGTAAAGCATTCAAATGATCAAATGTTAGTAGTTATAAAATGAAGTTCAATGAATTTTATTTTCCTTGTGTAAATTTTTTTAAAATTTGTATATTGTGCGTTATTGAAATATATGCATACTTTCAGGGGGAGAAAACAAATTGCTCCAAAATTCTTATTTTGAGGGGGAGCAAGGTTATCCACTAAGGAGGAGATTGTTAGTAATACTAAGAGACGCGACTGAAATTGAAGAAGGTTTTCGATGATAATGATGCTCACTTTCATCGAAAAAGGGGGAGAAATGTTTAATTCAATTTCATGTCAAAGAGCTTTCAAGTCAAATATATTTCAAGTCAAAGATTCGTGAACAAAGACTGAAGATCAGGGGAAGAAGGATCATGTGAAGTCCAAATGTCACCGAATTTGGTTATCTTAGTTCTGAGTGGTTCTCGGAATGCGCTTACACCTAAAAGTTCAACAATGTGGATGGTTTCACATCTTTCTGATCCAAACTCTAATTGTTTCTGATTCATCTTGTTCCGAATTGATGGTTTTATACAAAGATCGGAATTTCATGTTCAAGACTTGAAGATAATCTGTTGAAGATTTTATTGAAGGAGATTGATTTTTTCAAAGACAAAGACAAAGACTTTTCATGTTTGACTGAAGATTCTTCAAAGATGAGTTCTTAAAGAATGTCAAAGCATATAGTTCGCTGTGAACTAATGAAGATAAAGATGTTTGAAGATTATCTTAGCTTCAAAGTTTAAAGTGATCAAAGTTAATGTTTTGAAGATCAAGAGCTGAAGACTACTGGCATATTTTTTAAATCTTGAATCCAAAGGGGGAGATTGTTAGAGCATTATTGTATTCAAGATTTATTGTTAAAGTCTTGTAATGGTCAAACAATGTAAAAGTCAAAGATAGTCAAAGTCAAAGTAGCTTTAATTGAAAAGTCAAAGTAGATTAGATTTAATGCTTTGTAATCCTAGGTATAAATAGGATTAGTTAGCTTAGATGTGAAGCAAGTCAAAAGAAAGCAATTCATTAGAGATCTTAATTGTAATATTCTAGAGAGAGAAGTGAGAGCATTCTAGAGAGAGAAAGTGCATCAATCTTATGTAAATCTCTATTATGTTCAAGATCAATGGATGATTTGATGATTACCTAATAGAAACTGGTTTAACACTCCACCTGTTAATCCAGTGCAGAATGTGTATAGAAGGATGGAGAAAATTTGTTCTTATAAAACGTTTCTCAAATGTAAGCCACAGGAGTTTGCTGGATCAGATAATCCAATTGCTTGTATGAATTGTATTACAGAAATGGAACAAGCTTTTAGATCTTGTGAGTGTGATGAAGAGTCGAAGGTCAGATTCGGATCTCAGATGTTACGTGGCAATGCTTTGACTTGGTGGAATATTGTGACATCAACGGTAATTGTCACACCCCGCTAAAGCGGAAACACGGGATGTGCAGCTCAAGTTTCATAGCAAGAGTTACGGGATTACACCAACTATCAAATTACATTTCAAAGATGAAGACATTGTCTTTTACAATCGTTTTTTAAAAGGGAAATGACATAATTAAAAGATAATGAAGAAAGCTTCATCACGTGTAGCCTTCCTAGATCCCAACCTTAAAGACGTTCTCCTGAAAAGCATGTCAATGAAAAGGTCAACTAATGCACTAGTTGGTGAGATCACAGATTTAATGAGTACAACATTGTTTATCATAGCAAAATAGTTTAAATCCTCACAAGTGGATAAGGCAACCGGTTATGAAAACACTTGCTCATGGAAATAGTATGTATTATGTTTAAGTAGTGAGCCCGTTACCCGACCTATATGACAGCCTCCCCAACGCATGTTCTATCGCCAACAATGCGCACGAACAACAATAATTATGCACTCAAACAAGCGCGACTTGTGAGTGGGGTGTCCACCAAATAGCGCTATCCATAATTACCAACGGCTCACACTCGTGAGTTAAACGGGTAACGTAGAGTCAAATGGGGACTTACGTACGATAGAGAAAAGCTCAAAAACTTACAACATGTGTAACCTATACATACCATAGAGCATAAAAGTGTATAGCAAAGTTTACATTTTCAAGAAAACGAGTTAACCGGTGCGTAAAGTAGTTGTAATAACAACATGCTTTTCACCCCAAATATGTAAAATATTGAAAAAGGGCTGTGATAACTCACTTGATACGAGATAGAAATCCGGGAATCTCCCACAAGATACTTCGGTGTGATCCTACTTCAAACCTATGAACGTAAGGTCACTAGTGAGTTTTAATCTCAAAGGTTCGGTACTAACTATCCAAATCGTCATAAAATGCCTTTATTTTGATTTAAATATTATAAATCGTATGGAGTTACCAACATTCGTAATCGTAACATAAGTATGCTTCATTCTTGTTAGATTAAAGTTACCGCAATTTCGTCACAATAAGTAACGAAAAGGGTCCAAAGACTTTATATATAGTATATATATGTATACCGAAATTTTATCATAAGAATGATAAAAAGGGCTCAACATGTAAAGATTAAGTATTTAAAGTGCATAAATTTATAAATGTATAGTACATATATATATATATATATTTATATACCACAATTTCATCATAATAATGATGAAAAGGGTTTAAAGTATATAAATTGCATAATTATATGAATATATAGTATATATATATATTCCACAATTTCATCATAATATGATGAAATGGGATCAAGAGTTAACTTTCAATCATAACAAGAAAATTGTCTTTTGCTGTCCAGATTTTGGTGTCACTTTGTGTCCATTTTTGGATAACTTCCAGGTATAGTTAGGTCAAGATATTTTATGTTCAAGTGGTTTAATGAGTTAGGAAACTTTTGGCATAAGTTTCATAATTTTTAGAAGTGTTTAAGTACATGAAAAAATACTTGACGTAAAACTCGACAGAAAACGTTTCTGTTTGTGCACTGTTTTTGTGAAGACTGGGAAATCTTTGAGTTTTTGAGTGAAACCACTTGGGTTTGAATCCTAACACATAAAAATAATTTCCAGAAAAAGAATTACTTAATTTGGAGTAGTATTGAGTGAGATATGACCTTTTGAAAAGAGGTGTGGAATCTGTCAGCAAGCTGTCAAAACCACCCTTTGTGCATGTGCACCTATATTGACTTTTTACCCAAAATTCATATTCCTTTGCATGCAAAATCCGATTTGACTCATCCCCATACATTTATTTTCAGTTCCAAAACATGTTTTTGAGCCATTTAAACTACATGCAAGTTACCCATCATCTCATCTTTTATAAATCTTGAAAATGGTTCTTTTTGGTGTTTATGTCAAGATCTTCATCATGTATCATAAAATTGTGTATTTTTAGCTGATGCATGTTGGTTAAAACATGTTTTTAATGGATTTAAAGATCCACTCATGAAACCGTTGAATCAAAAGGTATGGATTTTTCAAGAAAACTACATGCATGTGTTTAAAAGTTCATCTTTGATCTTAACATGGGTTTGATTATGGATTCACCACCCTTTTACTAACATGCAAGTGTTATGGTAGTAAATCTACAAACATTAAGATGTGTAAAAATGATTTTTAACAATATTAAAGAAATGTAGAAGAAGATGAAGAACATTCATATGAAAATGCAAGAAATGAAAATTTAGACAAAAGGGAGTGTGTGGATTTCATCCAATACACTTGTATTTACCTTGAACACTTTTATCTCTTCGAAAAGAGGTGTTTAGAGGCTGAATTTGTGGATGAAGGTGGATGAAGATTTGATGAAGATGGATGAAGATGGAGAGAGAAAGAAGAGAGAATTCTTGTGTGAGAATTTAGAGAGAGAATGAAATAATAAAGAGTAGAGAGGGGGGGCTCTCCATGGGGGGGGGGGGGGGGGGTTGGTGTGATGTGATGCAATAATAAAGTCAAATCTTGTCTTTTTGATTTATTTTTAAAACACAAGTATTTTCTCATAAATTATAAATAGCAAAGTAATTATATAAAAGTAAAGTATTTATATAATTTAGTTGAAAAATAGATCAAGTTGTTAATTATATAATACTTGTGGTATAATTGTAGCTTAAGTTGGCATTTTATGATATTTATGGATAATTTCCTAAATCAAGGGGTTCCTAGGCAAAATTTCTCAAATTTTCCTACCGTACCGAGTTTACTGCTAAAATCGCACTGTGTGAACTATGACATGAATAATTGAATTATCCAGTGTAGCTCTAACCTGAGGTGTAAATTTGACAGTTGTCACAGTAATGGCCCCAGTGTTGGCGGCAATGACCTGGGAGTCATTCAAAAGAAAGATTTTAGAAGAATACTGCAATGAAAATGAAATGGATCGAATCGAAGAAGAGTTCAGAACGCTTAAAAAGGGTACTTCATCTGTACGGGAGTACACTCGTATATTCCTAGAGAAGCTGAACTTGGTGGGGCATGTGGCCCCAACTGAAAAGGAGAAGATTAAAGCCTACGTGAAGGCCTTACCGACTGATATGATGTCACGAGTTCGGAGTTCAAAAGCTTTGACACTGAGAGAAACGATTGAGGAAGCTAAAATAATAGAGGAAGTGTATGACAGAGATAAAGAAGAGAAGGCACAAGGGGGAGAGAAAAGAAAATGGGAAGGTTGGTCTGAATCTTCTCAGAAATCCAAATCCTATGTTAAGAATACTCGTTTTGAGTCTCGTCGAGAACCGAACTAGTGCCAGAAATGCCGAAGCAAACATTTTGTCCCAAAGGGGTTATACAAGTTTGTAGAAGGGAGGTTGAATACAAACACACGATTTTTATCTTTCTAAATTGTTTATTGATATAATCAACAATTTACAGTTTGTTGCGGAACAAGATTAAGGAATAAACCTATTCTAAACAAACTATGAGAATCACTAAGATTTCTTGCACTAGAAATAGAGAGAAGGAAATAAGAATACTTAAGATAAATATTCTCACACACAGATTCAGCAAGATAAGGAATGGCCGAGCTCCTTCAAAATGAAGTAGGGTTTCCTTTATATACTGCATGCATTTAATGCATATCAGTACAGCTTTACACGTGGTAGCCTCTGGTTGGTTGCATGTTTTGACTTCAGTAGACAACCTAGTGGCCGCATGATGAACAGTGTAAGACCAGAGTTGGTTGTACGATTCTGGACAAAAGGGATGTCCGTTCTGACAAAATCGTACGGAGGCGTGCAAGGGGATAAGACAATAGTTGCTTGTAGAGGAGGCTTCATGATCAGCGTTCACTAAATGATTCTTTATCAGCGAATGATAAAGTTCAGCGTTCGCTGAAGTCTTCTACTTGAAACTTCACGTTGAGTGGACAAGTCTTGCCTTCGCTAATATTCGCATCAGTTCATTAGTAGACTTAGTAGCTGGTTTTGGCTTGATCTTCGACTTCAGCGTAGAACATGGTTGACGTGAATCTTGTCTTCAGGGATCATAAGTAAACAACATAAGGTATCAGCGATCATCAGTGAGGCTGAACAGGCTCACGGCTCACTGATGAACAGTGTTCGCTGAATGTATAATTTAAGCAGCGAGAGCTTCCTATCAGTGGTACTAAACAGACTTAGTATTTTTCTTTGATAGTGAAACTCTAATACAAATTGTCTACTTACAATTTTCACTAAGTGTTTCTCAGGGTCATTATCAAATCACTGAGGGTTTGGATCAACAGCCCATGTCGGGTGGTTTCAAATGAATGTTTTAAATGTGGAAAGAGTGGTGTCCGACTTGTTTTGAATGTAAACAGCCCGGTCATTTGTTTTGAATGTAAACAGCCCGGTCATTTCCGAAAAGATTGCCCAAAGTTAAGGAAGAGTGGGAATCAAGATAGGAAGCCGAATACTCTAAAGCCAACGGGCAGGGCTTTTCATATGACGGCTGATGAGGCAAATGAATCTAAGGATGTGGTTTCTGGTACATTTCTTGGTAACTCTATTCCTGCACGAGTATTATTTGATTGTGGTGTCAATCTGTCTTTTATATCAAAGTCGTTTTATCAAAAGTTAGTTATGTATGTCACTACCTTGGAAGATGCCTTACTAGTTGAAATAGCTAACGGGGGTCAAGTCTTAGTTCGTGAAAGTCTTGAAAGTTGTACAATTATAATAGAAGGGAAGGAATTCTAGATTGATTTGATTTTGATGGAGATTGGGGGTTTGATATAGTAGTTGGTATGGATTGGTTGACAATTAATCAAGCAGAAATTCTTGGTGCCAAGAAATTAATTCGGATCCCTATGCCCGAGGATGATGTTGTACTCATCTTTGGGGAAAAGAGAAAAGGGGATGTTCCATTGATTTCGATAGCCAAAGCGCGTAAGTGTCTGATAAAGGGATGTTCATCCTATCTAGCATATGTTTTGGATGCGAAAGTAGAAAAGAAGCGAGCGGAAGATATAAAGGTAGTATGAGAATTTCCAGATGTGTTCCCCGATGATCTTCCTGGATTACCGCTAGAACGACAAGTGGAATTCAGAATTGATATTGTTCCAGGAGCAGCACCGATAGCACGTGCACCATATCGTTTAGCAACGGCCGAAATGAAAGAGATGATGTCCCAACTGCAAGAACTACTCGACAAGGGATTTGTTAGGCCAAGTTCTTCACCTTGGGGAATCCAGTGTTGTTCGTCAAGAAAAAGGATGGCACTATGAGAATGTGCATAGATTACAGAGAATTGAATAAGGTGACCATTAAGAATAAATATTTGCTCCCAAGGATTGATGACTTATTCAATCAACTCCAAGGCGCGGGATGTTTTTCAAAGATTGATTTGAGGTCGAGATATCACCAAGTAAGAGTAAGGGATGAAGATATTCCCAAGACGACGTTTAGAACAAGGTATGGGCATTATGAATTTCTTGTGATGCCTTTTGGTTTGACAAACGCTCCTGTGGTATTCATGGATTTGATGAACAGGGTGTGTCGACCATTCTTAGACAAATCAATCATCATTTTTGTTGATGACATACTTGTTTATTCAAAGAATGAAGCCGATCATGAATGTCACCTTCGTGAAGTCTTAAATGTCATGAGAAAGGAGAAATTGTACGCACAATTCTCTAAATGTAAATTTTGGTTGAAAGAGGTACAATTCCTCGGTCATGTGATCACTTATGAAGGAGTCAAAGTGGATCCGGCTAAAATAGAAGCAATGATGAATTGGGAGACACCGAAGAACGCATCAGAGATACGGGGTTTCTTGGGTTTGGCAGGATATTACCGGAGATTTATAAAAGATTTCTCTAAGATCGCTTCTTCCTTGACGATTCTGACACGGAAGAATGTGAAGTTTGTATGGACTGAAAAGCAAGAGTCAGCCTTTAGAATTTTACAAAAGAAACTGTGTGAAGCTCCTATACTTGCACTACCAGAAGGAACAAAAGACTTGGTGGTATATAGCGATGTGTCGAAGATGGGTTTGGGGTGTGTGTTGATGCAACGCGGCAAAGTGATTGCTTACGCATCAAGACAACTCAAAGAGCATGAAAAGAATTACCCTACCCATGATTTAGAATTGGCAGCAGTCGTGTTTGCCTTAAAGTTGTGGCGGCATTATCTATATGGAACAAAGTGCACTCTTTTCACTGATCATAAGAGTTTGAAGCATGTCTTTTTTCAAAAAGAGCTGAACATGAGGCAACGGCGTTGGTTAGAACTACTTAAGGACTATGATTGTGAATTGCATTACCATCCTGGTAAAGCAAATGTTGTGGCTGATGCTTTAGGTAGCAAATAATAAAGTGGATGCTTGAAAACGACTAATGCCAGGATCGATGTGACATCAAGTCTAATTGAAAGGATCAAAGTGGCACAAGCAGAAGCATTATTAGAAGAAAATCTAAAAGAGGAAGTCATGGTTAAACAATGTCTTCAACTGACTGAAGATGGTCGCGGAGTTAAAATGTTTCAAGGCCGCATTTGGGTGCCAAAGGTTGGGGGAAACCGAGAGCTAATTCTTGAAGACGCCCACAAATCCAAATATTCTATACATCCTGGTAGTACTGAGATGTATAGAGATCTGAAACTACACTATTGGTGGCCAGCTATGAAATTAGATGTGGCACACTGTGTAGAGAAGTGCGTGACATGTTCGTTAGTGAAGGCTGAACATCAATGACCTTATGAGAGTCTACAATCTTTGGAGATTCCTGAATGGAAATGGGATAAGATTACCATGGATTTTGTGACTAAGTTACCCAGGACATTGAAAGGTAACGATACATTTTGGGTAATCGTAGGTTGTTTAACCAAAAGTGCTCATTTCTTAGCAATAAGAGAAGCTTCACCAATAGATAAGCTAGCCAAGTTATATATTGATGAAGTGGTGTCAATACATGGTATACCCGTGTCTATAGTTTCTGATCATGACAGCCGATTTACTTCGAGATTTTGGCAGTCACTACAAGAAGAATTAGGCACAAGAGTGAATTTGAGCACTGGATATCATCCACAAACGAACGGGCAAAGTGAAAGAACCATTCAGACTTTGGAAGACATGCTCAGGTCTTGTGTAATTGTTTTTGGAGGTAACTGGGATACGCATTTACCCTTAGTGGAGTTTGCGTACAATAATAGTTATCATTCTAGTATCAGAAGAGCACCTTTCGAAGCCTTATATGGACGGAAATGTAGAACTCCAGTGTGTTGGTTGGAAGCTGGAGAAAACAGTTTGGTGGTCCAGTGTGTTATACCACTTTCTGACATAAGAGTGGATGAGAAGAGTCGTTGTGTGGAGGAACCGGAGGCAATCTTAGAAAGAACGACTAAGATGCTACGACATAAGGAAGTAGTTATGGTTAGAGTACAATGGAAACATCATAGAGGTGCTAACGTGACATGGGAAGCTGAAGAAGATATGAAGAATATATATCCTCATTTGTTTATATAGTTTCGATTTCGAGGACGAAACATGTTGGGGAGATTTGTAACACCTCGAGATTTCCATATTTTGTACAAAGGAACGTTTATAAATTAGAGGGTGTTATTTGAAAACACTAAGTTATAATTAGGAATTATGAACTTTGGGGTGGAAACTGTCAATTGTTGATCGTTATATTTATATAATGACGACGTCGGTTGCAGTTGAGAAAATATCTCAAATTTCACCAGGAAAGTCGGTCGCTATCTGGAAGAGAGGAGAAAGAAAAATCGATATCAGTTTGATTTTTGGTAAGAGTTTGATTGATTTTAGAAGGACAAATTTTCCAATTTCATCCCTCTTCTCAATTCTGATTCTGAAATCAAACTAGGTGCAAGGATTTTGAGAATCATTAGAGGCGGGGTTCTGTATATCTTTCCAGGTGAGTTCATCTGCTCGTTTTACTCAATAAGATATTTATGTGAATGGAAATGGAAATGGTTTATTAAGCTTGTTATTATCTTCAAAAATTAAATACGAAATTATTTGGAAAATACTGGGTGGAGAATGAACGAAACAGGTTAGAATTGATGAAATTCGGAAGATGAATAATCCGGATAGTATCAGATTCCGGATGTTTTCCGGATTGGTTCCGGATACCGGATCATTCCATATTTCGGATAGGTTTCCGGAAGATTTTACCGGATACGGATCCCGGATGGTTCCGGACTCGAAATTCGGATACTTTTCCTGATATTACCAGATTATTGGGTTTTCCGGGTATATCCGGATAGATGTTTCAGATTTAGTTTCCGGATAGAATTCTGGACTGTTTTCCGGACTTGATTCTGGATCAGTTTACTGGACAAGTTTTCTGGTGTATTTCCGGGTAAAGTTGTACTGTTAAAATATTCTATGATTATGAAACATATTTTGATTTTACAATACAAATAGAAATATAACTCGACTGAGAGTATGATATGAGATGTTATGTGTTTGAGTTAATATGCACGTATGCTAGTAAGTGTAATGGATCCATAGGCACTAGCATTATATTTGATTAATGTGGAATGGGCAAGGGATGATTGTTATTCCCATTATATTTGATAAATGTGGAACGAGCAATGGATGATTGCTATTCCCGTTTATATTTGATAACGTGGAATGGGCAAGGTATAATTGTTATTTCCGTTTCATATGGAGATATGAGAAATAGGCAAGGTATAGATGCTATTTCCACTTTCATTTGGGAGATTAGGAATAGACAAGGTATAATTGCTATTTCTACTTCCATTCCAAGAAATAGGCAAGGTAGAATTGTAATTTTTTGGACATGAGCAATGATCTAGAATCCGTGGAGATTCGTAGTGGGCTCTTGAACATGATGCATTGACTTACTTGGTGTTTGTCATACTCATGGAATCGGGTATGATTCCCGTCATCGAAAGATGTTATGTGTATGGTAAGAAAGGTTGCGAACAGGTTAAATTATTTGCTTTGTCTACAGTTTCGGTTTTCAAAGCTTGTAAAGTTTTAATTTAAAATTTTGATGTTCTCACTAGGCGTAAGCCTAATCTTTTCAAATTTAAATTTTCTTACCAGGTACTAGCTCGGGAATGGATAAGCAGGGATGAGTGTCGAGAATTGCTAGAGTTAAGGTTTTGGAGCTAGTTTGGAGAATTTAGTAGTACAAGGACTATTTTGGAAGATGTTATAGACAACTAGTCTAATCTGATATTATTGGTTATGATTTAGATTAGTCGGTTGTTTCCAATAGATCAGTTGTATATATTAACCTTGTCACTAATCCTCCATTTATGTATGTTAGTTTTGGAAGAAACAGTTGTAGACTTTGTAAATTTGAAGGTATAAATTTATTGTGATTTTTTAGGGTGTTTCAGAGAGGACCGAGGATCTTGTGACTTCAACATGACCGATTCATCAAACGTGACATGTCGAGAATGAATCACTTTACGAGTCAAGGGTTCCAGATTCGGTAACCCTTGATACCCTATGTATAGCCCAGCAAGAATCCTTTGGTGGCTTTAGGATCCAATTTGTCCTGGCCTGAAACATGAAGGTAAACAGGACATCCAAATACACGTATGTATTTCAAACAGATGTTTGTTTTACCTCTCCACCTCTTCCGAAATGTTTCCCTCGATGGTCGAACAAGGTAAACTGTTAACAATGTGCACCGCGGTGTAAAGTGCTTCAGCCCAAAAAGTGTTGGGGAACTCCAATGTCGACAATATACATCGGACCTTTTCAAGCAAAGTCTTATTCATCCGTTCGGCTACCCCATTAGATTAAGGATCGCCCGGAGTGGTGTAGCCTAACGAGTCATGCATGGAACAAATTTGACATTATTTAATTTCCGAATACACCCATAGAACATCTTCATCTGCACAGTACCAATACCCTGAGTGACACACAAAGTACTGTTTCCCATATAAATATTATTACCTTCAACTTTTTTGAAGGTAGAGAAACAGTCCCGAAATGGTGTCATGTGGCAAGATACACCGGTATCTAACACCCATCGCCTGTCACCTTGTGGTGGTGTAACTGTGGCAGAGAAGCCATCTTGCTCTTTTTCGGCTGCAACGACTGAGGTGTCCGCATTGTCTTTGTTTTTAAGACTCGGACAGTCCTTCACCCAATGACATGGCTTGTGGCAATAACTATGTTAGGACAACCTTGGGGGAGGTTGTTTTAGTCTAAAAAGTGTTCTTAAAATATTTTTAAGAAAATATATAGCAATACACAAGATGAATTCTTTTTGTTAAGGTTTAACACAACAAACAAACAAACAAAATATAAAGAGATAGGGAAGAGAGATACAAACAAATTTAGAGAGGTTCACCCAAAACCGGGCTAATCCTTATTGTTGAGTGAACTTAACGAGATGATCCACTATATTGTTCTTTTAAGGTAGAAACACACCGTATGAACACTTGATTACACAATATTTGAATACTTGAAAAATGAACTCAGGTTCTAGCTATTTTTCACACCACAATGTGGATGCTAGTTGGATCTATCCCATGCACGTACTAGAGTGTGGAGAATACTTGTGTTTTATGCTTGGAATAACAAACTTTCTTTGATCTTGAAAGCAAGAAGAGATGAAGTATTAGAAAGTTGTGAGTTGAGAGTAAAGTGTTAAAATACTTGAGAGTGTTTGAGAGAGTTGAGACTTCTTAAAGAAAAGTGGACTTGTTGTAATGACCGGGTTTTAATTATTAAAAGTCTAGGGGGTTTGTGTGCTATTTGGCTATTTTTAAGGATTTAGTTTGAAAATATTGGGTGGATATTTTAAGTCACCGTCGCCTCATTGCTTGGGGATACGAGTTTACTTCCAAATTAGATATGCTTTTGGTTTTGGGTGTGTGATAACTTCCAAGAGGTAGCGCACCGCTATAAGAAAAAGAAAAAGAGTCAAAGGTGAATTCTTGTTTTGAAACTTCATTTTCGTTGATTGCATGGTGTTCGGTTTCGAAATATATTAACCGTTGAGACTCGGGGAGAACAATTGGTCTCGAGGTGAGTTTTCTTTTAACTATTTTCGAACTGGAATGTATATAATATTAAATGGTTAAATGTTGATCCAAACCCTCAGTGATTTGATAATGACCCTCTCTTAAACACTTAGTGAAAATTGTAAGTAAACAATATGTATCAGAGTTTCACTATCGGTGATAAGTACTAAGACTTTACAGTACCGCTGATAGGAACTCTCACTCTTTAGATTAGATATTCAGCGAACACTGTTCATCATCATATAGCTCTGAGCCTGTTCAATCTAATGAGATGATCGCTGATAAGTTAGTTGTTTACTTATGATCCCTGAAGACAAGTTTCACGTTAACATAGGTTCTACGATGAAGTCGAAGATCAAGCTCAAGAATCAGCGACAAGTCTCCTAATGAACTGATGCGGATCAGTGAAGACTCAGATTTGTCCACTCAACGTGAAGTATCAACTACAAGACTTCAGCTATCGCTGAACTTTGTCATTCGCTGATAAAGAATGATAAAGATCTGACTCAACGAAAGTTGATCATCAAGTCCTCCGTACAAAGTACTTTTGTCTTAACCACCCTTGCACGACTCCGTACGAAATGACAGAAAAGAACCTCCTTATTGTCTGAAATCGTACAACCACTCTGATACTACACTGTTCATCCATGCGGCTACTAAGGTTGTCTACTCAAGTCAGATCCTACAACCAATCAGCTACTGCCACGTGTAAAGTGTAAACTGCCATGCATTAAATGCATGCAGTATATAAGACAACGCCCTGCTTCTGTTTTGAAGCACAACTTGTTAACTCTGGTGTCAGGATCGATTCTTAACAAGAATTAAACTTCTTAGAAACAGAATTTAGAGAATCTTGCGGAATAGAACTCTAAATCAATTAATGAACAATCAATAGAAATTCAATACACTGTATATATCAAACTGTATTACTCACAAGTTTTACACCAAACCTCAATCTTGTTGAACAGGCTCAACAAGACGATTTCTACTTCTCTAGAAATAGGATCTATGATCTTGAGGTTAATTCACTCTTGAATGAATATCGAATTCTGTATACTATCTATCTTCTGTTTTCGTATATGACTAAAAGCTATCTATCAATACTATTTATACAAAAGTAATTACAAGATAACTATCAAAAGTAAATTGATCTTCTGAATCTTCGTTAAACATATCTTGATCAATTCCTTCTTTGTCTCCAACAGTATCGCATCCCAAGCTTATCAAGTCAGCAGTATTAACAATGATTTGGCTCAGCAGCATTAATGATGATTTGGCTCAGCAGCATTAACAACCTTCAGCAGTATTAACCTTCACAGTCTTCAAGCAGTAGTAACTCAGCTCAGCAGTACTAATCATGTCTAGCAGTAGTAACTTCTTCTAGCAGTAGTAACTTCTTCTAGCAGTAGTAACTTCTTCTAGCAGTAGTAACTTCTTCTAGCAGTAGTAACTTCTTCTAGCAGTAGTAATCTTGACTAGCAGTACTAACTTCGTCTAGCAGTAGTAATCTTGCCCAGCAGTAGTAACGAAGAACTGGCAGTAGTAATGTAGACTTAGCAGTACTAACCATACTTGGCATATCTTCAGTTCCCAACAATCTCCCCCTAACTTGACTTTTAGGAAAAGAAGTCAAGTTCTTCAGATGATGCTTCCAAAACTTAGTCATCATGTACACACAGATTAGGACTTAAACCTAGACTCTGATTGAGAATCCTTTTTACCAAGAATCTACCCATTGCTGAATCCTTGTTGCAGGTCAGCTTAGTATGTAACATTCCTTGCAGCCTCTTCATGCTGTGATTGTATATTTCATCCACCAGATAGTATTCTTGAGTTGCAGAGTCAAGGGAGATGACATCTACTCCACAGTTTTCATAGAGCATCCAGTTGGTAATGGCTTGAAACTGTGTGTTTAACCTATGCTGAACTGCTTCAGGTTTGAACATTTGGCACAAGAATTCAAGTACCATTTTAGAGATTGACATCCCTTGCTCAGTCAGCATGTTTTCATATATCTTCATCCCAACTTTGAACATCTCTTCTAAGTCTGATCTTGAGCAAGTTCTGACAATTTTTCCCCAAGTTGAAAAGACTTCAAATTTTCCATCTGCTCTTTTTATCCTAATGAACTCCTTTCTACCATCTTTCAAAGTGTCCCAAAAGATGATTTCAGGAGCCTTAGACGATATTGGTTCAGCCTGAAGTGGAATTGGGTTAGAGTCAACACTAGTAATGTACAAATCACATTGGGTATTCGTTTGTGATTGCACATTGCTTGATTGCCCTGATGGAGTTGCCACTTCTTCTTCAGCAACTTTTGGATCAGATTTTTCTTTCACTGTTTCCTCCTGGGCCTCTTCTGCAGATGACTCCACCCTTGGCTTCTTTTCATTTTTCTTCTTTGAAGTTATGGGCTGGGTTCTTGGTCTTTTCTTTGACATCATCTTAGTTCTTTTAAGAGTTTTAACAGCTTCAGGAGTTGGTTCAGCTGCTTTAAGTTTTTCAGCAGCAATAACCATTTCTGCTGCTATGGCTGTTACTGCTTCTCTTAGAACATGTAATGATGCTGCTTCAACGCTGTTCTTCACAATCCAGTATATTTCTTCATCTATCTCAGCTTGAGTTGTAGTTACTGCTTCCTGCTCAGTGTCTGCTGCTTTGTCTGTTTGGCCTTCAGCAGCATTAACTGTTTCTGCTGCTTGTTCACACTCAGCAGCATTAACAGTTTCTGCTGCTGTGGTTTCTGCTGCTGTGGTTTCTGCTGCTTTCACACACTCTTCCCCCTTTTCTGTCTCCCCCTTATTCTGTGCATAATCCATTTCCATCTCAGTCTCTATGTGAACAGTCTCCCCCTCAATTTGTGGACCTTTCATTTTCAGTTCTGCTTCTGACTCTGACTCCCCCTTTTTGGGAGCATCATCAGTTGAAGTTCTTCTTCTCAGCACAAATCTTGCCTTTTTCTTTCTGTTCAGCAACTTGGTGACCATCTTTTTGAGCTTCTCAATTTGAGACTGTTGGTAGGTGACCACAGTCTTAAGTTGCTCAATCTCTTTCTTTTGTGCCATAACATCCAAGTTGATATTCCCTATGGTTTCCATCAATTCCTCATAGTTATATCTATCCTCACCTTGTTTAGAAGTGTTTACCTTCTTTAAAGGATCCTTGGAAGTTTCAGCAGAAGCCTTCTGCCTAGCAGAAGCACTACCTGCCCCCTTGGTTTCTTGGCACCTGGGTCCTCCTAATGATTTCTCATTTAGAGTTGCCATGGGGAAGGTCTTATTTATGTTACCACTGTCCTTCTCTGTGCTAGCAGAAGTAGTGGCAGCCTTATCACCCATATGGTCATCCTTCTCCTTAGAGACCACCTTCTTGGGGTTGGGAGACACCCCTGTGGTTTCCCTGTTGATATTCTCAATTGGAGAATGCTCCAACTGAGGGCTTAAAGGCTTAGGGCTCTGAGTAGGTACATCAAGGGAAGGAACCTTGTGCACCTTTCTTCTTTGAAACCTTTTGGTGATTGTGGGAGTGGGTTGTTCAAGAATGGACTGAGGGATTTCTTTTGAGATGGAAGGTTGGGATTGGTCATCAGTGGGTTGATCTAATGAGGGCCTTGATCCTGATGCCATACCTTCAGAGGGGTGGGACACAACCATCATTGTAGAGAACAATGGTGTGTCAACTCCTTCCGAGTCCCTAGGAAGTCTTTTCATATTTGAAAAAACCTTCCCTTTAGGGGATTTGGGTACATATACCTCAGTAAACTGAGGTAAGTCCATCAATTCCTTGGTAATAACTTCTTGCACAAACCTTGGATACATGTAAAAGCTCTTTTTGGATTCCAAGTTTGATACAAGATCATTAAAGATCATTGCTGAAAAATTGTACTTTCTGGCAGTGGATAAGCAGACCAAGGCATATGCAATGGGACTGCTGAACTCACTCCATCCAGTAGTTTTCTTGGAAATACAGTGCATCAGGGTATGAACAAGAAATCTCCATTGGTTGAAAAATTTTGACTTGTAGAATTTAAAAACACCAATGGGACCTTCATACCCCATTCTTTGTAAAGTAGAAAAGAGTTCTTCATTAGGAATAGAAGATATACCTGAAGCATCATTCAACTGAAGAGAGATGCGAATAACCTCTTCAGTGACTTTCAAGGGTTTATCACAAACCCTTGTTCGAATGGTTTTCTGCCCTTCTTCGAAACTGACAGTGGCATTCTCCCAAAATTGTGTCTGATGTTCGATATAGATTGTTGGGCTCACCGTTAGGGCATAGGAGATGTGCGAGGATTTGAGAAAATCGACTATATCGTGGAATCCCGCAGCTTGTTTCGGCTTCTGAAGCATGGCTATTTCATTGTGCTCATCCACAAACTCCATGATTCCTGAGGATTCTTGAAAGAAAAGCACAGAGATTCTGGGGAGACTAGGTTAGAACGAGAGAGAAGAAGTAAATGCGAAGAGTCGTTATGAACTTGGGCGGGCAAACAGGGGTATTTATATGCCCTAGATTATCAAAAGCAGTATTAACGACATAAGCAGTATTAACTGCTGAGCAGTATTAACTGCAGGGCAGTATTAACTACACAGCAGTATTAACTACCGAGCAGTATTAACTACCTAGCAGTATTAACTACCGAGCAGTATTAACTACCAAGCAGTATTAACTACCTAGCAGTATTAACTACCTAGCAGTATTAACTACCGAGCAGTATTAACTACCTAGCAGTATTAACTACCAAGCAGTATTAACTACCTAGCAGTATTAACTACCAAGCAGTATTAACTACACTAGCAGTATTAACTGCACTAGCAGTATTAACTACTGAGCAGTATTAACTACCAAGCAGTATTAACTACCAAGCAGTATTAACTACCTAGCAGTATTAACTACCTAGCAGTATTAACTGCACTAGCAGTATTAACTGCACTAGCAGTATTAACTACTGAGCAGTATTAACTACTGAGCAGTATTAACTGCACAAGCAGTATTAACTACTAGAACACAGGCAGTAGTAACTTCTGTACTGGCAGTAGTAACGCTGCACAGGCAGTAGTAACCACACTTACACTTTTATGCACTTGGTAATCTGAGGGAAACAGAGGATCCTGAGAAAGAAAGTTAGTAGCACCAAATATATGAAGAAATACAGGTATAAAAACAGAAAGTCATACATTTATTCTAGGTTGATCATGCCCACACTTGTTACCAAAAAGGTGAATCTACCCACATCAAAAGCTTTTGTGAATAGATCAGCAAACTGGTCATTTGTATGAACTTTAGCAACCTGAATTAATTTCTTTTCATTGCAATCTCTTATAAAGTGATACCTTATCTCTATATGCTTTGTTTTTGAGTGTTTGACTGGATTATTAACAATGCTAATAGCACTGTTGTTATCAATGAATATTGGAGTGTGAAGAAATGTTACCCCATAGTCCAACATCTGATTCTGAATCCATATAACCTGAGAGCAGCAGCTAGCAGCAGCTATGTACTTAGCCTCTGTGGTAGATAAGGACACTGTGGTTTGTTTCTTACACTGCCAAGATACTAGTCTTGTACCCAAAAACTGACATCCACCTGAAGTAGACTTCCTATCCATGTTGGCTCCACCCAAATCACTATCTGAATATGCAAGCAAGTCAAAAGAGGATTCATGAGGATACCAGAGACCTAATCTAGGTTGCCCTTTTAAGTATCTGAATATTCTCTTGACAGCATGAAGGTGTGATTGCTTAGGAGAAACCTGAAATCTGGCACAAACACAGACTGAAAACATAATGTCAGGTCTAGAGGCTGTGAGATACATGAGAGATCCAATCATTGATCTGTAATGATGGACATCCACATCCTCCCCCTCAAGATCTGCAGTGATCTGTTTATGTGTTTCCATTGGAGTGTTTGCTGGCTTTGAGTCTGATAAACCAAACTTGTCCAGGATGTCTTTCACATACTTGGATTGGCTAATAAAAATCCCATCTTTCCTCTGTTTTACCTGAAGCCCAAGAAAGAATGTAAGTTCTCCCATGGAACTCATCTTGAAGCTTTTGTGCATCAATTCTTCAAACTCTTTACACATTTGATCATTTGTGGATCCAAAGATGATGTCATCCACATAGATCTGAACAAGTAAAGTACCTCTCTTTCTCCTCTTGATAAACAGGGTCTTGTCAATTACTCCTCTTTCAAAGTCATTTTTCAAGAGATAGGTAGACAGAGTGTCATACCATGCTCTTGGGGCTTGATGCAAACCATAGAGAGCCTTCTTCAGCTTGTATACTCTGTCAGGGTGCAATGGATTCTCAAATCCAGGGGGTTGACAGACATATACTTCTTCCTCAATACTTCCATACAGAAATGCACTTTTGACATCCATTTGGTACACTTTGAACTTCATGTATGAGGCATAGGCTAGAAATAACCTGATTGCTTCAATCCTAGCCACAGGAGCAAAGACTTCCTCATAATCTATTCCTTCTTCCTGAGTGTACCCTTGTGCAACCAGTCTAGCTTTGTTTCTGATCACAATCCCTCTGTCATCCTTCTTGTTCCTAAAAATCCACTTGGTGCCAATTGCTCTATGACCTTTTGGAAGGTCTACCAAGTCCCAAACATCCTGTAATTTGAACTGTAGCAGCTCTTCTTGCATTGCCTCTATCCAGCTTGGGTCTTTCATAGCATCATAAGCCTTTTTGGGCTCAATCTGGGACAGAAAGCAAGTAAGAACAGTGTTAACTGTATTTTGCTGCTCTTGCAACTCTTGGAGTCTGCTTTGTTTTCTAGTCATCATGGGAGATGCAATATCTCCAATCACCAACTCAGGAGGATGATTTTTCTGAGTTCTTGTTGGATGACCAGCTTCCTCTTGTAAGTCCTCATCCAGATTAGACTCATTTGATTCTGGATTTGTTTCTGCTTCTTCAGTCACCTCAGATTCTCTGGAATTTGAACCTGAAGACTGATTTTCCTCTGCTCTCCTCTCTTCTTCATTCTGAATAGGTTCAGTCTCCTCATGGTGTTCACAGAATTCAACAGGATCAATGGAAGGGATTGGAAATATCACAGATTGAATTCTGTGTTCTGATGTTGGTGTATCCCTTTGTCCTGCATATACATCACCACTGAAACCCAAAGAATTAGTGAGTGAATCAATGTCAAATAGCCAATTAGGACCTGAACCTATAGGATTTGGTGTGTTCTCATTGCATTTGACATTGTCACTTTCTTCAATTATTCTAGAAGAGGTATTAAAAACTCTGTAGGCCTTACTTTGAGATGAATACCCAACAAGAAAACCATCATCTGCTTTGCTATCAAACTTGCCTAAGTGAGATTTGGTATTGAGAATAGTACAAGGACATCCAAATGGTTTGAAAAATCCAATATATGGTTTCCTTTTATGGAAAAGCTCATAAGGTGTCCTGTTTTTAGGCTTTACAACTAAAACTCTGTTTTGAACATAGCAGGCAGTATTAACTGCTTCTGCCCAAAAAGTAATTGGTAACTTTGAGTCAGCTAACAGAGATCTAGCAGCCTCAATCAGTGTTATATTCCTTCTCTCAGCAACACCATTTTGTTGTGGAGTCCTAGGAGCACTGTATTGTCTCTCAATTCCTTTTTCTTCACAAAAGGTGTTTAGACCAAAATTTTTAAACTCAGTTCCATTATCTGATCTAATGACTTTCACTCTTTGATTTGATTGGTTTTCAATTTTGAGAATAAAAGATTTGATCAGTCCACTTGTCTCATCTTTAGTTCTCAGAAAATATACCCAAGTAAATCTAGAATAATCATCAACAATAACTAAGCAGTATGATTTCTTGCCAATACTCATCACATTAGTAGGACCAAACAGATCCATATGTAACAGTTGAAGAGGATTTGAGATAGTGTTTATCTCTTTGGACTTATGAGAAGTTTTGTGTTGTTTGCCTTTGAGACAAGCAACACAGTGATCATCACATGAATAGACTTTGGATGGCAGACCCCTTACAAGGTTATTCTTAACCAGTTTATTCATTGTTTTAAAGTTCATGTGACACATCCTTCTGTGCCAAAGTGATGATTCATCTAAAGAAGCTTTTGAAACTAAACAATTTAGAGATGAATCAGATGAAACACTTTCCAAATCTAAACAATAAACATTATCCTTCCTAGGAGTTCTCAGAAGTATCATGTTTTCATCAACCACTTTGTATCCAGGAGCAAGGATAATACATTCAGAATCAGTAAACAATATACTATGCTTCTTGTCACAAACCTGTGATACACTTAACAGGTTGTATCTCAATTGTTCAACATAGTATACATCTTCAAAGGTCATCTTACCCTTTGAAACATCACCCTTACCACTTATCTTTCCACCAGCAGGATTATCCCCAAATGCAACATGTCCTCCATCAATCTTTTTGAAATTTTTGAGGCAGGCCATGTTACCTGTCATGTGCCTGGAGCAACCACTATCAACATGCCAAATGCTCTTCCCCTTGAGCTGTTGGTTGCCCTGCACATCAAGATAAATCAGTTAGTTTTATTTGGAACCCAAGCCAAAGTGGTCTTGGGTCTCCCTTGCTCATCAAAATACTTACACTTGGTTTTGATGAGATTTTGAAATTTGGGTACTGCTGTGCTGGAGTACTTTGTCAAAATTATTGGTGTAGCAGCACTAGCAGTAGTACTAACAGTGCTAGCAGTACTAATACTGGGAGCAGCAGTATTGTTAGCAGCAGTATTAACCTCAGAAGTACTAACAGAGGTAGCAGTATTAACAGAGTTAACACTGCTAGAAGCAGTATTAACAGAGTTAATACTGCTAGCAGCAGTACTATCTGAAGAAGAAGCACTAAAAGTATTAGCAGCACTAACATTGGACTGATTACTAGCAGTATTAACACTGCTAGCAGCACTAACTTTGGAATGATTACTAGCAGTATTAATACTGCTAGCAGCACTAACTTTTGAAGCAAGACTAACAGTGTTAGCAGTACTAACACTGCTAGCAGCAGTATTGTTTTTAGTGCTTTTTGGAACCCACATAGTATCACATTCCTTTTCAGTCGTTTTCTTTATGTGGCCTTTGGGTTTATCTTGTTTCTTTGCCACATTTTTCTTTGCAGACTTTTTATATCCACCATTCTTTCTGTAACCACCAGGTTTTTGAAAAGATCTTTGAGCATTAAACCTTTGGTTAACAGGATTGAAATAACAGTGTTTGGCTAAGTGATTTAGCTTACCACAGATGAAACAAGGTTTTGGCCTGTTGATTCTGTTCAGGTCAACTCCTTGTCTCATAGCCCACTGGTTATTCCAGTTCCTTTGATTTCCCCTCTGATTATCATGTTTTTGGGGCTTGTTCTCTTTAAATTTCCTGCAGGAACACTGTTTACAAGTATTAGAGTTCACAACTTTGGGCTGTGTGGAATGAACTCCCTTTTCCCTTTCAGTCCTTTTGAGCTCAGTGTTCTTATCACATGGACTCTCAGTTTCCTCATCAGAGTCTACTTTGTCAGTCTCATTCTCAACAACTATTTCTTTTTCACAAGGATCTATATTAATCTTTAATTCAGGTTCCTTTCTATCCTTGGTCTCTAACAAATCAGACTTAGGAGGTATGTAGTTGTTATTGTAGGGTGGAGGTGTGGTATTGTACCCTATCCCTACTTTCATCTGGTCATGGATTTGTGCTTTAATGATGGTGTCCATGGTTTTAGAAGCACAGGTAAACTTTTCAACGTCAAGTTTAACCTTTTTAAGCTCTTCTTTTAACTTCACATTCTCCTCCCCAGACACTTTCAGCTTAATCTCATACTCATTCTTCTCCCACTTCCAATAGTTGGTATCATAGTGGTGTTGAAGTTCATTAGCTTGAAAAGCTCTAATCTGTTCCTCAAACCTTTCTACAATCCTAACATAATCTTTCACATCTTTCTCTAGCCTCTTAAGGTCATCACACATACCCTGATTGTGATCCCTATATCTTTTAACAGCATCAATGCAAGCTTGAGAACAGAGTTTAGATTGTACCTCAGTGGGAATATCAGATACTTCTGCCATAAGAGCTTGATTCTGACAGGCTTCCTCAGCTTGATCACTCCAATCAAATCCCATTCCTTGTTGAGAAACAAGGGCTTGAGAGGAGCTTCTGTTTTGGTTTCCATTTGGAGCCTGTTGATTTGATCCTCCACTTCTGCATTCTCTGGCAAAGTGTCCCATCTTGTGACACTTATAACACTCAACCTTGGACTTGTCAAAGCCTGCACCATCTTCTCTTCTTTGGGAAAAGTTGTTTCTCCCAGTCCTTTTGATGAATTTCTTCACCCTCATTGATAGCATAGCCATCTGCCATTTGATGTCCATCTCTTCCAGATCATCAGCATTAATGTGCTCTAAATCATCATTGATTAGAGAAGAGTGAACATGACTAGAGAAGAATGCTTCTAGTACAGAGTCTGTAGTCTTCTCTTGATTGGTTCCACCAGCAGCATTAACAGAACCTGCAGTATTAACAGAATCAGGATTAGCAGTATTATCAGAGGATGAAGATAATAAAGCAGCATTATAAACAAATCCAGATGGCCTTTTCTTGGCTTCAACTTCAGCCTCAAATACTCTCAGATCATTGTAGAGGTCATCTAGCTCTTTGTCCTCCAATTGGTCATTCTGTCTGAATGAGACTGTGTACATGGTCCATTCTTCTCCCAATGATCTAAGGAACTTTCTATTGACATCATCAGCATCCATATGTACACCCACAGTTGCTAATTCTCCAATCAACTTGTTAAATCTGTCAAAAGTTTGAGTCATAGACTCATTCTTTGCAGACATGAAGTTCTCATATTGTTGCCTGAGAATAGCCTTTTGATTTCTCTTTGTGCTCTTTGTGCCAGTAAATCTTTTCTCCAGAGCATTCCACAACATCTGTGCATCTGTGCAGTGTTGGAATTGATGTTGGTACTCATTAGGAATAGCCAAAAGCAGAGTGCTTAAGGCCTTCATCTCTGTTTGTCTGACTTTCTTTTCAGCATCTGTCTTGGGAGGAGGTCTCTTTCCATCTGCTCCAATCTTTCCTTCATTACATGGGCCATTTTCTATGATGTCCCATATTGCATAATCAGTAAGAAGAATGTACTGCTTGATTCTTAGTTTCCACATGTCAAATTCATTGGGTTTGAGCATGGGAACCTTTGAAACAAGAGTACTGTGAGAATCCATTGAATTGTCCATAGCTTCTAAGATACCAATGCTCTGATACCACTTGTCAGGATCGATTCTTAACAAGAATTAAACTTCTTAGAAACAGAATTTAGAGAATCTTGCGGAATAGAACTCTAAATCAATTAATGAACAATCAATAGAAATTCAATACACTGTATATATCAAACTGTATTACTCACAAGTTTTACACCAAACCTCAATCTTGTTGAACAGGCTCAACAAGACGATTTCTACTTCTCTAGAAATAGGATCTATGATCTTGAGGTTAATTCACTCTTGAATGAATATCGAATTCTGTATACTATCTATCTTCTGTTTTCGTATATGACTAAAAGCTATCTATCAATACTATTTATACAAAAGTAATTACAAGATAACTATCAAAAGTAAATTGATCTTCTGAATCTTCGTTAAACATATCTTGATCAATTCCTTCTTTGTCTCCAACAGTATCGCATCCCAAGCTTATCAAGTCAGCAGTATTAACAATGATTTGGCTCAGCAGCATTAATGATGATTTGGCTCAGCAGCATTAACAACCTTCAGCAGTATTAACCTTCACAGTCTTCAAGCAGTAGTAACTCAGCTCAGCAGTACTAATCATGTCTAGCAGTAGTAACTTCTTCTAGCAGTAGTAACTTCTTCTAGCAGTAGTAACTTCTTCTAGCAGTAGTAACTTCTTCTAGCAGTAGTAACTTCTTCTAGCAGTAGTAACTTCTTCTAGCAGTAGTAATCTTGACTAGCAGTACTAACTTCGTCTAGCAGTAGTAATCTTGCCCAGCAGTAGTAACGAAGAACTGGCAGTAGTAATGTAGACTTAGCAGTACTAACCATACTTGGCATATCTTCAGTTCCCAACATCTGGTCAAGTCGTCTTTCTTGAGATAGGTTATTATTAGTAATTTCCTTCTCTTTCTTAGTGCAAGAAACTTAGTGTTCCAACTTGTTTAGATTTAGGATTTATCCTTAATCTTGTTCCGCAACAATCTGTAAATTGTTAATGATTTATCAATAAACAATTTAGAAAAGTAAAAACGTATGTTTGTATTCAACCCCCCCCCCCCCTTCTACAAACTTGTATATGTAATAACCAGGTATTTTATCTAATTTTAAATAAGGAATTTATAAGTTTTTATATTAGTATTGTAAAGCCCATGTCCCGAGATATATTTTATTTATTTATTTATAATGTGATTTAGCGGATTTAATTAACGGGGAAGGCCATATCTGATAAGTTATGGTCTATTAGGGGCTAATCGGTAATAACCTAATCTAGTGGGGATTAAAATGAAGTAATTAAAGAATCTTAGGGGCTAAAAGGGTGTTTTCGGCAAAGGCTATTGTTTGGGGTCGGCCCATATAGGAAAAACCGACCCCTTCTCGTTCTTTTCTCCATGCGTCAACCACATCAACACCAAGGAAAAACCCTACTCCCCCTTCTTCCCTACCGGCTGCCACCATCGCAGGCCAGCGCCGGAGCTGCTGTCACCGCCAGAGAGAAAAAGAGCAGGGAGAGTGCAGCGAGAGAGAGAGGGAGGAATCTGTTGTAGGTCGCAGCTGGGTCGTCGACGGCGTAAGATTTCTTCTTTCCGTTTGTCTTTTCCTTCGTTGTTGCCAACCGCCGCCGCCGTTGCCGCCTTGGCTGCCGGCGGTGTAGCCATCGTTGTGCCCCACCCGTTGGGTGGTGACGTTGTGCGAAGTCGGGGCTGTTAGAACAAGCGTGTGTGTGTGTGTGTGGTTGTGTGGTGTGAGCGGTGTACCCGCTGCCTCGCCGGTTTTGTTTGTCGAATCGCCATCGGCGTGGGTGGCTGCCGCCGCCGCCGCCGACCACCACTGCCGGAGGTGGCAGTGGGTGGTGCTTGGTGTTTGTCCAGCCTTCGTAAACACTTGATAGCTAAACCGTAAACCGAATCGAATAAACATTAAACCGTCTTAAAAATCGTCATTTTATGTGAAAACGTCTTTCTGCCACTGTTTTGCGTCGGCCATAACTTTTTCGTCGTAACTCCGTTTGAGCCGAAACTGGTGCCTACGGTTCACGTTCGGGGTCGGGCACGTTTTCTGTGTTTTAGCGGAAAACTGGTTCGGCCTCTAGCTCGGTGAAAAAGTGGTCGCAGGTTCAGCGGATCGTCATTTCATGTAAATAAATTCTGGAATCTGCCGTCGTCTTGCGTAAGCCATAACGTTTTACTCGTAATTCTTTTTGACGTGAAATTGGTGCCCAAAGTTCCCAAATCAAGTTGGAAAGGTTTTTCGTGTTTTGTCGAAAGTCCAGTTCAGCCTATAGCTAGGCGGAAATCGGCTGTTTTCACAGCAGGTCTGATTGTCGGCAGTTTTGTTTTCCGTTCTTTGAAAATTCGTATAAAATTGTAGAAAAATCGTTAGGAGGCGTATAATATGTCCTTAGAACCCTATTTCAGAGTACTTCCTAATAATGTAAAAAAATAGGGAATTTACTGGGTTTAAAGAGGTCGAAACAGGTCCCGAACAGACCTGTTTGGCGAGACCGGAAAATAGTTTTAGTGACGGTTTAAGCGTGTGTCGCGTCGTAGGGTCCGGGTCTCGTATTGATGCGTTTTAACGTTCGTTTAGGTGTTGGGAAGTGATTCTTGGATTTGTGGAGCGTGAATCATCGTTCGGGAATTCTACGCGCTTTCGAGGTGAGTTCTCTCACTGTGTAGTTAGGGGTTGTATGCATGTCATAATAGTTTGTATGTACTACTGTCTTTGTGGTGTGATCTAGTTGTTTGTGGTGTGTAATATTTGATTGGTTTGAATGCTTGGTATAAATGTGTTACATTACAATTCGGTGGGACCGAGGCCTCGATGGTACTGAGGTGTTGGTTACATTACAATTCGGTGGGACCGAGGCCTCGATGGTACTGAGGTGTTGGTTACATTACAATTCGGTGGGACCGAGGCCTCGATGGTACTGAGGTGTTGGTTACATTACAATTCGGTGGGACCGAGGCCTCGATGGTACTGAGGTGTTGGTTACATTACAATTCGGTGGGACCGAGGCCTCGATGGTACTGAGGTGTTGGATACATTACAATTCGGTGGGACCGAGGCCTCGATGGTACTGAGGTGTTGGATACATAATTACTTGTAGATGTTTACTCGTTTTATGTAACTGTGATGTTGTTGCTTATGTGCGGATAGGGGTGATGTGTGTATAATTCCTATCTGCGCATGTGTTGGAATTCACTAAGCTTCGTGCTTACCCTTTCCCAATAAACTGTGGTTTCAGGTCCGAGCGGCTTCAAGGCGTGACGAGTACACACTGGCGCGCGAGGAGAGCTGGTTGCTTTATGATTTTGATAATTAAACGTTTATTCCGCTGGTTTTATTTTATAAAGATATTAATTATGTGTTTGCAAACGAAACGTTGGGATCATTTAATGAGTTGTTATCAATGAATTGTTTAATTAAAAATTTTAAATTTGCTTGTAATTTTTGGGACGTTACAACTTGGTATCAGAGCCGGGAACCGGACTGGTGTGCCAGCGAGGATGCTGGGCTCCCAAGGGGGGTGGATTGTAAGATCCCACATTGGTTGGGGAGGGGAACAAAGGTTGCCTTATAAGGGACTTGATACCTCCTCTATTAGACGCGTTTTAAAACCGTGAGTCCAGTTGTGCGGACAAAGCGGACAATATCTGGTACGGTTGGTCTGGGATGTTACATATGGTATCAGAGCACAGCTTGAGTGAATCAAACGCACCTCGGTGTGTTTGGTCTCAAGTTGCGGCTGGGAAATTTTCAAATTCTTTATTAAATCTTTTTGGAAATAAAAGAAAAAGTAAAGACCCGTTCGAGGAACGGTGATCGGAGGCGCAGTGTGTACAGTCAGCCGGAGCCAAAGGGGAAAGGTACAGTACTTAGTGTTTTATTGCTTTCTAGATCATAGAGTATGCATGCTAGATTGCTTGTTGTGGACACTATGTTGTATGTTGAACTACTTGCTATTAGGAATTTATGCTAATTATGATAGGTTACTAAGTGGATGCCCTCTAGGTTGTATGCAGTAAGAGATTTATAGCCTTAGAATATTCGATTTAGTTCTATTGCGCAGCTCTTGTTTGAGTCCAACCGTTCTAGGATAGAGTCTTGTATTCGACTGTATATTTATTTCGCACTGCATATAATCGGGTATTCGCAAGGTCACTCGTTTTAATTAGTAGGGATTCGGTAGTAGCAAGGGTAGTGGGATAAGAGGAAGTTCCTAGAGAGCTGGGAAGGGTGTTTATGTATGAGTACGTGTGCTAGATTGCTTTCTAGAACATAAGAGTATGTATGTTAAATTACTTGGTGCTTATTACACTGTGTTGCATGTTTGTTGCTTGCTAATAGGAGTTTATGCTAGCCTTGATAGGTTGTTAAGTGAATGCACTATAGGTTGTATGCGGTAGGAACCAAATAGCATTAGAATGTTGGATTTAGTTCTACTGCGCAACTCTTGTTTGAGTCCAACCGTTGTAAGATAGAATCTTATATTCAAAAGTCTATCTGGTTTTACACTGTATGCGACTGTGCATTCGCGAGGCGACTCGTCAGGACTAGTGGGAACTTCGTCATAGCAAGGGTAGTGGAATAGGGTGAAATTCCTAGGGAGCTAGGAAGAGTGGGTGTATATATATGCTGGTGCGGGCATATGGTTTATTATGTATACAATTGTGGTTGTTCTAGGATGTTATCATTCGTTGGTAATGGTCGGTTGGGTATCTCGGGGTGGGACCCCGGTATTCATGTGTTCTAACCTAGACTTTCCAGTAGGTACTAGGAGGATATGGTTGTGGGCACTTACCTGGGAGGTAGTTCCGGTGTGCTGGGTCTTGAGGCGTTACCTGGGAGGTAGACGTCAAGGTGTATCCTCGATACGGTGTGACTTGGCTTCGTAGAGCAAGTGTGGATGATACGTCGACGGTGGAAGGTAGGTATTCCACGCGCGTTAGTACTGTAGGCCGAATAGTATCGGTTAGGGATTGATGCCTTTGTTATTAAGAGAATAAATGTGCATCAACCATTTTGAGGTAGGTGGTATATTTAAGTGTCGACTTTTAGGCTTGAGGCCAAACACCTTCAGTATAATCGGAGAGTTGTAGCCGATGTTAAGATAATCATGGTGATGGTAGTAGTAACCCTGAAATGATCACTTGTGATGATTGGTTATGGTGGAATGACCTACGTGTGTGTTAGTTGATTCGGTTGTGGGGAATATCTATTTGTGTTAGTGTCTAGGATAATACCACGCTGATGTTTGTTATTGTAATCGGTTGGACCGATGTTCGGCGGGTGGCCGATGTTTGTTATTGTAATCGGTTGGACCGATGTTCGGCGGGTGGCCGATGTTTGTTATTGTAATCGGTTGGACCGATGTTCGGCAGGGGGTCGATGTTTTGTTGATACAATTTATTGAAAATCTTTGGAATCTTTTAGAATTCGTGGAAGTTAGTTGACAGTTAATGGTAGGAATGATCGGATTCGAGTATCCTGTAGGGCATATTGGGGAGCAACTTTAGAACTGTTAAGAGCTTGAAATTGGAATCGGGAGGTATGGAATATCTAAGGTTGGGAGACAACCGAGGTCGTTTAACTAGGAATAATTCCAATTGTTGGAGTGTTCTTCCGATCGCGTTTTCAGTGTTATTAGAGGAGTGTCGTTAGTAAGGAAGTATTAAAAAATTGTTAGGCGGGGTGAGAAATTTAGATTCTAGTTAGTGAAAGTCCAATGGCAACACCGAAAGGGGTTCCGAGTGGACTTGGGAACCCGAGGCTGAGATGCGGGAGAATTACCTAGAGCTATTCTCGGGCATAGACTTCGAGGACGAAGTCTAATTCAAGTGGGGGAGAGTTGTAAAGCCCGTGTCCCGAGATATATTTTATTTATTTATTTATAATGTGATTTAGCGGATTTAATTAACGGGGAAGGCCATATCTGATAAGTTATGGTCTATTAGGGGCTAATCGGTAATAACCTAATCTAGTGGGGATTAAAATGAAGTAATTAAAGAATCTTAGGGGCTAAAAGGGTGTTTTCGGCAAAGGCTATTGTTTGGGGTCGGCCCATATAGGAAAAACCGACCCCTTCTCGTTCTTTTCTCCATGCGTCAACCACATCAACACCAAGGAAAAACCCTACTCCCCCTTCTTCCCTACCGGCTGCCACCATCGCAGGCCAGCGCCGGAGCTGCTGTCACCGCCAGAGAGAAAAAGAGCAGGGAGAGTGCAGCGAGAGAGAGAGGGAGGAATCTGTTGTAGGTCGCAGCTGGGTCGTCGACGGCGTAAGATTTCTTCTTTCCGTTTGTCTTTTCCTTCGTTGTTGCCAACCGCCGCCGCCGCTGCCGCCTTGGCTGCCGGCGGTGTAGCCATCGTTGTGCCCCACCCGTTGGGTGGTGACGTTGTGCGAAGTCGGGGCTGTTAGAACAAGCGTGTGTGTGTGTGTGGGGTTGTGTGGTGTGAGCGGTGTACCCGCTGCCTCGCCGGTTTTGTTTGTCGAATCGCCATCGGCGTGGGTGGCTGCCGCCGCCGCCGCCGACCACCACTGCCGGAGGTGGCAGTGGGTGGTGCTTGGTGTTTGTCCAGCCTTCGTAAACACTTGATAGCTAAACCGTAAACCGAATCGAATAAACATTAAACCGTCTTAAAAATCGTCATTTTATGTGAAAACGTCTTTCTGCCACTGTTTTGCGTCGGCCATAACTTTTTCGTCGTAACTCCGTTTGATCCGAAACTGGTGCCTACGGTTCACGTTCGGGGTCGGGCACGTTTTCCGTGTTTTAGCGGAAAACTGGTTCGGCCTCTAACTCGGTGAAAAAGTGGTCGCAAGTTCAGCGGATCGTCATTTCATGTAAATAAATTCTGGAATCTGCCGTCGTCTTACGTAAGCCATAACTTTTTACTCGTAATTCGTTTTGACGTGAAATTGGTGCCCAAAGTTCCCAAATCAAGTTGGGAAGGTTTTTCGTGTTTTGTCGAAAGTCCAGTTCAGCCTATAGCTAGGCGGAAATCGGCTGTTTTCACAGCAGGTCTGATTGTCGGCAGTTTTGTTTTCCGTTCTTTGAAAATTCGTATAAAATTGTAGAAAAATCGTTAGGAGGCGTATAATATGTCCTTAGAACCCTATTTCAGAGTACTTCCTAATAATGTAAAAAATAGGGAATTTACTGGGTTTAAAGAGGTCGAAACAGGTCCCGAACAGACCTGTTTGGCGAGACCGGAAAATAGTTTTAGTGACGGTTTAAGCGTGTGTCGCGTCGTAGGGTCCGGGTCTCGTATTGATGCGTTTTAACGTTCGTTTAGGTGTTGGGAAGTGATTCTTGGATTTGTGGAGCGTGAATCATCGTTCGGGAATTCTACGCGCTTTCGAGGTGAGTTCTCTCACTGTGTAGTTAGGGGTTGTATGCATGTCATAATAGTTTGTATGTACTACTGTCTTTGTGGTGTGATCTAGTTGTTTGTGGTGTGTAATATTTGATTGGTTTGAATGCTTGGTATAAATGTGTTACATTACAATTCGGTGGGACCGAGGCCTCGATGGTACTGAGGTGTTGGTTACATTACAATTCGGTGGGACCGAGGCCTCGATGGTACTGAGGTGTTGGTTACATTACAATTCGGTGGGACCGAGGCCTCGATGGTACTGAGGTGTTGGTTACATTACAATTCGGTGGGACCGAGGCCTCGATGGTACTGAGGTGTTGGTTACATTACAATTCGGTGGGACCGAGGCCTCGATGGTACTGAGGTGTTGGATACATTACAATTCGGTGGGACCGAGGCCTCGATGGTACTGAGGTGTTGGATACATAATTACTTGTAGATGTTTACTCGTTTTATGTAACTGTGATGTTGTTGCTTATGTGCGGATAGGGGTGATGTGTGTATAATTCCTATCTGCGCATGTGTTGGAATTCACTAAGCTTCGTGCTTACCCTTTCCCAATAAACTGTGGTTTCAGGTCCGAGCGGCTTCAAGGCGTGACGAGTACACACTGGCGCGCGAGGAGAGCTGGTTGCTTTATGATTTTGATAATTAAACGTTTATTCCGCTGGTTTTATTTTATAAAGATATTAATTATGTGTTTGCAAACGAAACGTTGGGATCATTTAATGAGTTGTTATCAATGAATTGTTTAATTAAAAATTTTAAATTTGCTTGTAATTTTTGGGACGTTACAACTTGGTATCAGAGCCGGGAACCGGACTGGTGTGCCAGCGAGGATGCTGGGCTCCCAAGGGGGGTGGATTGTAAGATCCCACATTGGTTGGGGAGGGGAACAAAGGTTGCCTTATAAGGGACTTGATACCTCCTCTATTAGACGCGTTTTAAAACCGTGAGTCCAGTTGTGCGGACAAAGCGGACAATATCTGGTACGGTTGGTCTGGGATGTTACATATGGTATCAGAGCACAGCTTGAGTGAATCAAACGCACCTCGGTGTGTTTGGTCTCAAGTTGCGGCTGGGAAATTTTCAAATTCTTTATTAAATCTTTTTGGAAATAAAAGAAAAAGTAAAGACCCGTTCGAGGAACGGTGATCGGAGGCGCAGTGTGTACAGTCAGCCGGAGCCAAAGGGGAAAGGTACAGTACTTAGTGTTTTATTGCTTTCTAGATCATAGAGTATGCATGCTAGATTGCTTGTTGTGGACACTATGTTGTATGTTGAACTACTTGCTATTAGGAATTTATGCTAATTATGATAGGTTACTAAGTGGATGCCCTCTAGGTTGTATGCAGTAAGAGATTTATAGCCTTAGAATATTCGATTTAGTTCTATTGCGCAGCTCTTGTTTGAGTCCAACCGTTCTAGGATAGAGTCTTGTATTCGACTGTATATTTATTTCGCACTGCATATAATCGGGTATTCGCAAGGTCACTCGTTTTAATTAGTAGGGATTCGGTAGTAGCAAGGGTAGTGGGATAAGAGGAAGTTCCTAGAGAGCTGGGAAGGGTGTTTATGTATGAGTACGTGTGCTAGATTGCTTTCTAGAACATAAGAGTATGTATGTTAAATTACTTGGTGCTTATTACACTGTGTTGCATGTTTGTTGCTTGCTAATAGGAGTTTATGCTAGCCTTGATAGGTTGTTAAGTGAATGCACTATAGGTTGTATGCGGTAGGAACCAAATAGCATTAGAATGTTGGATTTAGTTCTACTGCGCAACTCTTGTTTGAGTCCAACCGTTGTAAGATAGAATCTTATATTCAAAAGTCTATCTGGTTTTACAATGTATGCGACTGTGCATTCGCGAGGCGACTCGTCAGGACTAGTGGGAACTTCGTCATAGCAAGGGTAGTGGAATAGGGTGAAATTCCTAGGGAGCTAGGAAGAGTGGGTGTATATATATGCTGGTGCGGGCATATGGTTTATTATGTATACAATTGTGGTTGTCCTAGGATGTTATCAGTCGTTGGTAATGGTCGGTTGGGTATCTCGGGGTGGGACCCCGGTATTCATGTGTTCTAACCTAGACTTTCCAGTAGGTACTAGGAGGATATGGTTGTGGGCACTTACCTGGGAGGTAGTTCCGGTGTGCTGGGTCTTGAGGCGTTACCTGGGAGGTAGACGTCAAGGTGTATCCTCGATACGGTGTGACTTGGCTTCGTAGAGCAAGTGTGGATGATACGTCGACGGTGGAAGGTAGGTATTCCACGCGCGTTAGTACTGTAGGCCGAATAGTATCGGTTAGGGATTGATGCCTTTGTTATTAAGAGAATAAATGTGCATCAACCATTTTGAGGTAGGTGGTATATTTAAGTGTCGACTTTTAGGCTTGAGGCCAAACACCTTCAGTATAATCGGAGAGTTGTAGCCGATGTTAAGATAATCATGGTGATGGTAGTAGTAACCCTGAAATGATCACTTGTGATGATTGGTTATGGTGGAATGACCTACGTGTGTGTTAGTTGATTCGGTTGTGGGGAATATCTATTTGTGTTAGTGTCTAGGATAATACCACGCTGATGTTTGTTATTGTAATCGGTTGGACCGATGTTCGGCGGGTGGCCGATGTTTGTTATTGTAATCGGTTGGACCGATGTTCGGCGGGTGGCCGATGTTTGTTATTGTAATCGGTTGGACCGATGTTCGGCAGGGGGTCGATGTTTTGTTGATACAATTTATTGAAAATCTTTGGAATCTTTTAGAATTCGTGGAAGTTAGTTGACAGTTAATGGTAGGAATGATCGGATTCGAGTATCCTGTAGGGCATATTGGGGAGCAACTTTAGAACTGTTAAGAGCTTGAAATTGGAATCGGGAGGTATGGAATATCTAAGGTTGGGAGACAACCGAGGTCGTTTAACTAGGAATAATTCCAATTGTTGGAGTGTTCTTCCGATCGCGTTTTCAGTGTTATTAGAGGAGTGTCGTTAGTAAGGAAGTATTAAAAAATTGTTAGGCGGGGTGAGAAATTTATATTCTAGTTAGTGAAAGTCCAATGGCAACACCGAAAGGGGTTCCGAGTGGACTTGGGAACCCGAGGCTGAGATGCGGGAGAATTACCTAGAGCTATTCTCGGGCATAGACTTCGAGGACGAAGTCTAATTCAAGTGGGGGAGAGTTGTAAAGCCCGTGTCCCGAGATATATTTTATTTATTTATTTATAATGTGATTTAGCGGATTTAATTAACGGGGAAGGCCATATCTGATAAGTTATGGTCTATTAGGGGCTAATCGGTAATAACCTAATCTAGTGGGGATTAAAATGAAGTAATTAAAGAATCTTAGGGGCTAAAAGGGTGTTTTCGGCAAAGGCTATTGTTTGGGGTCGGCCCATATAGGAAAAACCGACCCCTTCTCGTTCTTTTCTCCATGCGTCAACCACATCAACACCAAGGAAAAACCCTACTCCCCCTTCTTCCCTACCGGCTGCCACCATCGCAGGCCAGCGCCGGAGCTGCTGTCACCGCCAGAGAGAAAAAGAGCAGGGAGAGTGCAGCGAGAGAGATAGGGAGGAATCTGTTGTAGGTCGCAGCTGGGTCGTCGACGGCGTAAGATTTCTTCTTTCCGTTTGTCTTTTCCTTCGTTGTTGCCAACCGCCGCCGCCGCTGCCGCCTTGGCTGCCGGCGGTGTAGCCATCGTTGTGCCCCACCCGTTGGGTGGTGACGTTGTGCGAAGTCGGGGCTGTTAGAACAAGCGTGTGTGTGTGTGTGGGGTTGTGTGGTGTGAGCGGTGTACCCGCTGCCTCGCCGGTTTTGTTTGTCGAATCGCCATCGGCGTGGGTGGCTGCCGCCGCCGCCGCCGACCACCACTGCCGGAGGTGGCAGTGGGTGGTGCTTGGTGTTTGTCCAGCCTTCGTAAACACTTGATAGCTAAACCGTAAACCGAATCGAATAAACATTAAACCGTCTTAAAAATCGTCATTTTATGTGAAAACGTCTTTCTGCCACTGTTTTGCGTCGGCCATAACTTTTTCGTCGTAACTCCGTTTGAGCCGAAACTGGTGCCTACGGTTCAGGTTCGGGGTCGGGCACGTTTTCCGTGTTTCAGCGGAAAACTGGTTCGGCCTCTAGCTCGGTGAAAAAGTGGTCGCAAGTTCAGCGGATCGTCATTTCATGTAAATAAATTCTGGAATCTGCCGTCGTCTTACGTAAGCCATAACTTTTTACTCGTAATTCGTTTTGACGTGAAATTGGTGTCCAAAGTTCCCAAATCAAGTTGGGAAGGTTTTTCGTGTTTTGTCGAAAGTCCAGTTCAGCCTATAGCTAGGCGGAAATCGGCTGTTTTCACAGCAGGTCTGATTGTCGGCAGTTTTGTTTTCCGTTCTTTGAAAATTCGTATAAAATTGTAGAAAAATCGTTAGGAGCCGTATAATATGTCCTTAGAACCCTATTTCAGAGTACTTCCTAATAATGTAAAAAAATAGGGAATTTACTGGGTTTAAAGAGGTCGAAACAGGTCCCGAACAGACCTGTTTGGCGAGACCGGAAAATAGTTTTAGTGACGGTTTAAGCGTGTGTCGCGTCGTAGGGTCCGGGTCTCGTATTGATGCGTTTTAACGTTCGTTTAGGTGTTGGGAAGTGATTCTTGGATTTGTGGAGCGTGAATCATCGTTCGGGAATTCTACGCGCTTTCGAGGTGAGTTCTCTCACTGTGTAGTTAGGGGTTGTATGCATGTCATAATAGTTTGTATGTACTACTGTCTTTGTGGTGTGATCTAGTTGTTTGTGGTGTGTAATATTTGATTGGTTTGAATGCTTGGTATAAATGTGTTACATTACAATTCGGTGGGACCGAGGCCTCGATGGTACTGAGGTGTTGATTACATTACAATTCGGTGGGACCGAGGCCTCGATGGTACTGAGGTGTTGGTTACATTACAATTCGGTGGGACCGAGGCCTCGATGGTACTGAGGTGTTGGTTACATTACAATTCGGTGGGACCGAGGCCTCGATGGTACTGAGGTGTTGGTTACATTACAATTCGGTGGGACCGAGGCCTCGATGGTACTGAGGTGTTGGATACATTACAATTCGGTGGGACCGAGGCCTCGATGGTACTGAGGTGTTGGATACATAATTACTTGTAGATGTTTACTCGTTTTATGTAACTGTGATGTTGTTGCTTATGTGCGGATAGGGGTGATGTGTGTATAATTCCTATCTGCGCATGTGTTGGAATTCACTAAGCTTCGTGCTTACCCTTTCCCAATAAACTGTGGTTTCAGGTCCGAGCGGCTTCAAGGCGTGACGAGTACACACTGGCGCGCGAGGAGAGGTGGTTGCTTTATGATTTTGATAATTAAACGTTTATTCCGCTGGTTTTATTTTATAAAGATATTAATTATGTGTTTGCAAACGAAACGTTGGGATCATTTAATGAGTTGTTATCAATGAATTGTTTAATTAAAAATTTTAAATTTGCTTGTAATTTTTGGGACGTTACAAGTATTTTAGGAGTTAAAAACTAAAGGGTAAGTTTTAATTTAATAATGGAAGTTTAGGGGTATGTTTTGTCATATAAGCTAAACTTGAGGTTTGTTTTGTCTCTTTTCACAAACTCTCTCCCACCACCGCCACTTCCACCTCTTGTAGAGGAGGTGTCCTCTTGTTAGTTACTTAGAAGATATTATTCAAGGTGTATGTGTGTGTAAGTGTATTCGGTTGAGAGAGAGAGAGAAATCGAGAGAAAGTTTGAAGGGAAGAAGAAGGAAAAGATTAAGAAGTTTGTTGCTGTGATTCAGGGATTAAACTGAAGTGATTCAGGTAAACAATTCATACCTTATATGTGTTTTAATTCTATAAAGTGTTCTTGAGGTTTATAGTTAAGTTCTTGGTGGGTTTTGTTAAAAAGAGGTGTTTTGGGAAATCTTCGCTTAAGGTTAGGTTATGTTTATAGTCTTAATCATAACTGCATCTTTATAGCAACATGCATAGCTTAAAACTGCAAAAATCTGGGTTTTAGGATGAAACAGTAGACTGAGACATTCATCGAAGTCGCAATAGACGACTGCGACATTCAACGAAGTCGCAACAGTTGGTTGCGACTTGGCATTGAAGTCGCAATGGTCGTTTGCGACTTGGCTTGAAATCGCAGTAGTTGATTGCGATTCGAGTTTGGAATCGCAGTAGTTGGTTGCGACTCCAGGGTGGAATCGCAGTAGTTGGTTGCGATTCCAGGGTGGAATCGCAATAGTAGGTTGCGACTCCAGGGTGGAATCGCAATAAGGGGTTGCGACTTCAAAGTGGAATCGCCATAGGAGATTGCGACTTGGTACTGTTCATTACGATTTCAGTTGGGAATTTTGTAAGTTTAAGTATTAAAAGAGATATTTGGTATTTTATCTGATTTCAGATTTGGTGAAAGATCGAAGTACGTGAGTTATCTTGGAAGGGTTTTTGTGAGAAAAACAAGGTGAGTTTTTATTTGAAATATTTTTCAAATGGAATACATATATGTGATTTAATGTAATATGGTGCATATAGTGTTTATATGAATATTACATTGTATGAGTACTAGTTGGTCGGGCTTAGGACCGGTGAAAGTTGGCTGTACAAAGGGACAGTGGTGTTGGCTGTATTTAGTACAGCGGTGTAAAGTAATTAATTGGCTTGCTACCAATTAATATGGCCAAGGAAAAGAAAAGAGATAGAGATGGAAAGATACATGATGCATGAGTCATATTTGGTATTCTTACGTGAATTATGTGCAAATGTTCTCTTTTACTAACGGGGATTTTTCTCACTAGACCTCAAGGTCTAACCCTCATTTTTGTTTTAAAATATGTATTCCAGGTCAAGGAGCAAACAAAAGACTATGATAGGATTTCTCATGTTTAGCTTTTGTGGATGTTGAATGATTATGAAGATTACAGTTATAATTAGTAGTTGTTATGTATTTTACTTTATTCGAAAAAGTTTGTACTGAAAGACCAAATTGTAGAATTTAAGGGACCGTATTTGGATTATGATATGTTATTTTGTGGTGAATTATATGAAACTTGTATGTTGGGATTAAGGGATGTTACAAATGGTATCAGAGCCTTAGTTTAAGAGATTTAGGTATTAGTATCTGTACCTAGACTTAAACTGCATGCGAAGTAGGAGGTCCTTGTTATTTTAGAACCTTGGGATGATAAATATAAAAAGGTAGAAGGAACATCATGTAAGGTAATTTCAGATTACACCTGGCCAGTGTAATTATGATCTTACAGGTACATGTTTGAACCAGAATACTTTATTATATGGGGTATGTGCTTATGTGTATATTAACCTTGTTTGAATCAACAGAATGGCAAGTGGAACGAGACAAACAGCCGGAGGAAGGGGAAGAGGGGGAGAAAGAGGCAGAGGTAGGACAGGGGGCAGTGTACCGGGGCGAGGCACGGAGTTTGTTACGAGAGACGATCTAGCGGTTGAAATGGGAAGACTTCAGGCAAATATTCAAGCCATGTTTAACCAGACTCATCATACGGAAACAGCAATACCAGACCCTACCCTTGAAAACGAAGTGCCTATCGCACCTATTGTCACATCAGTACCAAGAAAGTGTGATTATAAAATGTTTTTAAGCTGTAAACCACCCACTTATGGAGGGGACAGAGATCCAGTAAAATCAATGCGATGGCTGAAGGAGGTTGAAGCTGTATTTAAGACCAGTAAATGCGCGGAAGAAGATAAAGTGTTATATGGAACAACAATGTTGAAAGCAGACGCCTTGTATTGGTGGGAAGCCCTTATTGACTCTGAGGGACCTGAGGTATATTCAACTTTTACTTGGGGCGAATTCTCGAAAGCATTTAAGGAACAGTTTTGCCCACAAGCCGCAGTTAGATAGTTGGAAGAGGAATTCCTGAGCCTACAGTAAGGAAATTCATCGGTAAGAGACTACATAGCCCGTTTCTTGGAAAAGTCACGTTTCGGAGAATATTATGTTGCCACAGAAAAGATGAAGATGGAAAGGTATGTATTCGGATTGAATTCAGAGATTAGGAAGTTAGTGACTGCAGCGAGACCTGATACTTTTTCAGAAGCAGTAAATGCTGCGGAAAATGTGGAGCGAGACAATAAGCGAGATGTTGGGGATAAGAGTGCGGGAAACAGAAAATGGGAAGGACCACCACACGATGTGAAGAAGTCTGGATTTCAGCGATTTGATAGTCGTCCACCTTTTAGAGTAGCTGAAAGACCTTGCCCAAAGTGCCACCGTTTCCACCAAGGAAGCTGTCAGGTAGATCCTAGAAACTGTTATAAGTGCGGGAAGTTTGGGCACATTGCTAAAGATTGTAGGGTGGTTAGATTTTGTTATTCATGCAATTCGCCAGATCATCTTCAATCAGATTGTCCACTAGGAAGAATACCATCGGGTGGCACGTCAACAAGGGCATCGGGTGTTAGACCAACAGTACCGAGGTCAGAGCCAGCAAGAGCAAGAGGTTGTTCATTTCAGATGACAGCAAAGGAAGCGGAGGAAACTCCGGACGTAGTTACAGGTACATTCTTAATAAATTCCACACGTGCTAAGGTGTTATTCGATTCTGGTGCAAACCGATCGTTTGTGTCTCCTTCATTTGCTGCTTACATGCGTTTAAAGCCGAAAGTGTTAGATCATGCTTTATTGGTAGATACGGCAAATGAAAATCAAGTATCAGTTAAAGAAGTATTTGATAGTTGCGTGATAGATATAGAAGGGTGCGGAGTACCGATTCAGTTATTTCCAATAGCCCTGGTAGAGTTTGATGTGGTAGTGGGAATGGACTGGTTAGCCGAGAACCAAGCTAATATAAATTGTGATAAGAAGTTAATAAACGTTGTGTTACCTGAAAAAGGGCCGGTAGTGATTTATGGCGATCGTAGGAATTATCAGTATAATCTTATTAACATGATAAAAGCCCGTAAGTGTGTTAATAAAGGTTGTCAGAGTTACTTAGCTTATGTAATAGATACTAAGCTAGAGAAGAGTAAGTTGGAAGACATTCCAATTGTTAGTGAATTTCCAGAAGTATTTCCTGAAGATTTGAACAGTCTTCCACCCGTTAGACAGGTAGAGTTCGGTATAGATCTAATTCCTGGAGCCACCCCTGTAGCCCGTGCACCGTATCGTTTGGCGCCTCCAGAAATGAAAGAAATGATGGCACAACTGCAAGATCTATCCGATAAGGGTTTCATCAGACCAAGTTCTTCACCGTGGGGAGCACCAGTCTTATTTGTGAAAAAGAAGGATGGCTCGATGAGAATGTGTATCGACTACAGAGAATTGAATAAGCGAACGGTCAAAAACAAGTATCCCCTACCTAGAATTGATGACCTCTTCGATCAGTTAGTCGGAGCTTGTTGTTTTTCCAAGATTGATTTAAGATCCGGTTATCATCAGTTGAATGTCAAAGAAGAAGACGTGTTGAAAACTGCTTTTCGCACCAGGTACGGTCACTATGAGTTTCTAGTAATGCCATTTGGATTGACAAACGCTCCAGCCGCCTTTATGGATTTAATGAATCGAGTATGTAAGCAATATCTTGATAAATTCGTCATCGTATTTATCGATGATATACTTATTTATTCCCGATCTAAAGAGGATCATGCACGACATCTTCGTTTGATTTTGGAATTATTGAAGAAAGAAAAGTTGTATGCGAAATTTTCAAAGTGTGAATTTTGGTTGCGGGAAGTTCAGTTTTTGGGGCATATAGTTTCTGAAAAGGGTATACAAGTCGATCCGATGAAAGTGGAAGCAGTTGAAAAATGGGAACCGCCAAAGACAGCAACAGAAGTACGAAGTTTTCTGGGTTTGGCTGGCTACTACCGAAAGTTTATAAAAGATTTCTCTCGTATTGCCACACCGTTGACGAAGCTGACTCGGAAGAATCTGAAGTTCGAATGGAAGGCAGAACAGGACGAGGCATTCAGGATATTAAAGGAGAAACTCTGCAGCGCGCCGATTTTAGCATTGCCAGAAGGTTCAGATGATTTTGTGGTCTATAGTGATGCTTCTAAGTTAGGTTTGGGATGTGTACTCATGCAACGTGGAAAAGTAATTGCATATGCTTCTCGTCAATTAAAGGATCATGAAAGGCAATATCCTACCCACGATATGGAACTTGCAGCGGTTGTCTTTGCATTGAAGATTTGGAGACATTATCTGTATGGTTCCAAATGTCAAATTTTTACTGATCATAAGAGTCTCCAACATCTTTTTGATCAAAAGGAACTGAATATGAGGCAAAGAAGGTGGCTAGAGTTAGTGAATGATTATGATTGTGAAATCCTTTATCACCCAGGAAAAGTGAATGTGGTGGCAGATGCACTAAGTCGACAAGAAAGAAGTGGAACGATAAAGGCGATATCTTTAAGAGCGGAACTGCTTCCAAACATTTTTGACGAATTACTGAAGTGCCAATTAGATGCTTATCAAGAAGAAAGTTTGAAATCTGAACGGTTGGTTGGGATATCAGCATTGCTTGGGAAAGATAACCGTGGGTTGTTGTGTTTGGGGAATAGGATTTGGGTACCTCGTTTGGGTGGATTACGTGATCGTGTACTACAAGAAGCTCATCAATCTCGATTCTCCATTCATCCAGGTACAAATAAAATGTATAGAGATTTGAAACAATTCTACTGGTGGCCGGGGATGAAAAGAAGTATTGCTAAGCATGTGGAAGACTGCATTACCTGCAAGAAAGTAAAGATTGAGCATCAGAAACCGTTTGGTCAGTTACAACGCTTAGATATTCCAGTGTGGAAATGGGATCAGATCACAATTGATTTCATTACCAAGTTACCAAGAACTTCAAAGGGATTCGATTCTATTTGGGTGATTGTGGATAGATTGACGAAGTCTGCTCATTTCTTTCCGATAAAAGAAACCGATTCTTTGGAACGTTTGGCCAAACTGTACATTAATGAAATAGTAACTCGACATGGAGTACCAATTTCGATTATTTCTGATCGAGATAGTCGTTTTACTTCTAGATTTTGGAGAAGCTTTCAAAAAGAGATGGGAACACAAATCAAGTTGAGTACAGCATATCATCCACAGACTGATGGACAAAGTGAAAGAACAATTCAGACGTTAGAAGATATGCTTCGGGCTTGTATAGTTGATTTTGGAGGATCATGGGATAAACATTTGCCTTTGATAGAGTTCGCTTACAACAACAGCTATCATTCTAGTATTCAGGCAGCACCGTTTGAAGTATTGTATGGTAGGAAATGCCGAACGCCTTTGTGTTGGAATGAAGTGGGGGAAAAGCAGTTAGCAGGGCCAGAAATAGTACAGTTAACAGCAGATAAGATTACTCAGATCCGGGATAGATTGAAAACGGCACAAGACAGACAGAAAAGTTATGCAGATCGACGCCGGAAACCGTTAGAATTTCAGGTTGGGGAATTTGTGATGTTAAAAGTTTCACCTTGGAAAGGAGTCATACGTTTTGGGAAGCAAGGTAAACTCAGTCCGCGGTATATTGGGCCATTTGAAATTACAGAAAGAATTGGTGAAGTAGCATACAGATTGGATCTTCCGTTGGAGTTGAGCAGGATTCACAACGCGTTTCATGTGTCGAATTTTCGGAAATGTTTAGTCACGCCGGACCAGGCAGTCTCTCTACCGGATATCCAGGTTGATGAAAAGGTGAACTACGTGGAAGAACCGGAAGCTATAGTTGATCACAAGGTTAAAGTATTAAGGAATAAACAGATCAAGCAAGTAAAGGTCCAGTGGAAACATCATAGGGGTCAGGATGCAACATGGGAATCGGAGACGGAGATGAGAGCCAAATACCCTCATCTGTTCACTTAATCGAATTCCGGGACGGAATTCTTTTAACGGGGAGATGTTGTAATAACCAGGTATTTTATCTAATTTTAAATAAGGAATTTATAAGTTTTTATATTAGTATTTTAGGAGTTAAAAACTAAAGGGTAAGTTTTAATTTAATAATGGAAGTTTAGGGGTATGTTTTGTCATATAAGCTAAACTTGAGGTTTGTTTTGTCTCTTTTCACAAACTCTCTCCCACCACCGCCACTTCCACCTCTTGTAGAGGAGGTGTCCTCTTGTTAGTTACTTAGAATATATTATTCAAGGTGTATGTGTGTGTAAGTGTATTCGGTTGAGAGAGAGAGAGAGAAATCGAGAGAAAGTTTGAAGGGAAGAAGAAGGAAAAGATTAAGAAGTTTGTTGCTGTGATTCAGGGATTAAACTGAAGTGATTCAGGTAAACAATTCATACCTTATATGTGTTTTAATTCTCTAAAGTGTTCTTGAGGTTTATAGTTAAGTTCTTGGTGGGTTTTGTTAAAAAGAGGTGTTTTGGGAAATCTGAGCTTAAGGTTAGGTTATGTTTATAGTCTTAATCATAACTGCATCTTTATAGCAACATGCATAGCTTAAAACTGCAAAAATCTGGGTTTTAGGATGAAACAGTAGACTGAGACATTCATCGAAGTCGCAATAGACGACTGCGACATTCAACGAAGTCGCAACGTTTGGTTGCGACTTGGCATTGAAGTCGCAATGGTCGTTTGCGACTTGGCTTGAAATCGCAGTAGTTGATTGCGATTCGAGTTTGGAATCGCAGTAGTTGGTTGCGACTCCATGGTGGAATCGCAGTAGTTGGTTGCGATTCCAGGGTGGAATCGCAATAGTAGGTTGCGACTCCAGGGTGGAATCGCAATAAGGGGTTGCGACTTCAAAGTGGAATTGCCATAGGAGATTGCGACTTGGTATTGTTCATTACGATTTCAGTTGGGAATTTTGTAAGTTTAAGTATTAAAAGAGATATTTGGTATTTTATCTGATTTCAGATTTGGTGAAAGATCGAAGTACGTGAGTTATCTTGGAAGGGTTTTTGTGAGAAAAACAAGGTGAGTTTTTATTTGAAATATTTTTCAAATGGAATACATATATGTGATTTAATGTAATATGGTGCATATAGTGTTTAAATGAATATTACATTGTATGAGTACTAGTTGGCCGGGCTTAGGACCGGTGAAAGTGGCTGTACAAAGGGACAGTGGTGTTGGCTGTATTTAGTACAGCGGTGTTAAGTAATTAATTGGCTTGCTACCAATTAATATGGCCAAGGAAAAGAAAAGAGATAGAGATGGAAAGATACATGATGCATGAGTCATATTTGGTATTCTTACGTGAATTATGTGCAAATGTTCTCTTTTACTAACGGGGATTTTTCTCACTAGACCTCAAGGTCTAACCCTCATTTTTGTTTTAAAATATGTATTCCAGGTCAAGGAGCAAACAAAAGACTATGATAGGATTTCTCATGTTTAGCTTTTGTGGATGTTGAATGATTATGAAGATTATAGTTATAATTAGTAGTTGTTATGTATTTTACTTTATTCGAAAAAGTTTGTACTGAAAGACCAAATTGTAGAATTTAAGGGACCGTATTTGGATTATGATATGTTATTTTGTGGTGAATTATATGAAACTTGTATGTTGGGATTAAGGGATGTTACAGTATAGCCCTTCGGGACCAACAAGTGGTATCAGAGCAGATTTGTACTAAGATTGCTCTTCCTTACTATTTTCTAAAATGGCTACCAACACAAACACAAACTATGTTGACAACGGTTCTCTTGCAAAACCCCCTAGATTCTCCAGAGATAATTTTAATCTATGGAAAAATAGGATGATTCTCTTCTTAGAAGGTGTAGATCCTACTATGCCTTACTATCTTGAAAACGGCCCATATATCCCTGTAAGAATTGATGCTGCAGTTCCAGCCGCTAAAAATAGACCTGCTATTCCAGAAAGGCTGATTCCTAAGGAAATTCATATGTGGACTGATGAAGATAAGAAGAAAGTGGCTATCGACACCAAAGCCAGATCCATACTCTCCATGGCTCTTCCTGACGAAGTCTACCATTCCGTCATGAACCTGAAAACCTCAAAAGCTATGTGGGACACAATCTGTGTTCAGTATGAAGGTACTTCTGAAGTCCATGACTCTCGAAAGATCAACCTGGTAAGACAGTGTGAAAGCTTCATTTGTGGTAAGAATGAAACTCTCTCTAAAGTACACCAACGTTTTAACTGTTTAATAATATATCTAAAAACTATTGATAAGGAATATTCTAACTTTGAAGTGCTGACAAAGTTCTTAGAATGTTTACCTGAAAGCTGGGACAATTATTCTATGTGTCTCAAGCTGTCAAAGGATCTAAAATCAATGACCCTTTCTACCTTATATGGCACGATGCTAAATCATGAGCAATCTAGTCATCTTAAGAATAATCTTGTAAAAGATTCCAAAAGCACCCCTGTTGCTTTGATCTCAGAGTCACCTTCCACTCAGCGATCGACTATCGACAGTAGGCGCAATAGTAGTGATGAATTCCGGATTTTGAGAGTGTAACACCTCGAGATTTCCATATTTTATACAAAGGAACGTTTGTAAATTATAGGGTATTATTTGAAAACACTAGGTTATAATTAGGAATTATGAACTTTGGGGTGAAAACTGTCAATTGTTGATAGTTATATTTATATAATGAGGACGTCGGTTGAAGTTGAGAAACTATCTCAAATTTCACCAGGAAAGTCGGTCGCTATCTGGAAGAGAGGAGAAAGGAAAATGAATATCAGTTTGATTTTTAATAAGAGTTTGATTGATTTCAGTAGGACAAATCTTCCAATTTCATCCCTCTTCTCAATTCTGATTCTGAAATCAAACTAGGTGCAAGGATTTTGAGAATCATTAGAGGCGGGGTTCTGTTCTGTATATCTTTCCAGGTGAGTTCATATGCTCGTTTTACTCAATAAGGTTTTTATGTGAATGGAAATGGTTTATTAAGCTTGTTATTATCTTCGAAAATTGAATACAAATTTATTTGGAAAATACTGGGTAGATAATGAATGAAACATGTTAGAATTGATGAAATCCGGAAGATGAATAATCCGGATTCCGGATGTTTTCCGGATTGGTTCCGGATGTTTTCCGGATTGGTTCCGGATACCGGATCATTCCGGATTCCGGATAGGTGTCCGGAAGATATTACCGGATACGGATCCTGGATGGTTCCGGACTCGAACTTTTCCGGATGTTACCGAATTATTGGGTTTTCCGGGTATATCCAGATAGATGTCCCGGATAGTTATATTTATATAATGAGGACGTCGGTTGAAGTTGAGAAACTATCTCAAATTTCACCAGGAAAGTCGGTCGCTATCTGGAAGAGAGGAGAAAGGAAAATGAATATCAGTTTGATTTTTAATAAGAGTTTGATTGATTTCAGTAGGACAAATCTTCCAATTTCATCCCTCTTCTCAATTCTGATTCTGAAATCAAACTAGGTGCAAGGATTTTGAGAATCATTAGAGGCGGGGTTCTGTTCTGTATATCTTTCCAGGTGAGTTCATATGCTCGTTTTACTCAATAAGGTTTTTATGTGAATGGAAATGGTTTATTAAGCTTGTTATTATCTTCGAAAATTGAATACAAATTTATTTGGAAAATACTGGGTAGATAATGAATGAAACATGTTAGAATTGATGAAATCCGGAAGATGAATAATCCGGATAGTACCGGATTCCGGATGTTTTCCGGATTGGTTCCGGATGTTTTCCGGATTGGTTCCGGATACCGGATCATTCCGGATTCCGGATAGGTGTCCGGAAGATATTATCGGATACGAATCCTGGATGGTTCCGGACTCGAACTTTTCCGGATGTTACCGGATTATTGGGTTTTCCGGGTATATCCAGATAGATGTTCCGGATTTAGTTTCCGGATAGAATTCCGAACTTTTTTTCAGACTTGATTCCGGATTAGTTTACTGGACAAGTTTTCTGGTGTATTTCCGGGTAAAGTTGTACTGTTAAGATATTGTATGATTACGAAACATATTTTGATTTTACAGTACAAATAGAAATATAACTCGACTGAGAGTAAGTGTAATGGATCCATTGGCACTAGCATTATATTTGATTAATGTGGAATGGGCAAGGGATGATTGCTATTCCCATTATATTTGATAAATGTGGAATGGGCAAGGGATGATTGTTATTCCCGTTTATATTTGATAACGTGGAATAGGAAAGGTATAATTGCTATTTCTGTTTCATATGGAGAGATGAGAAATAGGCAAGGTATAATTTCTATTTCCACTTTCATTTGGGAGATTAGGAATAGGCAAGGTATAACTGCTATTGCTACTTCCATTCCAAGAAATACGCAAGGTAGAATTGTAATTTCTTGGACATGAGCAATGATCTAGAATCCATGGAGATTCGTAGTGGGCTCTTGAACATGATGCATTGACTTACTCGGTGTTTGTCATACTCATGGAATCGGGTATGATTCCCGTCATCAAAAGATGTTATGTGTACAGTAAGAAAGGTTGCGAACAAGTTAAATTATATGCTTTGTCTACAGTTTCGGTTTTCAAAGCTTGTAAAGTTTTAATTTGAAAATTTGGTGTTCTCACTAGGCGTAAGCCTAATCTTTTCAAATTAAATTTTCTTACGATGTATTAGCTCGGGAAGGGATAAGCAGTGATGAGTGTCGAGAAGTCCCAGAGTTACGCGTTTGGAGCTAGTTTGGAGAATTTAGTTGTACAAGGACTATTTTGGAAGATGTGATAGACAACCAGTCTAATCTGATATTATTGGTTATGATTTAGATTAGTCGGTTGTTTACAATAGATCAGTTGTATATATTAACCTTGTCACTAATCCTCCATTTATGTATGTTAGTTTTGGAAGAAACAGTTGTAGACTTTGTAAATTTGAAGGTTTAAATTTATTGTGATTTTTTAGGGTGTTTCAGTTTGGTATCAGAGTTGTAGTTTAAGTGAACTAGGTATGATCGTGAGATACCTATACTTAAGCTGAGATGATTAAGTTATGATTTGTGAGATTGGGTAGAAATACTAAGACGGGATAGTCTTAGAGTCGACGAAAATACGTGAATTAAGAACTGTGATGATGGTAACGAGGATCCTTGTGTTTGGGTACGTGTAACCATTTCTTATGGTTATCTTCTTATGCTTTTCCAGAATACGATGGTGAACACACCAAATCGATCTTCTACTTCTTCAGAAGATAGAGTGGCAAATGAAGTTGCTGAGAGTCCGCCAATACCACCAATCCTAGGAGAAGGAGGAAGTCAAGTACATAGAACGAATGTCGGTACCTCCAATCCGGTGACAACGGAATCCACAATGGAATCTCCCATGATGGAGAACATGAAGCGAGTTATGAATACGGCATTGGCTCAGCAGCAAGAAATGTTTAAGAAAGTGTTAAATGACAGAAGTGTCGAGTCACGAAGACCGGAGATGGGTACTGGTACAGTAACTCCATGTTAGAGCATTATTGTATTCAAGATTTATTGTTAAAGTCTTGTAATGGTCAAACAATGTAAAAGTCAAAGATAGTCAAAGTCAAAGTAGCTTTAATTGAAAAGTCAAAGTAGATTAGATTTAATGCTTTGTAATCCTAGGTATAAATAGGATTAGTTAGCTTAGATGTGAAGCAAGTCAAAAGAAAGCAATTCATTAGAGATCTTAATTGTAATATTCTAGAGAGAGAAGTGAGAGCATTCTAGAGAGAGAAAGTGCATCAATCTTATGTAAATCTCTATTATGTTCAAGATCAATGGATGATTTGATGATTACCTAATAGAAACAGGTTTAACAATTGGTATCAGAGCTTTGGGAGATCGAATTATGTGCAAAATTCGTCCAATTTCGTGAAGATTTGAAGATTTTTTGAAGATTTTTGAAGAAAATCTCCATTCTTGAAGAACTTGAAGAGCACAAATGGGTTATAGATTTTTAGCTCGTTTTTTGTGTTTGATTTTGATTGCAAAGTGTTTCTCCATCATTCTAAACAAGTTTAGAATCATCAATGTTGCAAAATCATGCCAAGATTTGATCAATTTTAAGATTTTGTAAATTTTGGTGTTCTTGAGAAAAAATTCTCTGTCAAATTTTTAGAACATTGATTTTGCAATTTGGTGTTGAATTGATTGATTTTTGTGCAAATTCGTGTTCAAAAACAGTTTTTAGACATGAATTAACCATAAAATTCAAGTTTTGATGTCTAAATCTCATTTTTAGAAAATTTGAATTTTTTGGTGTTCTTCATGTTCTTGAGGTATTCTTGAGATATTCATATTAAAAGTTTAGATCTTGAATTTTGATCCATTTTTGTTGTTAAGTGTTGTTAGAAATGTGTTTTTGAATTTGTTTGTTCTTAAAATCTAGATTTAATATTTGTTTGTGAGTGTTTGTATGTGCAGAAAATCAACAAAAGAAAAGAAAAGAAGAAAGCTGATTGTATGTGTGCTTATTAGAGGAATTCGGACCCTTCTTCAAATGAATTCGGATCACACACAGTAAATGTGTGTTGAGTGTGTTTTTACTTGATAAATAAGATGCACATGTGTGTGTTTGAATGTGTGACATGTATGATGATGTGGCAAGTGAGAGTGTGCTATGCGTGTGCCATGCGTGTGTGAGTGTGTGTGTTGAGTGTGTCGTATGATGTGTGTGTGAGAGTTTGTTGTGAGTGTATCTGAACAAACAACGTGAAGAACATACGAAAGTGTTTGAAATCATCAATTCGGACCATCAGAATTCGAATCCTACTGAGTCGAAACCTTCAGAATTCGAACCCTTCTGAGTACGAAATCATCAATTCGGACCATCAAGTGTTCGAAACCAACTGAATTCGAACCCTATTTGATACAAATTCTCTGATTTCGGACCTTCATTGATACAAATTCTCTGATTTCGAACCCTCTTGACATCAGATTTCGAACCTGTCATAAGTTGGTTTCGGACCTGTCAGTTTTCATCTCGCCGGAAAAACGGGTTTTGCTGGGTTTTGAATTTTTTATCACGATTTTGCTTTCATTTCATTACAAATCAACTTGTGTTGAGGTTGTGATCATATTGCAGTAATTTTCAGCAAGAAACCACCATTTTTTGTCTTTGCCGGAGATTGCCGAAGCTCCGCCGGAAAAACGGGGTCACCGGAAAACGTTGCATGATCATTTTTAATTGGTTGGGTTTGAATTGTTTTCGATTAAGGATTGCAACGCAACAAATCTTACTCGTTGTGGTTGAGAAACGGAGAAGATATCATCGTCTAAAATCATTTCGCCGGAAAAACGGGGTTGCCGGAAACTTCGTCGGTTTTTGTTGCATGATCGAGAGTGATTGGTATCTTTCAATTTGTCGTTAAATAGGAACACAACGCGACAAATTTCACACGATTTGGTCGAGAATTGAGAAAGAAAATCGAAAAAGAAATCAACAGATCGTGTTTTTTTTTGTTTTGTTTTTGAAGATGATGAATAGTATTAGAAGTTTCATCTATTGTCACATTTGGTCCCTGTAGTTTAGTTTAATTTTTTTTTCAATTTTGATCCTAATCTCGTTAAGTCCGTTAAGTCCAGTTAGAGTTTAGATTTTTACCTTTTTGGTCCCTGAACTTAGAGTTTCAGGGTTGGTCAGTTTTAGTCCCTATAGTATAGGTTTTAAAATCGGTCATTTTCGGTCCCTGTAGTTTTAAATTTTTAGAATTTTACATTTTTAGTCCCTTGAGTATTTTTTTTTCAGGTTTTTAGTCCTTGTTTTTGTTAAGTCTTAGTATTTTTCACTTTTAGTTTTATATTTTGTATTTTTGTTATTTTGAGTCATTTTAGTGTCGATTTTTTGTCATTTTACCTGCTTTTATTCGTAAGTGACATATTTTTCTCTTATTTTGCAGGTTTGACGATTAAAGTCCAATATTTCCGCGCAAATTTTTCAGAATTAATTTTTGGAAGACAAATTTATAATTTGTTTTTTCAAATTTTATTTTTGAAAATTTTTCTGACTTCAATTGTGTTTTCTGTTTTTTTAAGAGCGTGCACATAATTCTAACTTCTAAGCGAAGTTTCTCTTGACGATCACTCTATTAGGTATATTCTTGTTAATATTTTTTGTATTTTTCATCTAATTTTTTTGTGTGTTTCTTTTCAGGTTTTCTTCAAGATGTCTACTTATACAGAAGATGAGGTTTTAATATTGAAGCAAACTATTATAAAGGAGATACCCCCAATTGCAAAAGTTCTGGTTAAATCATCAAATGAAAGTTTGCAACAAACAATTTTGCAACAATTTCTTATACCAGAAATAACTCCTAAACCACACGTTTCTGTTAAACCAAATAATGAAGTGTTGCAACAAGTTATTATAACAGAAACACATTCAAAACCACACGTTTCTGTTAAACCAAATAATGAAGTGTTGCAACAAGTTATTATAACAGAAACACCTTCTAAACCACACGTTTCTGTTAAACCAAATAATGAAGTGTTGCAACAAGTTATTATAACAGAAACACCTTCTAAACCACACGTTTCTGTTAAGACAAATAATGGAATTTTGCAACAAGTCATTTTAACAGAAACATCTCCAATATCACAAACTCCTGTTAAAGACAATACTTCAAATTCTTCAACTCCTATTTCAAATCCTTCAGTTCCTTTTTTAAATAAAGCATTGGAGGAAGAAAATGTTGATCTGAAACGACAAACTTTAGACATTTCTTATTCAAATGCTAAACTTACTAAAAGAATAACTGATCTTGAAGTTTATATTGCAGATCTTGAAACAAAGAAAGACAACTCAAGTCTGCACGATCAAATCGAGAATCTTCAAGAGAAAGTAACAACTCTTCAAAAAGAAAATGCCGATTTAAAGAGAAGAGAAGAAAAGAGAGTGAAGTGGATCTTAAAGTTACATGCTCAATTAAAACAAATTAAAGAAAAAAGTATGGACAGTGAAAATGTCGATCTAAAGAGAAAACTGTCTAATTTTTCTTTTGAAGAAAAGAAAGTACTTGAACTGAAATGCATAAAACTTTCAAAACAAGTTTCTGACTTTGAGAAAGTTTTATTTCTTGAAAAGGAGAAGTTGGAGAAGGAAAGGGTCGAGTATGAAAAAGAAAGGAAAAGCTTTGAAGCGAAGAATGCGAAACTGTCAAAGAAAATTTCTGATCTTCAAAAGGACTTAGAAAAGGAAAGACAAGAGCTAGACAAAGAAAGTCAAGATCTAGAAAAGATGAAGAAAGCTGACTTTCAGGCTAGGTGCGTTAAAGACGAATTTTCTAAAGAAAGGAAGATATTTCGGCAGGAAATTCATAAATTGACAATGAATTTGGCTGCATTATCGACTGACATCATGAAAGAGAAGAGGGTCAAGTCTAATATTCAGAAGAAGCTTGATTTGGTGACCAAGGAACGGAATGACTTATCTTACAAAGTGAAGTCATTTGACAAATCCAAATGCTATTCAGAATGTCTGATTCGTCCTTCTAATCTATTCTATGATCACTCGGTGGATAATTCTTCCAAGTATCAATATGCTGATCTTCCTTCATATAAGAAAGTCAACATGCAATGGAGAGTAAAAGGTACGTCTACTGAAAAAGGTGAGCCAAAATCCTCTGTTCCCAACAAGAACACTAATCTGAAAGCTAAATCTTTTGCTAATCCTGATTCATTCTATTCCGCAAATCATTTAATCAGGTTAGCACAAAAGAATTTTTGTTGCTCTTATTGTGGTACTAATGATTTTATTAAAAATGAGAGTGTTCAATATTGGTATGGTACTTATCATTTTCCTTCCTATAGAGCTCGGCTTAACAAGCCAGGACCCAAGACACGTTGGGTACCAAAATCTACTTAATCTGTTTTTGCAGATTTAGAAGCAAAGCGTTGAACTCTCGGAAGAAGATTACTTGTACCATTAAGGGGGAGTAAAGAGGTATTGGCTTTTGAACATATTAGTTCAAAACCCGTGCTTCAACGACTTTGGCTTCTGAACAATTCAGTTCAGGACCCGTACTTCAAAGACTAAGACTTCTAAACAAATCAGTTTAGAACTCATACTTCTCAGGTGATATCCTTAACTGTTACATCTTTCTGTTTCAAGTAACAAGTGGTGAAAGGTAACATTGGATCATATTTTGTTTCTACTGCTTTGAAAACTTGAATCTTTACAAATTTAATTCAATGAGATGAAATTGTAAAGCCCGTGTCCCGGTACAGATTCTTCCCTATTATTTAATTGCCTTAATTCTTTTTTCTCTTAACGTTGTTTACTAACGAGGTTAAACCGAGAGGACCTAAATGTTAAAAGTTTGTGATGTTCGGTTAATTTAGTAAAATCCTAAATTCTTGGGGTAAGAAGTGAATTAATGTTAAATACCTAAGGGCTAAATGTGTCATTTGGATAAAGTGGTGCATGGGGTTCGGCCCATGTGGAACCGACCCCTCCCCTTTTCTCCTTCTCGTTTTCTCATTCTCGGCAAGCACCCACTACAAAAAAAAAAAACCTAGCCGCACCCTTCCCTTCCCCTCCCTTCCTCGTGCGATCATCGCCGTCGACCACCCCAAGAGAATCACCTGCAGCGCCGCTGCCATTCTTGCCGGCGAAGAGTGAGAGAGGTGCAACGAGAGAGTGAGAACGCGATAGAAGGAAGAAGCGTCATCGTCGTCGTGAGGTAAGTCTCTCCTCTTCTTTTCTTCTTCGTTTTGCTGTTTTGTCACCGGAAAACCACCACCACCGCCGCCGCTGGCGGCCATGGCAGCTGTAGGCTGTTGCCGCCGGGAAACCACCAGCCCAGTGGTTGTGAGGGTGTATGTGGCGAAGTGTGAAGAGAGAGGGGGGTGTCGTGTAGTCTAGTAGGAATTCGAAAACCGTCATCGCCGGCCGCCGGCGACCACCGCTGCCGGAGGCAGCAGTGGGTGGTGCACGGTTGTGTCCAGTCCCTTGTATCCATAAAACCCTAATCACGTGAACCCTAGCTGAAAACCTGAATCGTTAACCGAACGCGTAAACCGTTTATAAAATCATCATTTTATGTGAAAACGCCTTTCTGCCACTGTTTTGCGTCGGCTATAACCTTTCCGCCGTAACTCCGTTTGAGTCGAAACTGGCGCCCACGGTTCAAGTTCAGGGTCGAGCACGTTTTCCGTGTTTTAGCGGAAAACTGGTTCGGCCTCTAGCTGGGCGAAAAAGTGGTCGTAAGTTCTGTGAATCGTCATTTTATGTAAAAGAAACTGCAGTTCTGTCACTTTTTGCGTAAGCTGTAACTTTCTCCTCGTAACTGGGATTGGGGTGATTTCGGTGCCAAAAGTTCCCTTTTTGAGTCTATAAACTTTTCTGTGTTTTGTGCAAAATCCAGTTTGGAGCGTAACTTAGGCCAAATCGTCGTTTTATACTGATAAGTGCTGTTTTTCGCTGTTCTGCGGGCTGATCTTATAAAATCCGTATTTAATTGTAGAAAAATCGTTAGGAGGCGTATTATATGTCCTTGGAACCCTAACTCAGAGGAATTTCTGGTCATGAATTAATATTGGGATTTTTCTGGGTTTAAAGGGGTCGAAACAGGTCCCGAACAGACCTGTTTTGTGAGAACGGAAATTGGTTTTAGTGACGGTTTAAGCGTGTGTCGTGTCATAGGGTCCGGGTCTCGTATTGACACGTTTTAACATGAGTTTAGGTGCTGGGAAGTGACCGTAACTGTGAAGCTTGATTTGTGTTGTTAAGCTAGGCGCGCATTTGAGGTGAGTTCTCTCACTATATCTAATAATACTTGTTTTATCATTGTTGTAGTACGTGTGTGGTAGCTTTATGTGATTGTGTTGTGGAACTAGATAGTGGGGTGTCTAGTTGATACTATGTTGCCATGTTAACTCGGTGGGACCGAGGGTCCGGCGGGGCCGGAGGTTTTATACGCGAGTGGCGTAGATACTCGGTGGGACCGGGGATACGGCGGGGCCGAAGATGTTATCATGTGGTCGGTGGGACCGACTTGTGCCTTTTAGGCGGGTGGTTGTGGATATACATGTTTATGATTTGTTCGTAGACCTGTATGATCGTTTATGTGTCACTATCTGTTTTAGGGGTAGTGTGGAATAACTGTATTATTTATGGTGTTTGAATTCACTAAGCTTCGTGCTTACCCTTTCCCAATAGTTTGTGGTTTTAGGTACGGGCGGCTCCAAGGCGTGACGAGTACACACTAGCGCGCGAGGAGAGATGGTTGCTTTATGATTTTAATAATTAAACGTTTATTCCGCTGGTTTCATTTTATAAAGATATTAATTATGTGTTGGCAAACGAAACGTTGGGATCATTTAATGAGTTGTTATAAATGAAATGTTTATCTTAAAAATTTAAATTTGCTTGTAATTTTTGGGACGTTACAACTTGGTATCAGAGCACAGCTTGAGTGAATCAAATGCACCTCGGTGTGTTTGATCTCAAGTTTGCGGCTATAAAATTTTCTTTAAAGTTTTTGGGAAATAAAAAGAAGGAAAAAAAAATCCGTTTGAGAAACGGTGATCGGAGGCGCAGTGTGTACAGTCAGCCGGAGCCAAAGGGGAAAGGTACAATGCTTAGTGTTTTATTGCTTTCTAGATCATAGAGTATGCATGCTAGATTGCCTGTTGTGGACACTATGCTGTATGTTGTACTGCTTGCTATTAGGAATTTATGCTAATTATGATAGGTTACTAAATGGATGCCCTCTAGGTTGTATGCAGTAAGAGATTTATAGCCTTAGAATATTCGATTTAGTTCTATTGCGCAGCTCTTGTTTGAGTCTAACCGTTCTAGGATAGAGTCTTGTATTCGACTGTCTATTTATTTCGCACTGCATATAACCGGGTATTCGCGAGGTCACCCGTTATAATTAGTAGGGATTTGGCAGTAGCAAGGGTAGTGGTTTGGATGGAATTCCTAGGGAGCTAGGAAGAGTGTGTACATATGCCGGTGCGGGCATATGTGTATAGTTTCGGCGAGAAACTACTTGGACCCCTTGGGATGGAACTCGGAACGGGCGATGATAGGTGTGGATGGTAGTAGTAGAGCTCCTACTACCGGAAGCACAGGATCAATGCTCGAGTCGGGGAAGTCACGAGGAATCCAAGGAGTTGAGCGTGAGTGTTGTTAGTATGAGTTATTATGTGCTAATAACGCGTTGTATTGTCTACCCAGAATAGCCATCACAAGGAGGAACAACTATAGTAAACCTGCTAGTACAAGTGTGTACTTGATTTGCTTGAGGTGATGATCGTTGGGGTAGTGTTAAGGTTCTAAACTAGTAGTCGTTGGGATAGAAGGACGTGTCTAGTATCAATCACTTGGGGTGACGATAAGGATGTGGTTTGTTTTAAGTAGACCATTTCGGGTCGAAAATTGGCAATTGTGCTAGAGTCATAGGCTCATAGAGCCGACTTTGACTTGAGGAAAACCCGTAAGATGATTTGATGTGATTTCCCAACTTGCCTTAAGAGGTTTAAATGTCTGGATGACAATAGTAGACCGGAGAGTTTCGGAGTAGTAGGGGTCGAGACGTTGAATGCCGAATGAGTCATGCACGAAGTTATTTTGAAAATAAGATTGCATTAACTAATTTTTGTGTCTCCAATCCTTATATGGATTGTGCTTTGGAATTTTGGGAAATGTTTAGCACACACACAAGATGTCGAATTATGGTTTTGAAAGTGCGTGAAACCTTTTTATAACGAGAGTTACAAATTTTGTTGGTGATTTGTTTAAAATGAGTTTGGAATTCTTGTGTCGCTTAACTTTTCTTTCGAGAGTTTGTGTCACTAAGTATTTTATTGCAAATAGTTCAGTGTGTGGATTGATTCATGCGTGACATAAGTGGTGCATGGAGGAATTTTGGTAACATTTCATAAGGAGTTGTTTAGTGCGCTTTTCAGTCAGCTAAAGGTTTTATTGACATTTCGATGAAAATGCGATTTATCGACTTAGGGGTATGCATACTGGGGTAACCTTCGTTCTCGACATTTTGATGAACGAGTCGTGCATGAAAATGTTTTAGTTCCTTTTTGTCGAAATGAAAGACCATTTTATCCAAGGAGTGTTTTAATGTTGTGAACATCATGCATACGATTACAATGTGTTATATTTTGGAAATATAAATGCGTAGATTTTTGACATTCGGTTAATTTAGAATTATCGATCATTTTTTTTGAGAAATTATAAACTTTTGCTTTGGAGGAAACGAGTATTTTGAGCAATTTCGATAAATACATTTTTTTTAAACTATAATGTTTTGACGTTATATGTCCCAAGTACGAAACTTGAGGAAGTGTTACAAGCTTGCATGCCTGCCCCCAGTTTGAGATTTTATGAGGTTTTAGTCGATATTTCCAATTAATAGAAGCGGACTGGTTTCTGTCTTCAAGTTTGAAACTTACACGAGACAGTTGTGTTTTAACAAAAATATATTTGTAAACCGTGTCATCGTTTTGTGTGATTAGCTGACGCGCGAAAAATTTGTGGCGAACCCTGTGCCACGTCATTTTTTTTATGATTAAAAATAAGAATTTTTGAATCAAATGTCGTGAAACTTATTTTGAATTATGTGCACACCTTTGTCGCACCTAAGGTCAAGCGGTTACTTTAAGTGCACGTCATGAGTCAATCCATACTGGAATCGAGGCGGTTCATTTCTTTAATTTATTACGTGTTGCTTTTGTGTGAGTAAACTGAACTGCAATGGAACGATTTTCAACATGATTTTCCTATGTGGGACGAGCGTGTCCAGTTTTGTGTAACTATCGATCAGGTAATAGTAGTTTTATTACATACGATCTTTTTGAGATGAAAATCCTGATGTTGAAAATATTTTGTAAATGATTTTGTAAACCATTTGGGGAAATGTGCTTTTAAGTGTTATGTGTCATTTTGAGAATTTTAAGGGTGTGAGTCCTTTTGGAAAACTCTTTTGTTTAACCCGTGTTGAGTCTGGGACTAAGGTTGATTTCAGAGTATTGCTTGCTTAGACTTTATTGAAACGCATTTTCCGACTTATGAGTCTAGCAAGCGTGAAGCATTTTGCTCGGTTTTGACCTGGAGTTAGTCATGGGCCAATTGCCCGGTTTTAATGGCTCGATGTGGAGTCTAGTTGATGAGTTGTTTTTGTCGCACCGTTTGGCATTCTTTGCACGTTGAGTGTTTACATGTTTGGGTGAGTGAGTCAATCCGGAATAGGCATGTTGTTGGTAGGCTGTTTGCTTTGGATCCTTAGACACGTTAGTCAGTCGTTGGTAATGGTCGGTTGGGTATCTTGGGGTGGGACCCCGGTATTCATGTGTTTTAACCTAGACTTTCCAGTAGGTACTAGGAGGATATAGTTGTGGGCACTTACCTGGGAGGTAGTTCCGGTGTGCTGGGTCTTGAGGCGTTACCTGGGAGGTAGACGTCAAGGTGTATCCTCGATACGGTGTGACTTGGCTTCGTAGAGCAAGTGTGGATGATACGTCGACGGTGGAAGGTAAGTATTCCACGCGTGTGAGTACTGTAGGCCGAATAGTATCAGTTAAGGGATTGATGCCCTTTGTTATTAAGAGAATAAATGCGCATCAACCATTTCGAGGTAGGTGGTATATTTAGGTGTCGACTTTTGGGCTTGAGGCCAAACACCTTTAGTATAGTCGGAGAGTTGTAGCCGATGTTAAGATAATCATGTTGATGGTAGTAGTAACCTTGAAATGATCACTTGTGATGAATGGTTATGGTGGAATGACCTACGTGTGTGTTAGTTGACTTGATTGTGGGGGATATCTATTTGGGTTAGTGTCTACGATAATACCACGCTTATGTGATTTATTGTAATCGGTTGGACCGATGTTCGGCGGGTGGCCGATGTTTGTTATTGTAATCGGTTGGACCGATGTTCGGCGGGTGGCCGATGTTTGTTATTGTAATCGGTTGGACCGATGTTCGGCGGGTGGCCGATGTTTGTTATTGTAATCGGTTGGACAGATGTTCGGCAGGGGGTCGATGTTTTGTAAATATAAGTTATTGAAAATCTTTGGAGTCTATTAGAATTCGTGGAAGTTAATCGACAGTTAAGGGTAGGAATGATCGTAGTCGAGTATCCTGTAGGGTATACTGTGAGCAGCGTTAGAATGGTTAGAGCTTGAAATTTGACTCGGGATACATGGAATGTCTAAGGTTGGGGAACAACCGAAGTCGCTTGGCTAGGAATGATTCCAGTTGTTGGGGTGTTCTTCTGATCGTAATTTCAGTGTCCTTGAAGGAGTTTTGTGGTAAGAAAAGTATTCGGGAATTTTTAGACGGTGTGAGAAATTTAGATTCCACTTGGTGAAGGTCCAGTGGCAGCACCGGAAGGGTTCCGAGTGGACTTGGGAACACGAGGCTGAGATGCGGGAGAACCATCCGGAGCTATTTGCGGACGTAGACTTCGAGGACGAAGTCTAATTCAAGCGGGGGAGAGTTGTAAAGCCCGTGTCCCGGTACAGATTCTTCCCTATTATTTAATTGCCTTAATTCTTTTTTCTCTTAACGTTGTTTACTAACGAGGTTAAACCGAGAGGACCTAAATGTTAAAAGTTTGTGATGTTCGGTTAATTTAGTAAAATCCTAAATTCTTGGGGTAAGAAGTGAATTAATGTTAAATACCTAAGGGCTAAATGTGTCATTTGGATAAAGTGGTGCATGGGGTTCGGCCCATGTGGAACCGACCCCTCCCCTTTTCTCCTTCTCGTTTTCTCATTCTCGGCAAGCACGCACTACAAAAAAAAAAAAAAACCTAGCCGCACCCTTCCCTTCCCCTCCCTTCCTCGTGCGATCATCGCCGTCGACCACCCCAAGAGAATCACCTGCAGCGCCGCTGCCATTCTTGCCGGCGAAGAGTGAGAGAGGTGCAACGAGAGAGTGAGAACGCGATAGAAGGAAGAAGCGTCATCGTCGTCGTGAGGTAAGTCTCTCCTCTTCTTTTCTTCTTCGTTTTGCTGTTTTGTCACCGGAAAACCACCACCACCACCGCCGCTGGCGGCCATGGCAGCTGTAGGCTGTTGCCGCCGGGAAACCACCAGCCCAGTGGTTGTGAGGGTGTATGTGGCGAAGTGTGAAGAGAGAGGGGGGTGTCGTGTAGTCTAGTAGGAATTCGAAAACCGTCATCGCCGGCCGCCGGCGACCACCGCTGCCGGAGGCAGCAGTGGGTGGTGCACGGTTGTGTCCAGTCCCTTGTATCCATAAAACCCTAATCACGTGAACCCTAGCTGAAAACCTGAATCGTTAACCGAACGCGTAAACCGTTTATAAAATCATCATTTTATGTGAAAACGCCTTTCTGCCACTGTTTTGCGTCGGCTATAACTTTTCCGCCGTAACTCCGTTTGAGTCGAAACTGGCGCCCACGGTTCATGTTCAGGGTCGAGCACGTTTTCCGTGTTTTAGCGGAAAACTGGTTCGGCCTCTAGCTGGGCGAAAAAGTGGTCGTAAGTTCTGTGAATCGTCATTTTATGTAAAAAGAAACTGCAGTTCTGTCACTTTTTGCGTAAGCTGTAACTTTCTCCTCGTAACTCGGATTGGGGTGATTTCGGTGCCAAAAGTTCCCTTTTTGAGTCTATAAACTTTTCTGTGTTTTGTGCAAAATCCAGTTTGGAGCGTAACTTAGGCCAAATCGTCGTTTTATACTGATAAGTGCTGTTTTTCGCTGTTCTGCGGGCTGATCTTATAAAATCCGTATTTAATTGTAGAAAAATCGTTAGGAGGCGTATTATATGTCCTTGGAACCCTAACTCAGAGGACTTTCTGGTCATGAATTAATATTGGGATTTTTCTGGGTTTAAAGGGGTCGAAACAGGTCCCGAACAGACCTGTTTTGTGAGAACGGAAATTGGTTTTAGTGACGGTTTAAGCGTGTGTCGTGTCATAGGGTCCGGGTCTCGTATTGACACGTTTTAACATGAGTTTAGGTGCTGGGAAGTGACCGTAACTGTGAAGCTTGATTTGTGTTGTTAAGCTAGGCGCGCATTTGAGGTGAGTTCTCTCACTATATCTAATAATAGTTGTTTTATCATTGTTGTAGTACGTGTGTGGTAGCTTTATGTGATTGTGTTGTGGAACTAGATAGTGGGGTGTCTAGTTGATACTATGTTGCCATGTTAACTCGGTGGGACCGAGGGTCCGGCAGGGCCGGAGGTTTTATACGCGGGTGGCGTAGAGACTCGGTGGGACCGAGGGTCCGGCGGGGCCGGAGGTTTTATACGCGGGTGGCGTAGATACTCGGTGGGACCGGGGATACGGCGGGGCCGAAGATGTTATCATGTGGTCGGTGGGACCGACTTGTGCCTTTTAGGCGGGTGGTTGTGGATATACATGTTTATGATTTGTTCGTAGACCTGTATGATCGTTTATGTGTCACTATCTGTTTTAGGGGTAGTGTGGAATAACTGTATTATTTATGGTGTTTGAATTCACTAAGCTTCGTGCTTACCCTTTCCCAATAGTTTGTGGTTTTAGGTACGGGCGGCTCCAAGGCGTGACGAGTACACACTAGCGCGCGAGGAGAGATGGTTGCTTTATGATTTTAATAATTAAACGTTTATTCCGCTGGTTTCATTTTATAAAGATATTAATTATGTGTTGGCAAACGAAACGTTGGGATCATTTAATGAGTTGTTATAAATGAAATGTTTATCTTAAAAATTTAAATTTGCTTGTAATTTTTGGGACGTTACAGAAATTTTCAATTTTCATTCAATGAATTAAATGTGTGCTAAAGATGATTTTACAAGTATTTTTGTTTTATCCGAGTTATATTTGTTTCAACTTTCACCTCTGAAATTAATCGAAAGGTCAGCAAAACATGAATGAAATTATGCTGAATGCTCAAAATTATGTGAATCTGGACTTATATAGAATATAATGCTCAAAAAGCCTAAATGTCTGAGTGATGGATGGAAATGAAAATATGGGAGAAGCACTATGTTTTAGAACCAAGTGATTGAGATAAATTGTTGCACTATCATTTAGTTTGAAAGTTTGTGCCTGTGGCCTTTCTGGTTTGGGAGAGTAAGTCCTAAGGGGTGCTCGACACCTAGTCCCTAAGATCTACTGGTCTGGGATCGGCTGACCCAAATCCTGCAATAGAACCAGATAGAAAGCCATGTTCTACTGGTACAAATGGGTTTAAGATATATCGATGTGGCCTTTCTGGTTTGGGAAATTAAGTTCTAAGGGGTGCTCGTCACCTAGCACCTACGGCCAACTGGTCTGGGATATGCTGACCCAAATCCTGCTATAGAACCAGATAGAAAGTCATGTTTAACGGTGTATCTTGTTCTTACTAAACTTTTTGATCAAAAGATGCCAATGAGCACAAAATCAAAGGATGCCAATGAGCACAAAATCAAAAGATGCCAATGAGCACACATATCTTGAAACTTGGGAAAATACAAAGTCGCGATAAACCCGTAAATTTATGAAATTCTGATTTTGGACAAATAGTGTGAGTAGAGCAAAGTATTCTTATATGTTTTAGAATTGCATACGCTTGATGCTAATCATATTTCGCATGCTAGCACACCAAATAGATTTAATAAAGGGGTTGAAACTGAACGTTTGTAACTTGATATGCAATGATGTCTTGTTTTTGAATCCAAACACATGCATTTGATTTCATTTGATTGAAATATCTGTTAAATTTCATTAATTTGAATTTCTTTTGTAAAGCATTCAAATGATCAAATGTTAGTAGTTATAAAATGAAGTTCAATGAATTTTATTTTCCTTGTGTAAATTTTTTTAAAATTTGTATATTGTGCGTTATTGAAATATATGCATACTTTCAGGGGGAGAAAACAAATTGCTCCAAAATTCTTATTTTGAGGGGGAGCAAGGTTATCCACTAAGGAGGAGATTGTTAGTAATACTAAGAGACGCGACTGAAATTGAAGAAGGTTTTCGATGATAATGATGCTCACTTTCATCGAAAAAGGGGGAGAAATGTTTAATTCAATTTCATGTCAAAGAGCTTTCAAGTCAAATATATTTCAAGTCAAAGATTCGTGAACAAAGACTGAAGATCAGGGGAAGAAGGATCATGTGAAGTCCAAATGTCACCGAATTTGGTTATCTTAGTTCTGAGTGGTTCTCGGAATGCGCTTACACCTAAAAGTTCAACAATGTGGATGGTTTCACATCTTTCTGATCCAAACTCTAATTGTTTCTGATTCATCTTGTTCCGAATTGATGGTTTTATACAAAGATCGGAATTTCATGTTCAAGACTTGAAGACAATCTGTTGAAGATTTTATTGAAGGAGATTGATTTTTTCAAAGACAAAGACAAAGACTTTTCATGTTTGACTGAAGATTCTTCAAAGATGAGTTCTTAAAGAATGTCAAAGCATATAGTTCGCTGTGAACTAATGAAGATAAAGATGTTTGAAGATTATCTTAGCTTCAAAGTTTAAAGTGATCAAAGTTAATGTTTTGAAGATCAAGAGCTGAAGACTACTGGCATATTTTTTAAATCTTGAATCCAAAGGGGGAGATTGTTAGAGCATTATTGTATTCAAGATTTATTGTTAAAGTCTTGTAATGGTCAAACAATGTAAAAGTCAAAGATAGTCAAAGTCAAAGTAGCTTTAATTGAAAAGTCAAAGTAGATTAGATTTAATGCTTTGTAATCCTAGGTATAAATAGGATTAGTTAGCTTAGATGTGAAGCAAGTCAAAAGAAAGCAATTCATTAGAGATCTTAATTGTAATATTCTAGAGAGAGAAGTGAGAGCATTCTAGAGAGAGAAAGTGCATCAATCTTATGTAAATCTCTATTATGTTCAAGATCAATGGATGATTTGATGATTACCTAATAGAAACTGGTTTAACACTCCACCTGTTAATCCAGTGCAGAATGTGAATAGAAGGATGGAGAAAATTTGTTCTTATAAAACGTTTCTCAAATGTAAGCCACAGGAGTTTGCTGGATCAGATAATCCAATTGCTTGTATGAATTGGATTACAGAAATGGAACAAGCTTTTAGATCTTGTGAGTGTGATGAAGAGTCGAAGGTCAGATTCGGATCTCAGATGTTACGTGGCAATGCTTTGACTTGGTGGAATATTGTGACATCAACGGTAATTGTCACACCCCGCTAAAGCGGAAACACGGGATGTGCAGCTCAAGTTTCATAGCAAGAGTTACGGGATTACACCAACTATCAAATTACATTTCAAAGATGAAGACATTGTCTTTTACAATCGTTTTTTAAAAGGGAAATGACATAATTAAAAGATAATGAAGAAAGCTTCATCACGTGTAGCCTTCCTAGATCCCAACCTTAAAGACGTTCTCCTGAAAAGCATGTCAATGAAAAGGTCAACTAATGCACTAGTTGGTGAGATCACAGATTTAATGAGTACAACATTGTTTATCATAGCAAAAAAGTTTAAATCCGCACAAGTGGATAAGGCAACCGGTTATGAAAACACTTGCTCATGGAAATAGTATGTATTATGTTTAAGTAGTGAGCCCGTTACCCGACCTATATGACAGCCTCCCCAACGCATGTTCTATCGCCAACAATGCGCACGAACAACAATAATTATGCACTCAAACAAGCGCGACTTGTGAGTGGGGTGTCCACCAAATAGCGCTATCCATAATTACCAACGGCTCACACTCGTGAGTTAAACGGGTAACGTAGAGTCAAATGGGGACTTACGTACGATAGAGAAAAGCTCAAAAACTTACAACATGTGTAACCTATACATACCATAGAGCATAAAAGTGTATAGCAAAGTTTACATTTTCAAGAAAACGAGTTAACCGGTGCGTAAAGTAGTTGTAATAACAACATGCTTTTCACCCCAAATATGTAAAATATTGAAAAAGGGTTGTGATAACTCACTTGATACGAGATAGAAATCCGGGAATCTCCCACAAGATACTTCGGTGTGATCCTACTTCAAACCTATGAACGTAAGGTCACTAGTGAGTTTTAATCTCAAAGGTTCGGTACTAACTATCCAAATCGTCATAAAATGCCTTTATTTTGATTTAAATATTATAAATCGTATGGAGTTACCAACATTCGTAATCGTAACATAAGTATGCTTCATTCTTGTTAGATTAAAGTTACCGCAATTTCGTCACAATAAGTAACGAAAAGGGTCCAAAGACTTTATATATAGTATATATATGTATACCGAAATTTTATCATAAGAATGATAAAAAGGGCTCAACATGTAAAGATTAAGTATTTAAAGTGCATAAATTTATAAATGTATAGTACATATATATATATATATATATATTTATATACCACAATTTCATCATAATAATGATGAAAAGGGTTTAAAGTATATAAATTGCATAATTATATGAATATATAGTATATATATATTCCACAATTTCATCATAATATGATGAAATGGGATCAAGAGTTAACTTTCAATCATAACAAGAAAATTGTCTTTTGCTGTCCAGATTTTGGTGTCACTTTGTGTCCATTTTTGGATAACTTCCAGGTATAGTTAGGTCAATATATTTTATGTTCAAGTGGTTTAATGAGTTAGGAAACTTTTGGCATAAGTTTCATAATTTTTAGAAGTGTTTAAGTACATGAAAAAATACTTGACGTAAAACTCGACAGAAAACGTTTCTGTTTGTGCACTGTTTTTGTGAAGACTGGGAAATCTTTGAGTTTTTGAGTGAAACCACTTGGGTTTGAATCCTAACACATAAAAATAATTTCCAGAAAAAGAATTACTTAATTTGGAGTAGTATTGAGTGAGATATGACCTTTTGAAAAGAGGTGTGGAATCTGGCAGCAAGCTGTCAAAACCACCCTTTGTGCATGTGCACCTATATTGACTTTTTACCCAAAATTCATATTCCTTTGCATGCAAAATCCGATTTGACTCATCCCCATACAATTATTTTCAGTTCCAAAACATGTTTTTGAGCCATTTAAACTACATGCAAGTTACCCATCATCTCATCTTTTATAAATCTTGAAAATGGTTCTTTTTGGTGTTTATGTCAAGATCTTCATCATGTATCATAAAATTGTGTATTTTTAGCTGATGCATGTTGGTTAAAACATGTTTTTAATGGATTTAAAGATCCACTCATGAAACCGTTGAATCAAAAGGTATGGATTTTTCAAGAAAACTACATGCATGTGTTTAAAAGTTCATCTTTGATCTTAACATGGGTTTGATTATGGATTCACCACCCTTTTACTAACATGCAAGTGTTATGGTAGTAAATCTACAAACATTAAGATGTGTAAAGATGATTTTTAACAATATTAAAGAAATGTAGAAGAAGATGAAGAACATTCATATGAAAATGCAAGAAATGAAAATTTAGACAAAAGGGAGTGTGTGGATTTCATCCAATACACTTGTATTTACCTTGAACACTTTTATCTCTTCGAAAAGAGGTGTTTAGAGGCTGAATTTTTGGATGAAGGTGGATGAAGATTTGATGAAGATGGATGCAGATGGAGAGAGAAAGAAGAGAGAATTCTTGTGTGAGAATTTAGAGAGAGAATGAAATGTTTTGTAAATGAATTGTGATAGCCAAAAAAATACATAAAGAGTAGAGAGGGGGGGCTCTCCATGGGGGGGGGGGGGGGGGGGGGGTTGGTGTGATGTGATGCAATAATAAAGTCAAATCTTGTCTTTTTGATTTATTTTTAAAACACAAGTATTTTCTCATAAATTATAAATAACAAAGTAATTATATAAAAGTAAAGTATTTATATAATTTAGTTGAAAAATAGATCAAGTTGTTAATTATATAATACTTGTGGTATAATTGTAGCTTAAGTTGGCATTTTATGATATTTATGGATAATTTCCTAAATCAAGGGGTTCCTAGGCAAAATTTCTCAAATTTTCCTACCGTACCGAGTTTACTGCTAAAATCGCACTGTGTGAACTATGACATGAATAATTGAATTATCCAGTGTAGCTCTAACCTGAGGTGTAAATTTGACAGTTGTCACAGTAATGGCCCCAGTGTTGGCGGCAATGACCTGGGAGTCATTCAAAAGAAAGATTTTAGAAGAATACTGCAATGAAAATGAAATGGATCGAATCGAAGAAGAGTTCAGAACGCTTAAAAAGGGTACTTCATCTGTACGGGAGTACACTCGTATATTCCTAGAGAAGCTGAACTTGGTGGGGCATGTGGCCCCAACTGAAAAGGAGAAGATTAAAGCCTACGTGAAGGCCTTACCGACTGATATGATGTCACGAGTTCGGAGTTCAAAAGCTTTGACACTGAGAGAAACGATTGAGGAAGCTAAAATAATAGAGGAAGTGTATGACAGAGATAAAGAAGAGAAGGCACAAGGGGGAGAGAAAAGAAAATGGGAAGGTTGGTCTGAATCTTCTCAGAAATCCAAATCCTATGTTAAGAATACTCGTTTTGAGTCTCGTCGAGAACCGAACTAGTGCCAGAAATGCCGAAGCAAACATTTTGTCCCAAAGGGGTTATACAAGTTTGTAGAAGGGAGGTTGAATACAAACACACGATTTTTATCTTTCTAAATTGTTTATTGATATAATCAACAATTTACAGTTTGTTGCGGAACAAGATTAAGGAATAAACCTATTCTAAACAAACTATGAGAATCACTAAGATTTCTTGCACTAGAAATAGAGAGAAGGAAATAAGAATACTTAAGATAAATATTCTCATACACAGATTCAGCAAGATAAGGAATGGCCGAGCTCCTTCAAAATGAAGTAGGGTTTCCTTTATATACTGCATGCATTTAATGCATATCAGTACAGCTTTACACGTGGTAGCCTCTGGTTGGTTGCATGTTTTGACTTCAGTAGACAACCTAGTGGCCGCATGATGAACAGTGTAAGACCAGAGTTGGTTGTACGATTCTGGACAAAAGGGATGTCCGTTCTGACAAAATCGTACGGAGGCGTGCAAGGGGATAAGACAATAGTTGCTTGTAGAGGAGGCTTCATGATCAGCGTTCACTAAATGATTCTTTATCAGCGAATGATAAAGTTCAGCGTTCGCTGAAGTCTTCTACTTGAAACTTCACGTTGAGTGGACAAGTCTTGCCTTCGCTAATATTCGCATCAGTTCATTAGTAGATTTAGTAGCTGGTTTTGGCTTGATCTTCGACTTCAGCGTAGAACATGGTTGACGTGAATCTTGTCTTCAGGGATCATAAGTAAACAACATAAGGTATCAGCGATCATCAGTGAGGCTGAACAGGCTCACGGCTCACTGATGAACAGTGTTCGCTGAATGTATAATTTAAGCAGCGAGAGCTTCCTATCAGTGGTACTAAACAGACTTAGTATTTTTCTTTGATAGTGAAACTCTAATACATATTGTCTACTTACAATTTTCACTAAGTGTTTCTCAGGGTCATTATCAAATCACTGAGGGTTTGGATCAACAGCCCATGTCGGGTGGTTTCAAATGAATGTTTTAAATGTGGAAAGAGTGGTGTCCGACTTGTTTTGAATGTAAACAGCCCGGTCATTTGTTTTGAATGTAAACAGCCCGGTCATTTCCGAAAAGATTGCCCAAAGTTAAGGAAGAGTGGGAATCAAGATAGGAAGCCGAATACTCTAAAGCCAACGGGCAGGGCTTTTCATATGACGGCTGATGAGGCAAATGAATCTAAGGATGTGGTTTCTGGTACATTTCTTGGTAACTCTATTCCTGCACGAGTATTATTTGATTGTGGTGTCAATCTGTCTTTTATATCAAAGTCGTTTTATCAAAAGTTAGTTATGTATGTCACTACCTTGGAAGATGCCTTAGTAGTTGAAATAGCTAACGGGGGTCAAGTCTTAGTTCGTGAAAGTCTTGAAAGTTGTACAATTATAATAGAAGGGAAGGAATTCTAGATTGATTTGATTTTGATGGAGATTGGGGGTTTGATATAGTAGTTGGTATGGATTGGTTGACAATTAATCAAGCAGAAATTCTTGGTGCCAAGAAATTAATTCGGATCCCTATGCCCGAGGATGATGTTGTACTCATCTTTGGGGAAAAGAGAAAAGGGGATGTTCCATTGATTTCGATAGCCAAAGCGCGTAAGTGTCTGATAAAGGGATGTTCATCCTATCTAGCATATGTTTTGGATGCGAAAGTAGAAAAGAAGCGAGCGGAAGATATAAAGGTAGTATGAGAATTTCCAGATGTGTTCCCCGATGATCTTCCTGGATTACCGCTAGAACGACAAGTGGAATTCAGAATTGATATTGTTCCAGGAGCAGCACCGATAGCACGTGCACCATATCGTTTAGCAACGTCCGAAATGAAAGAGATGATGTCCCAACTGCAAGAACTACTCGACAAGGGATTTGTTAGGCCAAGTTCTTCACCTTGGGGAATCCAGTGTTGTTCGTCAAGAAAAAGGATGGCACTATGAGAATGTGCATAGATTACAGAGAATTGAATAAGGTGACCATTAAGAATAAATATTTGCTCCCAAGGATTGATGACTTATTCAATCAACTCCAAGGCGCGGGATGTTTTTCAAAGATTGATTTGAGGTCGAGATATCACCAAGTAAGAGTAAGGGATGAAGATATTCCCAAGACGACGTTTAGAACAAGGTATGGGCATTATGAATTTCTTGTGATGCCTTTTGGTTTGACAAACGCTCCTGTGGTATTCATGGATTTGATGAACAGGGTGTGTCGACCATTCTTAGACAAATCAATCATCATTTTTGTTGATGACATACTTGTTTATTCAAAGAATGAAGCCGATCATGAATGTCACCTTCGTGAAGTCTTAAATGTCATGAGAAAGGAGAAATTGTACGCACAATTCTCTAAATGTAAATTTTGGTTGAAAGAGGTACAATTCCTCGGTCATGTGATCACTTCTGAAGGAGTCAAAGTGGATCCGGCTAAAATAGAAGCAATGATGAATTGGGAGACACCGAAGAACGCATCAGAGATACGGGGTTTCTTGGGTTTGGCAGGCTATTACCGGAGATTTATAAAAGATTTCTCTAAGATCGCTTCTTCCTTGACGATTCTGACACGGAAGAATGTGAAGTTTGTATGGACTGAAAAGCAAGAGTCAGCCTTTAGAATTTTACAAAAGAAACTGTGTGAAGCTCCTATACTTGCACTACCAGAAGGAACAAAAGACTTGGTGGTATATAGCGATGTGTCGAAGATGGGTTTGGGGTGTGTGTTGATGCAACGCGGCAAAGTGATTGCTTACGCATCAAGACAACTCAAAGAGCATGAAAAGAATTACCCTACCCATGATTTAGAATTGGCAGCAGTCGTGTTTGCCTTAAAGTTGTGGCGGCATTATCTATATGGAACAAAGTGCACTCTTTTCACTGATCATAAGAGTTTGAAGCATGTCTTTTTTCAAAAAGAGCTGAACATGAGGCAACGGCGTTGGTTAGAACTACTTAAGGACTATGATTGTGAATTGCATTACCATCCTGGTAAAGCAAATGTTGTGGCTGATGCTTTAGGTAGCAAATAATAAAGTGGATGCTTGAAAACGACTAATGCCAGGATCGATGTGACATCAAGTCTAATTGAAAGGATCAAAGTGGCACAAGCAGAAGCATTATTAGAAGAAAATCTAAAAGAGGAAGTCATGGTTAAACAATGTCTTCAACTGACTGAAGATGGTCGCGGAGTTAAAATGTTTCAAGGCCGCATTTGGGTGCCAAAGGTTGGGGGAAACCGAGAGCTAATTCTTGAAGACGCCCACAAATCCAAATATTCTATACATCCTGGTAGTACTGAGATGTATAGAGATCTGAAACTACACTATTGGTGGCCAGCTATGAAATTAGATGTGGCACACTGTGTAGAGAAGTGCGTGACATGTTCGTTAGTGAAGGCTGAACATCAATGACCTTATGAGAGTCTACAATCTTTGGAGATTCCTGAATGGAAATGGGATAAGATTACCATGGATTTTGTGACTAAGTTACCCAGGACATTGAAAGGTAACGATACATTTTGGGTAATCGTAGGTTGTTTAACCAAAAGTGCTCATTTCTTAGCAATAAGAGAAGCTTCACCAATAGATAAGCTAGCCAAGTTATATATTGATGAAGTGGTGTCAATACATGGTATACCCGTGTCTATAGTTTCTGATCATGACAGCCGATTTACTTCGAGATTTTGGCAGTCACTACAAGAAGAATTAGGCACAAGAGTGAATTTGAGCACTGGATATCATCCACAAACGAACGGGCAAAGTGAAAGAACCATTCAGACTTTGGAAGACATGCTCAGGTCTTGTGTAATTGTTTTTGGAGGTAACTGGGATACGCACTTACCCTTAGTGGAGTTTCCGTACAATAATAGTTATCATTCTAGTATCAGAAGAGCACCTTTCGAAGCCTTATATGGACGGAAATGTAGAACTCCAGTGTGTTGGTTGGAAGCTGGAGAAAACAGTTTGGTGGTCCAGTGTGTTATACCACTTTCTGACATAAGAGTGGATGAGAAGAGTCGTTGTGTGGAGGAACCGGAGGCAATCTTAGAAAGAACGACTAAGAAGCTACGACATAAGGAAGTAGTTATGGTTAGAGTACAATGGAAACATCATAGAGGTGCTAACGTGACATGGGAAGCTGAAGAAGATATGAAGAATATATATCCTCATTTGTTTATATAGTTTCGATTTCGAGGACGAAACAAGTTGGGGAGATTTGTAACACCTCGAGATTTCCATATTTTGTACAAAGGAACGTTTATAAATTAGAGGGTGTTATTTGAAAACACTAAGTTATAATTAGGAATTATGAATTTTGGGGTGGAAACTGTCAATTGTTGATCGTTATATTTATATAATGACGACGTCGGTTGCAGTTGAGAAAATATCTCAAATTTCACCAGGAAAGTCGGTCGCTATCTGGAAGAGAGGAGAAAGAAAAATCGATATCAGTTTGATTTTTGGTAAGAGTTTGATTGATTTTAGAAGGACAAATTTTCCAATTTCATCCCTCTTCTCAATTCTGATTCTGAAATCAAACTAGGTGCAAGGATTTTGAGAATCATTAGAGGCGGGGTTCTGTATATCTTTCCAGGTGAGTTCATCTGCTCGTTTTACTCAATAAGATATTTATGTGAATGGAAATGGAAATGGTTTATTAAGCTTGTTATTATCTTCAAAAATTAAATACGAAATTATTTGGAAAATACTGGGTGGAGAATGAACGAAACAGGTTAGAATTGATGAAATTCGGAAGATGAATAATCCGGATAGTATCGGATTCCGGATGTTTTCCGGATTGGTTCCGGATACCGGATCATTCCATATTTCGGATAGGTTTCCGGAAGATTTTACCGGATACGGATCCCGGATGGTTCCGGACTCGAAATTCGGATACTTTTCCTGATATTACCAGATTATTGGGTTTTCCGGGTATATCCGGATAGATGTTTCAGATTTAGTTTCCGAAGAGAATTCTGGACTGTTTTCCGGACTTGATTCTGGATCAGTTTACTGGACAAGTTTTCTGGTGTATTTCCGGGTAAAGTTGTACTGTTAAAATATTCTATGATTATGAAACATATTTTGATTTTACAATACAAATAGAAATATAACTCGACTGAGAGTATGATATGAGATGTTATGTGTTTGAGTTAATATGCACGTATGCTAGTAAGTGTAATGGATCCATAGGCACTAGCATTATATTTGATTAATGTGGAATGGGCAAGGGATGATTGTTATTCCCATTATATTTGATAAATGTGGAACGGGCAATGGATGATTGCTATTCCCGTTTATATTTGATAACGTGGAATGGGCAAGGTATAATTGTTATTTCCGTTTCATATGGAGATATGAGAAATAGGCAAGGTATAGATGCTATTTCCACTTTCATTTGGGAGATTAGGAATAGACAAGGTATAATTGCTATTTCTACTTCCATTCCAAGAAATAGGCAAGGTAGAATTGTAATTTTTTGGACATGAGCAATGATCTAGAATCCGTGGAGATTCGTAGTGGGCTCTTGAACATGATGCATTGACTTACTTGGTGTTTGTCATACTCATGGAATCGGGTATGATTCCCGTCATCGAAAGATGTTATGTGTATGGTAAGAAAGGTTGCGAACAGGTTAAATTATTTGCTTTGTCTACAGTTTCGGTTTTCAAAGCTTGTAAAGTTTTAATTTAAAATTTTGATGTTCTCACTAGGCGTAAGCCTAATCTTTTCAAATTTAAATTTTCTTACCAGGTACTAGCTCGGGAATGGATAAGCAGGGATGAGTGTCGAGAAGTGCTAGAGTTAAGGTTTTGGAGCTAGTTTGGAGAATTTAGTAGTACAAGGACTATTTTGGAAGATGTTATAGACAACTAGTCTAATCTGATATTATTGGTTATGATTTAGATTAGTCGGTTGTTTCCAATAGATCAGTTGTATATATTAACCTTGTCACTAATCCTCCATTTATGTATGTTAGTTTTGGAAGAAACAGTTGTAGACTTTGTAAATTTGAAGGTATAAATTTATTGTGATTTTTTAGGGTGTTTCAGAGAGGACCGAGGATCTTGTGACTTCAACATGACCGATTCATCAAACGTGACATGTCGATAATGAATCACTTTACGAGTCAAGGGTTCCAGATTCGGTAACCCTTGATACCGTATGTATAGCCCAGCAAGAATCCTTTGGTGGCTTTAGGATCCAATTTGTCCTGGCCTGAAACATGAAGGTAAACAGGACATCCAAATACACGTATGTATTTCAAACAGATGTTTGTTTTACCTCTCCACCTCTTCCGAAATGTTTCCCTCGATGGTCGAACAAGGTAAACTGTTAACAATGTGCACCGCGGTGTAAAGTGCTTCAGCCCAAAAAGTTTTGGGGAACTCCAATGTCGACAATATACATCGGACCTTTTCAAGCAAAGTCTTATTCATCCGTTCGGCTACCCCATTAGATTAAGGATCGCCCGGAGTGGTGTAGCCTAACGAGTCATGCATGGAACAAATTTGACATTATTTAATTTCCGAATACACCCATAGAACATCTTCATCTGCACAGTACCAATACCCTGAGTGACACACAAAGTACTGTTTCCCATATAAATATTGTTACCTTCAACTTTTTTGAAGGTAGAGAAACAGTCCCGAAATGGTGTCATGTGGCAAGATACACCGGTATCTAACACCCATCGCCTGTCACCTTGTGGTGGTGTAACTGTGGCAGAGAAGCCATCTTGCTCTTTTTCGGCTGCAACGGCTAAGGTGTCCGCATTGTCTTTGTTTTTAAGACTCGGACAGTCCTTCACCCAATGACATGGCTTGTGGCAATAACTATGTTAGGACAACCTTGGGGGAGGTTGTTTTAGTCTAAAAAGTGTTCTTAAAATATTTTTAAGAAAATATATAGCAATACACAAGATGAATTCTTTTTGTTAAGGTTTAACACAACAAACAAACAAACAAAATATAAAGAGATAGGGAAGAGAGATACAAACAAATTTAGAGAGGTTCACCCAAAACCGGGCTAATCCTTATTGTTGAGTGAACTTAACGAGATGATCCACTATATTGTTCTTTTAAGGTAGAAACACACCGTATGAACACTTGATTACACAATATTTTAATACTTGAAAAATGAACTCAGGTTCTAGCTATTTTTCACACCACAATGTGGATGCTAGTTGGATCTATCCCATGCACGTACTAGAGTGTGGAGAATACTTGTGTTTTATGCTTGGAATAACAAACTTTCTTTGATCTTGAAAGCAAGAAGAGATGAAGTATTAGAAAGTTGTGAGTTGAGAGTAAAGTGTTAAAATACTTGAGAGTGTTTGAGAGAGTTGAGACTTCTTAAAGAAAAGTGGACTTGTTGTAATGACCGGGTTTTAATTATTAAAAGTCTAGGGGGTTTGTGTGCTATTTGGCTATTTTTAAGGATTTAGTTTGAAAATATTGGGTGGATATTTTAAGTCACCGTCGCCTCATTGCTTGGGGATACGAGTTTACTTCCAAATTAGATATGCTTTTGGTTTTGGGTGTGTGATAACTTCCAAGAGGTAGCGCACCGCTATAAGAAAAAGAAAAAGAGTCAAAGGTGAATTCTTGTTTTGAAACTTCATTTTCGTTGATTGCAAGGTGTTCGGTTTCGAAATATATTAACCGTTGAGACTCGGGGAGAACAATTGGTCTCGAGGTGAGTTTTCTTTTAACTATTTTCGAACTGGAATGTATATAATATTAAATGGTTAAATGTTGATCCAAACCCTCAGTGATTTGATAATGACCCTCTCTTAAACACTTAGTGAAAATTGTAAGTAAACAATATGTATCAGAGTTTCACTATCGGTGATAAGTACTAAGACTTTACAGTACCGCTGATAGGAACTCTCACTCTTTAGATTAGATATTCAGCGAACACTGTTCATCATCATATAGCTCTGAGCCTGTTCAATCTAATGAGATGATCGCTGATAAGTTAGTTGTTTACTTATGATCCCTGAAGACAAGTTTCACGTTAACATAGATTCTACGCTGAAGTCGAAGATCAAGCTCAAGAATCAGCGACAAGTCTCCTAATGAACTGATGCGGATCAGTGAAGACTCAGATTTGTCCACTCAACGTGAAGTATCAACTACAAGACTTCAGCTATCGCTGAACTTTGTCATTCGCTGATAAAGAATGATAAAGATCTGACTCAACGAAAGTTGATCATCAAGTCCTCCGTACAAAGTACTTTTGTCTTAACCACCCTTGCACGACTCCGTACGAAATGACAGAAAAGAACCTCCTTATTGTCTGAAATCGTACAACCACTCTGATACTACACTGTTCATCCATGCGGCTACTAAGGTTGTCTACTCAAGTCAGATCCTACAACCAATCAGCTACTGCCACGTGTAAAGTGTAAACTGCCATGCATTAAATGCATGCAGTATATAAGACAACGCCCTGCTTCAGTTTTGAAGCACAACTTGTTAACTCTGGTCAAGTCGTCTTTCTTGAGATAGGTTATTATTAGTAATTTCCTTCTCTTTCTTAGTGCAAGAAACTTAGTGTTCCAACTTGTTTAGATTTAGGATTTATCCTTAATCTTGTTCCGCAACAAGCTGTAAATTGTTAATGATTTATCAATAAACAATTTAGAAAAGTAAAAACGTATGTTTGTATTCAACCCCCCCCCCCCCCCCCCCCCTTCTACAAACTTGTATATGTAATAACCATGTATTTTATCTAATTTTAAATAAGGAATTTATAAGTTTTTATATTAGTATTGTAAAGCCCGTGTCCCGAGATATATTTTATTTATTTATTTATAATGTGATTTAGCGGATTTAATTAACGGGGAAGGCCATATCTGATAAGTTATGGTCTATTAGGGGCTAATCGGTAATAACCTAATCTAGTGGGGATTAAAATGAAGTAATTAAAGAATCTTAGGGGCTAAAAGGGTGTTTTCGGCAAAGGCTATTGTTTGGGGTCGGCCCATATAGGAAAAACCGACCCCTTCTCGTTCTTTTCTCCATGCGTCAACCACATCAACACCAAGGAAAAACCCTACTCCCCCTTCTTCCCTACCGGCTGCCACCATCGCAGGCCAGCGCCGGAGCTGCTGTCACCGCCAGAGAGAAAAAGAGCAGGGAGAGTGCAGCGAGAGAGAGAGAGGGAGGAATCTGTTGTAGGTCGCAGCTGGGTCGTCGACGGCGTAAGATTTCTTCTTTCCGTTTGTCTTTTCCTTCGTTGTTGCCAACCGCCGCCGCCGTTGCCGCCTTGGCTGCCGGCGGTGTAGCCATCGTTGTGCCCCACCCGTTGGGTGGTGACGTTGTGCGAAGTCGGGGCTGTTAGAACAAGCGTGTGTGTGTGTGTGGGGTTGTGTGGTGTGAGCGGTGTACCCGCTGCCTCGCCGGTTTTGTTTGTCGAATCGCCATCGGCGTGGGTGGCTGCCGCCGCCGCCGCCGACCACCACTGCCGGAGGTGGCAGTGGGTGGTGCTTGGTGTTTGTCCAGCCTTCGTAAACACTTGATAGCTAAACCGTAAACCGAATCGAATAAACATTAAACCGTCTTAAAAATCGTCATTTTATGTGAAAACGTCTTTCTGCCACTGTTTTGCGTCGGCCATAACTTTTTCGTCGTAACTCCGTTTGAGCCGAAACTGGTGCCTACGGTTCACGTTCGGGGTCGGGCACGTTTTCCGTGTTTTAGCGGAAAACTGGTTCGGCCTCTAGCTCGGTGAAAAAGTGGTCGCAAGTTCAGCGGATCGTCATTTCATGTAAATAAATTCTGGAATCTACCGTCGTCTTGCGTAAGCCATAACTTTTTACTCGTAATTCGTTTTGACGTGAAATTGGTGCCCAAAGTTCCCAAATCAAGTTGGGAAGGTTTTTCGTGTTTTGTCGAAAGTCCAGTTCAGCCTATAGCTAGGCGGAAATCGGCTGTTTTCACAGCAGGTCTGATTGTCGGCAGTTTTGTTTTCCGTTCTTTGAAAATTCGTATAAAATTGTAGAAAAATCGTTAGGAGGCGTATAATATGTCCTTAGAACCCTATTTCAGAGTACTTCCTAATAATGTAAAAAAATAGGGAATTTACTGGGTTTAAAGAGGTCGAAACAGGTCCCGAACAGACCTGTTTGGCGAGACCGGAAAATAGTTTTAGTGACGGTTTAAGCGTGTGTCGCGTCGTAGGGTCCGGGTCTCGTATTGATGCGTTTTAACGTTCGTTTAGGTGTTGGGAAGTGATTCTTGGATTTGTGGAGCGTGAATCATCGTTCGGGAATTCTACGCGCTTTCGAGGTGAGTTCTCTCACTGTGTAGTTAGGGGTTGTATGCATGTCATAATAGTTTGTATGTACTACTGTCTTTGTGGTGTGATCTAGTTGTTTGTGGTGTGTAATATTTGATTGGTTTGAATGCTTGGTATAAATGTGTTACATTACAATTCGGTGGGACCGAGGCCTCGATGGTACTGAGGTGTTGGTTACATTACAATTCGGTGGGACCGAGGCCTCGATGGTACTGAGGTGTTGGTTACATTACAATTCGGTGGGACCGAGGCCTCGATGGTACTGAGGTGTTGGTTACATTACAATTCGGTGGGACCGAGGCCTCGATGGTACTGAGGTGTTGGTTACATTACAATTCGGTGGGACCGAGGCCTCGATGGTACTGAGGTGTTGGATACATTACAATTCGGTGGGACCGAGGCCTCGATGGTACTGAGGTGTTGGATACATAATTACTTGTAGATGTTTACTCGTTTTATGTAACTGTGATGTTGTTGCTTATGTGCGGATAGGGGTGATGTGTGTATAATTCCTATCTGCGCATGTGTTGGAATTCACTAAGCTTCGTGCTTACCCTTTCCCAATAAACTGTGGTTTCAGGTCCGAGCGGCTTCAAGGCGTGACGAGTACACACTGGCGCGCGAGGAGAGCTGGTTGCTTTATGATTTTGATAATTAAACGTTTATTCCGCTGGTTTTATTTTATAAAGATATTAATTATGTGCTTGCAAACGAAACGTTGGGATCATTTAATGAGTTGTTATCAATGAATTGTTTAATTAAAAATTTTAAATTTCTTGTAATATTTGGGACGTTACAAGTATTTTAGGAGTTAAAAACTAAAGGGTAAGTTTTAATTTAATAATGGAAGTTTAGGGGTATGTTTTGTCATATAAGCTAAACTTGAGGTTTGTTTTGTCTCTTTTCACAAACTCTCTCCCACCACCGCCACTTCCACCTCTTGTAGAGGAGGTGTCCTCTTGTTAGTTACTTAGAAGATATTATTCAAGGTGTATGTGTGTGTAAGTGTATTCGGTTGAGAGAGAGAGAGAAATCGAGAGAAAGTTTGAAGGGAAGAAGAAGGAAAAGATTAAGAAGTTTGTTGCTGTGATTCAGGGATTAAACTGAAGTGATTCAGGTAAACAATTCATACCTTATATGTGTTTTAATTCTATAAAGTGTTCTTGAGGTTTATAGTTAAGTTCTTGGTGGGTTTTGTTAAAAAGAGGTGTTTTGGGAAATCTTCGCTTAAGGTTAGGTTATGTTTATAGTCTTAATCATAACTGCATCTTTATAGCAACATGCATAGCTTAAAACTGCAAAAATCTGGGTTTTAGGATGAAACAGTAGACTGAGACATTCATCGAAGTCGCAATAGACGACTGCGACATTCAACGAAGTCGCAACGTTTGGTTGCGACTTGGCATTGAAGTCGCAATGGTCGTTTGCGACTTGGCTTGAAATCGCAGTAGTTGATTGCGATTCGAGTTTGGAATCGCAGTAGTTGGTTGCGACTCCAGGGTGGAATCGCAGTAGTTGGTTGCGATTCCAGGGTGGAATCGCAATAGTAGGTTGCGACTCCAGGGTGGAATCGCAATAAGGGGTTGCGACTTCAAAGTGGAATCGCCATAGGAGATTGCGACTTGGTACTGTTCATTACGATTTCAGTTGGGAATTTTGTAAGTTTAAGTATTAAAAGAGATATTTGGTATTTTATCTGATTTCAGATTTGGTGAAAGATCGAAGTACGTGAGTTATCTTGGAAGGGTTTTTGTGAGAAAAACAAGGTGAGTTTTTATTTGAAATATTTTTCAAATGGAATACATATATGTGATTTAATGTAATATGGTGCATATAGTGTCTATATGAATATTACATTGTATGAGTACTAGTTGGTCGGGCTTAGGACCGGTGAAAGTTGGCTGTACAAAGGGACAGTGGTGTTGGCTGTATTTAGTACAGCGGTGTAAAGTAATTAATTGGCTTGCTACCAATTAATATGGCCAAGGAAAAGAAAAGAGATAGAGATGGAAAGATACATGATGCATGAGTCATATTTGGTATTCTTACGTGAATTATGTGCAAATGTTCTCTTTTACTAACGGGGATTTTTCTCACTAGACCTCAAGGTCTAACCCTCATTTTTGTTTTAAAATATGTATTCCAGGTCAAGGAGCAAACAAAAGACTATGATAGGATTTCTCATGTTTAGCTTTTGTGGATGTTGAATGATTATGAAGATTACAGTTATAATTAGTAGTTGTTATGTATTTTACTTTATTCGAAAAAGTTTGTACTGAAAGACCAAATTGTAGAATTTAAGGGACCGTATTTGGATTATGATATGTTATTTTGTGGTGAATTATATGAAACTTGTATGTTGGGATTAAGGGATGTTACAAATGGTATCAGAGCCTTAGTTTAAGAGATTTAGGTATTAGTATCTGTACCTAGACTTAAACTGCATGCGAAGTAGGAGGTCCTGGTTATTTTAGAACCTTGGGATGATAAATATAAAAAGGTAGAAGGAACATCATGTAAGGTAATTTCAGATTACACCTGGCCAGTGTAATTATGATCTTACAGGTAGATGTTTGAACCAGAATACTTTATTATATGGGGTATGTGCTTATGTGTATATTAACCTTGTTTGAATCAACAGAATGGCAAGTGGAACGAGACAAACAGCCGGAGGAAGGGGAAGAGGGGGAGAAAGAGGCAGAGGTAGGACAGGGGGCAGTGTACCGGGGCGAGGCACGGAGTTTGTTACGAGAGACGATCTAGCGGTTGAAATGGGAAGACTTCAGGCAAATATTCAAGCCATGTTTAACCAGACTCATCATACGGAAACAGCAATACCAGACCCTACCCTTGAAAACGAAGTGCCTATCGCACCTATTGTCACATCAGTACCAAGAAAGTGTGATTATAAAATGTTTTTAAGCTGTAAACCACCCACTTATGGAGGGGACAGAGATCCAGTAAAATCAATGCGATGGCTGAAGGAGGTTGAAGCTGTATTTAAGACCAGTAAATGCGCGGAAGAAGATAAAGTGTTATATGGAACAGCAATGTTGAAAGCAGACGCCTTGTATTGGTGGGAAGCCCTTATTGACTCTGAGGGACCTGAGGTATATTCAACTTTTACTTGGGGCGAATTCTCGAAAGCATTTAAGGAACAGTTTTGCCCACAAGCCGCAGTTAGATAGTTGGAAGAGGAATTCCTGAGCCTACAGCAAGGAAATTCATCGGTAAGAGACTACATAGCCCGTTTCTTGGAAAAGTCACGTTTCGGAGAATATTATGTTGCCACAGAAAAGATGAAGATGGAAAGGTATGTATTCGGATTGAATTCAGAGATTAGGAAGTTAGTGACTGCAGCGAGACCTAATACTTTTTCAGAAGCAGTAAATGCTGCGGAAAATGTGGAGCGAGACAATAAGCGAGATGTTGGGGATAAGAGTGCGGGAAACAGAAAATGGGAAGGACCACCACACGATGTGAAGAAGTCTGGATTTCAGCGATTTGATAGTCGTCCACCTTTTAGAGTAGCTGAAAGACCTTGCCCAAAGTGCCACCGTTTCCACCAAGGAAGCTGTCAGGTAGATCCTAGAAACTGTTATAAGTGCGGGAAGTTTGGGCACATTGCTAAAGATTGTAGGGTGGTTAGATTTTGTTATTCATGCAATTCGCCAGATCATCTTCAATCAGATTGTCCACTGGGAAGAATACCATCGGGTGGCACGTCAACAAGGGCATCGGGTGTTAGACCAACAGTACCGAGGTCAGAGCCAGCAAGAGCAAGAGGTTGTTCATTTCAGATGACAGCAAAGGAAGCGGAGGAAACTCCGGACGTAGTTACAGGTACATTCTTAATAAATTCCACACGTGCTAAGGTGTTATTCGATTCTGGTGCAAACCGATCGTTTGTGTCTCCTTCATTTGCTGCTTACATGCGTTTAAAGCCGAAAGTGTTAGATCATGCTTTATTGGTAGATACGGCAAATGAAAATCAAGTATCAGTTAAAGAAGTATTTGATAGTTGCGTGATAGATATAGAAGGGTGCGGAGTACCGATTCAGTTATTTCCAATAGCCCTGGTAGAGTTTGATGTGGTAGTGGGAATGGACTGGTTAGCCGAGAACCAAGCTAATATAAATTGTGATAAGAAGTTAATAAACGTTGTGTTACCTGAAAAAGGGCCGGTAGTGATTTATGGCGATCGTAGGAATTATCAGTATAATCTTATTAACATGATAAAAGCCCGTAAGTGTGTTAATAAAGGTTGTCAGAGTTACTTAGCTTATGTAATAAATACTAAGCTAGAGAAGAGTAAGTTGGAAGACATTCCAATTGTTAGTGAATTTCCAGAAGTATTTCCTAAAGATTTGAACAGTCTTCCACCCGTTAGACAGGTAGAGTTCGGTATAGATCTAATTCCTGGAGCCACCCCTGTAGCCCGTGCACCGTATCGTTTGGCGCCTCCAGAAATGAAAGAAATGATGGCACAACTGCAAGATCTATCCGATAAGGGTTTCATCAGACCAAGTTCTTCACCGTGGGGAGCACCAGTCTTATTTGTGAAAAAGAAGGATGGCTCGATGAGAATGTGTATCGACTACAGAGAATTGAATAAGCGAACGGTCAAAAACAAGTATCCCCTACCTAGAATTGATGACCTCTTCGATCAGTTAGTCGGAGCTTGTTGTTTTTCCAAGATTGATTTAAGATCCGGTTATCATCAGTTGAAGGTCAAAGAAGAAGACGTGTTGAAAACTGCTTTTCGCACCAGGTACGGTCACTATGAGTTTCTAGTAATGCCATTTGGATTGACAAACGCTCCAGCCGCCTTTATGGATTTAATGAATCGAGTATGTAAGCAATATCTTGATAAATTCGTCATCGTATTTATCGATGATATACTTATTTATTCCCGATCTAAAGAGGATCATGCACGACATCTTCGTTTGATTTTGGAATTATTGAAGAAAGAAAAGTTGTATGCGAAATTTTCAAAGTGTGAATTTTGGTTGCGGGAAGTTCAGTTTTTGGGGCATATAGTTTCTGAAAAGGGTATACAAGTCGATCCGATGAAAGTGGAAGCAGTTGAAAAATGGGAACCGCCAAAGACAGCAACAGAAGTACGAAGTTTTCTGGGTTTGGCTGGCTACTACCGAAAGTTTATAAAAGATTTCTCTCGTATTGCCACACCGTTGACGAAGCTGACTCGGAAGAATCTGAAGTTCGAATGGAAGGCAGAACATGACGAGGCATTCAGGATATTAAAGGAGAAACTCTGCAGCGCGCCGATTTTAGCATTGCCAGAAGGTTCAGATGATTTTGTGGTCTATAGTGATGCTTCTAAGTTAGGTTTGGGATGTGTACTCATGCAACGTGGAAAAGTAATTGCATATGCTTCTCGTCAATTAAAGGATCATGAAAGGCAATATCCTACCCACGATATGGAACTTGCAGCGGTTGTCTTTGCATTGAAGATTTGGAGACATTATCTGTATGGTTCCAAATGTCAAATTTTTACTGATCATAAGAGTCTCCAACATCTTTTTGATCAAAAGGAACTGAATATGAGGCAAAGAAGGTGGCTAGAGTTAGTGAATGATTATGATTGTGAAATCCTTTATCACCCAGGAAAAGTGAATGTGGTGGCAGATGCACTAAGTCGACAAGAAAGAAGTGGAACGATAAAGGCGATATCTTTAAGAGCGGAACTGCTTCCAAACATTTTTGACGAATTACTGAAGTGCCAATTAGATGCTTATCAAGAAGAAAGTTTGAAATCTGAACGGTTGGTTGGGATATCAGCATTGCTTGGGAAAGATAACTATGGGTTGTTGTGTTTGGGGAATAGGATTTGGGTACCTCGTTTGGGTGGATTACGTGATCGTGTACTACAAGAAGCTCATCAATCTCGATTCTCCATTCATCCAGGTACAAATAAAATGTATAGAGATTTGAAACAATTCTACTGGTGGCCGGGGATGAAAAGAAGTATTGCTAAGCATGTGGAAGACTGCATTACCTGCAAGAAAGTAAAGATTGAGCATCAGAAACCGTTTGGTCAGTTACAACGCTTAGATATTCCAGTGTGGAAATGGGATCAGATCACAATTGATTTCATTACCAAGTTACCAAGAACTTCAAAGGGATTCAATTCTATTTGGGTGATTGTGGATAGATTGACGAAGTCTGCTCATTTCTTTCCGATAAAAGAAACCGATTCTTTGGAACGTTTGGCCAAACTGTACATTAATGAAATAGTAACTCGACATGGAGTACCAATTTCGATTATTTCTGATCGAGATAGTCGTTTTACTTCTAGATTTTGGAGAAGCTTTCAAAAAGAGATGGGAACACAAATCAAGTTGAGTACAGCATATCATCCACAGACTGATGGACAAAGTGAAAGAACAATTCAGACGTTAGAAGATATGCTTCGGGCTTGTATAGTTGATTTTGGAGGATCATGGGATAAACATTTGCCTTTGATAGAGTTCGCTTACAACAACAGCTATCATTCTAGTATTCAGGCAGCACCGTTTGAAGTATTGTATGGTAGGAAATGCCGAACGCCTTTGTGTTGGAATGAAGTGGGGGAAAAGCAGTTAGCAGGGCCAGAAATAGTACAGTTAACAGCAGATAAGATTACTCAGATCCGGGATAGATTGAAAACGGCACAAGACAGACAGAAAAGTTATGCAGATCGACGCCGGAAACCGTTAGAATTTCAGGTTGGGGAATTTGTGATGTTAAAAGTTTCACCTTGGAAAGGAGTCATACGTTTTGGGAAGCAAGGTAAACTCAGTCCGCGGTATATTGGGCCATTTGAAATTACAGAAAGAATTGGTGAAGTAGCATACAGATTGGATCTTCCGTTGGAGTTGAGCAGGATTCACAACGCGTTTCATGTGTCGAATTTTCGGAAATGTTTAGTCACGCCGGACCAGGCAGTCTCTCTACCGGATATCCAGGTTGATGAAAAGCTGAACTACGTGGAAGAACCGGAAGCTATAGTTGATCACAAGGTTAAAGTATTAAGGAATAAAGAGATCAAGCAAGTAAAGGTCCAGTGGAAACATCATAGGGGTCAGGATGCAACATGGGAATCGGAGACGGAGATGAGAGCCAAATACCCTCATCTGTTCACTTAATCGAATTCCGGGACGGAATTCTTTTAAGGGGGAGATGTTGTAATAACCAGGTATTTTATCTAATTTTAAATAAGGAATTTATAAGTTTTTATATTAGTATTTTAGGAGTTAAAAACTAAAGGGTAAGTTTTAATTTAATAATGGAAGTTTAGGGGTATGTTTTGTCATATAAGCTAAACTTGAGGTTTGTTTTGTCTCTTTTCACAAACTCTCTCCCACCACCGCCACTTCCACCTCTTGTAGAGGAGGTGTCCTCTTGTTAGTTACTTAGAATATATTATTCAAGGTGTATGTGTGTGTAAGTGTATTCGGTTGAGAGAGAGAGAGAGAAATCGAGAGAAAGTTTGAAGGGAAGAAGAAGGAAAAGATTAAGAAGTTTGTTGCTGTGATTCAGGGATTAAACTGAAGTGATTCAGGTAAACAATTCATACCTTATATGTGTTTTAATTCTCTAAAGTGTTCTTGAGGTTTATAGTTAAGTTCTTGGGGGGTTTTGTTAAAAAGAGGTGTTTTGGGAAATCTGAGCTTAAGGTTAGGTTATGTTTATAGTCTTAATCATAACTGCATCTTTATAGCAACATGCATAGCTTAAAACTGCAAAAATCTGGGTTTTAGGATGAAACAGTAGACTGAGACATTCATCGAAGTCGCAATAGACGACTGCGACATTCAACGAAGTCGCAACGTTTGGTTGCGACTTGGCATTGAAGTCGCAATGGTCGTTTGCGACTTGGCTTGAAATCGCAGTAGTTGATTGCGATTCGAGTTTGGAATCGCAGTAGTTGGTTGCGACTCCATGGTGGAATCGCAGTAGTTGGTTGCGATTCCAGGGTGGAATCGCAATAGTAGGTTGCGACTCCAGGGTGGAATCGCAATAAGGGGTTGCGACTTCAAAGTGGAATTGCCATAGGAGATTGCGACTTGGTATTGTTCATTACGATTTCAGTTGGGAATTTTGTAAGTTTAAGTATTAAAAGAGATATTTGGTATTTTATCTGATTTCAGATTTGGTGAAAGATCGAAGTACGTGAGTTATCTTGGAAGGGTTTTTGTGAGAAAAACAAGGTGAGTTTTTATTTGAAATATTTTTCAAATGGAATACATATATGTGATTTAATGTAATATGGTGCATATAGTGTTTAAATGAATATTACATTGTATGAGTACTAGTTGGCCGGGCTTAGGACCGGTGAAAGTTGGCTGTACAAAGGGACAGTGGTGTTGGCTGTATTTAGTACAGCGGTGTTAAGTAATTAATTGGCTTGCTACCAATTAATATGGCCAAGGAAAAGAAAAGAGATAGAGATGGAAAGATACATGATGCATGAGTCATATTTGGTATTCTTACGTGAATTATGTGCAAATGTTCTCTTTTACTAACGGGGATTTTTCTCACTAGACCTCAAGGTCTAACCCTCATTTTTGTTTTAAAATATGTATTCCAGGTCAAGGAGCAAACAAAAGACTATGATAGGATTTCTCATGTTTAGCTTTTGTGGATGTTGAATGATTATGAAGATTATAGTTATAATTAGTAGTTGTTATGTATTTTACTTTATTCGAAAAAGTTTGTACTGAAAGACCAAATTGTAGAATTTAAGGGACCGTATTTGGATTATGATATGTTATTTTGTGGTGAATTATATGAAACTTGTATGTTGGGATTAAGGGATGTTACAGTATAGCCCTTCGGGACCAACAAGTGGTATCAGAGCAGATTTGTACTAAGATTGCTCTTCCTTACTATTTTCTAAAATGGCTACCAACACAAACACAAACTATGTTGACAACGGTTCTCTTGCAAAACCCCCTAGATTCTCCAGAGATAATTTTAATCTATGGAAAAATAGGATGATTCTCTTCTTAGAAGGTGTAGATCCTACTATGCCTTACTATCTTGAAAACGGCCCATATATCCCTGTAAGAATTGATGCTGCAGTTCCAGCCGCTAAAAATAGACCTGCTATTCCAGAAAGGCTGATTCCTAAGGAAATTCATATGTGGACTGATGAAGATAAGAAGAAAGTGGCTATCGACACCAAAGCCAGATCCATACTCTCCATGGCTCTTCCTGACGAAGTCTACCATTCCGTCATGAACCTGAAAACCTCAAAAGCTATGTGGGACACAATCTGTGTTCAGTATGAAGGTACTTCTGAAGTCCATGACTCTCGAAAGATCAACCTGGTAAGACAGTGTGAAAGCTTCATTTGTGGTAAGAATGAAACTCTCTCTAAAGTACACCAACGTTTTAACTGTTTAATAATATATCTAAAAACTATTGATAAGGAATATTCTAACTTTGAAGTGCTGACAAAGTTCTTAGAATGTTTACCTGAAAGCTGGGACAATTATTCTATGTGTCTCAAGCTGTCAAAGGATCTAAAATCAATGACCCTTTCTACCTTATATGGCACGATGCTAAATCATGAGCAATCTAGTCATCTTAAGAATAATCTTGTAAAAGATTCCAAAAGCACCCCTGTTGCTTTGATCTCAGAGTCACCTTCCACTCAGCGATCGACTATCACTGTCACTGAGTTGGAAACTAACTCTGAAAGATCATCAGACTCTGACGTTTCAGATAATGATGAAGCTCTGGCATTCCTGGCTAATAAGTTCAGGAGATTTGCTAGAAAGAGTAATTTCAAGAAGAATAAACCTCTTGCTATTACTGACAAGCCAAGATCATCAACCCCTGTTGATAAGGCTGCTGCTACTTGCTATAACTGTGAAAAGACAGTACATTTTTCTAGTGAGTCCAGGTCAAAGAAAGTCTTTAGACCCTCAGCTTTTCCCAAGAAAAACTTTATTCCCAGGAATAGAGATGAAAAATATAAAAAGCTGAAAGAAAAGTATGCAAAGCTGAAAAGCTTTAAGAAGAAAGGCAAAGGCTTCATGGCTGACTATGATTGGGCTGCCTCTGACGAAGAAGAATCATCTGACTCTAAAGATGATGAAGAAGCCAATCTATGTCTCATGTCCAAACTTGAAGATGAGGAAGACAACTCTGACATTCCCTCTACTTCAACCTCTGCAACTCAGGTATCACCTTCCTTCTTTACCAATATTGCAAATATTGATGAAGCTGATAGTCTTCGAAAGATCGATCTCTTGACTAGAAGTTTATATGAAGCCATGAATGGCAAAACTATAGTTGAAAATCAAAACCTTGATCTCGCTGAACAGCTTAAAAACTGTCACCTTTAAATAGAAAATCTTTCTAAAATTGAAGAAGATTTTAAAGATCAAGTTCACCTAAATCAGCTAGTCAAAATCAAGCGCGAAGAAGCTATCGCTGCATTGAAAGCTGAGAAAGCTACTGTTGAAGGATGGTGTAATTCTTCAACAAAGATCACTGGGATAATTAAGTCTCAGATACCCCTGAGTGATAAACGTGGTTTAGGTTACAAATATGAAACTCCAACACCTACCACTGAGCGTTCCATGCTTAAATTCGGAACGTTCGTATCCTCAGTCGCTGACACCTCATCTTCTCAGTGCTGCTCTTCCTATACACCAATTCCTGAGGAAAAACCTACCTTAGTCTTGGACAAAGGTAAAGGTATTGCTTTTGAAAAACCTACCTTAGTATCTAAAGACAAAGGTAAGGAAATTGCTTTTAATCAAAATCCTCAGAAGGGTATCTTTATACCAAAGCTGAATGCTTCTAAAGCCTCAGCGAATCATCCCCTTGATTCAAAGAACAAGAACACTGGATATATTAAGCGTGGATATATTCAACGATCTACTCCAAGAATTAAAGTGGATGTCACTGGTAAGAAATCTGAAGAACTGAAAGTTCCTCCTATTTCCTCTGCCAGAGGTGTACTTGATGCTGGTCCTTCAAATTTTAAACAATTGAATCAGCATGCAAAAGGTCCTAAAACTTTCAGTTATAGGAAATGTTATCACTGTGGACTTACTAATCATATTGCTAGTAAGTGCCCCACAGCCACCAAAGCTGAAAAGATAGCTAACGTGAAGATCATTGCCCCCAAGGCAAAGAAGACCACTGAGGTTAAGAAATTAACCAAGGTGAAGAATGACAAAGCTGAATCTTCAAATGCTGCAAAGATTGCTGAACCTTCCACTTCCTCAACCACCGCTGACAAATCTAAACCCAAGATGATGTGGGTACCAAAGTCAAACTGATCTTCCTTTGTTTAGTAGGTTAAGAAAGGTATCTGGTATCTCGATAGCGGATGCTCTAGACATATGACTGGAAAGAAGAACCTGCTCACTGAGTATAAGGAAGAGAAGGGTCCCTCTGTGACCTTCGGTGGAAATGGAAAAGGCTATACCCGAGGGTTTGGTGTACTATCTAATGGTACAACAACCTTCAGAAGAGTCGCATATGTTGAAGGGATGAAGCATAATCTTTTAAGCATCAGTCAGCTTTGTGACAAGGATAACAAAGTAATCTTTACTAAGGAATCCTGCTTTGTCGCTGACAAAAAGGAGAAGATAGCTCTCAGCGGTTATCGTTTGGAAAATGTTTATGTAATAAACATGGACTCAACAACCACTGAGAACTCCTGTTTCTTCTCAAAAGCGTCATCTGATGTCAACTGGCTATGGCATAAGAGGCTCTCTCATCTAAACTTCAAGACACTGAACACACTTTCTTCAAAAGAGTTAGTCACTGGTCTACCTCAGCACTCATACGCCAACGAGTCCTTATGTTCAGCGTGTGAGAAAGGCAAGCAGACCAAAGCAAGCTTTAAGTCAAAGCAAGTCTCCTCAGTGTCTTCTCCTCTACAACTTCTCCATATGGATTTGTTTGGCCCTGTTAACAAACAATCCATCGCTGGAAAGAAATATACGTTGGTCATAGTTGATGAATATTCTCGCTATACATGGGTTATGTTTCTCCGTTCTAAGAGTGACACCCCTGAAAAACTCATCACCTTTGTTCGGAAGATGGAAACCCTGAACAACTTGACCGTTCGCTCAATAAGGAGTGATCACGGGACTGAATTCAAAAATAGTTCTCTTGATTCTTTCTTTGAGAGTAAGGGTATTTCTCATAACTTTTCTTCAGTGAGAACACCACAACAAAACGGAGTCGCTGAAAGAAGAAATAGAACTATCATTGAAGCTACACGTTCAATGCTCAGCGATTCTCACCTGCCTACTCAGTTTTAGGCAGAAGCTATCAACATTGCTTGTTTTACGCAAAACAGGTCGCTGATAGTCAAAAGATTCAATAAAACAGCCTATGAACTTTTTCATGGGAGAAAGCCTTCAAGTAGCTTTCTTCACATCTTTGGATGTCAGTGTTTCATACTGAACAACAGAGATGCCCTTGGAAAGTTTGATCCTAAGGCTGATGATGGAATCTTTCTTGGATATTCTTCAATCTCCAAAGCCTTTAGAGTCTTCAATCGAAGAATACAAACTGTTGAAGAAACTATTCACGTAACTTTTGACGAATCCCGTTCAGCAAACTCTAAACCGTCTGCTGATACTGAAGAACTGAATCAATGGATGTTTTCTCATCTTGGTGATTCAGAAAATATTCCCACTCCTCATACTCATATAGTTGAAGATGATAGTCCTGCTATCATCCCAAACATGCAGAATAGTGAAGCTGAAACATCATGGGTCTCAGCAGTTCCTTTAAACACTATACCTGCTTCTGAACCAAATGTCTCAGACATTCCATCTACTTCTCAGCAATCACTGAATGAGATAACATCTGCACCTACTCATCTCTTGGCTGATATTCCAGAAGTTGTTGAAGCTTCATCTTCAGCTCCTCCAGTTCAATCTGAGTCAGCGACTTATGCTCCTGCTCAGCGATGGACTATAAATCACCCAATTGATCAAATTCTTGGTGATCCAAATGCTGGTGTTCAGACTCGACGAAGTGCAGGTAATATTTGTTTATTTGTTAACTTTATTTCTCTGACTGAACCAAAGAAAATAGATGATGCCCTCAAAGATCCAAACTGGGTCAGCGCCATGCAAGAAGAGCTGACTGAATTCGAAAGAAACAAAGTTTGGAAACTTGTTCGAAGACCAACTGACAAAACAGTGATAGACACTAAATGGGTCTATCGAAACAAGTTGGACGAACATGGAACTGTAACCCGCAACAAGGCTCGTCTTGTTGCTCAGGGATACAGACAAGAGGAAGGCATAGATTACGACGAAACATTTGCTCCAGTAGAAAGACTAGAATCTATTCGTCTATTCTTAGCATACGTTGTACACAAAGACTTCAAAGTATATCAGATGGATGTTAAGTCAGCGTTTCTAAATGGAAAGCTGAATGAAGAAGTCTATGTGGAACAACCTCCAGGATTCTCAGATCCTAAGCGTCCAGGTTTATGGCACTTTATGGCTTAAAGCAAGCTCCTCGTGCATGGTATGACACTCTCTCTACTTATCTCCATATTGAACAATTTGAGCGTGGTAAAATTGATAAAACTTTATTCTTCAGGAAGGTAAAAGGTCATATTATTCTTGTTCAGATATATGTTGATGACATTATATTTGGTTCTACTAACCCTGACCTTTGTACTCGTTTCGCTGATAGAATGAAAGATGAGTATAAAATGAGTATGATGGGTGAGCTAACATATTTCCTTGGTCTTCAGATAAAGCAAAATGAAAAAGGAACTTTCATTAATTAGGGAAAGTATGTTAAAGATATGCTGAAGAAATTCGATTTAACTCAGAGTTCAGCTAAGAAAACCCCTATGGCACCACCGCTGACACTAGACAAGGATTCAAATGGAATACCTATTAATGTCACGCTGTACCGCGGGATGATCGGCTCTCTCTTGTATCTTACAGCTAGCCGACCCGATATTATGTACGCAACCTGTTTGTGTGCACGATATCAAGCTGAACCTAAGGAATCTCATATGAATGCTGTAAAGCGAATCTTTCGTTACCTTAAGGGTACAATGAACCTAGGTCTTTAGTATCCCAAAGACTCATATGATCGCTGTAATCGCCTATTCAGATAGTGATTTTGCAGGTTGCAAATTGGATAGGAAAAGCACCACAGGAGGCTGTCAGCTCCTGGGTGGAAAGCTGGTGAGTTGGACAAGTAAAAAGCAAAACTCAGTGTCCACCTCAATTGCTGAAGCTGTTGTTCTCAAATCTTGTGGATGAGAAATCAACTACTAGACTAGGACCTTCAGCTCTCGAAAATTCCAATCTATTGCGACAGCACAAGTGCCATCGCTATAGCCAACAATCCAGTGCTACACTCAAAGACAAAACACATCGAAATCAGGTATCATTTTATCAGAGATCATGTGATGAATGGTGATATAGAACTTCATTTTATCCCAACTGACTATCAGTTAGCTGATCTGTTCACCAAACCTCTTGATGAGACAAGATTCAACTTTCTCATCAGCGAGCTTGGAATGCTGAACTTTGAAGAGTAAAATCTTCAGTGGTTCACATTTGATCAGCGATAGGATAAAATCAACTTTTATAACCCATTCTATCACTCTCTATCGTAACATAATTGAGTCGCTGATATCAAGGTATGTGTTCTCTCTTACTAGCTGACGTTCGCCTATAACTCAATGATTTCAAAACATCTTGCATCGCTGAATATCTCTTCCTTAACAGCGATACTTTGAAATTTCTTAAACCAACACTGATATTTCTATTCAGTGCTTCATATTTTCAAAAGAGTCCCTGAGCTTTCAAAACCTCAGAGACATCCTAAAATATGAAAGGACAGTTGTGACGTCATTACAACGGATAAGCCCTGGCACGTTCTTTTTCTGACACACGATTGCACGTTTCATTTACCTTCCAATCAAATGCAAACACGTGTCTGTGTCATGATGAAAATCTTTTCCCGCTCAAGATTTTCTCTCTCTACTCTCTCTATATAAACCATTCTGGGTTTATATTTTTTCTCTTTACGCGAAAAACTTCTCCTCCAAGCAAGAAAAGATTTACTGTTTCATTTTGAGCTCTCAAAATTTCCAGAAACTATTCATCTTCTTCCTTGACGAACCAGGTTAATACTCTTATTATTTACCTACAATACTTGTTAATGATCTTCTCATTGTTTTTACAAGATCAAACAAAAGAACTTTTCCAAAAATGAAATCATTTCTTTCATGGTTTTATGAACACAACCTTTCATGGTTGTTCTTCAAGTTTAAACGCAAATATCTTAAACTTGTTTTTCATTCGTTCTTCCATAATCCTAATCTTCAAAGGAAACTGGAAAACAAGATTTTTTTGGGTTTGCATTTCTGTTTCAAAAACCCTAATCTTCATTAAGACATTTTTATATGAATGAAATGGACAAAATTCTAACCATCTTATTGGAAAATCTTTCCACATTAAGATTATTCTTATTTGTTATATCTTTGGTTGAACTGATAATACAGCAATGGCATCTACTGACATTCCTACCGCTGAGAATAATGTTGCTGCTGAGGAACTGGAAATCACCAAGGCTCCTCAGGTCAAGTTCACGCTTGAGGAACTAGATTGGATAAAAACCAACAATCTCTATGCGCTTTTCGAGTTTCCTCCTCGAAAGCAAGTGACACATCTGAATGATACTGTGAATTTCCTTAAAACTTGTTGCTTCTCTACAGCCCTGACCATAACACCCCCTGCTCATCAACTACTACTATCTCAGTTCTGGTATTCTGCCAGACACACTCAGCTCACATCGACCAAAGACTCCATGAAGCAAATCGATTGCATCCTCTGTGACACTGATTTTGGCACCATCAAAATCACCCCTGCCATTATCAGAAAAGCCTTGAGCCTTCCCATCGCCACAAAAGAAAAACCCTTTGTTTATCTCCCTGACCACAAGAAACATTCTGATAGGGAAGCCATCACTGCATTCTTTGATGCAATGGGTTATATTTGGGAAATTGGGAAGGACAAGAAGCCTGAGAAGAAGCTGACACTCATCAAGAAGTCGAAAATGCCCAGCGAGATGAACTTCATCTTCGCACATTTGATAAGCTGCATGACTGCAAAGACCGGCTCATCTGATCAAGCCGCTCAACCTCTGCAAGCAATGGGATATGGATTGCTGAAAGGACTTCATGTTGACTGGGCCTCGATAATCTATGATGATCTTGTGCTAAGAGTAGACTCTGCCGCTGACCGACCATCATGGGTTCCATATCCTAGATTCATCAGCGTTGTCTTCCAAACAGGCCTTAAGGACAACTACCCGAAAGTAGGATACCTGAAACTCTCTTAGGTTGGTCCTAAGGTACTCGACTTCAAGCCAATGGCGAACGAGGTACGTCTTTCTACTCTCTTAACTCTTCTCAATCCTCCTTCTTCTACTTCTGCGACTCATTCAGCGGAAATCCCCACCGCTGATACCCCAGCTGCAACCTCCATTCCTTTTAGAAAAAAGAAACACTCATCTTCCCAACTTGGTTCCAAAAGAACTAAGATAACCAAGGAGCAACCTACCCAGCATTTACATGCTGAAGACTCCTCAGCTCATCTTGAAGAGCTGAAGGAAAGTTCAGTGGTACGCTCTGCCACAGCTGAACAAGCCACCCCTTCCATCCCAGCTTCAGCATCTCTAAACGCTGAAGTTATAAACTTGGAATCGACCCAACCTCCTTCAATCCCTCAAAGGAATGAAGAAGTGATTCTCAGTGGATCTAACACTGAATCAGCTCCACATCAAACCTTCTCAACCTTCGCTTCTCTCTCTACTCCATTGGTCTCTAATCCACCCGTCATTCCTCTAGAAGCTAAAGCTGATACTTTTCAAGAAATGATGGATGCAGGACCTGCAGGAATGTCCATGCGTACATGCACTCTAGCTGACGACATGGAACTTTTTTCAGGTCACAGAAGTTTTGACGACTTCACCAACCCTCCTGCAGGTATACACCAACCCATAAACACTGTAACTAAACCCCAAACTTCTGAGCTTTCCTCTATTCATAAGTACTTATATGTTACAGGTCCTAATTTGGGAGACATCAACGCATCTCTGAAGAACCTGGATACAAAGCTGACAGGTCTCACCACTACTTTCTTAGGCAACTCTTCAGCTATTACAAACGCTGGAGAGAATCTCAACAAGCTGACAAAAGTGGTTGAACAAAATGATTCCAAATATGATTTGAAGAAAGTTGATGGTACTCTTGGTGATTTTGCCAAAGTTCTTGCTGACATCTACACCGACTACACCTCTCTCAAAACAACAGTTCAAACCATGTCCAGCGAAGTCTTAAAGCTGAACACATCGGTTGGAAATCTTCAAGGAGAAATGACTACTGTAAAGACTGACGTAAGTTCAGTGAAGACATCGGTTGGAAAACTCGAGGGAGAGATGTCTGCTATAAAGAATGATGTAAGTTCAGTGAAGACAATGGTGCAGCAGATCCTGAATCACATGACCGCCCCTGCCCCTGCACCTTCACAGTTTACTCCGGCAGACCATGCTGTACTTTTCAAGATCACTCCTGCTATTTCTGGCCTAGAAGACAAAGTAGCAGCGATTGAAAACTGCATAAGAATTACTGGCCAAGAAGACAGTAATCCTACTGTTGCTGCTGCTGAAAAGTCCGTTACCTCCCCCCACCATGATGTGGAAGAGGGGGAGAAGAAGCCTAAAGAAGACCTTCCCCATAATGATGAGGGGGAGAAGAAAAATAAAAAAGCTGATGCTACTTCTTCAAAACCTCAGGGAGATGAAAACCCTGAGGGAACCGAGAAACCCTCCTCTGTATCTAAGGGGGAGAAACTCGAAGAGCATAACATTGAAGTTGCTGCTAATGTAACCTCACCCTACGATGACGAGGTTGAATCTGATGAAGACGAAGCTGAAGACGATGAAGTTGTCGACGTCTCTGATGATGAACCATCTTCTTCTCCAAAGAATGATGATGATGATGATGATGACTCCTTTATCGTCAAGCCTGTTCAGAAGACTACAGCTCTCAAAGGGATTTTGATAAATGAACCTTCAGGGGAGCGGACCAAGACAAAGCCTTCAGCGTCTGAAGCTGACAAGGGCAAAGGAAAAAGTGTCGCTGAAGACGATGAAAATCTGATGATCTTGCTTCAAAAGCCAGTTCGTCAGGTACACTACATCTTACTTCCTTACATTGCATCCCTCCTCTATCTATACACATTATCAGCTCTACTCTTCATAAAACCTCTATACACTTAACCCCATTCTTTTTCTATCTCTTTCTTCCCCAACTCTTCTTACTTAAACGATCGCTGTGTTTCAGCTAGTCCTCTCCCCTGTTTGAGGATATCGCTGAAGTTCCTACAGCTGCGACTTCACCAACAATAATCCCAGCTCCCAACGCTGAAGAAATAATCTTGGTCTTGGATTTAATCACTGAGACCGATGAATCTGAAGAACAGCAACTCTCTCACAAAAATAGACCTTCCTTGGCTCCTCAAAAGCTGAGTGAAGAGGATCAAGAAAAGAGAGATGCAGTGATCAAGAGACTCGAAGATCAGCGAATCATCCTGAAGCGTGATCAACTTCCTTCTATTCCTCCAAAGTTCAGACTTTCACAAAAGGAATACCAGGATCACCTTAGAGCTGAAAGGTTAATCGCTGAAAGAAGGGAAGCTGAAGAAAAAGACAGACAACTCGCCATCCAGCTTGTCCAAAAATCAGTGAAAGACCCCAAGCTGAAAAGAGCTCCCATTGATGTCCAACGTCAGTTATGGGATGATGCCGAAAGGATCGTTAAAGAAAAGACTAAGGTCTCGGATACGACTTTGGAATGGTGTAAAGAAATGCTGAACTATCGATCTCGACCATCCAAAAAGATCAAAGTAAACATCAGAGGAAGACTGTATGCAGACGTTCCTGTTGTTGAAGTTGATGTCTATAGAGAAAACAAAACCAAGCAAACCTTCTATGCTGCTTCTTTAGAGAAGTTTGGTCTCTCTGAATGGTTGGAAGTGAAATTAGCCTTTCAGGGATCTCGCTCAAAGTTCAAGAGCCATGTCGAGACGATCTTAAACACTCAGATCGACCTGGTTTCTTCTGCTGTGGATATTCCTCCTTCCACTCTTCTTCCTCCTCAACAAAGAAGAGTCTCTGCAAAGGAAAAGAAAGTCTCAGACTCAGGTCCTCCTATACGGAATGAAACAGGTATTGGTTTCTCTCGTGCTGAAGTTCTTGGCCCTGATGCTGATATCTCAGCGCTTGACACCTCCCTACCACCTGATGAAACTTTCATTCCTGGCAAAGTTGTAAGTGACCCTTATGGTATATTCTTTCTAGACTACAAAGGAAATCATCACTTTCAACGCATCTCTGAGCTTCCAATCACTCCCATCGAACAACTCAAATATCTCATATACTGGTGTGAAGTCAAACGCGACATTAAAGCTAGACACCTAAAGCCCTTGATTTTTGAAGAAGCTCTGAACAAAAAGAATCAAGGAGTAGATGTCCCTGACTGGATGATTCACACATCAAAGACCCTCGATGAACTTCTCATCAAGGAAGAACCTTTTGACGGATAGGATCGCCTTGTAATTCTTTCTATCCTTATCTGTCTACATCTTTTGTACTTGTAATTTTATTCGCTGTACTTGTAATTTTTCCACTTCCCTATGTAATCTTTACGAAGTTTAAAGAAAAATTTCAGCGAATGTACTTTACTCCATCAGTACAGAAAAGATCCCAGAAAACAGTAAAAGGGACAAATATTTTATGAGTTCTTTTTATCCTTATGTTTTCATTAAATAGCAATTTTCTCTGTTGCTATGTCATAATCAAATAGGGGGAGATTGTTGATCCAAACCCTCAGTGATTTGATAATGACCCTCTCTTAAACACTTAGTGAAAATTGTAAGTAAACAATATGTATCAGAGTTTCACTATTGCTGATAAGTACTAAGACTTTACAGTACCGCTGATAGGAACTCTCACTCTTTAGATTAGATATTCAGCGAACACTGTTCATCATCATATAGCTCTGAGCCTGTTCAGTCTAATGAGATGATCGCTGATAAGTTAGTTGTTTACTTATGATCCCTGAAGACAAGTTTCACGTTAACATAGGTTCTACGCTGAAGTCGAAGATCAAGTTTAAGAATCAGCGACAAGTCTCCTAATGAACTGATGCGGATCAGCGAAGACTCATATTTGTCCACTCAACGTGAAGTATCAAGTACAAGACTTCAGCTATCACTGAACTTTGTCATTCGCTGATAAAGAATGATAAAGCTCTGACTCAACGAAAGCTGATCATGAAGTCCTCCGTACAAAGTACTTTTGTCTTAACCACCCTTGCACGACTCCATACGAAATGTCAGAAAATAACCTCCTTATTGTCTGAAATCGTACAACCACTCTGATACTACACTGTTCATCCATGCGGCTACTAAGGTTGTCTACTCAAGTCAGATCCTACAACCAATCAGTTGCTGCCACGTGTAAAGTGTAAACTGCCATGCATTAAATGCATGCAGTATATAAGACGACACCCCGCTTCAGTTTTGAAGCACAGCTTGTTAACTCTGGTCAAGTCGTCTTTCTTGAGATAGGTTATTATTAGTAATTTACTTCTCTTTCTTAGTGCAAGAAACTTAGTGTTCCAACTTGTTTAGATTTAGGATTTATCCTTAATCTTGTTCCTTAACAAGATGTAAATTGTTAATGATTTATCAATAAACAATTTAGAAAAGTAAAAAGGTGTGTTTGTATTCAACCCCCCCCCCCCCCCCCCTTCTACAAACTTGTATAGCCCTTCGGGACCAACATTAAGTTATAAAATGAACGATATGGTGTGAGATTTTGTTATAAATGGGTATGTGTTGGTCCCGAAGGGTTATACAACTTTGTAGAAGGGGGGGGTTGAATACAAACACACAGATTTTTACTTTCTAAATTGTTTATTGATATAATCAAACAATTTACAACTTGTTGTGGAACAAGATTAAGGATTAACCTAATCTAAACAAGTTAAGAACACTAAGTTTCTTGCACTAGAATTAAGACAGAGAGGAGATAAGAATATTAAAGATAAATATTCTAACACTAAGAGAGAAAGAAGAAGATGGCTGAGCACTTCATTTCTGAAGTAGGGTTCTTCTTATATACTGCATGCATTTAATGCATGGCAGTATTACTTTACATGTGGCAGCAGCTGATTGGTTTCATGGGTTGACCTTTGTAGACAACCTTAGTAGCCGCATGGTGTAAAGTGTAGAATCAGAGTTGGTTGTACGATTCTGGACAGAAGGGATGTCCGTTCTGACATTTCGTACGGAGACGTGCAAGGGGAAAGACAAAAGTAACTTGTAGAGTAGACCTCATGATCAGCATTCGTTGAACAGTTCTTTATCAGTGAATGATAAAGCTCAGCGTTCGCTGAAGTCTTCTACTTGAAACTTCACGTTGAGTGGACAGGTCTTGCTTCGCTGATATCCGCATCAGTTCATTAGTAGACTTGTCGCTGGTTCTTGGGCTTGATCTTCGACTTCAGCGTAGAACCTTTGTTGACGTGAAACTTGTCTTCAGGGATCATAAGTAAACAACTAAACTATCATCGATCACCAAAAGTATTGAACAGGCTCAGAGCTTTATGGTGAACAGTGTTCGCTGAATATTTAAACTTAAAGAGCGAGAGTTCCTATCAGCGGTACTGTAGAGTCATAGTACTTATCAGCGATAGTGAAACTCTAATACATATTGTCTACTTACGATTTTCACAAAGTGTTTCTTTAAAGGGTCATTATCAAATCACTGAGGGTTTGGATCAACAATCTCCCCCTATTTGATTATGACATAGCAATGAAGGAAAATTTCTAAATATGAAAACCTAAGGATAAAAAGAACTGATAAAATATTTGTCCCTTTTACTGTTTTCTGGGATCTTTTGAGTACTGATGGAGTAAAGTACATTCGCTGAATTTTTTCTTTGAACTTCGTAAAGGTTACAAAGGGAAGTGGAAAAATTACAAGTACAGCAAATAAATTTACAAGTACAAAAGATATTAGCTGATAAAGATAGAAAGATTACAAGGAAATCCTATCAGCCTTCAAAAGGTTCTTCCTTAACGAGAAGTTCATCAAGGGTCTTTGTTGTAGGGATCATCCACTCAGGGATAGTTTCTCCCTGATTTCTTCTTTCTTGTGCTTCTTTGAAGATCAGGGGCTTGAGATATCATGCCTGAAGATCGTGTTTGAATTCACACTAATAGATGAGATCCCTGAGCTGTTCGATGGGAGTGATGGGAAGCTCAGAGACACGTTGAAAACGTTGTCCTTCATCATAGTCGTGAAAGAAGATACCATAAGGTTCACTTATGACTTTTCCAGGAATGAATCGTTCACCAGGAGGCAGAGAGGTGTCAAGCGCTGAGAGGTCAGGTTCAGGACCAAGTACTTCAGCACGTGAAAAACCAATGCCTGTTTCGTTCCGGATAGTAGGACCTGAATCTGAAGGTTTAGACTTTTTCTTTGCAGAGGCCATTCTTTGTTGAGTTGCAAGAGGAGTGGGAGGAGGAATATCCACAGCAGAAGAAACCAAGTCGATCTGTCAATTTATAAGTTTTTCGACATGATCCTTGTATTTAGAACGTGAGCGTTGAATGGCTATTCTGATCTCCAACCATTCAGAAAAACCGTACTTCTTGATAGCATCAGCATAGAAGGTTTATGTTGTACCGTTTTCTCTGAATATCTCAACCTCAACAATTGGAACTTTGATGGTCGATCTTCTAGTGATATGTACCTTGTTAATTCTGGCAGCCCGATATCGAAAGTGTACTTTCTCTTTGCACCATTTCAAGGTAGATTGAGATACCTTGGTCTTTTCTTCGATAATCTTCTGGGCGTCTTCCCACAACGGACGTTGGACTTCGATGGGAGTTTTTTTCAGTGCGGGGTCATTCACCGATTGTTGGGCAAGCTGAATGGCGAGAGCCTTATCTTTTTCTTCAGCTTCCTTTCTTTCAGCAAGTAACCTTTTAGCTTTGAGGTGATCAGCGAATTCCTTCTTTGATTGTCTGAACTTTTGAGGAACAGGAACTTTGGAGCGAGGGAGGATGATTCGTTGATCCTCGAACTTCTTGATTATCTCTTCTCTCCTTTTCTGATCCTCTTTACTTAGCTTTTGAGGAGCTAAGGAAGGTCTGTTTTTGTGAGAGAGCAATTGTTCTTCAGGTTCATCGGTCTCAGTGATTAAACCCAAGACCGGGATTATTTCTTCAGCTCTTGTGGTTGGGATTATTGTTGGTGCAGCAGTGGGGACTTTAGCTAGATCCTCAAGCAGGGGAGAGGACTAGCTGAAACACATCGATCGTTTAAATGAGATCATGAGAAGAAAGAGATAGAGAAAGGAATATGGTTAAGTGTATAGAGGTTTTATGGAGAGGAGAACTGAGATAGAGAAGGGATAGAGGAGAGATGCAGAGTAAGGGAAGAGGAGATATTGTACCTGACAAACTGGCTTTATCTGAAGGATGGCCAGATTTCCTTCTGCAGCGAGGCCTTTGTTTTTGCCTTTGTCATCTTCACACGCTGCAGTCTTTGTTTTAGTCGTCTCCCCTGATGGTTCATTTATCGAAATCCCTTTCACAGGGACCTTCTGGGGCTCAACAAAGAAGAATTCATCATCATCATCATCGTCATCATCATCATCATTTTAATTAGTTGATGATGGTTCGTCGTCAGAGATGTCGACAGCTTCATCATCTTCAGCTTCTTCTTCAGACTCGTCCTCATCAGCATAAGGTTCGGTTATATCAGTAACAGCTTCCTTATGTTGCTCTTCGAGTTGCTCCCCCTCAGATACAGAGGGAGGTTTCTCGGTTCCCTCAGGGTTTTCAACTCCCAGAGGTTTATCAGAAGAAGCAGCAACAGCTTCAGTTTCATTTGTCTCCCCTTCTTCAGCATGGGGAAGACCTTCATCGTTCTTCTCCCCCTCTTCCTCATGATGAGGTGGGGAGGAAACAATAACATCAACATCAGTATGAGAATCACTGTCTTCTTGGCCAGTGAGTCCCATGCATAATTCAACCACTGCTAATCTATCATCTAGGCCAGATATAGCAGGAACGAGTCTTTGAAGATCCTCTCGATCAGCCTGACTGAAGTGCGAAGGAGTACAGGTTGGAGCGTTCAGGCGATCGAGGACTTGCTGAAGGAGATCCTTGACCGTGGAGACCTCACCCTGGAGAGTTACCATTTATGTCTTCAGTGTTGTTACTTCACTGGACAGAGTGGAGAAGTTTGTTGTGAGGGTTGTGTTGGTGAAGTTGAGATTGTTGACCATTGTGGAGTTGGTGGCGAGAGTAGTAGCAAACTGAGCAATGCAACCATCAACCTTCTCCAGATCAGCACTGGAGGCTTTCTTATCAAAAACCTCGGTCAGCTTTTTGAGATTCTCTCCAGCATCTGTAACCGCTGAAGAGTTGGTGGAGAGAGTGGTGTTATAAGATTCCACCTTTGTGACCAGATCATTCAGGGAGTTGTTGATATCTCCCAAATTAGGACCTGAAAAAGTTATTAACTTATGAACAGAGAAAAGCTCAGAAGTTTAGGGTTGTGAGAGAGGAGTATGTGGAGTTATGTGTATACTTGCGGGATGGTTGACGAAGTCCTCGGATTTTCGATGACCTGTAAACATTTCATAGTCGTCTTCCAGAGAGCCTTTACGCTGGGAAGTTTCCGCAGGTCCTGTAGATTGACCTATCATCCTCTGAAGATGTTCAGCATTAGTATCGCTGAGGATGACGTTTGTTGAAGAGAATGGGGGAAATATTGGTGGAGTGTCCAAAGAAAGAGTTGGAGGAGTGAAGGATGAGAAGATTGGTTGGGTGCGGAGTTCAGCGTTGGATCCGCTGAAGAATACTTCTTCAGTACTTAGAAGGTCTGAAGTAGAGGGGTTCTGTTCCAAGTTTATAACCTCAGCGTTTAGAGACGCTGAAGTTGGGAGGGAAGGGGTGGCTTGAGCAGCTGTGGCAGAGCGTACCACGAAACTATCCAGCGACTCTTGTACAAGATGAGTCGTGGATTCTTCAACCGTTGATGGCTTGGGGGGTTGCTCCTTGGTTTTCTTGATCCTTTCGGAATCAAGTTGGGAAGTAGAGTGTTTCCTTTTACGAGAAGGAGTGGAGGGTGCAGCGTGGGTATCAGTGGTGGGGATTTCCGCTGAAGTAGCCGCAGAAATAAAAGAAGGAGGATTAAGAATAGATAAGAGAGTAGTAAGACGTACCTCGTTTGGCATGGGCTGAAGTCGAGTACCTTAGGGCCAACCTGAGAGAGTCTGTGATCACCCTCTTTTGGATATTTGTCCCCAAGTCCTTTTAGAAAGACGGCGCTTATGAATTGGGGGTATGGAATGCATGTAGGTCTGTCAGCCATATCCACCCTGAACGCAAGATCGTCGTAAATGATCGACGCCCAGTCAACATGGAGACCTTTCAGCAATGCATAGCCCATGGCTTGCTGAGGTTGAGCGGCTTGATCAGAGGAGCCGGATTTTGCTGTCATACAGCTTATCAGGTGGGCGAAGATGAAGTTCATCTCGCTTGGAATCTTGGACTACTTTATCAGGGTCAGCTTCTTCTCAGGCATTTTATCCCTCTGTGTCCCATGTGTAACCCATTGCATCAAAGAAGGCAGTGATTGCTTCCCTATCAGCATGGTTTTTGTGGTTTGGCAGAGGGACAAAGCGTTTTTCTTTGGTAGTTGTGGGTAGGCTGAGTGCACGCCTGATAATGGTGGGGTTGATTCTGGTGGTGCCAAATTTGGTGTCACAGAGAATGACATCAAGGAGTTTGGTTGGGTCTTTGGGTGAAGGGACTTAAGCTCGTCTGGCAGTATACCAAAACTGAGATAAAGGAAATTTATGAGCAGGGGGTACAATGGTTAGGGCTGTAGATAAGCAGCAGGTTTTGAGAAAATTCACAGCATCATCCAGATGTGTGACTTGCTTTTTCGGAGGAAAATCGAAAAGCGCATAGTGGTTGTTGTGTTGGAATGTAACCTTATCAAGTTTGAACTTGACCTGAGGAGCCTTGGTGATAACCACTTTCTCAGCAGTAGTGGGGTTTTTAGTAGAAGGAGCTTCAGAGGTTTCCATTTCTGTGTAACACATAAAACCATGAAGAAGAAGAAGAAAATATCTTAATGTGGAGAGATTTTCCAATAAGATGTTTTCAAATTTTGTCCATTTCATTCAGACAAAAAAAATGTCTTTATGAAGATTAGGGTTTTTCTTGTTTTGAAAGAGAAATACAAAACATGGAGAGTATGTGTTTTCCAGTTTCTATTTGAAGAAGAGATTCTGGAAAAATATATTAAGAACAAGTTTAAGATTTGTGTTTTAAACTTGAAGAACAACCATGAAGGTTGTGTTCATAAAATCATGAAAAGAAAATGATTTCATTTTTTAAAAAGTTCTTTTGTTTGATCTTTTGAAAACAAAGATAAGATCAGAAACAAGTTAAGACAGGTAAATAATAAGAATATTAACCTTGCTGTCGTAGAAGAAGATGAACAGTTTCTGGAAACTTGAGTTCAAAATGCAACAGTAATTCTTTTCTTGAAGAAGAAGTTGTTCGCGTAAAGGAAAAATATAAACTCGAATGGGTTTATATAGTGAGAGTAGAGAGAGAAAAAATATGAGCGGGAAAAGTTTTTCAAGATGACACGGACACGTGTTTGCATTTGATTGGATAGAAAACGAAACGTGCAAACGTATGTCAGAAAAAGAACGTGCCAGGGTTTATCCGTTAGGATGACGTCATAAACGTCCTTTCATATTTTAGGATGTCTTTGAGGTTTTTGAAAGCTCAGGGACACTTTTGAAAACATGAAGCACTGAATAGAAATATCAGTGTTGGTTTTAGAAATTTCAAAGTATCGCTGATAAGGAAGAGATATTAAGCGATGCAATTTGTTTTGAAATCTTTCAGTTCTAGGCGAACGTCAACGAGTAAAGAAAACATACCTTGATATCAGCGAATCAATTTTGTTCAGAGAGAAGATGATGGAATAGGTTATACAAGTTCATTTTTATCACTGATCAAATGTGAACCGCTGAAGATTTTACTCTTCAAAGTTCAGCATTCCGAGCTCGCTGATGAGAAAGTTGAATCTTGTCTCATCAAGAGGTTTGGTAAATAGATCGGCTAACTGAAAGTCAGTTCGGATAAAGTGAAGTTCTATATCACCATTCATTACATGATCTCTGATAAAATGATACCTGATTTCGATGTGTTTGGTCTTTGAGTGTAGCACTGGATTGTTGGCTATAGCGATGGCACTAGTGCTGTCGCAATAGATTGGAATTTTTTAGAGCTGAAGGTCGTAGTCCAGTAGTTGATTTCGCATCCACAAGACTTGAGAACAACAGCTTCCAACAGCTACGTACTCAGCTTCAGCGGCTGAGGTGGACACTGAGTTTTGCTTTTTACTTGTCCAACTCACCAGCTTTCCACCTAGGAGCTGACAGCCTCCTGTGGTGCTTTTCCTATCCAATTTGCAACCTGCAAAATCACTATCTGAATAAGCGATTAGATCAAATCCCGCGTCTTTGGGATACCAAAGACCTAGGTTAGGAGTACCCTTAAGGTAACGAAAGATTCACTTTACAACGATCATATGAGATTCCTTAAGTTCAGCTTGATATCGTGCACACAAACAAGTTGCATACATAATATCAGGTCGGCTACCTGTAAGATATAGGAGAGAGCCAATCATCCCACGGTACGTCGTGACATTAACAGGTGTTCCAGAAGAATCCTTGTTTAGTATCAGCGGCGGTGCCATAGGGGTTTTCATAGCTGAACTATGAGTTAAATCAAATTTCTTCAGCATATCTTTAACATACTTTCCCTGATTAATGAAAGTTCCCTTTTCATTTTGCTTTATCTGAAGACCGAGGAAATATGTTAGCTCACCCATCATACTCATTTTATACTCTGCTTTCATCCTTTCAGAGAAACGAGTACAAAGGCCAGGGTTAGTAGAACCAAATATAATATCATCGACATATATTTGAACAAGAATGATATGACCTTTTACTTTCCTGAAAAATAGAGTTTTATCAATTTTACCACGCTCAAATTTTTCAATATGGAGATAAGTAGAGAAAGTGTCATACCATGCACGAGTAGCTTGCTTTAAGCCATAAAGTGCCTTATCCAGTTTATAAACATAACCTGGATACTTTGGATCTGAGAATCCTGGAGGTTGTTCCACGTAGACTTCTTCATTCAGCTTTCCATTTAGGAACGCTGACTTAACATCCATCTGATAAACTTTGAAGTCTTTGTGTACAGCGTATGCTAAGAAAAGACGAATAGATTCTAGTCTTTCTACTGGGGCAAAGGTTTCGTCGTAATCTATACCTTCCTCCTGTCTGTATCCCTGAGCAACAAGACGAGCCTTGTTGCGGGTTATAGTTCCATGTTCATCCAACTTGTTTTGATAGATCCATTTAGTGCCTATCACTGACTTGTCGGATGGAAGAGGAACAAGCTTCCAAACTTTGTTTCTTTCAAATTCAGTCAGCTCTTCTTGCATAGCGCTGACCTAGTTTGAATCTTGGAGGGCATCATTTGTTTTATTTGGTTCAATCAGAGAGATAAAGTTAACAAATAAGAAAATGTTACCTGCACTTCGTCGAGTCTGAACACCAGCGTTTGGATCACCAAGAATCTGATCAATAGGGTGATTGATAGTCCATCGCTGAGTAGGAGCATAAGTCGCTGACTCAACCTGAACTGAAGGGGCTGAAGATAAGGCTTCAGCAACTTCTGGTATATCAGCTAAGAGAGGAATGTGTGCAGCTGTCATTTCATTCACTGATTGCGGAGAAGTAGATGGTATGTCTGAGACATTTGGTTCAGAAGTAGGGATAGTGTTTAGAGGAATAGCTGAGACCCATGATGTTTCAGCTTCACTAGTCTGCATGTTTGGGATTATAGTAGGACCATCATTTTCAACAGTATGAGTATGAGGAGTGGGAACGTCGTCTGAATCACCAAGATGAGAAAACATCCATTGATTAAGTTCTTCAGAATCAGCATAAGGTTTAGAGTTCGCTGAACGGGATTCGTCAAAGGTGACGTGAATAGTTTCTTCGACGGTCTGTCTTCTTCGATTGAAGACTCTAAAGGCTTTGGAGATAGAAGAGTATCCAAGAAAGATTCCATCATCAGCCTTAGGATCAAACTTTCCAAGGGCATCTCTGTTGTTCAGTATGAAACACTGACATCCAAAGATGTGAAGAAAGCTAATTGAAGGCTTTCTCCCATGAAAGAGTTCATAGGCTGTCTTCTTGAATCTTTTGACAATCAGCGACCTGTTTTGCGTAAAACAAGCAGTGTTGACAGCTTCTGCCCAAAACTGAGTAGGCAGGTGAGAATCGCTGAGCATTGAACGTGCAGCTTCGATGATAGTTCGATTTCTTCTTTCAGCGACTCCATTTTGTTGCGGTGTTCTAACTTAAGAAAAGTTGTGAGAAATACCCTTACTTTCAAAGAATGAATCAAGAGAACTATTTTTGAATTCAGTTCCATGATCACTCCATATTGAGCGAACGGTCATGTTGTTCAGGACTTCCATTTTCTTGACAAAGGTGATGAGTTCTTCAGGGGTGTCACTCTTAGAACGGAGAAACATTACCCAGGTATAGCGAGAGAATTCATCAACTATGACCAGCGTATATTTATTTCCTGCAATGGATTGTTTGTTAACAGGGCCAAACAAATCCATATGGAGAAGTTGTAGAGGAGATGACACTGAGAAAACTTGCTTAGACTTGAATCTTGCTTTGGTCTGCTTGCCTTTCTCACACGCTGAACATAAGGACTCTTTAGCGTATGAGTGCTGAGGTAGACCAGTGACTAACTCTTTAGAAGAGAGAGTGTTCAGTGCCTTGAAATTGAGATAAGAGAGCCTCTTATGCCATAGCCAGTTGACATCAGAAGAGGCTTTTGAGAAGAAACAGGAGTTCTCAGTGGTTGTAGAGTCCATGTTTATAACGTAAACATTTTCTAAACGATAACCGCTGAGAGCTATCTTCTCCTTTTTGTCAGTGACAAAGCAGGATTCCTTAGTGAAAATCACTTTGTTATCCTTGTCACATAGCTGACTTATGCTTAGAATATTATGCTTCAGTCCTTCAACATATGAAACTCTTCCGAAGGTTGTCGTACCATTAGAGAGTACATCGAAACCTCGGGTATAGCCTTTTCCATTTCCACCGAAAGTCACAGAGGGACCCTTCTCTTCCTTATATTCAGTGAGCATGTTCTTCTTTCCAGTCATGTGTTTAGAGCATCCACTATTGAGATACCAGATACCCTTCTTAACCTGCAAACAAAGGAAGATTAGTTTGACTTGGGTACCCATTTCATCATGTGTACACACTTGTCAGTGGGAGTAGAGGAGGTGGAAGGTTCAGCAGGCTTCGCAGCATATGAAGATTCAGCTTTGTCAGTTTTCACTTTGGTTAATTTCTTAACCTCAGTGGTCTTATTTGCCTTGGGGACATTAATCTTCACCTTAGCTGTCTTTTCAACTTTGGTGGTTGTGGGTCACTTACTAGCAACATGATTTGTAAGTACACAGTGATAACATTTCCTATAACTAAAAGTAGCTTTAGGACCATTTGCATGCTTACCTGTTAATTTTAAATAAGTAGGGCCAGCACCAAGTATACCTTTGGTATTGGAAATGGGAGGAACTATCAGTTCTTCAGATTTCTTACCAATAATATCCACTTTAAGTCTAGGAGTAGATCGCTGAATAAATCCAGGGATCTTGTTCTTAGAAGTAGAGGGATAAGTCACTGAAGCTTTAGAAGCATTCAGCTTAGGTACAAATGTACCCTTCTGAGGATTTTGGTTAAAAGCAATTCCTTTACCTTTGTCTTTAAAGACTAAGGTAGGTTTTTCCTCAGGGATAGGAATTTTTGAAGAGGAACACTCAGAGGATGAAGTGTCAGGGATAGAGGAGACAAACATTCCAAACTTAAGCATGGAATTATCAGTGGTTGGTTTTTCAATGTCAGCTTTATAACCAAGACCACGTTTGTCATTCAGAGGAATCTGAGACTTAATTATCTCAGTGATCGTTGTTGTGGATTTACACCATCCTTCAACAGTAGCTTTTTCAGCTTTCAATGCAGCAATAGCTTCTTTGCGTTCGATTTTGACTAGTTGATTTATATGAACTTGATCTCTCAAATCTTCTTCAATTTTAGAAAGCTTTTCTATTTGAAGGTGACAGTTTTTAAGTTGTTCAGCGAAATCAAGGTTTTGATTTTCAACAACTGTTTTCCCATTCATAGCTTCATATAAACTCATAGTCAGGAGATTGATCTTTCGAAGACTATCAGCTTCATCAATATCTGAAATATTGGTAAAGAAAGAAGGTGACACCTTAGTAGCAGAGACTGAAGTAGAGGGAATGTCAGAATTTTCTTCCTCATCTTCGATTTTGGCCATGAGACAGAGATTGGCCTCATCATCTTCAGAGTCAGATGATTCTCCTTCATCAGAAGCAGCCCAATCATAGTCAGCCATCAGGCCTTTGCCTTTCTTCTTAAAGCCTTTCAGCTTTGCATACCTTTCTTTCAGCTTGGTGTACTTTTCATCTCTAGACCTGGGGTTAGAGGATTTCTTGGAGAAAGCTGAGTTTCTAAAAACTTTCTTTGACCTGCACTCGCTAGCAAAGTGTCCTATCTTTTCACAGCTAAAGCAAGTAGCAGTAGCCTTATCAACAAGGGTTGATGATCTTGGCTTGACAGTAATAGCAAGAGGTTTGTTCTTTCTGAAATTTTTCTTTTTGGCGAATCTCCTGAACTTATTAAAGAGGAGAGCCATAGATTCATCAAGATCTGAAGAGTCAGGATCTGATGAGCATTCAGAGTTAGTCTCCAACTCAGTGATAGTGATAGTAGATCGCTGAGTGGTAGGTGACTCTGAGATTAAAGCAATAGGGGTGCTTTTGGAATCTTTTACAAGATTCTTCTTAAGATGACTCGATTGCTCATGATTAAGCATCGTGCCATATAAGGTAGAAAGAGTCATAGATTTAAGATCTTTTGATAGCTTGAGACACATTGAATAACTGTCCCAGCTTTTAGATAAACATTCTAGGAACTTTGTCAGAAGTTCAAAGTTAGAATATTCCTTACCAACGGTTTTCAGATCTATTATTAAACAGTTAAAACGTTGATGTACTTCAGAGAGAGATTCATTCTTACCACAAATGAAGCTTTCGTACTGTCTTACCAGGTTGATCTTTCGTGAGTCCTTGACTTCAGAAGTACCTTTATATTGAACACAGATTGTGTCCCACATGGCTTTGGAGGTTTTCAGATTCATGACGGAATAGTAGACTTCGTCAGGAAGAGCCATGGAAAGAATGGATCTGGCTTTGGTGTCGATAGCCACTTTCTTCTTGTCTTCATCAGTCCACATATGAATTTCCTTGGGAATCAACCTTTCAGGAATGGCAGCTCTATCAGCAGTACCTGGGACTTCAGGGTCAATTCTCACAGGAATATATGGGCCATTTTCGATGTAGTAAGGCATAGTAGGGTCTACACCTTCTAAGAAGAGTATCATCCTATTTTTCCATAGATTGAAGTTATCTCTGGAAAATCTGGGAGGTTTTGCAAGAGAACCATTATCAATATAATTAGTGTTTGTGTTGGTAGTCATTTTAAGAAATAGCAAGGAAGAGAAAAGATTAGTATAGACAAGATCTTGTTTATGAGATTAAACAACTCCGCTCTGATACCACTTGTTGGTCCCGAAGGGTTATACAAGTTTGTAGAAGGGGGGCGGGGGTTGAATACAAACACACAGATTTTTACTTTCTAAATTGTTTATTGATATAATCAAATAATTTACAACTTGTTGCGGAACAAGATTAAGGATTAACCTAATCTAAACAAGTTAAGAACACTAAGTTTCTTGCACTAGAATTAAGACAGAGAGGAGATAAGACTATTAAAGATAAATATTCTAACACTAAGAGAGAAAGAAGAAGATGAACGAGCACTTCATTTTTGAAGAAGGGTTCTTCTTATATACTGCATGCATTTAATGCATGGCATTATTACTTTACACGTGGCAGCAGCTGATTGGTTGCATGGGTTGACCTTTGTAGACAACCTTAGTAGCCGCATGGTGTAAAGTGTAGAATCAGAGTTGGTTGTACGATTATGGACAGAGGGGATGTCCGTTCTGACATTTCGTACAGAGACGTGCAAGGGGAATGACAAAAGTAACTTGTAGAGTAGACCTCATGATCAGCGTTCGTTGAACAGTTCTTTATTAGCGAATGATAAAGCTCAGCGTTCGCTGAAGTCTTCTACTTGAAACTTCACGTTGAGTGGACAGTCTTGCTTCGCTGATATCCGCATCAGTTCATTAGTAGACTTGTCACTGGTTCTTGGGCTTGATCTTCGACTTCAGCGTAGAACCTTTGTTGACGTGAAACTTGTCTTCAGGGATTATAAGTAAACAACTAAACTATCAGCGATCACCAAAAGTACTGAACAGGCTCAGAGCTTTATGGTGAACAGTGTTCGCTGAATATTTATACTTAAAGAGCAAGAGTTCCTATCAGCGGTACTGTAGAGTCATAGTACTTATCAACGATAGTGAAACTCTAATACATATTGTCTACTTACGATTTTCACAAAGTGTTTCTTTAAAGGGTCATTATCAAATCACTGAGGGATTGGATCAACAGTATGTTACGGTATTGCACTATTGTGTTGTGCTAGAACGCCAGCAACACTTATCACGCTTTGCTAGAACTCCAGTTACACTATCGCGCTATGCTAGAACGCCAGCTTCACTATTATCGCGATGTGCTAGAACGCCAGCAATATTGTGAGATGTTGTGCTTGAAGGCCAACGGAGTGTATTGTGAGATGTTGTGCTTGAAGACCAACAGAGTGAATTGTTGAGTTGTGCCTGAGTGCAAACGATTGGATAAATTAATCAAAGGTTTTATATAAACTGTTTTAATACATGGTTTTATATGGGTCTTGAAATGACAGGGATTATCTCACTAGACCATTTGGTCTAACCCTCATTTTGTTTTAAAAAATATGCATTTCAGGATTGCGGAAAGTATGAGGTAAAGGAAAAGTTAATAATGTGAGATCACTTTGTTTGATTATCTTGCTGGAGATAATCGAGAAGGAAACTGAAGTCTGATTTTTATACGTGGCTATGTGGATCTTTCATATGAAGATTTTATTAACAGAAAGTTTGTTTGTTATTTCGGAGAGTTTTAAAGATTTGTAGAATGGGACCCTGTTGGTTCCCGTTTTGCTTTAAACAAGATTATCAGATCTATTAGTTCAAGTTAATGTTTGATGCGGAAGCGTATTTGAAGAACTAACAGATAAGTTTGATAGATTTAGACCAAAATATAAATAAACAATGAACAGGAAATAATATTTCAAAGTTTATTGAATATATATTAAGAACAGATTTAAGAACAATGAGTAAGAAAAGCTTCAAAATAGATATGACTCTTCAGGTGAATAAGCTTTTTGTGTTCTTATGATGGTCGATTTATATGTGATTGATGATTGATGATAAGGAAGAACTCAACATGAGTCTTCCTTATATACTACTCTAAAGGGGACCATAAAGCATATGCTACTATTCAGACGGTACTGATGAATAGTTGAACGGATGTCGTGAACAGTTGCAAGAACGGCATGAACAGTAAGACGTGTTGTATTGCATTTAATGCAGCAGACGTCTATTATGTACTAAGCCCTATTGAGTCCAATCAGAGTTTGACACGTCGACGTTGGACAGGGCATGCTACCATGCAAGTTGATGAACGGGTCCTGTAACAGTAGCAAGATATTATAAATATCTTCAAGTCTTTCAGTGAGGACCACAGAGGCTCTGTAATGAGTTACAGAGGTTCTGCGGTCTGGTCCTCTGTGGAGCAGTCTTTCCTATATTCTGAGATATTGGTCTTCTTTGCGCGTATAACAGAGCTTCTGTAGATTCTTGATCTTGAGCCCTCGGTAAGTCCGGCAGAGCCTCTGTAAGAGGCTTTCTTCACTTAGCCTATTTTTCACTACTTCTAAATACTTCTATGATTAGGAAGATTGAAGCTAACAATCTCCCCCTAAGTAGTGAAAAATAAAAAATTTAACTTCGAGTTTAGTTAGGCTAAGTTAGATAAGACAGAGGTTAAACAATACCTCGAAGGTTCTTTCATTTAGAAATATGCCAGAGGCATTTTACATTTGAGTACAATGAACGATAAACTTTGACTTGGTTTGCAGGGATTGGAGGTCTGAGAATCAGATTTTGGCATCTTTGAAGTCGTCGTAGCTTCTGTTGTCTCTTCCGACTCTTCTGATCTCTTTGTAGAAACTGATGCAGAGTTCTCTTAGGCGGATTGTGGCATCAATCTCTCTGATGAAAGTATCTGCAGCATCTCTATCCATTTTCTCTGTACCTCTGTATTTTACAAGGCTTGTTCTGAACTTGTTCTGAACTTGTTCAGAGTACTAGTTGCGTACTTCTGACAGTCCATGCACACAAATAGTTTAACTTCGCCTTGTGGGTTTTGAAATACTAACCCAAACCGTGGTTCTGGATTGATTGAGTTAGGTACGGCGTCCGGTGGGCAGCGATCCTCTGGTGGTCGTAAATCCAGATGTTTGAGACCAAGATCCTTTCCCAGCTGGAAATCTATCATGCTGTAGAGCAGAAGCTTTTCCCTCATCGCTTTTCTCAACACTTGATAGGCTCTGGTGTTTGCCTCTGTGTTGTAGTTGTCCTTTGTCTATTGCAGAAGATCAGGTAGATCATAAGGATTGATATTTCTTAGGTCAGCATCAGCGAAGGTGGTTTTTGAATTGTCTTCTCTTCTGACTTTGTAAAGATTGTACCTAACCCTTGGATAGGTTCTTGTAAAGGAGAATTTGCAGAAGATTACCTTTTTTATCTTGTGGATTGAGAAGACATCTGCTTTGGTTCTTGGCTTTGTCCTTGTGAAGATGTTCTCAAATTCTTCTCTGATCCTTGGATCTGTCACATGATCTGTAGGATGATTGGTCTGAAAGGATTGTTTATAGAGGTATTTGTATACCACTTCTTCCATCTCTTCATGTGTTGGACCAGGTTGTGGTACTTGTCTTCTGAGACTCTCCATCTTTTGAACAACTTCTGCAGCTCTACCAGTTAGAAGAATGTCTGACAGAGGCTTCAATCCATATGCCCAGTCAACTTCTTCAGGCTTTGGAGTTTGAAAGGTATCAAACGCACTTTTCATTAATTTTTCTGTAGGCTTGGGCAATGACTTCTTTTTCTTGGGCTCTTCTGTCAGTATTGCTTTGCCCTTATCTTTGGCTTTTGGAGGTGCAGAACCTGTTTCTTCTGTAGGTTTGGAGGTTGGTGCTTCTGTTGGCTTGATGGGGGTTGCCTCTGTAGGTTTTGATACTTGTTTTTTAGAGGACTTTTGTGGCGTTGGTTCTGTTGGCTTTCTTTGCTCTGTAACCTCTGTAGGAGGTTCTTTGGTGACTTCTTCTGTAAGCTTGGTTTCTGTGGATTGAGGTATGTCGAATCTTCTTGCCATTTTGAATGCTAATGTGAACCTGTGCCTTTCTTCTTCTCTCTGTGACATTCGATCAGTCATTGTATTTTGCATCTTTTTCAGAATATCAGTAGCAGAGGTCGTTGCTCTTTTTGGTTTGGTGGCAATTGACTTTCTTCTTGGTATGGTTGGGGGTTTTTCTGTTGAAGGACTTTCTTCCAAAATGATTACCACAGGGGTGGTTGTTGCCTCTGTGGGTTGCTGATCAGCTTCTGGAATATTTGTTTCTTCATGACTTGATTTCACAGAGATGGGTGTTGTCTCTGTGGTCTGTTGAGTTTGTTGTTGATCTTGGGTTTGTTCTGGAGGGGCTTGACTGATTGGTTCTGCTGCGATTGGTGGAGTTTGTATTCCTCTGCTCGTAGCTTTCTCCCTTGTATTCTCCCCCTCAGGATTATCTGATGGACCAGGATGGTCATCATCAGAATCATCCTGATTCGTATCAGAACTACCCTCTGCTCTGCAAGAAGCTTTGGTTTTCTTCGGTAATTCTGCTCCTGCTGCTATCAACTTTGCACAGACGTCATCACAGAGGCCAAGTAGAGTCGCAAGCTCTGCCTCTGTTTTAAAACGCATTCTACCAACACTTTTTCTGAAATCCTTGACAAAGTTGGCATTTGCTGTAGTGAAGGAGACAATGAATTCTGTGACCTGGTTTATGACGTTCTGTCCTAGCTCTGTTAGCTGTGCTCTGGTCATGTAGTCTTTTGGCTGCATCATTGTCGTGTTGCGTATTGCCTCTGCTTGTACTTGTTTTAGGGCATTCTGTATATCTGCAGGAGTAATGCCCTATGTTCTGTTGGATTGCGTATTCATTTGTTCAAGGAAGTTTTTGACAGAGTCCTTGAACGCAGAAGTTGCATTTGTTTTGATTTCTTGAGCGGCAGAGGTGGTTGTAGCTTTGGCAGTAGTTTCGGCAGAAGACTTCATCGCTGAGATGGCAGATTTCACCTCTGTGGACAGATTGTCCATTTTGGTGTTTAGTTTCAGGATAGCCTTCGATGTTGTCTCTGCAAAAGATTTGAAAGAGCTTTGCAACTCTTTCATTGTTTGGTTCACAGAGGTGACAAGGGTTTGGAACTCATCCCTTGATACTTGTGTTCCTTGTGTAACCTCTGGAGGAACACATTCATCTCCAGAGTGAGTCCCTGTTCCTGGGACACCTTCGTTCACCCTTGTTTGTACGTTGGGGGTGGAAGGATTTCCATCTGATCCTTGAGCAGAAGCATCTATTGCTTCAGACTATACAGAAGTTCTGTGAATGACATTGTCTAGATCTACTTCAGAGGTGGGTACTAGATTATCCTTCTGTTGACTCGGAGACTTGTCTAGAGTCTCTTCGTCGTTGTGCTCACTACTTCTCTCTGAAAGAAGTGTTGGCCCTAGTTGTGTGTGTGTGGCAGAGGAAACGAATTCCTCTGTAGGGTGTTCTGTTGTGATCTGGGGCGATGGATCACGAACTGTAGGTGAGTCTCTCTGAGGAGACTCCCTAGGAATGGATTCCCCGGTTTCTGTGGGCGCAGAAGTCGAAAGAGTGACTTCTGGCTGGTTGGGTTGGGTTTGGATCGAGTTGTGATGCTCTGTTTCAATAACTCCTTCTGCAGCTAGACCTGTGGAGTTAGATGTGTGGGTTGCACTGGGAGGGGCTGAGGGATTTGTGCCTTCTTCAACTTCGGCATCTTTTTCTTTTCCCTTTTCTTTTTCTCCCATTTTCTCTATGATTTTCTTAACCTTTTCTCTATTCCACTCTGGTGCGTTCTTTTGATTTCGTTCTTTAATAGCTTCCTCTGACATGTCTATTTCCACTATTTCTTCTTCTGCATCTTGGCTTGGACTCTTTCTATGGACGTCCAATCCTTGTCGAATGAAGGGGTTCTGTAGGATAATAGGTGTCTCACCTGGTTGATTTCTGGGTGTTGTGTCATCTTCCTGCAGATGTGTGTCAATGCCAGAAATTGAGAAATATTGTTCTTCTGGGGAGTGGTGGTCGAGAGGTTGTGCCGTCCACCCTGCTGTATTTAAGGTGTTGGCAATGTCAGGGTTCTGTAGGAAGTCGTTCAGGTCTCCGTGATGAGCAAATCTATCTGGAGATTGATAGGGTGATTGATATTCTTCTGTTGCCATTTCTTCTTCTGTGTCTTCTTCTGCAAGTCTTTCTTCTGCGATTTCTTCTTCCTCTGCAATGGTGACCAATTTTTGAAGTGATTTACCATGCTTCTTTTTGGTTCTCCTCCTCTTGGGTTTTGGTGCCGCTTCCTCTGTGATTTTCAATTTTCTTTTCTTCCTCTGTTTTGGGGAAGAGGGAGGAACAGAGGAGCCAATTTCTGTGGCATGAGGAGGTGATGGTTGATCTTTTGCAGCGCTTGTAGAGGTGCCTTCTGCAGTTTTTCTTTTTTTTGCTGTTGGAGTAGATGCAGAGGTTTTTGAAGAGGACTTCTTTCCCATGAGTTCTGCACGTTTGGCTATGAAGCTTAGTTGTATAGCCATGTGTTTTTCCAATTTCTGATCTTTTTCTTCTTGAGTGGAAAGAGGTTCTGCAACTATTGTTCCTAGGGGGACACCTAAACGCGGGGGTGTCATAGGACTCGGTTTAGAAGTTTTATGTTCGCGTATATACTCTTTCTTAAGGGTTTTATTCGAGGAATACTTCAGAAGCTTCTTTGACAGAGGTCTGCAGTGTGAGTAACCATCTATATGATCAGTGGGGACATTTTTGCTCATTGGGAATTGTTTGGGAATTGGCCCTTCCATTGGCCATTTCTGTATCAGCAACAGAGGTTCGAACAATACTCCCAATATTCTTTGGAATTGCAGAGGTGGTAGAAAGTTGGGATCGTTCTCTTTGACCCGTTTGGTGTTGTTATTTCTGTCGATGGTGTTGATGATCTCTTGCATCATTATCGTCGCGTAATCGAGTGGAAGATCATAGTACACCCCATACATGATGGTTAAGATCTGATGCGAGGTCTGGTCAATGCTGCCTATCTTCCCTGTCAGGCATCTGTTAAGAATAGAGAACAAGGTGTTCCACAGAGGTGGTAATCTGCCTCTGCGGAAGTCATTTCTCTTCCGTAGTTGTGTGTTGTACCCAAGCATTTCTACGAAGCGACAGAGCTTGTCGTCTGTTGGTTGCTCTGCATATTTCTTCAAACCAAGAAGACCCCTCGTGGGTAGGTTGAACTCAAGTGAGAACATTGTTCTGTTGAACTTGATTTCAAGATGTTCAGATTTGTCAGGTCTTGAAATGTACCCTTTGATAATAGAGTCGTCTTTATCAAATCGGCAGCTCTGCCAAAACTGGTTCAGATATCTGACTGGTATTTTCTTTGGGGTTCTTGAGAGTAGAGGGAAGAGGATGTGATTTTCCATTATGTTCAGAAGAATGGCGTGGGCTTCGCCGAAAGCAGTGGGTGAGGGGACCAAATAGCATTTGTTGGATTTGATTGGTAGTACCTTTTCGAAGTGATCCTTAGCTATGAAGTTTTGCAGATGTGTTGTCGGAGCAAAGTCTGCTGAGTCGCCGGAATCTTCTAGTTCAATGTTCTGGGCAGGGTTGGGGTTTTCTGAATGTTCAGAATGAGCCGGTGAATGTTCTGGTGAGGTCGCCGGAGAGTGTGCAGGGGAGATAGCTTGAGAAGATGAAGCCATTTGATACTGAGAATAAGAAACTTGCAGGTTTTTGCAGGGTTTCGCCGGAGAAGAATGAGAGTTTGTAAAAGGTTTATGAGAGGGTAAGCTTGGTTTTTATAGGAGGGTAAAACGGTAGAATTCGAAAGAGTAAAATATATGGCAATGGATTAAAATTTGGAATCCGTACTCGAGTTAGAACGGCGGGTTCAACTTTCCAAAGAAAACGTTTCATGTAAGCCCAATGAAAATGGGACACGTAGGCCATGTCAGAAGATGACAGGACGTCGTGCGCGGCCCATTAATGTTAGGCGCGTGGGGTTATTCTTAGCCATATGTAATTCATTCTCAGTAAAAGTAACCGTTATTACTCCAGAACTTCTGTACCTTACAGAAGCTCTGTGATCTTGAAAATCTTTGTTGTTTATCCCTTTCATATATCTCATTGTTATCATGACTTCTGTGGGGTTCTTCTTTAACCAAAACATTTGTAAAGGCGTTGGAGAGGATAAAATCGGATTTTTGTCAAGAAATTTGCTTCGCAGAGGTTTTGTGGCTCTGTTGGAACTTGCAGAAGTTCTGTGAGGGCCAGCAGAAGCTCTATGAGGGAAAAAATTTCATAACAAAAATTTTATTAAAATTTTTGATCATCCAATTTTTGATTTGGTTTAAGAGATGTTTTTCGGACATATTTGAAAGTTTGTGTCCGAGAAAACTGTTAAAAAAACGGTTTGTTCGAGAAGATCATGGTTTGTGTTTTTGGTTTCCGAGATAACATTCCAAAAGATCGACAGAGGGTTAATTTGTAATCACCGAGCATATTTCTTGCAGAACCTCTGTTGAGCTCAGCAGAAGCTCTATGACCTTAAATTTCTCTTAATTCGAATTTTATGAAACTTTTTGAGCTTTTGATTTTTGAAATGTTTATTTAAAGTATATTTAGGACATATTTGACGATTCTTGTCCTAGAAAATTGTTTTCCAAAAACCTTTTGTGCGAGAGACATACATTTTGGTTCTTCTTTTCTCGGCAGTGATATCTGACTTCTGTCGATATGGAGTCATCGACATTTTTCTTTGGCTTTCCCTTGAAAGTTTTATCTCTTTAGATCATTTCAGGGTTCCCTTCTGCTCCCCCTTGATCTAATCACCTCTGTAGATCAAGTAATTTCCTTTTGCTCCCCCTTGACCTATGCTTGGATCAAAGAATGATAAGTTTTGCATAGAACATAGGTCATGTTTTCCAGAGGTTCTGTAGGGGTCGTCAGAGGTTCTGAGTTGACTTACAGAAGCTCTGTGATTTTAAGAACTATTTAAGATTAAGAACTTACAAACAGAAATAAATTAACTTAAAGCAAAAATAAAAGAAAATTTGTACATATTTACAGAAGATAAAGCTATACTTACAGAGGATTGTCACACCATGTTTATCATTCCTAACTTACCCACCAAGAAATTGAATCTTTTCTCGTCTAGTGCTTTGGTGAATAAGTCAGCGAGTTGATATTCTGTTGGCACGAAATGCATTTCAATTGTACCGTATTCAACATGATGTTTCAAGAAAGGGTACCTTATATCGATATGCTTGGTTTTCGAGTGTTGCACAGGATTGGCAGAGATAGCAATGGCACTTTTGGAATCACAGAAGATGGGTATTTTGAATAGGATGTGGCCGTAGTCTTTTAGTTGAGTTTTCATCCATAGAACCTGAGAACAACAGCTAGCAGCAGCAACGTATTCAGCTTCTGCAGTGGATGTTGAGACACAATTCTGCTTCTTGGAGGTCCAACTGACTAGTTTACCACCTAGGAATTGGCAACTCCCAGAGGTACTCTTTCTGTCGAGCATGCATCCTCCATAGTCTGAATCTGTATAAGCTTTAAGACTAAAACCAGAGTTATGTGGATACCAGAGACCGAGATTTTTGGTCCCCTTTAGGTATCTAAAGATTCTCTTCACTGCATCATAATGTGATTTCTTAGGATTAGCTTGATAACGTGCACAAAGACATGTGGCATGCATGATGTCAGGTCTGCTTGCTGTTAAGTATAACAGAGATCCAATCATGCCTCTGTAGAGAGTGCATTCTACAGAGATACCATTTGGATCTAAGAATAACTTATTTCCAGTGGCCATTGGAGTTTTCATTGCAGAGGTATCAGAGAGTTTATATTTTAACAGAATGTCAGAGACATATTTGGCTTTATTTATAAAAATTCCCTCTGAAGTTTGTTTGACTTGAAATCCGAGGAAGAATGTTAATTCTCCCATCATACTCATTTCAAACTCACTCTGCATGAGTTTTTCAAAACTTTTACACTCTTCTGAATTAGTAGACCCGAAAATTATGTCATCCACATAGATTTGTACAAGCATTATCTCACCCTTTTTATGTTTATAGAATAAGGTAGTATCTGTTGTACCTCTGTTGTAGCCATTGACTAGAAGGAAGGTAGAAAGTCGTTCGTACCATGCTCTTGGAGCCTGTTTCAGTCCGTATAGAGCCTTTTCAAGGTAGTATACATGCCTTGGAAACTTTGAGCTTTAAAACCCTGGTGGCTGATTTACGTAAACCTCTTCTTGGATTTCACCGTTTAGAAAAGCTGATTTTACGTCCATCTGATAGACTTTAAAACCTTTGTGGGCTGCGAAGGCTAAGAATATTCTTATTGCTTCGAGTCGTGCGACAGGGGAAAAAGTCTCATCGTAGTCTATGCCTTCTTCTTGTCTATATCCCTTTGCTACTAATCTTGATTTGTTTCTGATGACCACTCCATCTTCATCCTTCTTGTTTCTGTAGACCCATTTAGTCCCAATGGCCTGTTTCCCTCGTGGCAGAGGTACTAAAGTCCATACTTTGTTACGCTCAAACTGCATAAGTTCTTCTTGCATGGCGTCTACCCAATTTGGGTCATCTAGGGCTTCAGAAATCTTCTTTGGTTCTATCACACTGATAAAGTTAGTAAAAAAACAAAAATTAGCAGTGGCAGACCTGGTTTTTACTGAGTCAGAAGGTTCTCCGATTATTTGGCTTGGAGGATGGCTTTTTGTCCACTGAGTTGTGCGTGGAAGATGATCATCAATGTCCTCGAACCTTTCGTCAGCGGCTTCTTGTGTTTCTTCTTGTGTAGCCTCTGTCGTTCTTCGTGCCTTGGTAGTTGATTCTACCGTTTGTGGAAATATTGGTATGAGTGGTGGTGGGGTTTGTTCCTTTGAGGACGTATAGTCTTGGTCCTCGATTTCCTCTGTAATTGGTTCTTCTGTGGATTGTGGAGTTTGTTTTTCAGCAACTTCTGTGGTCGTTTTTCTTGATGTTTCATCTTCTGCATGTTCTTCTTCGGCAATTGCATCTGTAGTATTTATAGAAGAAGATGAAGCATTATTTGGACCTGTTAGAGTCATACCTGTAGGATTTTGTCCGACAGAGGATGGTTCTTCAGAAATTCTGATGGTTCCAACAGAAGGATCAATGTCATTGTTGAACATCTCTAAAAATAGAAGATCCAAATCTTCTTTTGTTTTTGAGATTTCAGAGGATTTCCCTTTAATTCCGAGTTCTGAACTGATTTGTTCAGAAGTCATCTGGAATGAATCATCAAAAGAAACATTAATGCTTTCTACAATCTTGCGAGACTTTGTAAGGAAGGTTCTGTAGGCTTTGGAAGTGGCAGATTATCCAATGAATTTGCCTTCATCAGCTTTTACTTCAAATTTTCCTCTCGAATCTCTGTCGTTTAAAACAAAGCATTTGCATCCGAATACATGGAAAAACTTGATGTTTGGCCGCCTTTTGTGAAGTAATTCGTAAGGCGTCTTGAGTTGTCTTTTCACAATGGTTGAACGATTCTGTGTATAACACGCAGTAGAAATTGCTTCTGCCCAAAAGTTCATTGATAATCCGCATGCAGATAGCATAGTTCTTGCGGCCTCCACAAGTGTTCGATTCTTTCTTTCGACTACACCGTTCTGTTGTGGAGTTCGAGCGGCAGAGAAGTTCTGTGATATTCCTTCTGTAGAAAGATAGGCTTCAATGACACAGTTTTTAAATTCTGTGCCATTGTCACTTCTTAACTTCTGAATTCTGCAGTCATAAAGAACTTGAATTCTTTTCATTAGATTTATCAGTATAATTGGAACATCTGATTTCTTTCTAATAAATTCAACCCATGTGAAACGTGAATACTCATCAATTAGGACAAGTATGTATTTCTTGCCACCTAGGCTCTGTATAGCAATGGGACCGCAGAGGTCGACATGAAGCATGTACAGAGGCCTAGTGCAAGACACGTCTGTTTTGCCTTTGTGGGAAGCCCTTCTGTGTTTTCCCATTTCACAGGCCGAACACAAGTGATCCTTATTGAATTTAACATTTGGCAAACCTTTAACTAGATCGAGTTTTACTAGTTTATCCAGGGTGTGAAAGTTTAAGTGACAGAACCTGTTGTGCCATAACCACGCTTCTTCACTTTTGCAGGCTACTAGGCAAACTTTGTCCTTGGATTTTGAAGTAAAATTCATTAGATATAGATCACCTCTTCTTTCAGCTCGCAGAAGTTCCATTCCTGTGTTTTCACTTTGTAGAGAGCAGAAAGTTCTTTTGAATAACACATCGAATCCTGTATCACAGAGTTGACTTACACTTAGTAGGTTGTGTTTGAGGCCATTCACATATGCAACTTTGTATACAGATATATTTTCTTTCTGTATGACTCCATAGCCTTTGATGTGTCCCTTCTTGTTGTCTCTAAAAGTTACAGATCCACCATCGTGTGTTTCTTTGTATGTGGATAGTAATCTTCTGTCGCCAGTCATGTGCCTTGAGCATCCGGAGTCAAGATACCAAATTGGCACATGTTGCTTCTGCAAGACAATCATAGATACTTAGGTACCCATAACCATATGGGTCCAATATTGTTAGAATTTTTCAAGTTTGCCTTAGCATTCTTGAAATACATTTTATCCTTTGTAGAAAGATCAGATTGTTTCTCTCGAGGTTTTGACTTTGGAGTTTGAATTTTAGTGGAGAGTAAGCAATCTGGACTTGATAAGTGTTTATTTAATTTGAACATTAGATCAAAACAATGACAGTATTGAATATGAGACGTGATTCGTTTGAACTTTTCATTGAATTCATTGAACTGTACCACAGAGGCATTACACTCTTTCTTTACATTAGATTTCCTATTACAAGAAGATCTATGAATACTAGAATGTGGTTTGCAAAAGTCTTGTTTTGTTCCTGCCTTCTGTGACTCTCTTCTGTGGTGAACATCTTTCTTCACTGTCACAGAGGAAAAGTATATGTTAGCTTCAGGCCATTTTCCCTTTTGTTGCCAAGTGAGATTCTCTTTAATTTTCCTTAAAGGTTTTGAAAATTTTGAACTTTTAGGATCTACAGAGGTCTTCTTTAACATATCAAGCTCAGCAGAGGTTTTGACTTTTAAATATATGTTCAGAAAATCTGGGCAGATAGGTATCTCTGTGATTTTTTCTTTTGGAGAAATAGTTCTGTTAAGAACTTCAGAGGAGATTTTAACATCCTCTGTGTCATAGTGAACTGTCCCTGATTTAGAATCAGTCTCTCAGTCGTCAGAGGTTGAATCGTCCTCATATACAGAGGTTGAGTCATCTCTTTCGACAGAGGCTGGATTTTCTGAGCATGTATCGTACGAGCTTTCTTCCTCTGTAGAATGACTTTCATAGAAGGCAGAGGTATCTGATGAGATCTTTTCAGCGAGAATTTGATTTATAGAAGATGTACTGAGATTTTCTAAAACATTTGATTTCAAAACTTCCAAAATTTCTTCTTCAATAGATTTTTTAAGTTTTTCTTCTGAAAAGATGGGTTTAAACTCAGGAGCTTCTGCTGATAATTTCTTTTCATCGTTCATTATGCAGACAAAAGCGACCTGTGTTTGAGTCTCTGGTTTACCAAACTTAAAGATACCAATCTGATCTTGTGTTTTCAGATATTTCTTTGGTTTGATTCCTCTATTGACAGAGGTTGAAGATGATGAATCTGTGTTTTCAAACCATACATTGATCATCTTCGTATGTTTCCTCAAGTGAGGTTCTGTAGAGATTTTAACCCTTTTACTTACAGAAAGTAAGTTTGGAAAGTTTGGTTTGTTAGTTTTTCCCAAAACAAATAGAGAAGACAGAGGTTTTAGTTGTTTATTTTCAACTCCTAAGGTAATATCACTGTACCCTATACCTCGTCTTGCTATTTGAGAGTTTACTTTTTCATACACCTTCTGTGCATCTTTATAGTTTTTAAGTAAAACTTCTCTTCTTAAAAGATCTTGCCAAAGTACCTCTCTTTCCTTTTGAAAGTATTCTTTGAGAGCTCTTATGTCTGTTGTTTCACTTCTTGAAACTGAAAGTTCTTTTGTTTTGATTTTTAAAGCATAGGTTAGATCAGAAATTTGTCTTTTTAAAGGATCTATGTTTTTGCTCCAATATTTTTCGATTTTTTCTTTTTCTTCAAAGATTTTGGCCTTTTCTTGAGTGAGAAGCCTTACTTCTCTCTCATTAAAGGTCAGCCTTTTCTGAATGCTTTTATTTACTTCTTTCAGTTCATTGTTAAGTTCAAATAAATCATCATCTACAGTATTAATATTTGAGGTAGAGTTTGAAATGGATACCTCAGTGTCAGTGTCGGAGTTAACTTCTGCCATGCCACAGAACAGGGCATTTGTGGGGAAATCATTGTCAGAGGTAGAGTCTGACTCGAAGTCCTCCTTGCTTGCCTCAGAATGCCCTTTGTTCGCCATTAGGGATTTTTGCGCATAATACTCAGCCTTCTTTTTGTAAAAAGCTGAGTCCTTCTGTGGGCGATTTTGTCTACTTCTGCATTCTTTAGCGAAATGACCTGGCTTGCCGCAGTTGAAACAACCTTGGGAGGTGTTTCCAGTTCGATCTTCGGACTTCTGTTGGTCTCCACCTTTCTCTGTTCTGCATTCGTTTGCGTAATGACCAGGCTTACCACATTTGTAGCATTCTTGTGTGTGGCCTACCTTGTCATCTGATCTCTGTCGGTCAGTTCCTCTGTAGCTTCTTTCGCTCGACCTCTGTTGGTCATCATTTCTGTAGTCTGACCTCTGTCGGTCACTTGATTCTTCTCTTCTTCCTTCATCTCTTCTACCATCATCTCTTCTACCAGAATTCCTTTGGTTATTTCTAAACTCTCTTGTCAATAGAGCCATTGATTTAGCTAATGACGCAAGAGTTATTTCTTCCTCTTTCAGCTCGTCTTCTTCGCTATCAATCATTACCATCTTCTTTTTCTCCTTCTTTTTCTCCTATGTAGATCTCTCATTTCTTGGTCTGTCCGTAGCCTCTGTAGATTTACTAACCAATGCGTATGGTACAATGGTTAGTGTTTTAGCGTGAGCTATTTGAGGCTCTTGTGCGGCTAGTGTTCCATAGAGATCAGAGAGTGTCCAGGAGTCTAGATCTTGATTTGTTTGTAAAGACATAGACAACTGAAGCCACTCATCGTTCAGGCTCTTTAGAAACATGACGTTATTTTCTTCCGTGGTTCTGTGAATACCAGACTTTCTGCATTTGTTTATGAGAGAGTTGAACCGATCGTATGTTGTTTGCAGCGATTCTGTTGCAGAGGCTCTGAAGGCATGATACTCGTTTATGTATTGTGCCCTTCGGTTCTTCTGTGTTTTAGCACCCCCTTCCAGTTGTCTTTCTAATTCTTTCCAAAGATCGTGCGCTGTTTCGCATGCATCTAAAGATTGAAATATTTCGTTGATTAATATTCTTTTCGTTTTCTGTGCAACTTCATCTTCTGCCTTATCTTCATCTGACCAGTCTACTTTCGGCTTAGGTTTCTTATGTTCAGGGATTTCAAGAGATTCGTCAGTAGCTGGTACACGTGGCATAGTTATCATAGAAACCGGAGGAAGATTATAAAGATATTGTTTGAGATTTTTTTCAGTACCCTCAAAAAAATGAACCATTCTTATTTTCCATTGAGGATACTCATCTCTAAGAAGAGTAGGAGGTTTAGTTAATGAGCCAGCAGTAAAAAAGTTATTGGTATTTGTCATTTTGAGAAAAGGATAATCTGATGGAGGATTTATGAGTATGAAGATCTGAAAGTTTTTCTGGGTACAACTAATATCCAGAAATCTGGTGATGAAGAGAGAAAATAATCTATCAGAAAAAAAGTTGTAAAACGAGGATCACTTGATATTGAAAATCAAGCTTTGCTCTGATACCAATTGTTGGTTCCCGTTTTGCTTTAAACAAGATTATCAGATCTATTAGTTCAAGTTAATGTTTGATGCGGAAGCGTATTTGAAGAACTAACAGATAAGTTTGATAGATTTAGACCAAAATATAAATAAACAATGAACAGGAAATAATATTTCAAAGTTTACTGAATATATATTAAGAACAGATTTAAGAACAATGAGTAAGAAAAGCTTCAAAATTGATATGACTCTTAAGGTGAATAAGCTTTTTGTGTTCTTATGATGGTCGATTTATATGTGATTGATGATTGATGATAAGGAAGAACTCAACATGAGTCTTCCTTATATACTACTCTAAAGGGGACCATAAAGCATATGCTACTATTCAGACGGTACTGATGAATAGTTGAACGGATGTCGTGAACAGTTGCAAGAACGGCATGAACAGTAAGACGTGTTGTATTGCATTTAATGCAGCAGACGTCTATTATGTACTAAGCCCTATTGAGTCCAATCAGAGTTTGACACGTCGACGTTGGACAGGGCATGCTACCATGCAAGTTGATGAACGGGTCCTGTAACAGTAGCAAGATATTATAAATATCTTCAAGTCTTTCAGTGAGGACCACAGAGGCTCTGTAATGAGTTACCGAGGTTCTGCGGTCTGGTCCTCTGTGGAGCAGTCTTTCCTATATTCTGAGATATTGGTCTTCTTTGCGCGTATGACAGAGCTTCTGTAGCGCGCCTCTTTAGCTTTTGTAGATTCTTGATCTTGAGCCCTCGGTAAGTCCGGCAGAGCCTCTGTAAGAGGCTTTCTTCACTTAGCCTATTTTTCACTACTTCTAAATACTTCTATGATTAGGAAGATTGAAGCTAACAGACCCAATGTGTAACCCCGATGTGATTTGTTTTATATAATATTCCATGTTAATTGTTAAGTGGAGGTGCAGGTTGTTATACTTGTGTTTTTGAAAAGTTAATTGTATTGAAGAAAGATGTCTTGATTTTATAAAGCAAAAGAAACTTAAAAATAAAAATAAAAATAAAAAACAAATACATCTCCTTTTATTTTTTCTAGCCGTTGATTTTTTTTCAAAGGAAGAAAAAAATTAACTTTTATTTTTTAAAGTGTGAAGTGTGAGAGTGGATAAAACGATGAAAGTATTCATGGAGGGTAGGTTGAGTGTAAGAGATAATAAAGAGATGTGGTTGAGTGTAAGAGTTAATAAATAGGTGGTTGAGTGTAAGATTTTATAAAAAGTATTTTGTAAAATAAAATATCAAATTCTTGGATTTGTAAATACATAAAACAAAAAATATAAATACTTGTATGCTACAAGTATAAAAGTTTTTGTCATTTTGAAATGTTTATAAAACACTAACTAAAAACTAATAAAATAATTGTGATTTAATTCAAAAAGTTATTAAAAACACTTTTAACAAACTTTATCATTTTATAAAAAATCACTCTCAATTTTTATAAAAATAAGTTCTATAAAAATAATCGGTAAACCAATCGGAGTTGGAATATCAAGCATGAAACAATCGTATTCCCACATAACGCTTGAATATTCCCGTTCTGTTGTGTCTTCTCGGATTTGATCATTAATTTGAGATTGACACGATTCCCAAGACGACAACGTGTATTTCCGTAAATTATATATATGCACATCAAGTAAAAAGTTAGATAAACAATATAATACGGTTTGTTTGTAATCATCAAAATAATTATAGAGATGTAGGACACTTGCACCAACAATCTCCCCATTTTTTATGATGACAAACACAACCATTAAAAACGAGTGCATACTCGGTTTCTCTCCCCCTTTTGTCGAAGCAAAAGGGGTCATGAAAGACGCTATGCTCCCCCTCGAGAGATGCTCCCCCTCAAAATATGCATACATTTGGGAGTAACATTATCTCAAGGGTTATACTCAAGCATTCCTAAACCAAGTCTTAGTTTGAAAAACGTATTTTTGTTTAGGGCTTTAGTAAAAATATCGGCCAAATTATCTTCGGAATCGACTTTTTCAAGCACGATTTGGCCTTTTTGAACATTATCTCTTAAAAAATGATGTCGTATATCAATATGTTTGGTTCGAGAATGTAAAATCGGGTTTTTACTTAAGTTTATGGAACTTGAATTATCACACATAATTGGAATTTTGGTCAAATCTGTACCTCAAAATCGGTAAGTGTGTGCTTCATCCAAAGAACTTGAGCACACGCTCTCGCGGAGGCTACATATTCCGCTTCGGTAGTAGACAACGCTACGAATTGTTGTTTCTTAGAGAACCAAGACACAAGGGAGAGACCTATAAAGGCACATACTCCACTAGTGCTCTTTCGATCAACAATTGAGCCACCAAGATCGGAATCGGTGAAGCAAGTTACCTCCAACTCGGGTTTCTTTGCATACCATAATCCAAGACTCATTGTACCTTTAAGATATCTAAAAATACACTTGACGGCATCATAGTGAGATTGTTTAGGTGAAGATTGAAAACGAGCACATAAGCACACACTATACATGATATCCGGTCTACTAGCCGTTAGATAAAGTAAACTACCAATCATTCCACGATAAAAAATTTCATTAAAATTGTTTCCCTCTCATCACTAGATAATTTTAAATTAGTGGTCATTGGAGTTTCAAAGGGTTTTACATTTTCCAAATTAAATTTTTTCAACATGTCTTTATTTGCAATCCTAAGAAAAATTTTAATTCTCCCATCATGCTCATTTCAAATTCACTTGTCATTTTTGTAGAAAATTCATTGCAAAGTTTTTCATTTGTGGAACAAAAAATAATATCATCAACATACACTTGAACAACCACATTATCATTTTGAGCATGTTTTACAAACAATGTATGTTGATCCAAACCCTCAGTGATTTGATAATGACCCTCTCTTAATACTTAGTGAAAATTGTAAGTAAACAATATGTATCAGATTTTCACTATCGCTGATAAGTACTAAGACCTTACAGTACCGCTGATAGGAACTCTCGCTCTTTAGATTAAACATTCAGCGAACACTGTTCACCATAATACTATGAGTCTGTTCAGTACTTATGGTGATCGCTGATAAGTTAGTTGTTTACTTATGATCTCTGAAGACAAGTTTCATGTCAACATAGGTTCTACGCTGAAGTCGAAGATCAATCTCAAGAACCAGCGACAAGTCTCCTAATGAACTGATGCGGATCAGCGAAGACTCAGATTTGTCCACTCAACGTGAAGTATCAAGTACAAGACTTCAGCTATCGCTGAACTTTATCATTCGCTGATATAATATGATAAAGCACTGAATCAACGAAAGATGATCATGAAGTCCTCTGTACAAAGTACTTTTGTCTTAACCACCCTTGCACGACTCCGTACGATATGTCAGAAAAGAACCTCCTTATTGTCTGAAATCGTACAACCACTCTGATACTACACTGTTCATTCATGCGGCTACTAAGGTTGTCTACAAAGGTCAATGACATGCAACCAATAAGCTGCTGCCGCATGTAAAGTGTAAACTGACATGCATAAAATGCATGCAGTATATAAAGAGATGAACTCACTTCATTTTGAAGTAACTTGCTAACTCTGGACAAGTTCATCCTCTTATCTCAAGATAGGTTATTATTAGTAATTTCCTTATCTTTCTTAGTGCAAGAAACTTAGTGTTCCAACTTGTTTAGATTTAGGTTTAATCCTTAATCTTGTTTCCGCAACAAGCTGTAAATTGTTAATGATTTATCAATAAACAATTTAAAAAAGTAAAATATGTGTGTTTGTATTCAACCCCCCCCCCCCCCCCCCCTTCTACAAAGTTGTATAGCCCTTCGGGACCAACAAGTGGTATCAGAGCGGATTTGTTTAATCTCATAAACAATATCTAATCTATACTAAGATTTCTCTTCCTTGCTATTTCTGAAAATGGCTACCAACACAAACACAAACTATATAGACAATGGTTCTCTTGCTAAACCCCCTAGATTCTCCAGAGATAACTTTAATCTATGGAAAAATAGGATGATTCTCTTCTTAGAAGGTGTAGACCCTACTATGCCTTATTATCTTGAAAACGGCCCATATATTCCTGTAAGAATTGATGTTGCAGTTCCAGCCGCTGAGAATAGACCTGCTATTCCAGAAAGGCTGATTCCTAAAGAAATTCATATGTGGACTGACGAAGATAAGAAGAAAGTGGCAATCGACACAAAAGCCAGATCCATACTATCCATGGCTCTTCCTGACGAAGTCTACCATTCCGTCATGAACCTGAAAACCTCAAAAGCTATGTGGGACACAATATGTGTTCAGTATGAAGGTACGTCTGAAGTCCAGGACTCAAGAAAGATCAACCTGGTAAGACAGTACGAAAGCTTCATTTCTGGTAAAAATGAAACTCTCTCTGAAGTACATCAACGTTTCAACTGTTTAATTGTAGATCTGAAAACTGTTGGTAAGGAATATTCTAACTTTGAAGTGCTGACAAAGTTTTTAGAATGTTTACCTGAAAGATGGAACAATTATTCTATGTGTCTAAAGCTGTCTAAAGATCTAAAATCAATGACCCTTTCTACCTTATATGGCACGATGGTGAATCATGAGCAATCGAGTCATCTTAAGAAGAATCTTGTAAAAGATTCCAAAAGCACCCATGTTCCTTTAATCTCAGAGGAACCTTCCACTCAGCAACCCTCGGTCACTATCACTGAGTTGGAGAGTAACTCTAAAAGATCATCAAATTCTGACTCTTCAGATGATGATGAATCTTTGGCTCTCCTCACTAAAAAGTTCAGGAGATTCGCCAAAAAGAAAATGTTTAGAAACAACAAACCTCTTTCCATTACTGACAAGCCAAGATCATCACCTCTTGTTGATAAGGCTACTGCTACTTGTTTTAACTGTGAAAAGATAGGACATTTCGCTAACGAGTGCAGGTCAAAGAAAGTCTCTAGACCCTCAGCTTTTCCAAAGAAAAACTTTATTCCCAGGAATAAAGATGACAAATACGCAAAGCTGAAAGAAAAGTATGCGAAGCTGAAAAGCTTTAAGAAGAAAGGCAAAGGCCTGATGGCTAACTATGATTGGGCTGCTTCTGATGAAGAAGTATCATCATCTGACTCTGCAGATGATGAAGCCAATCTCTGTCTTATGGCCAAGATTGAAGATGAGGAAGAAAGTTCAGACATTCCCTCCGCCTCAACCTCTGCAATTCAGGTATCACCTTCCTTCTTTACAAATATTGCAAATATCGATGAAGCTGATAGTGTTCGTAAGATCGATCTCTTGACTAGAAGTTTATATGAAGCCATGAATGGCAAAACAATAGTTGAAAATCAAAACCTTGATCTCGCTGAACAGCTTAAAAACTGTCACCTTCAAATAGAAAATCTTTCTAAAATTGAAGAAAATTTTAAAGATCAAGTTCACTTAAATCAGCTAGTCAAAATCGAGCGCGAAGAAGCTATCGCTGCATTAAGAGCTGAAAAAGCTACTGTTGATGGATGGTATAATTCCTCAACAAATATCACTGAGATAATTAAGTCTCAGATTCCCCTGAGTGATAAACGTGGTCTTGGTTACAAAGCTGATACTCAAGAACCAACCACTGATCGTTCCATGCTCTTATTTGGAACTTTCGTATCCTCAGTCGCTGATACTTCATCTTCTCAGTGTTCCTCTTCCAGACCGCCTATCCCTGAGGAAACTCCTACCTCTTCAAAAGGTAAAGAGAAAATGGTTTATCCAAAACCTACCTATGTCTTTAAAGATAAAGGTAAAGGAATTGTTTTTAACCAAAATCCTCAGAAGGGTACTTCAGTACCTAAGCTGAATGCTTCTAAAGCTTCAGTGACCTATCCCTCTGGATCAAGGAATCAGATCTCTGGATCTACTCAGCGTGGATCTATTCAGCGATCTACTCCTAGACTCAGAGTGGATGTCCTTGGTAAGAAATCCGAAGAACTGAATGTTCCTCCTATTTCTAAAGCCAATAGTTTATTTGGTGCTGGTCCTTCTATTTTAAAATCTAAAGCTCAGCGTTCAAATAGTCCTAGAACTACTTTTAGTTATAGGAAATGTTATCACTGTGGACTCACTGATCATATTGCTAGTAAGTGTCCCACAGCCACCAAAGCTGAAAAGATAGCTAAGGTGAAGATCACTGCCCCCAAGGCAAAGAAGACCACTGAGGTTAAGAAATTAACCAAAGTGAAGACTGACAAAGCTGAATCTTCAAATGCTGCGAAGACTATTGAACCTTCCATTCCAACTACTTCCACTGACAAATGTGTATACATGGTTAAGTGGGTACCCAAGAAAAACTAATCTTCCTTTGTAATGCAGGTTAAGAAGGGTATCTGGTATCTCGATAGCGGATGCTCTAGACACATGACTGGAAAGAAAAGCCTGCTCGCTGAATACAAGGAAGAGAAGGGTCCCTCTGTGACTTTTGGTGGAAATGGAAAAGGACATACCCGAGGGTTTGGTGTACTCTCAAATGGTACAACCACCATCAGAAGAGTCGCATATGTTGAAGGGCTGAAGTATAATCTTCTAAGAATCAGTAAGCTTTGTGACAAGGATAACAAAGTAATCTTTACTAAGGAATCCTGCTTTGTCACTGACAAAAAGGAGAAGATAGCTCTCAGCGGTTATCGTTTGGAAAATGTTTATGTAATCTACATGGACTCAACAACCACTGAGAACTCCTGTTTCTTCTCAAAAGCCTCATCTGATGTCAACTGGCTATGGCATAAGAGGCTCTCTCGTCTGAATTTCAAGACGCTGAATACTCTTTCTTCAAAAGAGTTGGTCACTGGTCTACCTCAACACTCATACGCCAAAGAGTCTTTATGTTCAGCGTGTGAGAAAGGGAAGCAGACCAAAGCAAACTTTAAGTCAAAGCAAGTCTCCTCAGTGTCATCTCCTCTACAACTTCTCCATATGGATTTGTTTGGCCCTGTTAACAAACAATCCATCGTTGGAAAGAAATATATGCTGGTCATAGTTGATGAATTCTCTCGCTTTACATGGGTAATGTTTCTCCGTTCTAAGAGTGACACCCCTGAAGAACTCATCACCTTTGTTCGGAAGATGGAAACCCTGAACAACTTGACCGTTCGCTCAATAAGGAGTGATCATGGGACTGAATTCAAAAACAGTTCTCTTGATTCCTTCTTTGAGAGAAAGGGTATTTCTCACAACTTTTCATCAGTGAGAACACCGCAACAAAATGGAATCGCTGAAAGAAGAAATAGAACAATTATTGAAGCTGCACGTTCAATGCTCAGCGATTCTCACCTGCCTACTCAGTTTTGGGCAGAAGCTGTCAACACTGCTTGTTTTACACAAAACGGGTCGCTGATAGTCAAAAGATTCAATAAGACAGCCTATGAACTTTTTCATGGGAGAAAGCCTTCAATCAGCTTTCTTCACATCTTTGGATGTCAGTGTTTCATATTGAATAACAGAGATGCCCTTGGAAAGTTTGATCCTAAGGCTGATGATGGAATCTTTCTTGGATATTCCTCAATTTCCAAAGCCTTCAGAGTCTTCAATCGTAGAAGACAAACTGTAGAAGAAACTATTCACGTCACGTTTGACGAATCCCGTTCAGCGAACTCTAAACCGTCCGCTGATACTGAAGAACTGAATCAATGGATGTTTTCTCATCTTGGTGATTCAGAAGATATTCCCACTCCTCATACTCATACAGTCGAAGATGATAGTCCCACTATCATTCCAAATATACAGAATAGTGAAGCTGAAACATCATGGGTCTCAGCGGTTCCTTTAAACACTATACCTGCTTCTGAACCAAATGTCTCAGACATGCCATCTATTTCTCAGCAATCAGTGAATGAAATGACAACTGCAACCACTCCTCTCTTGGCTGATACTCCAGAAGTTGCTGAAGCCTCATCTTCAGCTCCTCCAGTGCAGTTTGAGCCAGCGTCTCACGCTCCGGCTCAGCGATGGACTGTAAATCACCCAATTGATCAAATTCTTGGTGATCCAAACGCTGGTGTTCAGACTCGATGAAGTGCAGGTAACATTTGTTTATTTGTTAACTTTATTTCTCTAACTGAACCAAAGAAAATAGATGATGCCCTCAAAGATCCAAACTGGGTCAGCGCCATGCAAGAAGAGATGACTGAATTCGAAAGAAACATGTAACACCCCGCTTACCACGACACAATATTGTCCGCTTTGCCCCACTGGCTCACGGCTTTGTTCTTGGCGACCTGGCAAGGACTTCGCAAGGACTTCCCAGGAGGTCACCCATCCTGGTACTACTCCCACCCAAGCACGCTTAACCACAGAGTTCCCAAGGAACCCGCATGCTTGTGGCCCCAGGTGGATTGTAAGATCCCACATTGGTTGGGGAGGGGAACAAATGTTGCCTTATAAGGGACTTGATACCTCCTCTATCAGACGCGTTTTAAAACCGTGAGTCCAGGTGTGCGGACAAAGCGGACAATATCTGGTACGGTTGGCCTGGGATGTTACAAAACAAAGTTTGGAAACTTCTTCGAAGACCAACTGACAAAACAGTGATAGGCACTAAATGGGTCTATCGAAACAAGTTGGACGAACATGGAACTGTAACCCGCAACAAGGCTCGTCTTGTTGCTCAGGGATACAGACAAGAGGAAGGCATAGATTACGACGAAACATTTGCTCCAGTAGCAAGACTAGAATCTATTCGTCTATTCTTAGCATACGATGTACACAAAGACTTCAAAGTACATCAGATGGATGTTAAGTCAGCGTTTCTAAATGGAAAGCTGAATGAAGAAGTCTATGTAGAACAACCTCCAGGATTCTCAGATCCTAAGCGTCCAGGTTATGTTTATAAACTGGATAAGGCACTTTATGGCTTGAAGCAAGCTTCTCGTGCATGGTATGACACTCTCTCTACTTATCTCCATATTGAAAAATTTAAGCGAGGTAAAATTGACAAAACTCTATTTTTTAGAATAGTGAAAGGTCATATCATTCTAGTTCAGATATATGTTGATGACATTATATTTGGTTCTACTAACCCTGATCTTTGTACTCGTTTCGCTGATAGAATGAAAGATGAGTATAAAATGAGCATGATGGATGAGCTAACATATTTCCTTGGTCTTCAGAAAAAGCAAAATGAAAAAGGAACTTTCATTAATCAGGGAAAGTATGTTAAAGATATGCTGAAGAAATTCGATTTAACTCAGAGTTCAGCTATGAAAACCCCTATGGCACCACCGCTGACACTAGATAAGGATACTAATGGTATTCCTGTTAATGTCACGCTGTACCGTGGGATGATCGGCTCTCTTTTGTATCTTACAGCTAGCCGACCCGATATTATGTACGCAACCTGTTTGTGTGCACGATATCAAGTTGAACCTAAGGAATCTTATATGATCGCTGTAAAGCGAATTTTTCGATACCTTAAGGGTACTGCGAATCTAGGTCTTTGGTATCCCAAAGACTCAGGGTTCGATCTAATCGCCTATTCAGATAGTGATTTTTCAGGTTGCAAAATGGATAGGAAAAGCACCACAGGAGGCTGTCAGCTCCTGGGTGGAAAGCGGGTGAGTTGGACAAGTAAAAAGCAAAACTCAGTGTCCACCTCCACAGCTGAAGCTGAGTAAGTAGCCGCTGGAAGCTGTTGTTCTCAGGTCTTGTGGATGAGAAATCAACTACTAGACTATGACCTTCAGTTCTCGAAAATTCCAATCTATTGCGACAGCACAAGTGCCATCGCTATAGCCAACAATCCAGTGCTACACTCAAAGACAAAACACAACGAAATCAGATATCATTTTATCAGAGATCATGTGCTGAATAGTGATATAGAACTTCATTTTATCCCAACTGATTATCAGTTAGCTGATTTGTTCACCAAACCTCTTGATGAGACAAGATTCAACTTTCTCATCAGCGAGCTTGGAATGCAGAACTTTGAAGAGTAAAATCTTCAGCGGTTCACATTTGATCAGCGATACTATTATACAAACTTGTATAGCTCTCAGGATAAAATCAACTTGTATAACCTATTCCATCATCTTCTCTCAGAATAAACTTGATTCGCTGATATCAAGGTATGTTTTTCTCTCTGACAATCGCATGTGAATGCAAGATTTCAAAACAAATTGCATCGCTGAATATCTCTTCCTTAATAAGCGATATTTTTGAAATTTCTAAAACCATCACTGATATTTCTATTCAGTGCTTCATGTTTTCAAAAGTGTCCCTGAGTTTTTCAAAACCTCAGAGATATCCTAAAAGAATTTGAAAGGACAGTTGTGACGTCATCGCAACGGATAAACCCCAGCACGTTCTTTTTCTAACACACGTTTGCACGTTTCGTTCATCTTCAAATCAAATGCAAACACGTGTCCGTGTCATGATGAAAATCTTTTCCCGCTCAAGATTTTCTCTCTCTAAACTCACTATATAAACACATTCTTGGTTTATATTTTCCTTTTACGCGAACAACTTCTCCTCCAAGCAAAGAAAGATTTACTGTTGCATTTCGAACAATCATATTTTCAAGAACAACTGTTCATCTCCTTCTTCATCAAACATCAAAGGTTAATATGTTCTTATTATTTACCTATTGTTTATAACTTGTTTCTGATCTTCTCTTTGTTTTTAAAAGATCAAACAAAAGAACTTTTTCAAATGAAATCATTTCTTTCATGGTTTTATGAACACAACCTTTCATGGTTGTTCTTCAAGTTTAAACGCAAAATCTTAAACTTGTTCTTCATATGTTCGTTTCCAGAAACTGGAAAACAAGACTTTTAATGGGTTTGCATTTTCTTTTTCAAAACTAAGAAAAACCCTAATCTTCATTAAGACATTTTTGTCTGAATGAAATGGACAAAATTCGAACCATCTTATTGGAAAACCTTTCCACATTAAGATTATTCTTATTTGTTAAATCTTTGGTTGAACTGATAAATACAGAAAATGGCATCTGCTGACATTCCTACCGCTGAGAACATTGCTGTCGCTGATGCTGAGGAATTGGAAATCACAAAAGCTCCTCAGGTCAAGTTCACTCTAGAAGAACTTGATTGGACCAAGTCAAATAACCTATATGCGCTTTTCGAGTTTCCTCCTCGTAAGCAAGTCACACATCTGAATGATGCTGTGGACTTCTTGAAGAATTGTTGCCTTTCAACAGCCCTGACCATAACACCTCTTGCACATCAGCTAATACTTTCTCAGTTCTGGTACTCCGTCAGACACTCTCAGCTACCATCAGCCAAAGACCCTTCAAAAACAATTGATTGTATCCTCTGTGATACTGATTTTGGCACGATGAAGATAACCCCTGCCATCATTCGCAAAGCCCTCAGCCTTCCCACTGCTACAAAAGAAAAACCTTTTGTTCCTCTCCCTGACCACAAGAAACATTCAGACAGGGAAGCCATCACTGCATTTTTTGATGCAATGGGCTACATATGGGAAACAGAGAGGGACAAAAAGCCTGAGAAGAAACTAACCCTCATCAAGAAATCCAAAATGCCCAGCGAGATGAATTTCATCTTCGCTCATCTGATTAGATGCATGACTGCAAAGACCGGCTCCTCTGACCAAGCCGCTCAACCTCAGCAAACAATGGGATATGCACTGCTGAAAGTTCTACATATAGACTGGGCATCGATAATCTACGATGATTTGGTACAAAGAGTAGATTCTGCCGCTGACCGATCTCCATGGGTTCCTTATCCCAGATTCATCAGCGCCGTCTTCCAAACTGGCCTGAAGGACACCTACCCACTCGATGGAGACCTGAAACTCTCTCAGGTTGGTCCTAAAGTTCTCAACTTCAAACCAGTGGAAAACGAGGTACGTCTTTCTACACTTTTAACTCTTCTCAACCCTACTTCTTCTACTTCTGCAGCTCCTTCAGCGATCACACCCATCGCTGATACCCAGGCTGCAACCCCCATTCCTTCTCATAAAAGGAAACACTCAGCTACCCAACTTAGTTCCAAAAGGACTAAGATAACCAAGGAGCAACCCCAGCAATCTCATGCTGAAGACTCCTCAGCTCATCTTGAAGAGCTGAAGGAACATTTAGTGGTATGCTCTGCCACACCTGAACAAACCACCCATTCCATCCCAACTTCAGCGTCTCTAAACGCTAAGGTTACAAACTTGGAATCTACCCAACCTCCTCTAGTCTCTCAAAATACTGGAGAAGTACTTCTCAGCGAATCCAACGTTGAACTCCGCACCCAACCAACATTCTCAACCTTCGCTTCTCTCTCTACTTCATTGGTCCCAAATCCAGTTATCACTGGAACGACTGTCATTCCTTCAGAAGCTAAAGTTGATACTCAAGGAATGATGGCCACAGTACCTGCAGAACTGACCATGCGTGTACGCACTCTCGCTGACGACATGGAACTCTTTTCAGGACACCGGGATTTTTACGAATTCACAAATCCTCCTGCAGGTATACACCAACCCATAAACACTGTAACTGAACCCGAAACTTCTGAGCTTTCCTCTGTTCACAAGTACTTATTTGTTACAGGTCCTAATCTGGGAGACATCAACGCCTCTCTGAAGAACTTGGAGACGAAGCTGACAGGTCTCACCACTACTCTCTCCGACAACTCTTCAGCTGTAACAAACGCTGGAGAGAATCTTACAAAGCTGACAACAGTGGTGGAAGGGAAAGCCTCCAAAGTTGACTTGTAGAAGGTTGATAAAACTCTCAGCGACTTTGCCAAAGTGCTCGCTGACATCTACACGGACTACACCTCCCTGAAATCTTCAGTGTCATCCATCTCCAGCGAAGTCACAACGCTGAAGACATCGGTTGGAAAACTCGAGGGAGACATGGTCGCTGTAAAGACTGACGTAAACTCTGTAAAGACTGACGTTGGTTCTATGAAGACTATGATGCAGCAGATCCTGACTAACATGACCGCCCCTTCCCCTGCCCCTGCACCTGAAAGATTTACTACGGCGGATCGTGCTGAACTCTTGATGATCAGTCCTGCTATCTCTGGCCTAGAAGACAGAGTAGCAGAGATTGAAGTTTATATGGGAATCCCTGACCAAGAAGATAGGGAACCTAAAACAGCTGCTGAGTCAACACATTCCTCCCCCATTCATCATGAAGAAGGGGGGAGAAGAAGAACTCTGAAGACCTTCTCCACGATGAATCTGTCGAGGAGGAGAAGACTGAAGACCTTACTCTTGCTGAAGAGAGTGAGAAGACAGCTGAAGAAGCTGTTGCTGGACCTCAGGGAGTTGAAAACCCTGAGGGAACCGAGAAGCTTACCTCTGTATCTGAGGGGGAGCAACTCGAAGAAGAAGCTGAAGAATCTGAAGCTGAAGATGATGAAGCCGTCGACATCTCTGATGATGAACCATCTTCTTCTCCAAAGAATGATGATGATGACGATGATGATGATGATGACTCCTTTATCGCCAAGCCTGCTCAGAGGATTAAAGCTCTTAAAGGGATCGTGATAAAAGAATCCACAGGGGAGCGGACCAAGACAAAACCTTCAGCGTCCGAAGCTGACAAAGGCAAAAACAAAGGCCTCGCTGAAGAAGACAATCTGGCGATCTTGCTTGAAAAGCCGGTTTGTCAGGTACACTAAATCTTCCTTACTACATCCCTCCTCTATACACTTTATCAGTTCTACTCGCCACAAGCCTATACACTTAAACCAAATTCCTTTCTCTGATTCTACCCAAGTTCTTACTCGTAAGATCGTTGTGTTTCAGCTAGTCCTCTCCCCTGTTTGAGGATATCGCTGAAATATCTACAACTGCGACTTCACCAACAATAATCCCAGCTGCTGCTGAAGAAATAATCCCAGTCTTGGATTTGATCTCTGAGACTGATGAACCTGAAGAACAGATGCTCGCTCATACAAACAGACCTTCCTTGGTTCCTCAAAAACCAAGTGAAGATGATCAGAGAAGAAGAGAAGAAATAATAAAGAAGTTTGAGGCTCATCGAATCATTCTGAAGCGTGATCAACTTCCTTCCGTTGTTCCAAAGTTCAAACTTTCACAAAAGGAATACAAGGATCACCTTAGAGCTGAACGTCTAATCGCTGAAAGAAGAGAAGCTGAAGAAAAAGACAAAGAACTCGCCATCCAGCTTTCTCGACAATCAGTGAAAGACCCCAAGCTGAAAAGAGCTCCAATTGAAGTTCAACGTCAGCTATGGGAAGACGCCAAGAAGATCGTGGAAGAAAAGAGAACTGTGTCCAAGTCTACTTTGATCTGGTGCAGAGAAAAGGTTCACTTCAGACATCGACCTTCAAAAATCATCAAGGTACTCATCACTGGAAGATCAACCCTCAAAGTTTCAATCGCTGAAATCGAGATATTCAGAGAGAATAATCAGTACGAAAAATTCTATGCTGAAGCTATCACGCAGTACGGTCTCTTTGAATGGTTGGAGATCAGATTAGCCATACAGAAGTCTCAGTCTAAGTACAAAGAACATTTCGAAAAGCTGAAAAACAAGCAGATCGACTTAGTCTATTCTTGTGTGGATATTCCTCCTCCTCCTCCTCTCGAAAGTCAGAAAAGAAGGGCCTCAGCGAAGAAGAAGTCTAAATCTTCAAATGATGGTCCTCGTATACGAAACGGAACAGGTATTGGTTTTTCTCCTGCTGAAGTCCTTGGTCCTGAACCTGACATCTCCGGACTTGACACGTCTCTTCCTGAAGGTGAGACTTTCATCCCTGGGAAAGTCATACGAACCGTATGGGATATTCTTCATTGACTATGATGGACGAAAGCGTTTTCAACGCATCTCTGAGCTTCCCATCACTCCCATCGAACAGCTGAAAGATCTTATCTACTGGTGTGACTTCAAGAATGACATTCAGGCACGACATCTGAAACCCTTGATCTTTGAAGAAGCGTTGAACAAAAAAAATCAAGGTGTAACAGTTCCTGACTGGATGATTCCCACATCACTGATCCTTGATGAACTTCTCATTAAGGAAGAACCTCTATAAGCTGATAGGATCGCCTAAATTCTTCTATTGTATCAGTTATTCTTCTGTACTTGTAATTTATTTCGCTTGTACTTATTATCTTTCCACTTCCCTTTGTAATCTGATACGAAGTTTAATGAAAGATTTTAGCAAAAGTACCTTACTCCATCAGTACAGAAAAGATCCCAGAAAACAGTAAAAGGGACAAATATTTTATGAGCTCTTTTTATCCTTATGTTTTCATTAAATAGCAATTTTCTCTATTGCTATGTCATAATCAAATAGGGGGAGATTGTTGATCCAAACCCTCAGTGATTTGATAATGACCCTCTCTTAATACTTAGTGAAAATTGTAAGTAAACAATATGTATCAGAGTTTCACTATCGCTGATAAGTACTAAGACCTTACAGTACCGCTGATAGGAACTCTCGCTCTTTAGATTAAACATTCAGCGAACACTGTTCACCATAATACTCTGAATCTATTCAGTACTTATGGTGATCGCTGATAAGTTAGTTGTTTACTTATGATCTCTGAAGACAAGTTTCACGTCAACATAGGTTCTACGTTGAAGTCGAAGATCAAGCTCAAGAACCAGCGACTAGTCTCCTAATGAACTGATGCGGATCAGCGAAGAATCAGATTTGTCCACTCAACGTGAAGTATCAAGTACAAGACTTCAGTTATCGCTGAACTTTATCATTCGCTGATATAATATGATAAAGCACTGAATCAACGAAAGCTGATCATGAAGTCCTCCGTACAAAGTACTTTTGTCTTAACCACCCTTGCACGACTCCGTACGATATGTCAGAAAAGAACCTCCTTATTGTCTGAAAACGTACAACCACTCTGATACTACACTGTTCATTCATGCGGCTACTAAGGTTGTCTACAAAGGTCAATGACATGCAACCAATAAGCTGTTACCACGTGTAAAGTGTAAACTGACATGCATTAAATGCATGCAGTATATAAAGAGATGAACTCACTTCATTTTGAAGTAACTTGCTAACTCTGGACAAGTTCATCCTCTTATCTCAAGATAGGTTATTATTAGTAATTTCCTTATCTTTCTTAGTGCAAGAAACTTAGTGTTCCAACTTGTTTAGATTTAGGTTTAATCCTTAATCTTGTTTCCGCAACAAGCTGTAAATTGTTAATGATTTATCAATAAACAATTTAGAAAAGTAAAATCTGTGTGTTTGTATTCAACCCCCCCCCCCCTTCTACAAACTTGTATAGCCCTTCGGGACCAACAATGTATTATCAATTTTACCCATAACATAACCACTTGCAATTAAAAAAGATTTTAATCTATCATACCATGCACGTGGAGCTTGCTTTAAACCATAAAGCGCCTTTTAAAATTATAAACGTGTGACGGATTTTCAAAATTCTCAAAACCGGGAGGTTGAGAAAACATATACCACCTCATATATAAAACCATTTAAAAAGGCACTTTTAACGTCCATTTGATATAATTTAAAATCCTTAGCATTAGTAAAGGCTAAAAGCATTCGAATGGACTCTATCCTTGCAACCGGTGCAAAGGTTTCATCATAATCTATACCTTCTTGTTGATTGTACCCCTTTGCAACTGAACGTGCCTTGTTTTGTGTGACTCCACCATTTTCGTCTACTTTATTACGAAAGACCAATTTTGTGCCAATCATGGTTTGACTACTAGGGCAAGGAACTAAGTCCCACACATCATTCCTAGTAAATTGGTTCAACTCTTCTTGCATGGCAATGATTCAATCCTCATCACATAAAGCTTCTTATATGGTTTTAGGTTCTATGCTAGAAACAAAAGCATGAAAAGCACAATGGGTATGAATTTTTTATCTAGTCGTTCTTTGGTTGAGGTCACCTATGATTTGACCTACGAGATGGCCTCTAGCGGTTTCTAAGGTTAGGAACATCTACACCTCGTGGAACATAACACGGAGAGGCATCACTAGATTCTACATCATTAGTGGAAGATTGAGAACCTAAATCCAAGGTTCTAAGATGTTGAGCTAAAGCTTCTCCCTCACAAACATTATCATCTACTAAGGGAGCACTAGGTTTGGGAGGACTCTCATCAAATCTTACGTTGAGGGATTCTTCTACAACCATGGTCTCCTTATTAAGGACTCTATAGGCTTTGATATTCCAAGAGTAACCAAGGAACACTCCCTCATAGGCTTACGGGTCGAATTTGGTTAAATATGATTTGGTATTAAGGATGAAGCACTTACATCCAAATACTTTAAGGTGAGCTAGGGAAGACTTTCTACCACGGAAGAGCTCATAAGGGGTCTTATTTAGGATACCTCTTACTAGGACACGGTTAAGCACATAGGTCGCGGTAGCAACGGCATCACACCAAAACGTTTGGGGAACTTGATGTTCATTGAGCATGGTTCTACTCATTTCTTGTATGGTTCTATTTTTCCTCTCAACAACCCCATTAGATTGAGGAGTTCGAGGAGCCGAAAAATTTTGTGTTATACCATGTTTGTCACAAAAAACACCAAATTGTATTTCATTATCGAATTCACGTCCATGGTCCGTACGTATAGAAACAATCGTACAACCTTGTTGGTTTTGAATTCGTTTTCCCAAAATTTTAAATTTTTCAAAAGCCTCATTTTTATGTTTCAAAAGCCTCATTTTTATTTTTCAAAAGCCTCTACAATGACTAAAGTGTAGTAATTTCCTCCAAAACTTTGGGTTGCCATGGGACCAAAAAGATCCATGTGAAGTAATTCTAAAACCCTTTTAGTTGAAATCACATTTTTAGATTTATGTGAAACGTGAGTTTGTTTGCCGACACGACATGCATCACAAAAATGTTTATCAAATTTTAATTTTGGAAGGTCACTCACAAGCTCCTTATTTTTCAATTTTTGAATTAATCTAAGATTTGCATGACCTAAACGTCTATGCCACAACGTAGAATTGTCATACACGGAAGATAAACAAACATTTTCTTTTATAAGAGTTTTACAAACATAAAGATTTTTCTTTTTAAAACCAGTGAGGAGAGCTTTACCATCTTTAAAATTTTTGCAAGAATCCTTTTTAAAACCGACAATTATATCATTTTTGCAAAGTTGGCTAATACTTAGCAAATTAAAGTTCAAATTATCAACATGCTCAACATTAAAAAATTTAACATTGTTGCAAGAAATTATACCTCTCCCAACTACCTTTCCTTTGGAATTACCTCCAAAAATCACTTGTCCACCATCACATGACTCCTATGATGAGAAAAGATTACGGTTTCCGGTCATGTGACGTGTGCAACCACTATCAAGAATCCAATCCATGTCAAGGCTTATCTACAAACAATAAAATATAACTTTTATGGTCCCCATTTTTCATGGGTCCTTTGAAAGTTAGTGCTAACAACGACTAAAATTAAAACTACAAAAAATTAATAATAAGCATGTTGCCGTAAAATATGCATAAATACGTCAACATACAACGTTATACAACAACGTATTCATTTCCATTTATATCATGAGATGCTATATAAGGTTTTACTACCTTTTTAGTTTCAAAAAATTTAGGTGGTTCAACGACATTTTTATCATGCATACTAGAACATACATCATAACATGAATCAAAACCCACTCCTTTTTTACAATTTATACGATTTGACACTTTAAACATTTTAAGCACTTTCTCATTACTATATTGAAAAGCATCAGCTAACAAATCATCTTTTTCATGTAAATCACACTTAGATTTTAAACATGAAATTTCATCTTTAAGAATATCACATTTAGCAGATAAATCATTTTCTATCACTCTTTTTTAAAGCATGCAATCTTTTTATTTAAAACAATACAAGAAGCACATACATCTTTTTCACAAAGCTTCTTTTCCAAAATGGTGACTTTGTCTTTTAACTCCACTTTGGTTTTAAAATCACATGCAATATTTTGTTTACAATCATGAACTTCCTTTTTACATAATATTAAAGTCTCATTAAGTTTTTCACACTCGTCTTTATAATTTTTTGCAAGAACGACCATTTTATGGAAAGAATCATTTAACATGTCAAGATCATCATCATCATCACTATTATCATCACTAGAATAGTTGGAATCATAAGAGTCTACCTCATTCGCTTCCCGCCATGAGACAAATGGCTTCATCGTCTTTTTCATCTTCACTTGCAGTCCAAGCACCTCCAATGAAGGCTTTCTCCTTCTTATTTTTGAACTTGTTCTTTTTGGGACACTCGTTTGCATAGTGATCCTTATCTCCACGTGAGTAGTAATATCCTTTCTTTTGCATGGCTTCATCTTCATCACTTGAGTCATCATTTTTCTTTATTGTGTCTTCCCTTTTATGGAACTTTCGGCTTCGGTTTTCACCACCACGTCGATTGTCTCCTTTTCTTTGAAACCTATCATTTTTTGAAACTTTTTGCTAGATAAAAACTTGGAGAAGTTTCTTACCAACATGGCTATGTCGTCAAGATTTTCGGGTTTGTCCTTTGGGGAGCTTGCTTTCTCCTTCTTTTTCTTCTCTTTCTCATCACTTGAAATTGAAGCTTTAAGAGCTAAAGACTTCTTTTTATCTTGCTCCCGATCTTTGTTCCTTTTTAGTGCGATTTCATGCACTTTGAGGTTGCCGATGAGATCATCAAGCTTCATGGTTGAAAGATCTCGGGAGTCCTCCAAGGATGTGATTTTTGGCATCCACTCCAGTGGAAGTGCTCTAAGAATTTTCCAAATGTAATCCTCATTTTCATATGTTCATCCTAATCCCTTCAAGCTTATCATAATAAGGTTAAAACGTTTAAACATTGAGTCGATTGACTCATCTTTTGACATTTCAAACATCTCATAATCATGTACAAGAATATTTAATTTTGAACTCTTAACTTGAGAGTTTCCTCTATGTGTATTGTTCAAATGTTGCCAAGTATCATAAGCGGTTTCACAAGAGTAAACTTGCTCAATTTCATCTTTAGTTAGTGCGGAAAATAAAATATTTTTGGCCTCAAAATTTAAACAATTCCAAAAATCATCCGCGTTAGACCATTCCACTATGGGTTTTTCAACAACTTTTCCATCTTGAGTTTTAGTAGGCTTAAAATTCCCATTAGTAATAATATCCCAAATTTTTTGACTTTTTTCGCAAACGTAGCACTCAAATAAATTATCCCAAAGACCAAAATTTACGGTGTCGATTTGGGAAGGCTTTGAGTAAACATTTTGTAACACCCTCGAATTGGGAAAAAGCAACTAAATAAAAATTTCGATAATACATCCGAAAAAATAGGATTTCTTCCTATAATTCAATAGGTGAAATACCTCAAATTAAAATCTATAATCAACCTCAACAATATATAATTCAAGTCTTATTACAAAGACTAAACTCACTTCGAGTATTACTTAACCCAAACACAAAGTGCTATTCCCAAGGGTAAATGCGGAAGACATCACTTAATCAATTCACCTCTCGAGCACATTTCTAGCACACAACCTTTCACACGTCACTAGAACTACTCTCAACCTGAACCTGTTGCACATGCCGACAAATAAAAAGGGTTAGGCTAACGCCTAGTGAGTTCAAGAGTTTATAGCATAATTTAAATAATTCTTTAAATGAAAGTTTGCGACAAAGATTATGATTTCCAAAAGAATTTACAAAAAGGATATAAACGACTCATTTTCCAACGCACCCAAAATTATTGAGAAAAGTTCCCAAAAGGCATAAAGCGTTTTCTAAAATGAATTCCAATCCAAACTCACTCAACACGTGAATAAATCTTTATTATGCAAAACCTTCAAATACGGTTGACGACGAAATACTCAACCCATAAAACATGGAAGAACAATCCATTTAAATAAAATACTTCATCGAAAACAAGATACGAACCAATACTCACGCGAACGTAAAATGTAATGAAGTCCAAATACCATAAATATGGAAATGACCTGCTCCATTTAAACTTTAATATAAATGGAGGGGAATCCAATATTAAAGTCATCCAATCGCAGTCAAATGTATATGACCAACAATAATAAAACAGGGACATTATAAAATCCCGAGTAGGGTTGGCCAACGACGGGGGAGACCCGTATCCATTGAGAGTGGATGAAAACAAAAGTACGCCACTCAAACAATGTTAATCGTACGACACTCACTGCATAAAAGCCCAAGTGTCCCATACGACGCCTTTCAAGACACACCCAAAGAGACAGTTGACCTTAGCGGAATATTACTAAGAATACCACCAAAGGCTCGGCACAAGCGAGGATACAACCATGGCATTGCCCCGACATGGCGAAGGTCAATAAAACGCCCATCAATCAACCTGACAACTCAACCGGACTCAGCCCTCCTAGTGTACCCTTGAAAAGTAAAGGTCATAAAACATGGGGCCCGGTCAAATCCCGCGACACCCAGTAGACCATTCAACAAAGACTGACTTACGTGCCTATGGATCCAATGCAACACAGTCTATAATAATATGCCCATCCTGGAATGACTAACGCACTCGGGCATGTAAATATCAATAATGCGCAATAATATGCGATATGATGCAATAAATGCAAACCATAATTAAGACCCCACATTGAGTCATCAAAATCAGACAAAATGTCCCCAAGACTTTCTCAAAGTCAAAACCGAGCAAAATTCTCAAAACTCATTAGACCCATAAATAACGGTCATCATAGCATAAAATGCATTTAAACATCGTTTAGGTAAACAAGTACCACAAAATCATTATTAACCCAAAACTCGACACGGGTTAAACAAAAGGGTTTTCCCAAAAGGACTCATACCCTTATAATTCTCAAAATGACTCTTGACACTAAATTGTGCATTTTCCCAAATGGTTTATAAAATCAATTTCACCAATATGATTAAACCATCAAATAAACTTCATTTTGAGCAATAAATCTTTTAAGGACATATTTATGATCTCAACACATCAAGTTATCCAAAAATCCCAAATATGGGTGTTTTACAACATTTATGAAGTTAAATACTTCAAAAGAGTTAAACTCATCAAATAACTCAACAATTGATAATTTCAAGTAAAACACACAAGTACTTGGAAAATAACATTTTTGGCATGTACAAAGTTTTCACAAATCAACTTGAACTCACCTTGCTAGATTTAGGCTAAATCTAGATTTTCCCCAAACGTAAGCTCCCTTGAAGAAACTTGAACCTTCAAGCCAATTCTTCCAAAAACCTAGATCCATAAGTTTCCAACCATAAATATTCACATCTAAACATAAAGAATCATTCCCCAAACATATTACATCAAGATCTCAACTTATACCAAAACCCTAACTTCCATAAATGAAGAGAAGAGAAGATTACCTTAACCATACTTGGATCCACCAACCAAAATACCTCTAGAATCACCAAGATGAACCACAAACTCCCAATCTTCAAAGTGGAGTGAAAAGGGTTGGATGAAACCCTAGAAACTTGATGAAGAAGATGAAGTGAAGGGTTTCTAGAAGGGTTAAGGTTTATAACAATGGTGAGGGTTTGTGTTGGGGAAGAAGGATGAAGAGGAGAGGGGAAATTTAGGGTTTCTTGAGAGAAATCGATTTTAGAGAGAGAGAGAATCTGATTTGGGTTGAAGATGAAATGAGGGGAGTGAGAGAGGAAGAGGGCTTAAAAACACAAAATATCTCATCAGACGTGTCGCGGACGTCCGGATTGACCACCATGCGGACGTCCAGACTTGCTCTGATCTGAACCTCCCAAATGCTTTGTTGCTTCCGCGGATGACCCGCTGACTTCCGTGCCACGCGGACGTCCGGCCCTTGGCCCATGCGGACGTTCGCAACCCCAAAACTCACATTTCAATTTTCGGGGTGTTACACATTTCCCTCAAAAGTTGTCATTTTATAAAAATCGAGTACAAGTTTTGAAAACACAAACGTTTTAAAAAAATACTTGCAACCCGCTCTGATACCACTTGTTAGGACAACCTTGGGGGGGTTGTTTTACTCTAAAAATCGTTCTTAAAATATTTTTAAGAAAATATATAGCAATACACAAGATGAATTCTTTTTGTTAAGGTTTAACACAACAAGCAAACAAACAAAATATAAAGAGATGGGGAAGAGAGATACAAACAAATTTAGAGAGGTTCACCCAAAACCGGGCTAATCCTCTTTGTTGAGTGAACTCAACGAGACGATCCACTATATTGTTCTTTTAAGCCAGAAACACACAGTATGAACACTTGATTACACAAGATTTGAATACTTGAAAAATGAACTCAAGTTCTAGCTATTTTTCCACACCACAATGTGGATGCTAGTTGGATCTATCTCACGCACTTACTAGAGTGTGGAGAATACTTGTGTTTTATGCTTGGTATCACAAACTTTTTTTGATCTTGAAAGCAAGAAGAGATGAAGTATTAGAAAGTTGTGAGTTAAGAGTAAAGTGTTAAATACTTGAGAGTGTTTGAGAGAGTTGAGACTTGTGTTTTTGAAAAGTTAATTGTATTGAAGAAAGATGTCTTGATTTTATAAAGCAAAAGAAACTTAAAAATAAAAATAAAAAAGAAACACATTTCCTTTTATTTTTTCTAGTCGTTGCTTTTTTTTTCAAAGGAAGAAAAAATATAACTTTTATTTTTTAAAGTGTGAAGTGTGAGAGTGGATAAAATGATGAAAGTATTCATGGAGGGTGGGTTGAGTGTAAGAGATAATAAAGAGATGCGGTTGAGTGTAAGAGATTTTATAAAAAATACTTTGTAAAATACAATATCAAATTCTTGGATTTGTAAATACATAAAACAAAAAATATAAATACTTGTATGCTACAAGTATAAAAGTTTTTGTCATTTTGAAATGTTTATAAAACACTAACTAAAAACTAATAAAATAATTTTGATTTAATTCAAAAAGTTATTAAAAACGCTTTTAACAAACTTTATCATTTTATAAAAAAATCACTCTCATTTTTTATAAAAATAATCGATAAACCGATAGGAGTTGGAATACCAAGCATGAAACAATCGTATTCCCACATGCCGCTTGAATATTCCCGTTATGTTGCGTCTTCTAAGATTTGATCATTAATTTGAGATTGGCACGATTCCCAAGACGAAAACGTGTATTTCCGTAAATTATATATATACACATCAAGTAAAAAGTTAGATAAACAATATAATACGGTTTGTTTGTAATCATCAAAATAATTATAGAGATGTAGCACACTTGCACCAACAAATTACATTTGCCACGCGTCTTTGATTTCCCCCCGAGAACCATGTCGGCGAGACGGAGAGCGCCCACAGTTTCTTCCTCTAGAAGACTGTTGATCGTCTCGGCCTCTATCAGCAAATAGACCTTGACTGTAATTATTCTCTCTGGGATTGTTACCGATTCGCATCTGAATTCTTTGATCTTCATAAATCATTCATGTTTTACATCAGACAAAGAAATAGTTTCTCTTCCATAAATAAAACTGTTAGTGAATTGGGAATATTTATCGGGAAGTGAATACAACAGGATCGAGCGAGTGCTTTTCATCTTTTGCAAGAAGCGCATCCATTGCCTTCAACTTCATGATGATGTCTTCGAATTCGGTCATGTGTGATTTAATTGTTGTGCCTTCCTTCATTTTGAAGAAGAGACATGACTGCATCAGTAACAATCAGTTGGTCAAAGTTTTCTTGAGATATAAATTTCTCAAGCTTGCTCCAAATACCTACAGCTGTCTTTTCAGACACAATCTCAGATATAACATTATCTCCCATAGCCATCTGCAAAGTAGTAAATGTCCATGCTTCAATTTCTTTAGCCTTAAGGTCAGACATATCAGGGTCTAACTTATCTTTAGCATATACTACGGGATGGACTCCATTTTTCCTAAGTGCCACGGATGTTGTGAACTGCCATTTACCAAAGTCACCGTCCCAATTCCAAGTCTGTATACGAATCCCAGCCCCCGACAAAATAAAGGTACGATCTTGGTATGGATTTTGGGACCGGTTAGAGGAACCGGTACCAAATGGGTTTTCTACTTGAGCCATAGAGAAAACAAAATGTGTAAACTAGTTTATGCATATTTTCTACACAAACGCAAATCTAGATCCCAAGGTCTGATACCAAATGTTAGGAAAAAATTATCGTGCCAAAATTACGAGAAGCTCACAAATGATTTCTAAGGTCCCAAAACGAGTAGAAATCCAAGTGCACAATAAACCCAACAACAAATGCGGATAACAATAATCTGGATGTTACACAATAATTCTCTAACGTAGAAAATTAAACTCACACGATATATATATATATATATAGAGAGAGAGAGAGAGAGAGATAAAAACGATGGAAACGTTAGTATCTATAATTATATATAGCAAGATATATGTATATATAAGTGTATATATTGACGAGACATATATATATATAGGGCAAGATCACAACCCATAACACCAGGATTTAACGTGGTGCCACTATCGATGTGATAGTGTACGTCCACCAAAAAAAAGAGCAAGAGTTTATTACCAACCGGGAGAGATTACAACGTGTTATCGAGATTTTCTCGATCAACTAATCAGCTATCAAATGTTTCCTCCACAAACGAAATATGTATACATATATGTATATGTATATATATTGAACGAGATATATATATATATATATATATATATATATATATATATATGTATATATATATATCGACGAGATATGTATATATATCAACAATGGTGGAAACAAGCAAACACCTAAGGAGGAAGAAGAGAGTCTTGATGCCTTTAATTTGTGCATGCCTTTAAGTCCTCACGATACATGGTATTTATAAAGTGGTGTGGTTGGAGTAGCATGGAAGCAAAAGGGTTACTAGAAATGGGTTGGCATCTAGATGCAAGTTGGCATCATAGGTTGGTGGCTTGCGGTACAAAGGAGCCTATGGATGGGTTGTTATGCATGTATGTGTGTATGATGCATCATCCATAAAATTGCCTTCCCAAGAGACTTGGTATCCAAGTCTTACACGTGGCATCACATGAACCATGCAAAAATTTTGCATAGCATCTAATGAAAAATATATTATTTTCCAACAAATTGCATAAGTTAAATAACTACAAAGTAAAGACAAGAAAGAAATTGAAATCTTGCGCATCAAGTATTACTTTACAATTTAAAGACTTGCACATTTCGTTTGAGAAAACCTTACTTTGGCCTTTTGGGTAATAGTTACGAGACACAATTGTTATAAAAACCCAACGTAAAGCTACTATAACTCATTCCCCAAAAGTAAACCAAATCATAGTGTCAAACCAAATGCGATTTTTTAAAAACAAATATTTTGTGAAACCACGCAATAATCACAAGAAACTTTGGTTTATAATAGTGTTGTTGCACTATATAAATTCGATCTCTTGTAGGAATCATAGAGTGATGGCACTAAATATAGTAGAAAGAGAAGAATTTTATAAAGAGTTGGAAAAGTGAATAAAAGAGATGAGTAAAAGATTAACAACACTTGAATAACTACTAAAGGTTCTTGTATTAATCTTGAAATACTTGAACAAATCGGCCTAACCCTTGAAGAATTAAGAACCGAATTATAAGGACAGCATGACTTCGAACCAAAGCTTATTTGAAGTCAAGCTTCAAGTATCAAGTGGTGAAGTGAATGAGTAACTAGAGATGCTTCTAATGGAAGCTTAACATACATATTTATATAAAACTAGAGTGGGCTCATGAGCAGTGCAAATTTGACAGCATCCAGATTTCCTCTTGCTCACGGCCACTCAGCTAAATACTCGCAGGAGTGAGCAGCTTCCAACTTCTTTTCTCTATCTTTTCCGCTTTCTACAACGCTTGCACTTCTTCCCTTGTTCTCTTTCTCGAGTCCACACGCACCTGCACACTTAAAATACTGGCGAAAACGTGAATATACATGCGACAAAGTACTAGGCATCAAAAAGAGAAAAACTAAACAAAAAAGTAATAAAAATGCACGAGACACGCTAGAAGCGGACACAAAAACGATGCAATTTATGCTATAAAATGGGAATAAAAAGTGAAAAACACCCATCATGATCGGAGAAGCATTCTCATTGACTTGAATTCCTTTTTTATCAATCTTTTTCTCACTTTCATTTTACTTATATTCACAACGGGTCTATACTTCATTTTAACAATAGGAACATCTCCTTGCACACCTTTTACATTATCCACATTCTTTTGAACTTTTTAAGATTGACCAATTCCACCTTTAGAGCTCCAACTACGTACTTGCTACACTTCCTTGAGCCATATTCTCCGAATTTTGACCAGCTCTATTATAACAACCATCCTTTTCTTATCCCTATTTTGGAAATTCTTCCTCCTCACCATTTGTTGAAAACCATCATATTTATCCAAATTCCAAATCATTCATGTTATTATGTCTATAGCTTGATATTTTCCACATTTTCCCTTGGCAAGAAATCTTCCCCAATTTCTCATCCGACTTTGGGCTTCTTGACACATTCTTTAAAACCATGTCCAAATACCTTGCAATGCCAACAAAAAGGAGGTTTCAATTGATAAAAAATAATAGCAATTAAACCAACAATTCTAGAGATTTGTAGGTATATAACCTTAAATGAGATTTTAATTAAATTCATGACCTTCTCATGAGTATAAACCCATTTTTTCTTATATAAGCAAGGAGGTCATGAATTTAATTAAAAACTCATTTAAGATCATTTACCTAAATTACCTACAATTCTAGCATACGAAAATGACCCGATTTGTTAATACATCTTTCTCTCGTCACTCTATCTAACATGATAGGCCTTCCAACACCACTAGCCAAATAACTCAACCCGAATACACATATGTATTCGAAAGATCTAAATGTATGTTACTAAGACCAATACAAAAGGTTTGAGCCGATGACCAATCCAAATGGGAACTCTCTCTCTCTCTCTCTCTCTCGTCACCTTATCTAATTAACATGATAGGTCTTCTAACACCACTAGCAAAATAACTCAACCCTTGCGTATTCGAAAGGTTTAAAGGGATGTTACTAAGACGAACCCAAAGGGTTTGAGTCGATGACCAATCAAACTGGGAACTTTTTTAGGTTCAACCTTCAATTTTTATAGGTTTTTGGAACCGACACGAATATATGTATGTGAAGGGCATGTGTGTGTTTTAATGGATATATTTTAATGGGATTGTAGTTTAAGGGACTAAAACGTCATGTTTTTGTAATTTAGTCTAACAAAAATAAACATAATTTAATCTTAAATTTGATAACGTATATGATATATTATAATGATCATATTAATTAGAATAAAATAAAACTTCTGTATAGTCTAAAATAGAGAGTATGCAAAGATGTGCGGAGCATTTGTTTATAAAATACGCTGATGTGGATGGCTATAGGCAAAAATTAATAGCTGATGAGGTATTTCGATAGTTTTTATAACAAACCGATGCGAGTATGACAATTGCTGAAGTGGGTTGAATATTTATTTTTCACTCATTGTAAGTATCTTTCTCATACCCTGAGTTTCTATAGCAAGAGATCAATCAACTACATTGGACATGTGGTTTAGTTCTCTTGGCCTATAGATACGGATCATTATTTTTTTGTCTGTTAGTATTTGTCGTGTGTTATATTTTGTTGACAATTTTGTACCAATACTGTATCATGGGCTTAATCAAATGAGAACTGATTAGTTTGTGATAACCGTGAAATCCAATATTAACCACTAATTTCATATAATATATTAATGATATAATTGTTTCCATATATAATAATAAAGGGGCATATTGGTAATTATTTTGATAATTAATGACAACCAAAAAATATGGAATATCAAAACTTCCATGTTTATCATAAATTGAAACAAAATCGCGATTTCAAACTCAATTATACCTATTTTCTTGTCATCTTCCGGTGTTAATCATAATTCCAAAGAATTAAACAACAATACTCATGGAAATGGAAAAAAAGCGTCCGGCATTTCTCTTCTTTTGTGTGTTACAAAACAAATCTTTTAATGGTTTTGAAAATTCCAACAAAGGCTCATGGAATCTTTATGGCCGGACGGTTGATCATGGTGGGTCTGCAACATCCACCGAGTTCACCAAGGCCATCATCGATCATCTTTGAATGTTGCATTTACATAAAAAATTTGATTCGTTTTGTTTTTCTCACACACAACCCATCCTTTTCTGTAACTCCTTTTGGTATCACAGTGGTATTACAAATAGTTGGCATCACCATGGTATCAGTTTGTATCATAGTTGGTATCACTTATCACATTGGTATCACGGTTGGTATCACACTGGTATCACACTGTGATTCATTGGTGTACGTATTGTGCCTTATAGTTAGAAAATCTCTTGAATGTGATTCATTGTTGGTTTTTGTCTTATAATTAGAAAATCTTCTGGTATCACACCATGATTCATGGATGGTTTGTGTCTTACGGTTAAATTTTTTGGGTATCACACTGTGATTCATTGATGGTTTGTGTCTTACGGTTCGAAATTTTTGGGTATCACACTGTGATTCTTAGTTTTTTTGGGTATCACACTGTGATTAATTGATGGTGTACGCCGGAGAGAGGAGAGAGGAGAGAGAAAAGAGGGGAGATGAGAGAGGAGAGATAAGATTTTTAAAATACCTAAAATGTCCTTTTATTTAAATTTCAAATAAAATTACCAAAAATAATAATTTCCTAATTTATTGCTTAATATGTGGCTGAAATCGGTTATTACAGTTACCACAAAATAATCAGTTCTCCCATGAAGGCCCCCTACTGTACCAATCGTACCAATTTAGTTGGTACTAATATAACTGATTGGTAGTGTCCTACGAACTATTAAAGCTTGGTACATAATATTAGAAGTCGTGCACCACGGTAATACCGTACCATACTTACTTTTTTTTAAAGATTAAAGTTAAATGATAATACAACAAATTTTGATTTAATATTTTAAATTATCTTGTTTCAAATTTTCCTAAAATATAACACGGATGATTGGTTGGTACCAATTTAGAGCATCTTCAATGCTCAATACTCTTTCATAGCTTTTTACTATTCCGATAAGCTATTCGAAAAACTAATTACCAGTAAAAGGTTTTTTGAAGAAAAACTTTTAAATCACTGACCTTTTGGTTGGAAGACTTTTTCCAAACCAATTTTCATTTTATCTCCTTTTTCAACTCTCCCTTTTCATATAAATTTTCACATTAACCCCTCTATTCAATCTTTATTTTCAATTTAACCTTTTTGATATTTATTAATTAATCTAATTTATTAATAGAAGTAATATTTTACAATAAAAAAATATCTTCTCTATATAACCCCCTATTCCTCATATAATCCTATCGCAAAGTACAGAAGAACAACTAGCGTATCATAAAATGTTGTGTGACGAAACTAAAGCGAGATATGGAATGTTGGTTTAGAACTACTTCTTTAAATATCGTTTACTGTAATGCTTTTAAATATTTGCATTTTAATGTTAAGTAATTTTTGTTTTCGAAGAATATGACATGGACTTTGAAAATGATAAATTAAATAAGGGGCTTTTATAAAACATTATGGCATTGTTTGGCAAAAAAAACTAGCTTATAAGCTAGCTTTTTTTTGTACATGTTTGGATGACCATAAACTAGCTTATAAGCTAGCTTTTTGAAACGTTACTTGGAGTAGCCTTTCAGTAGCTTTTTGTGAATATTCCAATATTTCCCTTATTAATATTAACTGTTATTTATTAACCATTATTATAAATAAATATTAATTTTTTAAATTTAATTATTATTAATTAATAAATATTAACTGAAAATTATTAAATTAAATTTTAATTATACACTGGTATTAATTTTTAATTATTTAAAGTTATTCTTAATCATATAAATTACTTTTTATTTATTTTTAATATTAATCAATATATTTTAATATCAATTACTATTATATTTTTAATTATTATTTGATTATTTTTTTATATTGTATGTAACGGTTACTTAAAATCATTAGTTAATATATATTTTTTCTAAAACTTGTTTTAACAAATCCAAAAGTTATAGTATATATGTAATAATAATTTTTAAATTCTTTTAATTAACATGTTACATTATTTAATTTTTCTTTATTTCATTGGTTGTATTAATTAATATATTATATTGCTACAAATTTGTTTTAATTATATAATTAAATATTGTAATTGATAATTATTTGAAGATGTTCTTTTTGGTCATTTTACATGTTTATAAGTTAGTTTTGCCAAACATGACTTCTTCATTAGCTAGCTTATCAGCTACCGGCTAGCTTATTAGCTACCAGCTAGCTTATGAGTCAACAACTAGCTTATCAGCTACCATTGAGGCAACTTTGAGATGGAACTATTGTTGGGAGGCAGAAAAACTTGGATCAATCTTTGAACCATCTGTTCAACAAAGTTTTTCAAACAAAGAAAATCTGGAGAAAAAGATAGGAGAAGCGGGAGTTGCTTTAAACTCAAAAGTCTATGAGGAGAACGATGATTTTGGTCGATTATGATTGTTTGGGTATTTTAGTCATTTGCATTTAAAATAGGACATCATTTCATGAAATCAAGGTTCAAGGAAGGTCTTAGAACAAAATATCTCCATTTCGAACATTTAAATGTTAGTAATTATCATTGTTTTATCATCAACACTTATCTTTGTTGGTAGACTTAATTCCTTAAGGGATAAACCAATCTTGCTCAGTCCAAGCTAGACTTGGCAAACGGGTCGTGTCGTGTCGGGTTCGTGTCGGGTTCACGGGTTAAACGGGTTGAGAGTGCCTAACCCGAACACGACACGTTTAATAAACGGGTCAGAAAATCTCAACCTGAACACGACCTGATTTAACCCGTCTAACCCGACACGACCCGCTAACCCGTTTAAACCACTAACCAATTTAACCCGTTTAACCCATTTAACATTTATAAATATAAAACTTTTAATAAGGTGCTCCAACATAATAGGGTGCACCAACTTAGAGGGTCCAAGCCAACAGACTCAAACCACCAAGCTAGGGTCAAGGGGGGTGATGCAAATGAAAATACAAGGGGTGAGATCATATTTATAGTGGGCATAGAGCATAAGGTTTTTGTTTCCCACCAATGTGGGATGGGAGGAAATCCCACTTCCTTGTGAAACATACAGAAATTGACAGCTCCTATATGTCATAAGTTACGATATATTTCTTCCATTTAGAAGCCAAATTGGACACTAAATGAAAGTTGTTCATTGATATCTTGGGATTCCACAGAAACTAGATTCATGCAATTCGAAGCTATAAAATGGGAATAAAAAGTGAAAAACACCCATCATGATCGGAGAAGCATTCTCATTGACTTGAATTCCTTTTTTATCAATCTTTTTCTCACTTTCATTTTACTTATATTCACAACGGGTCTATACTTCATTTTAACAATAGGAACATCTCCTTGCACACCTTTTACATTATCCACATTCTTTTGAACTTTTTAAGATTGACCAATTCCACCTTTAGAGCTCCAACTACGTACTTGCTACACTTCCTTGAGCCATATTCTCCGAATTTTGACCAGCTCTATTATAACAACCATCCTTTTCTTATCCCTATTTTGGAAATTCTTCCTCCTCACCATTTGTTGAAAACCATCATATTTATCCAAATTCCAAATCATTCATGTTATTATGTCTATAGCTTGATATTTTCCACATTTTCCCTTGGCAAGAAATCTTCCCCAATTTCTCATCCGACTTTGGGCTTCTTGACACATTCTTTAAAACCATGTCCAAATACCTTGCAATGCCAACAAAAAGGAGGTTTCAATTGATAAAAAATAATAGCAATTAAACCAACAATTCTAGAGATTTGTAGGTATATAACCTTAAATGAGATTTTAATTAAATTCATGACCTTCTCATGAGTATAAACCCATTTTTTCTTATATAAGCAAGGAGGTCATGAATTTAATTAAAAACTCATTTAAGATCATTTACCTAAATTACCTACAATTCTAGCATACGAAAATGACCCGATTTGTTAATACATCTTTCTCTCGTCACTCTATCTAACATGATAGGCCTTCCAACACCACTAGCCAAATAACTCAACCCGAATACACATATGTATTCGAAAGATCTAAATGTATGTTACTAAGACCAATACAAAAGGTTTGAGCCGATGACCAATCCAAATGGGAACTCTCTCTCTCTCTCTCTCTCGTCACCTTATCTAATTAACATGATAGGTCTTCTAACACCACTAGCAAAATAACTCAACCCTTGCGTATTCGAAAGGTTTAAAGGGATGTTACTAAGACGAACCCAAAGGGTTTGAGTCGATGACCAATCAAACTGGGAACTTTTTTAGGTTCAACCTTCAATTTTTATAGGTTTTTGGAACCGACACGAATATATGTATGTGAAGGGCATGTGTGTGTTTTAATGGATATATTTTAATGGGATTGTAGTTTAAGGGACTAAAACGTCATGTTTTTGTAATTTAGTCTAACAAAAATAAACATAATTTAATCTTAAATTTGATAACGTATATGATATATTATAATGATCATATTAATTAGAATAAAATAAAACTTCTGTATAGTCTAAAATAGAGAGTATGCAAAGATGTGCGGAGCATTTGTTTATAAAATACGCTGATGTGGATGGCTATAGGCAAAAATTAATAGCTGATGAGGTATTTCGATAGTTTTTATAACAAACCGATGCGAGTATGACAATTGCTGAAGTGGGTTGAATATTTATTTTTCACTCATTGTAAGTATCTTTCTCATACCCTGAGTTTCTATAGCAAGAGATCAATCAACTACATTGGACATGTGGTTTAGTTCTCTTGGCCTATAGATACGGATCATTATTTTTTTGTCTGTTAGTATTTGTCGTGTGTTATATTTTGTTGACAATTTTGTACCAATACTGTATCATGGGCTTAATCAAATGAGAACTGATTAGTTTGTGATAACCGTGAAATCCAATATTAACCACTAATTTCATATAATATATTAATGATATAATTGTTTCCATATATAATAATAAAGGGGCATATTGGTAATTATTTTGATAATTAATGACAACCAAAAAATATGGAATATCAAAACTTCCATGTTTATCATAAATTGAAACAAAATCGCGATTTCAAACTCAATTATACCTATTTTCTTGTCATCTTCCGGTGTTAATCATAATTCCAAAGAATTAAACAACAATACTCATGGAAATGGAAAAAAAGCGTCCGGCATTTCTCTTCTTTTGTGTGTTACAAAACAAATCTTTTAATGGTTTTGAAAATTCCAACAAAGGCTCATGGAATCTTTATGGCCGGACGGTTGATCATGGTGGGTCTGCAACATCCACCGAGTTCACCAAGGCCATCATCGATCATCTTTGAATGTTGCATTTACATAAAAAATTTGATTCGTTTTGTTTTTCTCACACACAACCCATCCTTTTCTGTAACTCCTTTTGGTATCACAGTGGTATTACAAATAGTTGGCATCACCATGGTATCAGTTTGTATCATAGTTGGTATCACTTATCACATTGGTATCACGGTTGGTATCACACTGGTATCACACTGTGATTCATTGGTGTACGTATTGTGCCTTATAGTTAGAAAATCTCTTGAATGTGATTCATTGTTGGTTTTTGTCTTATAATTAGAAAATCTTCTGGTATCACACCATGATTCATGGATGGTTTGTGTCTTACGGTTAAATTTTTTGGGTATCACACTGTGATTCATTGATGGTTTGTGTCTTACGGTTCGAAATTTTTGGGTATCACACTGTGATTCTTAGTTTTTTTGGGTATCACACTGTGATTAATTGATGGTGTACGCCGGAGAGAGGAGAGAGGAGAGAGAAAAGAGGGGAGATGAGAGAGGAGAGATAAGATTTTTAAAATACCTAAAATGTCCTTTTATTTAAATTTCAAATAAAATTACCAAAAATAATAATTTCCTAATTTATTGCTTAATATGTGGCTGAAATCGGTTATTACAGTTACCACAAAATAATCAGTTCTCCCATGAAGGCCCCCTACTGTACCAATCGTACCAATTTAGTTGGTACTAATATAACTGATTGGTAGTGTCCTACGAACTATTAAAGCTTGGTACATAATATTAGAAGTCGTGCACCACGGTAATACCGTACCATACTTACTTTTTTTTAAAGATTAAAGTTAAATGATAATACAACAAATTTTGATTTAATATTTTAAATTATCTTGTTTCAAATTTTCCTAAAATATAACACGGATGATTGGTTGGTACCAATTTAGAGCATCTTCAATGCTCAATACTCTTTCATAGCTTTTTACTATTCCGATAAGCTATTCGAAAAACTAATTACCAGTAAAAGGTTTTTTGAAGAAAAACTTTTAAATCACTGACCTTTTGGTTGGAAGACTTTTTCCAAACCAATTTTCATTTTATCTCCTTTTTCAACTCTCCCTTTTCATATAAATTTTCACATTAACCCCTCTATTCAATCTTTATTTTCAATTTAACCTTTTTGATATTTATTAATTAATCTAATTTATTAATAGAAGTAATATTTTACAATAAAAAAATATCTTCTCTATATAACCCCCTATTCCTCATATAATCCTATCGCAAAGTACAGAAGAACAACTAGCGTATCATAAAATGTTGTGTGACGAAACTAAAGCGAGATATGGAATGTTGGTTTAGAACTACTTCTTTAAATATCGTTTACTGTAATGCTTTTAAATATTTGCATTTTAATGTTAAGTAATTTTTGTTTTCGAAGAATATGACATGGACTTTGAAAATGATAAATTAAATAAGGGGCTTTTATAAAACATTATGGCATTGTTTGGCAAAAAAAACTAGCTTATAAGCTAGCTTTTTTTTGTACATGTTTGGATGACCATAAACTAGCTTATAAGCTAGCTTTTTGAAACGTTACTTGGAGTAGCCTTTCAGTAGCTTTTTGTGAATATTCCAATATTTCCCTTATTAATATTAACTGTTATTTATTAACCATTATTATAAATAAATATTAATTTTTTAAATTTAATTATTATTAATTAATAAATATTAACTGAAAATTATTAAATTAAATTTTAATTATACACTGGTATTAATTTTTAATTATTTAAAGTTATTCTTAATCATATAAATTACTTTTTATTTATTTTTAATATTAATCAATATATTTTAATATCAATTACTATTATATTTTTAATTATTATTTGATTATTTTTTTATATTGTATGTAACGGTTACTTAAAATCATTAGTTAATATATATTTTTTCTAAAACTTGTTTTAACAAATCCAAAAGTTATAGTATATATGTAATAATAATTTTTAAATTCTTTTAATTAACATGTTACATTATTTAATTTTTCTTTATTTCATTGGTTGTATTAATTAATATATTATATTGCTACAAATTTGTTTTAATTATATAATTAAATATTGTAATTGATAATTATTTGAAGATGTTCTTTTTGGTCATTTTACATGTTTATAAGTTAGTTTTGCCAAACATGACTTCTTCATTAGCTAGCTTATCAGCTACCGGCTAGCTTATTAGCTACCAGCTAGCTTATGAGTCAACAACTAGCTTATCAGCTACCATTGAGGCAACTTTGAGATGGAACTATTGTTGGGAGGCAGAAAAACTTGGATCAATCTTTGAACCATCTGTTCAACAAAGTTTTTCAAACAAAGAAAATCTGGAGAAAAAGATAGGAGAAGCGGGAGTTGCTTTAAACTCAAAAGTCTATGAGGAGAACGATGATTTTGGTCGATTATGATTGTTTGGGTATTTTAGTCATTTGCATTTAAAATAGGACATCATTTCATGAAATCAAGGTTCAAGGAAGGTCTTAGAACAAAATATCTCCATTTCGAACATTTAAATGTTAGTAATTATCATTGTTTTATCATCAACACTTATCTTTGTTGGTAGACTTAATTCCTTAAGGGATAAACCAATCTTGCTCAGTCCAAGCTAGACTTGGCAAACGGGTCGTGTCGTGTCGGGTTCGTGTCGGGTTCACGGGTTAAACGGGTTGAGAGTGCCTAACCCGAACACGACACGTTTAATAAACGGGTCAGAAAATCTCAACCTGAACACGACCTGATTTAACCCGTCTAACCCGACACGACCCGCTAACCCGTTTAAACCACTAACCAATTTAACCCGTTTAACCCATTTAACATTTATAAATATAAAACTTTTAATAAGGTGCTCCAACATAATAGGGTGCACCAACTTAGAGGGTCCAAGCCAACAGACTCAAACCACCAAGCTAGGGTCAAGGGGGGTGATGCAAATGAAAATACAAGGGGTGAGATCATATTTATAGTGGGCATAGAGCATAAGGTTTTTGTTTCCCACCAATGTGGGATGGGAGGAAATCCCACTTCCTTGTGAAACATACAGAAATTGACAGCTCCTATATGTCATAAGTTACGATATATTTCTTCCATTTAGAAGCCAAATTGGACACTAAATGAAAGTTGTTCATTGATATCTTGGGATTCCACAGAAACTAGATTCATGCAATTCGAAGCTATAATCAGACCGCTACAACCTTTACAAAAACAGTGCACAGGTTCTTGTGTACAATGTGAGCTGATTCAAAAACTCAGTGTTTTGACACATTTAAACTCATAATTAGGACTTTAATTCTTCATAACAGTTCTTAAAGACATTTTAAGCTTTCCAACGGTATATCGTACACTTCATTTGGACCAACGGTTGATTTTCTATGAATTTTCTAATAACATGGCAGAAACTTTAAAACTCATAATTGACAGCTCCTATATGCCACAAGTTACGATATACTTATTCCATTTAGAAGCCAAATTGGACACTATCAACTAAATGAAAGTTGTTCATTGATATCTTAGGATTCCACAGAAACTGGATTCATGCAATTCGGAGCTATAATCAGACCGCTACAACCTTTACAAAAACAGTGCGCATGTTCTTGTGTACAATGTGAAAACTCAGTGTTTTGACACATTTAAACTCATAATTAGGACTTTAACTCTTCAAAGCCCATATTTAATTGTCCATACATAAATAGATAATAGTCAAAGCCCATATTTAATTGTTCAAAGAATGGCCTAATTTAAACGGGTCAATTTCGAGTTGAATTTTTTAACCCTAACCTTACCCGTTTAATTTTCGTGTCGTGTCGTGTCAACCCATTTACTTAAACGGGTTGAAATGTATTACCCAAACCCGTTTATTTCGTGTCGGGTTAGCGTGTCGGGTCTGTTTTTGCCACCCTTAGTCTAAGCCCAGTCCAGTCCAATGCCATCATGGTAGCAAAAGGCACCCAACAAGCAACTCCATTAAATGATGCAATGAGATATTAGGCTACTCTGACTGATCAAAGTCAACAAGACCTCACTATTCAAAACCTTCTTTAACCCCATAACCATAAACAACATGTAAACTCTTAGTTCAGAGTTGGCAACTCGAAACACAAAACACCACCAGACTTTTTTCAAGTTATCATCCTACAATTTGAAAACAAGCACACCACACCTTTCAAGTTATCATCCCACAATTTGAAAACAAGCACACCACATGACTTTTTTCAAGTTATCATCCCACAATTTCAAACAAGTTGTTCAAGCATCTGGCATCCTTTCGGTGTTGGCCATTATATCCCTGATGCTTCGCATCTTTGGGAACCTTCTTTTTCTTATTCCATTTCCACGATGAGGAGCAGGAGCAGGAGCAAAACGAACCCTCTTCTGAAGGTTGCTAGGAGGTGTAGGAGCAAGACGAACCTTTTGAACCTTCTTCCCTTTGTTTTTGGCAATTCTGTAAGCAAAAAGAAAAAAATCTGAGGGTACAACCTTACATTGATGATATTTTCTTGTCATGCCATGCGTTAAATATTGAAAATATGTATATACCTGGCTCGAGCCTTGGCCTGCATCACAAAGTCTCGTAACAGCTTCTTGGCAGCTAAAGCATCTTTGTCATCATCATTTCTCTGAGGACGAACATGTGTTAAGTAAGACAATGGCTGATGACACCAAAAAAACATGACATATGTATCCGTATTGATCCGGAGAGAACCACAAAAAAATGCAAGGAAAAAAAGAGCCTTACAGCAAATACAAAGCATTAAACAGCAAAAACATCCATCAAATTTCAGGTAATAGTATCCCCGGATTTGTAGTATTGAGTTTGGCTAAATAGTTATTATCCCCTAGTTTATCATAGGACTCTTGAAACCTCACTACCCCACTCCCACCCTCTACCTTTAGAGGGCCATTCCTCCCACTTAGACAAGCTAAACGTCTCAACCCCTAATCTACCTTAATCTTGGTATAAGGAGAGGTATTTTCATTAATCAGCACAAGTTTTGCCCTGGAATGCTAGTTTTTGATGGAAATAAATTATTTACATGACTATCAAAGACTAGTGTTGAAGCATTGGCCAAATGAAATTTCCTAATATTATGGTAGCATAAGAGAAATGTCCCTTGAGAAATTAGAACTGTATACACTGAAAAGGACCAAAATCTTTAGCATTTCCTAAAATAAGAAATAATCCTAAAGAAGATGTTAAAATACACAACTTTTCAGGAACATAAAACATCTATGGAATTTCACAATTATGTCTTACCCCATCAGACATTGCACGAAACCTTCAACTTCACAACAGTCATCTTTTATAATTCTCATCTCATTCTTGGATTCCATCAACATCATGAGTAGCTAAAGGCTCCCAACTATTCCTTGATGAAGTGGTTGAGTGTGTACTTCTTAGGAGGACAGTTAGTCTGGAGGTACACTGGTTATGGCGAAGGGGTGCACATATTCATCAGGGTCTTGTTTTCCAAAGTTTATTCAACACCTGAATGATGTGCTTTATGGTTGCTTACTTTAGGAATAATCCAACCCAACCATTTGGAGTCTTGCACTACTTAGAACGAAAAATAACTAGAACAAAAGCATTCTACGATGTGCATGATGCATCAAAAGTCAAGTGCCCCATGAGCAAAAGCTACTTTGATAACAATGATGGCTCATTATTTCGATAAATTATCGCTTCAGACGAAAGAAGATTATGGAAAACACTTGCTCAAAATCCGTCGAAGTTCTCTGAGTCCTAACTTAGCTCAGATACCATGTTGAAATTATCATCTCTGTAAAGGATTGTTGTGTACTATTACTGACAACAAGTATATACATAATATATTGCATTAAACAGTTCTTTGTACACCATAAACATAGCCAATACCAACATTCCTACATCAACCGGACTAATACATAATGGAAGTGGCTCTACTTTGTTTGATAAAAATCATACTAAGATACATTTTATAATGCATTTATTAAATACCTTATCTTTGTATGACATGAGCATCAGAATATTTAACAAGTTCCATAAACAAAATTGGCAAGAGAAAACACATATCATATGTAGTAAATAAATACCTTATCTTTCTCCTTGTCCCCCTCAGGAAATGGTATTATGCAGTCTACATCCAGTGCCTGTCAAGTGAATTGAAGCATCAAGTTAGATTTCAACATTGTGTCTGCAGATGCAGAACTAAATCCCTTAATTTCGACGTCTTAAAAAACTGAATTTGGCACCACTTGTTTTAAGAAATACCTACTACCTTCTTTTGGAGGGACATGAGATTATTACGACTTTCCATATAACAAACAATGTGTGGTCAAATTTGTACAGACCATCGTAACACCAGGCATGTAGATAAGTGAAAATTTTGATTATGGGAATGTAGTTCACTAGTGAATATGTAAGATTTTGATTTTTGGCGTGTAATTCACAAATGAATATATAATTTGACATCTGGTATATGTCTTCACGTTTGTGTGGTTAGAATGTCTGTTTCATCTAATCAAAGCTTTGAATATTCTCTAGTAGATAGATAGAAATTTCATCTTGATCCCCTCATCAGGAGTACACAGCTATACATGCTATGCTAATGGCTCAAACTGAAGCTACCTTGTTCATCATGTTTTAACGGTCACCATCTTCAAAGCCAGGCCACTTGCCTAACCAGCTGTTCAACTCAGACCCAAAAAAGGCCATTTTAAACCCAGCCCAAGGGCTTATGCATACCTTTATAATACGAGCCTACTGAATTACAACCTTCAATGAGCAATTTCAAAAGGGAATTACTGCTTTGGTTTGTAGTCTTCAAAAAGCATATATCAGATGGCAAACAAAATTTAAATCAAACTAGGGAACACGGTTGAGATTTGACATGTGATCATCATGGTGTAAATGTATTAGTTGAAATCATGAAGGTAGATATTCTGCATAACAATTCAATTTTATTGAACCAAATCTGTAGAGCTCTTGAGAAGGAATTGTGAAATGTTTTTAGAGATCAAGAAATGGCTAAAAAAGTATTGTGAAGTTAGCCCCAATATTAAAATTATTCTTGAGCGAAATTTAAGAAACCATGCACTTCAATTCTCATGAACTATATGATCATGTTTGTATTCTAAAGCGAAAATAAATAAGCAAGCAGATGTTCAATTCTATGGAAGCGGTGATCAAAATAAATAAGAAATGTTAGTTTTGAATTTCAGAAGACCTGCCTAAAATAAAATCCGGTCCTAACTCTCCTATGATCGTTTTGTAGACCAGAAAACCAAAAACGACAGCAACGAGATTTTTTCACCCATCAAGCCTTTTTTCTCCAAAAATACCCTTTACCCAATCCATTCCCTGAAACATTACTTAACATCTCTCTCATCAAACCTTCAATCAAGACTAGTTCACACACTGCTTTTCGTCCCTCTCATCGAGACTGATGCTACTCAATTTCACATATTTCTTGCACCAAAAAACAGTGGTGTAAAGCCCAAAACGCAATTTTCCATTTGAACAATCCAACAGGTTTTCCTTCCTCTTGGTGGCAATGCATATCTGCCTCTATCTATATACAGAATCACCCATCAAGAACTTACCCTATTACTGGTTCAAGTGTCTTTCCCAGAGATAGTCCCAATAGACTTGCATACCCCCGACATACCAATAAATCCAGTAGGAAAATGCTTCTCAAGGATGCATTCCAAGGGCAGATGAGGCAAATCCAATAAACAAACATCACCTTAATTATTCCTCTTTTCGGAAGTCTCTGCCTTCAAACTAGTTACACCATGTTTCATTGGATCAAGAAGACAAAAATTTAGTAGAATCATGTCCTTAGCAGGTGTTTGAAAATTATTGAAATGGCAAAGAAGCCATCTGAAGATTCCAAGATGAAACTGTGTGAAGAGATGGAATTGTGTGAACAAGGAAAACTTGGAGAGGATGATGAAAGAAAAACAAGAAAGAAAACCATTTCGAGAACAAGAGAGAGAAAGGACGATGAGTGGAGAAATCAGAGAGGGAAATGAATTTGGGTGTGAGATTATATCTCTCTCATAAGTCATAAAAGCTGATTAATGGGGAACAATTTTTTCTATTGTTTATTGTAACACCCTACTTTTATATTAAGTTAGATTTTAATGTTTTAAGCCCTAAATGCAAGGATTATGATGTAATTTAAGTGTGCAAAAGATTCTGATAAGAACCAAATTTACTCAATAATTAAAAAATAAAAGAAGGGTAGAAGAAACAGTAATCCGAAGAAAAATTATGAATCCTAGCCATGACAACCTCTTTGTTACGACAACGATCAAAGAAGGGGAAGAATGGTTGGCCGATAGCCATAGGAAGCTGCCACCACCATTGCTGCCACCGTCGTTATCACCATTGTTGCTGCCACATTTGCTGCCACCGTCTTTATCACCATTGATGTTGCCACCACTGTTGCTACCACCAACAATCATTGATGTTCATTGTTGGTATCAATCCCAGTTTGATTTTTTCCCACCTTGAGGACAAGGTGGTTCTTTGAGGGGCGGGGTAATGATAGGCACTACCCGTAGCCCAAGCCCATTTAATAAGCAATTAATAAGTTGCATTATTTAGAGAGGTTAATTATGGTATTGATTATGTAATGGATGTTAATAAATAGGGAAAGAGGAGAGAATAGGAGGGGGAGAAAAAATTGTGTTTGTTCTTGGGAGAGTCTAGCCTCTCGAATAGCTAGTTACCTATCAGTTTCATGTTAATCAAGCATCCGATTACTGTTTCTTCTACCCTTCTTTTATTTTTTAATTATTGAGTAAATTTGGTTCTTATCAGATTCCAACAGCTGTAGCATCTTTTTATTAATGACAAGTAACTTATAAGGCAAAGCTAAGTGGTGAGAAATAAAAGCTAGAAGTACGACAAGGCAAAGCTAAGTGATAAGAAATCAAAGTTAGAAGCATGACAAGGGTCAAGGAAAAGCAAAGTGATGAGAAATCAAAGCTAGAAGCACGACTAGGCAAGTTAGAAGCACGATGTGTCAAGATTCTTTTATTCTAAGTAGGAGGTGTCAAACCCTTATGAAATTGCAATTTTGAGAGAAAGAACAACAAGTAGTTAATGCAATGAAGAAACAAGTTTATTATCAAGTTTAAAGAAAGAAGTCAAAGAAAAAAGCAAGGCCTGATCAAGGTGAGTATGTTATGAGATTTACTGAGATACATATATGCTATATAAATGTATTTTATGCATTATGATAAAATTAATAAGATGTTTTGGCATGTTTGCTTTACATGAAATGATGATGCATTAATATAGACAAGATTTAGGTATGACTGCATGATATGATGTGTTTTACATATAAGGCATGAAAGTTTTATGCATGTTATGTATGACCATAAATATCCAACGTACGGGATGTAGAATGAAGGGACGCCCTGGACCTTATCGGGTAGCCTTTAAGGACCCAAGGCAAGTATGACATACTTACATGAGAGAAGTGAGATCTCTAAAGAATGTTTTATGCATGATAAAGAGTTTTTAGTGAATGATGATTCACAAAATTAATAGCATAATGAAAATTATTTACTCATGAAACCATGACTACTCACTAAGCTTACGTATTTCATGTATGTATCTCAGGTAAGAAGTAAAGGGGGATAGCATGACGTAACTCCTTCTGGTGGAGGATGTGCTACACGGGCAGAGGCACAAATACACGGGCAGAGGCACAAATTCTTTTTGCCGGTTTGTATCCTCCCATGGATACTTGAGCATGAAGTTATTATTAGCATCAGAAACTTCATCATTAAAAATGTTGATAATTCGGTCGATATTTTTATAAGGATCTCTTTGATTAATTGGTATTCGACTCTGGAAAATTTGGTGGGGGATCGGGTTTCTATCGGGTGATTCTTACAACCATCCGTATCCATAGCTAGACGAACCTTCTCCGAACTTTCTAGACATCTGAAGCACGTAACCGTGATAGAATATATTTTTTTTAAGTTTAAGTCTAAGTTCACCTAAACTAAGGCAAACTTACTTCACTCAAACTAATGCTCTGATGTAACACCCCGATTTCTAAAAATGGGCGTTGTTACATTCTTTTGCATGTGAACTAAACATAACTTTATTTCTTTCAAATCTAACTATTACATCGGAGTTAAAACATAAGCGGAAACATAGCTCAATAGTTTATAATACAACAAATTTTGCTATTGAGTTACGTTTCCACTTATGTTTTAACTTTGATGTAATAGTTAGATTTGAAAGGAATAAAATTATGTTTAGTTCACATGCAAAAGAATGTAATGGCACCCATTTTTGGAAATTGGGGCGTTACAGGATGGTATAGAGTTTTAGTTTGAGTGAACTAAGGTTTGCGTTAGTTTAGGTGAACTTAGGGGCTGTTTGGCAGTTGCTGAATGGTTTGGTGCAGAATGATTAAGAGGTCAGAATGGTTAAGAGGCTTTTATGATATAGTGCAAAATAAAATATGGTTGCTTGGTATTTGTTTAGAATGAAATCAGGGTGCTGAATGGTTAAGGGTGGCCCAAGATGCTAAATCATTAAGAGGGTTTTGGAACCATTAAGAGGCAGACTTTTTTTTTGCCAAACAAGATTCACCTCTGAACGATTCAGAGGTTCCCATTAGACTTAAACTTAAAAGTGTGTATATATATATATATATTCTATCACGGTTCATGTTTCACATGTCTAGAAAGTTCAGAGAAGGTCCGTCTGGCTATGGATACGGATGGTTGCAAGAATCACCCGATAAAAACCCGATCCCCCACCAAATTCTCCCGAGTCCAATACCAAGTAATCAAATGGATCCCTATGAAAATATCGACCCAATTATCAACACTTTTAATGATGAAGTTTCCGATGCTAATAATAACTTCATGCTCAAGTATCCATGGGAGGATACAAATTGGCAAGAAGAATCCGTGCCTCCTCCCCATGTAGCACATCCTCCACTAGAAGGAGTTACATAGAGCATAATTGGAGAAAACCGTCCAACTACTGCAGGTTTGACTTCGGCAGATCTGGATATACTTTTAAACACGATGACGGAGAGTAACCACCAATGCGACAACGCTCAAGCGAAAGTACATCAACAAAAAAGTTATATCATAACCCTAGAAGAAGAATTGAAGGAAACAAGAAGAAGACTAGATGAAACCACCCAACTCCTAAACCAAAGCCAAACTCAGATCAATCACGAGTTATCTCAACCATTTGCTTAACTTCACTAAACTCCCGCCACGAGGGTGGAAACCAAATAAACAGGGATGAAAAAAGGGGGAAATTTTCTTATTTCCCCAAACTTTGTACTAACGCATATATATAGGGGTTAAATCCAATGAGAACCACAGATATGTTACAAACTCGTGAGAACCGATATAAAAAATATTTTTTACATGATATTTTTTCATCAAATGCTTGGATTTAAGATATTTTATCACATATATTTATTTCATAATATGATAGTTTCACATGGTTTTGTTTCACCATGTGAATATTTTTTACGTGTATATTTCATTTCACTAGGTGAATCAAAAAAAATTCCGCATGTAATCTTTTCACAAGATGAAACACGAACATATGTGAAACAATACCTTAAATCATAGGTTTTGATGAAAAAAAAATCATGTAAAAAAATATTTGTATATTGGTTCTCATAGGTTTGTAACATATTTGTGATTCTAATTTGATTATCGTCCTATATATATATATATATATATATAAACTAAGAAGTTATTCCTATTTTCATGTAACTACTGTTATTAATGTAGAATGAATACTCGAAACAACACAGTAAGTACCATACCACCGAGACAAAGAAATGCATCTAGAACAAATCCAAACAACTCTACTGGAGTTGATATAGCAACAAAAATTTCTCGAGGCATTCAAGAAAGTCTACCAGCTATAATATCTCAACTTCAAATGGCTATGAATCAAAGCTCGGTACATGGAGCGACAGCAGAAAATCATACGAGGCATGAGCTTGATAATGGTCGTACTCATGGATGCAACTACAAAGCATTCACAACTAAAGAACCTTCTACGTTTGAAGGAAAAGGAGGTCCCATAGCGGCTATGAATTGGCTTGATGACATGGAAAGCTGTTTTCAAACATGTCAATGTGCCCTTAATCAACAAGTAAGGTTTGCTTCAACCAAGTTAAAATTGAACGCCCTCCATTGGTGGAAAACTATTCGGTCTAGCAGTGGCATCACAGAAGCAACATCAATGCCATGGGGTGAATTTAAGAGCCTGAGATATTGCCAAATACTCGACTCAATATGATGGAGGAGGAATTTATGAAACTGGAAAAAGGAAACAAGTCGTGGAAAAATATGCAGATATATTTCTGGAAAAGTCTCGATTCGCAACTGACATGGTAACCATATAAACTAGCAAGGTAAAACGTTTTCTAAATGGATTAAGAAAAGATTTACGAAGGTTTGTCAATATGTCTCGACCAAAGACCTTTCAAGAAGTTATGGAATTAGCAATCCTAGCTGAGAAAGATAGTTATGTGCCACACAACTATCAGCTAAACGAGAAAAGAAAGTTGGAAGGGAGGAATTCTGATCGAACATTCAAGAAGCCAAGGAAAGAAGGTGCAATGACATTTGACAAACCAATTTGTTCAAATGTAATAAGAATCATACTAGAGAATGTATAATGGGCAACAATGTAAGTTATAAGTGTGGTTAACCTGTCCATATGATGAGTAACTGCCCTGGGAAGAGAGCTTGTTATAATTGCGGTTCAACGAGACATCTTAGGATGGTTTTATTTCGTATTTCTTAAGCACATATAAATATCATTTTAGGTAACATGGTTTAATTTCGTATTTCTCAAGTACCATGGTTTAGTTAGCGTAGGCGGTGTTTGATTCTGTCTTGATTAGTCTAATGGATTCAATAGCTTAATCTTTAAGCTATATAAAGGTGTTGATTATGGTTTAACAATTAATCCAAGGCTCGACTCGATCTACCGCCTCATCCTGTCTTCACCGATTCAGCCTTTTTTTCCCAAAAGTACCCTTAACTCAATCCATTCCCTGAAACATTAATTAACATCTATCTCATCAACCCTTCAATCAAGACTAGTTCACACACTGCTTTTCGTCTATCTCATCGAGACTGGTCCTACTAAATTTCACATGTTTCTTCCACCAAAAACCAGTGGTGGAAAGCACAAAACACAATTTTCCATTTGAGCAATCCAACAGGTTTTCCTTCCTCTTGGTGTCAATGCAGATCTGCCACTATCTATATACAGAATCACCCAGCAAGAAGAAATTTCCCTATTACTAGTTCAAGTGTCTTTCCCAGAGATAGTCTTCTGTGCACATAAGCCTAAAAAGACCTACATACCCCTGACATACCGATTAATCCAGTAGGGAAATGCTTCTCAAGAATGCACTACAAAGGCAGATAACTCAAATCCGATAAACAAACATCACCTTAATTATTCCTCTTTTCTGAAGTCTCTGCCTTCAAACTGATTACGCCATGTTTCATTGGATCAAGAAGACAAAAATTTAGTAGAATCATGCCTGTTCTTAGCAGGTGTTTGAAGAATTAATGAAATGGCAAAGAACCCATCTGAAGATTCCAAGATGGAACTGTGTGAAGAGATGGAATTGTGTGAACAAGGAAAACTTGGAGAGGAGGATGAAAGGAAAACAAGAAACAAGAAAGAAAACCATTTCGAGAACAAGAGAGAGAGAGAGAGAGACAGAGACAGAGACAGAGAAAGGACAGATGAGCGGAGAAAACAGAGAGGGAAATGAATTTGGGTGTGATAATTTATATCTCTCATAAGTCATAAAATCTGATTAACGGGGAACAAGTTTTGCTATTGGTTTTACATTTCTATTGTTTAAGTTGAAATTAAGGATTTCATAAATTTTTAATTTTTTTTCTTTTTCAAATTGTAGTCCAAACCTCTTATCATATAATTATTTTTCATTCAACACTTATCCAGACAAAAAGTTAAAATGGTATTTTTTTGTCGTTTAGACATTTCATTTTAATACAATCAGACAACTCAATCCAAACATACGGCTTAATACACATAGGGCTTAACGGAAAAAAAAATAGAGCAAGCCCATAGTCACCATGGTTAATTATATTCAGTTCTGAGTGTAAATAGTAACAACTAATTAAATCCAATTTTAATTGGCATTATGGCTTATACGCTTGAAGAATGATGGGCATTGAAACAATGGTAATGTGGTGGCTTAAATGCTGGTTCCAATGTGATATAGATGAATTTCTTTGATGGAAGGAAACACGAACATATCTTATGAGATGAATATAGAGGCTAGCCATGACACAAACCTTATCTTTCTTGATGAACCCTTCCTTGAACCACGAACGGCCCAGGGCATAGAGGGATTTTCCAGGAAACTTAACCTACAAAAATACAAAGGAAGACAATATCAGCAAGGAAATAGAAAGAGTCATCAATTAGATGTTCATTCTAGAATGCTCGAATTAGAAAAAGAAAATACTAATAAGCTTCCTTTTTGGCTATTTTTCATTTACATAAGGCAAGAGAAAAGAACAACTATTTATAAACATATTCCATCAGCCACAGCTTTCAAACCATGAAATCTTGAAGTAAGTAAACATTGAATACTATATATTGAATGCATCATATGCTCATCAGCAAAAAACAACTGAACAAGAAACCCAAATGAAATATAAAGTAGTTTAAAGCCAATTTTTAACCTCTTATCCAAAAAAATTGAACAGTCTTATTAGTCTACCCTCGTATCTGGTAACACATAAGTGGTAAATAAGAGGGTTTCTTTTAAAAAACAAGCTGAAGCCCCAAGGATTTTAAGGCATGAAAGACATCACTCTGCTATTAAAACCAACTACTCTTTGCATACCCACTCACTCAAATCTCTTTTCCCCACAAATCAAAGTCGTAGACTACAACACAAATAGTAGACTAAATAAACTAAATAAAGCAGGAGGTTTGAAGACATAGCATTCATAATATAATTCAATTAGAGCAGAAAAGTTTTAATCCGACCTCTTTAACTAAAGATGACCTATATAGCTGTCAGAATTTAATAAATAATATGTATACGCACACAAAAATAGACACAATTCTGATGGCTATTCAAGCAATGAATTGAGTAATTTTATAATAAGAAACCATCAAACCAAGCATAAAGAAAGTATGCATACCTTTTTATCTCTAATACACATGAAAGTAACACAGCCGTCATCAAACCTACAACATCATGAAGAAATAAAATTACTATCACCTGATGATAAAACAAGGGTAAAACTTCGAATAAAAATAAGTAAGAACTGGCATGCAGGTAATGCAACATCACCCCAAATTGTTGAAGTGAACCCTGGCACTGGCAGCAACTGATGATGAGCCCAGAACCTACACAACAGCAAAAGAGTATCCGATATTACAGTAATACATGAAGAATCATGACACAGAGTGTACAAAAATAAAAAGATCGATGTTATTGTTCACATATTACCTAACCTATTTGCATCATAGATGTGCAGTTTGCCAAAACGATCATTCTAACCGTAGTATCTCACTGATACATGTATGAAGAAGCATATATAAAAAGAAAACAAGGTAGTGTTTAATTACCTTGAGATCTTAAAACACAAATATTTCATCCATGAGAAAACAAATATGAATATGTCATTGGTATTTTTATCGTCCAACAATTTGAGATGCATGTCCAAAAGGAGAGGGAGAAAACAGATAATGAACAAATAGAAAACAAAGAAGGATGTATGATTAAAGGATCCCTAAAGGATTCCTTGTCGCATAGGAATTGTTCGCTGAAAGAAAGAAAACTAATAACAAATTCATGGCAAAATCTCATTGTGGAAGTTTCAAGTATCAAGCTAAAATTAGAGTAAGATTTCTGTAGTACTATCAATTGGAAGTATAAACCAAACCAAGCAAACCCTGTATATCCCACCCGAAGGTAGGGCCGGGAGGTAGAATGTAAGTAGACCTTGCCTCTGTCAAGAGACAAAGAGGTTGCTTTCGAGAAGATCCCCAGCTTGCGAAAAGGGATGGTAATATCAATAGAGAGCACGACTGGTCGATTGAAAATATGTATGCACAAAAGTAAGAAAATCTTGTTTTGGTCTAACGCTGTGTTCTCGAGTTTTGGAACGAAAGAAAATAAAAAGAAATGAAGAGAAAGGAAAAGAAAAGAAAGAAATATTTGTTTTTGTGTTCTTGAGGTTGAAAGAAAAGAAAGGAAAGTGAAGGAAACAAAATAAATTTTCATGTTCTAGAGTAGGAGAGAAAGGAAAGGAAAGATGTCACTTTTACCAATATAGCCTTATTTATTTTATAATGGAATGTAACTAATGGGTATATGTGTAATTTATAAATATTTTTAATTATTTTTTGTTAGATATAGTAAATTAGGAGTTTACTTTCTTAGTATGCTTTCCATATCTAGAGTGTTTGCTTGTATATATATATGGTGTATAGTTCTCTACTAGTTGGAATAAATGCAATCACATTATTTGACTGATAACATGGTATCAGAGCCGTAGCCACCTTCGCCGGAATCCCGCCGGAACCCTAGCCGTCATCGCCGGAACCCTAGCCGCCCTCGCCGGAGAATCCGCCAGACCGCCAGAACCCTAGCCGCCCTCGCTGGAAAGCCGCCGCTGCTGAAACCCTACCGGAACCTTCTGTCACAGCCAGACCTCCTGCTGCCTCACCTGACCTCCGGCCGCCGTCGCTGGAATCTTCCTGTAACTGCCAGAATATTCCAGAAGCTGCCGGAATCCTCCAGAATCTGTCAAAACGAGCCAGAACTTGTCTAAACCTTCCCGGAACAAGTCTGAACCTGCGAATCTTTTTCTTGAACCCACCGGAATCTTAACATACTCGATACCCGCTGGAATCTTCTTCCAGAACCTGGAATCTTCCAGAGCTGGTTGGAACCTGCCAGAACCTTTCGGAACACGTCTGCACCTGCTGGAACTGTCGGTTTACCCCTAAATCTGCCTGAAACTTGGCCGTTGTTGCTGGTGGAACTACTCTAGAACATCCAACTTTCTGAATTTGCAATTTAAATGGGTGACAAGGTTCCATTGCAACAATCGATGTCCCATGAATTTACAATGTCCCATGAATTTACATCTTTGCGTCATCCTCGAGGCGAAGTTCCATCTACTTTTTGTGCGAGTACAACACAATTAGGTATTACATCTACTTTTTTTTTTGCATGCTCACGATTCTGGAGCCACAGATCACATGACCGGGAACAGAGACCTTTTATCCAACCTTGAGGCTAATATAACCCATAATCCGGTTCGGCTTGCTAATGGGTCTTCGTGTCAAATTATGGGCATTGGATCCACTAGCAACCGGTCAAACCTAAACTTATCATCCGTTCTTTACGTTCCTACCTTCCCCGAAAGCCTAATATCTCTTAGCCAAATTACCAGAAAACTTAATTTTTCTGTAACCTTTTTCCCTACACATTGTGTGTTTCAGGAATTGGAAACAATCGGTTGATTGGCACAGGCTTTGAATCTCATGGTCTTTATCGCTTGTCTATGTTGCAATCTCCAACTACACATCTTTGTGATTCCAGTATTAGGGATGTGCATTGTTGGTTAGGTCACCCTTCTTTGCCTGTTTTGAAACAACTAAGACCCGATCTTTCATCTATTCATGAGTTACCATGTGAGTCATGTCAGTTGGGTAAACACACTCGTTGTTCCTACCCCCCCTAGCAAGTCTAGTCAAGTCAACACCTTGTTTGAACTCGTTCACTCGGATGTATGGGGACCGTGTCCTATTACTTCTACAAATGGTTTTAAGTATTTCATTACGTTTGTTGATGATTTTTCTCGTGCAACATGGGTTTACCTACTTAAATCTCGCAGTGAAATATTGTCCATCTTTCGTGACTTTTATGCCTATGTCAGAACCCAGTTTGATGTTTTCATTAAAACATTGCGAACTGATAATGCAAAGGAATATTTCTCTCATGATTTTACAAGTTATGTGTCTGAGCAAGGTATTATACATGAATCTTCATGTGCATATACGCCCCAACAGAATGGCATTGCTGAACGAAAGAACCGACATTTGTTGGATGTGGCACGCACTATGATGATTCATTATAATGTTCCACAAAGTTTTTGGGGCGATGCGGTTCTTACAGCTAATTATCTGATTAATCGTATGCCCTCCTCTGTCCTTAAAGGGAAGACACCTTTTTCCATTCTCTTTCCCAAAGGCACTTCTTTTCCCTTGGATCCAAAAATATTCGGTTGTATTTCTTACGTGCATGATCATCGTCCGGGGCGTAATAAACTTTCTGCACGTGCTATCAAGTGTGTTCCTTGGGTATTCACGTGTCCAAAAAGGCTATCGTTGACTATGACGAGACGTTTTCCCCGGTAGCTAAAATGCCATAAGTTCGCATTTGTATTGCTTTGGTTGCCATTAATCATTGGCCGCTTCATCAGTTGGATGTCAAGAACGCCTTTCTTAATGGCATTCTTGAGGTGGAGGTGTACATGGAACAACCCCCTGGGTTTGTTATTGAGGAGGAGGTCACCAAAGTATGTCGATTGCGACGTTCGTTATACGGTCTCAAACAGTCTCCTAGAGCATGGTTTGGACGTTTTTCAGATGTTCTCCAGGAGTTTGGTATGTCCCGCAGTTCCCAGTATTATTCTGTGTTTTATAGACACCGTGACTATCGACGGATCATATTAGTGGTCTATGTAGATGACATTATTATTACTGGAGATGATAGCACCGGAATTTCTGAGCTAAAAGAATTCTTACAGACTCGGTTTCAAGTTACTGATCTTGGACGACTTCGTTATTTCCTTGGGATAGAAGTATCTCGTTCTCCACAAGGGATTCTTCTGTCTCAAAGGAAATATGTTCTTGATATGCTTACTGAGTGTGGTTTACTAGGATGTAAACCTGTGGACAGTCCGATGCTCGCTACAGGAAAGCTTCTTCCGGATGATGGAAATCCTATGAAGGATCCGGAGAGATACAGGAGACTAGTTGGAAAGTTAAACTATTTGACAGTACTCGACCAGATATATCATTCCCGGTTAGTGTCTTGAGCCAGTTCATGTCTGCTCCTTATACGGGTCATTGGGATGCAGCACTTCGTGTTTTGAGGTATCTCAAGGCCACACCAGGCTTAAGGATACTCTATTCAGATCAGGGTTATTGTCGAGTGGGTGGTGCTTTCACTGAAGAAGGAGATGGCAGGATATTCGGTTTCTCGGATGCAGATTGGGCCGGTTGTCCCGTTTCCATGAGATCAACCACGGGGTACTGTGTTTTTGTTGGAGGAAATCTAGTTTCTTGGAAAAGCAAGAAACAGCATATTGTCTCCCGATCAAGTGCTGAATCAGAATATAGAGCCATGGCAGATGTGTCCTGCGAAATGACGTGGGTAAAGAGACTCCTAAGAGAGCTTGGAGTAATTACAGACGACTTGATGAGACTGTATTGTGATAACCAGTCAGCTATTCACATAGCCAAGAATCAAGTATTCCATGAGAGGACAAAGCACATTGAAGTTGATTGCCATCTCATTAGAGACCGTGTTGTGGGAACACGGACAGACCCTCCATCGATCCAACCAGTACACATCAGGACTGAGCATCAGCTTGCAGACATTCTCACGAAGCCATTGCGGAAAACACAGATAGATTTTATTTGTAACAAGTTGGGCATGATTAACATATTTGCTCCAACTTGAGGAGGAGTGTTAGATATAGTAAATTAGGAGTTTACTTTCTTAGTATGCTTTCCTTATCTAGAGTGTTTGCTTGTATATATATATGGTGTATAGTTCTCTACTAGTTGGAAGAAATGCAATCACATTATTTGACTGATAACATTTTTAAATTTCTTTCTTCCCTTTCCATCGCTTTCCTCCCACTTTTGGACGGAAAGTTTTGGGAGGAAAATCAACAATATTTTCCTTCCCTTTTCTTTCCTTTCCCTGCTTACAAAAACTCGAGAACACAATATTTTTTCTTTTCCTCCTACTTTCTTTCCGTTTCCCATCCTTTCTTTCGCAAAAAAAAAACTCGAGAACACAATATAAATGCAAGTTGTGCACATTAGCAAAGGAACCAAAGAACAATGTTTAACAAGCAACACGTGAGCCAAAAGGCCAGGGGAATGAACCAAGGTTGTCCAATAAACAAATATAATGCAAACTCATAGCAAAACTCAACAAATATATAATTATACACTCAAGACAACACATATTTTCCAAATCCATTTTTGAGCATTACCTTGTATTGTTCTTTGAACGCTTCCATCTCTTCTTTCGGAACAAGCCAAACATTCTCCTTTGGTTGCTCATCTAAAGCAACTATGCGCAACTCCTTTGGCACTTCGTTCAAATCAGCTAATAGGCGTCTCATTACTCCTTTGACACTTGGATCGCCCTTGGCAGAGTCTAATGGCTTATCCATGAAAGGGGAACTTCAAAAGGAACAAAGAAATAAACCTAGTTACAATATCCTAGGGGTGTGAGCTATGTTGCAAGGATACAGTTGCAGTAAAAAAGCAAGCAAACCAATAAAAAGCATAAGTTATCTTATAAATCATACAAAACCAAAAGGTTGCATGTTTAAGGGAGTGTTTGAATGTGCATTTTCAAAGTAATTATTGGATTTTGAAAAATCATAATCAAAATCGCATAATCAAAGGGAGTGTTTGAATGTGCTTAAAGTTTACATGCATCTCAACAATTAGTTCTTTTCCTAGCGATTCCTTACCTGCTTCTACAGATCAGATCAATTTTAAATAATCAAAAAATCATTATCAGTTTTGGCCAAACACCTAACCCATTGATTTACCAGAGATTTCCAATTCCATCATTAAACTTAAAGATTGAAGACTTCGATCAAGGGTTTTTAATTCATTAAAAATTAGAATCCTTCCATCAAAATTCTCCATTTTTCATCTTCAATTGGCAAGAATAAAACATAGGATCGTCTCTAGATTTGCTTCAAAATACGGTGCTGCATTGAATTCTATCCAACAGTAGTGTAATAAGCATTCAATCAACAATAATTATAAGCATAAAACAAAAATTACTCCCAAAGTAAAGTATTAAATAGAATATCAAAAACATCCAAATTCAAATCTAATAGTGTATATACCGTATTAGTGTCTAATATCTATTAATCGTCATAAAACAAGAAATCTAAAGGTCCATTGCACCACATTAAAGAGTCACTGACAAAGAGGGTAATGTGAGGTTTGTATCAAAAAACCAAAATAAACTCAAGAATTGGATCCATACCTCTGCAAGATGGAAAGAAAAAACAAAAATTGACACCGATTCGCTGGTAGAAGAAAAAACCTAGGTCACTCCGCCTCCGGTTGCGTCTCCTATACTCTCTTCAGTCTATGTTATACTCTCTTCAGTCTATGTTACTCAACATCATTTCTCTCACTTTCAACCCTAGATTTTTATTTATAGTTACTAATCTTTTAATTCCGTCCTTTTGGCAAAAAGACCAAAATGTCCTTTTATGATCCCTAATCTTGAACACAACTACTAGGGCAGACCCCCGTGCACAACCTTAGTGAAGCACACTCGCACCACGCTTTACTAAAAAACAAGATGGCTGAAGATCACTAGTTTTTTTTATATCCTTTCGTCTTTGTTTGAAACATCATTATGAACTTTTTGGCTGAAGATCACTAGTTTTTTTACTCACTTTTTGGTAAGCAAAAATCTCAATTCCACTTCATCAATGGAAATACTCCTTCCTGTGAGGAACAAGATTCTCATTATCCAACACAAGATTCACTCATTGTTAAATAGATACCATGTGTAATCTCAATTTCTCATCCTTAAACCATTCTACCAACACGGCATGAGGACCAAATTTCTCAATATATGAAGTTTGAGCAATGAGATCCCTTAAGATAACACCAACATTATGTAAGGTCAAATACACCAATTCTTACCAAAAGCTTTCATATAACAATCCACCTCAATGATCGTTCCCTCTATTCATTTGCCTTGATACACCTAGTGTGCTTTGCAAGAACAGCTCCATTGACTTTGAAATTCAAAATCAATCACACTATTCCATTTCAAAGAACCGTCTACAAGCTCAAGAATTTCCAATTCAGAGGACCGCTCCATCAAACAAATTTCAAGGAATCTTGAAAATAATTATTGCCAACCTAGGACAAAAGTAACAAGGAAAAGGATTTTTCAGTCAAATGGTGATTAGCTAATTGTTAGATGAAAAAGTTGGTTCAAAATTGGCTAAATGTTACTAAATGTTAATCTCTGAACTGCTTGTTCAGAGATCTGATGAAGTGTGTTCAGAGTATGCTAGCCGGGAAAGTTTCTAAGTGTTTTAGTTTGCACTGTATGATCAGAGATCTGAAGAAGAACAATCAGAGTTCGGCTAAGTGTTATCAAAATCTGAAGAAGGCTTATCAGAGTTCGGATGGAAAATCTTGTTCAGACTTTGATACTTGGGCAGATTCTTTCTGAAAGACTTCCTGACATTGTGTGGAAGATATGAAGACCCTAGCATACTAGAACACGTGTCTTATTTGTATTTTTCTTTGATGTAAATGCATTGTATCTTTACAATTGCTTTCCCTGTATATATACATCATGTTAGTTAGTGGTTGTTATCCTTCCACTTAAGTATGTTGCTCAGTCTGTAATATTTCTCTCACTAGAAGTTTGTAATTCTCACAAAGATCAATGCAAGTCATATGACATTTGTCCATCAATTTCTTTGTTTTTGATCTATATTGTTCTTGATTGTTGCTGAATTGTTAGTTTGTAGATTAATTTGGGACTCACAATTGTGATTTTTCATTCAAAACAATAGAAGGAAATACATTTTTAGGATATAAGCAATAACTAATTTTAGTCTTATAACGAGGAAAGATTCTGATGTTGATGCAAATAATAATGATAATAGGTATAGTTTGACCAACATTAATGATTTCCATGTTCAAAGAATATCTTACCGTTAAATAGCCACTCAGACGTGTTACTACTTTACGCATTATGATAATCTTCTCATTTGAAGTGTCATCTCTCAAGATTAAGCACCAATAGTCATAGCCCTCCAAAGAAGCTGCATAAAGACATACAATCTCAACAATTCTTTCAAAACAACCAAATGTTGAAATACAACTTGGACCATAGAAAGATTCCCATACCAAGAGCGATTGCATACACTAGAGAGCTTTTACTGACCCATACGGTCCAATGACAAGGTTCAAACAACTAGCATACCAGCTAATTAAATGTCATGGAGTTGTGAATTCTCATCCCCACTATATTCCCATCGCCCCTTACTAATGAAACATAAATTATAAAATAAAACCAATAAAGCATAAAGATCAATATTTTGTTTGTGCACCAAAAAATCTTATGACAACTGATTACCAACTTTGTAATATAAAGATAAAATGACTGCTAATAAAACATATACATCCAACGCACCTTGTGAAAAGCTCGTGCCCACAAAATCAGTTACACGTTGTTGGACATAGAAGTTGAACAGTTGATGTCATCCCGCATTGCAAGACATGTTGGACATTGTAGTCAAACAAGTTGATGTCATCCTACATTGTAAGACAAAGAAGACATACAATTATGTACTCGTCTAGATAGATATTCAAGAACCTTGAACTTATTTAGAAAGTTACTTGGACGATGAGAGAATTGTCGTTGACTTCAAAGTAGAAACCACATGTTTGTAATTCTCAGGAAAATCACTGCAAAAGCCTGTGAAGATTGAACAATCATGACTATAAACACAGAATACTGATGGTAATAAAATTTGGATCTTGAACTTTCGTGTGGATGTTGTATATGTATGAACGATCCTATAACAAATGAAAAAGCACTACCACTTTAAAACTCACATGCGCATACGAACTAAGACACTTGGAACTCCACCAGATTGTATTCCAAGATCCATCAATCATTTCTTTATAAATATGGAAATAGAATTACAAATTTGTTAGCAAACTATGTACCCAAATTCGTTTAAGATGATCAAATCATTATGTTTATGACTTCTATCTTAAGATCATAACAGAAGAGACACAGTTACAAACGACACCTTAAGGATATTTTGTCGAACAACATAAGAGCATCAGCCGTTACGACCATCAACACGATTTCCCATATTTAAGAAACCAAACAACTTAAAATATATACAAATATCCACAGTGATGTAATACAAAATAAGAAGTCACTATCTACAAGAACATAGTGAAATTAAACTAACATTTGCCCGAACCAAATTCGAATGACTTAATCGAATCTACAAACACAAAGCAGTAATCCCCAATAACAGATAATAAATTAAAACCTTCGACAAGTATGTATCCCCTTGGAATCTGAATGACATGACTTATCTTCGAAGCGAGAAAGCCCCCAAGTTGGAAGGAGAAGGTAACCCACCAAATGAGAAGAGATAGTGCAGAGTAAAAGCACGTCTCGAATCAATCTTGTTTCATGTGTCTTTCTAATTCCACAAGATTATGGAAGGAAAAGTCTGCTAAGGATGAAATATAGTCAAATTATTCTATGTCCAAGACGGTGTACATGCCCTCCAAAAATAGCATAAGAAACAAGAATTAATAGCAACACATGAAGGAGATACAGATAAGGATTGTAAAAGTAAAGCCTTAGCATTACGAAAAGAAATGTCAATTTTCATCCGGAATTACAGATGGTGGGAGGAAAGGAAGCAAACATAGCCTAGTACTTCCTTTTGTCAAAAGCTAGAAGTCGTGCTCCACAACTGATTCCTGTATAGAGCCTACACATTTATAACTTATTTCCAGGAATTTTTTGTACTCAATGTTTGTGCTAAAAACTCACAAGTTGGTCCTAGTGAGCAGCAGGTGCATGTTTTCAGTTGTGCCTAAAACAAGTTCAGTCTCCTTTTAGCATTAAAATTTGAAGATCCAATAGAACTTTTCAAGTCAATAGAAGCATATGGTGAAGTTATTATCATTAAAGTAGGCCTTTAAAGACTACTCTTTCTGGCCTTCCCACTCTAATACTGTTGAAACTTGTAGAGTGTAACTTAAATAGGTGACCAATTTCTATGGTCATATGAGATTTTCTATGGTCTTCATGGTTCAAAATATGAAACAATTCCCCAATGCATTTATATCAAAACCAAAAGTAGTAGGGACAAACATGGCAACAATCAATTAAGAAACAAAAGCAAAAACTGCAAGAACCAGAGACAGCAAATAACATCGACCGCAATGCCCTGACCAATATAAGAATGGAAATTTATGAGTCAATTAAATTACCTCATTGCAAAAATCAACACAGTGTCCTAGAACTTTTTATAACAATGACCAGATCCACCTTCTGCCATCAAATAAACTTTACATAGAAATTTTATAAGTTCATCATCGCCATTCGAATCACAAATTCTGAATAAATCAGATACATAGATCCCTCCCAAATCAGTCACCAATCGAAGGTGACATTTCAATATCATATACGAATAACAAACACCACACAAAAGTTAAATGGGATTATATAAAAGATCATTAAAGTCCATGTAGATAACTTAGCTGCTCCTTTTTGTGCCTCTCCGCCACCATATGGATTTTTGGCCCTCCCTTCCATTGAGGTCTTGTCAAATAATTTTGATAAACACCAAAACCCCAAGTTTGAATTTGAATTTGAATTTGCTTTTATAGTTTCTCTATTACACAGTGATCCTCCAAAAGATTCTTCTTCTTCCTGAATTGGTTTATTAAGATCAGCCAAACTATAGTCTCTCTTTCGTGGTCAAATTTCAAACAATGCCGACTGGTTGCTTCCCTTCATTACCCTTATCTACATCAGTAGGAAGTTCTGAAAGAATCACTCTTCGCTTTTGAAGGTCGAAAGTCCACAATGTACATTTCCCCTTTAGAGGATTGCGGGGAGAAAATATGATATTACTCTTTGTTATAGATACTCGGCCAAAAGTTGAGTCTACGTGGGAAAAATTAGAAATAGAACTATGCACCTCTTTGGTCATTCCTGAAGGAACTTGACATGGAAAAGACTCGACTTTGGTGCTTCTGCTGGCGTTGAAAAATTGTAACGCTCTTTCATTGTGAGTCCGTGCATCAGGTCTGTCTTTTGTACATGCGATGAAGTTCCTGAAGACGACATCAAAAAGCACCAGCAACATGAATGTTTAGCGAAGGAATTTCAAGAAAATCTCAACTTTCATGTCATCGATAGTAAAAATAGTATGCGACTACTATAAAAGATAGTATGTGACTACTAATAGCAACACATTGGTTATGATCAAAACCCATCTTCTTTAAATCGGCAGGCATAGTTTCCAAACCCGGAGTACCAACAACCGATACCAACTTACCCATTTCCTCGGATACCACGTTTAAGCCCTTTTCAATCATCTTATATATATTGTCAGAAGCACTAGCTTTTCTCTCTCTTTTTTGATGTTTCTCCTTCTTGTGGAATGGAGGATGTAGAAGCGCCATTAGGAGTAGACAAAGGTATAAAGAAGATTTAAAAAATACAAGAACCAAATTTGAATAAAGAAAAACCTTGTTCAAAGAAAAAGAAAGTCAAAATCTAATTAAAAAAGCCAAGTTTTGTCCAAACCTGCCCCTCCCAATTAAAAAACATGCTCCTTCCATCTATGAAAAAACCCTCCCAAACAAAAACATTCCCAATCTATACAGACAGATTAATCCATACAAACCACTTTATCCGTACAGGACTTCAAGTTCATGGATCACCAACCAAACAGCCCCCTAGGATTGCTTCTATTCAGTTGTCCCAAAATTTTCAACTTAATCTTCTGTAAGGAAAAAATTACTCATTCTTTAACACAATATTACATTAAGTACACTTTCTTTATAGAAGTACTCACCATTAACTCCAACCTAAGTAGATGATGGACTTCTACGTCAGTAGTAAATTTAAGAAATATGAAACCATTCTATGTTCTATGAGAATGAAGTAACATGCTTGTGAACAATAACCAATTAAATCTATTCAAGAGTGAATAGATTGAATAGTAAATAAGAGCACCACATAAGTAATATCTGAAAAACGTACCTAGAAATCATGGGGCCTTATCTTCAAAGAGAACTTTATAGAAGCGTTTTCTTTCCTCGGGATCGAATATACCACCAAGATCATCATCTCCAGCGTCATCTTCATCGGACAGTTTATTTAACGGGCCCTTTTTGCCTTGTTTCATTGCTATCATGCCTCTCTTTCTTTGCTTTTCTAAATTTAACATATGGTGCCTCCTATTATACTCATGAAGCCCCTCCTGCATCAGTTCCCCAAACTTCTCCTTTACAACCACAAGTGGATCTTTGTTAAGCAGTTCTGACCCTCTATATCCTTCTCTAAGCAGAACAGTATAAATTTGATATTTATTTGAAACGTAGAATATTCCTGGATGCTTGAGCAGCAAAACATTTAACTTTTCCGGTAAATAGAACTCCCTCCTGAAATGACCTAGCTTGGTGATTGATGCCTTCTTCCATAGCGTAAGCGAGAGCAATTCATGCGCCAAACCAATTGTTCTCTTCTCTAATTCCCTTGACCCCTCTTTTAAACCTCTAGGATCCACATAAGGGGAAATGTAAGGATATGAATCGAATTCACGAAACCTCTCCCATGATTTTACCCAAGTTGGGGGCAAAGAACATGGGAATGATGGCTTGCAACCCTGCTTTTGAGCTATTCTTTCAATGATAGAGACTGCCAAGTCTGGCTTCCACGCGATGAGCTCAATTTCCATTGAACTCTTTCTCCCACTGTAATTGACCACTCGAAACATATCAAGATGCTTAGGTATGATTCTTATTAAATAATCATCCGGTAATCCTAAATATCTCTTCAATTCATTGAGTTTTGAGACATTGAGTCTATGATTAGAAACCATCATCAATACCTTGGCTAATCTCTCAACAAAAACTGTTTCCTGCATATCCTTTACGGATTCTTCTTCTTGTACCAGATGGAGCATCTTTTTGGTCAGCCGACAATGGTATTCATCATTTTCAAGGTGTATTTCAAAGCAACACGGGTATTTCTTAAGCCAGTTGAGGACTTTCCCTTGAAGATCAAGAGTTTTGAATTTCTTCTGGAGAAAATTAACCGATGCCACCTGATCAGGACACTGCAAGATTATGTTTTTAATCTGGTTATTTACAATCCACCGACGGTTTCTAGTTAAGGAAGCTTCAAGATCCGGGTCTTTTTTCATAGACCATAGAGAGAATCTTCGGAGAAGATGAAGATGCCACAGAGGAAAACAAATCATGGAAGCTGAAAATTTTGCATTCTGCATATAAATATCGATCACCGTTTTTCCACTTTGCATCTTAATTATTTTATCAACACCTAAACCTGTATAGAGAAATAGAGAAAATAAATAACATAACATAACAGTTTCTTATCTATTTGTTGGCGATAATTTCCACAAACCAATGCAAACAAGTCCCAAACAATAATACTATCAACGTCTACAAGTGAAACCCAACAACGATGCAGAGTAAACGGGTCCCCAATAGTGTTCAAATGTCCCAAACAGAGAACAATGCACAATAATGATAACAAACATCGTAAATCCAATGGAACACATAAATAAGACAATCGTTTAACATGGTTCCGCTATTGTGAGATGGTGTGCATTCACATGGAAGAGATGGGGCCTTTTATATACTTATAATCAATAAAGGAACAATTACAAAGAGTTTGCCTGCAACAAAGATGAAGTAATCAATCACAAGGCAACACCCTAATGGCACCCACACTTGTCATTTATCATGGGAGAGAAGAAGCAGAACAAAACCAAACTAAACTAAAACAAGAACCATACTAAACTAAGCCCGAGATCGAGCATTTAAGCCTCTGCCTCGTATGCAACCTGGAGGCCACATAGTCGCATAGGGTGCATGTTGATAGGTGTTGCAACTTTTAATGTTATAGCAACATTCCCCATAAACACGTTGTGTCTTATATTCTTTTATTCTCTTACTTTCACTTTTCGTGTTTATGGAGCTAAGAAAAGGAATTGGATGCTTTATGGTTATTATATGCTAAATTTAAAATTTTAAGTTAGCAACAGTAGATGCTATGTGGCAAGTGGAAGCTGATGGAATACGGAGGATGATATGAAGGATTTAAACCCATGCATGCTTTCTGAGGGAAAGTGGAGTCCGTGATCACCTTTTGCAACCTAAAAGTATACATTATTATAATATTGAAGCTTGTCCCCCATTTCTTGTTACCCTTTCATTTTTATCCATTGAACTTTTCCTTTGTAGTTTGCCTCTTTTGTGGATCACCTCTTTTGTTACATTTATCTTATTCTATACTTGCGATGTTTCATACCTTGTCATTTACGATTATTTGCATTACATTATGTTCTTTGTGATTCAAGTCTTCGTTTTTGTTATGTTAATAATTCATGAGATGATGGCTTATACACACTAACTTGGGTGTGAGGTGTGAGGAAAGGTTGAAAGATTAAACCCTTGGGTTAGTGAACATTGCTTTTTACGGTAGCAATCAACTCCACATTTCACTCTTGGTTATATTGTTTCATTTAAGCATTTATCGACAAGTTGACAATCTGTTATTTTTGCATAAATGAGTTGGATTTAAAGAGAAACCAATGTAAACACAAAACACCTTGATTGTTAAAGGCATGCTAGAGAACTGAAGCAATTCATCATTGTTGTATTCTACATGAAAATAAAGGCAAGATCAGTGTCAAGCTTGGTCCTGTGCTTATAGTCATATATCTTTCTAGGGGAAGCTTTTATTGTCTTCAAGAAAAACAGGAACTGATTAAATCCAAGTGATCGTGTTTTCAGTACCTTTTCAACAAGAAGGATCCCACACAACTAAACAAGTCTATGTTAATTGTCATCCTAGTTGATTTGTAAAGGGATGCACTTTTTTCTGAGGCTTTGTGCAATATACATTTCTCCCCAACATTTCATCGAACACCTTTCAGGCACTCCCCAAATCACCGCACCTTATCTCAAACTTAGTTATTAAATTCTCAGATAAACCCTTATCTCAAACTTGGTTTCAATTTCATAAATTTTAATTTCCAAATCCAAACTAAATATGTAAATTGTAATCACTAATGTCATGATTTTGGAGGATGGAATCTAACACATAAAAGCATTACCTATTCCAAACATGTCAATTAGTCAAGGGTGAGGAGCGATTACTGATCCTAAACCCTAGAAATATTTCAACTTACGGAGAGGAGAGTGGGAATACAGTGAGATACAACAGCCAACAGGACGCCGGACGACGAGAGAACGTGGTTTCTGAGTTCGTGAAGTCGGAAACTGGATTTGTGAGTCGTGACTGGGTGGGTCTATCCAGCGTTTTGCAAAATACTTTTCTGTATTCTCGGTTTATTTTTATACTTTTTCAAAATAACTCAGTTTATTTTATATTTTTTAAATAATTTATATTTAATCTATATCTATACTACTTTATGAAAAGTCTAAAACGGGTTTTTTCAAAAATTCAAGAATACTATTTTTTAAACTAAACGTACAACCTCTGATAGTTGCTTGAAATCAGTTATCCTTCTCCTCCACCACGTCTCTCCCGTCTCCTTCTCCACGACCTTTCCCCCATGTCTGCACCAATTTCTCTCAGATTTCTCTCCACTCTTCATCAACTACCTTCCCCTAATCTCTGCCTCTCTCGCCCTCACCCAACAAGAAACGGGAAAATCCTACTTTCTTTGATCTCTCAAATGGCGCCTGCTTCTTCTCTCACAGTCGCTCACTCGTATGCTCTTGTTCTTCACGTGGCAAACCTGGTTAGCTTTTATTTATCTTTTCTGCTCCTCCTTCTCTGCTTATGTGTATTTAATTTGCTTATTGTTCTTGGGGCTTAATTTTGGTTTTGGTTGTCTATGGATTTTAGTTTCGACGAAGAAATGGAGAGAGTGGATTACTTGAGTGATGAGAGAAATAAGGCACAGTTCGACGTGGATCTCACGTAATCCATTCTAGGGTTACATTTAGGATCAGACCTTGCCGGTGAAACTGTTGTTGTGGTGGTTGCTTTATTTGGGTTTATAACTTACACTTCTTCTTACTCTGATTTGATCTTGGTTCATTCTAAACACGTAAGAAGCGAGTACCTTAATCAGTTTGTGATTCTTACATGACTTCATTGTGGTTATTTTCATGTAAATGTCAGTATTATTTTCATAAAGTGCAGTTTTTTTGGTTTACTGATCGGTATGGGGACATTTCACTGATTCAATCCCATTCGCAAAAAGGTTCTATACATCATCTCATTACTCCGTAAGTTTCTCTATTTCCTTCTACTACTATGATTGTTTTGGCCAATGGTGATTTTAACTCCATTAGAGTTATCGTCCGATCGAGTATAACCCACGTGTCCCTCTCGATGTTCTACACTGAAAGGTTGCTTCTTTCCTTTATAAATCTCCATGTCCAAGTGTTCCTATTAATTTTTATGTTTGTCTTTTATAGTTGAGCGATTTGTGTTTTTTATGAACATATTGTTTATAGATTGTAACCCTCTGCAATTGCTACATCTGAATTGGGCATTGACTCATAATTCCACATTATGTGGAGGATAACTATCACTCATCGAGCCCCTTCTTTTCCAGATTTCATGTCTACAATTTCATATGTCGTTCTCATTGTTTCCAATAAAAGATTTCATTTTGTGTTTTCAATGTTTTTCTTTGAGAGTTTCTCATCTATATTCATCAATCTGCTGATTTCTATTCCTCCCAGAAATCTTTTATTTGCTTGGCAATTTCATTTGTTGTTTGTTTATTTGTCGAGTCTGACCACCGTCCTTCACAATCCGAGCTCATCAAGGTTTAGTGACATTACTTGGAAATGCTTCACAATCTGAGCTCATCAAGGTTCAGTGACATTACTTGGAAATGCTCTTCGTAGTGCTTCATGTATAGCCAATCACCTAATACAGGTTAGGTACGTGGTCATGGATATATATGCCTTTATGTAGTTATCTAGCACCTAATTGTGTAATTCTGAATTCATTGATAGAACCTGACACTTGTGGCATAATTAAGGTACACTTAGTTTTAGACTTGGTCACTTCTGTAATAAAAACCAAGTTGTTTTGGTGGAGGTAGCTGATAACGCCACTTTTTGGCGTTATTTTCGGTCCATAAACCAATGAGATTGGCTTGTGTTGAAGCAAAAAGGCGGAATTTTATGGTTTATCGAGTGAAATATGCAGGTAATCCGAAAGAAGATGAGCGTCGAGAAAAAAAAGGCGAAAAGAGTCCAAAAGAGAGTCTAAAACGAAGCCCAACGGAAACCCAAGATCCAAGCCCAGTTCACAACCTGATCCGACCTGATCCAGAACACGCGCGGTTTCCCCCGCGACTTCAAGTCGCGGGGAATCCCGCGTTACTCCCTGTTGGTTTTGCTACTTTTGACATTTTCCGGGGTTTAGGTCATTACTTCGACACGTACGACGGTAGGCGACGGGAGGACGATTTCAAGAGATATTTCGTGTACTTTTGAGCCACGATAGAGGATTGATTGAAGAGAGTTCACCACGCGAAACGGATTAGAGCCGAGAGAAGGGATTTCATCGTACATTCTTCACGTTTACGATCACTATGTTTTCACACACCACTTTCTACCCTGATTCTTGTGTTTTTATCCACCCCAACATGAACTAATCTTTAGATGATTGGGGGTTGGAGTGACTATGATTTTATGATGGATGACGTGTAACCGAATGATTTCTATTTGATTTGATCTATGAAGTACTTGATTTTTAGCTTTTCATACCCAATTGTACTCTGATCACCTTCAATTGAATTACATGGTTTTTGATTAAGTTCGAGAGAATTAATCAATCACTAGATCAAGTAATCAAGTACCGGAAAGGAGATTCGGGTAGAGATCGCCGAATCACCTTTCTGCCTCGCAAAAGTTTAACCTAATGTGTTTTAAAATCACCGGTTGAGATCGAGAGAGGAAACTAGTGAGTTTAAGATAAAATCCGTTATTGCTTGAGAAAGAATAACGGTGAATTTCAAAACTAGGGTTCATAGAAATAATCAGTGATCATCGTTCGGGTAATCGTTCATCAGTAGTATAACCATAGGAAGTCCAACCCTCAAACTTTTCTCTATCAAAGTTCTTTCAAACCTTCCGTTAATCGATTTTAGTCTTATTTAGTTTTTAAACAATTTCCAAACCAAATCCAAATTGCGACCGTTCAGTTAATAGATTTTATAGTCATTGTGATACTTAGTTCCTAGTTCCATGTGTTCGATACTCGTACTTCTGTACTATTACTTGATTTCGACACCGTACACTTGCGGTTAGATTTAGGGGAGGTGTAAACCCGCTTATCAAGTTTTTGGCGCTGTTGTCGGGGAACTAGTTGCAACTGATAGCACTACCAGCTATAAGCGCTATTACATTGAACAATTTTTCTTTTATTTTATTTTATTTTTCGTTTTATTACTTTCAGTTTCTGGATTGCTAATTGATAACTCTATTTTTAGAGTTATTATTTCCTTTTATTTTTATTTTATTTTGTCAAATTTTAGCCATTCCACTTCTCAAAACCCTCATTCTTAGTAATATTCATAAAAATGAGCAAAAAGAGTGAACCCTAGTTTTTATAAACCATTTGGTAGTATTTTGTTGCTTTTTCACGAAATATCTGCAGTGACTTGCGGAGTACCCACTCCGGACCCCACTGGCGAGCAAAGAAGAAGACAAAAGAAAAACAACTCTTAGCTTGAAAGTAAAAATCTGGAGAATAGAAGGTTCAAATGGCAGAGGCATGGGATTGAGAAGTACAAACATGTTCCCCCAAGATATGGCAAGATGAATTGTTTAATAAAACCCATGGTACTTTAAGTGGACTTTTTGGAAAAGGTGAAGGGACCTATGGGTAAAAGAGCTACAAACTTGTGGATGGAAGAATTACTCAAAGAAGCTGAATTTTATGTCTTCTATCTTCAGTCCATAGTCTCTAGATTTTACCCATCTTTTGTTAAGTCCAACTTTTCCTCTTAGTTTATAAAGAGGTGTTGGGTTTCATTTAATTCATCTCTTCATATCCCATCTACCACATTTAGTGCAAGCTTAGTTGTAGTTGTTAGCTCTCTAGTTTACTATAGTAGATCTTTAAATTTATGTATTTCAATTCTTAGTGTAATTGTTAGTTTCAAGTAATTAGTGGCAGTGACGTACCCTCGTTCCCCACTGCGGTTTTAATACAAGTCACTTTCAGTTTACTTATGTGCAACTTCTCATCTTTTGTTTTCTTTATTTCGGTAATTATGGGCTAAGCATCCTTTGGGATGTAGGGAGGAGAAGTACCTGGATTTTATGAAAAATGCTTGAGTAATCTTTATACTTGGAATATTTATTGTTTTGGTCATTCACTCTAGATTATTGCCCAATGATGCGAACAAGCCGATCACTTGCAAGGATCTAAAGTCTAGTTCTTAACTCATAAATGAGTAGAACGCAGTGACACGAGCTTGGATGATGCTAGGGATTTCGAAAGAATTCTTATGACACTTGCGAAAGTGAGGTCGGCACAGTGAGCTAATCTCAACCCAATGGAGTAGTAGGCAAGCTAATTGGTGTATTCAAAACACTTAGAGTATTTGTCTCTACGCATTCCATCGAGGCCTGAAAAGGTTCATTTTGAGATTACCATTGACAAAACAATAAGTACTAAGAGTATGGGGTTTTTTACTTAAAGGTGTGAGTATTTTGTAACCGGGCTTTTCTAGCGATAATGTCCACCTCAAGTACAAGGACCACTTTTGGGATCAGGTATTTAATATAAAATCTAGGGAAAATCTAACGTACATTCCTTCTTTTAAATCTTAAGTAAAATCGTTAAAGTAGCATTTCACCAAACAAACCAAACTATTGCTTCTTCTGTAATTGAAACTTGTAAAAGGAAGCTCATGAGAACCGTATTGTCTTGATTGCCCAGTCCCTGTGGATTCGATTCTGGTATTTTACCAACTATTACTTGTTGTGACGATCATAGTGGTCAGTGTACACTTGCGCTTCCCGCTGTGGATAGTTTGCAACCCACTGCGATTAAATCACATGTTTCGCACGTACCACTAATTTTGAACCATCTTTCTTTTCAGGTACTAACTGGTTTATGCCAAGGAAGACCCGAGGAAAGGAAATCGAACCGAAATCGAACCGCTCGATCCGAAAATCGAAAGAACCGCCCGTCAGTTACGAAAAGAATCTAAAGCTAAGAGACACTTGAAGATGGACGACGAAGCTCCTCCTGAGAAACGTCATATGCGGTCGTTTGTCAATCCGAATGTGGCAGCCGCACGCATTGGCATTCAACCTCCCACTACTGGGGCGAACTATTTTGAGATCAAACCGAGTACCATCGTGATGGTACAACAGAACCAGTTTGGAGGAGCACCAACAGAAGATCCTCATGCACACCTCCGTGCATTTGAGAGGATCTGCAATACCTTCAAAATCAATGGGGTAGACGAGAATGCAATCAAGCTGAGGTTGTTCGGCTTTTCACTCAAGTTAAGAGCAGAAACTTGGATAGAAAATATCCAACCGGATCAGATCACCACCTGGGCGCAACTGAAAGCTGCTTTCCTCTAGAAATTCTTTCCACCAAGCAGAACGCACAACTCATGGCCGAGATCACCCATTTCGCTCAATGGGACCAAGAAACATTGTATGAAGCATGGGAAAGGTATAAGGACATGCTGAAAAGATGTCCTCATCATGGGTTGCACGGTTGGGTCGTTATCCAGACATTCTTTAGTGGACTTCACCAGCAGTTCAAAAACGACATTACAGCTGCAACGGGTGGAGATCTAATGGATAAATCATACGAGGAAGCATGTGAGTTGATCGACAACCTAGCTGAACACAGTTACGCCACTCCTAGATCAGCAGCTAGACGTGTTGCTAGCGTACAAGAGAGTGAAGAGTTGAAAGCCATAAAGGCTCAATTAGCCGCACTCACGAATCAGTTGAAGGGATCTTCTATCCAACCAGCTTTCATGATGGAAGAGGGTATGCCGGAGATGGCTCCACCCGTGACCGAGCCGGAACAAGTTCAATTTCTTCAAAATCAGAACAACCGGCCACAGAATGATCCTTTCTCGAACACGTATAATGAGGGTTGGAAACGGCATCCGAACTTCTCGTGGAGTCAACCGCAAGGACAACCAAGGGAGACAATGGGCCAACAGCAACAACAACAATACGGTAATAATTCCAACTTTTCTAATTCTTCTAATTCTAACAATGTCTATCGTCCTCTAGGTTACAACCAACGGAAATTCGATGAAGGGCAATCCGGAGAGAAGAAGCCGGGGCTAGAGGACATGATGATGAAATTCATGTCTAAGATGGATAGCACGGTTGAGGGACTAGCTGGTACGGTTAACACAGTCAAGGCGGCTACTGATCAGAATACGGCTTCTATTAAGCTCCTTGAAAGGCAAGTGGGACAAATTTCTGAAGTCTTACAAAACCGAGCTCCCGGGACATTTCCGAGTCAAACCGAAAGGAAAAATCGAGAAGATTGCAAAGCCATTCATCTGAGAAGTGGCAAGGAGCTGATTAGAGACCCGACACGAGAGCTTCATCAAAGGAAACTGATCTTAAAGAGCAAGATGTTGAGATCGTAGATATGGATGAGTTGGAAGCCAACGAAGAGGTTGTGATTGAGGAGAACTCAAAGGGTGAAGAGAAGAAGCAAGAGCAGCCAACCTTGCCAAAGCAACCACCGGTCAAGCCGACAACACCGAGAGTGCCCTATCCGAGCAGGCTTAAAGCGCATAAGGATGATGTTAATTTTTCTAAATTTCTTGATGTGTTTAAAGAGTTACATATTAACATTCCTTTTGCAGATGCTTTGGCACAAATGCCCTCATATGTGAAATTCTTGAAAGATATCCTTTCTAACAAAAGGAAGATTGAGGAGCATGCAACAGTTGCACTTACTGAGGAGTGCAACGCGATCATCCAGCATAAGCTTCCCCCGAAGCTTAAGGATCCAGGGAGTTTTACTATCCCTGTTCAAATAGGAAATTCTGAATTTAGTAAGGCTTTGTGTGATCTTGGAGCAAGTATTAATTTAATGCCTTTGTCTATTTTCAAGAAACTCGGACTTGGAGAGGTGCAACTGACCAATGTGACATTGCAGCTTGCCGACAGATCCATCAAGTACCCGTATGGTGTATTTGAAGATGTAATGGTCAAGGTGGACAAGTTTTATTTCCCGGCTGACTTCGTGGTCCTCGACATGGATGAGGACAAAGAGATACCGTTGATTCTTGGTCGACCTTTCTTAGCCACGAGAGGAGCATTAATTGATGTCAAAGGAGGCAAACTGACACTCCGAGTGGGTGATGAAGAGGCAGTCTTCAATGTTTTTCGGGTAGCTAAACACAAAATATCATCAGATGAGTGCTACCGGGTAGATGTGATGGATTCATTGATTAGAGAAACATGTGGCGTGCAAGTTTCCGGAGACCAATTGAATAATGTGTTGATGGGTACCGATGATGATCCGGAAAGCGAAAGTGTGATGCAATTAAATGCATTACCATCATACAAGGGGCCTCGACGACCCATGGTTGAGGATTTGGGAACTCCTATTCCAAAATCCCAACCATCATTGCATACACCACCACAACTTGAGCTCAAGCCGCTGCCATCACATCTAGAATATGCGTACTTGGGAGATAACGAAACACTACCTGTAATTATTTCGTCCAAGTTGAGCACCGATAAAAAAGAGAAGTTACTTAGAGTTTTGAGAGAGCACCAAGCTGCGATTGGATGGACGATAGCCGATCTCAAAGGTTTGAGTCCAACTTTTTGTTCACACCACATCAATTTGGAAGAAGGGCATCGACCGGTAGTCCAACATCAACGCCGGCTCAACCCAAATATGAAAGAAGTGGTCCAAAAGGAGGTTCTAAAACTCCTTGATGCTGGAATTATCTATCCGGTTCCGGATAGCCCGTGGGTGAGCCCAGTCCAAGTAGAGCCAAAGAAGGGTGGTATAACCGTTGTCCGGAACAACAATAATAAGCTCATTCTGTCCCGAACAATTACCGGTTGGAGGGTGTGTATTGACTACCGAAAGCTGAATGATGCGACAAAGAAAGATCACTTCTCTCTCCCATTCATTGATCAGATGTTGGAACGGTTGTCTGGACACGAGTATTATTGTTTCTTAGACGGGTATTCGGGTATAATCAGATACCAATAGCCCCCGAAGTTCAAGACAAGACGACCTTCACATGCCCATATGGTACTTTTGCTTACCGGAGGATGCCATTCGGTTTATGTAACGCTCCAGCTACCTTTCAGAGGTGTATGATGGCTATCTTCTCAGACATGGTGGAGAGGACGATTGAGATCTTTATGGATGATTTTTCAGTGTTTGGACCTTCATTCGATACATGCTTAGAACACTTGGAAGCCGTCCTAAAGAGATGCAAGGAGACGAGTCTAGTATTGAATTGGGAGAAATGTCACTTCATGGTGACCGAAGGGATAGTACTTGGTCACAAAGTATCGAAAGCGGGGATTGAAGTGGACAAGGCCAAGGTGTCGGTGATTGAGAATCTACCATACCCGAACTCCGTCAAGGGAGTTCGAAGTTTCTTGGGGCATGCCGGTTTTTACCGGCGGTTTATAAAGGATTTTTCTAAGATTACTAAACCTTTATGTTCTTTATTGCTTAAAGATGCTAAATTTGATTTCACTGACGATTGTATCTCTGCTTTTGACAGGTTGAAGAAGGAACTTATTTCAGCACCTATCCTCACGGCTCCTGATTGGAGTTTGCCATTTATTCTCATGTGTGATGCAAGTGACACCGCGGTCGGAGCGGTGTTGGGGCAAAAGAAAGATAAGAGGATGCATGTGATATACTATGCGAGTAAGACTTTGGATGATGCTCAGCTCAATTACGCGACCACTGAGAAGGAACTACTAGCTGTTGTCTATGCTTGCGAGAAGTTCCGATCATATCTAGTGGGGGCCAAGGTAATTGTGTACACCGACCACTCTGCTCTCAAATATCTGATGACCAAGAAAGATGCCAAACCGAGACTCATCCGATGGGTACTGTTGCTGCAAGAGTTCGACTTGGAAATTTTGGATAAGAAGGGGTCCGAAAACACGGTGGCAGATTACCTCTCGAGACTTGAGGGAGGTGAGGATCAAAGCAAGGATAAGACCATCATCAATGATTCATTTCCGGATGAGCAGCTTTTCAAGGTTAGTCATTCTGAGCCCTGGTTCGCAGACTTGGTAAATTACTTGGTGGGAGGAGTAGTGCCTTATCAGATGAACTCCCACCAAAAGAAGAAATTTATCTTTGAGGCCAAGAGGTATTATTGGGATGAGCCGTACTTGTATAAGTCATGTGCCGACGGTATGATCCGGAGATGTGTCCCGGATGAAGAGAAGGCCGACATTCTAAACCACTGTCACACCTTAGAATGTGGGGGCCACTTTAGCACCGATAGAACAGTGGCAAAGGTTCTTCAATCAGGCTTCTTCTGGCTTTCTATGTTTAAAGAGACTCGCGACTTCATCTCTAAGTGCGATCGGTGCCAAAGAACGGGGAAAATATCCAAGAGGGATGAGATGCCAATGCAGATCTTTATGGAAGTCGAACTCTTCGACGTGTGGGGGATAGATTTCATGGGACTGTTCCCGAACTCATTCCGTAATGAGTATATCTTGGTGGCGGTGGACTACGTGTCTAAGTGGGTGGAAGTGATCGCGACTCCTACAAATGATTCTAAAGTAGTGATTAATTTCTTACGGAATAATATCTTTGCGAGGTTTGGAGTTCCGAGAGCACTGATTAGCGATGGTGGAAGTCACTTCTGTAATCGGTATTTGGAAGCAGTTTTAAAGAAATACTCGGTGAAACATAAAGTCACTACACCATATCACCCACAAGCCAACGGCCTAGCAGCAGTGTCCAATCGGGAACTAAAGCAGATTCTGGAAAAGACAGTGAACTCATCTCGGAAGGATTGGTCGTTGAAGTTAGATGACGCATTGTGGGCGTACCGGACGGCGTTCAAAACCCCTCTTGGTACCACTTCCTACCGGCTAGTGTTTGGGAAGTCATGCCATCTACCAGTGGAACTCGAGTGTAGAACGTTTTGGGCGATAAAGAAGTTGAACATGAAGTTGGACGCAACCGGAAAAAGGAGATTATTGCAGCTGAATGAACTAGAGGAAATCCGGCTGGATGCGTTTGAAAACGCATCAATCTATAAAGAGCGGACCAAGAGATTCCATGACTAGCGCATTCGTGAAAAGGTACTTGTTCCTGGTATGATTGTTTTACTATTTAACTCACGTTTGCGTTTGTTTCCAGGAAAGTTGAAGTCCAAATGGTCGGGACCGTTCACCGTCAATGAGGTATACCCATATGGAGCAGTTGAGCTACAAGGAATAGATGGGGCGACTTTCAAAGTGAACGGCCACCGAGTGAAGCCTTACTATGGTGGAGAAACAGTGGTAGCCGACACAATGTTTCTAGATGAACCGAAGGAGTGAAAGGAAGGAAGGTCGAGCCACGACCGAAACCGAGGCGCTGGGTGGGAGGCAACCCACCGAGGTTTGTTTTCTTTTTAAATTACGTTTTTGAGTGTTTTTGATTTACAAAAAAAAATCTGGAACAGAGACTTACGCGGGCTAAGTCGCGGCCTCAAGCCGCGAGCAAAGCCGCGTAAGCCTCTGGATAGTTTTGGGAAACAAAGGGTCCCGTGGTCTAAGCCGCGACCTCAAGTCGCGGGTGTCTCTGGAGTATTTTTGGAACAAATCGTTACGCGGTATATCCCGCGGCTTCAAAACCGCGCGTCTTCCTGGTCACCTAGGGTTTGGTTCGATTCCTTTTGTCTTTTGTGCAGTCATTTCAATTGTTTGGTTTCTCTTTCTTTCATTTCTTCTTCTTTTTGCTCTCATTTTCCTTGCACTCTCTCCTCTCTCTCATCTCGAATCTCTCTCTCTTCTCGAACTAATCTCATCTCTCTCACGAATTCCCTCAAGTTTTCAAGAACTCTTCTTCATCTTCAGGATTTTCTGCTCCATTTCTTAAAGATCCAAGGTATGTGTTTCTCCCTTATGACTTTTGGTCTCCATTACTTTATGATGTAAGTATGCTCTCCCTTCCCCCTATTATTTTGATGTTTCACAAATGTGATGTTTCATTGTTAATGTTTCTGCTTAGATGTGAATACATGCTTGTTGTATGCTAGTTGTGTGTTACGATTTTTACATGAGAATTTTCAACTTGTATGCAACTAGTATGTACCTTTTGTGGGATTATGCTCTTAATATTTGTGATGGGAAATTTTTGGGAAGTAAAATGGGGAAGGTGTTGGTATGCAAGAGTTTGTGGGTTTGTAAAATCTGCCCAATTTTGTGCGTAAATGGTATGAAGGAGTTTGTGGCCTCATAAACTCCTTAAGTATTTTTGTGGGTTTTGTCTTTTAGTGCAAGCATAGCCAAACCTAAGTTTCACTTAGGTTTGGGGTTCGTCAAGTTATTGTACACTGCCAGTGTAAAGTTTTAGATGTATGCACTAGGGAAGTATGTGGTTACGTGACTGTTGGTTAAGATGCATGAGCTAAAAAGTATTTTATTGGTAATCTGCATGCATGGGAATTGTGGGTTTAATCTGTACGTACACGTAAAGGAAAGGAGATACAACAAACCTAAGTTTCACTTAGGTTTGGGGTGCCTTCCTTTTCAACATTCACACACTCACATTTACCCCTTTGCAAACCTCGGTTTTACCAAGGTTTGGGGTTGGCTTTATTTGACAAACCTAGGCCACGACCTAGGTTTGGGTTGGCTATGAGCGAGATAACTCACTTGAGTTCATTTTTTTTTTGCAGAAAATGAGGACCCATCCGAGCACTTACCTCTCATTCCCGGAATACGAGCGTATTCATCCAAACAACCGGCAACGGATGTTTGATCACGAAAACCCGGACAAAGATCCTCGACACGCGTAAATGATAGAGAACGGGTGTCAACCCTTTGGGGAGCGGGGCATCAAGCTTGCTGACTTACCGGCTGGATCCCGGGTGCCGATTATCATACGGCAACATTCATGGGAGAGGTTCATCCAAACCCCTCCCATGTATTGCATCGAAACAGTCAAAGAATTCTATACATGTATGATACCGGCCGTTTACCACGATCGCTATGTGGTAAAGATGGGCGATAAGGAAGTCCGGATCTCACCGGACGATATATGTGCTTACCTCCATGCCCCTCGCCGGCCCGAGCTGAGTGCGACTTATGGGTTATCTCCTAACCCGACTTTTCGGGTACAATTAAGCCCGACCATCGCCGCATCCCTACGGCGAAATGGACACGCAGGGTGGAACAAAATGGATCAACACATCTTAAAAAGCGAGATGCATACCGACATCGCCTTCCTCATGCTATTTGTCAAGGCCTCTCTAAAGCCATCTTCCCACAACACCACCGCCGATAGCCAAGTGGCGGAAGTCCTCTACTCCTTGCACAACAACCTCCCGATGGACATCGGGCATATCATATGGATAGAGCTTTTGGATGCGGGTATGACCCTTGACGGTATCTTACCGTTCCCTTGCCTGATAACACACTTTTGTAGGGAAGCCGATGTCCCGATAAGACACCTCACCGCATCAAAAGGGGATTTCAAGAAGACACAATACAATCACCAAATAACGGCAGCGGGAAAGTTAGAGGCGAGAAGGCGGGAAGATCCCGATTATCAGAGACGGCGACTCGCGGCACCGGTCCATATCTCGTCCGAGAGTGCCTCGGACAGTGATCCCGATTACGACCCGGATGCACCACCGGCGGAGGCGGCCGAGCACGGCGGCGACACTCCTCCTTACATGCACCGATTTACTGATCAGATTACAGCCGGGTTTAGAGGGATGAACGAACGGATGGAGAGTGGGCTCCAAGGCATGAACCTACGTATGGATGGCTTCGACGCACGTCTCACCCACGCTGGATTTCCACCACCACCACAAGCACCACTAACGCCGCCCCAAGGCCGAAGGAGAGTAAGAGGCCGACAATCTGGGGGCGCATCATCTTCATCTCGCCAATAGTTGGGGTTGTTTTCGTGATCTTTTATTTGTGATATGTTCTTGATGTTGTACTGTACTGTTTTATATTTCTCTGTCGGATGACTGTAATAACGTACAACAATATTTGTCACACTTTGTACCACTTACCTGCACATTGGGGACAATTAGGGGTGTTAACGAGTCGAGCTTTTAACGAGCTACTCGAGCTCGAGCTCGTTTATCTCGAGCTCGAGCCTAATAGCTGTCGAGCTCGAGTCGATCTCGAACAAAAAATAAAGCTCGCTTAAGTTCACGAGTCGAGCTCTATAACACCGATGTTCGACTTGACTCGTTCGAAAGCTCGATTAAGTTTTACGAGTCGAGTCGAGCCATTCGAGCATACACTTTTTCGAGCCTCACATATTTATATGTTTACAAGTTATATAATCAAATTATAAAAATTATCGATCTTGACTACGTAAACGAGTTAATCGATCTCGAATTCGAGCTCATAAACGAGCATCGAGCTCGAGCTCGAGCCCGAATTTGAAAAATTAATCGAGCTCGAGTCGAGCTCGAGCCTGATATTATTTTTTCGAGCTCGGCTCGAATAACTTGCTACTCGACTCGGCTCGGCTCGTTAACACCCCTGGGGACAATGTGTGGGCAAGGTTTGGGGTTGCCAATCGGGCCCCCGTTTATGCACGTTGATTTCCTACAATCTGAATGGTTAGATCATATTAGCTAATTGCTTTGTTTTGGATGATTGAGACCGACCATCGTGGGAAGAATCTTGTGATAGTAACGTGACCATTAGGGAAGGACCGGGAAAAGACATGACTAGGGACATTAGTGGAGACCACCCAATAGCGAGATTTGAGCCTAAAGACGCTTTTCATTTCGAGGGATTTAAACACGTAATTCGTATACACTTTTTTGAATTCCTTGTCGTGATTATAGAGTGATCTCGCTATAATATTGCATTGAGTAGCAAAGACAACCATCGGGATATTGGGTAAGGGTGTAGTAGACCATATCGTTTGGACCTTAAGAGATGATTCCAGGCATTGTGTGCATTTTTAAACCATTTTTATCTATCGTCCCTTTTGACCCATTATGTGTGTACCCAAAACCCCTTTGTAGACAAACACTCACCACTTGTTCATTTCAGACCCACCATTAAACCCTAGCCAAAAACCTTAGCCAACCCTTATCCGAAAGTGTGTCAACCAGAGGCGGCAATGAACAGCGAGAGATAGAGCAGAAAAGAAAAAAGTATAGGCCAGTCACGAGAATAAATTAGGTCATTTTTAACCCAAGAAATAGAAAAGAGGGCCAATGATGCCCCAATCAAATAAAGAGGGCCAATGATGCCCTAAAAAAATATAAAAAAATAAATACAGTTAGTTAGATAGTATTTACAGTAGCTAAAGAAAAGAGTCAAAGCGACTCCAACAGTGACAAAAAGGGCCAAATGAAAGGAAATGAAGCCAGGATAGTTCACAACTGCTAAAGGTTGACACACCGAGGATTTTTGATCCGCTTACCCTTCGTTTCTTAGCCATGATCCTCGCCCCGTTACAACCCTTGTAAAGACCTGGATGATCTTCTGGAAAATGTGATTAGGGTATACGATCACCTTTACCAATATTCCCTGTCTTGCTACTTGATTACTTCTGAGATCGACTTTTTGGACATTTGTGCGTCTTTCATTAGAGTTGTCATGTAAGTTCTTGAGTATAATTGTACATAACTTCCTTATACATGACAACATGTGCGACAGCCTAGGTTCGAGTAAAATGAGAGTATCCCGTGAGGTAGGGTCGAGGCGAAATGTTTTCCCTAGTATGTTTAGACCTAGTACGACCTTAATGTAATCAGAGCAGTCACGAGTTCAACTCACAATGGAAGGCCATAAATCAAACAAAATAAGGATGATGCGAAGGTGAGATAAGCATTCATGAGTACGGGAAATCACCAGTGCATTATGTGGTACCGATTGGGAGTTGTGCAGTTATTGTTTCACTGATATATGTTTTTATTCTATTTTATCGCTAATTTGCTTAAGGACAAGCAACGCTCGGTTTGGGGTTGTTGATAACGCCACTTTTTGGCGTTATTTTCGGTCCATAAACCAATGATATTGGCTTGTGTTGAAGCAAAAAGGCGGAATTTTATGGTTTATCGAGTGAAATGTGCAGGTAATCCGAAAGAAGATGAGCATCGAGAAAAAGAGGCGAAAAGAGTCCAAATGAGATTGGCTTTTCTGAGTTCGTGAAGTCGGAAACTGGATTTGTGAGTCGTGACTGGGTGGGTCTATCCAGCGTTTTGCAAAATACTTTTCTGTATTCTCGGTTTATTTTTATACTTTTTCAAAATAACTCAGTTTATTTTATATTTTTTAAATAACTTATCTTTAATCTATATCTATACTACTTTATGAAAAGTCTAAAACGGGTTTTTTCAGGAATTCAAGAATACTATTTTTTAAACTGAACGTACAACCTCTAACAGCTGCTTGAAATCAGTTATCCTTCTCCTCCACCACGTCTCTCCCGTCTCCTTCTCCACGACCTTTCCCCCACGTCTGCACCAATTTCTCCCAGATTTCTCTCCACTCTTCATCAACCACCTTCCCCTAATCTCTGCCTCTCTCGCCCTCACCCAACAAGAAACGGGAAAATCCTGCTTTCTTTGATCTCTCAAATGGCGCCTGCTTCTTCTCTCACAGTCGCTCACTCGTATGCTCTTGTTCTTCACGTAGCAAACTTGGTTAGCTTTTATTTATCTTTTCTGCTCCTCCTTCTCTGCTTATGTGTATTTAATTTGCTTATTGTTCTTGGGGATTAATTTTGGTTTTGGTTGTCTAGGGATTTCAGTTTCGACGAAGAAATGGAGGGAGTGGATTACTTGAGTGATGAGAGAAATAAGGCACAGTTCGACGTGGATCTCACGTAATCCATTCTAGGGTTACATTTAGGATCAGACCTTGCCGGTGAAACTGTTGTTGTGGTGGTTGTTTTATTTGGGTTTATAACTTACACTTCTTCTTACTCTGATTTGATCTTGGTTCATCCTAAACACGTAAGAAGCGAGTACCTTAAACAGTTTGTGATTCTTACATGACTTCATTGTGGTTATTTTCATGTAAATGTCAGTATTATTTTCATAAAGTGCAGTTTTTTTGGTTTACTGATCGGTATGGGGACATTTCACTGATTCAATCCCATTCGCAAAAAGGTTATATACATCATCTCATTACTCCGTAAGTTTCTCTATTTCCTTCTACTACTATGATTGTTTTGGCCAATGGTGATTTTAACTCCATTAGAGTTATCGTCCGATCGAGTATAACCCACGTGTCCCTCTCGATGTTCTTCACTGAAAGGTTGCTTCTTTCCCTTATAAATCTCCATGTCCAAGTTTTCCTCTTAATTTTTCTGTTTGTCTTTTATAGTTGAGCGATTTGTGTTTTTATGAACATATTGTTTATAGATTGTAACCCTTTGCAATTGCTACATCTGAATTGGGCATTGACTCATAATTCCACATTATGTGGAGGATAACTATCACTCATCGAACCCCTTCTTTTCCAGATTTCATGTCTACAATTTCATATGTCGTTCTGATTGTTTCCAATAAAAGATTTCATTTTGTGTTTTCAATGTTTTTCTTTGAGAGTTTCTCATCTATATTCATCAATTTGCTGATTTCTATTCCTCCCAGAAATCTTTTATTTGCTTGGCAATTTCATTTGTTGTTTGTTTATTTGTCGAGTCTGACCACCGTCCTTCACAATCCGAGCTCATCAAGGTTCAGTGACATTACTTGGAAATGCTTCACAATTTGAGCTCATCAAGGTTCAGTGACATTACTTGGAAATGCTCTTTTACGTGCTTCATGTGTAGCCAATCACCTAATACAGGTTAGGTACGTGGTCATGGATATATATGCCTTTATGTAGTTATCTAGCACCTAATTGTGCAATTCTAATCTCATTGATAGAACCTGACACTTGTGGCATAATTAAGGTACACTTAGTTTTAGACTTGGTCACTTCTGTAATAAAAACCAGGTTGTTTTGGTGGAGGTAGCTGATAACGCCACTTTTTGGCGTTATTTTCGGTCCATAAACCAATGAGATTGGCTTGTGTTGAAGCAAAAAGGCGGAATTTTATGGTTTATCGAGTGAAATATGCAGGTAATCCGAAAGAAGATGAGCATCAAGAAAAAGAGGCGAAAAGAGTCCAAAAGAGAGTCTAAAACGAAGCCCAACGGAAGCCCAAGATCCAAGCCCAATTCACAACCTGATCCGACCTGATCCAGAACACGCGCGGTTTCCCCCGCGACTTCAAGTCGCGGGGAATCCCGCGTAACTCCCTGTTGGTTTTGCTACTTTTGACGTTTTCCGGGTTTTAGGTCATTACTTCGACACGTGCGACGGTAGGCGACGGGAGGACGATTTCCAGAGATATTCCGTGTACTTTTGAGCCACGATAGAGGATTGATTGAAGAGAGTTCACCACGCGAAACGGATTAGAGCCGAGAGAAGGGATTTCATCGTACATTCTTCACGTTTACGATCACTATGTTTTCACACACTACTTTCTACCCTAATTCTTAAGTTTTTGTCCACCCCAACATGAACTAATCTTTAGATGTTGGGGGTTAGAGTGACTATGATTTTATGATGGATGACGTGTAACCGAATGATTTCTATTTGATTTGATCTATGAAGTACTTGATTTTTAGCTTTTCATACCCAATTGTAGTCTGATCACCTTCAATTGAATTACATGGTTTTTGATAAAGTTCGAGAGAATTAATTAATCACTAGATCAAGTAATCAAGTACCGGAAAGGAGATTCGGGTAGAGATAGCCGAATCACCTTTCTGCCTCGCAAAAGTTTAACCTAATGTGTTTTAAAATCACCGGTTGAGATCGAGAGAGGAAACTAGTGAGTTTAAGATAAAATCCGTTATTGCTTAAGAAAGAATAACGGTGAATTTCAAAACTAGGGTTCATAGAAATAATCAGTGATCATCGTTCGGGTAATCGTTCATTAGTAGTATAACCATAGGAAGTCCAACCCTCAACCTTTTCTCCATCAAAGTTCTTTCAAACCTCCCGTTAATCGATTTTAGTCTTATTTAGTTTTTAAACAATTTCCAAACCAAATCCAAATTGCGACCGTTCAGTTAATAGATTTTATAGTCATCGTGATACTTAGTTCCTAGTTCCCTGTGTTCGATACTCGTACTTCTGTACTATTACTTGATTTCGACACCGTACACTTGCGGTTAGATTTAGGGAGGTGTAAACCCGCTTATTAGTAGCGCACCCTCACCACCCAACATGTAAATCACATATGACATGCTTTTTTAGTCAATTATGTAAAGCACTATTGCCTGCCAGGTATGTCTTCTATATGTTGTTGCACACATGATAAACCAACATGTAATGGTTGGAGTACTTAAAGAACTAATGCATTATGTAAGCAAGCGAGTGAAGTAAATAAATGCATGCTTCTTTTTTATTGGATTTTTCCTATCATAGTTCTAAGGTTAGTATTTCCCCAGATGGTTCTATAAATGCATGCTTCTTCATGATTGGATTTTTTGAAATTGATGCTAAAACTGAATTTATTTATTATTCGTTGTTCCATTTTTTGTCAATCTATTTGCAATTGTAAGCTCTTTCAATGTTCATGTGCTTGTATGATGTTAAGAATTAACTTTATATTTAATATTTACGCATTCACATCCAGAAAAAGAGGTCCAAGTTCTAAGTTCTGGTTGTGGAGAATGTTGATGACTATGTTTTTTAAATTTTAAGATTGTTGGGTAGGTTCAACATTGTTTGATCTAATCATTTTGTTGATATAACTGGGCTGTTCTGTCACTCAGTTTTTCGTTTCAAGACTTGATTACTAAATTTCATAAAGAGAAAGGAGTAAAATATTGTTTTGGGTCACTCAAGTTGATTCAATGGTCCAGCCCTCTCACCAGAACCAACTTGGTTGTCCCAAAGAAAATTTACATGTAAATTTTGCAGCTCTTAGCTTATATAAATTTCTACTTATGTGTTTACAGATTTTCTTGTATTTCTTTTCCTTTCACAGAAATTTGAATTTTTTTGCACGACCAGCAGTCCGTTGCTACACTCACTGCAGTAAGTCAGAATTCATAACTTGTCATTCCTTTTTAAGCTTTATCACATTTAGAAGTGTATAATTTTTTTATGTTTATAGTCAAGCCTCAAGATTTTTAACAAAAGAGACCTTGTCATTATATAAAATGTCGAGAAACGCCGAACATATAGATATATTCACAGTCAATGGTTCAAACCAACAAAAAGAACTTTAAGGACTAATAGGATATGAGCCATGCTTTTATCTTATGAAATCCCCTTAATTGTTCATATTTATTACGTGCTAATTCCTTCTCAGTTTAAATAAACCTTTTCTGTTTGCAATTTATGAAGGAAAAAAAATATCACTCTTAGTTCTTATTACCTTGTCAACCAATGTAAATTTCCTGGAATTCCTAGAACTTGTTACGTAATTTGCTTATTGTCGTGTGGTTGTCTCTTGAGTTTTATCCACGAATTCTTCTTTCCATTGTTTTCATTTATGCAATTTATGTGGTTCTAACTTGTTTACCAACTTGTAGGTAAGCGGATGTACATTCATGAGATGGGATACAAGTGACCCTCATAAACCTTCAAAAAAAATTACTTTTGTATTACATTATTTATTTTCTATAGATATATAAAATACTTTGACCCCCAAAAAATGCAAGCTTTGACCCCATTTAAATCCTCAACCCAATTCATGAAAACACCTTGGCCCATAGTTTAATAGAAATGAACTGACCCACTAATTTAGGCCATTTGATTTTCACTAATATAAACAGATTAGTCTACTAATATAAAGTATAAACCTAATTTTTATTAATTGTAAAAATGATTGATCAATCGTTAATTTATATGTTAATTATTAATTGTTTGGTAGTTTATTTATTTGCGTTTAGGAATATTAAAATAAATAGTTTTTTTGTGAATCATTAATATTTTTGTATTCAATTTCTATTTTTTGATAATAAAAATCATTTAGTAAATAACTTTTTCGTATTCATTGAGGACCCTGTTTTTATATACATTTCGGAACTAGAAAATGTTACGACATCTAAAACCATGGTGGTGGTAATGTGCAGTATTTCCCAACTCTACTCCTTGGTTATGGTATAGACATATAGTGTAAAAGCATATAATACGTAACATACCCTTTTTTATCATTGAAATTATATATATATATATATATATATATATTGTTACTTAAATTTCGACACCCATTATCAAAATTTATGAATCCGCCACTCCGTAATACCATAAAGTTGTACACCCTGCTGCATCGGAGGCATATGTTAAAAACACAGCAAGATGTGGTGGTTTGTCATAAAAGGAAGGTCTTTGCACTACCATTTCACTCTCAATTATTTGCAATAAAATCTTATTCGAGTGAAGAAAACATGCACCAAAAGTGATCAATCCTAGAATTCTTTCAGGTGACAACCCTACAACATTCATTCTTAAAATTCTCTCACAGGAGAGCAGACAAGTTAGGAGGCCGGAGAAGCACGAAAACACGCGACGGATTAAGGGGGCAGAGTCGAGCGGGAAAGAGGCCATGGTGAAGCATTGGTTTGCATATCTGATTTCTTGTGTAGGCCTTTTTTCTTTTCGGGATCTTTTAGATGTATTTTGTAGACTTTTTCTGGTTTTGGAGAAACAAAAACCTTCTCTGGGAATCCATTTTCAGAGCTTTTGAACAAAGATAAAGAAGTAAGCTGCTAACTTACCATCAACTTTTGAGCTTTCTTTTCCTTTAACCTTTCTTATTTTTCTTCATGCCCTATGTGGATATGTAGTTAGGGTGCTTTCATACCTTTTGCGTCTTTTAAACAATTTAAAAGACAATTTTGCTTGAGTGACATACAAGTATCTTTCGTAATCATCCCATATGTTGGTCTAATTAGTTCCTTTGGTTGTTGGTTATATTAATGCGTGGTTAAAGAAAATCGTCTTTACTTTCTTGTTTACAACAAGTTTCATTTTGTATGTTTCATGACATTTCATTGAATGTTGCTCTCTTGACCTCTATTGTTGATTTTTGACTAGAAATGAGGAAGAGGAGTTTCAGCACAATGTGCAACCCAAGCTCGCTGCTCAGGTATTGTTGTTTTTAAGTTGTTTTTTGGTAATTTGATTGAGCTATTTGGAACTATAAAAAAGAGAGGGAACTGAATGATCATAAAAGTTGAAGAAGGAACTGAATGATCATAAAAGTGTTGGAGGTCTAATACTATTCTGTAATGGCAACGGTGGTCCGTGGGGTTGAAGAAGTTGTTCCCGCATAGCAACATAAATGGGATTATTTATTTATCTTTTCTTTAGATTAGCAAATCATAGGCATGTTTAGTCACTTTATATTGGGATTTGGGATCATAAAAGTTGTAATTAATATTGCACCTACGATCTATAAAAGAGGATATAGATTGTTCTCTTAGGGGCCGTTTACCAAATGCTTACTCGGGTAAGCGCTTACCAGTCAAATTTCACACTATCACTTACTTACCGGATAAGATTTTAGTCGGCCAAATCGATTTCGTATGCAATAATTCACCCGGTAAGCGCTAACCGTGGCAAGAGTCGTCGCCATCACTTACCGGGGTAAGACTCTCGGTCATTTCATTCGCTCTTACCGGGTAAGTGCTTGGTAAACGACGTCTTACTCCATGGTTGAAAATCGTATCTACAACATCTAAATATATTCTCCTCCATTTTCCGTCTAGAAGTAATTTCTTTTAAGGTAATAGAGACATGGTTAGCAATGTTTCATCAACACACAACGTTCACAAGGATAGCCCCGTTACAAAGCACCTCTTGAGTGCGGTGTTGACTTAAAGACTTCAAATATAAATTTCAATTTTTTAAAAAGAAGCGTATTAGAATATAAGAAAATTTTGTATCTTACTTAACCCATATTTTCTCATGCAAATGAGCCGAATCGGGTATAGGTTATTTGAATTCGGCTCGAAGAAATAATATTGAGCTTGAGCTCAACTAAGTTTTTTAAAGGTTGGGCTCGAGCTCGATGTTTGTTTATGGGTTCAAACTCGCGATCGATGAACTTGTTTACCGACTCGAGCTCGATAATTTTTATATTTTTATTGTATGATTTAGGAACATATGATCATGTTTGACTCGAAAAAGTATATGCTTAAATGGCTCGGTTTTACTCTACTCTTGAGAACTTAATCGAGTTTTTCAACAAGCCGAGTCGAACATTGGTGTTATGAAGCTCGGTTTGTTAAAGTTGAACAAGTTTTAATTTGTGTTCGAGATCGACTAGATTTATATACTACCCAATTTGCGAGATAAAACCATATAGATTCATAAAATTAACATCGAGAAAAGGAGAGAACAAAAAATGAAACATGATTGTCTTTTCGAGTTCTTGGTTTTGATTTCGAGATGCTTTGCCCCGCATCGCGCGCGGGTACGTAACTAGTACTTTATTAAAATTTTAAAATGGTCTTTTGAAATTTCAAGATAACTAGATACGTACTCGTGCGCGATGCGGCGCGAAGTATCTTGAATCTAAAGCCGAGAATTCGAAAAAACAATTTTGTTTCATGTTCATATTTATTCGTTTTTAGATCGCATATCAGATGTATAAAATTAAAGGTCAATATGGTTAATTGGTCAAAAAATTTGAAAAATATTCGTTCGATAGTGGGGTCTTCAAACCCATAACATTTGTGCTTATTTTGAAGGTTTTGATGAACGGTTATAATGGTATAATTTATAAAAAAGAAAAACATATTTATTTAATGTATTTTAGTTTATGTATGTTGATATGATAAGGATGTAACATGAAAAATGAAAGAAGAAGAAAGATAAAGTAAATTAAATAACTAATTATAATGATATAAAATGTAATTTAAAAATAAAAAATAATTTTATTTTTAATTATCATGTTGAACGTTGAAGGTTTAAAGCTTTTAAACTTGTACATGATGTATTGAGATTTGTACTTCTTAAAAATTCAAGAATAAACGTAAATGGAATTATTTTTAAAGGAGTATAATAGATAAATATAGATAACAGCGTAAAATGTACAAATTAAAAAAAAATCTCAGTACATTATTCTTGAAAAATCTTGATACGTATTTATGATATTTCACAATATTATTAAGTTAAAAAAATATTCAATAATAAATTTATTTTGAAATTATTGACGAGAATATTGTAATATTATAATTTGTAAAAAAATGCATCTATTAATATGTTTTAGTTAAATTATGATTATGTATTTTTAATATTATAAGGGTGTAAATGAAAATGAATAATGTAAGGGATATAAAACATATTAATTTGTACATGTTCATGATATTTAATAATATGATTAAATCCAAAAATATTCAATATTTGGCTCATTTTGAAGGTATTGACGAGACGATTACAATGGTATAATTATGTAAAAAAAGAAATATATTTTTAATGCATTATTGTTCATCTACGATTATTTATGTTAATATGATAAGAGTGTAAAATAAAAAATGAAAAAGTAAAGGATTAAAAGTAAATTGGATAACTAATTCTAAGGGTATAAAGAGTAACTTAGAAATTAAAAAGTGTTTGATTTTGAGAAGAACGTTGGGAGAGAGGGGATTTCTTAGTAGCTTGAGAGTTGTACATATAGCTTTAAAAGTGATACGTGTTGAAAAACTGATTCTTGAAAAATAACAACTATTCCCTTTTCATAAAGTAGTATATATATATAGATATTGTACTAGTTACATATCTGCGTGGTTACAATTTTGCACAATGCATCTCAAAATCAAAACCAAGATCTCGAAACAGCAATCATGTTTCATTTTCTGTTCTATTTTCTTCAATCTCGATGTTAATTTTATGGATTTATGTGGATTTATCATGGACGAACCTAATGTAGAGTGTAAGAGCATCTCGAACAGATTCTTTATATTTTTCCTAAAATAGAGACTTAAAAGTTAAAATCTCTAAAATGAATTACATTTAGCTCCAACACTTTCTTATTTTAGAGAACTCAACATCCATTGTATTATTAAAATACTATTTAACTTTATCATTCCAATACAATTTTTAAAAAGAATTTATATAAAATAATGATAAATCGATCTATTGGTGGGAATGAATAAAAAAGTAATTTATCTCTCCATCTAGCAAGTTTTAGAGAATTCTCTAAACGTGGAGCTTTATCTAGTTTTCTCTATTTTAGAGAACAATATAGAGAAGCTATTGGAGCAATATAAAGAACAAAAATACAATTTTCTCTATTTTAGAGAAGCTGTTGGAGATGCTCTAACACCCCACGAAAAAGAAAAGATACACCTAAAAGGCGAGGGACTCCCTTCCAAACAGGAACTTCTCCCACCATAAAGGACATGCCCTAAACGGGGAGAAGAACCCAACTAAAAAACAAAAGGAAGTAGCATACACAACGTACCAAAGAATAACAAGCCAAAACGTACTAAGCGATAAAGAAACAAAATACATAATAATAAAAATCTCTAAGCCGTCCACCAAGCTCCAATCGGCCCAAGAAGCAAACCAAGCCTTCGAAAGCGCCATAAAACAATCACGTGCCCCGCGTCCGTCCCCTCGGCCTCAACTCACACCCAAACAATCTCATCACGACCACTTTCTTAATCTCTTGAACAATCTGATCCGAAGTCCTTCTTTTATTTCTGAAACTCGTATTCCGCTCCCACCAAATAACACCCAAAAATTGGGATAAATAAAAATTTCCATAAAACGGAAGAGTGATACAAATTGTTAGCAAGAGCCTCCCATAAATGGGGAAAATGTACAACACCGAAAAGTTTAATTACAACTAATGGAGTTTAACGACAACCAACTAATCTAATTCTACATGGATAAAAGATTACAAAACGGGGTGTCATCTCTACTTCAAGATATACTCCAATGGTCGGTGCATCACCAAAATAAGCATTCCCCACGCTCACACTAAAGACCGCCTAGGCCTTCTTAGAAATGGTGTCGCTAGAACCTGAGATACACATCGACACCAACAAGTGTTAGGCCAAAAAGCCTAGTGAGATAAACAAAAGTAAGTATCATGCAAAAACATATAATAACGGTAGACATTAATGAATATTCACAAAGGGAATCAATGGGGGAGACCCAAAACACCAAATCAAGTTTCACCTCAAGAGTCGATATACCTTAGCATCTACTCCCATGAGTAACACCACAAGGCCCGACACATTAGGGACTACCTCCAATGCATTACCCCAAATGTCAGAGGTCTAGGCACATACCTCCAAGGTGGCGCCCAAGACTATATCCTTCTAGTGCCTACTTGACGGTTCATCCAAGTTTGTAAAACATCAATATACGAAACTACTCTAAGTAGGGTATATATAATTCTCATAAAAATGGTCCAACCATTATAAACTCATAATAGACAAGTATTTCCACATGCTAAGTTCAAGACCACATATACAAGTCCATTAAGCACATAACTCTTATACATATGTTTTCAAAGCATATATTCACACCGATGTGGGACACCCTTTTCAAAAAAAACATAAACTAGTCCCATATATATATACCAAAATAGATAGCATAAGTCATATTAAGACAAGATATCAACATTAAGCCAAGACTATCCCCATTAAGCCAAAAGCCAAACCATTAAGCCCAAAACCTTGAATTATAGTTTAATCTTTCCAAGATGATCATCAAAAGTATTATATCATCCATGTATTTCAAACTCCAAACAAACCATTTCTCATCCATTAAGCACCAAAACTCCAAGCGTGAGCTTAATAATGAACATAAGAGATTTTTCAAGAAAAATGTTAGTTATAGAAAGAACAATTAATGACATGTAGCTAGTGTTAACAAAGTGTTTAGAAACTCACAATCTAGGTTTTAATCCCAAAAACCTAGAAAAGTAGCAAACCCTAGAAATAGTTGAGATGTAGAGACTTGAGACTTGATTTCCCTTAGCTTTAAGCTCCAAAAGTGCCCTTGATGATCAATAAATGCTCCCAACTAACACTTAGGGTTGAAATTAATGATATGGGGTTTGTATGGAAAAAAAGTCGTGAAAATCGCTTCCAAAAAGAGAGAAGTCGCTTTAGTTTGTGAGTGAGAAGGAGCTGAAAATCGGGCTGCCTTAAATACTGAAAAAAACACCCGAGCGACTATGCCCGACGACTTTGCCAAATTGCCATTATCGTCGGCACTATCGCCGCATCGGAACCACTCTCGATACAATACCGGCGAGTGTGACGTGCGAGTATGCCCGATGGCATTGTCGCGAGTCACTATCGCTCAGTATGTATCGAACCTTGTCCCACTACGGCGACTATGACACACGGTTATGCCATGGTGTCACTGTCGCCGGCATTGTCGCACGGCTAGTCCCGAGGCCCAAAAATTCCGTGTTGCCGTTTCGTTGGGTCGATGGGTTGGTGTTTTCATGCAAGGTTCTTTCCCCCCACGAAACACACATAATACTTCTCATGCATGCAAGGTAACCAAAATGAATTTAGGAATACGAGATATTTAGAAATTCGAGCTTACATGAGAAGTATAGGCGTTACATAGTGCATACAGTGGCCCGTGCCACCATTTCGTTCCTTCGGCGTAAGGTACATGAAAAGTGTTACCGTATCAATTTGTTGTGTGTCACCACATATATTTTGAAACTACAATGAGGACATAACTTTCCCTTGGCATGTTTTTTTTTGAACAATGATTTCCCTTGGTTAATTGGTTTGCAAGATTTTTTTCCATCCCATACTTGAGTTTGAATCTTGTTAGTGTCATTTTCTTAATTTTTAGCTTTTAATTTCAGATTTATTATGTTTCTGAAAAAAAAATGCAATAAAAAACGTGAACACATCACCTAACATATGAGAAACAATGAACTAATCAACAAACCAACGATGATTTTGTGAAAAATATCCCTATGAGTACAACGGTTAAAAGAATTTGATCATAGCATAATTTAAAAATAGACTAAAGACAATCAGTTAAAAACTACTACATACGTAATGGAAACTAATACGAAGACGAGATTTTCATCAAGTAGATGTTTACCACATAATTCACATTTCTTACATACATGTGAACATAATAACCAAACAAGATATTTCCAAAGGACCAATATTGAAAGCAGGACATGTTGTCATAATATTCTTTGTAAGAATCAACTATGCGAGATCCCAGTTCTTTTCTGTAGTACTACTTGGTTCCTGAAATAAACAAAAAGCAATCAAACTGAATAAATATCATATGAGATTATAAATATAGAAGTATTGGTGAGAGAAGAGTCAGTGTATCCCGATAAAAGAATGTTTTATAAACTTAAAACTTACAAGTTTACATGTGGAAGAGAATGACAGATATGATAATGATAAGCCACCAATAATCAAGGTGTATTCTAGAAAGAAAGGGAGTGATCGGGGGTAGAAAATTGGGAAGTTTGCTGTAATGGGGGAAAGTCTTTTGTTTCCATTTAAACGAGTTAGTAGTCAGTATAAAATAAGGGTGTAAAGAGGGAATGTGTATGTCTTATTTTTCTGGGAGATTTCTCATTTTGGAGTGAACCTGCTCTCGAAATCCAGGCTAATCTTTTCTGTAATCGTGATTCCTCTTTTACAATTCAATAACATTCCCTTGGTTCTTATCATTTGGTATCAGAGCCGTAACCCTGGCAACCATGGCACTCAAAAATCAAGGAGAAAGGATTGAATCGTTGGAAGAGACGGTGCAAGCACTCGACAGGAAATTGGAATCGGTAGACAGCGGCCTTAAATCGGTGAAACATAGCATCCAAATGATTTGTAATCAGGAAGCTGTGAATGCCAAACAAATGGACGGTTTAGATCGAGGAATCCAGATGTTGATGAGAAAATTGGAATCGATGAGCCCACAAGAAACGATTGTTCCAGAAGGACAAGGGTCATCGATTTTGTGTGACCAAGCTACTGGTTCTGGAACGAATGGAAGGAGACCATTAAATCAAGAGTCGCCAATTCTGACGGGGACGCCACCTGTAGTAGGCGGTGGTCTGACAGGAACACCACATGTGGGAGGCGGTGGTCGAAAGGTTGTCAATATTGGGCAATCCGGCGCCGACTGGAGACTCAGGAGAATTGAACTACCAACGTTCAAAGGAGACGATCCCGATGGTTGGATTTTTAGGGTTGAACGATATTTTGCACTTCGACGATTCGAAGAAGCGGAGAAGGTAGCAACAACAGAAATCTGTATGGAAGGGGAGGCCTTGGCTTGGTTCCAATGGACGGATAGCCGTCGACCGATCACCTTGTGGGAAGAATTGAAGGTACTGCTAATTAATCGGTTTAGATCAACTCTACGTGGCTCGGCTTGGGAGCAACTGCTAGCTCTCCGCCAGGAAGGGACGATACGAGAATACCGCCATTCCTTTGAAATTTTGGCGTCTTCACTAGGGGATCTATCTGAGAAAGTATTGGAAGGTAACTTCATCAACGAACTTAAGCCACAGATACAGCCGAAGTACGTTTGATAAGACCGCAAGGTTTAATGAAGGTGATGGAGATCGCTCAACTCGTAGAAGACAGGAATACTGTTAGGACCATAAATGTCCTACATATTAGAAAGATATATAAATAATTATATAATGCTTAATTAGAATTAATTAGATTAATTAGTTTAATTAATCTTCTTGTAAAAGTCTTAATTGTTAAATGGGCTTAGTTAATTGTGTTTAATGGGCTTAGGCCTTATTGTCTAAAGCCTAGGTATTTAAGGTTAGTGTTAGCCTTAGTTTTAGGTTAGACGATTCATTAGAGAAATTAGAGCTTAATTGTTTTAGAGAGAGATAGTTGTTTTTCATTCAAACATTTGTAAACTATCTTGATTAATGAATATGAGAGGGATGACAAGTTGAAATCATTATCTGTTCTTGTTATTCCTCATTGAATCGTTGTTACCTGTTAAATCTGGGTCTAACAATTGGTATCAGAGCCGAATCGGTGATTTGAAGATACGAAAGAAATCGAACGAACACAAGAAAAATCAAATTTTTCGTAGTTGAATTTTCTGGAAAATCACAGCCAGCCGTTTCGCCTATTCCCGGAGATTGAACCGTCGGATCGTCGCAATTTCTGGACAGTAGCTTCGGGACATATTGTTTCACATTCTGACCGGTTGGATTGGCCGTCTGAGGTCCAGAAGTCTCCCAGTTATTTATCGAAATACAACAGTTTTTCTTGATCAAAATCGTTCTTCAATCGGGTTAGAAAAACTTTTCATTGATTTAATAATTCGTTTGTTAGATCTCGATTGCTTACTCGTATTTATCTGCTGTTTCTCTGTGCGTATTTCGATTCCCAAAAGGTTTTAATCTTTCAATTGAAAAATCAATTCTTGAATCTTTTGGTGTTCTTAAGTTATTGTGGTGGTTATTGAAAAATATGATATATTTTGCTTAGAAATCGAGTTGGGTGTGTTTGTTTTTGTGTTATTTGTCAAAATCTAACCCTACATGAGTGAACTCAAGCAACCCTATCGATCTCAGATCCGAATTGCAACACCAGCCGCAGTGTCCGGATAAAACATCAAGTGTCCGGGTAAGTTTCCTATTATCTCAATTTACCATAAGTGTCCGGATTAATTTTTGTTGAAACACAAATTTTTCCGGTCAAATTATTTTCCCGGACAAATCAACTTTTCCGGATGAATTTTGTTTCCGGGTAAAAAGTGTTTCCCGGACACCATTCACAGCAGCCACTATTGTTGACTTTCATACATATGTATGTTTGAAAGTTTGTTGGTGTCACGTGTTAATTGCATGCCATACATATACATTGCTTTTCATCAAGCAACTGCAATTCACACATGCATCGATCACCTTGCTTTGAGTTTCATATTGCATGATACATACATATATTTATATATACCATGCATGCATATATAACTAAGGTGATACTTGTTTATCTATATTAATTTTAATCCATCGTACCGCAACCGAGGTTTGTTTTTGATCGGATTTATCATTCATCCGGTAAATAAGATTTATTCGGTAACTCCATTTATCCGGTAAGTCGCTATCAAATTCCATCCGGTAAGTATATGTTTCTCATTTATCCGGTAAGTTATCACATCACCCGGTAAGTGCAATCTCCATCCGGAATCTCTCTCATCCGGTAAGTCAACGTTATCCGGAATCCATCTCTTTCCGGTAAACCAATCCTCACCGGTAAGTTGTTTTTATTTGCGAGAATCTCAATCTTCCGGTAAGTTGAGTTTGGTAAGTTGTGTTTTTGGTAATTTTTTATTGGCAAGTTATCATCAGTACCCGAGTTACCGCAAGTCACGTGATTAATTTTTTTTTTCTAGTGACGGTTGAGACTTTTTGCGTCAGTTTGATCTTATTAGCGACTACTATTATTTCTGTGATTTATTCTAGTCGTTTTTTTATCTAACTTGGGTTGTTTATCTTGCAGATTTCACTCTCAAAGAGTGATTTTGTTCGTTCGTACCGTCAATAATCATATTTTAAATTTTAAAGCGAATTTATTTTATAGATTTGTTTTCTGATTTAATTTTTGATTTTCTTTCGCATTTTTGAATTCTTCAAAATAACACCGATTAACGATCATATTTTTTTCAGGTAACAATGTCAAAGTATTGCTTCAATCGGGAGTGAAAGATCTGATGAGAATGCATGAAGAGAATTGGAAGCAAGCAAATGAAACGTACAAAAAGCACTCCAGAGAACTGAAGGAACAGAAACTGCAAATATCTGAAGGTTCTGAGAAACTCCTTAAATCTGAAGAAAATGCGAAGATCTTAGAATCTGAAAACACTGAGCTAAAAAGGAAGATTTCTGAATTGCCATCACTAGACGAGATAAAGGCACTTGAAAAGAAAGCACATCAAAGACTATGTGAAAAGAATACCAAGCAAGCAGATGATTTGTGCAGCAAGTACATCAAGGAGCTGAAGGAACTGAAATCTCAAATCTGGAACAACTCTGAGAAGCTTGCTGAAGAAGAAAAGAAAGGTAAACTCCTAAACCTTGAAAACATTGAGCTTAAACGCAAACTCACTTCTCATGAAAAGACTCTTGAAAAGGAAAAGGAAAGTTTTGAAAAAGAAAGACAATTGCTTAATCAAAAGCAATCTGGGCTTTCAACCAAATCTCTTGAAGAGAAGAAGAGACTTGAGCTTAGATGTCTAAAACTTTCAACACAAATCTCCGACTTTGAAAAAGTTTTGTTTTTTGAAAGAGAAAAGTTTGAAACTGAACGTAAATCTTTTTCTAAAAGGAATGGAGAAATTTCTTTGAAAATATCCGATCTGGAGAAAGAATTAGACATTCTAAGCAAAGAGAATGAGAAAATGAAGGTTGAAGGCTTTAGAACTAAATGCTTGAAAGATGATTTTCAAAAAGAGAGAAAGATCTTTCAAACTGAGATTTCTAAACTTACTCAGAGATTATCTGGATTAGAAAGAAATTTGATTTAATTCTCGAAGAACGAAATGCCTTAGAAAGCAAGATCAAAGGAGTTCAACATTCTTATGCTTCAAGTTCATTTTCGACAATTCGTTCTTCAAAGAATTTTGTCAAATCAAAGGATTTTTCAAAAGATCAGACTCGACCTTCCAATATTTTCTATAATTATCGTGTTGACAATAAAGATAATCCATCTTTCAAGAAAGTAAAAATGGAGTGGAGAGTTAAAGGAACCACTCCTGCTCCAAAGTCATTTGTCTCTGTTAAGAGTGCCAAGAACAACACAACTTTCCACACTAAACCTTTTGTGAAAACTGATCAAGTTTACTCTGTTAATAAACTGATCAGCTTATCTACACAGAAGCTGTGTTGCTCTTATTGTGGAACAAATGACTTTGTGAAGAAAGACCATTCTATGTATTGGTATGGTACTTATAGTATCCCCGATCCTCACAGTCATAGGGCATCTAACCGACAAGGATCCATCCCAAGATGGATACCCAAATCCCTCTAATCTGTTTTGCAGGAACGTCATGTACATTTAAATTAGAAGATTCTTTTCACATGACGAGCATTCAAAGGTTAGGCCAATTTTGAGGGGGAGTACTATCGTATACAAGGTATGTGAACTTCAACTAAATTCAAAGACCGTGGGAATTCATTCTGGATAACTTACTTGTGTTTGTTATTCTCCATGTTTAAATTCCATGATTGCCACGTGTCATTTTTCTTGAATTAAGTTATTTCCATGTCTCATATGTTTGTTGATCTTTCGATGGAAATACACTCGTTTGAATTCATAGTTGTTTTTCAAAGTTCGCTAATTCTTGCAAATGATTTCATTCTTATCTGATAAAATAATTGTGACCAGTTCTTCACAATTAAACTTTCTGATCATTGTCTCATTTTTGCAAACAGTGTGCTTACTGAGTCAATCTGTTTCGCGCTTGATTTTGTTTCTTGAACCTCTGGTATTTCAAATTTTATGACTTCTGATCATCTCAGATCAGGATTCGTTCTTAAACGCTGTGACTTCTAAACACCTCACTTTAGAACTCGTACTTCACTGTTTTACTAAAATGCTATACTCGTTGCATGAATGCGTGTTAGGAATTACATCGTTTCTATGGTCTATCCAGAACCGGAAGGACCTACCCAAGAAACACTTCCCTTATAGACATCAGTGAGGGGTCTAGCTTGATAGATGAGTTCGGAGTGAAAAGAAAAATGGTGAGGATGTGACAGGACTTAAAAGAATTATTGGTCCTTACCAAACCGAGTCAGTTATCCGGGTAACCACACAATCTATTCATTCTCGTTCTTTGGAGATGAATATTGAAACAGACATGGACCCAGTGTCGATAACTCGTGTCACCCCACCCAGCCACTCAAGTATCTCTCAACAGATGCTTGTTTCATATATTCACGAAGATTTAGCACATAATCTATCTATTCCTCACTCGGAGGTCTTAGATATTGAAACAGGAAGACATCAGCTCCGGTCTCCGAACTTCATATTCTAATCATTGAGTCTATTGATTTTAACTTGCGTCCCGAGTTAAATCAATATTTTGAGCCCAACAGATTTATCTTATTTCTTTCACACATGCACGAGTCTTTGTGATTCCAATTGCATATCTTCGTGATATTGCCGGAACAGTTTAAGAAGTTAATTTCTTATATTTTCTTCAGTGATAACTGGAAGTCCTATCAAAGATACCCCATTGCCAACTCTGAACATAGGCCACACAATTTTTAAATTGTTGTGATAACAGTTACTAACGTGTTTCTGTGTTAGTTTTTTTACCCCGTTCTGGTTACTTATTGTTTTATCTGCATTTTTTGCTACTCGCTACTATTGTCTTTGATCATACATGATGCTCCGGATTCTCCTACTCATCATGAGGGGGAGAAAGGGTACAGATTCAAAGACACCGAATTATCAAGTTGAGGGGGAGTTAGCAAAAGCCGAGGGGGAGTAAAGAAGTCCCCATGCAAAATCCGAGGGGGAGTAACTGTTATTTGATCAGTTCCAAGATTTTATCAAAGCAAAAAGACTTCAAAGTGCTTACAAGTGGTAAATTCTTCTCATCCTTTATCAAATGGTGTTCGCTACAAATCTCTATTTCCTCCTTCGAGTATACTGGTTCTACAAGTTCTTTTAAAGCTGAAATCAAATTCAAGAGCTTTATTCGAGAGCGTTATTCAAGGGGGAGCGTCAAAAGACATGAAGACAAGCAACACCGAAGTGCTTCAAAGATTCAAAGGAAGAGAAGATCAAGACTTGAAGGTTTCAAGACCGATTTTTATTTATATATCTTTAGGGGGAGATTGTTAGGACCATAAATGTCCTACATATTAGAAAGATATATAATAATTATATAGTGCTTAATTAGAATTAATTAGATTAATTAGTTTAATTAATCTTCTTGTAAAAGCCTTAATTGTTAAATGGGCTTAGTTAATTGTGTTTAATGGGCTTAGGCCTTATTGTCTAAAGCCTAGGTATTTAAGGTTAGTGTTAGCCTTAGTTTTAGGTTAGACGATTCATTAGAGAAATTAGAGCTTAATTGTTTTAGAGAGAGATAGTTGTTTTTCATTCAAACCTTTGTAAACTATCTTTATTAATGAATATGAGAGGGATGACAAGTTGAAATCATTATCTGTTCTTGTTATTCCTCATTGAATCGTTGTTACCTGTTAAATCTGGGTCTAACAAATACTCACTTAACAGAAGGGCACAAAGCACTCAACAGTGTGTACAAACCATCTTTGGGAGCCACAAGTAACTCACCGAAATCCATGACTTCTAGCTTGTCTATGATTACAGGTAACAAAGGAACCACTACGGGGATAACCAATCCAGTTAGGACACCGCCGGGGACAATTAGAAGGTTGACAGAGGATGAACTCAAGGATAAAAGAGCTCGTGGCCTTTGTTTCCATTGTGATAAAAAGTACAAGATAGGACACAAATGTAAGAGGAAGGAGTTAGCGATATTGTTGCTGCAGGACGACCCGGCGGAAGAAGAGGGAATTGAGGAGTACCAAGGGGCGGATGAAGACATGGTCGAACAGGTAGCCCAGGCCGCCGAACTGTCATTAAACTCAGTAGTGGGTTTAACGTCTCCTAAAACCATGAAACTTAGGGGCTACATCAATCAGAAGGAGGTGATTGTAATGATAGACTGTGGGGCTTCACATAATTTCGTTTCAAAGGGAAAACTGGAGCAACTGCAGTTAACCGTTGATGGCTCAAACACCTTCGGAGTTAAGGTGGGAACATGATAGATTTTTCATGGGAATGGTCTCTGTAAGAAAGTAGAATTGTTTTTACCAGAAGTTAAAGTGCAGGCTGACTTCTTACCACTGGAGTTGGGAAGTACGGACGTAATCCTCGGAATGCAATGGCTCGAGACCCTTGGGGAAATGAAGGTTAATTGGAAAACTCACCGTATGGAATTCTGGGTGGACGGGAGAAGAGTAACTGTGCAGGGAGAGCCGGATTTGAACAAATCGGCAATTGCTCTTCGTTCTTTGGCTAAGTGTTGGAATGGAGGAGAAGAATTAATGTTACTGGATTTGTACTACATGCAGAAAGGGAAGCAGGAAGATGTGAAGGAATCAATTGGGAAGTGGGAGGATATATTGTCAACATTCACTGATGTCTTCCAACCGTTACACACGTTACCTCCTGGAAAAAAACAAGATCATGCCATTCCGTTACAACCGAGCACTGCCCCTGTGTGCATAAGGCCGTATCGGTATTCATACGAACAAAAAAGCGAAATTGAAGGACTCGTCAGAGAAATGTTGGCTGCTCAAATCATAAGGCCGAGCGAAGTCCATATGCGAGCCCGAGATTGTTGGTTAAGAAAAAGGATGGAAGTTGGAGGTTTTGCGTTGACTACCGAGCCCTAAATCGTGTCACGGTGGCCAACAAGTTTCCAATACCGTTGGTTGATGAGTTAATCGATGAGTTACACGGTGCTCAAGTTTTTTCCAAATTAGACCTCAAGTCCGGTTACCATCAAATATGAATGAAGGAGAAAGACATAGAAAAAACGTCATTTCGGACGCATGAAGGGCACTACGAATTTCTTGTAATGCCCTTTGGACTTACCAATGCCCCTGCCACCTTCTAAGCCATCATGAATGAAATATTTCGGTATTATTTAAGGAGGTTCGTGCTCATATTCTTCGACGACATATTGATTTACAGCCGTGACCACGTAGAGCATAGTGAGCACCTCACCACGGTCCTGCAAACATTACGAGACAATAAATTGGTGGCAAATAGAAAGAAATGTACTTTTGGACAGCCAGGGTAGAATATTTGGGGCATATAATATCAAGTAACAGAGTTGAGGCAGAGTACGGCAAAATCCAAGCAATGGTAGAGTGGCCATCCCCACGGAACCTCAAGGAATTGAGGGGATTCTTGGGTTTAACAGGGTATTAACGACGATTCGTAAAAGGGTACGGGAGTTTAGCGCGACCCTTGACCCAACTATTAAAGAAAGGAGGGTTCGAGTGGTGTCCTGAAGCCGAGGTTGCATTCTATCGATTAAAAAAGGCAATGACTCAATTACCAGTTCTAGCCTTACCGAAATTCCAGCAAGAATTCGTAGTTGAGACAGACGCATCAGGCTCGGGAGTGGGGGCTGTGTTAATGCAGCAACAACGACCCTTGGCGTTTTTCAGCCAAGCCTTGCCGGATAGAACTCGTCTACACTCGGTCTATGAGCGAGAGATGATGGCTATAGTGCTGGAAATTAAGAAATGGAAGCATTACTTGATGGGCAGAAAATTTGTTGTGAAAACCGATCAAAGAAGTATGAAGTACTTGCTCGAGCAACGAGAAGTGGCTCCAGAATATCAGTGTTGGATGATGAAACTTATTGGGTTCGATTTCTCGATCCAATTCAAACCCGGAAAGGAAAACGTAGCAGTAGATGCTTTGTCTAGAATTAACCATCGAGCAACACTTATGGGATTGATTACCGTCCAACAGCTAGATCTCGGTAAGATAACCGCAGAACTTAACTAGGAGTCAAAATGGAAAGCGATACGAGAACAGTTGAACACCGGAGAGATTGTTCCTGGTCCATACCAGCTTCGAGAAGGCATACTTCTGCGTAAGGGCAACTTTATCCTTCACCCAAAATCACCCATGGTACAAGAAATTTTGCAGGAATTCCATTCCGGACAGATCGGGGGTCATTCTGGGTTTTTGAAGACATACCAACGGGTGAAGATCGAGTTTTGGTGGGAAGGGATGAAAGGCAGGATCAAGGAGTATGTGACAACATGTACGGTGTGTCAAAAAAAAACAAAACAACAACATTATCGCCAGCCGGACTACTGCAGCCTTTGGCTATACCTCAGCAAGTATGGGAGGACTTATCGATGGATTTTGTGGAAGGCCTTCCGATGTCGGAGGGATATAACGCGTTATTAGTTGTGGTTGACCGACTAACTAAATACAACCATTTTATAGGGTTACGACACCCCTTTACTGCCCAAACCATTGCACGTGTTTTTGTAAAGGAAATTGTACGGTTACACGGAATCCCGAAATCGATTGTCTCGGATCAAGGTAAGATCTTCCTCAGCAATTTTTGGAAGGATTTGTGGCGACTACAAGGAACCCGATTGAATTATAGCATGACTTACCATCCTTAAAGTGATGGGCAGACAGAGTGTAACGTCCCGAAAATTACAATAAATTTGAACTTTTAAAAAGTACCGTTTTATTTAAATAAACCATAAGTGTTTTAAATCCAAATAAACGTTTATCCAAATTTAGTTAAGTTAGACAACCAACCCAAATAAAACAGCGGAAAATGTAATACGTCTAAACATAGTGTCTCATAATAAATAATGATGAAAGTCTTCACAACGCGTCAGTGTGTACCATCACGCCTTACTGCCACTCGTACCTGAAACAGTAATTTGTAGGGAAAAGGGTAAGCACGAAGCTTAGTGAATTCAAACGCATAAATAAGATAGCTATCATATAGACACCACCCCTATCAGCAAATAGATATAAACAACCAATACATGCCAGTCTAAGAATATATCCTAAACAAGCAAACTCATGCAAGAACACCTGTGTATGTACCCATCGGTCTCCCCGAATTCATACGACACCCGTGTACGTATTCCTCGGTCTCCCCGAGTTCACACCACACCCAGGTTCGTATTCCTCGGTCTCCCAGAGTTCTCAGTCTCCCCGAGTTTTATACAACAACCAAGGTCTTATACTAGACACTAACTCGGCCTGGTTCTACACACAACCAAATCAGTTAACACACACGAGCTACAGCAGTGCACATATAATCTCTATCCTACGCAGTGAGTGAACTCACCTCGAATAGCAATGCAGAACTCCATGAACAGCAACAAGAACCCGTCAACTCCAACTCACTTCTTTCCGCCTAAAGAAGTGTTATAAAGAGTCAATGTGTAGTCCCAACCCGAAATTACAACTACAAGTCTAATTGTGCATTTTTCCAGTTTTTGGTCCAATTTTGCAGGTCTGTTCGCGACCTATTTAGCCCCCCTTAAATCCATCAAACCAGAAATATCATTCCATATACTGAAAATCCTATGTCTTAGCTTTCCAGGGACATATCGCACGCGTTCATCCGAGGTCCCTACTATTTTATATGAATTTTTCCAAGACAGACTACCCGAACTGTGAAATCCGGACCAGTCTGTACAATTTGCCAAATTGGCCCTAGCTAGAGGCCTTATTAATTTTTCTGTAAAACATATGAAACACAGTAGACAAAATTTGTGAGATTTGTGCACTAGTTTCACCTCAATCCAAGCTTCTTAGATTTTTCTATGGATTTTACAAAACAGGGACAGAACGGGCGTTTTCACATAAAATTATAACATGGTTTTCGGTTTAGGGTTTTATGCATTTAGGTTTAGGGTTTAGGAAACTAAGGCCGAACTAACCAAGCACCACCCACTGCCACCTCAGGCAGTGGTGGCCGGCGGCGGCGTGTAGGTGGCAGCCACCACCTACGATGGTGGTGGTTTGATAACAAATCCCCGGCGCGGCGAAAGGGACGATCCAACCAACAAAACTCGGGCCACACGCACCCACACACGACCTAGCAGTAGCCAAACATGCATGTCACAGCCACCGAACTGGTAGTGCACGGCGGTGGCACCATGACGGCAGCCATGGCTGCAGCGGTGGCGAAGGTGGTGGTCAGCAGTGACGTGACAACGACGTAAGAAAGAAAAGAGAAGGAGACCTGACCTCTCGATGACAACACATCAGCAACCACAACGAGATCCCGGCTCCCTTCTCTTCCCGATCGCCGGTTCACTCTTTCTCTCTCGCTGCTCTTCGTTCTCGCCGACAGAAGACCACGGTGGCGGCGCCGTCGGTTTTGGGGTGGTTCAGCGGTGACAGCAAGAAGGAAGGAAGATGGTGAGGACGACACTAGGGTTTCCTGTGGTTTGTTTCTTGCGTGGGATGAAAAAACGGAAATGTGAGGGGAGGGGGTCGGTCCTTAAAGCCGATCCCCATGCAACTTTCATTCAAAAAGTGAACTTTTAGTCCCTGTCTTCAAATCCTTGCAAAATAAGTTAATATTTACCCAATTTAGTCCTCTTTCACAATATTTCCTCATTTTTGGTTTTCCCCGTCAAATCCCGTTAAAAACAAATTCGATTAGAGAAAAAAATTTAAATTAAAAAAATGATCCATACCGGGACACGGGCTTTACAACTCTCCCCCGCTTGAATTAGGCTTCGTCCTCGAAGTCTATGTCCGCGAATAGATCCGGATAGTTCTCCCGCATCTCAACCTCGGGTTCCCAGGTCCACTCAGAACCCTTTCGGTGCTGCCACTGGACTTTCACCAAGCCTATTACCTTGTTACGCAAGGTCTTCGTCTTCCTCTCAATAACGGTAATCGGCTTCTCCACGTAATTAAGCCGCTCGTCGCTCTGAATACCCTCAAGAGGAATCACCGCAGATTCATCCACCACACACTTCCGCAACTGAGACACATGGAAGGTGTTGTGGATCAAACTCAGCTCGTCCGGTAACTCTAAGCGGTACCCTACCTTTCCCACTCGCGCAATGACCTTGTAAGGTCCAATGTAATGGGGTCCCAACTTTCCCCGTTTACGAAACCGAATCACCCCTTTCCAAGGCGAAACCTTCAGCAAAACATAATCCCCCACCTGAAACTCCAAGTCTGATCGTCTCTTGTCGGCGTAACTCTTCTGTCGACTATGTGCAGTAACTAAACGGTCCCGCACCATCTGTATCATCTCAGTCGTCTTCAATAAAATATCAGTGCTCCCCAATACTCGCTGACCAACCTCGCCCCAGCAAATGGGCGTCCTGCACTTCCTACCATACAACATCATGCCAATACTAGAATGGAAGCTGTTGTTGTAGGAAAACTCTGCCAATGGAAGATACTGATCCCAACTACCTCCAAAATCAATGGCACATGCCCGAAGCATATCCTCGAGTGTCTGAATGGTACGCTCACTCTGTCTGTCGGTCTGTGGATGGAAAGCCGTACTAAAAAGCAACCGTGTACCCATCTCCTCCTGAAACCTTTCCCAAAACCGGGAGGTAAAACGGGTGTCCCTGTCAGAGACAATCGAAACTGGCACTCCGTGCTTGGCTACAATCTCTCGCATGAAGATCTCTGCGAGCTTCTCCGCCGAGGAGCTCTCCTTGATGGCCAAAAAGTGAGCACTCTTGGTCAGACGATCGACAATCACCCAAATAGCATCATTCCCACGTGGAGTCCTTGGGAGTTTAGTAATGAGATCCATCGTGATCTGCTCCCATTTCCACACCGGAATCTCTAAAGGCTGCAACTTCCCATGCGGCCGCTGGTGCTCAGCCTTGACTTTCCGACAAGTCAAGCATTCTTCTACATACTTAGCGACATCCCGCTTCATGCAGGGCCACCAATAATCCTCCCGCAGGCCGCGGTACATCTTCGTAGCTCCAGGATGAATAGAAAACTTGGACTTATGCGCCTCGTCCATCAGTATCTGCCTGTTCCCACCAGTGAAGGGAACCCAAACCCTACCATACCGTGTCAGCAAACCCCGACTATCACGGGCAAAAATCGGAATTTCACCCGAAATTCTCTCGCGCTTGGCATTCTCGTCCAGAATCGCCACTTCCTGAGCATTACCTATCAACTCAAGGAGAGGTACAACCACTGTTAACTGTTGACACAAACCTCGAAGTGGCTCACCAACCGGATGTCGACTAAGTGCGTCCGCAACAACATTCGCCTTACCCGGGTGGTAAAGTATCTCACAATCATAATCTTTGACTACGTCAAGCCACCTCCTCTGTCGCATATTGAGGTTTTGCTGGTCCATCAAGTATTTGAGGCTTTTATGGTCAGTGTATATCGTACACTTGACGCCATACAAGTAATGCCTCCAAATCTTGAGAGCAAACACCACTGCTCCCAACTCTAGGTCATGTGTCGGGTAGTTCGCCTCATGAGGCTTCAACTGCCTCGAAGCGTAAGCTATAACCTTACCGCGCTGCATGAGCACGACACCCAATCCCTGGTGAGAAGCGTCACAATACACTACCAGATCCTTCATACCCTCGGGCAAAGTCAACACCGGAGCCTCGCATAAACGTCTGCGTAGCTCCTCAAAAGCCCTCTGCTGCTCCTCACCCCAACTAAAAGCCGCAAATTTCTTCGTCAATCGGGTCATAGGTAATGCAATCTTGGAGAAATCCTGAATAAATCTCCGGTAGTACCCTGCTAACCCAAAAAAACTCCGTACTTCAGTGGGAGTCTTCGGCACCTCCCACCGCATCACTGCTGAAATCTTGGCCGGATCGACCATAATACCCTTCTGGTTCACGACATGTCCTAGGAATTGGACCTCTCGTAACCAGAACTCACACTTAGAGAACTTAGCATAAAGTTTCTCCCGCCTCAAAACCTCCAAAACTTCTCGCAAATGCGTCTCGTGCCCTTCCTTCGACTTCGGATACACGAGAATATCGTCGATAAACACAATCACCGACCGATCCAACATCGGGCTACACACCCTGTTCATGAGGTCCATGAACGCTGCTGGTGCATTGGTGAGCCCGAAAGGCATCACTACAAACTCATAATGGCCATAACGTGTACGAAATGCCGTCTTCTCCGTATCCTCACCCCTCACCCGCATCTGATGATACCCCGATCTCAAATCAATCTTAGAGAACCACGAGGCTCCCTGTAGCTGGTCGAACAAGTCATCGATCCTTGGCAGAGGATAACGATTCTTCACCGTAAGCTTATTCAACTCACGGTAGTCTATACACATCCGTTGAGACCCGTCCTTCTTCTTCACAAACAGAATCGGGGCTCCCCACGGTGAACAACTCGGCTTGATGAACTCCTTTTCGAGTAGTTCCTGTAACTGAGTGTACAACTCCTTCATTTCCGGTGGAGCCAGGCGATAAGGTGCCTTGGCCACCGGAGCAGCACCCGGGATCAAGTCAATGCGGTGTAACGTCCCAAAAATTACAAGCAAATTTAAATTTTTAAATAAACAATTCATTGATAACAACTCAATAAATGATCCCAACGTTTCGTTTGCAAACACATAATTAATGTCTTCATAAAATAAAACCAGCGGAATAAACGTTTAATTTTTAAAATCATAAAGCAACCAGCTCTTCTCGCGCGTCAGTGTGTACTCGTCACGCCTTGGAGCCGCCCGTACCTGAAACCACAGTTTATTGGGAAAGGGTAAGCACGAAGCTTAGTGAATTCCAACACATGCGCAGATAAGAATTATATACACATCACCCCTATCCGCACATAAGCAACAACATCACAGTTACATAAAATGAGTAAACGTCTACAAGTAATTATGTATCCAACACCTCAGTACCATCGAGGCCTCGGTCCCACCGAATTGTCATGTAACCAACACCTCAGTACCATCGAGGCCTCGGTCTCACCGAATTGTAATGTAACCAACACCTCAGTACCATCGAGGCCTCGGCCCCACCGAATTGTAATGTAACCAACACCTCAGTACCATCGAGGCCTCGGTCTCACCGAATTGTAACATATCAACACCTCAGTACCATCGAGGCCTCGGTCCCACCGAATTGTAATGTAACCAACACCTCAGTACCATCGAGGCCTCGGTCTCACCGAATTGTAACGTATCAACACCTCAGTACCATCGAGGCCTCGGTCCCACCGAATTGTAATGTATCACATTTATACTAAGCATTCAAACCAATCAAATATTACACACCACAAACAACTAGTTCACACCACAAAGACAATAGTACATACAAACTATTATGACATGCATACAACCCCTAACTACACAGTGAGAGAACTCACCTCGAATGCGTGCCTAGCTTAATAACACAATTCAAGCTTCACAATTACGGTCACTTCCCAGCACCTAAATGCATGTTAAAACGTGTCAATACGAGACCCGGACCCTATGACACGACACACGCTTAAACCGTCACTTAAACGACTTTTCGGTTTAACCAAACAGGTCTGTTCGGGACCTGATCCGACCTCTTTAAACCCAGAAAATCCTCGATTAAAATACATAACTAGAAAGTACTCTGAGTTAGGGTTCCAAGGACATATTATACACCTACTAACGATTTTTCTACAATTAAATACGGATTTTATAAGAATGGTTCGCAGAACAGTGAAAAACAGCAGCTATCGGTATAAAACGACGATTTGGCCTATGCTACGTTCCGAACTGGATCTTGCACAAAACACAGAAAAGTTACTAGACTCGGAAAGGAAACTTTTGGCACCGGTTTCACCCCAATCCGAGTTACGAGTAAAGAGTTACGGCTAACGTAAGACAGGGACAGAAACTGCAGTTTTTTTTTACATAAAATGACGAACTGCAGTAAAAACGACCACTTTTTCACCTAGCTAGAGGCCGAACCAGATTTCCGCTAAAACACGGAAAATGTGCCCGACCCAGAACGTGAACCGTGGGCACCAGTTTCGCCTCAAACCGAGCTACAGAGAAAAAGTTATGATTAACGCAAGACAGTGGCAGATTTAGACAAAACACATAAAATGACGATTTTGAAACGGTTTACGTGTTCGGTTACGGGTTTGGGTTTGGCTAATCAGGTTCAGGTGTTAGGTAGTCACTGCTGGACTACTACCATCACCACCCACTGCCACCTCCGGCAGCGGTAGACGGCGGCATCAGACCCGACGGCGGTGGTTTAACGGTTGAAGGCGACGAATAAAAACGAGAAGAAAGAGAGACGGTCTTACCTCTACAACGGAAACGCAGCAGCAAACGGTCGGCTCCTACTTCCTCTCTCGCTGTTCCTCTCTCTCTCCGGCGATCGGTAACGCCGGCGGCGGCGGTGGGGTTGCACGGCAGCGGCGAAGAAGACCGAATGGGGGGTCTCGGTCGAGAGAAACATGAGGGAGGGAGGTCGTAGGGTTCTTTTCTATAATTTCTCTGTTTCTCTTGCAAGCCACGACAACAAACAAAAAAAGAAGAAGGGCCTTAGGGTTTTGTATTTTTTTGTTCCTTGTTTCTCCTTTGCTTGAAGTTCACGACACCACCAAACATAAAAAGAAAACATGGATTTGATTTATGAAAGCATGGGCCAAAAACTTATGCAAGTTTTGGCCCTTGACACAAATGGCCCCTCAACTAAAAGCCTTCTTGCAACTAAACGAAATTCCGACATTTTAACGATTAGGTCCAACTCGACTAACCCCGTTAATGGAAACCACATCAAATCGAACTTAAAAGAAAAGAATTAATACTAATAAATCACATACCGGGATACGGGCTTTACAACTCTCCCCCACTTGGATCAGACTTCGTCCTCGAAGTCTCTGCCTACGAACAGCTTTGGATAGTTTTACCACATCACAACCTCGGGTTCCCAAGTTCACTCGGAACCCTTTCGGTGTTCCACTGGACCTTCACTAACTGGAACCTAAATTTCTCACACCGTCTTAAAAATTTCTCGAATACACTTCTTGCCAACATAACTCCTTCAAGAACACTGAAATTATGATCAGAAGAACACTCCGACAACTGGATTCATTCCTAGTTAAACGACTTCGGTTGTCTCCCAACCTTAGATGATTCATACCTCCCGATTAAATTTTTCAAACTCTAACCATTCTAAAGTTGCTCACAGTATACCCTACAGGATACTCGACTACGATCATTTCTACCCTTAACTGTCGATTAACTTCCACGAATTCTGGCAGACTCCAAAGATTCTTAATAAATTATGTTAACAAAACATCGACCCCCTGCCGAACATCGGTCCAACCGATTACAATAACAAACATCGGCCACCCGCCGAACATCGGTCCAACCGATTACAATAACAAACATCGGCCACCCGCCGAACATCGGTCCAACCGATCACAATAACAACATAAGCGTGGCATTATCCTAGACACTAACACGAGTAGATATCCCCTACAATAAAGTCAGTTAACTCACACGTAGGTCATTCCCTTAACCGATACTACCCGGCCTACATTACCAACACGCGTGGAATATCTACCTTCCACCGTCGACGTACCATCCACACTTGCTCTACGAAGTCAAGTCACACCGTATCGAGGATACACCTTGACGTCTACCTCCCAGGTAACGCCTCAAGACCCAGTACGCCGGAACTACCTCCCAGGTAAGTGCCCACAACTATATCCTCCTAGTACCTACTGGAAAGTCTAGATTAAAACACATGAATACCGGGGTCCCACCCCGAGATACCCAACCGACCATTACCAACGACTGACTAACGTGTCTAAGGATCCAAAGCAAACAGCCTACCAACAACATGCCTATTCCGGATTGACTCACTCATCCAAACATGTAAACACTCAACGTGCAAAGAATGCCAAACGGTGCGACAAAAACAACTCATCAACTAGACTCCACATCGAGCCATTAAAACCGGGCAATTGGCCCATGACTAACTCCAAGTCAAAACCGAGCAAAATGCTCCACGCTTGCTAGACCCATAGGTCGGAAAATGCGTTTAAACAAAGTTTAAGCAAGCAATACTCTGAAATCAACCTTAGTCTCAGACTCAATACGGGTTAAACAAAAGAGTTTTTCCAAAAGGACTCACACCCTAAAAAAATTCTCGAAATGACACATGACACTTAAAAGCACATTTCCCCAAATGGTTTACAAAATCATTTACAAAATATTTTCAACATCAGGATTTTCATCTCAAAAAGATCGTATGTAATAATACTACTATTACCAGATCGATAGTTACGCAAAACTGGACACGCTCGTCCCATATAGGAAAATCATGTTGAAAATCGTCCCATTGCAGTTCAGTTTACTCACACAAAAGCAAAACGTAAGAAATAAAAATGAACCGCCTCGATTCCAGTATGGATTGACTCATGACATGCACTTAAGGTAACCGCTTGACCTTAGACAGGGTCCGACATAGGTGTGCACATAACTCAAAATAAGTTTCACGACATTTGATTAAAAAATTCCTCTTTTTTTTTAATCATAAATGACGTGGCACAGGGTTCGCCACAAATTTTCGCGCGTCAGCTAATCACACAAAACGATGACACGGTTTACAAATATATTTTTGTTAAAACACAATTGTCTCGTGTAAGTTGCAAACTTGAAGACAGAAACCAATCCGCTTCTAATAATTGGAAATATCGACTAAAAACCTCGTAAAATCTCAAACTGGGGGCAGGCATGCAAGCTTGTAACACTTCCTCAAGTTTCGTACTTGGGGCATATAACGTCAAAACATTATAGTTTAAAAAAATGTATTTATCGAAATTGCTCAAAATACTCGTTTCCTCCAAAGCAAAAGTTTTTAATTTCCAAAAAGGAATGATCGGTAATTCTAAATTAACCGAATGTCAAAAATCTACGCATTTATATTTCCAAAATATAACACATTGTAATCGTATGCATGATGTTCACAACATTAAAACACTCCTTGGATCAAATGGTCTTTCATTTCGACAAAAAGGAACTAAAACATTTTCATGCACGACTCGTTTATCAAAATGTCGAGAACAAAGGTTACCCCAGTATGCATACCCCTAAGTCGATAAATCGCATTTTCATCGAAATGTCAATAAAACCTTTAGCTGACTGAAAAGCGCACTAAACAACTCCTTATGAAATGTTACCAAAATTCCTCCATGCACCACTTATGTCACGCATGAATCAATCCACACACTGAACTATTTGCAATAAAATACTTAGTAACACAAACTCTCGAAAGAAAAGTTAAGCGACACAAGAATTCCAAACTCATTTTAAACAAATCACCAACAAAATTTGTAACTCTCGTTATAAAAAGGTTTCATGCACTTTCAAAACCATAATTCGACATCTTGTGTGTGTGCTAAACATTTCCCCAAAATTCCAAAGCACAATCCATATAAGGATTGGAAACACAAAAATTAGTTAATGCAATCCTATTTTCAAAATAGACTTTGTGCATGACTCAGTCGGCATTCGATGTCTCAACTCATATCCCTCCAAAACTCCCCGATCCACAATCGTCATCCGGACATTTAAATCTCTTAAGGCAAGTTGGGAAATCACATCAAATCATCTTACGGGTTTTCCTCAAATCAAAGTCGGCTCAAAAGCCTATGATTCTAGCACAATTGCCAATTTTTGACCCGAAATGGTCTACTTAAAACAAACCACATCCTTATCGTCACCCCAAGTGATTGATACTAGACACGTCCTTCTATCCCAGCGACTACTAGTTTAGAACCTTCATCACTACCCCAACGATCATCACCTTAAGCAAATCAAGTACACACTTGTACTAGCAGGTTTACTATAGTTGTTCCTCCTTGTGATGGCTATTCTGGGTAGATATCACAACGCGTTATTAGCACATAACAACGCACACTAACAACACTCGCGCCCAACTCCTTGGATTCCTCGTGACTTCCCCGACTCGAGCATTGATCCTGTGCTTCCGGTAGTAGGAGCTCTACTACTACTACTACCATCCACGCCTATCATTGCCCGTTCCGAGTCCCATCCCGAGGGTCCAAGTAGTTTCTCGCCGAAACTATACATGTAATATAATTAATCCACACATGCCAGTTCAAGAACATATCCTAAACAGGCAAACTCATACAACTACTGTATATATATAAAACCATCGGTCTCCCCGATCAGACAGCCACAAATGTATACTTAATATACCATCGGTCACCCCGATCATACAACAACAATTAAATATATAATTAACCATATGCCCGCACCAGCATATATATACATCCACCCTTCCTAGTTCCCTAGGAATTTCCTCTTATCCCACTACCCTTGCTACTACCGAATCCCTACTAATTATAACGGGTGACCTCGCGAATACCCGGTTATATGCAGTGCGAAATAAATAGACAGTCGAATACAAGACTCTATCCTAGAACGGTTGGACTCAAACAAGAGCTGCGCAATAGAACTAAATCGAATATTCTAAGGCTATAAACCTCTTACTGCATACAACTTAGAGGGCATCCACTTAGTAACCTATCATAATTAGCATAAATTCCTAATAGCAAGTAGTTCAACATACAGCATAGTGTCCACAACAGGCAATCTAGCATGCACACTCTATGATCTAGAAAGCAATAAAACACTAAGTACCGTACCTTTCCCTTTTGGCTCCGGCTGACTGTACACACTGCGCCTCCAATCACCGTTCTCAACGGAATTTTACTTCCTATTATTTTCTAAAACGATTTTAAAGGAATCTTATAGCCGCAAACTTGAGATCAAACACACCGAGGTGTGTGTGATTCACTCAAGCTGTGCTCTGATACCAAGTTGTAACGTCCCAAAAATTACAAGCAAATTTAAATTTTTAAATAAACAATTCATTGATAACAACTCAATAAATGATCCCAACGTTTCGTTTGCAAACACATAATTAATGTCTTCATAAAATAAAACCAGCGGAATAAACGTTTAATTTTTAAAATCATAAAGCAACCAGCTCTTCTCGCGCGTCAGTGTGTACTCGTCACGCCTTGGAGCCGCCCGTACCTGAAACCACAGTTTATTGGGAAAGGGTAAGCACGAAGCTTAGTGAATTCCAACACATGCGCAGATAAGAATTATATACACATCACCCCTATCCGCACATAAGCAACAACATCACAGTTACATAAAACGAGTAAACGTCTACAAGTAATTATGTATCCAACACCTCAGTACCATCGAGGCCTCGGTCCCACCGAATTGTCATGTAACCAACACCTCAGTACCATCGAGGCCTCGGTCTCACCGAATTGTAATGTAACCAACACCTCAGTACCATCGAGGCCTCGGTCCCACCGAATTGTAATGTAACCAACACCTCAGTACCATCGAGGCCTCGGTCTCACCGAATTGTAACGTATCAACACCTCAGTACCATCGAGGCCTCGGTCCCACCGAATTGTAATGTATCACATTTATACTAAGCATTCAAACCAATCAAATATTACACACCACAAACAACTAGTTCACACCACAAAGACAATAGTACATACAAACTATTATGACATGCATACAACCCCTAACTACACAGTGAGAGAACTCACCTCGAATGCGCGCCCAGCTTAATAACACAATTCAAGCTTCACAATTACGGTCACTTCCCAGCACCTAAATGCATGTTAAAACGTGTCAATACGAGACCCGGACCCTATGACACGACACACGCTTAAACCGTCACTTAAACGACTTTTCGGTTTAACCAAACAGGTCTGTTCGGGACCTGATCCGACCTCTTTAAACCCAGAAAATCCTCGATTAAAATACATAACTAGAAAGTACTCTGAGTTAGGGTTCCAAGGACATATTATACACCTACTAACGATTTTTCTACAATTAAATACGGATTTTATAAGAATGGTTCGCAGAACAGTGAAAAACAGCAGCTATCGGTATAAAACGACGATTTGTCCTATGCTACGTTCCGAACTGGATCTTGCACAAAACACAGAAAAGTTACTAGACTCGGAAAGGAAACTTTTGGCACCGGTTTCACCCCAATCCGAGTTACGAGTAAAGAGTTACGGCTAACGTAAGACAGGGACAGAAACTGCAGTTTTTTTTTACATAAAATGACGAACTGCAGTAAAAACGACCACTTTTTCACCTAGCTAGAGGCCGAACCAGATTTCCGCTAAAACACGGAAAATGTGCCCGACCCAGAACGTGAACCGTGGGCACCAGTTTCGCCTCAAACCGAGCTACAGAGAAAAAGTTATGATTAACGCAAGACAGTGGCAGATTTAGACAAAACACATAAAATGACGATTTTGAAACGGTTTACGTGTTCGGTTACGGGTTTGGGTTTGGCTAATCAGGTTCAGGTGTTAGGTAGTCACTGCTGGACTACTACCATCACCACCCACTGCCACCTCCGGCAGCGGTAGACGGCGGCAGCAGACCCGACGGCGGTGGTTTAACGGTTGAAGGCGACGAATAAAAACGAGAAGAAAGAGAGACGGTCTTACCTCTACAACGGAAACGCAGCAGCAAACGGTCGGCTCCTACTTCCTCTCTCGCTGTTCCTCTCTCTCTCCGGCGATCGGTAACGCCGGCGGCGGCGGTGGGGTTGCACGGCAGCGGCGAAGAAGACCGAATGGGGGGTCTCGGTCGAGAGAAACATGAGGGAGGGAGGTCGTAGGGTTCTTTTCTATAATTTCTCTGTTTCTCTTGCAAGCCACGACAACAAACAAAAAAAGAAGAAGGGCCTTAGGGTTTTGTATTTTTTTGTTCCTTGTTTCTCCTTTGCTTGAAGTTCACGACACCACCAAACATAAAAAGAAAACATGGATTTGATTTATGAAAGCATGGGCCAAAAACTTATGCAAGTTTTGGCCCTTGACACAAATGGCCCCTCAACTAAAAGCCTTCTTGCAACTAAACGAAATTCCGACATTTTAACGATTAGGTCCAACTCGACTAACCCCGTTAATGGAAACCACATCAAATCGAACTTAAAAGAAAAGAATTAATACTAATAAATCACATACCGGGATACGGGCTTTACATGCGGAACTCTACCTGTCGCTCGGGAGGTATCCCCGGTAAATCATCAGGAAATACGTCAGCAAACTCCCGTACAACTGGCACATCCTCCACAGTCTTCTTCTCCCCATCGTCGCGCGTGTCTATCACATATGCTAAATATCCCTGGCCACTGTGCTGTAAGTACCTCCGAGCCCTTGCAGCCGAACATATCGCTGAGGTCCGCCTGGGCGAGTCGCCCTGAACCAGCAGTTCTCCCCCTCTTGGGGTTCGAACTCGCAATTGTTTGCGACGATAAACAATCTCTGCATCGAAGGCATCCAACCAGTCCATGCCCACGATCACGCACAACTCTCGCATAGCGATCGGGATCAAATCAATAGGGAATCTCACACCAAAGATTTCCAAAGTACACCCACGATACACGTCAGTAACCGTCAAGGTCCTATCATCAGTAACCTCAACCACAAGTGGACAGCCTAGCCGTCTTACACTACGGCCCAAACGCTCACTAAAAGTGTGAGACACGAAAGAATGAGTAGCCCCGCTATCAAACATCACTACAACAGGCACCGAGTTAACTAAGAACGTACCTGATCATACAGTTTAAGCAAAATGTAACTACATATAAAATAAGTAATCAATAAAATCAAGTGATGAGATATACCTGTCACCACTTTAGGCGTAGCCTGTGCCTCCTCCACCTTCAGTTGATGAACTCTACCTCAGGCCGCCTCGGGTCCAGCCTGACCCACACGACCATCAGTAATACGCAAGGGGGCAGCCGCAGGAGCTCTTTGTGCCCCACCCCCATCAGCAACCCTCGGATTCGGGCAGTTGGCTTTCACATGGCCCGTCTGTCTGCAGTTAAAGCAGACTGTCAGTGGTACCCTGCAATCACGACCGTAGTGTCCTACCTGGCCACACTTGAAACATTTGTCATCTCTCCTTTCGCTACTATCCCTGGGATTAAACCCACAGTTCCTTTGACTCGAGCGCGAGTCCGAAAACCTCGTTTTCTTTGGAACAGCCGATACTGGTGCCACGGTTTGCACCGCTTTCCTCTTCTTAGCCTGTGTCTCCAACTCAAGTTCCCGTCTCCGAGCAGCCTCCATCATCGCAGCAAGTGTAGCATACTGCGCAGTACTCACGAACTCCCTGATCTCGGTACGTAACATATCCTTGTACCGCATCATCTTCATGTCCTCAGAAGCAGCATACTGAGGACAGAATAGTGCCATCTCCATGAACTTTCGGTTCATCTCCTTCACGGTCTTCGTAGTCTGTGTGAGCTCTAAGAATTCTTTAGCAATCCTCTCCATCTCCACTGGAGGCACATACTCTACACGGAAACGTACGACGAACTCCTCCCAAGTCAAAGTAGTGCGCTCATTAGGCGTCAAAGCAGTAGCACACCAGTCTTTCGCTCCGTCTCGTAACAGATTCACCGCGAAGCGAACCTTCAGGTTCTCAGGACAACCACTGGTAAGGAATGCGCACTCCATATCCGAGATCCAGCGCATACTGACGATCGGGTTCGAGTCTCCCTTGAACTCAGGAGGAGAACAAGCAGAGAGATCCCGATATTGAAACTCCCTCGCTCGGGGCTGCCCAACCACAGGGGGTGGAATCGCCGCGATGCGCTCCTTCATTAACACTACTACCTCATCACGAATGGCGGTAATAATTTCGGGGATCGCCTCCCCAATAGCATGTGTCACCTCAGCCGCAATCATCTCACGTATCTGCTCGGCAGTAAATCCAGTACCAGCATTTGGGTCAACATTGTTGTTCCTCCTTGTGATGGCCATTCTGAGTAATGATTACAACGAGTTATTAGCACACATTAAATCCTGCTAACTACGCTCACGCTCAACTCCCCGAATTCCCCGTGACTTTCCCAGACTCGAGCACGGATCCTGTGCTTCAGATAGTAGGAGCTCTACTACTATCTTCCACACCTATCCTTGCTCGTTCCGAGTCCCATCCCGAAGTGCCCAAGTAGTTCCTCGCCGACAGTTTCAACCCATATGCCCGTACCAGCATATGTCAACACTCTTCCTATTTCACTAGGAATTTCACCCCATCCCACTACCCTTGCTATGACGAAATCCCCACTAGTCATGATGAGTCGCCTCGCGAATGCACAGTCGCATACAGTGTTAAATCAGATAGACATTCGAATAAAAGATTCTTGTAACACCTTAGGCATATCCCACATCGGCCGTGGACAGGAGAGATGCTGGGTATATTAGTAAACCTTGGCCTTACCAGACACAACGCGTTTTGGGGCCACAAGCATGCGGGTTCCTTGGGAACTCTGTGGTTAAGCGTGCTTGGGTGGGAGTAGTACCAGGATGGGTGACCTCCTGGGAAGTCCTTGCCAGGTCGCCAAGAACAAAGCCGTGAGCCAGTGGGGCAAAGCGGACAATATTGTGTCGTGGTAAGGGGGAGTGTTACAATTCTATTCCACAACGGTTAGACTCAAACAAGAGCTGCGCAATAGAACTAAATCAAACATTCTAAGGCTATTTGGTTTCTACTGCATACAACTTATAAGGCATTCACTTAACAACCTATCCGGACTAGCATAAATTCCTACTAGCAAGTAATAATCATGCAGTACAGTGTAATAAGCACAAGGCAATCTAGCATACATACCCCTATGTTCTAGAAAGCAATAAATTACACTAAGTACTCTACCTTTCCCTTGACATCGGCTGACTGTACACACTGCGCCTTCGATCACCGTTTCTAAAACGTACTTTTCCTTTCTTTTATTTCTCAAAAATTTTAAAAGGAAAGAGGGAAAAGTCCCGAGCCGCAAACTTGAGTTCAAACACACCGGAATGCGTTTGATTCGCTCAGGCTGTGCTCTGATACCATCTATAACAACCCAGGCCAACCGTACCAGATATTGTCCGCTTTGTCCACACACATGGACTCACGGTTTTAAAACGCGCCTGATAGAGGAGGTATCAAGTCCCTTATAAGGAAACCTTTGTTCCCCTCCCCAACCAATGTGGGATCTTACAATCCACCCCCCTAGGGAGCCCAGCGTCCTCGCTGGCACACCAGTCCGGTTCCCGGCTCTGATACCAACTTGTAACGTCCCGAAAATTACAATAAATTTGAACTTTTAAAAAGTACCGTTTTATTTAAATAAACCATAAGTGTTTTAAATCCAAATAAACGTTTATCCAAATTTAGTTAAGTTAGACAACCAACCCAAATAAAACAGCGGAAAATGTAATACGTCTAAACATAGTGTCTCAAAATAAATAATGATGAAAGTCTTCACAACGCGTCAGTGTGTACGGTCACGCCTTACTGCCACTCGTACCTGAAACAGTAATTTGTAGGGAAAATGGTAAGCACGAAGCTTAGTGAATTCAAACGCATACATAAGATAGCTATCATATAGACACCACCCCTATCAGCAGATAGATATAAACAACCAATACATGCCAGTCTAAGAATATATCCTAAACAAGCAAACTCATGCAAGAACACCTGTGTATGTACCCATCGGTCTCCCCGAATTCATACGACACCCGTGTACGTATTCCTCGGTCTCCCCGAGTTTTATACAATAACCAAGGTCTTATACTAGACACTAACTCGGCCTGGTTCTACACACAACCAAATCAGTTAACACACACGAGCTACAGCAGTGCACATATAATCTCTATCCTACGCAGTGAGTGAACTCACCTCGAATAGCAATGCAGAACTCCACGAACAGCAACAAGAACCCACCAACTCCAACTCACTTCTTTCCGCCTAAAGAAGTGTTATAAAGAGTCAATGTGTAGTCCCAACCCGAAATTACAACTACAAGTCTAATTGTGCTTTTTTCCAGTTTTTGGTCCAATTCTGCAGGTCTGTTCGCGACCTGTTTAGCCCCCCTTAAATCCATCAAACCAGAAATATCATTCCATATACTGAAAATCCTATGTCTTAGATTTCCAGGGACATATCGCACGCGTTCATCCGAGGTCCCTACTATTTTATATGAATTTTTCCAAGACAGACTACCCGAATTGTGAAATCCGGACCAGTCTGTACAATTTGCCAAATTGGCCCTAGCTAGAGGCCTTATTAATTTTTCTGTAAAACATATGAAACACAGTAGACACAATTTGTGAGATTTGTGCACTGGTTTCACCTCAATCCAAGCTTCTTAGATTTTTCTATGGATTTTACAAAACAGGGACAGAACGGGCGTTTTCACATAAAATGATAACATGGTTTTCGGTTTAGGGTTTTATGCATTTAGGTTTAGGGTTTAGGCAACTAAGGCCGAACTAACCAAGCACCACCCACTGCCACCTCAGGCAGTGGAAGCCGGCGGCGGCGTGTAGGTGGCAGCCACCACCTACGATGGTGGTGGTTTGATAACAAATCCCCGGCGCGACGAAATGGACGATCCAACCAACAAAACTCGGGCCACACGCACCCACACATGACCTAGCAGTAGCCGAACATGAACGTCACAGCCACCAAACTGGTGGTGCATGGCGGCGGCACCATGACGGCAGCCATGGCTGCGGCGGTGGCCAAGGTGGTGGTCAGCGGTGACGTGACAACGACGTAAGAAAGAAAAGAGAAGGAGACCTTACCTCTCGATGACAACACAGCATCAACCACAACGAGATCCCGACTCCCTTCTCTTGCCGATCGCCGGTTCACTCTTTCTCTCTCGCTGCTCTTCGTTCTCGCTGGCAGAAGACCACCGCGGCGGCGCCGGCGGTTTTGGGGTGGTTCGGCGGTGACAGCAAGAAGGAAGGAAGATGGTGAGGACGGAACTAGGGTTTCCTGTGGTTTGTTTCTTGCGTGGGACGAAAAAACGAAAACAAGAGGGGAGGGGGTCGGTCCTTAAAGCCGATCCCCGTGCAACTTTCATACAAAAAGTGCACTTTTAGTCCCTGTCTTCAAATCCTTGCAAAATAAGTTAATATTTACCCAATTTAGTCCTCTTTCACAATATTTCCTCATTTTTGGTTTTCCCCGTCAAATCCCGTTAAAAACAAATTCGATTAGAGAAAAAAATTTAAATTAAAAAAATGATCTATACCGGGACACGGGCTTTACACAGAGGTGGTAAACCGGTGTGTTGAGACTTACTTGCGTTGTTTCGCGGGGGGGGGGGGGGACCCAAAAAGTGGGCCACTTTGTTACCATGGGCGGAGTATTGGTATAACACCTCATTCCATTCCTCGGCCAGATCTACGCCATTCCAGCTGTTGTATGGGCGGGAACCTCCTCGTTTACTACCATTTTCAGCAAACGAACCCACGAATGCAGTTGTGGACCAACTCTTACGCGATCGTGACAAGATGTTGGAAGAATTAAAGAGACAACTACTGCGAGCACAACAACGTATGAAAAGGTCAGTTGATCAACATAGAAGAGATGTCGAGTTTGACAAGGGGCAAAAGGTGTATTTGAAAATGAGACCTTACAGACAGACTACGATGGCTGGAGTTAAAAATGTGAAATTGGCACCATGGTATTATGGTCCATTCGTGATTACGGACCGTGTGGGTAAAGTAGCCTACCGATTGCAGTTACCACCAGAGAGTGCTATTCACCCGGTGTTCCATATATCTCAGTTAAAGGCTGCCATAGGAGATCAACTTGAGACAACCCTGTTACCGGCGGTACTGCAACCTGATTGGGAGTTCTACACCGAACCAGAATCACTAAAAGGGGTCTGTTTTAAACAGAATGGCGGGCTAGAAGTGTTAATCGGCTGGAAAGGACTACCGGAAGGGGAGGACACCTGGGAGCCCTACAAAGTTATTTGCCAACAATTTCCTTCGTTTCACCTTGAGGACAAGGTGACTCAATGGGGGGGAAGTATTGATAAGCCACCAATAATCAAGGTGTATTCTAGAAAGAAAGGGAGTGATCAGGGGTAGAAAATTGGGAAGTTTGCTGTAATGGGGGAAAGTCTTTTGTTTCCATTTAAACGAGTTAGTAGTCAGTATAAAATAAGGGTGTAAAGAGGGAATTGGTATGTCTTATTTTTCTGGGAGATTTTTCATTTTGGAGTGAACCGGCTCTCGAAACCCAGGCTAATCTTTTCTGTAATCGTGATTCCTGTTTTACAATTCAATAACATTCTCTTGGTTCTTATCAGATAACTATTTTTTGGAAATTACAATTAAGTAATTGTACACTACATGTGAATTTTCCTGTAACTAGGGTGGCATTTAATATAATGTAATTGAGATCATGACTCCTTACATTTCGGGTGTCGAAAGGCCAGAAACTTACAACCACACAATTTAGCAGAAATATAGTTGCTCCATTGATTACTAAGATAGCTCAATTAAACAATAATCCAAACATGTATACAGGCTCAAACAACTTCTATAATGCAAAACAACTGACATTAGAAACTAGCTGTGATCTTTCAAAGTGATAAATCTGCCATTCACAACAATAAAAATAATGAAAGATCATCTCATTTTAGGCAAATGGATAGCATGTGACAAAAAAACAATCTTTTTCGTTTTATGCCCTAAAAAGGAATAGTGTGTTATACATGTTGTGTCTTCGCCCTTGTGGGACTCCCAATCCAATGTAAAGTGTAACACCCGGAAAATCCAAGTAAGCGATCACAAATGGTCCTTCCTCATTTCTCGTAGAATTATTCATGGTTAAGTCTAAGAGCGATGGGAAATTACCTTAAGACCCTAATCAGTCAACTTCGGAGTTTAATTGTCAATTTGGAAGCAAATCGGATATCGACAAGCTCTGAGCGACCTTGTCGGCGACAATGCCATGAGGCAAAGTCATCGGGCATTGTCGTTATGTTTGTACCATATCCTGTGAGGATTCGACGACTATGTCGGAGACAATACCCTTAGGAAAAGTCGTCGTGCATTGTTGCTAAGGAGATACCGTGGGACGACAATGCCAAATGGCAAAGTCGTCGGGCAATGTCGCACCCATGGAGCTGGAGGTATAAAAGTGACCTTTGACGATTTTTGACCTCATTAATCATACAACTAGTTTTGGAACCCGGTTTTTGGAGCATTTATGACGATTTTCTCTCTTCTATCATCCACTCTTTATTAAATGCAAGCTAGGGTTTGTTAGTGCTTTGTTTTGGACATTAAAAGCTTCTTAGAACCATCTAGTGTGAAGATTCAAGCTCTTCAACTTCAAGATTTCATTCATATCCCTTGTTGAATCCCTCTTGTTCCTGCTCCTCTTTCTTCACTTCAGGGACGGAGGTCCTACGGTAGGTAACAACAGGTACAAGCAACTTGACCCCCGAAGGGCTATCTAATCCGATCAACTGCGTAAGCCGTAGCACACTAGCGCGATAAGAACTCACACTTGCCCTGATAATACCACTAATCCCTTCCTCATTTTTCTAGGGTTTTGTCCAAGTTTATAGGTTTTCTACAGCTAGATTGTGTAGAAAACCTTTGTAAAACTAGATACATGTTCATTTGTGTGTTTTATCATTTTTCATGCTTTATTATATACAAATCTCTTATGTGTAACAAAGTGGTCATGTTTTACCATTTTGAAAATGGTGAAATGGAGATGCTTGGACCAAGTTTCATTGAGAGAGAAATGAGGTGAAAATGGAAGGAAAATGTAACGACCCGGTATCCCAAAACATACATAATATACATAAATTAATATGTTATACATAACGTCGTTACATTCATAACAAAAGATACATAATAATTCACGTACGGTCCCATAGTCTTAAAATCATACAATACAAAACATAAGCATTTCCTAATCTTCGTCAGCTATCAACCGCATCCTACACATTATCCTTCCCTTTGCTAATAAAAGATCCTCGACCTGGAATACATATTTTTGAAAACAAAATGAGGTTAGACCAAAGGGTCTAGTGAGATAATCCCTGTCAATTTAGTAATCCTTTTGTAAAAACACACATATATCACAAATATACAACACGTATTTAAATACCAAGCAAGACTCGTGCATCGTGTACAACTCATCCTTCACATGGCCAAATTAGTTGGTTGCAAGCCAACTAATCAATTTACTCCACCGTACAACAATTACAGCCAACACCACTGCACTTACATACAGCCAACTCTCCGCCGTCATAGTCCGGCCAAAGTGCTCTCGTGTAGTAAAATATTTATATAAACACAATATATATCTCAATATATCATATTGTCATTTATAAACACATCATCACGTTCCTACCACATATCCATCTCATATATATATATATATAGCCTTAGGTTCAATAGAGAAGTGAAAATATTTAGAGAAATAGAGAAGTAAAAAACACGGGACCGTTCATATATGAACGTTCATATATAAACAGTCATATATGAACGTTCAGATATGACTGTTATATGAACGTTCATTTATGAACGTTCATATATGACTGTTTATATATGAACGTTCATATATGAACGGTCCCGTGTTTTTTTTACTTCTCTATTTCTCTAAATATTTGCACTTCTCTATTGAACCTTTCCCTATATATATATACATCTATATATATATATTCCAGTTTGAAAAAAAAACGTTTTAAAGTAAAACTCACCTGATTGCTTTATTACAACTCTTCCAAGCCTTTTCCAAAGATTCAGTCTTTCAATCCAAATCCACTGAGTCTGAAACAGATTAAATACAAATATCCCCTTACTAAATAAACACATAAGACATACCAGGCTAAGAACTCGAGATAACTTAAATCCTCCAAAAGTGACCAAACAGCTAAGGTTACCGGATACTACAGAACTATCCGGACAACAAGACCAATCCGGACAGCATAAGTTTTCGGACAACATCAATAATTCGGACGCCATCCGGAAACCGAAGTAACCCGGATACTACCCGGTAACATAAATCATTCGGAAACTATAGAAAAGAGATACTTACCGGATACTTGTTCGTCCGGACACTAGCCATAGAAATTACCGGACACCTTCAACAAGACTACCGGACACTACCATATAGTGTCCGGAAACCTCTGTCGGTTTATGCAATTTCTACCCAGATTTGACAGAAATTACTAACAGGCTTGAAATCGACTATTCTAATCCGATGGAAACCTTCTACTCGCAATTACAAACATAAAATGTAAAGGAACATACCTTAATTTCACTTCTAAGCAAACCAATTTGAAGCCCTAACTTCTCCTTTCTTCTTTTGCTCCTTTTCTTCCCAAAACACACACACACACTAAAAATCTGGATATTTTCTGAAATGAAAATATCTGAACTCTTCAAGGGGTAATATCAAACCCTAATTACATTTTAGCCCTTAAACTATTCAACAATGACCCAAACACCCTTAACTTGTAAATTTACCTAAACTTACCCTAAACCTCAAATTTTAAAGTTAACTTTATTTAACGGAAAGGGATTTTAACTAACGAACTTACCCGGGGTATTACATTATCTCCCCCTTAAAAGAATTCCGTCCCGGAATTCGGTTAAGCGAAAAGGTATGAATACTTATCACTACTACTTCGAACTCAATCAAAACCATAGAAACTAACTGAATAGACACCCCACACCCACCTATATCTCTAACACAGATAAGCAACAAAAGCACGGAAATACCAATAACCATTTTGCACCGAAGTCAGATAACACCTTAGCACGTATAGAGTTTATTAGAAATGTACCTGTAACCTCATCCGGAATTTCCTCCTCTTCTTGTGTTGTCATTTGGAAGACACGACCTTTTGCTTTCGGTACCTCAGACCCTTGTACCTCTCCCTACCTAACACCCGTTGGTCTCACCGTCATACTACCCTGCTGTACTTTCCATCGTGGACAGTCTGACTGAATATGATCAGGGGAATTGAAAACGAAACAGAATCGAGTTACGTGACAGTCTTTAGCAATGTGACCAGTCTTCCCACACTTGTAACATTTTCGGGAATCCACATAACAGTTTCCTTGATGAACACGGTTGCATTTTGGATATGGTCTTTCAGCTAGTCTGAAAGGTGAATGTAACACCCTTAAAACAGGGCTAATTTAAACCTTTAAAACTCCACAAGTTATGATCATAAAACTTCAAACTTATATAACAAAAGGATCATCAGTAAGGTTTCTATATACAACGAGTGTCTAATTCAAATAACCTATTAATCTAATCGTACATCATAATCAGATTAACTAGGTTATCTAATCATTTGTCCCAAAATATCCAAAAGAACAAATAGATCCCCTGTTATCTCCAAGTTTGATTCCTTCAAAAGTTCTCGTCTCTCATCCCCACTTACTTCCCGGTAGCTTGTACCTGGTAAGAAAATTCAACTTGAAACATTAGGCTTTCGCCTAGTGAGAATATTCATATCAAATTAAAATTTAACAATCAAAATATTAACAGATATATCAAACCTGTTATCAAACATCTTACCATACCAAGCTCTTATCAACCACTGGAATCCACCTATTCCGTTATTTACGACTAGTACATCTAGTCATCATACTACCATCAGGAATTACTATAAATCCCACCGGATTATAAGTAACTTCAAACTCCCAGAAATTACAGTTTCCAAACCTGCTTCTTTCTGAATTAAGATTTCAATTCCTCAACAATGAAGATATCTCGTCTTTCGATTGAAATGGGAATTACAACTCTAAGTCTGCTATTCCTCATTTCATTTCCTCCCCACCTTGAATCACTGGTCCCCCAAATGAGATTTTATTTTATCGCGATCATCAACCACCAGAGACCCTCACAGATGATTCAAGATTCACTCCAACAACTAGAAATACATCCCAACGGTCCCTGGCTAGTAAACGGTTCTCATTTTACCGTACTTTATGCCCACTAGACCAGATGCATATTTCTAGCCAACGCCACACAATAATTGTGTATCATCACTCATTCTATTGTATGCTAAATCTATACAATTCATCATATATTCTATATCTCTATGTACAGAATATTAATTTCAACTATTATCCCCACTTTTCCATTTAGCATCGGGAATCAACATCTCAACAATTAACAACAACTCCGGACTCATAAATAAGTCCTTAAAATTTACATAACATGGTTTTTACACCAACAACAGAGTTATAAACATATAACAAATAGCATATAACTATCAGATTGTATTCCACATAAAAGCTTCAAACTACTACTGAAAGTCAAAACTTTTCGCAAGCCACTGTAGCGAAAAGCTACACTTTTCGCAAGCCAAAGCTGCGAAAAGTTCAGAACTCGCAACCCTCTGTTGCGAAAAATATAGAACTCGCAACCCTCTGTTGCGAAAACCCCACTTTTCGCAATCCTCTATTGCGAAAACCTTCAGTTTGCGCAACCTACTGTTGCGAAAAGTTCACTGTTCATCGTCTTCTCTACAGATTCAGCTCAACAGTTTGACTCATTAAGCCTACCATTTCTTAATTAAACCATACCACTGAGTTTATACACAAGTATAACATATCTATAAAAAAATTAATTGCTTAATTTTAATAAGAGTGAATAAACTCACCTGGGTATTTTCTGAACACAATGTTCTTCCAAATCAGTGGCTTAATCGACAACTTAATCACAATCACAACAATCACCAAACTGATTTCTCTTCTTTTCTTCTTTTCTTTCTTTCGATTTCTTTCTCTCTGTTGCCGAACAAACTCACAAACACACACAACTTTTGGACACAAAAATAAAAAATGAATATGTGTCTTCACTTTGAGTATTATAATTTCCCACAAGTACTGAAGTGGTGACACCTCTCACATACTTTTACCAAACAATCAATCAACCCCAAACTAATAATTATTGGTAAATTTGACCCCTCAAGTTAATTTCTTTTCACATTAACTTTATTTTTCAAACAAAATACAAACTTAACCCCGGACTTAACCGTTTATAAAATAGTCCATAATCCGACTAAATTATAAATAAATCCCTATTCTCATTAACATATTAAAATGGAAAATTCGGGGTGTTACAGTGAATGACTATCAAACCTCGGGGATTCGTATTCCTCCAAATCGTACGTCATTTCTTCCAATTTTCTTTTTCCAGTACTCTTATCACCAACGTCTCTCCTATTATCCCGTTCCACATTTTCTGCGGCATCTACTGTGGCTGAGAAGGTATCGGGTCCTTTTGCAATCACTAGCTTTCTAATTTTTGAATTTAACCCGAAAATAAACCTTTCCATCTTCAGCGCCTCCGTGGCAACATAGTACTCCGCGAAGCGAGACTTCTCCAGAAAACGAGCAGTGTAATCGCTAACCGATAAACTTCTCTGATGTAGGTTCATGAACTCCTCTTCCAGTTGTCTAACTGCTGCTTGAGGACAAAACTGTCCTTTGAAAGCTGTTGTGAATTCGTCCCAAGTAAAAGTTGAGTACACATCAGATCCTCTGGAGGTAATAAGAGCCTCCCACCAAAATAGAGCATCTGCCTTCAACATTGCGGTTCCGTATAGCACTTTATCTTCTTCTGCACACTTGCTGGTCCTGAAGACAGCTTCTATCTCTTGCAGCCACCTCATGGCCTTCACTGGATCTCTTTCTCCTGTATACGTTGGAGGTTTGCAACTTAAAAACATTTTGTAATCACACTTCCTTGGCACCGGTATGACTGTAGGTGTAATGGGCATCTCTTCTTCCAGACTAGGATCTGGTATTTCAGTTTCATTATGACGAGTTCGGTCGAACATAGCTTGTATATTCGCTTGCAGTCTTCCCGTTTCAGCCGTTAAATCGTTTCGTGTAACAAATTCGGTACCTCGCGACTGAACTCTGCCTCCTGTTCTGCCCCTACCTCTTTCGCCCCCTCTTCCCCTTGCCCCGACTATTGGATTCTTTCTGTTAAGATTTCCTCCTCCCTCCCTATTCGTATTTCGAGTACCGCTTGCCATTCTGTAGATTCAGACAAGATTAATATACACATAAGCACATTCCCATATAATAAGGTATTCCAGTTCAAGCATGTACTTGTAAGTTCACAATTACACTAGCCAAATGTAATTTGAAATTACCTTACATTATGTTCCTTTTACCTTTTTATATTTAACATCCCAAAGGTTCTAAAATATTAGGGACATCCTACTTCACATGAAGTTTAAGTCTAGGTATAGATCCGTATACCTAAATCCCTTAAACTAGGCCTCTGATACCATCCGTAACGACCCGGTATCCCAAAACATACATAATATACATCAATTAATATGTTATACATAACGTCGTTACATTCATAACAAAAGATACATAATAATTCACGTACGGTCCCATAGTCTTAAAATCATACAATACAAAACATAAGCATTTCCTAATCTTCGTCAGCTATCAACCGCATCCTACACATTATCCTTCCCTTTGCTAATAAAAGATCCTCGACCTAGAATACATATTTTTGAAAACAAAATGAGGGTTAGACCAAAGGGTCTAGTGAGATAATCCCTGTCAATTTAGTAATCCTTTTGTAAAAACACACATATATCAAAAATATACAACACGTATTTAAATACCAAGCAAGACTCGTGCATCGTGTACAACTCATCCTTCACATGGCCAAATTAGTTGGTTGCAAGCCAACTAATCAATTTACTCCACCGTACAACAATTACAGCCAACACCACTGCACTTACATACAGCCAACTCTCCGCCGTCATAGTCCGGCCAAAGTGCTCTCGTGTAGTAAAATATTTATATAAACACAATATATATCTCAATATATCATATTGTCATTTATAAACACATCATCACGTTCCTACCACATATCCATCTCATATATATATATATATATATATATATATATATATATATTCCAGTTTGAAAAAAAAACGTTTTAAAGTAAAACTCACCTGATTGCTTTATTACAACTCTTCCAAGCCTTTTCCAAAGATTCAGTCTTTCAATCCAAATCCACTGAGTCTGAAACAGATTAAATACAAATATCCCCTTACTAAATAAACACATAAGACATACTAGGCTAAGAACTCGAGATAACTTAAATCCTCCAAAAGTGACCAAACAGCTAAGGTTACCGGATACTACAGAACTATCCGGACAGCATAAGTTTCCGGACAACATCAATAATCCGGACGCCATCCGGAAACCGAAGTAACCCGGATACTACCCGGTAACATAAATCATTCGGAAACTATAGAAAAGAGATACTTACCGGATACTTGTTCGTCCGGACACTAGCCATAGAAATTACCGGACACCTTCAACAAGACTACCGGACACTACCATATAGTATCCTGAAACCTCTGTCGGTTTATGCAATTTCTACCCAGATTTGACATAAATTACTACCAGGCTTGAAATCGACTATTCTAATCCGATGGAAACCTTCTACTGGCAATTACAAACATAAAATGAAAAGGAACATACCTTAATTTCACTTCTAAGCAAACCAATTTGAAGCCCTAACTTCTCCTTTCTTCTTTTGCTCTTTTTCTTCCCAAAACACACACACACACACACACACACACACACACACTAAAAATCTGGATATTTTCTGAAATGAAAATATCTGAACTCTTCAAGGGGTAATATCAAACCCTAATTACATTTTAGCCCTTAAACTATTCAACAATGACCCAAACACCCTTAACTTGTAAATTTACCTAAACTTACCCTAAACCTCAAATTTTAAAGTTAACTTTATTTAACGGAAAGGGATTTTAACTAACGAACTTACCCGGGGTATTACAGAAAATCGTATTTAAAGAACATCCCTGCAGCTTCAATTTTCTGCCCAAACTCCCCGGGCATGAAGGATTTCACCTCGGGCATGAAACTTCCATAGAAAATTAAATAACTTTATTTTTACCAAAACATTATACCAATTCCAAAATTCATACCAAGAGTTATTTTGAGGTTGAAATATAAATATGTAGCTCGAAATAAACATACCGAAAATCCGGATGTTACACTGCTCGCTCGATTTCTTCGTTTTTCATGCCTGTCACTGTTTTGGCTAGAACTTCTTCGTTGTACGGAATGAACCTTTGGACTTGTTTTTTTTAATTTTTTTATCCAACAAGACTATAAAATCTTGGATTTAAGCCCAAAATTCTATTTCTCTTAAAAGATCGATTTCCATAGTAACTTGAAATCATAATTACCCAGAAATCAAGGTGTTACATATTTGAAGTATGTTAAAGCAAAAAGTAGGCATGACACTTTACGGTACAGAGTTGAAACAACGAGTCACACGAATTAACAATGTGTTTGCCATATCAGTATTCTCTCTCCGCCATATCAGTTTTCTCTTTCCTACACATGTTATAAAGCTTTCATCTCCAATCATGGACAAATCCATAATTTATATAATAAAAATATTATAATAATTAATATATATTATATATAAATACTAATTGTGTACCCGTGCAATGGTGTGGAATATAAAAGTTTAAAATCTTTGTCACTTGTCTATTTAAATGTCAAAAGCATTGGTTTTGTTAGATAAGAGCATTATGTGGTTGCAAATTTTATAAAAGATGTAAACGACAAGCAAAAGCCACATCGTGAAACAACGAACATGCCAAAAATAAAATCAAAATTCATCAAGATTAATTTAATTTTGAAATCTTTAATGTCAAAATGTATACTATTTTATTCATTAGTTTTACATATAGTCCAAGATTACAAATATCATCCTAATTTCACAAGAACCAATAAGTCATAAGCCACATATCCTCATTGTGAAAACAACCACCCATGTCGACATAAGACACATAACAAAATTGTCAAAATTTTATCGACATATTATGGCTATAATATTATATGTGTATATATAATCTTCGATTTGTCTTTTGGAAAATAGGGACGAAAAGATGAGACCAACACCATGAACTTCAATAATAACAGACCAAGGACAAAAAGTGTAAGCCATTAACACAGAACCTCAAACCTTTGCAAACAAAAAACTCCAGACAATATTGAACCAACAACTAAACTCCATCCTTTGACAAGCAACAACCCTTGGAAAATGATAAAACCAACATCGAGCACCATTGCCGCTAGATTTGTATCAAAATAAATAAAATTGCACCAAAGGCCATTGCAAAAAAGTTCATCCAAAGTAACAGCTCATACTCTGAAGATAAACCAGAAACACCAATCCGGATATGATTAAGAGAATTCAAGCCATAAATAAGGGTGACTAAAAAGAAACCAACAAGTTTAATTAAGGACCCAAAATCCTTTAGCCCTTAGACTCCCAAAATCTAGGTTCTTGTTGCATTATACAACTTCATCTGAAGCAATCTATTAATTATATCCAATTGGTGGGGTGGTTGATAATACAAGGAATAAGAAAAAGAGGTCAACGTCATTTTCTTTCCTCTGGGCTCAAAACTATAGTTAGAAATTACAAAGACTGTGATCATAACCACATCAACTATCACTTAAAATATTTATAGAGCTAGTAAACACTCCCTTACATGATACAAAGATGTGGGAACCTCAGTTTCATAAGGCTTGTTGAGGGTCATGACGACACCAACATCATGATGCTTTAATTGAGGGATGCCTTCTAGAAATGGAACAACACACCGTAGAAGGCTTGGAAACGCTTCTCACGTGTTTTCTTGATTGGGACCTAAGACAAAAGGGTTCTTGAACTCTTTCTTTTCTGTGTGTGTCTCTAGTGTTGTACTTAATTTGTGTACAAGGCTGCTGATTGAGTTCTAAAATCATCAATGGAGACGGTCAATGCTTCTGAAGGATCTATTAGTCTATTAGTCATCCGAGTCATGGACAAAAGCAATCCATAAACGTAGCAATAATACACCAACTTTGTTCAACATATCAACCTTCACAGTCACAAGCACACTTACATGAGGGTGTAACATAGCAAGCATGACAATGTAACACAAGCTCATGGTGCTCAATGTGTTCGAGTGCTTGACAAACTCCCATCCTTTATACTCCTATAAGATTCTTGGTGCATGATAACTCTAAATTCTTGAGAGTTATTTCCTCTCTTTTTATATTTATTTTTACCACTTTCTTGCCTATTGTGCCTTTTTCCCTCTTCATTTGGTCTATTCTGTTCCAACATTGTGATGAAGTCTCAAGGTTGAAAAAATTCGGTTTTTTCTAACTTTTTGTGCAGCAAAGTAGCCACTTTGGTCACCACACTAGCAACAGTGGCTGGAAGTTGGGGATAAGTCTTGGACATTTATTGAAATTTTCTTTTTGAAGTAAAAGAAAGAAGAATCTGGACTTTCACAGGAATAATCAAATAAGAAGACAAAAATTGAAGGTCAAATGAAGTTTTAACACTTCCATAAAGTGACTTTTAAGGTTTTGTCAAATCACCTTTTTCTCTTCAAGAGCACTATATAAAGAGGCGTTGGGGCACCTTTGAAAACCATCTTCAGTTGAGTTTTCTACACTTAGAGCTTAGCATTTACTTCATATTCTCTCATTAAAGTCTAATTGTGGTTGCATTTAAGTTTCTTGTACTTTCCATTTCTTGTAACAGCCTCACCACTGTAGTGACATAAGTGGCGATAACTTTGTAGTTTTATTTAAGCAAGTTATGTTTATGTATCTTTCTTCTTCTTCCATGAATTTTACTATATTATGAGCTAAACAACCCTTGGGGTGTGGGTATGAACCAACTCTAAGACTAGTAGGCAACACTTGGTGTTTCCATCATTGCTAACTCTTAGACTTGGTCACTCGAGTCAGGACTCCAACTCAACGCGGACAAGCCAATCCCTTGTAAGTGTTAATATTGAATCTTAGACCCAGAGATGGGCGGATCCGGAAATACGGCTTAAGTGTGCAAGAAGATTTGAGAGAGTCTTTTATAACTACGTAAGATACGGGTTTTGCATTATTTCAACTAAGGTTCGAGATGTCGGTCGACCTAGGCGTCACAAAGAGATTTGGGCATCTATATCCATATTGGTGGAACTATGACTCTTAGAAGTCTACTTAGTTAAATCGACAAGTCTTGAGTCTGCGATAGTGGCAACTTTGTGGGGACAAGTGGCCACTCTATGTAGAAATTCACTTTCGAGAGAAAGGAGTTTGTATGGATATTATGTACCACTTGTTTCTGACCATATTGTTATTACATCTGTTTTAGATAGTGTTTGTACCCACATCCTCTCTTTTAACCATTTGATTACTTTAATCGTCACTTAGCATAAATCTCACGAATATTGATATTATTCTCAAAACTCAACTGAGCACTAGAAGTCCATGAAAATCTATGATTCTTAGTTGACTAGTCCCCGTGGAAAACGATCTTGGTACCTTACTACTTTATTACTTATAGCGATCATAGTGTCCGGTGTGCACTTGCACCTCCACTGTATGATTTCAGCTATGAGTGCATATAAGTTCTTTGCAAAATTATAACCCTAGTAACAATTTTAAGCAGAGAGATACAAAAAAAACTATATAAATAGATTTGTACACATACCTCTTAAGCATATGTTGTGAAGAAAATCCAAATCTGACTCAATGGCAAAAAAATGAAATTATGATGAGTGTGTGTTCAACCAAGCTTCCACCAAGAAATTTCAATAGACCTACATGTATATCATATTTGAACACCAAATGAGTGGTTTCATATTTTACACAATATACTTTTTTACAAGCCACAAATAATTTATAATGTTCTTGCCATCCCATGTAACATTTTGGTGGTGTTTGTGATTTGCTAAACAAGTACAATAATCACTATGTATATTGGTGTTGAGTACATACATACATGTATGTGTGCATATACATATACATATACATACACATACACATATACCATTTATTTAGTTATATATTGTAATATTGTATATGACACCATTATGTGATTTTAACGTTTTGCTACATATTTGAATGACCATAAACTAACCTTTTGAAACGCTACTTGAAGTAGCTTTTCAGTAGCTTTTTGTGAATATTCTAATATTGCCCTTATTAATATTAATTATTAATTATTAACCATTATTATAAATAAATATTAATTTTTTAAATTTAATTATTATTAATTAATAAATATTAACTGAAAATTATTAAATTAAATTTTAATTATACACTGATATTAATTTTTAATTATTTAAAGTTATTCTTAATCATATAAATTACTTTTATTTAATTTTAATATTAATCAATATATTTTAATATCAATTACCATTATATTTTTAATTATTATTTGATTATTTTTTTATATTGTATGTTACGGTTACTTAAAATCATTAGTTAATATATATTTTTTCTAAAACCTTTTTTAACAAATCCAAAAGTTATAGTATATATGTAATAATAAATTTTAAATTCTTTTAATTAACATGTTACATTATTTATTTTTTCTTTATTTCATTGGTTGTATTAATTAATATATTATATTGCTACAAATTTGTTTTAATTATATAATTAAATATTGTGATTGATAATTATTTGAAGATGTCTTTTTTGGTCATTTTACATGTTTATAAGTTAGTTTTGTCAAACGTGACTTCTTCATCAGCTATTAGCTACCAGCTAGCTTATGAGTCAACAACTATGTTAATCCAAGATCTATCAAGATTAGAGAGAAATTCTAGAGAGAGAGTAGAGAGAGAAAGTAGATCTTATTATGTCGGCTCTCTGTGTTTACAAGATAAGAGTTATGACCAAAAGCTTACAAAGAAAGTCTAAACAAAGCCTTATATACCCTAAGACATATTAAGGAAATAAGCTAGCTTTGACTTTCTACACATGACAAACTACAATGACTATGACTCTATAAATCAAGATTAAATCTTGAAGACATATTTGTCCTAACAATCTCCCCCTTGGATTCAAGATTTAAACAATTGAGAACAACATTCTTCGGCTTCTTGAATCTTCAAAACTTCGGTCTTTATCATGGTTTGTCAAAGTCAAATCGTCACAAAATCTTCAGACGGGGAACTGACGGAGATTTTCTTTCTTTGATATGGAGAATTTGTTTCTTCACACAAGGCATTTTGATACAATGTAGCGCAAATCTAAGAAAAAAAGATCTTTTAGAGAAACCAAGATAATCAATCGATTTTTCCTAAACTCTTGAAGAATTCTCCCCCCTTTTCTTTCTTTGACTTGAGAACTTCAATCTTCAGTAAGGATATTCACTATATAGCACAAGTTTAAGAAAAAGAGATCACAAGATGATCAATCGATTTCTCTTAAACTCTTGAAGAAGAAATCTCCCCCTTTCCTTTCTTGAGACGAAGTCTTCTTTAAACATTTCTCCCCCTGTCATGAAATCGAATCTTTGACATGAAAGCTTTGACATGAAATTGAACTAAACATTTCTCCCCCTTTTTCGATGAAAGTGTGCATCATGATCATCGAAAACCTTCTTCAATTTCAGTCGCGTCTCTGATTCTCACTAACAATCTCCTCCTTAATGAATAACCTTGCTCCCCCTCAAAATAAGAATTCTGGAGCAATTTGTTTTCTCCCCCTGAAAATATGCATATATTTCATTTAGGCACAGTAGTTGAAATTTTATACAAGGAAAATAAAATTCATTGAACTACATTTTATAATTACTAACATTTGATCATTTGAAAACTTTACAAAAGAAATTCAACTTAATGAAATTTAACAGATTTATCAATCAAATGAAATCAAATGCATGTGTTTGGATTCAAATACCAGACATCATTGCATATCAAGTTAAAAATGTTCAGTTTCAACCCCTTTATTAAATCTATTTGGTGTGCTAGCATGCGAAATATGATCAGCAACAAGCATATGCAATTCTAAAACATATCAGAATACTCTGCTCTACTCACACTATTTGTCTAAAATCAGAATTTTCACAAATTTACAGGTTTATCGCGACTTTGTATTTTCCCCAAGTTTCAAGAGATGTGTGCTCATTGGCATCTTTTGATTTTGTGCACATTGGCATCTTTTGATTTTGTGCACATTGGCATCTTTTGATTTTGTGCTCATTGGCATCTTTTAATCAAAAAGTTTAGTAAGAATAAGATACACCGTTAAACATGGCTTTCTATCTGGTTCTATAGCAGGATTTGGGTAAGCGGATCCCAGACCAGTTGGCCTTAGGTGCTAGGTGACGAGCACCCCTTAGAACTTACTTTCCCAAACCAGAAAGGCCACATCGATATATCTTAAACCCATTTGTACCAGTAGAACGTGGCTTTCTATCTGGTTCTATAGTAGGATTTGGGTCAGCCGATCCCAGACCAGTTGGTCTTAGGGACTAGGTGTCGAGCACCCCTTAGGACTTAATCTCCCAAACCAGAAAGGCCACAGGTACAAACTTTCAAACTAAATGATTTTATTTGTACATATTTGATGCATCTCAATCACTTGGTTTTAAAAAACATAGTGCTTCACCCATATTTTCGTTTCTATCCATCATTCTAACAAAAAGGCTTTTTGAGCATTATATTCTATATAAATCTAGAATCACATAATTTTGAGCATTCAACATAATTTCATTCATGTTTTGCTGACCTTTCGATTTATTTCAGAAGTGAAATATGAAACAGATGTAACTCAGATAATACAAAAACGCTTGTAAAATCACCCTTGACACACATTTCATTCATTGAATGAAAGTTGAAAAAATTTCACTTCATTGAATTAAATTTGTAAAGATTCAAACATTCAAAGCAGTAGAAATAAAACATAATGCAATGTTACCTTTTACCACTTGTTCTTTGAAATAGAAAGATGTGACAGTTAAGAATATCACCTGAGAAGTATGATCATGCGGTAAAAGATTTAACCTGATAAGTACGAGTTCTAAACTGATTTGTTTAGAAGTCTTAGTGTTTGAAGTACGGGTCCTGAACTAAATTGTTCAGAAACCATGGTCGTTGAAGCACGGGTTTTGAATTGATATGTTCAAAAGCCATTAACATTGAAATCCGGGTTCTAAACTGATGTGTTTAGAAACCATTCTCTTTACTCCCCCTTAATGGCACAAATAATCTTCTTCCGAGAGTTCAACGCTTTGCTTCTAAATCTGCAAAAACAGATTAAGTAGATTTTGGTACCCAACGTGTCTTGGGTCCTGGCTTGTTAAGCGGAGCTCTATAGGAAGGAAAATGATAAGTACCATACCAATATTGAATACTATCATTTTTAATAAAATCATTAGTACCACAATAAGAACAACAAAATTTTTTTTGTGCTAACCTGATTAAATGATTTGCAGAATATAATAAATCAGGTTTAGCAAAAGATTTACCTTTCAGGTTAGTGTTCTTGTTGGGAACAGATGATTTTGGTACATCTTTTTCAGGAATTGTACCTTTGACTCTCCATTGCATGTTGACTTTCTTGTATGAAGGAAGATCAACATATTTATACTTGGAAGAATTATCCACTGAATGATCATAGAAAAGATTAGACGGTCGAATCGGACTTTCTGAATAGCTTTTGGATTTGTTGAGTGACTTCACTTTGTTTGATAAGTCATTCCGTTCCTTAGTCACGAAATCAAGCTTCTTCTGAATGTCACAATTAACTCTCTTCTCTTTCATGATATCAGTAGATAACACGGCCAAATTCTTTGTGAGCTTTCGTATTTCTTGCTGAAAAATCTTCCTTTCAACAGAGAATTCGTCTTTAATGCTTTTAGCTTGAAAATCAGCTTTCTTCCTCTTTTCTAGCTTTTCACTTCCTTTATCTAAGTCCTTTTGAAGCTCAGAAATTTTCTTTGACAATGTCTCATTCTTAGCTTCAAAGACTTTCCTTGTATTTTCATTCTCAATCCTTTCCTTCTCCAATTTCTCTTTTTCAAGAAATAAAACCTTCTCAAAGTCTGAAATTTGCTTAGAAAGTTTTACGCATCGGAGTTCAAGAGCTTTCTTTTCTTCATTTTCTTTCTTCTCAGAAATTGAAGTCTTTTCAAATTCAGAAACTTTCTGAGAAAGAGAAAGAATTTGCTTTTTGTCATCTGAACGAGCAACTCTTTCTTTTCTGAGATTTTTTTTCCTCTTTTAGCAACTTTTCCGTGTCAGACAACTTCTTTGTAAGTTCAATAACCTTTTTCTTGAGTTCCTCATTTTCAGCATCTGATGAGTTCTGTTCCGTATCCTCTTTTTCAGCTTTCTTTTCTTCTTCCTTTCTCTTAAAAGCAACTTCAGATCCAAGCATTTGCTTTGTTAACTCGTTCCACATAAGCATTGGATTGTTTTTGAAACATTCAACGCGTTTGAAGATGTGTTGTGGAAGTTTGTAAAGTGCGAAGATCAAGTTGGATGAAGCTTCCTTGTCAGCTTTCATTCTGTTAATCTCTTCTTCTGTATAATCTTTGCCAGTTCTGATCATTGAGCCTTCAGTGAAAGATTTTATCATGTTTTCACCATTTTCTCTACTTTCAATAAAATCAATGAACGAAACTCTCCATAGTTCAAAATCAGATTCTTTGAACAGCACTGGAAGTCGGTTCATGTTCGATTGACGATTAAAAAAAAATTATATAAAACTTTTTCTTGAAAAACTCTTAAAGTGTATGAAAACACTATAGAAAAAATTTCAGTATAAAATTTTTTCTCAAAAGAGAGGTTTCTCATTTCACTTTTTTTAAATCCTCAGCAAAGAGAGGTTTGCGCGAGACGAGGTACTGGAAGTCGTCTGAAAATAACCAAGTCAGAAACTCGCAACAGGAAGAAGCGAGAAGTACAAAACTCGCAGGCAATGGTTGCGAAAAGCTGAGAAAGTCGCAAGCAAGGGTTGCGAAAAGCTGAGAAAGTCGCAAGCAAGGGTTGCGAAAAGTAGACTTGGGCAAAATATGGAAAGCTGACAGAACACTTTTTGCAAAAGAAGCTTGCGAAAAGTTTGAAAATTCGGGTCAGTGGGTTGCGAAAAGTAAGAATTTCGCAAGCAACTGAGACACAAAGTGAGTATTTCGCAACTTAAGGTTGCGCAAAGTTTAGCGCAAAGTGATGAAGAATGTTGCGAAAAGTCCAGATCTAGCGAGATACGATCAAAATCTTCAACAATCCTCTTAACACCAAAATTTCTGAGAAAAACTTGTACAGACAGATTCGAAATCCAAATCCTAACACTTTTTCTTCAAAAAAGAACCTCTGAAAACCTCTGAATTTGAGTCTGAACAGATCGACCAGAGAACAAAAACGCACAAACCAAATTTCTTGAAAAACCTCAAAATTGATCTCCAAATCTTTGAAATTAGCCCTCGAACCTTGAACAAGAAATGTTCCTCTATCAAAAACGAATCAAACGAACTAAGATTCGAACAAATTCGATCAAAAAAACACCAAAATTTGATAAAATCTCAAGAAAACGAGATTTTCTTGAAAAATCAAGGAAATCAATCAAATTTTCTTGTGAAATCACCAAATTCGTATGTTTGATCAGTAGAATTCCATCTCCCAATCTTGTTCCTGCTCTGATACCAATTGTTAATCCAAGATCTATCAAGATTAGAGAGAAATTCTAGAGAGAGAGTAGAGAGAGAAAGTAGATCTTATTATGTCGGCTCTCTGTGTTTACAAGATATGAGTTATGACCAAAAGCTTACAAAGAAAGTCTAAACAAAGCCTTATATACCCTAAGACATATTAAGGAAATAAGCTAGCTTTGACTTTCTACACATGACAAACTACAATGACTTTGACTCTATAAATCAAGATTAAATCTTGAAGACATATTTGTCCTAACAAACTAGCTTATCAGCTAGTTTGCCAAAGATAGCCTAATAGATGAGGATAAATTATAATAAAATTGATGAAAAAGATTTTGAAAAGGTTTTTGCACTGGAGAAGATTTTTAAGGATAAGGTTTTGTTAAAAAAAATTAGTGGAAATCTGATGTGGCAAAAACAAAAAGTCGAGTTATGCATTGTGGATACTCTTAGTTGGTACCAAGTATAATTGGTTGGTACTTGGAATAAAAACTTGTGTACCAATTATATTTGGTTGATACATGTTATCATACCATGTTCACCCCTAGTCTTTGCCAAGTTGTTATCTTCTGTTTTGCACTTATTTCTTTGATAAGTTTTCATGGCTTAGTGGCTATTTGCTTAAGACTTGGTTTGTAACATGAGAAACCATTGTAATAGCTTCGTATGATGTTGTAACCATCATTATGCCAAACTTTGTCTCCAACTCCGTCTCCTCTCTTGTTGAAATTAGGTTATGGTTCATCGATGAAGAAGAATGAAGTTAGGATTGAGGAAACTTTGAGATGGAACTATTGTTGGGAGGCAGAAAAACTTGGATCAATCTTTGAACCATCTCTTCAACAAAGTTTTTCAAACAAAGAAAATCTGGAGAAAAAGAGAGGAGAAGCGGGAGTTGCTTTAAACTCAAAGTCTATGAGGAGAACGATGATTTTGGTCGATTATGATTGTTTGGGTATTTTAGTCATTTGCATTTAAAATAGGACATCATTTCATGAAATCAAGGTTCAAGGAAGGTCTTAGAACAAAATATCTCCATTTCGAACATTTAAATGTTAGTAATTATCATTGTTTTATCATCAACACTTATCTTTGTTGGTAGACTTAATTCCTTAAGGGATAAACCAATCTTGCTCAGTCCAAGCCCAGTCCAGTCCAATGCCATCACGGTAGCAAAAGGCAACCAACAAGCAACTCCATTATATGATAGCAATGAGATATTAGGCTACTCTGACTGATCAAAGTCAACAAGACCTCACTATTCAAAACCTTCTTTAACCCCATAACCATAAACAACATGTAAACTCTTAGTTCAGAGTTGGCAACTCGAAACACAAAACACCACAAGACTTTTTTCAAGTTATCATCCTACAATTTGAAAACAAGCACACCACACCTTTCAAGTTATCATCCCACAATTTGAAAACAAGCACACCACATGACTTTTTTCAAGTTATCATCCCACAATTTCAAACAAGTTGTTCAATCATCTGGCATCCTTTCGGTGTTGGCCATTATATCCCTGATGCTTCGCATCTTTGGGAACCTTCTTTTTCTTATTCCATTTCCACGATGAGGAGCAGGAGCAGGAGCAGGAGCAAAACGAACCCTCTTCTGAAGGTTGCTAGGAGGTGTAGGAGCAAGACGAACCTTTTGAACCTTCTTCCCTTTGTTTTTGGCAATTCTGTAAGCAAAAAGAAAAAAATCTGAGGGTACAACCTTACATTGATGATGTTTTCTTGTCATGCCATGCGTTAAATATTGAAAATATGTATATACCTGGCTCGAGCCTTGGCATGCATCACAAAGTCTCGTAACAGCTTCTTGGCAGCTAAAGCATCTTTGTCATAATCATTTCTTTGAGGACGAACATGTGTTAAGTAAGACGATGGCTGATGACACCAAAAAAACATGACATATGTATCCGTATTGATCCGGAGAGAACCACAAAAAAATGCAAGGAAAAAAGAGCCTTACAGCAAATACAAAGCATTAAACAGCAAATCCAAAAGTTATAGTATATATGTAATAATAAATTTTAAATTCTTTTAATTAACATGTTACATTATTTATTTTTTCTTTATTTCATTGGTTGTATTAATTAATATATTATATTGCTACAAATTTGTTTTAATTATATAATTAAATATTGTGATTGATAATTATTTGAAGATGTCTTTTTTGGTCATTTTACATGTTTATAAGTTAGTTTTGCCAAACGTGACTTCTTCATCAGCTATTAGCTATCAGCTAGCTTATGAGTCAACAACTATGTTAATCCAAGATCTATCAAGATTAGAGAGAAATTCTAGAGAGAAAGTAGATCTTATTATGTCGGCTCTCTGTGTTTACAAGATAAGAGTTATGACCAAAAGCTTACAAAGAAAGTCTAAACAAAGCCTTATATACCCTAAGACATATTAAGGAAATAAGCTAGCTTTGACTTTCTACACATGACAAACTACAATGACTTTGACTCTATAAATCAAGATTAAATCTTGAAGACATATTTGTCCTAACAATCTCCCCCTTGGATTCAAGATTTAAACAATTGAGAACAACATTCTTCGGCTTCTTGAATCTTCAAAACTTCGGTCTTTATCATGGTTTGTCAAAGTCAAATCGTCACAAAATCTTCAGACGGGGAACTGACGGAGATTTTCTTTCTTTGATATGGAGAATTTGTTTCTTCACACAAGGCATTTTTATACAATGTAGCGCAAATCTAAGAAAAAGAGATCTTTTAGAGAAACCAAGATAATCAATCGATTTTTCCTAAACTCTTGAAGAATTCTCCCCCTTTTTCTTTCTTTGACTTGAGAACTTCAATCTTCAGTAAGGATATTCACTATATAGTAAGGATATTCACTATATACACATCAAGTAAAAAGTTAGATAAACAATATAATACGGTTTGTTTGTAATCATCAAAATAATTATAGAGATGTAGCACACTTGCAACAACAAATTACATTTGCCACGCGTCTTTGATTCCTCCCCGAGAACCATGTCGGCGAGACGGAGAGCGCCCACAGTTTCTTCCTCTAGAAGACTGTTGATCGTCTCGGCCTCTATCAACAAATAGATCTTGACTGTAATTATTCTCTCTGGGATTGTTACCGATTCGCATCTGAATTCTTTGATCTTCATAAATCATTCATGTTTTACATCAGACAAAGAAATAGTTTCTCTTCCATAAATAAAACTGTTAGTGAATTGGGAATATTTATCGGGAAGTGAATACAACAGGATCGAGCGAGTGCTTTTCATCTTTTGCAAGAAGCGCATCCATTGCCTTCAACTTCATGATGATGTCTTCGAATTGGGTCATGTGTGATTTAATTGTTGTGCCTTCCTTCATTTTGAAGAAGAGACATGACTGCATCAGTAACAATCAGTTGGTCAAAGTTTTCTTGAGATATAAATTTCTCAAGCTTGCTCCAAATACCTGCAGCTATCTTTTCAGACACAATCTCAGATATAACATTATCTCCCATAGCCATCTGCAAAGTAGTAAATGTCCATGCTTCAATTTCTTTAGCCTTAAGGTCAGACATATCAGGGTCTAACTTATCTTTAGCATATACTACGGGATGGACTCCATTTTTCCTAAGTGCCACAGATGTTGTGAACTGCCATTTACCAAAGTCACCGTCCCAATTCCAAGTCTGTATACGAATCCCAGCCCCCGACAAAATAAAGGTACGATCTTGGTATGGATTTTGGGACCGGTTAGAGGAACCGGTACCAAATGGGTTTTCTACTTGAGCCATAGAGAAAACAAAATGTGTAAACTAGTTTATGCATATTTTCTACACAAACGCAAATCTAGATCCCAAGGTCTGATACCAAATGTTAGGAAAAATTTATCGTGCCAAAATTACGAGAAGCTCACAAATGATTTCTAAGGTCCCAAAACGAGTAGAAATCCAAGTGCACAATAAACCCAACAACAAATGCGGATAACAATAATCTGGATGTTACACAATAATTCTCTAACGTAGAAAATTAAACCCACACGATATATATATATATATATATATATATATATATAGAGAGAGAGAGAGAGATAAAAACGATGGAAACGTTAGTATCTATAATTATATATAGCAAGATATATGTATATATAAGTGTATATATTGACGAGACATATATATATATATATAGGGCAAGATCACAACCCATAACACCAGGATTTAACGTGATGCCACTATCGATGTGATAGTGTACGTCCACCAAAAAAAGAGAGCAAGAGTTTATTACCAACCGGGAGAGATTACAACGTGTTATCGAGATTTTCTCGATCAACTAATCAGCTATCAAATGTTTCCTCCACAAACGAAATATGTATACATATATGTATATGTATATATATTGAACGAGATATATATATATGTGTGTATATATATATATCGACGAGATATGTATATATATCAACAATGGTGGAAACAAGCAAACACCTAAGGAGGAAGAAGAGAGTCTTGATGCCTTTAATTTGTGCATGCCTTTAAGTCCTCACGATACATGGTATTTATAAAGTGGTGTGGTTGGAGTAGCATGGAAGCAAAAGGGTTACTAGAAATGGGTTGGCATCTAGATGCAAGTTGGCATCATAGGTTGGTGGCTTGCGGTACAAAGGAGCCTATGGATGGGTTGTTATGCATGTATGTGTGTATGATGCATCATCCATAAAATTGCCTTCCCAAGAGACTTGGTATCCAAGTCTTACACGTGGCATCACATGAACCATGCAAAAATTTTGCATAGCATCTAATGAAAAATATATTATTTTCCAACAAATTGCATAAGTTAAATAACTACAAAGTAAAGACAAGAAAGAAATTGAAATCTTGCGCATCAAGTATTACTTTACAATTTAAAGACTTGCACATTTCGTTTGAGAAAACCTTACTTTGGCCTTTTGGGTAATAGTTACGAGACACAATTGTTATAAAAACCCAACGTAAAGCTACTATAACTCATTCCCCAAAAGTAAACCAAATCATAGTGTCAAACCAAATGCGATTTTTTAAAAACAAATATTTTGTGAAACCACGCAATAATCACAAGAAACTTTGGTTTATAATAGTGTTGTTGCACTATATAAATTCGATCTCTTGTAGGAATCATAGAGTGATGGCACTAAATATAGTAGAAAGAGAAGAATTTTATAAAGAGTTGGAAAAGTGAATAAAAGAGATGAGTAAAAGATTAACAACACTTGAATAACTACTAAAGGTTCTTGTATTAATCTTGAAATACTTGAACAAATCGGCCTAACCCTTGAAGAATTAAGAACCGAATTATAAGGACAGCATGACTTCGAACCAAAGCTTATTTGAAGTCAAGCTTCAAGTATCAAGTGGTGAAGTGAATGAGTAACTAGAGATGCTTCTAATGGAAGCTTAACATACATATTTATATAAAACTAGAGTGGGCTCATGAGCAGTGCAAATTTGACAGCATCCAGATTTCCTCTTGCTCACGGCCACTCAGCTAAATACTCGCAGGAGTGAGCAGCTTCCAACTTCTTTTCTCTATCTTTTCCGCTTTCTACAACGCTTGCACTTCTTCCCTTGTTCTCTTTCTCGAGTCCACACGCACCTGCACACTTAAAATACTGGCGAAAACGTGAATATACATGCGACAAAGTACTAGGCATCAAAAAGAGAAAAACTAAACAAAAAAGTAATAAAAATGCACGAGACACGCTAGAAGCGGACACAAAAACGATGCAATTTATGCTATAAAATGGGAATAAAAAGTGAAAAACACCCATCATGATCGGAGAAGCATTCTCATTGACTTGAATTCCTTTTTTATCAATCTTTTTCTCACTTTCATTTTACTTATATTCACAACGGGTCTATACTTCATTTTAACAATAGGAACATCTCCTTGCACACCTTTTACATTATCCACATTCTTTTGAACTTTTTAAGATTGACCAATTCCACCTTTAGAGCTCCAACTACGTACTTGCTACACTTCCTTGAGCCATATTCTCCGAATTTTGACCAGCTCTATTATAACAACCATCCTTTTCTTATCCCTATTTTGGAAATTCTTCCTCCTCACCATTTGTTGAAAACCATCATATTTATCCAAATTCCAAATCATTCATGTTATTATGTCTATAGCTTGATATTTTCCACATTTTCCCTTGGCAAGAAATCTTCCCCAATTTCTCATCCGACTTTGGGCTTCTTGACACATTCTTTAAAACCATGTCCAAATACCTTGCAATGCCAACAAAAAGGAGGTTTCAATTGATAAAAAATAATAGCAATTAAACCAACAATTCTAGAGATTTGTAGGTATATAACCTTAAATGAGATTTTAATTAAATTCATGACCTTCTCATGAGTATAAACCCATTTTTTCTTATATAAGCAAGGAGGTCATGAATTTAATTAAAAACTCATTTAAGATCATTTACCTAAATTACCTACAATTCTAGCATACGAAAATGACCCGATTTGTTAATACATCTTTCTCTCGTCACTCTATCTAACATGATAGGCCTTCCAACACCACTAGCCAAATAACTCAACCCGAATACACATATGTATTCGAAAGCTCTAAATGGATGTTACTAAGACCAATACAAAAGGTTTGAGCCGATGACCAATCCAAATGGGAACTCTCTCTCTCTCTCTCGTCGCCTTATCTAATTAACATGATAGGTCTTCTAACACCACTAGCAAAATAACTCAACCCTTGCGTATTCGAAAGGTTTAAAGGGATGTTACTAAGACGAACCCAAAGGGTTTGAGTCGATGACCAATCAAACTGGGAACTTTTTTAGGTTCAACCTTCAATTTTTATAGGTTTTTGGAACCGACACGAATATATGTATGTGAAGGGCATGTGTGTGTTTTAATGGATATATTTTAATGGGATTGTAGTTTAAGGGACTAAAACGTCATGTTTTTGTAATTTAGTCTAACAAAAATAAACATAATTTAATCTTAAATTTGATAACGTATATGATATATTATAATGATCATATTAATTAGAATAAAATAAAACTTCTGTATAGTCTAAAATAGAGAGTATGCAAAGATGTGCGGAGCATTTGTTTATAAAATACGCTGATGTGGATGGCTATAGGCAAAAATTAATAGCTGATGAGGTATTTCGATAGTTTTTATAACAAACCGATGCGAGTATGACAATTGCTGAAGTGGGTTGAATATTTATTTTTCACTCATTGTAAGTATCTTTCTCATACCCTGAGTTTCTATAGCAAGAGATCAATCAACTACATTGGACATGTGGTTTAGTTCTCTTGGCCTATAGATACGGATCATTATTTTTTTGTCTGTTAGTATTTGTCGTGTGTTATATTTTGTTGACAATTTTGTACCAATACTGTATCATGGGCTTAATCAAATGAGAACTGATTAGTTTGTGATAACCGTGAAATCCAATATTAACCACTAATTTCATATAATATATTAATGATATAATTGTTTCCATATATAATAATAAAGGGGCATATTGGTAATTATTTTGATAATTAATGACAACCAAAAAATATGGAATATCAAAACTTCCATGTTTATCATAAATTGAAACAAAATCGCGATTTCAAACTCAATTATACCTATTTTCTTGTCATCTTCCGGTGTTAATCATAATTCCAAAGAATTAAACAACAATACTCATGGAAATGGAAAAAAAGCGTCCGACATTTCTCTTCTTTTGTGTGTTACAAAACAAATCTTTTAATGGTTTTGAAAATTCCAACAAAGGCTCATGGAATCTTTATGGCCGGACGGTTGATCATGGTGGGTCTGCAACATCCACCGAGTTCACCAAGGCCATCATCGATCATCTTTGAATGTTGCATTTACATAAAAAATTTGATTCGTTTTGTTTTTCTCACACACAACCCATCCTTTTCTGTAACTCCTTTTGGTATCACAGTGGTATTACAAATAGTTGGCATCACCATGGTATCAGTTTGTATCATAGTTGGTATCACTTATCACATTGGTATCACGGTTGGTATCACACTGGTATCACACTGTGATTCATTGGTGTACGTATTGTGCCTTATAGTTAGAAAATCTCTTGAATGTGATTCATTGTTGGTTTTTGTCTTATAATTAGAAAATCTTCTGGTATCACACCATGATTCATGGATGGTTTGTGTCTTACGGTTAAATTTTTTGGGTATCACACTGTGATTCATTGATGGTTTGTGTCTTACGGTTCGAAATTTTTGGGTATCACACTGTGATTCTTAGTTTTTTTGGGTATCACACTGTGATTAATTGATGGTGTACGCCGGAGAGAGGAGAGAGGAGAGAGAAAAGAGGGGAGATGAGAGAGGAGAGATAAGATTTTTAAAATACCTAAAATGTCCTTTTATTTAAATTTCAAATAAAATTACCAAAAATAATAATTTCCTAATTTATTGCTTAATATGTGGCTGAAATCGGTTATTACAGTTACCACAAAATAATCAGTTCTCCCATGAAGGCCCCCTACTGTACCAAGCGTACCAATTTAGTTGGTACTAATATAACTGATTGGTAGTGTCCTACCAACTATTAAAGCTTGGTACATAATATTAGAAGTCGTGCACCACGGTAATACCGTACCATACTTACTTTTTTTTAAAGATTAAAGTTAAATGATAATACAACAAATTTTGATTTAATATTTTAAATTATCTTGTTTCAAATTTTCCTAAAATATAACACGGATGATTGGTTGGTACCAATTTAGAGCATCTTCAATGCTCAATACTCTTTCATAGCTTTTTACTATTCCGATAAGCTATTCGAAAAACTAATTACCAGTAAAAGGTTTTTTGAAGAAAAACTTTTAAATCACTGACCTTTTGGTTGGAAGACTTTTTCCAAACCAATTTTCATTTTATCTCCTTTTTCAACTCTCCCTTTTCATATAAATTTTCACATTAACCCCTCTATTCAATCTTTATTTTCAATTTAACCTTTTTGATATTTATTAATTAATCTAATTTATTAATAGAAGTAATATTTTACAATAAAAAAATATCTTCTCTATATAACCCCCTATTCCTCATATAATCCTATCGCAAAGTACGGAAGAACAACTAGCGTATCATAAAATGTTGTGTGACGAAACTAAAGCGAGATATGGAATGTTGGTTTAGAACTACTTCTTTAAATATCGTTTACTGTAATGCTTTTAAATATTTGCATTTTAATGTTAAGTAATTTTTGTTTTCGAAGAATATGACGTGGACTTTGAAAATGATAAATTAAATAAGGGGCTTTTATAAAACATTATGGCATTGTTTGGCAAAAAAAAAACTAGCTTATAAGCTAGCTTTTTTTTGTACATGTTTGGATGACCATAAACTAGCTTATAAGCTAGCTTTTTGAAACGTTACTTGGAGTAGCCTTTCAGTAGCTTTTTGTGAATATTCCAATATTTCCCTTATTAATATTAACTGTTATTTATTAACCATTATTATAAATAAATATTAATTTTTTAAATTTAATTATTATTAATTAATAAATATTAACTGAAAATTATTAAATTAAATTTTAATTATACACTGGTATTAATTTTTAATTATTTAAAGTTATTCTTAATCATATAAATTACTTTTTATTTATTTTTAATATTAATCAATATATTTTAATATCAATTACTATTATATTTTTAATTATTATTTGATTATTTTTTATATTGTATGTAACGGTTACTTAAAATCATTAGTTAATATATATTTTTTCTAAAACTTGTTTTAACAAATCCAAAAGTTATAGTATATATGTAATAATAATTTTTAAATTCTTTTAATTAACATGTTACATTATTTAATTTTTCTTTATTTCATTGGTTGTATTAATTAATATATTATATTGCTACAAATTTGTTTTAATTATATAATTAAATATTGTAATTGATAATTATTTGAAGATGTTCTTTTTGGTCATTTTACATGTTTATAAGTTAGTTTTGCCAAACATGACTTCTTCATTAGCTAGCTTATCAGCTACCGGCTAGCTTATTAGCTACCAACTAGCTTATGAGTCAACAACTAGCTTATCAGCTACCATTGAGGCAACTTTGAGATGGAACTATTGTTGGGAGGCAGAAAAACTTGGATCAATCTTTGAACCATCTGTTCAACAAAGTTTTTCAAACAAAGAAAATCTGGAGAAAAAGATAGGAGAAGCGGGAGTTGCTTTAAACTCAGAAGTCTATGAGGAGAACGATGATTTTGGTCGATTATGATTGTTTGGGTATTTTAGTCATTTGCATTTAAAATAGGACATCATTTCATGAAATCAAGGTTCAAGGAAGGTCTTAGAACAAAATATCTCCATTTCGAACATTTAAATGTTAGTAATTATCATTGTTTTATCATCAACACTTATCTTTGTTGGTAGACTTAATTCCTTAAGGGATAAACCAATCTTGCTCAGTCCAAGCTAGACTTGGCAAACGGGTCGTGTCGTGTCGGGTTCGTGTCGGGTTCACGGGTTAAACGGGTTGAGAGTGCCTAACCCGAACACGACACGTTTAATAAACGGGTCAGAAAATCTCAACCTGAACACGACCTGATTTAACCCGTCTAACCCGACACGACCCGCTAACCCGTTTAAACCACTAACCAATTTAACCCGTTTAACCCATTTAACATTTATAAATATAAAACTTTTAATAAGGTGCTCCAACATAATAGGGTGCACCAACTTAGAGGGTCCAAGCCAACAGACTCAAACCACCAAGCTAGGGTCAAGGGGGGTGATGCAAATGAAAATACAAGGGGCGAGATCATATTTATAGTGGGCATAGAGCATAAGGTTTTTGTTTCCCACCAATGTGGGATGGGAGGAAATCCCACTTCCTTGTGAAACATACAGAAATTGACAGCTCCTATATGCCATAAGTTACGATATATTTCTTCCATTTAGAAGCCAAATTGGACACTAAATGAAAGTTGTTCATTGATATCTTGGGATTCCACAGAAACTAGATTCATGCAATTCGGAGCTATAATCAGACCGCTACAACCTTTACAAAAACAGTGCGCAGGTTCTTGTGTACAATGTGAGCTGATTCAAAAACTCAGTGTTTTGACACATTTAAACTCATAATTAGGACTTTAATTCTTCATAACAGTTCTTAAGGACATTCTAAGCTTTCCAACGGTATATCGTACACTTCATTTGGACCAACGGTTGATTTTCTATGAATTTTCTAATAACATGGCAGAAACTTTAAAACTCATAATTGACAGCTCCTATATGCCACAAGTTACGATATACTTATTCCATTTAGAAGCCAAATTGGACACTATCAACTAAATGAAAGTTGTTCATTGATATCTTAGGATTCCACAGAAACTGGATTCATGCAATTCGAAGCTATAATTAGACCGCTACAACCTTTACAAAAACAGTGCGCATGTTCTTGTGTACAATGTGAAAACTCAGTGTTTTGACACATTTAAACTCATAATTAGGACTTTAACTCTTCAAAGCCTATATTTAATTGTCCATACATAAATAGATAATAGTCAAAGCCCATATTTAATTGTTCAAAGAATGGCCTAATTTAAACGGGTCAATTTCGAGTTGAATTTTTTAACCCTAACCTTACCCGTTTAATTTTCGTGTCGTGTCGTGTCAACCCATTTACTTAAACGGGTTGAAATGTATTACCCAAACCCGTTTATTTCGTGTCGGGTTAGCGTGTCGGGTCAGTTTTTGCCACCCTTAGTCTAAGCCCAGTCCAGTCCAATGCCATCATGGTAGCAAAAGGCACCCAACAAGCAACTCCATTAAATGATGCAATGAGATATTAGGCTACTCTGACTGATCAAAGTCAACAAGACCTCACTATTCAAAACCTTCTTTAACCCCATAACCATAAACAACATGTAAACTCTTAGTTCAGAGTTGGCAACTCGAAACACAAAACACCACCAGACTTTTTTCAAGTTATCATCCTACAATTTGAAAACAAGCACACCACACCTTTCAAGTTATCATCCCACAATTTGAAAACAAGCACACCACATGACTTTTTTCAAGTTATCATCCCACAATTTCAAACAAGTTGTTCAAGCATCTGGCATCCTTTCGGTGTTGGCCATTATATCCCTGATGCTTCGCATCTTTGGGAACCTTCTTTTTCTTATTCCATTTCCACGATGAGGAGCAGGAGCAGGAGCAAAACGAACCCTCTTCTGAAGGTTGCTAGGAGGTGTAGGAGCAAGACGAACCTTTTGAACCTTCTTCCCTTTGTTTTTGGCAATTCTGTAAGCAAAAAGAAAAAAATCTGAGGGTACAACCTTACATTGATGATATTTTCTTGTCATGCCATGCGTTAAATATTGAAAATATGTATATACCTGGCTCGAGCCTTGGCCTGCATCACAAAGTCTCGTAACAGCTTCTTGGCAGCTAAAGCATCTTTGTCATCATCATTTCTCTGAGGACGAACATGTGTTAAGTAAGACAATGGCTGATGACACCAAAAAAACATGACATATGTATCCGTATTGATCCGGAGAGAACCACAAAAAAATGCAAGGAAAAAAAGAGCCTTACAGCAAATACAAAGCATTAAACAGCAAAAACATCCATCAAATTTCAGGTAATAGTATCCCCGGATTTGTAGTATTGAGTTTGGCTAAATAGTTATTATCCCCTAGTTTATCATAGGACTCTTGAAACCTCACTACCCCACTCCCACCCTCTACCTTTAGAGGGCCATTCCTCCCACTTAGACAAGCTAAACGTCTCAACCCCTAATCTACCTTAATCTTGGTATAAGGAGAGGTATTTTCATTAATCAGCACAAGTTTTGCCCTGGAATGCTAGTTTTTGATGGAAATAAATTATTTACATGACTATCAAAGACTAGTGTTGAAGCATTGGCCAAATGAAATTTCCTAATATTATGGTAGCATAAGAGAGACGTCCCTTGAGAAATTAGAACTGTATACACTGAAAAGGACCAAAATCTTTAGCATTTCCTAAAATAAGAAATAATCCTAAAGAAGATGTTAAAATACACAACTTTTCAGGAACATAAAACATCTATGGAATTTCACAAATATGTCTTACCCCATCAGACATTAGTCATCTTTTATAATTCTCATCTCATTCTTGGATTCCATCAACATCATGAGTAGCTAAAGGCTCCCAACTATTCCTTGATGAAGTGGTTGAGTGTGTACTTCTTAGGAGGACAGTTAGTCTGGAGGTACACTGGTTATGGCGAAGGGGTGCACATATTCATCAGGGTCTTGTTTTCCAAAGTTTATTCAACACCTGAATGATGTGCTTTATGGTTGCTTACTTTAGGAATAATCCAACCCTACCATTTGGAGTCTTGCACTACTTAGAATGAAAAATAACTAGAACAAAAGCATTCTACGATGTGCATGATGCATCAAAAGTCAAGTGCCCCATGAGCAAAAGCTACTTTGATAACAATGATGGCTCATTATTTCGATAAATTATCGCTTCAGACGAAAGAAGATTATGGAAAACACTTGCTCAAAATCCGTCGAAGTTCTCTGAGTCCTAACTTAGCTCAGATACCATGTTGAAATTATCATCTCTGTAAAGGATTGTTGTGTACTATTACTGACAACAAGTATATACATAATATATTGCATTAAACAGTTCTTTGTACACCATAAACATAGCCAATACCAACATTCCTACATCAACCGGACTAATACATAATGGAAGTGGCTCTACTTTGTTTGATAAAAATCATACTAAGATGCATTTTATAATGCATTTATTAAATACCTTATCTTTGTATGACATGAGCATCAGAATATTTAACAAGTTCCATAAACAAAATTGACAAGAGAAAACACACATCATATGTAGTAAATAAATACCTTATCTTTCTCCTTGTCCCCCTCGGGAAATGGTATTATGCAGTCTACATCCAGTGCCTGTCAAGTGAATTGAAGCATCAAGTTAGATTTCAACATTGTGTCTGCAGATGCAGAACTAAATCCCTTAATTTCGACGTCTTAAAAAACTGAATTTGGCACCACTTGTTTTAAGAAATACCTACTACCTTCTTATGGAGGGACATGAGATTATTACGACTTTCCATATAACAAACAATGTGTGGTCAAATTTGTACAGACCATCGTAACACCAGGCATGTAGATAAGTGAAAATTTTGATGATGGGAATGTAGTTCACTAGTGAATATGTAAGATTTTGATTTTTGGCGTGTAATTCACAAATGAATATATAATTTGACATCTGGTATATGTCTTCACGTTTGTGTGGTTAGAATGTCTGTTTCATCTAATCAAAGCTTTGAATATTCTCTAGTAGATAGATAGAAATTTCATCTTGATCCCCTCATCAGGAGTACACAGCTATACATGCTATGCTAATGGCTCAAACTGAAGCTACCTTGTTCATCATGTTTTAACGGTCACCATCTTCAAAGCCAGGCCACTTGCCTAACCAGCTGTTCAACTCAGACCCAAAAAAGGCCATTTTAAACCCAGCCCAAGGGCTTATGCATACCTTTATAATACGAGCCTACTGAATTACAACCTTCAATGAGCAATTTCAAAAGGGAATTACTGCTTTGGTTTGTAGTCTTCAAAAAGCATATATCAGATGGAAAACAAAATTTAAATCAAACTAGGGAACACGGTTGAGATTTGACATGTGATCATCATGGTGTAAATGTATTAGTTGAAATCATGAAGGTAGATATTCTGCATAACAATTCAATTTTGCTGAACCAAATCTGTAGAGCTCTTGAGAAGGAATTGTGAAATGTTTTTAGAGATCAAGAAATGGCTAAAAAAGTATTGTGAAGTTAGCCCCAATATTAAAATTATTCTTGAGCGAAATTTAAGAAACCATGCACTTCAATTCTCATGAACTATATGATCATGTTTGTATTCTAAAGCGAAAATAAATAAGCAAGCAGATGTTCAATTCTATGGAAGCGGTGATCAAAATAAATAAGAAATGTTAGTTTTGAATTTCAGAAGACCTGCCTAAAATAAAATCCGGTCCTAACTCTCCTATGATCGTTTTGTAGACCAGAAAACCAAAAACGACAGCAACGAGATTTTTTCACCCATCAAGCCTTTTTTCTCCAAAAATACCCTTTACCCAATCCATTCCCTGAAACATTACTTAACATCTCTCTCATCAAACCTTCAATCAAGACTAGTTCACACACTGCTTTTCGTCCCTCTCATCGAGACTGATGCTACTCAATTTCACATATTTCTTGCACCAAAAAACAGTGGTGTAAAGCCCAAAACGCAATTTTCCATTTGAACAATCCAACAGGTTTTCCTTCCTCTTGGTGGCAATGCATATCTGCCTCTATCTATATACAGAATCACCCATCAAGAACTTACCCTATTACTGGTTCAAGTGTCTTTCCCAGAGATAGTCCCAATAGACTTACATACCCCCGACATACCAATAAATCCAGTAGGAAAATGCTTCTCAAGGATGCATTCCAAGGGCAGATGAGGCAAATCCAATAAACAAACATCACCTTAATTATTCCTCTTTTCGGAAGTCTCTGCCTTCAAACTAGTTACACCATGTTTCATTGGATCAAGAAGACAAAAATTTAGTAGAATCATGTCCTTAGCAGGTGTTTGAAAATTATTGAAATGGCAAAGAAGCCATCTGAAGATTCCAAGATGAAACTGTGTGAAGAGATGGAATTGTGTGAACAAGGAAAACTTGGAGAGGATGATGAAAGAAAAACAAGAAAGAAAACCATTTCGAGAACAAGAGAGAGAAAGGACGATGAGTGGAGAAATCAGAGAGGGAAATGAATTTGGGTGTGAGATTATATCTCTCTCATAAGTCATAAAAGCTGATTAATGGGGAACAATTTTTTCTATTGTTTATTGTAACACCCTACTTTTATATTAAGTTAGATTTTAATGTTTTAAGCCCTAAATGCAAGGATTATGATGTAATTTAAGTGTGCAAAAGATTCTGATAAGAACCAAATTTACTCAATAATTAAAAAATAAAAGAAGGGTAGAAGAAACAGTAATCCGAAGAAAAATTATGAATCCTAGCCATGACAACCTCTTTGTTACGACAACGATCAAAGAAGGGGAAGAATGGTTGGCCGACAGCCATAGGAAGCTGCCACCACCATTGCTGCCACCGTCGTTATCACCATTGTTGCTGCCACATTTGCTGCCACCGTCTTTATCACCATTGATGTTGCCACCACTGTTGCTACCACCAACAATCATTGATGTTCATTGTTGGTATCAATCCCAGTTTGATTTTTTCCCACCTTGAGGACAAGGTGGTTCTTTGAGGGGCGGGGTAATGATAGGCACTACCCGTAGCCCAAGCCCATTTAATAAGTTGCATTATTTAGAGAGGTTAATTATGGTATTGATTATGTAATGGATGTTAATAAATAGGGAAAGAGGAGAGAATAGGAGGGGGAGAAAAAATTGTGTTTGTTCTTGGGAGAGTCTAGCCTCTCGAATAGCTAGTTACCTATCAGTTTCATGTTAATCAAGCATCCGATTACTCTTTCTTCTACCCTTCTTTTATTTTTTAATTATTGAGTAAATTTGGTTCTTATCAGATTCCAACAGCTGTAGCATCTTTTTATTAATGACAAGTAACTTATAAGGCAAAGCTAAGTGGTGAGAAATAAAAGCTAGAAGTACGACAAGGCAAAGCTAAGTGATAAGAAATCAAAGTTAGAAGCATGACAAGGGTCAAGGAAAAGCTAAGTGATGAGAAATCAAAGCTAGAAGCACGACTAGGCAAGTTAGAAGCACGATGTGTCAAGATTCTTTTATTCTAAGTAGGAGGTGTCAAACCCTTATGAAATTGCAATTTTGAGAGCAAGAACAACAAGTAGTTAATGCAATGTATTCCTCTATAAATAGTGGTTCTAAGGTTACCATTAGTTCTATACCAAAAATAAAAAACCACTCTCAAAATTATTATCAAGTTTAAAGAAAGAAGTCAAAGAAAAAAGCAAGGCCTGATCAAGGTGAGTATGTTATGAGATTTACTGAGATACATATATGCTATATAAATGTATTTTATGCATTATGAAGAAATTAATAAGATGTTTTGGCATGTTTGCTTTACATGAAATGATGATGCATTAATATAGACAAGATTTAGGTATGATTGCATGATATGATGTGTTTTACATATAAGGCATGAAAGTTTTATGCATGTTATGTATGACCATAAATATCCAACGTACGGGATGTAGAATGAAGGGACGTCCTGGACCTTATCGGGTAGCCTTTAAGGACCCAAGGCAAGTATGACATACTTACATGAGAGAAGTGAGATCTCTAAAGAATGTTTTATGCATGATAAAGAGTTTTTAGTGAATGATGATTCACAGAATTAATAGCATAATGAAAATTATTTATTCATGAAACCATGACTACTCACTAAGCTTACGTATTTCATGTATGTATCTCAGGTAAGAAGTAAAGAGGGATAGCATGACGTAACTCCTTCTGGTGGAGGATGTGCTACACGGGCAGAGGCACAAATACACGGGCAGAGGCACAAATTCTTTTTGCTGGTTTGTATCCTCCCATGGATACTTGAGCATGAAGTTATTATTAGCATCAAAAACTTCATCATTAAAAGTGTTGATAATTCGGTCGATATTTTTATAAGGATCTCTTTGATTAATTGGTATTCGACTCTGGAAAATTTGGTGGGGGATCGTGTAGAAGTACAGGGACCAATTGTGTAAAGTTGTATAAAGTTGTATTTAGTGTACTGCCTTATTTAGATTAGGGCATCCCTTTCCTATTTTATTTCTTTTCCTTGTGTATAAATTTCCCTTATTGGGTCAGATCAATATATTGACAAAAGAGAGCTTTCTCTCAAACACACATGGTATCAGAGCACGCTCTCCATCTCCTATCAACATCTCTCTAAGCAAGCTATCTGCTTGCCTCTCACTGCTGATCGCTCTACCAGTAGTGTCCAGCCTCCAAAAATCGACAGCCTCTATTTTCTTCTTTAATTCTCACGTACTTCTACTGCCTCCCAATCTCCCGTTTTTTTCTCTTTAAATCAATGGCAGGATCTAGCACTAGCACGGCTGAGAATGCTCATCACAATCACGGTGGGAACCCTCAGTCCAGTAATGGGGAAAATATTCAACCCATCACCGGACATAAATTGAATGGACGCAACTTCCTTCAATGGTCCCAATCCGTGATGCTGTTTATCCGTGGTCGAGGAAAAGACGGCCACCTCACCGGAGATGTGACAGCCCCAAAACCAGATGATCCGAAACTCAAAGTTTGGATAGCCGAAGACAGTATGGTAATGTCTTGGCTAATCAATTCCATGACAATAGAGATTGGAGAAAACTTACTTCTTTATTCCACAGCCAAGGAGATTTGGGAAGCCGCCCGAGACACCTATTCTAGCAGTGACAATACTTCTGAACTATTCGCTGTGGAATGCCACATCCATGATCTTCGACAAGAAGATTTGTCCGTCACTGCCTACTTCAACATGCTGACAAGGTATTGGCAGCAACTGGATCTGTACGAAGATCACAGTTGGAACTGCCCTGATGATCAGAAAAAGATCCAAACCCTGTTAGAAACAAAGAGAGTCTTCAAGTTCCTCATGGGGCTTAATCAAGATCTGGATGAGGTAAGGGGGCGCATTCTTGGAACCAAGCCCCTTCCTCCAATTCGTGAAGTATTTTCAGAAGTGCGAAGGGAGGAAAGCCGAAAGAAGGTTATGATGGGATCTCATTCTACCCCAGGTGATAGTTCTGCCCTCACCGTACGGGGACACTCATACCCAAGTTCTCGCACCCGTCCTGTTTCCCAAACCAAACAGGGGAGTGGGAGACCCTGGTGTGATCAATGTAACAGGCCAGGCCACACTCGTGACACTTGCTGGAAGATCCATGGCAAACCGTCAAATCTAAAACCACTACGTTCAAGTAGCGATCACGAGAACAGTGGTCATGTGCCTGCCAAGACCTCTCAACCTGAATCTTTCCCGTTCAGCAAAGAACAAATGGACCTCTTGCAGGAAACTTTCAACTATTTGAAAAGCTAAATCCCTGTGCCATGAATCAAGCTGTTCGTATAGCTGATGGGAGCGATTCTAAGGTGATGGGTACTGGAACAATCAAAGTTTCTCCGACAATCACTCTTAAATCGGTTCTTTTTGTCCCTAATCTCACCTGCAATCTTTTATCCGTTGGTAAACTAGGATGGGATAACCGATGCACCTCTCACTTTCATCCTCACTCTTGTGTTTTTCAGGATTTGGACTCGGGGAAGACGATTGGCAATGCTGAGTATCGGGCTGGCCTATACCACCTTCGGATGCCAAGAACTTCAGACCAATTCACCACGTGTCATCCTAAATCTCCTACAACCCTTATCTCGAGTCTGTCATCGAATAAAAGCATACCTACCTCTAGTGATAATGAGATTATGAACTTGCATTATCGGCTAGGGCATATTAATTTTGTCTCTTTATCTCGTTTACATCCATCTTTAGTCAGTTATAAGAATGCTCGTGTTCTTCAATGTGATATTTGTCAACTTGCAAAGCATACTCGTGTTTCATATTTACCTCAAATCCATACTCCATCCAAGCCATTATCCCTCATTCACAGTGATATTTGGGGAAAAACCCGCATCACTAACATTAGTGGAGCACGATGGTTCTTACTATTTGTTGACGATCACACACATCTCTCATGGGTATTCTTAATGAAAGATAAATCTGAAGCCAAACATTTATTCATCAAATTCCATACCATGATTCAAACCCAGTTTAACACAAACATTCAAGTCCTTAAAACTGATAATGCTCCTGAATATTTCAATCATTTCTTAGGCGATTATCTATCAAAAAATGGCATTGTTCACCAAAGTTCTTGTGTCGAAACTACCCAACAAAATGGGGTAGCTGAGAGAAAAAACAGGCACCTCCTTGAAACTGCCCGTGCCCTCCTCTTTACATCCAATGTTCCCAAACACTATTGGGGAGAGGCAGTTCTCACAGCTACCTATCTCATCAATCGCATGCCCTCCAGAGTATTAAACCATAGATCTCCATGTCAAGTCCTCCTTGAATCCTTTCCCCACTCACATATACTTTCAAACATTCCTCCGAAAAATTTTGGGTGTACGGCATATGTTCACATTTACTCCCAATCCCGCAGCAAACTTGACCCCAAGTCAACGAAATGCATTTTCATTGGGTATTCACCAAATCAAAAGGGGTACAAGTGCTTTGACCCAATCACTAAAAAAACTTTCACCTCCATGGACGTTACTTTCTTTGAAAACACGCCTTTTTACTCGGCCGTTCAGGGGGGGAGCGTGAGTGAACACCCGCTTCATAGTGAGGGAACTTCCAACGAACCACTCCACTTCGAACCACGAGTCGAATCTCACTTTAACCCTACTGATCTAACTCCACCTTCACCTCCTCTGATAGTGAACCCATCTCCATCTGAACCTAGTTCCACCTCGACTCCAAATCCACCTGAGCCACAAAAAGACATCCTGGTGTATTCTCGAAGAAGCAAACAAGGTGAAGAAAGGACGGCCCAACCTCAACAGCGCCATGAATCAGAACCGGATCCTCCTCCTGCAATTCCACAAGGTACGTCTCCTAGCGATACTAACGATAATAGTGCAGATCTTCCTATTGCAAAAAGGAAAGGTGTTCGGTCCTGCACTCTTTATCCCATTCAGAACTATGTATCCTATAAGGCGCTATCTCCGAACTACCGTGCCTTTGTATCCAAACTTGACAAAGAACAGGATCCATCATCTATTTATGAGGCACTTCAGGATCCTGCATGGAAGAATGCAACCATCGAAGAGATCAAAGCCTTGGAGAAAAACCACACATGGGAAATTACAGATCTACCCCCAGGAAAACGGACCGTTGGGTGCAAGTGGATCTTCTCAATAAAATACAAGGCGGATGGCACAGTCGACAGGTATAAAGCACGCCTTGTAGCTAAAGGGTTCACTCAATCATATGGGATAGACTACCAGGAGACGTTTGCTCCAGTTGCAAAGCTGAATACTATTAGGGTATTGTTGTCAATCGCTGCAAACCTTGACTGGCCCTTGCACCAATTAGACGTCAAAAACGCGTTCCTCAATGGCGATCTAGAGGAAGAAGTCTTTATGGATATTCCACAAGGTTTCTCCAATGACAAAAACCAAGGAAAGGTATGCAAGCTCCGAAAGTCCCTTTATGGACTTAAACAATCCCCACGAGCATGGTTTGACCGATTCTCTAAAGTCCTAAAGGGTGATGGATATACTCAGTGCCAATCTGATCACACTATGTTCGTCAAGCATACCTCAAATCAGAAGGTAACCATCCTTATCGTTTATGTAGACGACATTGTACTCACTGGAGATGACATGGTTGAAATTGCTCATCTCAAAGACATCTTGTCTAAGGAGTTTGAGGTAAAAGACCTTGGCAGTCTCAAGTATTTCCTGGGGATGGAAGTGGCTAGATCTCATAAAGGGATTTTTATCTCACAGCGTAAATACATCCTGGATCTTCTTAAAGAAACAGGAATGTTGGGGTGTAAACCCGCTGATACTCCAATGGATCCCTACAACAAAATAGGCACCAGACAGAACTGTGCCCTAGTCGATAAGGGAAGATATCAGCGGCTAGTGGAAAAACTCATCTACTTGTCCCATAAAAGGCCGGATATAGGATTTTCTGTAAGTGTGGCAAGCCAATATATGAACTGCCCTACTGAAGAGCACATGGAAGCAGCATACAGAATCCTTAGATACCTAAAAGGAACTCCTGGCAAAGGCCTAGCATTCACTAAGGGACATGACCGTGGAATCAAGGTCTTCACGGATGCAGATTGGGGTGGTTCACCTGTTGATTGGAGATCTACATCTGGATACTGCTCGTTTGTATGGGGTAACCTGGTCACATGGAGAAGCAAGAAGCAGTCAGTTGTAGCAAGGAGTAGTGCAGAAGCTGAATACCGAGCTATGTCACAAGGCATTTGCGAAGGTATGTGGCTTATCAGATTACTAAAGGAATTGAAGGTCAAGAATTCTGGTCCAATCACACTTCTCTGTGATAACAAAGCAGCGATCAGCATCGCCAAGAATCCAGTTCATCATGACAGGACAAAACATGTGGAAATAGACCGACACTTCATCAGTGAGAAAATTGATGCAAAAATCATAAGAACAGAGTATACTCCATCCACAAAGCAGGCAGCCGACATTTTGACCAAAGCACTTCAAAGATCACTATTTGAAGACTTCTGCTCCAAGCTGGGAATGTTAAACATATACTCCCCAGCTTGAGGGGGGTTGTAGAAGTACAGGACCAATTGTGTAAAGTTGTATAAAGTAGTATTTAGTGTACTGCCTTATTTAGATTAGGGCATCCCTTTCCTATTTTATTTCTTTTCCTTGTGTATAAATTTCCCTTATTGGGTCAGATCAATATATTGACAAAAGAGAGCTTTCTCTCAAACACACATATCGGGTTTCTATCGGGTGATTCTTACAACCATCCGTATCCATAGCCAGACGAACCTTCTCCGAACTTTCTAGACATCTGAAGCACGTAACCGTGATAGAATATTTTTTTTTTAAGTTTAAGTCTAAGTTCACCTAAACTAAGGCAAACTTACTTCACTCAAACTAATGCTCTGATGTAACACCCCGATTTCTAAAAATGGGCGTTGTTACATTCTTTTGCATGTGAACTAAACATAACTTTATTTCTTTCAAATCTAACTATTACATCGGAGTTAAAACATAAGCGGAAACATAACTCAATAGTTTATAATACAACAAATTTTGCTATTGAGTTACGTTTCCACTTATGTTTTAACTTTGATGTAATAGTTAGATTTGAAAGGAATAAAGTTATGTTTAGCTCACATGCAAAAGAATGTAATGGCACCCATTTTTGGAAATTGGGGCGTTACAGGTTGGTATCAGAGTTTTAGTTTTAGTGAACTAAGGTTTGCGTTAGTTTAGGTGAACTTAGGGGCTGTTTGGCAGTTGCTGAATGGTTTGGTGCAGAATGATTAAGAGGTCAGAATGGTTAAGAGGCTTTTATGATATAGTGCAAAATAAAATATGGTTGCTTGGTATTTGTTTAGAATGAAATCAGGGTGCTGAATGGTTAAGGGTGGCCCAAGATGCTAAATCATTAAGAGGGTTTTGGAACCATTAAGAGGCAGACTTTTTTTTTGCCAAACAAGATTCACCTCTGAACGATTCAGAGGTTGCCTCTTAATGGAACTATTAAGAGGTAAACAAACAGCCCATTAGACTTAAACTTAAAAGTGTATATATATATATTCTATCACGGTTCATGTTTCATGTTTCACATGTCTAGAAAGTTCGGAGAAGGTCCGTCTGGCTATGGATACGGATGGTTGCAAGAATCACCCGATAAAAACCCGATCCCCCACCAAATTCTCCCGAGTCCAATACCAAGTAATCAAATGGATCCCTATGAAAATATCGACCCAATTATCAACACTTTTAATGATGAAGTTTCCGATGCTTCCGATGCTAATAATAACTTCATGCTCAAGTATCCATGGGAGGATACAAATTGGCAAGAAGAATCCGTGCCTCCTCCCCATGTAGCACATCCTCCACTAGGAGTTACATCGGGCATAATTGGAGAAAACCGTCCAACTACTGCAGGTTTGACTTCGGCAGATCTGGATATACTTTTAAACACGATGACGGAGAGTAACCACCAATGCGACAACGCTCAAGCGAAAGTACATCAACAAAGAAGTTATATCATAACCCTAGAAGAAGAATTGAAGGAAACAAGAAGAAGACTAGATGAAACCACCCAACTCCTAAACCAAAGCCAAACTCAGATCAATCACGAGTTATCTCAACCATTTGCTTAACTTCACTAAACTCCTGCCACGAGGGTGGAAACCAAATAAATAGGCTCCATTTCCCCCAGTGAAACAACAATAGAAGATATATAGATATATCGGATGGATAAAATAGGGATGAAAAAAAGGGGGAAATTTTCTTATTTCCCCAAACTTTGTACTAACGCATATATATAGGGGTTAAATCCAATGAGAACCACAGATATGTTACAAACTCGTGAGAACCGATATAAAAAATATTTTTTACATGATATTTTTTCATCAAATGCTTGGATTTAAGATATTTTATTTCACATATATTTATTTCATAATATGATAGTTTCACATGGTTTTGTTTCACCATGTGAATATTTTTTACGTGTATATTTCATTTCACTAGGTGAATCAAAAAAAATTCCACATGTAATCTTTTCACAAGATGAAACACGAACATATGTGAAACAATACCTTAAATCATAGGTTTTGATGAAAAAAAAAATCATGTAAAAAAATATTTTTATATTGGTTCTCATAGGTTTGTAACATATTTGTGATTCTAATTTGATTATCGTCCTATATATATATATATATATATATATATATAAACTAAGAAGTTATTCCTATTTTCATGTAACTACTGTTATTAATGTAGAATGAATACTCGAAGGACGACTCGAAACAACACAGTAAGTACCATACCACCGAGACAAAGAAATGCATCTAGAACAAATCCAAACAACTCTACTGGAGTTGATATAGCAACAAAAATTTCTCGAGGCATTCAAGAAAGTCTACCAGCTATAATAGCTCAACTTCAAATGGCTATGAATCAAAGCTCGGTACATGGAGCGACAGCAGAAAATCATACGAGGCATGAGCTTGATAATGGTCGTACTCATGGATGCAACTACAAAGCATTCACAACTAAAGAACCTTCTACGTTTGAAGGAAAAGGAGGTCCCATAGCGGCTATGAATTGGCTTGATGACATGGAAAGCTGTTTTCAAACATGTCAATGTGCCCTTAATCAACAAGTAAGGTTTGCTTCAACCAAGTTAAAATTGAACGCCCTCCATTGGTGGAAAACTATTCGGTCTAGCAGTGGCATCACAGAAGCAACATCAATGCCATGGGGTGAATTTAAGAGCCTGAGATATTGCCAGATACTCGACTCAATATGATGGAGGAGGAATTTATGAAACTGGAAAAAGGAAACAAGTCGTGGAAAAATATGCAGATATATATCTGGAAAAGTCTCGATTCGCAACTGACATGGTAACCATATAAACTAGCAAGGTAAAACGTTTTCTAAATGGATTAAGAAAAGATTTACGAAGGTTTGTCAATATGTCTCGACCAAAGACCTTTCAAGAAGTTATGGAATTAGCAATCCTAGCTGAGAAAGATAGTTATGTGCCACACAACTATCAGCTAAACGAGAAAAGAAAGTTGGAAGGGAGGAATTCTGATCGAACATTCAAGAAGCCAAGGAAAGAAGGTGCAATGACATTTGACAAACCAATTTGTTCAAATGTAATAAGAATCATACTAGAGAATGTATAATGGGCAACAATGTATGTTATAAGTGTGGTTAACCTGTCCATATGATGAGTAACTGCCCTGGGAAGAGAGCTTGTTATAATTGCGGTTCAACGAGACATCTTAGGATGGTTTTATTTCGTATTTCTTAAGCACATATAAATATCATTTTAGGTAACATGGTTTAATTTCGTATTTCTCAAGTACCATGGTTTAGTTAGCGTAGGCGGTGTTTGATTCTGTCTTGATTAGTCTAATGGATTCAATAGCTTAATCTTTAAGCTATATAAAGGTGTTGATTATGGTTTAACAATTAATCCAAGGCTCGACTCGATCTACCGCCTCATCCTGTCTTCACCGATTCAGCCTTTTTTTCCCAAAAGTACCCTTTACCCAATCCATTCCCTGAAACATTAATTAACATCTATCTCATCAACCCTTCAATCAAGACTAGTTCACACACTGCTTTTCGTCTATCTCATCGAGACTGGTGCTACTAAATTTCACATATTTCTTCCACCAAAAACCAGTGGTGGAAAGCACAAAACACAATTTTCCATTTGAGCAATCCAACAGGTTTTCCTTCCTCTTGGTGTCAATGCAGATCTGCCACTATCTATATACAGAATCACCCACCAAGAAGAAATTTCCCTATTACTAGTTCAAGTGTCTTTCCCAGAGATAGTCTTCTGTGCACATAAGCCTAAAAAGACCTACATACCCCTGACATACCGATTAATCCAGTAGGGAAATGCTTCTCAAGAATGCACTACAAAGGCAGATAACTCAAATCCGATAAACAAACATCACCTTAATTATTCCTCTTTTCTGAAGTCTCTGCCTTCAAACTGATTACGCCATGTTTCATTGGATCAAGAAGACAAAAATTTAGTAGAATCATGCCTGTTTTTAGCAGGTGTTTGAAGAATTAATGAAATGGCAAAGAACCCATCTGAAGATTCCAAGATGGAACTGTGTGAAGAGATGGAATTGTGTGAACAAGGAAAACTTGGAGAGGAGGATGAAAGGAAAACAAGAAACAAGAAAGAAAACCATTTCGAGAACAAGAGAGAGAGAGAGACAGAGACAGAGAAAGGACAGATGAGCGGAGAAAACAGAGAGGGAAATGAATTTGGGTGTGATAATTTATATCTCTCATAAGTCATAAAATCTGATTAACGGGGAACAAGTTTTGCTATTGGTTTTACATTTCTATTGTTTAAGTTGAAATTAAGGATTTCATAAATTTTTAATTTTTTTTCTTTTTCAAATTGTAGTCCAAACCTCTTATCATATAATTATTTTTCATTCAACACTTATCCAGACAAAAAGTTAAAATGGTATTTTTTTGTCGTTTAGACATTTCATTTTAATACAATCAGACAACTCAATCCAAACATACGGCTTAATACACATAGGGCTTAATGGAAAAAAATAGAGCAAGCCCATAGTCACCATGGTTAATTATATTCAGTTCTGAGTGTAAATAGTAACAACTAATTAAATCCAATTTTAATTGGCATTATGGCTTATACGCTTGAAGAATGATGGGCATGGAAACAATGGTAATGTGGTGGCTTAAATGCTGGTTCCAATGTGATATAGATGAATTTCTTTGATGAAAGGAAACACGAACATATCTTATGAGATGAATATAGAGGCTAGCCATGACACAAACCTTATCTTTCTTGATGAACCCTTCCTTGAACCACGAACGGCCCAGGGCATAGAGGGATTTTCCAGGAAACTTAACCTACAAAAATACAAAGGAAGACAATATCAGCAAGGAAATAGAAAGAGTCATCAATTAGATGTTCATTCTAGAATGCTCGAATTAGAAAAAGAAAATACTAATAAGCTTCCTTTTTGGCTATTTTTCATTTACATAAGGCAAGAGAAAAGAACAACTATTTATAAATCATATTCCATCAGCCACAGCTTTCAAACCATGAAATCTTGAAGTAAGTAAACATTGAATACTATATATTGAATGCATCATATGCTCATCAGCAAAAAACAACTGAACAAGAAACCCAAATGAAATATAAAGTAGTTTAAAGCCAATTTTTAACCTCTTATCCAAAAAAATTGAACAGTCTTATTAGTCTACCCTCGTATCTGGTAACACATAAGTGGTAAATAAGAGGGTTTCTTTTAAAAAACAAGCTGAAGCCCCAAGGATTTTAAGGCATGAAAGACATCACTCTGCTATTAAAACCAACTACTCTTTGCATACCCACTCACTCAAATCTCTTTTCCCCACAAATCAAAGTCGTAGACTACAACACAAATAGTAGACTAAATAAACTAAATAAAGCAGGAGGTTTGAAGACATAGCATTCATAATATAATTCAATTAGAGCAGAAAAGTTTTAATCCGACCTCTTTAACTAAAGATGACCTATATAGCTGTCAGAATTTAATAAATAATATGTATACGCACACAAAAATAGACACAATTTCTGATGGCTATTCAAGCAATGAATTGAGTAATTTTATAATAAGAAACCATCAAACCAAGCATAAAGAAAGTATGCATACCTTTTTATCTCTAATACACATGAAAGTAACACAGCCGTCATCAAACCTACAACATCATGAAGAAATAAAATTACTATCACCTGATGATAAAACAAGGGTAAAACTTCGAATAAAAATAAGTAAGAACTGGCATGCAGGTAATGCAACATCACCCCAAATTGTTGAAGTGAACCCTGGCACTGGCAGCAACTGATGATGAGCCCAGAACCTACACAACAGCAAAAGAGTATCCGATATTACAGTAATACATGAAGAATCATGACACAGAGTGTACAAAAATAAAAAGATCGATGTTATTGTTCACATATTACCTAACCTATTTGCATCATAGATGTGCAGTTGTGCCAAAACGATCATTCTAACCGTAGTATCTCACTGATACATGTATGAAGAAGCATATATAAAAAGAAAACAAGGTAGTGTTTAATTACCTTGAGATCTTAAAACACAAATATTTCATCCATGAGAAAACAAATATGAATATGTCATTGGTATTTTTATCGTCCAACAATTTGAGATGCATGTCCAAAAGGAGAGGGAGAAAACAGATAATGAACAAATAGAAAACAAAGAAGGATGTATGATTAAAGGATCCCTAAAGGATTCCTTGTCGCATAGGAATTGTTCGCTGAAAGAAAGAAAGCTAATAACAAATTCATGGCAAAATCTCATTGTGGAAGTTTCAAGTATCAAGCTAAAATTAGAGTAAGATTTCTGTAGTACTATCAATTGGAAGTATAAACCAAACCAAGCAAACCCTGTATATCCCACCCGAAGGTAGGGCCGGGAGGTAGAATGTAAGTAGACCTTGCCTCTGTCAAGAGACAAAGAGGTTGCTTTCGAGAAGATCCCCAGCTTGCGAAAAGGGATGGTAATAACAATAGAGAGCACGACTGGTCGATTGAAAATATGTATGCACAAAAGTAAGAAAATCTTGTTTTGGTCTAACGCTGTGTTCTCGAGTTTTGGAACGAAAGAAAATAAAAAGAAATGAAGAGAAAGGAAAAGAAAAGAAAGGAAATGAAAAGAAAGAAATATTTGTTTTTGTGTTCTTGAGGTTGAAAGAAAAGAAAGGAAAGTGAAGGAAACAAAATAAATTTTCATGTTCTAGAGTAGGAGAGAAAGGAAAGGAAAGATGTCACTTTTACCAATATAGCCTTATTTATTTTATAATGGAATGTAACTAATGGGTATATGTGTAATTTATAAATATTTTTAATTATTTTTTGTTAGATATAGTAAATTAGGAGTTTACTTTCTTAGTATGCTTTCCATATCTAGAGTGTTTGCTTGTATATATATATGGTGTATAGTTCTCTACTAGTTGGAATAAATGCAATCACATTATTTGACTGATAACATGGTATCAGAGCCGTAGCCACCTTCGCCGGAATCCCGCCGGAACCCTAGCCGCCATCGCCGGAGAATCTGCCGGAACCCTAGCCGCCCTCGCCAGAGAATCCGCCAGAACCCTAGCCGCCCTCGCTGGAAAGCCGCCGCTGCTGAAACCCTACCGGAACCTTCTGTCACAGCCAGACCTCCTGTTGCCTCACCTGACCTCCGGCCGCCGTCGCCGGAATCTTCCTGTACCTGCCAGAATATTCCAGAAGCTGCCAGAATCCTCCAGAAGCTGCCGGAATCCTCCATGGAATCTTTCAGAAGCAGTCAAAACGAGCCAGAACTTGTCTAAACCTTCCCGGAACAAGTCTGAACCTGCGAATCTTTTTCTTGAACCCACCGGAATCTTAACATACTCGATACCCGCCGGAATCTTCTTCCAGAACCTGGAATCTTCCAGAGCCGGTTGGAACCTGCCAGAACCTTTCGGAACACGTCTGCACCTGCTGGAACTTTCGGTTTACCCCTAAATCTGCCTGAAACTTGGCCGTTGTTGCTGGTGGAACTACTCTAGAACATCCAACTTTCTGAATTTGCAATTTAAATGGGTGACAAGGTTCCATTGCAACAATCGATGTCCCATGAATTTACAATGTCCCATGAATTTACAGCTTTGCGTCATCCTCGAGGCGAAGTTCCATCTACTTTTTGTGCGAGTACAACACAATTAGGTATTACATCTACTTGTTTTTTTGCATGCTCACGATTCTGGAGCCACACATCACATGACCGGGAACAGAGACCTTTTATCCAACCTTGAGGATAATATAACCCATAATCCGGTTCGGCTTGCTAATGGGTCTTCGTGTCAAATTATGGGCATTGGATCCACTAGCAACCCGTCAAACCTAAACTTATCATCCGTTCTTTACGTTCCTACCTTCCCCGAAAGTCTAATATCTCTTAGCCAAATTACCAGAAAACTTAATTGTTCTGTAACCTTTTTCCCCACACATTGTGTGTTTCAGGAATTGGAAACAATCGGTTGATTGGCACAGGCTTTGAATCTCATGGTCTTTATCGCTTGTCTATGTTGCAATCTCCAACTACACATCTTTGTGATTCCAGTATTAGGGATGTGCACTGTCGGTTAGGTCACCCTTCTTTGCCTGTTTTGAAACAACTAAGACCCGATATTTCATCTATTCATGAGTTACCATGTGAGTCATGTCAGTTGGGTAAACACACTCGTTGTTCCTACCCCCCTAGCAAGTCTAGTCAAGTCAACACCTTGTTTGAATTCGTTCACTCGGATGTATGGGGACCGTGTCCTATTACTTCTACAAATGGTTTTAAGTATTTCATTACGTTTGTTGATGATTTTTCTCGTGCAACATGGGTTTACCTACTTAAATCTCGCAGTGAAATATTGTCCATCTTTCGTGACTTTTATGCCTATGTCAGAACCCAGTTTGATGTTTTCATTAAAACATTGCGAACTGATAATGCAAAGGAATATTTCTCTCATGATTTTACAAGTTATGTGTCTGAGCAAGGTATTATACATGAATCTTCATGTGCATATACGCCCCAACAGAATGGCATTGCTGAACGAAAGAACCGACATTTGTTGGATGTGGCACGCACTATGATGATTCATTATAATGTTCCACAAAGTTTTTGGGGCGATGCGGTTCTTACAGTTAATTATCTGATTAATCATATGCCCTCCTCTGTCCTTAAAGGGAAGACACCTTTTTCCATTCTCTTTCCCAAAGGCACTTCTTTTCCCTTGGATCCAAAAATCTTCGGTTGTATTTCTTACGTACATGATCATCGTCCGGGGCGTAATAAACTTTCTGCACGTGCTATCAAGTGTGTGTTCCTTGGGTATTCTCGTGTCCAAAAAGGCTATCGTTGTTATAGTCCTTCCCTGCGTAGATATTTTACTTCTGCTGATGTCACATTCAATGAGTTGCGTCCTTTCTATGATAAATCTCATACAAGCACTTCCGAGTCACCAAATCATGTTCCTAATCCGTTTGATTCTTTTGATCCTCCAGTCTTGCGTAGTCCAGTAGTGGCACCAAATGTGCCTATTCCGCCAGTACCCACTGATACTCGTTTCACAAATGTGTATGCTCGACAGCGCCAACGACAAGTGACTGAGACCTATGAGTGCCTACATGTGCATGTGCATGATGATTCTAGTACGTCTCCAATTCCACCACCCGGTACACACATATCATCGCCTACTGACATTGTCCCCGACCTCGTTCCTGATACACCCCTACCACCACATACTGAGCCTTATGACCCACCTGGTGCTCATCTCCCCGATATTCGAATTGCATTCCAAAAAGACACACGAACTTGTACTCGATATCCTATTCAGGATTATCTTGCCTATACTCATCTTTCTTCATAGTCGTGTGCCTACACCACCGCCATTGATAGTCATATTGTTCCTAGAAATGTGACTGAGGCTCTTAATCATCCGGGATGGTTTAAGGCAATGCAGGAAGAGATGGATGCTCTAAAGAAGAATCATACTTGGGATTTGGAACTTCCTAGTGGAAAGCGGAAAGTGGGTTGTAAATGGGTTTTCACAGTGAAAGTTCATCCTGATGGTTCACTACATCGCTTGAAAGCCCGATTAGTTGCAAAGGGTTATTCTCAAGCACATAGGATTGACTATGACGAGACGTTTTCCCCGGTAGCTAAAATGCCATCAGTTCGCATTTGTATTGCTTTGGTTGCCATTAATCATTGGCCGCTTCATCAGTTGGATGTCAAGAACGCCTTTCTTAATGGCATTCTTGAGGAGGAGGTGTACATGGAACAACCCCCTGGGTTTGTTATTGAGGAGGAGGTCACCAAAGTATGTCGATTGCGACGTTCGTTATACGGTCTCAAACAGTCTCCTAGAGCATGGTTTGGACTTTTTCAGATGTTCTCCAGGAGTTTGGTATGACCCGCAGTTCCCAGGATTATTCTGTGTTTTATAGACACCGTGACTATCGACGGATCATATTAGTGGTCCATGTAGATGACATTATTATTACCGAAGATGATAGCACCGGAATTTCTGAGCTAAAAGAATTCTTACAGACTCGGTTTCAAGTTACTGATCTTGGACGACTTCGTTATTTCCTTGGGATAGAAGTATCTCGTTCTCCACAGAGGATTCTTCTGTCTCAAAGGAAATATGTTCTTGATATGCTTACTGAGTGTGGTTTACTAGGATGTAAACATGTGGACAGTCCGATGCTCGCTACAGGAAAGCTTCTTCCGGATGATGGAAATCCTATGAAGGATCCGGAGTGATACAGGAGACTAGTTGGAAAGTTAAACTATTTGACAGTACTCGACCAGATATATCATTCCCGGTTAGTGTCTTGAGCCAGTTCATGTCTGCTCCTTATACGGGTCATTGGGATGCAGCACTTCGTGTTTTGAGGTATCTCAAGGCCACACCAGGCTTAGGGATACTCTATTCAGATCAGGGTCATTGTCGAGTGGGTGGTGCTTTCACTGAAGAAGGAGATGGCAGGATATTCGGTTTCTCGGATGCAGATTGGGCCGGTTGTCCCGTTTCCATGAGATCAACCACGGGGTACTGTGTTTTTGTTGGAGGAAATCTAGTTTCTTAGAAAAGCAAGAAACAACATACTGTCTCCCGATCAAGTGCTGAATCAGAATATAGAGCCATGGCAGATGTGTCCTGCGAAATGACGTGGGTAAAGAGACTCCTAAGAGAGCTTGGAGTAATTACAGACGACTTGATGAGACTGTATTGTGATAACCAGTCAGCTATTCACATAGCCAAGAATCAAGTATTCCATGAGAGGACAAAGCACATTGAAGTTGATTGCCATCTCATTAGAGACCGTGTTGTGGGAACACGGACAGACCCTCCATCGATCCAACCAAATCAGCTTGCAGACATTCTCACGAAGCCATTGCGGAAAACACAGATAGATTTTATTTGTAACAAGTTGGGCATGATTAACATATTTGCTCCAACTTGAGGAGGAGTGTTAGATATAGTAAATTAGGAGTTTACTTTCTTAGTATGCTTTCCTTATCTAGAGTGTTTGCTTGTATATATATATGGTGTATAGTTCTCTACTAGTTGGAAGAAATGCAATCACATTATTTGACTGATAACATTTTTAAATTTCTTTCTTCCCTTTCCATCGCTTTCCTCCCACTTTTGGACGGAAAGTTTTGGGAGGAAAATCAACAATATTTTCCTTCCCTTTCCTTTCCTTTCCCTGCTTACAAAAACTCGAGAACACAATATTTTTTCTTTTCCTCCTACTTTCTTTCCGTTTCCCATCCTTTCTTTCGTAAAAAAAACTCGAGAACACAATATAAATGCAAGATGTGCACATTAGCAAAGGAACCAAAGAACAATGTTTAACAAGCAACACGTGAGCCAAAGGCCAGGGGAATGAACCAAGGTTGTCCAATAAACAAATATAATTCAAACTCATAGCAAAACTCAACAAATATATAATTATACACTCAAGACAACACATATTTTCCAAATCCATTTTTGAGCATTACCTTGTATTGTTCTTTGAACGCTTCCATCTCTTCTTTCGGAACAAGCCAAACATTCTCCTTTGGTTGCTCATCTAAAGCAACTATGCGCAACTCCTTTGGCACTTCGTTCAAATCAGCTAATAGGCGTCTCATTACTCCTTTGACACTTGGATCGCCCTTGGCAGAGTCTAATGGCTTATCCATGAAAGGGGAACTTCAAAAGGAACAAAGAAATAAACCTAGTTACAATATCCTAGGGGTGTGAGCTATGTTGCAAGGATACAGTTGCAGTAAAAAAGCAAGCAAACCAATAAAAAGCATAAGTTATCTTATAAATCATACAAAACCAAAAAGTTGCATGTTTAAGGGAGTGTTTGAATGTGCATTTTCAAAGTAATTATTGGATTTTGAAAAATCATAATCAAAATCGCATAATCAAAGGGAGTGTTTGAATGTGCTTAAAGTTTACATGCATCTCAACAATTAGTTCTTTTCCTAGCGATTCCTTACCTGCTTCTACAGATCAGATCAATTTTAAATAATCAAAAAATCATTATCAGTTTTGGCCAAACACCTAATATTTGATTAACCCATTGATTTACCAGAGATTTCCAATTCCATCATTAAACTTAAAGATTGAAGACTTCGATCAAGGGTTTTTAATTCATTAAAAATTAGAATCCTTCCATCAAAATTCCCCATTTTTCATCTTCAATTGGCAAGAATAAAACATAGGATCGTCTCTAGATTTGCTTCAAAATACGGTGATGCATTGAATTCTATCCAACAGTAGTGTAATAAGCATTCAATCAACAAGAATTATAAGCATAAAACAAAAATTACTCCCAAAGTAAAGTATTAAATAGAATATCAAAAACATCCAAATTCAAATCTAATAGTGTATATATACCGTATTAGTGTCTAATATCTATTAATCGTCATAAAACAAGAAATCTAAAGGTCCATTGCACCACATTAAAGAGTCACTGAGACAAGTGCTAAGGAAGCAGAAAAACAAAGAGGGTAATGTGAGGTTTGTATCAAAAAACCAAAATAAACTCAAGAATTGGATCCATACCTCCGCAAGATGGAAAGAAAAAACAAAAATTGACACCGATTCGCTGGTAGAAGAAAAAACCTAGGTCACTCCGCCTCCGGTTGCGTCTCCTATACTCTCTTCAGTCTATGTTACTCAACATCATTTCTCTCACTTTCAACCCTAGATTTTTATTTATAGTTACTAATCTTTTAATTCCGTCCTTTTGGCAAAAAGACCAAAATGTCCTTTTATGATCCCTAATCTTGAACACAACTACTAGGGCAGACCCCCGTGCACAACCTTAGTGAAGCACACTCGCACCACGCTTTACTAAAAAACAAGATGGCTGAAGATCACTAGTTTTTTTTATATCCTTTCGTCTTTGTTTGAAACATCATTATGAACTTTTTGGCTGAAGATCACTAGTTTTTTTACTCACTTTTTGGTAAGCAAAAATCTCAATTCCACTTCATCAATGGAAATACTCCTTCCTGTGAGGAACAAGATTCTCATTATCCAACACAAGATTCACTCATTGTTAAATAGATACCATGTGTAATCTCAATTTCTCATCCTTAAACCATTCTACCAACACGGCATGAGGACCAAATTTCTCAATATATGAAGTTTGAGCAATGAGATCCCTTAAGATAACACCAACATTATGTAAGGTCAAAGACACCAATTCTTACCAAAAGCTTTCATATAACAATCCACCTCAATGATCGTTCCCTCTATTCATTTGCCTTGATACACCTAGTGTGCTTTGCAAGAACAGCTCCATTGACTTTGAAATTCAAAATCAATCACACTATTCCATTTCAAAGAACCGTCTACAAGCTCAAGAATTTCCAATTCAGAGGACCGCTCCATCAAACAAATTTCAAGGAATCTTGAAAATAATTATTGCCAACCTAGGACAAAAGTAACAAGGAAAAGGATTTTTCAGTCAAATGGTGATTAGCTAATTGTTAGATGAAAAAGTTGGTTCAAAATTGGCTAAATGTTACTAAATGTTAATCTCTGAACTGCTTGTTCAGAGATCTGATGAAGTGTGTTCAGAGTGTGCTAGCCGGGAAAGTTTCTAAGTGTTTTAGTTTGCACTGTATGATCAGAGATCTGAAGAAGAACAATCAGAGTTCGGCTAAGTGTTATCAAAATATGAAGAAGGCTTATCAGAGTTCGGATGGAAAATCTTGTTCAGACTTTGATACTTGGGCAGATTCTTTCTGAAAGACTTCATGATATTGTGTGGAAGATATGAAGACCCTAGCATACTAGAACACGTGTCTTATTTGTATTTTTCTTTGATGTAAATGCATTGTATCTTTACAATTGCTTTCCCTGTATATATACATCATGTTAGTTAGTGGTTGTTATCCTTCCACTTAAGTATGTTGCTCAGTCTGTAATATTTCTCTCACTAGAAGTTTGTAATTCTCACAAAGATCAATGCAAGTCATATGACATTTGGCCATCAATTTCTTTGTTTTTGATCTATATTGTTCTTGATTGTTGCTGAATTGTTAGTTTGTAGATTAATTTGGGACTCACAATTGTGATTTTTCATTCAAAACAATAGAAGGAAATACATTTTTAGGATATAAGCAATAACTAATTTTAGTCTTATAACGAGGAAAGATTCTGATGTTGATGCAAATAATAATGATAATAGGTATAGTTTGACCAACATTAATGATTTCCATGTTCAAAGAATATCTTACGGTTAAATAGCCACTCAGACGTGTTACTACTTTACGCATTATGATAATCTTCTCATTTGAAGTGTCATCTCTCAAGATTAAGCACCAATAGTCATAGCCCTCCAAAGAAGCTGCATAAAGACATACAATCTCAACAATTCTTTCAAAACAACCAAATGTTGAAATACAACTTGGACCATAGAAAGATTCCCATACCAAGAGCGATTGCATACACTAGAGAGCTTTTACTGACCCATACGGTCCAATGACAAGGTTCAAACAACTAGCATACCAGCTAATTAAATGTCATGGAGTTGTGAATTCTCATCCCCACTATATTCCCATCGCCCCTTACTAATGAAACATAAATTATAAAATAAAACCAATAAAGCATAAAGATCAATATTTTGTTTGTGCACCAAAAAATCTTATGACAACTGATTACCAACTTTGTAATATAAAGATAAAATGACTGCTAATAAAACATATACATCCAACGCACCTTGTGAAAAGCTCGTGCCCACAAAATCAGTTACACGTTGTTGGACATAGAAGTTGAACAGTTGATGTCATCCCGCATTGCAAGACATGTTGGACATTGTAGTCAAACAAGTTGATGTCATCCTACATTGTAAGACAAAGAAGACATACAATTATGTACTCGTCTAGATAGATATTCAAGAACCTTGAACTTATTTAGAAAGTTACTTGGACGATGAGAGAATTGTCGTTGACTTCAAAGTAGAAACCACATGTTTGTAATTCTCAGGAAAATCACTGCAAAAGCCTGTGAAGATTGAACAATCATGACTATAAACACAGAATACTGATGGTAATAAAATTTGGATCTTGAACTTTCGTGTGGATGTTGTATATGTATGAACGATCCTATAACAAATGAAAAAGCACTACCACTTTAAAACTCACATGCGCATACGAACTAAGACACTTGGAACTCCACCAGATTGTATTCCAAGATCCATCAATCATTTCTTTATAAATATGGAAATAGAATTACAAATTTGTTAGCAAACTATGTACCCAAATTCGTTTAAGATGATCAAATCATTATGTTTATGACTTCTATCTTAAGATCATAACAGAAGAGACACAGTTACAAACGACACCTTAAGGATATTTTGTCGAACAACATAAGAGCATCAGCCGTTACGACCATCAACACGATTTCCCATATTTAAGAAACCAAACAACTTAAAATATATACAAATATCCACAGTGATGTAATACAAAATAAGAAGTCACTATCTACAAGAACATAGTGAAATTAAACTAACATTTGCCCGAACCAAATTCGAATGACTTAATCGAATCTACAAACACAAAGCAGTAATCCCCAATAACAGATAATAAATTAAAACCTTCGACAAGTATGTATCCCCTTGGAATCTGAATGACATGACTTATCTTCGAAGCGAGAAAGCCCCCAAGTTGGAAGGAGAAGGTAACCCACCAAATGAGAAGAGATAGTGCAGAGTAAAAGCACGTCTCGAATCAATCTTGTTTCATGTGTCTTTCTAATTCCACAAGATTATGGAAGGAAAAGTCTGCTAAGGATGAAATATAGTCAAATTATTCTATGTCCAAGACGGTGTACATGCCCTCCAAAAATAGCATAAGAAACAAGAATTAATAGCAACACATGAAGGAGATACAGATAAGGATTGTAAAAGTAAAGCCTTAGCATTACGAAAAGAAATGTCAATTTTCATCCGGAATTACAGATGGTGGGAGGAAAGGAAGCAAACATAGCCTAGTACTTCCTTTTGTCAAAAGCTAGAAGTCGTGCTCCACAACTGATTCCTGTATAGAGCCTACACATTTATAACTTATTTCCAGGAATTTTTTGTACTCAATGTTTGTGCTAAAAACTCACAAGTTGGTCCTAGTGAGCAGCAGGTGCATGTTTTCAGTTGTGCCTAAAACAAGTTCAGTCTCCTTTTAGCATTAAAATTTGAAGATCCAATAGAACTTTTCAAGTCAATAGAAGCATATGGTGAAGTTATTATCATTAAAGTAGGCCTTTAAAGACTACTCTTTCTGGCCTTCCCACTCTAATACTGTTGAAACTTGTAGAGTGTAACTTAAATAGGTGACCAATTTCTATGGTCATATGAGATTTTCTATGGTCTTCATGGTTCAAAATATGAAACAATTCCCCAATGCATTTATATCAAAACCAAAAGTAGTAGGGACAAACATGGCAACAATCAATTAAGAAACAAAAGCAAAAACTGCAAGAACCAGAGACAGCAAATAACATCGACCGCAATGCCCTGACCAATATAAGAATGGAAATTTATGAGTCAATTAAATTACCTCATTGCAAAAATCAACACAGTGTCCTAGAACTTTTTATAACAATGACCAGATCCACCTTCTGCCATCAAATAAACTTTACATAGAAATTTTATAAGTTCATCATCGCCATTCGAATCCCAAATTCTGAATAAATCAGATACATAGATCCCTCCCAAATCAGTCACCAATCGAAGGTGACATTTCAATATCATATACGAATAACAAACACCACACAAAAGTTAAATGGGATTATATAAAAGATCATTAAAGTCCATGTAGATAACTTAGCTGCTCCTTTTTGTGCCTCTCCGCCACCATATGGATTTTTGGCCCTCCCTTCCATTGAGGTCTTGTCAAATAATTTTGATAAACACCAAAACCCCAAGTTTGAATTTGAATTTGAATTTGCTTTTATAGTTTCTCTATTACACAGTGATCCTCCAAAAGATTCTTCTTCCTGAATTGGTTTATTAAGATCAGCCAAACTATAGTCTCTCTTTCGTGGTCAAATTTCAAACAATGCCGACTGGTTGCTTCCCTTCATTACCCTTATCTACATCAGTAGGAAGTTCTGAAAGAATCACTCTTCGCTTTTGAAGGTCGAAAGTCCACAATGTACATTTCCCCTTTAGAGGATTGCGGGGAGAAAATATGATATTACTCTTTGTTATAGATACTCGGCCAAAAGTTGAGTCTACGTGGGAAAAATTAGAAATAGAACTATGCACCTCTTTGGTCATTCCTGAAGGAACTTGACATGGAAAAGACTCGACTTTGGTGCTTCTGCTGGCGTTGAAAAATTGTAACGCTCTTTCATTGTGAGTCCGTGCATCAGGTCTGTCTTTTGTACATGCGATGAAGTTCCTGAAGACGACATCAAAAAGCACCAGCAACATGAATGTTTAGCGAAGGAATTTCAAGAAAATCTCAACTTTCATGTCATCGATAGTAAAAATAGTATGCGACTACTATAAAAGATAGTATGTGACTACTAATAGCAACACATTGGTTATGATCAAAACCCATCTTCTTTAAATCGGCAGGCATAGTTTCCAAACCCGGAGTACCAACAACCGATACCAACTTACCCATTTCCTCGGATACCACGTTTAAGCCCTTTTCAATCATCTTATATATATTGTCAGAAGCACTAGCTTTTCTCTCTCTTTTTTGATGTTTCTCCTTCTTGTGGAATGGAGGATGTAGAAGCGCCATTAGGAGTAGACAAAGGTATAAAGAAGATTTAAAAAATACAAGAACCAAATTTGAATAAAGAAAAACCTTGTTCAAAGAAAAAGAAAGTCAAAATCTAATTAAAAAAGCCAAGTTTTGTCCAAACCTGCCCCTCCCAATTAAAAAACATGCTCCTTCCATCTATGAAAAAACCCTCCCAAACAAAAACCTTCCCAATCTATACAGACAGATTAATCCATACAAACCACTTTATCCGTACAGGACTTCATGGATCACCAACCAAACAGCCCCCTAGGATTGCTTCTATTCAGTTGTCCCAAAATTTTCAACTTAATCTTCTGTAAGGAAAAAATTACTCATTCTTTAACTCAATATTACATTAAGTACACTTTCTTTATAGAAGTACTCACCATTAACTCCAACCTAAGTAGATGATGGACTTCTACGTCAGTAGTAAATTTAAGAAATATGAAACCATTCTATGTTCTATGAGAATGAAGTAACATGCTTGTGAACAATAACCAATTAAATCTATTCAAGAGTGAATAGATTGAATAGTAAATAAGAGCACCACATAAGTAATATCTGAAAAACGTACCTAGAAATCATGGGGCCTTATCTTCAAAGAGAACTTTATAGAAGCGTTTTCTTTCCTCAGGATCGAATATACCACCAAGATCATCATCTCCAGCGTCATCTTCATCGGACAGTTTATTTAACGGGCCCTTTTTGCCTTGTTTCATTGCTATCATGCCTCTCTTTCTTTGCTTTTCTAAATTTAACATATGGTGCCTCCTATTATACTCATGAAGCCCAACTTATAATCAATAAAGGAACAATTACAAAGAGTGCATTCACATGGAAGAGATGGGGCCTTTTATATACTTATAATCAATAAAGAAACAATTACAAAGAGTTTGCCTGCAACAAAGATGAAGTAATCAATCACAAGGCAACACCCTAATGGCACCCACACTTGTCATTTATCATGGGAGAGAAGAAGCAGAACAAAACCAAACTAAACTAAAACAAGAACCATACTAAACTAAGCCCGAGATCGAGCATTTAAGCCTCTGCCTCGTATGCAACCTGGAGGCCACATAGTCGCATAGGGCGCATGTTGATAGGTGTTGCAACTTTTAATGTTATAGCAACATTCCCCATAAACACGTTGTGTCTTATATTCTTTTATTCTCTTACTTTCACTTTTCGTGTTTATGGAGCTAAAAAAAGGAATTGGATGCTTTATGGTTATTATATGCTAAATTTAAAATTTTAAGTTAGCAACAGTAGATGCTATGTGGCAAGTGGAAGCTGATGGAATACGGAGGATGATATGAAGGATTTAAACCCATGCATGCTTTCTGAGGGAAAGTGGAGTCCGTGATCACCTTTTGCAACCTAAAAGTATACATTATTATAATATTGAAGCTTGTCCCCCATTTCTTGTTACCCTTTCATTTTTATCCATTGAACTTTTCCTTTGTAGTTTGCCTCTTTTGTGGGTCACCTCTTTTGTTACATTTATCTTATTCTATACTTGTGATGTTTCATACCTTGTCATTTACGATTATTTGCATTACATTATGTTCTTTGTGATTCAAGTCTTCGTTTTTGTTATGTTAATAATTCATGAGATGATGGCTTATACACACTAACTTGGGTGTGAGGTGTGAGGAAAGGTTGAAAGATTAAACCCTTGGGTTAGTGAACAATGCTTTTTACGGTAGCAATCAACTCCACATTTCACTCTTGGTTATATTGTTTCATTTAAGCATTTATCGACAAGTTGACAATCTGTTATTTTTGCATAAATGAGTTGGATTTAAAGAGAAACCAATGTAAACACAAAACACCTTGATTGTTAAAGGCATGCTAGAGAACTGAAGCAATTCATCATTGTTGTATTCTACATGAAAATAAAGGCAAGATCAGTGTCAAGCTTGGTCCTGTGCTTATAGTCATATATCTTTCTAGGGGAAGCTTTTATTGTCTTCAAGAAAAACAGGAACTGATTAAATCCAAGTGATCGTGTTTTCAGTACCTTTTCAACAAGAAGGATCCCACACAACTAAACAAGTCTATGTTAATTGTCATCCTAGTTGATTTGTAAAGGGATGCACTTTTTTCTGAGGCTTTGTGCAATATACATTTCTCCCCAACATTTCATCGAACACCTTTCAGGCACTCCCCAAATCACCGCACCTTATCTCAAACTTAGTTATTAAATTCTCAGATAAACCCTTATCTCAAACTTGGTTTCAATTTCATAAATTTTAATTTCCAAATCCAAACTAAATATGTAAATTGTAATCACTAATGTCATGATTTTGGAGGATGGAATCTAACACATAAAAGCATTACTTATTCCAAACATGTCAATTAGTCAAGGGTGAGGAGCGATTACTGATCCTAAACCCTAGAAATATTTCAACTTACGGAGAGGAGAGTGGGAATACAGTGAGATACAACAGCCAACAGGACGCCGGACGACGAGAGAACGTGGTTTCTGAGTTCGTGAAGTCGGAAACTGGATTTGTGAGTCGTGACTGGGTGGGTCTATCCAGCGTTTTGCAAAATACTTTTCTGTATTCTCGGTTTATTTTTATACTTTTTCAAAATAACTCAGTTTATTTTATATTTTTTAAATAACTTATATTTAATCTATATCTATACTACTTTATGAAAAAGTCTAAAACGGGTTTTTTCAAAAATTCAAGAATACTATTTTTTAAACTAAACGTACAACCTCTGACAGCTGCTTGAAATCAGTTATCCTTCTCCTCCACCACGTCTCTCCCGTCTCCTTCTCCACGACCTTTCCCCCACGTCTGCACCAATTTCTCCCAGATTTCTCTCCACTCTTCATCAACCACCTTCCCCTAATCTCTGCCTCTCTCGCCCTCACCCAACAAGAAACGGGAAAATCCTGCTTTCTTTGATCTCTCAAATGGCGCCTGCTTCTTCTCTCACAGTCGCTCACTCGTATGCTCTTGTTCTTCACGTGGCAAACCTGGTTAGCTTTTATTTATTTTTTCTGCTCCTCCTTCTCTGCTTATGTGTATTTAATTTGCTTATTGTTCTTGGGGCTTAATTTTGGTTTTAGTTGTCTAGGGATTTTAGTTTCGACGAAGAAATGGAGGGAGTGGATTACTTGAGTGATGAGAGAAATAAGGCACAGTTCGACGTGGATCTCACGTAATCCATTCTAGGGTTACATTTAGGATCAGACCTTGCCGGTGAAACTGTTGTTGTGGTGGTTGTTTTATTTGGGTTTATAACTTACACTTCTTCTTACTCTGATTTGATCTTGGTTCATCCTAAACACGTAAGAAGCGAGTACGTTAATCAGTTTGTGATTCTTACATGACTTCATTGTGGTTATTTTCATGTAAATGTCAGTATTATTTTCATAAAGTGCAGTTTTTTTTGGTTTACTGATCGGTATGGGGACATTTCACTGATTCAATCCCATTCGCAAAAAGGTTCTATACATCATCTCATTACTCCGTAAGTTTCTCTATTTCCTTCTACTACTATGATTGTTTTGGCCAATGGTGATTTTAACTCTATTAGAGTTATCGTCCGATCGAGTATAACTCACGTGTCCCTCTCGATGTTCTACACTGAAAGGTTGCTTCTTTCCCTTATAAATCTCCATGTCCAAGTTTTCCTCTTAATTTTTCTGTTTGTCTTTTATAGTTGAGCGATTTGTGTTTTTTATGAACATATTGTTTATAGATTGTAACCCTCTGCAATTGCTACATCTGAATTGGGCATTGACTCATAATTCCACATTATGTGGAGGATAACTATCACTCATCGAGCCCCTTCTTTTCCAGATTTCATGTCTACAATTTCATATGTCGTTCTAATTGTTTCGAATAAAAGATTTCATTTTGTGTTTTCAATGTTTTTCTTTGAGAGTTTCTCATCTATATTCATCAATTTGCTGATTTATATTCCTCCCAGAAATCTTTTATTTGCTTGGCAATTTCATTTGTTGTTTGTTTATTTGTCGAGTCTGACCACCGTCCTTCACAATCCGAGCTCATCAAGGTTCAGTGACATTACTTGGAAATGCTTCACAATCTGAGGTCATCAAGGTTCAGTGACATTACTTGGAAATGCTCTTCGTAGTGCTTCATGTGTAGCCAATCACCTAATACAGGTTTGGTACGTGGTCATGGATATATATGCCTTTATGTAGTTATCTAGCACCTAATTGTGTAATTCTGAATTCATTGATAGAACCTGACACTTGTGGCATAATTAAGGTACACTTAGTTTTAGACTTGGTCACTTCTGTAATAAAAACCAGGTTGTTTTGGTGGAGGTAGCTGATAACGCCACTTTTTGGCGTTATTTTCGGTCCATAAACCAATGAGATTGGCTTGTGTTGAAGCAAAAAGGCGGAATTTTATGGTTTATCGAGTGAAATATGCAGGTAATCCGAAAGAAGATGAGCATCGAGAAAAAGAGGCGAAAAGAGTCCAAAAGAGAGTCTAAAACGAAGCCCAACGAAAGCCCAAGATCCAAGCCCAGTTCACAACCTGATCCGACCTGATCCAGAACACGCGCTGTTTCCCCCGCGACTTCAAGTCGCGGGGAATCCCGCGTTACTCCCTGTTGGTTTTGCTACTTTTGACGTTTTCCGGGTTTTAGGTCATTATTTTGACACGTGCGACGGTAGGCGACGGGAGGACGATTTCCAGAGATATTTCGTGTACTTTTGAGCCACGATAGAGGATTGATTGAAGAGAGTTCACCACGCGAAACGGATTAGAGCCGAGAGAAGGGATTTCATCGTACATTCTTCACGTTTACGATCACTATGTTTTCACACACCACTTTCTACCCTGATTCTTGTGTTTTTATCCACCCCAACATGAACTAATCTTTAGATGTTGGGGGTTGGAGTGACTATGATTTTATGATGGATGACGTGTAACCGAATGATTTCTATTTCATTTGATCTATGAAGTACTTGATTTTTAGCTTTTCATACCCAATTGTACTCTGATCACCTTCAATTGAATTACATGGTTTTTGATTAAGTTCGAGAGAATTAATTAATCACTAGATCAAGTAATCAAGTACCGGAAAGGAGATTCGGGTAGAGATAGCCGAATCACCTTTCTGCCTCGCAAAAGTTTAACCTAATGTGTTTTAAAATCACCGGTTGAGATCGAGAGAGGAAACTAGTGAGTTTAAGATAAAATCTGTTATTGCTTGAGAAAGAATAACGGTGAATTTTAAAACTAGGGTTCATAGAAATAATCAGTGATCATCGTTCGGGTAATCGTTCATCAGTAGTATAACCATAGGAAGTCCAACCCTCAACCTTTTCTCTATCAAAGTTCTTTCAAACCTTCCGTTAATCGATTATAGTCTTATTTAGTTTTTAAACAATTTCCAAACCAAATCCAAATTGCGACCGTTCAGTTAATAGATTTTATAGTCATTGTGATACTTAGTTCCTAGTTCCCTGTGTTCGATACTCGTACTTCTGTACTATCACTTGATTTCGACACCGTACACTTGCGGTTAGATTTAGGGGGGTGTAAATCCGCTTATCAAGTTTTTGGCGCTGTTGCCGGGGAACTAGTTGCAACTGATAGCACTACCAGCTATAAGCGCTATTACATTGAACAAATTTTCTTTTCTTTTCTTTTATTTTTCGTTTTATTACTTTCAGTTTCTGGATTGCTAATTGATAACTCTATTTTTAGAGTTATTATTTCCTTTTATTTTTATTTTATTTTGTCAAATTTTAGCCATTCCACTTCTCAAAACCCTCATTCTTAGTAATATTCATAAAAACGAGCAAAAAGAGTGAACCCTAGTTTTTATAAACCATTTGGTAGTATTTTGTTGCTTTTTCACGAAATATCTGCAGTGACTTGCGGAGTGCCCACTCCGGACCCCACTGGCGAGCAAAGAAGAAGACAAAAGAAAAACAACTCTTAGCTTGAAAGTAAAAAATCTGGAGAATAGAAAGTTCAAATGGCAGAGGCATGGGATTAAGAAGTACAAGCATGTTCCCCTAAGATATAACAAGATGAATTGTTTAATAAAACTCATGGTACTTTAAGTGGACTTTTTGGAAGAGGTGAAGGGACCTATGGGTAAAAGAGCTACAAGCTTGTGGATGGAAGAATTACTCAAAGAAGCTGAATTTTATGTCTTCTATCTTCAGTCCTTAGTCTCTAGATTTTACCCATCTTTGGTTAAGTCCAACTTTTCCTCTTAGTATATAAAGAGGTGTTGGGTTTCATTTAATTCATCTCTTCATATCCCATCTACCACATTTAGTGCAAGCTTAGTTGTAGTTGTTAGCTCTCTAGTTTACTGCAGTAGATCTTTAAATTTTTGTATTTCAATTCTTAGTGTAATTGTTAGTTTCAAGTAATTAGTGGCAGTGACGTACCCTCGTTCCCCACTGCGGTTTTAATACAAGTCACTTTCAGTTTACTTATGTGCAACTTCTCATCTTTTGTTTTCTTTATTTCGGTAATTATGGGCTAAGCATCCTTTGGGATGTAGGGAGGAGAAGTACTTGGATTTTATGAAAAATGCTTGAGTAATCTTTATACTTGGAATATTTATTGTTTTGGTCATTCACTCTCGATTATTGCCCAATGATGCGAACAAGCCGATCACTTGCAAGGATCTAAAGTCTAGTTCTTAACTCAGAAATGAGTAGAACGCAGTGACACGAGCTTGGATGATGCTAGGGAATTCGAAAGAATTCTTATGACACTTGTGAAAGTGAGGTCGGCACAGTGAGCTAATCTCAACCCACTGGAGTAGTAGGCAAGCTAGTTGGTGTATTCAAAACACTTAGAGTATTTGTCTCTACACATTGCATCGAGGCCTGAAAAGGTTCATTTTGAGATTACCATTGACAAAACAATAAGTACTAAGAGTATGGGGTTTTTTACTTAAAGGTGTGAGTATTTTGTAACCGGGCTTTTCTAGCGAGAATGTCCACCTCAAGTACAAGGACCACTTTTGGGATCAGGTATTTAATATAAAATCTAGGGAAAATCTAACCTACATTCCTTCTTTTAAATCTTAAGTAAAATCGTTAAAGTAGCATTTCACCAAACAAACCAAACTATTGCTTCTTCTGTAATTGAAACATGTAAAAGGAAGCTCATGAGAACCGTATTGTCTTGATTGCCCAGTCCCTGTGGATTCGATTCTGGTATTTTACCAACTATTACTTGCTGTGACGATCATAGTGGTCAGTGTACACTTGCGCTTCCCACTGTGGATAGTTTGCAACCCACTGCAATTAAATCACATATTTCGCACGTACCACTAATTTTGAACCATCTTTCTTTTCAGGTACTAACTGGTTTATGCCAAGGAAGACCCGAGGAAAGGAAATCGAACCGAAATCGAACCGCTCGATCCGAAAATCGAAAGAACCGCCCGTCAGTTACGAAAAGAATCTAAAGCTAAGAGACACTTGAAGATGGACGACGAAGCTCCTCCTGAGAGACGTCTTATGCGGTTGTTTTCCAATTCCAAATGTGGCAGTCGCACGCATGGGCATTCAACCTCCCACTACTGGGGCGAACTATTTTGAGATCAAACCGAGTACCATCGTGATGGTACAACAGAACCAGTTTGGAGGAGCACCAACAGAAGATCCTCATGCACACCTCCGTGCATTTGAGAGGATCTGCAATACCTTCAAAATCAATGGGGTAGACGAGAATGCAATCAAGCTGAGGTTGTTCGGCTTTTCACTCAAGTTAAGAGCAGAAACTTGGATAGAAAATATCCAACCGGATCAGATCACCACCTGGGCGCAACTGAAAGCTGCTCTCCTCCAGAAATTCTTTCCACCAAGCAGAACCGCACAACTCATGGCCGAGATCACCCATTTTGCTCAATGGGACCAAGAAACATTGTATGAAGCATGGGAAAGGTATAAGGACATGCTGAAAAGATGTCCTCATCATGGGTTGCACGGTTGGGTCGTTATCCAGACATTCTTTAGTGGACTTCACCAGCAGTTCAAAAACGACATTACAGCTGCAGCGGGTGGAGATCTAATGGATAAATCATACGAGGAAGCATGTGAGTTGATCGACAACCTAGCTGAACACAGTTACGCCACTCCTAGATCAGAAGCTAGACGTGTTGCTAGCGTACAAGAGAGTGAAGAGTTGAAAGCCATAAAGGCTCAATTAGCCGCACTCACGAATCAGTTGAAGGGATCTTCTATCCAACCAGCATTCATGATGGAAGAGGGTATGCCGGAGATGGCTCCACCCGTGACCGAGCCGGAACAAGTTCAATTTCTTCAAAATCAGAACAACCGGCCACAAAATGATCCTTTCTCGAACACGTATAATGAGGGTTGGAAACGGCATCCGAACTTCTCGTGGAGTCAACCGCAAGGATAACCAAGGGAGACAATGGGCCAACAGCAACAACAGCAATACGGTAATAATTCCAACTTTTCTAATTCTTCTAATTCTAACAATGTCTATCGTCCTCCAGGTTACAACCAACGGAAATTCGATGAAGGGCAATCCGGAGAGAAGAAGCCGGGGCTAGAGGACATGATGATGAAATTCATGTCTAAGATGGATAGCACGGTTGAGGGACTAGCTGGTACGGTTAACACAGTCAAGGCAGCTACTGATCAGAATACGGCTTCTATTAAGCTCCTTGAAAGGCAAGTGGGACAAATTTCTGAAGTCTTACAAAACCGAGCTCCCGGGACATTTCCGAGTCAAACCGAAAGGAAAACCCGAGAAGATTGCAAAGCCATTCATCTGAGAAGTGGCAAGGAGCTGATTAGAGACCCGACACGAGAACCTTCATCAAAGGAAACCGATCTTAAAGAGCAAGATGTTGAGATCGTAGATATGGATGAGTTGGAAGCCAACGAAGAGGTTGTGATTGAGGAGAACTCAAAGGGTGAAGAAAAGAAGCAAGAGTAGCCAACCTTGCCAAAGCAACCACCGGTCAAGCCGACAGCACCGAGAGTGCCCTATCCGAGCAGGCTTAAATCGCATAAGGATGATGTTAATTTTTCTAAATTTCTTGATGTATTTAAAGAGTTACATATTAACATTCATTTTGCAGATGCTTTGGCACAAATGCCCTCATATGTGAAATTCTTGAAAGATATCCTTTCTAACAAAAGGAAGATTGAGGAGCATGCGACAGTTGCACTTACTGAGGAGTGCAGCGCGATCATCCAGCATAAGCTTCCCCCGAAGCTTAAGGATCCAGGGAGTTTTACTATCCCTGTTCAAATAGGAAATTCTGAATTTAGTAAGGCTTTGTGTGATCTTGGAGCAAGTATTAATTTAATGCCTTTGTCTATTTTCAGGAAACTCGAACTTGGAGAGGTGCAACCGACCAATGTGACATTGCAGCTTGCCGACAGATCCATCAAGTACCCGTATGGTGTAATTGAAGATGTGATGGTCAAGGTGGACAAGTTTTATTTCCCGACTGACTTCGTGGTCCTCGACATGGATGAGGACAAAGAGATACCGTTGATTCTTGGTCGACCTTTCTTAGCCACGAGAGGAGCATTAATTGATGTCAAAGGAGGCAAACTGACACTCCGAGTGGGTGATGAAGAGGCAGTCTTCAATGTTTTTCGGGTAGCTAAACACAAAATATCATCAGATGAGTGCTACCGGGTAGATGTGATGGATTCATTGATTAGAGAAACATGTGGCGTGCAAGTTTCCGGAGACCAATTGAATAATGTGTTGATGGGTACCGATGATGATCCGAAAAGCGAAAGTGTGATGCAATTAAATGCATTACCATCATACAAGGGGCCTCGACGACCCGTGGTTGAGGATTTGGGAACTCCTATTCCAAAATCTCAACCATCATTGCATACACCACCACAACTTGAGCTCAAGCCGCTGCCATCACATCTAGAATATGCGTACTTGGGAGATAAGGAAACACTACCGGTAATTATTTCGTCCAAGTTGAGAACCGATAAAAAAGAGAAGTTACTTAGAGTTTTGAGAGAGCACCAAGCTGCGATTGGATGGACGATAGCCGATCTCAAAGGTTTGAGTCCAACTTTTTGTTCACACCGCATCAATTTGGAAGAAGGGCATCGACCGGTAGTCCAACATCAACGCCGGCTCAACCCAAATATGAAAGAAGTGGTCCGAAAGGAGGTTCTAAAACTCCTTGATGCTGGAATTATCTATCCGGTTCCGGATAGCCCGTGGGTAAGCCCGGTCCAAGTAGTGCCAAAGAAGGGTGGTATAACAGTTGTCCGGAACAACAATAATAAGCTCATTCCGTCCCGAACAGTTACCGGTTGGAGGGTGTGTATTGACTACCGAAAGCTGAATGATGCGACAAAGAAATATCACTTCTCTCTCCCATTCATTGATCAGATGTTGGAACGGTTGTCCGGGCACGAGTATTATTGTTTCTTAGACGGGTATTCGGGGTATAATCAGATACCAATAGCCCCCGAAGTTCAAGACAAGACGACCTTCACATGCCCATATGGTACTTTTGCTTACCGGAGGATGCCATTCGGTTTATGTAACGCTCCAGCTACCTTTCAGAGGTGTATGATGGCTATCTTCTCAGACATGGTGGAGAGGACGATTGAGATCTTTATGGATGATTTTTCAGTGTTTGGACCTTCATTCGATACATGCTTAGAACACTTGGAAGCCGTCCTAAAGAGATGCAAGGAGACGAGTCTAGTATTGAATTGGGAGAAGTGTCACTTCATGGTGACCGAAGGGATAGTACTTGGTCACAAAGTATCAAAAGCGGGGATTGAAGTGGACAAGGCCAAGGTGTCGGTGATCGAGAATCTACCATACCCGAACTCCGTCAAGGGAGTTCGAAGTTTCTTGGGGCATGCCGGTTTTTATCGGCGGTTTATAAAGGATTTTTCTAAGATTACTAAACCTTTATGTTCTTTATTGCTTAAAGATTCTAAATTTGATTTCACTGACGATTGTATCTCTGCTTTTGACAGGTTGAAGAAGGAACTTATTTCAGCACCTATCCTCACGGCTCCTGATTGGAGTTTGCCATTTATTCTCATGTGTGATGCAAGTGACACCGCGGTCGGAGCGGTGTTGGGGCAAAAGAAAGATAAGAGGATGCATGTGATATACTATGTGAGTAAGACTTTGGATGATGCTCAGCTCAACTACGCGACCACTGAGAAGGAACTACTAGTTGTTGTCTATGCTTGCGAGAAGTTCCGATCATATCTAGTGGGGGCCAAGGTAATTGTGTACACCGACCACTCTGCTCTCAAATATCTGATGACCAAGAAAGATGCCAAACCGAGACTCATCCGATGGGTACTGTTGCTGCAAGAGTTCGACTTGGAAATTTTGGATAAGAAGGGGTCCGAAAACACGGTGGTAGATTATTTCTCGAGACTTTAGGGAGGTGAGGATCAAAGCAAGGATAAGACCATCATCAATGATTCATTTCCGGATGAGCAGCTTTTCAAGGTTAGTCATTCTGAGCCCTGGTTCGCAGACTTGGTAAATTACTTGGTGGGAGGAGTAGTGCCTTATCAGATGAACTCTCACCAAAAGAAGAGATTTCTCTTTGAGGCCAAGAGGTATTATTGGGATGAGTCGTACTTGTATAAGTCATATGCCGACGGTATGATCCGGAGATGTGTCCCGGATGAAGAGAAGGCCGACATTCTAAACCACTGTCACACCTTAGAATGTGGGGGCCACTTTAGCACCGATAGAACAGTGGCAAAGGTTCTTCAATCAGGCTTCTTCTGGCCTTCTATGTTTAAAGAGACTCGCGACTTCATCTCTAAGTGCGATCGGTGCCAAAGAACGGGGAACATATCCAAGAGGGATGAGATGCCAATGCAGATCTTTATGGAAGTCGAACTCTTCGACGTGTGGGGGATAGATTTCATGGGACTGTTCCCGAACTCGTTCCGTAATGAGTATATCTTGGTAGCGGTGGACTACGTGTCTAAGTGGGTGGAAGCGATCGCGACTCCTACAAATTATTCTAAAGTAGTGATTAATTTCCTACGGAAGAATATCTTTGAGAGGTTTGGAGTTCCGAGAGCACTGATTAGCGATGGTGGAAGTCACTTCTGTAATCGGTATTTGGAAGCAGTTTTAAAGAAATGCTCGGTGAAACATAAAGTCACTACACCATATCACCCACAAGCCAACGGCCTAGCAGAAGTGTCCAATCGGGAACTAAAGCAGATTCTGGAAAAGACAGTGAACTCATCTCGGAAGGATTGGTCGTTGAAGTTAGATGACGCATTGTGGGCATACCGGACGGCGTTCAAAACCCCTCTTGGTACCACTTCCTACCGTCTAGTGTTTGGGAAGTCATGCCATCTACCAGTGGAACTCGAGTGTAGAGCGTTTTGGGCGATAAAGAAGTTGAACATGAAGTTGGACGCAACCGGAAAAAGGAGATTATTGCAGCTGAATGAACTAGAGGAAATTCGGCTGGATGCGTTTGAAAACGCATCAATCTATAAAGAGCGGACCAAGAGATTCCATGACCAGCGCATTCGTGAAAAGGTACTTGTTCATGGTATGATTGTTTTACTATTTAACTCACGTTTGCGTTTGTTTCCAGGAAAGTTGAAGTCCAAATGGTCGGGACCGTTCACCGTCAATGAGGTATACCCATATGGAGCAGTTGAGCTACAAGGAAAAGATGGGGCGACTTTCAAAGTGAACGGCCACCGAGTGAAGCCTTACTATGGTGGAGAAACAGTGGTAGCCGACACCATGTTTCTAGATGAACCGAAGGAGTGAAAGGAAGGAAGGTCGAGCCACGACCGAAACCGAGGCGCTGGGGGGGGGGGGGGGGGGAGGAAACCCACCGAGGTTTGTTTTCTTTTTAAATTATGTTTTTGAGTGTTTTTGATTTACAAAAAAAAATCTGGAACAGAGACTGTAACACCCGGAAAATCCTAGTAAGTAATAATAGTCCTAATATTTCTTTATATTTTGACTTCTTAGATTATAATTGATTTCCTAAGTAATTTCGGTGATTGTCACTTGTTATTTGATAACTTCCGATAGAAATCAGTAAGTTTATTCCTTAAGGAAATAAATGAAAAATAGATAATAAAGTTAAATATTAGATTTTATGGATTAGTTGGATGGGTAATTTGAATACGAGTCCAACGGTTCTTTCCGGAGCAAAAACGGAGTTCTAACGAAGAAGTTACGGCTAAATTAGTGGAGGTTGAGAAGACTAGCAAACAGAAGCCGGCGCCAATGGCTTGGCGCCGATGCATCGGCGCGGGTGATCGGCGCCGATTTCCTGACGTGCCAAAAGGGGGTTAAACCCACCTCTTTACCCTTAGTCATCCACCCTTTTCACATATAACTCTCAAATCCGATTTTTGGTTCTGCTATCCTCTTCTCAAGCGATATCCATCTAAGATTAAGGTAAATTCATATCTATTAATCCTAATCTAATTCAAGCAACTAGTATGTGAATCTTACCCATTTAAACTTGAATTAGGGCATTTCATCTTCACTCTTCTTCTTGGAGCAATTAGGTTCAAGTATTCAAGTTAGGGTGTTAGCAATTGAAGATTTGAGGTGAGTAACTTGTAATTAATTGTTTGTATTACATTTATATACTATTCCTCATCTTGATTTTTGGTATAGCTAATGGGAAATCTTGAATAAATGCTCTTAATGGTTAAGAGGGAAATAAGAGGAGTTCAAGTAAGTTTATGTGGCTTAATTGTGTTATTACTTTGTATGCCATAATAAATGTTGATGTTAAGAGTTTGGTTGGATTATATATCCAAAGTATGTGATATTGAGATGATGACTTAATAGATGTCTTAATGATGAATTGATGGCTTAATGGTCAAAATGGACTTATTCTTGAATTGTAAACATGGTGGTTTATTATTGAAATCATATAGAAAGTGATTTAAATACATGTGGATGTATATGAACTACATGGAAGTGGTATTGATTATGATAAATGGTTGGACCATTATTAAGTGCTTAATATGCTATGAATATTATTTGGATTAACATATTTGGTATTCACATAATTGGAGGAGCACCTAGTAGGCATTGGAGGATATAATCATACATACCATGGGGTAAAAATGTATTTTGTTCATACCTTCGGATACCGTGGGGTTTTCCGTTGTGTTATGCCTTGTGACAATACCGTGGGGTATCAATCAAGGTATATCTTCAATTATGATGTAACTGGGTAGCGATATGGGTCTTCTCCATGGAATCCAATTTGTGAATGTATCGAATTGTTATTCCTACATGCTATGATTATGCTCTATGTGCTATGTGTAAACCTCACTTAGGCTTTAAAAAGCCTAACACTTGTTATGTGTTTTATGTGTTACAGATTTTAGTGGTTCCGGACACAAGAAGGTCTAGAACGGGGTTGTGAGCATGGGATCATTATTGGAGAGTTAAAGATTGGAAGATTGATAATAGAACTTTCCGACATCCTTTTTATATTTGATTTGCTATAGTAGTGATCAAATAAGCTAGTGGTCCATTAGTAGTTATAATTAACTAGATCTTTGTATTAATGGTTATGTAATGATAATTATGAATACTTTTACTTTAGTAATGAGTACCACTCTTCCGTTTTATGGAAGTTTTTGTTAACCCCTGTTTTTGGGGTGTTACAAGTTGGTATCAGAGCTTTAGTTTAAGTGAACTAAGTATGATGAGGAAATACTTAGACTTAAGCTGAGATGAATTAAGTTATGAATTGTGAGAGTGGGTAGAAGTATTAAGACGGGATGGCCTTAGGGTCGACAGAAATACGTGAAATTAGTACGGTAACGACGGTAATGAGGATTCTCATGTATGATACATTCATAATCGCAATTAGCTACTGTTATTATGAATATATTGTTACATAAGTATACTTGTTTCTAAATTGTTCCAGTGACTAATGATCGGTAAGGTACGTTTCTTGTGTTTATATTTATATAACCATTTTTCAGGGTTAACTTTTGTTCGATAGCGTAGTGATGGTAAAAACACTACCAAGGTCTTTCAATTCTTTGGAGGACAGATCGGTAAATGATTGAGGATTGGAAAGACAACCTGGAACTGGTGGGACTCATGAAAGTCCGCCGAGACAACCTTAAGTAAGTGGATTAAATGTGTGGAGATAGAATGAAAGATGAATCCTTGTTCCTTCTAGATTTTTATTTGTGAATGGAATTCATGTGTGGGTTTGGTTAGAGTGCAACGGTTGGTGATAATTAGGTGTCAACTTTTGGGCTTAAGATCAAACACCTTTAGTTTAATCGGGGAATTGTAACTGATTTTAAAAAGAATGATGGTGATGGTAGTAGTAACCTTAAGATACTCATTTGTGATGAGTGGTTTTAGGGAAATAATCTTTGTGTATGGTTAATGAACCTGTCCGTTTGATGATTAATTATTCGAGATGGATTTTGGAGTCTATTAGAGCTCTTTGGATGTGAATGGCCGTTAACGATAGGGACAATTGAAATTAGAGATTCGGTTGGTCTCAGTATTAATTGAACCTTAAATTGATGTAGAGTTTGAAACTGAAATCAAGATGTATAGATCATTTTAAGGTTGGGAGACGACTGAAGTCGTATGGTTGGGAGTTTCTTTATGGTTGGAACATTTATCCGTACATAAGTACAACGTATGTGTAGGGACTTTGTTAATAAACAATTGTTCGAGGAATTGTCTTTATAGACCGTGTGGATGGAATTTAGATTCCCGTTAGGAATTGTTGAATTTTGGTCGACAGTGAGTCGGTTGACTTTGGGTTGTAAAGAATATAGATTTCGAGGACGAAATCGTTTTAAGGTTGGGAGAATTGTAACACCCGGAAAATCCTAGTAAGTAATAATAGTCCTAATATTTCTTTATATTTTGACTTCTTAGATTATAATTGATTTCCTAAGTAATTTCGGTGATTGTCACTTGTTATTTGATAACTTCCGATAGAAATCAGTAAGTTTATTCCTTAAGGAAATAAATGAAAAATAGATAATAAAGTTAAATATTAGATTTTATGGATTAGTTGGATGGGTAATTTGAATACGAGTCCAACGGTTCTTTCCGGAGCAAAAACGGAGTTCTAACGAAGAAGTTACGGCTAAATTAGTGGAGGTTGAGAAGACTAGCAAACAGAAGCCGGCGCCAATGGCTTGGCGCCGATGCATCGGCGCGGGTGATCGGCGCCGATTTCCTGACGTGCCAAAAGGGGGTTAAACCCACCTCTTTACCCTTAGTCATCCACCCTTTTCACATATAACTCTCAAATCCGATTTTTGGTTCTGCTATCCTCTTCTCAAGCGATATCCATCTAAGATTAAGGTAAATTCATATCTATTAATCCTAATCTAATTCAAGCAACTAGTATGTGAATCTTACCCATTTAAACTTGAATTAGGGCATTTCATCTTCACTCTTCTTCTTGGAGCAATTAGGTTCAAGTATTCAAGTTAGGGTGTTAGCAATTGAAGATTTGAGGTGAGTAACTTGTAATTAATTGTTTGTATTACATTTATATACTATTCCTCATCTTGATTTTTGGTATAGCTAATGGGAAATCTTGAATAAATGCTCTTAATGGTTAAGAGGGAAATAAGAGGAGTTCAAGTAAGTTTATGTGGCTTAATTGTGTTTATTACTTTGTATGCCATAATAAATGTTGATGTTAAGAGTTTGGTTGGATTATATATCCAAAGTATGTGATATTGAGATGATGACTTAATAGATGTCTTAATGATGAATTGATGGCTTAATGGTCAAAATGGACTTATTCTTGAATTGTAAACATGGTGGTTTATTATTGAAATCATATAGAAAGTGATTTAAATACATGTGGATGTATATGAACTACATGGAAGTAGTATTGATTATGATAAATGGTTGGACCATTATTAAGTGCTTAATATGCTATGAATATTATTTGGATTAACATATTTGGTATTCACATAATTGGAGGAGCACCTAGTAGGCATTGGAGGATATAATCATACATACCGTGGGGTAAAAATGTATTTTGTTCATACCTTCGGATACCGTGGGGTTTTCCGTTGTGTTATGCCTTGTGACAATACCGTGGGGTATCAATCAAGGTATATCTTCAATTATGATGTAACTGGGTAGCGATATGGGTCTTCTCCATGGAATCCAATTTGTGAATGTATCGAATTGTTATTCCTACATGCTATGATTATGCTCTATGTGCTATGTGTAAACCTCACTTAGGCTTTAAAAAGCCTAACACTTGTTATGTGTTTTATGTGTTACAGATTTTAGTGGTTCCGGACACAAGAAGGTCTAGAACGGGGTTGTGAGCATGGGATCATTATTGGAGAGTTAAAGATTGGAAGATTGATAATAGAACTTTCCGACATCCTTTTTATATTTGATTTGCTATAGTAGTGATCAAATAAGCTAGTGGTCCATTAGTAGTTATAATTAACTAGATCTTTGTATTAATGGTTATGTAATGATAATTATGAATACTTTTACTTTAGTAATGAGTACCACTCTTCCGTTTTATGGAAGTTTTTGTTAACCCCTGTTTTTGGGGTGTTACAGAGACTTACGCGGGCTAAGCCGCGGCCTCAAGCCGCCGGCAAAGCCGCGTAAGCCTCTGGATAGTTTTGGGAAACAGAGGGTCCCGCGGTCTAAGCCGCGACCTCAAGCCGCGGGTGTCTCTTGAGTATTTTTGGAACAAATCGTTACGCGGTATATCCCGCGGCTTCAAAACCGCGCGCCAAACCGCGCGTCTTCCTGGTCACCTAGGGTTTGGTTCGATTCCTTTTGTCTTTTGTGCAGTCATTTCAATTGTTTGGTTTCTCTTTCTTTCAGTTCTTCTTCTTTTTGCTCTCATTTTCCCTGCACTCTCTCCTCTCTCTCATCTCGAATCTCTCTCTCTTCTCGAACTAATCTCATCTCTCTCACGAATTCCCTCAAGTTTTCAAGAACTTTTCTTCATCTTCAGGATTTTCTGCTCCATTTCTTAAAGATCCAAGGTATGTGTTTCTCCCTTATGACTTTTGGTCTCCATTACTTTATGATGTAAGTATGCTCTCCCTTCCCCCCATTATTTTGATGTTTCACAAATGTGATGTTTCATTGTTAATGTTTCTGCTTAGATGTGAATACATGCTTGTTGTATGCTAGTTGTGTGTTACGATTTTTACATGAGAATTTTCAACTTGTATGCAACCAGTATGTACCTTTTGTGGGATTATGCTCTTAATATTTGTGATGGGAAATTTTTGGGAAGTAAAATGGGGAAGGTGTTGGTATGCAAGAGTTTGTGGGTTTGTAAAATCTGCCCAATTTTGTGCGTAAATGGTATGAAGGAGTTTGTGGCCTCATAAACTCCTTAAGTATTTTTGTGGGTTTTGACTTTTAGTGCAAGCATAGCCAAACCTAAGTTTCACTTAGGTTTGGGGTTCGTCAAGTTATTGTACACTGCCAGTGTAAAGTTATAGATGTATGCACTAGGGAAGTATGTGGTTACGTGACTGTTGGTTAAGATGCATGAGCTAAAAAGTATTTTATTGGTAATCTGCATGCATGGGAATTGTGGGTTTAATCTGTACGTACACGTAAAGGAAAGGAGATACAACAAACCTAAGTTTCACTTAGGTTTGGGGTGCCTTCCTTTTCAACATTCACACACTCACATTTACCCCTTTGCAAACCTCGGTTTTACCAAGGTTTGGGGTTGGCTTTATTTGACAAACCTAGGCCACGACCTAGGTTTGGGTTGGCTATGAGCGAGATAACTCACTTGAGTTCATTTTTTTTGCAGAAAATGAAGACCCATCTGTTGCGTATAAAAGCGATATGTGTATTTCGCAGTGGGTTGCAAACTGTCCACAGTGGGAAGCGCAAGTGTACACTGTCCACTATGATCGTCACAGCAAGTAATAGCCGGTAAAATACCGGAATCGAATCCACAGGGACTGGACAATCAAGACAATATGGTTCTCATGAGCTCCTTTTACAAGTTTCGATTAGAGAGGAAAAATAATATCTTGAGTTGGTTTGGTGAAATAACTACTTTTAACGATTTTACTAAAGATTTAAAATATGAAATGTAGGTTAGATTTTCCCTAGATTTTATAGTAAATACTTGATCTCAAAAAGTGATCCTAGTAATTGAAGTCGGTCTTTTCGCTAGAAAAGCCCGGTTACAAAATACTCACACCGTTAAGTAAAAATCCCATACTAGTTGTACTTGTTGTTTTGTCAATGGTAATCTCAGAATGGACCCTCTCGGGCCTCGATGGAATGTGTAGAGACAAATACTCTAAGTGTTTTAAATACACAAATTAGCTTGTCTACTACTCCAGTGGGGAGAGATTAGCTCACTGTGCTGACCTCACTCTCGTAAGTGTCATAAGAATTCTTTCGAACTCCCTAGCATTATCCAAGCTCGTGTCACTACGTTCTACCCATTTCTGAGTTGAGAACTAGACTTTTAGATCCTTACAAGTGATCGGCTTGTTCGCATCCTTGGGTTATAATGGAGAATGAATAACCAAAACAACAAATATTCTAAGTATAAAGATTACTCAAGCATTTTCTCTAAAATCTAGGTACTTCTCTTGCCTACATCCCAAAGGATGTTTAGCCTAACATATCTGAAGTAAATAAAACACAAGATGAAGATTTAGACATGATTGAAAAAGTGACTTTGAATTACTGCTCACAGTGGGGAACGTAAGTTGCCCACTGTTCGAGAACTACAACTGAAAGTTAAACTAGAACTTTAAAAACACCAGAAATTAAAGTTACACTACTGAAGAAAAGTAAAACTAACAATTGTTCTAAACTTGAGAGAATTTAAGTCTACAAACTAAGATGCTTGCTAAAATTAAAGATTGAGAATTGATTTCCTACTTTTCAATGACCCAAGCCCTTCCTTTTATACTCCAAGGAAAGAGCTTGGGTAATACCCAATGAGGTCTTTTCACTTTGCATCAGCTGAATTATGGGAGCACAAGGACCATTTGTGCCCCATGTTTCTTCTTTAACCAAGGGCTTGATGCTTCTAACCATGTGACTCTTCAAAAAGTTGACTTCTAGGCTCTTAGGTATGAATATTAAATTCACTTTGCCATCTTCTTTAGGAGCAAGCCTAGAATAAAATAATCCCCATGCTTGTACTTGTTACTGAACCTTCTAACTGCCCCCACCATGCTGTCTAACTCAGATTTCTTCTTTTTGTCTTTTCCAGCGGCAGCAGTGGGGAACCGGAGTGAGCACTGTTCACGTCACTGCAGATAAAACGTGAAAACTACCCAAAATCCACCAAATAATTTATTAAACACAAAGGTTTACTCCATTTGCTCATTTTCGACATTTATACTAAGAATGGGGGTTTTTGAGAGGCGGAATGGCTAAATTTGACAAAATAAAATCCGAAATTCAAAGAAATAATAACTCTATAAATAGAGTTATCACAACCTCAAACTTAAACCATTACTTGTCCCCAAGTAATAAAATATATATACAAAACAATGCATTTGAAATTTTAGGGACTTACCGACTCTTTACTTTGAATGGACGTTGATCTCCTCCTTTAGATACTTCTTTCGGTTCCAAAATTGAAGTTTCACTTTTGTATTTGACGAAATCTTTCCCTTGTTCACAATTGAAAAATAGGGCTTTTCTTGGGTTCGAAAGGTTTTCGGCTTTGAAGATTTTTCCAAGGGTTTTTGCACGGATTTCCAAACATGGACCGAAGATCTCGCTTGGAGATTTTTATTTCAAGAAGTGGGTGTTTTGGATTTTTCATGGGTATGTACGCACACTTTCAGACTTTATTTTGGGTATGGCTATTTTTGTGAGAGTGGGCATTCTGATGGTCCAGAAAAGGCACACCATCTTTTTCTGGGAGTGGGCACTTTGATGGTCCAGAAAAGGCACACCATCAACTTTGTTAGTGCAACTCCGTTTTTTCTTCTGTTTTTGTATTTTTGTATTTTTCTCTTTTTTTTTGGGAGGTGGGTGAGGCTTTACCCACCTCAAACTTATGACCTCAAGTCACATCTGGAAGTCCCCACCTCAAACTTAAAACTGCACAGTGTCCCCACTGTGACTTGGAAGGATTCAACGAGGTGTGTTGGGGAAACACCAAAAAAAGTTGTGATTGGATGCAAAAAGGACCTATTTCACATTGTGGGATAAGTTGAGATTTGTACTTACAAAAGGGACCCTTGAATTGTCGGAAACCGAGAGTTGTACCCTAAAAAGAAAAAAATCATGCAAGCATTCAAACCAAATAATCAAGTTAGTAACCAAAATTACCTACCTACGGTAGGATTTTCATGCATCATTAACGGATAGTTTAAAGCAGCAAATGTGTCAAAAGCCTAGCCATAGGCATCATACAGAAAATTAAATTGTTTTTGGGGAGCAAACTGGTAAAACCAATGTTTTAACAAACCATTCAGTGGCTCGGGGTGGTACTTGGTGAACTGTCGGCATCATTCTCCGCAAAGTCATCCTCACTAGCATACGTTGCGCAAATATCCTCGGGAAAGCTCGGGAGTTGGGCTGCCAACACCGGGTTGGTTTCATTCACAAACTGCCCCATGACCTCATCCCGTTCCCGCGTGTACATCCAAAAAGAATTCGTGGCCCTTCCTTGGTATCTTTGCTCGGCTTCCATCAAGTCCAAGCGGTAATTGATCTTACGTAAAGCTGCCAAGATTTCGGTCATTTGATTGCTGGAAGGTCCTGCATCGGTAGTGCGCACCGGTGTATGAGGCGTTTTTGCAACGTGCTCCTCAGCTATGAACACAGTGGGGTTAACAGTCCCCACTGTGGGGATATCTTCTTCCTGCTCGGGTGGAGGGGTGGTGATGTGCCGTCCCATCTTTCGGATGGTTCCCACATTGATAGTACTCATGGAATCTAACCACTGGTCCTCCACAGCCGACGGTACACCTGCGTCTATCATTAACGAAGTAATAAGGCAAGGGAGGGGCAAAATTACCTTCTTCCGAGTACGCGCTTGATCGATGGCCGCATGCATGACAGTGCCCACGTTGATCCTCTTTCCCGTGAGGATGCAGTACAACAGCGCACACTTATGCATCGACAAAGTGGTGTCGTGCGAAGTTGGGGATAATGAAGCACGGAGAAACTGGAACCAAACGGCAGCCTCGGTAGTGAGGGAACCAGCATTTAGGCACCGTCGTTGACCGTCCTTATTCCATGGTTTCCCTTCAGCTGATATCTCTCTTAAAATGAGGTCCTCACTTGCGGGAGTCATCTTCTTCAAGAACTGCGCAAACTCACAAATACCCGAATTTCCTCTCCCCAATACTCGGTTAATTTCCCCTGGATTGTAACAAACTTTCCTACCTCGAACTACCACAAATGGGTCTTTACTTTGAGAGGCCTCGGCGTAAAATTCACGCACTAGCGAGGCATTGGCACGTCGATTAGCAGCAGAAATAATCGACCAATCATGCACCACAATTCTATCCTTGACAAATGAATTAGCTTCAACGAAATCGGGGTCAAAACCCCTCTCTAATTTCAACTTTTGCTTCGCAATGCAGTCAAAGTGGGCAGCCACCTCCGGGGAGGTGAACTGCCTGGGCACCCCACTGGGGGCATGCTCAGTACCCACGATTGATTGATGTGGGTTTTGGGTTTGAATTTGTTCATCCCCATCATCAATTTCCATAGACGATGAACTTAGAGAGGTTGCAGGGTTTTTACCTTTTCGTGAATCTTGCTTAGCAGGCCTCTTTGTCGGTGTTTTTCGTGCCCTGGCCACCGTGGATCTGGTAACCACTCTCCTCTTCTTTTCGGCCTGGGGAATAGGGTTCTCCCCACTGTGGACATCTTCCGAAACAGCACTCTTCTCCTTATCAAACTTAAATCCAACATACTGACTCTGATAATTTTCCTCCACTATTCTCTGCAACTCCTCGTTCTCAGCAAACAATTCTGCTCCAGCCTTCTTCCTCTCCTCCTCGAAGATCCTCTCCTTTTCTGCCTTAATCCTTGCCTCCTCTAGTTTCTTTTCCTCCTCTTCTTTACGGACTCTTTCCTCCTCTTCTCTACGCCTTCTCTCGGCGTCCTCCTTCCTCTTTCTTATCACTTCCTTTCGTTGAATGTATTCCTCCTCCAATCGCCGTTCTTCCTCTTCGGCTTGCAGAGCCTCGGTGTCAAAAAGGCTGGTACTCGTGGTTGAGACGCGTGGAGAGGAAATAGCCTTCGGGCTTTCTTGTTTGGAGGAACCTTCGTCTGGTGCACCAGATGTCATCGGTGCACTAGAAGTCACCGGATGCTCGCCGGAGACCGGCGGCAGTTCGTTAAGGTCACCGGTGATGGTTTCCGGTGGGGTGTTTTCGGTGTTTCGACGGCGGATCGCCGCTCGAGTAGGTGCTTGAGGGTTCGAAATCGGCCTCTTACTTCTAGCCATTGGAGGGGTTTTGGTTCTGGTTCGTGAGAGAGAAATGGAGAAGAAAAAGATGGTTTTTGAATATTTGGAAACAAAAGTGGTTTTTGGGGAGTTAATGATGGTTTTTAGGATTTTTGAAAGGGTTTTAGGGTTGAACCGTCGGTTTTCAGGAGAGAGAGGGAAAAAGGACAATGATGATTTTCTTGGAAAATGGAGAACTAGGGTTATGTGGCAGCAAAAGTTGAGTAGTTGGCAGAAAAAGTGAAGTCTTGTCAGCATTGGGCCCCACAAATGGTCCCATCATCCGTCAGATTCCAGAGTGGGGAGCGCAGTGACTTGCGCCTTCCCCACTGCGACGCGTTTTGTTGATTTTTTCTTTTGAAAATTTGGAGCTGTGCCTACACACATGAAATCAGACTACCATGCCATATTAAAAAGAACAAAAATAAAAACACAGCAAATAACAGAAATAAAATATTTACAAGTGGACCCCATGTTTCTTAATCACAGTGCGGTGGGGAGTGGGCAGGGATGTGGGCACTCTCATGCAGAAAATGCTTTACCCTTTGCCCGTTGACTTTAAAGGTCTGATCAGACTGTGGAGACTTTAATTCCACTGTTCCAAAGGGACTCACCTTCATAATGGTGTATGGTCCCGTCCATCTGGATTTGAGTTTACCTGGGAAGAGCTTGAGACGGGAGTTGAATAGTAGTACCTTTTGTTCTTCCAAAAATTCCCTATGGTTGATCCTACGATCGTGCCACATCTTGGTCTTCTCTTTATACAACTTGGCGTTCTCATAGGAGTGATAACGCAACTCCTCTAACTCATGCATTTGTAAACTTCTTTTGATACCCGCAGCATCCTCACTCATGTTAAGCTCTTTAAGGGCCCAAAACGCCTTTTGCTCCAATTCAATCGGTAAGTGGCAAGCTTTGCCAAAAACTAATTTAAATGGAGACATTCCCAAAGGAGTTTTATAGGCCGTTCGGTAGGCCCAAAGAGCATCATCAAGTTTGGTTGACCAATCTTTTCGGTGCGGTTTAACAACTTTTTCCAAAATCCCTTTTATTTCACGATTTGAAAGCTCGGCCAAACCATTGGTTTGCGGATGGTATGCGGTGGCCACTCTATGATGAATATCATATTTAGCAAGAACAGCGGCCATGATTTTATTTACAAAATGGGTACCCTCATCACTAATCAATGCCCGTGGTGTTCCAAAACGAGTGAAAATATTTTTATGCAAAAATTTCACCACGGTGTTGGCATCATTTGAGTGGCAAGCAATGGCTTCTACCCATTTTGAAACGTAATCTACCGCTACCAAAATATACAAGTTGTTGTTGGAATTTGGAAAAGGTCCCATGAAATCGATTCCCCAAACATCAAAAAGTTCGACCTCGAGAATGTTGTTAAGAGGCATTTCATTTCTTTGCGAAATGTTCCCTGTACGTTGACACTGCTCACAATTTTTCACAAATTCATATGAGTCTTTAAAAACAGTGGGCCAAAAGAATCCACTTTGCAAATTTTTTGCAGCGGTACGGTTTCCACCAAAGTGACCACCGTAGTGGGATGTGTGACAACCATGGAGGATTTGATGTTGCTCACTCCCATGGACACAACGCCTCAATATTTGGTCCGCCCCTATCTTATACAAGAATGGATCGTCCCAAACATATTGTCGTGTGTCGTGTAAAAATTTCTTAAATGGTTGTCCAATCATCCCATCGGGCTTAAGTCCACTAGCTAAAAAGTTTGCAATATCAGCATACCAAGGAACATTATTCTCATGATGCTGAGCGGATAACAATTGTTCATCAGGAAAAGTTTCTTTTACCGGAGTGGGATCAGGAGTGGGATGAACAGTTCCCACTGTCTTCTCAATTCTTGACAGGTGGTCAGCGATCTGGTTACTTGTTCCTTTTCTGTCTACGATTTCCAGATCGAACTCCTGTAGCAATAATACCCATCTAATCAACCGTGGCTTGGAATCGTCCTTGTTGATCAAATATTTAATTGCCGCGTGATCCGTGTGTACTATCACCTTCGTCCCTATCAAGTATGACCTGAAACGATCAAAAGCAAACACCACTGCAAGTAATTCTTTTTCCGTAACAGTGTAATTAATCTGAGCTTCAATCAGTGTTTTACTTGCATAATAAATGGGGTGAAAGACTTTGTTCTTTTTCTGTCCGAGAACAGCCCCCACAGCCCACTCGCTGGCATCACACATTACTTCGAATGGGAGTGACCAATCAGGAGTGGTCACTATGGGTGCTGTGACTAATGCTTCCTTGATTTTTTCAAAAGCCTCTCGGCATGCTTGGGAAAAAATGAAATCTTTTTCGTGTTGTAATAGGTTGCATAGGGGTTTTGTAATTTTCGAAAAATCTTTGATGAACCTCCTATAAAAACCCGCATGACCCAAAAAACTTCGAATGCCTTTTACCGTGGTGGGTTCGGGAAGTTGTGCTACTACTTCAAGCTTGGCCTTATCAACTTCCAACCCTCTTCTTGAGACAAGATGTCCTAACACAATACCCTCTTCGACCATAAAATGACATTTTTCCCAATTTAAAACTAGGTCGTGGGTTTCACATCTCACTAGGATTTTCTCTAAATTTCCCAAACAATTTTCGAATGATGTCCCCATCACAGAAAAATCGTCCATAAAAACTTCTATGGTGTCTTCTATCATGTCGGTGAAAATGGCCATCATACAACGTTGAAAAGTGGCGGGGGCATTACATAATCCAAATGGCATTCTCCGGAATGCAAAAGTGCCGTAGGGACAAGTAAAGGTGGTCTTTTCTTGGTCCTCGGGTGCAATGTGGATTTGGTTGTATCCGGAGTATCCATCTAGAAAACAATAAAATTCTTTTCCCGCCAACCTATCAAGCATTTGGTCTATGAATGGTAAGGGAAAATGGTCTTTCTTAGTGGCTAAGTTGAGTTGTCTGTAGTCCATGCATATCCTCCATCCCGTGACAGTCCTAGTGGGAATGAGCTCGTTCTTTTCGTTCTTCACTACGGTTGTCCCTCCCTTTTTAGGGACACATTGGACGGGGCTCACCCAACTACTACTAGCAATGGGATAGATAATGCCGACATCTAACCACTTCAAGACTTCTTTCTTAACTACCTCTTTCATGATGGGGTTCAACCTTCTTTGAGGTTGGACTTTCCCCGGGCTTTCACTCTCCAAATTGATCTTATGTTGACATAAAGAGGGGCTTATTCCTCTAATGTCCGCTATCGTCCAACCAATTGCCTTTTTATGCTTTATTAACAAATCGATCAGAAGTTGTGCTAAGTTTGGAAGATATAATAACGGGAAGTTTGTTATCCTTAGCGAGATAAGCATACTTTAAGTGGGAAGGCAATGGTTTAAGCTCTAACTCGGGGGGCTGTTCTATTGAAGGGGGTTGAACATTTCTATCCATAAAGTCGAGAGGTTCAAAGGCTGCTACTAAGGCGTTACACTCATCCTCAAAAGTGTCTTCACTCCCAGATTCAGAGTGTTCACTCTCACTCCCCACTGTGGGCATTGTTTCAAAACCGTGGGTTTCATTAATCAAACTCAAAGCGAAACAGTCCTCGGTATCTATATACTTAAGAGACTTAAAGACATTGAAGGTTACTTCTTGGTCATTGACTCTCATTGTGAGTTCCCCTTTGTGCACATCAATCAAAGTACGTCCGGTTGCAAGAAACGGACGCCCTAAGATGATTGGGATTTCTTTATCAGCCTCATAATCTAGAACTAGAAAATCGGCAGGGAAGATAAACTTATCCACTTGGACCAGAACGTCTTCTATTTTCCCTTTGGGGTAGGCAATGGACCAGTCGGCTAGTTGTAATGTCACGGTTGTGGGTCTAGCCTCTCCAATACCTAACTTGTTAAAAATGGACAAAGGCATCAAGTTGACACTAGCTCCTAGATCACAGAGTGCTTGACCTACTTCTTGTCCTCCTATTGTGCATGGAATGGTGAAACTACCCGGGTCTTTCAACTTAGGTGGAATCTTGCTAGTAAGGAGGGCACTACATTCTTCGGTCAAAGCCACAGTCTCAAATTCACCCAACTTCCTCTTTTTGTTCAAAATATCCTTTAAAAATTTAACATAGCTTGGCATTTGCTCGAGAGCCTCTACCAAGGGTATGTTAATATGAAGTTGTTTAAAAATGTCTAAAAACTTTTTAAATTGAACATCGACATTTTTAGGCTTTATTCTATGAGGAAATGGTATGCTTCGTGGGTCAATTTGAGCTTGCTGTGGTATTGGCCTTGGAATAGTCGGCTTTGGGTCAGGTCCAGGAGTGAGAAGATCAGGGATGTCGGTCCCCACTGTGGGGATCACAGTGACTTGAGGAGTGCCCACTGTGGTGCTCACAGTGGGTTTTTGAGGCGAATCATCAGATTCGAAGACGATACCTTGCAGATCCTTTCCACTCCTCAGTGTGATGGACTTGACATGTTCAGGTCCTTTTCCTATCACTCTAGCGTGTTCGGTATCACTAGGTAACGTTCCTGGTGGTCTGTTCTTAACTTCAACGGCTAACTGTCCTACTTGGGTCTCTATATTCCTAATGGCTGCTTGAGTTTGATTCATAAAACCTTTGAGAATTGACTCGATTGATTGTTGTGCCTCAGTGGGTTGAGTAGGGCGTGATTGGTATTGTGAGGATTGGCCTTGGTGAAAATTTGGTGGGTTCTGCCCACTGTGATGTGAGTTCTGCCCACTGTGATGTTGCTGAAATCCAGGTGGGTTGTGTGGTCTTGATTGGCCATGACTCGCCCCGTGGGGTTGGAGTCCTTGATTTCCCGACCAAGAGAAATTTGGATGATTTCTCCAACCTGGGTTATAGGTTTGTGAGTACGGGTTGTTTCTTGGGTTGGTCCCTATAACACTTACGGACTCGGGATTTGCTGGACAGAAGTAAAAAACGTGCTCTTCTCCACAGAGTGAGCAGTTTTCAGGGAGATGTGTTGCGGAATTGACTTGGCCTCTATTTTGGTTCAAAACGATTTTGGTCAAGGCCACTAACTGCGCATTCATGGTTTTAAGTGCCTCGGAGTCGATGGTGTTGGTCTTTGGCACGGGTGCTCTCGGATTGGACCACTTGGTATTGTTGTTGGACACTTTTTCTAAGATTTGATACCCTTCGTTGTAAGTCTTACTTGTGAATGTTCCACCGGCTGTTGCATCTAAGATGATTTTGGCTGCATTGGAAAGACCATTGTAAAAGGTCTCCAATTGGATGCAACATGGGATGCCATGGTGTGGGCATTTGCGAAGTAAATCTTTAAATCGTTCCCACGCATCCGAAACAGCCTCATCTTCTTCTTGTCTAAACAAAATAATATCATTTCGCAACCTTACATTTTTCGTGGGAGGAAAATATTTTTGCAAAAATTTATCGGCAAGTTCATCCCAAGTGGTTATCGAATGAGGTGCATGTGAGTTCAGCCATGACTTTGCCTTATCCCTTAGTGAAAAAGGAAAAAGTCTTAGTCTTAATGCTTCATCACTCACCCCTTGCAACTGAAAGGAATCGGTCATTTCTAAAAAAAGATTTTAAGTGCGAGTGTGGATCCTCAGATGGTGATCCCCCAAATTGACCCATGGCTTGGATCATTTGGAACATCACCGGTTTGAGTTCAAAGTGGTTTGTTTCTAGATTGGGCCTTCTAATCCCGGAGCTTAAATCACTGACTCCGGAAGTAGCATAGTCTCGTATTTTTCGATCTCTGCTATCGGCAATCGTCACTGTGGTCTCCACTATAGGTGGCGGTACTGCAGCCATGTTCACAGTGGGGATCACAGGGGGTTGTCGATTTTTGTTTCTGCGTCTTTTCCGAAAAGTTTTCTCTATTTCAAGATCGATTGGTACAAAGGTCCGTGTTGTTGCCTTGGCATACAACACGAACGGTGCTAGAAAAACGAGTTACTCGGGCTCGAACAAAAACTAATGTCTTGAGATTTAAAAATCACGCCAGTCCCCGGCAACGGCTCCAAAAACTTGTTGCGTATAAAAGCGATATGTGTATTTCGCAGTGGGTTGCAAACTGTCCACAGTGGGAAGCGCAAGTGTACACTGTCCACTATGATCGTCACAGCAAGTAATAGCCGGTAAAATACCGGAATCGAATCCACAGGGACTGGACAATCAAGACAATATGGTTCTCATGAGCTCCTTTTACAAGTTTCGATTAGAGAGGAAAAATAATATCTTGAGTTGGTTTGGTGAAATAACTACTTTTAACGATTTTACTAAAGATTTAAAAGATGAAATGTAGGTTAGATTTTCCCTAGATTTTATAGTAAATACTTGATCTCAAAAAGTGATCCTAGTAATTGAAGTCGGTCTTTTCGCTAGAAAAGCCCGGTTACAAAATACTCACACCGTTAAGTAAAAATCCCATACTAGTTGTACTTGTTGTTTTGTCAATGGTAATCTCAGAATGGACCCTCTCGGGCCTCGATGGAATGTGTAGAGACAAATACTCTAAGTGTTTTAAATACACAAATTAGCTTGTCTACTACTCCAGTGGGGAGAGATTAGCTCACTGTGCTGACCTCACTCTCGTAAGTGTCATAAGAATTCTTTCGAACTCCCTAGCATTATCCAAGCTCGTGTCACTACGTTCTACCCATTTCTGAGTTGAGAACTAGACTTTTAGATCCTTACAAGTGATCGGTTTGTTCGCATCCTTGGGGTATAATCGAGAATGAATAACCAAAACAACAAATATTCTAAGTATAAAGATTACTCAAGCATTTTCTCTAAAATCTAGGTACTTCTCTTGCCTACATCCCAAAGGATGTTTAGCCTAACATATCTGAAGTAAATAAAACACAAGATGAAGATTTAGACATGATTGAAAAAGTGACTTTGAATTACTGCTCACAGTGGGGAACGTAAGTTGCCCACTGTTCGAGAACTACAACTGAAAGTTAAACTAGAACTTTAAAAACACCAGAAATTAAAGTTACACTACTGAAGAAAAGTAAAACTAACAATTGTTCTAAACTTGAGAGAATTTAAGTCTACAAACTAAGATGCTTGCTAAAATTAAAGATTGACAATTGATTTCCTACTTTTCAATGACCCAAGCCCTTCCTTTTATACTCCAAGGAAAGAGCTTGGGTAATACCCAATGAGGTCTTTTCACTTTGCATCAGCTGAATTATGGGAGCACAAGGACCATTTGTGCCCCATGTTTCTTCTTTAACCAAGGGCTTGATGCTTCTAACCATGGGACTCTTCAAAAAGTTGACTTCTAGGCTCTTAGGTATGAATATTAAATTCACTTTGCCATCTTCTTTAGGAGCAAGCCTAGAATAAAATAATCCCCATGCTTGTACTTGTTACTGAACCTTCTAACTGCCCCCACCATGCTGTCTAACTCATATTTCTTCTTTTTGTCTTTTCCAGCGGCAGCAGTGGGGAACCGGAGTGAGCACTGTTCACGTCACTGCAGATAAAACGTGAAAACTACCCAAAATCCACCAAATAATTTATTAAACACAAAGGTTTACTCCATTTGCTCATTTTCAACATTTATACTAAGAATGGGGGTTTTTGAGAGGCGGAATGGCTAAATTTGACAAAATAAAATCCGAAATTCAAAGAAATAATAACTCTATAAATAGAGTTATCACCATCCGAGCACTTACCTCTCATTCCTGGAATACGAGCGTATTCATCCAAACAACTGGCAACAGATGTTTGATAACGAAAACCCGGACAAAGATCCTCGACACGTGCAAATGATAGAGAACGGGTGTCAACCCTTTGGGGAGTGGGGCATCAAGCTTGCTGACTTACCGGCTGGATCTCGGGTGCCGGTTATCATACGGCAACATTCATGGGAGAGGTTCATCCAAACCCCTCCCATGTATTGCATCGAAACAGTCAAAGAATTCTATGCATGTATGATACCGGCCGTTTACCACGATCGCTATGTGGTAAAGATGGGCGATAAGGAAGTCCGGATCTCACCGGATGATATATGTGCTTACCTCCATGCCCCTCGCCGGCCCGAGCTGAGTGCGACTTATGGGTTATCTCCTAACCCGGCTTTCCAGGTACAATTAAGCCCGACCATCGCCGCATCCCTACGGCGAAATGGACACGCGAGGTGGAACAAAATGGATCAACACATCTTAAAACGCGAGATGCATACCGACATCGCCTTCCTCATGATATTTGTCAAGGCCTCCCTAAAGCCATCTTCCCACAACACCACCGTCGATAGCCAAGTGGCGGAAGTCCTCTACTCCTTGCACAACAACCTCCCGATGGACATCGGGCATATCATATGGATGGAGCTTTTGGATGCAGGTATGACCCTTGACGGTATCTTACCATTCCCTTGCCTGATAACACACTTTTATAGGGAAGCCGATGTCCCGATAGGACACCTCACCGCATCAAAAGGGGATTTCAAGAAGACACAATACAATCACCAAATAACGGCGGCGGGAAAGTTAGAGGCGAGAAGGCGGGAAGATCCCGATTATCAGAGATGGCGACTCGCGGCACCGGTCCATATCTTGTCCGAGAGTGCCTCGGATAGTGATCCATATTACGACCCGGATGCACCACCGGCGGAGGCGGCCGAGCACGGCGGCGACACTCCTCCTTACATGCGCCGATTTACTGATCAGATTACAGCCGGGTTTAGAGGGATGAACGAACGGATGGAGAGTGGGCTCCAAGGCATGAACCTACGTATGGATGGCTTCGACGCACGTCTCACCCACACTGGATTTCCACCACCACCACCACAAGCACCACCAACGCCGCCCCAAGGCCGAAGGAGAGTAAGAGGCCGATAATCTGGGGGCGCATCATCTTCATCTCGCCAATAGTTGGGGTTGTTTTCGTGATCTTTTATTTGTGATATGTTCTTGATGCTGTACTGTACCGTTTTATATTTCTCTGTCGGATGACTGTAATAACGCACAACAATATTTGTCACACTTTGTACCACTTACTTGCACATTGGGGACAATGTGTGGGCAAGGTTTGGGGTTGCCAATCGGGCCCCCGTTTATGCACGTTGATTTCCTACACATCTGAATGGTTAGATCATATTAGCTAATTGCTTTGTTTTGGATGATTGAGACCGACCATTGTGGGAAGAATCTTGTGATAGTAACGTGACCATTAGGGAAGGACCGGGAAAAGACATGACTAGGGACATTAGTGGAGACCACCCAATAGCGAGATTTGAGCCTAAAGACGCTTTTCATTTCGAGGGATTTAAACACGTAATTCGTATACACTTTTTCGAATTCCTTGTCGTGATTATAGAGTGATCTCGCTATAATATTGCATTGAGTAGCAAAGACAACCACCGGGATATTGGGTAAGGGTGTAGTAGACCATATAGTGTGGACCTTAAGAGATGATTCCAGGCATTGTGTGCATTTTTAAACCATTTTTATCTATCGTCCCTTTTGACCCATTATGTGTGTACCCAAAACCCCTTTGTAGACAAACACTCACCACTTGTTCATTTCAGACCCACCATTAAACCCTAGCCAAAAACCTTAGCCAACCCTTATCCGAAAGTGTGTCAACCAGAGGCGGCAATGAACAGCGAGAGATAGAGCAGAAAAGAAAAAAGTACAGGCCAGTCACGAGAATAAATTGGGTCATTTTTAACCCAAGAAATAGAAAAGAGGGCCAATGATGCCCCAATCAAATAAAGAGGGCCAATTATGCCCCAAAAAAATAAAAAAAATAAATACAGTTAGTTAGATAGTATTTACAGTAGCTAAAGAAAAGAGTCAAAGCGACTCCAACAGTGACAAAGAGGGCCAAATGAAAGGAAATGAAGCCATGATAGTTCACAACTGCTAAAGGTTGACACACCGAGGATTTTTGATCCGCTTACCCTTCGTTTCTTAGCCATGATCCTCGCCCCGTTACAACCCTTGTAAAGACCTGGATGATCTTCTGGAAAATGTGATTAGGGTATACGATCACCTTTACCAATATTCCCTGTCTTGCTACTTGATTCCTTCTGAGATCGACTTTTTGGACATTTGTACGTCTTTCATTAGAGTTGTCATGTAAGTTCTTGAGTATCATTGTACATAACTTCCTTATACATGACAACATGTGCGACAACCTAGGTTCGAGTGAAATGAGAGTATCCCGTGAGGTAGGGTCGAGGAAAAATGTTTTCCCTAGTATGTTTAGACCTAGTACGGACTTAATGTAATCGGACCAGTCACGAGTTCAACTCACAATGGAAGGCCATAGATCAAACAAAATAAGGATGATGCGAAGGTGAGATAATCATTCACGAGTACGGGAAATCAACAGTACATTACGTGGTAACGATTGGGAGTTGTGCAGTTATTGTTTCACTGATATATGCTTTTATTCTATTTTATCGCTAATTTGCTTAAGGACAAGCAACGCTCGGTTTGGGGTTGTTGATAACGCCACTTTTTGGCATTATTTTCGGCCCATAAACCAATGAGATTGGCTTGTGTTGAAGCAAAAAGGTGGAATTTTATGGTTTATCGAGTGAAATGTGCAGGTAATCCGAAAGAAGATGAGCATCGAGAAAAAGAGGCGAAAAGAGTCCAAATGAGATTGGCTTTTCTGAGTTCGTGAGGTCGGAAACTGGATTTGTGAGTCGTGACTGGGTGGGTCTATCCAGCGTTTTTCAAAATACTTTTCTGTATTCTCGGTTTATTTTTATACTTTTTAAAAATAACTCAGTTTATTTTATATTTTTTAAATAACTTATCTTTAATCTATATCTATACTACTTTATGAAAAGTCTAAAACGGGTTTTTTCAGGAATTCAAAAATACTATTTTTTAAACTGAACGTACAACCTCTGACAGCTGCTTGAAACCAGTTATCCTTCTCCTCCACCACGTCTCTCCCGTCTCCTTCTCCACGACCTTTCCCCCACGTCTTGTAACGTCCCGAAAATTGCAATAAATTTGAACTTTTAAAAAATACCATTTTTATTAAATAAGCCACAAGTGATTAAACCCAAATAAACGTGTTGTCCAAAACTTCGTTAAGTTAACAACCAACTCAATTTAAAACAGCGGAAAATCGAATAAATCTAAACATAGAGTTTAAAAATAAGTAACGGTGAAAGTCTCCTCAACGCGCCAGTGTGTATCGTCACGCCTTACTGCCACTCGTACCTGAAACAGTAATTTATAGGAAAAGGGTAAGCACGAAGCTTAGTGAATTCAAACACATACACAAAATAGCAATCATATGAACACCACCCTAAACGGCAGATATATATAATCAACCAATCACACGTCAGTTTAAGAATGTATTCTAAACAAACAATCTCATGCAAGAACACCTGAGCATGTACTCATCGGTCTCCCCGAATCCATACAATACCCGTACACGTGTCCCTCGGTCTCCCCGAGTTCATACGGCACTCGTGTACGTATTTCCTCGGTCTCCCCGAGTCCTCGGTCTCCCCGAGTTTTATACAATAAATATCCAAGGTCTTATACTAGACACCAACCCGGCCTAACACTACACACAAATAAATCAGCTAACACACACACACGAACTACAGCAATGCACATATAATCCCTATCCTACGCAGTGAGTGAACTCACCTCGAATAGCAGTGCAGAACTCCACGAACGACAACAAGAACCCTTCTACTCCAACTCACTTCTTCCCACCTAAAGAAGGGTTATAAAGAGTCAATACATAGCCCCAACCCGAAATTACCACCACAAGACTAAAAGAGCATTTTCCAGCTTTTGGTCCAAAACTATAGGTCTGTTCGTGACCTGTTTAGCCCCCCTTAAACCCATCAAACCCGAAATATTATTCCATAATTAGAGGTTTCTATGTCTTAGGTTTCCAGGGACATATCGCACGCGTTCATACGAGGTCCCTACTATTTTATATGAATTTTCTAAGACCGACTATCCAAACTGCGAATTTTGGACCAGTCTGTACTAATTTCTAATTTGGCCCTAGCTAGAGGCTTTATTAATTTTTCTGCAAAACATAAGAAACCTACTCAACACAATTTTTGATATTTGGGCACTGGTTTCACCTCCATCCGAGCTTCCTAGATTATTCTACGGATTTTACAAAACAGGGACAGATTAGGCGATTTCACATAAAATGATAACTTTGGTTCGGTTTAGGTTTAGGATTAGGGTTTGGCCTCTAATGGCTGGGTTAAATAAACACCACCCACTGCCACCTCGGGCAGCGGTGGTCGGCGGCGGCGTTGGGCGGCAGCCACCACCGGCGGTGGTGGTGGTTCGACATTAACACCCACCGACGAGGCCAAGAAACGGTCAACCCGAAATAACTCAGCCACACATACCTACACTCGACCTAACAGCCACCCTCCCGCACAATACAACCACCGAACTGGTGGTGCACGGCGGCGCCACCGATGGCAGCCATGGCTGCCGCGGCGGTGGTGGTTTCTCGGTTTTGGCGCAAGAAAGAAGGAAACGAGATGGGGGCATACCTCATGATAAAAACGCAGCAGCAACCCTTCTACTCGTCGGCTTCCTCTCTTCCCGATCGTCTCTCTCGCTCTCTCTCCCTCTCTCGCTGCTTCTCCTTCTCGCCGGCAGCCGCTAGCGGCGGCGGTTCTGGTGGTTTCTCGTGGTGGTTGGGGGTGGCAGCAAAAGGGAGGAAGAACTAGGGTTTTTGGTTTGCTTGCTTGCGATCGATCTCTTGCGTGGAACACAAAAACGAGACAAAAGGAAAGGGGGTCGGTCCTATGGGCCGATCCCATGCAAGCCTTGTGACACAATTACACTTTTAGTCCCTAGATTTTAAGGTTAAGTCATTTCTTACCACTTTAAGTTAGGATTTTACTAGATAAACCAAACATCGCAAAATTAATTCATTTTGGTCCTTGCCGCCAAAACCCGTTAATAAATTCATTTAGAGAAAAAAATTAAAAAATTAAATAAAAATAAAAAAAACATACCGGAACACGAGCTTTACAACTCTCCCCCGCTTGAATTAGACTTCGTCCTCGAAGTCTATGTCCGTGAATAATTCCGGATAGTTCTCTCGCATCTCCGTCTCGGGTTCCCAAGTCCACTCGGAACCCTTTCGGTGCTGCCACTGAACCTTCACCAAGCCAATTACCTTGTTACGCATGGTCTTCGTCTTCCTCTCAATAATAGCAATCGGCTTCTCCACATAATTAAGCCGCTCGTCAATCTGGATATCCTCAAGAGGAATCACCGCTGACTCATCCACCACACACTTTCGCAACTGAGACACATGGAATGTGTTGTGGATCAAGCTCAACTCGTCCGGTAACTCTAAGCAGTAAGCTACCTTTCCCACCCGAGCAATGACCTTGTAAGGTCCAATGTAACGGGGCCCCAACTTTCCCCGTTTACGAAACCGAATCACTCCTTTCCAGGGTGAAACCTTCAACAAAACGTAATCCCCCACCCGAAACTCTAAGTCTGATCGTCTCTTGTCGGCGTAACTCTTCTGCCGACTCTGTGCAGTAGCTAAACGGTCCTGTACCATTTGTATCATCTCAGTCGTCTTCAGCACAATGTCAGTGCTCCCCAATACTCGCTGACCAACCTCGCCCCAGCAAATGGGCGTCCTGCACTTCCTACCATACAACATCTCGTACGGCGGCCTGCCAATACTGGAATGGTAACTGTTGTTGTAGGAAAACTCCGCCAAAGGAAGGTACTGATCCCAACTACCTCCAAAGTCAATAGCACATGCCTGAAGCATATCCTCGAGTGTCTGAATAGTACGCTCACTCTGCCCGTCGGTCTGTGGATGAAAAGCCGTACTAAAATGCAACCGCGTACCCATCTCCTCCCGAAACTTCTCCCAAAACCAGGAGGTAAAACGGGTGTCCCTGTCAGAGACAATCGAAACTGGCACTCCGTGCCTGGCTACAATATCCCGCATGAAGACCTCTGCGAGCTTCTCCGCCGAGGAGCTCTCCTTGATGGCCAAAAAGTGAGCACTCTTCGTCAGACGATCGACAATCACCCATATAGCATCATTCCCACGGGGAGTCCTTGGGAGTTTAGTAATGAGATCCATCGTGATCTGTTCCCATTTCCACACCGGAATCTCTAAAGGCTGCAACTTCCCATGCGGCCGTTGGTGCTCAGCCTTGACTTTCCGACAAGTCAAGCATTCTTCTACATACTTGGCGACGTCCCGCTTCATGCAGGGCCACCAATAATCCTCCCGTAGGTCACGGTACATCTTCGTAGCTCCAGGATGAATGGAAAACTTGGACTTATGCGCCTCGTTCATCAATGTCTGTCTGTTCCCACCAGTGAAAGGGACCCAAACTCGACCATACCGTGTCAATAGACCTCGACTATCACGGGCAAAATTCAGAATTTCACCCGAAACTCTCTCGCGTTTGGCATTCTCGTCCAAAATCGCCACTTCTTGAGCTTTACCTATCGACTCAAGGAGAGGTGCAGCCACCGTTAGCCGCTGACACAAACCCCGAAGTGGCTCACCAACCGGATGTCGACTAAGTGCGTCCGCAACAACATTCGCTTTACCCGGGTGGTAAAGTATCTCACAATCATAATCTTTGACTACGTCGAGCCACCTCCTCTGTCGCATATTGAGGTTTTGCTGGTCCATCAAGTATTTGAGGCTTTTATGGTCAGTGTATATCGTACACTTGACGCCATACAAGTAATGCCTCCATATCTTGAGTGCAAACACCACTGCTCCCAACTCTAGGTCATGCGTCGGGTAGTTCGCCTCATGAGGCTTCAACTGCCTCAGAGCGTAAGCTATAACCTTGCCGCGCTGCATGAGCACGACGCCCAACCCCTGGTGAGAAGCGTCACAATACACCACCAGATCCTCCATTCCCTCGGGCAAAGTCAACACCGGAGCCTCGCATAAACGTCTGCGTAGCTCCTCAAAATCCCTCTGCTGCTCTCCACCCCAACTAAAAGCTGCAGATTTCTTCGTCAAACGGGTCATAGGTAATGCAATCTTGGAGAAATCTTGAATAAATCTCCGGTAGTATCCGGCTAACCCAAGAAAACTCTGTACTTCAATGGGAGTCTTCGGCACCTCCCACCGCATTACTGCGGTAATCTTGGCCGGATCGACCATAATACCCTTCTAGTTCACGACATGTCCTAGGAATTGGACCTCTCGTAACCAGAATTCACACTTGGAGAACTTGGCATAAAGCTTCTCCCGCCTCAAAATCTCCAGAACTTCTCGCAAATGCATCTCGTGCTCTTCCTTCGTCTTCGAATACACAAGTATATCGTCGATGAACACAATCACCGACCGATCCAGCATCGGGCTACACACCCTGCTCATAAGGTCCATGAACGCTGCTGGTGCATTGGTGAGCCCGAAAGGCATCACCACAAACTCGTAATGGCCATAACGTGTACGAAATGCTGTCTTCTCCGTATCCTCACTTCTCACCCGCATCTGATGATACCCCGACCTCAGATCAATCTTAGAGAACCACGAGGCTCCCTGTAGCTGGTCGAACAAGTCATCGATCCTTGGCAGAGGATAACGGTTCTTCACCGTAAGCTTATTCAACTCACGGTAGTCTATACACATCCGTTGGGACCCGTCCTTCTTCTTCACAAATAGAATCGGGGCTCCCCACGGTGAACAACTCGGCTTGATGAACTCCTTTTCGAGAAGTTCCTGCAACTGGGTGTACAACTCCTTCATTTCCGGTGGAGCCAGGCGATAAGGTTCCTTAGCTACCGGAGCAGCACCCGGGACCAAGTCAATCCGGAACTCCACCTGTCGCTCGGGAGGTATCCCCGGTAAATCATCGAGAAATACGTCAGCAAACTCCTGTACAACTGGCACATCCTCCGCGGTCTTCTTCTCTCCGTCGTCGCGCGTGTCTATCACGTACGCTAAGTATCCCTGGCCACTGTGCTGTAAGTACCTCCGAGCCCTCGCAGCCGAACATATCGCTGAGGTCCGCCTGGGCGAGTCGCCCTAAACTAGCAGTTCTCCCCCGCTTGGGGTTCGAACCCGTACTTGTTTGCGACGGTAAACAATCTCTGCATCGAAAGCATCCATCCAATCCATGCCCACAATCACGCACAACTCACGCATAGCGATCGGAATCAGATCAATAAGGAATCTCACGCCAGAGATTTCCAAAGTACACCCGCGATACACGTCGGCAACCGTCAAGGTCCTATCATCAGCAACCTCAACCACAAGTGGACAGCCTAACCGTCCTACACTACGGCCCAAACACTCACTAAAAGTGTGAGACACGAACGAATGAGTAGCCCCGCTATCAAACATCACCACAGCAGGCACCGAGTTAACTAAAAACGTACCTGTCACCACTTTAGGCGTAGCCTGTGCCTCATCCACCTTCAGTTGATGAACTCTACCTCGGGCCGTCTCGGTTCCAGCCTGACCCACACGACCATCAGTAATACGCAAAGGAGCAGCCGCATGAGTTCTCTGTGCCCCACCCCCATCAGTAGCTCTCGGATTCGGGCAGTTGGCCTTCACGTGACCCGTCTGTTTGCAGTTGAAACAGACCATTAGTGGTACTCTGCAATCACGACCGTAGTGTCCCACTTGGCCGCACTTGAAGCATTTGTCATCTCTCCTTCCGCTACTATCCCTGGGTTTGAACCCACCGCTCCTTTGATTCGAGCGCGAGTCCGAAAACCTCGTTTTCTTTGGAACCGCCGATACTGGTGCCACGGCCTGCACCGCTTTCCTCTTTTTAGCTTGTGTCTCTAACTCAAGTTCCCGTCTCCGGGCAGCCTCCATCATCGCAGCAAGCGTAGCATACTGCGCAGTACTCACGAACTCCCTGATCTCGGTACGTAACATATCTTTGTACCACGTCATCTTCATGTCCTCAGAAGCAGCATACTGGGGACAGAATAGTGCCATCTCCGTGAACTTTCGATTCATCTCCTTCACGGTCTCCGTAGTCTGTGTGAGTTCCAAGAATTCTTTAGCAATCCTCTCCATCTCTACTAGAGGAATATACTCTGCACGAAAACGCACGACGAACTCCTCCCAGGTCAAAGTAGTGCGCTCATTAAGCGTCAGAGCAGTAGCACACCAGTCTTTCGCTCCGTCTCGTAACAGGTTCACCGCGAAGCGAACCTTCAGGTTCTCAGGACAGCCACTAGTAAGGAATGCGCACTCCATATCCGAGATCTAGCGCATATTGACGATCGGGTTCGAGTCTCCCTTGAACTCAGGAGGAGAACAAGCAGAGAGATCCCGATACTGAAACTCCCTCGCTCGGGGCTGCCCACCCGCCGGGGGTGGAATTGCCGCGATGCGCTCCTCCATTAACACTACTACCTCATCACGAATGGCGGTAATAATCTCGGGAATCGCCTCCCCAATAGCATTTGTCACCTCGGCTGCAATCATCTCAAGGATCTGCTCGGCAGTAAGTCCAGTACCAACATTTGGTTCGACGTTGTTGTTCCTCCTTGTGATGGCCATTCTCGGTAAATATTACAACAAGTTATTAGCACACAATAAATCCTGCTATCTATGCTCACGCTTAACTCCTCGGATTCCCCGTGACTTTCCCCGACTCGAGCACGGATCCTGTGCTTTAGATAGTAGGAGCTCTACTACTATCTTCCACACCTATCCCTACTCGTTTCGAGTCCCATCCCGGAGTGTCCAAGTAGTTCCTTGCCGACAGTTCTAACCCATATGCCCGTACCAGCATATGTCAACACTCTTCCTAGTTCACTAGGAATTTCACCCCATCCCATTACCCTTGCTATGACGAAATCCCCACTGGCCAGGACGAGTCGCCTCGCGAATGCACAGTCGCATACAGTGTGAAATCAGATAGACATTCAAATAAGAGATTCTATCCCACAACGGTTAGACTCAAACAAGAGCTGCGCAATAGAACTAAATCAAGCATTCTAAGGCTATTTGATTCCTACTGCATACCACTTAAAAGGCATTCACTTAACGACCTATCAGGACTAGCATGAATTCCTACTAGCAAGTAATAATCATGCAGTACAGTGTAATAAGCACCAGGCAATCTAGCATACATACTCCTATGTTCTAGAAAGCAATAAGTTACACTAAGTACTCTACCTTTTCCCTTGGCATCGGCTGACTGTACACACTGCGCCTTCGATCACCGTCTCTAAAACGTACTTTTCCTTTCTTTTATTTCTCGAAAATTTTAAAAGGAAAGTCCCGAGCCGCAAACTTGAGTTCAAACACACCGAAATGTGTTTGATTCGCTCAAGCTGTGCTTTGATACCAAGTTGTAACGTCCCGAAAATTGCAATAAATTTGAACTTTTAAAAAATACCATTTTTATTAAATAAACCACAAGTGATTAAACCCAAATAAACGTGTTGTCCAAAACCTCGTTAAGTTAACAACCAACTCAATTTAAAACAACGGAAAATCGAATAAATCTAAACATAGAGTTTAAAAATAAGTAACGGTGAAAGTCTCCTCAACGCTCCAGTGTGTATCGTCACGCCTTACTGCCACTCGTACCTGAAACGATAATTTATAGGAAAAGGGTAAGCACAAAGCTTAGTGAATTCAAACACATACACAAGATAGCAATCATATGAACACCACCCTAAACGACATATAGATATAATCAACCAATCACACGTCAGTTTAAGAATGTATTCTAAACAAACAATCTCATGCAAGAACACCTGAGCATGTACTCATCGGTCTCCCCGAATCCATACAATACTCGTACACGTGTCCCTCGGTCTCCCCGAGTTCATACGGCACTCGTGTACGTATTTCCTCGGTCTCCCCGAGTTTTATACAATAAATATCCAAGGTCTTATACTAGACACCAACCCGGCCTAACACTACACACAAATAAATCAGCTAACACACACACGAACTACAGCAATGCACATATAATCCCTATCCTACGCAGTGAGTGAACTCACCTCGAATAGCAGTGCAAAACTCCACGAACGGCAACAAGAACCCGTCTACTCCAACTCACTTCTTCCCGCATAAAGAAGGGTTATAAAGAGTCAATACGTAGCCCCAACCCGAAATTACCACCACAAGACTAAAAGAGCATTTTCCAGCTTTTGGTCCAAAACTACAGGTCTGTTCGTGACCTGTTTAGCCCCCCTTAAACCCATCAAACCCGAAATATTTATCCATAATTAGAAGGTTCTATGTCTTAGGTTTCCAGGGACATATCGCACGCGTTCATACGAGGTCCCTACTATTTTATATGAATTTTCTAAGACCGACTATCCAAACTGCGAATTTTGGACCAGTCTGTACTAATTTCTAATTTGGCCCTAGCTAGAGGCTTTAATAATTTTTCTGTAAAACATAAGAAACCTACTCAACACAATTTGTGAGATTTGGGCACTGGTTTCACCTCCATCCAAGCTTCCTAGATTATTCTACGGATTTTACAAAACAGGGACAGATTAGGCGATTTCACATAAAATGATAACTTTGGTTCGGTTTAGGTTTAGGATTAGGGTTTGGCCTATAATGGCTGGGTTAAATAAACACCACCCACTGCCACCTCGGGCAGCGGTGGTCGGCGGCGGCGTTGGGCAGCAGCCACCACCGGCGGTGGTGGTGGTTCGACATTAACACCCACCGACGAGGCCAAGAAACGGTCAACCCAAAATAACTCAGCCACACACACCTACACTCGACCCAACAGCCACCCTCCTGCACAATACAACCACCGAACTGGTGGTGCACGGCGGCGCCACCGACGGCAGCCATGGCTGCCGCGGCGGTGGTGGTTTCTCGGTTTTGGCGCAAGAAAGAAGGAAACGAGATGAAGGCATACCTCACGATAAAAACGCAGCAGCAACCCTTCGACTCGTCGGCTTCCTCTCTTCCCGATCGTATCTCTCGCTCTCTCGCTCTCTCTCCCTCTCTCGCTGCTTCTCCTTCTCGCCGGCAGCCGCTAGCGGCGGCGGTTCTGGTGGTTTCTCGTGGTGGTTGGCGGTGGCAGCAAAAGGGAGGAAGAACTAGGGTTTTTGGTTTGCTTGCTTGCGATCGATCTCTTGCGTGGAACACAAAAACGAGACAAAAGGAAAGGGGGTCGGTCCTATGGGCCGATCCCATGCAAGCCTTGTGACACAATTACACTTTTTGTCCCTAGATTTTAAGGTTAAGTCATTTCTTACCACTTTAAGTTAGGATTTTACTAGATAAACCAAACATCGCAAAATTAATTCATTTTGGTCCTTGCCGCCAAAACCCGTTAATAAATTCATTTAGAGAAAAAAATTAAATAATTAAATAAAAATAAAAAAAACATACCGGAACACGGGCTTTACACGTCTGCACCAATTTCTCCCAGATTTATCTCCACTCTTCATCAACCACCTTCCCCTAATCTATGCCTCTCTCGCCCTCACCCAACAAGAAACGGGAAAATCCTGCTTTCTTTGATCTCTCAAATGGCGCCTGCTTCTTCTCTCACAGTCGCTCACTCGTATGCTCTTGTTCTTCACGTGGCAAACCTGGTTAGCTTTTATTTATCTTTTCTGCTCCTCCTTCTCTGCTTATGTGTATTTAATTTGCTTATTGTTCTTGGGGCTTAATTTTGGTTTTGGTTGTCTAGGGATTTCAGTTTCGACGAAGAAATGGAGGAGTGGATTACGTGAGTGATGAGAGAAATAAGGCACAGTTCGACGTGGATCTCACGTAATCCATTCTAGGGTTACATTTAGGATCAGACCTTGCCGGTGAAACTGTTGTTGTGGTGGTTGTTTTATATGGGTTTATAACTTACACTTCTTCTTACTCTGATTTGATCTTGGTTCATCCTAAACACGTAAGAAGCGAGTACCTTAATCAGTTTGTGATTCTTACATGACTTCATTGTGGTTATTTTCATGTAAATGTCAGTATTATTTTCATAAAGTGCAGTTTTTTTGGTTTACTGATCAGTATGGGGACATTTCACTGATTCAATCCCATTCGCAAAAAGGTTCTATACATCATCTCATTACTCCGTAAGTTTCTCTATTCCCTTCTACTACTATGATTGTTTTGGCCAATGGTGATTTTAACTCCATTAGAGTTATCGTCCGATCGAGTATAACCCACGTGTCCCTCTCGATGTTCTACACTGAAAGGTTGCTTCTTTCCCTTATAAATCTCCATGTCCAAGTTTTCCTCTTAATTTTTCTGTTTGTCTTTTATAGTTGAGCGATTTGTGTTTTTTATGAACATATTGTTTATAGATTGTAACCCTCTGCAATTGCTACATCTGAATTGGGCATTATCGAGCCCCTTCTTTTCCAGATTTCATGTCTACAATTTCATATGTCGTTCTAATTGTTTCCAATAAAATATTTCATTTTGTGTTTTCAATGTTTTTCTTTGAGAGTTTCTCATCTATATTCATCAATTTGCTGATTTCTATTCCTCCCAGAAATCTTTTATTTGCTTGGCAATTTCATTTGTTGTATGTTTATTTGTCGAGTCTGACCACCGTCCTTCACAATCCGAGCTCATCAAGGTTCAGTGACATTACATGGAAATGCTTCACAATCTGAGCTCATCAAGGTTCAGTGACATTACTTGGAAATGCTCTTCGACGTGCTTCATGTGTAGCCAATCACCTAATACAGGTTAGGTACGTGGTCATGGATATATATGCCTTTATGTAGTTATCTAGCACCTAATTGTGTAGTTCTGAATTCATTGATAGAACCTGACACTTGTGGCATAATTAAGGTACACTTAGTTTTAGACTTGGTCACTTCTGTAATAAAAACCAGGTTGTTTTGGTGGAGGTAGCTGATAACGCCACTTTTTGGCGTTATTTTCGGTCCATAAACCAATGAGATTGGCTTGTGTTGAAGCAAAAAGGCGGAATTTTATGGTTTATCGAGTGAAATATGCAGGTAATCCGAAAGAAGATGAGCATCGAGAAAAAGAGGCGAAAAGAGTCCAAAAGAGAGTCTAAAACGAAGCCCAACGGAAGCCCAAGATCCAAGCCCAGTTCACAACCTGATCCGACCTGATCCAGAACACGCGCGGTTTCCCCTGCGACTTCAAGTCGCGGGGAATCCCGCGTTACTCCCTGTTGGTTTTGCTACTTTTGATGTTTTCCGGGTTTTAGGTCATTACTTCGACATGTGCGACGGTAGGCGACGGGAGTACGATTTCCAGAGATATTTCGTGTACTTTTGAGCCACGATAGAGGATTGATTGAAGAGAGTTCACCACACGAAACGGATTAGAGCCGAGAGAAGGGATTTCATCGTACATTCTTCACGTTTACGATCACTATGTTTTCACACACCACTTTCTACCCTGATTCTTGTGTTTTTATCCTCCCCAACATGAACTAATCTTTAGATGTTGGGGTTGGAGTGACTATGATTTTATGATGGATGACGTGTAACCGAATGATTTCTATTTGATTTAATCTATGAAGTACTTGATTTTTAGCTTTTCATACCCAATTGTACTCTGATCACCTTCAATTGAATTACATGGTTTTTGATTAAGTTCGAGAGAATTAATTAATCACTAGATCAAGTAATCAAGTACCGGAAAGGAGATTCGGGTAGAGATAGCCGAATCACCTTTCTGTCTCGCAAAAGTTTAACCTAATGTGTTTTAAAATCACCGGTTGAGATCGAGAGAGGAAACTAGTGAGTTTAAGATAAAATCCGTTATTGCTTGAGAAAGAATAACGGTGAATTTCAAAACTAGGGTTCATAGAAATAATCAGTGATCATCGTTCGGGTAATCGTTCTTCAGTAGTATAACCATAGGAAGTCCAACCCTCAACGTTTTCTCTATCAAAGTTCTTTCAAACCTTCCGTTAATCGATTTTAGTCTTATTTAGTTTTTAAACAATTTCCAAACCAATCCAAAATGCGACCGTTCAGTTAATAGATTTTATATTCATCGTGATACTTAGTTCCTAGTTCCCTGTATTCGATACTCGTACTTCTATACTATTACTTGATTTCGACACCACACCGTAGAAGGCTTGGAAACGCTTCTTACGTGTTTTCTTGATTGGGACCTAAGACAAAATGGTTCTTGAACTCTTTCTTTTATGTGTGTGTCTCTAGTGTTGTACTTAACTTGTGTACAAGGCTGCTGATTGAGTTCTAAAATCATCAATGGAGACGGTCAATGCTTCTGAAGGATCTATTAGTCTATTAGTCATCCGAGTCATGGACAAAAGCAATCCATAAACGTAGCATTAATACACCAACTTTGTTCAACATATCAACCTTCACAGTCACAAGCACACTCACATGAGGGTGTAACATAGCAAGCATGACAATGTAACACAAGCTCATGGTGCTCAATGTGTTCGAGTGCTTGACAAACTCCCATCCTTTATACTCCTATAAGATTCTTGGTGCATGATAACTCTCAATTCTTGAGAGTTATTTCCTCTTTTTTATATTTATTTTTACCACTTTCTTGCCTATTTTGCCTTTTTCCCTCTTCATTTGGTCTATTCTGTTCCAACATTGTGATGAAGTCTCAAGGTTGAAAAAATTCGATTTTTTCTAACTTTTTGTGCAGCAAAGTGGCCACTTTGGTCACCACACTAACAACAGTGGCTGGAAGTTGTGGATAAGTCTTGGACATTTATGGAAATTTTCTTTTTGAAGTAAAAGAAAGAAGAATCTGGACTTTCACAGGAATAATCAAATAAGAAGACAAAAATTGAAGGTCAAATGAAGCTTTAACACTCTTCCATAAAGTGACTTTTAAGGTTTTGTCAAATCACCTTTTTCTCTTCAAGAGCACTATATAAAGAGGCGTTGGGGCACCTTTGAAGACCATCTTCAGTTGAGTTTTCTACACTTAGAGCTTAGCATTTACTTCATATTCTCTCATTAAAGTCTAATTGTGGTTGCATTTAAGCTTCTTGTACTTTCCATTTCTTGTAACAGCCTCACCACTGTAGTGACATAAGTGGCGACAACTTTGTAGTTTTATTTAAGCAAGTTATGTTTATGTATCTTTCTCCTTCTTCCATGAATTTTACTGTATTATGAGCTAAACAACCCTTGGGGTGTGGGTATGAACCAACTCTAAGACTAGTAGGCAACACTTGGTGTTTCCATCATTGCTAACTCTTAGACTTGGTCACTCGAGTCAGGACTCCAACTCAACGCGGACAAGCCAATCACTTGTAAGTGTTAATATTGAATCTTAGACCCAGAGATGGGCGGATCCGGAAATACGGCTTGAGTGTGCAAGAAGATTTGAGAGAGACTTTTATAACTATGTAAGATACGGGTTTTGCATTATTTCAACTAAGGTTCGAGATGTCGGTCGACCTAGGCGTCACAAAGAGATTTGGGCATCTATATCCATACTGGTGGAACTATGACTCTTAGAAGTCTACTTAGTTAAATCGACAAGTCTTGAGTCGGCGATAGTGGCAACTTTGTGGGGACAAGTGGCCACTCTATGTAGAAATTCACTTTCGAGAGAAAGGAGTTTGTATGGATATTATGTACCACTTGTTTCTGACCATATTGTTATTACATCTGTTTTAGATAGTGTTTGTACCCACATCCTCTCTTTTAACCATTTGATTACTTTAATCGCCACTTAGCATAAATCTCACAAATATTGATATTATTCTCAAAACTCAACTGAGCACTAGAAGTTCATGAAAATCTCTGATTCTTAGTTGACTAGTCCCCGTGGAAAACGATCTTGGTACCTTACTACTTTATTACTTATAGCGATCATAGTGTCCGGTGTGCACTTGCACCTCCACTGTGGCCACACATGTGGCCACCTATACGATTTCGGCTATGAGCGCATATAAGTTCTTTGCAGAATTATAACCCTAGTAACAATTTTAAGCAGAGAGATACAAAAAAAACTATATAAATAGATTTGTACACATACCTCTTAAGCATATGTTGTGAAGAAAATCCAAATCTGACTCAATGGCAAACAAATGAAATTATGATGAGTGTGTTCAACCAAGCTTCCACCAAGAAATTTCAATAGACCTACATGTATATCATATTTGAACACCAAATGAGTGGTTTCATATTTTACACAATATACTTTTTTACAAGCCACAAATAATTTATAATGTTCTTGCCATCCCATGTAACATTTTGGTGGTGTTTGTGATTTGCTAAACAAGTACAATAATCACTATGTATATTGGTGTTGAGTACATACATACATGTATGCGTGCATATACATATACATATACATATACATACACATATACCATTTATTTAGTTATATATTGTAATATTGTATATGACACCATTATGTGATTTTATTTCGTTAACGTTTTGCTACATGTTTGGATGACCATAAACTAACTTTTTGAAACGCTACTTGAAGTAGCTTTTCAGTAGCTTTTTGTGAATATTCTAATATTGCCCTTATTAATATTAATTATTAATTATTAAGCATTATTATAAATAAATATTAATTTTTTAAATTTAATTATTATTAATTAATAAATATTAACTGGAAATTATTAAATTAAATTTTAATTATACACTGATATTAATTTTTAATTATTTAAAGTTATTCTTAATCATATAAATTACTTTTTATTTAATTTTAATATTAATCAATATATTTTAATATCAATTACCATTATATTTTTAATTATTTTTTGATTATTTTTTTATATTGTATGTAACGTTACTTAAAATCATTAGTTAATATATATTTTCTCTAAAACTTTTTTTAACAAATCCAAAAGTTAAAGTATATATGTAATAATAAATTTTAAATTATTTTAATTAACATGTTACATTATTTATTTTTTCTTTTCATTGGTTGTATTAATTAATATATTATATTGCTACAAATTTGTTTTAATTATATAATTAAATATTGTGATTGATAGTTATTTGAAGATGTCTTTTTTGGTCATTTTACATGTTTATAAGTTAGTTTTGTCAAACGTGAATTCTTCATCAGCTATTAGCTACCAGCTAGCTTATGAGTCAACAACTAGCTTATCAGCCACCGGCTAGCTTATTGGCAGGCTAGTTTGCCAAAGATAGCCTAGTAGATGAGGATAAATTATAATAAAATTGATGAAAAAGATTTTGAAAAGGTTTTTGCACTGGAGAAGATTTTTAAGGATAAGTTTTTGTTAAAAAAAATTAGTGGAAATTTGATGTGGCAAAAACAAAAAGTCGAGTTATGCATTGTGGATACTCTTAGTTGGTACCAAGTATAATTGGTTGGTACATGGAATAAAAACTTGTGTACCAATTATATTTGGTTGATACATGTTATCATACCATGTTCACCCCTAGTCTTTGCCAAGTTGTTATCTTCTGTTTTGCACTTATTTCTTTGATAAGTTTTCATGGCTTAGTGGCTATTTGCTTAAGACTTGGTTTGTAACATGATAAACCATTGTAATAGCTTCGTATGATGTTGTAACCATCGTTATGCCAAACTTTGTCTCCAACTCCGTCTCCTCTCTTGTTGAAATTAGGTTATGGTTCTTCGATGAAGAAGAATGAAGTTAGGATTGAGGCAACTTTGAGATGGAACAATTGTTGGGAGGCAGAAAAACTTGGATCAATCTTTGAACCATCTCTTCAACAAAGTTTTTCAAACAAAGAAAATCTGGAGAAAAAAGAGAGGAGAAGCGGGAGTTGCTTTAAACTCAAAGTCTATGAGGAGAACGATGATTTTGGTCGATTATGATTGTTTGGGTATTTTAGTCATATGCATTTAAAATAGGACATCATTTCATGAAATCAAGGTTCAAGGTCTTAGAACAAAATATCTCCATTTCGAACATTTAAATGTTAGTAATTATCATTGTTTTATCATCAACACTTATCTTTGTTGGTAGACTTAATTCCTTAAGGGATAAACCAATCTTGCTCAGTCCAAGCCCAGTCCAGTCCAATGCCATCACGGTAGCAAAAGGCAACCAACAAGCAACTCCATTATATGATAGCAATGAGATATTAGGCTACTCCGACTGATCAAAGTCAACAAGACCTCACTATTCAAAACCTTCTTTAACCCCATAACCATAAACAACATGTAAACTCTTAGTTCAGAGTTGGCAACTCGAAACACAAAACACCACAAGACTTTTTTCAAGTTATCATCCTACAATTTGAAAACAAGCACACCACACCTTTCAAGTTATCATCCCACAATTTGAAAACAAGCACACCACATGACTTTTTTCAAGTTATCATCCCACAATTTCAAACAAGTTGTTCAAGCATCTGGCATCCTTTCGGTGTTGGCCATTATATCCTTGATGCTTCGCATCTTTGGGAACCTTCTTTTTCTTATTCCATTTCCACGATGAGGAGCAGGAGCAAAACGAACCCTCTTCTGAAGGTTGCTAGGAGGTGTAGGAGCAAGACGAACCTTTTGAACCTTCTTCCCTTTGTTTTTGGCAATTCTGTAAGCAAAAAGAAAAAAATCTGAGGGTACAACCTTACATTGATGATGTTTTCTTGTCATGCCATGCGTTAAATATTGAAAATATGTATATACCTGGCTCGAGCCTTGGCCTGCATCACAAAGTCTCGTAACAGCTTCTTGGCAACTAAAGCATCTTTGTCATCATCATTTCTCTGAGGACGAACATGTGTTAAGTAAGACAATGGCTGATGACACCAAAAAAACATGACATATGTATCCGTATTGATCCGGAGAGAACCACAAAAAAATGCAAGGAAAAAAAGAGCCTTACAGCAAATACAAAGCATTAAACAGCAAAAACATCCATCAAATTTCAGGTAATAGTATCCCCGGATTTGTAGTATTGAGTTTGGCTAAATAGTTATTATCCCCTAGTTTATCATAGGACTCTTGAAACCTCACTACCCCACTCCCACCCTCTACCTTTAGAGGGCCATTCCTCCCACTTAGACAAGCTAAACGTCTCAACCCCTAATCTACCTTAATCTTGGTATAAGGAGAGGTATTTTCATTAATCAGCACAAGTTTTGCCCTGGAATGCTAGTTTTTGATGGAAATAAATTATTTACATGACTATCAAAGACTAGTGTTGAAGCATTGGCCAAATGAAATTTCCTAATATTATGGTAGCATAAGAGAAATGTCCCTTGAGAAATTAGAACTGTATACACTGAAAAGGACCAAAATCTTTAGCATTTCCTAAAATAAGAAATAATCCTAAAGAAGATGTTAAAATACACAACTTTTCAGGAACATAAAACATCTATGGAATTTCACAAATATGTCTTACCCCATCAGACAGTGCACGAATCCTTCAACTTCACAACAGTCATCTTTTATAATTCTCATCTCATTCTTGTTTTCCATCAACATCATGAGTAGCTAAAGGCTCCCAACTATTCCTTGATGAAGTGGTTGAGTGTGTACTTCTTAGGAGGACAGTTAGTCTGGAGGTACACTGGTTATGGCGAAGGGGTGCACATATTCATCAGGGTCTTGTTTTCCAAAGTTTATTCAACACCTGAATGATGTGCTTTATGGTTGCTTACTTTAGGAATAATCCAACCCTACCATTTGGAGTCTTGCACTACTTAGAACGAAAAATAACTAGAACAAAAGCATTCTACGATGTGCATGATGCATCAAAAGTCAAGTGCCCCATGAGCAAAAGCTACTTTGATAACAATGATGGCTCATTATTTCGATAAATTATCGCTTCAGACGAAAGAAGATTATGGAAAACACTTGCTCAAAATCCGTCGAAGTTCTCTGAGTCCTAACTTAGCTCAGATACCATGTTGAAATTATCATCTCTGTAAAGGATTGTTGTGTACTATTACTGACAACAAGTATATACATAATATATTGCATTAAACAGTTCTTTGTACACCATAAACATAGCCAATACCAACATTCCTACATCAACCGGACTAATACATAATGGAAGTGGCTCTACTTTGTTTGATAAAAATCATACTAAGATACATTTTATAATGCATTTATTAAATACCTTATCTTTGTATGACATGAGCATCAGAATATTTAACAAGTTCCATAAACAAAATTGGCAAGAGAAAACACATATCATATGTAGTAAATAAATACCTTATCTTTCTCCTTGTCCCCCTCGGGAAATGGTATTATGCAGTCTACATCCAGTGCCTGTCAAGTGAATTGAAGCATCAAGTTAGATTTCAACATTGTGTCTGCAGATGCAGAACTAAATCCCTTAATTTCGACGTCTTAAAAAACTGAATTTGGCACCACTTGTTTTAAGAAATACCTACTACCTTCTTTTGGAGGGACATGAGATTATTACGACTTTCCATATAACAAACAATGTGTGGTCAAATTTGTACAGACCATCGTAACACCAGGCATGTAGATAAGTGAAAATTTTGATTATGGGAATGTAGTTCACTAGTGAATATGTAAGATTTTGATTTTTGGCGTGTAATTCACAAATGAATATATAATTTGACATCTGGTATATGTCTTCACGTTTGTGTGGTTAGAATGTCTGTTTCATCTAATCAAAGCTTTGAATATTTTCTAGTAGATAGATAGAAATTTCATCTTGATCCCCTCATCAGGAGTACACAGCTATACATGCTATGCTAATGGCTCAAACTGAAGCTACCTTGTTCATCATGTTTTAACGGCTACCATCTTCAAAGCCAGGCCACTTGCCTAACCAGCTGTTCAACTCAGACCCAAAAAAGGCCATTTTAAACCCAGCCCAAGGGCTTATGCATACCTTTATAATACGAGCCTACTGAATTACAACCTTCAATGAGCAATTTCAAAAGGGAATTACTGCTTTGGTTTGTAGTCTTCAAAAAGCATATATCAGATGGCAAACAAAATTTAAATCAAACTAGGGAACACGGTTGAGATTTGACATGTGATCATCATGGTGTAAATGTATTAGTTGAAATCATGAAGGTAGATATTCTGCATAACAATTCAATTTTGCTGAACCAAATCTGTATAGCTCTTGAGAAGGAATTGTGAAATGTTTTTAGAGATCAAGAAATGGCTAAAAAAGTATTGTGAAGTTAGCCCCAATATTAAAATTATTCTTGAGCGAAATTTAAGAAACCATGCACTTCAATTCTCATGAACTATATGATCATGTTTGTATTCTAAAGCGAAAATAAATAAGCAAGCAGATGTTCAATTCTATGGAAGCGGTGATCAAAATAAATAAGAAATGTTAGTTTTGAATTTCAGAAGACCTGCCTAAAATAAAAACCGGTCCTAACTCTCCTATGATCGTTTTGTAGACCAGAAAACCAAAAACGACAACAACAAGATTTTTTCACCCATTAAGCCTTTTTTCTCCAAAAATACCCTTTACCCAATCCATTCCCTGAAACATTACTTAACATCTCTCTCATCAAACCTTCAATCAAGACTAGTTCACACACTACTTTTCGTCCCTCTCATCGAGACTGACGCTACTCAATTTCACATATTTCTTGCACCAAAAAACAGTGGTGTAAAGCCCAAAACGCAATTTTCCATTTGAACAATCCAACAGGTTTTCCTTCCTCTTGGTGGCAATGCATATCTGCCACTATCTATATACAGAATCACCCATCAAGAACTTACCCTATTACTGGTTCAAGTGTCTTTCCCAGAGATAGTCCCAATAGACTTACATACCCCCGACATACCAATAAATCCAGTAGGAAAATGCTTCTCAAGGATGCATTCCAAGGGCAGATGAGGCAAATCCAATAAACAAACATCAAAGCATGTGTAGCCCAGTGGTAAGATAACATCCTTGGGGGGTCAGTGGATGGTATCCCTGACTACCAGGGTTCGAACCCCGTGGTAAGCATGTCTGAGATACCGCCAAACCTTGGTTGGGCCGACCTTAGGTGGTCCAGTCGAAGGCCCCTTCCTAATAAGGTTGGGAATAGGCCCAAGCGTAAGCTAGGCTGCGGTCGCGGCGGACTTAGGGGACTGCTCCAGATGAAAGGTCCGATACCGCCGGGAAGGTGTGCGTGCGTGTGTGTTCGTGGTAGTTGATCGAAAGGGTCGATGCCGCTATGCCTTCCCAAAAAAAAAACCAATAAACAAACATATCCTTAATTATTCCTCTTTTCGGAAGTCTCTGCCTTCAAACTAGTTACACCATGTTTCATTGGATCAAGAAGACAAAAATTTAGTAGAATCATGTCCTTAGCAGGTGTTTGAAAATTATTGAAATGGCAAAGAAGCCATCTAAAGATTCCAAGATGAAACTGTGTGAAGAGATGGAATTGTGTGAACAAGGAAAACTTGGAGAGGATGATGAAAGAAAAACAAGAAAGAAAACCATTTCGAGAACAAGAGAGAGAAAGGACGATGAGCGGAGAAATCAGAGAGGGAAATGAATTTGGGTGTGAGATTATATCTCTCTCATAAGTCATAAAAGCTGATTAATGGGGAACAATTTTTTCTATTGTTTATTGTAACACCTACTTTTATATTAAGTTAGATTTTAATGTTTTAAGCGGATTATTATGTAATTTAAGTGTGCAAAAGATTCCAACAGCTGTAACATCTTTTTATTACAAGTAACTTATAAGGCAAAGCTAAGTGGTGAGAAATCAAAGCTAGAAGCATAACAAGGAAAAGCTAAGTGATGAGAAATCAAAGCTAGAAGCAGGACTAGGCAAGTTAGAAGCACGATGTGTCAAGATTCTTTTATTCTAAGTAGGAGGTGTCAAACTCTTATAAAATTACAATTTTGAGAGCAAGAACAACAAGTAGTTAATGCAATGTATTCCTCTATAAATAGTGGTTCTAAGGTTACCATTAGTTGTATACCAAAAATAAGAAATCACTCTCAAAATTATTATCAAGTTTAAAGAAAGAAGTCAAAGGAAAAAGTAAGGCATGATCAAGGTGAGTATGTTATGAGATTTACTAAGATACATATATGCTATATAAATGTATTTTATGCATTATGAAGAATTTTATAAGATGTTTTGGCATGTTTTCTTTACATGAAACGATGATGCATTTATATAGACAAGATTTAGGTATGACTGCATGATATGATGTGTTTTATATATAAGGCATGAAAGTTTTATGCATGTTATCTATGACCATAAATATCCAACGTACGGGATATAGAATGAAGGGACTTCCTGCAAACGGACCTTATGAGGCAGCCTTTAAGGACCCAGGGTTAGCAAACCTCAATGCAAGTATGACATACTTACATGAGAGAATTGAGATCTCAAAACAATGTTTTATGCATGATAAAGAGTTTTTAGTGAATGACGATTCACAAAATTAATAGCATAATGAAAACTATTTATTCATGAAACCATGACTGACTACTCACTAAGCTTACGTATTTCATGTATGTATCTTAGGTAAGGAGTAAAGAGGGATAGCATGACGTAACTGCTTCTGGTGGAGGATGTGCTATACGGGGCAGAGGCACAAATTCTTTCTGCTATTTTGTATCCTCCCATGGATACTTAAGCATGAAGTTATTATTAGCATCGGAAACTTCATCATTAAAAGTGTTGATAATCCGGTCGATATTTTTATAAGGATCTATTTGATTATTGGTATTCGACTCGGGAGAATTTGGTGGGGGATCGGGTGATTCTTACAACCATCCGTATCCATAGCCAGGCGAACCTTCTTCGAACTTTCTAGACATCTGAAGCAAGTAACCGTGATAGAATATATATATATATATATATATATATATATATATATATATATATATTTGAGTTTAAGTTTAAGTTCACCTAAACTAAGGCAAAGCTTAGTTCACTCAAGCTAATGCTATGATGTAACACCCCGATTTCCAAAAATGGGTGTTGTTACATTCTTTTGCTTGTGAACTAAACCTAACTTTATTTCTTTCAAATCTAAGTATTACAGCGGAGTTAAAACATAAGCAGAAGCGTAACTCAATAGCTTATAATACAACAAACTTTGCTATTGAGTTACGTTTCCGCTTATGTTTTAACTTTGATGTAACAGTTAGATTTGAAAGAAATAAAGTTATGTTTAGTTCACACGCAATGTAATGGCACCCATTTTTGGAAATCAGGGCGTTACAGGTTGGTATCAGAGCTTTAGTTTGAGTGAACTAAGTTTTGCCTTAGTTTAGGTGTGTTAGATTTAGTAAAGTTGTGTTTACCTTTCTTAGTAGATGTGTTAGCATTTCCTTATTTAAGTTTTTAGAGTTGTATATATTATGTAATCCTTTTGATTAGAGTAAGTGGAATGAAATTAGCTTTTGAACAATTTCATGGTATCAGAGCTGATGGATTCGAGCTCTGCCGGAACCCTAGCAATCGTCGCCGGAGTATGCCGGAAAACTAGCCGACTTCGCCGGAGTATGCCTGAACCCTAGCCGCCACTGCCGGAAGCTCGCCTGAACCCTAGTCGCCGCTGCCGGAAGCTCACCTGAACCCTAGCCGCCGCTGCCAGAAACTCGTCTAAACCCTAGTCGCCGGTCTCTTCACTTGAAACGCTGCCACCGCTAGCCTCTGTCCAGATATGCGGCTTTCAGCGCCATTTTTCACCGTTTCCAGACCAGCCTCCGCCGTCCGTCGCCATCTGCTGCTGTCTGCCGTCGCCGGAACCTCCATCCGCCATCGCCGGAACCCTATCAGAACCTGTTGCGGTCGCCGGAACTCTACCAGACCCAGCCGCCATCGCCGGAATCCGCCTAAACCTGCCGGAAACCTCCAGGACCGCCGGAAAGACCCCAGAACCTACCAGAAAGACCTGAGAACCTGCCGGAAACACCCCGACACCTCCCAGAAACCTCCAGAACCTGAAGAACTTTCCGGAAACACCGTGGAACCTGCTGGAAACCTCTAGAACCTGCCGGAACACGTCAAAACCTTCCAGAACACTTCGAAATAAAAGTGTTCGAAATCTTCCAGAACACTTCGAAATCTGCCTGAAACTCAGACGTTTACCCGAGACCCAACCTTGTGAATTTATAATTTCATAATGAGGGACGATGTTCCGGTGCAACAATCAACGTTTTGTGCTAGTACAACACAATCAGGTATCACATCTACTTGTCTCTCTGCATGCTCACCATCTTGGATTATTGATTCGGAAGCCACAGATCACATGACTGGGAACAAAGACCTTTTGTCCAATCTTGAAACTAATACATCTCATAATCCCGTTCGACTTGCTAATGGATCTTTATGTCAAATCATGGGCATAGGATCCACTAGCAATCTGTCAAACCTAAACTTATCCTCTGTTCTTTATGTTCCTACCTTCCCGGATAGTCTAATGTCTGTCAGCCAGATTACTCGAAAACTTAATTGTTCTGTCACATTTTTTCCTACACATTGTGTTTTACAGGATTTGAGAGAAAACCAGTTGATTGGTACAGGTTTTGAATCTCAGGGTCTTTATCGCTTGTCTATGTTGCGATCTCCAGCTACACATCTTTGTGATTCCAGTATTAGGGAGGTGCACTGTCGGTTAGGCCACCCTTCTTTGCCCATTCTGAAACAATTAAGACCTGATCTTTCATCTGTTCAAGAGTTAGTTTGTGAGTCATGTCAACTGGGTAAACATACCCGTCGTCCTTATCCCCCTAGCGAATCTAGTCATGTCACGTCTTTATTTCAGTTAGTTCATTCTGATGTATGGGGACCTTGTCCCATAACTTCTACTAGTGGATTTAAATATTTTGTTACTTTTGTTGATGACTTTTCTCGTGCAACATGGGTTTATTTGCTAAAGTCACGTAATGAAATATACTCTATCTTATGTGAGTTCTATGCATATGTCAAAACCCAATTTGACGTCTCTATTAAAACTCTAAGGTCTGATAATGCAAAAGAATATTTCTCTTCTGGTTTTACATCCTACTTATCTGAGCATGGTATTATACATGAATCATCTTGTGCCTATACACCCCAACAGAATGGCATTGCTGAACGAAAGAACCACCATTTGTTGGATGTGGCATGCACTATGATGATTCATTATAATGTTCCACAAAGTTTTTGGGGCGATGCAGTTCTTACAGCTAATTATCTGATTAATCGTATGCCCTCTTCTGTCCTTAAAGGGTAGAAGCCTTTTTCCATCCTCTTTCCAAAAGGCACTTCTTTTCCCCTGGCTCCTAAAATCCTCGGTTGTATTTCTTATGTGCATGATCATCGTCCGGGCCATAATAAACTTTCTGAACGTGCTATCAAGTGTGTGTTCCTTGGGTATTCTCGTGTCCAAAAAGGCTATCGTTGTTATAGTCCTTCTCTGCGTAGGTATTTTACTTCTGCTGATGTTACATTCAGTGAGTTGAGTCCTTTTTATGATAAATCTATTACAAGTACTTCCGAGTCAACAAATCACGTTCCTGATCCTTTTGATTCTTTTGAGCCCCACGTCTTGCGTATTCCGGTAATGACACCAAATGTGGCTATTCCGCCAGTACCTACTGATACTCGTTTCACAAATGTGTATGCTCGACAGCGCCAACGACAAGTGCCTGAGACCCAAGAGTGCCTATCTGTGCCTAATGATTCTCGTACATCTCCAATTCCACCACCTGACCCACACATATCATCGCCTACTGACAGTGTCCCTAACCTAGTACCTGATACACCCCTACCACCACTTACCGAGCCTTATGACCCACCTGGTGCCCATCTCCCCGATATTCCAATTGCCTTCCAAAAAGGCACACGAACTCGTACCCGATATCCTATTCATGATTATCTTGCCTATACTCATCTTTCTTCAGAGTCTTGTGCCTACACCACCACCATTGATAGCCATATTGTTCCTAGAAATGTGACTGGGGCTCTTAAACATCCAGGATGGTTTAAGGCAATGCAGGAAGAGATGGATGCTCTAAAGAAGAATCAAACTTGGGATTTGGAACAACTTCCTCGTCGAAAGCGGAAAGTGGGTTGTAAGTGGGTTTTCACAGTGAAAGTTCATCCTGATGGTTCACTGCATCGCTTGAAAGCCCGATTAGTTGCAAAGGGTTATTCTCAAGCACAAGGGATTGACTACGACGAGACGTTTTCCCCGGTAGCTAAAATGCCATCAGTTCGCATTTGTATTGCTTTGGCTGCCATTAATCATTGGCCGCTTTACCAGTTGGATGTCAAGAACGCCTTTCTTAATAGCATTCTTGAGGAGGAGGTGTACATGGAACAACCACCTGGGTTTGTCATTGAGGAGGATGTTGGGTCACCAAAGATTTGAAATTGACTCACCGATGTTTTCCCTAAAATCCTACTTAGAATATTTCAGTTTGGTTCTTCATATGACTTGTACATTATAGCAACTGTTCGGTGAAGTCGAAGATCAACCGAAACCAAGCTTGAAGACTCTCTACTTGTGGAAAATAGAAGACTTTTCTCAACAAACAAACAAGTCATCATTCACCGAAGTTGTCCTCACAATTCGGTGAACAACATGTCCACCGATTTTGTTTTCACAAATCGGTGGTCAACATCTCCACCGATAATGCTTGCATTATTCGGTGGACATCTTCCACCGATGTGATCTTCAGAAATCGGTGGACATCTTCCACCGATGTGGTCTTCAGAAATCGGTGGAACACTTCCCACTGATGAGGATACTTAAATCGGTGGGATCTATGTGAAATTGGTTTCCTTGCAGATGTTTTCAAAGACCAATGACAATTGTATCGGTGAAACATCATCGGTATGATTGTCTTGGAATCCACATCAAGAAGATCATTTACTTCGGGACAAAATCTTCTTACAGGCAAAAGCAACCTTTTGTCTTATTATCCTTTTGGAAGATGTCCCTTCAGCATGGCTTCTATTCCTTGTTTCAAGAAAAAGGTGATAGTGACTTATAAGCTTTTTAGAAGTCCACTGGTACTTTTCCAAAGACCATTGGTTCGTTGCAAGTGACTTGAGGATAAAAGTACCATGCATTTAATGCTCAGTACCTTGTCCTCACTATAAAAGGAAGATGAAGACTCCATACAAATTACGCTTTTCTGGATTTCTCTCAGTGCAAGATTTTCATATTGCTTGATAACCTTATAACCTTGCTCTTAGTGTTCTCTGCTGTATTGTTTAGTTTACTTTGTGAAAGATTGTTAGAATAGTTTATCTGTTCTTTTCCGCAACAGTCTTTAAGTTTCTTTGTGTAATTCTAGTTGAAAGATTTTCAATATAAAGAATTAAAATTGTGAAAATTTTGAGTATTGTATTCAACCCCCCATTCTACAATACTTGTTAAGCCATCTGGGACTAACAAGTGGTATCAGAGCAGAAAGTTTAATCCCATAAACTTGATCTGCGATGGCTGCCACTTCTTCTTCTACAATTGAAAACTCTTTTCAAAACAACTTTTCTGAGAATGGCTCCATAACCAAACCTCCTAAGTTTAATGCTAACAACTTCTCTTTGTGGAAGAGCCGCATGATGCTATTCATGGAGGGAGTGGATACTAGATATCCAACCATTCTCAAAGAGGGACCTATCATCCCCAGAGTTTGGGCTCGCTTTGAAACGTAGAGGCCTGGTAAAGAAAATTTGGAAAAAGAAATATCTAGTGATTCTGATGAAGAAAAATCCAGTGCTACTGGTCGTTACATCCTCAAAAATCCTAAGAATTTTACTGATGAGGAAAAACGTTTGGTCTCTCTCGACTCTAAGCTAAGAGCAATTATTGCACTCTCTCTTCCTGATGAGGTCTATCACTCTCTGGTTAACTTTGAAACTGCCAAAGAGATGTGGACCACTCTGTGTGTACTGTACGAAGGTACTGTGGAAGTAAAGAAATTTAAAAAGATTGGCCTCATTAGAAAATATGAACTTTTTGCTTTTGAAAAAGGAGAATCTCTTCCTAGCTACTATAATCGTTTCAACTATCTCTTAAATGATCTGAAGTTATTGGGCAGAGTCTATGATAATGAGGAAGTCTTAAGCAAGTTCATGGATTGTCTTCCAGATTTCTGGGAGAATATATGTACTTGTATTAAAACTACCAAGGACCTTGAGTTCATGCCCTTAACTGTCCTTTATGGAACTTTCTTCAATTTTGAGCAAACAAAGTTACAAAGGAAATCTTTCATCAAAGAGATAAAGAGCTCTTCTATAGCTCTTGTCAGTGAAAGCTCCAAGAAATCTCAAAATGTTCCTAGAATCACCTATCCGTCATCAGACTCTGAAAATGACAGCCAAAATAACTCTACCCACCAAACGGAGGCATATCTTAGTGATGCTGATGATGAAGGTGAGGAAATTATGGTTGAACATTTGTCTGAAGAAATGGCAATGATGGCTGGCTCTAAGAACAAATTTCGTCCTTTCATCAAATCCAGAAACTTTAGAAAATCTTCTGCTTCCAAGACTTCATCTGATAAGTCAAATGAAGAGTGCTTTAACTGTGGCAAGAAAGGACACTTTGCATCTGAGTGTAGGAGTAAGCGTGTTACTAAGTCTAGGAACCCATCCTCTGACAAATATTCTTCAAAGAATGAGAAACCCAGAAATAATCCTTTCAAATCAACCTTTTCCAAAAAGGATTCCCAATCATCTTCCTTAGACCATCAGGAGCGCGCTGAGAAGTATAAAGCCAAGTACAAGAAAGAGAAAGAAAGGAGTGAGGGTCTTGAAAGAAAAGGAAAAGGTCTAATGGCAGAAGCTCATAACTGGGATGAAGAAGACACCTCTGACAGTGATTCTAACAATATGTGCTTCATGGCCATTTCTGAAGAGATGGAGGATTCTGACAAAGCTATCTCTCCAATGGCTCTTGTGTCGACTGGGTGCTCGACAGCTTATGCTCAGGTACATCCTTTTAATGATATGAGTGATAGTGAAAAGATAGATGCGTATGAATCTTTAACCAAAGACTTTTATTCTGTCGAAGATAGCAAGAATAGAAAATCTGCTCAAGTGAAAGAACTCAAATCTGAACTTGAAATTTGCATGTCTAAGCTTAAAAAGTTTGAGGAAACCAAAGCTGAGCTTGAGGACTTGAAAACTATAAATCATGCGATTTCAAAAGAAAAGAACTCGCTTTTTAAGGAACTTAAAAAGGAGCAAGAGGTTGTAAGAAAATGGACAGATTCTTCAAAAAATCTTGAACAGCTCTTTCAAAGTCAAATCAGTGGAAAGAGCAAATTCGGTCTAGGATTCAGCAAAGTCTATCCTGAAGTTTCTTCCCATGCACCTATTCCTATATCCAGTGTGTGGGATGATGCATCTGATTCAAGTTCTTGTGATTCCATCTCCTTAAATTCTTTAGATCTGGGTGAAGCTCGAAAATATGGAATATTTATAAAAGCAAAAGAGGCTTCCTCAAGTCAATTCATTGAGGAACTTGACTCTGATGAAATTTCAAAACTCATCCCTGATCTCTCAAAAAGATCAACCTTTGATGAAGCCTCATCCTCAAACTCCTCAAAAGTCTCATTGCTGAAAAAATCAAACCACACCGATGTCAACACCGATGATCCTCCAATACCTCTCCATGAGTTATTAAAGTCTATTCACATAGATGAATACTCTGAACCTAAGCCCTCAAAGACTCCCAAAAGAGAACCTCAAGTTCCCACAAAAGGTTTTTCATCTTCTGACAAAGGGAAATCGGTGGTCGAATCAGTGGCCATTTCCCATCCCAAAAGATTCACCCCAAAGAATTTTTCTGGTAACACTTCTAGTCTTCCTATTCCAAGATCTGTTCTTTTGAAAAAGTCAAACCCTAAAGAATCATCCAACTCTCCAATCCACAACTCTGACAAAGGAATTCCTGGGTCCAAACCTTCTGCTTTGTGGCATAAACATCTCTCTCATCTTAATTTCAAAACTCTCCATAAAATTTCAAATAAAGAGTTGGTGACTGGTATGCCAAAACTGAATTTTGTCAAAGAAAAGCTGTGTGATGCATGTGAAAAAGGGAAGCTCACCAAAACATACTTCAAGACAAAGCAATGCTCTTCCATCACCCTTCCACTGCAGATGCTGCACATGGACCTATGTGGACCTGTCAGCACTCTTAGTCTAGGAGGAAAAAGGTACATTCTTGTAATTGTTGATGAATTTACCAGATATACTTGGGTCTTTTTTCTCAGGTACAAAAGTGATGCTACTGAAGAAATCATCAATTTTGTCAAGAAAAATGAAGTTCTGAATGGCCAACTTGTTCGATCAGTAAGAAGTGATAATGGCACTGAATTCAGAAACAATGCTCTTGAAAACTTCTTTACTGAGAAAGGAATTTCTCAGAACTTTTCTGCAGTACGAACTCCACAGCAAAATGGAGTGGTGGAAAGAAAAAATAGAACTCTGTGTGAGGCTGCCAGATCCATGCTAAGTGAATCAAATCTACCTACCTATTTTTGGGCTGAAGCTGTTAATACTGCTTGTTTTACCCAAAACAGGTCGGTAATCTCTAAAAGGCATGATAAAACCCCATATGAAATTTTCCATGGCAGAAAACCAAATATTGGCTTTCTTCATGTGTTCGGCTGTGTGTGTTTTATTCTAAATGATCGTGACAACCTTGGGAAGTTTGATCCCAAAGCTGATGAAGGAATTTTTGTTGGATACTCTCTTTCCTCCAAAGCATATCGTGTGTTCAACCTAAGGAGAAAATGCATTGATGAATCTATCCATGTCAAGTTTGATGATATGAGATCCTCATCTCTTCCAAATGATGATGATGATGAACTACATAGATGGATCTCCTCATGCATCGGTAATGCTCCCCAAACCAACTCCACCAATGCTTCTCCCATTACATTGAACCCACCAATTCCTTCTACCGAAAATAATCAAGTTGGGTCATCTTCTATATCTCCCACCGAAATTGACCATGTCACCACCGATGTACCTTTTCCCACCGACGCTCATCCCTCCACCGATCCCATTGCCTCACACCGAACCTCTGATCCCACTACTTCTTCACCCCAAACACAAAACATTCCACCACCTTTACCTCCTGCAACCAAATGGACCAAAGATCACCCCATAGACCAAATCATAGGTGATCAGCAAGCAGGTGTCCAAACTCGTAGAGGAGTTGGAAATATTTGTCTCTATGTGAATTTTCTCTCTCTTATTGAACCCAAAAAGATTGATGAAGCTCTCTCAGATCCTTGTTGGATCACTGCCATGCAAGAAGAACTTTCTCAGTTTAAGAGAAACAAAGTTTGGAGATTGGTTCCCAGACCCCGAAAGAAGACAATCATTGGAACCAAATGGATTTTCAGAAACAAGATGGATGAAGATGGTACAGTTATCAGAAACAAGGCGAGACTAGTAGCTCAAGGATACAGACAGGAAGAGGGCATTGACTATGATGAAACATTTGCCCCTGTTGCAAGACTTGAAGCTATAAGAATCTTTCTGGCTCATGCTGCCTACAGAAATTTTAGGGTCTTTCAAATGGATGTTAAAAGTGCCTTCCTCAATGGGGAACTTGCAGAGGAAGTCTATGTGAAACAACCTCCTGGCTTTGAAGACTCAGCTCATCCAGACTATGTGTACAGACTTGACAAGGCTCTTTATGGTCTCAAGCAAGCTCCTCGTGCTTGGTATGACACTCTTGCCAACTTCCTTCTAAAGCATGGATATTCCAGAGGTAAAATCGACAACACTCTCTTCATCAAGGAAACCTCAGGTAATCTCATTCTTGTCCAAATCTATGTTGATGACATCATCTTTGGTGCCACTGATGAATCACTTTGTGATGAGTTTGCTTCTCTCATGATGAGTGAATATGAGATGAGCATGATGGGAGAGCTTACATTCTTTTTGGGCCTTCAGGTCAAACAAACTTCAGAAGGAATTTTTATAAACCAAAGTAAATATATTCGTGACCTTCTGAAGAAATTCAACTTTCTAGATAGCTCTTTTATGAAAACTCCCATGGCACCACCTTTGAAACTCAATGCTGATCTTAAAGGTGAATCTGTGGACATTACCCTTTATCGAGGAATGATTGGTTCTCTTCTGTACTTAACCGCTAGCAGACCGGATAATATGTTTGCTACTTGTCTATGTGCCCGTTATCAGGCCAATCCAAAAGAATCACATTTAAAGGCTGTAAAACGGATTTTTCGGTATCTCAAGGGTACCCTGCACTTGGGTCTTTGGTATCCCAAAGACTCAGGTTTTGAACTAATTGGGTATTCAGATTCAGACTTTGCAGGTTCCCAGATTGATAGAAAGAGTACTACAGGAAGCTGCCAACTTCTTGGTGGTAAATTGGTAAGTTGGTCCAGCAAGAAACAAAACTCTGTGTCAACCTCTACTGCTGAGGCTGAATATGTAGCTGCTGGAAGCTGTTGTGCTCAGATCCTGTGGATGAGAAACCAACTAAGGGACTATGCTCAAATCTTCTCCAAAGTCCCAATTCTGTGTGATAATTCAAGTGCAATAGCTATTGCAAACTATCCCGTTCTTCATTCCAGATCCAAGCACATAGATATCAGATATCATTTCATTAGGGATCACATATCCAAAGGAGACGTTGAGTTACATTTCATTCCCACCGATCTACAGCTTGCTGATCTGTTCACCAAACCTCTAGATCAAGCCATGTTCAACTTCCTAATAAGTGAACTTGGTATGTGTAACTTTCAATAATCGATGGACAATCTCTCAGTTTCTCCTTTTCACCGATCTCACATCGGTGGACACTTTCTCTTCACCGATTCTCTTTCCTTCACCGAAATAACATTTCGGTGGTTCCAACTTTGAGTGTTCAAATCTGTGTGCTTTCTACACCGAAACCCACCCCCGATTCAACTCCGAAACCTCCACCGAAATCACATATCGGTGGACTCAATCTCTTGTTAATATCCTAAAGTCCACCGACGCCCCTCAAGCCTTAACACCGAAGTCTTTTCGGTGTTCAAAAACAGCTACACCGACATCTTTCTTGAACTTTGGTAGAAAAGTATAACACCGACGTCTTTACACCGAAATACAAATCTCAGTACACCGAAATCATCCAATTCCCAAATCTTATCGAATACACTTCCCCATGCTTCCATAAGCCGAAAATCCTAAGTGTCAGGATGAGATGTGACCATTCCCATTCCAAGCCGTATTCTTTCACGCATCCCAAAACCTCATCATGACTTTTCTAATTTCTTTTCAAAAAACCGTTCCCTCTCACCCTTATAAAAACCCATCTTCCTCAACACCTCCGATTCTCTCAAACCTGCAAATCTCTCGAACCCCTTTCATCTCTCAACCCTTCTTCTCCATTATCTTACTTCCCACACTTGATCTCTCTCTCGACCTCATCTCACTCAATGGCATCTTCCAGAAATGCAACTCCCACACGGTTTGAAGACCTCAAGTTCAACCCATGCAATCATGTCGCTCGTTTCGAATCAGATCCATCTCATCCCGAGTTCTCCATGATAGCTAAGTTTCTCACTCGCTCCCCTCTTCTTCATGCTTTTTCTTGCAACCCCAAGATGAGCAAAATGCTCATTGGGAACTTTTGGTTAACCTGTGTGTACGATCCCTCAAACGAAGCCATTCACGCCTCCATTCTTTCTAATGAAGAAGGTGATCACGACCTTACGTTTGGGGTCGACGATGTTCGCCTCGCCCTAAAAATTGACGCTTTTCCATCCTACGAAGATATGTTTGTTGAAACCATACATGAAGATGTTATTCAAACAACCGGCTATGTGATCGACGATTCCTCCAAAAGTTCTAAAGGTCCTGGTACTCTTCTCCGTAGCAAAATGGGAGGCATATGGAACTTCTTCTTTGCCCATGTTATTCACTGCCTCTCTCGCAAAACTAGTGGGCATGATCAATCACCATCATACATCACAAAGCTCGCCCATGCCCTCATCTTTCAAAGAAAAGTCGACTTCGCCCAATACTTCTTTTCTGAACTTGTCGAGGTAATCAAGCATCCCAAGAAGTGTTACGTTGCCTATCCGTGATTCATCTCAATGATCATTCAGCACAAGCTCAACAAGGTATTAGAGACGGATCGAAAATCTCAAGCGCCCCGATTCCAGTATGATTGGTCTTCCCCAGTTGTCGGTCTCAAAACACTAAATGTAGGACCTCTCGCCACCGACAACCCGTTAAGACAAAGTATGATTTCTCTCGCTCTCTCTCCCGATCTACATTGGGGCGATGCGGAAATTCCCGGATTTAAACACCCGGAAGTTCCTGAAGCACCCCATGATGTAGTGGCCACATCCTCCGTTACTCGAGTAAAGTCGGGCGACGCGAAAAAGAAACAACGTACGGCCCCCGACACCTCCGCACCCGCTTCTAGAACTATGCCACCGAGAGATCCCTCGGAGGCTTCCCCGGTTCAAACCCCTTCTCATAAGCGGAGGCACTCGTCTTCCCCTTCAAGATCTATTTCAAAGAGGTCTCGGAAACCATCGGCCCCACCGTCTAATCCAACTGTCGATTCTCAAAAATCGCCAGTTGTTGAACTTCAACCCTCCGGGCCAAGGGAATCCGCCTTTAACCCCACCGACTCCTCTGTTGCCTCTCAAAAGGTTTCAGTTGTACATTTGGAGGAACCTCAACCTACCTCCCCACTCGATTCCTTGGGTGGTGGAGATGACCTCGAGGTCTCTCCCCTCGAGGGTACTGATTTTTCACTTCACGACTTTCCACCCGATCTCTATGAGATCGATGATGAAGCACAACTCGCCTTGAGTTCCCCCCATTACCTCCACCCCACATGATTTCTTTGATTTTCTTTTAGCGGACACTGGTTCTCCTCGAACCATCCCGTCCACCGAAGAGAATCCCACCGAGTCTCCCTCGCCGAAGAACCAATCCACACCACCGATCGTATCCCCACACCGATCACCCACCCCACACCGATCACCCACCCCACCCCGATCACCTCCTCCACCGAGAATCCTCTATACCGATGACGTGTCAACTTACCTCCCAAATCTCATCATCGAAGCAGATCCCCAACGCCTCCGATTTTCTTTCCCAGAAATCGGTGGTCAGACCTCGTCAAACATTGGCCGCCCCTCTGCTTTTATTCAATCCACCATTTCGTTGCTCTCCCAAGCAAACTCCAGAATAACCATGCTCGAGTCTCAGTTGCCACGAATTCTTCTCGATGCCATTACCGATGCCCTGCGACCGATAAATGATACAGTCTCTTCCCTATCTTCAAAAGTGGAGTCCTTCTCGAAAACCTCCACCGATACTACCAACACCGAGCAATCCCAATGGGAGATGGACTTGGGGGATTTCTCCTTGGTTCCCGATACCACCACTAAAAGCTTGGCTTCTCTGCACTCAAAGTTTGACAAGGTGTTTCATGAATTGGGTTTTAAGCTTCCGGCTATTGCTGAGGGGGAGAAAACCACTGCTCGACCGAAATTGCCTTACATCAAGAGATTTACCAGTAACAAGTCTCCACCAAAAACCTCTCCGCCATCACCGAAATCACCTAATTCTTCACCGACTCATACAGGGACCACCGAATCAGTCGCTTCACCGATCAAGTCCCCATCGGCCGTGGAAATTGATGCATCAACTGAGGGGGAGCAATCCAGCAAAGCTCCCAAAGACAAAGGGAAGAAAGTTATTTCAGCCGAAGACTTGGCAAAAGAAGAAAAGAAGAAAAAGGATTTGGCTAAGTATGGGGCTCGACCTGAAGGTGCTGAAACTCTTAAACTCAAACCTCAATCCCAAGAAACCACCACCGATCTCGGTCTTTCTCCTCAGGAACTTGAGGAAGCTAAACTTGCTCAAATTGCTTTAGATAAATCTAAAGCCCTTTCTATGAAAGCTGCCGAAGAAGAAGCCGCTAAAGCAAAATCCACCGATGCCATCGAAATCCAGAAATCGGTACTAAGTGCCATTGAAGAAGAAAAGAATGACGAAATAAGCTGGTATAAGAAGACCATGCACCACCGAAGTAGCAGAGCCCAAATCTCAAATGTTAAAATTGCTACTTCCAAAGTCAACCCGAAGGATATCAGGCTGATCGTCAACAGAGATGATGGTTCGTTGAAAAGTTTAACAGATGCTCATCTCAAAAATCTCGGCCTCACCGAATGGTATGAGATCTCTAAACATCTAGTCAAAATTGCAAACCCGAAGAAAGACACTTTTATCAAATGCATTGAAGGTCTGATGGAAAGGATGAAGGAGATCAAAAGAAAACACAACATCATCCTTTCCTCCGATGAAAGGGCAAAACTTCAATCGATGAAAGAAGAAATCCGTCTTCCCTTAGTCAAGAATCCTACCGACAAAGTGTTCAAAGAAATGGCAACGGAAGGAAAGATCCCAAATGTAAGCAACTTAAATCTTTCCCTCCCTACTTCGGTGCCATATCATACTACGACATTGAGCCTCTCACCGATTCCCGGGCTGTTCTTCAATGATGGTTACGGTCGTCGTGCTTTCTTCAGATTTGCTCAAATTGCCATAGCCGACACCCTGTTTCTTCAAGGCATCACCAACCTATTTCCAAACATTCCCGAAGCTCAACCTTTCTTCAGAAATGTGTTGGAAGAAATCAAGCGCATAAAAGTTTCCAAGAAGTAGGTTCTCTCTTTCAATGGTGCTTGTAATAGTCTGTTTCTCTTCTTACATTTGTACGAGAAAACTTATCTAAATACAAGTACCTTTCTATTTGAATTTTTTTTGGTACATAACCTTACTTTCATTTACTTATATATACTGTACATAGTATACATACTCATACAAAAGAAAAAGATCAAAAAGAACAAAAAGAATGGTCTATGTGAAAAGAACCCAAAAGAGTAAAAAGGGTCAAAATGCATTTTAATCTTTCATACTCCTAAATATTCTAAGAAAGGAGCTCAAATTCAAATAGGGGGAGATTGTTGGGTCACCAAAGATTTGAAATTGACTCACCGATGTTTTCCCTAAAATCCTACTTAGAATATTTCAGTTTGGTTCTTCATATGACTTGTACATTATAGCAACTGTTCGGTGAAGTCGAAGATCAACCGAAACCAAGCTTGAAGACTCTCTACTTGTGGAAAATAGAAGACTCTTCTCAACAAACAAACAAGTCATCATTCACCGAAGTTGTCCTCACAATTCGGTGAACAACATGTCCACCGATTTTGTTTTCACAAATCGGTGGTCAACATCTCCACCGATAATGCTTGCATTATTCGGTGGACATCTTCAACCGATGTGATCTTCAGAAATCGGTGGACATCTTCCACCGATGTGGTCTTCAGAAATCGGTGGAACACTTTCCACTGAAGAGGATACTTAAATCGGTGGGATCTATGTGAAATTTGTTTCCTTGCAGATGTTTTCAAAGAACAATGACAATTGTATCGGTGAAACATCATCGGTATGATTGTCTTGGAATCCACATCAAGAAGATCATTTACTTCGGGACAAAATCTTCTTACAGGCAAAAGCAACCTTTTGTCTTATTATCCTTTTGGAAGATGTCCCTTCAGCATGGCTTCTATTCCTTGTTTCAAGAAAAAGGTGATAGTGACTTATTAGCTTTTTAGAAGTCCACTGATACTTTTCCAAAGACCATTGGTTCGTTGCAAGTGACTTGAGGATAATAGTACCATGCATTTAATGCTCAGTACCTTGTCCTCACTATAAAAGGAAGATGAAGACTCCATACAAATTACGCTTTTCTGGATTTCTCTCAGTGCAAGATTTTCATATTGCTTGATAACCTTATAGCCTTGCTCTTAGTGTTCTCTGCTGTATTGTTTAGTTTACTTTGTGAAAGATTGTTAGAATAGTTTATCTGTTCTTTTCCGCAACAGTCTTTAAGTTTCTTTGTGTAATTCTAGTTGAAAGATTTTCAATATAAAGAATTAAAATTGCGAAAATTTTGAGTATTGTATTCAACCCCCCTTCTACAATACTTGTTAAGCCATCTGGGACTAACAGAGGAGGTCACAAAGGTATGTCGATTGCGACGTTCATTATATGGTCTCAAACAGTCTCATAGAGCATGGTTTTGACGTTTTTCAGATGTTCTCCCAGAGTTTGGTATGACCCGCAGTTCCCAGGATTATTCCGTGTTTTATAGACACCATGACAATCGACGAATCATATTGGTGGTCTATGTAGATGACATTATTATTACCGGAGATGATGGCACTGGAATTTCTGAGCTAAAAGAATTTCTACAGACTCGGTTTCAAGTTACCGATCTTGGACGACTCTTTATTTCCTTGGGATAGAAGTATCTCGATCTCCACAAGGGATTCTTTTGTCTCAAAGGAAATATGTTCTTGATATGCTTACTGAGTGTGGTTTACTGGGATGTAAACCTGTTGACAGTCCCATGCTTGCGACAGGAAAGCTTCTTCCGGATGCTGGAAATCCTATGAAGGATCCAGAGAGAGATACAGGACACTAGTTGGAAAGTTAAACTATTTGACAGTAACTCGACCGGATATATCATTCCCGGTTAGTGTCTTGAGCCAGTTCATGTATGCTCCTTATTCGGGTAATTGGGATGCAGCACTTCGTGTTTTGAGGTATCTTAAGGCCACCCCAGGCTTGGGGATACTCTATTCAGATAAGGGTCATTGTCGAGTGGGTGCTTTCACCGAAGAAGGAGATGGTAGGATATCCGGTTTCTCGGATGCAGATTGGGCTGGTTGTCCCGTTTCCAGGAGATCAACCACGGGGTACTGTGTATTTGTTGGAGGAAATCTTGTTTCTTGGAAAAGCAAGAAACAACATATTGTCTCCCGATCAAGTGCTGAATCAGAATATAGAGCCATGGCAGATGTGTCATGCGAAATGACGTGGGTAAGGAGACTCCTAAAGGAGCTTGGAGTAATTACAAACGACTTGATGAGACTGTATTGTGATAACCAATCAGCTATTCACATAGCCAAGAATCAAGTATTCCATGAGAGAACTAAGCACATTGAAGTTGATTGCCATCTCATTAGAGACCGTGTTGTGGGAACACGGACGAACCCTCCATCGATCCAACGAATGAGCATCAGCTTGCAGACATTCTCACGAAGCCATTGCGGAAAACACAAATAGATTTTATTTGTAACAAGTTGGGCATGATTAACATATTTGCTCCAACCTGAGGAGGAGTGTTAGATTTAGTAAAGTTGTGTTTACCTTTCTTAGTAGATGTGTTAGCATTTCCTTATTTAGGTTTTTAGAGTTGTATATATTATGTAATCCTTTTGATTAGAGTAAGTGGAATGAAATCATCTTTTGAACAATTACAAGGTGAACTTAGACTTAGACTTAAATATATATATATATATATATATATATATATATATATATAGGGGTGGTATCGGGTACAAACCAGGTAGAGTGTACAAACTCTACAAACTAATCTATACCATTGAAATAATTAATCTACGGCTCATAGTGATACGGTGGCAATAGTGTAATTAATGAATACTTTTTGACTTTTTCAATTACAAATATACAAGGGAAGGGGCAACATCGGCAAAACAACTCACAAAACATTCAACCCAAAAAAGGAAAGCAAGAATTCAGGGATTCTCTCCCCCAATTTTGAAAGAAATTCACGATGATACGGTTCCCGATTGAAGATAATCTAACAGAATCAAAACCCCCCATTTGTATTCGCATCATCGTCTACATAAAATCCATCACCGATTAGCCAAAATCATTAATCGAAATAGAGGTATTTTTTCTAGGGTTTATTTTACCAGTATGTGAATATAAACACATTGAACGGAATTTTTAACTTTTTGTTGTGTTTTTGCCACATTCATCAGTTCGGAGACCGAGCGATAGGATAAGGATGTTGCATTCGTTCTCGAACTTTACCAACACCGCCGATAACCTTGTATTACTGGATGAAGAAATGAGTGAAAATGACGAAGCAAACACAACATATGACGAAATAGCAGAGGATTCATACTTGCAGTCTGACGAAATCACAGAAATTGCACAGTTGGAGATAAGTAAGTGATTAAACTCAAAAAAAATTCCCGTTATATGTGTTTTTTTGTTACTCATCTTTATGTAATGTATTCTAAAGAATGGAGTTCTAATCATCAAATTCCCATTATCTGGTGGGTCTAAACATTTGTTTTGACTACAGGTTCAAAAGAACATAACAAGTTGCCAAAAAATGAGGGACCCTCGAAAAAAAGTGTTGGGTCACCAAAGATTTGAAATTGACTCACCGATGTTTCCCCTAAAATCCTACTTAGAATATTTCAGTTTGGTTCTTCATATGACTTGTACATTATAGCAACTGTTCGGTGAAGTCGAGATCAACCGAAACCAAGCTTGAAGACTCTCTACTTGTGGAAAATAGAAGACTCTTCTCAACAAACAAACAAGTCATCATTCACCGAAGTTGTCCTCACAATTCGGTGAACAACATGTCCACCGATTTTGTTTTCACAAATCGGTGGTCAACATCTCCACCGATAATGCTTGCATTTTTCGGTGGACATCTTCCACCGATGTGATCTTCAGAAATCGGTGGACATCTTCCACCGATGTGATCTTCAGAAATCGGTGGACATCTTCCACCGATGTGATCTTCAGAAATCGGTGGAACACTTCCCACTGATGAGGATACTTAAATCAGTGGGATCTATGTGAAATTGGTTTCCTTGCAGATGTTTTCAAATACCAATGACAATTGTATCGGTGAAACATCATCGGTATGATTGTCTTGGAATCCACATCAAGAAGATCATTTACTTCGGGACAAAATCTTCTTACAGGCAAAAGCAACCTTTTGTCTTATTATCCTTTTGGAAGATGTCCCTTCAGCATGACTTCTATTCCTTGTTTCAAGAAAAAGGTGATAGTGACTTATCAGCTTTTTAGAAGTCTACTGGTACTTTTCCAAAGACCATTGGTTCGTTGCAAGTAACTTGAGGATAATAGTACCATGCATTTAATGCTCAGTACATTGTCCTCACTATAAAAGGAAGATGAAGACTCCATACAAATCACGCTTTTCTGGATTTCTCTCAGTGCAAGATTTTCATATTGCTTGATAACCTTATAGCCTTGCTCTTAGTGTTCTCTGCTGTATTGTTTAGTTTACTTTGTGAAAGATTGTTAGAATAGTTTATCTGTTCTTTTCCGCAACAGTCTTTAAGTTTCTTTGTGTAATTCTAGTTGAAAGATTTTCAATATAAAGAATTAAAATTGTGAAAATTTTGAGTATTGTATTCAACCCCCCTTCTACAATACTTGTTAAGCCAACTGGGACTAACAAGTGGTATCAGAGCAGAAAGTTTAATCCCATAAACTTGATCTGCGATGGCTGCCTCTTCTTCTTCTACAATTGAAAACTCTTTTCAAAACAACTTTTCTGAGAATGGCTCCATAACCAAACCTCCTAAGTTTAATGCTAACAACTTCTCTTTGTGGAAGAGCCGCATGATGCTATTCATGGAGGGAGTGGATACTAGATATCCAACCATTCTCAAAGAGGGACCTATCATCCCCAGAGTTTGGGCTCGCTTTGAAACGTAGAGGCCTGGTAAAGAAAATTTGGAAAAAGAAATATCTAGTGATTCTGATGAAGAAAAATCCAGTGCTACTGGTCGTTACATCCTCAAAAATCCTAAGAATTTTACTGATGAGGAAAAACGTTTGGTCTCTCTCGACTCTAAGCTAAGAGCAATTATTGCACTCTCTCTTCCTGATGAGGTCTATCACTCTCTGGTTAACTTTGAAACTGCCAAAGAGATGTGCACCACTCTGTGTGTACTGTACGAAGGTACTGTGGAAGTAAAAAAATGTAAAAAGATTGGTCTCATTAGAAAATATGAACTCTTTGCTTTTGAAAAAGGAGAATCTCTTCCTAGCTACTATAATCGTTTCAACTCTCTCTTAAATGATCTGAAGTTATTGGGCAGAGTCTATGATAATGAGGAAGTCTTAAGCAAGTTCATGGATTGTCTTCCAGATTTCTAGGAGAATATATGTACTTGCATTAAAACTACCAAGGACCTTGAGTTCATGCCCTTAACTGTCCTTTATGGAACTCTCTTCAATTTTGAGCAAACAAAGTTACAAAGGAAACCTTTCATCAAAGAGATAAAGAGCTCTTCTATAGCTCTTGTCAGTTAAAGCTCCAAGAAATCTCAAAATGTTCTTAGAATCACCTATCTGTCCTCAGACTCTGAAAATGACAGCCAAAATAACTCTACCCACCAAACGGAGGCATATCTTAGTGATGCTGATGATGAAGGTGAGGAAATTATGGTTGAACATTTGTTTGAAGAAATGGCAATGATGGCTGGCTCTAAGAACAAATTTCGTCCTTTCATCAAATCCAGAAACTTTAGAAAATCTTCTGCTTCCAAGACTTCATCTGATAAGTCAAATGAAGAGTGCTTTAACTGTGGCAAGAAAGGACACTTTGCATCTGAGTGTAGGAGTAAGCGTGTTACTAAGTATAGGAACCCATCCTCTGACAAATATTCTTCAAAGAATGAGAAACCCAGAAATAATCCTTTCAAATCAACCTTTTCCAAAAAGGATTCCCAATCATCTTCCTTAGACCATCAGGAGCGCTGAGAAGTATAAAGCCACGTACAAGAAAGAGAAAGAAAGGAGTGAGGGTCTTGAAAGAAAAGGAAAAGGTCTAATGGTGAAGCTCATAACTGGGATGAAGAAGACACCTCTGACAGTGATTCTAACAATATGTGCTTCATGGCCATTTCTGAGGAGATGGAGGATTCTGACAAAGCTGTCTCTACAATGGCTCTTGTGTCGACTGGGTGCTCGACAACTTATGCTCAGGTACATCCTTTTAATGATATGAGTGATAGTGAAAAGATAGATGCGTATGAATCTTTAACCAAAGACTTTTATTCTGTCAAAGATATCAAGAATAGAAAATCTGCTCAAGTGAAAGAACTCAAATCTGAACTTGAAATTTGCATGTCTAAGCTTAAAAAGTTTGAGGAAACCAAAGCTGAGCTTGAGGACTTGAAAACTATAAATCATGCGATTTCAAAAGAAAAGAACTCGCTTTTTAAGGAACTTAAAAAGGAGCAAGAGGTTGTAAGAAAATGGACAGATTCTTCAAAAAATCTTGAACAGCTCTTTCAAAGTCAAATCAGTGGAAAGAGCAAATTCGGTCTAGGATTCGGCAAAGTCTGAAAGTTCAGGATCTTATCTTACAATCAATGTAGAAAGCAGTAATTGAGAATTTGTATGATCAAGCCCAATTGTATTCAATGATGAACAGAATTACAGATCTAAGAGAGAGAATCTCAAAGATTACAAAGAATGAATACAAAGTTATATGGGAAAAATCAATCAGTTAGCAACGTAGAGCTAACTACTATTTATACTGCAACGGACATCTTAAAGCTACAGTACAAATAAGAAAGACTAATAAGAACATAACAAGTGTCCTAATTAGTTTATAAAATACTAAGTAAAGTATCTCGTCATAAGTTCTGAACAGGTAGTTCAGAACTTCTGAACATTCTTCTGATAACGCTTCTCAGAACTTCTGACTCCTTAACTCAGACATCTGACTTCTCTTCCCAGACTTCTGATTTCTCTACTCAGAACATCTGAGTCTTCTTATCAGATCTTCAACACTTGGTTTATTGACAAAACTTCAGATCTAACAATCTCCCCCTTTTTGTCAAATAAACTTAACCTTTGCATCATCCAGTTCTTTCAGAGCAGGAACAATTTTCTGAAGTAGCACATTTCTCAGATTAAGCCTCTTATCAATTTTGTCAATGATTTCTTGAATAATTTCAACTCGCTGATTGATTACTTCTTGAGTCATGTTTGCTTCCTTCACTTTCAGCATCTTTTTCTCCAAATTATGCTTTATGATTCTTAAAGTTCCAGAACAGTATTTTGCAGTTTCTTTTGCTCTGAAGAAGATCTTTCCACTTTTGTTTTTCAAAAATACTCCCAAATCTGGATATTTGTGAACACTTCCAGTCTTTAACACCTTTTTCTGTTCATGATCTGTGTTGGGATTTGCCAGATAAACACATGACTTTTGTAAGTACAAAGCTATTTGAAAATCTGTATAACAGTGCCACCTTAAGATGTAGAACATGGCCTCAATTACCACACTTCTTGCCTTCCTTTCATTTCTGTCTTTGCTCGACTCTTTGAAGCATAGAAAGCTGTGTAATCTGTAGAAGTCAACCACTGATAGTTTCTCAAAATCTGCATCAGTAAAGTAATAAACCTTGCCATCTTCTCTCAGAACTTCAAAGGATAAGTACTCCATCTTTCTGAATTTCTTAACCCTCAATTCTCTGATTCCAGTAATTAAAAAATCTGAGTAAACGGCTTGCTTTGTTTTGCCAAGACATCTTGATTTTTCAGCCAACCAGATCTGAGTCTCCTTAGGTCTATCATAATACACATCCAAGAATTGTACTTCTTTTGGTTTGAAGAACTCAGGCAAATCAAATTCAAGAAAGTATCCATTTAGATCAATGGATATTTCATCTTCTTTGGGTTCAGACTGTTCAGCTTGATCAAAACTAGTTATCTGCACATTCTGAGATGTTGTGTTCTACACTTCTTCAACTTCATCTGACAGAATTTCATTCACTTCATACTCAGCAGGAAACACAAAATCATTATGTAGAATCTTTTTGGGATTCACCTCAGATAGCAACCATTCACTACTGTTTCTGATTTTTCTTCTAAGATCCAACCTCCTCTTCACACAGTTTATACATCTCTTCTTTAAACTCTCTCTTTCAGTTTCCACACTTACTTCCATTTTAATCAATAACCAATTCAGAGTTGCATCACTGTACTTCACCAACTCTTTTAATCTGAACAATTCAAGCCTTTCGTGAACTATATATGTGAACCCTGCTGTCTCCATTCCTTCATTCACAAATCCCTTCAAATGCAAACCAATTTCTGTTTTCTTTGTGGGAGAACTCAGATTACACTTCTCTTTTCTTTCTTCAATAGCTAATTGGAAGTCATACAAGTATATATTTCTGACATAGATACCTAGAAGTCTTCTGCATTCAATTTCTATCAAGGCTTCTTCAGTGCTGGCAAAGAACTTGACTAGAAAGATCTGATCATCAAGAGTCAATCTGTGAAAATCAAAAGTAGACATGGAAACCTTTGTATTTCTTTCTTTCAGTACTTCCATTCTAACAAACATTAAACCATTGAATTCATCTTGTTGAAACATCAGAACTTTCTCAATTCTTTTCTGAATATGCAGTTTTGAGTCAGGAACTCTGAATCTGTTAGAAGCTTCTGAGTAGATCATCTGAGCTCTGTCATCCATAAATCCATCAATATTACTTTCCAAAAGCTCATACTCTCCTTCTGTGTAGTAAAGATTATCATATATTTCCTCAGGAAAAATATCATCATGAAATTGTCTGGCTAATGGCACATCACTTAACTCTAGGATGAAATCACATACAGGTTCTTTTAGTCTTTGCAAGTTAATCTTTGGGATCTCAATTGGTTTTCTGAATACATACTCAGAAGGCATAAAGTAGTCTTTCACTTTCACATACTCTTCTTCTGTATTTAACTCATCACAAAAGTTAAATCTAAAATCATCTTCAAAATCCTGAGTATAATTCACAGTTCTGTCTTCTTCTCCCATTAAATCAATAGGTCTTACCATTTTTATTCCTTGCTGAACTTTTTGAACATTCAAAGCTCTGACTAAATTATTATGCATCCTTCTGATCAACTCTTCACTTAACCTCCTTTCTTCTAATTCAGAATCCGTCATATTTTCTTTGTTATACACCACAATATCTGTACACATGTTGACCACTTTACTTTCCACTGTCTTTTCTGATCTCAATACAGATTCCTCAATAGCTTCAGTTTCTTCTGAGTTTCCTTCCATCTCTATGTCTAAGTTCAATTCCTCTGTTTTATCTGAATCACCACCATCTGTACTTTCCAACTCCATTTCCTCTGTATCTGAGCTATCAATCTGAACTATCTGAGTTATTGCCTTTAAATTTTCCTGTGTCTGATTTTCTGAACTTTTTGTACTAGCTAATTGCATATCTGCCATCTCAAAATCTTCTATGCCAATATCATCATCAGAACTTAGCCTTTGTCTTTTCTCCCCCTTTTGATGATCATGAGGCTCATTATCATCAAACTTTCTCTTCAAGTTCTGATTAGAAGTACCTTCCGGTTCAGTTTCTGCAATAGGAACAAGATCAAGAGGCATTGAAGTAGAAGCCAATGGTACACTCAGTGCTTTCAGTATAGATTCCTGCATCCCTTGCATTTGTTTTAACATATCTTTTTGAAAACCAGACACTATATCCATGATCTCCTTTTTGTGAGAATCCAAGGATTTCTTTACATCATCTACTTTAGTTTCAACAGAAATCAACTTTTTTTCCAACACAACTTTCAAATCTGACATCTCATCATTCAAATCCTCCACCTTCTTCTCCAAATTTTCTACTTTTCCCCCCATCTCCTTGTTTTGTTTCTGAATCTTTTCAAATTCAGAAGGTACTAACAGTGAACCTGAACCAACAGATGGTCCAGTTTTCATGTGCCCAGAGGGCTCATGGCCTGTAGATAACACACAGTCATCTTGTACAACAGATGCACGTTTGAATGAGGCTTTTGTAATGTTCACCTCACCAGGACTTCCATCCAATCCTCGACACCCAACATTAGGTATGTCTATGAATGTTGTTTCAGGAATACGAAATTCCTGATTTGTGCAAGTGTCAGAAGGAATTTCAGGCTCAATATGAATAGGACTGTGATATTCAGACTCAATGTGTTGAAAAATAGATTGGGATTTAGCACCTCCCTCCAAATGAGTTTGGGATGGTTCCCCGGATTTGTGTGAAATAGTAGCATGTTGAAATGCTTCTGAGTGGATATGGATGGGTTGTTCAAGATCCACCACTAGGTCCATGGTGTTTGTTTCAATATTGGACACCAAGAGATGTGAACCAATAGCATTTGTGGTTACCTGGTCAAGATTAGCTAGTTCAGAGGCATCTCTTTCTGTTTGAACCTCTGTTGACAATCTCTCATCCTCATCACTCTCATTCTGTTTTCCTCACCAAATCTAACCAAGCTCTCAGAATTTTCCCTCTCAAGTCTCTCAGAATGTTCACCCATCTGAACATCCTCCCCCTCTCTAATTCGACTAGACCCCTCACCTCTCTTCTCAGGTTGGTCCTCTTGGGTAGGGATTTGAGGTAATTCAATTCCCATAGAGGTGCAATAAGCTTTTAAAATCTCACTCTCCCTTGGAATATAATTCCTAAGTGATTTTGGCAACAATTTATGATTGGGATAGTTTTCAAGTCTTGTTACCGAGGTCATCTTACCCAAATAAAATGTAGGACCATGCTCTTCATTAGTTCTTCTTGAGATTGTTCTGTTTTCCTGCATGGCATACCAAATAACAATTTGCCAGTACCTTATATAAGGAATGTATGTCAGTGGAGCATCCTTTGTTTTCTTCTGAATTGCTTTCTGATTGTTCTCAAATGTATTCTTCATGTCTTCCCAAAGTATTAAAGTATAGTCATAATGCCTATTCTTCACTAAGCCCTGAAAGATCTGAAGAATTTGTTTAGAACCTTGATCAGCAGAACTATTCTTCCCTGACACACATTTATTTACCACATGAAAGAAGCAAGCCCAAATAGGTGGTAATTTGTTTCTTCTGAACAAACTAAGTGTCCTCAATCCTTCATTGTATCCTAACTTCATAAACTCTGCTATTAATTCCTCTGTTAAGGGTGAGTCCTCAAAATCTGTCCTTCTTTGTACATCATCTTTCTATGGTAAATTCAGCATTTCTCTTAGTGTAGAGATAGATAAGGCAAATGTCACTCCTCCAATTTCAGACACAAACTTATTATCTTCTAACCTAAGATGTTTCCACCATTGTTGTATGTACTGAACAGGCACATTTTTACTTCGTGTAAACCATTTTCTGTACGGATGGTGTTTGAATAACTCCATGATAATTCTGTGTTCAGGCTTAAACCGGCTTTCCTCAAATAATATAACACAGTTATTTTCAGATAATTTCAGCCATTCATTCTCAGGAACAATTCTTTCCACTAAAATAGGTCTATCTGACATAATAGAACCTGCAGCACTCTGTTCATGTTCAATATTAACGTTTACCTCATCCGCATTTCCTTCAGATTCGTCCATTTGTTCATCTTCTCCATCATTTCTTATTGCTTCTTCCTCTACAGCTCTATTCTGTACTTCATCATTATCCGAATCAGATGAATCCATTATCGATTTTGTAGAGTGTAGCGAAATTTGACCACTCCTTCGTATTCTAGACATGATTTAAGAAGAAAACAAATTCAAAGAACTCTGGATTTGATTCGTATCTCACATTTCGCTCTGGAATTTGAAAAGATTTGAAATAGGGATTTTAAGACCTATTTAAAATCCGCGAAGTTGAAAGGGTTAACGGAAAAGCGAAATCAATGTTATAACGGAGTCAACACATTTGAAATGCCACAGAGGATTTAAATGAAATGCATGGCATAATCAAACAAATATGAAGCTGACACATGTTAGTGGATAGAATTTTGACTCAAATCAAAGATCTGAATAACACGCTCAGATGTTTTGACTTTTCTTTATCAGATATCTGATTGTTCTTCTCAGAATAATTTTACCTTGTAACCAAAATGTCATTTAAAATCAACTTCTGACAAATATAAAAAATTTTGATTATTCAGAAGAGGTTTGAACAGATAGAAACACTTTTTATCATCAAAATTCTGTTCATATTATGATGAATTAAAAAATCATTTAAAATCTTATATCTGAATATGAATTTTTTTTTAATTCAGATATAGTTTGAATAACAACAAAATTTATCATGAAAAGCTTGTTCTTCTTAGAATAATCAGAGATAGAAAATGAAAGCAAATCTTTTAAGCATCACAAAATGATTTCCAAAGGAAATTTTTTTTATGCTCCCCCTTGACTTGAGCATGCATTTGACTATTAATGATACATAAAGATGAGATGAAAAGATAATAGAAGAAGCATAATCCACACAGTTGAAGTATTTTTATTTCTCAAAAATAAATTTTTGAAAACTAGATTGCTGATGTATTGACTCAGAATCTCTGACCGTAAGATTCAGAGGTTCTGATCTCAAGACTCAGAAGTTCTGACCTCAAGACTCAGAAGTTCTGAACTCAAGACTCAGAAGTTCTGATCTTAGTACTCAGAAATTCTGATTCTTAAGACTCAGAGTTCTGAGTACACTACTCAGACAATTTTACTTAGAAAAATTTAGCATTTTTAAGAAAAAAATATTTTCAATTAGGCAGATTAAGCATTCCTATTTTACATATGAGAAAAGAAAACCTTTTGTGATCAAGAGGCTTTGTGAACAAGTCAGCCAATTGATACTTTGTATGCACAAAGTGCATCTCTATAGTTCCTTTTTCCACATAGTCCTTTATAAAATGATACCTCACATCTATATGTTTAGTCTTTGAATGTTGAACAAGGTTCTGAGTAATGGCAATTGCACTTTCTGAGTCACAATAGATGGGAATCTTGTTAAGCTGATATCCATAGTCCATGAGTTGTGTTCTCATCCACAATGTTTGAGAGCATGAAGCAGCAGCAGCAACATACTCTGCTTCAGCAGTTGAAGTGGACACACAATTCTGCTTCTTTGATGCCCAACTCACTATTTTATCTCCCAAAAAGTGACAAGCACCAGATGTACTCTTTCTGTCCAACCTACTTCCTGCATGATCATCATCAGTGAAAGCAGTCAATTTGAAGTCAGTTTCTTTTGGATACCATAAACCTAGATCAGGTGTTCCTTTGAGATATCTTAAAATCCTTTTGACAGCCAACATATGTGATTCTTTCGGGTTAGATTGAAATCTAGCACAGAAACAGGTAGAAAACATGATATCTGGTCTACATGCAGTCAAATAAAGTAATGACCCAATCATGCCTCTATAGAGTTTGATATCTGCTGAAACACCTTTGAGATCAGCATCTAACTTTATGTTAGTTGCCATAGGTGTTCTCATAGAAGCACAATCAGACATTTTGAACTTTTTCAGAATATCTCTGACATATTTTCCTTGATTTATAAAAATACCTTTTGGTAATTGTTTGACTTGAAGACCAAGGAAAAAATTCAGCTCACCCATCATGCTCATTTCAAATTCAGATGACATGATTTTTGAAAAATTATCACATAATTCTGGACTGGTAGAACCAAATATTATGTCATCAACATAAATTTGAATCAGAATCAAATCATCACACTGTTTCTTTAAAAACAAAGTTGTGTCAATCTTACCTTTCTTGAATCCTGAATCTAACAAGTGTTTAGTAAGAGTGTCATACCAGGCTCGTGGTGCTTGTTTTAGACCATATAAAGATTTGTCTAAAATATAAACATGATCAGGGAATTCTGGATCAACAAAACCTTCAGGTTGATGGACATACACCTCTTCATTAAGTTTGCCATTTAGAAAGGCTGATTTGACATCCATTTGATACACCTTGAAGTTTTTATGTGCAGCATAGGCCAAAAATATTCTGATTGCCTCTATTCTTGCCACTGGTGCAAATGTCTCATCATAATCAATTCCCTCTTGTTGACAGTATCCCTTAGCAACCAATCTTGCCTTGTTTCTGATGACAACACATGATTCATCCTTTTTGTTTCTGAACACCCATTTAGTTCTAATAATAGATTTACCTTCAGGCTTTGGAATGAGTCTCCAAACTTTATTTCTTTCAAATTGAAGCAATTCCTCTTGCATTGCTGAAATCCAGTCTGAATCCTCTAGGGCTTCATTAGCTTTCTTTGGTTCAATCATACTCAAGAAACCAGCAAACATTGCTTCATTTGCTGTAGCTGATCTGGTTTTTACTCCTGCTGATGGATCACCTATTACTTGATGAATAGGATGATTTTTAGTCCATTTATTAGCACTAGGGAGTACATCAATCTCTGAATAATTGTTGTTTGCATCATTCTCATCAATGATTGCTTGTAATTCTGAACTGTCCCCTTGTTCTGATGTATGAATAAGAGTTATATCCAAGTTTGGGTTCTGATTAATAAAGTCAGAATTCTGAGTGACTTGTTCAGAGTTCTGAGTACAAGAATCAGAATTCTGATTACATGGTTCAGAATTTTCACCACTTGTATTTATTAGATTTGGACATTCCTCTGATGGACCTTTGTCAGAAATTACAGTTGATTGAACTATTTCTGGAGTCTTATTTTTCATCTCTTTGACCATCTTTGGGTTTTCATATTCTGCATAAGAATCAAAAATTAGTTCACTAAAAGCATCCTTAAACAGTAAATTGAGTTCTGAACAAATAGGATTAGAATTTGTATCAGAAGTCATTTTTGTCTTGTTCAGCATGAGTTCTGAACTGTCTTGTTCAGAAGTCCGCATTCTGGCTTCATCAAAAGTTACATTTATGCTCTCCATCATCCTCTTGGTTCTTCTATTGTAGATTCTGAATGCTTTGGAAGTTAAAGAATAACCCACAAAGTATCCTTCATCTGCCTTTTTATCGAATTTGGCAAGATTTTCTCTGTCTCTAAGAACATAGCACCTGCAACCAAAAACATGAAAGAATTTGATTAATGGTTTTCTTTTATTTATCAGTTCATAAGCAGTCTTATTTAATCTCTTATTGATTAAAGTTCTATTCTGTGTAAAACAAGCAGTTGCAATTGCTTCAGCCCATAGGAAAGTAGGAAGATTTGCATAAGCCAGCATTGTTCTCGCAGCTTCAACTAGAGTTCTATTCTTCCTTTCAACAACACCATTTTGTTGAGGAGTTCTGACAGCAGAAAAATTGTGAGAAATCCCAGAACTTTCTAAAAAATTCTGAAGAGTCTCATTTCTGAACTCTGTTCCATTATCACTTCTGATTTTCTGAACTGGAAGTTGTAAGAGAACTTGAATCCTTTTGATAAAATTTATCAATGTAGTAGCAGCTTCTGACTTAGCTCTTAGGAACTCAACCCATGTGTATCTGGAGAATTCATCAACAATCACAAGCATATATTTCTTTCCTCTTTTTATCTGTTTTCTTAGATTAGCAAATTCAGTTTTCATTTCACCAATCTGTGTCATTAACTCTAATTCAAGTGAAGAATGTACCTCAGCAGATGACTCAGAATCAGCATCTTCAAAATCAGAATCATCCTCATTCCTCATTTTTGCCATATAGCTCTGCATCTGTGGAAAGTTGATATGATCATCTTCATCAGAAGTATAGTACAACCAATTCTCCTGTTCAGCCAACAAAGCAATTTTATCTTCTCTCTTCTTTGCAAGATGAGCCTTCTTGGTGTAGTACTCATAGTCTTTCACAATTTTAACTCTGCAATCCTTAGCATAGTGGCCAGATTTTCCACATTTGAAACACAGATTATTTTCTTTTCTCTCATCCTTCTCTTCTTTGTTTTCTTCACTTCTCTCTACTCTCTTTTCAAACTTATTTTCTTCTCTGTCTTCTTTCTTCTTATAATCTGAACTCCCAACTCTCTTATAATTTCCTTGAAATCTACCCTTCCCATACCTTTTGTTGAAAGTGTTTGTCAACAAAGCTAGTTTCTCAGCCATTATCTTGATATCTTCATCATCTTCTGATCCTTCTTCCTTGTCAGATTCTTCCAGATTAGGTATCTCTGATAGATATGCAGTCTTTTTGGGTGCTTTGATTGCTTTGGACTTTGATAAGAATGCTAACTGATCAGCAACATTTTTCTTCTCTTCCACAACTAACTTGACAGAATCTTCATGTTGATTAAGAACACAGAACAGATCATTTAAGTCTTCTTCACACATATCCTTGTTCATTTGCAGACTTATGGCAAATGATGACCACTCTGAATTTAGACTGTTCAGAAATTTGTAATTTATTTCTGACTTCGTTTTCTTCAGTCCATTTCTTTTCAAGTCATTTAGAATAGTGCAAAATTTACTGTATGTCTGTGTCAAACTTTCTGACTCTTTTGCTTTGAACCTTTCATAAGCATTTATGCTTTGATTTAACTTTGCCTGAATAGATCTAACAGTTCCTAACATCTGCCTTTCCAATTCGTCCCACATTTCTTTAGCTGATGATCCACTATCAATTCTGTTAAGAACCTCATTTGGGACAGCCAAAGTCATCAAAGTAATTGCTCTTTTGTCAATAGCATGCCTATTCTTCTGTTCAGCTGTGTATTGGGAATAACTCTTCTTCACCCTGGTCGCTGGAATTTCTGGAGTTGTCTCTGTAGCAGGGGTTGCGGCAACATCGATATACACTTCAATTGGACCTTCTCGAATGGAGATCATAAGATTTTCATCAATGTTGTCTAGGAATTGGATCATACGAATTTTCCATTGCTGATACTCTTCAGGTATAAGAACAGGCGGTTTGGTTTCAGATCCCATGGCTAGATATTCTTTAGAAGACATGATTGTAAGAAAATTCAACAGAAAGACAAATTCGAATTTCTTGATCGAAATGTAACAGGTAATTCAAGAATTTCCAAGAATTCAAGAACTAGCCCTAGCAGCGGAATCGATTTTTGAATGAATCAAGAAATCTTCAAGAAATTGATCAATCGATCTTCGCGATAACAATCTTGAACGAATTTGTTTGTTGATTGGCTCTGATACCAATTGAAAGTTCAGGATCTTATCTTACAATCAATGTAGAAAGCAGTAATTGAGAATTTGTATGATCAAGCCCAATTGTATTCAATGATGAACAGAATTACAGATCTAAGAGAGAGAGAATCTCAAAGATTACAAAGAATGAATACAAAGTTATATGGGAAAAATCAATCAGTTAGCAACGTAGAGCTACCTACTATTTATACTGCAACGGACATCTTAAAGCTACAGTACAAATAAGAAAGACTAATAAGAACATAACACGTGTTCTAATCAGATCTTCTGAACATTCTTCTGATAACGCTTCTCAGAACTTCTGAACATTCTTCTGATAACGCTTCTCAGAACTTCTGACTCCTTAACACAGACATCTGACTTCTCTTCCCAGACTTCTGATTTCTCTACTCAGAACATCTGAGTCTTCTTATCAGATCTTCAACACTTGGTTTATTGACAAAACTTCAGATCTAACAAAGTCTATCCTGAAGTTTCTTCCCATGCACCTATTCCTATCTCCAGTGTGTGGGATGATGCATCTGATTCAAGTTCTTGTGATTCCATCTCCTTAAATTCTTTAGATCTGGGTGAAGCTCGAAAATATGGAATATTTATAAAAGCAAAAGAGGCTTCCTCAAGTCAATTCATTGAGGAACTTGACTCTGATGAAATTTCAAAACTCATCCCTGATCTCTCAAAAAGATCAACCTTTGATGAAGCCTCATCCTCAAACTCCTCAAAAGTCTCATTGCTGAAAAAATCAAACCACACCGATGTCAACACCGATGATCCTCCAATACCTCTCCATGAGTTATTAAAGTCTATTCACATAGATGAATACTCTGAACCTAAGCCCTCAAAGACTCCCAAAAGAGAACCTCAAGTTCCCACAAAAGGTTTTTCATCTTCTGACAAAGGGAAATCGGTGGTCGAATCAGTGGCCATTTCCCATCCCAAAAGATTCACCCCAAAGAATTTTTCTGGTAACACTTCTAGTCTTCCTATTCCAAGATCTGTTCTTTTGAAAAAGTCAAACCCTAAAGAATCATCCAACTCTCCAATCCACAACTCTGACAAAGGAATTCCTGGGTCCAAACCTTCTGCTTTGTTCTCTTCTAACACGGTAATAAAACCTAATGTTAAAAGCCTAAACAGGAAAAGTGGTCATAGTGTTAAAAAGATTTTTATCTATAGAAAATGCTATAACTGTGGTGACACGTTTCACTTGGCTAAGGATTGTCCCAAGGAAAGAATAGATAGAACCAATTCAAAGGACTCAGTTTCCTCTAACCCCAAAGGACCCATTACAAAATGGGTACCAAAGAACTAATCTGTGTGTGCATGCAGGTTTCTGAGCACCATCAAATATGGTATCTGGATAGTGGGTGCTCACGCCACATGACCGGAAACAAATCTCTTCTCATCAACTATGTGTCTGGAAAGGGTCCATCTGTCACTTTTGGTGACAACTCTAAAGGCTACACCAAAGGCTATGGAACTCTCACAAATGGATCTGTCACTTTCAATAAAGTGGCATTTGTTGAAGGTCTCATGCATAATTTTCTCAGCATTAGCCAACTGTGTGATCTTGGATATAAAGTTATCTTTGAACTTTGTATCTGTACTGTTGTGGACAAAAACTTCAACGTGATGTTATCTGGAAAAATGATGGAAATGTCTATGTCATTGACATGGGACTGAGCAACAATTCATCTAATGTATGCTTTGTGTCAGATGACTCATCCAAAGGGAACTGGTTGTGGCATAAACGTCTCTCTCATCTTAATTTCAAAACTCTCCATAAAATTTCAAATAAAGAGTTGGTGACTGGTATGCCAAAACTGAATTTTGTCAAAGAAAAGCTGTGTGATGCATGTGGAAAAGGGAAGCTCACCAAAACATCCTTCAAGACAAAGCAATGCTCTTCCATCACCCTTCCACTGCAGATGCTGCACATGGACCTATGTGGACCTGTCAGCACTCTTAGTCTAGGAGGAAAAAGGTACATTCTTGTAATTGTTGATGAATTTACCAGATATACTTAGGTCTTTTTCCTCAGGTACAAAAGTGATGCTACTGAAGAAATCATCAATTTTGTCAAGAAAAATGAAGTTCTGAATGGCCAACTTGTTCGATCAGTAAGAAGTGATAATGGCACTGAATTCAGAAACAGTGCTCTTGAAAACTTCTTTACTGAGAAAGGAATTTCTCAGAACTTTTCTGCAGTACGAACTCCACAACAAAATGGAGTGGTGGAAAGAAAAAATAGAACTCTGTGTGAGGCTGCCAGATCCATGCTAAGTGAATCAAATCTACCTACCTATTTTTGGGCTGAAGCTGTTAATACTGCTTGTTTTACCCAAAACAGGTCGGTAATCTCTAAAAGGCATGATAAAACCCCATATGAAATTTTCCATGGCAGAAAACCAAATATTGGCTTTCTTCATGTGTTCGGCTGTGTGTGTTTTATTCTAAATGATCGTGACAACCTTGGGAAGTATGATCCCAAAGCTGATGAAGGAATTTTTGTTGGATACTCTCTTTCCTCCAAAGCATATCGTGTGTTCAACCTAAGGAGAAAATGCATTGATGAATCTATTCATGTCAAGTTTGATGATTTGAGATCCTCATCTCTTCCAAATGATGATGATGATGAACTACACAGATGGATCTCCTCATGCATCGGTAATGCTCCCCAAACCAACTCCACCGATGCTTCTCCCATTACATTGAACCCACCAATTCCTTCTACCGAAAATAATCAAGTTGGGTCACCTTCTATATCTCCCACCAAAATTGACCATGTCACCACCGATGTACCTTTTCCCACCGACGCTCATCCCTCCACCGATCCCATTGCCTCACACCAAACCTCTGATCCCACTACTTCTTCACCCCAAACACAAAACATTCCACCACCTTTACCTCCTGCAACCAAATGGACCAAAGATCACCCCATAGACCAAATCATAGGTGATCAGCAAGCAGGTGTCCAAACTCGTAGAGGAGTTGGAAATATTTGTCTCTATGTGAATTTTCTCTCTCTTATTGAACCCAAAAAGATTGATGAAGCTCTCTCAGATCCTTGTTGGATCACTGCCATGCAAGAAGAACTTTCTCAGTTTAAGAGAAACAAAGTTTGGAGATTGGTTCCTAGATCCCGAAAGAAGACAATCATTGGAACCAAATGGATTTTCAGAAACAAGATGGTTGAAGATGGTACAGTTATCAGAAACAAGGCGAGACTAGTAGCTCAAGGATACAGACAGGAAGAGGGCATTGACTATGATGAAACATTTCCTGTTGCAAGACTTGAAGCTATAAGAATCTTTCTGGCTCATGCTGCCTACAGAAATTTTAGGGGCTTTCAAATGGATGTTAAAAGTGCCTTCCTCAATGGGGAACTTGCAGAGGAAGTCTATGTGAAACAACCTCCTGGCTTTGAAGACTCAGCTCATCCAGACTATGTGTACAGACTTGACAAGGCTCTTTATGGTCTCAAGCAAGCTCCTCGTGCTTGGTATGACACTCTTGCCAATTTCCTTCTAAAGCATGGATATTCCAGAGGTAAAATCGACAACACTATCTTCATCAAGGAAACCTCAGGTAATCTCATTCTTGTCCAAATCTATGTTGATGACATCATCTTTGGTGCCACTGATGAATCACTTTGTGATGAGTTTGCTTCTCTCATGATGAGTGAATATGAGATGAGCATGATGGGAGAGCTTACATTCTTTTTGGGCCTTCAGGTCAAACAAACTTCAGAAGGAATTTTTATAAACCAAAGTAAATATATTCGTGACCTTCTGAAGAAATTCAACTTTCTAGATAGCTCTCCTATGAAAACTTCCATGGCACCACCTTTGAAACTCAATGCTGATCTTAAAGGTGAATCTGTGGACATTACCCTTTATCGAGGAATGATTGGTTCTCTTCTGTACTTAACCGCTAGCAGACCGGATATTGTGTTTGCTACTTGTCTATGTGCCCGTTATCAGGCCAATCCTAAAGAATCACATTTAAAGGCTGTAAAACGGATTTTTCGGTATCTCAAGGGTACCCTGCACTTGGGTCTTTGGTATCCCAAAGACTCAGGTTTTGAACTAATTGGGTATTCAGATTCAGACTTTGCAGGTTCCCAGATTGATAGAAAGAGTACTACAGGAAGCTGCCAACTTCTTGGTGGTAAATTGGTAAGTTGGTCCAGCAAGAAACAAAACTCTGTGTCAACCTCTACTGCTGAGGCTGAATATGTAGCTGCTGGAAGCTGTTGTGCTCAGTTCCTGTGGATGAGAAACCAACTAAGGGACTATGCTCAAATCTTCTCCAAAGTCCCAATTCTGTGTGATAATTCAAGTGCAATAGCTATTGCAAACAATCCTGTTCTTCATTCCAGATCCAAGCACATAGATATCAGATATCATTTCATTAGGGATCACATATCCAAAGGAGACGTTGAGTTACATTTCATTCCCACCGATCTACAGCTTGCTGATCTGTTCACCAAACCTCTAGATGAAGCCAGGTTCAACTTCCTAATAAGTGAACTTGGTATGTGTAACTTTCAATAATCGGTGGACAATCTCTCAGTTTCTCCTTTTCACCGATCTCACATCGGTGGACACTTTCTCTTCACCGATTCTCTTTCCTTCACCGAAATAACATTTCGGTGGTTCCAACTTTGAGTGTTCAAATTTGTGTGCTTTCTACACCGAAACCCACCCCCGATTCAACTCCGAAGCCTCCACCGAAATCACATATCGGTGGACTCAATCTCTTGTTAATATCCTAAAGTCCACCGACGCCCCTCAAGCCTTAACACCGAAGTCTTTTCGGTGTTCAAAAACAGCTACACCGACATCTTTCTTGAACTTCGGTAGAAAAGTATAACACCGACGTCTTTACACCGAAATACAAATCTCAGTACACCGAAATCATCCAATTCCCAAATCTTATCGAATACACTTCCCCATGCTTCCATAAGCCGAAAACTCTAAGTGTCAGGATGAGATGTGACCATTCCCATTCCAAGCCGTATTCTTTCACGCATCCCAAAACCTCATCATGACTTTTCTAATTTCTTTTCAAAAAACCGTTCCCTCTCACCCTTATAAAAACCCATCTTCCTCAACACCTCCGATTCTCTCAAACCTGCAAATCTCTCGAACCCCTTTCATCTCTCAACCCTTCTTCTCCATTATCTTACTTCCCACACTTGATCTCTCTCTCGACCTCATCTCACTCAATGGCATCTTCCAGAAATGCAACTCCCACACGGTTTGAAGACCTCAAGTTCAACCCATGCAATCATGTCGCTCGTTTCGAATCAGATCCATCTCATCCTGAGTTCTCCACGATAGCTAAGTTTCTCACTCGCTCCCCTCTTCTTCATGCTTTTTCTTGCAACCCCAAGATGAGCAAAATGCTCATTGGGAACTTTTGGTTAACCTGTGTGTACGATCCCTCAAACGAAGCCATTCACGCCTCCATTCTTTCCAATGAAGAAGGTGATCACGACCTTACGTTTGGGGTCGACGATGTTCGCCTCGCCCTAAAAATTGACGCTTTTCCATCCTACGAAGACATGTTTGTGGAAACCATACATGAAGATGTTATTCAAACAACCGGCTATGTGATCGACGATTCCTCCAAAAGTTCTAAAGGCCCTGGTACTCTTCTCCGTAGCAAAATGGGAGGCATATGGAACTTCTTCTTTGCCCATGTTATTCACTGCCTCTCTCGCAAAACTAGTGGGCATGATCAATCACCATCATACATCACAAAGCTCGCCCATGCCCTCATCTTTCAAAGAAAAGTCGACTTCGCCCAATACTTCTTTTCTGAACTTGTCGAGGTAATCAAGCATCCCAAGAAGTGTTACGTTGCCTATCCGCGATTCATCTCGATGATCATTCAGCACAAGCTCAACAAGGTATTAGAGACGGATCGAAAATCTCAAGCGCCCCGATTCCAGTATGATTGGTCTTCCCCAGTTGTCGGTCTCAAAACACTAAATGTAGGACCTCTCGCCACCGACAACCCGTTAAGACAAGGTATGATTTCTCTCGCTCTCTCTCCCGATCTACATTGGGGCAATGCGGAAATTTCCGGATTTAAACACCCGGAAGTTCCCGAAGCACGCCATGATGTAGTGGCCCCATCCTCCCTTACTCGAGTAAAGTCGGGCGGCGCGAAAAAGAAACAACGTACGACCCCCGACACCTCCGCACCCGCTTCTAGAACTATGCCACCGAGAGATCCCTCGGAGGCTTCCCCGGTTCAAACCCCTTCTCATAAGCGGAGGCACTCGTCTTCCCCTTCAAGATCTCTTTCAAAGAGGTCTCGGAAACCATCGGCCCCACCGTCTAATCCAACTGTCGATTCTCGAAAATCGCCAGTTGTTGAACTTCAACCCTCCGGGCCAAGGGAATCCGCCTTTAACCCCACCGACTCCTCTATTGCCTCTCAAAAGGTTTCAGTTGTACATTTGGAGGAACCTCAACCTACCTCCCCACTCGATTCCTTGGGTGGTGGAGATGACCTCGAGGTCTCTCTCCTCGAGGGTACTGATTTTTCACTTCACGACTTTCCACCCGATCTCTATGAGATCGATGATGAAGCACAACTTGCCTTGAGTTCCCCCCCATTACCTCCACCCCCACATGATTTCTTTGATTTTCTTTTAGCGGACACTGGTTCTCCCCGAACCATCCCGTCCACCGAAGAGAATCCCACCGAGTCTCCCTCGCCGAAGAACCAATCCACACCACCGATCGTATCCCCACACCGATCACCCACCCCACCCCGATCACCTCCTCCATCGAGAATCCTCTATACCGATGACATGTCAACTTACCTCCCAAATCTCATCACCGAAGCAGATCCCCAACGCCTCCGATTTTCTTTCCCAGAAATCGGTGGTCAGACCTCGTCAAACATTGGCCGCCCCTCTGCTTTTATTCAATCCACCATTTCGTTGCTCTCCCAAGCAAACTCCAGAATAACCATGCTCGAGTCTCAGTTGCCACGAATTCTTCTCGATGCCATTACCCATGCCCTGCGACCGATAAATGATACAGTCTCTTCCCTATCTTCAAAAGTGGAGTCCTTCTCGAAAACCTCCACCGACACTACCAACACCGAGCAATCCCAATGGGAGATGGACTTGGGGGATTTCTCCTTGGTTCCCGATACCACCACTAAAAGCTTGGCTTCTCTGCACTCAAAGTTTGACAAGGTATTTCATGAATTGGGTTTTAAGCTTCCGGCTGTTGCTGAGGGGGAGAAAACCACTGCTCGACCGAAATTGCCTTACATCAAGAGATTTACCAGCAATAAGTCTCCACCAAAAACCTCTCCGCCATCACCGAAATCACCTAATTCTTCACCGACTCATACAGGGACCACCGAATCAGTCGCTTCACCGATCAAGTCCCCATCGGCCGTGGAAATTGATGCATCAACTGAGGGGGAGCAATCCAGCAAAGCTCCCAAAGACAAAGGGAAGAAAGTTATTTCAGCCGAAGACTTGGCAAAAGAAGAAAAGAAGAAAAAGGATCTTTGTCAAGCAGTTCTGAACCTGTATATCCTTCTCTAAGCAGAACAGTATAAATTTGATATTTATTTGAAACGTAGAATATTCCTGGATGCTTGAGCAGCAAAACATTTAACTTTTCCGGTAAATAGAACTCCCTCCTGAAATGACCTAGCTTGGTGATTGATGCCTTCTTCCATAGCGTAAGCGAGAGCAATTCATGCACCAAACCAATTGTTCTATTCTCTAATTCCCTTGACCCCTCTTTTAAACCTCTAGGATCCACATAAGAGGAAATGTAAGGATATGAATCGAATTCACGAAATCTCTCCCATGATTTTACCCAAGTTGGGGGCAAAGAACATGGGAATGATGGCTTGCAACCCTGCTTTTGAGCTATTCTTTCAATGATAGAGACTGCCAAGTCTGTTATGCGAAGGATTGAAACGCATCTTGGGTTTCGAAGTAGAAGAAGACCCTTTCTGCCTTGATAGCTAAGGGGGAGATTGTTAGGGCATTTTTGTAGCTATCAAGACAGTATTAATATCTTGTACTGTTTCTCTTTAGTAGAGGCATGGGCTTGTCATGTCCTACTATATAAAGGAGTTCCTTTGTTATTTTGTATAACAACTTGAAGCATTTGTCATTTTACATTTTGAAATCAATATATGGATGACAAGATTGCACTCTAAAAAAAAAAAATATGACAGCAGTCTTCAGCTCTTTGTAAAGTCAATCTTCTCAAACAGACACTCTATCAAACCATCTTCAAATAGCTTTATCTCCACTAGTTCACGGCGAACTATATGCTTTGACACTCTTTAAGAACTCAGCTTTGAAGAATCTTCAGACAAACATGAAAAGTCATTGTCTTTTTCTTTGAAAAATCAACCTTCTTCAATACAATCTTCAACAGATTGTCTTCAAGTCTTGAACATGGATTTCATATCTTTATATAGAACCATCAATTCGGAACAAGATAAAACAGAAACGATTAGAGTTTGGATCAGAAAGATGTGAAACCATCCACATTGTTGAACTTTTAGGTGTAAGCGCATTCCGATAACCACTCAGAACTAAGATAACCAAATTCAGCAACATTTGGACTTCACATGATCCTTCTCCCCAATCTTCAGTCTTTGTTCACGAATCTTTGACTTGAAAGCTCTTAGACATGAGATATCTTTGACATGAAATTGAATTAAACATTTCTCCCCCTTTTTCGATGAAAGTGAGCATCATTATCATCGAAAACCATTTTCAATTTCAGTCGTGTCTTTGAGTATTGCTAACAATCTCCTCCTTACAGAATAACCTTGCTCCCCCTCAAAATAAGAATTCTGGAGCAATTTGTTTTCTCCCCCTGAAAGTATGCATATATTTCAATAACGTACAGTATTTGAAATTGTAGCACAAATTTTAAAACAAATTTACACAAGGAAAATAACATTAATTGAACTTCATTTTATAACTACTAACATTTGATCATTTGAAAACTTTACAAAAGAAATTCAACTTAATAAAATTTAACAGATTTTTCAATCAAATGAAATCAAATGCATGTGTTTGGATTCAAGAACAAGTCATCATTGTATATCAAGTTAAAAAATGTTCAGTTTCAACCCCTTTATTAAATCTATTTGGTGTGCTAGCATGGGAAATATGATTAGCTTCAAGCATATGCAATTCTAAAACATATAAGAATATTTTGCTCTACTCACACTATTTGTCCAAAATCAGAATTTTCACAAATTTACGGGTTTATCGCGACTTTGTATTTTCCCAAGTTTCAAGAGATGTGTGCTCATTGGCATCTTTTCTTTTGTGCTCATTGGCATCTTTTGATTTGTGCACATTGGCATCTTTTGATTTTGTGCTCATTGGCATCTTTTGATCAAAAAGTTTAGTAAGAATAAGATACACCGTTAAACATGACTTTCTATCTGGTTCTATAGCAGGATTTGGGTCAGCAGATCCCAGACCAGTTGGCCTTAGGTGCTAGGTGACGAGCACCCCTTAGAACTTAATTTCCCAAACCAGAAAGGCCACATCGATATATCTTAAACCCATTTGTACCAGTAGAACATGGCTTTCTATCTGGTTCTATTGCAGGATTTGGGTCAGCCGATCCCAGACCAGTTGATCTTAGGGACTAGGTGTCGAGCACCCCTTAGGACTTACTCTCCCAAATCAGAAAGGCCACAGGCACAAACTTTCAAACTAAATGATATTCTATATAAGTTCGAATTTCCATCACAAAATATGAATGATATCTCAATCACTTGGTTCTTAATCATAGTGCTTCCCCCATATTTTCGTTTCCATTCATCATTCTGATAAATAGGCTTTTTGAGCATTATATTCTATATATATCCAGATTCACATAACTTTGAGCATTCAGCATAATTTCATTCATGTTTTGCTGACCTTTCGATTTATTTTAGAGGTGAAAATTGAAGCAAATCTAACTCAGATAGTACAAAATTACTTGTAAAATCATCTTTTAGCACACATTTAATTCATTGAATGAAAATTGAAAATTTCATCTCGTTGAAGTAAATTTGTAAAGATTCAAGTTTTCAAAGTGGTAGAAACAAAATATAATCCAATGTTACCTTTTACCACGTTCCTTGAAGTAAAAAGATATAGCAGTTAAGGATATCACCTGAGAAGTATGAGTTCTAAACTGATTTGTTTAGAAATCTTAGTCTTTGAAGTACGGGTTCTAAACTGATTTGTTTAGAAGCCATAGTCGTTGAAGCACGGGTTTTGAACTGATATGTTCAAAAGCCAATGTCGTTGAAGCACGGGTTTTGAACTGATATGTTCAAAAGCCATTGTCGTTGAAGCACGGGTTTTGAACTGATATGTTCAAAAGCCAAAAACATTGAAGTACGGGTCCTAAACTGATATGTTTAGAAACCATAGTCGTTGAAGCACGGGTTTTGAACTGATATGTTCAAAAGCCATTAATATTTGTCTCCCCCTTAATGGTACAGATATTTTTCAAAAAATACGCCGATTCTCTTCTGTTTTCAGTCATGTGTGTGGTATGTATCTACAATTCAGTACAACACATGATGAACCTGCAAAACAGATTAAGCAGATTTTGGTACCCAATGGCACTTGGGTCCTAGTGGGTTAGGTGTAGATTTCTTACAAGGAATACTGTAAGAACCATACCAATAAGAAGTATAATCTTTATGCACAAAATCATTTGATCCACAGTAAGAACAACATATTTTCTTATGTGCCAACCTAATCAGATGATTTACAGAATGAATAGGATTAAGTTTAGCAGAAGATTTACCTTTTGGCGCATTGTTCTTCTTTTCATTTGATGTGGATACAGATGATTTTGGCACTTCTTTCTTTGGAACTGTTGTGCCTTTTACTCTCCATTCCATCTTCACCCTCTTGAAGACTGGAACTTCTTCAGGTTTGGAAGTATTAACTTTAGGCACTTGTCCCTTAGAAAGTACATATATTCGAACTTGTATTCGGCTGTTTGATCTGTAATACCCAACACAGCGTAGGGATTCAAAGTTCTGATTCTGTGCACAAACAGTCTTCTTTCTTCTTCTTCTAGGAAAGGTGTTCTCAAATACAAAGTTCTTTGTCGTTGTTCAAGTTCAGTCAATTTTCTGCTCCGTGAGGATGAAGGACCAGGTTGATCAGCAGGATTAGAAGGACCAGCTTCATCATGACTAGGAATGATAGGAGGTATTGAAGATGTAGTGGATTGAGGATCAGTCTCTTCGGATTTTGGCTCTTTAGATAATGGATCATGAGAATGATGTGGTTCAGATACAGGTATAGTGGTTTGAGTTGAAGTAGATTGGTTAAGGTTGATGGTTATAGGTGTAACAGAAGGTTGTTCTGACATCAAAGTGGTTGAGATATGTTCGGGTGAGTGTACAGGGCTAAAGATTATTTCTTCAGGAGTTTGTGGCCCATATATCTCTGACAAAATATCAACCTCTTCTTCATTAAATCCAACACCTTGATCTTCTGGTTCATAAGTAAATACCAAAAGTGGTTCTTCTTCCTCCTTAACTTTCCAATACCGATCATAAGCTCTTGCACTTTCATCAGTTTCTTCATCATCAGAACTAATTTCAATCAACTCAATTCGAATCTAACACAGTTCGAATTCTCCTCAATTCGAATCTAGCTGGGTTCGAATTCAATCAATTCGAATCCTTCTTGAGTCGAATTCTACACTTGTATTTCCAAGAACACTCCGAATTCTTCTTTGAATGATCCGAATTCACCAAGAATGATCCGAATTCACCAAGAATGATCCGAATTCTGCACTTCGAACACGAAAATCACTAAATCAACCATAACCTTTTCAATTCTTGATCAATTGTTATGAAATTTGCACAGATTTGTTCGAAATTTGATTCCACACACTTTCTTAGTTAATCACAAATCCTAATTCGATCAATTTAATCGAATTTTGATCCAAAAATAGTAGAAAAAGTTTTCGAACAAAAATGATATAAAATGATCAGATCTGCAAATTCTGTGCAGATTTTGGTGTTGATCCAAGAATTAAAGATGTTCAGGAATCAAATCCGAGTGCAATGATGTCAAGAATCAATCCAAAAGATCAAAAATTAAAGAAAAGATGAAATCTGGATGAATAGTAAATGAAGAAGGGTCAGAATTCTTGATGAACAGTGATGAATAGTGATGAACACCCAATCCGAATTCTTCAGCTTTAGTGTAAAAAATCTTCAATTTGGTCTTCGATCTGCTTGAATCTTCTGTTTAGCTCTGATACCAATTGTTAAATCCCAGATCTCTAGCAATAAGATATGAATGTAGTGAGAGAGAATCTAGAGAGCAAATATGTCATCCATGTATTTATCTCAAAGGATTACAAAAGGTTTCTAAAAGATTACAAATGCTTTTGAAGTGTTTTCAAGTGTTTAGACAAGCCTATTTATACCCATAACATACAAGGTATAAAGGCATTCACAATATTGTATAGACTCATACAGTACATTGACTTTACAGTAAATCTTGAATACAACAATGCTCTAACAAAGTCTGGCTTCCACGCGATGAGCTCAATTTCCATTGAACTCTCCTCCCACTGTAATTGACCACTCAAAACATATCAAGATGCTTAGGTATGATTCTTATTAAATAATCATCCGGTAATCCTAAATATCTCTTCAATTCATTGAGTTTTGAGACATTGAGTCTATGATTAGAAACCATCATCAATACCTTGGCTAATCTCTCAACAAAAACTGTGTCCTGCATATCCTTTACAGATTCTTCTTCTTGTACCAGATGGAGCATCTTTTTGGTCAGCCGGCAATGGTATTCATCATTTTCAAGGTGTATTTCAAAGCAACACGGGTATTTCTTAAGCCAGTTGAGGGCTTTCCCTTGAAGATCAAGAGTTTTGAATTTCTTCTGGAGAAAATTAACCGATGCCACCTGATCAGGACACTGCAAGATTATTTTTTTAATCTGGTTATTTACAATCCACCGACGGTTTCTAGTTAAGGAAGCTTCAAGATCCGGGTCTTTTTTCATAGACCATAGAGAGAATCTTCGGAGAAGATGAAGATGCCACAGAGGAAAACAAATCATGGAAGCTGAAAATTTTGCATTCTGCATATAAATATCGATCACCGTTTTTCCACTTTGCATCTTCATTATTTTATCAACACCTAAACCTGTATAGAGAAATAGAGAAAATAAATAACATAACATAACAGTTTCTTATCTATTTGTTGGCGATAATTTCCACAAACCAATGCAAACAAGTCCCAAACAATAATACTATCAACGTCTACAAGTGAAACCCAACAACGATGCAGAGTAAACGGGTCCCCAATAGTGTTCAAATGTCCCAAACAGAGAACAATGCACAATAATGATAACAAACATCGTAAATCCAATGGAACACATAAATAATGTTTTTATTATGTTAATCATTCATCAGATGACGACTTAAACACCCTAACTTGGGTGTGAGGTGTGAGGTGTGAGGAAAGGTTGAAAGATTAAACCCTTGGGTTAATGGACATTGGTTTTTACCATAGCAATCGACTCCACATTTCACTCTTGGTTATATTGTTTCATTTAAGCATCTATTGACAAGTTGACAATTATGTTAGTTTTGCTTAAATGAGTTGGATTTAAAGTGAAACCAACATAAACACAAACACCTTGATTGTTAAAGGCATGCTAGAGAACTGAGGCAATTCATCATTGGTGTATTCTACATGAAAAGAAAGGCAAGATTAGTCTCACGCTTGGACCTGGGCTTATAGTCATATACCTCCAGCAACCTTGAAACAACTTATACATCCAGCAAATTTACTTCCTCCTAATCTCTGTCTAGGGAAAGTATTTATAGTCTTAAAGAAAAACAGGAAGTGATTAAATCCAAGTGATCGTGTTTTCAGTACCTTTTCAACAAGAAGGATCCCACACAACTAAACAAGTCTATGTTAATTGTCATCCTAGTTGATTTGTAAAGGGATACACTTTTTTTCTGAGGCTTTGTGCAATATACATTTCTCCCCAACATTTCATCGAACACCTTTTAGGCACTCCCCAAATCTCCGCATCTCATCTCAAACTTAGTTATTAAATTCTCAGATAAACCCTTATCTCAAACTTGGTTTCAATTTCTTAAATTTTAATTACCAAATCCAAACTACATATGTAAATTGTAATCACTAATGTCAAGGTTTTGGAGGATGAAATCTAACACATAAAAGCATTACATATTCCAAACCCTAAAAATATTTCAACTTACGGGGAGGGGAGTGGGAATACAGTGAGATACAACAGCCAACAAGACGCCGGACGACGAGAGAACGTGGTTTCTGAGTTCGTGAAATCGGAAACTTGGATTTGTGAGTCGTGACAGGGTGGGGCTATTGAGGTTTTGCAAAATACTTCTCTTTATTCTCGGTTTATTTTTATACTTTTTTAAAATAACTCAGCTTATTTTATATTTTTTAAATAACTTATCTATTTATACTACTTTATTAAAATTCTAAAACGTTTATTTTTTAAATTTTATGATAATATTGTACTAGTTACATATCCATGCACGAATCTGTGCAAAAAATCTCAAAATCGAAACCAAGATCTTGAAACAGCAATCATGTTTCATTTTTTGTTCTATTTTCTTGAATCTCGATGTTAATTTTATGAATTTATGTTGCTTTATCATGGACGGACCTAATATAGTGTGTAACACCCTAAAAATTGGGATAAATTAAACTTTCATAAAACGGAGAGTTATACAAATTGTTAGCAAGAGCCTCCTAAAAAAAAACAAAATGTACAACACTGAAAAGTTTAATTACAACTAATGGAGTTTAACGACAACCAACTAATCTAATTCTGCATGAATAAAAGATTACAAAAGGGGGTGTCGCCTCTACTTCAAGATATACTCCAATGGTCGGTGCATCACCAAAATAAGCATTCCCCAAGCTCACACTAAAGGCCACCTAAACCTTCTTAGAAATGGCGCCGCTAGAACATGAGATACACATCGACACCAACAAGTGTTAGGGCAAAAAGCCTAGTGAGTTGAACAAAAGTAAGCATCATGCAAGAACATATAATAACGGTACACATTAATGAATATTCACAAATGGAATCAACATGGGAGACCCAAAACACCAAATCAAGTTTCGCCCCAAGAGCCGATATACCTTAGCATCTACTCCCATGAGTAACACCACAAGGCCCGACACATTGGGGACAACCTCCAAGGCATTATCCCAAATGGCAGAGGTCTAGGCACATACCTCCAAGGCGGCGCCCAAGACTATCCTCCTAGTGCCTACTTAACGGTTCATCCAAGTTTGTAAAACATCAATATACGAAACTACTCCCAGTAGGGTATATATAAATATCATAAAAAAGGTCCAGACATCATAATAGACAAGTATTTCCACATCGTAAGTTCAAGACCACATATACAAGTCCATTAAGCACATAACTCTTATACATATGTTTCTAAAGCATATATTTACACCAATGTGTACAAGAACATAAACTAGTTCCAAAAATATACCAAAATAGATAGCATAATGTAACACCCTAAAAATCGGGAAATTTAAAACCTGCGTGTTAGCTTCAATCTTCCTAATCATAGAAATATTTAGAAGTAGTGAAAAATAGGCTAAGTGAAGAAAAGCCTCTTACAGAGGCTCTGCCGAACTCACCGAGAGATCAGGGTCAAGAAGCTACAGAAGCAACAGAAGGGTCCTACAGAACCTCTGTTGGACTTAAAGAAGACTCAAGACTCGGAAATAAAAGAAGACTGCTCCACAGAGGACCAGACCACATAACCTCTGTAACTCATTACTGAGCCTCTGTGGTCTTCAACAAAGACTTCAAAGATATTTTTAATATCTTGCTACTGTTACAGGACCCGTTCATCAACTTGCATGGTAGCATGCCCTGTCCAACGTCGACGTGTCAAACTCTGATTGGACTCAATAGGGCTTAGTACATAATAGACGTCTGCTGCATTAAATGCAATACAACACGTCTTACTGTTCATGCCGCTCTTGCAACTGTTCACGACATCCGTTCAACTATTCATCAGTACCGTCTGAATAGTAGCATATGCTTTATGGTCCCCTTTAGAGTAGTATATAAGGAAGACTCATGTTGAGTTCTTCCTTATCACTTATCATTTTTATTATCATCAATCACATATAAATCGACCATCATAAGAACACAAAAAGCTTATTCACCTTAAGAGTCATATCCTTTTTGAAGCTTTTCTTACTCATTGTTCTTAAATCTGTTCTAAATATATATTCAGTAAACTTTGAAATATCATTTCCTGTTCATTGTTTATTTATATTTTGGTCTAAGTCTATCAAAACTTATCTGTTAGTTCTTCAAATACGCTTCCGCATCAAACATTAACTTGAACTAATAGATCTGATAATCTTGTATAAGCAAAATGGGAACCAACAATTGGTATCAAAGCGAAGCTTGATTTTCAATATCAAGTGATCCTCGTTTTACAACTTTTATTTGATAGATTACTTTCCTTCTCTTCATCACCATATTTCTGGATATTAGGTGTACCCAGAAAACCTTCCAGATCTTCATACTCATAAATCCTCCATCAGATTATCCTTTCCTCAAAATGACAAATACAAATAACTTTTTCACTGCTGGCTCATTAACCAAACCTCCTACTCTTCTTAGAGATGAGTATCCTCAATGGAAAATAAGAATGGTTCATTTTTTTGAGGGTACTGAAAAAACTCTCAAACAATATCTATACAATCTTCCTCCGGTTCCTATGATAACTATGCCACGTGTACCAGCTACTACTGAATCTCCTGAAATCCCTGCACATCAAAAACCTAAGCCAAAAGAAGAATGGTCAAATGAAGATAAGGCAGAAGATGAAGTTGCACAGAAAACAAAGAGAATACTGATCATGGCTATCCCCAACGAAATTTTTCAATCCTTAGATGCATGCGAAACAACGCACGATCTCTGGAAAGAATTAGAAAGACAACTGGAAGGGGGTGCTAAAACACAGAAGAACCGAAGGGCACAATACATAAACGAGTATCATGCCTTCAGAGCCTCTGCAACAGAATCACTGCAAACAACATACGATCGGTTCAACTCTCTCATATACAAATGCAGAAAGTCTGGTATTCACAGAACCACGGAAGAAAATAACGTCATGTTTCTAAAGAGCCTAAACGATGAGTGGCTTCAGTTGTCTATGTCTTTACAAACAAATCAAGATTTAGACTCCTGGACACTCTCTGATCTCTATGGAACACTAGCCGCACAAGAGCCTCAAATAGCTCAAGCTAAAACACTAACCATTGTACCATACGCATTGGTTAGTAAATCTACAGAGGCTACGGACAGACCAAGAAATGAGAGATCTACAGAGGAGAAAAAGAAGGAGAAAAAGAAGATGGTAATGATTGATAGCGAAGAAGACGAGCTGAAAGAGGAAGAAATAACTCTTGCGTCATTAGCTAAATAAATGGCTCTATTGACAAGAGAGTTTAGAAATAACCAAAGGAATTCTGGTAGAAGAGATGAAGGAAGAGGAGAAGAATCAAGTGACCGACAAAGGTCAGACTACATAAATGATGACCAACAGAGGTCGAGCGAAAGAAGCTACAGAGGAAATGACTGACAGAGATCAGATGACAAGGTAGGCCACACACAAGAATGCTACAAATGTGGTAAGCCTGGTCATTACGCAAACGAATGCAGAACAGAGAAAGGTGGAGACCAACAGAAGTCCGAAGATCGAACTGGAAACACCTCCCAAGGTTGTTTCAACTGCGGCAAACCAGGTCATTTCGCTAAAGAATGCAGAAGTAGACAAAATCGCCCACAGAAGGACTCAAATTTTTACAAAAGAAGACCGAGTATTATGCGCAAAAATCCCTAATGGCGAACAAAGGGAATTCTGAGGCAAGCAAGGAGGACTTCGAATCAGACTCTACCTCTGACGATGAATTTCCCACAAATGCCCTGTTCTGTGGCATGGCAGAAGTTGACTCCGGCACTGATATTGAGGTATCAATTTCAAACTCTACCTCAAGTACTAATTCTGTAGATGATGATTTATTTAAACTTAACATTGAACTTAAAGAAGTAAATGAAAGCATTCAGAAAAAGCTGACCTTTAATGAGAGAGAAGTGAGGCTTCTCACTCAAGAAAAAGCCAAAATCTGTGAAGAAAAAGAAAAAGTCGAAAAATATTGGAGCAAAAATATAGATCCTTTAAAAAGGCAAATCTCTGATTTAACCTATGCTTTAAAAATCAAAACAAAAGAACTTTCAGTTTCAAGAAGTGAAACTACAGACATAAGAGCTCTAAAAGAATACTTTCAAAAAGAAAGAGAGGTACTTTGGCAAAATCTTTTAAGAAGAGAAGTTTTACTTAAAAACTATAAAGATGCACAGAAGGTATATGAAAAGGTAAACTCTCAAATAGCAAGACGAGGTATAGGGTACAGTGATATTACCTTAGGAGTTGAAAATAAACGACTAAAACCTCTGTCTTCTCTATTTGTTTTGGGAAAAACTAACAAACCAAACTTTCCAAACTTACTCTCTGTAAGTAAAAGGGTTAAACTCTCTGCAGAACCTCACTTAAGGAAACATACAAAGATGATCAATGTGTGGTTTGAAAACAAAAGTTCATCATCTTCAACCTCTGTCAATAGAGGAATCAAACCAAAGAAATATCTGAAAACACAAGATCAGATTGGTATCTTTAAGTTTGGTAAACCAGAGACTCAAACACAGGTCGCTTTTGTCTGCATAATGAACGATGAAAAGAAATTATCAGCAGAAGCTCCTGAGTTTAAACCCATCTTTTCAGAAGAAAAACTTAAAAAATCTATTGAAGAAGAAATTTTGGAAGTTTTGAAATCAAATGTTTTAGAAAATCTCAGTACCTCTTCTATAAATCAAATTCTCACTGAAAAGATCTCATCAGATACCTCTGCCTTCTATGAAAGTCATTCTATAGAGGAAGAAAGCTCGTACGATACATGCTCAGAAAATCCAGCCTCTGTCGAAAGAGATGACTCAACCTCTGTATATGAGGACGATTCATCCTCGGACGACTCAGAGACTGATTCTAAATCAGGAATAGTTCACTTTGACACAGAGGATGTTAAATTCTCCTCTGAGGTTCTTAACAGAACTATTTCTCCAAAAGAGAAAATCACAGAGATACCTATCTGCCAAGATTTTCTGAACATGTATTTAAAGGTCAAAACCTCTGCTGAGCTTGATATGTTAAAGAAGACCTCTGTTGATCCTAAAAGTTCAAAATTTTCAAAACCTTTAAGGAAAATTAAAGAGAATCCCACTTGGCAACAAAAGGGAAAATGGCCTGAAGCTAACAAATACTTTTCCTCTGTGACAGTGAAGAAAGATGTTCACCACATAAGAGAGTCACAGAAGGCAGGAACTAAACAAGACTTTTGCAAACAACATTCTAGTATTCATATATCTTCTTGTAATAGGAAATCTAATGTAAAGAAATAGTGTAATGCCTCTGTGGCTCAGTTCAATGAATTCAATGAAAAGTTCAAACGAATCACGTCTCATATTCAATACTGTCATTGTTTTGATCTTATGTTCAAACTGAATAAACACTTCTCAAGTCCAGATTTCTTACTCTCCACTAAAACTCCAAAGTCAAAACCTCGAGAGAAACAATCTGATCTTTCTACAAAGGATAAAATGTATTTCAAGAATGCTAAGGCAAACTTGAAAAATTCTAACAATATTGGACCCATATGGTTATGGGTACCTAAGTCTCTGTGATTGTCTTGCAGAAGCAACATGTGCCAATTTGGTATCTTGACTCCGGATGCTCAAGGCACATGACTGGCGACAGAAGATTACTATCCACATACAAAGAAACACACGATGGTGGATCTGTAACTTTTGGAGACAACATGAAGGGACACATCAAAGGCTATGGAGTCATACAGAAAGAAAATGTCTCTGTATACAAAGTTGCATATGTGAATGGCCTCAAACACAACCTACTAAGTGTAAGTCAACTCTGTGATACAGGATTCGATGTGTTATTCAAAAGAACTTTATGCTCTCTACAAAGTGAAAACACAGGAATGGAACTTCTGCGAGCTGAAAGAAGAGGTGATCTATACCTAATGAATTTTACTTCAAAATCCAAGGACAAAGTTTGCCTAGTAGCCTGCAAAAGTGAAGAAGCGTGGTTATGGCACAACAAGTTCTGTCACTTAAACTTTCACACCCTGGATAAACTAGTAAAACTCGATCTAGTTAAAGGTTTGCCAAATGTTAAATTCAATAAGGATCACTTGTGTTCGGCCTGTGAAATGGGAAAACACAGAAGGGCTTCCCACAAAGGCAAAACAGACGTGTCTTATACTAGGCCTCTGTACATGCTTCATGTCGACCTCTGCGGTCCCATTGCTATACAGAGCCTAGGTGGCAAGAAATACATACTTGTCCTAAATGATGAGTATTCACGTTTCACTTGGGTTGAATTTATTAGAAAGAAATCAGATGTTCCAATTATACTGATAAATCTAATGAAAAGAATTCAAGTTCTTTATGACTGCAGAATACAGAAGTTAAGAAGGGACAATGGCACATAATTTAAAAACTGTGTCATTGAAGCCTATCTTTCTACAGAAGGAATATCACAGAACTTCTCTGCCGCTCGAACTCCACAACAGAACGGTGTAGTCGAAAGAAAGAATCGAACACTTGTGGAGGCCGCAAGAACTATGCTATCTGCATGCGGATTATCAATGAACTTTTGGGTAGAAGCAATTTCTACTGCGTGTTATACATAGAATCGTTCAACCATTGTGAAAAGACAACTCAAGACGCCTTACGAATTGCTTCACAAAAGGAGGCCAAACATCAAGTTTTTCCATGTATTCGGATGCAAATGCTTTGTTTTAAATGACAAAGATTCAAGAGGAAAGTTTGAAGTAAAAGCTGATGAAGGCAAATTCATTGGATACTCTGCCACTTCCAAAGCCTACAGAACATTCCTTACAAAGTCTCGCAAGATTGTAGAAAGCATCAATGTTTCTTTTGATGATTCATTCCAAATGACTTCTGAACAAATCAGTTCAGAACTCGGAATTAAAGGGAAATCCTCTGACATCTCAAAAACAAAAGAAGATTTGGATCTTCTATTTTTAGAGATGTTCAACAATGACATTGATCCTTCTGTTGGAACCATCAGAATTTCTGAAGAACCATCCTCTGTCGGACAAAATCCTACATGTATGACTCTAACAGGTCCAAATAATGCTTCATCTTCTTCTATAAATACTACAGATGCAATTGCCGAAGAAGAACATACAGAAGATGAAACATCAAGAAAAACGACCACAGAAGTTGCTGAAAAACAAACTCCACAATCCACAGAAGAACCAATTACAGAGGAAATCGAGGACCAAGACTATACGTCCTCAGAGGAACAAACCCCACCACCACTCATACCAATATTTCCACAAACGGTAGAATCAACTACCAAGGCACGAAGAACGACAGAGGCTCCACAAGAAGAAACACAAGAAGCCGCTGACGAAAGGTTCGAGGACATTGATGATCATCTTCCACGCACGACTCAGTGGACAAAAAGCCATCCTCCAAGCCAAATAATCGGAGAACCTTCTGAATCAGTAAAAACCAGGTCTGCCACTGCTAATTTTTGTTTTTTTACTAACTTTATCAGTGTGATAGAACCAAAGAAGATTTCTGAAGCCCTAGATGACCCAAATTGGGTAGACGCCATGCAAGAAGAACTTCTGCAGTTTGAGCGTAACAAAGTATGGACTTTAGTACCTCTGCCACGAAGGAAACAGGCCATTGGGACTAAATGGGTCTACAGAAACAAGAAGGATGAAGATGGAGTGGTCATCAGAAACAAAGCAAGATTAGTAGCAAAGGGATATAGACAAGAAGAAGGCATAGACTACGATGAGACTTTTGCCCCCGTCGCACGACTCGAAGCAATAAGAATATTCTTAGCCTTCACAGCCCACAGAGGTTTTAAAGTCTATCAGATGGACGTAAAATCAGCTTTTCTAAACGGTGAAATCCAAGAAGAGGTTTACGTAAATCAGCCACCAGGGTTTGAAAGCTCAAAGTTTCCAAGGCATGTATACTACCTTGAAAAGGCTCTATACGGACTGAAACAGGCTCCAAGAGCATGGTACGAACGACTTTCTACCTTCCTTCTAGTCAATGGCTACAACAGAGGTACAACAGATGCTACCTTATTCTATAAACATAAAAAGGGTGAGATAATGCTTGTACAAATCTATATGGATGACATAATTTTCGGGTCTACTAATTCAGAAGAGTGTAAAAGTTTTGAGAAACTCATGCAGAGTGAGTTTGAAATGAGTATGATGGGGGAATTAACATTCTTCCTCGGACTTCAAGTCAAACAAACTTCAGAGGGAATTTTTATAAATCAAGCCAAATATGTCTCTGACATTCTGTCAAAATATAACCTCTCTGATACCTCTGCAATGAAAACTCCAATGGCCACTGGAAATAAGTTATTCTTAGATCCAAATGGTATCTCTGTAAAATGCACTCTCTACAGAGGCATGATTGGATCTCTGTTATACTTAACAGCAAGCAGACCTGACATTATGCATGCCACATGTCTTTGTGAACGTTGTCAAGCTAATCCTAAGAAATCACATTATGATGCGGTGAAGAGAATCTTTAGATACCTAAAGGGGACCAAAAATCTCGGTCTCTGGTATCCACAGAACTCTGGTTTTAGTCTTAAAGCTTATACAGATTCAGACTATGGAGGATGCATGCTTGATAGAAAGAGTACCTCTGGGAGTTGTCAATTCCTAGGTGGTAAACTAGTCAGTTGGACCTCCAAGAAGCAGAATTGTGTCTCCACATCCACTGCAGAAGCTGAATACGTTGCTGCTGCTAGCTGTTGTTCTCAGGTTCTATGGATGAAGACTCAACTAAAAGACTACGGCCACATCCTATTCAAAATACCCATCTTCTGTGATTCCAAAAGTGCCATTGCTATCTCTGCCAATCCTGTGCAACACTCGAAAACCAAGCATATCGATATAAGGTATCATTTCTTGAAACATCATGTTGAATACGGTACAATTGAAATGCATTTCGTGCCAACAGAATATCAACTCGCTGACTTATTCACCAAAGCACTAGACGAGAAAAGATTCAATTTCTTGGTGGGTAAGTTAGGAATGATAAACATGGTGTGACAATCCTCTATAAGTATAGCTTTATCTTCTGTAAATATGTACAAATTTCCTTTATTTTTGCTTTAAGTTAATTTATTTCTGTTTGTAAGTTCTCAATCTTCAATAGTTCTTAAAATCACAGAGCTTCTATAAGTCAACTCAGATCCTCTAACGACCTCTACAGAACCTCTGGAAAACATGACCTATGTTCTATGCAAAACTTATCATTCTTTGATCCAAGCATAGGTCAAGGGGGAGCAAAAGGAAATTACTTGATCTACAGAGGTGATTAGATCAAGGGGGAGCAAAAAGGGATCCTGAAATGATCTACAGAGGTAAATCTTTCAAAGGGAAGCCCAAGAAGAATGTCGATAATTCTCCATCGACAGAAGTCAGACAAACTGCCAAGAACAGAAGAACCAAAAGGTATGTCTCTCGCACAAAAGGTTTTTGGAAAACAGTTTTCTAGAACAAGAATTGTCAAATATGTCCTAAATATACCGTGAATAACATTTCAAAAATCAAAAGCTCAAAAAGTTTCACAAAATTCGCATTAGGAGAAATTTAAGATCATAGAGCTTCTGCTGAGCTCAACAGAGGTTCTGCAAGAAATATGCTCTGTGATCGCAAATTAACCCTCTGTCGATCTTTTGGAATGTTATCTCGGAAACCGAAAACACAAACCATGACCTTCTCGAACAAACCGTTTTTTTAACAGTTTTCTCGGACACAAACTTTCAAATATGTCCGAAAAACATCTCTTAAACCAAATCAAAAATTGGATGATCAAAACTTTAATAAAATTTTTGTTATGAGATTTTTTCCCTCATAGAGCTTCTGCTGGCCCTCACAGAACTTCTGAAAGTTCCAACAGAGCCACAAAACCTCTACGAAGCAAATTTCTTGACAAAAATCCGATTTTATCCTCTCCAATGCCTTTACAAATGTTTTGGTTAAAGAAGAAACCCACAGAAGTCATGATAACAATGAGATATATGAGAAAGGGATACACATCAAAGATTTTCAAATTCACAGAACCTCTGTAAACTACAGAAGTTCTGTCAATCTGTTACTTGGGCATTTCTGTAGTAATAACGGTTACTTTTACTGAGAGTGAACTACATGTGGCTAAGAATAACCCCACGCGCCTAGCATTAATGGGCCGCACACGACGTCCTGTCATCCTCTGACATGGCCTACGTGTCCCATTTTCATTGGGCGTACATGGAACGTTTTCTGTGGAAAGTTGAACTCGCCGTTCTAACTTGAGTTCGGATTCCAAATTTTAATCCATTGCCATATATTTTACTCTTTCGAATTCTACCGTTTTACCCTCCTATAAAAACCAAGCTTACCCTCTCATAAACCTTTTACAAACTCTCATTCTTCTCCGGCGAAACCCTGCAAAAACCTGCAAGTTTCTTATTCTCAGTATCAAATGACTTCATCTTCTCAAGCTATCTCCCCTGCACACTCTCCGGCGACCTCACCAGAACATTCACCGGCTCATTCTGAACATTCAAAAAACCCCAACCCTGCCTAGAACATTGAACTAGAAGATTCCGGCGACTCAGCAGACTTTGCTCCGACAACACATCTGCAAAACTTCATAGCTAAGGATCATTTCGAAAAAGTACTACCAATCAAATCCAACAACTGCTATTTGGTCCCCTCACCCACTGCTTTCGGCGAAGCCCACGCCATTCTTCTGAACATAATGGAAAATCACATCCTCTTCCCTCTACTCTCAAGAACACCAAAGAAAATACCAGTCAGATATCTGAACCAGTTTTGGCAGAGCTGCCGATTTGATAAAGACGACTCTATTATCAAAGGGAATATTTCAAGACCTGACAAATATGAACATCTTGAAATCAAGTTCAACAGAACAATGTTCTCACTTGAGTTCAACCTACCCACGAGGGGTCTTCTTGGTTTAAAGAAATATGCAGAGCAACCAACAGACGACGAGCTCTGTCGCTTCGTAGAAATTCTTGGGTACAACACACAACTACGGAAGAGAAATGACTTCCGCAGAGGCAGATTACCACCTCTGTGGAACACCTTGTTCTCTATTCTTAACAGATGCCTGACAGGGAAGATAGGCAGCATTGACCAGACCTCGCATCAGATCTTGACCATCATGTATGGTGTTTACTATGATCTCCCACTGGATTACTCGACCATAATGATGCAAGAAATCATCAACACCATCGACAGAAAGAACAACACCAGAAGGGTCAAAGAAAACGATCCCAACTTTCTACCACCTCTGCAATTCCAAAGGATATTGGGAGTATTGTTCGAACCTCTGTTGCTGATACAGAAATGGCCAATAGAAGGGCCAAGTCCCAAACAATTCCCAATGAGCAAAAATGTCCCCACTGATCATATAGATGGTTACTCACACTGCAGACCTCTTTCAAAGAAGCTTCTGAAGTATGCCTCGAATAAAACCCTTAAGAAAGAGTATATACGCGATCATAGAACTCCTAAACCGAGTCCTATGACACCCCCGTGTTTAGGTGTCCCCCTAGGAACAATAGTTGCAGAACCTCTTTCCTCTCAAGAAGAAAAAGATCAGAAATTGGAAAAACACATGGCTATACAACTAAGCTTCATAGCCAAACGTGCAGAACTCATGGGAAAGAAGTCCTCTTCAAAAACCTCTGCATCTACTCCAAAAGCAAAGAAGAGAAAAACTGCAGAAGGAACCTCCACAAGCGCTGCAGAAAATCAACCCTCACCTCCCCATGCCACAGAAATTGGCTCCTCTGCTCCTCCCTCTTCTCCAAAACAGAAGAAGAAAAGAAAATCGAAAATCACAGAGGAAGCGGCACCAAAACCCAAGAGGAGGAAAACCAAAAAGAAGCATGGTAAATCACTTAAAAAATTGGTCACCATTGCAGAGGAAGAAGAAATCGCAGAAGAAAGACTTGCAGAAGAAGGTACAGAAGAAGATACAGATGAGGAAATGGCAACAGAGGAATATCAATCACCCTATCAATCTCCAGATAGATTTGCTCACCAAGGAGATCTGAACGACTTCCTATAGAACCCTGACATTGCCAACACCTTAAATACAGCAGGGTGAACGACACAACCTCTCGACCACCACTCCCCAGAAGAACAATATTTCTCAATTTCTGGCATTGACACACATCTGCAAGAAGATGACACAACACCCAGAAATCAACCAGGTGAGACACCTATTATCCTACAGAACCCCTTCATTCGACAAGGATTGGACGTCCACAGAAAGAGGCCAAGCCAAGATGCAGAAGAAGAAATAGAGGAAATAGACATGTCAGAGGAAGCTATTAAAGAACAAAATCAAAAGAACGCACAAGAGTGGAATAGAGGTGAAGTAACAGAGGCTTCTAAGACAAGGATAGAGGTCTCAGAGGTAGATTCAGATGAAGAATAAGCTGTCTGGATACGAAAAGGTCTCTATCATCCACATGTCATGAGATTATACGACTCTCATCAAATGTACGACTTCTTACGCGCAGAGCAAGGAACTTCAAAAGAAGCAAGGGAAGAAGCACCAAGCCGTAGGATAACTACAGAGGCTGAAATAATAGACGGTGATGTAGTGCTTGGGTGCTTAACAGAGGAAGAAACAAGAAAAGATGCCTGGATTAATAGAGGCACCCAACCACAACCAACTCCCAGTGCAACCCACATATCTAACTCCGCAGGTCTAGCTGCAGAAGGAGTTATTGAAAAAGAGCAGCACAACTCGATCCAAACCCAACCCATCCAGCCAGAAGTCACTTTTTCGACTTCTGCGCTCACAAAAACCGGGGAATCCATTCCTAGGGAGTCTCCTCAAAGAGACTCACCTATTATTCATGATCAATCGCCCCAGATCACACTAGAACACCCTACAGAGGAATTCGTTTCCTCTGCCACGCACACATTAGGGCCAAATCTTCTTTCAGAGAGAAGTAGTGAGCACAGAGACGAAGAGACTCTAGACAAGTCTCCTAGTCAACAGAAGGACATTCCAATACCCACCTCTGGAGTGGATTTGGACACTGTTCTTCACAGAACTTCTGTAGGGATCGAAACTCAGGTTTCTTCTCAAGGATCAGAAGGAAATCCTTCCACCCCCATCGTACAAACAAGGGTGAACGAAGGTGTCCCAGGAACAGGGACTCACTCTGGAGACGAATGTGTTCCTCCAGAGGTTACACAAGGAACACAAGTATCAAGGGATGAGTTCCAAACCCTTGTCACCTCTGTGAACCAAACAATGAAAGAGTTGCAAAGCTCTTTCAAATCTTTTGCAGAAACAACATCGACGGCTATCCTGAAACTAAACACAAAAATGGACAATCTGTCCACAGAAGTGAAATCTGCAATCTCAGCGATGAAGTCTTCTGCCGAAACTACTGCCAAAGCTACAACTACTTCTGCCGCTCAAGAATTCAGAAAAGCTGCAACTTCTGCGTTCAAGGACTCTGTCAAAAACTTCCTTGAACAAATGAATACGCAATCCAACAGAGCAGAGGGCATTACTCCTGCAGATCTACAGAATGCCCTAAGACAAGTACAAGCAGAGGCAATACGCAACACGACAATGATGTAGCCAAAAGACTACATGACCAGAGCCCAGCTAACAGAGCTAGGACAAAACGTCATAAACCAGGTCACAGAAGTCATTGTCTCCTTTACAACAGCAAATGCCAACTTTGTCAAGGATTTCAGAAGAAGTGTTGGCAGAATGCGTTTTAAAATAGAGGCAGAGCTTGCGACTCTAATTGGCCTCTGTGATGACGTCTGTGAAAAGTTGATAGCAGTAGGAGCAGAATTACCGAAGAAAACCAAAGCTTCTTGCAGAGCAGAGGGCAGTTCTGAAAAGAGTCAGGATGATTCTGATGATGACCATCCTGGTCCATCAGATAATCCTGAGGGGGAGAATACAAGGGAGAAAGCTATGAGCAGAGGAATACAAACTCCACCAATCGCAGCAGAACCAATCAGTCAAGCCCCTCCAGAACAAACCCAAGATCAACAACAAACTCAACAGACCACAGAGACAACACCCATCTCTATGGAATCAAGTCCTAAAGAAACAAATATTCCAGAAGCTGATCAGCAACCCACAGAGGCAACAACCACCCCTGTGGTAATCATTTTGGAAGAAAGTCATTCAACAAAAAAACCCCAAAGCATACCAAAAAGAAAGTCGATTGCCACCAAACCAAAGAGAGCAACGACCTCTGCTTCTGATGTTCTGAGAAAAATGCACGACACAATGACTGAACGAATGGCGCAGAGAGAAGAAGAAAGGCACAAGTTCGTACTAGCGTTCAAAATGACAAGAAGATTCAATGTCGAAACTTCAACAACAGAAACTGAGCTCACAGAAGAAGTAATCAAAGAACCTCCAACAGAGGTTACAGAGCAACTCAAGCCAACATAACCATCGCCACAAAAGTCCTCTAAATCACAAATGTCAAAACCTACAGAGGCAACCCCCATCAAACCAACAGAAGTCCCAACCTCCAAATCTACAGAAGCAACAGCCTCTGCCCCGCCAAAAGGAAAAGACAAGGGCAAAGGAATACTGACAGAAGAGCCTAAGAAGAAGAAATCATCACCAAAGCCTACAGAGAAACTAATGAAGAGTGCGTTTGATGCCTTTCAAACTCCAAAGCCTGAAGAAGTTGATTCGGCATATGGATTGAAGCCTCTGTCAGACATTCCTCTAACTGGAAGAGCAGCAGAAGTTGTTAAAGAAATGGAGAGCCTCAGAAGACAAGTACCACAACCTGGTCCAACACATGAAGAGATGGAAGAAGTGGTATACAAATACCTCTATAAACAATCCTTTCAGACCAATCATCCTACAGATCATGTGACAGATCCAAGGATCAGAGAAGAATTTGAGAACATCTTCACAAGGACAAAGCCAAGAACCAAAGCAGATGTCTTCTCAATCCACAAGATCAAAAAGGTAATCTTCTGCAGATTCTCCTTCACAAGAACCTATCCAAGGGTCAGGTACAATCTTTACAGAGTCAGAAGAGAAAACAATTCAGAGACCACCTTCGCTGATGCTGACCTAAGAAATATCAATCCTTATGATCTACCTGACCTTCTGCAATGGACAAAGGACAACTACAACACAGAGCCAAACACCAGAGCCTATCAAGTGTTGAGAAAAGCGATGAGGGAAAAGCTTCTGCTCTACAGCATGATAGATTTCCAGCTGGGAAAGGATCTTGGTCTCAAGCATCTGGATTTACGACCACCAGAAGATCGCTGCCCACCGGACGCCGTACCTAACTCAATCATCACAGAACCACGATTTGGGTTAGTATTTCAAAACCCACAAGGCGAAATTAAACTGTTTGTATGCATGGACTGTCAGAAGTACGCAACTAGTACTCTGAACAAGTTCAGAGCAAGCCTTGTGAAATACAGAGGTACAGAAAAAATGGATAGAGATGCTGCAGATACTTTCATCAGAGAGATTGATGCCACAATCCGCCTAAGAGAACTCTGCATCAGTTTCTACAAAGAGATCAGAAGAGTCGGAAGAGACAACAGAAGCTACAACGATTTCAAAGATGCCAAAATCTAATTCTCAAACCTCAAATCTCTGCAAACCAAGTCAAAAGTTTATCTTTCATTGTACTCAAATGTAAAATGCCTCTGGCATATTTATGAATGAAAGAACTTTCGAGGTATTGTTTAACCTCTGTCTTATCTAACTTAGCCTAACTAAACTCGAAGTTAAATTTTTTTATTTTTCACTACTTAGGGGGAGATTGTTAGCTTCAATCTTCCTAATCATAGAAATATTTAGAAGTAGTGAAAAATAGGCTAAGTGAAGAGAAGCCTCTTATAGAGGCTCTGCTGAACTCACCGAGAGATCAGGGTCAAGAAGCTACAGAAGCAACAGAAGGGTCCTACAGAACCTCTGTTGGACTTAAAGAAGACTCAAGACTCGGAAACAAAAGAAGACTGCTCCATAGAGGACCAGACCGCAGAACCTCTGTAACTCATTACAGAGCCTCTGTGGTCTTCAACAAAGACTTCAAAGATATTATTAATATCTTGCTACTGTTACAGGACCCGTTCATCAACTTGCATGGTAGCATGCCCTGTCCAACGTCGACGTGTCAAACTCTGATTGGACTCAATAGGGCTTAGTACATAATAGACGTCTGCTGCATTAAATGCAATACAACACGTCTTACTGTTCATGCCGCTCTTGCAACTGTTCACGACATCCGTTCAACTATTCATCAGTGCCGTCTGAATAGTAGCATATGCTTTATGGTCCCCTTTAGAGTAGTATATAAGGAAGACTCATGTTGAGTTCTTCCGTATCACTTATCATTTTTATTATCATCAATCACATATAAATCGACCATAATAAGAACACAAAAAGATTATTCACCTTAAGAGTCATATCCTTTTTGAAGCTTTTCTTACTCATTGTTCTTAAATCTGTTCTAAATATATATTCAGTAAACTTTGAAATATCATTTCCTGTTCATTGTTTATTTATATTTTGGTCTAAATCTATCAAAACTTATCTGTTAGTTCTTCAAATACGCTTCCGCATCAAACATTAACTTGAACTAATAGATCTGATAATCTTGTATAAGCAAAACGGGAACCAACTCTGTGGAATTACAGAAAACATATGGCTAACATAGACGAATCACCCAATAACGGGGAATAAAGTATGGTGTTTACAATACAAAGGAATGAGCAAATCACAGTCCAACAACCTAATAATCTAAACCAACAAGTCTTAGATTATATTCGAGTGTTGTCTAATTGCTACCAAAAAACGATATTAAATATCTATCATGCACGCCTCTATGTACTTACAAAAATGCTATCATCCATCACGACTTTTCACTCAAGCCCGTGGAGCCCCACCACTCGAATGTCCTGATCAACACACCCAAGAGAATTTCAACCCCTCTAGGTCTATACATTGGGTCACTCCAAGTCCATAAAAACAAGCACATTAGAATTACATCTTATTGCTCATGAGACGATGCCCGGCCATATAGGCCCACATCTTACTTATCATGAATCCCGATGCCTATTCCGTGCTACGATGTGAAAACTAATGCTCCACATCATATATAACGACTCTAGTGCCTATGGATCCCTTACACTCAAAACTAATAAACAATGACGCGCATATACATCAACTTAAATCTCATTGCATGATCAAGCCTCATAGAAATATACAATAACGGTTACTTTTATGATTTAGGAGACATTTCTTGTGAGGACTAAAGTAAAACGAAGAACCCCATGAGTTCCAAGATACGATTTCCACTTGAACATTTTATCACCATAAAACCCCCAAATACTCCAAACCTTAGATTTTGACCTATAATGGTCAAAATCATATTTTCTTGACAAAGGTGTTCTACATGTGTAATAATCCTAATGAAACCAAGGAGTACCACACTTTTCATATTTACAAACCATTTTATCCATCAAACCCCATTTTTAGTTCAAAATAAATAATCGTCAAATAATGAACAAGAAGATGTTAAATAGATTATAAATCATATTAAAATGAGCATTTAGTTTGTGAGATGAAGAAGAACTCACCTTGTAAGGTTTTATAGAAAACCCAAACCCTAGGTGTAGAAGTGGAGAATCTTTGTAACTTGAAGAGACTTGGATTTTAGCACAAAAGCTTAAGATCACCTAATAACAACCATTAATGACCATAAGACTTGGTGGTTGAAGGAATTTATGGAGGAAAGAGGATGAACATTGAAACCCTACCTTTTTCCTTAAGAGAGAAATGAGTTTGCAACCTTTCCAACTTCAACAAATGACCTAAAAATCGGTTGCTTTCATTTAAAACCCGTCCTGCTCGCCCGCGATAGTGACAGCGACTATGCCCTGGGCATAGTCGTGGGGCATAGTCGCCCGCGTCCCCCGACCTACGGTACACTCCGTGCAAGAGTGCCACCGTAAGAGTGACCGTGTCACAATCACGTGGCACAGTCGCTGAACACCTCCCACTCGCGGTACATAACGGGCGATAGTGCCCTGGCGAGAGTGAGCATTTCACAATCGCCGGGCACAGTCGCGGTCCCTGTACCGAGCCCCATCTTTGGCCAAGTTTTATCCAAATGATCTCACCGCGATGCTACGTCTCTTCACATGCAATGTAAAACCTTATAATTTACATTTCCAAGCAGATAAGTTTTACAAATAAAGCTAGACTTTCTGGGGTGTTACAATCCTCCCCAACTTGGAAAAGATTTCGTCCTCGAAATCTTAGGCTATGCAAACAAACGAGGATATCAGCGCTTCATGTCCTCTTCCGCTTCCCAAGTTACGTTGGTACCCCGGTGGTGGTTACATTGCACTTTGACCATAACCACCTCCTTGTGTTGAAGTTTCTTAGTCGCTCTCTCCAAAATGACTTCAGGCTCTTAGATACAACGGTTGTCGTCTACTCGGATTTCCGACAATGGTATCACACTTTCTTCTTCCTCTAGACACTTTCGTAAATAACAATCATGAAATGTTTGATGGATTTCGTCCATTTCCGGTGGTAAGTCCAATTTGTAGGCTTGCGAACCCACACTTTCTAGAATGGTGAATGGTCCAAGGAAACGGGGACTCAACTTCCCCTGCTTTCCAAAACGAATCAGTCCCTTCCAAGGCGATACTTTCAACATCACTCGTTCTCCCACTTGGAATTCTACTGGTCTCCTTTTCTTGTCGGCATAGCTCTTTTGTCGGTCTTGGGCCGCTTTCAAACGTTCTCTAATGATCTTGACTTTATCGGTTGTTTCTTGAACGATTTCCGGTCCGGCAAATTGCTTTCCCCCCACCTCTAGCCAACACGCGGGAGTCTTACACTTTCTCCCATACAAGGCTTCAAATGGCGCCGCCTTAAAACTGGAGTGATAACTATTATTATAAGCAAACTCCACCAAAGGTAGATGAGTATCCCAATTGCCCCCGAAATCGATTACACCAGACCTTAGCATATCCTCCAAAGTCTGGATAGTTCTTTCACTCTGCCCATCCGTTTGCGGGTGATATGTCGTGCTCAAATTCACCCACGTACCAAGTTCCTCTTGTAAAGCTTGCTAAAATCTCGACGTGAACCGATTATCCCGATCGAAGACTATAGATATGGGCACACCATGCCTCGAGACCACCTCATCAATATAGAGTTTTGCTAACTTGTCCATCGGTAAGGTTTCCCGCATCGCTAGGAAGTGTGCACTTTTCGTCAACCGGTCCACTATCACCCAAATGGTGTCGTGACCTTTCAAATTCTTCGGTAACTTGGTCACGAAGTCCATCGTGATTTTCTCCCACTTCCGCTCGAGGATTTCCAAAGGTCGTAAACTGCCATAGGGTAGTTGATGTTGAGCCTTCACTTGGGAGCAAGTCACGCACCACTCTACATAATGTGCCACGTCCAATTTCATGACCGACCACCAATAATGTAGCTTCAAATCCGATACATCTTGGTACTTTCGGGATGAATGGAGTACTTGGACTTATGAGCCTCGTCCATGAGTAGCTCTCGATTCCCTCCTAACTTGGGCACCCACACGCGCCCGTTAAATAACTTAACTCCACGACTATCCTCCGTTAAAAGTTGCTTTTGGTGGTTGAAGGAATTTATGGAGGAAAGAGGATGAACATTGAAACCCTACCTTTTTCCTTGAGAGAGAAATGAGTTTGCAACCTTTCCAACTTCAACAAATGACCCAAAAATCGGCTACTTTCATTTAAAACCCGACCTGCTCGCCCGCGATAGTGACAGCGACTATGACCTGTGCATAGTCGCCCGCGTCCCCCGACCTACGGTACACTCCGAGCGAGAGTGCCACCACGAGAGTGACCGTGTCACAATCACGTGGCACAGTCGCTGAACACCTCCCACTCGCGGTACATAACGGGTGATAGTGCCCTGGCGAGAGTGACCAGATCATAATCGTCGGGCACAATCGCGGTTCCTGTACCGAGCCCCATCTTTGGCCAACTTTTCTCCAAACGATCCCACCGCGATGCTACGTCTCTTCTCATGCAATATAAAACCTTATAATTTACATTCCCAAGCAGATAAGTTTTACAAATAAATCTAGAATTTCCGGGGTGTTACACATAAGTCATATTAAGACAAGATCTCAACATTAAGCAAAGACTATCCCCATTAAGCCAAAAGCCAAACCATTAAGCCCAAAACCCTAAATTATGTATTAATCTTTCCAAAATGACCAACATGGAAAATATTATATCATCTATGTATTTCAAACTCCAAACAAACCATTTCCTATCCATTAAGCACCAAAACTCCAAAATATGAAGGCATGAGCTTAATAATGCACATAAGAGATTTACAAGAAAAATGTTAGTTATAGAAACAAAGAACAATTAGTGACATGTATATAGTTTTAACAAAGTGTTTAGAAACTCACAATCTAGGTTTTAATCCAAAAAACCTAGAAAAGTAGCAAACCCTAGATATAGTTGAGATGTAGAGACTTGAGACTTGAGACTTGAGACTTGATTTCCTTTAGTTTTAAGCTCCAAAAGTGCCCTTGATGATCAATAAATGCTCTCAACTAACACTTAGGGTTGAAATTAATGAGATGGGGTTTGTAGGGAAGAAAAGGCATGAAAATCGCTTCCAAAACAAGAGAAGCCGCTTTTGTTTGTGAGTGAGAAGGAGCTGAAAATCGGGCTGCCCTAAATACTGAAAAAAAACACCCGGGCGACTATGCCCGATGACTTTGCCGCATTGTCGCCGACACTATCGCCGCATCGAAGCCACTCTCGGTACAATACCGACGAGTATGACTGATAGGGTTATTTTATTAACCCTATTTTAAGCATTTAATTCCAATTTTGAGCTAACTTTCATTTCCCCATTGAGTCGTTTAGTTCTATTTTCATTAATTTTAGGCATAAATAAAGATTTGGTATTTTAAATATAAAAGTGAAGAAAATACAACAAAAATCTAATTTAATTATATATATTTCAGGATTGAAGAAAAGACCGGTTTGAAGTCCAAAAAGGATCGGGAAGCAGTTAAAAAGATAGCGGACTGCGAATTTGGGCTTGCGCAATGGACTCTCAATTTTGGACCGGTTGATTTTGTTTCGGATCGCTTAAACACTTTTGGGTCGACCTTGTATTTTGTTTGGGCCGATTTTTGTGGTGTTTAGATACTAATTTGTGGGCTTGATTTTTAGAACTCTTGGGCCCCCATTTTGTTAAGTCTTGGGCCCCAAGAGATATTAAGCACTATATATATGTGCCTTAGGTGCTTAATGAAATCATCCATCATCACTTAGATTAGTTAGCTAGTAGAAGGAGTGAGCATCAAGCTCACGATTCTAGGAACCGTAGCTATTGCTCACGGTTTGAACCATTTGGTTCGCCCATAACATTGGTTACGTAATATATTATTAAGTTCTGTTGCAATTCCGTCATCTCTTGCACTATTTCGTTACTTGTTCGTATTAGCTTACTTCGCTTGTTAGCTTACGGTTTACTATTGGAATCCATCGATTTCTCCCTTCTTTAATCACTTACGGTTTTAAAGTCTCCTACAACTCACGATTTCTACATACTTCATTCTAATCCAATTCCATTGCTATTATTCATCAGAAGTCCGACTAATAATTTCGGGTTCCCAATCTCAGTTGGTTCACGGTTGAATATAGTTAATGCAATTGTTGAAGTTTCTAATACATAGAAATCCGTTTTCTTGCACGTTAAGTTTTCTTTTATAATTCACCAACAACCGTCTTCACGTTATTAAATCATTGTTAGTTGTTTCATGGGCTTTTTAAGTAACCAAATCCATAACTTAACGATTGAAATTATATTTCAATCGTGACCGGTGGTGGTTCACTTAAGGATTTCATTTGCATATTTTAGCAAGTTTCTCATCTTAATTCCACATTTGAAACAAGATTTCCCATGCAAGATTACAATTTTGTCGTCAACTTCTCGCTCGATAATTCATGTTTTTACTCTTTTGTCAATTTACTTACCGCATTTTAATTTCTGCACTATGATATTCACTATTTGCTTTTTCTGCAATTTCTTTTATGCAATTTAATTATATCGCTCTTTAATTTACGCACTTTATTTATTGTCATTTATTTTCTGCAATTTAATATTCGCTTTATTTTTTCAAGAGTGGTAACTTGCATAACAAGTTATGTCTTCTCAAGTGGAATTATTGTGAATTGTTTTATGCATTTTCCATCTCCATTATTTTCTCTCCAAATTCGTACATCTTTTATAATTAGAAACCGAACAATGATGGGCTAAGCGTCCTAGTTCGGGGTATAAAGTGAAGTTGGGACCGAGACCAATAATAAAATAAAGACGTGTATTGTATGGTATGATTGCCCAACGTTATTTAAATCAAAGTTATATTTTGTGGTAGATCACAATTGACCAATTGACAACTGGTTCGTTGTATCATAAAATATCGGACTCGAAGGAATGTCTTCTCATCTTTTTATATATAATTATTTATTTCATCCCAACGGATCTTTATACCCTGTGCTTCTCTTTATAATTGATTTTTGTTTAGTTGTTAACCAAACCTCCAACAAAAGATTACCTTCGAACTCGCCATCTGAAACTCGTTTTTACGAACTAGACTTTTAAAGAGAAACTTTTTCACGCTTCCCTGTGGGATCGATATTCGGTAATTTGTACCATTATTACTTCTTTTGAGACGATAATAGGCCAAGATGTATACTTGCGTCAAGGTTTATTTATAAACGTTTTTAAAGGTATTTCCAAACCTGTAACAAGTTTTTGGCGCCATTGTCGGGGAAGCACGCTAGATGTTTTTCTTTTATAGAGTAAAGTTTTTAAAAACAAGTTTTTCTACCACCTTTTCGAAAAAGAAAAAAACAGTGCATGCCAAGATTGCCTCATGGTGAATTTTTCCAATTTGATCCCGATATTGAAAGAACGTTTAGACAACGAAGAAGAATCCAAAGAGCTAATTTAGTCTTAACATCTCCCGAGATGTCTGAATACGAGTACATGGCGGATAATGAGCATAAAATTCCCCCGATCAATCCAAATGGGCATCCTAATAATCAAGAAAATCCAAAAAATCCGCCAATAATAAATAATATTGACGATGAGGAACAAAACATTTTTCGGTTAGCTAATTCCAAAGATGGTGGTATTATGTCTTATATTGTTCCTATTTTAACCCAGTTACATTCAGGAATTCTTAACCGAACATTGCAAACCCTCCATTTTGAATTAAAACCAATAATGTTTCATATGTTACAAACTAACGGCCAGTACGCTGGTTTGACATCTGAAGATCGCCATTCTCATTTACGGTCTTTCATGGAAATTACAGATTATTTTAAACTTCCTGGTGTAGAAGACGATGCACTGAAATTAAAACTTTTTCCATACTCATTAAGAGACAGTGCAAGGTCTTGGTACAACTCGATGAAACCAGATTCTATAGTTACATGGGCCCAAATGGCGTAAAAGTTTTAAAAAAAATATTTTCCACCCACGAGGATTGCTAAGTCCAGGAATGCAATATGTACTTTTAAACAATGGACGATGAGGCAGTTCTTGATGCATGGGATAGGTACAAGGAACTTTTGAGAAAATGCCCTCATCATGGAATTCCGTACTGCATTCAGTTAGAGACGTTTTATTGTGGTTTAAATATTACTGCAAAACAAATGCTCGATACTACTACAAACGGAGCTTTCACATCTTGTACCTATAATGAAGGATATAATATCTGTTGGTTCCTTTTTTGCATAACAATGATGATTCTTTCAGTTAGTTCAGATAAGATATAATGCGGAAGCGTATTTAAAGAACTGAAAGATATTTATGAGGTAGAATAAGACACAATATCAAATATATGAAGTGTAAATAATACAGATAAATAGCTCAATGATTCACTGTATTTGATATAATAAGAACACCAAGAACACCGAAAGGTTTGACAAGAAACTGCTCTAAAGGTGTGTGTGTGTGTTGTGTAAAGCTTAATAGAAGAGCTCACATGAACCTTCTATTTATACTACTTCTAAAGGGGACAAGATCTAGATACTAAGGATGGTAGGTAAAAAGACACTGCTTGGAACAGTTGCTGGAAGGTACAAAACACTATTCTAGAACTGTTGCAGATACAACGTTCATTAAATGCTCCGTATTCTGCTTTAGGCTGAAACCTATCAGAGTTTGACACGTGGAGTTGTCAGGTCACGCCTTTGTACGAGTGATCTTTAGAACCTTCGAATGGCAGAAATCGTGTGAAGTACGATTGTCCTTGTATAGATCTTTTGCGTAGATCTTCTTTTTACCACAGAGGCTCTGTCAAGTATGACAGAAGCTCTGTGGCCTTGTCCGCTTAGAAGAGTCTTCTGTTGCTTCTTCACTTCGGTCTTCTTGGCTAACCCGACAGAGCCTCTGTCGGAGACTTCTGTCTTCTTGGTTACTCAGCTACTCGACAGAGCCTCTGTCGACGACTTCTATACTTAGCCTATTTTTCAATACTTCTATTAACAGAAAGATTGGAGCTAACAATCTCCCCCTAAGTATTGAAAAATAAAAAATTGAAAAGTGCAGAGTTTTAGGCTAAGTACATAACAAGAGGTGAAACAATATACCTCAAAAGATTTTACATTTCTTTCATACATAAGATATGCCAGAGGCACTTACATTTGAGTACATTATGAAAGAAAAGATTTGCAGAGGTTGTTTGAGGATATCAGACATTGGCATCTTTGAAGTCGTTGAAACTTCTGTTGTCGAATCCTAATTCTCTGAGCTCGTTATAGAAACTGATGCAGAGGTTTCTGAAGTTGCTTACTTGGTCGATGACCTCTATCAGTCTATCTATGTGAGCTTGATTCATGAGCTCTGTTCCTTTATGCGCCACAAGGCTTGCTCTGAACTCTGTCAAAGTAGTTGTTGCATACTTCTGACAGTCCATTTCTACGAACAACCTTGACTTCCCAGCAGGATCTTGATAAACTAGCCCAACTCTTGGAGATGTAATAATCGAGTTTGGTATGGCAGAGGATGGGCAGTCGTCTTCTGGTGGTCGAAGATTCAAGTTTCTCACTCCGGGATCTCGTCCTAATTGAAAGTCGACTAGGCTGTATAGCAGAAGTTTCTCTCTCATGGCTTTCCTTAGTACCCTGTATGCCCTTCGATTTGCATCTGTTGTGTAGTTTTCTTTGGTCCAGTGCAGAAGGTCGGGTAGGTCGTAGGGACTTAGATTTATCAGATCAGCATCTGAGAATTGGGTAACGCTTTTGTCCTCCTTTTTGACCTTATAGATGTTATAGGAAACCTTAGGTGTGGTCTTGGTTTGAGAGAACTTACAGTATATAACTTTGTCGATTTTGGACTCTGAGAAGACTTGATGTTTTGGCTTGGGTGTTGTTCTTGTGAAGGTGTTCTCGAGGTCAACATGGAAGTGGGGATCTTGAATGGTTGTGGGCAGAATATCTCTGGCACTTCTGTTGTACAGATATCTGTACACCACTTCTTCCATTTGTTGTGGAGGTGCACCGGGTGGAGGCATGGGTCTGCACATAGCATCCATTCGCTTTATGATTTGGGCCACTCGATCCTCTGTGACTTTTGCCTTCGGATCTAGAACAGGTATATTTGACAGAGGTGTAACACCGAAAGCCCAGTCTTCTTGTTCTGGCTTTGGTGTTACATATGCATCGAAAGAGCTCTTCATCAATTTTTCCGCTGGTTGATGCTTGGGCTTCTTCTTTTTGGGTTCCTCTGTCATTATCCCCTTGCCTTTGTCTTTTGCCTTCGGCTGAAGATCTTCTTGTAGAGATGGGGTTGCCTCTGTGGGATTTGTCTTTTGGATTTCTGAGGGTGCCTCTGTAGTTTTGGGGGTTGCCTCTGTAGGTTTTGGCACTTGTGTTTCTGAGGACTTTGTTGGTGATGTGGGTTTTGTTGGTGAGGCTTCTGTGGTTTTGCTCAGATGTTTTCTTTTGTGAGCAATGGTTTTGGTTCTGGTTTTGGGTGTGGGAGATGGGGGTTTTGTTGTTGCAGCTTCTGGTGTTTTTGGTGTTGGAGAGGGGAGTTCTTCTGGTGATTTTGGTTTTGGTGATTGAGATGGTTGATCTTCTTCGGAGGATGTTAGAATTTTGAATTCTTCACGGGTTGGGATATCTGCTCCGAATACATAGGTTGTTTCCACAGAGGTGGGTATTTCCTCTGTCGTCTTCTGTTGATCTGCAGGGATTTCAGGTACTTGGGTTTGGATTGGGGTTTCTTGAGGGGTTTTCACAGAGGTGGTTGTAGCCTCTGTGGTTTGTTGCTGGTTTCCTCCTTGGGTTTGAGTTGTTGGAGGGACTTGGTTCAAGGGTTCTACGGATATAGGTGGTTCTGGTAGACCTCTGCTTGCAGCTTTCTCCCTTGGTTCCTTTGATTCTCCCCTTCAGGATGATCTGATGAATCGTCAGAGTCATCATCAGAGTCATCCTGACCCTTTTCTTTAGTACCCTCTGCTCTGCACGAAGCCTCGGGTTTCTTAGGCGGTACTGCCCCTGCGGCTATCATCTTGGCGCATAGATCGTCACAGAGGCCAAGAAGGGTATGGACCTCTGCTTCTGTCTTGAAGCTCATTTTGCCCACACTTGTCTTGAATTCTTTGACATAGTTTGCGTTGGCAGCAGTGAAGGCTCGGATTAATTCTGTCATTTGATCTAGTATTCCTTGCCCAAGCTCTGTCAGCTGAGCTCTGGTCATATAGTCAGAAGGCTTCATGGCCATAGTTTGTTGCATAGTTTTCTCTTGAACTTCCTCTAAGGCCTTCTTTAGATCTTCAGGTGTAAGGCCCTTAGATTTAGAGGATTGGTCTTTCAGCTTTTCACGAAAATGTTTGACAGATTCTTTGAAGGCAGAGGTTGCGGCTTTCCCGAATTCAGAAGCTGCAGAAGTGGCAGTGGCTGTTGCAGTTGACTTCATCTGGGCTAAGGCGTTTTGCACCTCTGTGGACAGGTTGTCCATTTTGGTGTTCAGATTTGTGATCACCCTTGATGTTGTATCTGCAAAAGAATCAAAGGAGCTTTTCAACTCCTTCAATGTATTGTCCACAGAGGTGACAAGGGTTTGGAACTCATCCCTTGATACTTGTGAACTTGGTGTAACCTCTGGGGGAACACATTCGTCCCCAGAGTGAGTCCTTGTTCCTTGGACACCTTCTTTCGCCCTTGTTTGTATGTTGGGGGCGGAAGGATTTCCCTTTGATCCTCGAGCAGAGGCATTTTGTGCTTCGGACTCTACAGAAGTTCTGGTAAAGACATTGTCTTGATCCACTCCAGAGGTGGGTACAAGATTATCCTTAGGTTGACTCGGAGACTTGTCTAGAGTCTCTCCGTCTTTGTGCACTCTAAGCTCCTCTGAAGAGCTGTTTGGACCTATAGTAGTGTGCGTGGCAGAGGAAACAAATTCCTCTGTAAGGTGGGCGATTGTGGTCTGGGGCGATGGACCACGAACTAAGGGTAAGTCCTTTTGAGAGGACTCCCCTGGAATGGTTTCCCCGGATATAAGTGGCACAGAGGTGGAAGGAAGTTCCTTTGTCCGGTCGGTTTGGGTTGGGGTCGAGCCGTGCTGCTCTTGTTCAATATTACCTTCTGCCACTAGACTGGCAGTAATAGAAATGTGGGTGGCACTGGGATTTGGTTGGGGTTGTGTGCCTCTACTATTCCAGGAATTAGTTCTAGCTTCTGCTTCTGTGGAGCATCCAACCACTTCTTCTCCATCTATGGTTTCAACCTCTGTAGCTACCCTATGGCTCGGTGCTTCTATCCTAACTTCTGTAGCGGCTTCTGCACCAGTGCATAAAGAGTCGTACATTGGATGTGAGCCAATTAATTGTCGTACGTGGGGATGCAGAGGTCCTTCTTCTGCTTGATCATCTTCTTCATCAGAGTCCACCTCTGAGACTATGACTGGCAGGGTTTTGGTGGTGGTTTTAGCCAAATCCTCTGGACTTGCTCGTAGAACATCAAAACTAGGTTGGGTGAAGGGGTTCTGTAGAACTTGCGGAGTCTTAGACTGATTATTCTGTGGGGTTTGGTCATCATCATCCAAGTCAGAAGAGATTATGAAGTTTGGAGCTTCTGTTGAATGATGAGATAGAGCTTCTACAGTCCATCCAGAAGGGTCTAAAGAGTGTGCGATCCCAGGTTGTTGTAGGAAGATAGAAAAATCACCCTGATCTTCTGCAGAATTGATGAGTGAGGGTGATTGCAGAGGTTGGTCTTGGGTTTCTTCGACCATATCTGCTTCCTCTGCGATGGATTGCAGAGGAGTGTGGGGTTTCTTGGATTTCTTCTTGCTCCTCCTTTTCTTTGGTTTGGGGGCACCCTTCTCAGAAGACTTATGTTTTCTTTTCTTCTTTTCTTTTGGAGGAGGGGGAGGTGCAGAGGATCCAACCACGGTTTCGTGTGGTGGAGATTGTTGAGCTTCAGCAGCACTGGTAGAGGTTCCCTCTGTCGTTTTTCTCTTGTGTGCTTTCTTCTTCTTTTTTCTTGGGAGTGGTGGCAGAGGTTTTGCTCTTTGTTGAAGGGGAGAGAATCGCTTCCCTCTGAGCTTGAAAGTTGGCCTGTACAAGCTGATGTTTGGCCAAAGCTGCAGCCCATTGCTCATCTGACATCCTATCTACAACCCTAGTTCCTAATGGGACACCTAGACGCGTGGGTGTCACAGGACTCGATTCTGGAGTCCTATGATCGCGTATGTATTCTAACTTAAGGGTCTTGTCTGTAGCGTATCCCAGAAGTTTCTTTGGCAGAGGTCTGAAGAATGGGTATTCATCTTCGTGCTCTGTTGGGGTGTTTTTGTTCAGGGGATACATTCTGGCCGTTGCTCCCTCCATTGGCCATTTTTATAGACGGAGCAGAGGTTCTAGTAGTACACCCAGAATACGTTGATATTGCAGAGGAGGTAGAGCATCTTTCGACCGTCCCTTGGCCTTCTGAGAGGAGATCCTTCTGTCAATTGTGTTGACCATTTCTTGCATCATGATGGTGGAGTAGTCCAGAGGTAGATCATAATATACCCCGTACATTATGGTCAAGATTTGGTGAGAAGTTTGGTCTGGACTACCCACCTTCCCTGTTAGGCACCGATTAAGAATAGTGAAGAGAGTATTCCACAGAGGGGGTAATCGATTTCTTCTGAAATCATTTCTTTTTCTTAGGGTTGTGTTAGACCCCAACATTTCAACAAAACGGCAGAGCTCTTCGTCTGTGGGTTCCTCTGCGTACTTCTTTATTCCAAGAAGACCTCTGGTAGGTAGACTGAACTCAAGTGAGAACATGGTTCTGTTGAACTTGAGTTCAAGGTGCTCGGATTTGTCTGGTTTGGAGATGTAGCCCTTGATTTGTCTATCTGCGGGGCCAAATCTGCTGCTTTGCCAGAATTGATTGAGATATCTGGCAGGGATTTTATTGACGTTTTGGATAACAGGGGGGTAAAGGTAATGGTTTTCCAAAATGTGAAGAAGGATGGCATGTACTTCCCCAAAAGCAGTTTTTGAGGGAACCAAGTAGTAGTTTTTTGGTTTCAAATGAAGAACACGTTCAAAATGTTCATGGGAAATAAAGTTTAGAAGATGGGTAGTCGGAGCAAAACATGCTTCATCGCCGGAGTGGTCTTGTTCTAGGTTTCTGGCGATTTCTTGGTTTTGGGAGTTCTCAGAATGAGATGGAGAGTTCACTGGAGCGTTGGAGGTGGAAGCCATTGGATTAATCTTGAAGAAAGATAATAGGAAATGGAAGTTGCAGGTTTTTGCAAGGTTCGCCGGAGAAGATGAAGAGAGTAAGTTCGTAAACGTTTAGAGGTAGTGGTAAGTTTGGTTTTATACTGGAGAGATGGTAGAATCTGAAAGGGTAAATATGTGAAAGTGAATAAAATTTGGGATCCGTAATTGAGTACATACGGCTGGTTCAACTTTCCAGGAAAACGTGTGCCACATACGTCCAATCAAAAGATGCCACTTCATTAATGTCAGAGCACGATTAGATGGCGTGTGCGGCCCATTAATGCTTGGCGCGTGAGCTTTTCTACTTTCAGAAGACTGTCACTCGTAGTAGATAACCCGTTCTTTTACAGAATATCCATAAAGGCCAAGTGTCAGACTCAACATAGGCTCTGTGGTGGAGGGAGCTATGTGACCTGAAACTTGTCTTTTTGTCTCCTCTGATGCTTGTACTTTTACCAAAAACGTTTGAAAGATCATTGGAGATGATCGATAGATCTTTAGTACAAAGTTTTCATTCACAGAGGCTTTGAGGCTCTGTCGAGGCCAGCAGAGGCTCTGAGAGTGAAAATTTCTCATAACTAAAAATTTAGAGAACTTTTTTATCATCCAAGGTTTTCATTGTGTTAAACGCTGTTTTTAGGACATATTTGGAAATTTGTGTCCTGGAAAACTGTTTTGGAAATGGATTTTGTTCGAGAAATACTCTTAGAGTGTCTAGTTTGGGCGACAAAGCCTCTTTTGTGGAGTGAGCTCTTTGCCCATAAGACTTTCTTTCAGTATCCTTGTGTGTGCATTTGTACGTACAAATCCTTAAAGAAGACATTTAAGGTTGATCGACCGAGTTTTCGTATGAAATTTGCAGTTCTAGAGGATCCGGCTTACAGAGGCTCTGTTGAGCTCAGCAGAAGCTCTATGACCTTAAATTTCCCATAACGGAAGGTTCGAAAATCTTTTTGATCATTTCTTGTTTGGAATGTCTTAAACAATGTTTATAGGACGTATTTTGAAATTTGTGTCCTAGAAAATTGTTTTAAAAAAGTATTTGTACGAGCTACTCACTTTTGGTTCTTCTTTGTTCGGTAAAAATACATGACTATTGTAGATATGGTTGATCATATCTCTTCTTTGGCTCCCCCTTGAATGATCAACCTCTGTAGATCAGTTCAAGGTCTCCTTCTGCTCCCCCTTGACCTATGCTTGGATCAAATGAGATAAGTTGTGCACCGAACATAGGTCAAAGTTATCAGAGGTTCTGTGGAGATTGTCATACTCTGAGCAATCCCACAAAAGCTCTGTTGGTTACAGAACTTTTGATGATTAAGAATTTACATACAGAAGAGTTTAAATATATACATATGTACAAGAAGATCATATCTTACTTACAGAGGGTTCAAGTCATGTTAATCATTCCCAACTTACCCACCAAGAAAAGGAATCTTTTCTCATCTAGTGCCTTGGTGAATAAGTCTGCAAGCTGGTATTCAGTGGACACAAAGTGCATTTCGATTGTGCCGTGTTCAACATGATGCTTCAGAAAGTGATAACGAATATCGATATGCTTTGTTTTTTAGTGTTGTACTGGATTGACAGAGATTGCTATGGCACTTTTGGAATCACAGAAGATGGGAATCTTGTATATGTTGTACCCATAGTCCTTGAGTTGAGTTTTCATTCACAGAACTTGAGAGCAACAGCTAGCAGCAGCAACATATTCCGCTTCTGCTGTAGATGTAGATACACAGTTCTGCTTCTTCGAAGTCCAGCTGACTAGATTACCTCCCAGGAATTGACAACTCCCAGAGGTGCTCTTTCGATCAAGCTTGCATCCTCCATAATCTGAATCTGTGTATGCCTTAAGGCCAAAACCAGAGTTCTTCGGATACCAGAGTCCAAGATTTTTGGTCCCTTTAAGGTATCTGAAGATCCTCTTTACAACAATATAGTGGGATTCCTTTTGGGTTAGCTTGATATCTTGCACAGAGGCATGTGGCATACATTATGTCAGGTCTACTTGCGGTTAAGTATAAAAGGGACCCATTCACACCTCTGTAGAGTTTGCACTCTACAGATGTGCCATTTGGATCTGAGAATAATTTATTTCCAGTGGCCATTGGGGTCTTCATTACAGAGGCATCAGAGAGACTGTATTTTGAAAGTATGTCAGAGACATATTTTGCTTGATTTATAAAAATTCCCTCTGATGATTGTTTTACTTGGAGTCCGAGAAAGAAAGTTAATTCTCCCATCATACTCATTTCAAACTCACTCTGCATGAGTTTTTCGAAATCTTTGCACTGTTGTGCATTTGTAGACCCGAAAATGATGTCATCCACATAGATCTGTACAAGCATAATCTCCTCACCATTTCTTTTATAAAACAAAGTAGTATCGGTTGTACCTCTTTCGTAATTGTTATCGAGAAGAAAGGTTGAAAGTCTTTCGTACCATGCTCTTGGAGCCTGTTACAGTCCATACAGAGCTTTGTCAAGGTAATACACGTATTTTGGGTACTTGGAGCTTTCAAACCCTGGTGGCTGCTGGACATATACTTCTTCTTGGATTTCACCATTCAGAAAGGCCGATTTTACATCCATTTGAAATACTTTGAAACCTCTGTGGGCTGCAAAGGCTAAAAATATTCTTATAGCCTCGAGCCGTGCGACAGGGGCAAAGGTTTCATCATAATCGATGCCTTCTTCTTGACGATATCCCTTGGTCACCAATGTTGCTTTGTTTCTAATGACCACCCCATCCCCGTCTTTCTTGTTTCTGAAGACCCATCTTGTCCCTTTTGCTTGTTTCCCTCGTGGAAGAGGTATTAGGGTCCATACCTTGTTTCTCTCAAACTGTAGAAGCTCTTCTTGCATAGCATCTACCCAGTTTGGATCATCTAGGGCTTCAGAGATTCTTTTTGGCTCGATCACACTGATAAAATTTGTAAAGAAACAAAAATTAGTAGTGGCTGATCTTGTCTTGACTTTTTCAAAAGGGTCGCCAATTATAAGACTTGGAGGATGGCTTTTCGTCTACTGTGTTGTTCTTGGAAGATGATCATTTGAGTCATCAAGATTAACTTCTGTGGTTGCACACTGCGGTTCTGGTGCAACCTCTGTTGTTGATGGTTCTTCTGTGCTTATGCTTGGTTCTTTAGCTGAGTCTTCGTTTTCCTATAGTATTGATTCCTCTGTAGTCGCTGGAGTAGGTATTTCAGGAGCCTCTGTGGTTGAGTCCTTGGTTGTGTTATCTTTAGCTTCTGTTCGCTCCCCCTCAGCATGTGCATCTGTATGATTTACAGAAGAGGATGAAGTATTTAATGGACCAGTTAGAGAGATACCTGACTCAGTCTGGTTTGCAGAAGATGTTTCTCCAGAGGCTCTGACGTATCCAGCAGAGGGATCAATATCATCATGGAACATCTCTTAAAATAGAAGATTTAAGTCTTCTTCTCTTGTTTTTGAGATGCCAGAGGATTCTTTTTGTAGACCGAGTTCTGAACTGATTTGTTCAGAAGTCTTTTGAAAGGAATCGTCAAAAGATACATTGATGCTTTCTACGATGGATCGAGACTGCAGAAGGTACACTCTGTAAGCTTTTCAAGTGGCAGAGTATCCTCTGAACTTTCCTTCATCTGCTTTCACCTCAAACTTTCCTCTTGCTTCTCTATCATTTAAGACAAAGCACTTGCATCCAAATACATGAAAGAATTTGATGTTTGGTCGCCTTTTGTTGATCATATGATAAGGTGTCTTGATGTGCCTCTTTACAATGGTTGAACGATTTTGGGTGTAGCACGCGGTTGACACTGCTTCTGCCCAAAAAGACATTGGTAATCCACATGCTATCATCATAGTTCTTGCAGCCTCCACAAGCGTGCGGTTCTTTCGCTCAACCACGTCGTTCTGTTGTGGGGTGCGTGCAACAGAGAAGTTCTGTGATATGCCTTCTGTAAGATATGTTTCAATGACAGAGTTTTTGAACACTGTGCCATTGTCGCTTCTTAGTTTCTGAATCCTGCACTCATACAGAACTTGGATTCTTTTCATTAAATTTATCAGAATGTTTGGAACATCTGATTTCTTTCTGACAAATTCAACCCATGTAAATCTTGAGTATTCGTCGATCAAAACAAGTATATATTTCTTGCCACCTAGGCTCTGTGTAGCGATTGGACCGCAGAGGTCGACATGAAGCATGTACAGAGGCCTAGTGCAAGATATATCAGTTTTGCCTTTATGGGAAGCTCTTTTGAGTTTTCCTATTTCACAGGCAGAGCACAAATGATCTTTATTAAACTTGACATTTGGCAGACCTTTAACTAAATCAAGTTTAACAAGCTTATCTAGAGTATGAAAGTTTAAATGACAGAACCTGTTATGCCATAACCATGCTTCTTCGCTTTTACAGGCAACAAGGCAGAGCTTGTCTTCCTTGTTCTTGGCACTGAAGTTCATGAGGTATAAATCACCTCTTCGTTCGGCTCGCAGAAGTTCGACTCCTGTGTCCTCACCTTGTAGAGAGCAGAATGTTCTTTTGAACATTACGTCGAAACCCGTATCGCAGAGTTGGCTAACACTGAGAAGATTGTGTTTAAGGCCATCAACATATGCAACTTTGCATACGGTTATTTTCTCCTTCTTAATGACTCCGTAGCCTTTTATATACCCCTTTTTCTTGTCACCAAAGGTCACAGATCATCCATCGAGTTTATCTTTGTAGGAGGATAGTAGGCCTCTGTCGCCAGTCATGTGCCTCGAGCATCCGGAGTCAAGATACCAGATTGGCACATACTTCTTCTGCAAGACAATCAGAGAGTTTTAGGTACCCATATCTAAATGGGTCCAGCTTTGTTAGGGGTCTTCAAGTTTGCCTTAGCATTCTTGGATTTGGTTTTAGCTTCTTTTGAAGAACCATTTTTAGTGTTCTTTTTGGGTGTAGAGAGGAAACAATGTGGACTTGAGAAGTGTTGATTTAATCGATACATGAGATCAAAACAATGACAATAATGGATGTGCGAAGAGATTTGCTTGAATATTTCATTGAAAACATTAAATGGGGGCACAGAGGCATTACATTCTATCCTAACATTTGACTTCCTATTACAAGAAGACCTACGTAGGCTAGTTTGTTGTTTGCAAAATCTTTTGTTGAGAGCAGCCTTCTGTGAGCCCCTTCTGTGGTGAACTTCTGCAGGTTTCACTGTCACAGAAGAAAAAGATTTGTCATTTTTAGCCCATTTACCCTTCTGTTGCCATGTTAGTTTTTCTTTAATAGGCCTTAAGGATTTTAAAATCTTTGAACTTGTTGGATTTTGAGAAAACAGAGCCTTTTGTTGTTTAATTTTCTCAAGCTCAAGAGAGGTTTTGGCTTGTATACACATGTCCAAAAAGTCTGGACAGATAGGAACTCTTGTGATTTTCTCCTTGGGAGGAATAGTTCTGTTAAGAACTTCAGAGGGTAGTTTAAAATCCTCTGTGTCACAAGGTCCTATCGCTGACTTAGAGTCAGTCTCAGATTTGTCAGAGGATGAATCATCCTCATATACAGAGGTTGAGTCACTTAGTTCTCTTTCGACAGAGGCTGGATTTTCAGAGCATGTGCCATACTCACTTTCTTCCTTTTCTAAGGGACTATCTTCTGAGTCAACAGAAGTATCTGATAAGGTTTTTTCAGAGAGATTTTGATCGACATAAGGTGTACAGAAGTTTTTGAAAAAGTTGTTTTTCCCAATTTCTATCAACTATTTTTCATCTGAAACGTTAGGCTTGAACTTAGGAGCCTCTGCCGATAATTTCTTTTCAGAGTTTATCATGTAGACAAAGGCAACCTGTGTTTGAGTCTCGGGTTTACCAAACTTGAAGATTCCTATCTGATCTTGCGTTTTCAGATATTTCTTAGGTTTGGATTCTCTTTTGACAGAGATTGAAGGTGACAAATCTGTGTTTTCAAACCACACATTTGTCATCTTCAAAGGTTTCCTTATGTGAGGTTCCCCAGAGACTTTTCGCCTTTTGCTAACAGAGAGTAGATTTGGAAAACCAGGTTTTCTTGTACTTCCAGTGAGAAATAGAGATGACAGAGATTTGTTTATTTTGTTTCCGTTGTATGGATCTATATCACAGAAGCCAATTCCCCGTCTCCCTATTTGTGTGTTAATTTTCTCGTACACCTTCTGTTCATCTTGGTATTTCTTAATTAAAAGATCTCTTCTGAGTAAATCTTGACAGAGGACTTCTCTTTCCTTTTGAAAACAATGTTTAAGAGCTAGAATGTTCATTCTGTCGGTCTCAACGTCCACTAGTTCTTTAGATTTTGTTTTTAATGCAGAGTTAAGTTCAGAAATCTTTTCTTTCAAGGGATTTAGGTGTTTGTTCCAATTTGTTTCAATTTCTTCCTTTTCTTGAAATATTTTAGCCTTTTCTTGAGTGGGAAGTCTAGCTTCTCTCTCAAAGAAGGTAAGCTTCTTTTGAATACTTTCGCAGGTCTTTTTAAGTTCTGTGTATTCAATGTTTAGTTTGAGCAAATCAACTTCTGCTTGACTAGAGTTAGAGTCAGAAGTGGATACCTCACTATCGGAGTCGGATGAGCTGACCTCTGCCATTCCACAGAACAAGGCATTTTTGTCGCCTTCATCAGATGATTCGTTTGACAGCCAGTTCTCCTGATTCACCATTAGCGACTTCTGAGCATAAAACTCTGGTTTCTTTTTGTAGTAAGCAGAGTCGCTCTGTGGGCGGTTTGATTTGCTCCTGCTGTCAGCGACATAATGACTTGACTTGCCACAATTAAAACATCCTTGGTTCTGGGAACCGTTGCCAGCTCTGTCGTCTGACTTCTGTCGGTCACCACCTCTTTCAGTTCTGCATTCATTGGCGTAGTGGCATGGCTTACCACAATTGTAACATACTTGGTTCTGTGGAGTGTTGCCAACTTTATCGTCTGACCTCTGTCGGTCACCACCTCTGTCGGTCGACCTCTGTTGGTCGCTGCCTCTGTCGTTCCTTTCATTTGACCCTTCTCTTCCTCGATCATCTCTTCCATAGCGTTCATTACCAGACTTCTTCTGGTAACCTTTGATGAATTCCCTTGTCAAAAGGGCTAATGATTTAGCAATAGAGACCATTGATGTCTCTTCTTCTTCCACCACCTCCTCATCTTCACTATCAACGATCAAGATCTTCTTTTTCTTTTCCTTCTTTTCCTCTGCATCTTTCTCCTTCGGCTTCTCTCTAGCTTCTGTCGTCTTACCGACCAGTGCAAGAGGTGCACTGATTTGTGCTTTTGCTTGTGCGATTTGAGGCTCTTGGGCTGCCAATGTTCCATAGAGATCTGACAGAGTCCAGGAGTCTAAGTCTTGATTTGTTTGCAAAGACATGGACAACTGGAGCCATTCATTATTGAGACTCTTTAGGAACATGACATTGTTCTCCTCAGAAGTTCGGTGGATTTCGAACTTCTTGCATTTGTTGATTAGAGAGTTGAACCGATCATATGTTGTCTGCAGAAGTTCAGTCGGCAGAGCTTTGAATGCGTAGTACTCGTTGATGCATTGGGCTCTACGGTTCTTCTGAGTTTTGGCCCCACCCTCCAGTTGTTTTTCCAGTTCTTTCCACAGATCGTATGCAGATTCACACGCATCTAAGGATTGGAAAAGGTCATTGGGTATGGCCATTATCAGAAGTCTCTTAGTCTTCTGAGCAACTTCATATTTTGCCCAGTCAGGGTCTGACCATTTTTCCTTTGTCTTTGGTTTATCGTGTGCAGGGATTTCTGGAGTGTCGTCTGTGCCAGGTACACGGGGTACTGTGATTATTGGTACGAAAGGAGGATTGTTGATATAGTGCATGAGTTCTTTGTCAGTACCCTCGAAGAAGTGAATCATTCGTATCTTCCATTGAGGGTACTCATCTCTGAGTAGTGTGGGTGGCTTGGTTAAAGAACCAGCGGTGAAGAAGTTGTTTGTGTTTATCATTTTGAAAGGGTTTGAGAAATCAAGAAAAATAGGGTATGAACAGTAAACTTTCAGAGAATGAAGTGGATGTTTCTAATGATTTTTATAAGCTTTAAAACCTTTGAACAATGCACTAAAATGGAGATTTAACCGAAGAAACAGATTCTGTAAGTTTACCAAAGTCGAAACAGGTCGAGAATGGCAGAAAAACAGATGATGTTTTGAAAGATATGAAAAATAGGTTAAAAGTCCAAGTTTCTACCAAAAATCATTGTAAGTGAGGATCTCTTGATATAGAAAATCAAGAACGGCTCTGATACCAATTGTTGGTTCCTGTTTTGGTTAACAATGATGATTCTTTCAGTTAGTTCAGATAAGATATAATACGGAAGCGTATTTAAAGAACTGAAAGATATTTATGAGGTAGAATAACACACAATATCAAATATATGAAGTGTAAATAACACAGATAAATAGCTCAATGATTCACTGTATTTGATATAATAAGAACACCAAGAACACCGAAAGGTTTGACAAGAAACTGCTCTAAAGGTGTGTGTGTTGTGTAAAGCTTAATAGAAGAGCTCACATGAACCTTCTATTTATACTCTTCTAAAGGGGACAAGATCTAGATACTAAGGATGGTAGGTAAAAAGACACTGCTTGGAACAGATGCTGGAAGGTACAAAACACTATTCTGGAACTGTTGCAGATACAACGTTCATTAAATGCTCCGTATTCTGCTTTAGGCTGAAACCTATCAGAGTTTGACACGTGGAGTTGTCAGGTTACGCCTTTGTACGAGCGATCTTTAGAACCTTCGAATGGCAGAAATCGTGTGAAGTACGATTGTCCTTGTATAGATCTTTTGCGTAGATCTTCTTTTTACCACCGAGGCTCTGTCAAGTATGACAGAAGCTCTGTGGCCTTGTCCGCTTAGAAGAGTCTTCTGTTGCTTCTTCACTTCGGTCTTCTTGGCTAACCCGACAGAGCCTCTGTCGGAGACTTCTGTCTTCTTGGTTACTCGGCTACTCGGCAGAGCCTCTGTTGACGACTTCTATACTTAGCCTATTTTTCAATACTTCTATTAACAGAAAGATTGGAGATAACAATATCCTTGAGAGGATTTCTAATAACAATGGTCAGTGGGCTGATCCACGTGCACTGCCACCAAGAAAGACAGCAGGAGTGCAAGATCCTGATGCTTATGCATTGATATCTACACAACTGAATGTGGCATCTTTGATTAGAAACCTTAATGTTGTGTCTACAATCTTGTTGCATCACGTCCTACCGTCCGATCTATACAGTGCACATATTGTCGTGATGGTCATAATTTTGAACATTGTCCTGGAAATCTTGAGCATATCAACTATGTCGGTTATAACAATAATAATAACAATAACAAGGGAGGACCCTTTTCTCAGACTTACAACCCTGAGTGGAGGAACTGTTTGGGCAAAATTTCACCAGTCTCGACCACGACCAAAGCACTAAGAACATTTATTACACTTTTCTCATGTCAATGTCAAAACGTAAACATTTTTGTCCTCTGACCAAGGCCGAAGTCGAACGTACCTCCCGACCTCGACCATCGTGTAGAAACACACGACCTCGGCCAACTAACGTATGATTCTTCTGTTACGTTTTCCTCATTTAATGCAGGTCAAACGACATTTATGGCCAACGGACGAAACCGACAAAGTAGTTATGAGCATTAAACTGCGAAGACCGTTGCGACCGTTACAGGAGGAATTCATGGACTCAGTAAATGCTTTCGAAGACTATAAATACAAAGGCAAAGTCATCATTGGAACATCATCGAACTCCGAACTACACACTGCATACTCAAGAACACACAAAACAAAGAACTCTCTCTCGAAGAATCGCTCTCGATGCACGATATCTGCACACGACACGCAGTTTTTACACACGACGCACACTGTTTTTACGTTCAAAACACTTGTTACTTTACATTTAAAGTATTTCCTTTCATTTGTATTGTAATCTCTGTAAAATCGACACCAGTAACAAAGGACATCACCCCTATTTGGCGATCATAGTGCAGCGACGGCTCCCATAGTCGTCCGCGGGTTTTTTCCTTGTTGAGGTTTTTCCAGCGTCACCAAAATCCTTGTCTCTTTTACATTTTATGTCTTTAACGCACCGTCTTGTCGAACGATTCCCTTCTTTAGTTGTTAAGCTCCACAATCAACGTTAAGTTATTGTTGGTCCCGAAGGGCTATACAAGTTTGTAGAAAGGGGGGGGGTTTAATACAAACACACAGATTTTACTTTTCTAAATTGTTTATTGATAAATCATTAACAATTTACAGCTTGTTGCGGAACAGGATTAAGGATAAACCTAAATCTAAACAAGTTGGAACACTAAGTTTTTTGCACTAAGAAAGAGAAGGAAATTACTAATAATAACCTATCTCAAGATAAGAAGATGAACTTGTCCATAATTAGCAAGTTACTTCAAAATGAAGTGAGTTCATCATCTTATATACTGCATATATTTAATGCATGTCAGTTTACACTTTACACGTGGCAGCAGCTCATTGGTTGCATGTCATTGACCTTTGTAGACAACCTTAGTAGCCGCATGTTTGAACAGTGTAGTATCAGAGTGGTTGTACGATTTCAGACAATAAGGAAGTTCTTTTCTGACATATCGTACAGAGTCGTGCAAGGGTGGTTAAGATAAAAGTACTTTGTACGGAGGACTTCATGATCAGCTTTCGTTGAATCAGAGCTCTATCAGTGAATGATAAAGTTCAGCGATAGCTGAAGTCTTGTACTTGATACTTCACGTTGAGTGGACAAATCTGAGTCTTCGCTGATCCGCATCAGTTCATTAGGAGACTTGTCGCTGGTTCTTGAGCTTGATCTTCGACTTCAGCGTAGAACCTATGTTGACGTGAAACTTGTCTTCAGAGATTATAAGTAAACAACTAACTTATCAGCGATCACCATAAGTACCGAACAGACTCAGAGTATTATGGTGAACAGTGTTCGCTGAATGTTTAATCTAAAGAGCGAGAGTTCCTATCAGCGGTACTGTAAGGTCTTAGTACTTATCAGCGATAGTGAAACTCTGATACATATTGGGTACTTACAATTTTCACTAAGTATTAAGAGAGGGTCATTATCAAATCACTGAGGGTTTGGATCAACAATCTCCCCCTATTTGATTATGACATAGCAACAGAGAAAATTGCTATTTAATGAAAACATAAGGATAAAAAGAACTCATAAAATATTTGTCCCTTTTACTGTTTTCTAGGATCTTTTCTGTACTGATGGAGTAAGGTACTTTCGCTGAAATCTTTCATTAAACTTCGTATCAGATTACAAATGGAATTAGGCGATTCTATCAGCTTATAGAGGTTCTTCCTTAATGAGAAGTTCATCAAGGGTCTTTGATGTGGGAATCATCCAGTCAGGAACTGTTACACCTTGATTTCTTTTATTTGGGGCTTCTTCAAAGATCAAGGGTTTAAGATGCCGTGCCTGAATGTCATTCTTGAAATCACACCAGTAGATAAGATCTTTCAGCTATTCGATGGGAGTGATGGGAAGCTCAGAGATGCGTTGAAAACGCTTTCGTCCATCATAGTCAATAAAGAATATCCCGTAGGGTTCGCTTATGACTTTCCCAGGGATGAAAGTCTCACCAAGAGGAAGAGATGTGTCAAGTCCGGAAATGTCAGGATCAGGACTTCAGCAAGAGAAAAACCAATACCTGTTTCGTTCCGTATACGAGGACCATCATTTGAAGATTTAGACTTCTTCTTCGCTGAGGCCCTTCTTTTCTGACTTTCGAGAGGAGGAGGAGGAGGAATATCCACACAAGAAGAGACTAAGTCGATCTGTTTGTTTATCAGCTTTTCGAAATGTTCCTTGTACTTAGACTGAGACTTCTGTATGGCTAATCTGATCTCCAACCATTCAGAGAGACCGTACTTCGTGATGGCTTCAACATAGAATTTTTCGTACTGATCATTCTCTCTGAATATCTCGATTTCAGCGATTGAAACTTTGAGGGTTGATCTTCCAGCGATGAGTACCTTGATGATTCTGGCAGGTCGATGTCTGAAGTGTACCTTTTCTCTGCACCAGATCAAAGTAGCTTTGGACACAGTTCTCTTTTCTTCCACGATCTTCTTGGCGTCTTCCCATAGCTGACGTTGAACTTCGATTGGAGTTCTTTTCAGCTTGGGGTCTTTTACTGATTGTTGAGTAAGCTGGATGGCGAATTCTCTGTCTTTTTCTTCAGCTTCTCTTCTTTCAGCGATTAGACGTTCAGCTCTGAGGTGATCCTTGTATTCCTTTTGTGAAAGTCTGAACTTTGGAGGAACAGAAGGAAGTTGATCACGCTTCAGAATGATTCGCTGAGCCTCAAACTTCTTTATTATTTCTTCTCTTATTCTCTGATCATCTTCACTTGGTTTTTGAGGAACCAAGGAAGGTCTGTTTGTATGAGCGAGCATCTGTTCTTTAGGTTCATTAGTCTTAGAGATCAAATCCAAGACTGGGATTATTTCTTCAGCATTGGGAGCTGGGATTATTGTTGGTGAAGTCGCAGCTGTAGATACTTCAGCGATATCCTCAAACAGGGGAGAGGATTAGCTGAAACACATCGATCTTACGAATAAGAACTTGGGTAGAACGGAGATAGAGAAAGAATGAGGTTGTGTATAGAGGTTTTGTGGAGAGTAGAACTAATAAAGTGTATAGATAGAGGAGGGATGCAGTAAGGAAGATTTAGTGTACCTGACAAACTGGCTTTGGAAGCAAGATCGTCAGATTGTCTTATTCAGCGAGGCCTTTGTTTTTTCCTTTGTCAGCTTCAGACGCTGAAGGTTTTGTCTTGGTCCGCTCCCCTGTAGATTCTTTTATCACGATCCCTTTAAGAGCTTTAGTCCTCTGAGCAGGCTTGACTATAAAGGAGTCATCATCATCATCATCGTCATCATCATCATTCTTTGGAGAAGAGGATGGTTCATCATCAGAGATGTCGATGGCTTCTTCATCTTCAGCTTCAGACTCAGATTCTTCAGCATCTTCTTTGAGTTGCTCCCCCTCAGATACAAAGGTAAGCTTCTCGGTTCCCTCAGGGTGTTCATCTCCCTGAGGTCCAGCAACAACTTCTTCAGCTGTCTTCTCACCCTCTTCATTAAGGGTAAGGTCTTCAGTCTTCTCCCCCTCAATAGATTCATCGTGGGGAAGGTCTTCGGAGTTCTTCTCCCCCCCTTCCTCATGATGAATGGGGGAGGAATGCGTTGACTCAGAAGCTGTTTTTGGTTCCCTGTCTTCTTGGCCAGGGACTCCCATATAAACTTCAATCGCTGCTACTCTATCTTCTAGGCCAGAAATAGCAGGACTGATCTTCAAGAGTTCAACACGATCCACCGTAGTAAAGTTCTCAGGTGCAGAGGCATGGGCGGTCGTGTTATTCAGGATCTGCTGCATCATTGTTTTCATTGAACCAACGTCAGTCTTTACAGAACTTACGTCAGTCTTCACAACGGACATGCCTCCCTCGAGTTTTCCAACCGATGTCTTCAGCGTTGTAAACTCGCTGGACATGGATTGAACTGAAGTCTTGAGAGAGGTGTAGTCTGTGTAGATGTCAGCGAGCACTTTTGCAAAGTCTCCAAGAGTTTTATCGACCTTCTCCAAGTCAGCTTTGGAGGCTTTCTCTTCCACCACTGTTGTCAGTTTGTTGAGATTCTCTCCAGCGTTTGTTACAGCTGAAGAGTTGTCGGAGAGTGTAGTGGTGAGACCTGTCAGCTTCGTATTCAGGTTCTTCAGAAAGGCGTTGATGTCTCCCAAATTAGGAGATATAACAAATAAGTACTTGTGAACAGAGGAAATCTCAGAAGTTTGGGGTTCAGTTACAGTGTTTATGGGTTGGTGTATACCTGCAGGAGGGTTGGTGAAGTCGTCAAAACTTCTGTGCCCTGAAAAGAGTTCCATGTCGTCAGCTAGAGTGCGTGTACGCATGGTCAGTTCTGCAGGTCCTGTATCCATCATTCCTTGAAGAGTGTCAGCTTTAGCTTCTGGAGGAATGACGGTTGTTCCAGTGATCACTGGATTAGAGATCAATGGAGTAGAGGGAGAAGCGAAGGTTGAGAATGTTGGTTGGGTGTGGGGTTCAGCGTTGGATCCGCTGAGAATCACTTCTTCAGTCTTTTAAGAGACTAAAGGAGGTTGGGTAGATTCCAAGTTTGTAACTTCAACGTGTAGAGACGCTGAAGTTTGGATGGAATGGGTGGTTTGTTCAGGTGTGGCAGAGCGTACCACTGAACTTTCCTTCAGCTCTTTAAGATGAGCTGAGGAGTCTTCAGCAAGAGATTCCTGGGGTTGCTCCTTGGTTTTCTTAGTTCTTTTGGAACTAAGTTGGGTAGGTGAGTGTTTCCTTTTATGAGAAGGAATGGGGGTTGCAGCTTGGGTATCAGCGATGGGTTTGTCCGCTGAAGGAGCTGCAGAAGTAGAAGAAGAATGAGGATTGAGAAGAGTTAAAAGTGTAGAGAGACGTACCTCGTTTTCCACCGCTTTGAAGTCGAGTACTTTAGGGCCAACCTGAGAGAGTTTCAGGTCACCGTCTTTTGGGTAGCTGTCCTTCAGGCCTGTTTGGAAGACGGCGCTGATGAATCGTGGATATGGAACCCATGATGGTCAGTTAGCGGCAGAGTCTACTCTGATTACTAGATCATCGTAGATTATCGATGCCCAGTCTATATGTAGACCTTTCAGCATTGCATATCCCATTGCTTGCTGAGGTTGAGCGGCTTGGTCAGAGGAGCCGGTCTTTGCAGTCATGCAACTTATCAAATGAGCGAAGATGAAATTCATCTCACTGGACATTTTGGATTTCTTGATGAGGGTCAGCTTCTTCTCAGGCTTCTTTACCCTCCCAGTTTCCCATATATAGCCCATTGCATCGAAGAATGCAGTGATGGCTTCCCTGTCTGAATGTTTCTTGTGGTCAGGGAGAGGAACAAAAGGTTTTTCTTTTGTGGCAGTGGGAAGGCTGAGGGCTTTGCGGATAATGGCAGGGGTGATTTTTATCGTGCCAAAATCTGTATCACAGAGGATGCAGTCAATTGTTTTTGAGGGATCTTTGGCTGATGGTAGCTGAGAGTGTCTGGCAGAATACCAGAACTGAGAGAGTAGTAGCTGATGTGCAGGAGGTGTTATTGTCAGGGCTGTCGAGAGGCAACATTTTTTCAGGAAGTTCACAACATCATTCAGATGTGTGACTTGCTTTCGAGGAGGAAACTCGAAAAGCGCATAGAGGTTGTTTTACTTTGTCCAATAAAGTTCTTCAAGAGTGAACTTGACCTGAGGAGCCTTGGTGATTTCCAATTCCTCAGCATCAGCAGCAGTAATTTTCTCAGCGGTAGGAATGTCAGCAGATGCCATTTCCGTATTATCAGTTCAACCAAAGATTTAACAAATAAGAATAATCTTAATGTGGAAAGATTTTCCAATAAGATGGTTCGAATTTTGTCCATTTCATTCAGACAAAAATGTCTTAATGAAGATTAGGGTTTTTCTTGGTTTTGAAAAAAATGCAAACCCATTAAAAATCTTGTTTTCCAGTTTCTGGAAACGAACATATGAAGAACAAGTTTAAGATTTTGCGTTTAAACTTGAAGAACAACCATGAAAGGTTGTGTTCATAAAACCATGAAAGAAATGATTTCATTTGAAAAAGTTCTTTTGTTTGATCTTGTAAAAACAATGAGAAGATCAGAAACAAGTTATAAACAATAGGTAAATAATAAGAGCATATTAACCTTTGATGTTGAAGAAGAAGATGATGAACAGTTGTTCTTGAAAAACTTGAGAGCAAAATGCAACAGTAAATCTTTCTTTCTTGGAGGAGAAGTTTTTCGCGTAAAGGAAAAAAAATATAAACCAAGAATGTGTTTATAAAGTGAGATTAGAGAGAGAAAATCTTGAGCGGGAAAAGATTTTCATCATGACACAGACACGTGTTTGCATTTCATTGTTCCCGAGATCTATACAAGTTTGTATAATCGTATCGCTGATCAAATGTGAACCGCTGAAGATTTTACTCTTCAAAGTTCAGCATTCCAAGCTCGCTGATGAGAAAGTTGAATCTTGTCTCATCAAGAGGTTTGGTGAATAAATCAGCTAACTGATAATCAGTTGGGATAAAGTGAAGTTCTATATCACCATTCATCACATGATCTCTGATAAAATGATACCTGATTTCGATGTGTTTTGTCTTTGAGTGTAGCACTTGATTGTTGGCTATAGCGATGGCATTTGTGCTGTCGCAATAGATTGGAATTTTTGAGAACTGAAGGTCATAGTCTAGTAATTGATTTCTCAACCACAAGACCTGAGAACAACAGCTTCCAGCGGCTACATATTCAGCTTCAGCTGTGGAGATGGACACTGAGTTTTGCTTTTTACTTGTCCAACTCACCAGCTTTCCACCCAGGAGCTGACTGCCTCCTGTGGTGCTTTTTCTATCCATTTTGCAACCTGCAAATTCACTATCTGAATAGGCGATTAGATCGAACCCTGAGTCTTTGGGATACCAAAGACCTAGATTCGCAGTACCCTTAAGGTATCGAAAAATTCGCTTTACAGCGATCATATGAGATTCCTTAGGTTCAGCTTGATATCGTGCACACAAACAGGTTGCGTACATAATATCGGGTCGGCTAGCTGTAAGATACAAAAGAGAGCCGATCATCCCACGGTACAACGTGAAATTAATAGGAATACCATTAGTATTCTTATCTAGTGTCACCGGTGGTGCCATAGGGATTTTCATAGCTGAACTCTGAGTTAAATCGAATTTCTTCAGCATACCTTTAACATACTTTCCCTGATTAATGAAAGTTCCTTTTTCATTTTGCTTTATCTGAAGACTAAGAAAATATGTTAGTTCACTCATCATGCTCATTTTATACTCTTCTTTCATTCTATCAGTGAAACGAGTAGAAAGATCAGGGTTAGTAGAACCAAATATAATGTCATCAACATATATCTGAACAAGAATGATATGACCTTTCACTATTCTGAAAAATAGAGTTTTGTCAAGTTTACCTCGCTCAAAATTTTCATTATGGAGATAAGTAGAGAGAGTGTCATACCATGCACGAGGAGCTTGCTTTAAGCCATAGAGTGCCTTATCCAGTTTATAAACATAACCTGGAAGCTTAGGATCTGAGAATCCTGGAGGTTGTTCCACGTAGACTTCTTCATTCAGCTTTCCATTTAGAAACGCTGACTTAACATCCATATGATATACTTTGAAGTCTTTGTGTACATCGTATGCTAAGAATAGACGAATAGATTCTAGTCTTGCTACTGGAGCAAATGTTTCGTCGTAATCTATGCCTTCCTCTTGTCTGTATCCCTGAGCAACAAGACGAGCCTTGTTGCGGGTTACAGTTCCATGTTCGTCCAACTTGTTTCGATAGACCCATTTAGTGCCTATCATTGTTTTGTCAGTTGGTCTTCGAACAAGTTTCCAAACTTTGTTTCTTTCAAATTCAGTCAGCTCTTCTTGCATGGCGCTGACCCAGTTTGGATCTTTGAGGGCATCATCTACTTTCTTTGGTTCAATAAGAGAAATAAAGTTAACAAATAAACAAATATTACCTGCACTTCGTCGAGTCTGAACACCAGCGTTTGGATCACCAAGAATTTGATCAATTGGGTGATTTACAGTCCATCGCTGAGCCGGAGCATAAGTCGCTGACTCAATCTGAACTGGAGGAGCTGAAGATGAGGCTTCAGCAACTTCTGGAGTATCAGCCAAGAGAGGAGTGGTTGCAGTTGTCATTTCATTCACTGATTGCTGAGAAATAGATGGAATGTCTGAGACATTTGGTTCAGAAACAGGTATAGTGTTTAAAGGAACAACTGAGACTCGTGATGTTTCAGCCTCACTATTCTGCATATTTGGAATGATAGTAGGACTATCATATTCTACTGTATGAGTATGAGGAGTGGGAATATCTTCTGAATCACCAAGATAAGAAAACATCCATTGATTAAGTTCTTCAGTATCAGCGGATGGTTTAGAGTTCGCTGAACGGGATTCGTCAAACGTGGCGTGAATAGTTTCTTCAATAGTTTGTCTTCTTCGATTGAAGACTCTGAAGGCTTTGGAGATTGAAGAGTATCCAAAAAAGATTCCATCATCAGCCTTAGGATCAAACTTTCCAAGGGCATCTATATTATTCAGTATGAAACACTGACATCCAAAGATGTGAAGAAAGCTGATTGAAGGCTTTCTCTCATGAAAAAGTTCATAGGCTGTCTTATTGAATATTTTGACTATCAGCGACCTGTTTTGCGTAAAACAAGCAGTGTTGACAGCTTCTGCCCAAAACTGAGTAGGCAGGTGAGAATCGTTGAGCATTGAACGTGCAGCTTCAATAATTGTTCTATTTCTTCTTTCAGCGACTCCAGTTTGTTGTGCTGTTCTCACTGATGAAAAGTTGTGAGAAATACCCTTGCTCTCAAAGAAGGAATCAAGAGAACTGTTTTTGAATTCAGTCCCATGATCACTCCTTATTGAGCGAACGGTCATGTTGTTCAGGGTTTCCATCTTCCGAACAAAGGTGATGAGTTCTTCAGGGGTGTCACTCTTAGAACGGAGAAACATTACCCATGTAAAGCGAGAGAATTCATCAACTATGACCAGCGTATATTTCTTTCCAGCGATGGATTGTTTGTTAACAGTGCCAAACAAATCCATATGGAGAAGTTGTAGAGGAGATGACACTGAGGAGACTTGCTTTGACTTAAAGCTTGCTTTGGTCTGCTTCCCTTTCTCACACGCTGAACATAAAGACTATTTGGCGTATGAGTGTTGAGGTAGACCAGTGACTAACTCTTTTGAAGAAAGAGTATTCAGTGTCTTGAAGTTTAGATGAGAGAGCCTCTTATGCCATAGCCAATTAACATCATATGTGGCTTTTGAGAAGAAACAAGAGTTCTCAGTGGTTGTTGAGTCCATGTTTATTACATATACATTTTCCAAACGATAACCGCTGAGAGCTATCTTCTCCTTTTTGTCAGCGACAAAGTATGATTCCTTAGTAAAGATTACTTTGTTATCATTGTCGCAAAGCTGACTGATGCTTAGAAGATTATGCTTCAGCCCTTCAACATATGCGACTCTTCTGAAGGTTGTTGTACCATTTGAGAGTACACCAAACCCTCGGGTATGTCCTTTTCCATTTCCACCAAAAGTCACAGAGGGACCCTTCTCTTCCTTGTATTCAGCGAGCAGACTTTTCTTTCCAGTCATGTGTCTAGAGCATCCGCTATCGAGATACCAGATACCCTTCTTAACCTGCATTACAAAGGAAGATTAGTTTTTCTTGGGTACCCACTTAACCATGTATACACGTTTGTCAGTGGAAGTAGTTGGAATGGAAGGTTCAACAGTCTTCGTAGCATTTGAAGATTCAGCTTTGTCATTCTTTACTTTGGTTAATTTCTTAACCTCCGTGGTCTTCTTTGCCTTGGGGGTAGTAATCTTCACCTTAGCTATCTTTTCAGCTTTGGTGGCTGTGGGGCATTTACTAGCAATATGATCAGTAAGTCCACAGTGATAACATTTCCTATAACTAAAAGTAGTTCTAGGACCATTTGAATGCTGAGCTTTAGATTTTGAAATAGAAGGACCATCACCAAATAAGCTATTGGCTTTTGAAATGGGAGGAACATTCAGTTCTTCAGATTTCTTACCAAGGACATCCACTCTGAGTCTAGGAGTAGATCGCTGAATAGATCCACGCTGAGTAGATCCAGAGATCTGATTCCTTGATCCAGAGGGATAGGTAACTAAAGCTTTAGAAGCATTCAGCTTAGGTACTAAGGTACCCTTCTGAGGATTTTGGTTAAAAGCAATTCCTTTACCTTTATCTTTAAAGACAGAGGTAGGTTTTGGATAAACCATTTTCTCTTTACCTTTTGAAGAGGTAGGAGTTTCCTCAGGGATAGGCGGTCTAAAAGAGGAACACTGAGAGGATGAAGTATCAGCGACTGAGGATACGGAAGTTCCAAATAAGAGCATGGAACGATCAGTGGTTGGTTCTTGAGTATCATCTTTGTAACCAAGACCACGTTTATCACTCAGGGGAATCTGAGACTTAATTATCTTATTGATCTTTGTTGAGGAATTATACCATCCATCAACAGTAGCTTTTTCAGCTCTTAATGCAGCGATAGCTTCTTCGCGCTCGATTTTGACTAGCTGATTTAGGTGAACTTGATCTTTAAAATCTTCTTCAATTTTAGAAAGATTTTCTATTTGAAGGTGACAGTTTTTAAGCTGTTCAGCGAGATCAAGGTTTTGATTTTCAACTATTGTTTTGCCATTCATGGCTTCATATAAACTTCTAGTCAAGAGATCGATCTTTTGAAGACTATCAGCTTCATCAATATTTGCAATATTGGTAAAGAAGGAAGGTGATACCTGAGTTGCAGAGGTTGAAGTGGAGGGAATGTCTGAACTTTCTTCCTCATCTTCAATCTTGGCCATAAGACAGAGATTGGCTTCATCATCTTCAGAGTCAGATGATGATTCTTCTTCATCAGAAGCAGCCCAATCATAGTTAGCCATCAGGCCTTTGCCTTTCTTCTTAAAGCTTTTCAGCTTTGCATACTTTTCTTTCAGCTTTGCGTATTTGTCATCTCTATTCCTGGGAATAAAGATTTTCTTTGGAAAAGCTGAGGGTCTAGTGACTTTCTTTGACCTGCACTCGTTAGCGAAATGTCCTATCTTTTCACAGTTAAAACAAGTAGCAATAGCCTTATCAACAGGAGCTGATGATCTAGGTTTGTCAGTAATGGAAAGAGGTTTGTTCTTTCTGAACATTTTCTTTTTGGCGAATCTCCTGAATTTTTTAGTGAGGAGAGCCAAAGATTCATCATCATCTGAAGAGCCAGAATCTGATGACCTTTCAGAGTTACTCTCCAACTCAGTGATAGTGACCGAGGGTCGCTGAGTGGAAGGTTCATCTGAGATTAAAGCAACATGGGTGCTTTTGGAATCTTTTACAAGATTCTTCTTAAGATGACTCGATTGCTCATGATTCAGCATCGTGCCATATAAGGTAGAAAGGGTCATTGATTTTAGATCCTTTGACAACTTGAGACACATAGAATAACTGTCCCAGCTTTCAGGTAAACATTCTAGAAACTTTGTCAGCACTTCAAAGTTAGAATATTCCTTACCAACAGCTTTCAGATCTATTATTAAACAGTTAAAACGTTGGTGTACTTCAGAGAGAGTTTCATTCTTACCACAAATGAAGCTTTCATACTGTCTTACCAGGTTGATTTTTCGAGAGTCCTGGACTTCAGAAGTACCTTCATACTGAACACAGATTGTGTCCCACATAGCTTTTGAGGTTTTCAGGTTCATGACGGAATGGTAGACTTCGTCAGGAAGAGCCATGGATAGTATGGATCTGGCTTTTGTGTCGATAGCCACTTTCTTCTTATCTTCGTCAGTCCACATATGAATTTCTTTAGGAATCAGCCTTTCTGGAATAGCAGGTCTATTCTCAGCGGCTGGAACTGCAGCATCAATTCTTACAGGAATATATGGGCCGTTTTCAAGATAATAAGGCATAGTAGGGTCTACACCTTCTAAGAAGAGAATCATCCTATTTTTCCATAGATTAAAATTATCTCTGGAGAATCTAGGGGGTTTTGCAAGAGAACCATTGTCAATATAGTTTGTGTTTGTGTTGGTAGCCATTTTCAGAAATAGCAAGGAAGAGAAATCTTAGTATAGATTAGATATTGTTTATGAGATTAAACAAATTTGCTCTGATACCACTTGTTGGTACCGAAGGGCTATACAAGTTTGTAGAAGGGGGGGGGGGGGGGGGGGGGGGGTTGAATACAAACACACAGATTTTACTTTTCTAAATTGTTTATTGATAAATCATTAACAATTTACAGCTTGTTGCGGAACAGGATTAAGGATAAACCTAAATCTAAACAAGTTGGAACACTAAGTTTTTTGCACTAAGAAAGAGAAGGAAATTACTAATAATAACCTATCTCAAGATAAGAAGATGAACTTGTCCAGAGTTAGCAAGTTACTTCAAAATGAAGTGAGTTCATCATCTTATATACTGCATGCATTTAATGCATGGCAGTTTACACTTTACACGTGTCTGTACTTGATACTTCACGTTGAGTGGACAAATCTGAGTCTTCGCTGATCCGCATCAGTTCATTAGGAGACTTGTCGCTGGTTCTTGAGCTTGATCTTCGACTTCAGCGTAGAACCTATGTTGACGTCAAACTTGTCTTCAGAGATCTTAAGTAAACAACTAACGTATCAGCGATCACCATAAGTACTGAACAGACTCAGAGTATTATGGTGAACAGTGTTCGCTGAATGTTTAATCTAAAGAGCGAGAATTCCTATCAGCGGTACTGTAAGGTCTTAGTACTTATCAACGATAGTGAAACTCTGATACATATTGTTTACTTACAATTTTCACTAAGTATTAAGAGAGGGTCATTATCAAATCACTGAGGGTTTGGATCAACAGTTACCCTTCTGGACGATTTTTGGCATTAACAGTTTGGCGCCATCCGTGGGAACCCATCTAGAGAAAATCTTCGACAAACGTGCGTTTTACTAACAGTTTCTTGTAGTTTCCTCTTTTCTCTGTTTCAGGAGAAAGGCAAGTAATGGAAACCAGGAGTATGTAATCGCCCGTGGGCAGGAAGAGCTTTCAAATGCACAAGATATTCCTGGAATGGTTGATGAATATCGCCTGGAGGAAATCATCCTAGATCAGAACAAGCCTAATAAAAAAAGTCTTTATAGAATCATCCCTCGATCCCTGCATCAAAGACAAGCTAATATCTTTCTTGCAGGAGTACGCCGATTGTTTTGCCTGGTCGCATGAAGACATGGTCGGTATCGACCGTGACGTCATTTCTCAAAAGCTCAATGTCGACCCGTCATTCAAGCCGATCAAGCAGAAGCGGCGAAAATTCTCTCCTGAGAGGAATAAGGTAATAAATGACGAGGTCGACAACCTCCTCAAGACAGGGAAAATTCGAGAAGTAAAGTACCCCGATTGGCTTGCTAATGTCGTGGTCGTGGCGAAGAAAAATGGCAAATGGAGGGTCTGTATCGATTTTACGGATCTCAACAAAGCTTGTCCTAAAGACCCTTTCCCATTGCCACATATCGATGCCATGGTCGACGCGACAGCTGGGCATGAACTATTAACGTTCATGGATGCATATTCTGGATACAATCAGATCCTGATGCACGTCGAGGACCAGGAGAAAACTGCGTTCATGACAGATCGAGGTATTTATTGTTATAAGGTTATGCCTTTCGGACTAAAAAATGCAGGTTCTACCTATCAACGTCTGGTGAATAAAATGTTCAAAGATCACCTCGGCGACACCATGGAAGTCTACATCGATGACATGCTCTTCAAGTCGAAACAAGCAGTCGACCACGTCGACCATTTAAGGCAGTCATTCGATACCCTCCGAAAATATAGCATGAAGCTCAACCCAACGAAATGCTCCTTCGATGTCAGCGCTGGAAAGTTCTTGGGCTATATGGTCACTCGTCGCGGAATCGAAGCCAATCCTGACCAAATCAAAGCCATTGTCGAAATCAAATCTCCGAGGAATTTCAAGGAAGTCCAAAAGCTCATTGGTCGAGTGGCAGCCCTGAATAGATTTATCTCTCGATCATCGGATAGATGTCACTTATTTTACAATGTCCTCAGAAAAAACAAAGGCTTCGACTGGACCGACGATCATGAGCAAGCATTGCAGAAATTAAAAGAGTACATGGTGTCGCCACCCTTATTATCAAAGCCTCGCGATCACGAGACCTTGCAGCTATAACTAGCTGTCAGTCCAAATACGGTAAGTGCCGTCCTGACACGAGAAGATGAAAAGCAACAATTGCCGATCTACTATATAAGTAAGTCCCTTCTAGACGCCGAAACCAGGTATTCCTCAATGGAAAAACTACTCTTGTCGCTTGTTACAGCCGCAAAGAAATTGCGACATTACTTCGAATCACACCCGATTACTGTCGTTACTAACTACCCCCTTAAGCCTGTCTTAAGAAAACCTAAGTTGACAGGTCGGTTAGCGAAATGGAGTGTATATCTCAGCAGCTACGACATCGATTTCAAACCCAGTACAGCGAACTAGTCGCAAGCTCTAGCTGATTTCATCGCCGACTTTAGTCCCGAATTGGGGAAAGAAGCAGAGCTCGAAGTGTCTACTGTGGCGACTCATGACGACACGCCTTGGACTCTACACGTCGATGGGTCATCCAACGTTAGGGGTTCAGGACTTGGCATCATCTTATAGTCGCCACAGGGGGCAAGATGGTGTACTCCGTACGATGCGATTTCAAAGCCAGCAACAACGAAGCTGAGTACGAAGCCCTAATCGTGGGAATGGATATGGCCTACAACTCAGGGGCAACTTCGCTGCATGTTAGGAGCGATTCTCTTTTGGTCGTAAACCAGATGAATGGAGAATTCGCAGCTAAAGATTCAAAAATGACATCGTACCTGAAGGTAGCAAATAAAAAATCATAAAAATTCAAATCTTTTTCTATTGAGTAGATCCCAAGGGATCAGAATACTCAGGCCGACGCTCTAGCAAACCTTGGATCCGCTCTAGTTGAACCTGTATTCGACAGTATTCCCCTGATCCACCTAGCGACATCACCCATCGAAAATGACGATGTCGTCCAGATAAAAGAGCAAGAGGATGATTGGTCCTGCGACATTCGAAATTTTCTTGTGCACGACCAACTCCCGGAAGACAAGATTGTAGGTTCCCAGATTCACGTTGCATCACAATAATGGTAAGAAAATAGACAGCAGAAGCATATTAAATAAAGCCATTAATGTGAGTGATTGTGTAAACGATATAATAACTGTGAGTATCAAATATAGAACAGTGATAATGATAACAAGATCAAGTATAAAAGCTGCTCGTATATTGATAATGAATCACACCAAGAACACGTTCAAGTGTGTGTTTGGAAATCTCACAGGACACAATATCGTACGGAGGTAGTGCTCGGGATTACTGCAGTGTGTGCTTAAACAATTGTGGAAAACTATTCTTCCAAAAGCTTACAATCGTTTATTCCACTACCTCACTATTTATAGCCCTGATAAAGTGTAGACAGTGTACTATCGTACCCTGGAATGACACGTGGAAAGTGTGTCTCCTTTCTTTAGGGCATACGTGGAAAGTATGGGCACGTGTCTGACACTTAGGATTTCTTGCAAGACTTAGGCACCACAAAGGTCTTCACTTCACCAGAGCTCATTAGACCAGAGTTCTGTTTGTCTTTGGGTATGAACAGTTCTTTTGTTGGTTCCACCAGAGCTCTGTTGAGTTCTGTTGGTCTTCTTGTTGATCTTCTTCCAAGTCTTCTGCTAGATCTCTGTTGGTCTTTTGACTTGATAATATTTTCAATACTTTTACATAACAGATACTTGGGGCTAACAATCTCCCCCTAAGTATTGAAAATAAAAATTTACAAACTTGCAGAGATATAAACAAAAGACAGAGAATTGACCTCTGTGATCCTTGCACTATTCTTTTAAAGATTACATAAAGCGAAAAGAATAAGTACATTTAAGCATAATTGTCTCCCCTAAGAATTCTGTCGAATCTTCTGATCAGCTCACGAAAGTCCATCATAAGATCTATCTGTTCGATGCAGAGCCTCAGTTGCTCTTCTGGACACTTCTCTATTGGGAGATTCTGAATTATGTTCTTGAGATACACCGACGACTCACTCGAGTACTTGTGGGCTTAAGATATTCTGATGGCATTCTTGATCTTCTTCTGTCGGCAGATGAAGACTGGAGGATCTCCAACTACGGTTCCAGTCCTGTAGTGGCCATAACCCTCAAGGTTTTCATTTGGTGGTGCAATCGCTAGTCTCTCAACTTCGAACTCTATGCCTAGCTGAAAATAAATCTGAATTATGAGATTATTGTGCTCTTGGATAGCGAATCGAACTTCTGGTCGAGCAGTTCTTGCAGGTTTGAATCTGTCTGAGAAGTTCAAGCAGTAGGCGTGGAGCATGATCAGATCGTACGGATTTAGAAGCACAAGATCGTTGTTGTTGAAGTATTCGTTCTTGCCTTCTGTTGATTCAACAGTGTACTCATGGTACACAACTCTGTCGTGTTGAAATTTCATATGCTTGATATCCAAGATTCTGCGGATACCGAAGTTTATGTTTATGGCTTTGTTCAGATTAGACTTGGTTTGTATGAACTTTAGCCTTGCATCTTGGATTGTGTTTATTCGGATGGAGTTGAGGTAAGGGTTGATGGGTTTGGCATTGACAGGAATGATGTCTCTGTCAGCATAGAGAAAACCAAATAATTCCTCTAAGGATGGTTTCTCGGTGTGTTGGGTTGATGTTTCAGGGTTCTGTTCTGGCTGAATGGGGTTCTGATCTTCATGGGTTTCAGCCATAAGAATATCAACATGTCGTCCTGGCTCTTGTAGAACTTGGGCTTGGACTTGAGGTTGGGCTTGGCTTATTTGTTCATCAGTAGAGAATGGGTCTGTTCTCTCTGGTTCGGTTCTGGGAGAAGTAGGAGGGGTGTCTAATATGATTATCTCTGGTGGTTGTTGAGTTGAATGTTCTGGTGATTTGATGACTCGATCTTTGAACATGTACTCGAATACAACCATAGTCATCTCTGTCGTCTTTTCTGTTATCCCCTTATCTCCTTTCTCAGCCTCTTCCTCTGTTACTTTCCCCTTCCCCTTGTTCTTTTCTGTCTCTGACCCCTCTGTCCCTTTCTCCTTCTTAGGCTCTTTCTCCTTTTCTTTCTCTTTCTCTGACTCCTTCTCTTTCTCTTTTTCCTTCTCCCCCTTTTGTTGTTCTGCGGACTCACCCATCTGATTGTCTGAATTACCTTCTCGTGCATCGTGGAAGTCATCATCATCATCTTCATCATTAGAGAATTCATCAGAAAGACGTGTAACGATTGGTGAGGACGGAACAACAAACTTTGCCCTTTTGCTTGAGGGCTCTTCTATTGGTGGTCCTTCTGCAGGTCTTTTCAGTGTCGCGGTGCTGATGGCAGTTTGAAATTCAGTTGCGACCTTCTTCAGTGTATCTTCGACCTCTGTTGCAGCAGTTCTGATCTCATCTACTTGACTCTCAAAGTTAACTTTGTGAGTGTCAAGAGATGCCTGCACATGTCGTTCTGTCGCCTGGGCTTTCATCACAAACTTTGAAGAGATCGTCATCATCTGGCTAAGAACTGATTTGCGAAATTCTCCCATTTGGCCAACTGACATGGGTAAGTCATTGGGGTTTGGGCTGGAGATGTTGAGTGGAGTAGCAGATGATGTCGTGGCTTCTTTGATGGATTCCTTAACAGAGTTATTGATGAGCTCTGTCAAGGTTCTGATGTTTGATTCTGATAGAATAACTGTAGGGATGGGCAAGGTTCTGTTCATTGTAGCTGTATGATTCTCTATCATAAGTCTCTTCAGCTCTGCAAGCTCTGTCGAAGTCTTTGTTGTTTCCTCTGCTCTGACCCTTTCAGCTTCTGTTCTGGCTCTTTCGACATCAACATACTTCTGTTGTAACTCTGCATATTTATCTGTTAATCTTTGCAGTTCTTCTTTAAGAGAAGCATTTTCCTGGCGGATCAGCTCCTCCTTCTGTGCATTGATAAGTTTATACTCATTCAAGGAGTTGTTGATACTATCACAGAAGCTTGTGAACTTTGCTTTTGTGACAGTTTCAACGGGGGTAACCCTGACTCCAACAGATGGATTCAGTTCAACCTCGAGTTCAGAGGTGCCTCTCTGAAGAGTTGCATTTATGTTGGCTCTTGGAGGACTTCTACCCGATCCTCGATGAACTGTTTGAACAGAAGCATCTACAGGTATTCTGATCTCGATTTCCTCCTCCAGCTCAGGTTCTGGTGAAGGGAATCGGATGTGATGAGAAGAATTTAGATCAAGCAAAATCTTCCCTTGTTCAACTAAGGTCTCCCATTGTCCCTGAGTCAGACAGAGGCTACGTGAGATGCGAAAGATCTCAGGTCTATTTTGTGACAAGTCTATATGAGCCACAGAGGCATCATCGTGTGGAGGTGACCTATTGATGTTCTGGGGCAAAGGAACATCATTACCAAAAATAGATTCCCCAGGTATGTGCGTACCAGAGGCGTGAAGAGGTGCCTCTGGCGGTTCTTGCTGGTTAGGGTTCGAGGTGTGCACCTCTGTTTCAATATTCCTTTGGTCTTGATCACCAGGAATAGTTAATGTGGAAGCACTGGGAATTGGGCTTTGGAATCTCACATGTGTGTTCAAATTTTGAACATCTTCTTCTAAGCTCGCATTTCCCTCAGCTCTTAGGGGTATAGCATTTTCCTTTTGGTCACTCTCTAACACATGTACCTCATGCCAACCAGAAGAGGGCGATCTCTCTGCCACCTCTTCTGTAGCTTCCCTTTCTTCCTCGTGAACAACCTCCATAGGGGATGCTTTGTTATGTACTTCATCCTCCATCACTCTAGAGGAAGACCCCACTTCGGGTACTCTTACCTCTGGTCTGTTAACTTCTTCTCCTATTTCCTCATTCAAACTCTCTAATGAAGGCTCAGATCCTAAGTATGCTGGGGTTCTCACCTCAGGTTCTTGAGGTTGAGCAGCAGTATTATAGTTTTGGATAGAGAGGTGTTCTGGATGAATAAGGGCAAGGATTGTACCTGGAACTCTTCTGATGAAGGGATATTCACCTGAAGTCGTGGGTTGGAATTTTGACATGACCCAAATTGGTGTAGGGTTTCCTTGTTGAGTTAACTGCAATGATGGGAAGGCTTCTCGGATTACCAGACTTATAAAACGAGGAAACCTGATTGATTTCAAAAACTTGTGGACTCCAACTTCTCCACCTCTGGCTAGAGCATTTGTTTTGGTATTCACAGCAGCAAGAAGGTCCTTGTAAAGGATTTTGGAATAATCGAAGTTTCTGTTGAAAAATAACCCATACATGATTTGTAGAATCTTTGTGCTTGTTTGATCTTGGCTACCAGACTTACAGGTAAGGGTTCTGTTCAGTGTGGAGAACATGAAATTCCATACCGTGGGTAGGTTTTGTCTTCTGAACTCTCCTATCCTATTTATGTCTTTGTTGTAACCTAAAAACTTTACAAAATCAAGAAGTGTCTCTACTTTAGGGGGTTTCTCAAATGCTCGAATCCCTAATTCTTGTTGATCCAAACCCTCAGTGATTTGATAATGACCCTCTTTTAATATTTAGTAAAAATTGTAAGTAAACAATATGTATCAGAGTTTCACTATCGCTGATAAGTACTAAGACCTTACAGTACCGCTGATAGGAACTCTCGCTCTTTAGATTAAACATTCAGCGAACACTGTTCACCATAATGCTCTGAGTCTGTTCAGTACTTATGGTGATCGCTGATAAATTAGTTGTTTACTTATGATCTCTGAAGACAAGTTTCACGTCAACATAGGTTCTACGCTGAAGTCGAAGATCAAGCCCAAGAACCAGCGACAAGTCTCCTAATGAACTGATGCGGATCAGAGACTCTGATTTGTCCACTCAACGTGAAGTATCAAGTACAAGACTTCAGCTATCGCTGAACTTTATCATTCGCTGATAAACAATGATGAAGCGCTGAATCAACGAAAAGCTGATCATGAAGTCCTCCGTACAAAGTACTTTTGTCTTAACCACCCTTGCACGACTCCGTACGATATGTCAGAAAAGAACCTCCTTATTGTATGAAATCGTACAACCACTCTGATACTACACTGTTCAAACTTGCGGCTACTAAGGTTGTCTACAAAGGTCAATGACATGCAACCAATGAGCTGCTGCCACGTGTAAAGTGTAAACTGCCATGCATTAAATGCATGCAATATATAAAGAGATGAACTCACTTCATTTTGAAGTAACTTGCTAACTCTGGACAAGTTCATCCTCTTATCTTGAGATAGGTTATTATTAGTAATTTCCTTCTCTTTCTTAGTGCAAGAAACTTAGTGTTCCAACTTGTTTAGATTTAGGTTTATCCTTAATCTTGTTTCCGCAACAAGCTGTAAATTGTTAATGATTTATCAATAAACAATTTAGAAAAGTAAAATCTGGGTGTTTGTATTCAACCCCCCCCCCCCCCCCTTCTACAAACTTGTATAGCCCTTCGGGACCAACAATTCTCTTATTGTCTTCATCCCAAATATTCTTCTGAAGGTTCTGGCACGAATGCGTATGGATCCTCCTCCTGCGTTTCTTCCCGCATCAACATTTCCGACAACCCCTTTCTGTTCCGGGATAAATTGGCAAGTGGTCCACCATTGTTGGACGTAAAGCTCGGGTAAGTTGTCGTCATATATGGTTAGTGCTCGAAAAACTTCAGAGTTTCTGAAAAACTCTACAAAGATGTGGTACAAGGGTAAGTAAAGACCAGGGTTTACATCAAGACGGTAGTTGTTATCAGCAAACTCGTAGGGTTGGATAACAATGGCATTAACAAGGCCTATTCTACTTGATTCAGCAGAATGTTGTAGTTCGGCCATTGTTGTAGGTTAGGGTTTCTTGAAGAACTCAAGGGTTTTGATCTTTGAGAGGGAATGAAGAAGGGTTTTGAATGATTCGAAAGCGTAAACATGAAATGGGTCCTGAGAGTGGGTATTTATACACTAAACATGTGGCTGGATTAACGTCGTAGGTACTGTAGGCACTTGAGTTTCAGATAGTGGAACGGCCTCTACAGTAGAACGTGGAAACAGCTAGTGGTCTGTCTTTCAATCAGAGAATGCCACGTAGGGTTTGGTTCTGACATCTTTTGGGCAAGCAAACCGTCACGGTTAGAGATGTGCGGGTTACAAGTGGTTGACGCTTAAAGAATGACCCGCATCTCTGATGACGTGCTTCTGATGACGTGGCAAAAAAACCGACAGAGCTCTAGTGGAGCTCAGCACAGTTTTGTCTCTGTTGAGTAACCTTTTCTATTTCTTTCAAGTAACCCAAGATGTTTCACCTTTACCCAAAAACAATTAAAAGTTCTATATCTGATGTGAAAGTAGTAAAAGAACAAAGAACAGAATTAACTTAGAAATTTCGCAGAGTTCTGATGAGAAACAACAGAGGCTCTGGTGAAATATCAGAATTTTGTTATGTTCTTGACGTTATCAAAAAGATTTTCATCAGAACAAGTTTTCCCTTTTTCTTCAAAAAGGTTTTTCATTGAAGTTCAAAAAGCAAAGTCATTTGGATTTGGAAATCGGATTTTGACTTGCTCCCCCTAAAGCTATGTACAATTTCCTTTATAAGCTCCCCCTTGAAATATGAGCTTATTTGAAAGATTTTCTTTTAAGCCTTTTGAAAGAAAAAAAAACTTTATACAAAAGAAAAAAAAATTACAAACAAGAAATATATAGAAACAGATTCACTGAGCTTTGTCGAAAAAGTATGCATGACAGAGTTCTGGTGAACATCAGAAGCTTTGTTGAACTATCCTACCCAACTATTTGACAGAGCTCTGGTATGATCATCAGAGGCTCTGTTGAGTTTAAACAGAGTTAGGAGGACATGTTCAGCATACCCAATTTGCTGATTAAGAAGTTAAATCTCCTCTCATCAAGGGCTTTTGTAACAAGTCAGCAAGTTGGAAGTCGGTTGAAACAAAATACATTTCAATCGTCCCTTTTTCAACATGGTCTTTTATGAAGTGGTAGTTTATGTCGATGTGCTTCATCTTGGAGTGCTGAACTGGATTAGATGTTATTGCGATGGCACTCTTGGAGTCACACGGAATTGGAATTTTGCCATACTCCAGGCCATAGTCTTTGAGTTGGGTTTTCATCCATATCACTTGAGAACAACAGCTAGCAGCAGCAACATATTCTACTTCTGCTGTAGAAGTTGATACGTAATTCTGTTTCTTGGATGTCCAACTCACCAATTTTTCTCCAAGCAATTGGCAGCTACCAGAAGTACTCTTTCTGTCATTCTTGCATCCTACATAATCTGAATCTGTGTATGCTACAAGCTCGAAACCAGAATTAAGAGGATACCAGAGACCCAAGAATTGAGTCCCTTTCAGATATTTAAATATGCGCTTGACAGCAGTCAAATGAGATTCTTTAGGATTGGCTTGAAATCAGGCACAAAGACAGGTTGCAAACATTATATCAGGTCTGCTAGCAGTTAAGTACATAAGTGACCCTATCATGCCTCTGTAGTTCTTGACATCTGTAGGTTCACCTTTAAGGTCAGAGTCAAGTTTAACTCCAGTGGCAATAGGAGTTTTCATTGGATTTGAATTGTTGAGCTTATATTTTTTCAAAATATCACAGATGTATTTGGACTGACTTATGAAAGTCCCTCTAATGGATTGTTTTACTTGTAAACCAAGGAAGAAAGAAAGTTCTCCCATCATGCTCATTTTGAATTCGCTTTTCATTAAATCCTCAAACCTATCACAGTACTCTTGCCGTGTAGACCCAAAAATAATGTCATCAACGTATATTTGCACCAGAAGTATATCATTTTTGTACCTTCTAAAGAATAGAGTTGTATCGACAGTACCTTTCTCGAAGTGATTAGTCAACATAAAGTTGGACAGAGTTTCATACCAGGCTCTGGGAGCTTGCTTAAGGCCGTACAGAGCTTTGTCTAACTTGTAAACGTGGTCTGGAAACTCTGAACTTTCAAAGCCAGGTGGTTGCTGGACATAAACTTCCTCTTGTAGTTTGCCATTCAGAAAGGAAGACTTCACATCCATCTGATAGACCTTAAAACCCTTGTGAGCAGCATAGGCTAAGAAGATTCTTATTGCTTCTAGCCTAGCCACAGGAGCAAAGGTTTCGTCACAGTCAATACCTTCCTCTTGGCAATATCCCTTTGCAACCAGACGGACTTTTTTCTGATGATAATCCCATCTTCATCCTTTTTATTTCTAAACACCCACTTGGTTCCAATAGCAGTCTTATTTTGAGGAAGTGGAACCAAGGACCAAACTTTGTTTCTTTCAAACTCCAGAAGCTCCTCTTGCATGGCTTCTATCCATTTTGGGTCTTCAAGGGCTTCAGAAATCTTCTTCGGCTCAATCATGCTTAGAAAATTTACAAAGAAAGCTTCATTGATTGTGGCCGATCTTGTCCTCACACCATCTTCCGCAGCACCAATTATAAGATGATGGGGGTGATCCTTTGTCCATCTTGTCATGGGAGCATGGACAACAAGAGGGGTTTGTGCTTCTGATGGGAAAAGACGATCTTCAGCATCAGAGCTCTGTGGATTGGTACCAAGGCTCTGTGGCACACAACTCTGGAGAGTGGCCTCATTGCTCTGTGAGTTGCCAACAGGGCTCTGTGAAGGTGAGCTTTCAAATAGGAAGTCTCTGCCAATATTGGTTAGCAGAGGTGATGATGGCTCTAGTTCAGGTTCTCTTACATTTAATTGTGGTTCCTCATTTCTCTGAATAACATTTGTAGACAGAGAAGTAGATAGTGAAGTATTGGAGGGACCAGTAAGAGTTGTACCTGTCAGATTTTGTTCTGTTGAGTTCTGAGCTTGGTTGCCTCTGGTGATGTTGACAGAGGAAACATCATCATCGAAGAAATCATCGAACACAAGATTGATATCTTTTTCCCTTGTCTTAGAAGAACTTGGCTTCTTCTATTCTGTCTGTGTCCCCTCTGTTGATTTGCGATCAGAGGAACTTGATGTACTTTCATCAAAGGACACATTAACACTTTCTTGAATAACACGAGTTCTGGTATTGTACACTCTGTAAGCTTTAGAGGTTAAGGAATAACCAATAAAGATTCCTTCGTCCGCCTTCTTGTCGAATTTACCCAGCTATTCTCTGTCATTCAAGATGTAACACTTGCAGCCGAAAATATGAAAATATTTCACGTTTGGCCTTCTGTTGTTGATGAGTTCATAGGGAGTCTTCTTAAATCTCTTCACTATTACAGCTCTATTTTGGGTAAAACAGGCTGTTGAGACTGCCTCTGCCAAGAAGTTGATGGGAAGGATAGAACCGGCCAACATGGTTCTGGAGGCTTCTACCAGAGTTCTGTTCTTTCTTTCCACCAAACCATTCTGTTGTGGAGTTCTGGCAGCTGAGAAGTTCTGGGAAATTCCTTCCTCTGAAAGATAGGCGTCTATTCTGGCATTTTTAAACTCTGTCCCATTATCACTCCTCAACTTTTGAACTTTGAGTCCTAACAGAACCTGTATCCTTTTCAACAAACTTATCAGAATTTCTGGGACATCAGATTTTACTCTGATGAACTCAATCCATGTATATCTAGAAAATTCATCAATTAGCACAAGAATATACTTCTTACCCGACATACTTTGCACAGAGATTGAACCACAAAGATCCACATGAAGCATATGCAAAGGTCTTGGGCAATTGTGATCACTCTTAGTTCTGTGTGAAGATCTTTTCATCTTACCCAGCTCACAAGCAGAACAGATATGGTCTTTGTCAAATTTTAGCGAAGGCAGTCCTTTCACTAAGTTCAATTTCACGAGCTTGTCAAGATTTGAAAATTTTAAATGGGCAAATCTTTTATGCCAGAGCCAGGCATCTTCATTTTTCAAAGAAACTAAACAGAGTTTTTCTGTTGTAGAGTTTTGGTTTGGATTAAAGTTCATTTTGTACAAATTGCCTTTTTTATCGGCTCTTAAAAGTTCTTGACCAGACTCGGAAAGCAACAAGGAACAATACTTCTTCCTAAAATTGACATCGAACCCATGATCACAGAGTTGACTTATACTGAGAAGATTTTGATTTAATCTTTCAACATAAGCAACTTCAGAAACTGAAACACCCCCATTAATTAAAGTACCATATCCTCTAATCTTTCCACCATTGTCTCCTCCAAAGGTTACTGCACTTCCCTTCTTGTTTTTAAATGAAGTCAGCAGCTCCTTATTGCCCGTCATGTGCCTGGAGCATCCGGAATCTAAATACCAGATCCGCACATGAGGTTTCTGCAAGACAGATTAGTTATTTTTAGGTACCAATTGCATGATGGGTCCTTTCTTGTTAGGCTTTGGGGTGTTAACAGTCTTTCCTGCAGGCTTTCCATTCTGGGATGGTGTGCCAGAGGTCTTTCTCTGTGCATTCTGAACAGTCTTGGGATTAGTCCTTTGAGGTGACTGATTCAGAACACAATGAGGACCATTCATATGATTTTGCAGTTTTAACAACAGTTGAATGCAATTGCAGTTGATAGAACACGAAGATAATTGATGTACATTGCTGTTTTTATTCAAAAATTGTTGTTTGAATGGTGCTTGATTCTGAAAAACTTTAGGACCATACATTCTGTCCTGATTTGGTTTCTTAAAGCTGTTGTTTCTTGAAACAAACTCTCTTGACACGAAGTTGTTTTTCTTTGGAACTGACTCACGTGACCAAAAAGAATTTCTTTGATTTACACCAGAATTGGGAATAGGTCTGTCATTGACTATCCATTTGCCCTTCTGTTCTGGTGTAAACCTGATTATTTTGAAAGCAAGGGGAACTGAGGTGTTGTTTACTGGAATATTTCTAGCTTTCTCTCTTTTCTCTGCTTCTACTACATTAGAAGCAAGAATCCTAAAGCCTTTGTTATCAAACTCAGTTATTGGTATCTATCTAGATTGTTTCTTAAAGAATGAGACAACCTTTTTCAGATCCTTAGATCCCACCGGTATCTGCTTAGGTTTATGCAAAGCTTTCTTTTGACCACAAAAAATCTGTTCATCTACCTCAGAATCAGAGTCACTGTCAGAGCACTGAAAGTCTCTGGTGGCTCTGGCTCTGGTGTTAAACACCTGAGGTATCACAGAGGTATTAGCTTGAGCAGACTTAAACTTTCTCAACTTTGGTTTTAATGCATCAGAAACAACGTTTTCCTCAAGATTTCTTTTAATGTCCTCTTCAAATGATATTCTGATTGATTCAGAGGAAGGAGAGAAGACTGGTGCTTCAGGGTTGAGCTCGCTCTGTGATTTATCAACAGAGGACTCATCCACAGAAGTAACAGACTTCTGTCCCTTAAAAGAGTTAAAATTAAAAATCTCTTTTGGATCCAGACTATTAATGTAAGACCCCGGGTAAGTCCGTTAGATATTTTACCTATTCGTTGAATTAATTTAACCATAAGTTATAACGATTTGGTTAAGTTGAGATAAGTTATAAGGTTAAGGGTGTTTTGGGTAATTTTGGAATAGTTTGAGCCAAGAAGGAAATTTGACCTATATTACCCCTTAAGTATCATAGATTATTCAGATAACCTAAAGTTAGAAAGTGTACGTGTGTGTGGAAGCGAAAAGGAGCAGAAGAAGAAAGTTATGGTTGCTACATCAATCGATTGGGTTAGAAGCAATTTTGAGGTAAGTCCCTTACATATTGTGTTTGTAATCATGTATAGAAGATATCTATCGGTTTAGAATTTCTAATTTTGCGTCTTGATGAGGTTTCAATGGAATTCTGGGTAAGTGGAAACCGACAGTGTTCTTGGAGTCCCGGTGAAGTCCCGGTGGACTCCCGGTACCGTCGACTCCCGGTACTGTGGAGTCCCGGTACTGTGGAGTCCCGGTACTATGGAGTCCCGGTACTGTCGAGTCCCGGTGTAGTGAACTCCCGGTATTAACAACTTTCGGTGATCGAACTCCCGGTACCAATGAGTCCCGGTACTGTGTAGTCCCGGTACCCTGTGTAGTCCCGGTAGTGGGTTAAGTACAGTGTGTATTGGGACAGTTGAGGATAGGAACTTGTTAGGCTTTATGTAATTGGCTAGTAAAGCGATATATGTATTTTAAATTGTTTCAGATACTGTGGAGTAGAAGTGAAAGATATATTCTTTTTGAAAGAAGCCTTGCGAGCGTTTTTGATAAGCGAAACAGGTGAGTTTTACTTTAAAAGTATTTTTAACTGGAATACATATACGTATGGTTTGGGAATGTGATAATTGGTGATTACGTGTTTATATGTACGATATATGCGAATTATAATATATTGAGGTATTATATTTCCATGAGTATTATAATGTGTTATAATACGTTGGCCGGGCTTAGGACCGGTGTGTTTGGCTATAGAATCTGTATAGCGTTGTTTGGCTGTAGATGTTGTACTGCGTTGTAAATTATTAGTTGGCTTGCTACCAACTAATATGGCCAGGAGGAATGAGAAGGGAAGGTACATGATATGTGAGCTTAATTGGATATATGTGATTGTGTTGCGTGGTTTATATGAATGAAGTTATATAAATGGTTTCAAACTAACAGGGATTTTTCACTTAGACCATCAGGTCTAACCCTCATTTTGTTTTAAAAATATGTATTCCAGGTGGTGGATCGAGTAAGGGAAAATGATTAGAGTAATCGATGGATTGCCTTTGTGAAAGAGTACAATGTGAAGATTTTGGCATGTTTAGCAGTGTATTATAATAATTAAATGTTATGAATGTATTTAGTATAAAGTTTGTAGTAGGATGGCTTCTTCTAATTGTAAAAGACTACGGGACCGAACTTGTAATATGATGTTTCGTTTGTTATATCAATGTTATGTTACATTATGTGATTTGTTGTGTATATGGGAATTGGGTTGTTACAAATGGTATCAGAGCCCTAGTTTAAGGGATTTAGGTATTTGTATCTGTACCTAGACTTAAACTGCATGTGAAGTAGGATGTCCCTATTATTGTAGAACCTTGGGATGTTAAGTATAAAAGGGAAGAAGGAACATCATGTAAGGTAATTTCAGATTACACCTGGCCAGTGTAATCATGATCTTACAGGTACATGTTTGAACCAGAATACCTTGTTATATGGGGTATGTGCTTATGTGTGTATTAATTTTGTTTGAATCTACAGAATGGCAAGTGGTACCAGACGAAAGAACCGAGGAGGAGGAAATCCGAATAGTACTAATCCGCCGATAGGAACAGGGGACAGGGGAGGCAGAACTGGGGGCAGAGTCGGGGGTAGAACTGGGGGTAGAGCTGGAGGTCGAGCCGGAGGCAGAGTTCAACCACATGGTACAGAGTTCGTTACCAGGGATGATCTAATGGCAGATATGGGAAGACTGCAGGCTAGCATACAAACAATGTTTGAACGAAGTCGTAATAATGAAACTGATAGACCAGATCCGGAACCGGAAGTTGAACTGCCAATCACCCCCACGGTCTTACCGGTAATGAGAAAATGTGATTACAAGATGTTTCTTAGTTGCAAGACTCCTACATACTCAGGAGATCGGGATCCAGTGAAAGCAATGAGATGGAAGAAGGAAATAGAAGCTATTTTCAAGACGAGTAAGTGCGCCGACGAAGATAGAGTATTGTATGGAGCAGCAATGTTAAAGGGGGATGCTTTGTATTGGTGGGAATCTTTTATTCATTCTAAAGGATCTGATGTTTACTCTACCCTTTCTTGGGAAGAATTTGTGATAGCCTACAGGGAACAATTTTGTCCCCAAGCAGCCGTCAAACAACTGGAAGGGGAATTCATGAATTTGCAACAAGGAAACTTATCCGTTCGAGACTACACCGCTAGCTTTCTGGAAAAGTCTCGGTTCGCAGAATACTACGTTGCTACGGAGATGATGAAGACGGAAAGGTTTATCTTCGGGCTGAACTCAGAGGTCAGAAGGCTAGTGACTGCAAAAGGACCCGATACCTTCTCAGCTGCAGTTAATGCCGCGGAGAATGTTGAACGAGATATTAGAAGAGATGCTGGCGATAATAGTATCAGGAAGAGAAAGTGGGAAGGACCACAATACGATCCGAAGAAGTCCTGATTTCAGAGGTATGATAGCTGTCCGCCGTTTCGACCAGCGGAAAGACCATGTCAGAAGTGCAACCATGTCCACCAAGGAAATTGCCAAGGTGATTTACGAGCGTGTTATAAGTGTGGGAAGACCGGGAACGTCATTAAAGATTGTAAGGTAACGCGGTTATGTTTCTTATGCAATTCTCCGGATCACCTTCAATCGGACTGCCCGTGGGGGAGGATACAGCAAGGTGGGTCATCGGGCAGGCTAGCGATTGTTAAACCAGTAATACAAAGACTGGAACCGCCAGTAACCAGGGGTCGCGCATTTCAAATGACTGAGAAAGAAGCGGAGGAAACTCCGGATGTGGTCACAGGTACATTTTTAATAAACTCTACACGTGCTAAGGTGTTATTTTATTCCGGTGCAAACCGATCGTTTGTGTCTCCTGCATTTGCTGCTTGCCTGTGTTTGAAACCTAAAGTGTTAGAACATGCTCTATCAGTAGATACGGCAAATGATAATCAAGTGTCAGTTAAAGAAGTATTTGATGACCGTGTGATAAATATAGAGGGGTGTGGAGTGCCGATACAATTGTTTCCGATAACCTTGATAGAGTTTGATGTGGTAGTTGGGATGGATTGGTTAGCTGAGAATCAGGCTAACATAAATTATGATAAGAAGGTAATAAATGTTGTATTACCTGATAAAAGACCAGTAGTGATTTATGGTGATCATAGGAATCATCAGTCTAGCCTAATATCTTTAATAAAAGCCCGAAAATGTGTCAGCAAGGGTTGCCCGAGTTACTTAGCCAATGTGATAGATAGTAGGCCTGAAAAGATTAAGTTGGAAGATATTCCTATTGTTAGTGAATTTCCAGAAGGTTTCCCTGAAGACTTGAATAGTCTTCCTCCAGTTAGGCAAGTAGAGTTCGGTATAGACTTAGTTCCTGGATCCACTCCTATTGCTCGTGCACCGTATCGTTTGGCACCTCCAGAGATGAAAGAGATGATGGCACAACTACAAGACCTATCCGATAAAGGCTTCATCAGACCTAGTTCTTCGCCATGGGGAGCACCAGTGTTATTTGTGAAAAAGAAGGATGGTTCGATGAGAATGTGTATCGACTACCGAGAACTGAATAAGCGCACGATAAAGAACAAGTATCCATTACCCCGAATTGATGACCTCTTCGATCAGTTAGTTGGAGCTTGCTATTTCTCCAAGATTGATCTAAGATCCGGTTATCACCAGTTGAAAGTTAAGGAAGAAGACGTCCTAAAGACAGCCTTTCGAACAAGGTATGGTCATCACGAATTCTTAGTAATGCCGTTTGGACTGACAAACGCTCCAGCTGCTTTTATGGATTTAATGAATCGGGTATGTAAGCCGTATCTCGATAAATTTATAATTGTATTTATCGATGATATACTTATCTATTCCTGATCCAAGGAAGAGCATGCGCAACACCTTCGTTTGATCTTGAAGTTACTAAAGAAGGAAAAGTTGTACGCTAAATTTTCAAAATGTGAATTCTGGCTACGAGCAGTTCAGTTTCTGGGGCATGTAGTTTCCGAAAAAGGGATACAAGTTTATCCGATGAAAGTGGAAGCGGTTGAAAAGTGGGAACCGCCGAAGACAGCAACCGGAGTACGTAGTTTTCTGGGTTTATCCGGCTACTATTGGAAGTTTATAAAAGACTTCTCTCGTATCGCAACGCCTTTGACTAAGTTGACCCGGAAGAACCTGAAGTTTGAATGGAAAGCAGAACAAGACGAGGCATTCCGGATATTGAAAGAGAAACTATGCAGCGCACCGATTCTATCACTACCTGAAGGTTCGGAAGACTTTGTTGTTTATAGTGATGCGTCCAAACTGGGATTGGGATGTGTGCTTATGCAGCGTGGGAAAGTTATTGCTTATGCTTCTCGACAATTAAAGGATCATGAAAGACATTATCCTACGCACGACATGGAACTTGCAGCAGTCGTCTTCGCGTTAAAGATTTGGAGACATTATTTGTATGGTTCCAAATGTCAGATTTATACCGATCATAAGAGTCTCCAACACCTCTTTGATCAGAAGGAACTAAATATGAGACAAAGGAGATGGCTAGAATTGCTGAACGATTACGACTGTGAAATCCTTTATCATCTGGGAAAGGCAAATGTGGTAGCTGATGCATTGAGTCGTCAAGAAAGGAGTGGAACAATAAAAGTTATTTCGCTATGAATTGAACTCCTACCCAACATATTTGACGAATTGTAGAAGTTCCAAGTGGAGGCTTATCAGGATGAACATCTGAAATCAGAACGGTTAGCGGGGATGTCAGCATTGCTAGTAACAGATGATCGTGGGTTGTTGTGTCTGGGAAACAGAGTGTGGGTACCTCGTTTGGGTGGGTAACGTGATCGTGTTTTACAAGAAGCTCATCAATCCTGTTTAAATATTCACCAGGTACAAACAAGATGTATAAGGACCTAAAGCAATTCTATTGGTGGCCGGGGATAAAAAGAGGGATTGCTCAGTATGTGGAAAGATGTGATACTTGTAAGAAAGTGAAAATCGAACACCAAAAGCCGTTTGGTCAGCTACAACTGCTAGAAATACCTATGTGGAAGTGGGAGCAGATTACCACAGACTTCATCACGAAGCTACCAAGAACTCCGAAAGGATTTGATTCTATTTGGGTGATCGTCGACAGATTGACAAAGTCTGCACACTTTCTACCGATAAAGGAAACCGATTCGATGGAGCGATTGGCTAAGTTGTACATTGACGAAATAGTAACTCGACATGGAGTTCCAATCTCTATCATTTCTTATCGTGATAGTCGTTTTACTTCAAGATTTTGGAGAAGTTTTCAAAGAGAAATGGGGACACAGATAAAGTTAAGTACGGCGTATCATCCTCAAACAGATGGGCAGAGTGAACGAACGATTCAGACCTTAGAAGATATGCTCCGGGCTTGCATTGTTGATTTTGGGGGATCGTGGGATAAGCATTTACCATTGATCGAATTCGTTTACAACAACAGTTATCATTCCAGCATACAAGCGGCACCGTTCGAAGTACTGTATGGTAGGAAATGCCGAACGCCTCTATGTTGGAACGAAGTGGGAGAGAAACAGTTAGCGGGGCCGGAAATAGTTCAGTTAACCGCCGATAAGGTTACTCAGATTCGTGAACGATTGAAAGTGGCTCAAGACAGACAGAAAAGCTACGCTGACCGACGCTGAAAGCCCTTGGAATTTCAAGTTGGGGATTACGTAATGTTAAAGGTTTCTCCGTGGAAAGGAGTCATCCGATTTGGATGACAAGGTAAACTTAGCCCAAGGTATATCGGACCGTTTGCAATTACAGAAAGGATCGGTGAAGTAGCTTACGGATTAGATCTTCCGCCGGAGTTGAGCAGGATTCATAATGCATTTCACGTATCAAACTTCCGAAAGTGTCTGGTTACTCAAGATCAGGCAGTCTCCCTACCAGAGATACAAGTCGACGAAAGACTGAATTATGTGGAAGAGCCGAAAGCTATAGTTGATCATAAATTTAAAGTGCTGCAGAATAAAGAGATCAGGCAAGTAAAAGTTCAGTGGAGGCATCATAGAGGTCAAGATGCTACGTGGGAATCAGAGACGGAAATGAGAGCCAAATACCCTCATCTTTTTACTTAACCGAATTCCGGGACGGAATTATTTTAAGGCGGAGATGATGTAAGACCCCGGGTAAGTCCGTTAGATATTTTACCTATTCGTTGAATTAATTTAACCATAAGTTATAATGATTTGGTTAAGTTGAGATAAGTTATAAGGTTAAGGGTGTTTTGGGTCATTTTGGAATAGTTTGAGCCAAGAGGGAAATTTGACCTATATTACCCCTTAAGTGTCATAGATTATTCAGATAACCTAAAGTTAGAAAGTGTACGTGTGTGTGGAAGCGAAAAGTGTTAAATCCCAGATCTCTAGCAATAAGATATGAATGTAGTGAGAGAGAATCTAGAGAGCAAATATGTCATCCATGTATTGAGCTCAAAGGATTACAAAAGGTTTCTAAAAGATTACAAAAGCTTTCTAAAGTGTTACTTACAAATGAACTAGACAAGCCTATTTATACCCATGACATACAAGGTATAAAGGCATTCACAATACTGTATAGACTCATACAGTACATTGACTTTACAGTAAATCTTGAATACAACAATGCTCTAACAATCTCCCCCTTTGGATTCAAGATTTAAAAAAAATAACAGCAGTCTTCAGCTCTTTGTAAAGTCAATCTTCTCAAACAGACACTCTATCAAACCATCTTCAAATAGCTTTATCTCCACTAGTTCACGGCGAACTATATGCTTTGACACTCTTTAAGAACTCAGCTTTGAAGAATCTTCAGACAAACATGAAAAGTCATTGTCTTTTTCTTTGAAAAATCAACCTTCTTCAATACAATCTTCAACAGATTGTCTTCAAGTCTTGAACATGGATTTCATATCTTTATATAGAACCATCAATTCGGAACAAGATAAATCAGAAACGATTAGAGTTTGGATCAGAAAGATGTGAAACCATCCACATTGTTGAACTTTTAGGTGTAAGCGCATTCCGATAACCACTCAGAACTAAGATAACCAAATTCAGCAACATTTGGACTTCACATGATCCTTCTCCCCAATCTTCAGTCTTTGTTCACGAATCTTTGACTTGAAATATCTTTGATTTGAAAGCACTTTGACATGAAATTGAAATTAAACTTTTCTCCCCCTTTTTCGATGATGGTGAGCATCATAATCAACGAAAACCATTTTCAATTTCAGTCGTGTCTTTGAGTATTGCTAACAATCTCCTCCTTAGAGAATAACCTTGCTCCCCCTCAAAGTAAGAATTCTGGAGCAATTTATTTTCTCCCCCTGAAAGTATGCATATATTTCAATAACGTACAATATTTGAAATTGTAGCACAAATTTTAAAACAAATTTACACAAGGAAAATAAAATTCATTGAGCTTCATTTTATAACTACTAACATTTGATCATTTGAAAACTTTACAAAAGAAATTCAACTTAATGAAATTTAACAGATTTTTCAATCAAATGAAATCAAATGCATGTGTTTGGATTCAAGAACAAGTCATCATTGTATATCAAGTTAAAAAATGTTCAGTTTCAACCCCTTTATTAAATCTATTTGGTGTGCTAGCATGGGAAATATGATTAGCTTCAAGCATATGCAATTCTAAAACATATAAGAATATTTTGCTCTACTCACACTATTTGTCCAAAATCAGAATTTTCACAAATTTACGGGTTTATCACGACTTTGTATTTTCCCAAGTTTCAAGAGATGTGTGCTCATTGGCATCTTTTCTTTTGTGCTCATTGGCATCTTTTGATTTGTGCACATTGGCATCTTTTGATTTTGTGCTCATTGGCATCTTTTGATCAAAAAGTTTAGTAAGAATAAGATACACCGTTAAACATGACTTTCTATCTGGTTCTATAGCAGGATTTGGGTCAGCAGATCCCAGACCAGTTGGCCTTAGGTGCTAGGTGTCAAGCACCCCTTAGAACTTAATTTCCCAAACCAGAAAGGCCACATCGATATATCTTAAACCCATTTGTACCAGTAAAACATGGCTTTCTATCTGGTTCTATTGCAGGATTTGGGTCAGCCGATCCCAGACCAGTTGATCTTAGGGACTAGGTGTCGAGCACCCCTTAGGACTTACTCTCCCAAACCAGAAAGGCCACAGGCACAAACTTTCAAACTAAATGATATTCTATATAAGTTCGAATTTCCATCACAAAATATGAATGATATCTCAATCACTTGGTTCTTAATCATAGTGCTTCCCCCATATTTTCGTTTCCATTCATCATTCTGATAAATAGGCTTTTTGAGCATTATATTCTATATAAGTCCAGATTCACATATCTTTGAGCATTCAGCATAATTTCATTCATGTTTTGCTTACCTTTCGATTTATTTCAGAGGTGAAAGTTGAAACAAATATAACTCAGATAAAACAAAAACACTTGTAAAATCATCTTTTAGCACACATTTAATTCATTGAATGAAAATTGAAAATTTTATCTCATTGAATTAAATTTGTAAAGATTCAAGTTTTCAAAGTGGTAGAAACAAAATATAATCCAATGTTACCTTTTACCACGTTCCTTGAAACAGAAAGATGTAACAGTTAAAGATATCACCTGAGAAGTGTGAGTTCTAAACTGATTTGTTTAGAAGTCTTAGTCTTTAAAGTACGGGTCCTGAACTGAGTTGTTCAGAAGCCATAGTCTTTGAAGAACGGGTTTTGAACTGATTTGTCCAAAAGCCAATTACATTTAAGCACGGGTCCTGAATTGATGTATTCAGAAACCATTCATGATTTGTCTCCCCCTTAATGGTACAAATATTCTTCATAGAAATACGCCGCTTCTCTTCTGTTTTCAGTCATGTGTGTGGTGTGTATCTACAAATCAGTACAACACATGATGTACCTACAAAACAGTTTAAGCAGATTTTGGTACCCAATGGCACTTGGGTCCTAGTGGGATAGGTGTAGATTTCTTACAAGGAATACTGTAAGAACCATACCAATAAGAAGTATAATCTTTATGCACAAAATCATTTGATCCACAGTAAGAACAACAGATTTTCTTATGTGCCAACCTAATCAGATGATTTACAGAATGAATAGGATTAAGTTTAGCAGAAGATTTACCTTTTGGCGCATTGTTCTTCTTTGCATTTGATGTGGATACAGATGATTTTGGCACATCTTTCTTTGGAACTGTTGTGCCTTTGATTCTCCATTCCATCTTCACCCTCTTGAAGACTGGAACTTCTTTAGATTTGGAAGTATTAATTTTAGGCACCTTAAGAATATCATCCGATTTATCAAACAGAGGATTATAGAAAAGATTAGAAGAACGAATCTGACCTTTTGAGAAATCTGTTGATCTTTTAAATTGTTTAGAAGGAATGTTTTTAAAACTTGAACTTGAAGCAGTTTTAAAAGAACATTCAGAATCATTTGAATCAACAAATGGAGTCTGAAAGATAGAATTATGACTAGCCTGCTTTGAGACATCAAATTTAAAAATGACGTCTTCAAGTTCTTTGACTTTGTTTATTAAAACATTTTTCTCTTTAGAAATTAGATCAAATTTCTTTTGGAGATCAGATTTGATCAACTGATCCTTCATAATATCAGCTGATAAACCAGATAATCTTTTGGTAAGATTAAGAATCACATCTTCAAAATATACACGTTCCGATTCAAAATCTTTTTCCAAAAACCTTCTTTTATCAGTAATCTCTTTGAAAATTTCCATATTTTTCTTTTTAAGGGTTTTACATTCCTTTTCAAAGAGATTTTTCTTTTCCGTGAAATCTTTTCTTTCCTTTTCCAAAAGATTTTCTAATTCAGAGATTTTTATGGAAAGTTCAGAACTTTTAATCTAAAAAAAAATTCGTTCAGTTTCAAATTTAGCTCTTTCTTTTTCGAGCTTGTCTTTTTCTAAAAATAAAACTTTCTCAAAGTCAGAAACTTGTTTTGAAAGTTTTATACAATTAAGTTCAATTATTTCCTTTTCTTTAAGAATCTTCTCTCTCCTGTCTTCAATGCTCTTCAGATCAGCATTTTCCTTTTTAAGAGTTGTTACTTTCTCTTGAAGTTTCTCGATTTGATCGTGCAGACTTGAGTTGTCTTTGTCTTTCTTTGTTTCAAGACCTGCAATATAAACTTCAAGATCAGTTATTCTTTTAGTAAGTTTAGCATTTGAAGAAGAAATGTCTAAAATTTGTCTTTTCAGATTAACATTTTCTTCTTCCAATGCTTTATTTAAAATAGGAGTTGAAGAATTTGAAGCATTATCTTTAACGGGAGTTTCTGATATAGGAGATGTTTCTGATAAAATAACTTGTTGCAAAATTCCATTATTTGCCTTAGCTTTTTCAAGTGGCTTTGGAGGTGTTTTTGTTATTATGACTTGTTGCAACACTTCATTATTTGGTTTAACAGATACATGTGAATTAACAGATGTTTCTGTTATAATGACTTGTTGCAACTTTACATTTGGTTTAACAAAAACTTTTGCAATTGGAGGAATCTCCTTTTTCAGAGTTTGCTTCAAATCTTCACCACTGCTTTTAACAATAACTTGTTGTAAAACCATTTTGAATATTGCTAGAAATTGATCGTTCAGAAGATCAAGCAGACAGTGTATGAAAATACACAAAAAAATTATATAAAAATTTTTCTTGAAAAGCTCTTACAGTGTATGAAATACACTATAGAAAAAATTTCGGGATAAAAATTTTTCTCAAAAAACTCGTTTTTTTTTTTTTTTTTTTTTTTTCACAAGAATTCGGATGAGTAAGGGTTCGAATTCAACGAATTCGGATGAAGAAGGGTTCGAATTCAATGAATTCGGATGCTTAAGGGTTCGAATTCAATGAATTCGGATGCTTAAGGGTTCGAATTCAATGATTTCGGATGCTTAAGGGTTCGAATTCTATGAATTCGGATGCTTAAGGGTTCGAATTCTATGAATTCGGATGCTTAAGGGTTCGAATTCTATGAATTCGGATGCTTAAGGGTTCGAATTCAACACTTGGAAAATTTAATCAACTCAATTCGAATCTAACACAGTTCGAATTCTCCTCAATTCGAATCTAACACGGTTCAAATTCTCCTCAATTCGAATCTAGCTGGGTTCGAATTCAATCAATTCGAATCCTTCTTGAGTCGAATTCTACACTTGTATTTCCAAGAACACTCCGAATTCTTCTTTGAATGATCCGAATTCACCAAGAATGATCCGAATTCACCAAGAATGATCCGAATTCTGCACTTCGAACACGAAAATCACTAAATCAGCCATAACTTTTTCAATTCTTGATCAATTGTTATGAAATTTGCACAGATTTGTTCGAAATTTGATTCCACACACTTTCTTAGATAATCACAAATCCTAATTCGATCAATTTAATCGAATTTTGATCCAAAAATAGTAGAAAAAGTTTTCGAACAAAAATGATATAAAATGATCAGATCTGCAAATTCTGTGCAGATTTTGGTGTTAATCCAAGAATTAAAGATGTTTAGGAATCAAATCCGAGTGCAATGATGTCAAGATTCAATCCAAAAGATCAAAAAATTGAAAAAATGAAATCTGGATGAATAGTAAATGAAGAAGGGTTAGAATTCTTGATGAACAGTGATGAATAGTGATGAACACCCAATCCGAATTCTTCAGCTTTAGTGTAAAAAATCTTCAATTTGGTCTTCGATCTGCTTGAATCTTCTGTTTAGCTCTGATACCAATTGTTAAATCCCAGATCTCTAGCAATAAGATATGAATGTAGTTAGAGAGAATCTAGAGAGCAAATATGTCATCCATGTATTGAGCTCAAAGGATTACAAAAGGTTTCTAAAAGATTACAAAAGCTTTCTAAAGTGTTACTTACAAATGAACTAGACAAGCCTATTTATACCCATGACATACAAGGTATAAAGGCATTCACAATACTGTATAGACTCATACAGTACATTGACTTTACAGTAAATCTTGAATACAACAATGCTCTAACAAAAAGGAGCAGAAGAAGAAAGTTACGGTTGCTACATCAATCGATTGGGTTAGAAGCAATTTTGAGGTAAGTCCCTTACATATTGTGTTTGTAATCATGTATAGAAGATATCTATCGGTTTAGAATTTCTAATTTCGCGTCTTGATGAGATTTCAATCGATTTCTGGGTAAGTGAAAACCGACAGGGTTCTTGGAGTCCCGGTGAAGTCCCGGTACCGTCGACTCCCGGTACTATGGAGTCCCGGTACTGTCGAGTCCCGGTACTGTCGAGTCCCGGTGTAGTGAACTCCCGGTATTAACAACTTCCGGTGATCGAACTCCCGGTACCAATGAGTCCCGGTACAGTGTAGTCCCGGTACCCTGTGTAGTCCCGGTAGTGGGTTAAGTACAGTGTGTATTGGGACAGTTGAGGATAGGAACTTGTTAGGCTTTATGTAATTGGCTAGTAAAGCGATATATGTATTTTAAATTGTTTCAGATACTGTGGAGTAGAAGTGAAAGATATATTCTTTTTGAAAGAAGCCTTGCGAGCGTTTTTGATAAGCGAAATAGGTGAGTTTTACTTTAAAAGTATTTTTAACTGGAATACATATACGTATGGTTTGGGAATGTGATAATTGGTGATTACGTGTTTATATGTACGATATATGTGAATTATAATATATTGAGGTATTATATTTATATGAGTATTATAATGTGTTATAATACGTTGGTCGGGCTTAGGACCGGTGTGTTTGGCTATAGAATCTGTATAGCGTTGTTTGGCTGTAGATGTTGTACATCGTTGTAAATTATTAGTTGGCTTGCTACCAACTAATATGGCCAGGAGGAATGAGAAGGGAAGGTACATGATATGTGAGCTTAATTGGATATATGTGATTGTGTTGCGTGATTTATATGAATGAAGTTATATAAATGGTTTCAAACTAACAGGGATTTTTCACTTAGACCATCAGGTCTAACCCTCATTTTGTTTTAAAAATATGTATTCCAGGTGGTGGATCGAGTAAGGGCAAATGATTAGAGTAATCGATGGATAGCCTTTGTGAAGGAGTACAATGTGAAGATTTTGGCATGTTTAGCAGTGTATTATAATAATTAAATGTTATGAATGTATTTAGTATAAAGTTTGTAGTAGGATGGCTTCTTCTAATTGTAAAAGACTACGGGACCGAACTTGTAATATGATGTTTCGTTTGTTATATCAATGTTATGTTACATTATGTGATTTGTTGTGTATATGGGAATTGGGTTGTTACAATTAACAGAGTTAGGAAGTATGATTCTAGCTCTTTTATTGATCAAGAATGAACTTTTCAGATGGTTTAACAACCTTTTCATGATTCAAGGAGTCATAGCTAACATTCCTGTAGTCAAGTCTTCTAGTTCTTTTGAAAACATCTGAGGTTTTGATTCTTTTGAAAGCAGCAGTACCAGAGATCACATCCTCTTGGATTTTCCCAACACAAAAAGCAGAGGACAAAGATGTCTTCTTCTTTTCATTATAGGGAGCAAGGTCAGAGAAACCGAGACCTTGTGTATCCATCTGTGAGTTTATCTTAATGTGCACATCTTGTGCATCCTGGTACTTCTTGATTTGAATTTCTTTTCTCTGTAGGGATTGATGTAAAACCTCCCTTTCTCTTTGAAAATAATCTTTTAAAGCAACAGAGTTAATTCTTTCAGTTTCAGACTTCTTAACTTGTTCAGACTTTTGTTTCAAATCATTTTCAAACTCTTTAACCTTTTCAGAAAATATGCTTTCCTTCTTCTGTTGTAAGATCTCTAGCTCAGATTTCTCTTTGAATATTTCTTCCTTTTCCTGTTCCAAGAGAGTTTTCTCTCTCTTGTAGAAGGACAGATCCTTCTAAGCTAGCTTTCCTAACTCTTTTTCTTCAGAAAGCTTTTGTTTTAAGAGTTGAAATTCTTCTGTTAGCAAAGAAACATGTATTTCCAACTCAGAGTTGGACTTAGATTCAGAAGAACATACCTTGGCACTGGGTCTGGTGGTCTCCAGCGCTCTGTTGTCTGGCTCTGTCACAGTAAGAGCAAATGCATGAGCCAAATCTTCTTCTGTCGTTCTTTCTAACTTCTCTCTAGTCATCCAATCAACCTCTTCTCCCAAACTCTCATCATCCACAGCGACTCCATCTCAGCAACGTAGCTTCTCTCTCTGTAATTGTACTTGTATTTGTGTTTATAGTAATCCTGGTCTTTTACCAGTTTACCTCTACAATTAGAAGAGAAATGGTCAGGTTTGCCACATCTAAAGCAACGTCTATCATTCTGGTTGATGGGTTGGGCAGCATCCGTTTTCTGAGGAACTGGAGCATTATACTTCTGTTGAGGTTGTGGTTGTGGTCTTTGTTCTGTTGGAGCTCTGTTCTGGTGGTTCTATTGTGTATCATAACCTCTGTTCTCATCTTTCCCTTCTCTTTCGTATCTACCTCTTCTATCAAATGCTCTGTTGCCAAATCTCTTGTTAAATTTTTGAGTGATTAATGCAAGAGATTTAGTGTTGATCCAAACCCTCAGTGATTTGATAATGGCCCTCTCTTAAATACTTAGTGAAAATTGTAAGTAAACAATATGTATTAGAGTTTCACTATCGCTGATAAGTACTAAGATCTTACAGTACCGCTGATAGGAACTCTCGCTCTTTAGATTAAACATTCAGCGAACACACTTCACTATAATGTTCTGAGCCTGTTCAGTTCTTATGATGATCGCTGATAAGTTAGTTGTTTACTTATGATCCCTGAAGACAAGTTTCACGTCAACATAGGTTCTACGCTGAAGTCGAAGATCAAGCTCAAGAATCAGCGACAAGTCTCCTAATGAACTGATGCGGATCAGCGAAGACTCAGATTTGTCCACTCAACGTGAAGTATCAAGTACAAGACTTCAGCTATCGCTGAACTTTATCATTCGCTGAATAGAAAATGATAATGCTCTGAATCAACGAAAGCTGATTATGAAGTCCTCCGTACAAAATACTTTTGTCTTAACAACCCTTGCACGACTCCGTACGAAATGTCAGAATAGAACCTCCTATTGTCTGAAATCGTACAACCACTCTGATACTACACTGTTCATTCATGCGGCTACAAAGGTTGTCTAGAAAGGTCAATGACATGCAACCAATCCGCTGATGACACGTGTAAAGTGTATACTGACTTGCATTAAATGCATGCAGTATATAAAGAGATGAACCCACTTCATTTGAAGTAACTTGCTAACTTTGGACAAGTTCATCTTCTTATCTCAAGATAGGTTATTATTAGTAATTTCCTTATCTCTCTTAGTGCAAGAAACCTTAGTGTTCCAACTTGTTTAGATTTAGGTTTATCCTTAATCTTGTTTCCGCAACAAGCTGTAACTTGTTAATGATTTATCAATAAACAATTTAGAAAAGTAAAATCTGTGTGTTTGTATTCAATCCCCCCTTCTACAAACTTGTATAACCCTTCGGGACCAACATTTAGCAAAAGCATTTATGTCATCATCTTCGGATGAACTTTCTTCAGCATCACTTTCTGCTACCAGACTCTTCTTACCCTTCTTCTTCTCTTTCTTCTTATCTCTGCTAGAACTTTCTCTGTTGGATTTTCCTTCAGATGTGTTCTTTGATTCTGAAACTAAAGCAATTGGACCTGCAATGGTGGATTTGCCCTTTTGTTTGACAACATCCTTCTCTTGTGCGGCGAGAGTGCCATATACATCAGTTAGAGACCATGCATCTAGATCCTGGTTAGCTTGTAAAGACATGGACAGATTCAGCCATTCATCATTTAAACTTTTCAAAAACAGAACATTGTTATCTTCCTTCGACCTAACAACCCCACATTTTTTGCATTTGTTTATCGACACATTAAATCTGTAGTAGGTTTGTTGTAGGGTTTCCTCAGGAAGTGCCTTGAAGTCATTGTATTCATTTATACTTTTGGGTCTTAATTCCACCCTCAATTTGATTAAGAAGCTGATCCCAGATTTCTTTGGCTGTAACACATGAATCTAGTTCTTGAAATATCTCGTTTGGAATGGCCATAATAAGAAGTCTAACTGCCTTAAGATCATTTTCCATTTGAAGTTTCTCTTCATTGGTAAACCCGGTGGTTTTAGGTTTAAGATAAGCAGGAATCTCAGCAGTAGTTTCTGTTGCAGGTACACGTGGAACCAAAACCATGGGTTTGCAAGGTTCATCCGTGATAGAACGCATTAAATCTCTGTCCATTCCATCAAGGAAGTTAACCATCCTAATCTTCCATTGAGGATATTCATCTCTCAGAAGAGTAGAAGGCTTGGTCAGAGAACCAGCAGTATAAATGGCGTTGATGTTGTTAGCCATTTTAAAAAAAACAGAGTAAAACGGTTTTGAAAGATTTTTAAACTGAAAGAGAATGAACAGTAACCAATGGAACATTAATGAACAGTAGATAAGATCTTTAAACTAGACTAGAAAGCTTAAATAAGAGATATAATAACTTTTAAACTAATAAACTGTAAAACAGAGTATATTAGGAAGCTTTAAAACACACACACAATCAACAACAGTGAATCAACCTTGGTAGACTGGATTGTTTGATTTAAGAAAATCAAGCAAGCTCTGATACCAACTGTAGGTTCCCAGATTCACGTTGCATCACAATAATGGTAAGAAAATAGACAGCGGAAGCATATTAAATAAAGCCATTAATGTGAGTGATTGTGTAAACGATATAATAACTGTGAGTATCAAATATAGAACAGTGATAATGATAACAAGATCAAGTGTAAAAGCTGCTCGTATATTGATAATGAATCACACCAAGAACATGTTCAAGTGTGTGTTCGGAAATCTCACAGGACACAATATCGTACGGAGGTAGTGCTCGGGATTACTGCAGTGTGCTTAAAGAATTGTGGAAAACTATTCTTCCAAAAGCTTACAATCGTTTGTTCCACTACCTCACTATTTATAGCCCTGATAAAGTGTAGACAGTGTACTATCGTACCCTGGAATGACATGTGGAAAGTGTGTCTCCTTTCTTTAGGGCATACGTGGAAAGTATGGACACGTGTCTGACACTTAGGATGTCTTACGAGACTTAGGCACCACAAAGGTCTTCACTTCACCAGAGCTCATTAGACCAGAGCTCTGTTTGTCTTTGCGTACGAACAGTTCTTCTGTTGGTTCCACCAGAGCTCTGTTGAGCTCTATTGGTCTTCTTGTTGATCTTCTTTCGTGTCTTCTGCTGGATCTCTGTTGGTCTTCTGACTTGATAATATTTTCAATACTTTTACATAACAGATACTTGGGGCTAACAAAGATGGAAGCTCGAAAGATCAGATTCAAGGCATCCCGGTATGTCATGATCGGAGATAAACTCTATCGACGATCATCGACAGGCTTGAACCTGAGATGCGTCGTGAATAAGAATCAAGTTCAGAAGATCCTCCAAGAAATGCACGACGGGGAGTGTGGCAATCACTCCGGAGGTCGCAGTCTAGCTAATCGTATCTCTCGGCAAGGCTACTACTGGCCGACGCTACAACAAGACACCGTCAGGTACGTCCAGAACTGTGATCCTTGTCAAAGACATTCAGGTACGTCTCATAAGCCATCTGAACCCTTTCATTCGACACTGATCCCATGGCCCTTCATGAGGTGGGGTATGGATATTGTCGGCAAGTTACCACCTGCCCCTGGGTAAAAAGTGTTTCTCCTCGTAGTTACGGATTACTTCTCCAAAGGGTAGAAGCGGCTGCCTTTTCCCAAGTTCGGGACAAGGAAGTCATGTCTTTTATCTAGACTAACATTATATGCAGATTTGGGATTCCATCCGAAATTGTATGCGACAATGGATCCCAATTCATAAGCGACAAGACTCGACAGTTCTGTGAGGACCGCAACATCAAGTTAACGACCTCGACGCCCAGATATCCCCAGGCAAATGAACTTGCTGAATCGAGCAATAAGACCATCGTCGCTTCAATCAAGAAAAGGTTGCAAGCCGCAAAAGGAAAGTGGGTCGAAGAACTTCCTTCAGTCCTGTGGGCGAATCGCACGATGCCTCGTACGTCCACAGGACAAACTCCTTTCTCTTTGGTGTATGGTTGTGAAGCAGTTTTTCCGGTCGAAGCTCAACTCCCAACCTCAAGGCATACTTCCGTCGATCATAATCTGGTTGATCTAAGCTATGACCTCGATGCCCTCGAAGAACTCAGGGAATCAGCGTTAATCAAGATGGCATCACAAAAGCAAGTGGTCGAGCGATACTTCAACAAAAATGTTAGGATTAAAATCTTTCAAGTATGCGACTACGTCCTCCGATGAGTGTTCCAAAACACTCAGGAGCTTAATGCCGGTAAACTTTCCACTAAATGGGAAGGTCCTTATCGCATCTCAGAAGTCGTGGGTAAAGGTGCCTATCGGCTCCAAACCCTCGATAATCAAGATATCCCACGTAGCTGGAATGCGATACATTTGAAAAAGTATTTCTTTTGAGTCTTTTTCCTTTTCTCACACGATTTTTATCACAACGATTACTGACTTGAGCATCGGAGAGTCGTTGGCTAGCCAACGACCAAGCCTATGACGTTGTTTTATCACAGATCGCATGAACTAAGATCATTAAGTCTACGATATGACTTTAATCTCACAAGGTCGCATGGTATAAATATTCAAGGACATACGACTTAAGTTTTGGTTGTTTTATAATTGATCGCATGTGCTTATGTTTAAACGTACATCTTATGTTTTGGTTGTTTTACAATGGATGCCTAAGTCGCACGATCCCCTGTTTGTTCTTAACAAGTTTCGTAACTAATATCATATCTATTTGCATCAATCAAAATAGTACGTTCGATAAAAGAAAAGATTCCATTCACGAAATATACAATTACATCTGAATAACTTGACCTCCAGCGGTCGAACAAAAAAGACGACTACGAAAATAAAATCTTTCTTAAATCGAGGTACTGTAAATCACAAGGCGTCATGAAGATGAGTCCGCAGTATTTTGAGAATGTGGCTCTTAAGATTAATGTTAAGGTTGGGGAGGAGCATCGGTCGTGTCTTTAGCCGAGGCCTCGACCACTAAGCCTTCGTCCACCTCTTCCTCTTCGACTTCCTTCTCGTCGTCGGAATCGAGATCTCTTGTCGGCCGACGAAGGGATCGACGTGGTAGTGGGGGACTTCGCCGTTTTCGTCGATGGCGCAGAACTAACGGGTGTCGCAGCAATCGCAGACGTCCTCGTCTTCATAGGCGATGCGACCTTCGCCTTCTCAGGCGTAACGACTCTCGACGAGTCGCCAACCTTCGAAGACGGTTTCCTTGGAACCGTCATCCTCGTCTTTGGTAAGACCCCCGACTCAGTAGTCGAGGTCTTCTGTCTCCTTTCACTGCCTTTACGGGCAAGCTCAAGTTGCGCCGCTCTCTTAGTAGAGATATTTGGCACCTTCGTCTGCGATTCTCCTGAAGACGCATAAGAAGAAGCATTACAAGGTGAACGAAAGAGCAAAAGATCAGAATCGAGCAGAAGGGGATAAGAAGGTACACTTACCGGTCATCTCTTCTTCTTCTCCTCTCGACTCTTCTTCTTTCTCTTCTTCTTCTTCCTCTTCTTCCCCCTCGTCTTTTTCTCCCCAGTTCTCCCCTAAGAACACCAAGTCTTCGTCGTCCTCGTCCACTGATGGTCGCGTAAGAAAAGATCTCTCAACAATGCTGAACTCCAAGAACGCGTCAATTTTCGCTCGAGAGTTAGCGTAGGGCTTCACGTTTTCAAATTTTATATCTGCCAATACATACAAAGCAGGTTAGAAATCAGTCGAATAATATGAAAAACGTACGACAAGAATAACTCACCCGATGTATTTTAGCCAGCCCTAATCCAGCCACTCTCGGAGTCAAGGGTCGACTTACGCACAAAAGCGTACCTAGTCTTCCACTTACAATCGTTTACAGCGGTATTTAAGACTAAGGAACGATCGCCCTTATACCTAGAGAACAGGCTATAGCGGTGACATTTGTCCTTCTTGACTTAGTAAGCCAAGAGGAGGTCGCGTACGTTCATCGGTGATTCCCATTTTTTCGTAAGGCACTCAATCACCTGGATTACCCTCCAGAATTGGGGCATTAATTGGGCTGGCGCTAGGTCGAATTCAGTCATAAAAGCCTTAGCCAAAGGCGAGTAAGGCCATTCAAAACCTATTCTAAAGGGGTATTCGTAAATGACCACGAACCTATTAGGATATACATCAGGTCGAGTCTGACCTGCTCTAATTAATGTAATCCCCGCAGGGATTTTCGCTAGAACTCTAAGGTCGTCGAGATCCTTTTGATCTGGAATGGAACTTACAGGTTCCATCGACGTTTCTAAAAACTTAGAAATTTCTCAAAGTTTTAAGACAAAGACCAATAAAATCGTACCTTATAAGGGCGTTCTAAAACTCGAAATCTCTATCTTGGTCGAAGATTCTTGCAGGTTTTGGAAAGATTCAACGAAGAAACAACAAGCAAATTAGGGAAAAAACTCTCTTAAAAATTCTCCGAAATTGTAAAAGGAAAAGATCCGTCGAAGGAATCTATTTATGCAAAAAGTCGTGTCAGATCGAACCTCCCGATGATCGACACGTGCCCCTGTCTTTTCGAATGCTCGACAGATCGTCGACACCTGGCATTTACAGCTGTTGTACACTATCGGGCGTCAGCATGACGTCAAGACCTTATCACCTTTTCGACTTCTTCTTTAGTTAGAATTGGACCGATCCAGTTCCAAAGCAACCGAAAAGACTTTTTTGACACATGTCACGACCCTAGACGTCCGACTAGCAAATTTTAAAAACCTTTTGAAATTTGAATTTGCCACTCCACTTTTTCAAATTTTGGGGGCAAACTGTTTGGGCAAAATTTCACCAGTCTCGACCACGACCAAAGCACTAAGAACATTTATTACACTTTTCTCATGTCAAAGTCAAAACGTAAACATTTTTGTCCTCTGACCAAGGCCGAAGTCGAACGTACCTCCCGACCTCGACCGTCGTGTAGAAACACACGACCTCGGCCAACTAACGTATGATTCTTCTGTTACATTTTCCTCATTTAATGCAGGTCAAACGATATTTATGGCCAACGGATGAAACCGACAAAGAAGTTATGAGCATTAAACTGCGATGACCGTTGCGACCGTTACAGGAGGAATTCATGGACTCAGTAAATGCATTCGAAGACTATAAATACAAAGGCAAAGTCATCATTGGAACATCATCAAACTCTGAACTACACACTGCATACTCAAGAACACACAAAACAAAGAACTCTTTCTTGAAGAATCACTCTCGACGCATGACATCCGCACACGACACGCAGTTTTTACATACGACGCACGCTGTTTTTACGTTCAAAACACTTGTTACTTTACATTTAAAGTATTTCCTTTCATTTGTATCGTAATCTCTGTACGATCGACACCAGTAACAAAGGACATCGCCCTTGTTTGGCGATCATAGTGCAGCGACGACTCCCATAGTCGTCCGTGGGTTTTTTCCTCATTGAGGTTTTTACCGCGTCACCAAAATCCTTGTCTCTTTTACATTTTCTGTCTTTAACACACCGTCTTGTCAAACGATTCCCTTCTTTAGTTGTTAAGCTCCACAATCAACCTTAAGTTATCCTTCTGGACGATTTTTGGCATTAACAGGAACCATGCCAGTTTTTCTTGGCACAGTCCATCTTTAAATACACCACCACCTAAATTGCAAGGTCAAAACCGGTAATTTCATCACAGACCTCAAAACAATCAGCACGCAAATTCTCAAAATAATCAACATGCTTTTCAACAAAAGTCAAACCATCATGCCGAGTCATCTACTTCTTTGGAAGCAATGATGAAAGGATTCATATCCCAAACTTAGCATGTAAAAGTTGTAACTTTGAAGAGTGGTAAGGATTTACCAGAAAACATACAAAAAGATTTTAAAAAGTCAGACAAAGCATAGTCAGAAAAGAAAAACACAGTTTCAGATTCTGCTTAGTCTAGTGGAATTATTAGGCCAGAAAACACTGTTGGGCCCAATAACACCACTACCATTCCATCCATCCCACTGTTAATACCTGATGAACACAAGAAAGATCAGCAGACCAAAGACAAGCCTGTTGTGGATGTGTCACAAGCTGGTGATAGTCCCAAAGTTCCCAGTGATACTAAATAGACAAAGCCTCACCATTAACACCAACACCTACTCTTCAAAAGACTACATCTCCTACTACAGTTCCTATCTATATTCCTTATCCCTATAGATTGAGGAATAAGAGAGATGAACTGCAATTAAAAAAAATTAGATGTTTTTAAACAGTTGCATATAAACATACCTTTGGTGGAAGCCATTGAACAAGTGCCTAGTTATGTAAAGTTTTTGAAAGGCATTTTGAGCAAAAAGAAAAAGTTGAATGAGTATGAGACTGTAGCTTTGACTGAAGGCTGTAGTGCTATGTTATCTAATAAAATCCCTCCAAAGATGAAAGATCCTGAAAGTTTTACAATCCCATGTTCCATAAGAGGAAAAGAAGTAGGACAAACTCTATGTGACTTAGGTGCCAGTGTAAACCTCATGCCTTTGTCTGTCTTCAACACTTTAGGCATAGGTGAAGCTAGACCCACAACTGTATCACTTTTATTAGCAGATAAGTCCATAGCTTGGCCTAAAGGAAAGATTGAGGATGTTCTAGTCCAAGTTGATAAGTTTATTTTCCCTCCAGATTTTATTATCTTAGACTTTGAAGCTGACAAGGACATTCCCATCATCTTAGGAAGACCCTTCCTAGCTACAGGAAGAACTCTGATAGATGTCCAAAAGGGTGAACTCGTCATGAGAGTTGAAGACCAACAGGTAACTTTTAATGTGTTGGACTCCCTCAAATATCCTGAAGAGAGAGAGGAATGTTCTACCTTAGGTTTGATTGAATCTCGGTGTCAAGACAAAAGTTTTGGGGAGGTCATGGGAATTGGAGAATTAGATAGTGATGAAGATATAGTTATGTTTGAGGACTTAGAAGACATTTAGGTCACCTCTGCTGTTGAAGTTTTAGAAAATAAGGGTAGGAAAACTCTTGTTCCTTCTTGGAATGTGCTCTAGACTTTGAGCTAAAGCAACTTCCATCACATTTGAAATATGCCTTTTTAGGAGATCCAGGGAAGTTACCCGTCATTATTTCATCATCCTTAGAATCTGATCAAGAGGAAAAGTTGGTTAGTATGTTAAAACAGCGCACCAAAGCCATAAGATGGACCATTGCTGATTTAAAGGGTATAAGCCCTACCATCTATCAGCATAAGATCATTTTGGAAAATAAATTTTTTACCTTAGTTGAGCCTCAAAGAAGACTCAACCCAATGATGAAAGAGGTTGTGAAAAAAGAAATTTTGAAATGGCTGATGTTGGCATAATTTATCCTATTGCCAGTAGTACATGTGTTAGTTCAGTGCAATGTGTACCCAAGAAGGGTGGAGTTACTGTGTTGACTGTTAATGCCAAAAATCACCCAATGGATAACTTAAGGTTGATGTGGAGCTTTAACAACTAAAGAAAAGGATCTCAAGACAAATAATACGATCGTCGACGGAAAGTAAATAAGACAAAGAAATTTGGTGATGCGGAAAACCCCGTCGGGGGTAAAAACCGCGACCGACTATAGAAGTCGACGGTGCACTATGGTCGTCAAATAGGGACGACGTTCTTTAGTAACAAGCGTCGTGAGTACAATAGGTTACAATAAGAATAAAAGTAAACTTAATCGTAAGCTAATGTCGTGTGTCGTGAGTAACAATGTTATATCATGCGTAAAAAACTGCTGTCGTGAGTAACTTGCGTAAATAATATTGCTCGAATGCTCTGATGATTTCTGTATGCGAAAAACTGTTGTATCTCCAGAACCCTCTTGAAGTGTGGTGCAAGACTTCATTTATATAGCTTTTGGGCGGCAATCAATGTGTCTTGATGATTTATCGTAACCGCCGTTCGGTCCTTAATTGTCAATAATGGCTCTTCAGTTATGGCCGTTGGGCAATGATTGCTCCGAACCTGCATTAATGAAACAAAGAAAACGGTTACAGACTTTTTGGGTGCTAAGATCCAAAGTTGACTGTTAACGGTTAGTATGGTCGTACGATTGTGTCGGAGTCACGGTTATCGATCGTAAGCATCTTACGTCCATCGTCGAAATGTACGGCGGAGGATGTAATCGTAAGAAGTCTGTAGGACCTTATCTTAATACAAGATTTGTCTTATGTTAATGTCATGTTTATTTTTCTTCGTCGGTCGTGAGGTGTGGATTTTTACCCAAACAGTTTGCCCCCAAAATTTGAATTTTGGCGTGAAATTCGAATTTTAAATTTCAAGTTTCAACAACTGAGGTGGACACGTATCACGAGGGGAGAGAGACCGATGGAATCTCAACCGATTTGGTTCGATTCAAACCGAGGATGCGAAGGGTCTCGTGACGTCATGGAGGCGTGGGGGTGGCGTGGCAGCCGTTTTTGACAGATGTCACCCATCTGGAGTGGCATATGAAAAGGTAATGGATAGGTGTCGCCCATCTGTTGAGTCGACCCGACATGCCATAACCGTATAAATGGCCAATTCAGGAGATTCTTTCCTTTTACGCTCCTGGTGTGTTTTTAAGAGAGAGATTTCGCGCAATCTTGTTTCCTTATTTTGCAAGGATTCGTACCTTTTCCAAGTTTCGGTCGAGGTTTCTATAGCCCTACTTAAGGTACGATCTTATTTTTCGACATGCGTAAGAAATCGGCGAGGAAGCCGGCTAAGAATAGAGACGTTAGAGACCTTTACGTTGCTCAGGTCACTGCCCCCGATTTCCTGATGTCTCCTGAACCTGCAAGTTCATTTCAGGATAGAGACGATTTAGAGATTTTTAGAGCATCGGCACACATACCGTCCGTTGTCGGGCTATATTCGCCCGACAAGCTTCGGCCTGCGGAGTGTTTGAAGGGATATTTCGTTTTGTACAAGTATCCTTTTAGGATAAGGATCAGATGGCCATTTTTTCCTCTTGCCAGGTCTTTCCTGAGCATGTTTGACTTGTCCCCTGGCCAAGTTATGCCTCAGTTCTGGCGGATTATTCAAGTGATTGATCAGATCACAGCCGATTGGGAGGTACCATTTACTGTGAATGACCTCCTAGCGACATATCAAGTAAAGGTGGACAATTATCATCGGTATAGCCTTTCTTCGAAATTCATGGGCGAACATACTCTGGTTTAGAACACCCAAGTCAATGATCGTGGTGGAAAGCCATGTACGTTTTTGGTCGAGTGCAAACGCTCGACCTTCTCGATGAAGATACCTCTTGGGTCGTAGCCGGGTGGAAGACCGATGGTATATATATTTTTAGCTTCATTGTACATATATTTTTTACTTTATCGTCTTGTTAATGCCAAAAATCACCTAAAGGATAACTTAAGGTTGATGTGGAAATTTTAACAACTAAAGAAAAGGATCTCAAGACCAATCAGCACAATCACAAAAAAGGTAAATAAGACAGGAGAATTGGTGACGCAGAAAAACCCAAACGAGGGAAAAAACCGCGGTCGACTTGTGAGAGTCGACGGTGCACTATGGTCGCCAAACAGGGGCGAAAGTCCTTTGGTAACAAGTGTTTTTGTGTACAACAGATTACAATAAGAAGAAAAGTAAACTTAATCGTAAGATAAAGTTGTGCATCGTGCATAAATCGTGCGAAATAAGCTGTTGTCATGCGAAATGAACTGCTCGTCGTGCGAAACTTGCGTGAGTGATTTTCGTTCAAATGCTTCTGATGTAAGAATGTTGAGAGTGTAGAGTTGAGATATTGCGTAGATTGTCCGTTGATTCGGTGTGTGTAGCTGTGTAATAGTTGTCCCGGTTCGAAGGTGGAGCAGGCCTTTACATAGCTTTCGTCGGCAGTAAATGCGTCTTGATGACCAGTTTGTAATAGTTGTTGGGTCTTTAATGCCATTAAGAGCTCGTCCGTTACTGTCCGTTATACCATGATTGCTCGTGGACCTGCATTAATGAACAAAAGAAACGGATGTTGACTGTTAACGGTTAGTGTAATCGTACGACCGTCTTGAGTCTCGGGCGTCGGTCGTATGGATCATACAACCAACATAGAAATGTACGACCAAATGTTCGTTAGTAAATAACTTGCAAGACCTTATCTTAACACAAGAGTGGTCTTATATAAATGTCATTTGAGTTATCTATCGTCGGTCGTGAGGTGTGAATTTTTGCCCAAATAGTTTGCCCCCAAAATTTGAATTTAGGCGTGAAATTCGAATTTTAAATCCGACGAGGTAAGTTGACACGTGTCGCTTGGGGAGAGAGTCTGGTCGAATCCCAAACGTCTTGGTTCGATTTTGACCAAGGGAGACGAAGTGGTCGTAACGTCATGGCGACGTGTCAGAGGCGTGGAGCCGTTAGAGGACATGTGTCGTTCATCGGCACGTTGCATGCGAAAAGGTGGTGGATTGCTGTCGACCATCCATCGGATCGACCTGACACGACGTTGCTATAAATATCGCGCTCATGTAGATCTTTTCTTTATACGCTTGCGATATTATTGGAGAGAGACTTTTAGAGAGATTCCGAAGAGATCTACCGGTGCTTTCGCTTGATCGTTTCGAAGTTTTAGAGATCTAAGGTACGATCTACACTCTTTTAACCATGCGGAAAAAATCGATAGCTAGGAAGACTACTACGTATAGGGACCTCATGGACCTGTACGTAGCACAAGTTTCTGTCCCCGATTTTTTTGTCTCCTCCTAGCCGGCGAGCTCTTTTCAAGAGAAGGAGGAGTTGGAAGCCTTCAGGTTGTCGGCGGGCATACCTGCCGAGGTCCGACTATACACGTCCGACCAGCTTAGACTGGCGGAATGTGTAACGTCCCAAAAATTACAAGGAAATTTAAAATTTTTAAACACATGCATTCCATTATAAAACAACCATAATTCATGTCTTAATCAAACTTAACGTCTTTAACCCAAATCGTCAAACAAGGTTTATGCAGCGGAAAAATTATAAAGGTTAAATTCCAAAGTTCGAAAGTGTAATTTAACGATCCTCGACGCTCCGCGCTTATTGTGTGTACGGTCATGCCCGACTGCCACCCGCACCTGAAATCACAACATGATGGGAAAGGGTAAGCTAACGCTTAGTGAATTCCACCACACACGTAGGTAGCAACCCCACGCGCATCGCCCCTACTCGCAAGTAGGCCACATCACTAATATCATGAATACAACTCACAAATTAGTTTTTATATAAACACAGACCTCGGTCCCACCGAGTACACAAAATATAATAATATAAGCTCAGTCCCACCGAGCCCTCGGTCCCACCGAGTAAATAGAGTTGTACTAGCTCAGTCCCACCGAGCCCTCGGTCCCACCGAGCCCCTCAGTCCCACCGAGGTGTACACATGCATAAATATTCCACATCACAATCCAACAATATGCAACCAATAAATACATCCCAAATACTTCATGTAAGCACATAATCACACGTAACATCACGTAACACAAAAGAGCAATGTACATGAAGTTTCTAACTACGCGGTGAGAGAACTCACCTCAAAGCTAAACGACGTGCTCACGAATCGCAGCACCAACCCAGAAACTTCCTTCACTTTTTCCCACCTAAATACGTATGAAAAGTATCAAAGGAAAGTCCCGACCCCTAACACATTACTAGATCTAAATATTCCAGCTTTTGCTTAAAAATACGGGTCTGTTCGGGACCTGTTTTACCCCCTTAAAACTGATAAGTACAGAAATCAAAATTCATAATTACAAAGTTCTATGTCTTACGATTTCAGAGACGTATCGCACGCGTCCTAACGATTTTTCTATAATTTAATATGGATTTTACAAAAGTGGTTCACAGAACAGCGAAACACCGGACCTTTCGGTACAACATGGCAATTTCGCCCAAGTTACGGTCCGAACTGGTCTTTCCGCAAAACAGAGGAAACTTAATAGACTCCGAAACGGAACTTTCGGCACCAGTTCCAACCCAACCCGACATTCCTAACAGAAGTTATGCGCCATACAAAACAGTGACAGAAAGCTGGAAGTTTTTCGGACCAGGCTGTATAAACAGCCCCATATGGCCTAGCTACGGGCTAAATTAGATTTTCGACAAGCCACGAAAAACCTTCCCAACTCAGTTTGGAAATTTTGGGCACCAATTTCACGGCAAAACGAATTACGAGTCAAAAGTTATGGCCTTCGCAAAAACAGGGCAGATTCCAGAATTTTACATAAAATGACGAATCACCAAACTTGCGGCCACTGTTTCACCTAGCTAGAGGCCAAACCAGTTTTCCGCTAAAACACGGAAAACGTGCCCGACCCCGAGCTTGAACCGTGGGCGCCAGTTTCGGCTCAAACGGAGTTATGACGGAAAAGTTATGAGCTACACAAAACAGTGGCAGATTACCATAATTCACATGAAATGATAAAACGGTTCGAGATTAGGATTAACGGTTCAAGATTTAAGGTTACGGTCAGGGTGGTTTTAGGGTTACGCCACGGGCACCACCCACTGCCACCTCCGGCAGTGGGGCACGGCGGCGGCAGCGGCGGCGTTCCGGCGACACCCACACCCACACACACCCCTCGTCTCACCGTACCACCCTCACCCTCTCGCTCCCCATCACGGCTGCCACACGCGACCCCTACCAGCACACACACACATACACTCACGTGCACACATCCACCGCCTCCACCCACGGCCACCGTAGCGGCGGCGTGCGGCGGTGGTTGCCTCGTCGGAAAAATAAACAAGAAAGAACAAGATGGAGCGAGGGAACGGCTTACCTTGCGATGGTGGTTTCTCTTCCCTCGACTTCTCCGGCGAATGGTGATGGTGACAGCGACTTCTCCGGCGACTGGAAAACCTCCGGCGACTGGAAAACCTCCGGCGACCACTCTCTCTCTTCTTCTCTTGGTCCTCTCTACTTGCGATCTCTCTCTCTCACTTACTATCTATCCCTCTCGGCAATTCCAAACCAAAAGAAAAACCCACAAACAATCAAATGGGCTGTTTTGTTGCTGCCTTTGGAAACCGACGAGAAGAAAGAAGGGGGGGGGGTCGGTCCCCCTTCCTTGGCCGTTCACCCCACAACAATCCCCTATGTCCACAATTGACCCCTAAACTCCAACACCTTGGCACTTTTGATCCCTAAGTTTCCATAACATTGTAAAAAAAAGAGTAAGGTTTGCCATACCTAACATTCGAGGTCCCTTTGACAACTTCCGTTAAAGAGACTCGCTTTAAAAAAAAACATTAAGGATTTTAAAAATCATACCGGGACACGGGCTTTACAACTCTCCCCCGCTTGAATCAGACTTCGTCCCCGAAGTCTACTCCTGCAAACAGCTCCGGATAATTCTCTCGCATCTCCGCTTCAGGTTCCCAAGTCCACTCGGAACCCTTTCGGTGTCTCCATTGAACCTTAACCAACCCAACAACCTTGTTCCGCGAGGTTCTCGTCCTCCTGTCAAGAATAGCAATTGGCTTTTCCACATAATTAAGCCGCTCATCGATCTGAATATCTTCGAGCGGTACTACTGCAGACTCATCCATCACACACTTCCGCAATTGCGAAACGTGGAAGGTGTTGTGAATCAAGTTCAGTTCCTCCGGTAACTCCAACCGGTAAGCCACTTTCCCCACGCGGGCGATGATCCGGTAAGGTCCAATATAACGAGGCCCTAGCTTCCCCCGCTTACGAAACCGGATCACCCCTTTCCAGGGTGAAACCTTCAACAATACATAATCACCCACCTGAAATTCCAAGTCGGATCGCCTTTTGTCGGCGTAGCTCTTCTGCCGACTCTGTGCAGTAACCAAACGATCCCGCACCATCTGAATTGTCTCGGTCGTCTTCAACACGATGTCAGTACTCCCTAATACTCGATGCCCAACCTCGCCCCAGCAAACGGGCGTCCTGCATTTCCTACCGTACAACAACTCGTATGGCGGCATGCCAATACTAGAGTGGTAGCTGTTGTTGTAGGAAAATTCCGCCAAGGGTAAGTACTGATCCCAACTACCTCCAAAATCGATGACACAAGCTCGAAGCATATCCTCGAGGGTCTGAATGGTTCGCTCGCTCTGCCCGTCCGTCTGTGGATGAAAGGCCGTGCTAAAGTGTAACCGTGTACCCATCTCCGACTGGAACTTCTCCCAAAATCGAGAGGTAAAACGAGTATCCCTGTCGGAGACAATCGAAACTGGCACCCCGTGCCTGGCCACGATCTCACGCACAAACACCTCCGCAAGCTTCTCCGCCGAGGAGCTCTCCCTGATGGCCAAGAAGTGAGCACTCTTGGTCAGACGGTCAACAATCACCCAGATGGCATCATTCCCACGGGGAGTCCTTGGGAGTTTCGTTATGAAGTCCATGGTAATTTCTTCCCATTTCCAAACCGGAACCTCCAACGGTTGCAATTTCCCATGAGGTCGTTGATGTTCCGCTTTGACCTTCCGACAGGTCATACATACCTCCACACATCTAGCCACATCCCGCTTCATGCCGGGCCACCAGTAACCTTCGCGCAAGTCCCTGTACATTTTTGTAGCCCCCGGATGAATCGAGAACTTGGACTTATGCGCCTCATCCATTAGTACATGTCGGTTCCCCCCGATGAATGGAACCCACACCCGACCATGTCGAGTTAACAACCCCCGACTATCACGGACCAAATTCGAGATTTCCCCCGACACTCTTTCCCGCTTTGCATTTTCCTCCAAGACAGCCACCTCTTGGGCGCTTCCTATCGACTCCAGGATAGGTGTAATCACTGTCAATCGCTGACAATAACTCCTCAATGGCTCACCGACCGGATGTCGGCTGAGTGCGTCCGCGACCACGTTCGCCTTACCCGGGTGGTAAAGTATCTCGCAGTCATAATCCTTAACCACATCGAGCCACCTTCGCTGGCGCATATTAAGGTTCTGCTGGTCCATCAAGTACTTGAGGCTCTTATGGTCAGTGTAGATTGTACACTTGACACCATAGAGATAGTGCCTCCAAATTTTAAGGGCAAACACTACCGCTCCTAACTCCAGGTCATGCGTCGGGTAATTTGCTTCGTGAGGCTTCAGCTGTCTAGAAGCGTAGGCTATGACCTTGCCGCGCTGCATAAGCACGGCACCCAAACCCTGATGGGAGGCGTCACAATATACTACCAAATCCTCCATGCCCTCAGGTAAGGTTAACATGGGAGCTTCACACAACCGCCTGCGTAGCTCCTCGAACGCCTTCTGTTGTTCCTCACCCCAACTGAAAGCCGCAGATTTCTTTGTCAATCGCGTCATGGGTAACGCGATCTTAGAGAAATCCTGAATAAACCTTCGATAATACCCCGCTAATCCCAGAAAGCTTCTCACCTCAGTAGGAGTCTTCGGCACCTCCCACCGCATCACAGCTGCAATCTTAGCTGGGTCAACCATAATACCGTCCTGATTCACGACATGTCCTAGGAACTGGACCTCTCGTAACCAGAATTCACACTTAGAAAACTTAGCGTATAACTTCTCTCGCCTCAATACTTCCAACACTTCTCGAAGATGCATCTCGTGCTCCTCCTTGGTCTTCGAATACACCAGAATGTCATCGATGAACACAATCACCGAACGGTCCAACATCGGACTACACACTCGGTTCATGAGGTCCATGAACGCTGCAGGTGCATTGGTGAGTCCAAAAGGCATCACCACAAACTCGTAATGACCGTATCGCGTACGGAAAGCCGTCTTTTCCGTGTCCTCACTCCTGACCCGCATCTGGTGGTACCCCGATCGTAGATCAATCTTGGAGAACCATGAGGCCCCCTGAAGCTGGTCGAACAAATCGTCAATCCTTGGCAAAGGGTAACGATTCTTTACCGTAAGCTTATTCAGCTCTCGATAGTCTATGCACATCCGTTGTGATCCATCCTTCTTTTTCACGAATAAGATAGGTGCTCCCCACGGCGAACAGCTCGGTCTAATGAACTCCTTTTCGAGTAGTTCTTGCAGCTGGGCGTACAACTCTTTCATTTCCGGTGGAGCCAGGCGGTAGGGTGCCTTGGCCACCGGAGCAGCACCCGGAATCAGATCGATTCGAAACTCTACCTGTCGTTCAGGAGGTATCCCCGGTAACTCGTCGGGAAACACATCGGCAAACTCCCTCACGACTGGCACATCTTCGGCGGTCTTCTTCGCCTCGTCAACACGCGTATCTACCACATACGCTAAGTACCCATGACCACCATGCTGAAGGTGTCTCCGAGCCCTCGCCGCGGAACATATTGTCGTAGACCGTCTGGGCGAGTCTCCCTGAATCAACAGTTCTCCCCCGCTTGGGGTTCGAACTCGCACTTGTTTGTGACGACAAACAATCTCTGCATCGAACTTATCCATCCAATCCATGCCCACAATCACACAAAGCTCCCGCATAGCAATCAGGATCAGGTCGATGGGAAACCTCACCCCTGAGATCTCTAAGGTGCACCCGCGAAACACGTCTGTGACCGTCAAGGTCCTATCATCAGCCACCTCAACAACTAGAGGATAACCCAAGCGTCCTACAACTCGGCCTAAGCCCTCGCTAAAAGTGCGAGACACAAAAGAGTGAGTAGCCCCGCTATCAAACATCACAACTGCAGGCACCGAGTTAACTAGGAATGTACCTAACATATAAATTAACCACAAATAAATACATGATATGGAAAGGAAAGACAAGAGGAAAGAAGTAAGGGATATACCTGTAACCACTTTAGGCGTCGCTTGTGCCTCATCCACCGTCAACTGGTGAACTCTACCTCGGGCTGCTCTCGCCCCTGACTGACCAGCTCGACCATCAGTAATACGCAGCGGGGCATTCCCAGGCGCCCTCTGAGCTCCACCCTCAGCAGCTACCCCTGCTCTAGGGCAGTTGGCCCTTACGTGGCCCGTCTGATTACAATTGAAACAGACCATTAACGGCGTCTTACAATCCCGGCTAAGATGTCCGGGTTGACCACACTTAAAGCACCCCTCCACTCTCCTTGCTCCGGTATCTCGGGGCTTAAACCCGCCACTCCTAGAACCCGTGCGCGTATCATTGAACCTCGAACGCTTCGGCACTGCCGAGATGGGCGTCACTGGCTGTGCCGCCTTCCGCTTCTTCGCTTGGGTCTCTAGCTCAAGCTCCCTCCTCCGAGCAGCGTCCATCATGGCAGATAACGAAGCATAATGTGCGGTGCTAACAAATTCCCGGATCTCCGTGCGTAACATATCTTTATAACGCGACATATTCATCTCTTCCGAGGCTGCATACTGGGGACAAAATAATGCCATCTCAGTAAATTTTCTGTTCATCTCTTTGACCGATTCGGTTGTCTGCGTGAGCTCCAGGAATTCCTTAGCGATTCGCTCCATCTCTACGGGCGGTACATACTCTGCGCGGAAACGAGCGACAAACTCGTCCCAAGTCAAGGTAGTGCGCTCGGCAGGTGTCAATGCCGTGGCGCACCAATCCTTCGCGCCGTCACGAAGTAGGTTCACTGCAAAACGGACCTTTAGATTGTCCGGGCAGCCACTAGTCAGAAAAGCGAACTCCATGTCGGATACCCATCGCATGCTGGTAATCGGATCCGGGTCTCCCTTAAACTCTGGCGGGGAACAGGCAGAGAGATCCCGATACTGGAACTCTCGGGTACGGTGCTGACCCTCCGTAGGCAGTGGAATAGCTGCAATACGTTCCTCTAGCAGGATCACCACCTCATCACGAATGGCGGTGATGATCTCGGGAATCGCCTCCTCGATCGCGTGAGATACCTCAGTAGCAATCAGCTCCCTAATACGGTCCTCAGTAATCCCTGCCTCGGCCCGCGGCTCCGCCGCGTTGTTTCTTCTAGTATTGACCATTCTAGAAAGAGAATTTTCAGAGAGCTATTAGCACAAATAACTCACCCTACTGCGCTCACGTTCCACCCCTTGGTTGCCTCGTGACTCTCCCCGACTCGAGCATGGATCCTGTGCTTCAGATAGTAGGAGCTCTACTACTACCCTTCACACCTATCCTTACTCGTTTCGAGTCCTGTCCCGGGACGTCCAAGTAGTTGGTCACCACAAATAAACACATATAGCCAATCCAGCACATACAAACACCTTTCCTAGCACACTAGAAAGGTCATATCACCCACTACCCCTTGCTAAGATGGAAACCCCACTAACCCTGACGAGTTGCCTCGTAAATGCACGGTCGCATACAGTGTAAAACCAAATAGGCGTTCGAATAAGGGATTCTATCCTAGAACGGTTGGACTCAAACAAGAGCTGCGCAATAGAACTAAATCCAATATTCTAAGGCTATTCAGTTCCTACTGCATACAACCTAAAGTGCATTCGCTTACAACCTATCAAAGCTAGCATGAGTTCCTATAAGCAACAATCAGCATACGGTACCATACAATTCACATAAGCAATCTACCATGCATACACTATGCCTGAAAAGCGATAAATTCACTAAGTTCCTTACCTTCCCAGTTGGCGTCGGCTGACTGTACACACTGCGCCCTCAATCACCGCTTCCCACACGGGTATTCTCTTTTTATTTAATTTTAAAGGATTTTAGTAAAAGAATTTTAAAGACTTCTTAGCCGCAACTTGAGACCAAACACACCGAGATGTGCTTGATTCACTCAAGCCGTGCTCTGATACCAAGTTGTAACGTCCCAAAAATTACAAGGAAATTTAAAATTTTTAAACACATGCATTCCATTATAAAACAACCATAATTCATGTCTTAATCAAACTTAACGTCTTTAACCCAAATCGTCAAACAAGGTTTATGCAGCGGAAAAATTATAAAGGTTAAATTCCAAAGTTCGAAAGTGTAATTTAACGATCCTCGACGCTCCGCGCTTATTGTGTGTACGGTCATGCCCGACTGCCACCCGCACCTGAAATCACAACATGATGGGAAAGGGTAAGCTAACGCTTAGTGAATTCCACCACACACGTAGGTAGCAACCCCACGCGCATCGCCCCTACTCGCAAGTAGGCCACATCACTAATATCATGAATACAACTCACAAATTAGTTTTTATATAAACACAGACCTCGGTCCCACCGAGTACACAAAATATAATAATATAAGCTCAGTCCCACCGAGCCCTCGGTCCCACCGAGCCCCTCAGTCCCACCGAGGTGTACACATGCATAAATATTCCACATCACAATCCAACAATATGCAACCAATAAATACATCCCAAATACTTCATGTAAGCACATAATCACACGTAACATCACGTAACACAAAAGAGCAATGTACATGAAGTTTCTAACTACGCGGTGAGAGAACTCACCTCAAAGCTAAACGACGTGCTCACGAATCGCAGCACCAACCCAACAACTTCCTTCACTTTTTCCCACCTAAATACGTATGAAAAGTATCAAAGGAAAGTCCCGACCCCTAACACATTACTAGATCTAAATATTCCAGCTTTTGCTTAAAAATACGGGTCTGTTCGGGACCTGTTTTACCCCCTTAAAACTGATAAGTACAGAAATCAAAATTCATAATTACAAAGTTCTATGTCTTACGATTTCAGAGACGTATCGCACGCGTCCTAACGATTTTTCTATAATTTAATATGGATTTTACAAAAGTGGTTCACAGAACAGCGAAACACCGGACCTTTCGGTACAACATGGCAATTTCGCCCAAGTTACGGTCCGAACTGGTCTTTCCGCAAAACAGAGGAAACTTAATAGACTCCGAAACGGAACTTTCGGCACCAGTTCCAACCCAACCCGACATTCCTAACAGAAGTTATGCGCCATACAAAACAGTGACAGAAAGCTGGAAGTTTTTCGGACCAGGCTGTATAAACAGCCCCATATGGCCTAGCTACGGGCTAAATTAGATTTTCGACAAGCCACGAAAAACCTTCCCAACTCAGTTTGGAAATTTTGGGCACCAATTTCACGGCAAAACGAATTACGAGTCAAAAGTTATGGCCTTCGCAAAAACAGGGCAGATTCCAGAATTTTACATAAAATGACGAATCACCAAACTTGCGGCCACTGTTTCACCTAGCTAGAGGCCAAACCAGTTTTCCGCTAAAACACGGAAAACGTGCCCGACCCCGAGCTTGAACCGTGGGCGCCAGTTTCGGCTCAAACGGAGTTATGACGGAAAAGTTATGAGCTACACAAAACAGTGGCAGATTACCATAATTCACATGAAATGATAAAACGGTTCGAGATTAGGATTAACGGTTCAAGATTTAAGGTTACGGTCAGGGTGGTTTTAGGGTTACGCCACGGGCACCACCCACTGCCACCTCCGGCAGTGGGGCACGGCGGCGGCGGCGGCGGCGTTCCGGCGACACCCACACCCACACACACCCCTCGTCTCACCGTACCACCCTCACCCTCTCGATCCCCATCACGGCTGCCACACGCGACCCCTACCAGCACACACACACATACACTCACGTGCACACAGCCACCGCCGTCCACCCACGGCCACCGTAGCGGCGGCGTGCGGCGGTGGTTGCCTCGCCGGAAAAATAAACAAGAAAGAACAAGATGGAGCGAGGGAACGGCTTACCTTGCGATGGTGGTTTCTCTTCCCTCGACTTCTCCGGCGAATGGTGATGGTGACAGCGACTTCTCCGGCGACTGGAAAACCTCCGGCGACTGGAAAACCTCCGGCGACCACTCTCTCTCTTCTTCTCTTGGTCCTCTCTACTTGCGATCTCTCTCTCTCACTTACTATCTATCCCTCTCGGCAATTCCAAACCAAAAGAAAAACCCACAAACAATCAAAGGGGCTGTTTTGTTGCTGCCTTTGGAAACCGACGAGAAGAAAGAAGGGGGGGGGGGGGGGGGGGGTCGGTCCCCCTTCCTTGGCCGTTCACCCCACAACAATCCCCTATGTCCACAATTGACCCCTAAACTCCAACACCTTGGCACTTTTGATCCCTAAATTTCCATAACATTGTAAAAAAAAGAGTAAGGTTTGCCATACCTAACATTCGAGGTCCCTTTGACAACTTCCGTTAAAGAGACTCGCTTTAAAAAAAAAACATTAAGGATTTTAAAAACCATACCGGGACACGGGCTTTACAGAATGCCTAAGAGGATTCTTCGTCTTATACGAGTATCCTTTTAGAATAGGATTTAGGTGGCCCTTTTCTCCCCTGGTCAGGGAGTTTTTGGATGCTTTTGACCTATCTCTCCTGGACAGATCTTGCCCGAACTTTAGCAGATTTTTCAGGAGATTGATCGGATCACCGCTGATTGGGAGTCGCCTTTAATGGTGAGCGATCTTCTGACGGCGTCTGACGACATGTCGGATGACTATCATCGATATAGACTGTCCTCCAAGATGAGAGGCGAACATACTTTGGTTCCTGACACCCTGGTCCACGACCGCGGGTGGAAGGCCAAATATGTTATCGGTCGGATGCTGACGCTCGATCGTATAGACGAGGATACCTCCTGGGTGGAACACCAGGGGTATATAAATTTTAACCTGTCGTATGTTTTTCAGTGTTTAACTTTGTCTTCTGCTAAGTTTTTGTCACTCATTTCAGATATCAACTTTGCCGCAATTGGGTCTGCCCTTGATTCCAAAGAGAAAGTCGCAAGACTTTTTTCTTACTGCATTGAAGAATTGTTCGACTCTCCTAGTCATACGACCGTTGGAACTTCAGAAGCCGAAGAGAGACTTCGACGAGTAAGTGTTAATCGTATATTTTTTATTTTAGGTCATACGACAATACCTGACACTTGTCGTTTTTTGCAGGCGATTCAGAGATACAGACTGTTTCGGGCAAGTCGAAGAAGGAATCGCAACTGGCTCTGGCCCGGAAGGCCAAGGAGCTGAAGAGGAAGGACCCTCCGACTTCAGGGTTGGAGGTTTTGAAAAATACGAAGCCGGTTCCCCTGAGGAAACTGTCGTCGACGGGTGGAGAGCCTACGACGGTCTCCACTCTCGAGAAGGCGAAGACGTCTTCGGGTGTGCCTGGGGCGATGCCATCGCCGCCAATGTCGTCTGCTGCAGGGGATAAGGGGAAAGGTCCTCAGGTCGAGGAGACCCCTGAAGTCACGACAGTTAACTTTCCGTTGCCTTCGAACTTCCTTGTGGACGACGTCTTGGACAGGGCGAAGATTTTCCCAAACTTGGGAAAATTTCTCCTACCAGCCTTCAAGGAACGGTATCGGGGCATTTCTGTGGATGAGACGGGGTCTCATGTCGCAGGACTCTCCTTTTTGGTATGTCCCTTTTATTTTATATTATATGATTCTTCCTCTCTGATAAGATAGACTTACCATGATATTTTCGTGCGACTACAGGCGTTTCAGGCGTCATTATGCCTTTTCAGCCAACTGGAAGAGCGCCAGAAGGTCGACCCTTCCGTCGCTGAGGATCTTCATCGAGCACAGGAGGGTGAGCGTAAAGCATGAGAGGAAGAACGGGCGATGAAGGCTAGGGTGGAGGCTCTCTCCGTTCAACTGGACGATCTCCGCAGCAGTTTGGAGACGTCGTCGCAGGAGAAGGAAGAGCTTTGAGGCCGCCTTCGGGAGGCATTGGAGAAGGCCTCTCCCTACGAGGCTTAGGTTTTGGCGACGAAGGCGTCCCTTACCTTGCGCGAAAAATAGGTGGGGAACCTGAAGTCGGCTGTTAAGGCCGCTGAGGCCAAGACGGGGGCCTTGGAGGAGAAGCTCCTCTCGTTCGAGGCGCTGACCCATCTGAATGTTAGGGCGGCAATCATGCGCCGTCATCTGCAGGGGAAAAATCCTTTGGCTGGCGCTGAGGCCGAGGTCGTGTCCTATCTTGAGCATGTCGGGACCGAAGAGGATCTTGACCAAGAAGATAGGGTCGACGACACTGATTCCGCGGAGACCCAGACGGGTGGTGCGGAAGACGAGGGTGGAGTCGACCAGGGCCCTCAGTAGATTTTTGTATTTTGTAATTTTTGTAACTTTTGTTTAAGGGCGATCGTTGGTGGTCGCACCTTTTTCTTGTACTGCCTTTCGATTAATATAAGTATGTCTTTCGTTATACTATCGTGCGCTTTAGTTTGTTGTTAAATAAACAAAATAAACGAGAGATAACAAGAGCAAGTGTATAAAGCAGTAGGATATAGGTAAAACGGTACAACTAAGGTACTTGTAACTTTCGAAGTAACCGGGCGGCTGGGCTGGAAATATTCTAAGTACGGAATTCAAGTCGTAAGACTTTGACCCCGAAACTCAGATTAAAAAGCACTTGTTGTGATCGTAAGATCCTTGAGATGAATCATAAGATTTTGCCTATGACGTATGAGTCATGACTTATCGGTCGTGACATATTAGTCGTGACCTTGTAGTCTTAAAGACTTTGTTTCTCACGATATAAGAATCGTAAGACTGGCGTTCGTGCGATCCTACGAGCCTGCAATGTAAGATTCAGGGGTGGTCGTTGGTTTGACCAACGACCCTCCGATGCTTAAGTCAGTAATCGTTTGTCGAAATAAATCGAAAGTAAAATGTTAAAAGAAATACTTCTTTAGATGTCTGCGTTCCAGCTACGTGGGATGTCTTGGTCGTCGAGGGTTTGAAGCCTGTAAGCACCCTTCCCAACGACTTCGGATATTCGATAAGGTCCTTCCCACTTAGTGGATAACTTACCTGCGTTTGGTTCCTTGGTGTTTTGGAATACTCGTCTTAAGACGTAGTCACCTTCCTGAAAGATCTTGGCTTTAACATTTTTGTTGAAATGTCGTTCAACAACCTGTCGCTGAGATGCCATTTTGATCAAAGCAGACTCTCTTAGCTCTTCGAGAGCGTCGAGGTCGTAGCTCAAGTCTACCAAGTTATGCTCGATGGATGTTGTCTCGATGTCGGGAGATGCACTTCTATAGGTAAGACGACTTCACAACCGTAAACCAATGAAAATGGTGTCTGTCCCGTCGATGTTCGGGGTGTCGTACGATTCGCCCATAGGACCGATGGAAGTTCTTCGACCCATTTTCCTTTTTCAGCCTTGAGTCTTTTTTTGATTGAATTGATGATGACTTTATTACTCGACTTTGCAAGACCGTTAGACTGAGGATAACGGGGGGTTGAGGTCGTAAGTTTGATATTACGATCCTCACAAAACCGTTGCGTACGATCACTTATAAACTGTGAACCATTGTCACATACGATTTCGGAAGGGATTCCGAACTTGCGTAGAATGTTAGTCTGGATAAAAGAGATGACCTATCTGTCTCGAATCTGGGAGTAGGCAGCTACTTCTATCCACTTGGAAAAATAATCTGTAAGGACTAACATAAAAACTTTCTGCTCTGGAGCAGGATGTAATTTACCAACGATGTCCATTCTCCACCTCATGAAGGGCCATGTGACTAAGGACGTATGTATCATACCTTAATGTCGTTGACATGCGTCACAACTTCGGATGTACTTGGTGGCATCTTGCCTTAACGTCGACCAATAGTAGCCTTGTCGTGATATACGATTTGCAAGATTACGACCACCGGAATGGTTGCCACATTCGCCATCGTGCATTTCTTTCAGAATGTTTTGTACCTGTTCTGGATTGTCAATGCATTATATGGAGTACACCATCTTGCCCTCCTGTGGGAACTTTAAGACGACACCAAGACCTACTCCTCTAGAGTTTGAAGAACCGTCGACATGGAGCACCCAGGTCGTGTCATTTTCCAGTTCAGGACTGAAGTCGGCGATGAAGTCGGCCAGGACCTGTCACTTAATTGCCGTGTGAGGCTTGAAGTCAATATCGTAACTGCTGAGGTAGATACTCCATTTCGCTAGTCGTCCTGATAGCTCGGGTTTTCTCAGGAACTACTTGAGAGGAAAATTTGTTACGACGGTAATGGGATGGGATTTAAAGTAGTAACTTCTTTACTGCTGTGACTAGTGACAAAGGTAATTTCTCCATGGACGTGTATCGTGTTTCAGCGTCCAGTAGAGACTTACTGACGTAGTAAATCGGTAGCTGCTGCCTGTCGTCCTCTCTAGTTAAGACGGCACTTACTGAGTGAGGACTTACGGCGAGATACAGTTGTAGGATCTCGTGTTCCTCTGGTTTCGAAAGCAAGGGCGGAAAGGCCATATATTCTTTCAATCGTTGTAGCTCTTGTTCGTGATCGTCCGTCCAGTCGAAACCCTTGTTCTTTCTCAAGACATTGTAGAACAAACGACATTTATCCGACGATCGTGAGATGAAGCGATTTAACGCTGCTACCCGACCTGTAAGTCGTTGGACCTCCTTGAAGTTTCTGGGCGACTTGATGTTTATCAAGGCTTTGATTTGATTAGGACTTGCCTCTATTGTTAATGCCAAAAATCGCACAAAAGTACAACTTAAGGTCGATGTGGACATTTAACAACTAAAGAAGCGTATCTCAAGCCAAACAACGTAATCGCGAGGAAAAAGTAAAAGAGACAAGAGATTTGGTGACGCGGAAAACCCCAAAACGAGGGAAAAAACCACGGTCGACTGTGTTAGAGTCGACAGTGCACTATAGTCTTCAAACATGGGCGAAAGTCCTTGTGTTACAGGTGATATGTGTACAATAGGTTACAAATGAAGTAAAAATACACTTAGTCTTGTGTAAAAAGTGTGCGTCGTGTGTTAAACGTGCGAAACAAGCTGCTGTCGTGCGGTCTGAACTGTTGTCGTTCGGTACTTGCGTTAGCGACGTGTGCTCGAATGAGAGAGAGAAAATGTAGAAGTAGATGAGAATGCCGTTGTATATCTAGATCAAATCCTCTCCTTGTTCGAGGTTGGAGCATGCCTTTATATAGGTTTCGCCGGTCATTAATGTGCTTTATGGCTAGTCTTGTAACTGCTGTCGGGCATTAAATGCGCTTTGATGATTTGGTTTTGTAACCGCCGTCGACTCTTTAATGTTATTAAGAGCTCGTCCGTTACTGACCGTTGTGCCAAGAATGGCCATAGACCCGCATTAATGAACAAGAGAAACGGCTGTTGACCATTAACGGTTAGTGTAATTGTAAGACCGTCTTAAGTTCTGGACGTCGATCTTATGGAACATACGACTGTCTCCGAGATATAAGACCATGTATATGACTGTAAATATCTTATAAGACCTTATCTTAGTATAGGAATGGTTTTATGAAAATGTCGTAAGATTAGGTCGTAAAACCACTAAGTCGTTAGATCAGGATGACGATGTCGCAGGACTAGGTCGTAGGACCAGGATGTCAGGAGACTGTCGACGTAAGACCGACGAGTCATAACTGATGACACGTAACTGGTGACGTAAGACTAGTGATGTAGGACTAATAATGTAAGACTAGTAGCATAAGACTAGTGACGTAAGACTAGCGATGTGCGACATGCAACACGTGATGTGCGACACGTGACGTGCGATCATTAGATGTAAGATGTCTATTCACCCAATATGTCTTTTAATAACCAATTATCGTGTGTTGGGGATATGGCACTAATGGGTATTACCTTTATCGGTCGGGGGAATTTCCCAAGTCGGTCGAGGGTGTGATTTTTTACCCAAACAGTTAGCCCCCCGAGATCTGAATTTGAAAGTCATTTGAGCTTCAGATCTCGCACCAAAGTAAAATGATGAGTCGTGTCATTTCTGCTAATTGGATCATTTAGAAGAAAACCGGCTTGGTCAGCAAAAATCACGAGACTAGTCGATAGCATTAAGTAAGTTGCAACGATCGAAAGATGATCTTTATACGATTTGTCAGAAAATACATCCTTTGTCTGAAATCGTACAACCAACTCTGCCACTACAATGTTCATCATGCGGCCAAAAGGATGTCTTGCTAAAGTCAAATTCATGCATCCAATCAGAGGCTGCCACGTGCAAAGGTATACTGACTTGCATTAAATGCATGCAGTATATAAAGGAAACCCTACTTTATTTTTGAAGTGCTCGGCCATTCCTCTCTCGCTGAACTACTATGTGAAATAAAACCATCCTTAGTTTTCTTAATCTTCTTTCTCTCTATTTCTAGTGCAAGAACTATGTGTGTTCTCATAGTTTGTTTATATTAGGTTTATTCCTTAATCTTGTTCCGCAACAAACTGTAATTTGTTTGATACTTATCAATAAACAATTTAGAAAGATAAAAATCTTGTGTTTGTATTCAACCCCCCCCCCCCCCCATTCTACAAACTTGTATTACCCCTTTGGGACCAACAGGTTTTAATATCACAAATCCAAGAACACAATGCTTAAAGATTTCTTGCTTGGGAGAGTTTATGTGCGTAAAAGGTAAAAATATAAACATGAAGAGTTTATATATTGAGTGTAGAGAGAGAAAGTGATGAGCAGGAAAAGTTACTCATCATGACACGGACACGTCCCACGAAGCTTATTGGACAAGAATTCGAAACGAGCGAACGTGTCAGACAAAAAGTCGTGCCAGGGTTATCCGTTTGATGACGTCACAGTCAGAAACGTCATTTCATTTTCAAAACACTTCCCTGAATGGTTCACGAACAATTTTAAGTGAAGAAACACTGAAAAATAAAGTTTTAGTGATGGATTTGTATTTCAAAAGATCACTGAATAAAATATCAGCGGACAAAGTTATTTTGAAACACAACATGCTGAAGTAAACTTCAGCGAATGGGAATAGAAAAACATACCTTGGTATGAACAAATATTTTGTTCAGGGATTAGATGATGAATAAGGATATGAAATTCTTTTATCACTAACATAATGCTAACCACTGAAGAGTTATTCTTCAAGGTTCAGCATGCCAAGCTCGCTGATGAGAAAGTTGAATCTTGTCTCATCAAGAAGTTTGGTGAAAAGATCAGCTAACTGAAAGTCAGTAGAGATAAAGTGAAGTTCAATATCACCATTCATCACATGATCTCTGATAAAATGATGCATGATCTCGATGTGTTTGGTCTTTGAGTGTAGTACTGGATTATTGGCTATAGCGATGGCACTTGTGCTGTCGCAATAGATTGGAATTTTCGAGAGCTGAAGGTCGTAGTCTAATAGCTGATTTCAGGTCCATAAGACCTGAGCACAACAGCTTCCAGTAGCTACATACTCAGCTTCAGCGGTACAAGTGGACACTGAACTGTGCTTCTTGCTTGTCCAACTTACCAACTTTCCACCCAGGAGTTGGCAGCCTCCTGTGGTGCTTTTTCTATCCAGTTTGTAACCTGCAAAGTCACTATCTGAATAGGCAGTTAGATCAAACCCTGAGTCTTTGGGATACCAGAGACCTAGGTTGGGAGTATTCTTAATATATCTGAAAAATCGCTTTACAGCGATCAGATGGGATTCTTTGGGTTCAGATTGACATCGTGCACACAAATAAGTAGCATACATAGTATCAGGTCGGCTAGCTGTAAGATAAAGAAGAGAGTCGATCATCCGTTGGTACGTAGTGACATTAACAGGCTTTCCTGAAGGATATTTGTTAAGTGTCAGCGGCGGTGCCATAAGGATTTTCATAGATGAGCTTTGAGTTAAATCGGATTTTTTTAGCATATCTTTAACATACTTACCTTGGTGGATAAAAGTACCCTTATCATTCTGCTTGATTTGGAGTCCAAGGAAATAAATCGGTCCACCCATCATACTCATTTTATATTCAGATTTCATTCTTTCAGCGAAATGAGTACATAGAGAAGGGTTAGTAGAACCAAATATAATGTCATCGACATATATTTGAATAAGAATAATATGAACTTTTACTTTCCTGAAAAATAGAGTGTTGTCGATCTTTCCACGATGAAATTTTTCAGTAAGGAGAAAAAAGGATATAGTGTCATACCATGCACATGGTGCTTGTTTCAGACCATAGAGTGCCTTATCCAGCTTATAGACATAACCTGGATGCTTAGGATCCGAGAATCCTACAGGTTGTTCGACATAGGCTTCTTCATTCAACCTTCCATTTAGGAATGTTGATTTGACATCCATTTGATAAACTTTGAAGTCTCTGTGAACCGCATAGGCTAGAAAGAGTCGAATCGCTTCGAGTCTTTCCACAGAGGCAAACGTTTCATCATAGTCTATACCTTCCTCTTGTCTGTATCCCTGTGCAACTAGACGAGCCTTATTGCGGGTTACAGTTCCATGTTCATCTAACTTGTTTCGATAGACCCACTTAGTGCCTATCACTGACTTGTTAGATGGTCTAGGAACGAGATTCCAAACTTTGTTTCTTTCGAATTCAGTCAGCTCTTCTTGCATAGCGCTGACCCAGTTCGGATCTCTAAGGGCATCATCAACCTTCTTGGGTTCATCATCAAATAAATGTTACCTGCGCTGCATCGAGTCTGAACACCAGCGTTTGGATCACCAAGAATTTGATCAATGGGGTGAATTATAATCCATCGCTGAGCAGGAGCATGAGTCGCTAACTCGGAGTGAACTTCTGGGAGCGCTAAAGATGAAGCTTCAGCGATTTCAGGTAATTCAGGCAAGATAGGAAGAGGTTCATATGAAACTTCATTTACTGATTGCTGAGAAGTCGATGGAATATCAGATGTCGATGGTTCAGAAACAGGCATAGTGTTAATGGGAATAACTGAAACCCAAGAGGATGATTCAGCTTCACTTGACTGCATGATGGGAATGATGATCGGATCATCATCATCGGTTGGATTGTTGACCTGAGGGTCAGGGTTAAGACTAGCTTCTGAATCCCCAAAGGGAGAAAACATCCACTGATTGAGTTCTTCGTTATCAGCATAGGGTATTGAGTTCGCTAAACGGGATTCGTCAAAGGTGACATGAATAGTTTCTTCTACAGTTTGTCTTCGCTTGTTGAAGACTCTAAAGGCTTTGGATATAGAAGTATATCCAAGAAATATTCCGTCATCAGCTTTGGGATCAAACTTTCCAAGAGCATCTCGGTTGTTTAAGATGAAGCACTGACAACCAAAGATGTGAAGAAAGCTGATAGATGGCTTTCTTCCATGAAAGAGTTCATAGGCAGTCTTGTTGAATCTTTTGACGATCAACGATCTATTCTGCGTAAAACGCGCAGTGTTGACAGCTTCTGCCCAGAATTGAGTAGGAAGATGAGAATCCCTGAGCATTGAACGAGCAGCTTCGATGATCATTCGATTTCTTCTTTCAGCGATGCCATTTTGTTGTGGTGTTCTTACTTAGGAAAAGTTATGAGAAATACCCTTACTTTCAAAGAAGTTATCAAGTGAACAGGTTTTGAATTCAGTCCCATGATCACTCCTTATTGAGCGAACAGTGAGGCTATTCAGGACTTCCATTTTCCTGACAAAAGATATGAGTTCTTCTGAGGTGTCACTCTTAGCACGAAGAAACATCACCCATGTGTAGCGAGAGAATTCGTCTACAATAACCAGTGTATATTTCTTTCCAACGATGGATTGAATATTGACAGGGCCAAACAAATCCATGTGGAGAAGTTGAAGAGGAGATGTCCCTGAAGATACTTGCTTGGTCTTGAAGCTTGCTTTTGTTTGTTTTCCTTTCTCACACACTGAACAGAGAGATTCCTTAGCATATGAGTGTTGAGGAAGACCAATGACCAACTCTTTTGAAGAAAGAGTATTCAGCGTCTTAAAGTTGAGACTAGAAAGTCTCTTATGCCATAGCCAGTTGACATCAGTAGAGGCCTTGGAGAGAAAACAAGAGTTTTCAGTGGTTCTTGAGTCCATGTTTATTACATAAACATTTTCTGAACGATATCCACTGAGAGTAACTTTCTCTTTCTTGTCAGTGACGAAACATGCTTCCTTAGTGAAGCAGACCTTGAAGTCCTTGTCACATAGCTGACTGATGCTAAGAAGATTATGCTTCAGCCCTTCAACGTATGCGACTTTTCTGAAGGTGGTAGTACCATTAGAAAGTACACCAAACCCTCGGGTATACCCTTTACCATTTCCAACAAAGGTCACTGAGGGACCTTTCTCTTCCTTATAGTTAGTGAGCAGGTTTCTTCTACCAGTCATGTGTCAAGAACATCCGTTATCGAGATACTAGATGCCCTTCATAACCTGCAAACAAAGGAAGATTAGTTTTGGAATAGGCACCCATTTTACGATGGGTCCACACTTGTTAGTGGTAGAGGATGTAGAAGGAGCAACGTTCTTCACAACATCTGATGATTCAGCGTCAGGGTTACTCTTCACCTTGGTTAATTTCATAACCTCAGTAGTAGTTTTCGCTTTAGCCATATTTGCACCATGGATGGTCTTCTTTGCCTTGGGGGCATTGATCTTCACCTTAGCTAATTTCTCAGCTTTGGTGGCTGTAAGGCATTTGCTAGCAATGTGATCTGTAAGTCCACAGTGATAACATTTCCTATAGCTAAAAGTAGCTTTAGGACCATAGGAATGCTTATTAGATAATTTTAAATGAGCCGGGCCAGCACCGATAATACCTTTGGCATCAGATATCGGAGGAACTATAAGTTCTTCAGATTTCTTGCCAATGACATCCACTCTGATTTTAGGAGTAGATCGCTGAACGAATTCAGGGACCTTTTTCTTAGAAGTGGAGGGATGGATAGCTGAATGTTTTGAAACTTTCAGCTTAGGTACATTGGTACTCTTCTGAGGTTTTTGAACAACGATTTTTTCTTTACCTTTAGAAATTAAGGTAGGTTTATCCTCAAGGATGGGAGTTTTAGAAGAAGAAGAGAACTGAGACGAAGAGGTGTCAGGGATAGAAGACATGAACATTCCAAACTTAAGCATGGAACGATCAGTGGTTGGTTCTTCATCGTCAGCTTTGTAACCAAGACCACTCTTGTCACTAAGTGGGATCTGAGCCCCAATTATCTCAGTGATCTTTGCTGAGGAGTTATACCATCCTTCAACAATATCTTTTTCTGCTTTCAGTTCAGCGATAGCTTGTTCACGCTCGATACTGATGACTTGATTCACATAGACATGGTCTTTCAAGTTATTTTCTATGTTTGAAAGCTCATGAATTTTCAAATGACAGTTTTTAAGCTGTTCAGTTAAATCTTGATTAAATTGTTCAACTTTGGTCTTCCCATTCATGGCATTATATAAATCAACAGTCAGAATATCGATAGCTCGAAGTCTATCAGTTTTAGTGAGAGCAAGAGAAGGAGTAGGAGAGAGAGATACCTGAGAGGTAGAGGCAGAAGTAGAGGGAATTTCAGATTGTTCTTCCTCTTATTCTTTGATTTCGGCCATAAGACAGAGGTTGGCCTCATCTTCTTCATCTGAAGCTGATTCTTCATCAGACTCAGCGCAGTCATGATCGTCAGCGATCAGACCTTTGCCTTTCTTTTTGTAGCTTTTTATACTTTTCTTTGAGCTTTTGGTACTTGTCATCTTTACTTCTTGGAGTAAAGGATTTCTTGTGGGAAGAAGAAGGTTTGAATGCTTTCTTTGACCTGCATTCACCTACAAAGTGTCCTACTTTTTCCCAGTTAAAGCAGGTAGCAGTGCCTTATCAACAGGAATAGATTTAGGCTTGTCAGTGAGGGAAAGAGGTTTAGTTCTTCTGAAGTTACTCTTTCTGGCGAATCTCCTAAAAGAATTTGTCAGGAGTGCTAGAGATTCATCAAGCTCTAAAGGATCAGTTTCTGATGAATCATCAGAGTTAGATTCTAATTCAGTGATCGTGACAGTTGACCGCTGAGCAGGAATTAACTCTGAGGAGAGTAAATCAACAGGTGTGCTTTTAGAATCTTTGACAAGATTCTTCTTAAGTTGACACGACTGCTCATGATTGAGCATAGTGCCAAATAAGGTAGAGAGGGTCATAAATTTTACATCATTTGATAGTTTAAGACACATAGTATAGTTGTCCCAACTTTCAGGTAGACATTCTAAGAACTTTGTCAGGATCTCAGAATTTGCATAGGTCTTACCAATAGTTTTTAAGTCTATAATTAAACAATTAAACCGTTGATGTACTTCAGTAAGAGTTTCATTCTTACCATAGATGAAACATTCATACTGCCTTACCAGGTTGATTCTTCTTGAGTCTTGGACTTCTGCAGTGCCTTCATATTGAACACATATAGTGTCCCACATGGCCTTTGAGCTCTTGAGATTCATGATGGAATGGTAGACTTCATCAGGAAGAGCCATGGAGATGATGGATCTGGCCTTAGTGTCGATGGCCACTTTCTTTTTATCTTCTTCAGTCCACTGAGAGACTGTCTTGATGATTTCCCTTTCAGGAATGGCAGGTGTCTTAGCAGTGGCTGGAACTGGACCTTGAATAGCAGAGGGAACGTAAAGTCCATTTTCCACATAATGAGGTATGGTAGGATCTACACCTTCTAGAAAGAGCATCATTCGATTTTTCCAAAGATTGAAGTTATCTTTGTTAAATCGAGGAGGTTTGGCAAGAGAGCCATTATCTATGTAATTTGTGTTTGTGTTATTTGCCATAATGAAGATTAGCAAGGAGGAGATAGTATAAGCAATATCTTGTTTATGAGATAAACAATCTGCTCTGATACCACTTGTTGGTCCCGAAGGGTTATACAAGTTTGTAGATGGGGGGGGGTGAATACAAACACATATTTTTATCTTTCTAAATTGTTTATTGATATATATCAAACAATTTACAGTTTGTTGCGGAATAAGATCAAGTTAAAAACCTAATGTAAACAAACTATGAGAATCACACAGGTTTCTTGCACTAGAAAAGATAGAGAGAAAATAAGAAAACCTAAGGAAAGATTTTCTTGGAACTAAGTAGTTCAACGAGGAAAGGAAAGGCACTTCAAAGATGAAGTAGGGTTTCCTATTTATACTGCATGCATTAAATGCTAGTCAGTACAACTTTACACGTGGCAACATCTGGTTGGTTACATGAATTTGACTTTAGCAAACATCCCTTTTGGCCGCATGATGAACAGTGTAGTTGCAGACTGGTTTGTATGATTTTGGACAAAGGGATGTCCTTCTGACAAATCGTACAAAAGGCGTGCAAGGAGATAAGACACAAGTAACTTGTAGAACATGCTTCATGATCAACGCTCGATGAATAGATCTTTATCAGCAAATGATAAAGTTCAGCGTTCGCTGAAGTCTTCTACTTGAAACTTCGCGTGAAATGGACAAGTCTTGGCTTCGCTGATAACCGCATCAGGTCACTAGTAGACTTGGTCACTCATTCGCTAGTTTGGTCTTCGATTTCAGCTTTGAACTCAGTTGTTGTGAATCTTGTCTTCATGGATCATAAGTAAACAACTACAAATGAAACTTTTAGCTATCATCAGTGAGACTAAACAGGCTCAGGGCTCACTGATGTACATGTATCGCTGAAGTATAAATTAAAGCACATGTTTTCCATCAGCGATACTAAACAGACTTACTATATTTTTTATAGATGGCAAAACATTAATACATATTGTTTACTTACAACTTTCACAAAGTAATTCTGAGAGTCATTATCAAATCACTGAAGGGTTTGGATCAATAATACCCTAATGGAAAATGATGACGTCATCACACTACCCATGGATCACTTCTCAAAAGAGAAAATGGTTTTAGACAAAGTGAAAGTGGATAGGTTGATGAGAAATAACACGCCTTTTCGACCTGAATCTGACAGTGATGGATTTGTTTCCTTGGAGGCAGGTATCTGATCACTAAAGGGTGAACTCAAGGAAACCTAAAAGAACAACGGGTATTAATTACAAAGAAGATACGAAGACAGGCTGAGGAAATATCAGATCAGAATGTTGACTTGCGAGGAATGTTGAAGGAGATCAATGAGAAGGTCAACTGTTGGTTCAAGTATGAGAAGTCCGAGGACGACATGATGAGAGCTGTGTGGATGAAGGAGCATCCAGAGTTGATGAAGATCTTCCCCCATTCTCCATGAACCTGTTGTGGCAGCCAGCTGATAGACAGCCTACTCCCCGCGAATAGGGCATGTTCACTTTTCTATCACATCCCTTATCTTGAGAATAAATTTTTTATATTTCCATAAGTATTGCATGCATATCATTTTTGTGAGTCTGGGATTGTTGTCAGATTTTGAGAAGTTATTATTTTTATTCATGCCATCATGCACACAATTCACACTTGGTTTATTTTGTTCATTAATTGAGATGATAGCCTGAATAAAATGAGGTGTCTTAGAGCTTGAATTTTTGTATCACTAGAACTAGCCTTGTAATTCTTTGATTCATCAAATTTTTTAGAATCCATGCAACATACACGTTCACCACCTTTATCCATGCAACCTCAATGCCTAAACACAAAATGTTCAATGAGGACATTGAACCCTTCAAAGTTTTGAGAGGGGGGATGATATGGTCAATCTTTCACATTCATATCCATATCATCTCTTTGCATAAATTGCACCAAAATTCAAAAAAAAATGCACCAAAATGGAAAATTTTCATGCATAAAGGAGCAAAGCTCCATTGAAATTTTCCGTGCATTCAAAAAGTGTCAAAGACACCAAAGAGACCATTGTGTCCAAACTTCATTCCTCACAAAGAGAAGATGGAAGAAAAATTGTCCAAAAAATATACCAAAATAGATAGCATAAGTCATATTAAGACAATATCTCAACATTAAGCCAAGACTATCCGCATTAAGCCAAAAGCCAAACCATTAAGCCCAAAATCCTAAATTATGGCTTAATCTTTCCAAAATGACCACCATCAAAAATATTATATCATCCATGTATTTCAAACTCCAAACAAACCATTTCCCATCCATTGAGCACTTAAACTCCAAAATATGAAGGCATGAGCTTAATAATGCACATAAGAGATTTTTCAAGAAAAATGTTAGTCATAGAAACAAAGAACAATTAGTGACATGTATCTAGTGTTAACAAAGTGTTTAGAAACTCACAATCTAGGTTATAAATCCAAAAAACCTAGAAAAGTAGCAAACCCTAGAAATAGTAGAGACTTGAGACTTGATTTCCTTTAGTTTTAAGCTCCAAAAGTGCCCCTGTTGATCAATAAATGCTCCCAACTAACACTTAGGGTTGAAATTAATGAGATGGGTTTTGTAGGGAAGAAAAGACATGAAAATCGCTTCCAAAACGAGAGAAGCCGCTTTAGTTTGTGAGTGAGAAGGAGCTAAAAATTGGGTTGCCCTAAATACTGAAAAAAAACACCCGGGCAATTATGCCCGACGACTTTGCCAAATTGGCATTGTCACCGGCACTATCGCCGCATCGAAGCCACTCTCGGTACAATTCCGTCGAGTGTGACTAATAGGGTTATTTTATTAACCATATTTTAAGCGTTTAATTCCAATTTTCAGCTAACTTTCATTTCCCCATTGAGTCGTTTAGTTCTATTTTCATTAATTTTAGGCATGAATAAAGATTTGGTATTTTAAATATAAAAGTGAAGAAAATACAACAAAAAACTAATTTAATTATATATATTTCAGGATTGAAGAAAAGACCGGCTTGAAGTCCAAAAAGGATCGGGAAGAAGTTAAAAAGATAGCGGACTAGGAATTTGGACTTGCGGAATGGACTCTCAATTTTTGGACCGGTTGATTTTGTTTCGGATTGCTTAAACACTTTTGGGCCAGCCTTGTATTTTGTTTGGGACGATTTTTGTGGTGTTTAGATACTAATTTGTAGGCTTAATTTTTAAAACTCTTGGGCCCCCATTTTGTTAAGTCTTGGGCCCCAAGAGATATTAAGCACTATATATATGTGCCTTAGGTGCTTAATGAAATCATCCATCATCACTTAGATTAGTTAGCTAGTAGAAGGAGTGAGCATCAAGCTCACGGTTCTAGGAACCGTAGCTATTGCTCACGGTTTGAACCATTTGGTTCGACCATAACATTGGTTATGTAATATATTATTAAGTTTCGTTGCAATTCCGTCATCTGTTGCACTATTTCGTTACTTGTTCGTATTAGCTTACTTCGCTTGTTAGCTTACGGTTTACTATTGTAATCCATCGATTACTCCCTTCTTTAATCACTTACGGTTTTAAAGTCTCCTACAACTCACGATTTCTACATACTTCATTCTAATCCACTATGTTGCTATTATTCACCGGAAGTCCGACAAATCATTTTGGGTTACCAATCTCAATTGGTTCACGTTTGAATATAGTTATTGCAATTGATGAAGTTTCTAATACATAGAAATCCATTTTCTTGCACGTTAAGTTTTCTTTTATAATTCACCAACAATCGTCTTCACGTTATTAAATCATTGTTAGTTGTTTCATGGGTGTTTTAAGTAACCAAATCCATAGCTTAACGATTGAAATTATATTTAATCGTAAACGGTGGCCGTTCACTTAAGGATTCCATTTGCATATTTTAGCAAGTTTCTCATCTTAATTCCACATTTGAAACAAGATTTCCCATGCAAGATTACAATTTTGTCGTTAACTTTTCGCTCGATAGTTCATGTTTTTATTCTTCTGTCAATTTACTTACTGCATTTTAATTTCTGCACTTTAATATTCGCTATTTACTTTTTCTGCAATTTCCTTTATGCAATTTAATTTTATCGCTCTTTAATTTACACACTTTATTTATTGTCATTTATTTTCTGCAATTTAATATTCGCTTTATTTTTTCAAGAGTGGTTACTTGCATAACAAGTTACGTCTTCTCAAGTGGAATTATTGTGAATTGTTTTATCCATTTTCCATCTCCATTATTTGCTCTCTAAGTTCGTACATCTTTTATAATTAGAAACCGAACGATGATAGGCTAAACATCCTAGTTCGGGGTATAAAGTGAAGTTGGGACCGAGATCGATAATAAAATAAAGAGGTGTATCGTATGGTATGATTGTCCAACGTTATTTAAATCAAGGTTATATTTTGTGGTGGATCACAATTGACCAATTGACAACTGGTTCGTTATATCATAAAATATCGGACTCTTGAGATAACGAAGGAATGCCGTCTCATCTTTTTATATATAATTATTTATTTCATCCCAACGGATCTTTATACCTTGTGCTTGTCTTTATAATCGATATTTGTTTAGTTGTTAACCAAATCTCCAACAAAAGATTACCTTCGAACTCGCCATATGAAACTCGCTTTTACGAACTAGACTTTTAAAGAGAAACTTTTCCACGTTTCCCTGTGGGATCGATATTCGGTACTTTGTACCATTATTACTTGTTTTGAGACGATAATAGGTCAAGATGTATACTTGCGTCAAGGTTTATTTATAAACGTTTTTAAAGGTATACCTAAACATGTAACAGTGACGTGCGAGTATGTTCGATGGCATTGTCGAGAGTCACTATCGCTTGGTATGTACCGAACCTTGTCCCACTACAGTGACTATGACATGCGGTTATGCCGTGGTGTCACTGTCACCGGCATTGTCGCACAACCAGTCTCGAGGCCCAGAAAATCCATCTTGCCGTTTTGTTGGGTCGATGGGTCGGTGTTTTCATGCAAAGTTCTTTCCCCCACGAAACACACATAATCCTTCTCATGCATGCAAGGTAACTGAAATGAATTTAGGAATACAAGATATTTAGAAATTTGAGCTTACTTGAGAAGTACGGACGTTACATAGTGCATACAGTGGCCCGTGCCACCATTTCGTTCCTTCGGCGTAAGGTACATGAAAAGTGTTACCGTATCAATTTGTTGTGTGTCGCCATATCTATTTTGAAACTACAATGAGGACATAACTTTTCCTTGGTATATCTTTTTTGAACAATGATTTCCCTTGGTTAAATGGTTTGCAAGATTTTTTTCCATCCTAGACCTGAGTTTGAATCTTGTTAGTGTCATTTTCTTATATTTAGCTTTTAATTTCAGATTTATTATGTTTCTGAAAAAAATTGCAATAAAAAACGTGAACACATGACCTAACATATGAAAAACAATGAACTAACCAACAAACCAACGATGATTGTGTGAAAATATCCCTATGAGTACAACAGTTAAAAGAATTTGATCATAGCATATTTTAAAAATAGACTAAAGACAATCAGTTAGGAACTACTATATACGTAATGGAAACTAATACGAAGGCGAGATTTTCATCAAGTAGATGTTTACCACATAATTCACATTTCTTACATACATGTGAACAGGATAACCAAACAAGATCTTTCCAAATGACCAAAATTTGAAACCAGGACATGTTGTCATAATATTCTTTGTAAGAATCAACTATGCGACATACAAGTTCTTTTCTATAGTACTCCCAGTCAATTGGTTTTGGTTCATGAAATAAACAAAAATCAATGAAACTTAATAAATATCATATGAGATTATAAATATAGAAGTATTGGTCAGAGAAGAGTCAGGGGTATCCCGATAAAAGAATGTTTTATAAACTTAAAACTTACAAGTTTACATGTGGAAAAGAATGACAAATATGATAACTATTTTTTGGCAAACGTGTGAATTTTCCTATAAATAGGACGACATTTAAAATATTATGTAATTGAGATCATGACTCCTTACTTTTCGGATGCCGAAGGCCAGAAACTTACAACGACACAATTTAGTAGAAATATAGTTGCTCCATTGATTACTAAGATAGTTCAATTAAACAGTAATCCAAACATGTATACAGGCTCAAACAACTTCTATAATGCAAAACAACCAACATTAGAAACTGACCGTGATCTTTCTAAATGATAAATCTGCCATTAGCAACAATAAAAATAATGAAAGATCATCTCATTTTAGTCAAATGGATAGCAGGTGACAAAAAACAGTCTTTTCCGTTTTATGCCCGAAAAAAGAATAATGTGTTATACATGTTGTGTCTTCGCCCTTGTGGGACTCCCAATCCAATGTAAAGTGTAACACCCGGAAAATCCAACTAAGCGTTCATACATGGTCCTTCCTCATTTCTCGTAGATTTATTCATGGGTAAGTCTAAAAGCGATTGGAAATTACCTTAAGACCCTAATCAATCAACTTCGAATTTTAATCGTCAATTTGGAAGCAAATCGGGTCTCGACAGGCTCTGGGCGACCTTGTCGGCGACAATGCCATGGGGCAAAGTTATCGGGCATTGTCCTTGTGTTTGTACCGTATCCTATGAGGAGTCGGCGACTATGCCGGAGACAATACCCTTGGGAAAATTCGTTGTGCATTGTTGCTAAGGAGGTACTATGAGCGGGGTTAGGCCTGCGACTTTGCCGACGACAATGCCAAATGGAAAAGTCGTCGGGCAATGTCGCACCCGGGGAGCTGGAGGTATAAAAGTGACCTTTGACGATTTTTGACCTCATTAATCATTCAACTCGTTTTGGAACCCGATTTTTAGAGCATTTATGGCGATTTTCTCTCTTCTATCATTCACTCTTCCATAAATGCAAGCTATGGTTTGTTAGTGATTTGTTTTGGACATTAAAAGCTTCTTAGAACCATCTAGTGTGAAGATTCAAGCTCTTCAACTTCAAGATTTCATTCATATCCCTTGTTAAATCCCTCTTGTTCCTGTTCCTCTTTCTTCACTTCGGGGACGGAGGTCCTATGATAGGTAACAACAGGTACAAGCAACTTGACCCCCGAAGGGCTATCTGATCCAATCAACAGCGTAAGCCGTAGAGCGCTAGTGCGATAAGAACTCGCACTTGCCCTGATAATACCACTAATCCCTTTTTCATTTTTCTAGGGTTGTGTCCAAGTTTCTAGGTTTTCTACACCTAGATTGTGTAGAAAACCTTTGTAAAACTAGATACATGTTCATTTGTGTGTTTTTATCATTTTGCATGTTTTATTATATACAAATCTCTTATGTGTAACAAAGTGGTCATGTTTTACCATTTTGAAAATGGTGAGAAGCTTTAATCATAATAACTAGCTCTTGGTCTCACAAAAACTCTTGAAGAAATCGGTTGGGTGAAATGGAGATGCTTCGACCAAATTTGATTGAGAGAGAAATGAGTTGGCAGATGAGAAATTAGGTAAAAATGGAAGGAAAATCGTATTTAAAGAACGCCCCTCCAGCTCCACTTTTCTGCCCAAACTCCCCAGGCATGAAGGATTTCGCCCCGGGCGTGAAACTTCCACAGAAAATTAAATAACTTTATTTTTACCCAAAACATTATACCAATTCAAAAATTCATACCAAGAGTTATTTTGAGGTGGAAATATAAATATGTAGCTCGAAATAAACACACCAAAAATGCGGATGTTACACAGCTCGCTCGATTTCTTCGTTTTTCATGCTTGATCACTGTTCTGGCTAGAACTTCCTCGTTTTAGCTCCGATTTTGCTCTGGAAAGAACAGTTGGACTCGCTTGTGAATTCTTTATCCAACAAGACTATAAAATCTAGGATTTAAGTCCAAAATCCTATTTCTTCTATTTCTCTTAAAATATCGATTTCCGTACTAACCTGAAATCATAGTTACCCATAAATCAGGGTGTTACATTTTTTAAGTATGTTAAAGCAAAAGGTAGGCATGACACTTCATGGTATAGAGTTGAAACAATGAGTCACATGAATTAACAATGTGTTTGTCATATCAGTATTCTCTCACCGCCACATCAGTTTTCTCTTTCCTACACATGTTATAAACCTTTCACCTCCAATCATGGACCGATCCATAATTTTTATAATAAAAAATATTATAATATTTAATATATATATATAGAGAGAGAGAGATGCCCATTATTTTGTAAACCGAAATAATTATTTAATATATATATATATATATAGAGAGAGAGAGAGGCCCATTCTTTTGTAAACTGAAATAATGGTGTGAACTTGTAAACCAAGGGTATTTGAGTGTTTTTCCATAAATTCTTAATTTTAAAATTAAATTCATATTTTTCAATGATTAATTCGGTTACCATATATAACGACCTACATATTTTTAGGAAAAATTCAAATTTTTTAAAAAATTATTAATTCCTTAATTTCATTACCATTTACAAAATCGTGAGTCTGGAAAATATGAAACATGATAGAATTATGGTAGAAAACTATGAAACCGGGTTGAAAACTATGAAAATCGTGAGTTTGAAAACTATGAAAATCGTGAGTCTGAAAAGTATGAAACATGGTAGAATCATGAGTTTGGAAACTATGAAACATGGTAGAATCAGGGTAGAAAACTATGAAATAAGGTTGAAAACTATGAAATAAGGTTGAAAACTATGAAATAAGTGAGTCTGAAAACTATGAAACTATGAAAATTCACACTTCCGTTTGTCCCCATTTTCCCAATTTTTTTGCTAACCCGATTTCACACTCTAAAAACTATGAAACATGAACACAAACGGGGATACAACCCAGATCCTCTATCAAGGTATGTGTTGGTACCGAAGGGTTAACAAGTATTAGTTTGTAGAAGGGGGGGGGGGGGGTTGAATACAAACTCACAAGAATTTAATCTTTCTAAATTGTTTATTGATAAATCAAACAATTTACAACTTGTTGCGGAATAAAACTAAGTACAAGACCTAATCTAAACAAACTATGAGAATCACACAAGTTTCTTGCACTAAGAAATAGAGAGAAAAGAACAAAGAAAATTAAGGATAATTTTCTAAGGCACTAAGTAGGTTCAGTGATGACCGCCTTCAAACTGAAGGAGCATTCCTCCTATTTATACTACATGCATTTAATTCATGTCAGGAGGACTTTACACGTGTCATCATTTGATTGGGTGCATGCTTCTGACTTTTACAAACATGCTTTTGGCCACATGGTGAACAATGTAGTGGCAGAGTGGTTTGTACGATCCTGGACAAAGGTATGTCCTTTTGAAAAATCGTACAAAAGTGTGCAAGAGGATAAGACACACATTCCTTGTAGAGCAGGCTTCATGATCAGCGATCGCTGAGTTGATCTTCCATCAGTGAGACCTGATGTAAGTCAGCTAGCGCTGAAGTCTTCTACTTGAAATATCGCGTATTATGGTCTTGTCTTGGTTTCACTGATATCCACATCAAATCGTTAGTATACTTGTCACTTGTTCGTCAGCTTTGTCTTCGATTCAGCGATGAACTCCTTTGTCGCGAAACTTATCTTCAGAGATTACAAGCAAACATTGTTTACAGATGAACAATAGGTGATCATCAGCAAGACTGAACAAACTCAGTTATCACTGATGTACATTTATCACTGATGAAATAATAAAGAACAATGGTTACCCAACAGTGATACTGAACAGACTCAGCATGTTATCACTGATGGTGAAACCCTTATACATACAATGTTACTTATAATTTTCACTAAGTAAATTTAAGGGTCATCATTAAATCACTGAAAGGGTTTGGATAAACAATCTCCCCCTATTTGATGATGACAAAGCAACATAAAGAAAATTGCTAAGTTTAAAAACATAAGGATAAAAAGGCCTCATAGATGCGTGTCCCGTTTACTGTTTTCTGGGATCTTTTTTTAGTACTGATGGAGTAAAGTACTTTATTGAAATTTTCATTAAACTTCGTAATTCAGTTTACAAGGGAAGATGGAAAATTACAAGTACAATAATATAAAATTACAAGTACAAAAAGTATTACTGATAAATACAAAAAAGAATTACAAAGAAGTGATCTATCAGCTATAGAGGTTCTTCCTTGAAGAGCATTTCATCAAAGGCATTCGTCTCTGGGATCATCCAATCAGGGGCCACTTCACCTTGTTGTCTTCTAAGCTTGGCTTCATTCAGCACATGGGTCTTGAAGTAGAGTCCTGATCTCGATTTGTTGCACCAGTAGACCAGATCTCTTAGTTGATTAACTAGGCAAATGGGAAGTTCTGAGTATCTCTGAAAGCGCATAACACCAGTGAAGTCGTAGAAGATTATTCCTTATGGATCACTGACCACTTGACTAGGGATGAAAGGTCCATCAGGTGGTAGTGATAGGTTCAAGGCTGATAAGTCAGGAGGAAGTCCGAGCACTGCTTCCCTTGAGAATTCGATTCCAGTTTCGTTCTCGATAGCAGGCCCCGAGGAAGAGGATGCACGCTTTCGTTTTGCAGGAGCATGTCTTTGGTTTTGAGTAAGGGCTCGAGGAGGAGGCACGTCAATATTGGAAGTAACCTGGTTGATCATAGAATTCAGAAATCTTTCAACATAAGGCTTGAACTTCGATTTTGATCGTTGAATTGCACTCCTGACTTCTAGCCATTCATCAAACCCAAGGGCATCTAGCTTTGACATGTAGCATGTGCGTATTTCCCCATTCTCTCTGATTTCAGTGACTTCCACCATTGATACGCCCTTTACCGTTTTTCCCTTCAGAGTTACATTCACGATCCGACTGGGGTGATATCTGAAGTCAACCTTTTCTTTGCACCATTTCAACGTGGAGTCGCTGACCTTTTGATTCTTTTGAATCTCTTTCCCAACTTCCTTAAGCAGTTCCTTCTGAACTCTAAGTGGAAATTGTTTCAGCTTCTTATCCTTGACTGACTACCGGGCAACCTTGAGGGCAAATGCTTTGTCTTGAAGTGCAAACTCTTGGTTTTTAGCAAGTAGTTTTTCAGCCCTGATGGATTCTTCAATTTCTTCAGGAGTTAGGAAGCCAAGTTCGGAGGGAATGATGATTCTTAAGCACTGACTCTCTAAGTGCTGGATCATAGCTGCTCTTCTTTGGGATTCATCCTCTGACCTTTGAGGAGATCAAGAGGTTCTGTTGGGGTGTGTGAGCAGCTCTTGTTCTTCTTCTTCTTGATCATCAGTATCAATCATTGAGACTAGGATTATTGTAGTTTCATCATCTATAGAAGTTGGGATTATTTGTTGGAGTGATTGCGATTGTTCAGTGGGTCCCTCAAGCAAGGGAGAGGACTAGCTGAAGAGAATTGCCAAGTTCCCTGAAGAAGCAAGTCCCTTTTGCTTACCCTTGGAACTTTTCTTCGCAGGAGACTTCTTCGCCGTCTCCCCTGCTTCTTTGAAAGCTACCCCTTTGGTTCAGGGACCCTGATGGCAGCAGGTTGGAACCAACATTCTGGTCCCTCATCATCATCGTCATCATTTCCATCAGGGTGTGAAGAGGGTTATTCATCGAGGATTTCCACCTCTTCTTCCTCTTCAGAGTGGATGTCGACAGTTTCATCCAAGGGAGAGGAAGGAGGAGTGGGTTCTTTTTCAATCTCTTTTTCTCCCTCAGATTGAGAGGGATCTTCATCAGCGTTTACCTCCCTATCAACAAGTGAAGGGTCTTCTTCTCCCACTCTTTGTCATCATCATGGGGGGAGGCATATCATCGGCAGCAACAGCAGCATTGGTATCAGCAGCCCTGTCTTCTAGGCCAGGGGCAACTGAGACTGAGGCATTGGTAGCCTCAAGAGTTTCCACCCTAGCTTCTAGGCCATGGATCGCTGAGGTTGCCTGGACGATGAAGTCTGTTAGGGCTAATTAATGTTGAATAGAAGTTAAAGGGTTTATATTGTAATTGTTGTTATTTGGGCTTAAATGTTTAAATGGGCCATGGGCTTGCTAGTTTAGGCCCTTAGTATATAATGTGTTATTATCCTAAGAAATAAGGTTAATCACTTAAGTCGTTCATATCATCATATTGTAATTCTCTGAAAGCTTAATGCAATATATGGATGACCAGTTGAAATCTTATTGATCTGTTATCTATTCTATTGATTTCATTGTGTATGCACTAATCTGGAACTCACAATTGGTATCAGAGCATACGGACGATTCGATTCAAAGTGATTCAAAGGTTTCTGGTAAGTTTATTGACTGTGTTCTTGTCATTCAAAACTCATATTTTGATTCTGACAAAATTGCTAGTTTCTGTTTATTGCATTCGATTCACATCATCATTATAAACGTTTCTGCAATTTTTCGTCTCTTAATTCGATCATCTAATTAGCTTTTAAGCAAAATCAAGTTCTTTGGTTTTGGTCTCTATTCATGCTAAATATCAAATACTTTCTTCAAAATCTTGATGTTTTGCTTGAAAATCGATTAGGGTAGTGTTATTTCGTTGTTTTGGAAGGTTTCTAATCTTTCAGGAGTCACTTTGGGCAACCCTAATCGCATTCCAGTCGATTTGTTTAGTCACAGCCGCATTTTCTGGATAACAGCAGCAGTTTCCGAAACATCGCTTAAACTTCCCGGGTAAGTCAATTCTTTTCGCTACTTTCCGGGTAACTCAAAGTATCCGGTAATTTTCCGGATACTGGTAGTCTCCGGACACACCTCACTCGGTAACTCAAGGTTTCCGGGTACCCAGATCATTCCGAACATCTATCCAGATTCATCTGTTCCCGGTAAGTTCCATCATTCGGTAACTTGTTACTTTCCGGTAAGTATTTCATTCGGTAAGTTTGTGTTTTTTTATCTTATCCGGTAACCAAGTTATCCGGTATCTATATTCTATCCGGTAAACTCATTTCATCCGGTAACTTCTTGTTATCAGGTAACTTCTGTTCACCCGGACACTTCTGCTATATGAACAAATTAACACACATCTGATCCGGACACTTCCAGATTAGACACTATTTCATCCGGATTCCTATACGGTAAGTTCTAATTAGCTAGTTTCTTACCAGTCTTAGGGGCTGTTTGGTTGGTTTTTCATTAAGTCCTGTATGGATAAAGTTAGTTGTGTGTATAAAGTTGTCTGTCTGTATTAATAAAATTGTTGTTTGTTTGTTGTGCTGAATAAACTGTATAAACAATCAAAATGACCATTTTACCCTTCTATTTGTTTTTGTTTTATTGATCACCAAACATCATAATCTAAATACAAATCCAATAAAACATCTAAAAACACCAAGAAGATGAATCTTTAAATCAACCCCCAATAACCCATATTATTTGCACCATTTTATCAAACACTTGATCCCATTTGACATCCCACCTACTGTTGATCTTCAAACACCAGGTTTTAAGAAATCAACTTGAACCATCAACCCTACTACCCAGTGGATTAGAGAAGAACATCAACCCTACTATTCAGTGGATTAGAGAAGAGCATTGAAGACCATCAAACCCAACAATAATTAATTAAACAACATCATATCAAACCCAACAATAATTAATTAAACAACATCATATCAAACCCAACAACAAAATTGAATCTCAGTTAAAAAATATCAAAACCAACAGGAAGATTGAATGTCGACAAAGAATATAATCAAACCCAACAACATGATTGAAGAAGGGCAAAAATCTGCAGAATCTGCAAACAAAGGGAAAAAATTTGCAGAATCAAGATACGAAATCTGCATAATCAAGCAGGGAGATATCGTTGAAAGGCTGCAGGAAGGAGGAGGGAGGAGGGACGCAGCGACGAGGTAGGAGGCAAGGGAGATACCGTCGATGGAGATCTTGAGAAGAGATGTCTTGAGAGAGAAGGGAGAGAGTGTCTATTTTAAAATTAGGTATTTTGAAAGAGATGGGTATGGCTGGAAAAAGGGACAACTGAGCGAATAAGTTGACCCCTTTCTGCTGAGCGAATAAGCCATGACATTGTACATTAAGTCGCAAACAAACAGTTATGTATGGCTTACCGAATAAGCCATACATGCCATTAAGCTCATTAAGTTAAAAACAAACAGGCCCTTAGTCTACATCACTCTTAGAACCTGCGTTAGAACATCACTCTTAGTGCCTTGCCTTAGGATTCTACTTTGAATCGAACAAACGTCTGACGATCACATTAGTGCAATCAACAAAGATGTCTTGTGATGCTCTTGCTATCGGCACCGACTCCAAGCCATCGACCATCTACCAGGGAGAATACAGCCAATGGCGGGACATATTCCTCATTATCATCGAGTCGAAGGATAACTACGAGTACATCTGGCGTGCTCTAACTGATGGCCCACAACCTGAACCCGCGAATATTATTCCAGCACACGAAGAAGGTGGTCAACCTCGAAGGGAGCCCAAGACATACTTGGAAATGAACGAGGGCGAAAAGGGCATGGTTGATGGCGAAAAACATGCCAAGTGATATCTGGTTCAGGCTCTACCAAATTCGATCTACACAACCATAGACAGCTACAAGCAAACAGCAAAGGGCATGTGGGATCAGGTAGCAAAGATGATGAGTGGGAGCAAAGTCGGCAACCAACTGAAGATCAACAGCTGCATAACCAAGTTTGACAGCTTCAAGCAGCGCTCCGGCGAATCTCTCTCCCAGACTTATGAACGGTTTTGTCTCCTACTGAACGAGCTCCACAAGAATAAAATCAATCGTTCAAATACGGAGAATGCACTCAAGTTTCTGAACAACCTCTTTCCAGAATGGAAATTGTTTGCTTCTCACATCAAACACAACCACCTGATGGAGGATGTTCCAATTCATGAACTTTATTAGATGCTTCTCCAGTACGAAGATGAAGTAATGGAGATTCTGAGCAACAAGAAGTCCTCACCCAAGTCACCTGCTGATCCACTAGCTCTTGTTTCTTCAAAACGAGGCAAATCTTCCGGACGTTGATCCAAACGATCCCAAGAGCCAAGTGAATCCGAACCAGAATCTGAGGAAGAAGAAGAAAGCGATTCAGATCCTGAACTGACTGCTGTAAAGAAAGCAATGGCCCTGCTCTCCAGATCTTTTTAGCAGAAGAAGTTCTTCAAGAAGCTTACTTCCAATAATCAGTGCTACTCGACTTCCTCCAACAAGTGCCATGATTATCAGGATAAATATGAAGGCCAGAAAAGGGCAGATGAGCACAAACAGTCTGACAAGAAGGAGAAGAATGAGAAAGAAGATCGCAAGTCTGAGACAAAGAAGAAGGACGAAAGCGTCACTTGCTTCAACTGCGAGAAGTAGGGACACTTCGCCAAGGATTGTAGAAAGCCTGTCGTGAAGAACGCACACTACTACAAGGCCAAACTCCTGCTAGCGGAACAGAAAGAGGCAGGAGAAGCATTATTTGTTGAAGATGACCACTGGTTGGCCCGATCTGATAGTGAAAGTGATTCTGAAGATGCCGATGCTTTCATGGGCTACCATTCTCCTCCAGAAGAAAAGGCAAAGATGTGTCAGGTATGTGAACCTATTCATCAAGGCTTAATCGAACAGTTGAAACCTCTCGTTGAACGAACAGATTCTTATAAGGCCACCACTAATGAACAACTGCTTGAAATTAAATCGTTAACCGAAAATCTAGATGTTCAAAAGCGCATAACTGAAAAATACAAGTCCGAAAATGCTAACTGAAAAATACAAGTCCGAAAATGCTAATCTAAAGGAAAAATGTACAAATTTTTCAATAGCACCTAAGGACTTAAGGGCCAAAATATCTGAACTGACTTCAAAGCTTGATCAGTGTGAAGATGAGAAAGCAGAGATTGTTTATCAATGCTCCTCTCTTCAAATTCAGCACAAAGAAATGGTTTCCAAAATAACTAATCTTGAAACCAAACTCCACAAAAGAGGTCAAACAGACCAGACCATTCACATGAACAAACCCAAGGAATTCACATACTTCAACCAGGAATGGGGAATTGGATACGATAACCCTCAGTACTTGAAAAGATTTTGACCAAAAGACCGACACTTTATCACTTTGGCTTTCTCGGTCTGGATAAGAAGTATCCTGAATATAAAATCAAATGGACTGGTCCTCTTGAAAAGGAGAAAGAAGAGGAAACTGAGGAATACAAGCGCAAACACACCACTAAAATGCAACTTTCTTTTTGCTATGAGCCTATGAATTACTCGTACAAGAAAAACCCAAAGAAATACCTCTCGAATGACTACTTTGATGGCTATAAGGTTGCGATGCCCAAGGATTCCTCCAAAAAGGATGAGGCCTAAGCACCTGAACCCAAAACTGAGACGGACGAGTTTAAACTCTATGTTCCTCCTCTCGTTTTGGAATCGAAAATAGTCGAATTAGAGGAGACACTCGAGAAGGAAAGAACCAGTTTTCAAAAGGAAAAACAAGCGCTTATAACAGAACTTGAGAAACTCAAATCCGTATAAACAGAATCTGTGTCGGATGAAGGACAGGAAATCCTTCGTAATGAAATCAATCGGCTGACATCAAAACTGTCTGCTTTGGCAATAGAAGCGATGAATGGAGCATGTGAGAAATGGTCAACTTCAAGAGACGATCGACCAACTCCAAACCGAAATGTTGATTTCACCCAAACTTTCTTCGGACTCATCTGATACATCTTCGTGTAAAGCTTTCATTGGAAAAAACTTCTTCACGAAACGGTAAAGAGTCTCAAGATGAATGTGTTTTAAAGAATCTAAACTCTGATTTTTTCTTAGCTTCTGCACCAGATTCACCTAAACACACAGACGCAAAGTGTTCCTCACCTCCCTCGACCAATCCTAGTCTATCGATTCCAGATATCGATTTTTCTAAATTCATGAATTCCGAGGGTAGTTCAGATGAAGAGTTTGAATCGTTCCCATTTGACAAACCTCTTTCAAGTCATATCGACTTTCGTTCAAAAGCGGTAAATCGCCCGGTCAATTTTCAAAAAGGCGAATGCTCTACAAAACCTAAGACCCCGACTGTGATCAAGGTTCCTAAAACTGATTCTTGTTCTATAAAACAACCACAGCCACGGCAAAAGACCGGTCGATCAACTGATAAAAATCCCGTCTACCCAAACTCTGCTGACCATGTCGTTAATGCTATTTCAGATAAAAATGGTCGGGCTAAACAAGACAAACCAAAGTGGGTAGCCAAGGAATCTATCGAGAACAATGCGGCATCGAAGTTATTTAATACTGTTTTCTATCCTAGAATGAACATGAATGATCGCGCTTTGAATCACAAGAATGATTTTGTTGAACAAGATGTTAATTTTCCGATTAAACTTTATTCTATTCAGCAATTGATTCAATTATCACATGATTGCTTATGTTGTTCTAGTTGTGATTGGAATGACTTTGATGACATTAGAAATTCAACTGATCGGTTTGGTTGTTATCATGTGTATAATTCTAAACCAACACGCAAACCCCGTAAAAACAAAAAGAAGCCCATTTCTAAACGGGGCCCCCAATCAGAGGTTAAACCTAAACACGAAAGGAAACCCATTTCAAAATGGGTTCCTCAATCAGAGGTTAAAACTACACCCAAGAGGAAAAATGCTTCAAAACAGGTTCCTCAGCCAGGTGTCAAACCTAACCCTCCAGGACCCATTTTCAAATGGGTACCTAAAATCCGTTAATATTGTTTTTTCAGGACGGTCATGTGTGGTACTTAGATTCAGGATGCTCCAAGCACATGACCGGGAGGAGGGAGCTGCTCACGAACTACACCGAGAAATACTGCGGAGACGTGAGATTTGGAAATGATGAGAAGGCGCCGATTTTGGGCTACAGCGACATTGTCCAAGACAAGATCACAATAAAGAAGGTATCATACGTCGCGGGATTGGGACACAACTTGTTCAGCATCGGCCAATTCTGCGATAAAGATCTAGAGGTCAGATTCAAAGCTATATGGTGTAGCGTCCGCACTGACGACGGAACGGAGCTTCTGGTTGGAACGCGAAAGACCAACCTATACACCATCGACCTCTCTGCTCTGAAGACCGATGATTCAATCTGCCTGATGTCGAAGGCCAATTCTCAGCAAGCGTGGATTTGGCACCGACATCTCTCGCACCTCAACTTCAAGAGTATCAACAAGCTGGTGCTAGGCGGACACGTGAAAGGCAAGCCCGAGCTTCAATTCGTGAAGTACAGACTCTGCGGGGCATGCGAGATGGGGAAGATGAAGCGAGAGACACACAAGCCGAAGGCTGCTTCGAGCATGTCTCGGTCCCTCGAACTAATCCATATGGATTTGTACGGACCGATGCGTGTCCAAAGCATCAACAAACGGAAGTACGTCCTGGTGATGGTTGATGAATTCTCTTGCTACACCTGGGTAAAGTTCCTGCGCTCAAAGGACGAAACCCCAGAACTGATAATCAACCATCTGAAGACCATCCTTCTGAATCTCTGACAGCAAGTTCAGACTATCAGGACTGACAACGGGACGTAGTTTAAGAATCAAACGATGAACGAATACCTGACTTCCGTCGGTATCTTGCAAACCTTCTCTACCGCACGCACTCCTTAACAAAATGGCATGGTAGAAAAAAGAAACTGTACCCTTGTCGAAGCCGCTCGCACAATGTTGTCGCAAGCAAAGCTGCCTCTATTTCTCTGGGCTAAAGCGGTGTCAACTGCTTGCTATACGCAAAACCGCTCCATCTTCAACAAGCGGTTCAACAAGACGCCGTACGAGATCATCAACAACCGCATTCCAAACATCAAATACTTCCACACGTTCGGATGCACATGCTACGTCTTAAACGATAAGGATGATCTCGAGAAATTCAGTCCAAAGGCAGACGAAGTAGTCTTCATAGGATACTCCATGCAAGCTAAGGCGTATCGCGTTTACAACAAACGGATCAAATCCATTATCGAGAGCGTAAACGTGACATTCGACAAAGCCACAGATTTGGCTTCTGAACAACTCAGTTCAGAACCCGGTTTAACTGGCATGTTAGCTTCCGAACTTTCACGTTCGGGATGTGCACAAACACCAGAAGATCCAAATCATGCATCTATGTCGAATGCTCATCTTTCTGATTTAGATTTACTATTTCAACATTTTTATGATGATTTCTTTAATGTGTCTACCCCTCGTGTCTCAGTGCAACCCAAAATTGAAGCTGCTCAAATCGAGGACTCAGCAAATCTTTCTGGTCCGCCGCCTTCGACGAGCACTCCAATGATCACTCTAGAGACACCTCAGCCCTCAACCGATAAATCATCGACTGATACGACTATTCCCTCGGAGGAACCTGTACAAGACCCAAAGATCGCTCCTGAAGATTCGTCCTCTACAACGCTCATTGATCAACCTCTGAATTCTCCGGAACCAGAAGTTGCTCAACCTTCGACGAATCTTGCCAAGTCTCCTCCAAGAAACCGACCAGCAACACTTAAAGTTGTTCAAGACCTTCCAACTAGTGGTTATGTGGATCTGGACACCTCTCATTCTACTCAACAACCGCTTCTACACACCACCAAATGGACCAAGGCTCATCCCCTGCACCAAATTATCGGTGATCCCTCTACTCCAGTACGAACGCGAGGCGCATCGGTCAACTTCTGCCTCTTCTCCGGATTTCTCAGCAAGATCGAGCCAATAACCGTCTTCGAAGCATTAGAAGATCCGGACTGGGTTATGGCCATGCAAGAGGAACTCAATCAGTTTAAGGCCCTCAAGGTATGGCGACTTGTCCCACGTCCAACTCATAAGACGGTGATCGGCATGAAGTGGATCTTCAAGAATAAGAAAGACGAAGACGGAATCGTCGTGTGGAACAAGGCGCGTCTTGTGGCCAAGGGATACCGCTAACAAGAAGGGATTGACTACGACGAGACATACACTCCAGTTGCCAGAATCGAAGCCATACGTATGTTCCTTGCATACGCCGCATATAAAAACATCACGGTCTTCCAATTGGATGTGAAGACCGTTTTCCTCAACGGCGAGATCAAGGAAGAGGTGTACGTATCGCAACCGGACGGGTTCGTGGACGACAAGAAGCCTAATCATGTCTACATTCTAGACAAGGCGTTATATGGTTTGAAGCAAGCTCCACGGGCCTGGTATGATGCTTTATCTATGTTTTTAATAAAATCGGGTTTTTCAAAAGGTAAAATCAATACAACCCTATTTATTAAAAATGAAAATGGTCACATTGTGTTAGTTTAAGTGTATGTCGACGACATAATTTTCGGTTCTACTAATCCACTATTTTGTAAGAACTTTGCCAAATTAATGGGACAATATTTTCAAATGAGTATGTTGTGTGAGATGAATTTTTTCCTTGGTCTTCAAGTTAATCAACTGTCGACCGGGATATTCATAAATTAGGCTAAGTACATCCGGGACATTCTTCGAAAGTTTCAGATGGAACAGTCCTCACCAATGAAAACTCCCATGGAACCCGGTACAAAGTTACACGTCGATCCTAACGGAAAGGATGTGGATACAAAAACGTACCGGGGAATGATTGGTTCTTTAATTTACTTAACTTCTAGTAGACCGGACATCATGTTTTCGACCTTTCTTTGCGCCCGTTTTCAGTCAAAACCAAAATAGTCTCATTTAATTGCTATAAAACGAATTTTTCGTTACTTGAGAGGTACTGCTGATCTTGGCTTGTGGTACCCGAAAGAGACAGGGTTTGATCTTTCTGGCGTATTCCGACGCGGACCACGCGGGCAGCATGATGGATCGGAAGAGTACATTGGGACATGTGCAGTTCTTGGGCGACAGTTTGGTGAGTTGGGCATCTAAGAAGCAGCAGTGCGTCTCTATGTCGACTGCCGAGGCGGAATACGTGGCCGTCGCAAGCTGCTATTCGCAAGTCATCTGTATGTGCTCACAACTCAAAAGAGGTACAATCAAACTCTACTTTGTGAATACAGAACATCAGTTAGCAGACCTATTTACAAAACCCCTGGACGAAAAACACTTTAATTATCTTGTGTCCAGGTTAGGTATGCTAAATCTGAAGATTTGATCAGATCGTGCGCCCGATACAAGTTCCATACACCTACGAGAAACCGTCTATTCATCATCTGTTGTCTAAACTCCAGATGATTGAGTACACACTTTCTCGCATCTGTATTCTACTTGTATCGTTTACACTTTTAAGTTAAATCTTTGTATTAATTAGGTAGATTTCGTCTGTTTGCTTTCTTTTAACGTATGTTTCCTTTTATGTTTCTTACTGTCGCCTGCTTTATTATTTTGGATATATATGTGCTTTCACATTTTGTTCATGTGTTCAGGGGAGCACATAAGCGTATCAGGTTAGTATACTCTATCTTTGGGGGGGAGTGGCGCACAATTGTTTTTAACTTCGAAACTTTTTATGTGTGGCCATTCCCAATTGTTCTTCAAATCACACCACTTGCACAATTCGAGGGGGAGCAAGTTTCTACTTGTTCATTAGTTGAGGGGGAGCGACACGCTGTTTTTCTTTAAAGTGATAAAAGTTTTTTACGTGTGGTCACTCCTTAAAATTCACTCACATGCATGATTCGAGGGGGAGCATAGAAATCCCCATGCTAAGTTCGAGGGGGAGCGAGAAAATGTTCTTTCAAAACCAAAAATATATTTTTTAAGAAATTTGAAAGTACAGGGGAATTTTTGTCAAAAATCCCAAAGTGTCCGGACAGGTTCCCGGAAAACCATCTATCCGGATAGGTTTCTAGGCCGGACACCTATCCGGACCGGATAGGTATCCGGGTAGACCCACCCGGAAAGTCTGTCCATATCTAAAAAATCTGGAACCATTTCCTTGTTCACTTTTTCCGGATATTTTAAACCTCTCAAAACCCTCTCGACATACCCCTATTCGGGAACTACCGGATTCTCTCACTTTTCGATCGATTTCGGTATCTACTACACAGGTATATTAATGGCGGATCAGCAACAACCACCGCAAGAGAACATTCCTCCTCAAGAGGAATTCATCGACGAGGAAGCAGACAATGCTTTGGTACCAGCAGACCACGACATTGAAATCGAGGCCAACAACCATCATCTTGACGTTGCCGAGTTCCGACCACAGCATCGTGTGGTCGTGGACATTCTACTCGGCCACCCTCTTCGCGAGGCACTCACAACAACGACCGACGTTCCTATTTTGTACGTCTTCCAAGTCTGGCGAACTGCTCAAGTTGTCACGGCGCTGAATTCACAAACTATCACGGCAATGATCGACAATCAACATTTCACGCTCACACCAGAGTCATTCAGACTCCTTCTCTCTTTACCTGAGGCTACTGCTGGCGGCCATGCTGCATACGACCCCGTGGTCTCCGACGACACTCTATGAGCCGAAGTCCGCGCACTCGGCTACAATCACGGACTCAACCGCCTGTCAGCCTTCAACAAAAAGTACCTCGCGCCCATCCGGTACACTCTGTTCACCATACTGAACATGTGTCTTTCATCTAGATGGAAGGGAATAGATCAGTGCATCAGAGACTTCCTACGGCTCTTCCATGCCGTCTGCTACAATCGACATATAGACATCGCGCTTATCATCTGGCGCGAATTAGTTCAAGCTATCAGGCAGATCGGTGGAACGAAAGAGAATAAATTCCTACCATATCCACGTTTCCTCTCGCTGGCCGTCCGACAACATATGGACGAGAATCCTAACATACCACGGCGCATAAACCACCCGGTATGTCCTCCTTTTGACTTACGTTATCTTGTGATTCGCAACCCGTCCAACGCCCAACCAATGCCCTTACCTGAAGCCCTACTGGCTCATGCGGACCCCAATGCCCCGAGTGTGATAGCGTATAGAAAAGCGATATGCTTAGGTGCTCCTGTGGTCCAACCAGAACCGGAGGGACCTCCCCAGAGAGCTAGACCTGAGAGACGTGAGGGACCGAGGACTCGTGGAGGTAGAGTTCAGGTAGCTGGGGCTCCCGGACGGGGTGTGTTGGGAATACATCATGGGAGGGGAACAGGCGTGGGTGGTGCATTGGATACGCAAGCCGGTACAAGCCATTCTAGCCGACCCGGAACAAGCCAACAACCCCGTATTCACACCACCCGTACCACAACTGATGACGCCTGACCATCGACATCCCTACACGAGGTCCCGATCGACACTGACACACGAAGACCTACTCTTGATCGCGACCCTGGAACGGACACCACTGAACATCTATCACTGTTCGCACAAACTGACGCGATGGCTTCCAACCACTGACTCCGATACGAAACGCGCAATCCACCTTTCCTTAATACCACACCGTATCGGAGCCCAACCACCACTGACTGAAGGATCTCCTTCTGACTTACCCACACCCCCCATCATTCCTACATCTCTGCTTATTACGGGAGACACCAAGAGAGAGGAGGGAGTATTAGTTAAAAATCTTGAACAGGCGAGTCGGAGAGAATGGAGATCTAAAAAGAATCAAGAGAGAACGAGCATAAGAACTAGAGAACCTCGTGAGCGAATCCAAACCAGTGTCAGCCAGGTAGCCACATCTGCTATCTCGTCTCATCCGTTGGGACGAGGTATTGAAGAAGCCGTCGTGGACCTAGCGGCGCAATTGCACAACCTCCCTAGCCACTCACCCGTCTCTCAACAGATGGGTATTTCACATTCACACAGGGACTTAGAACAAAATCTACCAATCTCTCACTCGGAGAGTATTGGTATTGAAACAAGAGACCAGCCTCCCCCAGTCTCGACTTCTTTCGATGTACTTTCAAGTCTAGAGCCACTTGATTTTTATACATCTTTTTCGGCTAGGACACAGGACGAGACTCCGCATATCGGTGCTCTTAGTGACCCGATCGGAACTTCCGTAGTGTCTCTGCCTTTGAGCGGAACACAAGGATCGGAAGGAAATCCTACCACGGCCACCCAGTTGCCATCCGTGAACATAGGTGGTACTACCTCTACGGTAGATACCTCAACGGGTAATCTAAGTGATCCCGGAGTTAAGTTACCCGACATTTTATCAAGGGAATATCTGGACGGTGCCCTAAAGGCTGTCCGCGAGGCAATGGAGCAGCAGTTCACCATAAAGCTCGACAAAATAAAGAGCTTGATCAAAGGGAAAGAGAAGATAGTCGAATCCGAAACCGCACCAACACGTCCACCGGCTCCCGTTCAACTATCTTACTCGGTGGACACCCTCAAGACTATGCTACTTGCCCAACTACTCCAGCATACTAACACCGACGCCTCCACTGAAGCAGACCTAATTTCCGTTCTACGCTCCCAGGTATCTGCTGCACCGTCATCCATGAATAGCCAATTGGACCAGCTTGATTCGACTCTCAAGGACGTTCAGAAAGCCATAAACCTTCTGTCCGAAAGAGTCGCCTCACTCGAAGACACATGCAAGAGTCAAGCTGGCGGACTCAAGAGATGGCACGATGACCAGGATAATCCTGATCACCGTGAGGGGGAGAACAAGAGACAACGACTGTCTGAGTCTGAGCCAATCCTTACCGAAACAACAACAACGGTTCAACCGGAACCATCAATTGTGGTATAAACCGTAACCGAAGACCAACCTGAAGCCCAGTTGAGCTTAGCTGAGATGGAAATCGACTTGGATATCTTAGATGACGAAGATCAGACGGTTGAAAAGCCCGAGGGAGATTCACAGGCACTGACAGTATATACTGCACCGGAAAGGGATGCTCCTAACATGATAGATCCCGACTTAGAGATTGACCCGGAGACTGAGAACGCATGGTATCAAAAAGCCACCAGTGCGATGAACTTCGAGGTAAATCTGCTATTTCCCACGAATGCCGACGACGAAATCGACTACGACCAGTTCCTGCTGCAAAATCTGTACGGTACACCCATCCACACTACTCAGGCTTCAGAGACTTCACTGCTATACCTCCGACATCTCCTCAGCAATCGACTGCTTCTGAAGAACCTCCTCCTCCACCGCAACAAATCCGATGGGAGAAGATCATGATCCTTATTCCTCATTTGGAGGAATCTCTGAAGAAGCTCTATGTTCACAGGTTACGCCCTATCGAGCCGACTTTCTGCCTTGGGATTTCCAAGTTTGACAAGGAATACCAAAGCCAATACGTAAAGGTAATGAAGTGGTGTCTTCCAGTCATCCAAGTCCGAACAAAGAACAAAATCAGCGAAGTGGTGAACATCCAGACCGGCCGAATTCTTAGAGTCATGTTTCCAGTATTCACCGTCAGACCCGAAGACGGAAATGAATGGAGATTCTCCAAAGCGGACTTTAAGAATCTCAGACTGATTAACTTCCATGCTCTACTGAAAGATCTTCGAACCCAAACCATCCGACCGCTACATGTTACCAAAGTGCTCGAGGCTATTCGACGATTCCTGCACTACAAGGTACTGATTTTTTACATCACAGATTTTCAGATGCGAGTCGAGCACATAACAAAGAAGATCAACTTGTTGAAACCGAACCTGAAAGCACCCGAGCTGAAGATGTATCCCGAGCACTCACTACTTCTTGAACTTGTGTTTGGGATTGTATACCTCAACGAACAGAAAGAAAAGAGGTTTCTCCGCTTCAGCCAGGTCGACAGATTCTGTGATGGTACGCTTCTGAAAGTCAGAGATGCACTTCGAAACATCATCACCAAAGAGGCCGAATTTCGAAAGTCGTTGTTTGTCTCCAACTCAAATGAGATAAACGCTCGAGAAGCCTTAGAATTAGTTGATGACCGCATCGACTACCGCAGAGCCATCCGAAGCTTCAAGATCTACTTTGCGCTTCGAAAGAGATATGTTGAAAACTGGCACGAACTCAAACTTTAATTCAAAGGGGGAGATTGTTAGGGCTAATTAATGTTGAATAGAAGTTAAAGTGTTTATATTGTAATTGTTGTTATTTGGGCTTAAATGTTTAAATGGGCCATGGGCTTGCTAGTTTAGGCTCTTAGTATATAATGTGTTATTAGCCTAAGAAATAAGGTTAATCACTTAAGTCGTTCATATCATCATATTGTAATTCTCTGAAAGCTTAATGCAATATATGGATGACTAGTTGAAATCATATTGATCTGTTATCTATTCTATTGATTTCATTGTATATGCACTAATCTAGAACTCACAAAGTCGACTGCCATCCCAGTTTGTTGCGATCTTCAGTAGTGAAGAAGGAGACAGGGACCATTGGAGAATTCAGGCAGGTCCAGGATTTGAGATAGAAGGTTGTTGGAGCTATCAACCTTGGAGGTTAGGTTACTTACCTGACCCCTGAGTGCTGAGACCTCACCTTGCAGAGATCCCACATCGCTGCTGAGAGTGGAGACGGTGGTGGTGAGGGCTTGGATGGAGGAGGAGTTGTTGACAACATCCTTTGGAAGGGTCTGCACTTCCTCCTTCAGCGCTGAAAGATGATCGTTATTTGCCTTGGCGCTGATGGAAGTGGAGAAGTCTTACAGAGAGTCGTGGGCAGAGTTCATGGCGTTGGTGTTGTTGGTGAGATTCTTAGAAAGTGAATCCACCTTTTCAAACACCTTATTGACAGAAGCAGCGATGGTGTTGAAGTTAGGACCTGTAAAAGAACAAAAATTTTGAGAAAAAGAAAGCTCCAAAAGGTTTAGAAGGGATAGAAGAAGAAATTGTATGGGATTGGATACCTGATGGGCGGGAGAAAAGACCAAAGTCCCCACTTCCAACATAATACTCCATGTCTTTCTCCATATTAGACACAGAGGTGGAAGGGATAGAAAAGTCATCAGGTCCTGAAGTATTCTGCTGCATAGGATTGTGGAGCAGCGTTTCTTGAGTGCCAGCGAGCGACGTCGCTGGTGCAGTAGTGATGACCAAATGAATGGGAGAAGAGGCAACTACTAAGAAGGTCGTGATGTGAACGGGGTCGGTACTGGCGTTGCCGAGAACAACTCCTTCAGTTCTTTGAGGCATTGAGAAGGTTGGGGAAGTTACCAGTGAAGCTTTAGCGTTCAGAGGCGCTGAGGTGGTTGGTGTGTCAGGTTCAGCTGTGGTGGAGAGGACCACAAAGGCATCAAGTGTTTCTTGTGAAGAAGCGAGCATTGAATCCGTAACCGAGGAGGGCTGGGGTTTCTCCTTAACGAACTTCTTGGTTTTTCAGGAACCAAGGTTGGTGTCTGAATGTTTCCTCTTCAATGAGGATTTGGTGGTGGTGGCTTGGGTCTCAGCGAGGGGTTATACCGCTAAAGTTGCCGCCGAAGTAGAAGAAGTAGGGGTGAGAAGAGTTAAGAGTTGAGAAATACGTACCTCACCTTCCAGTGGTTCGAAGTCTAGGATTCGGCCGCCTAACTGAGGGAGTTTATAGGCTCCCTGCTTTGGGTATTTCTCCTGAAGGAACAACTGAAGGAGCGCTGACACAAAATGGACATAGGGAACCTTCATGTCCCTTGCAGGCTTCTCGACCTTATTTTATGAGTTCGTCAAAGATAATGCGGGCGTAGTCGATCTTTCGCCCTGTGATCAGCGAATACCCTATTTGTACTTGGTAGTGGCTGGCTTGGTCTAGTGATCCAAGTTTTCCACTCATGCAGGAGATGACATGAGAGAAAATGAAGTTGAGCTCTGTAGGCATTTTTGCCTTGAGCACCTTGGTGAGCTTCTTTTTGGGTTCTTCAGTTCTGGGCTTGTTGTCCCATGTATACTTCATCAGGTCTAGGAACCTGATGAGTTCTTCGTTAGTGGGAAGGGATTCGAATGGGCCGGTGGGAAGTTCGAGAGCAGTGCGGATGCCATTGGCAGTGATATACCCTTGGCCAAGTTGGGTTTGGAAGCCAATGAGAGTGACCTTCTTGCCGAGGCAAGTGGTGTGGAGAGTCTTTTCATCGGTGTACCAAAATTGTTGAAGGAGACGGCGATGAGCAGGAGGAGCGATGGTAATAGCCTTGAAGATAGGCATGTGTTCTTCTTGGTGAATTCAAGAAGGGCTAAGTGGTTTTTCGAGCTGAAAGTGATCTGGTTCAATTCTCCGGGCATGTTCTTGGATTTGATCATAGTCACTGGAGTGGGAGTTGCCATTTCTGAGAAAAAGAATAACCAAAAATGAAAGGAAGAGAAACTTTCTTAATTAGGAAATAATTCCAAAATAAGAGATTTTAGGGTTTTGACAGTTTCTTTTTGTGGAAAGAAACTTAAAAAGGTAGTTTCCAGTTTTGTAAAGTCCAAAACTTGGTAGAAAAATATTGTTTTCCAAATTCCTTTTTAAGAAGGATTCTGGATAAACGTATGAAGATGAATAAGAAAGTTTAAGAAATGAGTTTTAAACTTCTAAGAAAAACTTTGTTAAAGTTTTAGTTCAAAAAATCATGAAGAATATGATTTCTTTTGAGTAAAACGTATGTTTTGATCTTTAAAAAACAAAAGATTAGATCAAAATCATGTTTGAGAAGATTTAAGAAGGAATTAAGGATAGAATAAAAACTTGTTGTGTTGAAGATGATGATGAACTTGTCTTAGTTTTTAGTTTAAATCTGAAAACACAATAGCACAGGAAATTCTTCTTACTTGGGAAAGTTATGAGCGCGTAAAAGATAAAAATATAAACATGAGTTGTTTATATAGTGAGAGGAGAGAGAAGGGTTGATGAGCGGGAAAATAACTCATCATGACACGTGACACGTCCCACGAAGCGTATTGGTCAAGAATTCTAACGGACGAACGTGTCAGACAAAAAGTCGTGCCAAGGTTTATCCGTTGATAACGTCACAACAAAAAGATTGTCTTTTCATTTTCAAAAAGGCAGCCCTGATAGTTTGGAAATGATCATGGTTGATTTTGTTTGACGAAGAATCACTGATAAGAAATATCAGTGACGAGGTTTCATTTTATTTCAAAGGAGATCATTGATAGATAAATGTCAGGGATCAAATTTTATTTTTGAAATACAACTTACTGAAGTAAACTTCAGTGATCAGGGATAGAGAAGAATACCTTAGTATCAGAGAACATTCGATCAAAGATTAGATGATGAATAAAAGAGATAGAATTTTATTACTGACTTAATGCTTAACCACTGAAGAGTTAATCTTCAAGGTTCAGCATTCCAAGCTTGCTGACGAGAAAGTTAAATCTTGTCTCATCAAGAGGTTTGGTAAACAGATCAGCTAACTGATAGTCAGTTGCAATAAAATGAAGTTCTATATCTCCATTCATCACATGATCTTAGATAAAATGATATCTAATTTTGACGTGTTTTGTCTTAAGTTGTAGCACTGGATTGTTTGCTATAGCGATGGCACTAGTGCTGTCACAATATATAGGAATCTTAGATAGCTGAAGGTCATAGTCTAATAGCTGATTTATCATCCATAAGACCTGAGCATAACAACTTCGAGCGGCTACATACTCAGTTTCAGCGGTAGATGTGGACACTGAGTTTTGCTTCTTGCTTGTCCAACTTACCAGCTTTCTACCCAGGAGCTACAACCTCCTGTGGTGCTTTTTCTATCTAGTTTGCAACCTATAAAATCACTATCTGAATAGGCAGTTAGATCGAACCCTGAGTCTTTGGGATACCAAAGACCTAGGTTGGGTGTACCCTTTAGATGTCTGAAAATTCGCTTTACAACGATCAGATGTGATTCTTTGGGTTCAGATTGATATCGTGCACAAAGACAGGTAGAATACATGATATCAGGACGACTCACTGTAAGATAGAGAAGAGAGCCGATCATTCCTCTATAGGAAGTTCCATTAACAGGTTTTCCAGAGGGATCCTTGTTAAGTGTCAGCGGGAGTTTTCATAGCTAAACTTTGAGTAAGATCAAATTCTTCATTATATCTTTAACGTATTTACCTTGGTGAATGAAAATGCCTTTATCACTTTGCTTGATTTGAAGTTCAAGGAAGTATGTCAGCTCACTCATCATACTCATCTTATATTCATTTTTCATTCGTTCAGCGAAACGAGTACACAAAGATGGGTTAGTAGAACCAAATATAATATCATCGACATATATTTGAACAAGAATAATATGACCTTTAACCTTTCTGAAAAATAGAGTATTATCAATTTTACCACGTTCAAATTTTTCAGTGATAAGAAAGGAGGATAAAGTGTCATGCCATGCACGAGGTGCTTGCTTTAAGCCATAGAGGGCCTTATCCAGTTTATAAACATACTCTAGATGCTTAGGATCAGCGAATCCTGGTGGTTGTTCGACATAGAATTCTTCATTCAGCTTTCCACTGAGAAACGCTGACTTGACATCCATTTGGTGAACTTTGAAGTCTTTGTGAACTGCATAAGCTAAGAAAAGCCGAATTGCTTCGAGTCTTGCCACTGAGGAAAAAGTTTCATCATTGTCTATGCCTTCCTCTTGTCTCTATCCCTGAGAAACTAGTCTAGCTTTGTTGCGGGTTACAGTTCCAAATTCATCTAACTTATTACGATATACCCATTTAGTACCTAACACAGTTTTGTCAGATGGTCTAGGGACAAGATTCCAAACTTTGTTTCTTTCAAATTCAGTCAGCTCTTCTTGCATAGCACTGGCCCGGTTTGCATAGCTCTTCTTTGGCTCAATCAGTGAAATAAAATTAACAAATAAACAGATGTTACCTGAACTTTGTCGAGTCTGAATGCCTGCGTTTGGATCACCAAGAATTTGATCAATCGGGTGATTTAAAGTCCATCGCTGAGCTGGAGCTTGAACCACTGACTCAGATAGAACTTCTGGAGGTGATAAAGAAGAGGCTTCAGCAGCAGTAGATTCAGGTATACCAAGCAAGATTTGTTGAAGCTCAGATGAAATTTCATTCACTGATTGCTGAGAAGTGGATGTGTTTTCAGAGGTTGAGGGTTCAGAAGGAGGCAAAGTGTTTATGGGAACAACTGATACCCAAGAGGAGGATTCATCTTCACTTGTCTGCATGCTAGGAATGATGTTAGGATCATCATCAGCGATTGGGTTGTTGACCTGAGGTTCATGGTTAAGGATTGCTTCTGATTCCCCCATAATGAGAAAACATCCACTGATTCAGTTCTTCGTTTTCAGCAGTTGGTCTAGAGTTTGCTGAACGAGATTCATCAAAGGTGACATGAATGGTTTCTTCTATAGTTTGTCTTCTCTTGTTGAAGACTCTGAATGCTTTGGACACTGAAGAGTATCCTAGGAAAATTCCATCATCGGCATTGGGATCAAATTTTCCAAGAGAATCTCTGTTGTTTAAGATAAAGCATTGACAACCAAAGATGTGAAGAAAGTTGATAGATGGCTTTCTTCCATGGAAAAGTTTATAGGAAGTCTTGTTGAATCTTTTAACGATCAACGACCTATTTTGAGTGAAACAAGCAGTGTTGACAGCTTCTGCCTAGAATTGAGTTGGAAGATGAGAATTGCTGAGCATAGATCTGGCAGCTTCGATGATCGTTCTGTTTCTTCTTTCAGCGACTCCATTCTACTGAGGTGTTCTCACGACTGAGAAGTTGTGAGAAATTCCCTTACTCTCAAAGAAGTTATCAAGAGAACTATTTTTGAATTCAGTTCCAAGATCACTCCTTATTGAGCGAACAGTCATATTGTTCAGGACTTCCATTTTTCTGACAAATGATATGAGTTTTTTTGAGGTGTCACTCTTTGCATGGAGAAACATAACCCAGGTATAGCGAGAGAATTCATCTACTATGACAAGAGTGTATTTATTTCCACCGATGGATTGTATATTGACAGGGCCAAATAAATCAATATGGAGGAGCTAAAGAGGGTTTGTCACTGAAGATACTTGCTTTGACTTGAAACTAGCCTTCGTTGTTTTTCTTTTTCACACGCTGAGCAGAGAGATTCCTTAGCGTATGAGTGTTGAGGCAAGCCAGTGACTAATTCTTTGGAGGAGAGAGTATTCAGCATTTTGAAGTTTAGATGAGAGAGCCTTTTATGCCATGGCTAGTTGACATCTGAGGAGGCTTTGGAGAGAAAATAGATGTTCCCAGTGGTTGTTGAGTCCATGTTTATAACGTAAACATTTTCCAAAATGATAGCCAGTGAGTGCAACCTTTTTTTCTTATTAGTGACAAAACATGCTTCCTTAGCAAACCAAACTTTATAGTCTTTATCACATAGCTGACTGATGCTAAGAAGATTGTGCTTCAGTCCTTCTACATAAGCGACTCTTCTGAAGGTGGTTGTACCATTAGAAAGTGCGCCAAACCCTCGGGTGTATCCTTTTCCATTTCCACCAAAGGTCACTGAGGGACCTTTCTCTTCCTTATATTCAGTGAGCAGGTTTCTTTTTCCATTAATGTGTCGAGAGCATCCACTATCAAGATACCAGATACCCTTCGAGACCTGCAAACAAAAGGAAGATTTGGTTGAAATAGGTACCCACTTTACAATGGGTCCACACTTGTCAGTGGAAGAAGAAGTGGAAGGATCAGCAGTCTTCCCATCATCTTATGACTCAACGCCAGTGGTAACCTTCACTTTGGTTAATTTCTTAACCTTAGTGGTATTTTTCACCTTTGCTTGGTTTTCACCTGGGGTGATCTTTTTAGCCTTGGAGGCATTCATCTTCACCTTAGCTGATTTCTCAGATTTGGTGGCTGTGGGGCACTTACTAGCAATATGATCAGTAAGTTCGCAGTGATAGCATTTCTTATAGCCGAAAGTAGCTTTAGGACCATAGGCATAAGCATTTGATAATTTTAAATGGGCAGGGCCTGTACCAAGAATGCCTTTAGCATCAGGGATCGGAGGAACCTTTGGTTCTTCAGATTTCTTGCCAATAACATCAACTCTTATTCTTGGAGTAGATCGTTGAACATGTTCAGGGATCTTGTTCTTTAAAGTAGAGGGTTGATTAGCTGAAGGTGTAATCTTCTTCAGCTTTGGCACTTTGGTACCCTTCTGAGGTTTTTGTAAAACATTTTTCCCTTTATCTTTAAGTTTGGGGCTTAAAGAGGATTTTTCCACAAGGATTGGATTATTATAAGAAGAACACTGAGATGATGAGGTGTCGGGGATGGAAGACACGAACATTTCAAACTTAAGCATGGAACGATCTTTGGTTGGTTCTTCAGCGTTAGCATTATAACCAAGACCACTTCTGTCATTGACAGGAATCTGAGCACCGATTATCTCAGTTATCTTTGCTGAGGATTTACACCATCCTTCAACAGTAGCTTTCTCAACTTTCAGTCCAGCGATAGCCTGTTCGCGTTCGATGCTGATAACTTGATTTACATATACCTGATCTTTTAAATTTTCTTCGATTTTATAAATCTCTTGGATCTTTAAATGACAATTTTTAGGCTGTTTAGTTAAGTCTAAATTTTGTTGTTCAGCTTTGGTCTTGCCATTCAGGGTATCATATAAATCAACTGTCAGTACATCGATAGCACGAAGTCTATCAGCGTCAATATAGCTGGAGTAGGAGAGAGAGATACCTGAGACGTAGAAGTAGAGAGAATTTCAGCTGGTTCTTCCTTTACTTCTTGGATTTCGGCCATAAGACAGAGATTGGGCTCATCTTCGTCATCAGCATCTGACTCTTCATCACATTCAGCCCAATCGTGTTCTTCTGCGATCAAACCTTTACCTTTTCTCTTGTAGCTTTTCAGCTTATTATATTTTTCTTTGAGTTTAAGGTATTTGCCATCTCTAGGTTTAGAGGTAGAGAATTTCTTGGAGGATGAAAAAGGTTTGAAAACTTTCTTTGACCTGCACTCACTAGAAAAGTGACCTATCTTTTCACAGTTATAGCAAGTGGCAGTAGCCTAATCAATAGGAGATGATTTGGGCTTGTCAGTGATGGTGAGAGGTTTATTTCTTCGGAAGTTACTCTTTCTAGCAAATCTCCTGAAAGAATTTGTCAGGAGTGCCAGAGGTTCATCAAGTTCAGAAGGATCAGTTTCTGATGAATCATCAGAGTTAGATTCCATCTCAATGATAGTAACAGAAGATCGATGAGTGGGCATTAACTCTGAAGAGGGTAAAGCAACAGGTGTGCTTTTTGAATCTTTTACAAGATTCTTCTTAAGTTGACACGACTGCTCATGATTAAGCATGGTGCCACAAAAAGTACTTAAGGTCATGAATTTTAGATCCTTTGATAGTTTAAGACACATGGTATAATTGTCCTAACTTTTAGGAAGACATTCCAAGAACTTTGTCAGGATCTCGAAGTTAGAGTAGGTCTTACCAACAGTTTTTAAACCAATGATTAAGCAGTTAAAACGTTGGTGAACTTCAGATAAAGTTTCATTCTTCTTACTTGGGAAAGTTATGAGCGCGTAAAAGATAAAAATATAAACATGAGTTGTTTATATAGTGAGAGAAGAGAGAAGGGTTGATGAGCGGGAAAATAACTCATCATGACACGTGACACGTCCCACGAAGCGTATTGGTCAAGAATTCTAACGGACGAATGTGTCAGACGAAAAGTCATGCCAAGGTTTATCCGTTGATGACGTCAAAACAAAAAGATTGTCTTTTCATTTTCAAAAAGGCAGCCCTGATAGTTTGGAAATGATCAGGGTTGATTTTGTTTGACGAAGAATCACTGATAAGAAATATCAGTGATGAGGTTTCATTTTATTTCAAAGGAGATCATTGATAGATAAATGTCAGGGATCAAATTTTATTTTTGAAATACAACTTACTGAAGTAAACTTCAGTGATCAGGGATAGAGAAGAATACCTTAGTATCAGAGAACATTCGATCAGAGATTAGATGATGAATAAAAGAGATAGAATTTTATTACTGACTTAATGCTTAACCACTGAAGAGTTAATCTTCAAGGTTCAGCATTCCAAGCTTGCTGACGAGAAAGTTAAATCTTGTCTCATCAAGAGTTTTGGTAAACAGATCAGCTAACTGATAGTCAGTTGCAATAAAATGAAGTTCTATATCACCATTCATCACATGATCTTAGATAAAATGATATCTGATTTCGACGTGTTTTGTCTTAAGTTGTAGCACTGGATTGTTTGCTATAGCGATGGCACTAGTGCTGTCACAATATACAAGAATCTTAGATAGCTGAAGGTCATAGTCTAATAGCTGATTTATCATCCATAAGACCTGAGCATAACAACTTCGAGCGGCTACATACTCAGTTTCAGCGGTAGATGTGGACACTGAGTTTTGCTTCTTGCTTGTCCAACTTACCAGCTTTCTACCCAGGAGCTACAACCTCCTGTGGTGCTTTTTCTATCTAGTTTGCAACCTATAAAATCACTATCTGAATAGGCAGTTAGATCGAACCATGAGTCTTTGGGATACCAAAGACCTAGGTTGGGTGTACCCTTTAGATGTCTGAAAATTCGCTTTACAACGATCAGATGTGATTCTTTGGGTTCAGATTGATATCGTGCACAAAGACACGTAGAATACATGATATCAGGACGACTCACTGTAAGATAGAGAAGAGAGCCGATCATTCCTCTATAGGAAGTTCCATTAACAGGTTTTCCAGAGGGATCCTTGTTAAGTGTCAGCGGGAGTTTTCATAGCTAAACTTTGAGTAATATCAAATTCTTCATTATATCTTTAACGTATTTACCTTGGTGAATGAAAATGCCTTTATCACTTTGCTTGATTTGAAGTTCAAGGAAGTATGTCAGCTCACTCATCATACTCATCTTATATTCATTTTTCATTCGTTCAGCGAAACGAGTACACAAAGATGGGTTAGTAGAACCAAATATAATATCATCGACATATATTTGAACAAGAATAATATGACCTTTAACCTTTCTGAAAAATAGAGTATTATCAATTTTACCACGTTCAAATTTTTCAGTGATAAGAAAGGAGGATAAAGTGTCATGCCATGCACGAGGTGCTTGCTTTAAGCCATAGAGGGCCTTATCCAGTTTATAAACATACTCTAGATGCTTAGGATCAGCGAATCCTGGTGGTTGTTCGACATAGAATTCTTCATTCAGCTTTCCACTGAGAAACGCTGACTTGACATCCATTTGGTGAACTTTGAAGTCTTTGTGAACTGCATAAGCTAAGAAAAGTCGAATTGCTTCGAGTCTTGCCACTGGGGAAAAAGTTTCATCATAATCTATGCCTTCCTCTTGTCTCTATCCCTGAGAAACTAGTCTAGCTTTGTTGCGGGTTACAGTTCCAAATTCATCTAACTTATTACGATATACCCATTTAGTACCTAACACAGTTTTGTCAGATGGTCAAGGGACAAGATTCCAAACTTTGTTTCTTTCAAATTCAGTCAGCTCTTCTTGCATAGCACTGACCCGGTTTGCATAGCTCTTCTTTGGCTCAATCAGTGAAATAAAATTAACAAATAAACAGATGTTAACTGAACTTTGTCGAGTCTGAATGCCTGCGTTTGGATCACCAAGAATTTGATCAATCGGGTGATTTAAAGTCCATCGCTGAGCTGGAGCTTGAACCACTGACTCAGATAGAACTTCTAAAGGTGATAAAGAAGAGGCTTCAGCAGCAGTAGATTCAGGTATACCAAGCAAGATTTGTTGAAGCTCAGATGAAATTTCATTCACTGATTGCTGAGAAGTGGATGGGTTTTCAGAGGTTGAGGGTTCAGAAGGAGGCAAAGTGTTTATGGGAACAACTGATACCCAAGAGGAGGATTCATCTTCACTTGTCTGCATGCTAGGAATGATGTTAGGATCATCATCAGCGATTGGGTTGTTGACCTGAGGTTCATGGTTAAGGATTGCTTCTGATTCCCCCATAATGAGAAAACATCCACTGATTCAGTTCTTCGTTTTCAACAGTTGGTCTAGAGTTTGCTGAACGGGATTCATCAAAGGTGACATGAATGGTTTCTTCTATAGTTTGTCTTCTCTTGTTGAAGACTCTGAATGCTTTGGACACTGAAGAGTATCCTAGGAAAATTCCATCATCGGCATTGGGATCAAATTTTCCAAGAGAATCTCTGTTGTTTAAGATAAAGCATTGACAACCAAAGATGTGAAGAAAGTTGATAGATGGCTTTCTTCCATGGAAAAGTTTATAGGAAGTCTTGTTGAATCTTTTAACGATCAACGACCTATTTTGAGTGAAACAAGCAGTGTTGACAGCTTCTGCCTAGAATTGAGTTGGAAGATGAGAATTGCTGAGCATAGATCTGGCAGCTTCGATGATCGTTCTATTTCTTCTTTCAGCGACTCCATTCTACTGAGGTGTTCTCACGACTGAGAAGTTGTGAGAAATTCCCTTACTCTCAAAGAAGTTATCAAGAGAACTATTTTTGAATTCAGTTCCAAGATCACTCCTTATTGAGCGAACAGTCATATTGTTCAGGACTTCCATTTTTCTGACAAATGATATGAGTTTTTCTGAGGTGTCACTCTTTGCATGGAGAAACATAACCCAGGTATAGCGAGAGAATTCATCTACTATGACAAGAGTGTATTTCTTTCCACCGATGGATTGAATATTGACAGGGCCAAATAAATCCATATGGAGGAGCTAAAGAGGGTTTGTCACTGAAGATACTTGCTTTGACTTGAAACTAGCCTTCGTTTGTTTTTCTTTTTCACACGCTGAGCAGAGAGATTCTTTAGCGTATGAGTATTGAGGCAAGCCAGTGACTACTTCTTTGGAGGAGAGAGTATTCAGCATTTTGAAGTTTAGATGAGAGAGCCTTTTATGCCATGGCTAGTTGACATCTGAGGAGGCTTTGGAGAGAAAATAGATGTTCCCAGTGGTTGTTGAGTCCATGTTTATAACGTAAACATTTTCCAAAATGATAGCCAGTGAGTGCAACCTTTTTTTCTTATTAGTGACAAAACATGCTTCCTTAGCAAACCAAACTTTATAGTCTTTATCACATAGCTGACTGATGCTAAGAAGATTGTGCTTCAGTCCTTCTACATAAGCGACTCTTCTGAAGGTGGTTGTACCATTAGAAAGTGCGCCAAACCCTCGGGTGTATCCTTTTCCATTTCCACCAAAGGTCACTGAGGGACCTTTCTCTTCCTTATATTCAGTGAGAAGGTTTCTTTTTCCATTAATGTGTCGAGAGCATCCACTATCAAGATACCAGATACCCTTCGAGACCTGCAAACAAAAGGAATATTTGGTTGAAAAAGGTACCCACTTTACAATGGGTCCACACTTGTCAGTGGAAGAAGAAGTGGAAGGATCAGCAGTCTTCCCATCATCTTATGACTCAACGCCAGTGGTAACCTTCACTTTGGTTAATTTCTTAACCTTAGTGGTATTTTTCACCTTTGCTTGGTTTTCACCTGGGGTGATCTTCTTAGCCTTGGAGGCATTCATCTTCACCTTAGCTGATTTCTAAGCTTTGGTGGCTGTGGGGCACTTACTAGCAATATGATCAGTAAGTTCGCAGTGATAGCATTTCTTATAGCCGAAAGTAGCTTTAGGACCATAGGCATAAGCATTTGATAATTTTAAATGGGCAGTGCCTGTACCAAGAATGCCTTTAGCATCAGGGATCGGAGGAACCTTTGGTTCTTCAGATTTCTTGCCAATAACATCAACTCTTATTCTTGGAGTAGATCGTTGAACATGTTCAGGGATCTTGTTCTTTGAAGTAGAGGGTTGATTAGCTGAAGGTGTAATCTTCTTCAGCTTTGGCACTTTGGTACCCTTCTGAGGTTTTTGTAAAACATTTTTCCCTTTATCTTTAAGTTTGGGGCTTAAAGAGGATTTTTCCACAAGGATTGGATTATTAGAAGAAGAACACTGAGATGATGAGGTGTTGGGGATGGAAGACACGAACATTTCAAACTTAAGCATGGAACGATCTTTGGTTGGTTCTTCAGCGTTAGCATTATAACCAAGACCACTTCTGTCATTGACAGGAATCTGAGCACCGATTATCTCAGTTATCTTTGCTGAGGATTTACACCATCCTTCAACAGTAGCTTTCTCAACTTTCAGTCCAGCGATAGCCTGTTCGCGTTCGATGCTGATAACTTGATTTACATATACCTGATCTTTTAAATTTTCTTCGATTTTAGAAATCTCTTGGATCTTTAAATGACAATTTTTAGGCTGTTTAGTTAAGTCTAAATTTTGTTGTTCAGCTTTGGTCTTGCCATTCAGGGCATCATATAAATCAACTGTCAGTACATCGATAGCACGAAGTCTATCAGCGTCAATATAGCTGGAGTAGGAGAGAGAGATACCTGAGACGTAGAAGTAGAGAGAATTTCAGCTGGTTCTTCCTTTACTTCTTGGATTTCGGCCATAAGACAGAGATTGGGCTCATCTTCGTCATCAGCATCTGACTCTTCATCACATTCAGCCCAATCGTGTTCTTCTGCGATCAAACCTTTACCTTTTCTCTTGTAGCTTTTCAGCTTATTATATTTTTCTTTGAGTTTAAGGTATTTGCCATCTCTAGGTTTAGAGGTAGAGAATTTCTTGGAGGATGAAAAAGGTTTGAAAACTTTCTTTGACCTGCACTCACTAGAAAAGTGACCTATCTTTTCACAGTTATAGCAAGTGGCAGTAGCCTAATCAATAGGAGATGATTTGGGCTTGTCAGTGATGGTGAGAGGTTTATTTCTTCTGAAGTTACTCTTTCTAGCAAATCTCCTGAAAGAATTTGTCAGGAGTGCCAGAGATTCATCAAGTTCAGAAGGATCAGTTTCTGATGAATCATCAGAGTTAGATTCCATCTCAATGATAGTAACAGAAGATCGATGAGTGGGCATTAACTCTGAAGAGAGTAAAGCAACAGGTGTGCTTTTTGAATCTTTTACAAGATTCTTCTTAAGTTGACACGACTGCTCATGATTAAGCATGGTGCCACAAAAAGTACTTAAAGTCATGAATTTTAGATCCTTTGATAGTTTAAGACACATGGTATAATTGTCCCAACTTTTAGGAAGACATTCCAAGAACTTTGTCAGGATCTCGAAGTTAGAGTAGGTCTTACCAACAGTTTTTAAACCAATGATTAAGCAGTTAAAACGTTGGTGAACTTCAGATAAAGTTTCATTCTTACCACAAATAAAACTTTCGTACTGTCTTACTAGATTTATTCTTCTAGACTTATGTACGTCAGCAGTACCTTCATATTGAACACATATTGTGTCCCACATGGCTTTGGAGCTCTTGAGGTTCATGATAGAATGATAAACCTCATCAGGGAGAGCCATAGAAATGATTGATCTGGCCTTTGTATCAATGGCCACCTTATTCTTGTCATCGTCAGTCCATTGAGAAATGTTCTTAACGATCTGCCTTTCAGGAATGGCAGGCGTAGTAGCAGTGGCTAGAACAGTGTCATCTATGATGAATGGAACATAGGGTCCATTTTCCACATAGTAAGGTATAGTGGGATATACACCTTCTAGAAAAAGCATCATTCGATTTTTCCAGAGATTAAAGTTATCTCTACTAAATCGAGGAGGTTGGGAAAAAGAACCATTATCAATGTAATTAGTGTTTGTGTTTTGAGCCATTTTAGAGAATAGCAAGGAAGAGAATAGTATAAGCAATATCTTGTTTATGGAGATTAAACAATCTGCTCTGATACCACTTGTTCGTCCCGAAAGGTTATACAAGTATTAGTTTGTAGAAAGGGGGGGGGGTTGAATACAAACACACAAGAATTTTATCTTTCTAAATTGTTTATTGATAAATCAAACAATTTACAGGTGGTTAAGGAATAAGACTAAGTACAAGACCTAATCTAAACAAACTATAAGAATCACACAGGTTTCTTGCACTAAGAATTAGAGAGAAAGAACAAAGAAAATTAAGGATAATTTTCTAAGGAACTAAGTAGGTTCAGGGATGACCACCTTCAAACTAAAGGAGCATTCCTCCTATTTATACTACATGCATTTAATGCATGCCAGAAGGACTTTACACGTGTCATCATTTGATTGGGTGCATGTTTCTGACTTTTGCAAACATGTTTTTTGTCGCATGGTGAATAGTGTAGTGTCAGAGTGGTTTGTACGATCCTGGACAAAGGTGTGTCCTTCTGATAAATCGTACAAAAGTGTGCAAGAGGATAAGATAAACATTCGTTGTAGAGCAGGCTTCATGATCAGCGATCGCTGAGTTGATCTTCCATCAGTGAGACCTAATGTAAGTCAGCTATTGCTGAAGTCTTCTACTTGAAATATCGCGTGTTGTGGACTTGTCTTGGTTTCACTGATATCCACATTAGAAATTAGTAGACTTGTCACTTGATCGTCAGATTTGTCTTCCGATTCAGCGATGAACTCCTTTGTCGCGAAACTTGTCTTCAGATATTACAAGCAAGCATTGATTACAGATGAACAATCAGTGATCATCAGCGAGACTGAATAAACTAAGTTATCACTGATGTACATTTATCACGGATGAAATAATAAAGAACAGTGGTTACCCATCAGTGATACTGAACAAACTCAGTATGTTATCACTGATGGTGAAACAGTTATGCATACAATGTTACTTATAAATTTCACTAAGTAAATCTAAGGGTCATTATCAAATCACTGAAAGGGTTTGGATCAACAGTATGTTCGATCAAAGGTTCTGAATCTGGCAACCAGTGAAAGGCACGATGACGAGATGAAGTTTTTGTCGGAGTTTCTGTCGAAGATGGGTTGTCGTCGAAGCTTGAGATGACTAAGAGGGTGTGCCAAAACAGAAAGAGGGAGAAGAAAAAGGGTAGGGGTCACGAGAACGGCAGATGGCGGTGGAGATGGTGGTCAATGGCATAGAGATGGTGGTGGAGATGGTGGTCGCCGGCGTAGCGGCGTAGAGATGGAGGTGGAGGTGGTGTTCGCTGGTGTATAGATGGTGGTAGAGATGGTGGTCGCCAAATTTGTGTGTGTGTGTGTGTATGTGTGTGTGTGTGTATGTGTGTGTGTGTGTGTGTGTGTGTGTGTGAGAGAGAGAGAGAGAGAGAGAGAGAGAGAGAGGGGAAAATATGGAGATGATTAAGGATATATTCTAACCATAATTAGATAAATACAAATTAATTAATAAAATTTAAATTTAAAAAATTTAAGACCTATTCCCAAAATATCCCTTCCCCTATTTTTTTAATCAATTTAATTCCAAAAATTTCTCAACCGTCGATTGGGTGGTCAAGATTGGTTTACATAGTTCACAAGATAAAACTGGTTTACAAATTATGTTCCCTATATATATATATATATATATATATACATATATATATATATATATATATATACTAGTTGTGTACTCGTGCAATGATGTGGAATATAAAGAAACCAACAAGTTTAATTAAGGACCCAAATCCTTTAGCCCTTAGACTCCCAAAATCTAGGTTCTTGTTGTATTATACAACTTCATCTGAAGAAATCTTTTAACTATATCCAATTGGTGGGGTGGTTGATAATACAAGGTATAAGAAAAAGAGGTCAACGTCATTTTCTTTCCTCTGGGCTCAAACTATAGTTAGAAGTTACAAAGATTGTGATCATAACCACATCAACTATCACTTAAAATATTTATATAGCTGGTAAACGCTCCCTTACATGATACAAAGATGTGGGAACCTGTGTTTCATAAGGCTTGTTGAGGGTCATGACGACACCAACATCATGATGCTTTAATTGAGGGACGCCTTCCATAAATGGAACAACACACCGTAGAAGGCTTGGAAACGCTTCCCACGTGTTTTCTTGATTGGGACCTAACACAAAAGGGTTCTTGAACTCTTTCTTTTTCGTGTGTATCTCTAGTGTTGTACTTATTTTGTGTACAAGGCTGTTGATTGAGTTCTAACATCATCAATGGAGACGATCGATGCTTCTGAAGGATCTATTAGTCTATTAGTCATCTAGGTCGTGGACAAAAGCAATCCATAAACGTAGCAAAAATACACCATCTTTGTTCAACATATCAACCTTCACAGTCACAAGTACACTCACATGAGGGTGTAACATAGCAAGCATGACGATGTAACACAAACTCCCATCCTTTATACTCCTATAAGATTCTTGGTGCATGATAACTCTCAATTCTTGAGAGTTATTTCTTCTCTTTTTATATTTATTTTTACCACTTTCTTGCCTATTTTGCCTTTTCCCTCTTCATTTGGTCTATTCTGTTCCAACATTGTGATGAAGTCTCAAGGTTGCAAATATTCGGGTTTTCTAACTTTCTGTGCAGCAAAGTGGCCACTTTGGTCACCACAGTGGCAACTTTGGTCCCCACAGTGGCAACAGTGGCTGGAAGTTGTGGATATGTCTTGGACATTTATGGAAAGTTTCTTTTTGAAGTAAAAGAAAGAAGAACCTGGACTTTCACAGGAATAATCAAAGAAGAAGACAAAATTTGAAAGTCAAATGAAGCTTTAGCACTCTTTCATAAAGTGGCTTTTAAGGTTTTGTCAAATCACCTATTTCTCTTCAAGAGCACTATATAAAGAGGCTTTGGGGCACCTTTGAAGACCATCTTCAGCTGAGTTTTCTACACTTAGAGCTTAGCATTTACTTCATATTTTCTCATTAAAGTCTAGTTGTAGTTGCATTTAAGTTTCTTGTACTTTCCATTTCTTGTAACCGCCTCACCACTCTAGTGACATAAGTGGAGACAACTTTGTAGTTTTATTTAAGCAAGTTATGTTTATGTATCTTTCTTCTTCTTCCATGTCTTTTACTGTTATTATGAGCTAAACAACCCTTGGGTCGTGGGTATGAACCAACTCTAAGACTAGTAGGAAACACTTCGGTGTTGCCATCGTTGCTAACTCTTAGACTTGGTCACTCGAGCCGGGACTCCAACTCAACGCAGACAAGCCAATCACTTGTAAGTGTTAATATTAGATCTTAGACCCAGAGATGGGCGGATCCGGAAATACGGATTGAGTGATGCAAGAAGATTTGAGAGAGTCTTTTGTAACCACGTAGAGATACGGGTTTTGCATGATTTCTACTAAGGTTCAAGATGTCGGTCGACGTAGGTGTCACAAAGAGATTTGGGCATTTATATCTATATCGGTGGAACTATGACTCTTAGAAGTCTACTTAGTTAAATCGACAAGTCTTGAGTCAACGATAGTGGCAACTTTGTGGGGACTAGTGGCCACTCTCTGTAGAAATTCACTTTTGAGAGAAATAAGTTTTTATGAATATTCTGTACCACTTGTTTTTTACCATATTGTTACTACATCTGTTTTAGATAGTGTTTGTACCCACATCGTCTTTTTTAACCATTTGATTACTTTAATCGTCACTTAGCATAAATCTCACAATATTGATATTATTCTCAAAACTCAACCGAGTACTAGAAGTTCATGAAAAATCTCTGATTCTTAGTTGACTAGTCCGTGTGGAAAACTATCTTGGTATCTTACCACTTTATTACTTTTAGCAATCATAGTGTTTGGTGTGCACTTGCACCTCCACTGTGGCAGCACATGTGGCCACTTTTGTGGCCACTTATACGATTTCCGCTATCAGTGCATGTAAGTCCAGGATTTACTCTTACAATCAATATATCAATGTATAGAACATTAATTGAGAAGTAATTTGATCAAACCAATTTGTATTCAATGAAGAACAGATTTACAGATCTTAGAGAGAGAGTATCTCAAAGATTACAAAAGATGAATACAAATATATGCAGGAAAATTAGTTAGCGTAGAAGTGCTAACCACTATATATACTGTAACGGAAACACTAAAGCTATAGTACATATAAGAAAGACTAATAGGAACAATACACGTGTCCTAATTAGTTAACTAAATATAAAGTAAAGCATCTAGTTATAAGTTCTGAACATGTTGTTCAGAACTTCTGAACATTATTCTGATTAAGCTTCTCAGAACTTCTGACTCTTCTTCTCAGACTTTTGTACATAGCAAACTTTCAGAGCATTCCTTCTGAGTCTTCTTAGTCAGAACTCTGACTCTTCACTTCAGAACTTCTGAGTCTTCTTAGTCAGAATTCTATTGACAAAACTCAGATCTAACAATCTCCCCCTTTTTGTCAAATAAACTTATACTTTGCATCATCCAATTCTTTCAAGGCAGGAACAATCTTCTGTAAAAGTACATTTCTCTGAGTAAGCCTCTTTTCAATTTTAACAATGATTTCTTGAATGGTTTCAACTTTCTGATTGATCACTTCTTGAATCATGTTAGCTTGCTTCACCTTCAGCATCTTTTTCTCCAAATTGTGCTTAATGATCCTTAAAGTTCCAGAACTATACTTTGCAGTTTCCTTTGCTCTGAAGAAGATCTTTTCACTTTTATTCTTCAGAAAGACTCCCAATTCTGGATGCTTGGATACACTTCCAGTCTTCAAGACATTTTAATAGATCATGATATGTGTTGGGATTTGAAAGATAAACACATGGCCTTTGTAGATACAGAGCTATTTGAAAATCTGTATAACAATGCCATCTTAAGATATAGAGCATAGCTTCAATCACCACACTCCTTGCCTTTCTTTCATTCTTGTCTTTGCTTGAATCTTTGAAACACAGAAGACTATGTAACCTGTAGAAATCAACTACTGACAACTTTTCAAAGTCTGCATCAGTAAAATAGTACACTTTTCCATCCTCTCTCAAAACTTCAAAGGACAAGTACTCTTGCTTTCTGAATTGCTTAACCTTTAGTTCTCTGATCCCTGTTATTAAGAAATCTGAATACACAGCTTGTTTTGATTTCCCAAGACACCTTGACTTCTCTGCCAACCAGATCTGAGTCTCTTTTGGTCTGTCATAATATACGTCCAGAAATTGTATTTCTTTAGGCTTGAAAAACTTGGGTAGATCAAATTCAAGAAAATATCCATTCAAATCAATAGATATTTCATCTTCTTTTGGTTCAGATTGTTCAGCTTGATCAACACTTGTTATTTGAACATTCTGAGGAGTTGTGTCTTGAACTTCTTCAACTTCATCTGAGAGGATTTCATTAACTTCATATTCAGCAGGAAATACAAAGTCACTGTGCAGCATCTTTTTGGGATTAACTTCTGATAACAACCATTCACCACAGCTTCTGATCTTACTTCTGAGATTTAATCTTCTTTCCACAGAATTCACACATCTTTTCTTTAGATTTTCTCTTTCAGTATTAGCACTTCCTTTCATTTCATTTAGTAACCAACTCAAAGTTGCATTACTATACTTCACCAATTCCTTTAATTTGAATATTTCAAGTCTTCTTTGAACTGTATATGCAAATCCTTCAGTTTCCATTCCTTCATTTATAAATCCCTTCAAATTCACACCAAACCCTGAAATCTTTACTGGACAACTCAAGTTACATTTTTCTTTTCTTCCTTCAATAGCCAACTGAAAGTCATACATATGCATATTTCTGACATAAATGCCCAGAAGTCTTCTGCATTCAATCTCTATCCAGGTCTCTTCAGTACTGGCAAAGAACTTAACTAGGAAGATCTGATCATCAAGAGTTAATCTGTGAAAATCAAAGCTGGACATGGAAACTTTTACACTTCTTTCTTTCAGCACTTCCAATCTTACATACATTAGACCATCAAACTCTTCTGTTTGAAACATCAACACTTTCTCAATCTTCTTCTGAATATGCAATCTTGAATCAGGAATTCTGAATCTGTTTGAAGCTTCTGCATAAGTCATCTGAGATCTCTCATCCATGAAACCATCAATATTGTTCTCCAAAACCACATAATCTCCTTCTGTGTGATAGAGATCCTCATATATTTCCTCTGGAAAGATATCATCATGAAACTGTCTAGCGAGTGGTACATCACTTAATTCCAGAACAAAGTCACATAAAGGCTCCTCTAAAATTGGCAAGTCAATCTTAGGAATTTCAATTGGCTTTCTGAATAGGTATTCTGAAGACATAAAGTATTCTTCCACTCTTTCATATTCTTCTGATGTATCAATATCATCAGCATAATTAAACTGAAACTCCACTTGAAACTTCTGAGAATAGTCAACAGTACTATCTTCTTCTCCCATTAGATCAATAGGCCTTACTGTTTTCACAACTCTTTGAATATTCTGAACATTTAGAGCTCTGACTAATTCACTTTGCATCCTTCTGATAGACTTCATTTAGACTCCTTTCTTCTGACTCAGAGTTCACCAGGCTAACTTTAACATAGGGAACAATGTCTGTACACATGTTTTCAACAACTGAACTCTCAACTGTTTCCTCTGACCTCAACACAGGTTCCTCAATGGCTTCAGTTTCATCAGAATTTACTTCCATCTCTGTGTCTAAGTTCAATTCTTCTGTTTTATCAGAATCAGCACCATCTGTACATTCAACCTCCATTTCCTCTGTATCTGAACTGTCAATCTGAACTGTCAATCTGAACTATCTGAGTATCCACAATTTTTACATTTTCATCTGTCTGAACTTCTATGCTCTTTGTATTGACTAACTGCATATCTGCTATTTCAAAATCTTCTATACCAATGTCATTATCAGAACTCAACCTTTGCTTTTTCTCCCCCTTTTGATGATCATGAAACTCATTATCATCAAACTTCCTTTTGAGGTTCTGAACAGGAACACCTTCAGATTCAGCTTCTGCTAGTGGAACAAAATCAAGTGGTTTTGAAGTTGAAGCCAAAGTACTCAGTGCTTTAAATACAGATTCTTGCATACTCTGCAATTGTTTAAACAAATCTTTTTGAAATTCAGACATAATATCCTTGATCTCCTTTTTATGAGATTCCAAGGATATCTTCACATCATCTATCTTTGTCTCAACAGATTTTATCTTTCCCTCCAACATATTTTTCAACTCCTTTACCTCATCATTCAGACCATCCACCTTTCTCTCCAAATTTTCAACTTTATCTCCCATCACCTTGTTTTGATTCTGAATCTTTACAAATTCAGAAGAGTCTAACTGTGAACCTGAACCAACAGATGGTCCAGTTTTCATGTGCCCAGAGGGGTCATGGCCTGTAGATAACACTAAGTCATCTTGTACAACAGATGCACATTTGAATGAGGCTTTTGAAATGTTCACCTCACCAGGTCTTCCATCCAATCCTTGACATCCAAAATTAGGAGTGTCTATGAATGTTTTGTCAGGAATACGAAATTCTTGATTTGTGCAAGTGTTAGAAGGAATTTAAGGCTCAAATTGGATAGGACTGTGATATCCAGACTCAATGTGATGAAAAACAGGTTGGGATTTATCACCTCCCTCCAAATGAGTTTGGGATGGTTCCCCTGATTTATGTGAAACAGTAGCATGTTGAAATGCTTCTGAGTGGGTATGGATGGGTTGTTTAAGTTCCACCACTAGGTCCATGGTGTTTGTTTCAATATTGGACACCAAGAATTGTGAACCAATAGCATATGTGGTTACCTGGTTAAGATTAGCTAGTGCAGAGGCATCTCTTTCTGTTTGAACCTCTGGTGACAATCTCTCATTCTCACCACCCTCATTCTGTTTTTCCTCACATATTCTAACCAAGCTCTCAGAATTTTCCCCCTCATTTCTCTCAGAATGTTCACCCACTTGAACATCCTCCCCCTCTCTAACTTGACTAGACCCCTCACCTCTCTTCTCAGGTTGGTCCTCATGGGTAGGGATTTGAGGTACTTCAATTCCCATAGAGGTGCAATATGCTTTTTAAATCTCACTATCCCTTGGTATGTAATTCCTAAGTGATCTTGGCAAAAGTTTATGATTAGGGTAATGCTCGGTTTTAGTAACTGAAGACATCTTACCCAAGTAGAAAATAGGACCATGTTCTTCATTTGATCTTCTAGGAATGGTTCTGTTTTCTTGCATTGCATACCAAATCACAATTTGCCAATACCTTATGTAAGGTATGTATGATAGAGGTGTATCCTTTGTTTTCTTTTGAATAGCCTTCTAATTTTTCTCAAACGTGTTCTTCATGTCTTCCCAAAGTATAGCAGTGTAGTCAAAATGCCTATTCTTCACTAAACCCTGAAAAATTTGAAGAATCTGTTTTGAACCTTGATCTGCAGAGCTATTCTTCCCTGACAAACATTTATTCACCACATGAAAGAAACATGCCCAAATTGGTGGCAATTTGTTCCTTCTGAACAAACTAAGAGTCCTTAATCCTTCATTGTACCCTAACTTCATAAACTCTGCAATTAATTCTTCTGTTAAAGGTGAGTCTTCAAAATCTGACCTTCTTTGTACATCATCTTTCTCTGGAAGATTTAGCATTTCTCTCAGTGCAGGGGTTGATACAGCAAATGTTACTCCTCCAATTTCAGATACAAACTTGTTTTCTTCTAACCTAAGATGTCTCCACCATTGTTGAATATACTGAATAGGAACTGTTTTGCACCTTGTAAACCATTTTCTGTAAGGATGATACTTGAATAATTCCATGATGATTCTGTGTTCAGACTTAAATCTACTCTCCACAAATAATAAAACACAATTATTTTCTGACAATTTCAACCATTCGCCTTCAGGTACAACTCTTTCCACTAGATTTGGTCTATTTGACATTATCGACCCTGCAGCACTCTGTTCATGTTCAACATTTATGTTTACCTCATCTGCATTCCCTTCTGATTCAGCCATTTGTTCATCTCCTGCATTTATTTCATCATTTCTTATTGCTTCTTCTTCAACAGCTCTATTTTGCACTTCATCATTATCCGAATCGGATGAATCCATTAAAGACTTAGCAGAATGCAGAGATATTTGACTACTTCTTCGGAATCCAGACATGATTTAAGAAGAAAAAACAAACTCAAAGAACTCTGGATTGATTGGTATCTCACTTTTCACTCTGAAATTTGAAAGAATTTGAAATAGGGATTTTAAGACCTATTTAAAATCCGCGAAGTTGAAAGGTTTGACGGAAAAACGAGGTCAAAGTTATAATGGAGTCAACACATTTGAAATGCCACAGAGGATTTAAATGAAATGCGTGGCATAATCAACCAAATATGAAGCTGACACGTGTTATTGGATAGAATATTGACACAAGTCAAAGATCTGAATAACACGCTCAGAAGATTGACTTTCCTTTATCAGAGATCTGATTATTCTACTCAGAGTTCTGAGTCCATGATTTAGAAGAATTTTGCCTTGTAACCAAAATTTATTTAAAATCAACTTCTGATAAATGTAAAACCTTTAGTTATTCAGAAGAGGTTTGAACAGATAGAAAAGCATTTTATCATCAGAATTCTGTTTACATAATGATGATTTTAAAAAAATCATTTAAAATCTTATATCTGAATATGAAATTTTTTGAAATTCAGATATAGTTTGAACAAGTAAAAAACTTTTATCATTAAAAGCTTGTTCTTCTTAGAATGATCAGAGTTAAGAAATGAAAACAAACCTTTTAATCATCGTGAAATGATTTCCAAAAGATATTAATGCTCCCCCTTGACTTTAACATGTACTTGACCATATATGAGACATAAAAATGAGATAAAAAAATAATAGAAAGAAATTAATCCACAAGATTGAAGTATTTGTATTTCTCAGAAATGAATTCTTAAAAGTTAGATTTCTGAAGTATTGACTCATAATATCTGAACTCAAGACTCGGAAGTTCTGAACTTAAGAGTCAGAATTCTGAATACAAGACTCAGAGTTCTGAGTACACTACTCAGAAAATCTTACTTGGAAAAATTTTATCATTTACAAAAATATTTTCAATTTGTCAGATTAAGCATTCCTATTTTACATATGAGAAAAGAGAACCTTTTGTGATCAAGAGGCTTTGTGAACAAGTCAGCCAATTGATACTTTGTATGCACAAAGTGCATCTCTATAGTTCCTTTTTCCACATAGTCCTTTATAAAATGATACCTCACATCTATGTGTTTAGTCTTTGAATGTTGAACAGGATTCTGAGTAATGGCAATTGCACTTTCTGAGTCACAGTAGATGGGAATTTTGTTGAGATGATACCCATAATCCATGAGTTGTGTTCTCATCCACAAAGTTTGAGAGCATGAGGCAGCAGCAGCAACATACTCTACCTCAACAGTTGAAGTGGACACACAATTCTGCTTCTTTGATGCCCAACTCACTATTTTATCCCCCAAAAAGTGACAAGCACCAGAAGTACTTTTTCTGTCCAACCTACTTCCTGCATGATCAGCATCAGTGAAAGCAGTCAATTTAAAGTCAGTTTCTTTTGGATACCATAAACCTAGATCAGGTGACCCTTTTAGATATCTTAATATCCTTTTGACAGCCAACATATGTGATTCTTTTGGGTTAGATTGAAATCTAGCACAGAAACAAGTAGAAAACATGATATCTGGCCTACTTGCAGTCAGATAAAGTAAAGATCCAATCATGCCTCTATAGAGTTTGTTGTCTACTGAAACTCCTTTGAGATCAGCATATAACTTTATGTTTGTTGCCATAGGAGTTCTCATAGAAGCACAATCAGACATTTTGAACGTTTTCAGAATGTCTCTGACATATTTTCCTTGATTTATAAAAATACCATTTGGTAATTGTTTGACTTGAAGACCAAGGAAAAAATTCAGTTCACCCATCATGCTCATTTCAAATTCAGATGACATGATTTTAGAAAAATTATCACATAGTTCTGCACTAGTAGAGCCAAATATTATGTCATCAACATAAATCTGAATAAGAATTAAATCCTCACCTTGTTTCTTTAAAAATAAAGTTGTGTCAATCTTACCTTTCTTGAACCCTGAAACTAACAAGTGTTGAGTAAGAGTGTCATACCAGGCTCTTGGTGCTTGTTTTAGACCATATAAAGCTTTATCTAAAATATAAACATGGTCAGGAAATTCTGGATCAACAAAACCTTCAGGTTGATGAACATACACCTCTTCATTAAGTTTACCTTTCAGAAAAGCTGATTTGACATCCATTTGATATAGTTTGAAATTCTTGTGTGCAGCATATGCCAAAAATATTATCATTGCCTCTATTCTTGCCACTGGTGCAAATGTCTCATCATAGTCAATTCCTTCTTGTTGACAGTATCCCTTAGCAACCAATCTTGCCTTGTTTCTGATAACAACACCTGACTCATCCTTTTTATTTCTGAACACCCATTTAGTTCCAATGATGGATTTACCTTCAGGCTTTGGAATGAGTCTCCAGACTTTGTTTCTTTCAAATTGGAGCAATTCCTCTTGCATTGCTGAAATCCAATCTGGATCCTCTAGGGCTTCATTAGCTTTCTTAGGTTCAATCACACTTAAGAAACCAGCAAACATTGCTTCATTTGTTGTAGCTGATCTGGTTTTTACTCCTGCTGATGGATCACCTATCACTTGATGAATAGGATGATCTTTAGTCCACTTGTTTGAACTAGGAAGCACATCAATCTCTGAAAAATTGTTGTTTGTATCATTCTCATCAATGATTGCTTGTAATTCTGAACTGTCCCCTTGTTCTGATATATGTGTAGGTGTTGCATCCAAGTTTGGATTCTGAGCAATGAAGTCATAATTCTGAGTGACTTGTTCAGAGTTCTGAATACAAGGTTCAGAATTCTGAGTACAAGGTTCAGAATTTTCATCACTTGTATTTATCAAAGTTGGACATTCCTCAGATAGACCTTTATCAGAAATTACAGTTGATTGAACTACTTCTGGAATTCTATTTTTCATCTCTTTGACCATCTTTGGGTTTTCATATTCTGCATAAGAATCAGAAATTAGTTCTAGAAAAGCATCCTTAAACAGTAAATTGAGTTCTGATCAAATAGGATTAGGATTTGTATCAGAAGTCATTTTTGTCTTGTTCTGCATGAGTTCTGAACTGTCTTGTTCAGAAGTCTTCATTCTTGCTTCATCAAATGTTACATTGATGCTTTCCATCATCCTCTTGGTTCTTCTGTTGTAGATTCTGAATGCTTTGGAAGTTAATGAATAACCCACAAAGTATCCTTCATCTGCCTTTTTATCAAATTTACCAAGATTTTCTCTGTCTTTAAGAACATAGCATCTGCAACCAAAAACATGAAAGAATTTGATTAATGGTTTTCTTTTATTTATCAGTTCATAAGCAGTCTTATTTAATCTTTTATTGATTAAAGTTCTGTTCTATGTAAAACAACCAGTTGCAATTGCTTCAGCCCATAAGAATGTTGGAAGATTTGAATAAGCCAGCATGGTTCTTGCAGCTTCAACTAGAGTCCTGTTTTTCCTTTCAACAACACCATTTTGTTGAGGAGTTTTGACAGCAGAGAAATTGTGAGAAATCCCAGAACTTTCTAAGAAATTCTAAAGAGTCTCATTTCTGAACTCTGTTCCATTATCACTTCTGATTTTTTGGACTGGAAGTTGTAAGAAAACTTGAATCCTTTTGATAAAGTTTATCAAGATAGTAGCAGCTTCTGACTTAGCTCTTAGGAATTCAACCCATGTGTATCTGGAATATTCATCAACAATTACCAGCATATACTTCTTTCCTCCCATAGACTGAACTGAAATAGGACCACAAAGATCAGTATGAATCATTTCCAATGGTGCTTTGCAAGATGAGTCCATTTTTAATTTGTGAGAACTCTTTTTCATCTTGCCCATTTCACAAGCTGAGCATAATGATTCTTTTTCAAATTTAATCTTTGGTAAACCTTTAACCAGATGTTTTGCAACAAGATTATTAAGATCTTTGAAGTTTAAATGAGAACATCTTATGTGCCACAGCCAGCATTCATTTGTAGTTGAATTTGATAAAAGACAAACAGGATTTAATGTTTGTAATTTTGAAAAGTTAACCACAAAAAGTCCATATGTCTTTTGGCCCAGAAGACTTTAAGATCATTCTCAGTTAAAATCATGCAACCTGTTATTTTGAACTTGATTTGACAAAGACTGTCTAAAAACTAACTTATGCTGAAAAGATTATGTTGTAATCCTTCAACATAGAAAACTTTTTGAATTGTAAGATCTCCTTTTGTTAAATCCCCATAACCTTTAACTTGACCTTTGCTGTTATTTCCAAAGTTTACTGCTCCTCCAGCCTTTTCTGTGAAATTTGATAGAAAAGACTTCTGACCTGTCATGTGTCTTGAAGCTCCTGAATCTAAAAACCACACATGACAGCCCTGCAAAAACAATCAGTCAGTTTTAGGTACCCATTTTGGAATGGGTCCTTCTTTGTTAGCTTTGTCATCTGATTTAACAAAAGTGCCTTTTACTTTCCATTCAAAATCTTTCTTTAAACACCATTTACCTTGAACTTTTATGAAGTCAGAACATTTTATGTTCACAAACTTGTTCAATTTCTTCTTGAAAGTTTTAAATTTGGATGTTGCAGTGTTTTCAACTTTCTTTTCTTTCACATTAAGCTCTTTCTCATTCTTTCCTTTGATTTTAGTTTGAGTCTTTTCTTCTCTTATCTTTTCTTTTCTCTGAGTTTGAGGAACAGAAACATTCTTATTTTCTGTATTCTGAATATCTTTTCTTATAAAAGAAATAGATGTTATTGTGATTGGACATTTCTGAGAATATTGAAAAGAATCACTTCCACATTGAATACAAGTCAGATTTTTCTTTGCAAGTAACAACAAATCTATACCACAAGTCTTTTCACTGTTATTGCTATTTTTCAAGGTACAGGTGCATTTATTACAAAAACTATGTGCTTTAGGTACAGAAGCAGAATTCAATCCAATCTTCTCAGAGACTCTTTTCATATCATCTTTCCTTTTGCTTTCCTCTTTTTCTGAAAAATTCAATTTATTTGTGTTAGAGAATGAAGTAGATGATTCACCTTTTTCATATGTACTTGATTCATTAAAGAATTTATCATTATCTTTTAGAGCATTAATCTTGAAAAGATCATATTCAGCTTTCAGTTTCTTAAGCTCTGTTATTTTCTGAATAAAGACCCTTTTTCTTTTAAAGCTTTTTCAAGACTAACATCCACATCACAGTAGTCATTTTCAAGTTCTTCCTAAGATTTCCTTAAGTCCTCAAGTTCTTGACTTACAAGATTAAATCTCTTCTCAAGCTCTAAAAAGTCTTTTGACTTTGTTTTAGAACATTCAGTTGATTCAGAATTCTGACTATTTGGATCATAATTCTGATTAACAGACTCAGATTTCTGACCTTCAGATTCAGAGAACTGATTTGAACAATCAGAATTCTGATTAGAAGATTCAGATTTCTGACTGACTGTTTCAGAAACCTTACTAGTATCAAATATACTTTCTATGTCAGAATATGAAAAACTTTGTTGTTTATTTTTATAACTGACATTTAGAGAGTCATATTTGAATTTAGTGTCATTGTATTTTGGTTTCTCTTCTTTTGGTTTAGAAATTTCTTTCTTAACCTTATCTTCTGAAACATTTGACTTTTCTGATTTTGACTCAGAAACTGTTTCCTTTGTCTTTTTAGAACTTGATTTTTGCAAACTATCAGAACTTGTGATAGAACTTGCAGGTCTTATAAAAACTTCAACAACTTCTGGAATTTTTGGTTTAGGAACATGAAGCTTTTCAAAATCATACAAGTTGACTGGAGCTCTTTTCAAAACAACATTTTCTTCTAATCCCAATCCCTTCTTTGGATTATAAAATCTTGTATCTTTAACATTGCTTGTTAGAAGATTTGATGTTTGCTGAGTCTGACCTCTTTTCAAGTTAAGATCTTCTAATTCTTTGATTTTGGTGTACAAATTCTTTCTTTCCTAAAATAGCATATCAAACTTTATTTGTAAATCACCCTTTTCATCTTTAATTTTTGAAAGCTCATTTTTTAATTCAGAAAGATTTTTTAACAATTCAGAATTTTCAGTTTTAACTTTCTGTTTCTCAACCTCAGATTCCTCATACTGTTCTCTTATTACTTCTTTTTCAATTCTGAATTTGTTAACCAGACTTCTTTCTCCTTTTATCTGTTTTCTTAGTTTAACAAACTCAGTTTTCATGTCACCAATCTGTGTCATTAAATCAATTTCAAGTGCAGAATGTACTTCAGTGGATGACTCAGAATCAGCATCTTCAAAGTCAGAATCATCCTCATTCCTCATCTTTGCCATATAACTCTGCATCTGTGAAAAGTGAATGCAGTCATCTTCATCTGAAGTGTAATACAACCAATTTTCCTGTTCAGCTAACATTGCCACTTCATCATCTCTTTTCTTGGCTAGCTGAGCCTTTTTGGTGTAGTACTCATAATCCTTCACAATTTTCACTTTGCAATCCTTTGCATAGTGGCCAGACTTTCCACATTTGAAGCACAGATTCTTTTCTTTTCTTTCTTCCTTCTCTTCTCTATTTTCTTCTCTTCTCTATACCTTCTTTTCATATTTACTCTCTTCTCTTTCTTCTCTTTTCTTGAAATCTGAATTTCCCTGCTCTCTCTTGTAATTTCCCTGAAATTTACCCTTTCCATATCTTTTGTTGAAAGTGTTAGTCAACAAAGCTAACTTCTCAGCAATTATTTTGATATCTTCATCTTCTTCTGATCCCTCTTCCTTATCAGATTCCTCCAGCTTTGGTATCTAGATAGATACACAGTCTTCTTGGGTGCTTTAACAATTTTGGACTTTGACAGAAAAGCTAACTGTTCTGCAACATTTTTCTTTTCTTCAACAACAATCTTAATAGAGTCTTCATGCTGATTAAGTACACAAAATAGATCATTGAGATCTTCACACATATCCTTATTCATTTGCATACTGATAGCAAATGATGACCATTCTGAATTTAGACTGTTCAGAAATTTGTAGTTTATTTCTGACTTTGTCTTTTTCAGCCCATTTCTTCTCAAATCATTCAGTATAGTGCAAAATTTACTATACGTCCGAGTCAAACTTTCTGATTCTTTAGCCTTGAACCTTTCATAAGCATTTATGCTTTGGTTTAACTTTGCTTGTATTGATCTGACAGTTCCTAACATCTGTCTTTCCAGTTCATCCCACATTTCCTTGGCAGATGATCCACTGTCAATTCTGTTTAGCACTTCATTTGGTACGGCCAAAGTCATCAATGTAATGGCTCTTTTGTCTATAGCATGCCTGTTTTTCTGTTCAGCTATGTATTGAGAGAAATTCTTCTTCACCCTTGTAGCAGGAATTTCTGGAGTTGTCTCTGTTTCAGGAGTTGCAGCCACATCGACATAGACTTCGATAGGACCTTCTCGGATAGAAACCATCAGATTTTCATCTATGTTATCCAAGAATTGGATCATTCGGATTTTCCATTGCTGGTACTCTTCAGGTATGAGAACAGGTGGCTTTGTTTCAGATCCCATGGCTAGATACTCTTTTGAAGACATGATTGTAAGATATTTCAACAGAGAGACAAATTTGAATTTCTTGATTGAAAAACAACAATTAATTCAAGAATTGCTAAGAATTCAAGAACTAGAACTAGCAGCGGAATCGATTTTTGTACGAATCAAGAAATCTTCAAGAAATTGATCAGTAACCTTCGCGATCACGATCTTGAACAAATTTGTTTGTTGATTGGCTCTGATACCAATTGTAAGTCCAGGATTTACTCTTACAATCAATATATCAATGTATAGAACAGTAATTGAGAAGTAATTTGATCAAACCAAATTGTATTCAATGAAGAACAGATTTACAGATCTTAGAGAGAGAGTATCTCAAAGATTACAAAAGATGAATACAAATATATGCGGGAAAATTAATTAGCGTAGAAGTGCTAACCACTATATATACTGTAACGGAAACACTAAAGCTACAGTACATATAAGAAAGACTAATAGGAACAATACACGTGTCCTAATTAGTTAACTAAATACAAAGTAAAGCATCTAGTTATAAGTTCTGAACATGTTGTTCAGAACTTCTGAACATTATTCTGATTAAGCTTCTCAGAACTTCTGACTCTTCTTCTCAGACTTCTGTACTTAGCAAACTTTCAGAGCATTCCTTCTGAGCCTTCTTAGTCAGAACTCTGACTCTTCACTTCAGAACTTTTGAGTCTTCTTAGTCAGAATTCAACACTTAGTTTATTGACAAAACTCAGATCTAACAGTGCATATGTTTGTTCTTTGCAGAATTATATCCCTAGTAACAATTTTAAGCAGAGAGATACAAAAAAACCTATATAAATAGATTAGTACACATACCTCTTCAAGCATATGTTGTGAAGAAAATCCAAATCTGACTCAATGGCAAAAAATGAAATTCTAATGAGTGTGTGATCAACCAAGCTCCCACCAAGAAATTTCAATAGACCTACATGTACATCATATTTGAACACCAAATGAGTAGTTTCATATTTTACACAAACTGCAAAATTTACATCTAAATATACTTTTTTACAAGCCACAAATAATTTATAATGTTCTTGCCATCCCATGTAACATTTTGGTGGTGTTTCTGATTTGTTAAACAACTACAATAGTCACTATGTATATTGGTGTTGAGTACATACATACATGTACGCATGCATATACATTCACACACACATACCGTTTGTTTGGTTATATATATTGTAATATTGTATATGACACCATTATGTGATTTTATTTTGTTAACGTTTTGGGCCATGGTTTTTGTTGTTTGAGTAGGAGCGAAAGCTCAATTAGGTCAAAAAGCATATTGAACTTTTCTTGAATTACAACTCTAAAGTCTCTTCTTTTGATCCCTGGCCTAATAAGAACATTAGGGGGTTTTCGGGGAATGAAACCGGGAAATGATTCATCCCCCTGGATTTGTTGAGAAATGTTACCGTTACCTGATATATAGCACGAATTAACTACACTAGTGGAAACAAAATGGTATATTTCGACTTCCAGAGGTCAAGTGATCCTTCTTTCAGATCGTAAACTACCTTATGTTAATTTTCCTTTTGAAAGCTTAAAGGTAACAAAGTCATTAATAACGTTGATTTTTCTACATCCTTTGATTATCCTAAATCAGTACTAAGTATTCATCCAAGACAGAGTAAACATCTGTTGAAGATTATGATATGAAACAACAAAACGCAAAAATCCAAGAAAACACTTTGCACGGCCGTGCACTTTGAAATCGTGAAAACATGGGAAATCTTTCACGGTCATAGGTAGCCATGAAAATCGTTGTTTTTGTGAAATATAAGCTTCGCTGTGAGTTCCAGATCCGTGCAACGAACAATATGAAATCAATAGATAATAACAGTAGGTTATGATTTCAACTGGTCATCCAATTAGCTTTCAATATTGAGAGAGTTTACAATGATTTTAGGAAAGCAAAATGAACAACTGACCTAAACAAAGGCTAAAACAAAACATTATATATGGCGGGCCCGTGGTTAACAAGCCCACGGCCCGTTCACTAACTAGGCTCAAATTAAACAAATACAATTCAGCCCCTGAACTTCTATTCAACATAAATTGACCCTAACATTCGCAAGTGCAAAAACAACCACATATTTACTCGAATAATACATCGTTCATGGAAGTTAGCCCTAGAAATTACTTGTCAAATGCCAATCCATAGATAATCTGATTTTAAACTAGCATTGTCACTTACAAAAAGCCTGTAAATATGCAATTTCGTGATGGAATATAGCTTACTGAAGCACCGAGAAGCGCGATGAAAGAAGAGAACGAAAGTAGTTAAACTATGAAAAACGAAATTAGTTAAACTAAGAAAAAAACAATTGTTGTTCGAGAAGAAAAATCATCTTGATAACACCAATACTTCCTTATAACTGAAAGATCTAAGGTACACTTATAGGTTCAAACCACATCTTCTCATTATTAGTGACAAATCAACATAACACAATGGAATTTAGAAAACAACAGCAATTTCAAAAAATTATAGAAACTCTCAGGTTAGTCCATGTTGAACAAAACATAATGTATAATGATAGTTGTGAACCATGGTTGGAAACAATATTCTTAGAAACCAAAATTGAAACCAGAAATTGAATTTAATAAAAACCAAAGCTATTACTCGATTGGAACCAAAAGGAACAATGAAGAGTAGAATAAGAAGAAACCTAGAGAGCATGAATCAACGCTTGGTGTGGCTTGAGGGTTCCGATTTTGAGAATTTGGATGAATGAAAACCAACCCTTGTCTTGAGCTTCACTTTTTGAAGATGATCCCCTCTTCGTTTCTTGCTGCTTGATAACTTCGGTTTCAACAGAGAAATCTGGACTCAAAATCGAATAGAGAAGTCGATAGGTAGAGGATACGTTATTGGCAGAAGAAGGCATATGAAGAAAGTCAAATAGGTATAGGTTAGAGAAGGGTTGTTGCTCAGAAAGCATGGGCTAGGGAAGGGTTGTTGGTTAGAAAGCATGGGCTGGAGGGATGTACTTTTTTAGTTGGTCCAGTTTTAAATAATATTTGCATCAAAAGCTTGTACATGATGCATTACCAGTTGTCTTTAAGAGTTTTTGAGTTTTATGCAATAAAAGCTTGTACATAATGCATAATAGTTGTCTTTAACACTTTTGCTTAAATGAATATTGAAGTAGTATAAATAATGTTTGAATAATATTGTAGAATAAGTTAAATTCATATAAAGTAACAAAATTGCAAAAATCAACATCAATATTTTCTAGTTTATTATATATAAATTTGTAGAAGTAAAAATTGATAATTAATTGATTAAATTATTTCATTAAATATTTTTCAATTGATTACACATTTGAATAAAATTGGATAAACACATTATGTCAATGAGTATGACTATAGTTATTTAAATATAAAATCATGTGGGGCCCTCACTTTAACCTCAAGGAGTGGTTGCTGTGTGAGGACCACTCCAAGCGAGATGGAAAAAAACCAAAACATTCTCAATCACAATCAAAAAAGAGGAACCGGTCCATCTTGATGAGTCAACTTTATGGACCTCTCCATTCGAAATGCTCTTATTCATCAATCATGTACTTATAAGCATATCATCATTTCGTAAAAAGAAAAAGGTAAGTTAATTAAATTTATGTTAAATAAAACAATAAGAAATATCCAAATGATTGGTAAGATAGGAAGGGATAACGGATTTTTATTTCGCTTTGATCATCAAGTTAAAAGGTATTAGTCTTAAACGGATTTATTAAGAGACATGATGTTGGTCCCGAAGGGCTATACAAGTTTGTAGAAGGGGGGTTGAATACAAACACACAGATTTTACTTTTCTAAATTGTTTATTGATAAATCTCTAACAATTTACAACTTATTGCGAAACAAGATTAAGGATAAACCTAAATCTAAACAAGTTGGAACACTAAGTTTCTTGCACTAAGAAAGAGAAGGAAATTACTAAATAATAACCTATCTCAAGATAAGAAGATGAACTTGTCCAGAGTTAGCAAGTTACTTCAAAATGAAGTGAGTTCTTCTTCTTATATACTGCGTGCATTTAATGCATGTCAGTTTATACTTTACACGTGGCAGCAGCTCATTGGTTGCATGTCATTGACCTTTGTAGACAACCTTAGTAGACGCATGTTTGAACAGTGTAGTATCAGAGTGGTTGTACGATTTCAGACAATAAGGAGGTTCTTTTCTGACATATCGTACGGAGTCGTGCAAGGGTGGTTAAGACAAAAGTACTTTGTACGGAGGACTTCATGATCAGCTTTTCGTTGATTCAGCGCTTCATCATTGTTTATCAGCGAATGATAAAGTTCAGCGATAGCTGAAGTCTTGTACTTGATACTTCACATTGAGTGGACAAATCTGAGTCTTTGCTGATCCGCATCAGTTCATTAGGAGACTTGTCGCTGGTTCTTGAGCTTGATCTACGACTTCAGCGTAGAACCTATGTTGACGTGAAACTTGTCTTCAGGGATCATAAGTAAACAACTAACTTATCAGCGATCACCATAAGTACTGAACATTCTCAGAGCATTATGGTGAACAGTGTTCGCGGAATATTTAATCTAAAGAGCGAGAGTTCCTATCAGCGGTACTGTAAGGTCTTAGTACTTATCAGCGATAGTGAAACTCTGATACATATTGTTTACTTACAATTTTCACTAAGTATTAAGAGAGGGTCATTATCAAATCACTGAGGGTTTGGATCAACAATCTCCGCCTATTTGATTATGACATAGCAACAGAGAAAATTGCTATTTAATGAAAACATAAGGATAAAAAGAACTTATAAAATATTTGTCCCTTTTACATTTTTCTGGGATCTTTTCTGTATTGATGGAGTAAGGTACTTTCGCTGAAATGTTTCATTAAACTTCGTATCAGATTACAAAGGGAAGTGGAAAGATTACAAGTACAAGCGAAATAAATTACAAGTACAAAAGAATAATTGATACAATAGAAGAATAAGGCGATCCTATCAGCTTATAGAGGTTCTTCCTTAATGAGAAGTTCATCAAGGGTCTTTGATGTGGGAATCATCCAGTCAGGGACATTTACTCCTTGATTTCTTTTGTTCAGAGCTTCTTCAAAGATCAAGGGTTTAAGATGCCGTGCCTGAATGTCGTTTTTGAAGTCACACCAGTAGATGAGATCTTTCAGCTGTTCGATGGGAGTGATGGGAAGCTCAGAGATAAGTTGAAAACTTTTCTTCCATCATAGTCAATAGAGAATATCCCATAGGGTTTGCTTATGACTTTCCCAGGGATGAAAGTCTCACCAAGAGGAAGAGATGTGTCAAGTGCAGAAAGGTCAGGTTCAGGACCAAGTACTTCAGCGAGAGAAAAACCAATACCTGTTTCGTTCCGTATACGAGGACCATCATTTGAAGATTTAGACTTTTTCTTTGCAGAGGCCCTTCTTTTCTGACTTTCGAGAGGAGGGGGAGGAGGAATATCCACACAAGAAGAGACTAAGTCGATCTATTTGTTTATCAGATTTTCAACATGATCCTTGTGCTTAGATTGAGACTTCTGGATGGCTAATCTGATCTCCAACCATTCAGAGAGACCGTACTGCGTGATAGCTTCAGCATAGAATTTTTCGTACTGTCCATTCTCTCTAAATATCTCGATTTCAGCGATTGAAACTTTGAGGGTTGATCTTCCAGTGATGAGTACCTTGATGATTTTGGCAGGTCGATATCTGAAATGTACCTTTTCTTTGCACCAGATTAAAGTAGATTGAGACACAGTTCTCTTTTCTTCCACGATCTTCTTGGCGTCTTCCCATAGCTGACGTTGAACTTCGATTGGAGTTCTTTTCAGCTTGGGGTCTTTCACTGATTGTTGAGTAAGCTGGATGGCGAGTTATCTGTCTTTTTCTTCAGCTTCTCTTCTTTCAGCGATTAACCTTTCAGCTCTGAGGTGATCCTTGTAGTCCTTTTGTGAAAGTCTGAACTTTGGAGGAATGGAATGAAGTTGATCACGCTTCAGAATGATTCGCTGAGCCTCAAACTTCTTTATTATCTCTTCTCTTCTTCTCTAATCCTCTTCAATTAGTTTTTTAGGAACCAAGGAAGGTCTGCTTGTATGAGAGAGCATCTGTTCTTCAGGTTCATCAGTCTCAGAGATCAAATCCAAGACTGGGATTATTTCTTCAGCAGCAGCTGGTTGTACTTCAGAATCCTCATGCAGGGGAGAGAACTAGCTGAAACACATCGATCTTATGAATAAGAACTTGGGTAGAACAGAGAAAAGAGATGGGTTTAAGTGTATAGGCTTTTTGTGGAGAGTAGATCTGATAAAGTGTATAGATAGAGGAGGGATGCAGTTTAAGGAAATAGAAGGTAGTGTACCTGACAAACCGGCTTTTTAAGCAAGATCGTCAGATTTTCATCGTCTTCAGCGACGCTTTTTCCTTTGCCCTTGTCAGCTTCAGACGTTGATGGCTTTGTCTTGGTCCGCTCCCCTGAAGGTTCTTTTATCAATATCCCTTTAAGAGCTTTAGTCTTCTGAGCAGGCTTGACGATAAAAGAGTCATCATCATCATCATCATCGTCGTCATCATCATTCTTTGGAGAAGAGGATGGTTCATCATCAAATAAGTCGATGGCTTCTTCATCTTCAGCTTCAGATTCAAATTCTTCAGCATCTTCTTCGAGTTGCTCCCCCTCAGATACAGAGGTAAGCTTCTCGGTTCCCTCAGGGTTTTCATCTCCCTGAGGTCCAGCAGTTGTCTTCTCACCCTCTTCAGTAAGGGTAAGGTCTTCAGTCTTCTCCCCCTCGATAGATTCATCTTGGGGAAGGTCTTCAGAGTTCTTCCCCCCCCCCCCCCCTTCCTCATGATGAATGAGGGAGGAATGCGATGACTCAACAGCTGATTTTGGTTCCCTGTCTTCTTGGCCAGGGATCCCCATATAATCTTCAATCGCTGCTACTCTGTCTTCTAGGCCAGTAATAGCAGGACTGATCTTTTGAAGTTCAACATGATCCGCCGTAGTAAAGTGTGAAGGTGCAGGAGCAGGGGCGATCATGTGATTCAGGATCTGCTGCATCATTGTCTTCATTGAACCAACGTCAGTCTTTACAGAACTCACGTCAGTCTTTAGTGAACTCACGCCAGTCTTTAATGAGCCAACGTCAGTCTTTACAGCGGACATGTCTCCCTCTAGTTTTACAACTGATGTCTTCAGCGTTGTAAACTCGCTGGACCTGGATTGAACTGATGTTTTGAGAGAGCTGTAGTCTGTGTAGATGTCAGCGAGAACTTTGGCAAAGTCGCCAAGAGTTTTATCAACCTTCTCCAAGTCAGCTTTGTAGGCATTCTGTTCCACCACTGTTGTCAGCTTATTGAGAGTCTCTCCAGCGTTTGTTACAGCTGAAGAGTTGTCTGAGAGTGTAGTGGTGAGACCTGTCAGCTTTGTATCCAAGTTCTTCAGAGAGGCGTTGATGTCTCCCAAATTAGGACCTGTAACATATAAGTACTTGTGAACAGAGGAAAGCTCAGAAGTTTGGGGTTCAGTTACAATGTATATGGTTTGGTGTATACCTGCAGGAGGGTCGACGAAGTCATCAAAACTTCTGTGACCTGAATAATGTTCCATGTCGTCAGCGAGAGTGCGTATACGCATGGATGGTTCTGCAGGTCCTGTATCCATCATTTCTTGAAGAGTGTCAGCTTTAGCTTCTGGAGGAATGACGGTTGCTCCAGTGATCATGTTGACAACTAGATTAGAGTCCAATGGATTAAAGGGAGAAGCGAAGGTTGAGAAAGTTTGTTGGGTGCGGGGTTCAGCGTTGGATCCGCTGAGAATTACTTAATCAGTCTTTAGAGAGACTGAAGGAGGTTGGGTAGATTCCAAGTTTATAACTTCAACGTTTAGAGACGCTGAAGCTGGGATGGAATGGGTGGCTTGTTGAGCTGTGGCAGAGCGTACCACTGAACTTTCCTTCAGCTCTTTAAGATGAGCTGAGGAGTCTTCAACATGAGATTGCTGGGATTGCTCCTTGGTTTTCTTAGTTCTTTTGGAACTAAGTTGGGTAGATGAGTGTTTTCTTTTATGAGAAGGAATGGAGGTTGCAGCTTGGGTATCAACGATGGGTTTGTCCGCTGAAGGAGCTGCAGAAGTAGAAGAAGGAGGATTGAGAAGAGTTAAGAGTGTAGAGAGACGTACCTCGTTTTCCACTGGCTTAAAGTCGAGTATTTTAGGACCAACCTGAGAGAGTTTCAGGTCACCCTCTTGTGGGTAGTTGTCCTTCAGGCCTGTTTGGAAGACGGCGCTGATGAATCTTGGATATGGAACCCATGGTGATCGGTCAGCGGCAGAGTCTACTCTGAGTACAAAGTCATCGTAGATTATCGATGCCCAGTCTATATGTAGACCTTTCAGCAATGTATATCCCATTGCTTGCTGAGGTTGAGCGGCTTGATCAGAGGAGCCGGTCTTTGCAGTCATGCAGCTTATCAAATGTGCGAAGATGAAGTTCATCTCGCTGGGCATTTTTGATTTCTTGATGAGGGTCAGCTTCTTCTCAGGCTTCTTGTCCCTCCCAGTTTCCCATACATAGCCCATTGCATCGAAGACTGCAGTGATGGCTTCCCTATCAGAATGTTTCTTGTGGTCAGGGAGAGGAAAAAAAGGTTTTTCTTTTGTGGCGATGGGAAGGCTCAGGGCTTTGCGGATAATGGCAGGGGTGATCTTTATAGTGCCAAAGTCAGTATCACAGAGGATGCAATCAATTTTCTTTGAGGAGTCTTTGGTTGATGGTAGTTGAGAGTGTCTGGCAGAATACCAGAACTGAGATAGCAGTAGCTGATGTGCAGGAGGTGTTATTGTCAGGGCTGTAGAGAGGCAACCGTTTTTCAGGAAATTCACAGCATCATTCAGATGTGTGACTTCCTTTCGAGGAGGAAACTCAAAAAGCGCATAGAGGTTGTTTGACTTTGTCCAATCAAGTTCTTCAAGAGTGAACTTGACCTGAGGAGCTTTGGTGATTTCCAATTCCTCAGCAGCAGCAGCAGTGTTCTCAGCGGTAGGAATGTCAGCAGATGCCATTTCTGTATTATCAGTTCAACCAAAGATATAACAAATAAGAATAATCTTAATGTGGAAAGATTTTCCAATAAGATGGTTCGAATTTTGTCCATTTCATTCAGACAAAAATGTCTTAATGAAGATTAGGGTTTTTCTTGGTTTTGAAAAAGAAAAACAAACCCATAAAAAAACTTGTTTTCCAGTTTCCTTTGAGGATTAGGATTCTGGAAAAACGTATGAAGAACAAGTTTAAGATTTTGCGTTTAAACTTGAAGAACAACCATGAAAGGTTGTGTTCATAAAACCATGAAAGAAATGATTTCATTTGAAAAAGTTCTTTTGTTTGATCTTGTAAAAACAATGGATAAGATCATAAACAAGTAATATAGGTAAATAACAAGAGTATTAACCTGGTTCGTTGAAGAAGAAGAAGATGAACAGTTTCTGGAAATTTTGATAGCTCGAAATGCAACAGTAAATCTTTCTTGCTTGGAGGAGAAGTTTTTCGCGTAAAGGAAAAATATAAACCCATAAAGTGTTTATATAGTGAGATTAGAGAGAGAAAATCTTGAGCGGGAAAAGATTTTCATCATAACACGGACACGTGTTTGCATTTGATTGGAAGGTAAACGAAACGTGCAAACGTGTGTCAGAAAAAGAACGTGTCAGGGCTTATCCGTTGCGATGACGTCACAACTGTCCTTTCATATTCTAGGATGTCTCTGAGGTTTTGAAAGCTCAGGGACACTTTTGAAAACATGAAGCACTGAATAGAAATATCAGTGTAGGTTTTAGAAATTTCAAAGTATCGCTGATTAAGGAAGAGATATTCAGCGATTCCATTTGTTTTGAAATCTTGCATTCACATGCGATTGTCAGTGAGAGAAAAACATACCTTGACATCAGCGAATCAAGTTTATTCAGAGAGAAGATGATATAATAGGTTATACAAGTTGATTTTATCCTATCGCTGATTAAATGTGAACCGCTGAAGATTTTACTCTTCAAAGTTCAGCATTCCAAGCTCGCTGATGAGAAAGTTGAATCTTGTCTCATCAAGAGGTTTGGTGAACAGATCAGCTAACTGATAATCAGTTGGGATAAAATGAAGTTCTATATCACCATTCATCACGTGATCTCTGATAAAATGATACCTGATTTCGATGTGTTTTGTCTTTGAGTGTAGCACTGGATTGTTGGCTATAGCGATTGCACTTGTGCTGTCGCAATAGATTGGAATTTTCGAGAGCTGAAGGTCATAGTCTAGTAGTTGATTTCTCATCCACAAGACCTGAGAACAACAGCTTCCAGCGGCTACATATTCAACTTCAGCTGTGGAGGTGGACACTGAGTTTTGCTTTTTACTTATCCAACTCACCGGCTTTCCACCCAGGAGCTGACAGCCTCCTGTGGTGCTTTTCCTATTCATTTTGCAACCTGCAAAATCACTATCTGAATAGGCGATTACATCAAGCCCTGAGTCTTTGGGATACCAAAGACCTAGATTTGCAGTACCCTTAAGGTATCGAAAAATTTGCTTTACAACGATCATATGAGATTCCTTAGGTTCAGCTTGATATCGTGCACACAAACAGGTTGCGTACATAATATCGGGTCGGCTAGCTGTAAGATACAAAAGAGAGCCGATCATCCCACGGTACAGCGTGACATTAACAGGTATTCCAGAGGGATCCTTGTTTAGTGTCAGCGGTGGTGCCATAGGGGTTTTCATAGCTGAACTCTGAGTTAAATCGAATTTCTTCAGCATATCTTTAACATACTTTCCCTGATTAATGAAAGTTCCTTTTTCATTGTGCTTTATCTGAATACCAAGAAAATATGTTAGCTCACCCATCATGCTCATTTTATACTCATCTTTCATTCTATCAGCGAAACGAGTACAAAGATCAGGGTTAGTAGAACCAAATATAATGTCATCAACATATATCTGAACAAGAATGATATGACCTTTCACTATTCTGAAAAATAGAGTTTTGTCAATTTTACCTCGCTCAAATTTTTCAATATGGAGATAAGTAGAGAGAGTGTCATACCATGCACGAGGAGCTTGCTTTAAGCCATAAAGTGCCTTATCCAGTTTATAAACATAACCTGGACACTTAGGATCTGAGAATCCTGGAGGTTGTTCCACATAGACTTCTTCATTCAGCTTTCCATTTAGAAATGCTGACTTAACATCCATCTGATATACTTTGAAGTCTTTGTGTACAACGTATGCTAAGAATAGACGAATAGATTCTAATCTTGAAACTGGAGAAAATGTTTCGTCGTAATCTATGCCTTCCTCTTGTCTGTATCCCTGAGCAACAAGACGAGCCTTGTTGCGGGTTACAATTCCATGTTCGTCCAACTTGTTTCGATAGACCCATTTAGTGCCTATCACTGTCTTGTCAGTTGGTCTTCGAACAAGTTTCCAAACTTTGTTTCTTTCGAATTCAGACAGCTCTTCTTGCATGGCGCTGACCCAGTTTGGATCTTTGAGGGCATCATCTAATTTCTTTGGTTCAGTTAGAGAAATAAAGTTAACAAATAAACAAATATTACATGCACTTCATCGAGTCTGAACACCAGCGTTTGGATCACCAAGAATTTGATCAATTGGGTGATTTATAGTCCATCGCTGAGCCGGAGCATAAGTCGCTGACTCAACCTGAACTGGAGGAGCTGAAGATGAGGCTTCAGCAACTTCTGGAGTACCAGCCAAGAGAGGAGTGGTTGCAGTTTTCATTTCATTCACTGATTGCTGAGAAGTAGATGGAATGTCTGATATATTTGGTTCAGAAGCAGGTATAGTGTTTAAAGGAACCGCTGAGACCCATGATGTTTCAGCTTCACTATTCTGCATATTTGGAATGATAGTAGGACTATCATTTTCAACTGTATGAGTATGAGGAGTGGGAATATCTTCTGAATCACCAAGATGTGAAAACATCCATTGATTCAGTTCTTCAATATCAACGGACGGTTTAGAGTTCGCTGAACGGGATTCGTCAAACGTGACGTGAATAGTTTCTTCTACAGTTTGTCTTCTTCGATTGAAGACTCTAAAGGCTTTGGAGATTGAAGAATATCCAAGAAAGATTCCATCATCAGCCTTAGGATCAAACTTTCCAAGGGCATCTATGTTATTCAGTATGAAACACTGACATCCAAAGATGTGAAGAAAGCTAATTGAAGGCTTTCTCCCATGAAAAAGTTCATTGGCTGTCTTATTGAATCTTTTGACTATCAACGACCTGTTTTGCGTAAAACAAGCAGTGTTGACAGCTTCTGCCCAAAACTGAGTAGGCAGGTGAGAATCGCTGAGCATTGAACGTGCAACTTCAATAATTGTTCTATTTCTTCTTTCAGCGACTCCATTTTGTTGTGGTGTTCTCACTGATGAAAAGTTGTGAGAAATACCCTTACTCTTAAAGAAGGAATCAAGAGAACTGTTTTTGAATTCAGTTCCATTATCACTCCTTATTGAGCGAACGGTCAAGTTGTTCAGAGTTTCCATCTTCCGAACAAAGGTGATGAGTTCTTCAGGGGTGTCACTCTTTGAACGGAGAAACATAACCCATGTATATCGAGAGAATTCATCAACTATGACCAGCGTATATTTCTTTCCAGCGATGGATTGTTTGTTAACAGGGCCAAACAAATCCATATGGAGAAGTTGTAGAGGAGATGACACTGAGGAGATTTGCTTTGACTTAAAGCTTGCTTTGGTCTGCTTGCCTTTCTCACACGCTGAATATAAAGACTCTTTGGCGTATGAGTGTTGAGGTAGACCAGTGACTAACTCTTTTGAAGAAAGAGTATTTAGTGTCTTGAAATTCAGATGAGAGAGCCTCTTATGCCATAGCCAGTTGACATCAGATGAGGCTTTTGAGAAGAAACAGGAGTTCTCAGTGGTTGTTGAGTCAATGTTTATTACATAAACATTTTCCAAACGATAACCGTTGAGAGCTATCTTATCCTTTTTGTCAGCGACAAAGCATGATTCCTTGGTAAAGATTACTTTGTTATCCATGTCGCAAAGCTGACTGATGCTTAGAAGATTATGCTTCAGCCCTTCAACATATGCGACTCTTCTGAAGGTTGTTGTACCATTTGAGAGTACACCAAACCCTCGGGTATGTCCTTTTCCATTTCCACCAAACGTCACAGAGGGACCCTTCTCTTCCTTGTATTCAGCGAGCAGGCTTTTCTTTCCAGTCATGTGTCTAGAGCATCCGCTATCGAGATACCAGATACCCTTCTTAACCTGCATTACAAAGGAATATTAGTTTTTCTTGGGTACCCACTTAACCATGTATACACGTTTGTCAGTGGAAGTAGTTGGAATGGAAGGTTCAACAGTCTTCGCAGCATTTGAAGATTCAGCTTTGTCAGTCTTCACTTTTGTTAATTTCTTAACCTCAGTGGTCTTCTTTGCCTTGGGGGCAATGATCTTCACCTTAGCTATCTTTTCAGCTTTGGTGGTTGTGGGGCACTTACTAGCAATATGATTAGTAAGTCCACAGTGATAACATTTCCTATAACTAAAAGTAGTTCTAGGACCATTTGAATGCTGAGCTTTAGATTTTGAAATAGAAGGACCAGCACCAAATAAGCTATTGGCTTTTGAAATGGGAGGAACATTCAGTTCTTCGGATTTCTTACCAAGGACATCCACTCTGATTCTAGGAGTAGATCGCTGAATAGATCCACGCTGAGTAGATCCAGAGATCTGATTCCTTGATCCAGAGGGATAGGTCACTGAAGCTTTAGAAGCATTCAGCTTAGGTACTAAGGTACCCTTCTGAGGATTTTGGTTAAAAGCAATAACTTTACCTTTATCTTTAAAGACAGAGGTAGGTTTTGGATAAACCATTTTCTCTTTACCTTTTGAAGAGGTAGAAATTTCCTCAGGGATAGGCGGTCTAGAAGAGGAACACTGAGAGGATGAAGTATCAGCGACTGAGGATACGAAAGTTCCAAATAAGAGCATGGAACGATCAGTGGTTGGTTCTTGAGTATCAGCTTTGTAACCAAGACCATGTTTATCACTCAGGGGAATCTGAGACTTAATTATCTCAGTGATCTTTATTGAGGAGTTGTACCATCCATCAACAGTAGATTTTTCAGCTCTTAATGCAGCGATAGCTTCTTCGTGCTCGATTTTGACTAGCTGATTTAGGTGAACTTGATCTTTAAAATCTTCTTCAATTTTAGAAAGATTTTCTATTTGAAGGTGACGGTTTTTAGGCTGTTCAGCGAGATCAAGGTTTTGATTTTAAACTACAGTTTTGCCATTCATGGCTTCATATAAACTTCTAGTCAAGAGATCGATTTTACGAAGACTATCAGCTTCATCAATATTTGCAATATTGGTAAAGAAGGAAGGTGATACCTGAGTAGCAGAGGTTGAAGTGGAGGGAATGTATGAACTTTCTTCCTCATCTTCAATCTTGGCCATAAGACCGAGATTGGCTTCATCATCTTCAGAGTCAGATGATGATTCTTCTTCATCAGAGGCAGCCCAATCATAGTTAGCCATCAGGCCTTTGCCTTTCTTCTTAAAGCTTTTCAGCTTCGCATACCTTTCTTTCAGCTTGGCATATTTGTCATCTTTATTCCTGGGAATAAAAGATTTCTTGGGAAACGCTGAGTTTCTCGAAACTTTCTTTGACCTGCACTCGTTAGCGAAATGTCCTATCTTTTCACAGTTAAAACAAGTAGCAGTAGCCTTATCAACAGGAGCTGATGATCTTGACTTGTCAGTAATGGAAAGAGGTTTGTTCTTTTTGAACATTTTCTTTTTAGCGAATCTCCTGAACTTTTTAGTGAGGAGAGCCAAAGATTCACCATCATCTGAAGAATCAGAATCTGATGACCTTTCAGAGTTACTCTCCAACTCAGTGATAGTGACCGAGGGTCGCTGAGTGGAAGGTTCCTCTGAGATTAAAGCAACAGGGGTGCTTTTGGAATCTTTTACAAGATGACTCGATTGCTCATGATTCAGCATCGTGCCATATAAGGTAGAAAGGGTCATTGATTTTAGATCCTTTGACAGCTTGAGACACATAGAATAATTGTCCCAGCTTTCAGGTAAACATTCTAAAAACTTTGTCAGCACTTCAAAGTTAGAATATTCCTTACCAATAGTTTTCAGATCTATTATTAAACAGTTAAAACGTTGGTGTACTTCAGAGAGAGTTTCATTCTTACCACAAATGAAGCTTTCATACTGTCTTACCAGGTTGATCTTTCGAGAGTCCTGGACTTCAGAAGTACCTTCATACTGAACACAGATTGTGTCCCACATAGCTTTTGAGGTTTTCAGGTTCATGACGGAATGGTAGACTTCGTCAGGAAGAGCCATGGAGAGTATGGATCTGGCTTTTGTGTCGATAGCCACTTTCTTCTTATCTTCGTCAGTCCACATATGAATTTCTTTAGGAATCAGCCTTTCTGGAATAGCAGGTCTATTCTCAGCGGCTGGAACTGCAACATCAATTCTTACAGGAATATATGGGTCGTTTTCAAGATAATAAGGCATAGTAGGGTCTACACCTTCTAAGAAGAGAATCATCCTATTTTTCCATAGATTAAAATTATCTCTGCAGAATCTAGGGGGTTTTGCAAGAGAACCATTGTCAATATAGTTTGTGTTTGTGTTGGTAGCCATTTTCAGAAATAGCAAGGAAGAGGAATCTTAGTATAGATTAGATCTTGTTTATGAGATTAAACAAATCCGCTCTGATACCACTTGTTGGTCCCGAAGGGCTATACAAGTTTGTAGAAGGGGGGTTGAATACAAACACATAGATTTTACTTTTCTAAATTGTTTATTGATAAATCATTAACAATTTACAGCTTGTTGTGGAACAAGATTAAGGATAAACCTAAATCTAAACAAGTTGGAACACTAAGTTTCTTGCACTAAGAAAGAGAAGGAAATTACTAAATAATAACCTATCTCAAGATTATAAGATGAACTTGTCCAGAGTTAGCAAGTTACTTCAAAATAAAGTGAGTTCTTCTTCTTATATATTGCATGCATTTAATGCATGTCAGTTTATACTTTACACGTGGCAGCAGCTCATTTGTTGCATGTCATTGACCTTTGTAGAAAACCTTAGTAGCCGCATGTTTGAACAGTGTAGTATCAGAGTGGTTGTACGATTTCAGACAATAAGGAGGTTCTTTTCTGACATATCGTACGGAGTCGTGCAAGGGTGGTTAAGACAAAAGTACTTTGTACGGAGGACTTCATGATCAGCTTTTCGTTGATTCAGCTCTTCATCATTGTTTATCAGCGAATGATAAAGTTCAGCGATAGCTGAAGTCTTGTACTTGATACATCACATTGAGTGGACAAATCTGAGTCTTCGCTGATCCGCATCAGTTCATTAGGAGACTTGTCGCTGGTTCTTGAGCATGATCTTCGACTTCAGCGTAGAACCTATGTTGACGTGAAACTTGTCTTCAGGGATCATAAGTAAACAACTAACTTATCAGCGATCACCATAAGTACTGAACAGGCTCAGAGCATTATGGTGAACAGTGTTCGCTGAATATTTAATCTAAAGAGCGAGAGTCCCTATCAGCGGTACTATAAGGTCTTAGTACTTATCAGCGATAGTGAAACTCTGATACATATTGTTTACTTACAATTTTCACTAAGTATTAAGAGAGGGTCATTATCAAATCACTGAGGGTTTGAATCAACACATGATATCGACAAAAAACCGATTATTATATGAAGTAAAAAACCCCATTAGTTCAAAAGACACCATCTAATCGAGTACTTAAACATTATGTTAAATTAACTAGTTGAGGATCTGTCCGATGTGGCAGAGTATAAATTTTTTTATTGGAAAGCAATAATGAAAAATTAATGTAACTTATAGTTAAAAAAAACCAGATTTCTTTTGTTTTAAAATATTAGAAATTATAAATGATGGTTAAACATAGTTAACCCGCTTAAAAAAGCACAAAGTCTCCAATGAGAGATTCTAAAAGGGAAATTAATTAAAATGCCACAAGTTTGACCCAAACTTACCAAAATGCCACAAATCTCGCCCATCTTACCGAAATGCCACAAAAATCCGCGGTGGGCCCCGCGATCGCGGGCCCTAGGCCCACGTGTCACCCAAGTTTGCCCACTTTGCCCGCGTTGGTCCCTCAAGAATGCCCGCGGCCCACCTCTCCCCCCTCAAGAATGCCCGTGTTGGCAGTTTTGGTCCCTGTCCGCGTTGAGAGCCCGCGATCGCGGGCTAACCCGCTACTTTTCGAATTTACTGTTTGGTCCCTGAAGTTTGTTGCAAATTTAAAAAAACATTAATGGTCCCTATAGTTTTTAGGTTATCATTTTATGTGGTTTTTAATGTATTGTTTCCTTTCCATTTTAATGTTTTTAATATAGAAATTCACTTAAGTTATTTAACAAGGAAATAAATAGGAAGTTGTGAATTACTACTTCATCATGCCATCTACTTATAGCCGTGAAAATGTATGTTCTTCATCAGATATGGTCAAAGATTTCGTCTGAAAAAGTTGCCTGCATGATTCGTCTAAATAGTTCACTGCAAGATTCGTTTGAAAAGAGCCTGTAAGATTCGACTGAAAAAGTAACTGCAATATTCGTCTGCTCTTGAATAAAGGTCTTTCATTAGGCAGAAAATTAGTCTTTAAGTAGTCAAACATAACTAATTAATGAGAATTTAGATCAGATTTATATGGTACTGTCAAATGCAAGTTTCTATAATATAGATATTGTTCTACAGTACATAATACCAATTTTTGCATCAGAAGAAAGACACCAAATGGCCGTGATGATATTTTTAAGCATTCCAACCAAAGAAAACTCGGCTTCGAGAATAAGACTTCCATTTAACAAAAACCCATTCGCCGGTTCATTGAGTTCACTCAGTAGCATGAAAATTAGTCTTTAAGTAGTCTAAGGATTAATGCACATGTGAATCAAGAAATAAATGCCTGTTCATCCAATAATCTATGTATTAGGATTATCGCAAGTTTCATAAACCTACTTACTAGGTGTTGGAAAATTTTAGTAAAAATATGGGTTTTACAAAACTTTGGACACATTTAAATATATATATATATACATATATATATATATATATGTGTTATATATAACTAACTCTTAGTAGGTTTATGCTCTCCTATATGAGAGCTTCGAAACGATATATAATGCGTCCAAAATGAAGTATGTGTGAAAGAGATATCGATACTCAAAGTTGAGTAATTGGATGAAATAACAAAAACCAAATGAAGTAAACACTAAGTCAATCACAATACTTTAACAAAATAAGTTAATACTAAAAATAACAATTATTTAATGTTACATAAACAACCTAACGTTGCTTTATTTGACAGTGCGCATAAATGGACTCCGCCATATGTATGCGAAATGCCTTGGCCTCGGCCTCGGTGTGGTCAGGGTGTACAAATACCACATCGTTATTTATCAACATGCTGGCATTACGGCATACCCAGACACCGCAATCCGCATTCATCCCGGCCTGCTGGGGTGTATTCTTGGCGAACTTATGGCGAAAGTTCTCTGAAACGTCGCGACGCCTCGTGTCCTTGACCCGGCCAAAGAATTCAAATAGCACAGCTTTAAACCTTGCCATATGCTCATTCAGGAGGTCTCTGAAGAGATTGGCACTGTCGCTGTCATATATGGTCATGGTCATAGCGTCAAGCTCAAACACTCCGAGCAGCCAATGTTTGGGATAAATGCATATAGGGATGTACACCTGAAATATTACAATATTAGACAACTTAGTTAGCAACAAAACAACTTAAATAAAATAAGATTAAACGATTTACATACCACATCGAGGAGAGCCCAAGAAACCCCTTCCACGCCATTGCATGAGTTGGCCACGGAGGCGGGACCTTGATGGGGGAGCAACAGGTAGGGAAATAAAATATTGTACATCATGGTCCACCTCGTGTCTGTTCCACGAGATTTTTGGAGCAGCGAGACCCAACAATCCATGTGCTATACATAAAAATAGATGGTTAGACATGTAATATAAATATATTTGATTATATGACTATAGTTAAACTTCATACTAACCACATCCTGTAACTCAGACTCCAAAGGGTCATCCGCCAACAATACTTGGAAAAAGCGGGGGGTGATTTCCAGGCTCAAGTAAGGGACGAATATCATGGGGGGAGGTGACCAGTCTTGCATATCCTCAATATATCGGATGCCGGTAGACGCTCCGGTGAAGCCACCTTTCCCTTTCTCTTTCCCGCCTTCTTTCCTCCCTTGTTCCCCCCTGCTTGCTTTCCCGCTTGCTTTGCTTGCTTTTCAGGGGGCGGTCCTGTCGTAGATTTTTGTCGTGTCCACGGGTTCCGAAAAAAATTTGAAGGTTTCGGCTCCCGCTTTTCAGGGAGCAGTGTCCCCTGTGGATCTACAACATCAATCGGGTCATCTTCCGGCTCCGAGAAGTGCTCCTCGATAATAGGAGACCCCATCGTCTGAAAATTAAGTTATTAGATGTTTTAAGTAGAATTTAGGAAATGTTCACAATTAAACCAAAACTACCAAAATAACTTACAGCATGCATGGAAGGTGGCGGTGTGACGTACGACGCCGCCGGCATTCCCGGCCTGTAATACTCTGCGACTGAACCGCCAAAGATGTCCGTGAAGAGATTGGTGCCGAACGGCACCATTTGGGATGTGTAACCCCCTGCACTCGACATCCCGGCCTACGTGACATTGATCATTATAAGAGTTACAAAATTAGGAACTAACATATAAGTATAAGGGTTACTCAGTGTCACTTACACTCTCCGGGATAGTAGAATAGGATGTGGTGCTAAACGGCGGCATTTGGGATGTTTATGCCCCCGACATCCCGGCCTGTGTGACATTGATCATTACAAGAGTTACAAACTTATGAACTAACATATAACTATAATGGTTACTCAGTGTGACTTACACTCTCCGGGATAGTAGAATAGGATGCCGTGCCAAACGGCGGCATCTGGGAGGTGTATGCCCTCGACATCCCGGCCCCCGACATCGCGGCCTGCGTGACATTGATCATAAAAATAGTTAGAAACTTAGGAACTAACATATAACTATAACTAACATATAACTATAATGCCATAAATAAGTGTGACTTACACTCTCCGGGAATGACGGAAATGATGTGGTGCCAAACGTCACCTGTGCCCCCTGTCCGAACGGAGCAGGGATCGGTGTCGTACTCGACAGCTAAAACAAATTTAGAACGTAATATTAATATACAAACTAAATAAACATGGCCAACAAATTAAGTTAAACACTAACATTGACAGCGCCAAATTGTCTCCAGACTCCCTCCAGAAACTCTACACGTGACTCTAGCGGCCCGTGTACGTAGTCCCACATGTACTCATGACAGCCACGTTGTGGCCCGTAGGAAGGGGCCGCCTGATATGGATCGTAAGGGGGCGGCTGGTAGGAGGAGGTAGGGGGCCACGGATAGGGGAGGAAGGGGGCGGCGGATAGGAGGAGGAAGGGGGCTGCTGATATCCACCGGAAGGGGGCCTGTCGTTGTCTTCCTCGTCTTCGTGAGATGTGCAAGGAGAGGGACGTCGAGCCCTTGCCGCCTCTTCGTCAATAAAGGCCACGCTGTCTCTGTACCAATCCGTGTCCATCTCGTCGGTAGTAGGCTCAAGGCGAGCGAAAGGCAAGAGTGGCAGCTAAATATATGATAAAACATAAAAAAAATTAATAAGCGGGACTAACGTATGCAAATTGTAAACATAGTAAAAGAACTTACATTTCTAGATTCATTGAAGAACTGAACCCAAAGCGACCTACTTAGGGTAACACGCTTGTCCCAACGGGTTCCCCTAAGTACTCGGTCATCGCGCTTGACGAAATATCGAATTGATGCGGGAAACATCTCCAAGATCCATATCTGGAATTAGACAAGAAGAGCAAGTACGTAAAAAGAAAAGCCAAACAGTTTGTATGTATTATTAACAATTGTTATTCTACGTATCTAACCTTGAAGGCGTATGTAAAACCTGTAAGTGCAGGATCTATTCTTACAATCAATATAGAAAGAAGTAATTGAGAAATTGTATGATCAAGCCCAATTGTATTCAATGATGCACAGAATTACAGATCTAAGAGAGAGATAACCTCAAAGATTACAAGGAATGAATACAAGTAATATGGGAAAATCAATCAGTTAGCAACATAGAGCTAACTACTATTTATACTGCAACAAACATCTTAAAGCTACAGTACAAATAAGAAAGACTAATAAGAACATAACACGTGTCCTAATTAGTTTATAAAATACTAAGTAAAGTATCTTGTCATAAGTTCTGAACAGGTAGTTCAGAACTTCTGAACATTCTTCTGATAAAGCTTCTCAGATCTTCTGACTGCTCTACTCAGATTATCTGAGTCTTCTACTCAGACCATCTGACTCTTCTTATCAGACATCTGACTTCTCTTTCCACCGATCAATACTTGTCTTCACAGTCAGACCTCTGACTTCTCTACTCAGAACATCTGAGTCCTCTTATCAGATCTTCAACACTTGGTTTATTGACAAAACTTCAGATCTAACAATCTCCCCCTTTTTGTCAAATAAACTTAAACTTTGCATCATCCAGTTCTTTCAGAGCAGGAACAATCTTCTGAAGTAGCACATTTCTCAGATTAAGCCTTTTATCAATTTTGTCAATGATTTCTTGAATAATCTCAACTTGCTGATTAATTACTTCTTGAATCATGTTTGCTTCCTTCACTTTCAGCATCTTTTTCTCCAAATTGTGCTTTATGATTCTTAAAGTTCCAGAACAGTATTTTGCGGTTTCCTTTGCTCTGAAGAAGATCTTTCCACTTTTGTTTTTCAAAAATACTCCCAACTCTGGATATCTGTGAACACTTCCAGTCTTTAAATTCTTTTTCTGCTCATGATCTGTGTTGGGATTTGCCAGATAAACACATGACTTTTGTAGGTACAAAGCTATTTGAAAATCTGTATAGCAGTGCCACCTCAAGATGTAGAACATGGCCTCAATTACCACACTTCTGGCCTTTCTTTCATTTCTGTCTTTGCTCGACTCTTTGAAGCATAGAAAACTGTGTAATCTGTAGAAGTGAACTACTGATAGTTTCTCAAAATCTGCATCAGTAAAGTAATAAACTTTGCCATCTTCTCTCAGAACTTCAAAAGATAAGTACTCCATCTTTCTGAATTTCTTAACCCTCAACTCTCTGATTCCAGTGATTAAAAAATCTGAGTAAACAGCTTGCTTTGTTTTGCCAAGACATCTTAATTTTTCAGCCAACCAGATCTGAGTCTCCTTAGGTCTATCATAATACACATCCAAGAATTGTACCTCTTTTGGTTTGAAGAACTCAGGTAAATCAAATTCAAGAAAGTATCCATTTAGATCAATGGATATTTCATCTTCTTTTGGTTCAGACTGTTCAGTTTGATCAAAACTAGTTATCTGCACATTCTGAGATATTGTGTTCTGCATTTCTTCAGCTTCATCTGACAAAATTCCATTCACTTCATACTCAGCCGGGAACACAAAATCATTATGTAGAATCTTTTTGGGATTCACCTCAGATAGCAACCATTCACTACTGTTTCTGATTTTTCTTCTAAAATCCAACCTCCTCTTCACACAGTTTATGCATCTCTTCTTTAAACTCTCTTTTTCAGCATCCATACTTACTTCCATTCTAATCAACAACCAATTCAGAGTTGCATCACTGTACTTCACCAACTCTTTTAATCTGAACAATTCAAGTCTTTCGTGAACCATATATGTGAACCCTTCTGTCTCCATTCCTTCATTCACAAAACCCTTCTCATGCAGATCAACTTCTGTTTTCTTTGTGGGAGAACTCAGATTGCACTTTTCTTTTCTTTCTTCAATAGCCAACTGGAAGTCATACAAGTATATATTTCTGACATAAATACCCAGAAGTCTTCTGCATTCAATTTCTATCAAGGCTTCTTCAGTGCTAGCAAAGAACTTGACTAGAAAGATCTGATCATCAAGAGTCAATCTGTGAAAATCAAATGTAGACATGGAAACCTTTGTATTTCTTTCTTTCAGTATTTCCATTCTAACGAACATTAAACCATTGAATTCATCTTGTTGAAACATCAGAACTTTCTCGATTCTTTTCTGAATATGCAGTTTTGAGTCAGGAACTCTGAACATGTTAGAAGCTTCTGAGTAGACCATCTGAGCTCTGTCATCCATAAAACCATCAATGTTACTTTCCAAAAGCTCATACTCTCCTTCTGTGTAGTAGAGATTATCATATATTTCCTCAGGAAAAATATCATCATGAAATTGTCTGGCTAATGGCACATCACTTAACTCTAGAATGAAGTCACACACAGGTTCTTCTAGTCTTTGCAATTTAATCTTTGGAATCTCAATTGGTTTTCTGAATATATATTCAGAAGGCATAAAGAAGTCTTTCACTTTCACATACTCTTCTTCTGTATTTAACTCATCACAAAAGTTAAACCTAAAATCATCTTTAAAATCCTGAGTGTAATCCACAGTTCTGTCTTCTTCTCCCATTAGATCAATGGGTCTTATCACTTTTATTCCTTTATGAATTTTCTGAACACTCAAAGCTCTGACTACTTCATTATGCATTCTTCTGATCAATTCTTCATTCAACCTCCTTTCTTCTGATTCAGACTCCATTGCCCTTTCACTGTTATAAACCACAATATCTGTACACCTGTTTACCACTGTACTTTCCACTATTTCTTCTATTCTCAAATCAGATTCCTCAATAGCTACAGTTTCATCTGAGTTTCCTTCCATCTCAGTATCCAAGTTCAATTCCTCTGTTTTATCTGATTCATTACTATCAATACTTCCCAACTCCATTTCTTCTGTATCTGAACTGTCAAGCTGTACTATCTGAATCATCTCCTTTAAATTTTCCTGTGTCTGATCTTCTGAACTTTTTGTATTGGCTAAGTGCATGTCTGCTATCTCAAAATCTTCTATGCCAATATCATCATCAGAACTTAACCTTTGTCTTTTCTCCCCCTTTTGATGATCATGAGGATCATTATCATCAAACTTCCTTTTCAAGTTCTGATTAAAAGCAACTTCAGGTTCAGCTTCTGCAATAGGAACAGGATCAAGAGGCTTTGAAGTAGAAGCCAAAGATACACTCAGTGCTTTCAATATAGATTCCTGCATACCTTGCATCTGTTTTAACATATCTTTTTGAAAACCAGACATTATATCCACGATCTCCTTTTTGTGAGAATCCAAGGATTTCTTGACATCATCTACCTTGGTTTCAACAGAAATCAACTTTTTCTCCAACACAACTTTCAAATCTGATACTTCATCATTCAAATCCTCCATCCTCTTCTCCAAATTTTCTACTTTTTCCCCCATCTCCTTGTTTTGTCTCTGAATCTTTTCAAATTCAGAAGTTTCTAACAGTGAACCTGAACCAACAGATGGTCCAGTTTTCATATGCCCAGAGGGCTCATGGCCTGTAGATAACACAAAGTCATCTTGTACAACAGATGCACGTTTGAATGAGGCTTTTGTAATGTTCACCTCACCAGGACTTCCATCCAATCCTCGACACCCAACATTAGGCATGTCTATGAATGTTGTTTCAGGAGTACGAAATTCCTGATCTGTGCAAGTGTCAAAAGGAATTTCAGGCTCAATATGAATAGGACTGTGATATTCAGACTCAATGTGTTGAAAAATAAGTTGGGATTTATCACCTCCCTCCAAATGAGTTTGGGATGGTTCCCCGGATTTGTGTGAAACAGTAGCATGTTGAAATGCTTCTGAGTGGGTATGGATGGGTTGTTCAAGATCCACCACTAGGTCCATGGTGTTTGTTTCAATATTGGACACCAAGAGATGTGAACCAATAGCATGTGTGGTTACCTGGTCAAGATTAGCTGGTTCAGAGGCATCTCTTTCTGTTTGAACCTCTGTTAACAATCTCTCATCCTCACCACTCTCATTCTGTTTTTCCTCACTGAGTCTAACCAAGCTCTCAGAATTTTCCCCCTCAAGTCTCTCAGAATGTTCACCCATCTGAACATCCTCCCCCTCTCTAATTCGACTAGACCCCTCACCTCTCTTCTCAGGTTGGTCCTCTTGGGCAGGGATTTGAGGTAATTCAATTCCCATAGAGGTGCAATAAGCTTTTAAAATCTCACTCTCCCTTGGAATATAATTCCTAAGTGATTTTGGCAACAGTTTATGATTGGGATAATTTTCAAGTCTTGTTACTGAGGTCATCTTACCCAAATAAAATGTGGGACCATGCTCTTCATTTGTTCTTCTTGATATTGTTTTGTTTTCCTGCATGGCATACCAAATAACAATTTGCCAGTACCTTATATAAGGAATGTATGTTAGTGGAGCATCCTTTGTTTTCTTCTGAATTGCTTTCTGATTCTTCTCAAATGTATTCTTCATGTCTTCCCAAAGTATTGAAGTATAATCATAATGCCTATTCTTCACTAAGCCCTGAAATATCTGAAGAATTTGTTTGGAACCTTGATCAGCAGAACTATTCTTCCCTGACACACATTTATTTATCACATGAAAGAAACAAGCCCAAATAGGTGGTAATTTGTTTCTTCTGAACAAACTGAGAGTCCTCAATCCTTCATTGTATCCCAACTTCATAAATTCTGCTATTAATTCCTCTGTTAAGGGTGAGTCCTCAAAATCTGTCCTTCTTTGTACATCATCTTTCTCTGGTAAATTCAGCATTTCTCTTAGTGCAGAGATTGATAAGACAAATGTCACTCCTCCAATTTCAGACACAAACTTATTATCTTCTAACCTAAGATGTTTCCACCATTGTTGTATGTACTGAACAGGCACATTTTTACTTCGTGTAAACCATTTTCTGTATGGATGATGTTTGAATAACTCCATGATAATTCTGTGTTCAGGCTTAAACCGGCTTTCCTCAAATAATATAACACAGTTGTTTTCAGATAATTTCAGCCATTCACTCTCAGGAACAGCCCTTTCCACGAAAATAGGTCTATCGGACATAATCGACCCTGCAGCACTCTGTTCATGTTCAATATTAATGTTTACCTCATCTGCATTTCCTTCTGATTCGTCCATTTGTTCATCTTCTTCAACATTTCTTATTGCCTCTTCCTCTACAGCTTTATTCTGTACTTCATCATTATCCGAATCAGATGAATCCATTATCGATTTTGTAGAGTGTAGCGAAATTGGACCACTTCTTCGTATTCCAGACATGATTTAAGAAGAAAACAGATTCAAAGAACTCTTGAATGATTCGTATCTCACTATTCGCTCAGGAATTTGAAAAAGTTTGAATTAGGGATTTTAAGACCTATTTAAAATCCGCGAAGTTGAAAGGTTTGACGGAAAAGATAGTTTAACGTTATAACGGAGTCAACACATTTGAAATGCCACAGAGGATTTAAATGAAATGCGTGGCATTGTCAAACAAATATGAAGCTGACACGTGTTAGTGGATAGAATTTTGACTCAAGTCAATGCTCTGAATAACACGTTCAGATGATTTGACACTCCTTTATCAGATATCTGATTGTTCTAATCAGAGTTCTGATTGCACGATTCAAAATTTTATTTAAACTCAACTTCTGAGAAATATAAAACTTTTTAGAAATTCAGAAGAGGTTTGAACAGAAAAAAAATTTATCATCAAAATTCTGTTCATATAATGATGATTTTAAAATCATTTAAAATCTTATATCTGAATTTGAAAATTTTATAATTCAGATATAGTTTGAACAAATAGAAAAATTTTATCATTGAAGGCTTGTTCTTCTTTGAATGATCAGAGATAAGAAATGAAAACAAACCTTTTTAAGTATCATTTAAAATGATTTTCAAAAAATATTGATGCTCCCCCTCGACTTTAGCATGTTTATAACCATATATGATCTATAAAGATGAAGTGAAATGATAATAGAGAAAAAAAAAATCCACAAAATTGAAGTATTTGTATTTCTTAGAAATAAATTCTTTAAAGTGAAATTTCTGAAGTATTTATTCAGAAGTTCTGAAGTTAAAACTCAGAAGTTCTGAAGTCAAGACTCAGAAGTTCTGAAGTCAAGACTCAGAAGTTCTGTAGTCAAGACTCAGAAGTTCTGAAGTCAAGACTCAGAAGTTCTGAAGTCAAGACTCAGAATATCTGATCTTAAGAGTCAGAATTTCTGAATACACTACTCAGAGAATTTTACTTAGAACAATTTATCATTTTTAAGAAGCACACATATTTTCAATTAGTTAGATTAAGCATTCCTATTTTACATATGAGAAAAGAGAACCTTTTGTGATCAAGAGGCTTTGTGAACAAGTCAGCCAATTGATACTTTGTATGCACAAAGTGCATCTCTATAGTTCCTTTTTCAACATAGTCTTTTATGAAATGATACCTCACATCTATATGCTTAGTCTTTGAATGTTGAACAGGATTCTGAGTAATGGCAATGGCACTTTCTGAGTCACAATAAATGGGAATCTTGTTGAGATGATATCCATAATCCATGAGTTGTGTTCTCATCCACAATGTTTGAGAGCAAGAAGCTGCAGCAGCAACATACTCTGCTTCAGCAGTTGAAGTAGACACACAATTTTGCTTCTTTGATGCCCAACTCACTATTTTATCTCCCAAAAAGTGGCAAGCTCCAGATGTACTCTTTCTGTCCAATCTACTTCCTGCATGATCAGCATCAGTGAAGGCAGTCAATTTGAAATCAGTTTCTTTTGGATACCATAAACCTAGATCAGGTGATCCTTTGAGATATCTTAAAATTCTTTTGACAGCCAACATATGTGATTCTTTTGGGTTAGATTGAAATCTAGCACAGAAACAAGTAGAAAACATAATGTCAGGCCTACTTGCAGTCAGATAAAGTAATGATCCAATCATGCCTCTATAAAGTTTGATGTCTGTTGGTACACCTTTGAAATCAGCATCTAACTTTATGTTAGTTGCCATAGGTGTTCTCATAGAAGCACAATCAGACATTTTGAACTTTTTCAGAATGTCTCTGACATATTTCCCTTGATTTATAAAAATACCTTTTGGTAATTGTTTGACTTGAAGACCAAGGAAAAAATTCAGCTCACCCATCATGCTCATTTCAAACTCAGATGACATGATTTTTGAAAAGTTATCACATAATTCTTGACTAGTAGAACCGAATATTATGTCATCAACATAAATCTGGATCAAAATTAAATCGTCACCCTGTTTCTTTAAAAACAAAGTTGTGTCAATCTTACCTTTCTTGAACCCTGAAGCTAACAAATGTTTAGTAAGAGTGTCATACCAGGCTCGTGGTGCTTGTTTTAGACCATATAAAGCTTTGTCTAAAATATAAACATGGTCAGGGAATTCTGGATCAACAAAACCTTCAGGTTGATGAACATACACCTCTTCATTAAGTTTGCCATTTAGAAAGGCTGATTTGACATCCATTTGATACACCTTGAAGTTTTTGTGTGCAGCATAGGCCAAAAATATTCTGATTGCCTCTATTCTTGCTACTGGTGCAAATGTCTCATCATAATCAATTCCCTCTTGTTGACAATATCCCTTAGCAACCAATCTTGCCTTGTTTCTGATGACAACACCTGATTCATCCTTTTTGTTTCTGAACACCCATTTAGTTCCAATAATAGATTTACCTTCAGGCTTTGGAATGAGTCTCCAAACTTTATTTCTTTCAAATTGAAGCAATTCCTCTTGCATTGCTGAAATCCAGTCTGGATCCTCTAGGGCTTCATTAGCTTTCTTTGGTTCAATTACACTTAAGAAACCAGCAAACATTGCTTCATTTGCTGTAGCTGATCTTGTCTTTACTCCTGCTGATGGATCACCTATTACTTGATGAATAGGGTGATTTTTAGTCCATTTATTAGCACTAGGGAGTACATCAATCTCTGAATAATTGTTGTTTGCATCATTCTCATCAATGATTGCTCGTAATTCTGAACTGTCACCTTGTTCTGACGTATGAGTAGGAGTTGCATCCAAGTTTGAGTTCTGATCAATGAAGTCAGAGTTCTGATTGACTTGTTCAGAGTTCTGAGTACAAGAATCAGAATTCTGATTACAAGGTTCAGAGTTTTCACCACTTGTATTTATTAGATTTGGACACTCCTCTGATGGACCTTTGTCAGAAATTACAGTTGATTGAACTATTTCTGGAGTCTTATTTTTCATTTCTTTGACCATCTTTGGGTTTTCATATTCTACATAAGAATCAGAAATTAGTTCAATAAAAGCATCCTTAAACAGTAAATTGAGTTCTGAACAAATAGGATTAGAGTTTGTATCAGAAGTCATTTTTGTCTTGTTCAGCATGAGTTCTGAACTGTCTTGTTCAGAAGTCCTTTTTCTGGCTTCATCAAAGGTTACATTTATGCTTTCCATCACCCTTTTGGTTCTTCTATTGTAGATTCTGAATGCTTTGGAAGTTAATGAATAACCAACAAAGTATCCTTCATCTGCCTTTTTATCAAATTTGGCAAGATTTTCTCTGTCTTTAAGGACATAGCACCTGCAACCAAAAACATGAAAAAATTTGATTAATGGTTTTCTTTTGTTTATCAGTTCATAAGCAGTCTTATTTAATCTCTTATTGATTAAAGTTCTATTCTGTGTAAAGCAAGCAGTTGCTATTGCTTCAGCCCATAGGAAAGTAGGAAGATTTGCATAGGCCAGCATTGTTCTCGCAGCTTCAACTAGAGTTCTATTTTTCCTTTCAACAACACCATTTTGTTGAGGAGTTCTGACAGCAGAAAAATTGTGAGAAATTCCAGAACTTTCTAAAAAATTCTGAAGAGTCTCATTTCTGAACTCTGTTCCATTATCACTTCTGATTTTCTGAACTGGAAGTTGTAAGAGAACTTGAATCCTTTTGATAAAATTTATCAATATAGTAGCAGCTTCTGACTTAGCTCTTAGGAACTCAACCCATGTGTATCTGGAGAATTCATCAACAATCACAAGCATATATTTCTTTCCTCCCATAGACTGAACTGAAATTGGACCACAAAGATCAGTATGAATCATTTCTAACGGTGCTTTGCAAGATGAATCCATTTTTAATTTGTGAGAACTCTTTTTCATCTTTCCCATTTCACAAGCTGAGCATAATGATTCTTTTTCAAATTCAATCTTTGGTAAACCTTTAACCAGATGTTTTGCAGCAAGATTATTTAGATCCTTGAAATTCAGATGAGAACATCTTCTATGCCAAAGCCAGCATTCATTTGCAGTTTGATTTGATAAAAGACAAACAGGATTTAATGTTTGTAATTTTGAAAAGTTAACTACAAATAAGTCCATATGTCTTTTGGCCCAGAAGACTTTGACATCATTTTCAGTTAGAATCATGCAACCTGTTATTTGAAACTTAATTTGACAAAGACTGTCTAAAAACTGACTTATGCTGAAAAGATTGTGTTGTAATCCTTCAACATAGAAAACCTTTTGGATAGTTAGATCCCCTCTAGTTAAATCCCCATAACCTTTGACTTGACCTTTGCTATTGTTTCCAAAGTTTACTGCTCCTCCAGCCTTTTCTGTGAAGTTTGATAGAAAAGACTTCTGACCTGTCATGTGTCTTGAAGCTCCTGAATCTAAAAACCACACATGACAGCCCTGCAAAAGGATCAGTTAGTTTTAGGTACCCATTTTGGAATGGGTCCATCTTTGTTAGTTTTGTCATTGGATTTAACATTAGTACCTTTTACTTTCCATTCAAAATCTTTCTTCAAACACCACTTTCCTTGAACTTTTATGAAGTCAGAACATTTTCTGCTTACAAATTTGTTCACTTTCTTTTTGAAGGTTGTGTCTTTTGATTTTTCAACATTTTCAACTTTCTTTTCTTTTATATTTTCTTTCTTCTGAGTCTGAGGAACAACAATTCTCTTCTTTTCTGTTTTCTGATGAACAGAAACAGTTTTCTTTTCTGAGTTTTGAATATCTTTTCTTATGTATGAAACAGAAGTTATTTTGACTTGACATTTATGAGAATATTGGAATGAATCATTTTTACATCTGACACAGACAAGATTCTTCTTTGCAAGTGACAATAAATCTGAAACATAGATCATCTTATTTTTATTGATACTGTTTAGAGTACAATTGCCTTTATTACAAGAATTTCTAGCTTTGAGTTCAGAAGTAGATTTCATCTTTTCAAGATCCCTTTTCAGATCATTCAACTTTGCAAGATCATCTTTCCTTTTGCTTTCTTCTTTTTCTGAAAAATTCAAGTCCTTTTTGTTAGAAGAATTAGATGATTCACCTTTTTCATATGTACTTGATTCATTAAAGAATTTATCATTTTCTTTTAGAACATTAATTTTAAAAAGATCATACTCAGTCTTCAGTTTTTCAAGCTCTGTTATTTTCTGAATAAAAATATTCTTTTCTTTCAAAGCTTCTTCAAGTTTAGTATCCACCTCACAGAAATCATTTTCAAGTTCATCATAAGCTTTCCTTAAGTCCTCAAGTTCTTGACTCACAATATTAAATCTCTTTTCAAGTTGTAAAAATTCATCTGACTTTGTTTCAGAGAATTCAGTTGAATCAGACTTCTGACTACCTGAGTCAGAGTTCTGATTTACAGACTCAGATGTCTGATCTTTAGACTCAGAATTCTGACTACAAAGTTCAGAATCCTGACTAGAAGATTCAGACTTCTGATTGACTGTTTCAGAATTTTTACTAGTGTCAAATATGCTCTCAATGTCATGATATGAAAAACTTGGTTGTTTATTTTTGTAGCTGACATTTAAAGAATCATACTTGAATTTAGTATCATTGTATTTTGGCTTCTCATCTGTTGGTTTAGAAATTTCTTTCTTAACCTTTTCTTCTGAAACAACTGACTTTTCTGTTTTAGACTCAGAAATTTTCTCATCTGACTTTTTAGAGTTTGGTCTTTGCAAATTGTCAGAACTTGTTATAGAACTAGCAGGTCTTATGAAAACTTCAACAATTTCTGGGATTTTTGGCTTAGAAACTTGAAGTATTGGAGCTCTTTTTAAAATGACATTTTCTTCCAATCCCAATCCCTTCTTTGGATTGTAAAATCTTGTATCTTTAACATTGCTTAATAAAAGATTTAATGTTTGCTGAGTCTGACCTCTTTTCAAATTCAAATCTTCCAATTCTTTGATTTTGGTGTATAAATTCTTTCTTTCTTCAAATAACATATCAAATTTTATTTGTAAATCACCTTTTTCATCCTTTATTTTTGAAAACTCAACTTTTAATTCAGAAAGCTTTTTCAACAATTCAGAATTTTCATCTTTTACTTTTTGTTTCTCAGCCTCAGATTCTTCATACTGTTCTTTTATTACTTCCTTTTCAATTCTGAATTTGTTAACCAAATTTCTTTCTCCTTTTATCTGTTTTCTTAGATTAGCAAATTCAGTTTTCATTTCACCAATCTGTGTCATTAACTCTATTTCAAGTGAAGAATGTACCTCAGCAGATGACTCAGAATCAGCATCTTCAAAATCAGAATCATCCTCATTCCTCATTTTTGCCATATAGCTTCGCATCTGTGGAAAGTTGATATGATCATCTTCATCAGAAGTGTAGTACAGCCAATTCTCCTGTTCAGCCAATAGCGCACTCTCGTCATCTCTCTTCTTTGCAAGCTGAGCCTTCTTGGTGTAGTATTCATAATCTTTCACAACTTTAACTCTGCAATCCTTGGCATAATGGCCAGATTTTCCACACTTGAAACACAGATTCTTTTCTTTTCTCTCTTCCTTCTCTTCCTTGTTTTCTTCACTTCTCTCTATTCTCTTTTCAATCTTATTTTCTTCTCTGTCTTCTTTCTTCTTATAATCTGAACTTCCAACTCTCTTATAATTTCCTTGAAATCTGCCCTTCCCATACCTTTTGTTGAAAGTATTTGTCAGCAAAGCTAGCTTTTCAGCCATTATCTTGATATCTTCATCATCTTCTGATCCTTCTTCTTTGTCAGATTCCTCCAGACTCGGTATTTCTGATAGATATGCAGTCTTTTTGGTTGCTTTGATTGCTTTGGATTTTGATAAGAATGCTAACTGATCAGCAACATTTTTCTTTTCTTCCACAACTAACTTGACAGAGTCTTCATGTTGATTAAGAACACAGAACAGATCATTTAAGTCTTCTTCACACATATCCTTGTTCATTTGCAGACTTATGGCAAATGATGACCATTCTGAATTTAGACTATTCAGAAATTTGTAATTTATTTCTGACTTAGTTTTCTTCAGTCCATTTCTTCTCAAGTCATTTAGAATAGTGCAAAATTTACTGTATGTCTGTGTCAAGCTTTCTGACTCTTTTGCTTTGAACCTTTCGTAAGCATTTATGCTTTGATTTAATTTTGCCTGAATAGATCTTATAGTTCCTAACATCTGCTTCTCCAATTCATCCCACATTTCTTTAGCTGATGATCCACTGTCAATCCTGTTAAGAACCTCATTCGGGACAGCCAAAGTCATCAAAGTAATTGCTCTTTTGTCAATAGCATGCCTATTTTTCTGTTCAGCAGTGTATTGGGAATAATTCTTCTTCACTCTGGTCGCTGGAATTTCTGGAGTTGTCTCTGTAGCAGGGGTTGCGGCGACATCGATATATACTTCGATTGGACCTTCTCGAATAGAAATCATAAGATTTTCATCGATGTTGTCTAGGAATTGGATCATACGAGTTTTCCATTGCTGATACTCTTCTGGTATAAGAACAGGCGGTTTGGTTTCGGATCCCATGGCTAGATATTCTTTAGAAGACATGATTGTAAGAAAATTCAACAGAAAGACAAATTCGATTTTCTTGATCGAAAAGTAACAGGTAATTCAAGAATTGCTAAGAATTCAAGAACTAGCCCTAGCAGCGGAATCGAATTTTGAATGAATCAAGAAATCTTCAAGAAATTGATCAATCGATCTTCGCAATCACAATCTTGAACGAATTTGTTTGTTGATTGGCTCTGATACCAATTGTAAGTGCAGGATCTATTCTTACAATCAATATAGAAAGAAGTAATTGAGAAATTGTATGATCAAGCCCAATTGTATTCAATGATGCACAGAATTACAGATCTAAGAGAGAGATAACCTCAAAGATTACAAGGAATGAATACAAGTAATATGGGAAAATCAATCAGTTAGCAACATAGAGCTAACTACTATTTATACTGCAACAAACATCTTAAAGCTACAGTACAAATAAGAAAGACTAATAAGAACATAACACGTGTCCTAATTAGTTTATAAAATACTAAGTAAAGTATCTTGTCATAAGTTCTGAACAGGTAGTTCAGAACTTCTGAACATTCTTCTGATAAAGCTTCTCAGATCTTCTGACTGCTCTACTCAGATTATCTGAGTCTTCTACTCAGACCATCTGACTCTTCTTATCAGACATCTGACTTCTCTTTCCACCGATCAATACTTGTCTTCACAGTCAGACCTCTGACTTCTCTACTCAGAACATCTGAGTCCTCTTATCAGATCTTCAACACTTGGTTTATTGACAAAACTTCAGATCTAACAAAACCACAAAGGTTCATCTTTCCATGTCGATCGGAGTCGCGTCTGGTTATGGCTCGGTGCAAGATTGAGTAGCAATGTGTCCAGATATGGCTACCTGTAATAACCAGGTATTTTATTTAAATTAAAATATGAAAATTTTATAAGTTTTATGTGGGTATTTTATGGAATTAGACGTTAAGGGATAAGTTTTAATGTTATTATGGAAGTTTAGGGGTAAGTTCTGTCAATTAGGATAAGTCTAGGGTGGCTTGGTCACTTTTGCCAAACCCTTCTCTCAACCGACTCTAGTGAAATCAAATGGAAGATGATGTCTTCCTTTTTATTAACAAAACACAAATATCCTAAATATCCTAAGTGTGTGTGTGTGAGTTTCGGTTTTGAGAGAGAGAGTGAAAGAGATCGAAGGAATTGGAAGAAGAAGAAGGAGAAGTGTTAGATAATTGCTGCTGGAATTATAGAGTTCATATCAAAGGTAATAATCCATCCTAATTCTTCCTTTTGATGTATATTAGGTTTCTTTTGAACTTTGAAGTGGGTTTAGGTAATTTTAGATGAATTGGTGAACTTTAGTTACAATTTAGGGTGTTAAAAGGAGTTTAGAACGATTCTGTGCAATCTGGGTAAAAGTTGGAATTCCTGAATTTGAACTGGACTTTTCTGAAAAAAGACGATGAACAGTGATTTTGCGAAAAGTAGGAATTCGCAAGCCTTGGTTGCGAAAAGTCCACTTTTCGCAAGTAGCTAAAGCGCCTAGTTAGGTTTTCGTATCTGTTGGTTATGAAAAGTAGGGAACTCGCAACTGTGGGTTGCGAGAAGTGAGGTTTTCGCATCTGTGGGTTGCGAGAAGTGAGGTTTTCGCAGTGAGGTTTTCGCATCTGTTGGTTGCGAAAAGTAAACTTTTCGTAATAGTGGGTTGCGAAAAGTTGGGTTTTCTGGATTATGTGTTAAAGAGTATGTATACTTTAATTTGTTTCAGATATTAAGGATCTGAGTTAAAAGATAATCTATTCTGAAGAAAGTTTGAAGGACCTTGCTTAAAAGATCAGGTGAGTTTTATTTTAAACAGTATTTTACTGGAATACGATATGTGAATAATGAATTGTGATAAGTGTATGAATATGTCATACGTGAGTGATTATAATGGGATATTATAATTACGTGAGTATTATATGAAAATATAATACGTGGTCGGGCTTTGGACCGGTGTGATAAATTGGCTCGCAACCAATTGATATTGGCCATTGGTGGAGGGATAAGGTGGGACGAGACAGGTATGATGCATAAACGTTAATTGGTATTAACTTACGTGTGATGTATGTGTAATTATATAAAGTGTGTTTTATATAAATAAATTTTAATAAATTACAAATGTCAGGGATTTACTCACTAGACCCTTAGGGGCTGTTTGGTAGAGAGAAATGAGAGGAGAGAAATGGAAATGGATTTGAATTCTCTTGTTTGGTAGGTAAGGGAAATAAAAACACGGAGAGTTGGTATTTCCCGAGAATTGACTCCCTTTGTATTTGATTTCTCTGATTTAGGAAGAGAAATGGAGAGAATAGGAAAACACGGAGAAATCGATCTCGCGTTCGCTTCTCTCTCTCTCTCGTTCGCCCTGTCTAGGGTTCCGCCCACCACCGCCGCCCACCACCACCGCCGCCTGCCGCTGCTACCATCCACGTCCGCCGCTGCTACCATCCACCTTCCGCCGCTGCTACCTCTGAATCTGATTGTCTCACTTAATTGGTATACGGCCAATCTCTCTCACTCTCTTTTGCTTCTGTTCCAAATCGAAGTGGGTTTTGTCAAAGTTGTAGTTCAACTTGATTAATTTTCTACTTTATAGTTTATTGTGATAACTTGATTATGTTTGTAGTTCAACTTGATTAACTTGATTACTTTTAATTGTGTTTGTTGAAATTCATGAATGGCGGTAATTTACTTCATTATGCCCTAAAAATTGTAAATTTTCCTAACATTTGTTACTTTTAATAGCGTGTGTTGAAATTCTTGAATGAGTTTTTATTTGGTTGTAGGGTAGGTGTTTTGTTGAATTGCATGAATTTTCATTGGCATTGGCAGGTCTGTTTTAGACTTTTAGCCACTGATTGAGTTCAAGTGTTCAACAATTTCACTTGAATATATACACAATTGACATTTCCATAATACATTAAGGATTAAAGTTATGTTTTTCATATTAGGATTCCACATTCCAGTGAACTTTCATGTTAGTTGGTAAATGGTAAATGCAAAAAAAGTAGCATAAACCGGGTTTTTGTTCTCTGTTTTCGGTAAGCCTCTGTGTTTTTGTTCTCTGTTTTTTGTTTCACGTCGGTTGTATGCGGCTGAATTCGCTGCTGTGAAATATGTATGTGGTTGGCTTTTTGGGTAATATATGGGGTGCTTATTGTTGTTCAAAAAAGGTTTTTATTGAATTTGTTTTAGTTAGTTGATTTTCTATAATTAATTTTTTAACTACTTTATGTTTACGATATGTATGAAATCAGTTGTGATATTTATGTTTCATGTTTGTTGATTATTAACCTATGTTGTAAACTTGAAGGTCAGTTTCTACAAAGCGAGGGTTTCGGCAGCCATTTTTTGAGGTGTTTAAGGTTTGCACTTTTTTCTAACTGTTTCTATGCGGGCTAGAATGATCGTTTAGATGGTTAAACATATGTATGTATGTAATGTGGGTATATATATATATGTATGCAATGTGGGTATGTATGTATGTAATGTAGGTATGTATATATGTATATGAATGTAGGGTTTTAAAGTCATCCAAAACTCTTCTAGCCTTACGGTTTGACTTTAAAGTAGGCAAACCATTACACGTTGTGATGTTGTTTGGTTTGATTATGCAAGTGCTTACCATTTAGCATTTAGGGTGGTGTATTATATGAAATAGTTATGTTTCCTTTATATATATATATATATATATATATATATATATCTAGTATTAACTATATAATTGTATGTGTAGATGGCAAGATCACCGTTGAGACAAAGAATAGTTGCCATAGGTGCATTTTATGCCATGTATGTTATGATTCGTTGGTGGATGATGTGTAGTTATCGTAGACGTCGTTCGATTGAATCTAGAACATTACGTACAAGATATTTAATGAGTTACCATAATAGGCGTGAAAACATGATGAGGATGGTTTATGAAAGTGATGTTACTAGTGTTGTCAACATAAGAATGAATATACATGCGTTTTCAACACTTTGTGATATGCTAGAAAGTAGAGGGGGGTTAAAGGCTAGTAAAAACATGCTAGTAGATGAGCAAGTTGCTATGTTAGTACATACCCTTGCTCATAATGCTAAGAATAGGATACTAGTCAATAGATTTCATCGATCTGGGGAAACTATAAGTCGGTATTTCAAGTTAGTCTTAAATGCTGTATGTCGATTACACAAAGAATTCTACAAGTCACCCGTACCAGTGCCAGATAATGAAACCGACGAGAGATGGAAATGGTTTAAGGTTAGTCAAACACATAAGTTTTTATTAAATATATTCTTTGTTAATAGAACACTTTAATGATGTTTTCTTTTTATGAAGGGTTGCCTAGGAGCATTAGATGGAACATATGTTAAAGTTAAAGTCCCCGCTGTTGATCGAAAACCTTATCGGACACGAAAGGGGGAGATTTGTACGAATGTACTCGGAGTATGTACGAGAGACCTTTTATTTACATATGTATTAGCGGGATGGGAGGGTTCTGCAGCTGATAGTAGAGTTCTACGAGATGCAATTAGTAGACCTAACGGTCTTAAAGTAACTCAGGGTATGTGATATATAGTCTTCAAATAGTAAACATATAATTACATATGTTAATTAACGTAGAGTTTATGGTTAATGTAGGAACATACTACCTTTGTGATGCCGGTTATACGAATGGTGAAGGATTTCTAACTCCTTATCGAGGTCAATGTTACCATCTTAATGATTGGTCTCGGCCGCCTACCAATGCCAAGGAGTTATTTAATATGAGACATTCGTCGGCAAGGAATGTTATAGAAAGATGCTTCGGATTAATTAAAGCTAGATGGGCTATTTTGCGTGATAACTCATATCATCCCATAGAGTCCATGCCACGTATCATCATTGCTTGTTGTTTGTTACACAATTTCATACGACAAACAATGAGTGAAGACCCTATTGATAACGAAGTCCCAACAAATCACACACAACCAGGCTACGATCATGATAATGTTATTTCTACGGTTGAGCCCTCACAAGAATGGACCGATCGTAGAGACGCTCTTGCTAACGAAATGTTTAACAATTGGAATGCTAGGCGTATCTACAATTAATTAATTATGATCGTTAATGTTATTTGTACTCTGTATTTGTACTCTTTATTTGTAGAACCATGAATTATGATCGAGTTAATTTTAATTTTTCATTTATATTTGTACTCTTTATTTGTACTCTTTATTTTGTATCTACTATTTGTATGTATTATTTGTAGACATGGCAGAGTCAAATGAAGTGAAAGGTACTGTACGGACCAAACATACTTGGAAAGAAGATCAAGACGCAAAGCTAATTGATGCATTAATGGAGTTACATGCATCTGGAAAGTATGCCGGTGCTGACAATGGTTACATTTTTCTTTTCTTCCTTGAAATCTTTACTGGACAACTCAAGTTACATTTTTCTTTTCTTCCTTCAATAGCCAACTGAAAGTCATACATATGCATATTTCTGACATAAATGCCCAGAAGTCTTCTGCATTCAATCTCTATCCAGGTCTCTTCGGTACTGGCAAAGAACTTAACTAGGAAGATCTGATCATCAAGAGTTAATCTGTGAAAATCAAAGCTGGACATGGAAACTTTTACACTTCTTTCTTTCAGCACTTCCAATCTTACATACATTAGACCATCAAACTCTTCTGTTTGAAACATCAACACTTTCTCAATCTTCTTCTGAATATGCAATCTTGAATCAGGAATTCTGAATCTGTTTGAAGCTTCTGCATAAGTCATCTGAGATCTCTCATCCATGAAACCATCAATATTGTTCTCCAAAACCACATAATCTCCTTCTGTGTGATAGAGATCCTCATATATTTCCTCTGGAAAGATATCATCATGAAACTGTCTAGCGAGTGGTACATCACTTAATTCCAGAACAAAGTCACATAAAGGCTCCTCTAAAATTGGCAAGTCAATCTTAGGAATTTCAATTGGCTTTCTGAATAGGTATTCTGAAGACATAAAGTATTCTTCCACTCTTTCATATTCTTCTGATGTATCAATATCATCAGCATAATTAAACTGAAACTCCACTTGAAACTTCTGAGAATAGTCAACAGTACTATCTTCTTCTCCCATTAGATCAATAGGCCTTACTGTTTTCACAACTCTTTGAATATTCTGAACATTTAGAGCTCTGACTAATTCACTTTGCATCCTTCTGATCAAGACTTCATTTAGACTCCTTTCTTCTGACTCAGAGTTCACCAGGCTAACTTTAACATAGGGAACAATGTCTGTACACATGTTTTCAACAACTGAACTCTCAACTGTTTCCTCTGACCTCAACACAGGTTCCTCAATGGCTTCAGTTTCATCAGAATTTACTTCCATCTCTGTGTCTAAGTTCAATTCTTCTGTTTTATCAGAATCAGCACCATCTGTACATTCAACCTCCATTTCCTCTGTATCTGAACTGTCAATCTGAACTGTCAATCTGAACTATCTGAGTATCCACAATTTTTACATTTTCATCTGTCTGAACTTCTATGCTCTTTGTATTGACTAACTGCATATCTGCTATTTCAAAATCTTCTATACCAATGTCATTATCAGAACTCAACCTTTGCTTTTTCTCCCCCTTTTGATGATCATGAAACTCATTATCATCAAACTTCCTTTTGAGGTTCTGAACAGGAACACCTTCAGATTCAGCTTCTGCTAGTGGAACAAAATCAAGTGGTTTTGAAGTTGAAGCCAAAGTACTCAGTGCTTTAAATACAGATTCTTGCATACTCTGCAATTGTTTAAACAAATCTTTTTGAAATTCAGACATAATATCCTTGATCTCCTTTTTATGAGATTCCAAGGATATCTTCACATCATCTATCTTTGTCTCAACGGATTTTATCTTTCCCTCCAACATATTTTTCAACTCCTTTACCTCATCATTCAGACCATCCACCTTTCTCTCCAAATTTTCAACTTTATCTCCCATCACCTTGTTTTGATTCTGAATCTTTACAAATTCAGAAGAGTCTAACTGTGAACCTGAACCAACAGATGGTCCAGTTTTCATGTGCCCAGAGGGGTCATGGCCTGTAGATAACACTAAGTCATCTTGTACAACAGATGCACATTTGAATGAGGCTTTTGAAATGTTCACCTCACCAGGTCTTCCATCCAATCCTTGACATCCAAAATTAGGAGTGTCTATGAATGTTTTGTCAGGAATACGAAATTCTTGATTTGTGCAAGTGTTAGAAGGAATTTCAGGCTCAAATTGGATAGGACTGTGATATCCAGACTCAATGTGATGAAAAACAGGTTGGGATTTATCACCTCCCTCCAAATGAGTTTGGGATGGTTCCCCTGATTTATGTGAAACAGTAGCATGTTGAAATGCTTCTGAGTGGGTATGGATGGGTTGTTCAAGTTCCACCACTAGGTCCATGGTGTTTGTTTCAATATTGGACACCAAGAATTGTGAACCAATAGCATATGTGGTTACCTGGTTAAGATTAGCTAGTGCAGAGGCATCTCTTTCTGTTTGAACCTCTGGTGACAATCTCTCATTCTCACCACCCTCATTCTGTTTTTCCTCACATATTCTAACCAAGCTCTCAGAATTTTCCCCCTCATTTCTCTCAGAATGTTCACCCACTTGAACATCCTCCCCCTCTCTAACTTGACTAGACCCCTCACCTCTCTTCTCAGGTTGGTCCTCATGGGTAGGGATTTGAGGTACTTCAATTCCCATAGAGGTGCAATATGCTTTTTAAATCTCACTATCCCTTGGTATGTAATTCCTAAGTGATCTTGGCAAAAGTTTATGATTAGGGTAATGCTCGGTTTTAGTAACTGAAGACATCTTACCCAAGTAGAAAATAGGACCATGTTCTTCATTTGATCTTCTAGGAATGGTTCTGTTTTCTTGCATTGCATACCAAATCACAATTTGCCAATACCTTATGTAAGGTATGTATGATAGAGGTGTATCCTTTGTTTTCTTTTGAATAGCCTTCTAATTTTTCTCAAACGTGTTCTTCATGTCTTCCCAAAGTATAGCAGTGTAGTCATAATGCCTATTCTTCACTAAACCCTGAAAATTTTGAAGAATCTGTTTTGAACCTTGATCTACAGAGCTATTCTTCCCTGACAAACATTTATTCACCACATGAAAGAAACATGCCCAAATTGGTGGCAATTTGTTCCTTCTGAACAAACTAAGAGTCCTTAATCCTTCATTGTACCCTAACTTCATAAACTCTGCAATTAATTCTTCTGTTAAAGGTGAGTCTTCAAAATCTGACCTTCTTTGTACATCATCTTTCTCTGGAAGATTTAGCATTTCTCTCAGTGCAGGGGTTGATACAGCAAATGTTACTCCTCCAATTTCAGATACAAACTTGTTTTCTTCTAACCTAAGATGTCTCCACCATTGTTGAATATACTGAATAGGAACTGTTTTGCACCTTGTAAACCATTTTCTGTAAGGATGATACTTGAATAATTCCATGATGATTCTGTGTTCAGACTTAAATCTACTCTCCTCAAATAATAAAACACAATTATTTTCTGACAATTTCAACCATTCGCCTTCAGGTACAACTCTTTCCACTAGATTTGGTCTATTTGACATTATCGACCCTGCAGCACTCTGTTCATGTTCAACATTTATGTTTACCTCATCTGCATTCCCTTCTGATTCAGCCATTTGTTCATCTCCTGCATTTATTTCATCATTTCTTATTGCTTCTTCTTCAACAGCTCTATTTTGCACTTCATCATTATCCGAATCGGATGAATCCATTAAAGACTTAGAAGAATGCAGAGATATTTGACTACTTCTTCGGAATCCAGACATGATTTAAGAAGAAAAAACAAACTCAAAGAACTCTGGATTGATTGGTATCTCACTTTTCACTCTGAAATTTGAAAGAATTTGAAATAGGGATTTTAAGACCTATTTAAAATCCGCGAAGTTGAAAGGTTTGACGGAAAAACGAGGTCAAAGTTATAATGGAGTCAACACATTTGAAATGCCACAGAGGATTTAAATGAAATGCGTGGCATAATCAACCAAATATGAAGCTGACACGTGTTATTGGATAGAATATTGACACAAGTCAAAGATCTGAATAACACGCTCAGAAGATTGACTTTCCTTTATCAGAGATCTGATTATTCTACTCAGAGTTCTGAGTCCATGATTTAGAAGAATTTTGCCTTGTAACCAAAATTTATTTAAAATCAACTTTTGATAAATGTAAAACCTTTAGTTATTCAGAAGAGGTTTGAACAGATAGAAAAGCATTTTATCATCAGAATTCTGTTTACATAATGATGATTTAAAAAAAAATCATTTAAAATCTTATATCTGAATATGAAATTTTTTGAAATTCAGATATAGTTTGAACAAGTAAAAAACTTTTATCATTAAAAGCTTGTTCTTCTTAGAATGATCAGAGATAAGAAATGAAAACAAACCTTTTAATCATCGTGAAATGATTTCCAAAAGATATTAATGCTCCCCCTTGACTTTAACATGTACTTGACCATATATGAGACATAAAAATGAGATAAAAAAATAATAGAAAGAAATTAATCCACAAGATTGAAGTATTTGTATTTCTCAGAAATGAATTCTTAAAAGTTAGATTTCTGAAGTATTGACTCAGAATATCTGAACTCAAGACTCAGAAGTTCTGAACTTAAGAGTCAGAATTCTGAATACAAGACTCAGAGTTCTGAGTACACTACTCAGAAAATCTTACTTAGAAAAATTTTATCATTTACAAAAATATTTTCAATTTGTCAGATTAAGCATTCCTATTTTACATATGAGAAAAGAGAACCTTTTGTGATCAAGAGGCTTTGTGAACAAGTCAGCCAATTGATACTTTGTATGCACAAAGTGCATCTCTATAGTTCCTTTTTCCACATAGTCCTTTATAAAATGATACCTCACATCTATGTGTTTAGTCTTTGAATGTTGAACATGATTCTGAGTAATGGCAATTGCACTTTCTGAGTCATAGTAGATGGGAATTTTGTTGAGATGATACCCATAATCCATGAGTTGTGTTCTCATCCACAAAGTTTGAGAGCATGAGGCAGCAGCAGCAACATACTCTACCTCAGCAGTTGAAGTGGACACACAATTCTGCTTCTTTGATGCCCAACTCACTATTTTATCCCCCAAAAAGTGACAAGCACCAGAAGTACTTTTTCTGTCCAACCTACTTCCTGCATGATCAGCATCAGTGAAAGCAGTCAATTTAAAGTCAGTTTCTTTTGGATACCATAAACCTAGATCAGGTGACCCTTTTAGATATCTTAATATCCTTTTGACAGCCAACATATGTGATTCTTTTGGGTTAGATTGAAATCTAGCACGGAAACAAGTAGAAAACATGATATCTGGCCTACTTGCAGTCAGATAAAGTAAAGATCCAATCATGCCTCTATAGAGTTTGTTGTCTACTGAAACTCCTTTGAGATCAGCATATAACTTTATGTTTGTTGCCATAGGAGTTCTCATAGAAGCACAATCAGACATTTTGAACGTTTTCAGAATGTCTCTGACATATTTTCCTTGATTTATAAAAATACCATTTGGTAATTGTTTGACTTGAAGACCAAGGAAAAAATTCAGTTCACCCATCATGCTCATTTCAAATTCAGATGACATGATTTTAGAAAAATTATCACATAGTTCTGCACTAGTAGAGCCAAATATTATGTCATCAACATAAATCTGAATAAGAATTAAATCCTCACCCTGTTTCTTTAAAAATAAAGTTGTGTCAATCTTACCTTTCTTGAACCCTGAAACTAACAAGTGTTGAGTAAGAGTGTCATACCAGGATCTTGGTGCTTGTTTTAGACCATATAAAGCTTTATCTAAAATATAAACATGGTCAGGAAATTCTGGATCAACAAAACCTTCAGGTTGATGAACATACACCTCTTCATTAAGTTTACCTTTCAGAAAAGCTGATTTGACATCCATTTGATATAGTTTGAAATTCTTGTGTGCAACATATGCCAAAAATATTATCATTGCCTCTATTCTTGCCACTGGTGCAAATGTCTCATCATAGTCAATTCCTTCTTGTTGACAGTATCCCTTAGCAACCAATCTTGCCTTGTTTCTGATAACAACACCTGACTCATCCTTTTTATTTCTGAACACCCATTTAGTTCCAATGATGGATTTACCTTCAGGCTTTGGAATGAGTCTCCAGACTTTGTTTCTTTCAAATTGGAGCAATTCCTCTTGCATTGCTGAAATCCAATCTGGATCCTCTAGGGCTTCATTAGCTTTCTTAGGTTCAATCACACTTAAGAAACCAGCAAACATTGCTTCATTTGTTGTAGCTGATCTGGTTTTTACTCCTGCTGATGGATCACCTATCACTTGATGAATAGGATGATCTTTAGTCCACTTGTTTGAACTAGGAAGCACATCAATCTCTGAAAAATTGTTGTTTGTATCATTCTCATCAATGATTGCTTGTAATTCTGAACTGTCCCCTTGTTCTGATATATGTGTAGGTGTTGCATCCAAGTTTGGATTCTGAGCAATGAAGTCATAATTCTGAGTGACTTGTTCAGAGTTCTGAATACAAGGTTCAGAATTCTGAGTACAAGGTTCAGAATTTTCATCACTTGTATTTATCAAAGTTGGACATTCCTCAGATAGACCTTTATCAGAAATTACAGTTGATTGAACTACTTCTGGAATTCTATTTTTCATCTCTTTGACCATCTTTGGGTTTTCATATTCTGCATAAGAATCAGAAATTAGTTCTAGAAAAGCATCCTTAAACAGTAAATTGAGTTCTGATCAAATAGGATTAGGATTTGTATCAGAAGTCATTTTTGTCTTGTTCTGCATGAGTTCTGAACTGTCTTGTTCAGAAGTCTTCATTCTTGCTTCATCAAATGTTACATTGATGCTTTCCATCATCCTCTTGGTTCTTCTGTTGTAGATTATGAATGCTTTGGAAGTTAATGAATAACCCACAAAGTATCCTTCATCTGCCTTTTTATCAAATTTACCAAGATTTTCTCTGTCTTTAAAAACATAGCATCTGCAACCAAAAACATGAAAGAATTTGATTAATGGTTTTCTTTTATTTATCAGTTCATAAGCAGTCTTATTTAATCTTTTATTGATTAAAGTTCTGTTCTATGTAAAACAACCAGTTGCAATTGCTTCAGCCCATAAGAATGTTGGAAGATTTGAATAAGCCAGCATGGTTCTTGCAGCTTCAACTAGAGTCCTGTTTTTCCTTTCAACAACACCATTTTGTTGAGGAGTTTTGACAGCAGAGAAATTGTGAGAAATCCCAGAACTTTCTAAGAAATTCTAAAGAGTCTCATTTCTGAACTCTGTTCCATTATCACTTCTGATTTTCTGGACTGGAAGTTGTAAGAAAACTTGAATCCTTTTGATAAAGTTTATCAAGATAGTAGCAGCTTCTGACTTAGCTCTTAGGAATTCAACCCATGTGTATCTGGAATATTCATCAACAATTACCAGCATATACTTCTTTCCTCCCATAGACGGAACTGAAATAGGACCACAAAGATCAGTATGAATCATTTCCAATGGTGCTTTGCAAGATGAGTCCATTTTTAATTTGTGAGAACTCTTTTTCATCTTGCCCATTTCACAAGCTGAGCATAATGATTCTTTTTCAAATTTAATCTTTGGTAAACCTTTAACCAGATGTTTTGCAACAAGATTATTAAGATCTTTGAAGTTTAAATGAGAACATCTTCTGTGCCACAGCCAGCATTCATTTGTAGTTGAATTTGATAAAAGACAAACAGGATTTAATGTTTGTAATTTTGAAAAGTTAACCACAAAAAGTCCATATGTCTTTTGGCCCAGAAGACTTTAAGATCATTCTCAGTTAAAATCATGCAACCTGTTATTTTGAACTTGATTTGACAAAGACTGTCTAAAAACTAACTTATGCTGAAAAGATTATGTTGTAATCCTTCAACATAGAAAACTTTTTGAATTGTAAGATCTCCTTTTGTTAAATCCCCATAACCTTTAACTTGACCTTTGCTGTTATTTCCAAAGTTTACTGCTCCTCCAGCCTTTTCTGTGAAATTTGATAGAAAAGACTTCTGACCTGTCATGTGTCTTGAAGCTCCTGAATCTAAAAACCACACATGACAGCCCTGCAAAAACAATCAGTCAGTTTTAGGTACCCATTTTGGAATGGGTCCTTCTTTGTTAGCTTTGTCATCTGATTTAACAATAGTGCCTTTTACTTTCCATTCAAAATCTTTCTTTAAACACCATTTACCTTGAACTTTTATGAAGTCAGAACATTTTATGTTCACAAACTTGTTCAATTTCTTCTTGAAAGTTTTAAATTTGGATGTTGCAGTGTTTTCAACTTTCTTTTCTTTCACATTAAGCTCTTTCTCATTCTTTCCTTTGATTTTAGTTTGAGTCTTTTCTTCTCTTATCTTTTCTTTTCTCTGAGTTTGAGGAACAGAAACATTCTTCTTTTCTGTATTCTGAATATCTTTTCTTATAAAAGAAACAGATGTTATTGTGATTGGACATTTCTGAGAATATTGAAAAGAATCACTTCCACATTGAATACAAGTCAGATTTTTCTTTGCAAGTAACAACAAATCTATACCACAAGTCTTTTCACTGTTATTGCTATTTTTCAAGGTACAGGTGCATTTATTACAAAAACTATGTGCTTTAGGTACAGAAGCAGAATTCAATCCAATCTTCTCAGAGACTCTTTTCATATCATCTTTCCTTTTGCTTTCCTCTTTTTCTGAAAAATTCAATTTATTTGTGTTAGAGAATGAAGTAGATGATTCACCTTTTTCATATGTACTTGATTCATTAAAGAATTTATCATTATCTTTTAGAGCATTAATCTTGAAAAGATCATATTCAGCTTTCAGTTTCTTAAGCTCTGTTATTTTCTGAATAAAGACCCTTTTTCTTTTAAAGCTTTTTCAAGACTAACATCCACATCACAGTAGTCATTTTCAAGTTCTTCCTAAGATTTCCTTAAGTCCTCAAGTTCTTGACTTACAAGATTAAATCTCTTCTCAAGCTCTAAAAAGTCTTTTGACTTTGTTTTAGAACATTCAGTTGATTCAGAATTCTGACTCTTTGGATCAGAATTCTGATTAACAGACTCAGATTTCTAACCTTCAGATTCAGAGAACTGATTTGAACAATCAGAATTCTGATTAGAAGATTCAGATTTCTGACTGACTGTTTCAGAAACCTTACTAGTATCAAATATACTTTCTATGTCAGAATATGAAAAACTTTGTTGTTTATTTTTATAACTGACATTTAGAGAGTCATATTTGAATTTAGTGTCATTGTATTTTGGTTTCTCTTCTTTTGGTTTAGAAATTTCTTTCTTAACCTTATCTTCTGAAACATTTGACTTTTCTGATTTTGACTCAGAAACTGTTTCCTTTGTCTTTTTAGAACTTGATTTTTGCAAACTATCAGAACTTGTGATAGAACTTGCAGGTCTTATAAAAACTTCAACAACTTCTAGAATTTTTGGTTTAGGAACATGAAGCTTTTCAAAATCATACAAGTTGACTGGAGCTCTTTTCAAAACAACATTTTCTTCTAATCCCAATCCCTTCTTTGGATTATAAAATCTTGTATCTTTAACATTGCTTGTTAGAAGATTTGATGTTTGCTGAGTCTGACCTCTTTTCAAGTTAAGATCTTCTAATTCTTTGATTTTGGTGTACAAATTCTTTCTTTCCTCAAATAGCATATCAAACTTTATTTGTAAATCACCCTTTTCATCTTTAATTTTTGAAAGCTCATTTTTTAATTCAGAAAGATTTTTTAACAATTCAGAATTTTCAGTTTTAACTTTCTGTTTCTCAACCTCAGATTCCTCATACTGTTCTCTTATTACTTCTTTTTCAATTCTGAATTTGTTAACCAGACTTCTTTCTCCTTTTATCTGTTTTCTTAGTTTAACAAACTCAGTTTTCATGTCACCAATCTGTGTCATTAAATCAATTTCAAGTGCAGAATGTACCTCAGTGGATGACTCAGAATCAGCATCTTCAAAGTCAGAATCATCCTCATTCCTCATCTTTGCCATATAACTCTGCATCTGTGAAAAGTGAATGCAGTCATCTTCATCTGAAGTGTAATACAACCAATTTTCCTGTTCAGCTAACATTGCCACTTCATCATCTCTTTTCTTGGCTAGCTGAGCCTTTTTGGTGTAGTACTCATAATCCTTCACAATTTTCACTTTGCAATCCTTTGCATAGTGGCCAGACTTTCCACATTTGAAGCACAGATTCTTTTCTTTTCTTTCTTCCTTCTCTTCTCTATTTTCTTCTCTTCTCTATACCTTCTTTTCATATTTACTCTCTTCTCTTTCTTCCTTTTTCTTGAAATCTGAATTTCCCTGCTCTCTCTTGTAATTTCCCTGAAATTTACCCTTTCCATATCTCTTGTTGAAAGTGTTAGTCAACAAAGCTAACTTCTCAGCAATTATTTTGATATCTTCATCTTCTTCTGATCCCTCTTCCTTATCAGATTCCTCCAGCTTTGGTATCTCATATAGATACACAGTCTTCTTGGGTGCTTTAACAATTTTGGACTTTGACAGAAAAGCTAACTGTTCTGCAACATTTTTCTTTTCTTCAACAACAATCTTAATAGAGTCTTCATGCTGATTAAGTACACAAAATAGATCATTGAGATCTTCTTCACACATATCCTTATTCATTTGCATACTGATAGCAAATGATGACCATTCTGAATTTAGACTGTTCAGAAATTTGTAGTTTATTTCTGACTTTGTCTTTTTCAGCCCATTTCTTCTCAAATCATTCAGTATAGTGCAAAATTTACTATACGTCTGAGTCAAACTTTCTGATTCTTTAGCCTTGAACCTTTCATAAGCATTTATGCTTTGGTTTAACTTTGCTTGTATTGATCTGACAGTTCCTAACATCTGTCTTTCCAGTTCATCCCACATTTCCTTGGCAGATGATCCACTGTCAATTCTGTTTAGCACTTCATTTGGTACGGCCAAAGTCATCAATGTAATGGCTCTTTTGTCTATAGCATGCCTGTTTTTCTGTTCAGCTATGTATTGAGAGAAATTCTTCTTCACCCTTGTAGCAGGAATTTCTGGAGTTGTCTCTGTTTCAGGAGTTGCAGCCACATCGACATAGACTTCGATAGGACCTTCTCGGATAGAAACCATCAGATTTTCATCTATGTTATCCAAGAATTGGATCATTCGGATTTTCCATTGCTGGTACTCTTCAGGTATGAGAACAGGTGGCTTTGTTTCAGATCCCATGGCTAGATACTCTTTTGAAGACATGATTGTAAGATATTTCAACAGAGAGACAAATTTGAATTTCTTGATTGAAAAACAACAATTAATTCAAGAATTGCTAAGAATTCAAGAACTAGAACTAGCAGCGGAATCGATTTTTGTACGAATCAATAAATCTTCAAGAAATTGATCAGTAACCTTCGCGATCACGATCTTGAACAAATTTGTTTGTTGATTGGCTCTGATACCAATTGTAAGTCCAGGATTTACTCTTACAATCAATATATCAATGTATAGAACAGTAATTGAGAAGTAATTTGATCAAACCAAATTGTATTCAATGAAGAACAGATTTACAGATCTTAGAGAGAGAGTATCTCAAAGATTACAAAAGATGAATACATATATGCGGGAAAATTAATTAGCGTAGAAGTGCTAACCACTATATATACTGTAACGGAAACACTAAAGCTACAGTACATATAAGAAAGACTAATAGGAACAATACACGTGTCCTAATTAGTTAACTAAATACAAAGTAAAGCATCTAGTTATAAGTTCTGAACATGTTGTTCAGAACTTCTGAACATTATTCTGATTAAGCTTCTCAGAACTTCTGACTCTTCTTCTCAGACTTCTGTACTTAGCAAACTTTCAGAGCATTCCATCTGAGCCTTCTTAGTCAGAACTCTGACTCTTCACTTCAGAACTTTTGAGTCTTCTTAGTCAGAATTCAACACTTAGTTTATTGACAAAACTCAGATCTAACAGTGCATATGTTTGTTCTTTGCAGAATTATATCCCTAGTAACAATTTTAAGCAGAGAGATACAAAAAAACCTATATAAATAGATTAGTACACATACCTCTTCAAGCATATGTTGTGAAGAAAATCCAAATCTGACTCAATGGCAAAAAATGAAATTCTGATGAGTGTGTGATCAACCAAGCTCCCACCAAGAAATTTCAATAGACCTACATGTATATCATATTTGAACACCAAATGAGTAGTTTCATATTTTACACAAACTGCAAAATTTACATCTAAATATACTTTTTTACAAGCCACAAATAATTTATAATGTTCTTGCCATCCCATGTAACATTTTGGTGGTGTTTCTGATTTGTTAAACAACTACAATAGTCACTATGTATATTGGTGCTGAGTACATACATACATGTACGCATGCATATACATTCACACACACATACCGTTTGTTTGGTTATATATATTGTAATATTGTATATGACACCATTATGTGATTTTATTTTGTTAACGTTTTGGGCCATGGTTTTTGTTGTTTGAGTAGGAGCGAAAGCTCAATTAGGTCAAAAAGCATATTGAACTTTTCTTGAATTACAACTCTAAAGTCTCTTATTTTGATCCCTGGCCTAATAAGAACATTAGGGGGTTTTCGGGGAATGAAACCGGGAAATGATTCATCCCCCTGGATTTGTTGAGAAATGTTACCGTTACCTGATATATAGCACGAATTAACTACACTAGTGGAAACAAAATGGTATATTTCGACTTCCAGAGGTCAAGTGATCCTTCTTTCAGATCGTAAACTACCTTATGTTAATTTTCCTTTTGAAAGCTTAAAGGTAACAAAGTCATTAATAACGTTGATTTTTCTACATCCTTTGATTATCCTAAATCAGTACTAAGTATTCATCCAAGACAGAGTAAACATCTGTTGAAGATTATGATATGAAACAACAAAACGCAAAAATCCAAGAAAACACTTTGCACGGCCGTGCACTTTGAAATCGTGAAAACATGGGAAATCTTTCACGGTCATAGGTAGCCATGAAAATCGTTGTTTTTGTGAAATATAAGCTTCGCTGTGAGTTCCAGATCCGTGCAACGAACAATATGAAATCAATAGATAATAACAGTAGGTTATGATTTCAACTGGTCATCCAATTAGCTTTCAATATTGAGAGAGTTTACAATGATTTTAGGAAAGCAAAATGAACAACTGACCTAAACAAAGGCTAAAACAAAACATTATATATGGCGGGCCCGTGGTTAACAAGCCCACGGCCCGTTCACTAACTAGGCTCAAATTAAACAAATACAATTCAGCCCCTGAACTTCTATTCAACATAAATTGACCCTAACATTCGCAAGTGCAAAAACAACCACATATTTACTCGAATAATACATCGTTCATGGAAGTTAGCCCTAGAAATTACTTGTCAAATGCCAATCCATAGATAATCTGATTTTAAACTGGCATTGTCACTTACAAAAAGCATGTAAATATGCAATTTCGTGATGGAATATAGCTTACTGAAGCACCGAGAAGCGCGATGAAAGAAGAGAACGAAAGTAGTTAAACTATGAAAAACGAAATTAGTTAAACTAAGAAAAAAACAATTGTTGTTCGAGAAGAAAAATCATCTTGATAACACCAATACTTCCTTATAACTGAAAGATCTAAGGTACACTTATAGGTTCAAACCACATCTTCTCATTATTAGTGACAAATCAACATAACACAATGGAATTTAGAAAACAACAGCAATTTCAAAAAATTATAGAAACTCTCAGGTTAGTCCATGTTGAACAAAACATAATGTATAATGATAGTTGTGAACCATGGTTGGAAACAATATTCTTAGAAACCAAAATTGAAACCAGAAATTGAATTTAATAAAAACCAAAGCTATTACTCGATTGGAACCAAAAGGAACAATGAAGAGTAGAATAAGAAGAAACCTAGAGAGCATGAATCAACGCTTGGTGTGGCTTGAGGGTTCCGATTTTGAGAATTTGGATGAATGAAAACCAACCCTTGTCTTGAGCTTCACTTTTTGAAGATGATCCCCTCTTCGTTTCTTGCTGCTTGATAACTTCGGTTTCAACAGAGAAATCTGGACTCAAAATCGAATAGAGAAGTCGATAGGTAGAGGATACGTTATTGGCAGAAGAAGGCATATGAAGAAAGTCAAATAGGTATAGGTTAGAGAAGGGTTGTTGCTCAGAAAGCATGGGCTAGGGAAGGGTTGTTGGTTAGAAAGCATGGGCTGGAGGGATGTACTTTTTTAGTTGGTCCAGTTTTAAATAATATTTGCATCAAAAGCTTGTACATGATGCATTACCAGTTGTCTTTAAGAGTTTTTGAGTTTTATGCAATAAAAGCTTGTACATAATGCATAATAGTTGTCTTTAACACTTTTGCTTAAATGAATATTGAAGTAGTATAAATAATGTTTGAATAATATTGTAGAATAAGTTAAATTCATATAAAGTAACAAAATTGCAAAAATCAACATCAATATTTTCTAGTTTATTATATATAAATTTGTAGAAGTAAAAATTGATAATTAATTGATTAATTTATTTCATTAAATATTTTTCAATTGATTACACATTTGAATAAAATTGGATAAACACATTATGTCAATGAGTATGACTATAGTTATTTAAATATAAAATCATGTGGGGCCCTCACTTTAACCTCAAGGAGTGGTTGCTGTGTGAGGACCACTCCAAGCGAGATGGAAAAAAACCAAAACATTCTCAATCGCAATCAAAAAAGAGGAACCGGTTCATCTTGATGAGTCAACTTTATGGACCTCTCCATTCGAAATGCTCTTATTCATCAATCATGTACTTATAAGCATATCATCATTTCGTAAAAAGAAAAAGGTAAGTTAATTAAATTTATGTTAAATAAAACAATAAGAAATATCCAAATGATTGGTAAGATAGGAAGGGATAACGGATTTTTATTTCGCTTTGATCATCAAGTTAAAAGGTATTAGTCTTAAACGGATTTATTAAGAGACATGATGTTGGTCCCGAAGGGCTATACAAGTTTGTAGAAGGGGGGTTGAATACAAACACACAGATTTTACTTTTCTAAATTGTTTATTGATAAATCATTAACAATTTACAACTTATTGCGAAACAAGATTAAGGATAAACCTAAATCTAAACAAGTTGGAACACTAAGTTTCTTGCACTAAGAAAGAGAAGGAAATTACTAAATAATAACCTATCTCAAGATAAGAAGATGAACTTGTCCAGAGTTAGCAAGTTACTTCAAAATGAAGTGAGTTCTTCTTCTTATATACTGCGTGCATTTAATGCATGTCAGTTTATACTTTACACGTGGCAGCAGCTCATTGGTTGCATGTCATTGACCTTTGTAGACAACCTTAGTAGACGCATGTTTGAACAGTGTAGTATCAGAGTGGTTGTACGATTTCAGACAATAAGGAGGTTCTTTTCTGACATATCGTACGGAGTCGTGCAAGGGTGGTTAAGACAAAAGTACTTTGTACGGAGGACTTCATGATCAGCTTTTCGTTGACTCAGCGCTTCATCATTGTTTATCAGCGAATGATAAAGTTCAGCGATAGCTGAAGTCTTGTACTTGATACTTCACATTGAGTGGACAAATCTGAGTCTTTGCTGATCCGCATCAGTTCATTAGGAGACTTGTCGCTGGTTCTTGAGCTTGATCTACGACTTCAGCGTAGAACCTATGTTGACGTGAAACTTGTCTTCAGGGATCATAAGTAAACAACTAACTTATCAGCGATCACCATAAGTACTGAACATTCTAAGAGCATTATGGTGAACAGTGTTCGCTGAATATTTAATCTAAAGAGCGAGAGTTCCTATCAGCGGTACTGTAAGGTCTTAGTACTTATCAGCGATAGTGAAACTCTGATACATATTGTTTACTTACAATTTTCACTAAGTATTAAGAGAGGGTCATTATCAAATCACTGAGGGTTTGGATCAACAATCTCCCCCTATTTGATTATGACATAGCAACAGAGAAAATTGCTATTTAATGAAAACATAAGGATAAAAAGAACTTATAAAATATTTGTCCCTTTTACATTTTTCTGGGATCTTTTCTGTATTGATGGAGTAAGGTACTTTCGCTGAAATGTTTCATTAAACTTCGTATCAGATTACAAAGGGAAGTGGAAAGATTACAAGTACAAGCGAAATAAATTACAAGTACAAAAGAATAATTGATACAATAGAAGAATAAGGCGATCCTATCAGCTTATAGAGGTTCTTCCTTAATGAGAAGTTCATCAAGGGTCTTTGATGTGGGAATCATCCAGTCAGGGACATTTACTCCTTGATTTCTTTTGTTCAGAGCTTCTTCAAAGATCAAGGGTTTAAGATGCCGTGCCTGAATGTCGTTTTTGAAGTCACGCCAGTAGATGAGATCTTTCAGCTGTTCGATGGGAGTGATGGGAAGCTCAGAGATAAGTTGAAAACTTTTCTTCCATCATAGTCAATAAAGAATGTCCCATAGGGTTTGCTTATGACTTTCCCAGGGATGAAAGTCTCACCAAGAGGAAGAGATGTGTCAAGTGCAGAAAGGTCAGGTTCAGGACCAAGTACTTCAGCGAGAGAAAAACCAATACCTGTTTCGTTCCGTATACGAGGACCATCATTTGAAGATTTAGACTTTTTCTTTGCAGAGGCCCTTCTTTTCTGACTTTCGAGAGGAGGGGGAGGAGGAATATCCACACAAGAAGAGACTAAGTCGATCTATTTGTTTATCAGATTTTCAACATGATCCTTGTGCTTAGATTGAGACTTCTGGATGGCTAATCTGATCTCCAACCATTCAGAGAGACCGTACTGCGTGATAGCTTCAGCATAGAATTTTTCGTACTGTCCATTCTCTCTAAATATCTCGATTTCAGCGATTGAAACTTTGAGGGTTGATCTTCCAGTGATGAGTACCTTGATGATTTTGGCAGGTCGATATCTGAAATGTACCTTTTCTTTGCACCAGATTAAAGTAGATTGAGACACAGTTCTCTTTTCTTCCACGATCTTCTTGGCGTCTTCCCATAGCTGACGTTGAACTTCGATTGGAGTTCTTTTCAGCTTGGGGTCTTTCACTGATTGTTGAGTAAGCTGGATGGCGAGTTCTCTGTCTTTTTCTTCAGCTTCTCTTCTTTCAGCGATTAACCTTTCAGCTCTGAGGTGATCCTTGTAGTCCTTTTGTGAAAGTCTGAACTTTGGAGGAATGGAATGAAGTTGATCACGCTTCAGAATGATTCGCTGAGCCTCAAACTTCTTTATTATCTTTTCTCTTCTTCTCTAATCCTCTTCAATTAGTTTTTTAGGAACCAAGGAAGGTCTGCTTGTATGAGAGAGCATCTGTTCTTCAGGTTCATCAGTCTCAGAGATCAAATCCAAGACTAGGATTATTTCTTCAGCAGCAGCTGGTTGTACTTCAGAATCCTCATGCAGGGGAGAGAACTAGCTGAAACACATCGATCTTATGAATAAGAACTTGGGTAGAACAGAGAAAAGAGATGGGTTTAAGTGTATAGGCTTTTTGTGGAGAGTAGATCTGATAAAGTGTATAGATAGAGGAGGGATGCAGTTTAAGGAAATAGAAGGTAGTGTACCTGACAAACCGGCTTTTTAAGCAAGATCGTCAGATTTTCATCGTCTTCAGCGACGCTTTTTCCTTTGCCCTTGTCAGCTTCAGACGTTGATGGCTTTGTCTTGGTCCGCTCCCCTGAAGGCTCTTTTATCAATATCCCTTTAAGAGCTTTAGTCTTCTGAGCAGGCTTGACGATAAAAGAGTCATCATCATCATCATCATCGTCGTCATCATCATTCTTTGGAGAAGAGGATGGTTCATCATCAAATAAGTCGATGGCTTCTTCATCTTCAGCTTCAGATTCAAATTCTTCAGCATCTTCTTCGAGTTGCTCCCCCTCAGATACAGAGGTAAGCTTCTCGGTTCCCTCAGGGTTTTCATCTCCCTGAGGTCCAGCAGTTGTCTTCTCACCCTCTTCAGTAAGGGTAAGGTCTTCAGTCTTCTCCCCCTCGATAGATTCATCTTGGGGAAGGTCTTCAGAGTTCTTCCCCCCCCCCCCCCCCCCCTTCCTCATGATGAATGAGGGAGGAATGCGATGACTCAACAGCTGATTTTGGTTCCCTGTCTTCTTGGCCAGGGATCCCCATATAATCTTCAATCGCTGCTACTCTGTCTTCTAGGCCAGTAATAGCAGGACTGATCTTTTGAAGTTCAACATGATCCGCCGTAGTAAAGTGTGAAGGTGCAGGAGCAGGGGCGATCATGTGATTCAGGATCTGCTGCATCATTGTCTTCATTGAACCAACGTCAGTCTTTACAGAACTCACGTCAGTCTTTAGTGAACTCACGCCAGTCTTTAATGAGCCAACGTCAGTCTTTACAGCGGACATGTCTCCCTCGAGTTTTACAACTGATGTCTTCAGCGTTGTAAACTCGCTGGACCTGGATTGAACTGATGTTTTGAGAGAGCTGTAGTCTGTGTAGATGTCAGCGAGAACTTTGGCAAAGTCGCCAATAGTTTTATCAACCTTCTCCAAGTCAGCTTTGTAGGCATTCTGTTCCACCACTGTTGTCAGCTTATTGAGATTCTCTCCAGCGTTTGTTACAGCTGAAGAGTTGTCTGAGAGTGTAGTGGTGAGACCTGTCAGCTTTGTATCCAAGTTCTTCAGAGAGGCGTTGATGTCTCCCAAATTAGGACCTGTAACATATAAGTACTTGTGAACAGAGGAAAGCTCAGAAGTTTGGGGTTCAGTTACAATGTATATGGTTTGGTGTATACCTGCAGGAGGGTCGACGAAGTCATCAAAACTTCTGTGACCTGAATAATGTTCCATGTCGTCAGCGAGAGTGCGTATACGCATGGATGGTTCTGCAGGTCCTGTATCCATCATTTCTTGAAGAGTGTCAGCTTTAGCTTCTGGAGGAATGACGGTTGCTCCAGTGATCATGTTGACAACTGGATTAGAGTCCAATGGATTAAAGGGAGAAGCGAAGGTTGAGAAAGTTTGTTGGGTGCGGGGTTCAGCGTTGGATCCGCTGAGAATTACTTAATCAGTCTTTAGAGAGACTGAAGGAGGTTGGGTAGATTCCAAGTTTATAACTTCAACGTTTAGAGACGCTGAAGCTGGGATGGAATGGGTGGCTTGTTCAGCTGTGGCAGAGCGTACCACTGAACTTTCCTTCAGCTCTTTAAGATGAGCTGAGGAGTCTTCAACATGAGATTGCTGGGATTGCTCCTTGGTTTTCTTAGTTCTTTTGGAACTAAGTTGGGTAGATGAGTGTTTTCTTTTATGAGAAGGAATGGAGGTTGCAGCTTGGGTATCAACGATGGGTTTGTCCGCTGAAGGAGCTGCAGAAGTAGAAGAAAGAGGATTGAGAAGAGTTAAGAGTGTAGAGAGACGTACCTCGTTTTCCACTGGCTTAAAGTCGAGTATTTTAGGACCAACCTGAGAGAGTTTCAGGTCACCCTCTTGTGGGTAGTTGTCCTTCAGGCCTGTTTGGAAGACGGCGCTGATGAATCTTGGATATGGAACCCATGGTGATCGGTCAGCGGCAGAGTCTACTCTGAGTACAAAGTCATCGTAGATTATCGATGCCCAGTCTATATGTAGACCTTTCAGCAATGTATATCCCATTGCTTGCTGAGGTTGAGCGGCTTGATCAGAGGAGCCGGTCTTTGCAGTCATGCAGCTTATCAAATGTGCGAAGATGAAGTTCATCTCGCTGGGCATTTTTGATTTCTTGATGAGGGTCAGCTTCTTCTCAGGCTTCTTGTCCCTCCCAGTTTCCCATACATAGCCCATTGCATCGAAGACTGCAGTGATGGCTTCCCTATCAGAATGTTTCTTGTGGTCAGGGAGAGGAAAAAAAGGTTTTTCTTTTGTGGCGATGGGAAGGCTCAGGGCTTTGCGGATAATGGCAGGGGTGATCTTTATAGTGCCAAAGTCAGTATCACAGAGGATGCAATCAATTTTCTTTGAGGAGTCTTTGGTTGATGGTAGTTGAGAGTGTCTGGCAGAATACCAGAACTGAGATAGCAGTAGCTGATGTGCAGGAGGTGTTATTGTCAGGGCTGTAGAGAGGCAACCGTTTTTCAGGAAATTCACAGCATCATTCAGATGTGTGACTTCCTTTCGAGGAGGAAACTCAAAAAGCGCATAGAGGTTGTTTGACTTTGTCCAATCAAGTTCTTCAAGAGTGAACTTGACCTGAGGAGCTTTGGTGATTTCCAATTCCTCAGCAGCAGCAGCAGTGTTCTCAGCGGTAGGAATGTCAGCAGATGCCATTTCTGTATTATCAGTTCAACCAAAGATATAACAAATAAGAATAATCTTAATGTGGAAAGATTTTCCAATAAGATGGTTCGAATTTTGTCCATTTCATTCAGACAAAAATGTCTTAATGAAGATTAGGGTTTTTCTTGGTTTTGAAAAAGAAAAACAAACCCATAAAAAAACTTGTTTTCCAGTTTCCTTTGAGGATTAGGATTCTGGAAAAACGTATGAAGAACAAGTTTAAGATTTTGCGTTTAAACTTGAAGAACAACCATGAAAGGTTGTGTTCATAAAACCATGAAAGAAATGATTTCATTTGAAAAGGTTCTTTTGTTTGATCTTGTAAAAACAATGGATAAGATCATAAACAAGTAATATAGGTAAATAACTAGAGTATTAACCTGGTTCGTTGAAGAAGAAGAAGATGAACAGTTTCTGGAAATTTTGATAGCTCGAAATGCAACAGTAAATCTTTCTTGCTTGGAGGAGAAGTTTTTCGCGTAAAGGAAAAATATAAACCCAGAAAGTGTTTATATAGTGAGATTAGAGAGAGAAAATCTTGAGCGGGAAAAGATTTTCATCATAACACGGACACGTGTTTGCATTTGATTGGAAGGTAAACGAAACGTGCAAACGTGTGTCAGAAAAAGAACGTGTCAGGGCTTATCCGTTGCGATGACGTCACAACTGTCCTTTCATATTCTAGGATGTCTCTGAGGTTTTGAAAGCTCAGGGACACTTTTGAAAACATGAAGCACTGAATAGAAATATCAGTGTAGGTTTTAGAAATTTCAAAGTATCGCTGATTAAGGAAGAGATATTCAGCGATTCCATTTGTTTTGAAATCTTGCATTCACATGCGATTGTCAGTGAGAGAAAAACATACCTTGACATCAGCGAATCAGTTTATTCAGAGAGAAGATGATATAATAGGTTATACAAGTTGATTTTATCCTATCGCTGATTAAATGTGAACCGCTGAAGATTTTACTCTTCAAAGTTCAGCATTCCAAGCTCGCTGATGAGAAAGTTGAATCTTGTCTCATCAAGAGGTTTGGTGAACAGATCAGATAACTGATAATCAGTTGGGATAAAATGAAGTTCTATATCACCATTCATCACGTGATCTCTGATAAAATGATACCTGATTTCGATGTGTTTTGTCTTTGAGTGTAGCACTGGATTGTTGGCTATAGCGATTGCACTTGTGCTGTCGCAATAGATTGGAATTTTCGAGAGTTGAAGGTCATAGTCTAGTAGTTGATTTCTCATCCACAAGACCTGAGAACAACAGCTTCCAGCGGCTACATATTCAACTTCAGCTGTGGAGGTGGACACTGAGTTTTGCTTTTTACTTGTCCAACTCACCGGCTTTCCACCCAGGAGCTGACAGCCTCCTGTGGTGCTTTTCCTATCCATTTTGCAACCTGAATAATCACTATCTGAATAGGCGATTAGATCGAACGCTGAGTCTTTGGGATACCAAAGACCTAGATTCGCAGTACCCTTAAGGTATCGAAAAATTCGCTTTACAGCGATCATATGAGATTCCTTAGGTTCAGCTTGATATCGTGCACACAAATAGGTTGCGTACATAATATCGGGTCGGCTAGCTGTAAGATACAAGAGAGAGCCGATCATCCCACGGTACAGCGTGACATTAACAGGAATACCATTAGTATCCTTATCTAGTGTCAGCGGTGGTGCCATAGGGGTTTTCATAGCTGAACTCTGAGTTAAATCGAATTTCTTCAGCATATCTTTAACATACTTTCCCTGATTAATGAAAGTTCCTTTTTCATTGTGCTTTATCTGAATACCAAGAAAATATGTTAGCTCACCCATCATGCTCATTTTATACTCATCTTTCATTCTATCAGCGAAACGAGTACAAAGATCAGGGTTAGTAGAACCAAATATAATGTCATCAACATATATCTGAACAAGAATGATATGACCTTTCACTATTCTGAAAAATAGAGTTTTGTCAATTTTACCTCGCTCAAATTTTTCAATATGGAGATAAGTAGAGAGTGTGTCATACCATGCACGAGGAGCTTGCTTTAAGCCATAAAGTGCCTTATCCAGTTTATAAACATAACCTGGACACTTAGGATCTGAGAGTCCTGGAGGTTGTTCCACATAGACTTCTTCATTCAGCTTTCCATTTAGAAATGCTGACTTAACATCCATCTGATATACTTTGAAGTCTTTGTGTACAACGTATGCTAAGAATAGACGAATAGATTCTAATCTTGAAACTGGAGAAAATGTTTCGTCGTAATCTATGCCTTCACCTTGTCTGTATCCCTGAGCAACAAGACGAGCCTTGTTGCGGGTTACAATTCCATGTTCGTCCAACTTGTTTCGATAGACCCATTTAGTGCCTATCACTGTCTTGTCAGTTGGTCTTCGAACAAGTTTCCAAACTTTGTTTCTTTCGAATTCAGACAGCTCTTCTTGCATGGCGATGACCTAGTTTGGATCTTTGAGGGCATCATCTACTTTCTTTGGTTCAGTTAGAGAAATAAAGTTAACAAATAAACAAATATTACATGCACTTCATCGAGTCTGAACACCAGCGTTTGGATCACCAAGAATTTGATCAATTGGGTGATTTATAGTCCATCGCTGAGCCGGAGCATAAGTCGCTGACTCAACCTGAACTGGAGGAGCTGAAGATGAGGCTTCAGCAACTTCTGGAGTACCAGCCAAGAGAGGAGTGGTTGCAGTTTTCATTTCATTCACTGATTGCTGAGAAGTAGATGGAATGTCTGATACATTTGGTTCAGAAGCAGGTATAGTGTTTAAAGGAACCGCTGAGACCCATGATGTTTCAGCTTCACTATTCTGCATATTTGGAATGATAGTAGGACTATCATTTTCAACTGTATGAGTATGAGGAGTGGGAATATCTTCTGAATCACCAAGATGTGAAAACATCCATTGATTCAGTTCTTCAATATCAACGGACGGTTTAGAGTTCGCTGAACGGGATTCGTCAAACGTGACGTGAATAGTTTCTTCTACAGTTTGTCTTCTTCGATTGAAGACTCTAAAGGCTTTGGAGATTGAAGAATATCCAAGAAAGAGTCCATCATCAGCCTTAGGATCAAACTTTCCAAGGGCATCTATGTTATTCAGTATGAAACACTGACATCCAAAGATGTGAAGAAAGCTAATTGAAGGCTTTCTCCCATGAAAAAGTTCATTGGCTGTCTTATTGAATCTTTTGACTATCAACGACCTGTTTTGCGTAAAACAAGCAGTGTTGACAGCTTCTGCCCAAAACTGAGTAGGCAGGTGAGAATCGCTGAGCATTGAACGTGCAACTTCAATAATTGTTCTATTTCTTCTTTCAGCGACTCCATTTTGTTGTGGTGTTCTCACTGATGAAAAGTTGTGAGAAATACCCTTACTCTTAAAGAAGGAATCAAGAGAACTGTTTTTGAATTCAGTTCCATTATCACTCCTTATTGAGCGAACGGTCAAGTTGTTCAGAGTTTCCATCTTCCGAACAAAGGTAATGAGTTCTTCAGGGGTGTCACTCTTTGAACGGAGAAACATAACCCATGTATATCGAGAGAATTCATCAACTATGACCAGCGTATATTTCTTTCCAGCGATGGATTGTTTGTTAACAGGGCCAAACAAATCCATATGGAGAAGTTGTAGAGGAGATGACACTGAGGAGATTTGCTTTGACTTAAAGCTTGCTTTGGTCTGCTTGCCTTTCTCACACGCTGAATATAAAGACTCTTTGGCGTATGAGTGTTGAGGTAGACCAGTGACTAACTCTTTTGAAGAAAGAGTATTCAGTGTCTTGAAATTCAGATGAGAGAGCCTCTTATGCCATAGCCAGTTGACATCAGATGAGGCTTTTGAGAAGAAACAGGAGTTCTCAGTGGTTGTTGAGTCAATGTTTATTACATAAACATTTTCCAAACGATAACCGTTGAGAGCTATCTTATCCTTTTTGTCAGCGACAAAGCAGGATTCCTTGGTAAAGATTACTTTGTTATCCATGTCGCAAAGCTGACTGATGCTTAGAAGATTATGCTTCAGCCCTTCAACATATGCGACTCTTCTGAAGGTTGTTGTACCATTTGAGAGTACACCAAACCCTCGGGTATGTCCTTTTCCATTTCCACCAAACGTCACAGAGGGACCCTTCTCTTCCTTGTATTCAGCGAGCAGGCTTTTCTTTCCAGTCATGTGTCTAGAGCATCCGCTATCGAGATACCAGATACCCTTCTTAACCTGCATTACAAAGGAATATTAGTTTTTCTTGGGTACCCACTTAACCATGTATACACGTTTGTCAGTGGAAGTAGTTGGAATGGAAGGTTCAACAGTCTTCGCAGCATTTGAAGATTCAGCTTTGTCAGTCTTCACTTTTGTTAATTTCTTAACCTCAGTGGTCTTCTTTGCCTTGGGGGCAATGATCTTCACCTTAGCTATCTTTTCAGCTTTGGTGGTTGTGGGGCACTTACTAGCAATATGATTAGTAAGTCCACAGTGATAACATTTCCTATAACTAAAAGTAGTTCTAGGACCATTTGAATGCTGAGCTTTAGATTTTGAAATAGAAGGACCAGCACCAAATAAGCTATTGGCTTTTGAAATGGGAGGAACATTCAGTTCTTCGGATTTCTTACCAAGGACATCCACTCTGATTCTAGGAGTAGATCGCTGAATAGATCCACGCTGAGTAGATCCAGAGATCTGATTCCTTGATCCAGAGGGATAGGTCACTGAAGCTTTAGAAGCATTCAGCTTAGGTACTAAGGTACCCTTCTGAGGATTTTGGTTAAAAGCAATTCCTTTACCTTTATCTTTAAAGACAGAGGTAGGTTTTGGATAAACCATTTTCTCTTTACCTTTTGAAGAGGTAGAAATTTCCTCAGGGATAGGCGGTCTAGAAGAGGAACACTGAGAGGATGAAGTATCAGCGACTGAGGATACGAAAGTTCCAAATAAGAGCATGGAACGATCAGTGGTTGGTTCTTGAGTATCAGCTTTGTAACCAAGACCATGTTTATCACTCAGGGGAATCTGAGACTTAATTATCTCAGTGATCTTTATTGAGGAGTTGTACCATCCATCAACAGTAGATTTTTCAGCTCTTAATGCAGCGATAGCTTCTTCGCGCTCGATTTTGACTAGCTGATTTAGGTGAACTTGATCTTTAAAATCTTCTTCAATTTTAGAAAGATTTTCTATTTGAAGGTGACAGTTTTTAAGCTGTTCAGCGAGATCAAGGTTCTGATTGTCAACTATTGTTTTGCCATTCATGGCTTCATATAAACTTCTAGTCAAGAGATCGATCTTACGAAGACTATCAGCTTCATCAATAATTGCAATATTGGTAAAGAAGGAAGGTGATACCTGAGTTGCAGAGGTTGAAGTGGAGGGAATGTCTGAACTTTCTTCCTCATCTTCAATCTTGGCCATAAGACAGAGATTGGCTTCATCATCTTCAGAGTCAGATGATGATTCTTCTTCATCAGAGGCAGCCCAATCATAGTTAGCCATCAGGCCTTTGCCTTTCTTCTTAAAGCTTTTCAGCTTCGCATACTTTTCTTTCAACTTGGCGTATTTGTCATCTCTATTCCTGGGAATAGAGTTTTTCTTTGGAAAAGCTGCGGGTCTAGAGACTTTCTTTGACCTGCACTCGTTAGCGAAATGTCCTATCTTTTCACAGTTAAAACAAGTAGCAGTAGCCTTATCAACAGGAGCTGATGATCTTGACTTGTCAGTAATGGAAAGAGGTTTGTTCTTTCTGAACATTTTCTTTTTAGCGAATCTCCTGAACTTTTTAGTGAGGAGAGCCAAAGATTCACCATCATCTGAAGAATCAGAATCTGATGACCTTTCAGAGTTACTCTCCAACTCAGTGATAGTGACCGAGGGTCGCTGAGTGGAAGGTTCCTCTGAGATTAAAGCAACAGGGGTGCTTTTGGAATCTTTTACAAGATGACTCGATTGCTCATGATTCAGCATCGTGCCATATAAGGTAGAAAGGGTCATTGATTTTAGATCCTTTGACAGCTTGAGACACATAGAATAATTGTCCCAGCTTTCAGGTAAACATTCTAAAAACTTTGTCAGCACTTCAAAGTTAGAATATTCCTTACCAATAGTTTTCAGATCTATTATTAAACAGTTAAAACGTTGGTGTACTTCAGAGAGAGTTTCATTCTTACCACAAATGAAGCTTTCATACTGTCTTACCAGGTTGATCTTTCGAGAGTCCTGGACTTCAGAAGTACCTTCATACTGAACACAGATTGTGTCCCACATAGCTTTTGAGGTTTTCAGGTTCATGACGGAATGGTAGACTTCGTCAGGAAGAGCCATGGAGAGTATGGATCTGGCTTTTGTGTCGATAGCCACTTTCTTCTTATCTTCGTCAGTCCACATATGAATTTCTTTAGGAATCAGCCTTTCTGGAATAGCAGGTCTATTCTCAGCGGCTGGAACTGCAACATCAATTCTTACAGGAATATATGGGCCGTTTTCAAGATAATAAGGCATAGTAGGGTCTACACCTTCTAAGAAGAGAATCATCCTATTTTTCCATAGATTAAAATTATCTCTGCAGAATCTAGGGGGTTTTGCAAGAGAACCATTGTCAATATAGTTTGTGTTTGTGTTGGTAGCCATTTTCAGAAATAGCAAGGAAGAGGAATCTTAGTATAGATTAGATCTTGTTTATGAGATTAAACAAATCCGCTCTGATACCACTTGTTGGTCCCGAAGGGCTATACAAGTTTGTAGAAGGGGGGTTGAATACAAACACATAGATTTTACTTTTCTAAATTGTTTATTGATAAATCATTAACAATTTACAGCTTGTTGTGGAACAAGATTAAGGATAAACCTAAATCTAAACAAGTTGGAACACTAAGTTTCTTGCACTAAGAAAGAGAAGGAAATTACTAAATAATAACCTATCTCAAGATTATAAGATGAACTTGTCCAGAGTTAGCAAGTTACTTCAAAATAAAGTGAGTTCTTCTTCTTATATACTGCATGCATTTAATGCATGTCAGTTTATACTTTACACGTGGCAGCAGCTCATTTGTTGCATGTCATTGACCTTTGTAGAAAACCTTAGTAGCCGCATGTTTGAACAGTGTAGTATCAGAGTGGTTGTACGATTTCAGACAATAAGGAGGTTCTTTTCTGACATATCGTACGGAGTCGTGCAAGGGTGGTTAAGACAAAAGTACTTTGTACGGAGGACTTCATGATCAGCTTTTCGTTGATTCAGCTCTTCATCATTGTTTATCAGCGAATGATAAAGTTCAGCGATAGCTGAAGTCTTGTACTTGATACATCACATTGAGTGGACAAATCTGAGTCTTCGATGATCCGCATCAGTTCATTAGGAGACTTGTCGCTGGTTCTTGAGCTTGATCTTCGACTTCAGCGTAGAACCTATGTTGACGTGAAACTTGTCTTCAGGGATCATAAGTAAACAACTAACTTATCAGCGATCACCATAAGTACTGAACAGGCTCAGAGCATTATGGTGAACAGTGTTCGCTGAATATTTAATCTAAAGAGCGAGAGTCCCTATCAGCGGTACTATAAGGTCTTAGTACTTATCAGCGATAGTGAAACTCTGATACATATTGTTTACTTACAATTTTCACTAAGTATTAAGAGAGGGTCATTATCAAATCACTGAGGGTTTGAATCAACACATGATATCGACAAAAAACCCATTATTATATGAAGTAAAAAACCCCATTAGTTCAAAAGACACCATCTAATCGAGTACTTAAACATTATGTTAAATTAACTAGTTGAGGATCTGTCCGATGTGGCAGAGTAAAAAATTTTTTATTGGAAAGCAATAATGAAAAATTAATGTAACTTATAGTTAAAAAAAACCAGATTTCTTTTGTTTTAAAATATTAGAAATTATAAATGATGGTTAAACATAGTTAACCCGCTTAAAAAAGCACAAAGTCTCCAATGAGAGATTCTAAAAGGGAAATTAATTAAAATGCCACAAGTTTGACCCAAACTTACCAAAATGCCACAAATCTCGCCCATCTTATCGAAATGCCACAAAAATCCGCGGTGGGCCCCGCGATCGCGGGCCCCAGGCCCACGTGTCACCCAAGTTTGCCCACTTTGCCCGCGTTGGTCCCTCAAGAATGCCCGCGGCCCACCTCTCCCCCCTCAAGAATGCCCGTGTTGGCAGTTTTGGTCCCTGTCCGCGTTGAGAGCCCGCGATCGCGGGCTAACCCGCTACTTTTCGAATTTACTGTTTGGTCCCTGAAGTTTGTTGCAAATTTAAAAAAACATTAATGGTCCCTATAGTTTTTAGGTTATCATTTTATGTGGTTTTTAATGTATTGTTTCCTTTCCATTTTAATGTTTTTAATATAGAAATTCACTTAAGTTATTTAACAAGGAAATAAATAGGAAGTTGTGAATTACTACTTCATCATGCCATCTACTTATAGCCGTGAAAATGTATGTTCTTCATCAGATATGGTCAAAGATTTCGTCTGAAAAAGTTGCCTGCATGATTCGTCTGAATAGTTCACTGCAAGATTCGTTTGAAAAGAGCCTGTAAGATTCGACTGAAAAAGTAACTGCAATATTCGTCTGCTCTTGAATAAAGGTCTTTCATTAGGCAGAAAATTAGTCTTTAAGTAGTCAAACATAACTAATTAATGAGAATTTAGATCAGATTTATATGGTACTGTCAAATGCAAGTTTCTATAATATAGATATTGTTCTACAGTACATAATACCAATTTTTGCATCAGAAGAAAGACACCAAATGGCCGTGATGATATTTTTAAGCATTCCAACCAAAGAAAACTCGGCTTCGAGAATAAGACTTCCATTTAACAAAAACCCATTCGCCGGTTCATTGAGTTCACTCAGTAGCATGAAAATTAGTCTTTAAGTAGTCTAAGGATTAATGCACATGTGAATCAAGAAATAAATGCCTGTTCATCCAATAATCTATGTATTAGGATTATCGCAAGTTTCATAAACCTACTTACTAGGTGTTGGAAAATTTTAGTAAAAATATGGGTTTTACTAAACTTTGGACACATTTAAATATATATATATACATATATATATGTGTTATATATAACTAACTCTTAGTAGGTTTATGCTCTCCTATATGAGAGCTTCGAAACGATATATAATGCGTCCAAAATGAAGTATGTGTGAAAGAGATATCGATACTCAAAGTTGAGTAATTGGATGAAATAGCAAAAACCAAATGAAGTAAACACTAAGTCAATCACAATACTTTAACAAAATAAGTTAATACTAAAAATAACAATTATTTAATGTTACATAAACAACCTAACGTTGCTTTATTTGACAGTGCGCATAAATGGACTCCGCCATATGTATGCGAAATGCCTTGGCCTCGGCCTCGGTGTGGTCAGGGTGTACAAATACCACATCGTTATTTATCAACATGCTGGCATTACGGCATACCCAGACACCGCAATCCGCATTCATCCCGGCCTGCTGGGGTGTATTCTTGGCGAACTTATGGCGAAAGTTCTCTGAAACGTCGCGACGCCTCGTGTCCTTGACCCGGCCAAAGAATTCAAATAGCACAGCTTTAAACCTTGCCATATGCTCATTCAGGAGGTCTCTGAAGAGATTGGCACTGTCGCTGTCATATATGGTCATGGTCATAGCGTCAAGCTCAAACACTCCGAGCAGCCAATGTTTGGGATAAATGCATATAGGGATGTACACCTGAAATATTACAATATTAGACAACTTAGTTAGCAACAAAACAACTTAAATAAAATAAGAGTAAAACGATTTACATACCACATCGAGGAGAGCCCAAGAAACCCCTTCCACGCCATTGCATGAGTTGGCCACGGAGGCGGGACCTTGATGGGGGAGCAACAGGTAGGGAAATAAAATATTGTACATCATGGTCCACCTCGTGTCTGTTCCACGAGATTTTTGGAGCAGCGAGACCCAACAATCCATGTGCTATACATAAAAATAGATGGTTAGACATGTAATATAAATATATTTGATTATATGACTATAGTTAAACTTCATACTAACCACATCCTGTAACTCAGACTCCAAAGGGTCATCCGCCAACAATACTTGGAAAAAGCGGGGGGTGATTTCCAGGCTCAAGTAAGGGACGAATATCATGGGGGGAGGTGACCAGTCTTGCATATCCTCAATATATCGGATGCCGGTAGACGCTCCGGTGAAGCCACCTTTCCCTTTCTCTTTCCCGCCTTCTTTCCTCCCTTGTTCCCCCCTGCTTGCTTTCCCGCTTGCTTTCCCGCTTGCTTTGCTTGCTTTTCAGGGGGCGGTCCTGTCGTAGATTTTTGTCGTGTCCACGGGTTCCGAAAAAAATTTGAAGGTTTCGGCTCCCGCTTTTCAGGGAGCAGTGTCCCCTGTGGATCTACAACATCAATCGGGTCATCTTCCGGCTCCGAGAAGTGCTCCTCGATAATAGGAGACCCCATCGTCTGAAAATTAAGTTATTAGATGTTTTAAGTAGAATTTAGGAAATGTTCACAATTAAACCAAAATTACCAAAATAACTTACAGCATGCATGGAAGGTGGCGGTGTGACGTACGACGCCGCCGGCATTCCCGGCCTGTAATACTCTGCGACTGAACCGCCAAAGATGTCCGTGAAGAGATTGGTGCCGAACGGCACCATTTGGGATGTGTAACCCCCTGCACTCGACATCCCGGCCTACGTGACATTGATCATTATAAGAGTTATAAAATTAGGAACTAACATATAAGTATAAGGGTTACTCAGTGTCACTTACACTCTCCGGGATAGTAGAATAGGATGTGGTGCTAAACGGCGGCATTTGGGATGTTATGCCCCCGACATCCCGGCCTGCGTGACATTGATCATTACAAGAGTTACAAACTTATGAACTAACATATAACTATAATGGTTACTCAGTGTGACTTACACTCTCCGGGATAGTAGAATAGGATGCCGTGCCAAACGGCGGCATCTGGGAGGTGTATGCCCCCGACATCCCGGCCCCCGACATCGCGGCCTGCGTGACATTGATCATAAAAATAGTTAGAAACTTAGGAACTAACATATAACTATAACTAACATATAACTATAATGCCATAAATAAGTGTGACTTACACTCTCCGGGAATGACGGAAATGATGTGGTGCCAAACGTCGCCTGTGCCCCCTGTCCGAACGGAGCGGGGATCGGTGTCGTACTCGACAGCTAAAACAAATTTAGAACGTAATATTAATATACAAACTAAATAAACATGGCCAACAAATTAAGTTAAACACTAACATTGACAGCGCCAAATTGTCTCCAGACTCCCTCCAGAAACTCTACACGTGACTCTAGCGGCCCGTGTACGTAGTCCCACATGTACTCATGACAGCCACGTTGTGGCCCGTAGGAAGGGGCCGCCTGATATGGATCGTAAGGGGGCGGCTGGTAGGAGGAGGTAGGGGGCCACGGATAGGGGAGGAAGGGGGCGGCGGATAGGAGGAGGAAGGGGGCTGCTGATATCCACCGGAAGGGGGCCTGTCGTTGTCTTCCTCGTCTTCGTGAGATGTGCAAGGAGAGGGACGTCGAGCCCTTGCCGCCTCTTCGTCAATAAAGGCCACGCTGTATCTGTACCAATCCGTGTCCATCTCGTCGGTAGTAGGCTCAAGGCGAGCGAAAGGCAAGAGTGGCAGCTAAATATATGATAAAACATAAAAAAAAATTAATAAGCGGGACTAACGTATGCAAATTGTAAACATAGTAAAAGAACTTACATTTCTAGATTCATTGAAGAACTGAACCCAAAGCGACCTACTTAGGGTAACACGCTTGTCCCAACGGGTTCCCCTAAGTACTCGGTCATCGCGCTTGACGAAATATCGAATTGATGCGGGAAACATCTCCAAGATCCATATCTGGAATTAGACAAGAAGAGCAAGTACGTAAAAAGAAAAGCCAAACAGTTTGTATGTATTATTAACAATTGTTATTCTACGTATCTAACCTTGAAGGCGTATGTAAAACCACAAAGGTTCATCTTTCCATGTCGATCGGAGTCGCGTCTGGTTATGGCTCGGTGCAAGATTGAGTAGCAATGTGTCCAGATATGGCTACCTGTAATAACCAGGTATTTTATTTAAATTAAAATATGAAAATTTTATAAGTTTTATGTGGGTATTTTATGGAATTAGACGTTAAGGGATAAGTTTTAATGTTATTATGGAAGTTTAGGGGTAAGTTCTGTCAATTAGGATAAGTCTAGGGTGGCTTGGTCACTTTTGCCAAACCCTTCTCTCAACCGACTCTAGTGAAATCAAATGGAAGATGATGTCTTCCTTTTTATTAACAAAACACAAATATCCTAAATATCCTAAGTGTGTGTGTGTGAGTTTCGGTTTTGAGAGAGAGAGTGAAAGAGATCGAAGGAATTGGAAGAAGAAGAAGGAGAAGTGTTAGATAATTGCTGCTGGAATTATAGAGTTCATATCAAAGGTAATAATCCATCCTAATTCTTCCTTTTGATGTATATTAGGTTTCTTTTGAACTTTGAAGTGGGTTTAGGTAATTTTAGATGAATTGGTGAATTTTAGTTACAATTTAGGGTGTTAAAAGGAGTTTAGAACGATTCTGTGCAATCTGGGTAAAAGTTGGAATTCCTGAATTTGAACTGAACTTTTCTAAAAAAAGACGATGAACAGTGATTTTGCAAAAAGTAGGAATTCGCAAGCCTTGGTTGCGAAAAGTCCACTTTTCGCAAGTAGCTAAAGCGCCTAGTTAGGTTTTCGTATCTGTTGGTTACGAAAAGTAGGGAACTCGCAACTGTGGGTTGCGAGAAGTGAGGTTTTCGCATCTGTGGGTTGCGAGAAGTGAGGTTTTCGCATCTGTTGGTTGCGAAAAGTGAGGTTTTCGCATCTGTTGGTTGCGAAAAGTAAACTTTTCGTAATAGTGGGTTGCGAAAAGTTGGGTTTTCTGGATTATGTGTTAAAGAGTATGTATACTTTAATTTGTTTCAGATATTAAGGATCTGAGTTAAAAGATAATCTATTCTGAAGAAAGTTTGAAGGACCTTGCTTAAAAGATCAGGTGAGTTTTATTTTAAACAGTATTTTACTGGAATACGATATGTGAATAATGAATTGTGATAAGTGTATGAATATGTCATACGTGAGTGATTATAATGGGATATTATAATTACGTGAGTATTATATGAAAATATAATACGTGGCCGGGCTTTGGACCGGTGTGATAAATTGGCGCGCAACCAATTGATATTGGCCATTGGTGGAGGGATAAGGTGGGACGAGACAGGTATGATGCATAAACGTTAATTGGTATTAACTTACGTGTGATGTATGTGTAATTATATAAAGTGTGTTTTATATAAATAAATTTTAATAAATTACAAATGTCAGGGATTTACTCACTAGACCCTTAGGTCTAACCCTCATTTTCTGTTTTAAAAATTATGTATTCCAGGTGGTGATTCCAGTAAGAACAAGTAAATAGAATACTTGTTGGCTAGCTTTGGAGAAGATTATCATCATGATGCTATGGATGCTTTTGTAGTTATAATTTTTGTTATTACTATGTAATTCAAAGTGGATCAAGTTGTAATGAATTTTTATGTTCAGACTTTAGATGGGACCAAATGTGAAAGATGAAGTACTTTGTTGTAAACATGTTATGGAATGTATGTTATATGTATGTTTCGTTTTGCGGGATGTTACACTACCCCACGGGTAGCTGTTAAACAGCTCAAGGTCCTCGACGGCCCTAAGAACCGTCGAGGAAGCATACTGGCTATACTCACGGCCCATGAAGCCCATATCCACGATCACCACCAAGCATACACGGACAGCATCGTCGTCGGTTAGGGCACTAAGGCCCTCTTTCATCATGTCCCGGGCTGCCTTCAGCTTCAAACGAGATGCTGAAATGCCGAAAACCCTAGGAACGAAGCCGCAGTCTGCTAAGGGAGGAAGGGGGGAGCCTCTCCAAAACGTAGTCATGTAATTAGACAGAACTCACGACGCCCAAAATGCAATCGATCGCCGAAGAAATCAAAATGCATCTCCTCTGTCTCAGCGTTGGCGTCCTCGACCTCCAACTGTAGAAACATGTGTACTAGCGTAGGGTCGCCAGCAGAGTAAGACACATCCATCCATGGCCCGAACGGTGTCCCTCTAAAGATGGCATCAAGGGTATCCGCGCGACCACCTAATCCCCTAAAGCACGCTCCTAACCCCTCGATGTAGGAAACTTTGCACTTTAGCGTCAAGTCGATGTAAAAGAAATCCCTCTACATAGTCATTCACAGATGTTATAGTTAGTGTTATATATAGATGCTTTTGCTTGTTTGGTATATTGTGTTGATAATTATTCGTTTGTTTTAGTTTTAGAAAAAAGAAACCACTCAATATATTGGACTTGCAGGTAGCAGGGGAATCACAAGGATTGCTTAAATCCCGACATACCTTAGGGCTATTTACACCCGTTTGACAAAATCCAAATAGATTTGTTTGCGGTTTATTTTATTTCAACATATAATAGTGTTATAAATAGATAAAGTGCGGTTTATTTTATTTCAACGTATAATATTGTTATATATAGATGTTGCGGTTTATTTTATTTCAACGTATATATTGTTATATATAGATGTTGCGATTCTTAAAATGAATTTAAGTGTGGCATGTGAAGTTTAGGGACCTAATTGGCATTCTTAAAAGTTTAGGGACCCTAGTTGTCATTCTTAAAAGTTTAGGGACCTAATTGGCATTCTTAAAAGTTTAGGGACCTAAATTGTCATTCTTAAAAGTTTAGGGACCTAAGTTGTCATTCTTAAAATCGTAGGGACCTAATTGGCATTCTTAAAAGTTTAGGGATCTAAGTTGTCATTCTTAAAACCGTAGGGACCTAAGTTGTCATTCTTAAAACCGTAGGGACCTAAGTTGTCATTCTTAAAACCGTAGGGACCTAAGTTGTCATTTTTAACAATTTTTTTATAAAAACACATTGTTAACATTTTTGTATAAAAGCACACTTTTAAGAATTATTTTTATAAAAAAACACATTTTTAACAATTTTTTATAAAAACACATTCTTAACAATTTTTTTTATAAAAACACACATTGTTAACATTTTTTTATAAAAGCACACTTTTAAGAATTATTTTTATAAAAAAACACATTTTTAACAATTTTTTATAAAAACACATTCTTAACATTTTTTTTATAAAAACACACTCTTAACAATTTTTTTTAAAAAAAACACATTCTTAACATTTTTTTATAAAAGCACACTTTTAAGAATTATTTTTATAAAAAAACACATTTTTAACATTTTTTTTATAAAAACACATTCTTAACAATTTTTTTATAAAACCACACTCTTAACAATTTTTTTATAAAAACACACTCTTTAACAATTTTTTTATAAAAAAACACATTTTTAACAATTTTTTTTATAAAAACACACTCTTTAACAAAATATTTTATAAAAAAACACATTGGAATTATTTTTTTATAAAAGCACACTTTTAAGAATTATTTTTATAAAAAAAACATTTTTAACAATTTTTTATAAAAACACATTCTTAACATTTTTTTTTATAAAAACACATTCTTAACAATTTTTTTATAAAAAAACACATTGTTAACATTTTTTTATAAAAGCACACTTTTAAGAAATATTTTTATAAAAAAACACATTTTTAACAATTTTTTATAAAAACACATTCTTAACAATTTTTTTATAAAAACACACTCTAAACAATTTTTTTATAAAAATACTCCTATAACAACATACACATTATAACATACAAATATCACATTCAAACATAAAACCATACATATCATATATCTTAAAAATGTTAAACATAGAACATATTCAAACATAACAAAAGTTATAAACACTCTAACAACATACAAATCATGTATCTTAACTTAAAATAACATAGAAAAAATAACAAAAAACATAAGGAAAACATACCACAGAGGTAATACGAGACATTTTCACAAAACTCGAACACGTGTTCCACACGACAAAATTGAGAGAGTGGGAGAAAATTGAGAGAGAGATGATATTAAAAAATTTGAGAGTTATAAAATAATGAGAGTGGACGGTTTTTGGTCACCCCCACCCCTTACATAGTGCGGCTGATGTTATAAAAATTAGGGTTTGAGTCTTCAATTAATTTTTAGGGTAAACCCTGGGCCGACGCGTGGCGGGTTAGCCCTCGATCGCGGGCTCTCAACGCGGGCAGGGACCAAAACTGCCAACACGAGCATTCTTGAGGGGGGAAAGGTGGGTCGCGGGCATTCTTGAGGGACCAACGCGTGCAAAGTGGGCAAACTTGGGTGACACGTGGGCCTGGGGCCCGCGATCGCGGGGCCCACCACGGATTTTTGTGGCATTTTGGTAAGATGGACGAGATTTGTGGCATTTTGGTAAGTTTGGGTCAAACTTGTGGCATTTTAATTAATTTCCCATTCTAAAATTCTCATTTTGCCATATATAATTTGACTAATTCAATATTTTTATTATAATTTAAAAATAATTTAGATTTAAAAGGAATGATGTAATTTATTAATAAAATTCAAAGTCTATCATGTATTTGAACATATATTTATATATATTAAAGAATAATAAATTATAGAGATGAAAAACGAAATTTCAACACGGGGGAGGGGGGGAATATTGCAATCTTGACAAATCATGTGGACGAAAATCATAGTTTACTCAAATATAAAATAAATTAATTTGTATGTAATCATGATATTTAATGATATGCTTAAATCCAAAAATATTCAATATTATACTTATTTTGAAGATAATGACGAGATGAATGTAATGGTTTAATTTGCAAAAAAATAAATATATTTTTAATTTATTTTAGTTCATTTAATCGGGTCAACTGAATACACCAAATAATACGTTTTTATTATAATACATTCAATAGATACATTTAAAAATACATTTCGGTCTTCAATCAAATACATTTAAAAATAAACTTAAAAATACATCTAAAACTGAATTGTGGTGGATTCTTCATTATCCCACATTGATGGCAAAAGCAAAAAAAGTTGGAAGTACAAGTAACTATATAAAGGAGAAGATATAGGTTAAATGTTCATCCAAATTTTGATCCATTTTTTGGATTAAGTAGTTATATTTTATTCACACGATAAAACATTTCATGTGATAGTTAAATATTTCATTTTCATTTCATATAAACTAAATTTATATGGAAGAATCTCTAATTAATTATATTATGTCTATTTTATATTTATTTTTATTTGATAGTTTTTTATTTTTTTACATTTTCAAAATTTTAATACTATGATAACAATCAATATATATATATAATATATATATATATATTAATATATATATATATATATCAATCTTTATATCTTCTTTATGTATATTAAAGCAAACCTTAAGATGATGACATAGCACCATGACAATCAAGAATTCATCAAATGGTGAATTGTGGTGGATTCTTCATTGTCCCACATGTGGCAAAAGTAAAAGGTTGGAAGTGCAAGTGCATATATAAATGACAAGATATACTTGAATGTTCATCTAAATTTTGGATTAAATAGTTATACTTTCTTCACATGACGAAACATTTCATGTGATAGTTAAATATTTTGAGAAAAGTTTATCATCACCGCACAACGCTAGTTTTACATAAAAAAAACGGACCGGTCCCATAATCGTTCCCGGGTCAGGCCTTGTTTCTAGTGAAATGTCGTAAATCGTAACCGGTCTCAAACGATCCCAAGTCGGGTCGGTCTCAAGTCGGTCCCGGTCCCGATCCTCAAAAGTACCCGGACCGGACCGGAGCCATTTGACCATCTCTAGTTGTAACTACTCAACATATGTAATAGTATATTCAAAGTAACCATAGTTTTTAATTGAAATTCACGCATTTAATTGAAGAATTTCGTCGATGCATTAAATGCTTGTAACAAGTACATGCATTAATTGTAAAGTTATCAACCTGACAGCCAGTTTCCTCCATCACCCACTATAGACACATACATTATTTGCATCAGTTATAGCGGGACAACCACCACAACATGATGAGGATCAGGATCAGGATCAGGATATAGACTTGTTGGAATATGGGAGTCATACATGCAGCGGAAATATAACTGTATTCCTCCAAGATCCAAAAGAAACGGAGTAGGATTGGTGTTTCACAATTTTACAAGTTACTAACAGCAACCCTTTGATGTCGTATTTGAACCGTAGCAACGAACACAACTCGTTGCCTCCAAGGTATCCATGCAAATGTATTTGGATCCTCTACTCGTCCCACGCCAAGAGAGGAGAGCACATTCCTTCCCGAATGCAGTCTCGAACCCTTGGAGGAAAGGAGGAGCGGTTTGGAGGATATAGTGAGAGAGAAAGAGAGTCCTTGTGAACATTATTGAATCCTTACAAAAGGAACTCGTCCTATTTAGTTGTTTAACCTTAAAAATGTCTCTCTCTCCATTTATATATATATATATATATATATGTTTGTGTGTGTGTGTGGAGTAATGATGCCTATTGTAAAGAGAGTGAGTGACACAACTTTCAGAAGATCTTTTATATATATATATATATATATATATATATATATATATATATATATATATATATATATATATATATATATATATATATATATATATATACTCTGATAAGTCACTACTTGTCACATCCCCTCTTGTCAAACAAGATCGAATCCGATTTTATGTCTTATAAACTCGGATGACAACAATAAAATACTTTATTTAGTTATTTGTTCTTCTTATTCAGATATACATTTTATGTGTGTGGCCCATTGAGGCTTTGTCACATTAGCAATAATTATAAATTCTATTTATAATTATCAACGAAGAGCGGCTTCTAGCAATACGTCATCGTTACCCAAATGATAAGTTTGGTGATTCAGCTAATCAGCAAACCGTGTGATCATTATCAATGTACATATTTATGTCCCTTTGTTCAAATATCCTGATCGAACATGAGGCATGGATGTTCCATCCTCGTTATGTTCGATCCTTAGTTTCTAAATTCTGAAATATATTGTAAAAGACACATATCAGTATCATATATTGATTATCAGTATCCCATACTGATCATTTGAGCATGCCTGCACTTCAACAGTACTATTCAATCGAGGGGCTCGGGGATATTACTCTCGGCATAAAAGAGGAACAAATCCTATATTGATCCATACCAGTACTACTATGTGATATGCGATATAAGTTATCAAATCACACTACTCACACAAAGCAAACTTCATGGTCTGAAGTCGAAGAACTAAGTGTACAGTGACCACATGAGAACCGTCTATGACACTCATATGACATCCAATGAAACGTTCTCATAGAGAGTCACGTCCGATCACTACAAAAACAAATGACTATCACCGACCATCCGTCGGTAAAAGTCGAATCCGTCGATAATTTGTCAATAACCTTCTGTCAGATTAAAAGTCGTAGGCGATGGTATCACCGATGGATATTACCGACGGATCCGTCAGAAATACCGACGGATTTTAGCCGTCGGTAATACTTCGTGGGTGATACTCATTTGTTTTGTAGTGGGTACAAGATCACATCTCGTACCCGTATGTGGATTTTGTATCTCTATACAAATCCGTACAGATGCTAGTCGTAGCGTATTAATTTAACCTAAACCCAACTTAATATTTGACTAGTGACATTTTATAATATATTATTCTAAGGTTATTATTATGTTTAGATACAACACATAATAAACACATGATATGTCATAAACATAATAATTGAGCAATGCCTTTCATTTATTAATATGTTTGAGACCTTGATGCTTATTTTACATCATTAGTTTGGTATTACGATTTTTAAAATTATTATAATACGGTTTTCACAGTTATTGTATTGCGGAAAAAAATTCAGTTTTATCTACTACGTCGACACGTCATTTTTGTAAGTAAAAATTTAATTTTTAATTTTTCACGTATAACAAACAACATGTGGCCACGGTTCATCTATAGCAACGACAAGTCATCACATGAGATAAAATATTTAATTTTTAATGTTTCGTGACGATCTGTCGTCGCTATAGGAAACTACAACAGTGACAACCTCTACATCGACGATAGTCGTCGTAATAGACTTATAGCGACTAAATTTTGATCTTTAGCGACGACAAATAGGTTAGATTTGATGTGAAGATCCCTCGGAAATCTGTTGGTGATCTACAATGGTCACTAAGATCAGTTAGTAATACGTACCCTTGGTAATCCATGGCCTCAGTAATACATCGATGATTATGTCCATCAATGACCGGTCAGTAATAACATTGCGCACGAAAGTTCATCTTTCATTGACATACCACCGATAGAATCTATCGGTAATAGTCTTCAGAGTTGTAATGGTTGACATTTTTGTATTATCACAATTTGGAGAATTTTGCAAATCTCTTAACACTTGATATGAGACACTAGCTTTAAAGATCTAGTTGTGTAGAATCAAAACACTGCATTAAAACCCTTCACGTTTCAGCCATATATAGTCCAATATAGATGTCAATGTACAAACCCTTGAAGACTTCACTCTGAAAATCAAAAGAAAACATAAAAACTTCATCAAAAGAAGATAAAATCAATCATTTCATAGCCTAATATGCATTGAAGTAGAGGGATATATATATATATATATATATATATATATAGAGAGAGAGAGAGAGAGAGAGAGAGAGATATGATGATTACAAACCAGTGGCCAATTACCAACCAAGCTAGGACATGTGGCAAAACTAAACTCAAAACAAATCCCAAAGCTTGGAAATAAATGTGCTGTCAAATGAGAGAAAATTCATTAGCGATAACCAAGTCAAGTTTTAGTACTAGAAAACATAAAAATAAGTGCGTGTATGGAAAACCACACCCACCCAGATGATCCTGAAGGTGGTGAAAGTCTGATAACCACCAAGCGATTTCGATGCCATACGAGTCACTCCATGCACAATTCTTGTTCTTAGCATTCTTTTCTGCTCGTATCTGTAAATAAATATTCATGTTGCAATATCAAGCTACCAGAAACATTCAACAATCACAATCCATGGCCTAAATCTATTTGATCACTACATGCAAGAAATAGTTTCAGTTACCTCTTAAGCACCAACACAATCTCATTCAACTTGATTGCATCGGATTCACACTTTGTGATGCTCTCCATTTCAAGAATCAGTTGGTGACAATCCTGCAAATCCAATCAAATATAAACTCAGAAGCCATTTTTTTATTAACTACTAGTGTATATAGTTTGCTGAAATTCCCAAATTGATAGTATAGAATTAAGCTGACAACCATGTATACTCATATCAATTTTCAAATTGGAAGTTTTAATAACTCTCTAGCTTGCTTCCAAAGTCAACCTATATGCTTTATTTTCAAACAAATCGACATCTAAATTAAAACAGAGCTTTTAAATCTAGTAATTGTGAGTTTATGATATTAAGAGATCATGGGTGCATTTTTGTTGATCATTAAAAATTTACCTCTATTGCCAAGCAACCACCTAGCCCAAGATTGGGTTGAACCGGATGAGCCGCGTCTCCTAAAAGAGTAACACGTCCTATCCCCCACGAGTATATCATGTCCCTATCGTAGATATCTCTCTGTAAAATATTTTTTTCTCTTGTTTTGTCTATCAATGTCGTCACTTCACTGCACCAACACCCGAATAGCTCCATAAGTTTTACTTTCTTGGTGTATGCTCTGAAAAAGAGAGGTAAATTTTAAAATACATACAGATTTTAAAAAAGTAGAAAGAAATTTTAAAACTTCCCAATGATGGTTTTATTTATAGCCATTTTGTTAGGAATATTTCATATAGATTTGATGTGTCAAAACTTCAACTTACAAGGGTTCGAATTGTAATATGTTTATGTTATAGTTATCCTTGTAAATTCTAGTTTATCTAGGATTGATATTTATCTAGTTTCTAGTTTATCTAGGTTTCTAGTATATAAAGAAACCTAAAGATATAGAATTAGAGGTTCTTGAAACCCACGTTTAAACAAAAACGTGTAGATGTGTGTGCATGAGCCCCAAGGTTCTTAATCCTAATACTTGAGAAGAAGTATTCGTTTGTTGATAACTTAGGTCAACAAATTGGGGCGTGAGTATGTAATCAGTATGTTTAAATTAATGAACCTTGTTAGCTATACAAATCTGTCGTTTAATTCCGCTGTTCATGTTGTGATTTGTATATGTTTATTCCATGATCTAGAACTAATCATTCTTGAGCTTAAAGATCCGGTTTAGGGTTTTTATAAATCCTGTCAGGTGGTATCAGAGCACATGGTGCTCTCTGATCTGGAAGAAAAACAAGGTTTAATGGAAGATTTGAAGAGACGAAAGAAGACGAACGAAAGAAAGAAAAATCAGATTTTTCGCAGAAATTTTCTGGAAAATCACAGCCGGCCGTTTCGCCTATTCCCGGAGATTGAACCGTCGGATCGTCGCGATTTTTGGACAGCAGCTTCGGGACACATTGTTTAACATTATGTCTGGTTGGATTGGCCGTACGACGTCCAGAACGCTCCCAGAAATTCTCGAAATCCAGCAGTTTTTTTTTTCTTGATAAAAATTGTTCTTCACTCAGAATTCCTCAAAGCCATGAAATCAAAGCCGCGATGCAATGGAGAATACATGTCACACACCATGTTAGGATCATGCTCGACAAAAGGAGGATGATTTTTGTTTGTTTCAAGAAAATTCACACACACAAGGTATGAAGGTTTGATGAACGATAGAGGAAGAATGCTTAAATGACTACCCTTTGATCGTCATCAGTTGATTACAAAAAGGAAGATTAATTAGAGTTTGTTTGAAGAAGAAGTGAAAGTTAGAGTTTGTGTTCTTATCATATCTTTAAAGGTATCATTCACCTGTTAAAGATAACCCGTGATATTATGAAGATTATTAACGTAATTGTTCGAAGAATGTGACTTCAATTTGACGAAATCTTAGAGAAGAAGATTGGTCGAAGGACAGGGATCCCCTCATTCATGAGAATGACGTTGTTGTTCACTTGGTTTCTACGGGATATAAGACTCAAGGTTTGGTTTTTTACTTCAACTTCAAATAGATAATGGTTGATTTTCTTTACAACGTAATTGATATAACCTCGAAGACACAAGGATGGTTAGCATAAATTCAGGGGAAGAAGAAGTGTTGATCATTCAAGGGGAAGATTCAAGTTTGATAAGTTTTGGATTTGATTATGTCAAAAAGGGGAAGAGCTACTTGAAGATTCTGATGCTAAGTTTTGTCATCATCAAATAGGGGAAGATTGTTAGGAATATTTCATATAGATTTGATGTGTCAAAACTTCAACTTACAAGGGTTCGAATTGTAATATGTTTATTTTATAGTTATCCTTGTAAATTCTAGTTTATCTAGGATTCCTAGTTTATCTAGGATTGATATTTATCTAGTTTCTAGTTTATCTAGGTTTCTAGTATATAAAGAAACCTAGAGATATAGAATTAGAGGTTCTTGAAACCCACGTTTAAACAAAAACGTGTAGATGTGTGTGCATGAGCCCCAAGGTTCTTAATCCTAATACTTGAGAAGAAGTATTCGTTTGTTGATAACTTAGGTCAACAAATTGGGGCGTGAGTATGTAATCAGTATGTTTAAATTAATGAACCTTGTTAGCTATACAAATCTGTCGTTTAATTCCGCTGTTCATGTTGTGATTTGTATATGTTTATTCCATGATCTAGAACTAATCATTCTTGAGCTTAAAGATCCGGTTTAGGGTTTTTATAAATCCTGTCACATTTGTGTATTTGTTTGTAAAGAAACGTAGATCGATATCGATCACCTGCTGGAGTATCATAACTTCTCGGAGGTTCGTTATGGAAGGCATACCATTGCATTTTCTCATTGCCTACATCACATGCCACAAAGTATTGGCCCGGTCCCAAAAATACCCGATACCTGAAAAGAAAACATGATAGACGTAAGGTTTGTTAAAAGTTAGTTAACATATCCATCTTAAGCATACTGTTGTGTACCCGATAGAACTTATGTACGAGGGACTGTATTCTGCTAGTCCACTGTAGCATGTATAGCCTGAATAACTTGCCTCTTGCGCTCCGAATAATTTCTTACGAACCTACGCAATATGCACGCAAACGCAAATGGGAATGCATGACTGAACAAAAGCATGCAATCTGGAAAATTGGCCAATCGTGCTTCTATATACTACACATTCATGTTAATGTTATGCGATAAACTTGAAAACCTCATTTTAGGATTCGATTTGTGTTGATGGCAGGGACGGACCTGTAGGTGGGCACGTGGTGGCACGTGCCACTGTATTAATTCTCCGGCGAAGGGTAAAATTTTTCGTTTTCGTGAAGGTGCATGATATACTACAAGGGGTGCCCCTAAACTGTATCGAGATTTAGGAGGTGCTACCATATTATTTTGGAAACTACAAGGGGTGCCCCTAAACTGAAAAAAAAATGCCCAAATCTCATACCCATTCAATAAAAAAACCGAAAAATCTCTTGAAATCAACAAAAAATACTGAAAAAATCTCTCGAAATCGATAAAAAAAACTTAAAAATCCCCTGAAATCAAGCAAAAAATGTTAAAAATATCTCGAAACACCGGAATTTGGCTAAAAACACATCAGACGATATTGAACGTTGGTAAAAAGATGAAAGACACTTCGATAAAAACCGTATGAAAAAATATGGTGCCACCATATGAAAAAATTTCTGGATCCGTCCCTGGTTGATGGCGGACTCTTTTCTAAAGAGTTATTAACGTGGTCATAATTTTTTTCCGTTGTATTACTTGGGGTTTTGTTATAAAAAAAAACACTTGGGGTATTAGGCTCAACACATGAAGAAAATAGATTATAACACATCCAAAATTCTTTGGTATTATTGTTTTTTGCTTTTAGTTTGTAACTATATCGTAAAAGACCATGTAACCCAAAAAGTTCTGATGCTCAATTCGCTCATTATTTTCGTGATGTGTTGGCCCAAAACCTCGTTGTATTTGTATAACAATACCCAAAGAATTCCAACACACACACACATATATATATATATATATATATATATATATATATATATATATGGGTTAAATCATGTGAGAACCAAAAATAGGTTGAGAACCATGGGAACCGATCTAAGCCGTCATTTGGTTTTGATCCTATGGTTTTAAAAACATAAAAATCCATTCATAGGTTCTCACGGTTCTCAACTTATTTTTGCCTATAATAATGTCCATAGATTAAAATCAATTAACGTCTTAGATTGATTTTCACGGTTCTCAACCTATTTTAGGTTCTCATTTGATTATCGTCCTATATATATATATATATATATATATATATATATATATATATATATATATATATATATATATATCATGCAAGAATCAAGCATTACCTCTGACCAAATTCCGTCTGCTCCAACTAAGATATCACCTTCAAATTGTTGCCTATCTTCAAGGGTTACAACGACCTACAAAAATTCATTACGATTACTTTCATACACATTAATTCTTTTCATAGTAATGTTGCTTTTTAAACCAAGTAGTTCATGTGTCCATAAGAAGCATTCTTTCCCATATGCATCAAATAAGTTAAACTTAGGTCTTACGGTTTGTAGACACGTGACTACAATAAAATTGGGTTTATATATAGGACGTCAAAATGTCCCAATAAGTTGCTTTATGAGACTTAAGTTTATATGACCAAATGATAAAATGTCATATCTAAGAATGTCGCAACACATTAATAGAGCGCTTTTGAGTGTCTAAACAAGCTTTTAAGGAAATTTTAAAAACAAAGTACCATATTAACTATTTTATAGGAGATTATTTGAAAACATTTCTTGTAAAACAAGTGTCCTATAAAAAAATGTGTTTATAGAGCGCTTTCCAGAAGTGTCCTATAAAATGGCTAATATGATGCTTTATTTTAGTTACTTCCTAAGAAACTTTTTAAGACGTCCAAAATGTTGATGTAAACTTACTGCAATGCTTTTAGATAAGACGTTTTTACTGTTTGGTCCAATAAACTTAAGACCTATACGATTTATTAGCACACATAGACATCGTTGGTATCTTATAAACCCGACGTTGTTTTAGTGTGTTAAGCAAACCCATAATCCATACATGATATGACATTGAAACAACTGATTGAAGGGTGAAATAGACCTTATGAGCGTCTTGAGAGAAGTCAACAACTTTAGATTTGTTAAGCACAATATGATCTCCAATTGCGTTCAATAAGATTTCTTGTAGTGCCATTCTGCTTATCACTAGAGTCGTAGGAAGTCCACTATTAGTCGCCGGGTTCAATAGATCAAATTTGGCAATCCTGAGGAAAAACATCTATAGTCACATGGTTTATGGATCTGACCTTATTAAACTAATTGACTTTTTACTCTATAAGAAAATCGGTTTGGGTCAACTGCATTAAGAATGATGACCCAATAGTTATATAGGAAAAAATCGTGATGACCGATCTTCCTCGTGAAAGTCGATTAGGCATGATGCCGTGAAGGCCGAAATGCAATCCATGTCAGAGAACCAGGTTTAAAATTTGGTTGATGCACTTGTCAGGTGCAAATGAGTTTTTAAGAAGAAACCGAAATGGACGGGATTGTGCATACTTATAAAGCAAGGTTGGTATAGCAAAAGGTTTCTCTCGAGCTCAAAGAGTTGACTATGATGAATTCTTTTTCCGATAGCCATCATCAAAGTCTATCAGGTTCTTCTCGCCATAGTTGCATATCATGATTACGAGATGTAACACTCGTAATTTTACAGGTATTTGGTATTTATTTTATTAGAATTCTTTCGTAGGTCTGAATGTTGGATTTTGCGTTTTAAGTTATTTATCGTACCTCGAAAGGTTAGAATATTGCATTTCATCACTTGTTAATGTTGAGGAATTTTCATCAGCTTCTAATGAAGGTTTTCGTGCCAGGCAGTGGCTCAGGCGCCTTATAGGGGGGCCTTAGCCGCATGGAAAGTAGCTTTGCCTACTAGGGTTTGTTCCTTTGCAATATGGAAGTGAAAAACATGGTGGCTCGGGCGCCTTTCGGGGCGACCTAAGCCACACGAGTAAGCCGCCCAAAAGGCCTAATGCAACATAAATGAGAAGTTACCCGAGTGGTTGTGTGGTGCGGGCTCCATGCGACTCCAAGAGGGAGTGGTTGCCTTTTGGAGAGGCCTAAGGCGTACGACCGTACGTAAGGTTGTCCGCCTACTGTCTGATTTACCCCAACTCTCAATTCATGAAATCTAGTAGGAACCTCATTCTCCTCTCATTATTCTTCATTTACTCTTATATACCCCATTTTCCATTCTCTCTCATCATTTAACTCGCTTCTTCAAGAATTCAAAGCCATGATTCGACCTTCCAAAGTATTTAAGGTGATTTTTGGTTCAACTTCAGGTGTGGGTCAAGTCTCAAGGGTTTCATCTCCATTTTTTGTAGGGTTTTGGTGACTTTCTAGTTTTAGCAAAAACCTAGTATTGTAAGTTCAGTCTTATTTTCTAAAATTTTATACATGCCAAATATGTTATACTTTAACTACTTAAATGCCTCTATTTTATACATTGTAAAGATTTGGACCATTTAGATCAAAATTTGGTATTTTAGGCATTTAAGCATGTTGTGAATGAAATGTAGGTTCTATGAATAATCTATGCAAATATATTAATCAAAGCTATGAAAGGCATTGGAAAACCTAAAATCAAAGATTTTGGTGTATGTTAGGTTTATTGGCAATATGACAACTTTACCGTTGTAAATACATTTTGATATAAATGTTATGGGATAGGATATGATTGAACATGTATAGAAATTTTTTAATGCTAGCGTAAATGTAATGGATCCATATGCATAGCAGTCAAGTGAACAGTATTTCCCTTTTTGTAACTAGAAATAGGCGGGTCATTAGGGCATTACGTTGCAGGCTTTATAGTCCAACATCGTCGAATGGCCATATGGTGTAATTTATAGTGAATGGGTGAAATCTAGGGTCATCGTGTGTCTTATGCCATGAACCTTACAAGGTTGAGTTTGATGACTATTGATCCACAGTGGGCTCATTGACATAGATATGGGGCTTACTTTTGTGTTCCGTCACTGCCAATGGTAAATCGGGTCTTCCCCATCATCGCAAGATGTATTTGATACAATTATTCTTAAATGAGGAAATTTGTATTGTTGGTTTTGAAGTAAAGTTTATAACTCTATATTTACATCATATATTTATTGAATAGAACACATTTTCTTAAAATGACATGAGTGGAAAGATCATTGTTGATAGAGGCAACATTTGGGAACTACAATTCTTTTTGGCTAACAATCTGGACATACTTTGTTAAATTCTTTTGAAGACCGCAACGACACCTGTTCGTAATCTAGATCTAGATATGATTTAGATTAGTTGGTTGTTATCTATTGTTTATGTTTTATTGTAAACTCCATTACTCTCCCCCTTAGTTGGGTATTTATACTTTAAGTTAAGAATTATCACGTCTTATTGTAAGGTTTAAATTAACTCCTATTTTAGGGGTGTTAGGCGAGATATATCAGATGAATGTTAAAATCACTTTACTTAACTGAAAATTTGAGCAAGGACGTGTATGTTGTACAATAAGAAGGTTTTAAACATCAAAAGTATGTCGATAGCATATGCAAGTGCAGAGGTATATTTATAGATTGAAGCAAACATCTCGAAGTTGGAATCATCATTTTGACGGGAAAATGGAGTTTGATTTTTTCAAGGACGAAGATGAACATTGTGTATACAAGAAGTCCTATTACCAATCCTATATGTTGATGACATATTGATTATCGAAAACGACATTCTGACACTCAATGGTGTAAAATCTGGCTTGAGAAGTGCTATACAATGTAGGATTTAGGAGAGGCGACCTATATCCTTAGAAAAGTGGTTGGGGGTTTATGGTGTCCGTAACAAGGATATAACATCTAAGATGTGCCTTCTATTGGGATTCCCAAAAAGGCTTATTAGCCCAATTTTAAAATGGGTTTATTACATCTTATTTTTAATTTTGTATTCCCTCCGTCCCAAAATACATGTACACAATAAAATTACACACAGTTTTAAACATACATAATAAATATCTATCGAGATAGATCTAAGAGCTTAAGTGCATTATGTTGGAGTACATACCTTGACAATATCTTTAGATGCTTCAACATGGCGGGTTCCAAAAGAGGAATCTTGTCAATGGCACATGGTATACAATTGAGCAAGACTCAATGTCGTAGTATGAAAGAGGAAATGGATCGTATGAAGGGTGTTACCTATGCTTCGACCATAGGATCCATTATGTATGACATGTTATGTAGTGGACTAGATTGTAACATCCTACTTATAATTTTGTTGGAATTGGATGTTTTAATCCTTAAATATAAGGGTTATGATTAAGTTTAAGTGTCCATAAGATTCCAACGATTGTAGCATCATTAAATCATCATATTATTAACGACAAGTGGCTTACAAATCAAAGCATGAGAAATCAAAGGCTACATAGATGACAAAGCAAGGCTAATAAGCATGATTAAACAATCTAGTGATGAGTTGTTTGGGCTAAGATAATGTGTTGGCAAAGCTATTTGATGACAAAACATATCTAGAAAGCATGACAAGGCAATCCAAGTGATGAGTGGTAAGGCTAAATGTATAAGTTGGCTAAGCTAAATGATGAGTTGTAAGGCTAAATGATGAGTTGGCACAAATAAGTGATGAGTATGTGTTGGCAAAGCAAGTGATAACAAATCATCCTAATAAGCATGACAAGGCAAACTAGAAGCATGGCAAATTGACAAGGCAAGCTAGAAGCATGATGTGTCAAGATTCTCTTATCCTAAAGTATGAGGTGTTAAAACTCATAAGAGTTCAACCTTGAAAGCAACAAGAACAATTAGTTGATGCCTTGTGTTTAACTATAAATGAAGGAAGAAGTGAGGCCATTAGGTTCATACCAAAATCAATCTCTCTCTTTCTCTTTCTCTTTCTCTCTCTCTCTCTCTCTCTCTCTCAATACACTACTAAGCGTGAAGTAAGAGCTCAAATGAAAGCTAGGCGTAATCAATGTGAGTATGTTATGTGATTTATGATATACATACATTCTATATAAGAGTATTTTATGCATTATGAAAATCTTGATAAAATGTTTGACATGTTTGGTGTACATGAAATTATTACACAATACATAGTCAATGTATACGATGGCATGTTGTGATACAAGTATATGAACTTTTAAATTCAAGGCATGAAAGTATTATACATGTTATGTATCACCATTAATATCCAACGTACATGATATATTACTTGTTATGGGGCAACCTTTATGGACCCCGGGGTAAGCAAACATCAAGGCAAGTATGACATACTTACATGTGACAAGTGAGATATCAAAAGAATGTTTTATGCATGCAAGAGTTTTGTGAATTATTATTCATAAACTAACAAGTGTTATGAAAGTTATTTGTTCATGAAACCATGACTACTTACTAAGCTTAAAGCTTACGAGTATGCATCTCAGGAAAGGAGTAAAGAAGGATTTCATGAAGTAGTACTATTATATTCAATAGCAATGTTTATTGTATTAAAAGCTTTTATGTTACGTTTCCATTGATGTTATAAATTTTAATGTAATAATAATATGTGTAAGAAAATAAGTTAAATTTAGTTTCTCTTGCAAGATTTGTATAAATAAAGTAATAGAACTTGAATTAGGATTGGGGCGTTACATAGATGTCTTGTATGCATTAAACATGACCCGCATACGAACTTGGGTGATTTTCACTAGATAGTAGTGAAGAATATCCTTAAGTCTCTAAGAAGAACTAAGGATATATTCTTACTGTATGGTGGTCTGTAAAGAGGTACTTATATTAAAGGCTATGCATATGATAGTTTCGCAACCGGCCGTGACGAATTTAAATCATAGTATGGATATATGTATTTGTGTTAAATAGTGGTTTTGTGAGTTAGAAGAGTTACAAGTAGAGTACGATAGCAGACTCCACTACTTAATAACAGTGTATTGCAACGACGGATGTTGCAAAAGAATGTTGTGTGGATGAAGAAATTCATTACATATGTAAGAATGGTTCCTATCATATGTGACCCTGTCGAGATATATTGCGATAATATGGGTTCCAGAGAACAAGCAAAAGGACCAATGCCACATTAGCGCTTGAAGCATATTCTTAGACAGTATCACATGATTCGAGAGATCATTGATCGAGGTGACGTAAAGATATGCAAAGTTTAGTTATAAGACAATCAAGCGGATTCTTTTACCAATCCTATAAGTCAGAGTTGGCATGATACTTTTATAAGTTTTATAAGTGTATGGTTTTGTACTCCTTTGGTTTGATCAGTAGTTTTAGTAAACTTTAAACGTTTGGAATGATAATGTTTAATGTGTTATGGCATACTACGTATGAGTGTTTACATTAACATTAATGTGTTATATATTGGCATGTTTAACATCCTTAAATAGTGTTATGATCATATTGTTTTAAATGGTCCTTGGTTAATGATTACTATGGAACATTAACGATATCCATATCTCTAACAAAACGAGAAATCTGGAGATATCCAAAGTTGTAAAAATCGTCTGCTCTGTAGGTATTTCTACTGGAGATATGCACAAATACATGTGCACACATGTACGTATGAATATGTGCACATGTGCACACATGCACGTATGAATATGTGCACATATGCACAAATGAATATATTCACGCATACACACATGCATACATGAATATGTGCACATATGCATACATGAATATGTGCACATATGCATACATGTATGGGGTTTTATTATTTTTCCACTAAATGATACTTGTGTGCACAAGGTATGAAAAGAAAGAGGCAAAAGGGGACGATTAAGAGAAACGGTTTGAGGAGGTTACGGATGACGGCGACTAATCCTTTTCGTAGGGGCCAAGTCCGGGAACGATTGGTAGGAGAACCATAACTGCTTCTACGGCAGCAGGGTTGCCGAGAACAACCCATTCTAAACGCCATTGTTGATGAAGAAAACCCTAGATCTGGTGTAGAGGATATGGGCGATTGTGGAGTGGGAAGGAAGAAAAGAAAACTGAGTTTGTTTGAAGATGGTGGTCATAAGTCGGTGATCGGACATGCTTTAAGACACGTGGCAACTTCGTAGAGAAGTAACTGATAATTGTGTGCACATATGCACACATGCAGTCATTAATATGTGGAAAAAACGACTGATATTTCTTAATGGAGCACATGAGATGTTTAATCTTCAAGAAAGAAAGAATAAAGAAGTGATCTTGATGCGTAAAAGGAGACGGTCGTTTTTTGGATAAAGAGATAAACAAAAAATTATAATAAAATACCTACCAAAATTAAAAGAGACAAAAATATGGAAAGAATAATTAAATTGAATCTTGCATCATAATACCAATTTTACCCTCAACCCATCTTGAATGCGTGGACATCAACCACAAACTAAAATGAATTTTGATTGGTTGACAGTGGTTAACACGGTTAGTACTAATGCATTGGTTAGCAACTGAATGAGACTATATATATATATATAGGGGTGAGTTCAAATGAAAACTCATTTTTCATTGTGCACGTGAGGACCAATATTAGCCTTTGATTAAAATTTAGAAAACTAATCAATGGTTAAAACTTAATCAAATCAATTGAGAAGTGATTAGGGACAAATCTGGAATTTGATTCAGCGCCCACCATCTTTGACTTTTTATTTTTTTTAATTAAAAAACTTTTAGCCTCTTAAAGTTTAAAATAAATTATCTTAAAAATTAAAAATATTTTAATCAAACAAAATACATAAAAAACAAGAATTTCGTGCTCTTCGATATGACATCCATCTCGATATAGTTTTTTCTTCATTTTAATCGTTTTTACGTGAAATGCTATGTATGTGTTATATTCATTATGAATATGTATGCACGTTTCCTGATGTCCATATTCAATATGAATAACAAAGGAGAACATTCATTCATTATTCATGACGAATAATACAGTATTCAAAATGAATAATACAACATTCAGAATGAATAATACACAAATTTATGATTCATGTATTATTCATCATGAATCGTGTATTATTCACCTTGAATGCTGTATTATTCATCCTGAATGATACATTGTTTATGATGAATAATATATAAATTACCTGTGAAGGTGTGGACACATGATACACTCTCTTTTGTTCTCCGATTCACAACCAAAACTTGGTTTTATTCATTATGAATATGTATGCACATCTCCAGGTGTCCACATTCAGTATGAATAACAAAGGTGAACGTTTATCACTATTCATGATGAATAATACAATATTCATGATGAATTATACAACATTCAGGATGAATAATACACGAATTCATGAATCGTGTATTATTCACCATGAATGATGTATTATTCATACTGAATGATACGTTATTCATGATGAATAATACATGAGTGACACGTGAATGTGTGGAGACGTGCCACACTCTCTTTTGTTCCTCGGTTCACAACCGAAACTGGATAGGTTCCCGATACATCTCGATGTGTGTTGGGTTACGGTAATGAAGAACACGATGTCTTACGACGTTGAAGAAAATGTTGTAGAAGTTGATGTCGAATTACGGACTTACGGTGTCGAGATGTTGTACACACTTGAACGTACATGAATATTCATAATGAATGTAACACATATATTGCATTTCACGAAAAAACGGTTAAAACAACAAAAAAACTATATCGAGATGGATGTCATATGGAAGAGCACGGAATTCTCGTTTTTTGATATAATTTATTTGATTAAAATATTAGTAATTTTTAAGATAATTTATTTTAAACTTTAAGGGTGGTAAAAGTTTTTAATTAAAAAAGAAAATAAAAGGTCAAATATGGTAGACATGAGTTTAAATTATCTTCTCTTTTTACCCCTAATAACCTTAATTAATAATTCTAATTAAACACTCTAGAGATGGAGTGACCGTGATTTGTCTTCACGTGCACAATGAAAATTGAGTTTTCATTTGAACTTTCCCCCCCCCCCCTCTCTCTCTCTCTCTATATATATATATATATATATATATATATATATATATATATATAGAGAGAGAGAGAGAGAGAGAGAGAGAGAGAGGAAAGTTCAAATGAAAACTCAATTTCAATTGTAAACATGAGGACAGATCTCGTTCATTGATCGCAGCCATATTTGAGACATTCCTAAAATTCAGCTTTAGGGGTATTTTCGTCAAGATTAGAATCAGCGCCTCCTTTGTTGCTTTTTATTTTCTTTTTTAATTAAAAAACTTTTACCCCCTTAAATTTTAAAATAAATTATCTCAAAATTTACTAACATTTTAATCAAACAAATTACATCAAAAAAAACGAAAATTTCGTGTTCTTCCATATGACATCCATCATGATATAGTTTTTTTTCGTTTTTTTCGTTTTAACCGTTTTTTACGTGAAATCGTGTATATGTGTTATATTCAGAGTGAATAATACAACATTCGGGATGAATAATATCTACATTTATTCGGACTGAGTATATAGAATTATTCAGACTGAATATATGGAATTATTCAAACTGAATATATGGAATTATTTAGACTGAATAAAGGTAGATATTAAAAAAGAATAAATATTCATGTCTTGATATAGTTTTTTTTCGTTTTAACCGTTTTTTACGTGAAATCGTGTACATGTGTTATATTCAGAATGAATAATATAACATTCTGGATGAATAATATCTACATTTATTCAGACTGGATATATAGAATTATTCAAACTGAATAAAGGTAGATATGAAAAAAGAACAAAATTTAAACATTTATTCGTTTTGAATATCTACCTTTATTCAGTCTGAATATATAGAATTATTCAGACTGAATAAAGGTAGATATGAAAAAAGAACAAAACTTAAACATTTATTCGTTTTGAATATCTATCTTTATTCAGTCTGAATATATAGAATTATTCAGACTGAATAAAGGTAGATATTCAAACGAATATAATTATTCAAACTGAATAATTCTATATACTCAGTCCGAATAAATGTAGATATTATTCATCCCAAATGTTGTATTATTCACTATGAATATAACATACATACACGATTTCACGTAAAAACGGTTAAAACGAAAAAAAAACTATATCATGATGGATGTCATATCGAAGAGCACGAAATTCTCGTTTTTTTGATGTAATTTGTTTGATTAAAATGTTAGTAATTTTTGAGATAATTTATTTTAAAATTTAAGGGGGTAAAAGTTTTTTAATTAAAAAAGAAAATAAAAAGTCAACAAAGGAGGCGCTGATTCTAATCTGACGAAAATAATTACCTTTATTCAGTCTGAATAATTACCTTTTATTCAGACTGAATAATTTTTTTTTCCAATTTTACCCCTGCGCGCTAAATATTCATTAAGCCATGGACAGAGTTTTCAACTTATTTACAAAATTGCCACCGCGTTTTTTTGCCACTGATTTCTTCACCGGATTATTAATCAACGGCTATGGTTTGTCCTCGCGTTTACAATTGAATTTGAGTTTTTATTTGAACCCACCCCTATATATATATATATATATATATATATATATATATAGGGGTGGGTTCAAATGAAAACTCAAATTCAATTGTAAACGTGAGGACAAACCACAACCGTTGATTAATAATCTGGTGAAGAGATCAATGGCAAAAAAAACACGGTGGCAATTTTGTAAATAAGTTGAAAACTTTGTCCATGGCTTAATGAATATTTAGCGCGCAGGGGTAAAATTGGAAAGATGAGAATCAACGTCTATTTTTGTTGAATTTTTATTTTCTTTTTTAATTAAAAAACTTTTGCCCCCTTAAATTTTAAAATAAATTATCTCAAAAATTACTAACATTTTAATCAAACAAATTACATCAAAAAAACGAGAATTTCGTGCTCTTCGATATGACATCCATCATGATATAGTTTTTTTTTTGATTTAACCGTTTTTACGTGAAATCGTGTATATGTGTTATATTCAGACTGAATATAACACATATACACGATTTCACGTTATAACACATATTCAGACTGAATATAACACATATTCAGTCTGAATATAACACATATTCAGACTGAATATAACACATATTCAGACTGAATATAACACATATTCAGACTGAATATAACACATATTCAGTCTGAATATAACACATATTCAGACTGAATATAACACATATTCAGTCTGAATATAACACATATTCATCACTCACTTCTTTTGTTCACATCTATTGCTGCATTCTTTCACATTGCATATACATGCCACACATGCATACTAAGGCCATTCTCCCTTAACCATCTGTGTTGTTCATCGAATATTGTTGCTGTTATTATCCATCTTTGGTTTTCTTGGTGACATACATATCAATACATCGCATGAATTTTTTTGATTTGGTTATTGTTCAACTACCGCTAGCCTCATATTTTTCAGCTACGTCTCGGTTTGAAGAACTTGATCATCACGTGATATCATATACCACATATTAGGTTTTACCACACAATTATTGGTCGTGTTTATCGCATGGTTTTATGTGTTATATTCAGTCTGAATATGTGTTATATTCAGTCTGAATATGTGTTATATGCAGTCTGAATATGTGTTATATTCAGACTGAATATGTGTTATATTCAGACTGAATATGTGTTATATTCAGACTGAATATGTGTTATATTCAGACTGAATATGTGTTATATTCAGTCTGAATATGTGTTATATTCAGACTGAATATGTGTTATATTCAGACTGAATATGTGTTATATTCAGTCTGAATATGTGTTATAACGTGAAATCGTGTATATGTGTTATATTCAGTCTGAATATAACACATATACACGATTTCACGTAAAAAACGGTTAAATCGAAAAAAAAACTATATCATGATGGATGTCATATCGAAGAGCACGAAATTCTCGTTTTTTTGATGTAATTTGTTTGATTAAAATGTTAGTAATTTTTGAGATAATTTATTTTAAAATTTAAGGGGGTAAAAGTTTTTTAATTAAAAAAGAAAATACAAATTCAACAAAAATAGGCGCTGATTCTAATTTGACGAAAATACCACTAAAGCTGAATTTTAGGAATGGCTTAAATATGGCTGCGATCAATGGACGAGATTTGTCCTCATGTTTACAATTGAATTTGAGTTTTCATTTGAACTTTCCTCTATATATATATATATATATATATATATATATATATATATATATATATATATAATTTTCAATTATTTGTTAAATAAAAAAGTCAATCAAATGTAATATATTTAATTATTAATGTATTATTTGACGATAAGATGGCGTGATTGCTTTTAAAGAGATTTGATTATTTAGTAAATTAACATTTTATTTTTTGTACAATATATAGTTAAAGACTAAAGGTTTTAATGACCCTCAAACACAAAGTCATGTATATCATTGTTTTACGACCAAAAGTTTTATGAACTAGGAGTTTTGGACAATAAGTTTGTAAACTTTTGAGAAGTTGGTACAAAACCGTATCAACATGTACCAACCGAAAAAAGTTGGTCGTTACACAGTATAAACATGTACCAACATGTATCAACATGTACCAACCGTATCAACATGTACCAACCGAAAAAACCGTATCAACATGTACCAATTAGAGTTGGTCGTTACACAGTATAAATTTTTGCGTACCAATTGGAATTGATTGGTACACGATATTGAGAAAAAAAAATGATTCCGTACCATGTTCACCCCTTGTTATTTTTATATAATAACTTTTTAATATTATCCAATATATTTAGGCTATGTTTGGAAAACTATTGATAAGTTTGTTACTAGTTGGTAGCTAAGAAGTTAGTTGATGATTGATAAGATATCTGGTAGCTGATAAGCAAACTGATAAATAATCATATTTGATAAAACCTAGCTGATAAACATGTAAAATAACAAAAAATGACATTTTAAAAAATTAGTCCATTACAACAATTTATAATATACATTAAACAAATATTTAATAATATAATATATGAATATAAAATGAGATAGTAAAAAAAAGTTAAAATAAAATAAAATTTTAGTTACAAGAATTTTAAATTGATTATTATATATATTATAGATTTTGGATTTGTTAAAATAAAATTTAGAAAAAATCTACATTAATTTATGATTTTAAATGACCATGACATATAATATGAGTGAAAATTGCTCAACTTCATATATCATTTAATACAGTTTTATTATCTACTGAAATAAAGTAAGTATAAATTTAACTTTTACTTGGGCAAAAAGTTGATTACCGGCAACCCTAACCGGCCTCACACGAACCTGCCTTCAAAGACACCAATGTGAAGGAACATTTTTTGGCTCATTCAGCGGCTGAGGTTAGTGGAGGGGTCTGGACTTGAACCCAGGACCTGTAAGTCACCCCACCCCTTTAAAAAAAAATTGAATTGTATATCATAAGTAATAAATAATGGTTATTTAAATCCAAACGTTATAATATTATATGTAGAGAGGTGGTTTTCTAACACTTTAATATTATTTATTTCATTTAACTATCTAATTTGAATTTATAAAAGAAAGGTAATAATTATATTAATAAATTAGAAATAAGGAGAGGTGTAATTGTAAGAAAATGACAAAAATCTAATGATTTATTGAAATGTTATACGAAAAGACCATTTATTAAACGCTTATCGAATAAATAATTAGCGATTTACTTTAATTTATCGGATGAATATGATAAAAATTGAAAATCTTACGTCATAAGAATGATGAGAAGGACCGAGATCCTCTTCTGATAAGTTAAGGGGTATTAACTCTTAATTATCGGTAAACGTTAGGTAAACGACCCTAAATATCATTTCAATAAGATATCTTAGAGCATCCACATCCATCTTGTACAAGGACTTGCAAGTTGCAAGATAACATGACAATGCAATGTAGATGACAATGTCTTCCTAATTTACAAAGGTCTTTCAAGATGCTATATGGATAAGATAAATTAAGTTTTGTTTAGTTTAATTTCTTTATTAGTTGTTTAAACATTAATTATTAATAATTTTATTAAATTTAATTCAGTTATTAATTTATTTGAACATTATTTTTTTATTATGTTCATTAAAATTTCTATCCACAATTTATTTTAAATAAATGACATGCATGTGTTTTATTTGTTTTATTCGTTGTCAATTGAATTATATTTACATAAAATAAAGTAAAAGAAAACAAAAGAACATTTTTAGTTATGTTTTATATTTTATAATTAATTTATTATTTGAATTATAATTATTTATATTATAACTAATCAATTATTTATATTATAAACAAACTATATTTGTATTTTTGTGATATTAAATTATTAAAATAAGTAAATAAAATATTAAGTAGTTGATGATGTGTTAAAAATGAGTTTGGTCTTTCATTAATATGGAAAGTGTTATTGCAAAGCTGATGTGACATTTTAGAAATAAGTTTGGTTTTACATGAATGCGACATTTAAATCATAATTTAAAAAAAAACTTCGAAAAACAAGCAAACATGGCTTCAAAATACTCTAAACTCAAAAAGTTTAAAAAGGAGATATATATGATTTACCAATTGCCGAAAAAACCATCAGCAAGGCCATTGATCCTATCTCCAATAACACAACCAGCATCCATCACTTGTTTAGCCACACCCTCATCAATACTTGCCAACATGCCCAACGCACTGCTCGCCAACTGAATCGGTCCGCGATGCCTTCCTTCGCCTTTCACCGCACTCAAATCTTTCTCGAACACCGTCACCTCGAACCCTCTTTTTTTGGCAGCTAGAGCCAGCACCAGCCCACCAACCCCGCCGCCCGCGATCAGTATCCGAACCCTTCTTTGTTTCTTATTCTCTTTGTCTGTTTCTTCTTCATCTAGTTCTTTCTTGAATTGTGTACAATTGTTGGCTTTGGCTTTTAAAGGATATGTTTTTCTTCTTCTGCAACTACTGGCATGGATTATGGAGTTCTTGTTGGAATTGAAGTTATTGTTTGTTGAAAGTTTATGAGAGAGAATTTTGTGTTGATGAAGATGGTAACAATGACTACCAATGAGGCAGTGAGAAGATGACATTGAATTAATCATAATAGACAGAGAGAAAAACAAGTGAAAATGGGTGGATTTGGTGAATGGATGATATATATATATATATATATATATATATATATATATATATATATATATATATATATATATATATATATATATATATATATATATATATATATAGGGGTGGGTTCAAATAAAAACCAAATTTCAGTTGTAAACGTGAGGACAAACCACAGCCCTTGATTAAAAAATCGGAGATCAGATCAATGAATAAAAAACACGGTGGCAATTTTGTAAATAACTTGAAAACTATGTCCATGGCTTAGTGAATTTTTAGCGCGCAGGGGTAAAATTGGAATCAACCCTCTTTTGTTGACTTTTTATTTTCTTTTTTAATTAAAAAACTTTTACCCCCTTAAATTTTAAAATAAATTATCTCAAAAACTACTAACATTTTAATCAAACAAATTACATCAAAAAAACGAGAATTTCGTGCTCTTCGATATGACATCCATCATGATATAGTTTTTTTTCGATTTAACCGTTTTTTAAGTGAAATCGTGTATATATGTTATATTCAGACTGAATATGTGTTATATTCAGACTGAATATAACACATATTCAGTCTGAATATAACACATATTCAAACTGATGTATTTATATCAAACTGAATATGTCTCACATTATTATCACCTGCTAATTCCTACATTAATAGTAATATCTCAAATGGTATAATCGATCAACAAAATCAAAACATGATGATGAGAAATGATCAAGAAACTTGTTCATCATCTCACAACCATCAAAATCCTAAACTAGGATCGATTAATAGACAAACAAGATATTCAGGCTGCTGTTGATCATCAAGCATCAACCCCAACATCTTGCTACAACAACGCCGACTCAGGTGATCATGAAGATAAGATCAGTGGTGAAGAAAATGAGAATAAGAGTAATAATAATGTTGAAATTGTTCCATTACTAGAATCTGATGAGTTTTGGAACATGCTGGATGACATAGAATTAGATGATCAGTCCCAACCATTAATGATCACCGATGATGATGATGATGAAAATGGATCACGGATGGAAGTTGACAAGTTGAGAGAGAGAGAGAGGGAGGTTCAAAGAAAAACCTCAAAAAACGAAAAACTGAAGAACACATATAAATACATCAGTCTGAATATGTGTTATATTCAGTCTGAATATGTGTTATATTCAGACTGAATATGTGTTATATTCAGACTGAATATGTGTTATATTCAGTCTGAATATGTGTTATATTCAGACTGAATAAAGGTAGATATTCAAAACGAATAAATGTTTAAATTTTGTACCTTTATTCAGTCTGAATAACTCTATATATTCAGACTGAATAAAGGTAAATATTCAAAACTGAATAAATGTACCTTTATTCACTCTGAATATAACACATATACACGATTTCACGTAAAACGGTTAAAACGAAAAAAAAAACTATATCATGATGGATGTCATATCGAAGAGCACGAAATTCTCGTTTTTTTGATGTAATTTGTTTGATTAAAATGTTAGTAATTTTTGAGATAATTTATTTTAAAATTTAAGGGGGTAAAAGTTTTTTAATTAAAAAAGAAAATAAAAAGTCTATAAAGGATGCGCTCATTCTAATTTGACGAAAATACCCCTAAAGCTGAATTTTAGGAATGGCTTAAATATGGCTGCGATCAATGGACGAGATTTGTCCTCATGTTTACAATTGAATTTGAGTTTTCATTTGAACTTTCCTCTCTCTCTCTCTCTCTATATATATATATATATATATAGGGTACAAATCAAATACAAACCATGTATTTGTTGCACCCCTTACAAACCACAGTCTGCATATGTGCAGACTGGTTCTGCATATATGCATTGTCTCATATGAATGTATGTCCATTATATGTATATTCTTGCACGTATTCATATGCATATATGCAGAACCAGTCTGCACATATGCAGATTGTGGTTTGTAAGGGGTGCAACAAATGCAAGGTTTGCATTTTACGGAGCCTATATATATATATATATATATATATATATATATATATATAGGGATCATGAGAAAACCACCCTTATTTAACAAACTCTGCAAACTAGTTTCAACCAATCAGTGATTTTTTTTTTCTGTTTTATTTTAATTTTAGGGGCATATATGTCATTTTGAGTAGGAGCCTTTTATTTTTGGTATTTATCTAATTGTTATATTTATTTGTTTATTTCAAAACGATTTTTCCTATATGGTAACTATTTAATGGTGGAAAGATAATTGTTGATTTTTAATTGGAACCAATTTCCTATGATAATGGTTGATAATATTCCAGTAAATGAGAAATCAAGGTAGTGACGTGCTAAGGTGGAAGAGATGCATCATCAATTCACTATTCTTATGAAAATGAAGGATAGCAAGATTTTGTGTAACGTTGAAGGTGATAGATACATCATTGTGCATACAATGAACCCGGTATGGTTGAAGTCGTTTCACTCAATGAAATTCATGAAACGGAGATGCCGCTGCGATGAACGACGATGAAACGGAGATGACCCGACGATGAACGACGATGATCCGGAGATGAAACGGAGATGACCCGACGACGAATGGAGATGAAACCGATGAAACGAAGATGAAATCTGATGAAAACAAGATGAAACGGAGGTGAACGGAGTTCATGAAGGCTAAAATTGTTCATCGTCTGGTTCATCACCATGCTCGTCGGCTGGTCCGGGTTCATCACCATGTTCGTCGTCTGGTCCGGGTTCATCACCATGTTCGTCGTCTTGTCCGGGTTCATCACATGTTCATCGTCTTGTCCGGGTTCATCACCATGATCATCGTCTTGTCCGGGTTCATCACATGTTCATCGTCTTGTCCGGGTTCATCACCATGCTCGTCTGGGTTCATCCCCATGTTCATCGTCATCACCATGTTCATCTTCATCTGGGTTTCATAGTCATCTGAGTTTTCATCCCCATGTTCATCGTCATCTGGGTTTCATCACCATGTTCATCATCATCATCTGAGCTTCCATCATCTGAGTTCATCATCATCTGAGCTTCCGTTCTTGTTTATCGAGATCTCCTTCTCCAGAAAAGTCGAGCGATTTTGTTGCTGTGTTTCATTGATTTCGTTTGATTTAGAGATAAAGTACAGTATCATCAATATGAATTAATATATTCCTTTTTTAACCTGGATGTATAAATTACCCATTTACCCTTTTTATTTTTTTTGTTAACAAAAATCAATTTTTAAATTTCATTGTTACCATATTTATATTAAAATAATCTAAACCATTGATTAACTTGATCTATGGTCATTAGGTGGGTTTCATAGTTTGCATATTAATTGTGGTTTGCAAATGAAACCACCTCTCTCTCTCTCTCTCTATATATATATATATATAGGGTTGGGTTCGGGTGAGACCACTCACTTTTCGTGAGACCGACGAGACCAATTCTTATTCATTGATGTTATTTTTTAGCGGATGATCTACTGGATCATATTGATCATCCATTTTAACTATGCAAGGGTATTTTTGACCATGGGATATCTTAATTTTTTTAATTTCTATTCATATTATAGAAGACTTGCTGCAATTCTACCACTCAGGAGAGCTACCGTCTTCATTTTGACTTCCTCCATTGAATTTTTCTAATTGTTTCCTCCCTACATTGGTACCTAACGCATATGACGTCATCGAAAAACTCTTTAGCTCCATTCCTTTCATACATGTAATTAATATTTAGAAATAACATTATTTTTTATTCTTCTTTTTTCTCTTTTTCTTAGCCTAGGATTTACTTGTTTTAATTTTAGTTGCATAATGTCTAACGAAAATTATAGTATAACATCTGTGCTTGTGAATTTGAAGCCTATGACAAAGAGGTTAGATTACTATTTTCTGTTTCATTTATTTTTTTCTTTGCGATTTTTTTAATTGGGAAGTTTCATTCCATGGCTATGAAGATTCATTTAATTGTTAAAATTTATATTAAAACATGCCTAAAGTCTTTTTTTATAAGGTTCATCTAGGCTTTGCCTAGACTACATCCTTGGCAATTTGGAAACAAACAAACAAAGCGGCCGTCTGAGACTAAGCCTGGCCACAGAATGCTGACGTCTGGACTTGTATAACGTTTATGTTCCTAACTTGATTGATGAAGTCAATCAATTCAGTACAATGATTTCACCTTCGCAATAAGGTTGTTGTGAAGGTTCATTCAATTTATGTGAAGGTTCATTCAATTTATGTGAAGGTAAACAACAATTTCAAACAAATAAGTTAGGATCATTGAGACAATTGATACGAGGTTTTCACACCCCGAGAATCTAACTGCAAGTGTACGGGTCGAAGTCAAGTAATAGTACTTAGAGAAGTACGAGTATCGAATCACGGGGAACTAGGAACTAAATATCACAATTACTATAATTGCTATTAACTGAACTATCGAATTTGGAAGATTGGTTTTAAACTACTTAATTGCAATAAGTAAACAAATCAAACACAAGACAAAACAGAAACAGCTTTGGAAACTTTGATAGAGAGAAGAGTTGAGGGTTGGAAATCCTCAGGTTCTACACATGCAAACAGTTGACTCAAAACAGTTACCAGTTAATCCCCTTAATGATTCCCAAATCTTTTAAGATCACCGTTGTTCTCTTTCGAACAACAACGAGTTTTATTTTGAAAAGGATAAGTTCAATCTCTCGATCTCACCTATGGATTCCAAAACACATTAAGTACACGATTTAAATTTAAATTGGCTAGATTTTATCTCTCGACGTCAACCTAATGGTTTAATTGGGACTAAAGTTTACTCGGTATATCTCTATCACCTTTCGGACTTTAGGTATGCAATTCCTAATTCTAAATAGCAATTAATTCTCCCGAACTCAGTTACTAACAACAAATCAATTGTAAATTGGCCAAATTCACAAAAGCATTAAGAACAAAATCACATACTCCATTAATTAGGAAAAACTGATAATAGTTCAATTCAATTCGTCACATGCTTACAAACCGAATTCATTCCAACCCCCAACACGAACCGGTTAGTTCATGTCGGTGGTGGATTCAAACACAAGAGAAAAAGATGCAAAAGTGTATGTAAACATGATTAATCGTGAAAGATGAAATCGTAATAAAAGTGATGATAACTCCCTCCTCTCGTGTTCGTCTCTACGTTCCGTGATGAATGTCTCCTTGATCGGCTCTCTAACGTGGCTTCGAGGACTCCGAAAAATCGCCCAGAATCGCCCCTCCGCTGCTCCCGATCGTCTGCCGTCTGAATGATATCGAAAAGTGACCTAAAACCCGAATGTAATAGCTGAAAAACGCGAAACAGAGACTTACGCGACTTGCTGCGCGACTTGCAAGTCGCGTAACAGGTCGCGCGTATCCTTTTGGCTGCGTGGGTCGTTTTCTGGTTCGCGGTTCGGGTCCTGGTTCGGTCGCGGGTCTTGGGCTTGACTTTCGGGCTTCCGTTAGGCTTCGTTTCTCGATGATTGCCGCCTTTTAGATAACCTGTATAAATCACTAGATAAACCGTAAAATACACGCCTTTTTACTTGAATACAAGCCAATCTCATTGGTTTGAGAAATGAAAATAACGCCAAAAAGTGGCGTTATAAACAACCCCAAACCGAGCGTTGCTTGTCCCCAAGCAAATTAGCGATAAAAATAGAATAAAAGCACACAGTGAAATAATAATGACTGCACAATTCCCAATCGGTACCAAGTGATGCATCGGTGATTTCCCATACCCGTGAATGTCTATCTCACTCTCGCCTCATTCTTATTTCCTCCGATCTATGACCTTCCATTGGGAGTTGAACTCGTGACTGTTCCGATTATGTTCAGGTTAGACTAGGTCCAAACCTACTAGGGAAAACATTTCGCCTCGACCCTACCTCACGGGATACTCTCGTTTCGCTCGAACCTAGGTTATCGCTCGTGTTGTCATGTGTAAGGAGGTTATGTACAATAATACTCAAATTATTACATGACAACTTTAAAGAAAGACGCACAAATGTCCAAACAGTTGATCTCCGAAGGAATCAAGTAGCAAGACAGGGAATATCGGTAAAGGTGGTCATAAACTCTAATCATGTTTTCCAAAAGATCATCCAGGTCTTTACAAGGGTTGTAATGGGGTTAAGGTTAAGGCTGAGAAACGAAGGGTAAAATGGTTCAAAGATCCTTGGCGTGTCAATCATTGGCAGTTCCGACTTTCTCTACTTCAGCCTCTATTATTTGGCCCTCTTTGTCACTATTGGAGTCGCTTTGACTCTCTTATTCAGCTGCTATAAATATTATCTGACTAACTGTATTTAATAATTTTTTTTTGGGCATCATTGGTCCGTTTTATTCTCATGACTGGCCGGACTTCTTTCTTTTCTGCTCTATCTCTAGTAGTTCATTACTGCTTCCAATTGACACACTTTCGGATAAGGGTTGGCTAAGGCTTTTGGCTAATGGGTTAATGATGGGTGTAGAAACGAATAGGGTGCGTGTTTGGCTGCAAAAGGGCTATGGATACACACAAAAGGGTGAAAGGGAACGATAGTTAAAATGGTTAAAAACAAAACACATAATGCCTGGAATCATATCTTAAGGTCCACACGATATGGTCTACTATACCCTTACCCAATATCCCGAGGTTCGTCTTTGCTACTCAATGCAATAATGTAGCGAGATCATTCTACATTCACGACAAGGAATTCGAAAAAGTGTATAAGAATTAGGTGTATGAATCCCTTGAATTGAAAAACGTCATTAGGCTCAAAACTCACTATCGGGTGGTCTCCACTAATGTCCCTAGTCATGCCCTTTCCCGGTCTTTCCCTAACGGTCACGTCACTATCACAAGATTCTTCCCACAATGGTTGGTCTCAATCTTTCAAAACAATTTTTTTTAGCTATTATGATCTAGACACTCAGAAGTGCAGGAAATCTACGTGCATAACTTGGGCCCGATTGGGCAACCCCAAACCTTACCCACACATTGTCCCTAATGTGTAAGTAAAGTAGTAGGTAATGCGACTCAATCATTGTACAGTTATTACAGTTATCACAAAGGACAGGCAAGGAATTACATAACAAGCAAAAGAAAACCCAAAATTTCTAATATGGGCACCCCAAACCTAGGCCGTGGCCTAGGTTTGCCAATAAAAGCCAACCCCAAACCTCGGTAAAACCGAGGTTTGCACAGGGTCTAAAAAGTGAGTGTGTAGATGTTTAAAAGATGAGGCACCCCAAACCTAAGTGGAACTTAGGTTTGTTGCATCTCGTGTGACTAAAATAGACTAAAACATCATACACCACTCGTTTAGCAGAAAGAGTTAGAACATACCTGTTTTCCCGGACCGAGAGGATTTTCTTGAAAGATTTGAGCACTTAGAGGAGACGGAGAGAGCATGCAAAACCAAAACACTCAAAGCAAAAGACAAAAATGCAGGAAGATGAAACACACAAAGCAAGAAAGGAAACAAAAACTGCACGAAAAACGAACAGGGGACACCCGCGGTTTAGCCCGCGACTTGCAAGTCGCGTGGCAAACCGCATAACCTACTGTTTCAGAAAACAAACAGAGGGCCCCGCGGCTTGCTACGCGGTATGTAAACCGCGGCATAAGCCGCATATGTCCCTGTTCCAGCTATTTTTGATTTTTCAATTTTTCGATTTTTTTTTGGTTTTTTTTCGGAAATAAAAACACACTCAAACTAAATAAAATAATAAAAGGAAACAAACATTGATGGGTTGCCTCCCACCCAGCGCCTTATTTAAAGTCGTGGCACGACTGTGTGGTTTTCAGCTTGGCTCGGTATCCGCGGGGTCAAATCGCCCACACTTGCGATTCTTCGCGGATTCTTCTATCTTCGGTCTTCCATGACCAGCTCCGGATCCTTCTTCTCTTCCAACTCTCACTTTCTCAAACATTTTGAATATCACTCTCTCGCTGCCAACGCTGAAGGTCACCTCTCCTTCCTCCACATCAATTAACGCTCGACTCGTGGCTAGGAATGATCGTCCCAAAATTAACGGGACCTCTTCATCTTCGTCTATATCGATCACTACGAAGTCGACAGGAAAGTAGAACTTGCCAACCTTTACGAGCACGTCCTCGATCACTCCATATGGGTATCTGATTGATCGATCAGCGAGCTTTAACGTCATGTATGTCGGGCTTACCTCACCCAAGCCGAGTTTCCTGAAAATAGAAAGAGGCATCAGATTAATACTAGCCCCTAAATCACATAAAACTTTATTAAAACTAAACTCCCCAATCTGAATAGGGATAGAGAAACTCCCTGGATCTTTAAGTTTCGGGGGAAGCTTATTCTGAAAAATCGCGCTGCACTCTTGGGTGAGTGCAACGGTGGCCTGGTGATCAAGTGCCCTTTTCTTTGACAGGATCTCTTTCATGAACATCATGTAGGAGGGCATTTGTGCCAATGCATCTGCAAAAGGGATGTTAATAGTTAACTTTTTAAATACATCAATAAATTTCGAAAAATTAACATCATCCTTATTTTCTTTCAGTCTATTCGGGTATGGCACTCTTGGAATTTCCGGTTTGACCGGTGGTTGCTCTTTTTTCGTCGCTTCACTCTTCTTGCTTTCTTCAGGTACCACCTCTTCTTCAGCTTCAAACTCATTCGCCTTCTCGACCTCTTTTTCTTTCAGCTCGACTTCCTTTGATGACGGCTCTTTCGTTGGCTCTTCGATACGCTCCTTGCCACTTCTCAGATAGACGGCATTACAATTCTCTTGGTTCCTCTTTTCAGTCATGCTTGGAAAGGTACCGAGAGGTCGGTTTTGTAGGGCTTCAGAAATCTGCCCCACTTGCCTCTCGAGAATCTTGATTGAAGTCGTGTTCTGGTCGGTTGCGGCTTTGACGGTATTGATTGCGCCCGCTAATCCCTCAACTGTATTGGCCAATCCTCCGACCGTGCTCTCCATTTTAGACATGAACTTCACCACCATGTCTTCTAGCCCCGGCTTTTTCTCTCCCGATGGTCCTTCGTGTCTTTGGTTGAAACCTGGAGGATGATAAGCATTATTAGTATTAGAAAAAGTATGAAAGTTAGGAGAGTTACCTGGTTGCTGTTGAGGTTGACTCCATGACAGATTAGGGTGCTTTTTCCACCCCTCATTATATGTGTTGGAGAATGGGTCATTCCTCGGTTGGCTCCGGTTTTGTACGAATTGAGCTTGTTCCGGTTCTTGAGGATTGCCTCCTTTCAGGTGATTTGTGATGAAGGCTAGTTGAGCTTTTAGCTCCTTCAGCTCATCTGATTCCCGAACACTCGCAACTCTTCTAACATCGGCTCTTGGGGTAGAAAAACTGTGCTTGGCCAGATTCTCGATCAGCTCACATGCTTCTTCATAAGACTTGTCCATCAGTGCTCCGCCCGATGCGGCAGTGATATCGTTTTTGAACTGCGGGTGGAGTCCACTATAGAAGGTCTGGATAATTACCCAGCCGTGTAACCCGTGGTGTGGACACTTCTTCAACATGTCTTTATACCGCTCCCAAGCCTCATATAACGTCTCTTGGTCCCATTGAGCGAAATGGGTGATCTCGGCCATTAACTGCGCGGTTCTTCCCGGTGGAAAGAATTTCTGAAGGAAGGCTGCCTTCAGTTGCGCCCAAGTGGTGATCGAGTCTGGTTGGATGCTCTCGGTCCATGTCTCGGCTCGGCCTTTGAGAGAGAAACCAAATAATCTCAGCTTTATGGCATCCTCGTTCATGCCATTGATCTTAAAAGTATTGCAAATCCTCTCGAATGCACGAAGATGTGCATGAGGATCTTCCGTCGGCGTTCCTCCATATTGGTTCTGTTGCACCATCACGATGGTGCTCGGTTTAAGCTCAAAATAGTTTGCTCCGGTCGTGGGAGGTTGGATCCCTATACGTGCGGCTGCCACATTTGGGTTGGCAAAAGACCGCATAGGTACCCTTTCCGGAGGTGGTGGTGGTGGAATGTTGTGAGGTGGTCTCTCGTCGTCTGACATCTCGATCTTGATATTTTTCTTGGCTTTAGCTTCTTTACGTAGACGACGGGCGGTTCGTTCAATCTCCGGATCAAATTTCTCGAGCTCTTCCCCTCGGGTCTTCCTTAGCATAAACCAATTAGTACCTGAAATGAAAGTGAACAAAATCAGCAACCCAAAAATTGAACGTGACAAAATAAAATAACAAGAAAAGAAAATGCTCAATCTAATAGCGCGTATAGCTGGTAGTGCTATTAGCTACAACTAGTTCCCCGACAACGGCGCCAAAAACTTGATACGAGGTTTTCACACCCCGAGAATCTAACCGCAAGTGTACGGTTCGAAGTCAAGTAATAGTACTTAGAGAAGTACGAGTATCGAATCACGGGGAACTAGGAACTAAATATCACAATTACTATAATTTCTATTAACTGAACTATCGAATTTGGAAGATTAGTTTTAAACTACTTAATTGCAATAAGTAAACAAATCAAACACAAGACAAAACAGAAACAGCTTTGGAAACTTTGATAGAGAGAAGAGTTGAGGGTTGGAAATCCTCAGGTTCTACACATGCAAACAGTTGACTCAAAACAGTTACCAGTTAATCCCCTTAATGATTCCCAAATCTTTTAAGATCACCGTCGTTCTCTTTCGAACAACAACGAGTTTTATTTTGAAAAGGATAAGTTCAATCTCTCGATCTCACCTATGGATTCCAAAACACATTAAGTACACGATTTAAATTTAAATTGGCTAGATTTTATCTCTCGACATCAACCTAACGGTTTAATTGGGACTAAAGCTTACTCGGTATATCTCTATCACCTTTCGGACTTTAGGTATGCAATTCCTAATTCTAAATAGCAATTAATTCTCCCGAACTCAGTTACTAACAACAAATCAATTGTAAATTGGCCAAATTCACAAAAGCATTAAGAACAAAATCACATACTCCATTAATTAGGGAAAACTGATAAAAGTTCAATTCAATTCGTCACATGCTTACAAACCGAATTCATTCCAACCCCCAACACGAACCGGTTAGTTCATGTCGGTGGTGGATTCAAACACAAGAGAAAAAGATGCAAAAGTGTATGTAAACATGATTAATCGTGAAAGATGAAATCATAATAAAAGTGATGATAACTCCCTCCTCTCGTGTTCGTCTCTACGTTCTGTGATGAATGTCTCCTTGATCGGCTCTCTAACGTGGCTTCGAGGACTCCGAAAAATCGCCCAGAATCGCCCCTCCGCTGCTCCCGATCGTCTGCCGTCTGAATGATATCGAAAAGTGACCTAAAACCCGAATGTAATAGCTGAAAAACGCGAAACAGAGACTTACGTGACTTGCTGCGCGACTTGCAAGTCGCGTAACAGGTCGCGCGTATCCTTTTGGCTGCGTGGGTCGTTTTCTGGTTCGCGGTTCGGGTCCTGGTTCGGTCGCGGGTCTTGGGCTTGACTTTCGGGCTTCCGTTAGGCTTCGTTTCTCGATGATTGCCGCCTTTTAGATAACCTGTATAAATCACTAGATAAACCGTAAAATACACGCCTTTTTACTTGAATACAAGCCAATCTCATTGGTTTGAGAACTGAAAATAACGCCAAAAAGTGGCGTTATCAACAATTGATATATTAGTGATTATAAATTGTTTGAAAATGTAACTAAAAGTTAAATTGGCGACAAACTTTTACATCAATCAACTCGACCTAGTGAGTTTGTTGTGAAGGTTTTTTCAATTTATGTTAGCGTAAAAATAATTTCAAACAAGTAATTTAGGATCATTCATTTAGTGTGAAGATAAAGTACGAATTGAGACAATTAAGCTGGTAATAAACGTCAATCCATCTACTAAACCTTCATAGAAAGTACCTCAAAACAATGTGTTAAAATCCACACAATACTTTATGTGAAGATTCATTCAATTGTGGTTCAATATAACGTTTAAATACATACTCTTCATTCCAAATGTACTTGGATATAACATTTAATATGGAATTTAGTACAAATATTGAAATGTTAATGTGATAACTTGACAATATCAAACAAAAAACCAATGTTAAATGTCTTCATAATCCAAGTATTTCATTCTTTGAGCTTGGTGCAAAAGCACGTTTGTCTCATAAGAAATGCCCCAATCAACAAGAATTCTCTTAGTCCTCCAATTCATTTGCAAGCTTTCCACCTTGTTCTAAAGATCTATCATTTCATCGACCTTTAAAGAGTCAATTTTAGGCATATAGTGGTTGCAGAAGAAATTATGCTATAAATTTAAAGTTAAATAAATAGTTTATATCATCAATCATAACTAGTTGTATTGAAAACCAAGAAAACCATTTATTTTCATAATTGAATTTGCATAAAAGCTTACCAACATCTCAGAAGACTTCCACAAACTTGCAGATTGGTTTCCTTATGTTTGATATTGTCTATAATCTCGAATGATGGATTTTCAAAATTGAAGACCACCAGGTAGTAACGCTCCCAAGATTATGAGAAAAATCTATCCTGTCACATACCAATACACAAAGGTTCAAAAAGACCTGAGCAAACTACGATGAAAAGTTAAGTTACTTGACAAAACTAAACATGCACAACAAGGTTGCCGTGAAGGTTCAATTATTTAGGTGAAAATAGAATGATTTATATGATTGTACGCTCCAAACAAGCGACATCGTCGTAACTTAATTTTAGTAGTTTACGGATGTCATAATTACTTGAGAGTCGAGACTCACATGATCTATCTAAAGGTAGTCCAACAACAACAATAATAATAACTACTATTATTATTGCAAAGGTCAAGTGACAGCTAACAATATACAGACCAAAATGAAAATGAAGATACCTTATGTGAGAAAGAAGGGTATTTGTTATTACTTGTCGCAACCTTTTACTTTTGACACCTTGTAGTGAACTCAACCTTCACATATTTAAGATGAATAATGTTTCATATTATAATTTATATTATGGGTTGTAATCATGGTATTAAAATACCAATAACTCAAATGATAAAGAATCTATAAGTAGTAAGTTGGTCCCAAGTAAAATCATGTGAACCTTCACAATAAGTTTGTTGTGAAGGTTTGTAAGCTAGGATGGAGAAGTTGGAGCATTTGTTGTAGACAGTAAAAAGCATTGGAAGAAAATATACAAATAAAGGTGGTAGCCTGTGTTAAAATACCATTAACTCAATTATTAAACAATATATAAAAGGTAAGTTGGTCCAACTGAAATAAATTGAACCTTCACAATAAATTTATTGTGAAGTTTTGTAATTAATCCAATAACAAGTTAATTAGAAAGGAGATTGTTACCTTAAGTGTTCATCTTCTGTAGATGTAGAGGCCATGTCAAAATCACTATAATCATCTTGAAAGATCCATGAGATAGATACCATAACTAATACGATGAAATAAAAAGAAAATAAACATGACATCAACCGTCAGTGAAGCTAATTAAGTTTCATATAAAAATAGCTTGGTATCATAAAAGTTGGACAAAAATGTAGTTTGTAGGTGATGCCAAAAGATATTTGCTCCTCATATAGAAAACCCAAGAAACCAATTAACAATTTCTTGCTAGAAAATGATTTGCAAGTATTGTTGGTTGCTATTTAGAGATACAAGGCTAGGATTAACATCATAACATCACTATCATGACTCAACTTACACCACACACAACCAGTGGCGGACCCAGGATTTTCTCCGAGCGGGTGCACCTTTAAAATTTGATCAAATGCCTGCAAATTTACTCGCTATGTATTTAGCCGAATTCCGCCTTCAGAAGATTTTTAAAGTTTTTGGTTGATTTTCGCATGATTTTTTTGTTTTTTTGTAGATTTTGATAGAATGTTTCGATTTTTTTGTTGATTTTAAGAGATAATTTAATATTTGTTTGTTGATTTTGAGACACTTTTTGGTTTTTTGGTTGATTTCGAGGAAATATTTCAGTTTTCTTAGTACTAAATTAATTGTTAAATAGTTAAATTCAATTAATTTTATTTCATTTTCAAGTTATTTAGGATAAAAATGTGTTGTCATTAGAATGTGAAAACAAATTTAAGATTAATGGGTAAATTGGAAAATAAAACAAGATTGAGAAAATTGTAAATAAGAAATAGTTGTAGACTTGTAGTTAATTGGTAAGATTTTATCTTGTAGTTGAGGTATTGAATTCATTTAGTTTGTCATATTTGTTTGTCTTTTTTTAGTAACTAAAAATTAAAATATAAAAAACTTAAATATGTTGTCAACAAGGTTAGAATCCATGACCTATGGAAAATAAGGTAGCATGCTAACCATTCCACCAACCTCACACTTTTGTTTTAAGTTCTGTTTAAAAAATATATGAGAGCACACTTAAAAATTAAGCGAGTGCACAGATATAACCGGCAAAAAAATTCTACTACGAAGGGACGGTCAAGCGGGTGCCCGTGCACCCTCTCCTGTGTGTGTAGGTCCACCACTGCACACAACTATCTGTTCACATCCCTACTTAGAAAATCAAAAATCGTAAAACTCAAAAAATAAAATCATTAAAATCTATACATATAATAAATAAGTAACTAGCATGCCATGTGTCGACTTCTGGTGTGCCGACTTCAGTATTTTCCCGCCTAAACATGTATCTGGATACAGTTTACATTATAAGTTCAATTAATACACCCACATTCACTCTTCCTTAAATCTCTCCTTAATTCAATTTTTTTAATTTGTACGTTACATTTACTACCCTTATAATTAGGTATGTAGTTTACTTTTATCTCTTATTTTTTATTTTTCATTTTAGAATCTTATCATATAAACATAAATAATGTATATGAACTAAAATGCTTTAAAAAAATACATTTCTTTTTTTTTTTACAAATTACGCTATTGTAATCGTCTCGTCAATACCTTCGAAATGAGCCCAATATTGAATATTTTTGGATTTAATCATATTATTAAATATCATGAACATGTACGAATTAATTTGTTTTATATCCCTTACATTATTCATTTTCATTTTACACCCTTATAATATTAAAAATACATAATCATATTTTAACTAAAACATGTTAATAAATGCATTTTTTTTACAAATTATATTATTACACTATTCTCGTCAATAATTTCAAAATAAGTTTATTATTGAATATTTTTTTAACTTAATAATATTGTGAAATATCATAAATAAGTATCAAGATTTTTCAAGAATGACGTACCGAGATTTTTTTTAAACTTGTACATTTTACGCTCTTATCTATATTTATCTATTATACTTCTTTAAAAATAATTCCAGTTACGGTTATTCTTGAATTTTAAGAAGTACAAATTTCAATACATCATGTACGAGTTTAAAAGCTTTAAAACCTCCAACATTCAACATAATAATTAAAAATAAAATTATAAATTACACTTTATACCATTATAATTAGTTATTTAATTTACTTTATATCCATTCTCCTTTCATTTTTCATTTTACATCCTTATCATATCAACATACATAAACTAAAATACATTAAACAAATATGTTTTTATTTTTTTTATAAATTATACCACTATAACCGTTCATCAAAACCTTCAAAATGAGCACATGTTATGGGTTTGAAGACCCCACTATCGAACAAATATTTTTCATTTTTTTGACCAATTAACCATATTGATCTTTAATTTTATACATTTAATATGCGATTTAAAAGCGAATAAATATGAACATGAAACAAACTTATTTTTTCGAATTCTCGGTTTTAGATTCGAGATACTTTGCGCCGCATCGCGCACGGGTACATATCTAGTATATATATATATATAGATGACCATCATTCATGCTTAATAGATATCTTATTGTTCTCACTAATAATGCAGGTGGTGGCTACCCCTACAATATGGTTAAAGTTAAGATGCAAGTAGATGACCATATACGGTTAGCCAAGGTCTCTAGCCAAAGTCCACATGCATGTTAATACTCTACGCAAGATTAGGTTGTTGTTGCACCAAGGTTAAGTCAAATGTGTATAGTCTCTATTACTTTCAGCTATGAGGGACCTAAATGATGTATAAATAACTTAGTTTGCAAACAAACACAACTACAATGGCAGTTCCTAGAAAATATAAAACTTTCATCTTCTTATTTACATTTGTTTTGAAAGAAGCCAATCCCATATAAGAGAAACAAGCAAACAGAAATAGTCACAGATGAAACCGAGCCATATTATCAACATTTTCACTAGGTACGCTCATGGACATGCACCGTTATGTATATATTCTAGTGTTGTTAGTCATCATTAATAAGATTATGGAAATTCTCACTGAACTTTATTCTCAATATGAAAATTTTCTCTCTTATTTCCCCCAAAAGCAGGGGTAGTTGCATTTAAACAACTAGTGGTATGTGGTTGTATTAAAACAACTAATGGTATCTACATAAACATAATGGGAAGCCAATAAGAAAAAATGAAATTGGTTCATTCAAAAGAAATAGCATCAAACAATGCTAAACATATTATTACTCTTTCATCACTAATTAAATGACCAAAAGAAATAGCATCAAACACAAATCACCCATGAATTCTTTGAAAAAGTATAAAATAGCCACGTTGCTTATTCCTAGTGAAATCAATTGAAAAGCCTTACAATTTCCAAGCTGCTTATTCCTATTGAAATTGAATCTGACATGTTACTAACCTTTTGCTTAATTACACCAATGTAAAAACTAAATACAAAATAAAGAAGAAAATGTAGTTGTTGATGCACGATTTGACAGAAAACCCTAGCTTTTTTTTATTAAAAAAACCCTATTTCTTGAGATGCACAGTTTCACTTACAGAATATTGAGATGTTGATCTTCTAAGGAATGATTTCAAAGATAGAAGAGTCAATTTGTATCACAGTCTTTCACCTTCAAGCGAGAATGGAGGTTCGCCGGAAATTGTCTGGACAGGTTTCGGATGTGTGAAGATAGTGAACGTTGAATCCCATTTACACGGTCCTCTTTTGGATTATCATCAATGCCACCAGACTTCGAACTAATTACGAAAATACCACCGTGCAAAAGATAACCATGGATCACTCTGATGATCTAATCCAACGGTCACTAATGGGTCTCTCGGGTCTCACCAAATTTACTTGGTCTCACGTGAACCCAAGTCTATAACTATATATGTATCGTTAGCGTTATGTATATGGGTTCAAACGAGAACACTAACTATTTAAGAAAAAAAATTCTAGAACAACCATTATGTACAAAATCATATATGATCCACGCAACTTTTCCCTGCTAGTTAAGTCGCTGCCAAAGTCGTCCGCGTCCATTTATCATGTGATTTTGCACACATTGGTTCTTCTTGTGTTATCTTAAATAGTTAACATTCTCATTTAAACTTTCCTCTCTCTCTCTCTCTCTCTGTGTGTGTGTGTGTGTGTGTGTGTGTGTGTGTGTGTGTGTGTGTGTGTGTGGAAAGTTAAAATGCAACCAATCTTCACCCTCCATCTATAACAACTCACATTAAGTAGAGTTTTAACTAAAATTATTAATTAAGGTGATTAGGGGTAAAGAAAGTTAATTTCAATCTACGCCTATCATATTTGAGTTTTTATTTCTTTTTCAATTAAATTTTGTTACACCCTTAAAGTTTAAAATAAATTATCTTAATAACTATTACTAATATTTTAATCAAACAAATGACATAAAAAATACAAGAATTTTGTGCTCTTCGATATAATATCCATCTTGATATAGTTTTTTTTTCGTTTTAACGTTTTTTTACGTGAAATGCTATATATGTTTTATATTCATTATAAATATTTTTGTACGTTCAAGTGTTCACAACAACTCGACACCGTAAGTCCGTAACTCGACTATACCTTCTTTACACTTCTTCAATATCGTAAGACACTGACTTCTTCATCACCATAACCCAACACTCATCTATTCATTGAATTGGTGTGTGTTTATGTGTGTTAAACCATAACCTACCACATTCAGTATCCATCAAGAAGTACTTGCCGATTGATTTATTATTTGTTTGTGTGTGTAAAATCACTATTACTTTCAGTTTTTATCAAGACGGATTGGGAACCCACCAAGACCAATCAAGAACAGATCGAGATCGATGGAGAACCCATCAGGACCGATCGACATAAAATCGAGACCAAACTAATCAACAACCCATCCATTGACTTGGGGTGTGGTTGTGTGCTAAAATCATAACCTAATACCTTCATTTTTCATGAAAACCCATTGGGAACCTATTGAATAACTTATTGTGTATTTGTGAGTTTGTTTGTCTAAAACCATAACCTATCATTTTTCACTTTTATCGAGATGGATCGAAAAATCTATCAAGACGAATCGAGAACCCGATAAAGAAAAACTAGATTATGTAGAGTTGAAACTGTAGTATATTATAAATACACTACTAGAATCTGTCGATAATTAGTGACGGAACACCGACGGATTACTGACTGATTCAATTTAAAAAAAATAAAAAATTAATTATCCGTCGGTAATCCGTCGCTAATTACCGATGAATTTCTGATAGATTAATTAATTAAAAAATAAAAAATAAAAAATAAAAAAATAATCCGTCGATAATTAGTTATTTAACTTTTATGTAACTTGTTTCAAAACTTAATATTTAAATTAAATAATTCGTCGGTAATCCGTCGCTATTACCAACGGGATTTGAAAACTTTATTTAAACTTTATCAAAACTCAAAAATTAAAGAAATATATTAAATATATTTTTTAATATCTTAAATTTTTTTTTTCATGATGTAGACACAAACATATGTTTCATATTGTATCAAAGTTGAGGATTTGTTTTATAAATACCTTGAGGGTATAAATAACTTTTGTCTTTGTTAGATTTGTAAGATAAAGCATTTGACATAAGCTACCCTTGTAAGATTCTCTCTGTAAAACACTTCTCCATATTATAAGAGATTGAATCTCATGATCCGATTTGTGTATCTTGAATACTTGTATCTTGAATACTTGTATCTTGAATACTTGTATCTTGAATACTTGTATCTGGTGATCTCAATTGGTATAAAGCTAAGGATCTTGGAATCATTTCAGAAATTTTTGAAGAATTTTCTTGGTTCTTGAGAAAGTCGATTGTGATTTTCAAAATCGTCAACCTGATTGTGTTTGGATTGAATTCTTGGTGTTTTGAACGAGTATCAGTCATAGATCACTTTTGTAATCGATTGTTTCCACACTTGTTCCAGTTGTTTTTGGGTTCAAAATCATCATTTTAGTTCGAAAAAGTGAGACACTGTTTTGGGTTCAAAATCATCATTTTAGGGTGTTTTTGGATTGGGAACAAGTATTAAAGTTGTTACAAATACTTTTTCGAGCTTCTTTGTACAAGTTTCAGATTGACTTTTGGATTTTTGGTGAAAAGATGGATTTTGGAAAGATATTCATCGTTGTCGGATAGTTTTGTTCATCACATTCATCCTTGTCGGAAGCAACTAACGTTCATCCTTGTAGGATACAAGGCATCCGACTTGAGGCTATCGGATAAGTGTCATCCGACTTGGCCAGTTGTCGGATACTAACGCATCCGACTTGGTCATTTGATGCTTGTCGGATAGAACTGTTTTGGAATAGTGTATTGTCGGATACATCTCATCCGACTTGGATAACTTGTCGGCCACTTATCATCCGACTTAAGTTGACTTTTTGCAATAGGATACTTATCATCCGACTTTGACTTTTAGTTTGACTTTCTAAAATTTACTTTAAGTGTAAAGGTGATTTCAAGGTCTCAATGATAATTAAAAGTATTTTATAAAGATGACGACTAAAGATGTTATTCTCTTGGTTCTGATGTCAAACCTCCCGTTCTATTTGTGGGCGAATATGAGCAATGGCGAGAGTGCTTCTTGGATTTTGTAGATCGTGGGGTTAATATAAGAGATCCTGAAGAGAACGAACCTATGAAAAAGTTACAGTGAAAGAAACCAAGATTATCGGAGTATGGTGTTCATGAAAATATGGAGGATAAACCACTGAACAAGTATACCGAAGAGGAAATTGATAGGTATACTGCAAATCAATAGTCAAAGTCCCTAATCATACAGAGACGAGGAAGATGATGTTTGATCAAATTTTCATATATTTTCTTTCAAATTTTTTAGTTTCTGTATTTTTCAAAATGTATTTCAATTTACTTGTTTCTTTGTGTCAATTTTATTCAAATATGTACTTTTAATGTGTGTGTTCATGATTTCAAGGGGAGCATCAGAAATATTCTGATCATATGTCATGGGGAGCATAGATATTAATATTTCTGTGTTACTAATAATTCTATTGTGTGCAGTATTTCAATACGTATGAAGATGGTAAGTATTTCAAACTAATTTTCAAAGATATTTTGTGCAAACCCTAAATGATAAAATTATTTTTTGAAATTTGTTAAATGCATCATCTTAGGGGGAACAAAACGATTTTTAAAAGTATTTGAGAGAGTAACAAATTAAAAGTTGGACATTTTTTAATGTGGTAAATTTTTGGAATTAATGAAAAATGTTCAAAATGTCTAAGTGTTGGAAGTTGTCGGATAAGGCTCATCCGACAAGGCATCCAAGTCGGATCCGACAAGGCATCCAAATTGAATAAGTATCATCCGACAAGGCATCCTTATCGGATATGTATCATCCGACAACACTTATCCACAATGCTTATTGGATATGTGTTATCCGACAAATAATTGTGTGCTTATTGGATATGTGTTATCCGACAAGCATTTTACCCTATGTCGGGCATGTATTGTCTGACATTCACTATTCACCGTCGGATATCTTTCTTCCGATATGCTGATATTTTGGTCAAATTTTTGTTGACCATTTGGGGCGTGACACGTGTACTTCAACGGTTCTTCATATATAAACTCTCAAATTCAAATGGTTCCTTTATCATACGAATTCCTTCTCACATACTCAAACTCTCTCAAACGTAAAACAATCTGAGTTCATGATTTTGTTCGAATACCTAGTTCATTATTTGTTCATCATCTCAGTACAAAATCTTTCAACCTTATATCAATCATTTTTGTTAGAATCTACTCAATTTGGATCTGTGTTTGTTCTTGAAACTTTATCGTGTGACTGTTCATATTCCAGTCCTAAAGTTCAATTTTTTTAACTTTTAGTGTATGTTTTCTTGATAGATATGTACTTAGGACACTACTCGTGTCACATGGTATCGTTATTTACTTGAAAATATCAACTTTTAAAAAATATGGAAATCGGACACTTATTGTATTCAAGTGTTTATCCTTGTCGGATGACATTGAGTCCTTGATGTTCATCGTTGTCGAATGACGAAGAGATTCATGCTTGTCGGATGAGCTTCATCCGACCTTGTCCCTTGTCGGATAAGCTTCATCCGACATGTCTTTTGCCTTCATCATCCGACATGACCGTTTGAAGTATCATCCGACAGATTTCTATACTTAGTCATTTTTTGGATTATTTTTTCACAACTTTTTCAAAATGTGAATTTTCACTAGGTACTAAAGCTGTTCATTAACAATGATTGTTCCAGGAACTCAAATGCCTCAGAACAAAAACCTGAGAGATGGAAACAAATCTGATGAGGACCATGCTATGCCCTCACACAGATCCTCTCAACCATCTGTCAATGCTGCAAACCATGACGATCTGCTAATGAAAAGAGCAGATTACTTGCCACCGAAGCCTAACAACTATACATTTGATCCATTCATTAGTTCTGAGCATCCAATCATAATAGAGATCCTAAAGGGGCATCCAATTTTCATTGCTCTCTCTAAGACAGTGAGGGTTCCTATAATATATCTACAACAATTTTGGCATACCATCCAATTTTACCCACAAGACATCAACAATCAACATTTATTGGTTCAAATAGACAATTTCACAACCAAACTGACCATCAAAAGGGCTAGAAGAGTATGGATCTACCAAAGCAGAATTCATTTCCAGGGTTGCTTGATTTTCAAGAATTTATTCCTGAAGAGGAACTATGTGCTGAAGTCAGAGCTTTAGGTTATTCTACTGATCTTCAGAAGGAATATGATTTTAGCAAGAAGTTCTCACCCCTTATCTATTGCACGTTATTCTCTATCATCAACAGATGTAAGACATCCAAGCACACATACATCGATTCTTGTAGCATTTCAATATTGAGAATGTTCCATGCCATTGTCTATAACAGGCATATACACTACTGTAGAACTTTATTCCATTTCAGAGATTTTTGCATGTGTTTATTCATTAGATGTTACAAGACAATACTGGCATCCCAAGATGAGAGGAAGTTTTGCTTGGTCCAACCAACACTATGATGTCTTTCAAGTATCCTGCCATGCAGTTTGCTTTCACAAGACCTCTATATGAGGAACTGCTGTCATATGCCGATTAGCTAGTAGAGAGTGTGATAGATTTTAGGTGAGTGAACGCATTGATGGTCAATCCAGAACTGGAAGGACCTCCCCACAATGCAATCCATGAACTTGGTGAGGGTGTAGGTCTAGCTGACCAGGATCAAGAACAAGGGGTTCTTGATCGAGGAGTGCAAAGGGAAAATACCGATAGGGGTACATGCGTTGGGACTGCTACTGATCGTCCATTAACGGAAGATATTTTTGAAACCGATGACGAATATGATTCTCAAGATGATTCTCTAGATGATCCAGATAATGTCATCAATTCTTCCAGTTCAGAATAAGATAATGATGACGATACTGATGATGATGGAGATTCTCATGATCCAAATGTAGATGTTATTCCAAAACATGTTGGCCCGAGACCACATGTACTTTGTGAAGAATCTGAGAGCATTTCTACACATCGTGACAATGTTTAGGATTTAGACTCGGTAGTTCATTTGGCTACTGAAGGTTGTATAAGGATGGATGAGGGAGATGAAGTTGAAAATGAAAATAATGTGAGGTTATGTGTGATGGTAAGAAAAGAATATGGAGAGAGTGAGACATGATAAGAAAGAAACAAAAATAAAGATCATATCCAACCTATAAAAACCCAGGTAACCACATCTACCCCTGTGAGCTGTTGCCATCAAGTGTTGAAAAAGTCATAGTGGACCTAGCTATGCATAACGCATTGCACAACCCCAACCACTCATTGATCTCCCAACAGATCAATATTTCACATATTCACGGGGAGTCGATATAACTTCTATCTACTACTCATTCAGAGTCTATAGATATTGAAATAGACAGGCAGCAACCCCCGCCACTGACTTCTATTCAAATCACATTGAGTTTATAGCCAATTGATAATTTAAATCCGTCTAGAATACAAGAAACTGTTACTATTGTTGGATGTCTTCGTGACCCAACCAGAACACCCGGAGTGTCGTTACCTTTCATAGATACTTCATAAGGATGGCATGGAAGAGAGCTGTCAGTGTTATCACATTTGCAACACTGGACACATGCACAACATATTACCTTGTTTCAACTGGAAACCTAAGTGGTCCATGTGTTAGACCCCCTCTCTGACCCTAACTCGGTATTTACCTTTAACAAAGGAATTGCTAAAGAAAGGGATGGAATTGATACTTCAGGCATTTGAGAAGCAATCTAAGGAGCAAAGTGAACATATGGAGTCTTTATCAAGAAATGTCTCAGCTTTGGTGAAAGGGAAACATATTGCAACTGATACATATCCTATTAAAACACCTCCTCCACCACCACCACCACTACCACCTGTTCACGCTAGATCCAATTCAGAATTTTCTATGAATGACTTAAAGTCTATGTTGTTTGCAAAGTTGTTTGCAAAGATGTTTGCAAAGATGTTTGCAAAGTTGTTAGCCAGAAGTCCGGAAGAAAACTTGGATGAAGCTGATCTGATTGGAATGTTGAGGAAAGACACAGAAGTACAGAGTCAGTCAGTCACAAAGTTAGACTTATTGGAATTGAAAGGTCTTATGGTAACTAAATTTAGTGATATCTTCAACATTCTAAACTCATTGTCCGAAAAGGTTTCAATGCTAGAGGATACTTACAAGTCTCAGTCCGACAGTTTGAAAAGAAAGAATGATGATCAGGATGATCCTGATCACCATGAGGAGGAGAATAAGAGGCCAAGATAGACTGGAGAATCAACTGGTACATCTACAAGGGTTGATACTTCTAACAATCAGCAATAAGTAGTTCATGGTGAGATATTCGGTGACAAAGTTCAGGAGGACACGCCAACCCTTTATATTACTTCCAATGGTTGAAAAGCCTAAGGAAAGTAATGTTATGACCGAGGAGGAGAGAATGGAAGATAATCTCATTGTGGATTACATTGAGATAGATTCAGATCCAAAAGATGGTAATTTAGCTGAGCATGTTGAGAAAAAGATAAAAAGGAGGTTCAAGACGTATTTCATGTTTCTGATGATGAAAGGGAAGAAGATGGAGACTATGACATGGTTCACCAATTGAATGAAGTAGTGCAGACTTCTTCTGACCATCTTCCTAATTCTCAACCTCAAGCTCAACAACAGTCAAGTCAATTTGTCCAGCTAGGTCAATCTAGTGCTTTAAGACCTAATGCAGTTGTAGTTCAAAGATGGGAGAGATCAAGGATTTTTGTTCCATTTTTAGAGGATTATGATATAATTTTTTTTGAAGAGAGTCGAACCACTAGATCTTGTAAGAGTCTACAACATTGGTGACATTCCAAAACTGAAGCACATTGAGTATATCAACTTGATGAAGACAAGAGATATGGATCTAGACTGGATAAAATCAGAAAAGAGAATTGTGGTATCAAGGAGATTGAATCCAACAGATTATACAGAGTTTGGTATCCAAAATTTACAACGGTCAGATAAGATGGAAAGGAATGGTTCTTCACAAAAGCTAATTTCAAGAACCTTGATATAGATGAATCTGATGTCTTGTATGACATACTCTCTAGAACATTGAATAATCCAATAGAATGGGTTACAACTTATAAGGCAATTAAGAGATTCATGAAGAATTGCATAAAATTCTCTTATCTCACTGATATTCAGATGGGACTGGAGGCTAATCAATCGAAGGTCTACATTTTGAAGCCCAATTAGAAGTTACAAGATATAGAAAATTTCCCAGTGTACATGATACTAGAGCAACCGAAATTTGAGATAGTTTTCAAGAATCAGTCTGATAAGAAACAATTTCTGAGATTCATTAAAATAAACAAGTATTGTGATGGAACCGTAAAGATACTAAAGTTGGGGCTAGAAAACAAATTAAAAATTGATGACAAAGATGAGACCAAAATGAATGCAAGAGACAAATTAGTGCCTATACAAGTTTTGGATTAAATTGCAAAGAGGATTGAGTATAAGAATGCCTTGACAAGATTTGAAGTTAATTTTGGCATTAGGAAGAGATACATCCCTCCGAAGTAATGTCGTACAATTTGTTACCACATACGACAACTAATTAAGGCTCAATACATATTATTAATAGCCGATGAAAGCCATGTAGGCCCATCATTTCAGTAAGAGCCATCGAAGCTGATCAAGGTCCAACATATTTCATTAACAGTTACTGAAGAGCACATTAAGGCCCAATTGAGTTGAATAACAACAACCAACTCTAACACGACCCATTAGAGTTCATAAATAGCCACTTCAACGCATGAAAAATCAATACATTTCATAAAGTGTCACTTAAACCACTGAAGACCAATATAGTTCATTAACAGCCACTTAGTTCAATACCCAGTTTAAATGTGGCCGTCGGAAATCCGTCGCTAAAAGTGGTTGTCAGAAATCCGTTGAAATTCAATTTCCTACCAAAGTTCTTGCAACAGCCCATCACCGACGGATTTCCGATGAATCTGGCTTTCACAGACGGATTTCCGACGGAAATATCCAAATAAGCTTTTGTTTTGTAGTGATAATATGTATATGTATGATGAATAATATGTATATGCATGATGAATAATATGTATAGGTTACTATATGCTCACGACACGTGTCACACATGAATTACTAAGGAGTATATAAACATATGTGGTCGCACACAAATAATGCGTATGTTTCCATTTCTAGAAACCCAGATTTAATATGGCCGATTAAAGAAATAATTATTCTTTATGAATAATTTTAAAATATGTGTTAAACTGTAATTATGATAATTACAGGGTGAAAAAGTAATTATGTTAGTTATGGGGTGTTATATGTAATTGTATAGAATTATATTTAAAGTTTAAAGATAATTATATATTTGAATTTAAATTTGAATTTGAATTTAAACATTACAGATAGTTACTAAACCTTATTTGAATTATAGTCTATTTGTAATTCTTCTGTTATAAATAGGGTGTTAGGCTAAACCATTTTTCAGTTGATTGAAAATTAAAATTAGCCTTTCAGAGAAATACAAGAAAGAAACCTTTTATTTTCTTTAAAACACATATAGATCTAACGTTCTAGGACTCTAACGTTCTAGGACTAGCACCTGGTGGGAACGCGAAACGTGTTCGTGTGTGGACTACCGATAGAGGAAACATGCTTTGGTTTCATAGTGCTCCATTCCTGTCCCAATTGATCTACAAAAGGTACACATTCTAAACTGATAAGTGCTAACTTTATATACATTTAATATCAAATTTACCCTAAAAATAATTTTAAATTAGATGTTTAAAATACCCATATTAATTTGAGTTGATATTTATTTGTGAAGAACCAATTAAGGTGAGAAATAAATAAAAAGATGTAATCTGATGCAAAAAGCTGATTTTGAGACGTTCTGTAGGCATGCATTGCCCACTGAGGGCACTCCTGAAGTGTTGCCGCCAAGTTACACAAGTGACCACTGAGGGCACTCTTGAAGTTTCCACCGCCTAAAAATGCAAATTGATCAAGTTGATGTGGTTCACTGTAATAAAGATATGATGGCACACATTTCAATCTCCATCACATTTACTATAAATAGAAGATGAAGAAGCACTACAAATCGTTCATCATCCTCTCCTTTCTTTTATAATAGTTTAGTTTCTCACTTCTCAAGTTATTTACTTAAAAAAAAAACACTTCAAGTCTTAGGCTTGAAGTGTAGCACTTTAAATTATGTATTTTAACTCTGTACTTACTTTTCGTATTTTATTTCTCGTATTTAACTTTATGAAAGTAGTTACTTTGTATTTCTTTTCTTTTATTATGTCTTTTACTTTTAGTATGAGCTAATCACCTCTTTGGGTGTGGATGTGAATCAAACTTGAGACTAGTAGGCGACACTTGGGTGTTGCCATTATTACTAGCTCTTATGCTTGGTCACTTAAGTTGGGACTTCATTCAAGCGTAAATAAGCTGATCATCTTGAAGTGTTAATATTAGATGTTAGACCTCGAGAGGGGCAGATCCGAAATACGGCTTAAGTGATGCACAAAGATTTGAGAAAGTATTTGATAACCACGTAGAGATACGGGTTCTCCATGATTTGCTAAGGTTCGAACTTCGGTCGAGATTTATATCACAAAGAGATTTGGGAGTAAATCTCCATACTGATTGAACTTTGATTTTTGAGTCATACTTAGTTAAATCGGCAAAATTAAGAGTCGGTAACAATGGAGACTTTACGGGCAGTTTGTAGGACCGGTCTATAAAAATCCACTTTCGAGAGATCGGGCTTTTTATAGACATTCGTACTACAAAGTGACTAACCAAATCGTCACTACAACCATTTTAAGGAAAATTTATACCCATACCCATTCTTTAATTTCAAATACATTTCATATTTTAGAATTACTTCACCAATTCTCAAGCTTTGTAAGTTTATTTCGATTTTCATTTGTTAGATATGAGTAGCTAGTTTATTATTTCTAGCAATGGGTATGTAATCCACTTTGAAAGCTTGGATGTGTTGAGATTTAATTAGGTTTTTAACATCATTAGAATTCGTTTATGTAACCTTTGATTACATTGTTCTTTGAGTTTTTGTTAATTATTTCGAGTTGGATCCCTCATTTTCTTTAATTTAAGCTCGAATAGCTAGTTAATTCTTTGAATCCGTAAATGTTCATTGATTTAAGTAGGTAGCAACCAGTATCTATATTCGACATTTTATTGAATTATAGTGTTGTAAGGTTACATAATTTGATCGTAATGATTGGCTTCGATTATTAGTCAAGGGTGATAAGTTGGTTGAATTTTTAATTTCTTATTTGGTTGTTGCATGTTTAGACTTTTTATAACTCATCCCCCCCGCCCCTTTATATATAATGTTTCCGATGAGTTTGCACGTGATTACGTCTTGGACTCATGGTTAACACCGAGTTCCTGAAGAGACGACCCTACTTACCATTATCACAATTTGTTGTGTTTTAGAGGTAATACGAGTAATTTTATAAATTTTATTATTTGCCGGACTCGACACACATCAAATTTTTGGCGCCGTTGCCGGGGACTCGGCAAGTTTAACTGTTTATGCCAAGATCTTTTCGTGTAGGTTCACCAATCCCAATCGATCCGGAAATTGAGAAAAGCGCCAAGAGGTTAAGGATGGAACCTAAGTTTCGAAAGAAGCAAGGTGAGTCGACTTCTTCACCAGAGCTCAATATCTAGAAAGATATTGAGTTGTCTACAGATTCAGAGAGCGATAAGTAGGAGTTGCATTTTGAAGAAGAAAAGCCTCACTTGGAAAAAGAAGAACCGGTCACCGAGACCGAAGACGAGGAAGAGAGGAAATGGTGAATCTCAAGCGCACTTTGAGGGAATGGGCAGCACCCAACATCGCCGAGCAACCTATTTGCATCACATATCAGACAGAAGAGGTAAGTACCGAACTTAAAACTGGTTTAATTCACTTACTACCTCATTTTCATGGTTTAGCTAGTGAAGACCCGTATAAACATATGACCGAGTTCCATATGGTATGCTTGGGAATGAAGCCGCAAGGCACGATCGTGGAGAACCAAAAGCTAAAGGCATTCCCGTTCTCCTTAGTTGACGCAGCTTGGGAGTGGCTTTTCTATCTACCGCCGGGCTCGATCAGTACTTGGGGACAAATGGCGAGGGAGTACCCTCAACACGACATTTATAAGCAATTACTAATTCAATATTTTTATGAAGGTTTGCTACCGATGGAAAGGAAGATGATGGATGTCACGAACGAGGGAGCGATAGCGAACAAGACGCCAACTCAAGCTAGGACTTTGATAGACACAATGGCGGAAAGCTCCAAGCAATTTGGATCTCGGAGTGACATTGGTTGCGGAGCTAGTGAGGTACACGTTAAATCCCTAGAAACTAAGATTACTGATTTGACTAACCTTGTGACACAACTTTCTATGGGGAGTGTCCCTCGAGTTAAGGCATGTGAATTTTTCTCCTCGGTGGCTCACCCTACCGATGTATGCCCGACTTTGCATGAAGAAAAGAACAAGTAAATTCCATCGGGGGTAGCAATTTCCAGCATTCACACAACCGGGCTCCCGGTCCTTTCTCAAGCACATACAACCACGGTTGGAAGCAACATTCGAATCTGAGCTATGCCCCAAGGCAAGGACAAAGTAAATGTCAACAATTCCAGCAAAAAGCTCCTTTCTAGCATCCCCAACAGTTCAAAGGCCCACCCGGTTTTCAACCGCAACACCATCTGAAGTCATCATTCCAACCGGGTTCCCAACAGCAACATCAAGTGTCATCTCAAGCTCCTAGTAGCTCAGGTATGTCATTGGAAGATGTGGTTAAATCTATGGCTGCTAACATGGCCAAATTTCAACAGGATACACAAGCGAGTATTCAAGATCTCCAGGCCACCATTTACCAATTGGTGAATAAAGGCAAGTTGCCTTCCCAGACGGAGACCAATCCGAAAGCCAATGTGAATGGCATCACTTTGAGGAGCGGAAAAGAGCTGAAAGATAGTGTCAAAAAGAAAAAGAAGGTAATTGAGGAAGAAGAAGAGTTAGAGGTCAAGGCATCCGTTTTGGGTGAAAAGGAGGTCAAAGATGATGAGACAAAGAAGAAAGGACCCGAAGTGATCGTGCAAGCACCGCCATTCCTGAGACGATTCGAGAAAACCAAGCGGGAAAGCGAAGATAAAGAGATCCTTGACACATTCCGGAAAGTTCAGGTAAACATTCCTCTTTTAGATGCTATTAAGCAAGTTCCTAGATATGCAAAAATTTTAAAAGAGCTTTGTACTAATAAAAGGAAACTAAAAGGGAATTAAAAGATAAGCATGAGCCAAAATGTGTTCGCCGTCTTGCAAAAGCGGTTACCACCAAAGTGTAATGACATGTTTACCATACCATGTAAGGTAGGGAATGTATCGGTCAATCAAACAATGTTAGACTTGGGGGAATCAATCAATATTATTCCATATGCTATTTACTCACCTTTGAATGTAGGACCCCTAAAGCCAACCAGTGTGGTAATCCAGTTAGCGGATAGGTCGACGGTCTACCCAAAAGGGGTATTAGAGGATGTACTTATTCAAGTGAATGAATTGGTCTTTCCGGCATATTTTTATGTTATAGACATGGAGGAGAATAATACCTCCCAGGACGGTAAATTTTTCTAGGTAGACCATTCTTGAAAACATCTAATACCAAGATAGATGTTCATGATGGTAAATTGACTATGAAATTTGATGGCGAGGTAATTAAGTTTAATATATACGACGCCATGCGATATCCTAGTGATGTCTCTTCATTATGCTTTGTTGATATTATTGAGTCCTTATCTGACACAATGTTTGATTTATCTAATGAGGATGTGTTAGAAGTGATTTTAGACAGAGATTTGACTAACGGAAGCTTGAAAAAGTATGCTCAAGAGTACAAGCTTGACGATGAATTTGCAGAATTGGTGTCTTAGTGGAAAAAGGGCGAGCACCAAAGCCAAAGTATGAGGTCTCTAAAATAGATTTGCCTTTATCTCACACTAAACTTCTTCCTTCTGTTGAACAGGCACCCGAGCTAGAATTGAAGCTGTTGCCGAACTATTTGAAGTATGCTTATTTAGGAGACAAGGATACACTACCTGTGATTATATCCGCCACCTTGTCATCTCAAGAGGAAGGAGCATTGGTTGAGGTGTTGAAAGATCACAAGAGAGCAATCAGATGGACCATCACTGACATCAAGGGTCTTAGTCCCTCACTATGCCAACACAAGATTCTACTAGAGGAGGAGTATAATCCATTTCGAGAGGCGCAATGGAGGTTGAACCTACCTATGATGGAAGTAGTAAAGAAGGAGATATTGAAGCTTTTGGATTCCGACATGATCTACCCAATCTTCGACAACAAGTGGGTGAGCCCTATACAGGTAGTACCCAAGAAAACTGGCATTACTGTGGTAGAGAAAGCCGAAGGTGAGTTGGTGCCCACTCGTGTTCAAAACGGGTGGAGGGTATGTATTGACTATCGTAAGCTTAATTCATCAACTAGAAAAGATCATTTTCCGCTTCCCTTCATAGACCAAATGTTAGAAAGGTTAACCGGTCGTACTCACTATTGTTTTTTGGATGGTTATTCAAGTTTCCAATAGATTCCGGTGGCAAGAGAAGACCAAGAGAAGACTACATTTACATGCCCCTTTGGTACATTCGCCTACCGAAGTATGCCTTTCGGTCTTTGCAATGCACCGGCGATATTCCAACGATGTATGGTAAGTATATTTTCTGATTATGTTGAAAACATTATTGAGGTTTTCATGGACGACTTTACAGTTTATGGTGATTCCTTTACTTCATGCCTAGATAACTTGACTAAGATTTTGAAAAGGTGCATTGAGACTAATTTGGTTTTAAATTACGAGAAATGTCACTTTATGGTAAATCAAGGCATTGTATTGGGTCATGTTATCTCGGAAAATTTTATAGAGGTTGACAATGCAAAAGTCGACGTCATAAGATCCTTGCCATACCTTATGAGCGTTAGAGAGGTACGTTCCTTTCTGGGCCACACAGGTTTCTGTTGGTCCCGAAGGGCTATACAAGTTTGTAGAAGGGGGGGGGGGGGGTTGAATACAAACACACAGATTTTACTTTTCTAAATTGTTTATTGATAAATCATTAACAATTTACAGCTTGTTGCGGAACAAGATTAAGGATAAACCTAAATCTAAACAAGTTGGAACACTAAGTTTCTTGCACTAAGAAAGGGAAGGAAATTACTAATAATAACCTATCTCAAGATAAGAAAGATGACTTGTCCAGAGTTAGCAAGTGCTTCAAAAATGAAGCTGGAGTCCTTCTTATATACTGCATGCATTTAATGCATGGCAGTTTACACTTTACACGTGGCAGCCGCTCATTGGTTGTATGTCATTGACCTTTGTAGACAACCTTAGTAGCCGCATGTTTGAATAGTGTAGTATCAGAGTGGTTGTACGATTTCAGACAATAAGGAGGTTCTTTTCTGACATATCGTACGGAGTCGTGCAAGGGTGGTTAAGACAAAAGTACTTTGTACGGAGGACTTCATGATCAACGTTTCGTTGATTCAGCGCTTTACCATTGTTTATCAGCGAATGATAAAGTTCAGCGATAGCTGAAGTCTTGTACTTGATACTTCACGTTGAGTGGACAAATCTGAGTCTTCGCTGATCCGCATCAGTTCATTAGGAGACATGTCGCTGGTTCTTGAGCTTGATCTTCGACTTCAGCGTAGAACCTATGTTGACGTGAAACTTGTCTTCAGAGATCATAAGTAAACAACTAACTTATCAGCGATCACCATAAGGACTGAAAAGACTCAAAGCATTATGGTGAACAGTGTTCGCTGAATGTTTAATCTAAAGAGCGAGAGTTCCTATCAGCGGTACTGTAAGATCTTAGTACTTATCAGCGATAGTGAAACTCTAATATATTGTTTACTTACAATTTTCACTAAGTATATAAGAGAGGGTCATTATCAAATCACTGAGGGTTTGGATCAACAATCTCCCCCTATTTGATTATGACATACCAACAGAGAAAATTGCTATGTAATGAAAACATAAGGATAAAAAGAACTCATAAAATATTTGTCCCTTTTACTGTTTTCTGGGATCTTTTCTGTACTGATGGAGTAAAGTACTTTCGCTGAAATCTTTCTTTAAACTTTGAATCAGATTACAAAAGGAAGTGGAAAGATTACAAGTACAAGCGAAATAAATTACAAGTACAAAAGAATAACTGATACAATAGAAGAATGAGGCGATCCTATCAGTTTATAAAGGTTCTTCCTTAATGAGAAGTTCATCAAGGGTCTTTGATGTGGGAATCATCCAGTCAGGGACATTTACTCCTTGATTCCTTTTGTTCAGAGCTTCTTTAAAAATCAAGGGTTTAAGATGTCGTGCCTGAATGTCGTTTTTGAAATCACACCAGTAGATGAGATCTTTCAGCTGTTCGATGGGAGTGATGGGAAGCTCAGAGATACGTTGAAAACGTTTTCATCCATCATAGTCAATAAAGAATAGCCCATAGGGTTTGCTTATGACTTTCCCAGGGATGAAAGTCTCACAAGGAGGAAGAGATGTGTCAAGTGCATAAAGGTCAGGTTCTGGACCAAGGACTTCCTCAAGAGAAAAACCAATACCTGTTTCGTTCCGTATACGAGGACCTGAGTCTGAAGATTTAGACTTTTTCTTTGCGGAGGCCCTTGTTTTCTGATTTGCGAGAGGAGGGGGAGGAGGAATATCCACACAAGAAGATACTAAGTTGATCTGTTGATTTATCAGCTTTTCGAAATGATCCTTGTACTTAGATTGAGACTTCTGGATGGCTAATCTGATCTCCAACCATTCAGAGAGACCGTACTTCGTGATGGCTTCAGCATAGAATTTTTCGTACTGTCCATTCTCTCTGAATATCTCGATTTCAGCGATTGAAACTTTGAGGGTTGATCTTCCAGTGATAAGTACCTTGTTGATTTTGGAAGGTCGATATCTGAAGTGTACCTTTTCTTTGCACCAGATTAAAGTAGATTGCGACACAGTTCTCTTTTCTTCAACGATCTTCTTGGCGTCTTCCCATAGCTGACGTTGAACTTCGATTGGAGTTCTTTTCAGCTTGGGGTCTTTCACCGATTGTTGAGTAAGCTGGATGGCGAGTTCTCTGTATTTTTCTTCAGCTCCCCTTCTTTCAGTGATTAGACGTTCAACTCTGAGGTGATCCTTGTATTCCTTTTGAGAAAGTCTGAACTTTGGAGGAATAGAAGGAAGTTGATCACGCTTCAGGATGATTCGCTGATCTTCGAATCTCTTTATCATTGCATCTCTCTTTTTCTGATCCTCTTCACTCAGCTTTTGAGGAGCCAAGGAAGGTTTGTTTTTGTGAAAGAGCAGCTGTTCTTCAGGTTCATCAGTCTCAGAGATCAAATCTAAGACCGAGATTATTTCTTCAGCGTTGGGAGCTAGGATTATTTCTTCAGCAGCAGCTGGTTGTACTTCAGAATCCTCAAGCAGGGGAGAGGACTAGCTGAAATACAGCGATCTTATGAATAAGAACTTGGGTAGAACAGAAATAGAAAATAATGGGATTAAGTGTATAGAGGTTTTAGAGGAGAGTAGAGCTGATAATGTGTATAGATAGAGGAGGGATGCAATATAAGGAAGATTTAGTGTACCTAACAAACTGGCTTTGGAAGCAAGATCGTCAGATTGTCTTCTTCAGCGAGGCCTTTGTTTTTACCTTTGTCAGCTTCAGACGCCGAAGGCTTTGTCTTGGTCCGCTCCCCTGAAGGCTCTTTTATCAATATCCCTTTAAGAGCTGTAGTCCTCTGAGCAGGCTTGACGATAAAGGAGTCATCATCATCATCATCGTCGTCATCATCATTATTTGGAGAAGAGGATGGTTCATCATCAGATAAGTCGATGGCTTCTTCATCTTCAGCTTCAGATTCAGATTCTTCAGCATCTTCTTCGAGTTGCTCCCCCTCAGATACAGAGGTAAGCTTCTCGGTTCCCTCAAGGTTTTCATCTCCCTGAGGTCTAGCAGTAACTTCTTCAGTTGTCTTCTCACCCTCTTTAGTAAGGGTAAGGTCTTCAGTCTTCTCCCCCTTGATAGATTCATCATGGGGAAGGTCTTCAGAGTTCTTCTTCCCCCCTTCCTCATGATGAGTGGGGGAGGAATGCGATGACTCAGCAGTTGGTTTTGGTTCCCTGTCTTCTTGGCCAGGGATCCCTATATAATCTTCAATCGCTGCTACTCTGTCTTCTAGGCCAGTAATAGCAGGAGTGATCTTCAAAAGTTCAGCACGATCCGCCGTAGAAAAATGCGAAGGTGCAGGGGCAGGAGCGGTCATGTTATTCAGGATCTGTTGCATCATTGTCTTCATTGAATTGACGTCATTCTTTACAGAATTCATGCCAGTCTTCACTGAATTCATGTCAGTCTTTACTGAACTTACGTCAGTCTTTACAGCAGTCATCTCTCCCTGAAGATTTCCAACCGATGTCTTCAGCGTTGTGAACTCGCTGGACATGGATTGAACTGAGGTTTTGAGAGAGGTGTAGTCTGTGTAGAGGTCAGCAAGAACTTTGGCAAAGTCACCAAGAGTTTTATCAATCTTCTCCAAATCAGTTTTGGAGGCTTTCTGTTCAACCACCGTCGTCAGCTTGTTGAGATTCTCTCCAGCGTTTGTTACAGCTGAAGAGTTGTCTGAGAGAGTAGTGGTGAGACCTGCCAGCTTCATATCCAGGTTCTTCAGAGAGGCGTTGATGTCTCCCAAATTAGGACCTGTAACATATAAGTACTTATGAACAGTGGAAAGCTTAGAAGTTTGGGGTTCAATTACAGTGTATATGGGTTGATGTATACCTGCAGGAGGATCGACGAAGTCATCAAAACTTCTGTGACCTGAATAATGTTCCATGTCGTCAGCGAGAGTGCGTATACGCATGGACGTTCCTACAGGTCCTGCATCCATCATTCCTTGAAGAGTATGAGCTTTAGCTTATGGAGGAATGACGGGTGATCCAGTGGTCGTGGTGAAAACTGGATTAAAGTCCAATGGAGAGGATAGAGAAGCGAATGTTGAGAATATTGGTTGGGTGCGGGGTTCAGCGTTGGATCCGCTGAGAATCACTTCTTCAGTTTGTAGAGAGACTGAAGGAGGTTGGGTAGATTCCAAATTTATAACCTCAGCGTTTAGAGACGCTGAAACTGGGATGGAATGGGTGGCTTGTTCAGCTGTGGCAGAGCGTACCACTGAACTTTCCTTTAGCTCTTCAAGATGAGCTCAGGAGTCTTCAGCAAGAGATTGCTGGGGTTGCTCCTTGGTTTTCTTAGTTCTTTTGGAACTAAGTTGGGTAGAAGAGTGTTTCCTTTTTCTTGAAGGAGAGGAGGTAGCAGCTGGGGTATCAGCGGTGGGTTTGTCCACTGAAGGAGCTGCAGAAGTAGAAGAAGAAGGAGGATTGAGAAGAGTTAAGAGTGTAGAGAGACGTACCTCGTTTTCCACTGGCTTGAAGTCGAGTACTTTAGGACCAACCTGAGAGAGTTTTAGGTCTCCTACTTGTGGGTAGTTGTCCTTCAGGCCTGTTTGGAATATGGCGCTGATGAATCTAGGATATGGAACCCATGGAGATCGGTCAGCGGCAGAGTCTACTCTGAGTACAAGATCATCGTAGATTATCGAAGTCCAGTCTATATGAAGACCTTTCAGCAATGCATATCCCATTGCTTGCTGAGGTTGAGCGGCTTGATCAGAGGAGCCGGTCTTTGCAGTCATGCAGCTTATCAAGTGAGCGAAGATGAAGTTCATCTCGCTGGGCATTTTTGACTTCTTGATGAGGGTCAGCTTCTTCTCAGGCTTCTTGTCCCTCCCAGTTTCCCATACATAGCCCATTGCATCAAAGAATGCAGTGATGGCTTCCCTATCAGAATGTTTCTTGTGGTCAGGGAGGGGAACAAAAGGTTTTTCTTTTGTGGCGATGGGAAGGCTCAGGGCTTTGCGGATAATGGCAGGGGTGATCTTTATAGTGCCAAAATCAGTACCACAGAGGATGCAATCAATTGTCTTTGAGGAGTCTTTGGTTGATGGTAGCTGAGAGTGTCTGGCAGAATTCCAGAACTGAGATAGTAGTAGCTGATGTGCAGGAGGTGTTGTGGTCAGGGCTGTAGAGAGGCAACATTTTTTTAGGAAATTCACAGCATCATTCAGATGTGTGACTTGATTTCGAGGAGGAAACTCGAAAAGCGCATATAGGTTGTTTGTTTTTGTCCAATCAAGTTCTTCAAGAGTGAACTTGACCTGAGGAGCCTTGATGATTTCCAGTTCCTCAGCAGCAGCAGTGTTCTCAGCGGTAGGAGTGTCAGTAGATGCCATTTCTGTATTATCAGTTCAACCAAAGATATAACAAATAAGAATAATCTTAATGTGGAAAGATTTTCCAATAAGATGGTTCGAATTTTGTCCATTTCATTCAGACAAAAATGTCTTAATGAAGATATTAGGGTTTTTTTTGGTTTTTTAAAAAGAAAAGCAAACCCAATAAAAAATCTTGTTTTCCAGTTTCCTTTGAGAATTAGGATTCTGAAAAAACGTATGAAGAACAAGTTTAAGATCTTGCGTTTAAACTTGAAGAACAACCATGAAAAGTTGTGTTCATAAAACCATGAAAGAAATGATTTCATTTGAAAAAGTTCTTTTGTTTGATCTTGTAAAAACAATGAGAAGATCAGAAACAAGTTTAAGAAACAGGTAAATAACAGAAATATTAACCTGGTTCGTTGAAGAAGAAGAAGTTCTTAAAAAAAACTTGAGAGCACAAATGTAACAGTAATTTTCTTTTTCTTGCTTGGAGGAGAAGTTTTTTCGCGTAAAGGAAAAATATAAACCCACAAAGTGTTTATATAGTGAGATTATAGAGATAGAAAAACTCGAGCGGGAAAGTTTTTCATCATGACACGGATACGTGTTTGCATTTGATTGGAAGGTAAACGAAACGTGCAAACGTGTGTCAGAAAAAGAACGTGCCGGGGCTTATCCGTTGCAATGACGTCACAACTGTCCTTTCATATTCTAGGATGTCTCTGATGTTTTGAAAACTCAGGGACACTTTTGAAAACATGAAGCACTGAATAGAAATATCAGTGTTGGTTTTAGAAATTTCAAAGTATCGCTGATTAAGGAAGATATATTCAGCGATGCAATTTGTTTTGAAATCTTGCATTCACATGCGATTGTTAGTGAGAGAAAAACATACCTTGATATCAGCGAATCAAGTTTATTCAGAGAGAAAATGATAGAATGGGTTATACAAGTTGATTTTATACTATCGCTGATCAAATGTGAACCGCTGAAGATTTTACTCTTCAAAGTTCAGCATTCCAAGCTCGCTGATGAGAAAGTTGAATCTTGTCTCATCAAGAGGTTTGGTGAACAGATCAGCTAACTGATAATCAGTTGGGATAAAGTGAAGTTCTATATCACCATTCATCACATGATCTCTGATAAAATGATACCTGATTTCGATGTGTTTTGTCTTTGAGTGAAGCACTGGATTGTTGGCTATAGCGATGGCACTTGTGCTGTCGCAATAGATTGGAATATTTGAGAGCTGTAGGTCATAGTCCAGTAGTTGATTTCTCATCCACAAGACCTGAGAATAACAGCTTCCAGTGGCTACATACTCAGCTTCAGCTGTGGAGGTGGACACTGAGTTTTGCTTTTTACTTGTCCAACTCACCAGCTTTCCACCCAGGAGCTGACAGCCTCCTGTGGTGCTTTTCCTATCCAATTTGCAACCTGCAAAATCACTATCTGAATAGGTGATTAGATCGAACCCTGAGTCTTTGGGAATGATGGCAGGGGTTATCTTTATCGTGCCAAAATCAGTATCACAGAGGATACAATCAATTGTTTTTGAAGGGTCTTTGGCTGATGGTAGCTGAGAGTGTCTGACGGAGTACCAGAACTGAGAAAGTATTAGCTGATGTGCAGGAGGTGTTATGGTCAGGGCTTTTGAAAGGCAACAATTCTTCAGGAAGTCCACAACATCATTCAGATGTGTGACTTGCTTACGAGGAGGAAACTCGAAAAGCGCATATAGGTTATTTGACTTGGTCCAATCAAGTTCTTCTAGAGTGAACTTGACCTGAGGAGATTTTGTGATTTCCAATTCCTCAGCATCAGCGACAGCAATGTTCTCAGCGGTAGGAATGTCAGCAGATGCCATTTTCTGTATTTATCAGTTCAACCAAAGATTTAACAAATAAGAATAATCTTAATGTGGAAAGGTTTTCCAATAAGATGGTTCGAATTTTGTCCGTTTCATTCAGACAAAAATGTCTTAATGAAGATTAGGGTTTTTCTTAGTTTTGAAAAAGAAAATGCAAACCCATTAAAAGTCTTGTTTTCCAGTTTCTGGAAACGAACATATGAAGAACAAGTTTAAGATTTTGCGTTTAAACTTGAAGAACAACCATGAAAGGTTGTGTTCATAAAACCATGAAAGAAATGATTTCATTTGAAAAAGTTCTTTTGTTTGATCTTTTAAAAACAAAGAGAAGATCAGAAACAAGTTATAAACAATAGGTAAATAATAAGAACATATTAACCTTTGATGTTTGATGAAGAAGGAGATGAACAGTTGTTCTTGAAAATATGATTGTTCGAAATGCAACAGTAAATCTTTCTTTGCTTGGAGGAGAAGTTGTTCGCGTAAAAGGAAAATATAAACCAAGAATGTGTTTATATAGTGAGTTTAGAGAGAGAAAATCTTGAGCGGGAAAAGATTTTCATCATGACACGGACACGTGTTTGCATTTGATTTGAAGATGAACGAAACGTGCAAACGTGTGTTAGAAAAAGAACGTGCCGGGGTTTATCCGTTGCGATGACGTCACAACTGTCCTTTCAAATTCTTTTAGGATATATCTGAGGTTTTGAAAAACTCAGGGACACTTTTGAAAACATGAAGCACTGAATAGAAATATCAGTGATGGTTTTAGAAATTTCAAAAATATCGCGTAATTAAGGAAGAGATATTCAGCGATGCAATTTGTTTTGAAATCTTGCATTCACATGCGATTGTCAGAGAGAAAAACATACCTTGATATCAGCGAATCAAGTTTATTCAGAGAGAAAATGATAGAATGGGTTATACAAGTTGATTTTATCCTATCGCTGATCAAATGTGAACCGCTGAAGATTTTACTCTTCAAAGTTCAGCATTCCAAGCTCGCTGATGAGAAAGTTGAATCTTGTCTCATCAAGAGGTTTGGTGAACAGATCAGCTAACTGATAATCAGTTGGGATAAAGTGAAGTTCTATATCACCATTCATCACATGATCTCTGATAAAATGATACCTGATTTCGATGTGTTTTGTCTTTGAGTGAAGCACTGGATTGTTGGCTATAGCGATGGCACTTGTGCTGTCGCAATAGATTGGAATATTTGAGAGCTGTAGGTCATAGTCCAGTAGTTGATTTCTCATCCACAAGACCTGAGAATAACAGCTTCCAGTGGCTACATACTCAGCTTCAGCTGTGGAGGTGGACACTGAGTTTTGCTTTTTACTTGTCCAACTCACCAGCTTTCCACCCAGGAGCTGACAGCCTCCTGTGGTGCTTTTCCTATCCAATTTGCAACCTGCAAAATCACTATCTGAATAGGTGATTAGATCGAACCCTGAGTCTTTGGGAATGATGGCAGGGGTTATCTTCATCGTGCCAAAATCAGTATCACAGAGGATACAATCAATTGTTTTTGAAGGGTCTTTGGCTGATGGTAGCTGAGAGTGTCTGACGGAGTACCAGAACTGAGAAAGTATTAGCTGATGTGCAGGAGGTGTTATGGTCAGGGCTGTTGAAAGGCAACAATTCTTCAGGAAGTCCACAACATCATTCAGATGTGTGACTTGCTTACGAGGAGGAAACTCGAAAAGCGCATATAGGTTATTTGACTTGGTCCAATCAAGTTCTTCTAGAGTGAACTTGACCTGAGGAGATTTTGTGATTTCCAATTCCTCAGCATCAGCGACAGCAATGTTCTCAGCGGTAGGAATGTCAGCAGATGCCATTTTTTGTATTTATCAGTTCAACCAAAGATTTAACAAATAAGAATAATCTTAATGTGGAAAGGTTTTCCAATAAGATGGTTCGAATTTTGTCCATTTCATTCAGACAAAAATGTCTTAATGAAGATTAGGGTTTTCTTAGTTTTGAAAAAGAAAATGCAAACCCATTAAAAGTCTTGTTTTCCAGTTTCTGGAAACGAACATATGAAGAACAAGTTTAAGATTTTGCGTTTAAACTTGAAGAACAACCATGAAAGGTTGTGTTCATAAAACCATGAAAGAAATGATTTCATTTGAAAAAGTTTTTTGTTTGATCTTTTAAAAACAAAGAGAAGATCAGAAACAAGTTATAAACAATAGGTAAATAATAAGAACATATTAACCTTTGATGTTTGATGAAGAAGGAGATGAACAGTTGTTCTTGAAAATATGATTGTTCGAAATGCAACAGTAAATCTTTCTTTGCTTGGAGGAGAAGTTGTTCGCGTAAAAGGAAAATATAAACCAAGAATGTGTTTATATAGTGAGTTTAGAGAGAGAAAATCTTGAGCGGGAAAAGATTTTCATCATGACACGGACACGTGTTTGCATTTGATTTGAAGATGAACGAAACGTGCAAACGTGTGTTAGAAAAAGAACGTGCCGGGGTTTATCCGTTGCGATGACGTCACAACTATCCTTTCAAATTCTTTTAGGATATCTCTAAGGTTTTGAAAAACTCAGGGACACTTTTGAAAACATGAAGCACTGAATAGAAATATCAGTGATGGTTTTAGAAATTTCAAAAATATCGCTGATTAAGGAAGAGATATTCAGCGATGCAATTTGTTTTGAAATCTTGCATTCACATGCGATTGTCAGAGAGAAAAACATACCTTGATATCAGCGAATCAAGTTTATTCTGAGAGAAGATGATGTTATAGTTTATACAAGTTGATTTTATCCTGAGAGCTATACAAGTTTGTATAATAGTATCGCTGATCAAATGTGAACCGCTGAAGATTTTACTCTTCAAAGTTCTGCATTCCAACCTCGCTGATGAGAAAGTTGAATCTTGTCTCATCAAGAGGTTTGGTGAACAAATCAGCTAACTGATAATCAGTTGGGATAAAATGAAGTTCTATATCACCATTCAGCACATGATCTCTGATAAAATGATATATGATTTCGATGTGTTTTGTCTTTAAGTGTAGCACTGGATTGTTGGCTATAGCGACACTTGTGCTGTCGCAATAGATTGGAATTTTCGAGAACTGAAGGTCATAGTCTAGTAGTTGATTTCTCATCCACAAGACCCGAGAACAACAGCTTCCAGCGGCTACTTACTCAGCTTCAGCTGTGGAGGTGGACACTGAGTTTTGCTTTTTATTTGTCCAACTCACCAGCTTTCCACCCAGGAGCTGACAGCCTCCTGTGGTGCTTTTCCTATCCATTTTGCAACCTGAAAAATCACTATCTGAATAGGCGATTAGATCGAACGCTGAGTCTTTGGGATACCAAAGACCTAGATTCGCAGTACCCTTAAGGTATCGAAAAATTCGCTTTACAGCGATCATATGAGATTCCTTAGGTTCAGCTTGATATCGTGCACACAAATAGGTTGCGTACATAATATCGGGTCGGCTAGCTGTAAGATACAAGAGAGAGCCGATCATCCCACGGTACAGCGTGACATTAACAGGAATACCATTAGTATCCTTATCTAGTGTCAGCGGTGGTGCCATAGGGGTTTTCATAGCTGAACTCTGAGTTAAATCGAATTTCTTCAGCATATCTTTAACATACTTTCCCTGATTAATGAAAGTTCCTTTTTCATTTTGCTTTATCTGAAGACCAAGGAAATATGTTAGTTCACCCATCATGCTCATTTTATACTCATCTTTCATTCTATCAGCGAAACGAATACAAAGATCAGGGTTAGTAGAACCAAATATAATGTCATCAACATATATCTGAACAAGAATGATATGACCTTTCACTATTCTAAAAAATAGAGTTTTGTCGATTTTACCTCGCTCAAAATTTTCAATATGGAGATAAGTAGAGAGAGTGTCATACCATGCAAGTGGCTTATCCAGTTTATAAACATAACCTGGACGCTTAGGATCTGAGAATCCTGGAGGTTGTTCCACATAGACTTCTTCATTCAGCTTTCCCTTTAGAAACGCTGACTTAACATCCATCTGATATACTTTGAAGTCTTTGTGTACAACGTATGCTAAGAATAGACGAATAGATTATAGTCTTGCTACTGGAGCAAATGTGTTAGAGCATTATTGTATTCAAGATTTACTGTAAAGTCAATGTACTGTATGAGTCTATACAGTATTGTGAATGCCTTTATACCTTGTATGTCATGGGTATAAATAGGCTTGTCTAGTTCATTTGTTAGTAAGCTTTTGTAATCTTTTAGAAACCTTTTGTAATCCTTTGAGATCAATACATGGATGACATATTTGCTCTCTTGGAATCACAAGTATAGAATTCGACTCAAGAAGCATTCGAATTCATAGAATTCGAACCCTGCTACATTCGAATTGAGGTGAATTCGAACCCTGTTAGATTCGAATTGAGGTGAATTCGAACCCTGTTAGATTAGAATTGAGAAGTTGTGGATTCATCTGAGTTGAATTTGATTTTCCAAGTATAGAATTCGAACCTTGTTAAGTTCGAATTGAGTGAATTCGAACCAAGTTACATTCGAATTGAGTGAATTCGAACCCAGTTACATTCGAATTGAGTGAATTCGAACCAAGTTAAGTCCGAATTGAGTGAATTCGAACCAAGTTAAGTCCGAATTCATTGAATTCGAACCCTTCAGCATCCGAATTCATTGAATTCGAACCCTCCTTCATCCGAATTCATTGAATTCGAACCCTTCTTCATTCGAATTCATTGATTTCGAATCCTTATTCATCCGAATTCTTGTGAATTAAAAAAAAAAGGAGCTTTTTAAAAAAAAAGCTCGAAATTTTTTGTAAGAGCTTTTTAAAAAAAGTTTTTTTTGAGAAAAATTTTTATCCCGAAATTTTTTCTATAGTGTATTTCATACATTGTAAGAGCTTTTTAAAAAAAAAAAATTATATAAATTTTTTTTGTAAAGTGTATTTTCATACACTGTCTGCTTGATCTTCTGAACGATCAATTTCTAGCAATTTTCAAAATGGTTTTACAACAAGTTATTGTTAAAAGCAGTGGTGAAGATTTGAAGCAAACTTTGAAAAAGGAGATTCCTCCAATTGCAAAAGTTTTTGTTAAACCAAATAATAAAATGTTGCAACAAGTTATTATAACAGAAACACCTTCTAAACCACATGTTTATGTTAAACCAAATAATGTAGTGTTGCAACAAGTCATTTTAACAGAATCATCCTTAAAATCAAAAACTCCTTCTAAAGACAATGCTTCAAATTCTTCAACTCCTATTTTAAATAAAGCATTGGAAGAAGAAAATGTTAATCTGAAAAGACAAATTTTAGACATTTCTTCTTCAAATGCTAAACTTACTAAAAGAATAACTGATCTTGAAGTTTATATTGCAGGTCTTGAAACAAAGAAAGACAAAGACAACTCAAGTCTGCACGATCAAATCGAGAAACTTCAAGAGAAAGTAACAACTCTTAAAAAGGAAAATGCTGATCTGAAGAGCATTGAAGACAGGAGAGAGAAGATTCTTAAAGAAAAGGAAATAATTGAACTTAATTGTATAAAACTTTCAAAACAAGTTTCTGACTTTGAGAAAGTTTTATTTTTAGAAAAAGACAAGCTCGAAAAAGAAAGAGCTAAATTTGAAACTGAACGAAATTTTTTTGAGATTAAAAGTTCTGAACTTTCCATAAAAATCTTTGAATTAGAAAATCTTTTGGAAAAGGAAAGAAAAGATTTCACGGAAAAGAAAAATATCTTTGAAAAGGAAAGTAAAACCCTTAAAAAGAAAAATATGGAAATTTTCAAAGAGATTACTGATAAAAGAAGGTTTTTGGAAAAAGATTTTGAATCGGAACGTGTATATTTTGAAGATGTGATTCTTAATCTTACCAAAAGATTATCTGGTTTATCAGCTGATATTATGAAGGATCAGTTGATCAAATCTGATCTCCAAAAGAAATTTGATCTAATTTCTAAAGAGAAAAATGTTTTAATAAACAAAGTCAAAGAACTTGAAGACGTCATTTTTAAATTTGATGTCTCAAAGCAGGCTAGTCATAATTCTATCTTTCAGACTCCATTTGTTGATTCAAATGATTCTGAATGTTCTTTTAAAACTGCTTCAAGTTCAAGTTTTAAAAACATTCCTTCTAAACAATTTAATAGATCAACAGATTTCTCAAAAGGTCAGATTCGTTCTTCTAATCTTTTCTATAATCCTCTGTTTGATAAATCGGATGATATTCTTAAGGTGCCTAAAATTAATACTTCCAAATCTGAAGAAGTTCCAGTCTTCAAGAGGGTGAAGATGGAATGGAGAATCAAAGGCACAACAGTTCCAAAGAAAAATGTGCCAAAATCATCTGTATCCACATCAAATGCAAAGAAGAACAATACGCCAAAAGGTAAATCTTATGCTAAACCTAATCCTATTCATTATGTAAATCATCTGATTAGGTTGGCACATAAGAAAATCTGTTGTTCTTACTGTGGATCAAATGACTTTGTGCATAAAGATTATACTTCTTATTGGTATGGTTCTTACAGTATTCCTTGTAAGAAATCTACACCTAACCCACTAGGACCCAAGTGCCATTGGGTACCAAAATCTGCTTAAACTGTTTTGTAGGTATATCATGTGTTGTGCTGAATGTTACATATATACCACACACATGACTGAAAAAAGAAGAGAAGCGGCGTAATTTTTTGAAGAATATTTGTACTATTAAGGGGGAGATAAATATTTTTGGCTTTTGGACATATCAGTTCAAAACCCGTTCTTCAAAGACTATGGCTTCTAAACATCTCAGTTTAGAACCCGTGCTTCAACGACAATGGTTTCTAAACATATCGGTTTAGGACCCGCACTTAAAAGAGACTTTGGTTTCTGAATACATCAATTCAGGACCCGTGCTTCAATGTTTTTGGCTTTTGAACATATCAGTTCAAAACCCGTACTTCAAAGACTAAGACTTCTAAACAAATCAGTTTAGAACTCACACTTCTCAGGTAATATCCTTAACTGCTATATATTTTTGTTTCAAGGAACAAGTGGCAAAAGGTAACATTGGATTATATTTGTTTCTACTGATTTGAAAACTTGAAACTTTACAAATTTAATTCAATAAGATGAAATTTTCAATTTTCATTCAATGAATTAAATGTGTGCTAAAAGATGATTTTACAAGAAACTTTGTACTATCTGAGTTAGATTTGTTTCAATTTTCACCTCTAAAATAAATCGAAAGGTCAGCAAAACATGAATGAAATTATGATGAATGCTCAAAGTTATGTGAATCTGGATATATATAGAATATAATGCTCAAAAAGCCTATATGTCAGAATGATGGATGGAAATGAAAATATGGGCAAAGCACTATGTTTTAGAACCAAGTGATTGAGATAAAAAAGTTGCATTATCATTTAGTTTGAAAGTTTGTGCCTGTGGCCTTTCTGGTTTGGGAGAGTAAGTCCTAAGGGGTGCTCGACACCTAGTCCCTAAGATCAACTGGTCTGGGATCGGCTGACCCAAATCCTGCAATAGAACCAGATAGAAAGCCATGTTTTACTGGTACAAATGGGTTTAAGATATATCGATGTGGCCTTTCTGGTTTGGGAAATTAAGTTCTAAGGGGTGCTCGACACCTAGCACCTAAGGCCAACTGGTCTGGGATCTGCTAACCCAAATCCTTCTATAGAACCAGATAGAAAGTCATGTTTAACAGTGTATCTTATTCTTACTAAACTTTTTGATCAAAAGATGCCAATGAGCACAAAATCAAAAGATGCCAATGCGCACAAAATCAAAAGATGCCAATGAGTACAAAATCAAAAGATTCAAATGTGCATAAAATCAAAAGATGCCAAAGAGCACACATCTCTTGAAACTTGGGGAAAATACAAAGTCGCGATAAACCCGTAAATTTATGAAAATTCTGATTTTGGACAAATAGTGTGAGTAGAGCAAAGTATTCTTATATGTTTTAGAATTGCATATGCTTGATGCTAATCATATTTCGCATGTTAGCACACCAAATAGATTTAATAAAGGGGTTGAAACTGAACATTTTTAACTTGATATACAATGATGACTTGTTCTTGAATCCAAACACATGCATTTGATTTCATTTGATTGAAAAATCTGTTAAATTTCATTAAGTTGAATTTCTTTTGTAAAGTCTTCAAATGATCAAATGTTTGTAGTTATAAAATGAAATTCAATGAATTTTATTTTCCTTGTGTAAATTTGTTTTAAAATTTGTGCTACAATTTCAAATACTGTACGTTATTGAAATATATGCATACTTTCAGGGGGAGAAAACAAATTGCTCCAGAATTCTTATTTTGAGGGGGAGCAAGGTTATCCACTAAGGAGGAGATTGTTAGTAATACTCAGTGACGCGACTGAAATTGAAGAAGGTTTTCGATGATAATGATGCTCACTTTCATCGAAAAAGGGGGAGAAATGTTTAATTCAATTTCATGTCAAAGATATCTCATGTCTAAGAGCTTTCAAGTCAATGATTCGTGAACAAAGACTGAAGATCAGGGGAGAAGGATCATGTGAAGTCTAAATATTGCTGAATTTGGTTATCTTAGTTCTGAGTGGTTCTCGGAATGCGCTTACACCTAAAAGTTCAAAAATATAGATGGTTTCGCATCCTTCATGATTCGAATTGCCCTGATTTCGAACCCTTCATAATTCGAATTGTCCTGATTTCGCACCCTTCATGATTCGAATTGAGTGATTTCGAATCCTTCATGATTCGAATTGCCCTGATTTCGGACCCTTCTTGTTCCAACTTACTTGAATTCGAATCCTACTTGATCCGAATTGAGCTGATTTCGCATCCTCTAGCATCCGAATTGATGGTTTCGGATCTGCCTACATCCGAATTGATGATTTCGGATTCTTAAAGTTAATATGAGAACTAAGGTTCTTGCATCAAGAAGGATACGAGAAGTTACTGTTTGTTAAAGACTGATAAAGCTGTAAAGATCTGTTTTCATGTACAAGGCTTGAAGATAGTTTGATAAAGTGTCTGTTGAAGAAGATTGACTTTACAAAGAGCTGAAGACTGCTGTCAAATTTTTTAAATCTTGAATCCAAAGGGGGAGATTGTTAGAGCATTATTGTATTCAAGATTTACTGTAAAGTCAATGTACTGTATGAGTCTATACAGTATTGTGAATGCCTTTATACCTTGTATGTCATGGGTATAAATAGGCTTGTCTAGTTCATTTGTTAGTAAGCTTTTGTAATCTTTTAGAAACCTTTTGTAATCCTTTGAGATCAATACATGGATGACATATTTGCTCTCTAGATTTTCTCTCACTACATTCATATCTTATTGCTAGAGATCTGGGATTTAACAAAATGTTTCGTCGTAATCTATGCCTTCCTCTTGTCTGTATCCCTTAGCAACAAGACGAGCCTTGTTCCGGGTTACAGTTCCATGTTCGTCCAACTTGTTTCAATAGACCCATTTAGTGCCCTATCACTGTCTTGTCAGTTGGTCTTCGAACAAGTTTCCAAACTTTGTTTCTTTCGAATTTAGTCAGCTCTTCTTGCATGGCACTGACCCAGTTTGGATCTTTGAGGGCATCATCTACTTTCTTTGGTTCAATCAGAGAAATAAAGTTAACAAATAAACAAATATTACCTGCACTTCGTCGAGTCTGAACACCAGCGTTTGGATCACCAAGAATTTGATCAATTGGATGATTTACAGTCCATCGCTGAGCCGGAGCGTGAGACGCTGACTCAACCTGAACTAGAGGAGCTGAAGATGAGGCTTCAGCAACTTCTGGAACAACAGCTAAGAGAGGAGTGGGTGCAGATGTCATTTCATTCACTGATTACTGAGAAGTAGATGGAATGTCTGAGACATTTGGTTCAGAAGCAGGTATAGTGTTTAAAGGAACAGCTGAGATCCATGATGTTTCAGCTTCACTATTCTGCATGTCTGGAATGATAGTAGGACTATCATCTTCAACTGTATGAGTATGAGGAGTGGGAATATCTTCTGAATCATCAAGATGAGAAAACATCCATTGATTCAGCTCTTCAGTATCAGCGGACGGTTTAGAGTTCGCTGAACGGGATTCGTCAAACGTGACGTGAATAGTTTCTTCTACAGTTTGTCTTCTTCGGTTGAAGACTCTGAAGGCTTTGGAGATTGAAGAATATCCAAGAAAGATTCCATCATCAGCCTTAGGATCAAACTTTCCAAAGGCATCTCTGTTGTTCAGTATGAAACACTGACATCCAAAGATGTGAAGAAAGCTAATTGAAGGCTTTCTCCCATGAAAAAGTTCATAGGATGTCTTATTGAATATTTTGACTATCAGCGATCTGTTTTGCGTAAAACAAGCAGTGTTGACAGCTTCTGCCCAAAACTGAGTAGGCAGGTGATAATCACTGAGCATTGAACGTGCAACTTCAATAATTGTTCTATTTCTTCTTTCAGCGACTCCATTTTGTTGTGGTGTTCTCACTGATGAAAAGTTGTGAGAAATACCCTTACTGTCAAAGAAGGAATCAAGAGAACTGTTTTTGAATTCAGTCCCATGATCACTCCTTATTGAGCGAACGGTCAAGTTGTTCAGGGATTCCATCTTCCGAACAAAGGTGATGAGTTCTTCAGGGGTGTCACTCTTGGAACGGAGAAACATAACCCATGTATAACGAGAGAATTCATCAACTATGACCAGTGTATATTTCTTTCCAGCGATGGATTGTTTGTTAACAGGGCCAAACAAATCTATATGGAGAAGTTGTAGAGGAGATGACACTGAGGAGACTTGCTTTGACTTAAACCTTGCTTTGGTCAGCTTCCCTTTCTCACACGCTGAGCATAAAGACTATTTGGCGTATGAGTGCTGAGGTAGACCAGTGACTAACTCTTTTGAAGAAAGAGTGTTCAGTGTCTTGAAATTCAGATGAGAGAGCCTCTTATGCCATAGCCAGTTGACATCAGATGAGGCTTTTGAGAAGAAACAGGAGTTCTCAGTGGTTGTTGAGTCCATGTTTATTACATAAACATTTTCCAAACGATAACCGCTAAGAGCTATCTTCTCCTTTTTGTCAGTGACAAAGCAGGATTCCTTAGTAAAGATTACTTTGTTATCCTTGTCGCAAAGCTGACTGATGCTTAAAAGATTATGCTTCAGCCCTTCAACATATGCGACTCTTCTGAAGGTTGTTGTGCCATTAGAGAGTACACCAAACCCTCAGGTATGTCCTTTTCCATTTCCACCGAAAGTCACAGAGGGACCCTTCTCTTCCTTGTATTCAGTGAGCAGGCTTTTCTTTCCAGTCATGTGTCTAGAGCATCCGCTATCGAGATACCAGATACCCTTCTTAACCTGCATTTCAAAGGAAGATTAGTTTTTCTTGGGTACCCACTTAACCATATGTACACTTTTGTCAGTGGAAGTAGTTGGAATGGAAGGTTCAGCAATCTTCGCAGCATTTGAAGATTCAGCTTTGTCTGTCTTCACTTTCGTTAATTTCCTAACCTCAGTGGTCTTCTTTTCCTTGGGGGCAATGATCTTCACCTTAGCTATCTTTTCAGCTTTGGTGGCTGTGGGGCACTTACTAGCAATATGATCAGTAAGTCCACAGTGATAACATTTCCTATAACTAAAAGTAGTTCTAGGATCATTTGAATGCTGAGCTTTAGATTTTGAATGAGAAGTACCAGCACCAAGTAAGCTATTGGCTTTTGAAATGGGAGGAACATTCAGTTCTTCGGATTTCTTACCAGAGACATCCACTCTGATTCTAGGAGTAGATCGCTGAATAGATCCACACTGAGTAGATCCAGAGATCTGATTCCTTGATCTAGAGGGCTGAATCACTAAAGCTTTAGAAGCATTCAGCTTAGGTACTAAGATACCCTTATGAGGATTTTGGTTAAAAGCAATTCCTTTACCTTTATCTTTAAAGATAGAGGTAGGTTTTGGATAAACCATTTTCTCTTTACCTTTTGAAGCGGTAGAAATTTCCTCAGGGATAGGTGGTCTAGAAGAGGAACACTGAGAGGATGAAGTATCGGTGACTGAGGATACGAAAGTTCCAAATAAGAGCATGGATCGATCAGTGGTTTGTTCTAGAGTATCAGCTTTGTAACCAAGACCACGTTTATCACTCAGGGGAATCTGAGACTTAATTATCTCAGTGATCTTTGTTGAGGAATTATACCATCCATCAACAATAGTTTTTTCAGCTCTTAATACATCGACAGCTTCTTCGCGCTCGATTTTGACTAGCTGATTTAAGTGCACTTGATCTTTAAAATCTTCTTCAATTTTAGAAAGATTTTCTATTTGAAGGTGACGGTTTTTAGGCTGTTCAGCGAGATCAAGGTTTTGATTTTAAACTACAGTTTTGCCATTCATGGCTTCATATAAACTTCTAGTCAAGAGATCGATTTTACGAAGACTATCAGCTTCATCAATATTTGCAATATTGGTAAAGAAGGAAGGTGATACCTGAGTAGCAGAGGTTGAAGTGGAGGGAATGTATGAACTTTCTTCCTCATCTTCAATCTTGGCCATAAGACAGAGATTGGCTTCATCATCTTCAGAGTCAGATGATGATTCTTCTTCATCAGAGGCAGCCCAATCATAGTTAGCCATCAGGCCTTTGCCTTTCTTCTTAAAGCTTTTCAGCTTCGCATACCTTTCTTTCAGCTTGGCATATTTGTCATCTTTATTCCTGGGAATAAAAGATTTCTTGGGAAACGCTGAGTTTCTCGAAACTTTCTTTGACCTGCACTCGTTAGCGAAATGTCCTATCTTTTCGCAGTTAAAACAAGTAGCAGTAGCCTTATCAACAGGAGCTGATGATCTTGGCTTGTCAGTAATGGAAAGAGGTTTATTCTTTCTGAACATTTTCTTTTTGGCGAATCTCCTGAACTTTTTAGTGAGGAGAGCCAAAGATTCATCATCATCTGAAGAGTCAGAATCTGATGACCTTTCAGAGTTACTCTCCAACTCAGTGATAGTGACTGAGGGTCGCTGAGTGGAAGGTTCCTCTGAGATTAAAGCAACAGGGGTGCTTTTGGAATCTTTTACAAGATTCTTCTTAAGATGACTCGATTGCTCATGATTCAGCATCGTGCCATATAAGGTAGAAAGGGTCATTGATTTTAGATCCTTTGACAGCTTGAGACACATAGAATAACTGTCCCAGCTTTCAGGTAAACATTCTAAAAACTTTGTCAGCACTTCAAAGTTAGAATATTCCTTACCAACAGTTTTTAGATCTATTATTAAACAGTTAAAACGTTGGTGAACTTCAGAGAGAGTTTCATTCTTACCACAAATGAAACTTTCGTACTGTCTTACCAGGTTGATCTTTCGAGAGTCCTGGACTTCAGAAGTACCTTCATACTGAACACAGATTGTGTCCCACATAGCTTTTGAAGTTTTCAGGTTCATGACGGAATGGTAGACTTCGTCAGGAAGAGCCATGGATAGTATGGATCTGGCTTTAGTGTCGATAGCCACTTTCTTCTTATCTTCATCAGTCCACATATGAACTTCCTTAGGAATCAGCCTTTCTGGAATAGCATGTCTATTCTCAGCGGCTGGAACTGCAGCATCAATTCTTACAGGAATATATAGGCCGTTTTCAAGATAATAAGGCATAGTAGGGTCTATATCTTCTAAGAAGAGAATCATCCTATTTTTCCATAGATTAAAGTTATCTCTGGAGAATCTAGGGGGTTTTGCAAGAGAACCATTGTCAATATAGTTTGTGTTTGTGTTGGTAGCCATTTTCAGAAATAGCAAGGAAGAGAAATCTTAGTATAGATCAGATCTTTTTTATGAGATTAAACAAATCTGCTCTGATACCACTTGTTGGTCCCGAAGGGCTATACAAGTTTGTAGAAGGGGGGGGGGGTTGGATACAAACACACAGATTTTACTTTTCTAAATTGTTTATTGATAAATCATTAACAATTTACCGCTTGTTGTGGAACAAGATTAAGGATAAACCTAAATCTAAACAAGTTGGAACACTAAGTTTCTTGCACTAAGAAAGAGAAGGAAATTACTAATAATAACCTATCTCAAGATAAGAAAGATGTAGGTTCCGTAATCGTCACTGATAATCAAGATTCAATATAGAATGAACATTCAAGATCGTATTCACAGCAACTGGTCATATGCTTTATTAACAATCTGTGAATAACAAAATATTACAATGAATTTCTCTCTCAATAGATCTCACAAAGTTATGCGTGAAGAGTTATATCAAAGATATTTTAGCTAACTGATGCTAACTCCTATATATACTGAAAGGTAAAGCTAAAGATACAGTACATATAAGAAACATACTAATAGAACAATTACACGTGTCCTAATTAGTAACTGAATATAACAGAAAGTATCCAAGACATAAGTTCTGAATAACATATTCAGAACTTCTGAACATTCTTCTGATTAAGCACTTCAGAACATTTATCTTCATAGTCAGAAGTTCTGAGTCTCTCACTCAGAACTCTGAACCTTCTAGTCAGAATCCAACACTTATCTTTTTGAGACTTCTCACTCATAACTTCTGAGTCTCCTACTCAGAACTTCTGAGTCTCCTACTCAGAACTTCTGAGTCTTCTGACCAAATCCCAACACTTAGAATCTTTTCTAGTCTTCTCTATTCAGAAGTTCTGAGTCTTCTACTCAGAACTCTGAGTCTTCAATTCAGAAACCAACACTTGTGTTTTTGACAAAACTCTAGACCTAACAATCTCCCCCTTTTTGTCAAATACACTTGTTCTTTCATCATCAAATATTTAGAGCAGGAACAATCTTCAGAAGGATCTCTTCTGAATGCTTTGACAACTTTTGCTCAGAACTCTGAATAATCTGAGTTAACAACTTCTGGTCAGTCTTTAATCAGCAGCAGCAACGATTTCCAAATAGATTTCTGTTAACAAACATCAGCAACGATTTCCAAATCACAAATTTGCTTTCAGCTCCCCCTTGAAATAACAATTCTCATCTTCATGTGATCAAATCAAATTTCTGTCTTTTTATGACTTTCTTCTCCCTTTTGAACCAATCAATCAGCTTTCATAACATTTCTTCATAAGAAACAACAGATCAGTTTCCTTTTCCTCTTCTCCCCCTTAAAATAACATTTTTCTCTTTTGTTGTTTTTGAACAAATCATTTTCAATTTTCTTTTCTCCCTAAAGTTTTGTAAAGCAAAATCATATCAATCTTCAAAATCTTTAGCTTTTCACCACCTTGATTTTCTTGGAAAAACTTTAGCGATGCTTTTTCTTAGAATGCGATCTATGCTTTTTCTCCTCCTTAAAGAATAACCTTGCTCCCCCTCAAAATAAGAATTCTGGAGCAATTTGTTTTCTCCCCCTGAAAATATGCATTTATTTCATTAAAATTATTCATTTCAAATACAGTGCTTTAATGAAAACATTTATACAAGGAAAATAAGATTCACTGAACTACACTTGATAACTACTAACATTTGATCATTTGAAAACTTTACAAAAGAAATCCAACTTAATGAAATTTAACAGATTTTTCAATCAAATGAAATCAAATGCATGTGTTTGGATTCAAATACAAGTCATCATTGCATATCAAGTTAAAAAATGTTCAGTTTCAATCCCTTTATTAAATCTATTTGGCGTGCTTAGCATGCGAAATATGATTAGCTTCAAGCATATTCAATTCAAAAACATATAAGAATACTTTGCTCTACTCACACTATTTGTCCAAAATCAGGATTTTCACAAATTTACAGGTTTATTGTGACTTTGTATTTTCCCAAAGTTTCAAGAGATGTGTGCTCATTGGCATCTTTTAATTTTGTGCACATTGGTATCTTTTAATTTTGTGCACATTGGTATCTTTTAATCAAAAAGTTTAGTAAGAATAAGATACACCGTTAAACATGACTTTCTATCTGGTTCTATAGCAGGATTTGAGTCAGCCAATCCCAGACCAGTTGGTCTTAGGTGCTAGGTGTCAAGCACCCCTTGGAACTTACTTACCCAAACCAGAAAGGCCACATCAATATATCTTAAACCCATTTGTACCAGTAGAACATGGCTTTCTATCTAGTTCTATTGCATGATTTGGGTCAGCCGATCCCAGACCAGTTGGTCTTAGGGACTAGGTGACTAGCACCCCTTAGGACTTACTCTCCCAAACTAGAAAGGCCACAAGTACAAACTTTCAAACTAAATGATTTTATATATATTTATTGCATCTCAATCACTTGGTTCTAAAACGTAGTACTTCCCCCATATTTTTGTTTCCATCCGTCATTCTGACATTTAGGCTTTTTGAGCATTATATTCTATATAAGCCTAGATTTACATAACATTGAGCATTCAGCATAATTTCATTCATGTTTTGTTGACCTTTCGATTTATTTCAGAAGTGAAAGTTGAAACAAATATAACTCAGATAATACAAAAATACTTGTAAAATCATCCTTGATACGCATTTTATTCATTGAATGAAAATTAAAAAAAATCACATCATTGAATTAAATTTGTTAAGATTCAAACATTCAAAGCAATAGAAATAAAACATAATGCAATGTTACCTTTCACCACTTGTTCCTTGAAACATAAAAATATGACAGTTAATGTAACACCCTAAAATATGGGTTAACAAAAACTTCCATAAAACGGAAGAGTGGTACACCTTCTTAAAGCACAAGTGTACTTAAATATCTTTACATAACTTTCAATACAAAGACTTAGATAAATATAACTAATAATGGACCATTAGATTATCAAATCTCTACTATAAAATCCGATTATGAAATGTGTCGGAAAGTTCTATCATTAATCTTCTAATCTTTAGCTTTTCCAACAATGATCCCATGCTCTCAAACCCCGGTCTAACCTTCTTGTGTCCTGAACCACTAATATCTGTAACACATAAAACACATAGCAAGTGTTAGGCTTTTTAAAGCCTAAGTGAGGTTTACACATAACACATGGAATATAAATATAACATGCAGGAATAATAATTCGATACGTTCACAAATTGGATTCCATGGAGAAGGTCCATATCGCTACCCAATTACATCATAATTGAAGATATACCTCGATCGGTACCCCACGGTATTGTCACAAGGCATAACACAACGGAACACCCCACGGTATCCGAAGGTATGAATCAATTACACTTACCCCATGGTGTGTAAGAATATATCCTCCAAATGCATACTAGGTGCTCCTCCAATTATGTGACTTACCAAATATATTAATCCTAAAATAATATTCAAGGGTATTTAACACATAACAATGGTCCAACCATTTAGCATGAATAATGTTTAACATATAACAATGGTCCAACCATTTAACATGAAAATTAACAATGGTCCAACCATTTAACATGAATAATAACAATGGTCCAACCATTTAACATGAATCAATACTACTTCCATGTAGTTCCTATACATCCATATGTAACAAATCTTATTCCATATAATATCAATAATAGACATTCGTGTTTACAATTCAATAGTAGGTCCATTTCAATCATTAAGCCATCATTACTTAATTAAGACATATCTTAAGCTATCAACATAATCACACACTAATGATATGAAATCAAACCCAAATCTTTAACACTAACATTTACCATGGTATTGTAAGTAATAGAACACAATTAAACCATCATAACTTACTTGAACTCTTCTTGTTTCCCTCTTATCCATTAAGAGCTTATTAGCCAAGATTTCTCATTAACAATAACAAAATCAAAGTAAAGGATGATGATAAGGTGTAATACAACTAATTAAGTACAAGTTACTCACCTCAAACTCTTCAATTGAAATAACCCTAACTTGAAGATTTGAACCCTAGTACTTCCACAAGAAAGATGAAGATGACAATCCCTAGATGAAGTATAATTGGTAAGATTCATCTAATAATTCTTTGAATGGAATTAGGATTGAAAGATTATGAGTTTACCTTAAGCTCCAGATGAAAAATCGCCCAAAACTCAGAAAGAAGAAGCTGGAATTCGTTTTAGAAGAAGTGAGAAAGATAAAGGAATTAAATATCCTAAATTGAGTCGGCCAGTGCTCGGCGCCGATGGCTGGCGCAGATTGATCGGCGCCGAGGTCGGCGCCGGGTTCTGTTTGGTGTTCTTCTCGTTTTAGCACTTAATCCCTCGTAACTTCTTCGTTAAAGCTCCGTTTTCGCTCCGGAAAGAACCGTTGGACTCGTATTCGAATTACCCATCCAACCAAACCATAAAATCTAGGATTTAACCCAACATTCTATTTTTCATTATTTTCTTAAGAATGACACATACGAATTCCTAAAGTACGGTCTTCGTGTAACGATCAAATAGAATTTCTCATAAATTTACACAAGGCCTATAATTCACTTTAAAGAAACATTAGAAAGATTTTACCTATAAAATAAATTCCGGGGTGTTACAGTTAAGGATATCACCTGAGAAATATGAGTTCTAAACTGATTTGTTTAGAAGTCTTAGTCTCTGAAGTACGGGTCCTGAACTGAATTATTCAGAAGCCATAGTCATTTAAGTACGGGTTTTGAACGGATATGTTCAAAAACCTAAAACGTTGAAGCACGGGTTTTGAACTTTATCTTGAAACAATCAGATCAAATTTTGAGTCAATACTTCCTCTGAAATCAAGATAATCCTGCAAAATCAAGAGATTTTGGTAATCATCTACGATGATTCCTCATTAGATATAAAAAAAATCTGAGTAGTAGAGTCAGAATTCTGATTAGAAGAGTCAGAATTCTGAGTAACTTGCTCAAAATTCTAAGTATCAGAGTCAGAATTCTGATTAGTTGAGTCAGAATTCTGAGTAGTAGAGTCGGAACTTCTGAGTAATAGAGTCAGAATTCTGATAAAACTATCCAGAGAAAATGCCTTAGAAAAATGTTTGGATTTTGTGATTTTTGAACATTCTGAACTTCAAATCACCATAACTTGCTCAAAAATCAGAATTTTCAACCAAAATTTGCAGGGTTGCTCAAAATGTGATTCTGAACACATTCTCTGGAAATATTTTCTACTAAAAACACTCACATTTATGAGTTCGATAACCCCACAGTAAACAAAACTTTTTTTTAAAAAAAATCTTCAAAATCAACAAATTTGATCTGTATGAGTCAGAAATCCATAATCACATTCAGATCGAGTTTTGGACTGAATTATCCAAAAGTCAAAATTCTCAATTTAAGCACATCATCTGTTTTAAGTCATGTGTCAGTATTATCATTCAGCTCTACACATGAATAACCTGCAAAACATATTAAGTTGTCTTTGGTACCCATATGAACTTGGGTCCAGGTTTGTTAGGTGCAGTGGTATATGCAGATATTCTATAAGAACCATACCAGTGCTGAATAAAATTCTTGTTCACAAAATCATCAGTCCCACAATATGAACAACAAAGTTTCTTTTGTGCAATTCTGACTAATTGGTTTACAGAATAAATCACATCAGGTTTAACAAAAGATTTTCTTTGAAATGTATTGTTCTTCTTGACATTTGAATTAGGAACCTTTGATTTTAGCACTTCTTTCTTGGAAGTAGTTTCTTTAACTCTCCATTCCATTTTTATCTTTTTAAAAGAACAATTATAAGATTTATCAATAGGAGAATCATAAAACAGATTAGAAGAACGAATCTGATCTTTTGATCTATGATTTGATTTGTCAACAACTTTTGTTTCAAATTCTTTAAACTTTTTAACATACAAATCAAACCTTGACTGCAAATCAGATTTGGACTTCCTCACTATCATGATTTTAGTTGATAAATCAGATAATTTCTTAATTAGTCTCCTTATTTCCAAATGAAAAACTTTCTTTTCCTTCTCAAACTCATCTTTTAAGCATTTTTCTTTAAAGCCATTTACCTTCTTCTTTTCAGTCTCTTTCCTTCCATTTTCTAACTCTTTCTCCAACTCATTGATTTTTACAGAAAACTCATTTAACATTCATGTTTTCTTTTTCTCAAAACCATTCTTTTCTTTTTGAAAAACATTTTTCTTGCATTCAAACTCTTTTCTTTCTTTTGCAAGAATTTTCTCCAAATCAGAAATTTTCAGAGATAATTCAACAGACTTTTTTTCAAAACCTTTCCTCTCAGTTTGAAAGTCTCTTCTCTCTTTCTCAAACTTCTCTCTTTCAAGTATAAGAACTTGTTCAAAATCATAGATCTGTTTCAAGAGTTGACAATTTTTCATTTCACATGATTTGATTCTATTTTCAGAATCTGTCAACATCTTTCTTTCAAAATTGATTTTCTCTTTCAAATCAACATTCTCTTTTTCTAACAACTTTATGTCCTCTTGAGCCTTTTCAAAATCTTTTAGAAGATTGGTTTTATCTTTTTGCAAATTTAAAACAACTTTTGCACTTTCCTTATGCTTTGCTTCAAGATTAGCAATCTTGCTTTCAAAATGAACAACCTCAGTTTTTGGTTCAGAAATTGTTTCTTTTGCTTTTACAAGACTTGATTTTTGGAAATTGTCTGAACTGATTATAGAAATTGCAGGTCTCACAAAAACTTCAACAATCTTAGGCATGATGAAATGACAAATTCAGATATCAACTATGAATTATGATAAAAATGAGAATCAACACAGATCTAGAACATGCAAGAATAGATCAAATCTGTCACAGACATTTCATCAAACAGTTAGAGTATATAAACTAATAAAATCTTCTTTTCAACAAAGAATCTTCAAGAATGAATGAATTAATGAATCAATCAAGAATTATATCAACAATAAAATCCGATAATCTTGAAAGTGATCTTGAAAACTTGAAAATCTTGAAAACTAGTGAAACTTGATCTTTTCAACAATAAAACCCAAAAATCTCGATCAAATTGAATTTGAAATCAACATGCAGCGGAAAGAATCACTTTGATCAAGAAACCAATCAAGAAATTCGAAAACATACCTGTGATCTCTGTCTAATTTCGAAAATTAATCAGCAGATCAGAATGTTATTGATTCTGTTGAGTTCTTGGAATAACTAGGGTTTTTGTTGTTTAGATCTGATACCAATTGTAGGTTCCGTAATCGTCACTGATAATCAAGATTCAATATAGAATGAACATTCAAGATCGTATTCACAGCAACTGGTCATATGCTTTATTAACAATCTGTGAATTACAAAATATTACAATGAATTTCTCTCTCAATAGATCTCACAAAGTTATGCGTGAAGAGTTATATCAAAGATATTTTAGCTAACTGATGCTAACTCCTATATATACTGAAAGGTAAAGCTAAAGCTACAGTACATATAAGAAACAGGCTAATAGAACAATTACACGTGTCCTAATTAGTAACTGAATATAACAGAAAGTATCCAAGACATAAGTTCTGAATAACATATTCAGAACTTCTGAACATTCTTCTGATTAAGCACTTCAGAACATTTATCTTCATAGTCAGAAGTTCTGAGTCTCTCACTCAGAACTCTGAACCTTCTAGTCAGAATCCAAAACTTATCTTTTTGAGACTTCTCACTCAGAACTTCTGAGTCTCCTACTCAGAACTTCTGAGTCTTCTGACCAAATTCCAACACTTAGAATCTTTTCTAGTCTTCTCTATTCAGAAGTTCTGAGTCTTCTACTCAGAACTCTGAGTCTTCAATTCAGAAACCAACACTTGTGTTTTTGACAAAACTCTAGACCTAACAAAAGATGACTTGTCCAGAGTTAGCAAGTGCTTCAAAAATGAAGCTGGAGTCCTTCTTATATACTGCATGCATTTAATGCATGGCAGTTTACACTTTACACGTGGCAGCAGCTCATTGGTTGTATGTCATTGACCTTTGTAGACAACCTTAGTAGCCGCATGTTTGAACAGTGTAGTATCAGAGTGGTTGTACGATTTCAGACAATAAGGAGGTTCTTTTCTGACATATCGTACGGAGTCGTGCAAGGGTGGTTAAGACAAAAGTACTTTGTACGGAGGACTTCATGATCAGCTTTTCGTTGATTCAGCGCTTTACCATTGTTTATCAGCGAATGATAAAGTTCAGCGATAGCTGAAGTCTTGTACTTGATACTTCACGTTGAGTGGACAAATCTGAGTCTTCGCTAATCCGCATCAGTTCATTAGGAGACTTGTCGCTGGTTCTTGAGCTTGATCTTTGACTTCAGCGTAGAACCTATGTTGACGTGAAACTTGTCGTCAGAGATCATAAGTAAACAACTAACTTATCAGCGATCACCATAAGGACTGAAAAGACTCAGAGCATTATGGTAAACAGTGTTCGCTGAATGTTTAATCTAAAGAGGGAGAGTTCCTATCAGCGATACTGTAAGATATTAGTACTTATCAGCGATAGTGAAACTCTAATATATTGTTTACTTACAATTTTCACTAAGTATATAAGAGAGGGTCATTATCAAATCACTGAGGGTTTGGATCAACAGTTTCTACCGACGTTTTATAAAGGACTTCCCGAAGATCGCTCGGCCCTTATGTGAGCTTCTACAAAAAGAGGTAGACTTTGACTTCAACGAGGTATGTGAAAGTTCTTTTGACTTATTGAAGGATATGCTTACTTCTGCCCTATCATCCAACCTCTAAATTGGCAATTTTCGTTTGAGATCATGTACGATGCTAGCAATCATACGGTTGGGGCGGTATTGGGACAGAAAAATGGTAAGAACTCTCATGTTATTTACTATGCATCACGATCACTTGATAGTGCACAATGCAACTACTCGACCACCGAGAACGAGTTGCTAGCGGTTGTTTTTGCCTTAGAAAAGTTTAGATCTTATTTGCTAGGCACTAACGTGATTGTATTTTATGACCATGCAGCTTTGAAATACCTGTTAAAGAAGAAGGATGCAAAGCCGCGATTGATAATGTGGATTCTCTTACTCCAAGAGTTTGACTTGGAGATAAAGGATAAGAGTGGAGCCGAGAATCTTGTTACCGACCACCTTAGCCGCCTAGTATCGGATGGAGAGCCAAAGCCGATCACTGATGAGTTTCCCGATGAGTACTTTTTCTCCATCTCGGGAGAAACCCCATGGTATGCCGATATCGTTAATTACTTGGTCTCAAAGACCTTTCCAGGTGAGTTGTCTAGACCCAAAAGAGAGAAAATCAAGAGAGAGGCTCATCTCTATACGTGAGACGAGCCATATTTGTGGAAACATTGTTCGGACCAAGTGATTCGGCGATGTGTGGACTAAGGAGAGATTCAATCTATATTACATTTTTGTCACTCCGAGGCTTGTGGGGCCACTTTGGCCATAAACGGACATACCGAAAGATCCTTGATTGTGGGTTATATTGGCCAACCCTTATGCGAGATTGCTATCGATTTTGTAAGAGTTGCATGAGATGCCAAATGACGGGAAACATTAGTTCCCGGAATTAAATGCCTCAATTTCCCATGCTAGTATGCGAGATCTTTGATGTATGAGGCATGGACTTCGTGGGACCTTTTCCCGCATCTTGTGGTAACCTATATATTATTTTGGCCGTTGATTATGTCTCAAAATGGGTTGAGGCAAAGGCCACTCGGACTGATGATTCTCGTGTAGTTGCAGATTTTGTCAAATTTCACATATTTTCTAGGTTCGGGACGCCTAAGGCCATCATCAGTGATCGAGGCACCCACTTTTGCAACAAGGTCATTGGCGCTCTTTTCAAAAAGTATGGGGTTATCCACCGCCTACCATCCACAGTCTAACGGACAAGCTGAGGTATCCAATAGAGCGATCAAATCCATTTTGGAGAAGACTGTGAATCCCAACCGGAAAGACTAGATTTTAAGGCTCAATGACGCCTTGTAGGCTTATCGTTCGACCTATAAGACACCTATAGGAATGTCGCTGTGGATCCCAGATTCAATAAGCAATCACAATGTAATCTACACAATCAGCACATAAGTCATAAATCTCACTTGAATAGATTGAACAGAAAGAGTTATCAGGCTGTAGCCGTACAAAGTAATTGAAAGATTAAACTATGATCATTAACCCTAACAATAGGAATTATCAACCTATTTATACCCATAAGGTATTTACACAAACTGTCATAAACGGTCCCTGTACTTCATATTCCACTAGCATGACCTAACAATCTCCCCCTTGGAATTGAAGTTCGATGTCACGCCAGTAAGGGACATATCGCTTTTAGATAGCGAATAGGATTGCAAAATGTCGAATGGAGTTTCTGTATTCTAGCTGGTCTTCGATTGCTTTGAGTAGATCTTCAGCTAGGTATTTTCTGACATTGACGTAGCTTGCTGGAGACGCTTTCTTTTCTTTTTCGATTAACCTCTTCAGCTCAGACTGTATCTTCATCAGCGTACCCTCACTAAACTTTTGCACTTTACTGATTTGCAAGAACCGTTTCTCCCCTTGGTTGTTCAGAAACACTATACCTGTTTCTGGTTTGGATTGTATGGAATGTACCTGTACGTCTTCGGGAAGATTCAGATTAGGCTTCAAGATGTTGATATTTTTCTGGTTACTTTCTAAGCCCAACTGAAAGTCGTTGATGTAGGCGAGCGTTATCGTACACTTCATGAATCTTTTGATCATCTCGAGGGCTTTTATGACAGGTAACGGTCTGATAGTACAGGTCTTTAACTCTTTTAGTAGAACCGAGAAGTCGTTCAGGTATGGATGCCTGAAGTCGGCTTCCGAGAATACCCATTCTTTACCGTCGTCCCGCTTGAATGTGAAAACCGGAAACCATACGCTGAGAATCTTGTCGAACACGATCTCCACAATTTCTGTAATCCTGTGTCTCGTACGGACATGGTGGACTGACCTGTTGTGCTTCATTACCTCTAAATAGTGTTTGCAGACTAGATCTTTGAGAAAAGAGACCCCATGACACTTTACCGGGTCGAGTAGCCTGATCCAGTAGGCAAAGATTTTCTTCTGCGATTCTTCCAGATAAGGTACCAATATCCGGACTCGTTCCCAATGGGCTGGTTGAGCAGGTTGAGGTTGAGCCGGTACCGAAGCTGGAGTTGGAAGCTCTGAAGTGCTTGCGGTATCGTGAATATCTGGCTGAGCAGTCGATACCTGTTCGCTTTGAAGAAGGAACTGGTCATTGTCGGCATCATCCATAAACTCCTCTTCGTCAACAAAATCCCACAAAGCATCTGTCTCTAACTGGATGGCTATTATCTCTTTGTGTCTCCATTCTGTCTCTTGTTCCGGATCGTCGGCAGAGTCCTCATCGATCAGTTCTAGGATCGGCCGCTATGGAACTGTCAGCACTAATATGTCTTCTGATTGATCCTCGGGCTTTTCAACCGCTGGATCTGCTGACTCTGGCATCGTTTCCCTGACCGGTGTAGAAATCTCCATGTCTTGAACCATTTCTGAGTCTGTAGGCTGTTGCTGTGATTCTGGTTCAGCTGGGGTAACGGTTGATAGCTCGGTCAGTCTCATTCTTTTCTCCCCCTCATGCTGATCAGGATCGTCCTGATCATCATGTCTTCTTTTTGAACCATGTACCTGACCCTTACATGTGTCTTCAAGGCTAGAAACCCTCTCGGATGGATTATCGAGGGCCTTCTTTACTTCGGATAAGGTTGCTGTAAGAGAATCAAGTCGGGCATCTGTCGGTGTAACCGGGGGCGGTGGTTGGGATTGTGAGCATAACATTCTCACTAGATCAGCTTCCGATGAAGCGTCGTCATTGGATTGGGAAAGCAGTTTATTCAGTAATGTGGCTTTGAGAGCCTCGACGCTCATATTCTGAATACACGGGGTTGGAGTTGGCGGTGGCATTCGGATATGTGGTTGCACTGGGGGAACTTCGGTAGCCACGCCTTTACCCGCAACGGCCCTTTTGATAAATGCCATATCATCAGATAACTGCTTCATGATCGCTGTTTGGACAACCTTTATGGCGCTGTCCATTTGTTCCTTGGAGACGAACTCCGGGTGAATAACTCCGGTGGCACTTAGCCTTTCCGTTGTAGTAGCTGTGGTGGATTGCACCGCAGTACTGCCTACATTCACGGTTGGCTTGATGGTAGCCATGGTAGGTCTTCCGCCTTGTCCTCGCAAGCTACCGAAAGGTAGACTCACTATGGGCGTTCCGGTAGAGGCACAAAGACTCTCGACATTAGCAGATGACACTGGTGTCCTAGCCAAAGGAATAGATGTAGCAAACACATCTAGACTCAATTGTGCATTGAAGGAAGTCGAGAACGGGGGAGGCTGTTCTCTTGTTTCAACACCAGAACTCTCCAAGTGAGAGACCGGTGGAAGTTGTGCTGAGTCCCCGTGGGAAGTTGAAACAGTTTCCTTTTGAGAGGAAACGGAGTGGCTAGGTGGGGTGTGCAGTTGCGTCGCTAGGCCCACGACGTCTTCTTCAATATCCCGTTGCAACGGATGCAGTGGGATAGCATATGTGGCTGCCTAGCTTGGTGGAGGCTGGTTGGGAGCAACCTGTGAAGATTGCTCCATCACACTCTCACTCTCATGCTTTTTCTTGCTTCGCCTTTCTCTCACCTCAAATTGTTTTTCTTTTTCGACTATTTCTCCCTCCGCTCTCCTTGTCTCTCCAGATTTGGCTTCGGGGTTAGGTGTATCGTCATCATCGTCTTCATCACCTTCGACTCTGTAGCCTCACTACCGGATTCCTCTGACCCTTCTTGGGAACCGGAAGCCGAGCCTGATTGAGACTCGGATTCGGATTCGGATTGGGAGCCAGAGGCGGAACCGGAAGCTGGTCCGGAGACTAAGCCAGGCTCGGAGCTGGAAGAGGAGGCTGCCTCTTCAGCGACATGTTCTTGGGATACACCTTCCACCTCCACGTCATGTAGTGCTGAATCTGCGTCTCTAGGTGGAGTCGGTGTACGTGGGGGTCTGGATGAACTAGCTACTCCCGGCACTGCCCACTCCTAATCCCCTCACAATGTTTTCTCTCATCACGCCCCGTCCGAGAGCCCCTGCTCGTCGGACCCCTCTTCTTCGCATACGTGGACCCTGACATCACTCAGGTTGCGCTCCTTGGGAAGGTCTAGCCGGATCTGGCTGGTCCATCGGAGCGTCTAGGTGGTTCTCTCTCCTATACTCTATCACACTCAGTGCCGTTTGGTCCGCGATAGCCAGTAAGTCAGTAGGAATCACCATGGGGTCTAGGTCTTCAATGACTAGCTTATTCCGAATTCTAGTCATGCGAGTTGAGAGCATTACCTCATGGTCAGTGCGTCGAGGTATTGTGAGGTCGGTAGCCATGTAGTGCGCGAGTATCAGCTGCAGAAACCGTGGATATGGCAGAAAGGTGAGGCGTCGACTGCTTCCTTGCTTCTTCTGAACTTATGCGACGAGCTCCGTCCAGAGTATCGTTGCGTAGTCGACCTGTTGGTTGTAGATGACTGCATGGAATAGGCCGAGTAGGTTGAAAACATTAATCGTTTCGAACCTCATTATCTAAACCGTGACCCAATCGCGAAAACATTAATCGTTTCGAAAATCGTCATTTTATGTGAAAACGTTTTTCTGCCCCTGTTTTGTGACGGCCATAACTTTTCCGTCGTAGCTCGGATTGAGGCGAATCCAGTGCCCACGGTTCACATTCTGTGCCGGGCATACTTTTCATGTTTTAGCGGAAGTCTGGTTCGGCTTCTAACTAGGCGTAAATTGGCTGTTTTCACAGCAGGTCTGCACTTGACAGCTTCATGTCCTGTTTTTTTAGAAAATTCATATTAAATTGTAGGAAAATCGTTAGAGCGCGTACGATATGTCCCTGGAACCCTAAGACATGGGACTTTGTGATTATGGAATAATATTTCTGGATTTATCAGTTTATAAGGGGTTAAACGGGTCCCGAATAGACCTGTGTTTTTAGAGTAAAAGCTGGATTATGTAATTTATATTTTAGTAGTCGTGGTTTTGGGTTGGGGCTTCACGTTGACATTTGTTAACACGTATTTAGGTGGGAAAAAGTGAGTGAAGTTGGCCGCCTTGTGTGCGGTTGCGGATACTTGCGTTGCTTTAAGGTGAGTTCTCTCACTATATAGGATGGAAATTATATTTGGGTTACTATAGCTCGGGTGTGATAGTTATGATTGTTTGTTGATATTATTGTGTTATGGGGTATATATAATTGTGTATATATATTGAACTGTGATTGATGTACTTCTTGATGGGTGTTCCAAGAAGTATATGGCTTATAATGAGTTGCGATTATATTTCCTTGATGGTCGTTCCAAGGAGTATAAGGCTTATTATTAATTGTGACATATCTTATTGATGGATGTTCCAAGAAGTATATGTATTTGTATAATGAGTTGCGATTATATTTCCTTGATGGTCGTTCCAAGGAGTATAAGGCTTATTATTAATTGTGACATATCTTCTTGATGGATGTTCCAAGAAGTATATGTGTTTGTATAATGAGTTGCGATTATATTTTCTTGATGGTCGTTCCAAGAAGTATAAGGCTTATTATTAATTGTGATATATTTTCTTGATGGATGTTCCAAGAAATATATGTGCTGGTATACTTGGTATATATAAATTTGGGTGCAAGACGTGATTGCATGGTATGAGTTGGTTGTGATAACTAGTTGTTTAACGGTGATGCTGATATAATTGCGATCCTATATATGGTTTGAATTCACTAAGCCTTGTGCTTACTCTTTCCTATTTTAATGTGGTTTCAGGTGCTTGTGGCTCCAAGGTGTGGCGGGTACACACTGGCGCGCGTAAAGAGTTTTTATAATCATGAGATTAGAGTTATTATTAAACAATTTAATTTCCGCTGTTTATTATTACTGAGATTATTTATTAATGAATTTGCAAACGAAACGGTGTTGGATATTTAATAAGGTTTTATTTATTAAAATGCCTTTTTAAAAGTTAAATTCCTTGTAATTTTTGGGACGTTACAACTTGGTATCAGAGCACAGCTTGAGTGAATCAAACGCATCTCGGTGTGTTTGATCTCAAGTTGCGGCTATGAAATTCTTCTCTTAAATTTTTTGAAAAAATAAAAGAAAGGAAAACCCGTTTGGGAAACGGTGATCGAGGGCGCAGTGTGTACAGTCAGCCGGAGCCAAAGGGAAAGGTACAGTACTTAGTGTAATTATCGCTTTCTAGATCATAGGGTATGCATGCTAGATTGCCTATGTGGTTTACATTGTACTGTATGATGATTGCTTGCTAGTGGGAATTAATGCTAGTTATAATAGGTTGTTAAGCGAAGGCCCTATAGGTTGTATGCAGTAAGAATCACATAGCCTTAGAATATTTGATTTAGTTCTATTGCGCAGCTCTTGTTTGAGTCCAACCGTTCTAGGATAGAATCTTGTATTCGAATGTCTATTTGATTCACGCTGCATGCGACTGGGTATTCGCGAGGCAACTCGTTATGGCTAATAGGGATTCCGTTGTTGCAAGGGTAGTGGGATGAGATGAAATTCCTAGTGAGCTAGGAAGAGTGTTTACATATGAGTATGCATGCTAGATTGCTTTCTAGAACATAGGAGTATGTGTGCTAGATTGCTTGGTGCTTATTACATTGTACTGCATGTTTGTTGCTTGCTAATAGGAGTTTATGCTAGCCTTGATAGGTTGTTAAGTGAATGCACTATAGGTTGTATGCGGTAGGAACCGAATAGCCCTAGAATGTCGGATTTAGTTCTATTGCGCAGCTCTTGTTTGAGTCCAACCGTTGTAGGATAGAATCTTATATTCGAATGTCTGTCTGGTTTTACACTGTGTGCGACTGTGCATTTCCGAGGCGACTCGTCATGACTAGTGGGGATTTCGTCATAGCAAGGGTAGTGGAGTTGGTTGGAATTCCTAGGGATCTAGGAAGAGTGTGTACCTATGCCGGTGCGGGCATATGTGTATAGTTTTTCGGCAAGGAACTACTTGGGCACTTCGGGATGGGACTCGAAACGAGTGAGGATAGGTGTGGAAGGTAGTAGTAGAGCTCCTACTATCTGAAGCACAGGATCCGTGCTCGAGTCGGGGAAAGTCACGAGGAATCCAAGGAGTTGAGCGTGAGCGTTGTTAGTGTGAGTTAGTATGTGCTAATAACTCGTTGTAATATCTACCCAGAATAGCCATCACAAGGAGGAACGACTATAGTAAACCTACTAGTACAGGCGTGTACTTGATTTGCTTTGATGGGATGATCGTTGGGGTAGTGACGAAGGTTATAAATTAGTAGTCGTTGAAGGACGATTCTAGTATTAATCACTTGGAGTGACGATAAGGATGATGTTTGTTTCGGGCCAAGATGGATGATTGTGCTAGAATTATAGGCTTATAGAGCCGACTTTGATTTGAGGAAAAATCGTAGGGATTATTTGACGTAATTTCCCAACTTGCCTAAGAGGTTTAAATGTCCGGATGACATTTGTGGATCAGAGAGTTTTGGAGGGGTATGAGTCGAGACGTCGGATGCTGATTGAGTCATGCACAAAGTTTATTTTAAAAATAAATTGCATTAACTAATTCTTGTGTTTCCAATCCTTTTGTGGATTGTGTTTTAGAATTTTGAGAAATGTTTAGCACACACACAAGATTTCGAATTATGGTTTTGAAAGTGCATGAAACCGTTTTATCACGGGAGTTGCAAACTTTGTTAGAATTTGTCTCATTTCGTTATTTTCCAACGGTTCTTTCAGGTAAGATGATATCCGTGTTTTGTGGTGTTTAAAATGTTGGGCAAGTGACTACAGCTTGTGACTTTAACATTGGAACTCCTCCACATATGTTAGAGTTGAGACGGAAAGTTACATTCCACGATGTCTGTATAAAACTATTTGAGTGATTTGGTTAAAATAAGTTTTGTTTTACGGCGTGTTGAGTCGCGTGGGTTTAATTTCACGAGATGCATATCTTATTTGTTTATGTGACCATTTGGGGAAATCTTGGAAATCAATTTAAAGAACTCCACCTTTTGAGAATTTATGAGGTTTTATTCGATATTTTCAAATGATGAAAACAGATTAGTTTTTTTTATTTTTAAGTTTGAAACTTACACGAGACAGTTGTGTTTTAACAAAAATATATTTGTAAACCGTTTCATCGTTTTGTATGACTAGCCGACGCGCGTAAGAATTGTTGGTGAACCCTGTGCCACGCCATTTTATGTTTAAAAAGAGAAATTTTGGGGTCAAATGTCGTGGAACTAATTTTGAAATTATGTGCACACTTTTGTCGCACCCGGTGTAAGGTCGAGCGGTTACTTTGAGTACATGTCATGAGTCAATCCACACTAGAACCGTGACGGTCCATTTTTTTAAAAGAAATTATTCATTACGCTTTGTGTTTTGTAAGTAAACTGAACAGAAATGGAATGATTTTCAACATGATTTTACTGTGTGAGATGAGCGTGTCCATTTTTGCGTAACTACCGACCTGGTAATAGTAGTTTTATTGCATACGGTCTTTTTGAAATGAAAAAAAATCTTGACGTTGAAAATATTTTGTAAACCATTTGGGAAAAGCGCTTTTAAGTGTTATGTGTCATTTTGAGTATTTCCATGTTTGGGTGAGTGAGTCATTCCGGGATAGGCATGTTGTTGGTAGACTGGTTGCATTGGATCCTTGGTCATGTCAGTCAGTCGTTGGTAACGGTCGGTTGGATATCTCGGGGTGGGACCCCGGTATTCATGTGTTATGACCTTGACTTTCCAGTAGGCACTAAGAGGATATAGTCTTGGGCACTTACCTGGGAGGTAGTTCCGATGTGCCGGGCCTGAGACGTACCTGGGAGGTAGACGTTAAGGTGTATCTTGATACGGTGTAACTAGGCTTCGTAGAGCGAGTGTGGAGGAATAGTAGACGGTGGAAGGTTGGGTATTCCACGCGTGTTGGTAATGTAGGCCGAATAGTATCGGTTAAGGAAATGATGCCCTTTGTAATTAAGAGAATAAATGCGCAGTAACCTTTTTGAAGTAAGTAGTATATTTAGGTGTCGACTTTTGGGCTTGAGGCCAAACACCTTTAGTGTAATCGGAGATTTGTAGCCGATTTTGAAATAATTATGGTGATGGTAGTAGTAACCCTGAGATGCTTAATTGTGATGAATGGTTATGGTGGAATGACCTTCGTTGGTGATTATAAGTTTACTGGTTTGATGATCCGTGTGAAATAAATTTTGGGAGTCTATTAGAACTCGTGGAAGTTAATCGGCAGTAATGGTAGGAATGATCGGATTCGAGTATCCTATAAGGTATATTGGTGAGCACCTTTAGAATGGTTAGAGCTTGAAAGTTGAATCGGGATGTATGGAACATCTAAGGTTGGGAGGCAACCGAAGTCGGTTTGACTAGGAATGAATCCAGTTGTTGGAGTGTTCTTCCGATCATAATCTCAGTGTCCTAGAAGGAGTACGTTAGTAAGAAAAGTATTCGAGAAGTTTTAGAAGGGGTTCAAGTGGACCTGGGAACCTGAGGTTGAGATGAGGGAGAACTATCCGGAGCTATTCGTGGGCAGAGACTTTGAGGACGAAGTCTAATTCAAGTGGGGGAGAGTTGTAAAGCCCGGGTCTCGGTATGGATTTTAATTAATTTTTTTATTTAGCTATTTTATAAATTCCTCTAATCGAAATTTAACGGGTTAGGCGGCAAGGATCTTATTGTTAAAAGTTTGGGTTAGGGGGCTTAAGGTGAAACTACTTGAAAATGTAGGGACTAATTGTGCCAGCTCTTGAAAGTAGTGCATGGATCGGCCCATGCAATTTTCTTAACCGAGCCCCATTTTTGTTTGGGTTTGTCTTGAGTTCGTGAGGAGCAAGCGAAAAGAAGGAAAAAGGAGAAAGGAAACCCTAAGACCTCACCCCTCTCTCGTTTCGCTCAGCCGTAACCCACCCCCCCCCCCTCCCCTCTCGTTTTTCTGCGTCATCACCAAACCGGCGGCACCACCGGCGCTGCTGTCCGCCGGCGAGAGAGAGAGAGCAGCGGCGGGAGAGAGAGAGAGAGAGCAGCGGCGGGAGAGGGAGAGAGCAGCGGCGAGAGAGAGAGAGAGAGAGAGAGAGAGAGAGAGCAGCGGCGGGAGAGAGAGAGAGAGCAGCGGCGGGAGAGAGAGAGTCGTTAGCGGCAGCCGGGACATGAAGGTCAGGATCTCTCGTGGTTTTCTGCTGAGTGGTAAGGTTCTGTTTCCTTTACGTTTTCTTTTCTTACGTCGTTTTCAATCGCAAACCACCACCGCCGGTGGTGGCTACCGCCGCCGACCACCACTGCCGGAAGTGGTAGTGGGTGGAGCGTGGACTGTCCAGCCCTAGTGGCTACCTAAACCCGAACCTCATTATCTAAACCGTGACCCGATCGCGAAAACATTAATCGTTTCGAAAATCGTCATTTTATGTGAAAACGTTTTTCTGCCCCTGTTTTGCGACGGCCATACCTTTTCCGTCGTAGGTCGGATTGAGACGAATCTGGTGCCCACGGTTCGCATTATGTGCCGGGCATACTTTTCGTGTTTTAGCGGAAGTCTGGTTCGGCCTCTAACTAGGCGTAAATTGGCTGTTTTCACAGCAGGTCTGCACTTGACAGCTTCGTGTCCTGTTATTTTAGAAAATTCATAGTAAATTGTAGGAAAATCGTTAGAGCGCGTGCGATATGTCCCTGGAACCCTAAGACATGGGACTTTGTGATTATGGAATAATATTTCTGGATTTATCAGTTTATAAGGGGTTAAACGGGTCCCGAACAGACCTGTGTTTTTAGAGTAAAAGCTGGATTATGTAATTTATATTTTAGTAGTCGTGGTTTTGGGTTGGGGCTTCACGTTGACATTTGTTAACACGTATTTAGGTGGGAAAAAGTGAGTGAAGTTGGCCGGCTTGTGTGCGGTTGCGGATACTTGCGTTGCTTTAAGGTGAGTTCTCTCACTATATAGGATGGAAATTATATTTGTGTTACTATAGCTCGGGTGTGATAGTTATGATTGTTTGTTGATATTATTGTGTTATGGGGTATATATAATTGTGTATATATATTGAACTGTGATTGATGTACTTCTTGATGGGTGTTCCAAGAAGTATATATGGCTTATAATGAGTTGCGATTATATTTCCTTGATGGTCGTTCCAAGGAGTATAAGGCTTATTATTAATTGTGACATATCTTCTTGATGGATGTTCCAAGAAGTATATGTGTTTGTATAATGAGTTGCGATTATATTTCCTTGATGGTCGTTCCAAGGAGTATAAGGCTTATTATTAATTGTGACATATCTTCTTGATGGATGTTCCAAGAAGTATATGTGTTTGTATAATGAGTTGCGATTATATTTTCTTGATGGTCGTTCCAAGAAGTATAAGGCTTATTATTAATTGTGGTATATTTTCTTGATGGATGTTCCAATAAATATATGTGCTGGTATACTTGGTATATATAAATTTGGGTGCAAGACGTGATTGCATGGTATGAGTTGGTTGTGATAACTAGCTGTTTAAGGGTGATGCTGATATAATTGCGATCCTATATATGGTTTGAATTCACTAAGCCTTGTGCTTGCCCTTTCCTATTTTAATGTGGTTTCAGGTGCTTGTGGCTCCAAGGCGTGGCGGGTACACACTGGCGCGCGTAAAGAGTTTTTATAATCATGAGATTAGAGTTATTATTAAACAATTTAATTTCCGCTGTTTATTATTACTGAGATTATTTATTATTGAATTTGCAAACGAAACGGTGTTGGATATTTAATAAGGTTTTATTTATTAAAATGCCTTTTTTAAAAGTTAAATTCCTTGTAATTTTTGGGACGTTACACGTTGCGTAGTCGACATGTTGGTTGTAGATGACTGCATGGAATAGGCCGAGTAGGTTGACTGTCATCTGATCAATGCCTTTGTTCACTGCTGATAGACACCTGTTCAATATCGTGAACAGCGTGTACCAGACCGGCTGTAGATGGATCCGCTAGAAATGCGATGGTTGTGCTAGCTGGTTGGCATATCCGAGAGCACGAATGTCTCGGCATAGGATTACATCAGATACTTGAGCATCATAGGCAGTGCGTCCTTGAACGGCGGTCGATTCTGGCAGCGCAAGGATCCGTCGGAAGATGTCTTGAGTAATTAGGATATCGGAGTCGCCAAGACGGCCTCGAAGGTCGAAGTTTTGGCCGCGTGCGACTGGAGTAAGTGAGCGCCATAGCTGATGTACGTAGACAACGGGAACTGGAGCGGTGGCCGTCAGTGCTCGGTTGATCGAGTGGTTCTTCAGAATCTCCATAATGACTGGACATTGGCATATGAGGTTTTCCGTGTCCAGGTGGAAGTTATTTGCCACCAAAGGAAGGTTCGGACCTTTGGGAAGGAGTGGGGCAACGCCTTGCGGATTCGGATTAGCCATGGTGTACCTGTGAAAGTGCAATAGAGTGTTGAGTGTTCATGGCACGTGTGAAGGCAAAAACGAGTCTCAGGGCCCGTATTCTCGGATTTGGGAAACCGAGAGTCGGTACGATCCAAAACTGATCACTACTCGGATCTTAACGATTTCTAGTTGAGTGTGTGCGATATTTGGGCATATGTGTGTGTGCATGTGAACAAATCCTCAAAAATAGCCAAATTGCATCATTGAAACAATAAGGGAAGCTAATGGCATAGGAGTTCCAGAACTTAATAAAAATTGAAATCCGAAACTAATTAGAAGTGAAATCCGAAACTTGGAACTTCCGGAACTGATTAAAACTTGAATACCGGAACTTAGTAACAGTGAATACCGAAACTTGATGTGATCCGGAACTGAATAAAGAATAAATTCCGGAACTAATTAGAATTGAATTCCGGAACTTAGCACTTCCGGAACTGATCAATATCGGGACTCAAACTTTTCGATACCGGAACCTAAATCGACACCGGAACTCATAACTTCTGGAAGTGATTCCGGATCCAAAGAACACATTCCGGAACTCTTTGAATCCGGAACCCTAATCGATAAACAGTTAAATCCATACTTAAAATTAACCTACCGAAACTCAAAAATGATGCTCAATAACTCTTCACAAGCATGAAATAAGTCAATATCGAAGCCTATTGGGTCGATTGGAGGTCAAAATTGCACGCCAAAGGGTCCAAAAACCCTAACAGCGCCGACCCTCGTGTATTCGATCAAATTAATCAATCTGAGAAGTTGTGTGGATCGATCCAAGTTTTAGAAACAGTGTAGATGAGATTAGAGAACATACCTGGAAGATTTGAACGCAAATGGAGTCTGATTTGATGCAAAAAGCCACAAGAGTGGAGATGTGGGAAGAAGTTGGGTTGAGAGAGTTTGGGCGCGAAAAGTTTGAAAGTATGAAGAATACTTTGGAAAATCCGATATTTATACCGGTCGATACCAGAAGAGAGTCCGATACCGGATGCCTTAAACTCTCCTAGAACCCAATTTTATCTCAACATTTGGTACTTGGCGAAAAGTACCCTTGAAGCTCAAATTTTTTTCAAAAATCACCCTGAACTTGAAATTTACACGTTTGGTCCCTCAGGTTTGAAAATTTATTTTCTCCCCCTCAACTTTTCGAAAAACTGACTCTCCCCCTCTAGTTTTCAAAAACTGCTATGCTCCCCCCAACTTTTTGAAATAAAGCTCCCCTTAACTTTTCAAATTGACACTTCTCCCCCTCAATCATTTCAAGGGGGAGCAAAGAAAAAGCAAATATATAACAGAAATCAATTTGGAAATCGTTGCTGCTGCTGATTAAAGACTGACCAGAAGTTGTTAACTCAGATTATTCAGAATTCTGAGCAAAAGTTGTCAAAACATTCAGAAGAGCTCCTTCTGAAGATTGTTCCTGCTCTAAGAATTTGATGGTGAAAAGTACAAGTGTGTTTGACAAAAAGGGGGAGATTGTTAGGTCTAGAGTTTTGTCAAAAACACAAGTGTTGAGTTCTGAGTAAGAAGACTAAAGAAGACTCAGAAGACTCAGAAGTTCTGAGTAGAAGACTCAGAAGTTCTGAGTGAGAAATCTCAAAAAGATTCTAAGTGTTGGATTCTGACTAGAAGGTTCAGAGTTCTGAGTAGGAGACTCAGAACTTCTGACTATGAAGACAAATGTTCTGAAGCGCTTATTCAGAAGTATGTTCAGAATTCATATCTTGGGATATTATCTGTTATATTCAGTTACTAATTAGGACACGTGTAATTGTTCTATTAGTCTGTTTCTCATATGTACTGTAGCTTTAGCTATTATCTACAGTATATATAGGAGTTAGCAACTGTAGCTAAAAAAATCTTTGGCTAACCTTTTGGATAACTCTTTACGCATAAATTGTTAGATCTATTGAGAGAGAAATTCATTGTAATATCTTTAATAGATCATATGACCAGTTGCTATTAATACGATCTTAATTGTTCATATTTGATTGTAAGAGTGTAACCTGGACTTTCAATTGGTATCAGAGCCAATCAACAAACAAATTCGTCCAAGAGTGTGTTTGATCGCGTTCTTGAAGTTTCTTGATCAATTCGACAATTGATTCCGCTGCTGCTAACAATTCTTGAATTCCTAACAATTCTTGAATTCGTTTCTATCATTGATTCAAGAAATTTGAATTTGTCTTTCTGTTGAATCGATATCTTACAATCAAGTCATCCAAAGATTTTCTCTCTATGCTGATTAATTCTCGAAATTAAACAGAGATCACCGGTATGTTTTCGAAATTCTTGATTGGTTTCTGGATCAAAGTGATTATATCTGCTGCATGTTGATTAGTATTCAAATTTTTTGTTGAAAAGAAGATTTCATTAATTCATGTACTCTAACTGTTTGATGAAATGCATGTGACAGATTTGATTAATTCTTGCATGTTCTAGATTTGTGTTGATTCTCATTTTTTATCATAATTCATAGTTGATATTCGAATTTGTCATTTCATCATGCCTGAGATTATTGAAATTTTTGTGAGACCTGCAATTTCTATAACCAGTTCAGACAATTTACAAAAATTAAGTCCTGTAAAAGCAAAAGAAACAATTTCTGAACCAAAAACTGAGATTGTTCATTTTGAAAGCAAGATTGCTAATCTTCAAGCAAAACAAGACGAAAATGCAAAAGTTATAAAGATTTTGCAAAAAGAGAAATCTGATTTTCTAAAGGATTTTGAAAAGGTTCAAGAAAACATAAAGTTGTTAGAAAAAGAGAATGTTGATTTGAAAGAGAAAGGCAATTTTAGAAGAAAGATGTTGACAGAGTCTGAAAATAGAATCAAATCATGTGAAATGAAAATTTGTCAACTCTTGAAACAGATCTATGATTTTGAACAAGTTCTTATACTTGAAAGAGTGAAATTTGAGAAAGAGAGAAGAGACTTTCAAACTGAGAGGAAAGGTTTTGAAACAAAGTCTGTTGAATTATCTTTGAAAATTTCTGATTTGGAGAAAATTCTTGCAAAAGAAAGAAAAGAGTTTGAATGCAAGAAAAATGTTTTTCAAGAAGAAAAGATTGGTTTTGAGAAAAAGAAAACAGGAATGTTAAATGAGTTTTCTGTAAAAATCAATGAGTTGGAGAAAGAGTTAGAAGATGGAAGGAAAGAGACTGAAAAGAAGAAGGTAAATGGCTTTAAAGAAAAATGCTTAAAAGATGAGTTTGAGAAGGAAAAGAAAGTTTTTCATTTGAAGATAAGGAGGCTTATTAAGAAATTATCTGATTTATCAACTAAAATCATGATAGAAAGGAAGTCCAAATCTGATTTGCAGTCAAGGTTTGATTTGTATGTTAAAAAGTTTAAAGAATTTGAAACAAAAGTTGTTGACAAATCAAATCATAGTTCAAAAGATCAGATTCGTTCTTCTAATATGTTTTATGATTCTGCTATTGATAAATCTTATAATTGTTCTTTTAAAAAGATAAAAATGGAATGGAGAGTTAAAGGAACAACTTCCAAGAAAGAAGTGCCAAAATCAAAAGTTCCTAATTCAAATGTCAAGAAGAACAATACATTTCAAAGAAAATCTTTTGTTAAACCTGATGTGATTTATTCTGTAAATCAATTAGTCAGAATTGCACAAAAGAAACTTTGTTGTTCATATTGTGGGACTGATGATTTTGTGAACAAGAATTTTATTCAGCACTGGTATGGTTCTTATAGAATATCTGCATATACCACTGCACCTAACAAACCTGGACCCAAGTTCATATGGGTACCAAAGTCAACTTAATCTGTTTTGTAGGTTATTCATGTGTAGAGATGAATGAATGATCCATACCGACACATGACTGAAAACAGATGTTGTGCTTAATTGAGAATTTTGACTTTTGGACAATTCAGTCCAAAACTCGGTCTGAATGTAATTATGGATTTCTGATTCATATAGATCAATTTGTTGATTTTGAAGATTTTTTTTGAAAAAGTTCTGTTTGCTATGAGGTTATCGAACTCATAGATGTGAGTGTTTTTCGTAGAAAACATTTCCAGAGAATGTGTTCAGAATCACATTTTAAGCAACCCTGCAAATTTTGGTTGAAAAATTCTGATTTTTGAGCAAGTTATGGTGATTTGAAGTTCAGAATGTTCAAAAATCACAAAATCCAAACATTTTTCTAAGGCATTTTCTCTGGATAGTTTTATCAGAATTCTGACTCTGTTACTCAGAAGTTCTGACTCTACTACTCAGAAGTTCTGACTCTACTACTCAGAATTCTGACTCAACTAATCAGAATTCTGACTCTGATACTTAGAATTTTGAACAAGTTACTCAGACTTCTGACTATACTACTCAGAATTCTGACTCAACTAATCAGAATTCTGACTCTGATACTTAGAATTTTGAACAAGTTACTCAGAATTCTGACTTTTCTACTCAGAATTCTGACTCAACTACTCAGAATTTGGATTTTTGATATCTAATGAGGAATCATCGAAGATGATTACCAAAATCTCTTGATTTTGCAGGATTATCTTGATTTGAGAGGGAATATTGTCTCAAAATTTGATCTGATTGTTTCAAGATGAAGTTCAAAACCCGTGCTTCAACGTTTTAGGCTTTTGAACATATCAGTTCAAAACCCGTACTTAAATGACAATGGCTTCTGAATAATTCAGTTCAGGATCCGTACTTCAGAGACAAAGACTTCTAAACAAATCAGTTTAGAACTCATATTTCTCAGGTGATATCCTTAACTGTCATATTTTTATGTTTCAAGGAACAAGTGGTGAAAGGTAACATTGCATTACGTTTATTTCTATTGCTTTGAATGTTTGAATCTTAACAAATTTAATTCAATGATATGAATTTTTTTTAATTTTCATTCAATGAATAAATGTGTGTCAAAGAGTGATTTTACAAGTATTTTGTATTATCTGAGCTATATTTGTTTCAACTTTCACTTTTGAATTAAATCGAAAGGTAAGAAAAACATGAATGAAATTATGCCGAATGCTCAATGTTATGAAATCTATACTTATATAGAATATAATGCTCAAAAAGCCTAAATGTCAGAATGATGGATGGAAACGAAAATATGGGGGAAGTACTACGTTTTAGTACCAAGTGATTGAGATGAAATATAAATATATATAAAATCATTTAGTTTGAAAGTTTGTACCTGTGGCCTTTCTGGTTTGGGAGAGTAAGTCCTAAGGGGTGCTAGTCACCTAGTCCCTAAGGCCAACTGGTCTGGGATCGGCTGACCCAAATCCTTCTATAGAACCAGATAGAAAGCCATGTTCTACTGGTACAGATGGGTTTAAGATATATTGATGTGGCCTTTCTGGTTTGGGAAATTAAGTTCCAAGGGGTGCTTGTCACCTAGCACCTAAGACCAACTGGTCTGGGATATGCTGACCCAAATCCTGCTATAGAACCAGATAGAAAGTCATGTTTAACGATGTATCTTATTCTTACTAAACTTTTTGATTAAAAGATGCCAATGTGCACAAAATTAAAAGATGCCAATGTGCACAAAATTAAAAGATGCCAATGAGCACATATCTCTTGAAACTTTGGGAAAATTCAAAGTCGCAATAAACCTGTAAATTTGTGAAAATCCTGATTTTGGTCAAATAGTGTAAGTAGAGCAAAGTATTCGTATATGTTTTTAGAATTGCATATTCTTGAAGCTAATCATATTTCGCATGCTAAGCACACCAAATAGATTTAATAAAAGGATTGAAACTGAACATTTTTAACTCGATAGGCAATGATGACTTGTATTTGAATCCAAACACATGCATTTGATTTCATTTGATTGAAAAATCTGATAATATTCATTAAGTTGTATTTCTTTTGTAAAGTTTTCAAATGATCAAATGTTAGTAGTTATCAAGTATAGTTCAGTGAATCTTATTTTCCTTGCATAAATGTTTCATTAAAGCACTATATTTGAAATGAATAATTTTAATGAAATATATGCATACTTTCAGGGGGAGAAAACAAATTGCTCCATAATTCTTATTTTGAGGGGGAGCAAGGTTATTCATTAAGGAGGAGAAAAAGCATAGACTTCATCGCTAAAGTTTTGAAAATCAAGGGGGAGAAAAGCTAAAGATTTTGAAGATGATTTTGCTTTCCAAAACTTTAGGGGGAGAAGAAAAAATCTGATTGATTGATTAAAAAAAAAAAGGGAGAAGAAAGTCAGAAAGTCAGAAAGTCATAAAAAGACAGAAATTTGACTTGATCACATGAAGATAAGATTTGTCATTTCAAGGGGGAGCAAAGAAAAAGCAAATATATAACAGAAATCAATTTGGAAATCGTTGCTGCTGCTGATTAAAGACTGACCAGAAGTTGTTAACTCAGATTATTCAGAATTCTGAGCAAAAGTTGTCAAAACATTCAGAAGAGCTCCTTCTGAAGATTGTTCCTGCTCTAAGAATTTGATGGTGAAAAGTACAAGTGTGTTTGACAAAAAGGGGGAGATTGTTAGGTCTAGAGTTTTGTCAAAAACACAAGTGTTGAGTTCTGAGTAAGAAGACTAAAGAAGACTCAGAAGACTCAGAAGTTCTGAGTAGAAGACTCAGAAGTTCTGAGTGAGAAATCTCAAAAAGATTCTAAGTGTTGGATTCTGACTAGAAGGTTCAGAGTTCTGAGTAGGAGACTCAGAACTTCTGACTATGAAGACAAATGTTCTGAAGCGCTTATTCAGAAGTATGTTCAGAATTCATATCTTGGGATATTATCTGTTATATTCAGTTACTAATTAGGACACGTGTAATTGTTCTATTAGTCTGTTTCTCATATGTACTGTAGCTTTAGCTATTATCTACAGTATATATAGGAGTTAGCAACTGTAGCTAAAAAAATCTTTGGCTAACCTTTTGGATAACTCTTTACGCATAAATTGTTAGATCTATTGAGAGAGAAATTCATTGTAATATCTTTAATAGATCATATGACCAGTTGCTATTAATACGATCTTAATTGTTCATATTTGATTGTAAGAGTGTAACCTGGACTTTCACTCACAGAAGCGAGAAAACATACCTTCGATACTCGGCATTCGAGGAGTCAACATAACGAGCAAACGGTTAGTAGCACGGGAATAAATGGAAAAACAAAGACTAGACGAATAAAATTAAAGAAACATGGAAAAACTGAAAAACGAAAGACACACTAAACATGAAAATACAGAGAACGTGTCACCGATGTGATTGAAACACCTAAACCACGCTGCGAGACAAGTGTAACTGCTAAAGATACAGTTATCCCGTAGTGTAGGAAAGGTGTGACAAGTACAACCGGGACTCAAACTTTCAGATTGAGCATACCAAGCTTGGACACAAGTTCATGGAACCGTTTTTCGTCCAAAGCCTTAGTAAACAAATCTGCAAGTTGGTTTTCTGTACTCACGAAGTAGAGTTCTACCGTACCTTTTTCCACATGATCTTTAATGAAGTGGTAGCGCACGTCTATATGCTTCGTCTTTGTATGCTGAACCGGATTGCTTGTGATGGCAATAGCACTCTTGGAGTCGCAGTAGATCTGGATGCTCGAGTAGTTATACCCATAATCCTTTAGTTGCGTCCACATCCAAATCACTTGGGAACAGCAGCTAGCCGTGGCCACGTACTCCGCTTCCGCCGTGGAGGTGGTGACGCAAGTCTGCTTCTTGGAGGCCAACTAACTAGTTTGTCGCCTAGGAACTGGACGTGCCCCGTAGTGCTCTTTCGGTCGAGCATACTCCCCGCATGATCCGCGTCAGAAAATGTTGTAAGCTCGAAACCTGTATCCTTCGGGTACCAAAATCCAAGATTAGCAGTACCTTTTAAATATCGAATAATACGCTTAACTGCTATCATGTGTGACTCTTTAGGATTAGACTGAAATCTAGCACACAAAAAGGTTGAAAACATTATATCCGGCCGACTTGCTGTCAAATACATCAGCGAACCAATCATTCCTCGATAGGTAGTAGTGTTCACGGCCTTTTAGTCAGGATCGGCGTGTAACTTCGTACCCGGTGAGTCGGTGACATAGGAGTACGCATGGGTGAACACTGTTCCATCTTGAATTTCCGAAGAATATCCGCGATGTACATAGATTGATTGATGAATATCCCGGTCGACAGTTGTTGAACTTGAAGACCGAGAAAGAAATTCATCTGACCCATCATACTTATTTTAAAATATTCTTTCATGAGGAGTGAAACGTTGCGATAGTATTGAGGATTCGAAGAGCCGAAAATAATGTCATCGACATAAACTTTAATTAAAAGAATATGCTCACCTTCCCTTTTGATGAAAAGGGTTGTGTCGATCTTACCTTTCGAGAAGCCGGAATTGATGAGAAAAGTAAACAATTTATCGTACCAGGCTTTCGGTGCTTGCTTGAGTCCGTATAAGGATTTGTCAAGTCAGTACACATGAATGGAATGATCCGGATCTACAAAACCTTCCGGCTGGGAGACGTACACTTCCTCTTTGAGATCGCCATTAAGAAACGTCGTCTTCACGTCCATTTGGTATACGGTGAAGTTCTTGTGAGCGGCGTACAAGAGGAACATCCGAATAGCTTCAATTCGGGCAACCGGTGCGAACTTCTCCTCGTAGTCGATTCCCTCTTGCTGTCGATACCCCTTAGCGACTAAGCGAGCCTTATTTTGAACCACGACTCCGTTCTCGTCCTTCTTATTCTTGAATATCCATTTCGTGCCAATGATGGTTCGATTCTTCGGGCGAGGGAACAGACGCCATACTTTTAAACTCTTGAATTCGTTCAACTCTTCTTGCATGGCCATTATCCAGTTGGGTCGTGTAGGGCATCTTTAACCATCCCTGGTTCAACGTTGCTCAGGAAGATGGAGAAGAGGCACTCATTTCCGGTTGCTGCCCATTTTTGAGTATTACTCAATAGTGCAGGGGCGTCTTCGTCTTCAGCTTCCGTCGTTGCTCTAGTTTGAAAAGGAGCTGACGGATCTTGAATGATCTTCTGAGGCGGGTGCGCTCGGGTCCATTTCCGGGTGTGAGGTAGCGGGTCCAATAAAGGTTCTGAATTGTGAGCATCGATGTAGGACCCTAGGGGTAGATTCTGAACCGCTTCTAGAGATGGAACCGGATGTAAGCGTGTGGCGGCCGCAGGTTGAGAGACAACAGCGGTTGGTGAGGATTCAACAGATGCGTCAGTACCGTTGCTCGTATCGGGGTAGATGGAGTTGGTTGAACCACTGGTGAGGGAGACGCGGTCACAGTCGCTGAACTTGAGGATGGCGTCGCCGCTAACACAGGTGAAGTAGGCGTGTCCTCCGAAGATGTAACGTTGAGGGTTGGTGGAGGACCGGATATGTTGGTCGACACCACTATAGCTTCATCTGCATTCAAAGAAGCATCAGTAGGAACTTGGGGAAGATAAAAATCATTATAAAAATTTACAAACAGTAGATCTAACTCAGATGGTTGTGATTTCAACGTATTGGACGCCAACGGATCTACTGTTGTGTGCTTGGGTTCTGGTCTAGAGAGATCAGAAGCCAGCATTCCAGTAAGCGCGGGTTCTGAACTGTTATGTCCAGAAGCCAAATCGACCAATTCGTCGAAGGTCACATTAGACTCGGTATGCTTTCGAAGATGTAGAGTAGCCGATAAAAATCCCTTCGTCTGCCTTCGAGTTAAGCTTACCGAGATCATCCTTATCATTCAGTACGAAGCATTTACACCCGAACACATGAAAATAGCTTATGTTGGGGGTGCGCTTGTTGATGACCTCGTATGGCGTCTTGTTGAAACGCTTGTGGACGATTGACCGGTTCTGAGTGTAGCATGCTGTTGCGATAGCCTCGGCCCATAAGAACATAGGAAGTCCGTATTGTGTCAGCATGGTGCATGCCGCTTCCACCAAAGTGCGGTTGCATCGTTCCACAACACCGTTTTTCGTGGAGTCCTGGCTGCCGAGAAGTTGTGCGAAATCCCCGCTGATGTGAGAAAATCGCCTATGATGCGATTCTTGAATTCAATTCCGTTATCCGTGCGACTCGCTATGATGGTCAGCTGTAGATTGTTCTGAACTTCTCTCAGATGGTTGACTATGACACCAGGCGTCCATCATTTGAAAGAAGGAACTTGACCCACGTATACCTTGAGTAGTCGTCCACCATCACCAATACGTACTTCTTGTGGCTTATACTTTGAATGCGGATTAGGCCGCATAGATCCATGTGGATCAGCTCTAATGGTCTTGATGTGCTTGGAACTGGCTTCGGCTTATGGGACACCTTCTTCATCTTTCCCATCTCACAGGTTGAGCAGAGATGTTCCTTTGCAAACTTCAGTTCTGGCATACCATTGACGAGTCCACCCAGCACCAGCTTATTGATGTTCTTGAAGTTCAAATGCGAGAGCCGTCGATGCCATAGCCAGTTCTGTTGAGTAGTAGCTTTGGACATAAGGCATACGGCTTTGTCTGTCTTGACAATAGCTAGATTGATGGTGTAAAGGTTCGTCTGTCGAGTACCGGCGAGAATCTCCGTTCCATCGTCAGCTCGAATACTGCATCTCTTCGCCTTGAATCGTACTTCAAGATTCTTGTCACAAAACTGGCCGATGCTGAAGAGGTTGTGACCAAGACCTTCAACGTAGGACACACGCTTGATCGTGAGGTCGTCCTGAACTAGGTCGCCGTAGCCCATGATCAGGGCCACGTTATCGTTGCCAAATCTTACATCACAACAGTACTTCTCCTTAAAGTTGGTGAGTAGCTCCCGTTTACCAGTCATGTGTTTGGAGCATCCAAAGTCGAGAAACCATACATGATCGGGCTGCAAAACAAAGTTTAGGATGTTTAGGTACCCATCTGTAAATGGGTCCTTGGGTGTTAGGTGCAACACCTTTGGTTGAGACCCGTTTAGAGCTGGGTCTTTTTCGTTTGGTTTTACGAGAAGCATTAGAATTAAAGACATGATATGTACCAAACCAATCAGATGCATGTTAAGAGTCAATCAAGTCATTCAATCCACAAACGGAACATCAAACATAATCACGCGAAAAATCAATCAATTGATGAACATTGTCAAGTTTAACGGGAAAAGTAAAACCATGTTCAACAGAGTTATTCAAACCAAAACCATGTTTGTTGTTATTATTCCTATTATGCGAAAAATAATTAAACAACTTGTTCTTCTCAGGGCGCGACTTAGCTTTCTTCTCTACCCACTCTCTCCGAACCGCTTTCCCCCGACCCGTACTATCTGAAATTACATTAGAGTTATCGTCAGAGGAGTTTGAGTAAACTGGTTGTTTGAAAGAGCTCTTACCGGTTTTATCACGTTTCTTAGACCAATGTTTAGATTTAGATTTAGACCTGGTCTCAGAAACGGTTTTAGAACTTGAACATTCACCTTTTTCAAAATTAACCGGTTCTGGCATATTTTTCTAAAAATTGAGTATGACTAGAAAGCTTTGGTGCAAAATCAATTTTAGAAAATTCATCATCTTGACAAGGTGTGGAATTCATGAACTCTGAAAATCTGCGAGCAGAATCAAGTGGGGATTCACCATCTGAGTCGGACGAGGAGTTGTCCGCAAACGGATTATCAAAAATCTAAAAAAGATTCTTTTGAACAGAATCGAGTTGGATGGCCTTATCGTTATCTTTAAAACTCAAATCTTTATCGTTTGTGTCATCAGACACTCCTATAAAAGCTTTGCACGAGGAACCATCCGAATAGATCGGAGCATAGTCAAACGAGATTGTTTCAGGAGTGACAGGCGTCATTGGAGTATCCACAAAATTCTACTTAGCCATTCTCAGCGTTAAAGCTTCGGTTCGATAATACTCTCTTTTCGATTTGGGTAATGTCTCGGGTTTAGTCTGTTTGAGCTTTTCGATAGAATCTAACAGTACAATCCTTTCGGTTTCATACTTGACCTTATCTTTCGCAATCGATTCTTCAAGTTTGAAAATGATGTTTTCCAGAATCAGAGGTGGAACATAACGTTTGAACTCTGATTTCTCTTTAGAATCTTCATCTGATGTTGCCGGAACGGGAACCGGAGTTTCAACCATTTTGGCAAGCGAGCAGATGTCGAAGTAATCGTTGGAGAGATATGGGGTTTTACTTTTTAAATAGGACGCATTAAGCGTGTCGTACACGAAAAGGATCTGTACATTGATGTTTTTCCTGAGCGGCTCATCATCCGATTTTGTATTCTTTTCAGAATTAGGATTATCAGTTTTAGGATTAGCCTCAATTGGTGGTTGAGGTATACCTGTTTTTCTTTTAAAATCCTCTTTCTCCTCATCTTCCGGAGATGGCTTGGTCCACTTAATCTTGTACTCAGGGTATTTCTTATCTAGGCCCATGAAGTTGAATTCATAAAGAGTGGGAACCTTAGACAAGATTTTCTTTAGGTAACACGGATTATCATATCCGAGTCCCCAAAGTGAGTTGTAATATTTGAACTCCTTAGGCTTGTTCAAGTGGATGGTTTGTTCAGATTGACCAAGTTTGTAAAGTTTGGATTCTAGATCCTTAAGCTTATTGGTCAACGTCTCATTTTCTTTTAGAACATTCTCTTGAACTAAAACGCTCTTAGAATACTCCTCCTGAGACTTCTCTAACTTTTGTGAATATTCAGATATTTGAGTCTCGAGGATTTCATCTCGTTTTAAAATGGTCGAGCACTCAGTTTGATAGTTTTCTATCACACATCTGTCCTCAGCCTTTTCAATAGCTAGCTTGCCTATGGTATCATATTTAATTTTAGCCTCGGCTTCTATCTTTGAGATTTAGGCGTCTTTGGTCTTAACCTTAAGTTTAAAGGAATCTAAGGTACGCGCCATTTCTTTCATCTGATTGATTAAGTTAGCGTTGGAAGAACTACATACCTGGCACTCGTGCTTGTCTTTCTTCTTTTCAGAAGAGTCATCTTCGGAATCAGATTCTTCCGGATTGAGGCCAGTATAACACATATGTGCTTCCTCATCTTCGGTCTCATCATCAGTCTTTAGGAGCCAATGATCATCTTCCACCAGTAACGCTTTGCCCGCTTCCTTCTGCCTTGACATGAGCATCTTGTTCTTGTAGTACTCAGCATTGCGTACTACAGGCTTCCGGCAGTCTTTTGCGAAGTAGCCGTGCCTTTCGCAGTTATAACATTTAACTGGTTCATCATCAGCTCTGTCATCAGATTTCCCTTCAGATTGCTTCCCTTCATCATTTCTCTTTCTCCCATCATCAGTCTTTCGCTTGCCTTTGTACTTGTCCTTGTAGTCCCGACGCTTGGTGTATGTGGAGTAACGCTGGTTGTTGTTAGTCGGCTTCTTGAAGAATTTCTTCCTAGTGTACTCCTGGGATAACAAGGCGACTGCTTTCTTGATACTGTCTAGTCGGGATCAGAATCACTTTCGGGTTCGTCATCTTCGTGTTCAGATTCACTTGTTGCTTCTTCTCAATGCGAACTACGATGAGCTTGTTTTTCCTTCTTATGTGTCATGAGGGCTAGGGGATCTTCCTTCGTCTTCTCATTGGACTTCTGATATCCCATCAGCTCACTTACATCAGCTTCATCTTGGAGCAACATCTCGTAGATCTCATGTAGCGGAACATTCTCTAACGAGCGGTTGTGGCGAACATGCAGAACAAACCCCTTCCATTCAGGTTGAAGATTGTTGAGAAACTTGATGTTGCATTCGAGGTTTGACTTGAAGATGTTGTTCTTGTGCAAGTCATTGAGTAGAGTGCAGAAACGCTCGTATGTCTCCGTGAGTGATTCCCCTCTTTTAGCTTTGAAATATTCGTAGCGAGTGAGGCAGTTGGTGATCTTCATCTGATTACCTTCACGACTGCCTTGCATGATCTTAGCTAGCTGATCCCACATCCCTTTAGCCGTGACCTTGTAGCTGTCGATGCTGTAGTAGATATTGTTGGGTAGACTGTAGACTAGATAAGTCTTCGCCAGCGTATCTCCATCGGCTTTACGCTTCTCTTCGACTGTCAGCAAGTCGTATGGTTTAGGCACTTTGTGGGCTAGAGGTCCACCTTCTTGTGCAGAGACGTCCATCAACGGTGAAACAGTCGGACCTTCCTTGAGCGATCGGAGGATTTCTTCATAGAGTGGCTTAGTCTGAATAAAGCACATAAACCTATCTCTCCAAACATTGTACTCCCCGCGGTACAGAATCGGTGGCTTGAATTCCGATCCTATAGCAAGAGCATCTTGTGCATTCATTATGAGAACTTGGTGACCGTAAGACGTGTAAAGTGATTCAAAGGTAATTGAGTGGTCTAACGCACAATCTAACGCAAATCTAACGCAAGATTCCTATAGGAGTGATAACCTAAAGCAATTCCAAAGATGGATCAGGAATAAGCTGAAAGAAATACTGGAAGAATGGAAAGAAACAAATTGAAACTGATAAAAATTAAGTGTGCAGGCAAGTTTCGGAGTAGAAGATCCAGAATCCAGCGATAAGGAACCAGAAATGAGGTTCCGGAATTATGGATCCGGAAATAGAGATCCAAAATCAATTAATAAAACCGGATTTATGAGGAACCGGAACCAGGTATAAGGATCCAAAATTATCACTAATGATCCAGAAATATGGTTCCGGAATTAAACACCCAGATCCGGAGTCTTGAAATCCGGAATGAGAGTTCCGGAATTTAGTCCAGTATCGGAACTGAGAGATCCGGTATTAAGAACCGGAGGTGGAGATCCGGAATCCAAAACCAAGGATCCGGAGTCTTGAAAAAATGAATACGTACCGGGTTTGAGTCAAGTACCAGAACAAGTGGGATCCGGTATGGAGGATCCAGAATGAGCAACAATACCGAAAGTAACAATTCCGGAACTTGGGATCCGGTAAGGGAGATCCGGAATCAATGGGATTCGGAAGTTACCAGTACCGGAACACAAGACCTGTATCGAAAATAAACACACTGGAACTCGAAATACTAACCTGGAAATCGAATTTCTGCACCTTTTGACTTGAGAAAAATCTGCAAACACTTTAGAACACAAACAAGCAACTGGGGAATACCAAAACAACTAACCAAATCGATTTGATAAGCACTTTTGAAACAAACATTTGGTTTTTCTCAAGAACAGGGAGTGATAAACCCAGAAATCAAAAACTCTAAAATTGATGATTTTTACTCAATCAAAACACTTCAAAACACGATATGATTTTGGAAACACTATACGGATGATTCTTTAAGCCTCAATTTTAGATTTTAGACCAAAAGCAAAGCAAAGAAAAAATCCTATGAATGAAACAGTCGACAAACACTTGAATGATCAGAAAAGAGAATTACCTTTGAATCAGACGTCCTTCTGCTCTGATACCAATTGTGGATCCCAGATTCAACAAGCAATCACAATGTAATCAACACAATCAGCACATAAGTCATAAATCTCACTTGAATAGATTGAACAGAAAGAGTTATCAGGCTGTAGCCGTACAAAGTAATTGAAAGATTAAACTATGATCATTAACCCTAACAATAGGAATTAGCAAACTATTTATACCCATAAGGTATTTACACAAATTGTCATAAACGGTCCTTGTACTTCATATTTCACTAGCATGACCTAACAGTCGCCTTTCCGCTTGGTGTATGGTAAGCCCTGCCACCTTCCTGTAGAGTTAGAACACAAGGCGTATTGGGCGGTGAAGACATGCAATATGGATTTGGATGAAGCGGGATCGCATAGGAAGCTTCAAATTCAAGAGTTGGAGGGGATACGAAACAATGCCTATGAGAACGCCTGTATATATAAAGCAAAGGCTAAAGCGTTCCATGACTTGCGCATATCACGTAAGTCTTTCACTAAAGGTCGGAAAGTTCTCCTCTATCACTCTACATTGAAATTATTTCCGGGTAAGTTAAGGTCAAGATGGATAGGGCCTTTTGTTGTTCTAACCGTTTTTTAGCATGGTGCAATCGAGATCCAAAGTCTATCTACATGGCAGATTTTCAAGGTTAATGGTTATAGACTGAAGCCATTTTATGATGGCTTTGATGGAGGGGACTTAGAGAGGGTGGCGTTGGACACACGAAGCTACACAGAGTGAACCGAGTATGGTCTAGCCAAAGAACTAAAAGAAAGGCGCTGCGTGGGAGGCAACCCACAGATTTCAGTTTCTTGTCTTTGCTTTATGTTATTTACTTGTTTTCGTTAGATTTTCCAATTTCGATCTAGCTCTATCTGTTGTTCTAAGGTTTACTCGAATGGTTGGAAGCTCAAACGGACGTACCCATCTTCACGGATTCTTACATTGGTGGCCATTCACCAAATCTGGAGAGTTTTCTGTTCCCCCTTTCTTTTACTACTTAGAGTGTTCTATATATATTGAATACATCGAGGACAATGTAGGAATTGAGTGTGGGGGTGGGGGTTATTTGCCTGATCTTGCACGATTTAGGATAATTTGGGTATATGCTTGCTTTTTAGGGGTAATTTTTTTTTTGCATATTTTTATGTAAAATGTGTGCTTAAATGTGGATCTTATTCCGTTTTCAAAATGTGTTAGTATGTTTTTAATGAGCTTAAATGGTTTATGACGATGAGTTTGGATGCATGTATATCATGATTGAACTTGATTGATAGCACTTAGTGTTGATTTGTGGTAGTATACCGATCAAAGTTAGACTATTGCTAATCTCTTGAACTAACCTTAATGCCGTGAGACTTTGAGTCTATTAGACTAAACATTTTATATTAGTCTCTAATTCATGTCTTGTGTGATTACGTCATGCCTAGTTATGCACCTCTAGAACTTAATTTGTCTCTCCTTATGACTACATGATATTTACATGCTAATAAATATGATAAAGGCCATCGTTTGCTCATTTTGTCAACCCATTAGCTTAAAGCCTACCTTTATGTTATTACTACCCTTTTTGTACACCACTTTGAGCCTTAGCCTATTTATCCAAACACCAATGGAGTGGTCCCAGTATCCCCATATGCTTGAAAGGAAAACATATAGAAAAAAAAAAATCAAAATAAAAAAGAAATATGTGAGAAATAAAAGTATGTCGTCAAGAAAAGAAAGAAAAAAAAGTAAGACGATGGAAATGATGATATGGTTGATTATAAACGTTTCATCTTTATCCCCTATCATCTAAAGGGAATTATGCTTCAATAAATAGATATGAAAGCTCTTTGTGGAAATAAAGTTTCACGGTTGAAAAACCGGTTTCTCCATGGGTGTAAGGTCTTTAGCCACTCTTCGCAAAATTTATCCCCACCTTACCCAAAGCCTTATTTTACATTACAACTATTAAAAAGCTCTTTTGATTTATATGCATGTATTTTATTCGAGTAGTGGAGAGTGAGAGGATTTTCAAGATTATGGTAGGCACGTGCTAGTGTAGTGACGGTTTGAGTGATACACTTTAAGCCATGAGTGAATTGAGTGTTCCTTTAATTATCCCATTCGTGAGAGTTCTCGTGATTAGCTTGTTTTTACTTGATTGCGTGTACTCGCTTTTCGATGCTTTGATGAAAATCTCGAGTTCATGAAATGCTATATGTGTTGACACTCTCGTTGGATTCGATTTTTATACCATGTACTAATATAAGTCATTGCCGGAACGAACAATGATCTAAGTGTGGGGGAATTTGATAAGTGCTAATTTTATATACATTTTATATCAAATTTACCCTAAAAATAATGTTAAATTAGATGTTTAAAATACCCCTTGAGTTGATATTTATTTGTGAAGAACCAATTATGATGAGAAATAAATAAAAAGATGTAATTTGATGCAAAAAGCTGATTTTGAGACGTTCTATAGGCATGCAGTGCCCACTGAGGGCACTCCTGAAGTGTTGCCGCTCAGTTACACAAGTGCCCACTGAGGGTACTCTTGAAGTTTCCACCACCCAAAAATGAAAATTGATCAAGTTGATGTGGTACACTCTAATAAAGATAGGATGGCACACATTTCAATCTCCTTCGCATTTACTATAAATAGAAGATGAAGAAGCAATACAAATCGTTCATCATCCTCTCCTTTCTTTTATAATAGTTTAGTTTTCATTTCTCAAGTTATTTACTTTAAAAAAATCACTTCAAGTGTTAGGCTTGAAGTGTAGCACTTTAAATTCTGTATTTTAATTCCGTACTTACTTTCCGTATTTTATTTCTCGTACTTAACTTTATGAAAGTAGTTACTTCATATTTCTTTTCTTTTATTATGTCTTTTACTTTTAGTATGAGCTAATCACCTCTTTGGGTGTAGGTGTGAAATAGGAAACCTTTTGTTGTGCATTATTTGAAATATGAAATTACTTTACGTGCATGCCATAAATCAATCCATGTTGGGACCATAGCAGTCCATTTCAAAGAAGTTGTTTAGTATGTTTTCGCGCTTTGTTAACAACTTAAGTTGTGATGATATAGTTTTCAACGTGATTTTCTTATATGGGATGAGTGTGTCCATTTTTGCACAACTACCGATTTGATAGTAGTAGATTTTGTGCGTACAATTAAATTGACATAAAAACCTTTGTGTTGAAACTTTCTATAAACGTTTTCGATTGGCATGATTGCTAAGTACTTCGCTTGAAAATCTTGAACTCATTAGAAACTTGGAAAGGTTGAGTAATCCCAGTTAAGGGTAAGTGTGTGTAAACTTCGACAGTGGAAGGTTGGGTATTCCGATGTGTGGTATTGTTGTAGGTCGAATGGTATCGGTGGTAGGGTCGATGTACTTTTTGTATCTGACAGGTGCGCGGTATATTCTGTGGATGTTTGTGTTAAACTGTTTGTTTCAGCAACCTTGTTTGGTGGCTAGTCTTGATGGACGAAATTCATGTACGAGGCTCGGTAGTAATTTGAATCTTGGTGGAGTGACTAGATGTCAACTTTTGGATTTCGGAGCTAAGAACTATTAGTGTATTTTGGAGTGTGGCAGTCCAATCATATGGGATATTTGTACCGCTCGTAATGGTCTTAGAAAGTTCGGATCGCGATAGGTGGCGGTAGTTGAATGACTTTCCTTGAAGGGTAAACAAATATGTTAATTGGATAATGGGTAACAAGACGTATTCTAGGAGTTGTATGATCTTTGGGTGGAGGATGACCGTCCGTCTGATGACTAGAGGTACTTGTTAAAGTAATGAGCAGTTCGGTAGCAGGAACGGTTCGATTGGGAAAATCTGTTGGTTTTTGTAGTGATCAAATATTGTATTGGTCGAAGGAAGAGTCTAAAAGCGAGTAGATCTGAGCTGAATGGAAATCGGGATCTACCGTTGGGGAAGTATGGATCACCTAAGGTTGGGAGATGACCGGAGTTATGTGGTTAGAAGCTACATTCATAATTAAACGCTCACTCGGGTATAAGTGTAGCGTGTCTACAAAGGACATTGATTGAGTATCGACATGAAGTGTCATGGCAGTCTTGGCAAGAAAAGATTCGAATTTCGGTAGGAAACTGAAGGAGCATGAAAAAGTGTTGAGTTCGCTAAACCTTGGGTGTTTAGGAGCTAGATTTCGAGGACGAAATCATCCTAAGATTGGGAGGATTGTAACACCCCGAAAATCCTAACTCAAATTGTAAATGAATTTACTTGGAATTATTAAAGGACAAGGTTTTGCATTGGATGTGGGATACGTAATGCCATTTGGATCGCATGAGAAATCTGGCCAAGATTGGGCTCGGTACCTGGACCGCGAGAATGCCCGACGATTGTCACATGGTCACTCTTGTTAGGGCACTATCGCTCATCATGTACCGAGAGTGTTAGGAGAGGTCAGCGAGTATGCCACTCGTGATTGTGACATGGTCACTTTCGCAGTGGCACAATCGCCAAGAATGTACCGCATATATTTGGGTAGCGGGCGAGTATGCCCGGCGATAGTGACAGGTGTCACTATCGCGGTGTCACTATCGCGGTCGGGGTGCAGGGACTACTTAGTCTGATTTTTGTTACCTTGTTCTCATTTCTTCTCTACCCATTTCCTTATTTTTCTCTCAAAAACCCTCCATAAACCCTAAATTTGTTTGGAGCCTTTAGAGCCGTAGATTTTGTGATTCAAAGCAAATCCCTTACCTTTTAGCAAAGATTCATGGTTAAAGATTAAAGTTCTCCATTTCACTTTCGTTTTGAGAGATTTCTACATTTATAGAGTTTACTCAACCCTCTCCTAAACCCTTCCCTTTCTTTGGATGAAATGAAGATTGAGGCTCACTTTGGTAACACTATAAGTGTTTGGTTGGTGGATTCCCATGATGGTTGAGGTAATCTTCTCTTCTCTTCATTTTGGAATTTAGGGTTTCGATCTATTGGTGATTTTGGGTGTAATATGTTGGGGGAAATGATTCTAAGTGTTTGGGGATAAATATTTATGGTTGGAAATTGTGAATCTAGGTTTTTGGAAGATTTGGAGCTTGAGGATTCGTGTTTCTTCAAAGGAGCTTACGTTTGGGGAAAATCTAGATTTAACCTAAATCTAGCAAGGTGAGTTCAAGTTGATTTGTGAAAACGTTGTACATGCCAAAAATGTTATTTTCCAAGTATTTGTGTGTTTTACTTAAAATTATCAATTGTTGAGTTATTTGGTAAGTTTGACCCTTTTGAAGTGTTTAACTTTACAACGTTTGTAAAACACCCATATTTGGGATTTTTGGATATTTTGATGTGTAGAAATCATAAATATGTCCTTAAATAATTTATTGCTCAAATGGAGTTTCTTCAATGGTTTAATCATGTTGGTGTAATTTTTTTTATAAACCCTTTTGGGAAAAATGCACATTTTAGTGTCATGAGTCGTTTTGAGAATTATAAGCGTATGAGTCCATTTGGGGAAACTCTTTATTCTAAACCGTGACGAGTTTTGGGGTTAATGATGATTTTGTGGTATATGTATACCCAAGCGATGTTTAAATGCATTTTATGCTATGAGGTCCGTTATTTATGGGTCTATTGAGTTTTGAGCATTTTACTCGGTTTTGACTTTGAGGGAGTCTTGGGGACATTTTGTCCGAGTTTTATGGCTCAATATGGATTCTTATTTATGATTTGCATTTATTGCAACTTGATGCATTTCATTTCATATTATTGTTATTTACATGCTCGGGTGCTTTAATCATTCTGGGATAGGCATGTTATTATAGACTGTGTTGCATTGGATCCATAGACACGTAAGTCAGTCTTTATTTGATGGTCTATCTCTTTGTGCACGAGGAGTGGACTATTGGAACGCATGGTTATATGCGGTAGGCCGTTGTGGGCACTAGCGAGTAGGCAATGGGGGACATTGGAGTCTTTGAGGTGTAACTCGTCTAGACTGGATAGGCAATGTGGTCCCATAAGTCCTTGAGGTGTAACTCGACGAAGTAGGTAATAAAGGCATGGGAAAGGTTTGAGGTTGTGATGTCTTTATGGCATGGGAACTAAAACCGGGACTTGAGGTGTAATCCAGTAACATCATAAGTGACCTAACTTTGTGTACCCGTCACTTTCGATGGAATCGGGTCTCCCCCGTCACCGAAATGTGTTGTTTTGGGTATTGGCTTTTATCCATATTTTCGGTGACGCATCTTATTTATATGAAATGTTTTCATGGTTTATTGGCGGAGTACTATGCCTCATCCTTATTGGATGTTTTAAATATTGGGTTTTGTTCACGTTTATATTACTCGGGATATTTAACGTCAAAGCACATCTTGAGCAAGTTGTGGAGTAAGTGTATTTAGGAAAATGTTTAATATGAAAGCTTTCGGCTCAAGATTTGTGTGTGTTGGGAAAATGAGTGGATTACATAATCGTTATAAATTCTTTTGGGAAATTATGTTTTCAAGCTACCTCCTCTTCGTTTAATTATTTAAACAATCATGATAAAACTCTTGAACTCACTAGGCGTTAGCCTAACCTTTTTATTTGTCGGCATGTGCAACAGGTTCAGGATGGGATTATATCTAGTGACACGGTGGAGAGCTGAGTGCTAGTAGTGTGCTCGTGGATCGAAGTGTTTAGTTAAGTCTTCCGCGTTTATTATGGGAGTAGCAGCTTGTATTATGTTAAGTAATTACCCGTCTTTATTTGGTCTTATTGTGAGACTTAGATTATGAATAATCTCGGAGTTGTGACGTTTTAAATTTTGAGGTGATCTCATGGATGGTTCGTAGTAAGAATTTCAACTCCTTTTGTCTTTTAATTGAAGTTTTTATTTAGTTGCTCTTTCCAATTCGAGGGTGTTACATTATGCATACTCTACAATCTTTTAATACATACATTTTATATTACTTTGTTTATGTAAAAAGTAATATTTTTATATGCATTTTCCTTTTATATTTCAACCGATTTGTAATTCAAATTCATATAAATCAATAAAAATAAATTCAAGAAGGACGAAGAATATAACAAAATAAGATTGATCTGTTTAGTGGCGTGCAAAACTAAATAAATACTAGATATGTACTGCATATAAGTGGTCCTTCGTTGATTAGCCCGGTGATTAGACACCTTGGATCAATTCCTCGATCCCTTTAATCAACCCTCCATTAGCCAAAACTTTTTGTATTTGATCCCTGATCCCTTTAATCATATCGATTCTCCGTTAATGTAACATTTTGTATTTGATCCTCTATCCCTTTTACTTGAATGACTAGCCTACCTCCGAATTGTGGACACGTATTACACCCTATCACATTGTGCGGGTTCACATCTAGTATATATATATATATAGGGTCAAGTTCAGGGGAAAATCTCAAAAAAATGGAAAACTGAAAAACATTCTGTAGCCTTTCATCTAGACGGTATGTACTTGTGCATATAAGTAATTTATAACATTCACACGTGCATGATGCACTTGTGCATAAAAACCAAAAAACAACATAATTTACCTGTATGCACAAGTGCATACCGTCTAGATGAAGGGCCACCTTAGGTTCATTTGAGAAGTGCTAAATATATGAGAAGTAAAGAGGTGATCTTAGTCATTTATTTGATCAAGATCGACTTTGACTGGTCAAAAGTTGCGGCTTTGACCGGTCAAATGTTGCGGCTTTTCCAAAAATAGAAGGGCAGTTTCGTAACTTTTACAAATACACGGGACAAGTTCATATATGAACCTGTGTGATTCACATATGAACTATCTGTTCATATGTTAACCCATGTAATTCACATATGAACTCTATTTAACTACTTCATATATGAACCTTTGTGATTCATATTTGAACCTTTGTGTTTCATATATGAAACTAATTAACTGTAGGTTCATATAAGAATTAGTTGAACCAATTAACTTATTCATATATGAACCTTTGTGATTCATATATGAACTTTTTTTTAGCTAATTCTCATATGAACTAATTAACTGATTCATATATGAATCACAAAGGTTCTTATATGAATCAGTTAAAAAGATTTCATATGTGAATTACAAAGGTTCATATATGAATGTATAGTTCATATGTGAATCACACAGATTCATATATGAACTCGTTCCGCGTATTTTACGAAACTACCCCTCTATCTTGTGCAGACCACGCGAAGAATTATCCGCTGCTTCTCGGTCAAAGCCGCCGATCTTGACCGAATAAATGACTAAGATCACTTCTCTACTTCTCATATATTTAGCACATCTCAAATGAACCTCTCCATATATATATATATATAGCCTTAGGTTCAAATGAGAAGTGCTAAATATATAAGAAGTAGATAAGTGATCTTGGCCATTTATTCGGTCAAGATCGGCTTTAATTGGTCAAAAGTTGCGGCTGTTCCAAAAATAGAAGGCCAGTTTCGTAACTTTTACAAAAACATGGGACGTATTCATATATGAACCTGTGTGTTTCACATATAAACTATCTGTTCATATATAAACCTATGTAATTCACATATGAAATCTTTTTAACTAATTCGCATATGAACCTTTGTGATTCATATAGAACCTTTATGTTTCATATATGAAACTAATTAACTGTAGGTTCATATATGAATCAGTGAACCAATTAACTGATTCATATATGAACCTTTGTGATTCATATATGAACCTTTGTGTTTCAAATATGAAACTAATTAACTGTAGGTTAATATATGAATCAGTTGAACCAATAAATTGATTCATATATAAACCTTTGTGATTCATATATGAATTTTTTTAACTAATTCTTATATGAACTATTTAACAAAGGTTCATATATGAATCACAAATGTTCATATATGAATTAGTTAAAAAAGAGTTCATATGTGAATTACAAAGGTTCATATATGAACGTATAGTTCATATGTGAATCACACAGATTCATATATAAACTCGTCCCGCGTATTTTTACGAAACTACCCCTCTATCTTCTGCCGACCACGCGCATACCACATGAGAAATTATCCGCTGCTTCTCGGTCAAAGCCGCCAATCTTGACCGAATGAATGGCTAAGATCACTTCTTTACTTCTCATATATTTAGCACTTCTCATTTGAACCTCTCCCTATATATATATATATAGGGGCATGTTCAATTGAAAACCAATTTTCATTTGTGAACTGAGGAATAAAGGGGAGCACACCAGGTGTCCACATCAGCACGAGTCATTCATCACGAATAATATATCATTTATCATGTGTCATTCATGTTGAATTTATATTATTCATTATAAATGCTATATTATTTATCATGAATAGAATACTAGTATGAGAACCGCGCGTTGCGCGGTAGTGTAAGTAATTTGAGTATTAATATGCAGATTGTACATATAAATAAATGTTACGTGTTAAACATAACAATCAGTAAATCGTATTAAAATTACTTGTAAAAAATAGTATAATTTTATTAACAGAAAATGAATAGATAAAATGACCATGTATAATTTATACATAATTTGTATAAGTGAATACCTTGTATGTAGTTCTTTTCATTTGTAAAGAAGACGGTATATATGTTGATTTTATTAAGAAAACTTGTTTGCATAACAATTATGAGCTCTTGAAAAATAATATAAAATTGGCTTGACAATTAGACATCAAAAAATGTAATGACAAATTTAGTCCATTAATGTATCATCATCAATTAAAATTTAAAAAACGTGGCCATAATTTACAAAAAGGAAATTGCATCTACCGACCGTATCAGTGAGAAGTTTGCGTTTATGGTAGTGATGCAAAATAGAAGCCAATAATTAATTTTATGCTCTAATATCTAATACCACAAAACAAATGCAACTTGTTAAATGTTTTCCACAACACATGCAACAAATGAAGTAAATAAATTGCAATTTTTTGTATAACTTGGAAGACAATGGGTACCATCCTTGCTTGATTGCTTCTACATACGTTGACCTTGACTTTATCCAAACAAAGCTAAGCTCACGATACAAACAATTAAACGTGATATTAAATCCTCATCCAATTATATATAGACTACACATCATAGTTTGGTATATAAAATATCATGTACCATTTATTTTACTATAGAAAACTAACAATTTGTTCTCAAATATGTGATCACTTGATGGTCTCATCGTTCTCGAGAGCATACTCTCTTGTGTATACTCGTTTAGACTGCTCCCAACATCATCCAAATAGTCAATCATACTTTAGTCAGTTTCTAATTGTTGCACGTGAAACCCATTTAATAAGTGAGGTCCAACAAAGCAAATGTAAAACAAAAGGTGTATTACCTGGTAAGAGTAGTTGGTGCAAGGTCACTATGGTTCGACCCAACCGATTCACCAACGAAATCTTTTCGTTTTCTATAATAAATAAAGCAAATAAAACTGGCTTAAGAACAAATCTACAATTGAGGAATAAAGAAATACATAACAATAAATGAAGACAAATACCATAAAAAACAAAAAGCTAATTTATGAGAGACATGAGTGACAAAAACCAAAAAATAAACAAATTCCTATTTTTATACAAATAACTTCATTGGTTGTCGATGTTAATTTGTTAACATGAACAGCTGGGTGTCGGCTTGAAATCATTGACAGAATGTGGCGCTAGCACATGAACCAATAAAGTACCAACCTTAGAATTCAATTAAAATCTAGATTTTGCATTACTTAAACCCCATTGATTCACTGGAAAATCTGTGAGCATAAAGCAAACACAACAGCAACTCACTTGAACAACCCCACAATCAAGTCTTCTTAAGAATCCTATACAAAATCCATTATTTATTTGAGGTTGATTTGTATCATGATACTAATCTTTATTGTCACCAATGTGATAATCCATAATAGAATGGCCCTTGATACTTAGAACATCCTTTATTATTATTATTATTATTATTATTATTTTGAAAGGCAAGTAAACTAATACCAGTACACCAAAAGAACCAAAACACAGTTACGGGTACAGGCAAAGTGCCAAACATAACCGAAACATCAAAGGTTTGCAAGGAGCAAACCCAATCAACAAAACCAACAGCCTACCAAACCAAACAGAGGGACCGCAAAAACAAAAAACGAAACCGAAGCAGCAACAAAACGCAAATCGAGTGCCACTGCATCTGAAAACAAAGCAGCAGCTGCCACACAGCAGCTTAGCTTAAAAAAGCAGCAAAACAACAGCAAAACAGCATACTGCTGCAGCCAAACAGCAGCCAAACAGTGCTGCAGCCAAACAGCAGCAAAAGCTGCTGCCAAACAGCAGTTTGCTGCATCCAAACAGCTTACTGCTGCCGAAACGCCTACTCACAGAAAAACTGCTGCAAAGCGCTACCCGCCTACCGCAGTCCCAACGGGTTTGCTAGCCACTCATTATTAGACTGATCAAAAGAGTCAAAAACATCACTATTACGGCATAGTACCATCGCTAGAAGTATAGAACCTATACACTTCTTAGGCTCAAGTTTGGTTTTCAAAGGTAATTCTTAAGCATTCCATAACAGTGAAAGCAATTTGGTATATATGGTAAACGGTTCTTGCAATCTGATTAATGAAGTTGTCACCACTCATCACCATATGATAAACAGTAAAAGGTAATATATCATAACCACTAAGTTTCAAAAGGTAAGTATGGTGTTTCTATACAATAATTAATTAAACTAATTAAGCTATGGTAAAACAACTCCATCATATGAGATAAGAGGTTAATACATACCTTCACCAACTGAATACCACATGGGTTTAGACCATCGGCAAAATCCTTCATCCTCCATTAAGAAAATCTCAAGTCTAAATATAATATGGAAGACCATTATTACATTTCCTTATACACCTAATCGATCATTATATATAAAATCATACCCAAGCTAAAAATATTTAAAATCATCATCATGGTGAATTTTCAAAAAATCACCAATGTGGGTTATATTATGCTCTACCTTGGTGATTACCAACTTGGGAACTCCTTGGTACATTTTACACCGGAGGCGAATCCCCAATTGCAAGCACCCAAAAATTTAGAGCCAAAAGCTTACAATTCAATAAGGCTAAGAATTTGACATAGAATGAACTACCTTTGAGAGCATGCCAAGTTACCATTGAAAAATCAGATTTGTTTATTAATAATGAGTCTTTTCTTGGGCTCGTATGAAAGTCTATGTGAGTAGTTCCCCATGAATTGTTTGTGCCAATAGTTAAGAGTTTTGACTCCTTTTATGGCCTTAACCCAAAGGGTTTCTTTTGTCAAGAAAATAATACGTTTAGTTTGATGGATGTTTTCTAAGACAATTAACATGCCTTCCTATGTTAGTGTCTGGTTCAATTCCCATAGGGCATTGGGGTTGAGTAACATTAAGGAGGGAGATGAATTGTTGGGTCAATTTGATGAACCTCGTGGCAATCCACTACGATTTCTAAAACTAAAGATCTTCACAAATGAATTTGATGAACCAATGTGGATCCACCATGATCATGAATAGCAAAGTATGGTTTTTCTAATCCCACTCACTGATTTTCAAAATTTCTTGATTCAATTTCTTCTATGGGGAATTGAACTAATTAATCCCAGTAGTTGAAATCAATAAATATTGTTTTAAGTTCTTTCATATGATCAACTTCTATTGGCACTCTTTTAGACCCGGTTGTCTATAAAATTTGAAGAATTTAACCGTTTGGGTTGTGGCACACCAGTTAAGGCCTGGAAAATCTCATTCCCTTGTGGTCCACCTACAATAACTCCAGTCCATTTGTAGTTAACCATAGATTAGTTTGTTCATGTAAGTTGGCCCAAAAACCCATTGTCACCCAAAATAAATTGCAACATTTAAAAATTCCAATTAACAGAATCTATTTAGTTTATATTTGTTTGCAATCTGAAATAATCTTGAAAATATTTTATATGTATATGTAGATTACGACAACAATAGCAATTGAAGATGTGAGAAGGGAGGTAAAGATATTGAAAGCTTTAACATGACATAACATGGTGCAATTGTTATGATGCGTATGCTTTTCAAAGACAATTAGATGCCTTCCTATATCAGTTTCTGGTTCAACTTCCAGATGGCTTAGGGTTGAATGGAGTGAGATAAATTGTTGTGTCTAAAATTAAATATTTACAAAAATAATTTTATCAAGTGTTAGAAAGCTTTTAAACTTTTTCTTCTTCACCAAAATTGTCTGTAACTAATCTCATTCTTTTTGTCATTGGACATCGCAATCAAAACTAAAATCATACCCAATTGTGCATGCCAAAAGCTCTATTCAAGATTTATGGGAAGGTACCTTTAGATCCCATGGTTACTCTAACAACATCGACAAACTCTTCAACACCTCTAAGCATTAAATCCCTCGCATCTACTCCAAATCAGATTTCTTTAGCTTCATAGTTTCTGGTCCAACTACTTCCATATCTGTTTTCCATATGTAAACAAAAATAAGCATACATAAATGCATAAAGAAATATAAAAAAACAATCTTCCATGAGATAATTTTCATGGTTTACAAATGCAACTCTCCATGAAAGTTACCATATGAGAAAAGGTTTGAAGAAACTCAACATATAAAAATTCATTTATAAATTATACCTAGTGTCAATCTTCAATCCGTTCTTTTCCTTTTCTGAATGCTATTATGAACTAAGAGCAGAGTGTGGGACAGAGATGGTAAGAGACAATGCTTGAAGATTTAGGAGATAGAGAGAAATACAGACCTGATATCATGCTCGAGTTAGTAAAGTTATATGATTCGGTGCCCAAATCAACACCACCTACCTATTAAGACGAAGACCATTCGGTTGATGAAAAAGAAACCCTAGTCCTGAAAGAGTAGATGATGATTCCATCGTTGAGTTTTATCAGAAGACATCATAGAAAAAGAAACCAAGGTTAATATCATCTCACATACCTTAAACCCTAACATTGCAGTTGTTGGTATCTCAATGGTCGCTTCAAACTCTGACGTACTCACAATCGATGATACCGGCACCCTCGATCACCACCACGGATTCCTCATCGCCACCACTTGATCTGTGACTGTGAGAAAGCTATTATAGAATTGGAAATCAATAGAGAAGAGGAGATAAAACCGTAATCAGTTACCTGGAATCGGAAGTGGAAAAGACGATTGGAGGAAAAAGTAGAGGAAAAGTAGAAGTAAGGAGAAAAAAGAAAACAGGGAGTTCTGGCGTGAGAGGGTGTCACGTCAGACCCTTGGTTTTTGTTTTTATATATATATATAGATATAGATTATTGATGTTGAATGCAACCCTTGAAGACACATATCGTTCTTTCCTTTATTCCATGGGCGGACCTAGCATGGTGCATACGGTGGCATGTGCCGCCGTATTATTTCTCCAACGAAGGGTAAAAAATTTTAGGTACGTGAAAGGTGCAACCGTATCATTTTGGAAGATGCTACTGTATTATTTTGGAAACTTCAAAAAGGTGCAAGCCTACCTCGTAATCAATCAAAAAACCAAAAAAAAAACTCTTGAAATCAACAAAAAAAGGGAAACAAAATTCCTCGAAATCGATAAAGAAACTTAAAAATCTCTCAAAACCAAGCAAAAAGTTTTAAAAATCCCTCGAAACGGTGTAGTTAGGTTAAAAACACATCAGACAATATTGAACGCCGGTAAAAAGATGAAAACACGTCGATAAAAACCAGGCTTTTTGTAATAATATTTTGTCTATATTATATGATGCCACCGTATAAAATTTTTTCTTAATCCTCCTGTGCTTTATTCCCTATTTTACAACCGAAAATTGGCTTCTAAATAAACACTTATATATATAATATACATGGGAGTAGGGGTGTTAACGAGTCGAGCTGTTAACGAGCTACTCGAACTCGAGCTCGAGCTCGTTTATCTCTAGCTCGAGCTTAATAATTATCGAGCTCGATGCGATCTCGAACACAAAATAAAGCTCGCTTAACTTAACGAGTCGAGCTCCATAACACCAATGTTCGACTCGACTCTTTCGAAAGCTCGATTAAAATTTACGAGTCGAGTCGAGCCATTCGAGCCTATACTCTTTCAAGCCAGACATTTTCATACGTTTTCAAACTATGTAATAAAAATATAAAAATTATCGAGTTTTGACTAAATAAACGAATTAATCGATCTCGAATTCGAGCTCATAAACGAGCATCGAGCTCAAACATTGAAAAAATATTCGAGTTCGAGCTTGAGCTTGAGCCCGATTTGAAAAAGTTAATCGAGCTCGAGCCTGATGTTATTTTTTCAAGATCAGCTCGAATAGCCTGCTACTCGGCTCGTTAACACCCCTACATGCGAGTAAGAAATGACAAGTGATCAACCTGAGTTTTTTATGGGGGGTGCTATTTGCACCAAAAAATTGGCTAATGGCACCAAAAAGTCAAAAAACATGCTTTGTTTTTTGTGCTTAATCATTTTTTGTTTTTATATATATATATATATATATATATATATATATATATATATATATATATATATATATATTATCTTTATATATATATATATATGATATATATAGTGTTGTCTTTTCTTATTTTATTTTATATTTATTTGTATTATATATTTTTATTTAATTGTATTATATAGTTTAAAAAAGTTTGTTTTTCTTTTACTTTTTGGTTTTATTTAAAAATAAATAAAAATTTATAAATATAATTATTACTAATTTTTTATAATTATATAATTATAAAAATAAAACATAAACATTGTGATTTAACATATAAATAAAACATAAAATAATCTATATTACATTCGATTATTCTAAAATAACATTATTCGTAGTACAATTAACACGTAAAAGTCGCTGGTACTTCTGTATTCGATCTGAATACGGGGTAGCCCATCCTGCAGCACACGGATAACGGTATTGGAAAAAATGTTGAGTTATAGTAGGGAACGGGTATCCTTCTACCATATCTAATTTCACAACTATGACTCAACATTTTTTCCACTACCGTTATCCGTGTGCTGCAGGATGGGCTACCCCGTATTCAGATCGAATACAGAAGTACCAGCGACTTTTACGTGTTAATTGTACTACGGATAATGTTATTTTAGAATAATCGAATGTAATATAGATTATTTTATGTTTTATTTATATGTTAAATCACAATGTTTATGTTTTATTTTTATAATTATATAATTATAAAAAATTAGTAATATTTATATTTATAAATTTTTATTTATTTTTAAATAAAACCAAAAAGTAAAAGAAAAACAAACTTTTTTAAACTATATAATACAATTAAATAAAAATATATAATACAAATAAATATAAAAAAAAGACAACACTATATATATCATATATATATAAAGATAATATATATATATATATATATAAACAAAAAATGATTAAGCACAAAAAACATTGCATGCTTTTTGAGTTTTTGGTGCCATTAGCCATATTTTGGTGCAAATAGCCTCCCCCGTTTTTTATTTTTGATTGGTGGGGCTCTGATTTTGATTGATGGGGCTTTGATTTTGAATTGCACCAACCCTCACATGCTAATAAATATAGATGGGAGTGATAATTGACAAGTGATCAGCATAACTCTTCTAGAGCATCTCTAATGTACGACCGAAAATTGGCTTCTAAATAAACACTTATATATATAATATACATGGGAGTAGGGGTGTTAACGAGTCGAGCTGTTAACGAGCTACTCGAGCTCGAGCTCGTTTATCTCGAGCTCGAGCCTAATAATTATCGAGCTCGATTCGATCTCGAACACAAAATAAAGCTCGCTTAACTTAACGAGTCGAGCTCCATAACACCAATGTTCGACTCGACTCGTTCGAAAGCTCGATTAAAATTTACGAGTCGAGTCGAGCCATTCGAGCCTATACTTTTTCGAGCCAGACATTTTCATACGTTTACAAACTATGTAATAAAAATATAAAAATTATCGAGTTTTGACTAAATAAACGAATTAATCGATCTCGAATTCGAGCTCAAACATTGGAAAAATATTCGAGTTCGAGCTCGAGCCCGATTTAAAAAAGTTAATCGAGCTCGAGCCTGATGTTAATTTTTCAAGCTCAGCTCGAATAGCCTGCTACTCGGCTCGTTAACACCCCTACATGCGAGTAAGAAATGACAAGTGATCAACCTGAGTTTTTGATTTTTGATTGGTGGGGCTCTGATTTTGATTGATGGAGCTTTGATTTTGAATTGCACCAGCCCTCACATGCTATTAAATATAGATGGGAGTGATAATTGACAGGTGATTAGCATAACTCTCCTAGAGCATCTCTAATGTAAGGTTTTTATAAGTAAAAAGTGTAATGATTTTTTGGAACTACAATTGCAGAGAGTTGTTATAGGAAAGCAAATTCTTTTAGGTTATTAAATAAGAAGCTTGGTTCTTACCATGAAGTTTGTGTGAAATGACAAGTTCTTCATTTTTATTGGTATTTAAATTAAATAATTAATACATGTTTATAAATATATAACAATTATTGATGTTGCAAATAAATAGGACCCGCAAAAACGAGCTTCTTATAATAACTATCATTGTAGACTTGAGGTTGGAAATGAGATGTCAACAAAAAGTACAAAAATGAGGTTCGAGATGCTCTTATTATTGTTGGGGACTTGATTTTGAGTTGCACTAATCCTCACAACGCTATTACTAATATATACATAATAACAAAAACTTTTGTTGGGCGGCAAAAGGATGTCTCCTACTTGTTTGTACAATCGCTACCATTTAGGTTATCCTAACTTTTTTTTTGAAACAGGGTTACCCTAACTTAAAATGGTGAATCCAAATATTTGGATCTCCTATTTATTAATTTATTTATTTTGTTTCATACACGCTATGATAACGTTATGTTCATACGTTCTGATACGATGTTTTATAGGGATTTAATTTATACAATGAATAGACCAAATAAAAAAACATACTACCTAAAAGGTTATAATTAACAAGTGTATTTGAATGATTCTATTCATGCCATCTCTTACAAAAACTTGTTTACCTTTTCATACCTCCTACGTACACTACAACAATACAAATAAACGTTAAAAACAATGTAATTTTATTTTCATTTTAAGTCTTTGTCATAATCTTCGTGTTAACCCTTTATAGTTTTTTTTTTATCTATTAATTTTAACTCTTTAACCATATAAATTAATTGATAATAAAATAACAAAAATACACATTTTCCTTTCAAAAAGAAGAACGATAATACATAGTTTTAATACTATACGTTTGATTATATTTTAAGGTTAAACCAAATCAAAACACTTTTATGATTATTCACTACTATAAAAAGGACTTTTTACTCGATTGAAAAGAGTTTCCATCACAGTTTTGAAACCGTGTAAAAGCCCACCGTGTAAGAAAGTATGAGACCTTTTTACATAGTTTCAGAACCATGTGAAAATGTCCATTTTTTAGACGAATCCAAAACCGTGTAAAAACATGACAAAAACCGTGTAACGTAAAAAGAACTCAATTTTACACGGTTATTAGTCAAAATTGTGTAAAAGATAGGACATTTTTACATGGTTGCTTGACAAAACGGTGTAAAAAGGTCAACTTTTTTTACACAGTTGCTTGGCAGAACCGTGTAAAAAAGTCCATTTTTTCACATTATTGCTTGGCAAAACCATGTAAAAAGGTCAACTCTTTTTACACGATTTTAACTTGCAATCGTGTAAAAAACTATGACTTTTTTACACGTTTTTGGCAATCAACTGTTTAAAAAAGATGCATTTTATTACACGGTTCTGCCCAATAAATGTGTAAAAAATGTTCTTTTTTATCAACCAAAATCCAGAATGTCATTATACGAATCCATATTAAAATAAAATGAATATCTAACTAACTAATAACAACAACAAATAAAATAAAACAAATGCAGAGATAGCTAGTTAGGGTCGACCCTCCTCCTTTATCCAGGCTTGGGACCGGCAATGTCATGTGTTGATATAGACGGAGTTACCTACCTCCTCCTCATCTAAGAATAAGAAAGAAAACCTAAAAATACATGTTTTTTCACGCCTATTTAACTCAAAACTTAACAAAATAAGAACTACACTATCCGATGAATTAATTAAAATAAAATGCAAAACAAACATTTACCAAACTCATCTAACATGTTTCTCCAAACTAATCAACATCCATAAACTAGCATAAAGATCCATGAAGAAAATGTTTCACTAAAAAAACATCTCAAGTACTATTCATCTTGCATAATAAGTATCTTATAAAACTACATAACATAATAATACGTTGAGCAAAAACTCAGTTATGATCTAGGAACCATATGTTCAACTTACAAAGTCCATATATTGCATATTAAGTTTTTCTGTCCTAATCGGCACCACTCTTCTTTGCAGCTTCTCATCACACATCTCAACCTGTAAACAACCGTGATCATAATAAAAAAGAAAAGAGCATTTTACCTAAAACCAATTCATGAAATAAAAGAAAGCAACCCTGATTTTTACATTCAATACTAGTCATCTTTTAGGGACTCATGGTAATTATGTTTTTGTGTTGTTAATAATCATCTGGGTATCAAATGTGTTTTTGGAATTTTCGTTTGTTTTTATGTTACTGTAGAGATAGCCGAAGATGAGAATATGGGTGGTTTTTTGCTGGAGATGGGTCGTTTTTGCTGCTACTGCATAGGATAAGAAGGCATGTAGCTAATTACTCTATTTATTTTATGGAATCGTATTAAATTGTCAACAATATTGATGCCACATCATGTTTTTAAACTTATTATTATTTAAATTTTAAATATGACAATGACATATACTCTGCATTGATCCAAGCCATGTCGTCAACAGGACATTAGGTACAACAAACATTTAAATAAATATAAAGTTTTTTAATTTGACCGACACTTAGACACTCAATGACAAAATCTTGCTTAAAAGACACAAACTTTGCAGCTCCTTGAATACCCCTATGGGATACTTGTGGGCATTCATTCACAACAAGAACTTCCAGTTCGCCGGAACCAATTAGCGGCTTGAACCCGTCATCGGTCACACAAACTCGTAACCGTGGATAACGGGCTAAGAGCTCGAGTCCTTCATCACTTATCTCTTGGCATCTCGCAAGTTCTAACGTTATTGATAGAACATGATCAAGAGAGAGTTCCTTCACCGGGCACATTTTGATGTCGGGCAATCTATCATTTGCAATCCAGAGAACAACTTGTCAAAACAGTGAACCATTTCCATTACGGCTAATGTACCAATTAAGAGACTAATAAAAGTCAGAAAATTAGATCCATCTTACAACTTTGAAGGAATTGTTTCATTTTTGTAATCAGGAAGGAATTTATTTAATCAAATCAATTTCTTAATAGAAGAATCAAATATTTATCACAAAGGGTATGAAGTTTTCTTATCGCCAGAATGTCAAACTTTTATTGTAAATCAAGTTCACGCTTATTATAAACTCCAAAATTGATAATTAAAATACAATTGCATTTACAAAAGCAATGAAACCTAAAGTTAAATAGTATACCCATCCAAGCTCTCAACCGTAAAAATGGTGATATCCTGGTTTGCATACTCTGCTGAGAGCTTCAAAACCCGGAACTGAAGTCTACGAGGCTGCATTGACAGATTGTGTCCGGTGACTGATGTTGTATGTGCCGACATTCTTATATTACTTCCATGAAAATCTGTAAGATTGATTGCCTCTCGGTAGAGATTGATTGCTCAAGCAATTTGATCCTTTGGGGGTGCGTTGGGCTCAAAGTGATGTTAAAGCCAACAAAAAGTGATGTACAAGGCTACAAGCTCATTGCAAAACGTAGGTGAGATAATTAGATAAGATGAAGCTATCAATGCATGTAATCTTCTACATTTATCTCCGTAAGTCCATCATCAGAGTTGAAAGAAAAATACAGTTCATGAGTGAATGACGAGTTTTCTATTTACTAGAATATCTTTCCTGCGAAGGAAGCTTCGTTTGAGATACTACAACGATAAAACGTTTCCAATCCACATCCCAAAAACTTTGTTGTTCAGCGTCTAGAACTAGCAATCTTTTAGAAGGTATTGTTAAATCTCCCCCGCCTTCAACTTGTGGTTCCACTCAAAATCATCTTCATGAAGTTCTCTATCATCTTGGATTGTGGCACCTGTTTGTTCTCCAACCACGTCCATACCACCACCTTCCTCAATTATCACCATCTTCATCAGTAATAACAACAATCCGTGATTGTGCTTTACTACTGTAATAACCGAGATTATTATTGTGAACAAAATAAGTGTTGGGAAGAAAGTTTTATGGAATTAAAGTCTAGGGGCTGATTTGCAATTTGATATGAGGGTATAAAAGCTCTTATTGAGCTCAAACCCCTAAAAATAAATCAGTTGAGTGAGATGGTGTGTGTGTGCGGCTGTAGAGAGAAAGAGCCGAGTAAGGGGAAAGAAATTGTCCAAGAACAATTGGAGAAGGAGACGTCATAAACCTGCAATTGGAAGAAGAATTGGGAGATGGAATCAAATCCTTCAGATAATCTCTTCTTCTCACACCCTGGATTAGAACTGATTTTTTGGGTTTGGGTTATGTGTGAGCTTTTGCTTAAAACTTAAATGGAAGCTTTGAACGGATTAATAGTGTTAAAATATTCTTTTTTGAAAGAGGAAATTATTAATCGATTTAAGTTGGATTAATTTCAGTATTAATGTTAATCATTATCGTCGCCATGTCCGATTTCAGAGATTCTGGAAATAAATGAGGAACCGGAATAAGAACTAAATGATCCGGAATCCCTATCAGATCCGGAATATGTCGTAGTTCCGGAATGCACATTTTCTAAGATCCGGAACGCATGTTTAACTAAGATCCGGAAGTTGCCAATTAAAATGATCCGGAGTGTACACTTAGCTAGGATCCAGAATGGTGGTTTAAAAAGGATCCGGAATCATCTAAAAGAAAAGCAAGTTCCAGAATCTGGGTCTATCAACCATGATCCGGAATTGGGTTAGGCAAATAGTGCATACCGGAAGTTGTATTTGTGAGTGGGCATTAATTGCTAAGAAGCGAAGTGGGCTTAACAACCAAGTCCAGAATTGTTAATTCTAATGGACCGGCCACGTGACCCATTTGTTTAAAATTTGTGCTAGCCACGTGACCCATGTGTTTAAGTTTGGACTTTGACAAATTAACAAATTCCGGTAATGAGTTCTAATTTTTGAGAACCGGAATGTATAAATATAGTGGACTTAGAATTAGTTGGGCCTGACTTTATTGAACCCGGAATTTCCAGCCAAGTCACGTGACCCAATTTGATTTAATGTTGGGCTGTGTATGCACGTGGATTGGGCCGTAGACAAAGGGGAATTCAGTAAGTGGACCGAAATAATAATGGACCCTTAGACTCAATTAATTTGGGTATTTGAATAAATCCGGTAGTGGATATTATTAGAGATCCGGTATGTTATTTTTAGGGATCCGGTACTTACTCTTTTGACCGTAGTCCAGAATTAATTTAAGGGGAGTCCAGAACCCAAGTATTTGGGTTAGAAATGTAAATTATCAAATAAGATAATTGAGGGTACATTCGGAAGTAAGCTCGAATATAAATTAATAGATTTTGATATACGTTTCCTAAATAATAGGTGTTCCACCTAGAGATCGGAAGAGTAAGTGAGAAGCTTTGAAGCGAGCAAGCCATGTGAGTTTTTCTAACTAAAATACATGATTTCTACGTGTTTTCCAAAGAAAGTGATTGGGTAGAAATGCCATGTTATTTTACATGATTTTTACTTGAATGAAGGTTAAATGTTTTACTGATTATGGTGCGTTTATAAACATGATTTGTTTACAAGCTTTTACGAACTAATCCAAGAAAAGTATGTTTTGTTTGAAAGATGATTTAGCATAAAAAGGAATGATTTATAAAGCTTTCACGTTCCGTGATTTATGATGAGCTATGTGTATATTATGTGAAGTCGGTATGCACAGTGGGATCAGAAAACCCCGGGAGCCGATGATCCCTTGGGCATATGTGACGAGCTTGTAGGAGGGAATTCGTTTCTTTCTACTCGGATAGAGGGGAGTCTGCTTGGCCCCCAGTATGAGGCGAGAGGGGAGTCTGCTAGGGCCCCGATCGCGGTTAGCTTATGCGATCCTTAAACACTGTGCAGTATCATGATTGACGTTTATGTGGAGAATGTTATGAGTTTTATGAAATGTTCTTATACTTTTGATATACGCTGTTTACGGAGGGAATTCACTAGAACTTTTGGTCTAACCCTCGATTTTCAAAACTAAACCATTTTCAGGTAAGCAAATAGTAGGAGGCTCAGGTAAGTGAGCAAGAGCAGGATAGAGTACAGAAGCAGATAGAGACAGTGCCTGCGCCACTTATAGAAGCTAGTATGTTCTCAGTTGTGTATAGGTTGTTTCCGCCAACCTAAGTATTGAGACTGATGTAATGAAATTTTGGGACCCAGTTTTGTAATGTTTATGATTTAATGCCATGTAGGTCCTGTTCTACTTTTGGGCCGTTACAAATGGTATCAGAGCCATAGTTTAAGGGATTTAGGTGACCGGACGGGCCTAAACTTAAACTTTGGGAGTAGAAATCACAACTGAGAATCAGGAAATACGTTAGGATGACACTATTGTAGAGATAGGACTAATAGGGTACCGAGGACAGTCATGTAAGGTAAGTTTGGGGTTACACCTGGCCAGTGTAATTGCGAACTTACTGGTACATGTATGTGCTTGGCCTGCCTTATTATTCCAAAGTTGTAGTCTTAAGCTAGTTTATATGTCGTGTTCTAGTAATCTAGAAAGTCAACAAGATCCCTGAGGGATAGACTGAGACCCCTTGTTGGGGAAAGTATCATGAGAGATCATTTATGATGTGATGTATGTATACATCGTAGAGAAGAAATGTTGTATAGAATGTTATGAGTCGTCTAGAGGTAGATCTGCGTAGATTCGAAGGGGATGAATGATTGATTTGAGTAAGACTCCTGTTTCTGGAGAGCCCCAGTTCTAGACATCGTGGGATAGATCAGTTCGGATGGTAAGGAAGGACAGTGTCGAGATTTTGAAAGCGTCAATTCAAGAGCGAGCAGAGGATTAGAGCCCTGACTCTTTAGTCGAGCTTTTCAGTGTCGGATTGAAAACGGGTAGAGGTAGATTGTGAGATAATTTGACCAAGACGGAATTAGTACGAAATGATTGAGTAAGTGGGCCGTGAGGCGCATGTGCAGCAAGTTGTTGCAAGGCCGAGAATACGACCATTGGTCGAGGGTATAATGTCAATGATAAGTTGCGTGAGTAAAATGGTTGACAGTGTTAGAGTGAGTAGCCTTCAATTGCAAGTAGATTTTCACGCATTGCGTCCTTATATAAGTTGCATGGAATTTTCACGATTAAAATAAATGTGTAAATATTCTTTTATCGGAAATGAGTCAGAATGTGTGAGCGTATGTTTAAAGAAAAGGCGATTTCATTTACGTTGTACAATGAAATTTTGAGCTTAGCGAATTGCAAAATATTTCACACTTTTTATGATAAGTTAAATTGTTGCAAAAGTCAAGAGAACGGTTGCTAGCAAAACTTTTATAACCAAAATGAATACTGACATGTTGATATTATATAACTGAGTGAGAGAGCCGACTGGTTTACCTTGTGTCGGTAATTTCTCTTTCAAAATGTTGTCGTGTGAAAAGATTTTTCATTTAAAATATTACTATCATAACAACATCGTTTTGATTGAATAAGATAAATCTTACGGAAAGATGCATACAAGCGATTCTCGAGATCGTTGTGCAGGGCATTGGAGTTATGGGAACGTTGGGGTCATGTGTACCCAAGTGTTGTTTATTTTAAAACAATAAAATGTGCAAAATGATTTATTTATCGCGTTGTCATGCATGAAGGTTACGAACTCGCTAGGTCGTAGAGTATTACATTTTAAGCTAAGAAAGAACTCCAAGAGTGGAAAGGTGTTGGACAAATCAGGGGAGAATGTTTGTAGTTCTATTATATGTGTTCAAGAGGAGAGGTGAACAGTGGTAGAGTCGGAAGTGGACCTTGGTATCGGTTGTATGAGGGTCTGTACCCTTGTTCGGTGACTGGAAATACAGTTGCCGAGGGACGATGGTGTCCGGAGGAAGAACTAGGAGTCATCAAGGTGTTGGTTTTAGCAACTCGTTATGAGTAGTGTTATGAGGCAGAAGTGAAATGTCCACGTCGTGGGGTATGAGTCTTGAGGTGAGCTAGTAATATTGATGTTACATGAGTAGGTTTTGAAATGAGGGAGACGGATTATGAAGTTGATTACGATATGTTAGAAGAATTAGGTTCAGTAAGGATCCCATGTGAAATAATAGGTTAAGAAAGTATCAACATGTTGACTATTGATGTTGAAATCGGCAGCTGTGTAAGGTGGCTGAGGCCGAGGACTTGAACCAGAAGGTTGGAAAATTGACAGAGCACCTTGTAGGGGTGTTAAGATGATGAGAGACTGCGGTTTTGGATAAGTGTTCTACTCACGAGGTATGGAGGGTTCGTAGGAGGACAAGATATGTAGCACGAATGAAGTGAGTGTGTAGAGTATATCGATCTGTGAGAGAATGCGCCCTGTCTATGTAATGGTTTGGAATCGCAAGGAACTAGCAAGAGTCGTATATGTTTGAGTTAGTCGGGAACTCGTGAGTTGTTGATTTAGAGTTGGTAGAAGGATAAAGTAGCGAGACAGACTCGGTGATTTATGCAGGAGATTATGAAGGCAAGTTTGAATTGTGTGAATGACCATGAGAGATCTGGTCTGCAGTGTGATGTTATGGGTGAAGAGTGTACGGATGTGTAGTGGCAGTAATTGTCAAGATAAATGTGCCAGCTAGTGTCGTAGTGATGTGATGTTAGAAAAAGGAAGCATCAGATGGAAGCCTTTTCGGGGGCTTCGGATGAGGTGTGCGATTTGTTAATCAAGTGGTTGGAGCACGTAGTTGTAAGTTGGCATTGTGATATGTCTATTATCGGATTAGAATGTCGGAGCAGTAGTGGGTGATTGCCAAAATGAGAAACCTAGAGTTTCCGGTTGTGTGAGTAGCCAAGTAAGTACATTTTGGAATCATTGGGAGATCAAAGAAGATGTTGGATGGGATAGTCAAAATGCGGTATAGTAGAGGCGAAATCTTTAATGAATGCGAGTTGTTTCTTATGTGTGAAGGAATTATCCTAGAAGGAAATAGTTGGAGATTTGGTTTTGTTTAGTAATGAGAGGGTGTTATCCGCATGTGGAAAGATCAGAAGAGAGGGGCAAGTAATGTTTGGTGGGCGGTGCTCCACGCTAACGTGAGGAGGTGAAGATTGTATGCCGGTATAAGTGAGTAAATTGGAAGTAGTAAGCTTGACAGTAATACCGAAAGTTGCAGTAGTGTGTAGATTGTCATCGATAAGTGTGCGAACTCCTGGAAAGAATATCGAGGAAGGGGAATTATGTATGTTTTGTGCGGGAAAGAAAGAGAAAGGGGTAGTTGAATGAGTTGAGTTGGTGTCGTTGTGAGAAATGTTCAAACAAATTGGTCGTTCAGTAATAGGCTATTGGGAATGGTTTTATGAGAGCATGGTTACTTCTCTTCGTTGAGCGAGAGTAACCGAAGTTATGATATACGACTAGACACTTGTTGCAAGTAGTGAGAAATCGATGTGTTTTCAGGATAAGTTAAATTCGGATAAGTGAACACTTCAATGAGGGAGCATGGAGGTTTTCCTTCTTTTAGTTACGTATAAGTATGGGTGATAAAGTGGTGAGAATGTATGAAATGGTCGATTAGCGGTAGCCGATTTGTCCCAAAGAAAAGTGAGGTATATTATGTTTCGTAGATCCGTCGAAGTTTTGAAGAGTGGTTAGATAGTGTACGAACTTGGGGTGTCCGATGAGATTGTAGAAGAATTCTTAGTGCGATGCACGTCTCTATTTTGGAGAGAAAATATCGGAAGTTGAGATGGTGACGACCTTGCAAGAAATACTGGTGGGAAGGAGTTGATTTTTGCCATTATTGAACTAGTAGGAACAGTAGCCTGCGAGTTGGAGTTACCGTAAGAATTGAAGGGAATGCACCTAACGTTCCATGCTTCAAATTTAAAGAGGTGTTGTCTGAGTCAGAGGTGTCAGTACCGTTGGAAAGTGTCCGATTTGGCGAGGGTTGACATACGTAGAGGAAACCATTGAGAAGGTGGACGACAAGATTTGTAAGTTGAGGAACAAGGGGATCAAACTGGTAAAAAGTTCTGTGGCAGTTTTCATAGAGGGCAAGAGGCAACTTGGAAAGTAGAAGAGGACTTGAAGTCTAGATACCCTCGTCTTTCCGATAAAGGAATTCCGGGGACAAAATTCTTTTGAGGGGGGGGGGGGGGGGATTTTGTAATAACCGAGATTATTATTGTGAACAAAATAAGATTTGGGAAGAAAGTTTTATGGAATTAAAGTCTAGGGGCTGATTTGCAATTTGATATGAGGGTATAAAATCTCTTATTGAGCTCAAAACCCTAGAAATAAATCAGTTGAGTGAGATGGTGTGTGTGTGCGGCTGTAGAGAGAAAGAGCCGAGTAAGGGGAAAGAAGTTGTCCAAGAACAATTGGAGAAGGAGACATCATAAACCTGCAATTGGAAGAAGAATTGGGAGATGGAATCAAATCATTCAGGTAATCTCTTCTTCTCACACCCTGGATTAGAACTGATTTTTTGGGTTTGGGTTATGTGTGAGCTTTTGCTTAAAACTTAAATGAAGTTTTGAACGGATTAATAGTGTTAAAATATTCTTTGGTTGAAAGAGGAACTTATTAATCGATTTAAGTTGGATTAATTTCAGTATTAATGTTAATCATTATCGCCGCCATGTCCGATTTCAGAGATTCTGGAATTTAATGAGAAACCGGAATAAGAACTAAATGATTCGGAATCCCTATCAGATCCGGAATATGTTGTAGTTCCGGAATGCACATTTTCTAAGATCCGGAACGCATGTTTAACTAAGATCCGGAAGTTGCCAATTAAAATGATCCGGAGTGTGCACTTAGCTAGGATCCGGGATGGTGGTTTAAAAAGGATCCGAAATCATCTAAAAGAAAAGCAAGTTACGGAATCTGGGTCTATCAACCATGATCCGGAATTGGGTTAGGCAAATAGTTCATACCGGAAGTTGTATTTGTGAGTGGGCATTAATTGCTAAGAAGCGAAGTGGGCTCAACAACCTAGTCCAGAATTGTTAATTCTAATGGACCGGCCACGCGACCCATTTGTTTAAAATTTGTGCTAGCCACGTGACCCATGTGTTTAAGTTTGGACTTTGACAAATTAACAAATTCCGATAATGAGTTCTAATTTTTGAGAACCGGAATGTATAAATATAGTGGACTTAGAATTAGTTGGGACTGACTTTATTGAACCCGAAATTTCCAGCCAAGTCACGTGACCCAATTTGATTTAATGTTGGGTTGTGTATGCACGTGGATTGGGCCGTAGACAAAGGGGAATTCAGTAAGTGGACCGAAATAATAATGGACCCTTAGACTCAATTAATCTGGGTATTTGAATAATTCCGGTAGTGGATATTATTAGAGATCCGGTATGTTATTTTAGGGATCAGGTACTTACTCTTTTGACCGTAGTCCAGAATTAATTTAAGGGGAGTCCAGAACCCAAGTATTTGAGTTAGAAATGTAAATTATCAAATAAGATAATTGAGGGTACATTCGGAAGTAAGCTCGAATATAAATTAATAGATTTTGATATACGTTTCCTAAATAATAGGTGATCCACCTAGAGATCGGAAGAGTATGTGAGAAGCTTTGAAGCGAGCAAGCCATGTGAGTTTTTCTAACTAAAATACGTGATTTCTATGTGTTTTCCAAAGAAAGTGATTGGGTAGAAATGCCATGTTATTTTACATGATTTTTACTTGAATGAAGGTTAAATGTTTTACAGATTATGGTGCGTTTATAAACATGATTTGTTTACAATCTTTTACGAACTACTCCATGAAAAGTATGCTTTGTTTTAAAGACGATTTAGCATAAAAAGCAATGATTTATAAATCTTTCACGTTCCGTGATTTATGATGAGCTATGTGTATGTTATGTGAAATCGGTCTGCATAGTGGGATCAGAAAACCTCGGGATACGATGATCCCTTGGGCATATGTGACGAGCTTATAGGAGGGAATTCGTTTCCTTTCTACTAAGATAGAGGGGAGTCTGATTGGGTCCCGGTATGAGGCGAGAGGGGAGTCTGCTTGGGCCCCGATCGCGGTTAGCTTATGCGATCCTTAAACACTGTGCAGTATCATGATTGACGTTTATGTGGAGAATGATATGAGTTTTATGAAATGTTCTTATACTTTTGATATACGCTGTTTACGGAGGGAATTCACTACACCTTTTGGTCTAACCCTCGATTTTCAAAACTAAACCATTTTCAGGTAAGCAAATAGTAGGAGGCTCAAGTAAGTAAGCAAGAGCATGATAGAGTACAAAAGCAAATAGAGACAGTGCCTGTGCCACTTATAGAAGCTAGTATGTTCTCAGTTGTGTATAGGTTGTTTCCGACAACCTAAGTATTGAGACTGATGTAATGAAATTTTGGGACCCAGTTTTGTAATGTTTATGATTTAATGCCATGTTTGTCCTGTTCTATATTTGGGCTGTTACAACTACCATCAAGAGAACCCAATACATCCATATTTTCATTCTTCACTTTTGTCCACTTGTTGATGAGTTTGGAATTGAATTGAACAAAGACAAGATCATTCAACCTTTTACTATCAAGTCTATTCTTTTTCTTTGCGTGTATCTAAGTAACAAAGGTTAAAAATCTAATTAGCTAAAAATTTGTATAATATTAAATTATTAGTACTTAAACTTTGCACAAAACCACATACCCCCTCGAAAGCACTCCAATTTCTTTAACATCTAGATGTCCACCAGGTCACTAAAATAAATATAAAGACATATAAGAAATTAGATAGTTTAAGATCAAACAAATCCAAAATAAGCAATAGAGAGATACATGAATCATAAGTAGTATTGCTTTCAAAACACCCCTTTGCGGCTAACGTTCGTCCGAAATCTCCTTCTTTTCACTTGTACATTGACAACTCCATATTTATCACCATATTTTGTTTCTCAAAGTCATCAAGGAAAAACTTCTCAACACATGTAAAAATCACATAGAATACCATATAATCATCCTTTATGGTTTCATCTTTAAAGAAGTAATAAGGTTTTAATAAGTAGGTCGTCATATGTAACGGACTATCGAGTCGACCTTTTGCTTTTGTTTCAAGGATGTCTCCGTGTAGATCCCAATATCAAGTGCAAATCAACACATAATCAATATCATCAAAGATTAAGCAACAATTGTATTCAAAGTGCAGAGAATATTCAAGTAGAAATTAAAGCAATGATTAACCCCTAATTAAGGTTTAGCTACCCTATTTATAACCCAAAGGGATATTTAGACAAATAGCCCCTGAACTTCTATTCAACGTTAAATTCAGACCTAACAATCTCTCCCTTTGAATTGAACTTCAATCTCACGCCAGTTGGGAACTTATCTTTTCCTGATTGCGAAGCTAATCTCGAAGTGTCTGATGGAGTTCCGATACTCCAACCTTTCTTCAATTTCTTTCAGCAGTTCTTTGGCAAGGTAACTCTTCAAGTTGACAATCTTCTCCGATGACTCTATTTCTTCTTCCGCAATGATACTATAACGTTTGACGAATCTTTCTCAATGCTCCATCGCAAAATCTGTTCAGCTGACTGATCCTTAGGAAGCGCTTTTTGTTCTTCTCGTTCATGCACATTATCCTTGTCTCTGGCTTGAAAAGTAGTGTGTGTACCTGCAAGTCTTCTATTCCAAGCAACGTCAGATCGGGTTTGAGAAGATTTACTTTTCTCTGATTGCTCTCGATTCCCATTTGAAGATCGTTGACGTATGACAGAGTGATCGTGCACTTCATGAACCTTTTAATTGTCTCAAGAGCCTTGGTAATTTGTAGAGGTATGATGATTCAAGTTCTAAGGTCCCGCAGAATAACCGAAAAGACATTAAGTTCCATGTTTTTGAAATCTGCCTCTGAGAAAGTCCACTCTCTATCATCTTGTCTTGTAATTGTGAAAACCGGGAATCAGACCTTCACGATTTTATCCGATGTAATCTCTTTGATTCCTGTGATCTTGTGATTGGTTTTGACTTTCATTACTAGACGATCTCTCTTCATAATTTCCAAGTACTGAGAATGAAGAGGTTCACCTAGATCAGATACTCCATAACACATAACTGGGTCTAGAGGTCTGATCCAGTGAACGAAGATCTTCTTTTGGGATTCTTCAAGGAACGGTACCAGAATCCGAACTCTCTCCCAGCGAACCAGTTGATTAGGTTGGGCTTGAGTCGTTTCTAGGTGAGAGGAAGGTGAGCGTATCCTTGAAGAGCTTTCACACTTTTTCCTGATCTGCCTTCTGTTGCGCTTCTGATTGTGACTCGGAGATCTGTTCAATTTGTAGAAGAAACTGATCATAATCATCGTCATCCATTGCATCATCATCAGAAACTTGAAAGAGCCTATCAGTTTCCACTCTGATCGTGATTATTGCCTTTTCATTCCATAGTTTTTCTGTTTCTGGATCAATTTCTGACTCATCATCAATATTCTCCAAGTCTGATCGTTCTGCCACAGTCAGCATGAATGATTCTTCTTGTTCACCCTCGGGCTTTTCAGCCATTGGGTTTTCATAGGTTGGGACGTGAGTTTCTCTAACCGGTGACTCTAGTTACATATCTAGTTCCATGGTCTACTCTGAACTCGGTTCAACTATTCCTGTACCCGTTTGAGTCTCAATGACCATTTCAGAAGTAGTCGTCTTGATAGAGATTGTTCTCCGGCGCTTCTCCCCCTCATGGTGATCAGGATTATCCTGGTCATCATGCCGACGTTTAGTACCCTGTGCTTGACCCTTGCATGTATTTGTTTAGCTAAATTTGTTTGGACAACCTTTAAGGCGTCACCCATATATTCCTTGGAGACAGACTCCGGGAAAGTAACTCCTGGCTCACGTAGAGTGCCAGTTGAGTTGCCAGCGGTTGAGTAGAATGTTGTACCGCCTACGTTCATGGCTGGCATGATGTTAACCGTCGTAGGACTTCTACCCAATTCTTGTAATTCACCTACCGATAGAGTTACTCGGGGTGTTCCGGTCGAGTTTTCGACGTTAGCCGATGAGATGTTTTGTGTCCTAGCCGAAGAAAGTAAATCAACAAGTGGCTCTAGATGCAAATGTTCACTGAAAGAAGTCAAGGACTGGGGCGATGGTCCTCTTGTTTCAACACCAGAAATCTCCAAGTGAGAGACTGATGGATTATATGCTATGTCCCCGTGAGAAGTTAATACAAATGACTATTGAGAGACATCTGAGTGGCTAGGTGAGGTGTGCAGTTGCGTCGCTAGGTCCACGACGGCTTGTTTCAATACCCTGTCCCAACGGATAAGACGGGGTAGCGGATGTGGCTACCTGTGTGACATTAGGCTGGGGGAGGTCAACCGGTGATGGTTGCCTCGTCTCTCTGTATCTCTCATTATTTTTCTTGCTTCGTATTTCTCTCACTTTCGCATTTTCATTTTCAACTATATCTCCCTCTATTCTCCTTGTCTCTCCAGTATTGGCTTGAGGTGTGGTTATGGGTTGTAGAAGAAACTGGTCGTCGTTGTTTTCATCCGAGTCAGTTGACTTATCATTTGATGCAGATGATCTAGATTCGGATCCAGATTCGGAGCCGGACGACTACTCGGGTACTTCTCGTTCGGCCACGTTGGTGTTGTCAATGACCGTTACTTCATGTAAGTCGGTGTCATCTTCCAGAATCTGGGTGGTGATGTGAGGTGGGGTGGCTGATCAGCGAGACGTACTAGCTTCACGTGTGAGTCTAACGACACCGCCCCCTTCAGAACCCCTAACATTTTGTTCTCTCGTCACACCCAGTATGGGAGCCCCAACTCTCTGGACCCTACCACCTCGTGTTCTAGGACCGTTACGTCACTCGAGTCTAGCTCCTTGGGTAGGTCCTTCCGAATCTGGCTGGACCATAAGAGCGTTTACGTTGTGTACCCTCTTATACTCTATCACACTCGGTGTCGTTGGAGTTGCGTAAGCTAGCAGGCCTTCTGGTATGATCATGGATAGAACACCCTCAATTTCAGGTTTGTTCTGAAGTCTAAACATGCGGTTTTGCGAACATACCTCATGCGATGATCTGCATGGAATGGTAGGGTAGACGTCCATGAAGTGTCGGATGATCAGCTGAAGGAATCGCATGTATGGGATAAACGTCTGCTTCGTGTTTGATTCCTTGCCTTTGACCTTCTGTACCAACTCATACCAGAGTAAGGTGGCATCATCGCTGTGACGGTGGAAGGAAACACCGTGAACGATACAAAGAAAGTTGCCGCTGCTTTGATCAATGCCTTTGGTGATCGCGGATAGGCATCGGTTAAGGATCGTGAACAGCGTGTACCATAGCCGTGTCAAGTAGCCACGGTTGAAGGCAGAGGTGTGTGGCAGTTCTGTGTCGTAGCCGAGTGAATGGATGTCTCGGCACAAGTTGATGTCAGATATAGATGGGTCGAAGCGGACATGGCCGGGAACGGATGTGGCATCTGGAAGGTGAAGGATCTACCTGAAGGTCTCGCAGGTGAGAAGTATCGGAGTGACATCGATGAATCTTTCTATTCGTGTCCCTTCTCCGTCAGTAATGGTAGTGAGGGATCAGTCCAGAACTGTTGCAGGTAAATCTTTGGGACTTCGGCTGTGGTCGTCACGACGTGGATGAGTGGATGGCCTTTCAAGATTTCGACCACCATCTGAGACTCGTAGCGAAGAGCCTTAGTGTCCATATGAAAGTTGTTTGGTGTCAGTGGGAGAACAAGACCGACACTGAGATGCCCGAATGCACTTGAGGAAAGTGTCCCTGTAAAAAGTCCCCTTTTTTAAACTTAACCGGTCACTCATCCTCTCAAGAATTTGAACATGACTCAAATGTTTTGGGGCGAATTCAATCTTAGCAATCTCATCATCTGGATAAACCGTGGAATTCATAAAAGCGGAAAATTTGAGTTCAGCATCAGACTTGTCGTCGGTATCTGATTCGGATGAGAAACCATTGTTATTTAGATTTTGTAAAGAATCAGCAGCGAAAGGATTATCAAAATCAGAGATTAGATTCCATTTACAAAAATTTGTTTGAACTTTCTTGCCTTTAGCGGAAAACCGCAAGACCGTGTCATCATTGTCAGAAGACAAATCACCTAAGAAGGCCTTGCACGAAGAACTGTCTGAAATAATGGAGGCCGGTTCACCTGTGATTGGTTAAAGGATGCTTCCTTTGATATGTGTAAACATTTGGTTAGGCGGATTATGAATATTGGCCTTAGCAACCTTTTCTTGTAAAAGTTCTATCACCAAAGCGGATAGTTTAGATGTGAGTCTAGCAATGTCAGATTTGAACACAACCCTCTCTGATTTAGATAGTTGCTCGGTTTTATAATTCGCTGATAAAGATTCATTCAGCGAGCGCTGATCATGAAGCCTGTTCTACAAGCAACTTTTGTCTTATCTCCTTGCACGCCTCTGTACGATTTTGTCAGAACGGACATCCTTTTGTCCAGAATCGTACAACCAACTCTACAACTACACTGTTCATCATGCGGCCCCTAGTATGTTTGCTAAAGTAAAATCATGCAACTAATCATAGGCTGCCACGTGTAAAGGTATAATGACTTGCATTAAATGCATGCAATATATAAAGGAAGCCCTACTTCATATTTGAAGTTCTCGGCTTTCTTCCTCGCTGAACTACTTAGTGCTTAGAAAACTCTCCATAGTTTTCTTATTTCTTTTCTCTCTATTTCTAGTGCAAGAAATCTGTGTGTTCTCATAGTTTGTTTAGATTAGGTTTTTAACTTGATCTTATTCCACAACAAACTGTAAATTGTTTGATATATATCAATAAACAATTTAGAAAGATAAAAATATGTGTTTGTATTCAACCCCCCCTTCTACAAACTTGTATAACCCTTCGGGACCAACAAGTGGTATCAGCGCAGGTTGTTTAATCTAATAAACAAGATCTTGCTTATACTCTCTTTTTCTCTTCCTTGCTAATCTTCTAAAATGGCAAATCATCAGAATACAAATTACATAGATAATGGCTCTCTTGCCAAACCTTCTCGATTTAGTAAAGATAACTTCAACCTCTGGAAAAATCGAATGATGCTCTTCTTAGAAGGTGTAGATCTTACTATACCATACTATGTGGAAAATGGACCTTATGTTCCCCATGTTGTCCATGGTCCTGTTGCTGCCACTGCTACCACCCCTGCCATCCCTGAGAGAACTCCCATCAGAAAAGTTTCTCAGTGGACTGAAGAAGATAAGAAGAAGGTGGCCATTGATACAAAGGCTAGATCTATCATCTCTATGGCTCTTCCTGATAAAGTCTACCACTCCATCACGAACCTGAAAAGCTCAAAACCTTTTGTGGGACATTATATGTGTTCAATATGAAGGTACAACTGAAGTCTAGGACTCAAGAAAAATCAACTTGGTAAGACAGTATGAAAGTTTCATATGTGGTAAGAATGAAACTCTTTCTGAAGTACATCAACGTTTTAACTGTTTAATCATAGACTTAAAAACTGTTGGTAAGGAATATTCTAATTCTGAGATCCTGAAAAAATTCTTAGAATGTCTTCCTGAAAGCTGGGACAATTATTCCATGTGTCTTAAGCTCTCTAAGGATCTAAAATTCATGACCCTTGCTACCTTATTTGGCACTATGCTCAATCATGAGCAGTCGTATCAACTTAAGAAGAATCTTGTAAAAGATTCCAAAAACACACCTGTTGCTTTACTCTCCTCAGAGTTGATACCGGCTTAGCGATCAACTATCACAATCACTAAAATGGAATCTAACTCTGATGATTCATCAGACGCTGATCCTTCAGAACTTGATGAGTCACTGGCACTCCTGACAAATTCTTTCAGGAGGTTTGCTAGAAAGAGTAACTTCAGAAGAAGTAAACCTCTCACTATCACTGACATGCCTAAATCTACTCTTGTTGATAAGGCTACTGCAACCTACTTTAACTGTGAAAAAGTAGGACACTTTGCTAGTGAATGCAGGTCAAAGAAAATCTTCAAACCTTCATCTTCCTCCTTCAAGAAATCCTCTAACCCCAGGGCTAGAGATGACAGATACCAAAAACTGAAAGAAAAATATGAAAAGCTGAAAGGCTACAAAAAGAAAGGTAAAGGTCTGATCGCTGAAGATCATGACTGGGTTGAATATGATGAAGAATCATCCGACTCTGATGATGATGAGACTAATCTCGGCCTCATGGCCCAAATACAAGAAGAGGAAGAAAAAGCTGAAATTCCCTCTACCTCTACTTCTACCTCTCAGGTATCAAACTCTTCTACCGCTACTTCTGCCTTCCCTGAAGCTGATAAACTTCGTGTTATCGATATACTGACTATTGATCTATATGATGCCATGAATGGCAAGACTAAGGCTGAACAACTAAATCAAGATTTAGCTGAACAGCTCAAACAATGTCATTTAAAAATTCAAGAGCTTTCGGACATTGAAAATAATTTGAAAGATCATGTCTATGTAAATCAAGTTTTCAGTATCGAGCGTGAACAAGCTATCGCTGAACTGAAAGCAAAAAAAGATACTGTTGAAGGATGGTATAAATCCTCAGCAAAGATCACTGAGATAATAGGTGCCCAAATCCCTCTTAGTGACAAACGTGGTCTTGGTTACAAAGCTGATGTTGAAGAACCAACCACTGATCGTTCCATGCTTAAGTTTGGAATGTTCGTGTCATCTATCCCTGACACCTCTTCATCTCAATGCTCGTCTTCTAAACCTTCCATCCCTGAGGACAAACCTACCTTAATTTCTAAAGGTAAAGATAAAGAAATTCAAAACCTCAAAAGGGTACCAAAGTACCTAAGTTGAAAGTTTCTAAAACTTCAGCGGGCCATCCCTCTACTTCTAAGACTAAGATCCCTGAATTCATTCAGCGATCTACTCGTAAAATAAGAGTAGATGTAATTGGTAAGAAATTCAAAGAACTGATTGTTCCACCAATTCCAATGCCAAAGGTATTCCTTGTGTTGGTTCTGCTCATTTAAAAATCTCGACTAAGCATGCAAATGGTCCTAAAGCTACTTTTAGCTATAGGAAATGTAATCACTGTGGACTTACCGATCATATTGTTAGTAAGTGCCCCACAACTACCAAGGCTGAGAAATTAGCCAAGGCAAAGAAGACTGCCCCCAAGGCAAAGAAGACCATCACTGATAAAAATCAGGCCAAGGTGAAAAACACCACTGAGGTTAAGAAATTAACCAAAGTGAATGTCACTGAAGCTAAATCTTCAAATGCTGCGAAGATTGCTGAACCATCTACTTCCTCTACCACCACTGACAAATGTGGTGCCATAGTTAAGTGGGTACCAATTCAAAACTAATCTTCCTTTGTTTGCAGGTCTCGAAGGGTATCTGGTATCTTGATAGTGGATGCTCTCGACACATGACTGGAAAGAGAAACCTGCTCACTGAATACAAGGAAGAGAAAGGTCTCTCTGTGACCTTTGGTGGAAATGGAAAAGACTATACCCGAGGGTTTGGTATACTCTCTAATGGTACAACAACCTTCAGAAGAGTCACATGCATTGAAGGGCTGAAGCACAATCTTCTTAGCATCAGTCAACTATGTGACAAGGACTTCAAAGTTTGCTTCACTAAGGAAGCATGTTTCGTCACTAACAAGAAGGAGAAAGTCGCTCTCAGTGGATATGGTTTTGAAAATGTTGATGTAATAAACATGGACCCAACAACCACTGAGAATGCTTTTTTTTTATCCAAAGCCTCTCCTGATGTCAACTGGCTATGGCATAAAAGGCTCTCTCATCTAAACATCAAGACACTGAATACTCTTTCTTCAAAAGAGTTAGTCATTGGTCATCCTCAACACTCATACGCTAAGGAATCTCTTTGTTCAGCATGTGAAAAAGGAAAACAAACCAAAGCTAGCTTCAAGTCAAAGTAAGATTCCTTAGTGTCATCTCCTCTTGAACTTCTTCACATGGACCTGTTTGGCCTTGTCAACGTTCAATCCGTCGCTGGAAAGAAATACACACTGGTTATTGTGGACGAATTCTCTCGCTACACCTGGGTAATGTTTCTCCGTGCTAAGAGCGACACCTCCGAAGAACTGATGTTCTTTGTCTGGAAAATGGAAGTCTTGAATAATCTCATTGTTCGCTCAATAAGGAGTGATCATGGAACTGAATTCAAAAACAGTTCCCTTGATAGCTTCTTTGAAAGTAAGGGTATTTCTCACAACTTTTCTTCAGTGAGAATACCACAACAAAATAGAGTCGCTGAAAGAAGAAATCGTACGATCATCGAAGCTGCTCATTCAATGCTCAACGATTCTCATCTACCTACTCAGTTCTGGGCTGAAGCTTCAACACTGCTTGATTTACGTAGAATAGATCGTTGATCGTCAAAAGATTCAACAAGACTGCCTATGAACTTTTCCATGGAAGAAAACCATCTATCAGTTTTCTTCACATCTTTGGTTGTCAGTGCTTTATCTTAAACAACAGAGATGCTCTTGGAAAATCCGATCCCAAAGCTGACGACGGAATATTTCTTGGATATTCTTCCATATCCAAAGCCTTCAGAGTCTTCAATACAAGAAGACAGACTGTAAAAGAAACTATTTGTTAGGGTAAAATATGTGTTGATTTAAAGTTCAAGGGTTAATTTGTAATATATTAAACTTAGTCCATTGTGAACGGGCCGTGGGCTTGTTACCACGGGCCCAGCGTATATAAAGTGCAATTAGCTTAGAAAATTAGCTAGTTATCTCTTTTGCTTTCCACATTGTATTGTAATTCTCTCTGAAAGCTAATAAGAAAGGGATGGCCAGTTGAAATCAATACGCATACTGTTCATATATTTCGATTTCTTAAACCGTTGCACGAATCTGGATTCTACAATTGGTATCAGAGCTGACGGACGGATTCAATTCAAAGCATCTCTAGTGATTTCCGGTAAGATTTTGACTTTTCCCGTATGTGTTCATCATGACTTTTTTGAAATCTTGATTCTGGCTAAATTGTTCAATTCTATTTATTGGGTTGTGTTAGCATTATACTTGTGAGTAATTTTGCAAATTTTCGCATTCCAATTCGATCGTTTGAGTGGTCAATTTAGCAATTTAAGATCTAAAGTTTTGGTAGTGTTCTTGACAAAGATTCGATTTTTAACCATCAACACTTGTTGTTTTTGCTCTAAAAACGATTGGGTTAGTGTTGTTTTTGTGTTTGGGATTGTTTCTAATGTTTCAGGAACCTTCGTGTGTAACCCTAATCGAAAAATCGATCGATTTGAGCAAACAGCCGACTTGTCCGGATAAAACAGCCGACTTTCCCGGACAACTTAAAGGTGTCCGGACGTTTGTGTGATTTCATCCGGATAACTCCAATTCCATCCGGACTCCTCATTTTTCCGGGTAAGTTCTGCAATCCGGGTAAGTCACTATTCCTTATATTATCCGGGTAACATTTGTATCCGGAAACCCAGTGTTTCCGGATATATTTTATCCGGACAATCCTTTGTACCCGGAAACTTCATTGCATCCGGACAACTCAAGTTATCCGGACACGGTAACTTTGTTTTATCCGGTAACTTAAGCCATCCGGTAACCTTGGTTATCTGGACAACTCAAGTTATCCAGACTCTTTCTCTTATCCGGACTCTTTCATTTTTCCAGACTCTTTATCCGGAAACCACCCGGATTCTATAATCCGGGAGCTGCTTTGAACTCTCACTTTTCAAAATTTTCTAGGGGCGCTGCCCCCAGACCCCCGTGCTAAGTCGCAGGAAGGGGACATTTAAGTATTCGTGATACTGTGCCAGTTTGAATCGAACAATCGTATGACGATCACTCCAGTGCAACTGAAGATGTCTCCTGCTGAAGAAGACATGAAAAAGCCGTGTCAGGTATGTGAACCTATCTTTTCAGAACTTTATGACCGAGTGAAACCTCTTGCTGAACGGGTAGCTTCCTTTAAGGCCACTTCTAAAGAACAACTGCTTGAGATTAGGTCTCTAACCAAAAAGCTAGATGTTCAAAAGAAAATATCTGAAAAATATAAGTCTGAAAATGCTATTTTAAAGGAGAAATGCAAAAATCTTTCTATAGCACATAAAGACTTACGGGCCAAATTATCTGAACTTCAGTCACAGTTTGATCAGTGCTTGAATGAAAAAGCAGAAATCGTTTATCAATGCTCTGCTCTTCAAATTCAGCACAAGGAGTTTGTAAATAAAATCACTGATCTTGAAACAAAACTCCACAAAAGGGGTCAAACTGATCAAATCATATTTCTAAATAAACCTAAAGAGTTCACATACTTTAACAAAGAGTGGGGAATCGGATATGATAACCCACACTATTTGAAAAAGGGAAGATGGCATGTACCCACTTTGTATGATTTTGCTTGTTTTGGATTAGATAAAAAGTATCCAGAATATGCCATTCAATGGACTGGTCCTCTTGAACCTGAAAAAGAGGAGGAAACCGAGGAATATAAGCGTACACATAAACGAGGAATTCAACTTCCGTTTTGTTATGAACCTCTAAACTACTCGTATCAAAAGAACAAAAAGTACCTTTCCAATGAATACTTCGACCCCTACAAGGTAGCTACTCCCAAGGATTCCTCCAAAAAGGATGAGGACGTAGCACCAGCAACCAAGACTGAGACGGACGAGTTTAAACTCTATGTTCCCCCTCTCATCTTGGAAGCAAAAATTATCGAGCTGGAGGAGTCGTTTAAGAAAGAAAGGTCTATTTTTCAAAACGAAAAGAAAGTGCTCATCTCTGAGATTGAGAAACTCAAATCTGAGAAAACCGATGGTGTGTCAAGTGAGGAAAAGGAAAATTTTCAGTGGGAAATCAATACGCTCTCATCAAAACTGTCTGAAATGACAAGAGAAACGATGAAAGAGCACCTAAGAAATGGTCAACTCCAAGAACAGATTGACCTTCTCCAGGCTCAAAAGCAGATTTCACCTAATCTTTTCTCCAACTCATCTGACACGTCCTCGTGTAAAGCTTTCATAGGAAATATCTCGTCTCAAGAAAGTCAAGTTTCTCAAGATGAATGTGTTACAAGGAATTTAAACTCTGATTTTCAAACGCTTCCGCACCAAATTCCTCAAAGCACACTACAAAAAGCACAAAGTGTTCCTCGACTTCCTCGACCGATCCTAGTCCAGTAATTTCGGATGTCGATTTTTCAGAATACATGAACTCCGAAGGTAATTCTGATAGAGAGTTTGAGTCGTTCCCTTTCGACAAACCTCTTCCAAGTCATTCTGACTTTTTGTCTCCAGTGGTTAATCGTCTGGTCAATTTTCTAAAGGGCGACTGTTCACAATCCAAGACTCCGGTTGTGATCAAGATTCTTAAAAATGCTTCAAATGTTCAAAAACGATCACAGCCGAAGCAAAAGACCGAACAACCGACCACTAAGATTCCTGTTTCCTTAAAGTTCACTGACCGTACTGTCCCTATTGTTTCGGATAAAACCGGTCTAGCTAAACAAACAAAACCAAAGTGGCCAGCCAAGGAATCTGTCAAGGATGATGCATCAAAGTCGTTCAATACTGTCTTTCATCCTAGGATGAACAAAAACGATTGTGCCTGGAATCATAGGAATAATTTTGTTAATAGAGATGTTAATTTTCCGATGAAAATTTATTCCATTCAGCAATTGATTCAATTGTCACACGATCGTTTGTGTTTTTCTAGTTGTGGTTGGAATGATTTTGATGACATTGCTAATAATGATTGGTTTGGGTCATATCAAAGGTTTAATCATACACCCAAACGCAAACCCCGTAATAACCAGTAAAGACACTATCAAAAACGAGGTTACCAATCAGTGGTTAAACCACAGCGGGAGACCAAACCTACTCCTAGATGGGTCGCTCCTACTAAGGTTAAACCGGCACCCAGGTGGAAAGCTGCTACAAAATATGTTCCTCCTAAAGGTATAAATTCTGCACCGAAGAGGAAACAAGTGCCAAAACCAATTCCCTCTAACGGTGTAATTCCTATACCTAAAGGGAAAGCTGGGACAAAGCAAGCTTCCCCAAACGGTGCCAAACCTAACCCTCACGGACCCAGGCAAATCTGGGTACCGAAGGTCCGCTAAATTTGTTTTGCAGGACGGTCATGTGTGGTCCTTAAACACTGGATGCTCCACACACATGACCGCAAGGAGGGAGCTGCTCACGATCTACAAGGAACAATATTAAGAAGACGTGAGGTTTGTCTATACCTGTGCTCTAACAAGCCGCTCACGTGTTTAGGGGGAGCATGATCAGCTATCAGATATTCCATGGCGGATCCACAACCTCAATCCGAGGGGAAGAGTCACACTGGTTTTCTTACAAAGTCTAAATATTTTTTCTTGTATTGATATCACTCTCACTCTGAGGGGGAGTAAGTCAATCCCCATGTATGTTTTGAGGGGGAGCAGGATAATATCTGTACTATGCATATGCCTGAAACCCTACCTATGATAGCATATGGACGAGAGTTAGGGAATCCCATGGTCCAGCCAGAGCCGGAGGGACCTTCCCCGGGACATAGCACATGTGAAAAGGAGGGTGTTAAGGTCGAACTCGAACCAAGAAAGATTGAGCCATAAAGATAACGAGGCTCCTGAGCGAAACCAGCCACGTCATATCCGGGTAGCCACATCTGCTATCTCGTCTCATTTGTTGGGACGGGGTATTGAAGAAGCCTCCGTGGACCCAGCGGAGCAATTGCACGACCCCCCCATCCACTCATCCATCTCACGACAGACGGATGTTTCAATATTACACGGGGAACAAGCACAACTTCCACCGGCCTCTCATTCGAAGAGTGTTGGTGTTGAAATAAGAGACCAGCAGCCCCCGGTCTTGACTTCTTTGCGTGCACCATCGAGTCTAGAGCCTATTGTTACTGAACATTCTTCGCCTAGGACACTTGATGCAGAACACCACCAAGTCGTGGCTCTTAGTGACCCAACCGGAACGTCTATAGTGTCTCCGACTGCCGGAACACGAGGATTGGACGGAAATCCTACCACAGTTAATATCACGCCAGCTGTGAACGTAGGTGGCTCTACCCCCGTGGTAGACGCCTCAACGGGTAACCTAAGTGGTCCCGGAGTTATTCACCCCGACTATGTGTCAGAAGGGTCCCTGGACAGCACCCTCAAGGCTGTCCGCGAGGCACTGGAACAGCATGTCACCGACGAGATCGCCAAAGCCATCAAAGGCAAAGCAAAGTTCGTTGAAGCCGAAACCGCACCACCACATCCACCGACATTTGCTCAACCTATCTATTCGGTGGATACCTTAAAGACGATGCTTCTGGCCCAACTGCTCTAGGAATCCGATACAACCGCGTCGACTGAAGCATACCTGATTTCAGTTCTTCGCTCCCAGGTCACTGCTCCAGCTTCGTCTATCATATCCTGTCTTGACTCCATTGACTCGACCCTCAACGACTACAACAAGGCGCTCGCTACACTGTCTGAGAGGGTTCACTCACTAGAAGACACCTGTAAGAATCAAGCCGGCGGTCTCAAACGCAAGCACGATGACATGGATGATCCTGATCACCGTAAGGGGGAGAAGCGTCTACGCCAAACCGAGACCGCCCAGATCGTGACTGCCGAAACTACAACAGTGGTTCAACAGGAACCCCCAACTGCTGCAACTTCAACAGAAACACCCGAAGCCGAGTTGCCATTAGCACAGATGGTCATCGACATGGATATTTCAGATGATGAAGCCCCAACGGTTGAAAAGCCCGAGGGTACAACACAAGAATTGGTCGCACAAGAACCATCAGACATGCCGACGCTCACCATGATTGATCCTGCATGTGAAACCAACCCGGAAACCGAAGACGCATGGTACGAAAAAGCTGCCAGAGCCGTAAACTTCGAGGTAAACTTGGTGTTTCCCACTGATGAAGACAACAACGTTGATTACGACCAGTTTCTGCTTCATAATTTCTATGGTACGCCGCCCGTTCACTCGACTCAACCCACTACGACTACAGATCAACTCGAAAGCTCAAATGCAGAAATCCCGACAACTCCTCAGCAAACTACAACTCCTGATCTTCCTTCCCCTCCTCAGCAACAAAATCGTTGGGAGAAGATCAAGGTCCTCATTCCTCATCTGGAGGAATCTCTGAAGAAGCTGTTTGTACACAGAATTCGCCCGATCGAGCCGACCTTCTGCCTTGGCATCTACAGTCCTGAACCGGAATGTCAACTCCGATATGTAGAAGCCATGAAGCGGTGTCTTCCGAGAGACCAGGTTCGAACTAAGCATAAGATCTCAGAAGTGCTAAAGATTCAGTCAAACCGAATTATGAAGATCGTCTTTCCTGTATTCACTGTTCGACGTGAAGACGGAAAAGAATGGATTTTTTCTGAAGCTGACTTTAAGCATCTCCATCCGTTCGATCTCCTGGTTATTCTGAGAGACCTTCGCACCAGAACCATCCGACCGCTTACTGTAACAAAGGCACTAGAAGCGGTTCGTCGATTCCTTGTCCGTTCTATCATGATGTCTTATCTGACGGACTTCCAAATGGCTATCGAGAACCGAGCAAAGAAGGTAAACCTGATCAAACCGAATTTGAAAGCTCCTGAACTAACAATGTATCCCGAGAACGCCATGCTGCTTCAACCAGAATTTGGGATCGTATTCCTCAATGCTCAGAAAGAAAAGAGGTTTATGAGGTTCAATCAGGTAGATCGATTTTGCGACGGCACACTGCTCAAAGTTCAAGAAGCTCTTCGGAAGATCATCAAACACGAATCCAAAAATCCAAAGGTATCCTATTTGCCCAATCTGAATGAAAGAACTGCTCAGACTGCTTTGGATATGGTTGAAGAACGTCTCGACTACTGCCACACCATCAGATTCTTCGAGGTTCATTTCGCGCTCCGCAAATGTTACGTCTACAACTGGAAAGAGCTCCAGCGCGAACTCGAACTTCAAATCAAAGGGGGAGATTAAATATGTGTTGATTTAAAGTTCAAGGGTTAATTTGTAATAGATTAAACTTAGTCCATTGTGATCCAAACGTAGGTGTTCGTACTCGACGCAGTGCAGGTAACATTTGTCTTTATGTAAATTTTATTTCGTTAACTGATACAAAAAAAGTTGATGATACCCTCAGAGATCCAAACTGGGTCAGCGCTATGCAAGAAGAGCTGACTGAATTCGAAAGAAACAAGGTTTGGAATCTCGTTCCAAGACCATCTGACAAATCAGTGATAGGCATTGAGTGGGTCTATCGAAATAAGTTAGATGAAAATGGAACTGTAACCCGCAACAAAGCTCGCTTAGTTGCTCATGGATACATACAAGAGGAAGGCATAGATTATGACGAAACCTGTGCCCCAGTGGCAAGACTCGAAGCTATTCATCTATTTCTAGCTTACGCTGTTCAGAGACTTCAAAGTATATAAAATGGACGAAAAATCAGCGTTCCTAAATGGAAGGCTTAATGAAGAAGTCTACGTTGAACAACCTCCAGGATTCACTGATCCTAAGCATCCAGGTTATGTTTATAAGCTGGATAAGGCACTCTATGGACTGAAACAAGCTCCACGTGCATGGTATGACACTCTATATGTTGATGACATTATATTTGGTTCTACTAACCCATCTCTATGTACTCGTTTCGCTGAAAGAATGAAATCTGAATATAAAATGAGTATGATGGGTGAGCTTAACTACTTCTTTGGACTCTAAATCAAGCAGAGTGATAAGGGTACGTTTATCCACCAAGGTAAGTATCTCAAAGATATGATAAAAAAGTTTGATCTGACTTAAAGCTCAACTATGAAAACCCCTATGGCACCGCCACTGACACTTAACAAAGTTCCTACAGGGAAAACTGTTAATGTCACTGCGTACCGTAGGATGATCGGCTCTCTGTTTTATCTTATAGCTAGCCGTCCTGATATTATGTATGCTACTTGTTTGTGTGCACGATATCAATCTGAACCCAAAGAATCTCATCTGATCGCTGTAAAGCGAATTTTCAGATATCTGAAGGGTACTCCCAACCTAGGTCTTTGGTATCCCAAAGACTCAGGGTTCGATCTAACTGCCTATTCAGATAGTGATTTTGCAGGTTGCAAGCTGGATAGGAAAAGCACCACAGAAGGCTGTCAGCTCCTGGGTGGAAAGTTGGTGAGTTGGACAAGCAAGAAGCAAAGTTCAGTGCCCACCTCTACAGCTAAACCTAAGTATGTAGCCGCTGAAAGCTGTTGTGCTCAAGTCTTATGGATGAGAAATCAACTATTGGACTATGATCTTCAACTCTCCAAAATTCCAACTTATTGCGACAGCACTAGTGCCATCGCTATAGCCAACAATCCAGTGGTACACTCAAAGACCAAACACACAGAGATCAGGTATCACTTTATCAGAGATCATGTGATGAATGGTGACATAGAACTTCACTTTATCCCAACTGGTTTTCAGTTAGCTGATCTTTTCACCAAACCTCTTGATGAGACAAGATTTAACTTTCTCATCAGCAAGCTTAGAATGCTGAACCTTGAAGATTAATTCTTTAGTGGTTATGTATTTGATCAGTGATAAAGGAATTTCCGTCTCCCTATTCAGCATCTAATCTCTGAACAAAAATGATTCGCTGATATCAAAGTATGTTCTCTCTATCCAATCGCTGAAGTTTACTTCAGCATGCAGCATTTCAAAATAATTTGTATCAGAGAATATCTCTTCCTTCAGTGATTCTTTTTGAAATAATTATGCTCACTGATATTTCTCATCAGTGATTTCTTTTAAATTGTCCCTGAGATTTGCAAAACCTTCAGAGATAACTTAGAAATGTGAAAGGACAGTTGTGACGTCATCAAAACGGATAACCTATGGCACGCCTTTTTCTATGACATGTTCATCTGTTGAAATTCTTGACCAATACGCTTCGTGGGACGTGTTCGTGTCATGATGAGAAACTTTGTCCCGCTCATCACTTTCTCTCTCTACTCTCACTATATAAACATTCCTTGTTTATATTTTTACCTTATACGCTCTTGAACTCTCAATAGCAGAAAGAACCTTCTTGCATTCTTGCTTTCTCGGATTTTTGTGTGAAATATTTGTGTTTGATTTTTCAAACAATCATCAACAGGTTAACATTTCATCCCAAACATCTTCTATCTTGCTTTGATCTTCTTGTTCTTTTTAAAAGATCAGCCAAACGTGTTTTTAAACCTATGATCATCTTTTTCATGTTCATAAAAACAAAACTTAAAAATAAGTTTTTCTCTTAAGTTTGTACTAAAAATCATAAACTTAAACTTCTTATGTTTTTCCAGAATCCTTTCCTAAAAAGGAAACTGGAAAACAAGAATTTCACCTGTTTTGAACTCTTTTTCAAACTAGAAACCCTATTTTTACATTTTCTTTCCCTAAAAAGAAACTGTAAAAACCCTTAAAACCATTATTTTGGAAACCCATTTCCATTCTACGATTTTGTTTCATCTTTTTCTATATATTCTTCTTCTCACAGAAATGGCTGTTACCACTGATGCTACTACTACTACTGTTGTTGCTCCTTCTTCAATGGTGAAAGCTACAAATATGAAGCATGAAATGCACCAAATCACGTTTGTCAGCAACAACCATTACGCCCTTCTTGAATTTCCCACGAAGAAGCCTGTCCCTCACTTGAGAGACGCTGAGAACTTCATCAAGAATTGTCCTCTTGCCACAGCGATGACCATCACACCTCCAGCACACAAGCATCTACTTCAGTAGTTCTAGTACACTGCTACCGTACCACTGCTACCTCTGCCAAAACCAAGAAAGAATTCTCAGTCATCAGTTTTTATACCGAGCTGGGTCACGAAACCATTTCACCCGCATCAATCCGCGCAACCCTGAACCTCCCCGCTGGCAACAAACAAAATCCATTCATTTCATTCCCTGGCCCCAATTCCCCTAAAAGAAAGGAGGAAATCATCTCCTCCTTGACAAGATGAAATACCTCTGGAACCCCGCCTGAGACGGTCAACCTGAGAAGAAGATCACCACGGTCCTGAAGAACAAAATGCTTTCAGAGATCAACTTCGTTTTTCTCATGTGATCAATGGCATGACGGCGAAAACCGGCTCCACTGATCAAGCTTCCAAGCTTCAGTGTGCAATGGCCTATGCTCTTCTCATAGTCCTGCATGTCGATTATGCACGAGTCATTTTTGAAGACATGATAGGTAGAGTTGAGATGCCTGACCGCCCCAATACTGTTCCCTACCCGCGGTTTATCAGCGCTATCCTCATGTACGACTTCAAGTACCTCTACCCTATACAAGGAGACCTGAAGCTCTCCCAAGTCGGTCCAAAAGTTCTCGATTTCAAACTGGTGAAAAACGAGGTAAGTATTTCTACCCTACTCTCTCTTATCCACACTCCTTCTTCTTCTTCTTCAGTGGTTACTACTATAGCAGCGGTAATCCCAGCCGCTGATACCCCGGCCACTACAACCTCCTCTCTTATAAAGAGGAAACACTGTGAAACCACTCTTGGCAGCCGTAAGACCAAGAAGTCCTCAAAAGAGATCCCTAAGCCTTCTCAGGCTGAAGACCCCACGTTCGCCTCTTCACAGAGAACGATGGAAGATTCTATGGTCCACTCCACCACATCTGCTGAAGCCACCCTTTCAATAACCATTTTAGAGACTCAGTTCTCTGAAACTTTCTTGGATGAGAACCCCAGAATCTCAGCACCTCAAAGCGCTGCAGAGGACTTTCTCAACGGATCCAACGCTGAAGCTGTTATAACCCCACCTTTCTCAACCATCGCTTCTTCTATTCCTTTCATCTATACTATCGCCCCGTCTATGCCATCATTCCCTTTGATGGACACCAGCGTTGCCGCGCTGCAAAGCTTAATACAGCGGAACACATCTGGATCTGTAGGCACTTCGTTCCCTGTCGGTTCTCTTAAAGACGACATGGAACATCACTCAGGGACCTGAGACTTCAACATTTTCTCCAACCCTCCTACAGGTATCCATACACCATCCACTTCTTGATCTGCACCCCTAACTTCTAAGCTTTCCTTAGCTCACAAGTTATTTTGTTTTACAGGTCTAAATTTGGGCACCATCAGCGATTCCCTCAGGGACATAGCTCATAAAGTAACAAATATCTCCACCACCATCTCCAACAATACTTCAGCAGTTACAGACGCTGGAGTAACACTGAAGAATATCTCCACTGTTGTCGCTGGCAAAGCTTCTAACGCTGACGTCACCAAAATTGATAGGGGACTGGCAACTATTAAAACCGCCATCATCAGCAATACATCCACCATCTCCAAACTCAACACAGCAGCCACTAATCTCTACAACGACTTCTCAAGCGTCCGCAGTGAGGTGTGTTCTCTGAAGACCAACTTCTCAGATCTACAAGGTGAGGTGAGCAGCCTTACCAAGTAGGTCACTGACACCAAAGACCTGCTCACTAAGATCCTCGAAAGGTTGGACGCTCCCACTGTCCCTCCATCCCACTTCTCCCAGGATGACCGGGAATAGATGGAGATGACAGTGAAATTTATTCTCGAAAGTACACCTGCCATTTCTGGCCTCGAAGACAGAATGGCAGTGGTGGAACAACAAGTAGGGAACCCTGGCCAAGAGGACAGAGTCCCTGAAACTGATGTTGCTGCTGCTACCATTGCCTCCCCTACCCATTCAGCGGAAGAAGGGGAGAAGACAGACAAAGGCCTTCCCCAGAATGTTGAGGGGGAGGAAATGAATGAAAACCCTCAGGAATCTGATCATCTTGAGGGAACCGAAAAGAATGAAGACCCTCAAGAATCTGATCATCCTGAGGGAACCGTTGAAAGTCCCTCTCCATCTGAGGGGGAGCAAGGTGATGTTCAAGTCTTCTCTTATGATGGGGAAAAGGAAGAAGAAGAAAAAGATGTCAAGCTGAACGAAGATGAACCATCATCATCTCCAAAAGATGATAATGATGATGATGACGACGACGACGGGTTCTACTTTCAGCCTGCAGCAATCTGAGCCCCTGCTCTTAAAGGGGTTTCTATAAACGAACCAGGGGACGGGACCAAGTCTAAGTCTCCTTCAAAGAAGACGTAGCAAGGCAAAAACAAAGGCCTTGCTGAAGACAATTTGACAATCTTGTTAAAGAAACCAACTTGTCAGGTACACTACATCCTTATTCCCTATACTGCATCCCTCCACTACTCCTTCTCAATCTCAACCCTTCTCCTTCTTAAACCTCTAAACACTTAGCTCTCTTTTCTCTATCTTTTTTCCTCAAATGATCTAACTCCATTTATCATTTTGTTTTAGCTAGTCCTCTCTCCTGCTTCACGCTACCGCTGAAGCTCCTCATCTACAAAAACAAATAATCCCAGTCTCTGCTCTGGAAGAGAGTGAAGCCCTAGTTGAAGAAGAAGAACTGCTCTCAAATCCAAGAAGACCTTCCTTGCCTCCTCAAAGGCCAAGTGAAGATAAACAACGAAAGAGAGCAGTGATGATCCAAAAACTTGACAATCAGCGTCTGGTTCCTCCTCATCTATGCCGCTTAACCTCAAGGAAATTTGATGAAGCCTTAAAAGCTGAAGAAATCCTCGCTGAAAAACAGAAGGTTGAGCTTAGTGACAAAAACTATGCTCTTGAACTAGCCCAACGTTTACTGAAGGATCCACAACTAAAGAAGTTTCCCCTGGAAGTTCAGCAAAAGCTGATGAAAGACGCACAGAAGAAAAGTCAAGAGTAGACCAAGGTCAGTGACTCCACATTGGCCTGCTGTAAGAAAAAGTGCCATTTTAGAAGCCATGCATCAAGAACAAGCACTGTGAACATAAGAGGGAAAGTAGTCAATAAGGTATCGATTGTCGATGTCCAAATAGTCAAAGAAAATGGCTACAGAAGAACCTGCTACATGTCAGACCTGGATAAACTCGGTTTCCCTGAAATGTTGGAAATGAGAATCGCAATTCAGCGATCCCGCTTGTCCTTTAAGTTATGTGTTGAAAAGTCATAAACAAGCTGATCGACATGGTAACCTCAGCGGTTGATATTCCACCTCCTCCACCAATTCAGAAGAAACGAGTTGCTCTAAAAAAGAAGAATCTTTCCTCTTCAGGCCCAACAATAAGAAACGAGACATGGATCGAATTCTCTCGTGAAGCAGTTCTTGGTCCCAATCCTGATCTCTCTGGTTTTGACATCTCCTTACCTCCAGCTGAAGACTTCATCCCTGGTAAAGTTCTCAGTGATCCCTACGGCGTATTTTTCTATGATTTCACTGGTCGCAGATGCTTTCAGCGTATCTCTGAGTTATACAAAACTCCCATCGAACAACTCAGAGATCTACTCTATTGGTGCGACTACAAAGGTGGCCTCCTTGGATCCTTCCCGAAGCCCCTAATCTATCGCGAAGCAAAATCTAGAAGGGATCAAGGAGTCATAGTCCCTGATTGGATGATTCCAGAGAATGATACTCTTGATGAACTTCTCATCAAGAAAGAACCTGAGTAGCTGATAGGATCTATTTTTGTATTCATCTATCCTATCAGCTTGTATCTTTTTGTACTTGTAATTATTTTTCATTGTACTTGTAATTTTTCCACTTCCCTTGTAATCTTTGACGAAGTTATTGAAAAATTTCAATGAAAAGTACTTTACTCCATCAGTACTAAGAAAAGATCCCTGAAAAACAGTAAATGGGACAAGTATTTTATAAGTCCTTTTTATCCTTATGTTTTTAACTTAGCAATTTTCTTTTATTGCTATGTCATCATCAAATAGGGGGAGATTGTTGATCCAAACCCTCAGTGATTTGATAATGACCCTGAGAAACACTTAGTGAAAATTGTAAGTAAACAATATTTATTAATGTTTTGCCATCAAAAAAATATACTATATCTGTTTAGTATCACAGATGGAAAACAAGCTTTAAATTTATACTTTAGCGAACACTGTACATCAGTGAGCCCTGAGCCTGTTCAGCCTCACTGATGATCGCTGAATGTTTATCATGTAATTGTTTGCTTATTATCCCTGAAGACAAGATTCACGTCAACCAAGTTCGAAGCTGAAATCGAAGACCAAGCTGAAGAACAAGTGACTAAGTCTACTAGTGACCTGATGCGGATATCAGCGAAGACAAGACTTTTCCATTCCACGCGAAGTTTCAAGTAGAAGACTTCAGCGAACACTGAACTTTATCATTCACTGATAAAGATTCATTCTGCGAGCGCTGATCATGAATCATGTTCTACAAGCAACTTTTGTCTTATCTCCTTACACGCCTCCGTACGATTTTGTCAGAACGGGCATCCCTTTTGTCCAGAATCGTACAACCAACTCTGCAACTACACTGTTCATCATGCGACCACTATGATGTTTGCTAAAGTCAAATCATGCAACCAATCAGAGGCTGCCACGTGTAAAGGTATACTAACTTGCATTAAATGCATGCAGTATATAAAGGAAACCCTACTTCATATTTGAAGTGCTCAGCTTTCTTCCTCGCTGAACTACTTAGTGCTTAGAAAACTCTCCTTAGTTTTCTTATTTCTTTTCTCTCTTTTTCTAGTGCAAGAAATCTGTGTGTTCTCATAGTTTATTTAGATTAGGTTTTTAACTTGATCTTATTCGGCAACAAACTATAAATTGTTTGATACATATCAATAAACAATTTAGAAAGATAAAAATTTGTGTTTGTATTCAACCCCCCCCCCCTTCTACGAACTTATATAACCCTTTGGGACCAACAACTAGAGTCAGAGATAATAGAAGTTTGAGTCTCAAAGGAGTCAAAGTTAAAAACTTTGCTCAAATCATGATTGTAGACAGGTTCTGGATCCTTGATTAAGGATTCAGAGGATCAAAGGTTGATTCCTTGATTTTGGTTTTTGAACCTTTTTGAAAATTAAGAATTTTAATCTTCTAATCCTTGACCCTTCTGGGTTTTCACCCATTTGAACATAAACTTTCTTTCATTAATGAAAAATCAGGTTTTTGTACTTTTCCAATACAAAATATCAAGAGAAATATGCCTTTTTCTTTCAAGTATGGGATCCAAATCAATATAACTAAGTCTTTGAGTATTCATTTGAGAATTGATTTTGACATGCACATCTTGTGCATCTTGATATTTATTTATCAAAATTTTATTTCTCATGAGAATTTGATGCAAAACCTCCCTTCTCCTTTGAAAAAAGTTTTTAAGAGCAAAAAATTTAAGTTTGTCATTCTAAGAGGTCGTAATCTTCTTCTCCTTCTCCTTTTCCTTTTCCTCAAGAGTCTTCTCAATCTCCTTGCACTTTTCAAGAGAGGTCTTTTGTTTGGAAATCTTTAAATTTTCATATTTAGTCTTTTCCTTAGAAGTTTTCTCTTTTTTTCCTTATAAAGTTTCCTTTTTACCTTTTCAAAGCCAACATATCTTTGTGAGCTTTTCTTCTCTCTTTTTTCATCTAAAATCTTTTGTTTTAACTTTTAAAAGTCTCTAGTGAGTTCTTGAACACTCATCTTTAGTTCAGTTTCATTTTTATCATCTTGATCGAAAATAGAGCATACACGTGCTTCAGCATCAGAGAGCTAAGACTTATTGTCATCCACATGAGCCATATCACAGAAGTGAAATTGTTTGGGTTCATCAACTGATGAGGAATGAGAGACACGATTTTTTTCTCTGCCATGAGGCTTCTTTCTTTGAAGTTGCATTTATACTTGTTCTTGTAGTAGTCAGAGTCTTTACCTAGACGACCTCGGTTATCGGCAGTAAAGTTTACCTAGTTTGCCACATCTGTAGCATCTATCATTTGGATTAGTGGTTTTGACAATGTTCCCTACTTTAGAATCCTGCCTCTGAATGAACTTTGGTGGTGGTACTTGTCTCTGGTCCAAAACTTGGACCTATTTCTGGTATCTTTTCCCTCTAAAATCTCATCATATTCTTTCAAATGGTTTCTTGGCAAACTTTCTTGAGAACTCCTTTGTGATTAAAGCAATAGATTGTGCAAACGCACTCAGATCATCATCATCATTATCAAAACCATAAATTCTGATTTCTTACTCACTTTCAATCAATATAACCTTCTTTCTTTTCCTTCTTTCACTCTCTCTGGATGACCCCTCTCAGGTTTTTCTATCTCTGGTTCGACAGTCTCTGGTTGCTTTTCCAGATCCAGACGCCCTCCAACAGTGTCTTTCTTCATGTACACGTACTTTTTCCTAGGATGCCAAAATGCCATGGACATTTATGCAATGACCATCCTTCAAGATCATGGTTTCCCTGCAGTGACATAGACAACTGCCACCATTATTCATTGTTTTTAAGAAAAACATAATCATTATTCCTTCCTTTTGCACATTTATTCTTCTTTCTTTTAATCACTTAGGAGTTGTGTGAGATGAAAGTCTCATGCATGCTTTTCAATGAGAGAAAGAAGTGAGGAATCCACTTTTCGACTCTAACTCTCCCACTCCAGTTGACCAAAGTGTTGAACTTGTCATAGGTTTGTTGAAGGGTTTCTTCAGGTAGATCTAAGAAACTATTTTATTTGTTTATGCACTAAGCTCTAAAATTCTTCTTCGTTTTAATTCCACCTTCGAGTTAATTGGCTAGTTCATCCCAAGTCACTTTAGTCATGTTGCATTATTCAAGAGATTGCAAGATTTTTGTTTGGAATAGCCATTATCAACAACCTCTAGCTTTTTGGTCGAATTCCATCCTTTCACGATCATCATCAATCCAGGCATTTTCATCCTTTGGGACCTGATAAGCAGCAACTCTTGCAGTAGTAGGAATTGTAGCGCGTGGTGTTGTAACCATTGAGACGTTTGGACTTTTCAATATAGATTGGTAAAGGATTTTGTCCATCGCTTCCATTAAATTTTTACCAACGAATCTTCCATCATGAATATTCTTCACGTAAAAGAGTATGAGGTTCTATGATGTAACAACCCGAATTTCTAAGCAAAATGTGAAAGTTGGTGGCCAAAGTCTAAGAAAGGAAAGTTTGAGTTGAGGGACTTTTTGGCAATTTGAGAAAGATATAAAAAGGATCCAATCCCTAGGTCATCATTTACTGTTCATATTATTTTGGGTGTTGGTGGCTGAGAAGAAGAGAAGAAAGGGGAGAACGTATTTGGCATTGAATCCAATAGAAGAACTCCTAATCTGGTAAGCACTCAACCCCCTTTATGTATTCTTTTCTGTGTAAGAAATGTTTGGGTAAGTTAATTTCTAGTTACTCATCAATGTTTGAGCTGAGAAATCAAAGTAAGAACATTCATGGGGTTTTAAACTAATAATCGGATGGTTAAATGGTGAAAGCAAATATTTATAAGGATTTTTGGATGTTAAAGTTTATTACGTATCAATTTTTTGAGTAAAGGGTAATGATAAAACTCTCACCGATTTGGGCTAATTAGGAAGAATTAACCTCTTAAGTTCGACAGTCGCAAGTTTCGGAAGTATTAGTTTTGTACCGAATCTGTAACGTGTCTCACTAAGATCCGGAATCTATATTTTTCAGATCCGGAACTCGATTGGATGTTGGATCCGAAGCCTTTGGGTTCCGGAATGCTTCTCGTTTTGAACCCAATGTTTTAAGATCCGGAACTGTTAAAAAAAATGGGTTCCGGAATTGATGATAAAAAAATGGGTTCCGGTATTTGGGGTAGAGGGGATCCAGAATGTATCGTAAAAGAACCGGAATTTTGCATGTTAGGCCACGTGAGACTTTGGGAAGGATCCTTTTTATTTTCAAGTGGGCTTTAATATTTCTGATATGGGCCCATAGCTTTACATTTTGAAGTCTGATCCGGAAATTTGTGAAGTCATGTGAAGCAGCCATCAATTTGCAAATCTGAAATTTTAAAGGTCACGTGAGTAGGATGCATTAAAATGCAATCGAAAATCTTAAATAAGAACCCATGAGTTGTTCTTGAGCCGTGGTCCAGCATTGGTTTAGAAGGGAAGCAGAATTGTATTAAATAATTTGGTATTAGTTTCTCAAAGCATCCGGAATACTATTTCACTTGGGCCAATGAGCAGAGCCCGTTAATTAGGTGATGGGTTTGTTGATGGATCGATTCTGTTATTTATTATGCATTTGGTTATGTTTATTAACAAGAATCCGGTAAGGTTTATTAAAAGGGACCCGGTGTCTAAAGATCCAGAATTTTGAACTAAATCTGGAAATTAATGTCTTGGGTGGGTAAGCAGAGTCCAACAGATATGATTTTGGACTAGACGTGTAACTTAGCAAGTTAGATAATTTTGGGGTAAGTACGGGAGCAATCCCGGGTAACAATAGAGAGATTTATGACCTACGTTTCCTAATAATTATAGGTGTTCCACCTAGAGATCGGAAGTGTGAGTGAGAAGCTTGGAAGCGAGCAAGACAGGTGGGTTTTTTTAACCAAAATACGTGACCTTTACGTGTTTTCCAAAGAAGGTGATTGTGTAGAAATGCCATGTTATTTTACATGATTTTTACTTAAATGAACGTTAAATGTTTACTGATTATGGTGGGTTTATAAGCTTGTTTTATTTATAAACTTTTACGAACGATTCCATGAAAAGTATGATTTGACTGAAATGTTATTTAGCATGAAAGAAATGTTTATTAAAGATTTCACGTTTCGCTACTTACGATGAGTTATGTGTATGTTATGTGGAGTCGGTCTGCACAGTGGGATCTGAGTACCTCGGGATCCGATGATCCGTTGGGCGTTTGTGACTGGATTATAGGAGGAAAATTTGTTTCCTTCCTACTCGGATTTCTGACGAGCATGTAGGAGGGAATTCGTTTCCCTTCTACTCGGATAGAGGGGAGTCTGCTTGGGCCCCGGTATGAGGCCAGAGGGGAGTCTGCATGGGCCCTGATCGCGGTTATCTATGTGATCCTTAAACATTGTGCAGTACCATGATTGATGCTTATGTGGAAAATGTTATGAGTTTTTATAAAATGATTTTATAATGTTGATGCACGCTGTTTACGGAGGGAACTCACTAGACCTCATGGTCTAACCCTCGCTTTTCAAAACCAAAACCTTTTTAGGTAAGCAAATAGTAGGAGGCTCAGGTAAGTGAGCAAGTGCAAGAAAGAGTACAGATGCAGATAGAGACAGTGTCTGTGCCACTCATAGAAGCTAGTACGTTCTCAGTTGTGTATAGGTTGTTTTCGCCAACCTTAGTTTTGAGACTGATGTAACAAAATTTTGGGACCCGGTTTTGTAATGTTTATGAATTAATACTATGCATGTCCTGTTGTATTTTTTGTGCTGTTATAAATGGTATCAAAGTCATAGTTTAAGGGATTTAGGTGACCGGACGGGCCTAAACTTAAACTTTGGAGTAGAAGTCACAACTGAGAATCAGAAAATGCGTTAGGAGGGAACTATTGTAGATATAGGAAATGCGTTAGGAGGACACAATAGTAGATATAGGACTAATAGGGTACCGAGAACAGTCATGTAAGGTAAGTTTGGGATTACACCTGACCAGTGTAATTGTGAACTTACATGTACATGTATGTGCTTGATCTACCTTATTATTCCGATGCTGTAGTCTTAAGCTAGTTTACCTGCCGTAAATTAGTAATCTAGAATGTCAGCAAGATCCCCGAGGGATAGATTGAGACCCATTGATGGGAAGTTTCATGGGAGATCATTTATGATGTGATGTATGTATACTTCGTAAAGAGGAAACGTTGTATAGAAGGTTATGAGTAGTCTAGAGGTAGATCTTCGTAGATTCGAAGAGGATGAATGACTGTGTTTGAGTAAGACTCCTGTTGTGGGAGAGTCCCAGTTTTAGAAATCATGGGATTGATCAGTCGGGATGGTAAGAAGGGACAGTGTCGAGATCTTGAAAATGTAAATCCAAGAGCGAGTGAGGGATTAGAGTCCCGACTCTTTGGTCAAGCTTCCCTGTGTCGTATTGAAAACGTATAGAGGTAGAATGTGAGGTAATTGATCAAGATGAAAATAGTATGAAATGGTTGAGTAAGTGGGCCGTGGAATGCATGTATAGCAAATTATTGCATGACCGAGAGGGCGACCATTGGTCGAAGGTAGAGTGTCAAGGATAAGTTGTGTAAGTAAAGTGGTTGACCTTGTTAAGGTGAGTAGCCTTCAATTGCAAGTAGAGTTCGATGCATGGCGTTCTTATACGTAACATGAAGTTTTCACGATTTAAGTTAAATGTGTAAATATCAATTTTGATCGAAAATGAGTCAGAATGTGCAAACGTATGTTTAAAGAAAAGGTGATTTCATTCACGTTGCACAATGAAATTTTGAGCTTAACGATTTGCAAAGTATTTCACACTTTTTATGATAAGTTAAACTGTTACAAAAATGTCAAGAAAACGTTTGCCAGCAAAACTTTTACAATCAAAACGAGTATTGACTTGTTGATATCACATAAATGAGTGTGAGAACCGACTGGTTTACTTGGTGTCGGTCATTTCTTTCAGAATTGTGTCGTATAAAAGGATTTTCATTCAATGTATTACTATCGAAATAACATCGTTCGGATTGAGTAAGATTAAGGTTCACGGGAAGATGCATGCAAACGATTATCGAATCGTTGTGCAGGGCATTGAAGTTATAAGAGTGATGGGGTCGTGTGTACCCAAGCTAGTTCCAAATGTTGTTTATTTTAAAATGATAAAATGTGTGAACTGATTTATTTACCGCGTTGTCATGCATGAAGGCTATGAACTAACTAGGTCGTAGAGTATTACATTTTAAGCTAGGGAAGAACCCCAAGATTGGAGAGGTGTTAGTTTTAGCAACTCGTTATGAGTAGTATTATGAGGTAGAAATGAAATGTCCACAGCGTGGGATATGAGTTTGAGGTGGGCTTGTAATATTGATGATACATGGTTAGGTTTTGAAATGAGGGAGGTGGATTATGAAGTTGATTATGATATGTTGGAAGGATTAGGTTCCGTAAGGGAACCCATGATAAAGAATTGGTTAAGAAAGTGGTTACAGGTTGACTTCTGATGTTGAAGTCGACAGCTGGGTAAGATGGCTAAGGCCGAAGACTTGAACCAGAAGATTGAAAGTTGATAGAGCAACTTGTAGGGGTGTTAAGATGGCGAGAGACTGCTGTTTTAGATAAACGTTTTACTTACAAGATTTGGTCGGTTCGTAAAAGGATGAGGTACTTAGCACGAGCAAAGTGAGTGTGTAGATTATATCGATTAGTGAGGGAATGTGCCCTGTCTATGTAAGGGCTCAGATTGTAAAGAGCTAGCAAGAATGAGTATGTTCGAGTCACTTGGAAACTCGTGAGTTGTAGTTCAACTAGAATTGGGGAAGGAGAAAGTAGCAAGATAGATTCGATTATGTATGCGGGAGAATATGAAGGAAGGTTTGAATTGTGTACGAATGATCATGAGAGACCGGGGCGGCAGTGTGATGTTAGGAGTGGAGGATGTGCGAATGAGTAGTGGCTTCAATTGCCAAGATAAATGTGCCAGCCAGGGGTGTAGTAAAGTGATGTTAGAAAGATGAAGCAGTAGATGGAAGCCTTTTCGAGGATTTCGGATGAGGTGTACGATGTGTTAATCAAGTGGTTGGAGCACGTATTGTTAGTTGACGTGTGATATGGCTATTACCAGAGTGGAATGTCGGAGTGATAGTGGGCGGTTACCACAAGAGAAGCCAAGTGTTTTTGTTTGTGTGAGTCGTTAAGTAGGTATATCCTTGGAATCATTGGAAGTTTAAAGGAAATGAAAATGGTTTAGTCAAATTGTGGTGTAGTAACTGCAAATTCTTTATAGATTGCAATTTGTTTCTCATGAGTGAAAGAATTTCCAAGAAGGTAATCTTTAGAGATCAAAGAATGGGTAATGACTTTGAACACTGGTGTCATTTCAGGATGACTCGATTGAATGCCTTCAGTTAGAAATTTTGATGCAACCGTTTGGTTATGTAGTGTAATGAGAAAGTGTTGTCCGCATGGGGAAAGGTCGAAAGTTAGGGGAAAGTAATGTTGGTGGGTGGTGCTCCACGCTAGCTTGAGGAGATGAATATCGTATGTCGGAATAAGTGAGTAGGCTGGAAGTAGTAAGCTTGGAAGTATCACCAAAAAGTGGAGTAGTGTGTGTAATTTGTCATAGGTAAGAGTGCGAACTCCTGGAAAGGGTATGAGAAAGAGGACATGTGTATGCTTTAAGTACGGGAAAGAAGTGGAAAAGGGCAGTTGAATGGGTTGAGTTGGTAATGTTGTGAGAAACGTTTTAAACGAACTAGTCATTCAGTGATAGACTATTGAGAATAGATTTGTATTACCACGACTACTCCTCCTAGTTGAGTGAGGGTAACCGAAGTTATGTTTTATACGACTGAACACTTGTGGCAATCCGTGAGGAATTGATGTGTTTCAGGATAAGTTTAATTCGGGTAGGTGAACACTTCAACGATGGGTTTGGAGGTTCCTACTCTTAGTTATGTATAAGTATGGAGTGGTGAAGTGGTGAGGATGTAAGAGTTGGTTGATGAACTGTGGTCGAGGTGTTCTGAGAAAAAGAAGTAAAGATGGACAAGAAGCCTTATTTGATCTACTATTATCATGATTGATCGAGTAGGAACAGTAGCCTACGGGTTGGAGTTACCGTAAGAACTGTAGGGAATGCATTCAATGTTCCATGTTTCGAATTTAATAAAGTGTTTGACTGAGTCAGAAGTGGCATTACCTTTGGGAAGTGTCAGTTTTGGTGTGGGGTTGACTTACGTAGAGGAACCGTTGAGATGGTGGATAGCCAGATCCGCAATTTAAGGATCAAGGAGATCAGACTGGTAAAAGTTTAGTGGCAGCTCTTAGAGGGCTAGAGGCATTTGGGAAGTAGAAGAGGACATGGAGTCCAAATACCCGTATCTTTTCCAATAAGGAATTCCGGGGACGGAATTCTTTTAAGGGGGGAGTGTTGTAACAACCCGAATTTCTAAGCAAAATGTGAAAGTTGGTGGCCAAAGTCTAAGAAAGGAAAGTTTGAGTTGATGGACTTTTTGGCAATTTGAGAAATATATAAAAAGGATCCAATCCCTAGGTCATCATTTACTGTTTATATTATTTTGGGTGTTGGCGGATGAGAAGAAGAGCCGAAAGGGGAGAACGTATTTGGCATTGAATCCCATAGAAGAACTCCTAATCTGGTAAGCACTCAACCCCCTTTATGTATTCTTTTCTATGTAAGAAATGTTTGGTTAAGTGAATTTCTAGTTACTCGTCAATGTTTGAGAAGAGAAATCAAAGTAAGAACATTCATGGGGTTTTAAACTAATAATCGGATGGTTAAATGGTGAAAGCAAATATTTATAAGGATTTTTGGATGTTAAAGTTTATTACGTATCAATTTTTTTAGTAAAGGGTAATGATAAAACTCTCACCGATTTGGGCTAATTAGGAAGAATTAAATTCTTAAGTTCGACAGTCCCAAGTTCCGGAAGTATTAGTTTTGTACTGAATCTGGAACGTGTCTCACTAAGATCCGGAATCTATATTTTTCAGATCCGGAACTAGATTGGATGTTGGATCCGGAACCTTTGGGTTCCGGAATGCTTCTTGTTTTGAACCCAATGTCTTAAGATCCGGAACTGTTAATAACAATCGGTTCCGGAATTGATGATAAAAAAATGGGTTCCGGTATTTGGGGTAGAGGGGATCCGGAATGTATCATAAAAGAATCGGAATTTTTGCATGTTGGGCCACGTGAGACTTTGGGAAGGATCTGTTTTATTTTCAAGTGGGATTTAATATTTCTGATATGGGCCCATAGCTTTACATTTTGAAGTCTGATCCAGAAATTTGTGAAGTCACGTGAAGCAGCCATCAATTTGCAAATCTGAAATTTTAAAGGTCATGTGAGTAGGATGCATTAAATTGCAATAAAAAATTTTAAATAAGAACCCATGAGTTGTTCTTAGGCCGTGGTCCAACATTGGTTTAGAAGGGAAGCGGAATTGTATTAAATAATCCGGTATTAGTTTCTCAAATCATCCGGAATACTATTTCACTTGGGCCAATGAGCAGAGCCCGTTAATTAGGTGATGGGTTTGTTGATGGATCGATTATGTTATTTATTATGGATTCGGTTATGTTTATTAAAAATAATCCGGTAAGGTTTATTAAAAGGGACCCGGTGTCCAAAGATCCAGAATTTTGAACTAAATCTGGAAATTAATGTCTAGGGTGGGTAAGCAGAGTCCAACAGATATGATTTTGGACTAGACGTGTAACTTACCAAGTTAGATAATTTTGGGTTAAGTCCGGGAGCAATCCCGGTTAACGATAGAGAGATTTATGTTGATCCAAACCCTCAGTGATTTGATAATGACCCTTTTAAACACTTAGTGAAAATTGTAAGTAGAAAATATGTATCCGAGTTTCACTATCGCTGATAAGTACTAAGACTGTTTCAGTACCGCTGATAGGAACTCTCGCTCTTTAAGTTTAAAGCATTCAGCGAACACTGTTCATCCATAAACGCTGAGCCTGTTCAGTGCTATTGGTGATCACTGATAGCTTAGTTGTTTACTTATGATCCCTGAAGACAAGTTTCACGTCAACATAGGTTCTACGCTGAAGTCGAAGATCAAGCTCAAGAACCAGCGACAAGTCTACTAATGAACTGATGCGGATATCAGCGAAGTCACAGATTTGTCCATTCAACGTGAAGTATCAAGTAGAAGACTTCAGCAATCGCTGAGCTTTATCATTCGCTGATAAAGTACTGATTCAATGAAATATGATCATGAAGTATCCTTACAAGTTACTATTGTCTTTCCTCCCTTGCACGTCTCTGTACGAACTGTCAGAATGGACATCCCTTTTGTCTGAAATCGTACACCCAACTCTGATTCTACATTGTACACCATGCGGCTACTAAGGTTGTCTACAAAGGTCAAACCATGCAACCAATCAGCTGTTGCCACGTGTAAAGACAAACTGCTTTGCATTAAATGCATGTAGTATATAAGAAGAACCCTACATCAGTATTGAAGTGCTCGGCCATCTTCTTCTTTCTATCTGTGTGTTAGGTTATTATTCGTAATTTCCTTATCTCCTTTCTGTCTTATTTCAAGTGCAATAAACTTAGTGTTCTTAACTTGTTTAGATTAGGCTTAGTCCTTAATCTTGTTCCGCAACAAGTTGTAAATTGTTTTAAGATTTATCAATAAACAATTTAGAAAGTAAAAATCGTGTGTTTGTATTCAACCCCCCCCCCCCCCCCCCCCTTCTACAAACTTGTATAACCCTCTCGGGACCAACAAGTGGTATCAGAGTAGATTTGTTTAATCTCATAAACAAGATCTTATCTATACTAATCTTCTTTCTTCCTTGCTATTTCTTAAAATGGTTACCAACACAAACACAAACTATATTGATAATGGTTCTCTTGCAAAACCCCCTAGATTCCCCAGAGAGAATTTCAATCTATGGAAAAATAGGATGATACTCTTCTTAGAAGGTGTAGATCCAACTATACCTTATTACATCGAAAATGGTCCATACATCCCTGTTAGAATTGATCCTGAAGTTCCAGCCGCTGAGAATAGAGCTGCTATTCCAGAAAGATTGGTTCCTAAGGAAATCCATATGTGGACTGATGAAGATAAGAAGAAAGTGGCTCTCGACACCAAAGCCATATCCATTCTTTCCATGGCCCTTCCTGACGAAGTCTATCATTCCGTCATGAACCTGAAAACCTCCAAAGCCATGTGGGACACAATCTATGTTCAGTATGAAGGTACGTCTGAAGTCCAGGACTCACGCAAGATCAACCTGGTAAGACAGTACGAAAGCTTCATTTGTGGTAAGAATGAATCTCTCTCTGAAGTACATCAACGTTTTAACTGGTTAATAATAGATCTGAAAACCGTTGGTAAGGAATATTCTAACTTTGAAATTCTGACAAAGTTCTTAGAATGTCTACCTGAAAGCTGGGACAGTTATTCAATGTGTCTCAAGCTATCAAAGGATCTTAAATCTATGACTCTTTCTACCTTATATGGCACGATGCTTAATCATGAGCAATCAAGTCATCTTAAGAAGAATCTTGTAAAAGATTCCAAAAGCACCCTTGTTGCTTTAATCTCAGAGACACCTTCCATTCAACGATCTTCTATCACTATCACTGAATTGGAATCTAACTCTGAATGTTCATCAGATCCTGACTCTTCAGATCTTGATGAATCCATGGCTCTCCCATCTAATAAGTTCAGGAGATTCGCTAAAAAGAAAAATTTCAGAAAGAACAAACCTCTTGCTATCACGGACTAGCCAAGATCATCAACTCTTGTTGATAAGGCTACTGCTACTTGCTATAACTGTGAATAGATAGGACATTTTGCTAGCGAGTGCAGGTCAAAGAAAGTTTCTAGAACCTCAGCTTTTCCCAAGAAATCCTCTAACCCCAGGTCTAGAGATGAAAAGTACCAAAAGCTGAAAGAAAAAAGCTTTAAAAAGAAAGGCAAAGGCCTAATGGCTGATTATGATTGGGCTGCCTCTGACGAAGAAGAATCATCTGACTCTGAAGATGATGATGAGGCCAATCTTTGTCTCATGGCCAAAATCGAAGAAGAGGAAGAAAAGTCTGACATTCCCTCTGCTTCATCTTCTACCTCTAAGGTATCACCTTCCTTCTTTACCAATATTTTAAATATTGATGAAGCTGATAGTCTTCAAAAAATCGATCTCCTGACTATGAGTTTATATGATGCTATGAATGGCAAAACTGTTGTTGAAAATTAAAACATTGATCTCGCTGAACAACTTAAAAACTGTCACCTTCAAATAGAAAAACTTTCTAAAATTGAAGAAGATTTGAGAGATCAAGTTCATATAAATCAGCTAGTCAAAATTGAGCGCGAAGAAGCTATCGCTGCATTAAAAGCTGAAAAAGCTACTGTTGATGGATGGTATAAATCCTCAACAACGATCACTGAGATAATTAAGTCTCAGATTCCTCTGAGTGATAAACGTGGTATTGGTTACAAAGCTGATACTCCAAAACCTACCACTGATCAATCCATGCTTAAGTTTGGAATGTTCGTATCCTCTATCCCTGATACTTCATCTTCTTAGTGTTCCTTTTCAAAAACACCAACTCCTGAGGAAGAACCTACCTTAGTCTCTAAAGATAAAGGTAAAGAAATTGCTTTTGAACAAAAACCTCAGAAGGGTACCTTTGTACCTAAGCTGAATGCTTCCACAGCTTCAGTGACTCATCCCTCAGGTTCAAGGAACAAGATCCCTGGATTAATTTAGCGTGGATTTATTCAGCGATCTACTCCTAGAATCAAAGTGGATGTAACTGGTAAGAAATCCGAAGAACTGATAGTTCCTCCTATTTCCAATACCAAAGGTATACTTGGTGCTGGCCCTGCTCATTTTAAACAAATGGCTCAGCATGCAAATGGTCCTAAAACTATTTTTAGTTATAGGAAATGTTATCACTGTGGACTTACAAATCATATTGCTAGTAAGTGCCCCACAACCACCAAAGCTGAAAAGATAGCTAAGGTGAAGATCAATGTTCTCAAGACAAAGAAGACCACTGAGGTTAAGAAATTAACCAAAGTGAAAACTGACAAAGCTGAATCTTCAAATGCTGCGAAGATTGCTCAACCTTCCACTTCCTCAACCACCACTGGCAAATCAAAGCCCAAAATGATATGGGTGCCCAAGTCAAACTAATCTTTCTTTGTTTGCAGGTTAAGAAGGGTATCTGGTATCTCGATAGCGGATGCTCTAGACACATGACTGGTAAGAAAAACCTGCTCGCTGAATACAAAGAAGAAAAGGGTCCCTCAGTGACCTTTGGTGGAAACGGAAAAGGCTGTACCCGAGGGTTTGGTGTACTCTCTAATGGTACAACAACCTTCAGAAGAGTCGCATATGTTGAAGGGCTGAAGCATAATCTTCTAAGCATTAGTCAGCTTTACGACATGTATAACAAAGTAATCTTTACTAAGGAATCCTGCTTTGTCACTGACAAAAAGGAGAAGATAGCTCTCAGCGGTTATCGTATGGAAAATGTTTATGTAATAGACATAGGCTCTACAACCACTGAGAACTCCTGTTTCTTCTCAAAAGCCTCATCTGATGTCAACTGGCTATGGCATAAGTGGCTCTCTCATCTAAACTTCAAGACACTGAATACTCTTTCTTCAAAAGATTTGGTTACTGGTCTACCTCAACACTCGTACGCTAAAAATCCTTATGTTCAGTGTGTGAGAAAGGGAAGCAGACCAAGGCAAGCTTTAAGTCTAAGCAAGTCTCCTCAGTGTCATCTCCTCTACAACTTCTCCATATGGATTTGTTTGGCCCTGTTAACAAACAATCCATCGCTGGAAAGAAATATACTTTGGTCATAGTTGATGAATTCTCTCGCTATACATGGGTGATGTTTCTAAGTTCCAAGAGTGACACCCCTGAAGAACTCATCACATTTGTCAGGAAGATGGAAACCCTGAACAACATGACCGTTCGCTCAATAAGGAGTGATCACGGGACTGAATTCAAAAATAGTTCTCTTGATTCCTTCTTTGAGAGTAAGGGTATTTCTCACAACTTTTCTTCAGTAAGAATACCACAGCAAAATGGATTCGCTGAAAGAAGAAATAGAACTATTATTGAAGATGCACGTTCAATGCTCAGCGATTCTCACCTGCCTTCTCAGTTTTGGGCAGAAGCTGTCAACACTGCTTGTTTTACGCAAAACAGGTCACTGATAGTCAAAAGATTCAAAAAGACAGCCTATGAACTCTTCCATGGGTGGAAGCCTTCAATTAGCTTTTTTCACATCTTTGGATGTCAATGTTTCATACTGAACAACAGAGATGCCCTCGGAAAGTTTGATCCTAAGGCTGATGATGGAATTTTTTCTTGGATACTCCTCAGTCTCCAAAGCCTTCAGAGTCTTCAATCGTAGAAGACAGACTATAAAAGAAACTATTCACGTCACCTTTGATGAATCACGTTCAGCAAATTCCAGACCTTCTGCTGATACTGAAGAACTGAATCAATGGATGTTTTCTCATCTTGGTGATTCAGAAGATGTTCCCACTCCTCCATCTCATACTCATACCGCCGAAGATGATGGTCCTACTATCATCTCTGGCATGTATAATAGTGAAGCTGAAACATTTTGGGTCTCAGCTGTTCCTCTTGACACTATGCCTGCTTCTGAACCTACCTCAAATATACCATCTACTTCTCAGCAATCAGTAAATGAAATGCCATCTGCATCTCTTCCTCTCTTGACTGAAATACCAGAAGTTACTGAAGCCTCATCTTCAGCCCCTCAAGTTCAGGTTGAGTCAGCGACTTATGCACCGGCTCAGCGATGGACTATAAATCACCCTATTGATCAGATTCTTGGTGATCCAAACGCTGGTGTTCAGACTAGACGAAGTGCATGTAACATTTGTTTATTTGTTAACTTTATTTCTCTGATTGAACCAAAGAAAATAGATGATGCCCTCAGAGATCCAAATTGGGTCAGCGCTATGCAAGAAGAGCTGACATAATTTGAAAGAAACAAAGTTTGGAATCTCGTTCCAAGACCATCTGACAAGTCAGTGATAGGCACTAAATGGGTCTATCGAAACAAGTTGGATGAACATGGAACTGTAACCCGCAACAAGGCTCGTCTCGTTGCTCAGGGATACAGACAAGAGGAAGGCATAGATTATGACGAAACTTTTGCTCCAGTGGCTCGATTAGAAGCCATTCGTCTTTTATTTGCTTACGCTGTACACAAAGACATCAAAGTTTATCAAATGGATGTCAAGTCAGCATTCCTAAATGGAAAGCTGAATGAAGAAGTCTACATGGAACAACCCCCAGGATTCTCAGATCCTAAGCATCCAGGTTATGTTTATAAACTGGATAAGGCACTTTATGGCTTAAAGCAAGCTCCTCGTGCATGGTATGACACTCTATCCTCTTATCTCCTTATCGAAAAATTTGAGCGAGGTAAAATTGATAAAACGCTTTTTTCAGGAAAGTAAAAGGTCATATCACTCTTGTTCAAATATATGTCGATGATATTATATTTGGTTCTACTAACCCTGACCTTTGTACTCGTTTCTCTGAAAGGCTGAAAGCTGAGTATAAAATGAGTATGATGGGTGAGCTAACATATTTCCTTGGTCTTCAAATCAAACAAAATGAAAAAGGAACTTTCATTAATCAGGGAATGTATGTTAAAGATATGCTGAAGAAATTTGATTTAACTCAGAGTTCAGCTATGAAAACCCCTATGGCACCGCCGCTGACACTTAACAAGGATCCCTCATCAAAAACCTGTTAATGTCACTGCATACCGTGGGATGATCGGCTCTCTTCTTTATCTTACAGCTAGCCGACCTGATATCATGTATGCAACTTGTTTATGTGCAAGGTATCAAGCTGAACCTAAGGAATCTCATATGATCGCTGTAAAGCGAATCTTTCGTTACCTTAAGGCTACTCCTAACATAGGTCTTTGGTATCCCAAAGACTCAGGGTTTGATCTAATCGCCTATTCAGATAGTGATTTTACAGGTTGCAAAATTGATAGGAAAAGCACCACAGTAGGTTGTCAGCTCCTGGGTGGTAAGCTGGTGAGTTGAACAAGTAAAAAGCAAAACTCAATGTCCACCTCAACCGCTGAAGCTTAGTACGTAGCTGCTGGAAGCTGTTGTTCTCAGGTCTTGTGGATGAGAAATCAACTACTGGACTATGACCTTCAGCTCTCCAAAATTCCAATCTATTGCGACAACACTAGAGCCATCGCTATAGCCAACAATCCGGTGCTACACTCAAAGACCAAACACATCTAAATCAGGTATCATTTTATTAGAGATCATGTGATGAATGGAGATATAGAACTTCATTTTATCCCAACTGACTTTCAGTTAGCTGATCTATTCACCAAACCTCTTGATGAGACAAGATTCAGCTTTCTCATCAGCGAGCTTGGAATGCTGAACTTAGAAGAGTAAAATCTTCAGTAGTTCACATTTGATCAGTGATATAAATGAATTTGTATAATCTCTTAACTCACCTACTCTCTGAACAAAATTGATTCGCTGATATCAAGGTACATTCTCTCTTTACTCACTGACTCGCATGTAAATGCAAGATTTCAAAAGAAATTGTATCACTAAATATCTCTTTCTTTCAATGATATTTTGAAATTTCTAACAACCTAACACTGATATTTCTATTCAGTGCTTCATATTCTTCAAAACATCCCTGAGTCTTTCAAAAACCTCAGAGACATCTTAAAATATGAAAGGACGTATATGACGTCATCCTAACGGATAAACCCCGACACGTTTCTTTTTCTGACACAACGTTTGCACGTTTCGTTTTCTCCAATCAAATGCAAACACGTGTCCGTGTCATCATGAAAAACTTTTCCCGCTCATAGTTTTTCTCTCTCTAAACTCACTATATAAACACATTCGGGTTTATATTTTTACCTTTACGCGAACAACTTCTCCTACAAGAAAAGATTTATTGTTGCATTTGAACTCTTGTTTCCAGAAATTGTTCATCTTCTTCAACAACAAAGGTAAATTTTCTCCCTATTCTCCTTCTTTAATCTTGTTTCTGATCTTATCTTTGTTCTCAAAAGATCAAACAAAAGAACTTTTTAAATAAAATCACTTCTTTTTCATGATTTTATGCACACGACCTTCATGGTTGTTCTTCAAGTTTATTTCAAAAATCTTAAACTTGCATCTTAATATGTTTTTCCAGAATCTCCTCTTCAAACAGAAACTGGAAAATGCATACTCTCTATGTTTTGTATTTCTTTTTCAAAACAAGAAAACCCTAATCTTCATAAAGGAAATTTTTGTCTGAATGAAACGGACAAAATTCAAAAGTATCTTTTTGGAAATTCTTTCCACATTAAGACATTTTTTTGTTCATCTTCTTCGTGGTTATGTGATCAAACAGAAATGGCATCTTCAACTACTGAACCTACAGCTAAAACCCCTACTACTACTGCGAAGAAAGTCGTTATCACCAAGGCTCCTCAAGTCAAATTCACACTTGAACAAGTTGTCTTTCAGAGCAACAATCCCTACGCTCTCTATGACTTCCCTTAAAAGAAGCAGGTCACACATATGGATGACGCTGTGAATTTTCTGAAGACATGCCCCATCTCCACAACTCTATCCATCGCTCCTCCTGCAAACAAAAACTTGCTAACTCAGTTCTGGTATTCTACCAGAAGTGCTCAGATCACCTCTACAAAAATCCCTAAGAAGAAGATCGATGTCGTTCTCTTTGACACCGACCATGGTACCTCCAAGATTACAACTGGTAACATCAGGTGTGCCCTCAACTTTCCTTCTGCTACCAAAGAAAAACCTTTTGTCCCCTTCCCTGATTCCAAGAAGAACTCAGCTGATAGGGAAACTATGATTGCATTCTTTGATGCAATGAACTACACATGGGACACAGGGAGAGACAAACTCCCTGAGAAGAAGCTGATCGCAATCAAAAAGTCAAAAATGCCAAGCGAGATGAACTTCATCTTCGCTCATCTGATCAGCTGCTTAACAGCAAAATCTGGCTCTCCTGACCAAGCCTCTCAACCTCAACAAGCCATGGGGTACGCACTGTTGAAGGGTCTCCATGTTGACTGGGCACAAATCATCTTCGATGATCTGATGCTTAGAGTGAATGCTACAGTAAGACCAACATGGGTTCCTTATCCCAGGTTTCTCAGCGCTCTATTCGCACAAGGCCTGAAGGACAAATACCCGAAGGTGGGCGATCTAAGACTCTCTAAGGTCGGCCCTAAAGTTCGCGACTTCAAGGCACTGCCAAACGAGGTACGTCTTCAGCGACCATACCCCTCGCTGATACCCAGGCCACAAAAACCACTCCTCGTAAAAGGAAACACTCTTCTTCCCTACTTGAATCCGAAAGGATCAAGAAAACCAAGGAGCAACCCCCCCAGCAATCACATGCTGAAGACTCCACGACTCGTCTTGTACAAGAGTCGCTGGATAGTTTCGTGGTACGCTCTGCCACAGCTGAACAAGCCACCCCTTCCATCCCAACCTCAGCGTCTCTAAATGCTGAGGTTATAAACTTGGAACTGAAGCAACCTTCTTTATCCCCTCCAAGGACTGAAGAAGTTATTCTCAGTGGATCCAACACTGAATCTGAAGCACAACCTCTTTTCTCATCCTTCGCTTCTCTCACTACTTCTTTGGACACTCCACCAATTTTCCCAACTTTCTTTGGAAAGCCCGTCATTCTACATGATACAGCCGTTGATGCTCTACATATGATGATGGATGTACATACAGGACCTGCATGCTCTTCTATACGCCAAGGCACTCTCGCTGACGACATGGAACTCTTTTCGGGTCATCGAGGTTTTGACGACTTCACAAACCTACCTGCAGGTATACACAATCCCATATACATTCCTCTCTCTCAACCCCAAACTTCTGAGCTTTCCTCTATTCATAAGTTATTAACTGTTACAGGTCCTAATTTGGGGGATATCAACACATCCCTGAAAGCCCTGGAAACAAAGATGACATCCTTCGACACCATTCTCACTGCCAACTCTTCAGCTGTAACAAACGCTGGAGATAATCTCAAGACACTGACTTCTGAGGTTGAAAAGAAGGCCTCCAAAGCTGATCTAGAGAAGATTGATGGTAGTCTCGGTCGGTTTGCCACTACCATCGCTGATCACTCCATCGCCAACATCACTCTCTCCTCAAACTTTACAACCCTGTCCAAAGAAGTCACATCATTGAAGACAGCGGTTAATGATCTTCAGGGAGAGGTGACCTATGTGAAGTCTGACGTTACTTCAGTAAAGACTATGGTGCAGCAGATTCTTGACCGCCTGAACGAGACGACATGTGCTCCTTCACATTTCACTCAGGTTGATCGAGAAGTCTCCAAAAGATCAGTCTTGCTATATCTGGCCTGGAAGTCTGATTAGCTGTGATTGAACGATGCATTGGGATCTCTGGCCTAGAAGACAAAGAACCAATGCATACTGATGCTACTACTACCGCTGATGCTGAACCTTCCTCCCTCACCCATCATGTGGAAGAGGGGGAGAAGACTGAAGACCTTCCCCATAATTTTGAGGGGAAAAAAAATCTTGAAGACCTCCCTCGTATTTCTGAGGGGGAGGATATTATTGATGTTGATGCTACTATAACCGAGAAACCTCAGGGAGTTGAAAGCCCTGAGGGAACGGAGAAACCTCCCTCTGATTCTGAGGGGGAGGAACTCGAAGAGGATAAGGAAGCTGAAGCTGATGCTGATGTAACCGAACCCTATGATGATGAAGAATCTGAAGCTGAGGAAGCTGAAGATGATGAAGACCTCGATCTCAAGGATGATGAGCCATCAGCATTAAACAACGATGATGATGATGACAATTTCTTCTTCATTCAGCCTATCCAGGCTGCCCAAGCTCAAAAATGGGTGGAAATAAAAGGACCATCAGGGGAGACGACCAAGACAAAGCCTGCAGCGTCTGAAGCTGACAAAGGCAAGAACAAAGGCCTCGCTGCAGAAGGCAATCTGTCAATCCTTCAGATAAAGCCAGTTTGTCAGGTACAATATCTTTTCTTTCCTTACACTGCATCCCTCCTCTATCCCTTCTCAATCTCAGTCCTCCTCTCCATAAAACCTCTATACACTTAAACCCTATTCTTTTCTCTATCTCTTGCTTCCCAAAATCTTACTTAAACGATCGTTGTGTTTCAGCCAGTCCTCTCCCCTGTTTGAGGATCCCGCCGAAGATCATGAAACTTCACCAACAATAATCCCAGCCACAAGAGCTGAAGAAATAATCCCGGTCTTGGATTTAATCACTGAGACCGATGAACCTGAAGAACAACTTCTCTCTCACAAACACAGACCTTCCTTGGCTCCATAAAGGCTGAGTAAAGAGGATCAGAGAAGACGAGGAGAAATCATTAAGAAGCTTGAGGATCAACGAATCATACTTCCACGAGACAAAGTTCCTGCTCCTACAAAGTTCAGACTTTCAAAGAAAGAATTCGCTGATCACCTCAGAGCTGAAAGGTTACTCGCCAAAATAAAGGAAGCTGAAGAAAAAGATAAAGCCCTCGCCATTCAGCTTGTCCAAGAATTGGTGAAAGACCCCGCACTGAAAAGAACTCCCATTGAAGTCCAACGTCATCTATGGGAAGATGCCCAGGAGATTAACGAAAAGAAGACCAAGGTATCACAATCTACCTTGAAATGGTGTAAAGAAAAAGTACACTTTCGATATCGAGCTGCCAGAATCAACAAGGTACTACTCACTGGGAGAACGTCCTTAAATGTTCCAATTGTTGAGGTAGAAATATTCAGAGAAAACGATACCAATGAAACCTTCTATGCTGATGCTATCATGAAGTACGGTTTCTCTGAATGGTTGGAGATCACAATAGACATTCAGCGCTCGCGTTCTAAATACAAGGATCATGTCGAAAAACTTATAAATTGACAGATTGACTTGGTAACTTCCGTTGTGGATATTACTCCTCCCACTCCTCTTCCAACTCAACAAAGAAGGGCTTCTGCAAAGAAAAAGACAAAACCCGCAGATTCAGGTCCTCCTATAAGGAATGAAACAGGGATCGGCTTCTCGCGAGCTGAGGTACTTGGTCCTGAACCTGACCTCTCAGCTCTCGACACCTCTCTGCCACCTGGTGAAACCTTCATCCCTGGAAAAGTCATTAGCGAACCCTGTGGGATATTCTTTATTGACTATGATGGACGAAAACGTTTCCAACGGATCTCTAAGCTACCCATCACTCCTATCGAACAACTTAAAGATCTCATCTACTGGTGTGAATTCAGACGCGATCTTCAGGCACGTTACCTCAAGCCCTTGATTTTTGAAGAAGCAAAGAACAAACGAGATCAAGGAGTAACGGTCCCTGACTGGATGATTCCCACATCAAAGACCCTTGATGAACTTCTCATTAAGGAAGAACCTCTTGACGGATAGGATTTCTTTTGTAATTCTTCTATCCTTATATGTCTACATCTTTTGTACTTGTAATTTAATTTGCTATACTTATAATTTTTCCACTTCCCTTTGTAATCTGATACGAAGTTTAAAGAAAAATTTCAGCGAAAGTACTTTACTCCTTCAGTACTGATAAGATCCCATAAAACAGTAAAAGGGACAAATATCTTATTAGTTCTTTTTTATCCTTATGTTTTCATACTTAGAAATTTTCTCTGTTGCTATGTCATAATCAAATAGGGGGAGATTGTTGATCCAAACCCTCAGTGATTTGATAATGACCCTTTTAAACACTTAGTGAAAATTGTAAGTAGACAATATGTATTAGAGTTTCACTATCGCTGATAAGTACTAAGACTGTTTCAGTACCGCTGATAGGAACTATCGCTCTTTAAGTTTAAAGCATTCAGCGAACACTGTTCATCCATAAGCGTTGAGCCTGTTCAGTGCTATTGGTGATCGCTGATAGCTTAGTTGTTTACTTAAGATCCCTAAAGACAAGTTTCACGTCAACATAGGTTATACGCTGAAGTCGAAGATCAAGCTCAAGAACCAGCGACAAGTCTACTAATGAACTGATGCGGATATCAGCGAAGTCACAGATTTGTCCATTCAACGTGAAGTATCAAGTAGAAGACTTCAGCAATCGCTGAGCTTTATCATCCGCTGATAAAGTACTGATTCAATGAAAGATGATCATGAAGTCTCCTTACAAGTTACTATTATCTTACCTCCCTTGCATGTCTCCGTACGAACTGTCAGAATGGACATCCCTTTTGTCTGAAATCGTACGACCAACTCTGATTCTACACTGTACACCATGCGGCTACTATGGTTGTCTACAAAGGTCAAACCATGCAACCAATCAGCTGCTGCCATGTGTAAAGACATACTGCTTTGCATTAAATGCATGCAGTATATAAGAAGAACCCTACTTCAGTATTGAAGTGCTCGGCCATCTTCTTCTTTCTATCTGTGTGTTAGGTTATTATTCGTAATTTCCTTATCTCCTTTCTGTCTTATTTCTAGTGCAAGAAACTTAGTGTTCTTAACTTGTTTAGATTAGGCTTAGTCCTTAATCTTGTTCCGCAACAAGTTGTAAATTGTTTTAAGATTTATCAATAAACAATTTAGAAAGTAAAAATCGTGTGTTTGTATTCAACCCCCCCCCCCCCCCTCTACAAACTTGTATAAACCTCTCGGGACCAATAATTTATGACCTACGTTTCCTAATAATTATAGGTGTTCCACCTAGAGATCGGAAGTGTAAGTGAGAAGCTTGGAAGCGAGCAAGACAGGTGGGTTTTTCTAACTAAAATACGTGACCTTTACGTGTTTTCCAAAGAAGGTGATTGTGTAGAAATGCCATGTTATTTTACATGATTTTTACTTAAATGAACGTTAAATGTTTACTGATTATGGTGGGTTTATAAGCATGTTTTATTTATAAACTTTTACGAACAATTCCATGAAAACTATGATTTGACTGAAATGTTATTGAGCATGAAAGAAATGTTTATTAAAGATTTCATGTTCCGCGACTTACGATGAGTTATGTGTATGTTATGTGGAGCCGGTCTGCACAGTGGGATCTGAGTACCTCGGGATCCGGTGATCCCTTGGGCGTTTGTGACTAGCTTGTAGGAGGAAAATTCGTTTCCTTCCTACTCGGATTTATGACGAGCTTGTAGGAGGGAATTCATTTCCCTTCTACTCGGATAGAAGGGAGTCTGCTTGGGCCCCGGTATGAGGCTAGAGGGGAGTCTGCTTGGGCCCCGATCGCGGTTAGCTATGTGATCCTTAAACACTGTGCAGTACCATGATTGATGCTTATGTGGAAAATGTTATGAGTTTTTATAAAATGATTTTATAATGTTGATGCACGTTGTTTACGGAGGGAACTCACTAGACCTCATGGTCTAACCATCGCTTTTCAAAACCAAAACCTTTTCAGGTAAGCAAATAGTATGAGGCTCAGGTAAGTGAGCAAGAGCAAGAAAGAGTACAGATGCAGATAGAGACAGTGCATGTGCCACTCATAGAAGCTAGTACGTTCTCAGTTGTGTATAGGTTGTTTCCGCCAACCTTAGTTTTGAGACTGATGTAACGAAATTTTGGGACCCAGTTTTGTAAGGTTTATGAATTAATACTATGCATGTCCTGTTGTATTTTTGGGTTGTTACATATGAGATAACCCACGCTATAGGCAGCGTTCCAGTTTGGTTTGTCATTTTCGAGAATGACATAGATGAATATTTTCAAAAAACATATCAGAAAAAGAGAACAATACATTTTTTTTAATCGAAAACAACCACAATATTATCACAGAAATATGAACTGACTCATGATGTCTAGAAAACAAGGTTTTAAGAATGACGAACACAAATTCAAAGAGGAACAATCTGACAAAAGAATATCAATCTGGACAGATTGGATCGATTTGATTAATATCTAATCAATCTTCTATGATACCAACTGTTGGTTCTAGATTCTCTTTTGTTATGATTACTACTTGAAAGATATTAGTGAAAGCAATAAGCAAGTAAGCAATCAGACTAGAGAGAATGAAAGCAATAACATCACCAAATTTGTAAGGCATCATCGCCATATGTATGGATGTTCTTGAAGAGATTATAGTCACAAGAACATGAAGGACACACAAAAAGACACTACTATGTGAGAAATCTCTCAATAATTCTCTCTCTAGGATGTTGCAAAATATTCTCTCTAGAAATAGGTACAAATTTGATAGTGCATGAAAAGTTACTCTATGCAACAAACCAATACTGTATTCATAATCGAAATCTCATAAAGTCAACACTTTCACCAATGGATGAGCTCCACGTGGAAAGTGTAATAACCGCTTCTATGGTGAACGGTCAGGCATGGATTGGAAGATCACACTTGAGAGATTTGAGCAATGGTTAAACACAGAGGTTGGAACAGAGGGGGCCTGGAGGGTTCTGGCTTGCTTCATCATCTTTTGGTTGAGCATCCTTTGGTTTGTCTTGTTTCTGGCTCAGGCTCTAGTTCAATTGGGTTTTCTATTAGATGCACTTTAGGTCCTCTGGACTTGTTAACTTTTTAATACTTTTACATTAGATGAAATGGGACTAAAAATGTTAATAACTCAAAGTCATATCTATTAAAAAAACTTAAAGACATTATAATACTACAACAATAATAGGTTTATATGATACCAACAATGTCTAAACATCCTAATAGACGAATTTGTAGGAAGTTTATAGAATCATACAATAAAGCGAACTATCGATAAGTGTTCTAATAAGTTCTTAGGAAGCTTTTGGACGTATTTACAATATTTTAAGATAAAGTATCGTATTATTTATTTTATAGGACATTTTTGAAGAATGTCCTAAAAACATGCCATTTTATTAGACACTTGTTCCAACAGTGTCATATAAAATGGCTAAAATGACGTTTTACTTAAAAAAAATACCCTAAAAATCACGTTAAGACATTCACAAACGTCTAATAAACTTATTACCACCCTTTAGACACAACAAGAAATTGCACTTTTGCCGGCGGGTTTAGGAAGTCCGTCGGTAAAAGTAACTTTTACCGGCGACTTAGACGAAATCCTCCGCTAAAAGTTTAAATTTTTGCCGAAGGAAAATGCCACCGGCAAAGAAGCGTTTTTGCCGACGAATTTCGTATAAGCCTCCAGTAAAAGTTACTTTTACCGACGGATATCTTAAACGGCCGGCAAAAGTAACTTTTAAAACTTAAATGACCTTTTCACCAACGAATTTCACCAACTTGCCGGCAAAAGTTATTTTATTATAACTAATATTTTTTTTCACTTAAACTTTTGCCGACGAATTTCCCAAACTCGCCTACAAAAAAAGTTTTGTTTTATTAATAAAAAATTCATTCACATTTTTTCCGGCAAACTTCTAAAATTCGTCGGCAATTGTATTTTAATTTTCATGATTTTTTTATTTGTACTTTTTCTAGCTGACTTTCCAAACTCTTTAGCAAAAGTATTTTTAAAATTATAATAAGTTTTAATTACGGGCGATGTTATATTAATTTTTTCACTTAATTCTTGTAAACAAAAAAAATCAACTTAATTTCTCATCAACTATGAAAATCCATATTTATTGTTGATTAAAATCATGACTACATGGGGCCTTCGATTTTATTTTATTTTTTATACATAATATAGAAAATATGGTCGTGATTAAATAGAAGTATCCCTTAGAAGAGATGGCAAGTGCTTTGCCTATTACACTAGTGTGACTTTGTTCAAATCCTAAACAAAACATTATTTTTTGCTAACGTTTTAATTATTATTAAAATCCACTTTATTAATTACATAATTTTTTATGATATCTTTATTCAATGTTTATCTATCCATTCATAGTTGATCATTTCTATATGTTCTTTGGAACCTTTTTTATATTAATATTTATATTTTTTTAATAACAATAAATCAATAAAAATTTCTTGTTAATATGAGTTTTTTGTAATTATCAATAATGATTGACCAACTTGATGTAAAATTAGATGCCCCAACTAGAAATTTGAATTGCATTATCCTAAACGTAAGTAAATAATTTGTAATTATCAGTATTCTTTGTGTACATAATAGTACCAGTTCATTATTGAATATTGAAGGACCACTTTAGTTCACTTGTAAACTGCATTTTAAAAGATTATGCATTATTAATCGATACCTAGTGCTTAATAAGTTGTTTTAAGGTTTTTACATAAATGTTTGATAATATAGTATAGATTAATACATCATAACAAGACCCGATACAACCCAATAACACTTAATAACACAAATATGACTTGCTACCGTGTAATACAACCAATTAAAACCCAATAGGTCCACTGCAACTCATTACTAATATGATGCACTATTACACCCATACGATGCGTTATCCCGTTATAACCAACTATCATTCAGTACGACTCGTCACAGATCAAGATGACCAAATACGACCCATTATAACCCAATATGATTTGCATTGCTACCCATTGCAACCAACTATACTCCAATACGACTCATTACTAACCAAGATGACCAAAGACGATCCATTACTACCCTGTAAAACCTATTACAATCAATAGGACCCAATACCGTCCATTACAATCCATTACAACCCAATATAACTTACTATCACCTAATATTAGTCCAATATTGCCCATTACAATGTATATGACCCCAATACGGTTTAATAATATCCATTACAACCCAAGAACGTAGTACAACTCATTACAACATCCAATAGAGCTGATTGTGCCACACTGTTAACTATCACCCACTATAATTTAATGATATAATCTAATCTAAACCAAAATTACAAACAACCCAACCCAAGTTAGTGTTCAATACACCAATTACGATTCAATACGAGGCATTACTACATATGCCAGTCAACAAAACCGAATATGACACATTACCAAACAATACGACCAACATAACCCTAAACGACCCAATTATAACCCAACATAATCAAATATGACACGATACTACTCGATCATCATAATTGGTGATTAAGCATATCTTGCTAATTTAAATACCCAACCGGTAAAACATCACACACACGCACAAACATATATACATATAGTGTTGTGAAATTAAAAATTATTGTTGATCCAAACCCTCAGTGATTTGATAATGACCCTGAGAAACACTTAGTGAAAATTGTAAGTAGACAATATGTATTAGAGTTTCACTATCGCTGATAAATACTAAGTCTGTTTAGTACCGCTGATAGGAAACTCATGTTCTTTAATTTATGCATTTAGCGAGCACTGTTCATCAGTGAGCCCTGAGCCTGTTCAGCCTCACTGATGATCGTTGATAGTTTAAGTTGTTTACTTATGATCCCTAAAGACAAGATTCCAGTTAACCATGTTCTACGCTGAAGTCGAAGATCAAGCCAAAGAACCAGCGACTAAGTCTACTAATGACCTGATGCGGATATCAGCAAAGCCAATACTTATCCACTCAACGTGAAGTTTCAAGTAGAAGACTTCAGCGAACGCTGAACTTTAACATTCGCTGATAAAGAATCATTCAGCGAACGCTGATCATGAAGCCTCCTCTACAAGCAACATTTGTCTTATCCCCTTGCACGCCTCCGTACGACTGTGTCAGAATGGACATCCCTTTTTTCTAGAATCGTACAACCAACTCTGATCTTACACTGTTCATCATGCGGTTACTAGGTTGTCTACTGAAGTCAAAATAAGCAACCAACCAGAGGCTGCCATGTGTAAAGGCATACTGACATGCATTAAATGCATACAATATATAAAGGAAACCCTACTTCATTCCTGAAAAAATCGGCCATTCCTTCTCCTGTTGAACTACTATGTGTTAGAATACACTCCTTAGTATTCTAGATTTTCTTAATCTCTATTTCTAGTGCAAGAACTCTTAGTGATTCTCATAGTTTGTTTAGATTAGGTTTATTCCTTAATCTTGTTCTGCAACAAACTGTAAATTATTTGATACATATCAATAAACAATTTAGAAAGATAAAAAATTGTGTGTCTGTATTCAACCCCCCTTCTACAAACTTGTATAACCCCTTTGGGACCAACTAGTGGTATTAGAGCAGTTTGTTTAATGTAATAAACAAGATCTTGCTTATACTATATTCTTTTCTCTTCCTTGCTATTTTCTCAATATGGCAAACTCCACAAACACAAACTATATCGATAATGGTTCTCTTGCAAAACCCCCTAGATTTTCCAAAGATAACTTCATTCTATGGAAAAATAGGATGATGCTCTTCTTGGAAGGTGTAGATCCTACTATGCCTTACTACATTGAAAATCGACCATATATCCCTGTCATGATAGATCCTGAAGTTCTAGGCCCTGCTACTAGAGCTGCCATTCCTGAAAGAATCATTCCCAGGGCAGTTAGCACTTGGACTGATGAAGACAAGAAGAAGGTGGCCATTGATACTAAGGCCAGATCCATCCTTCTCTATGGCTCTTCCTGATGAAGTCTACCACTCCGTCATGAACCTGAAAAGTTCTAAAGCCATGTGGGACACTATATGTGTTCAATATGAAGGTACTTCTGAAGTCCAGGATTCGAGAAAGATTAACCTGGTAAGACAGTACAAAAGTTTCATCTGTGGTAAGAATGAAACCCTCTCTGAAGTTCATCAACGGTTTAACTGTTTAATCATTGACTTAAAAACTGTTGGTAAGGAATATTCTAACTTTGAGATCCAGACAAAGTTTCTTGAAAGTCTTCCTGAAAGTTGGGATAGTTATTCAATGTGTCATAAGCTCTCAAAGGATCTAAAATCAATGACCCTTTCTACCTTATTTGGCACTATGATAAATCATGAGCAGTCGTGTCATCTTAAGAAGAATCTTGTAAAAGATTCCAAAAACACACTTGTTGCTTTACTCTCTTCAGAGTTGGTGCCTACTCAGCGATGTACTGTCACTATCACTGAGTTGGAGTCTAACTCTGATGAATCATCAGAAGCTGATCCTTCCGATATTGATGAGTCACTAGTACTCTTGAATAATACATTTAGGAGATTCGCTAGAAACAGTAACTTCAGAAGAAATAAACCTCTTTCTCTCACTGACAAGCCAAAATCTTCAACCCCTGTAGATAAGGCAGGCCACTGCTACCTGCTTTAACTGTGAAAAAGTAGGTTACTTTGCTAGTGAATGCCGGTCAAAGAAAGTCTTCAGAACCTCATCTTCTTCCTACAAGAAATCCTCTAACCCCAAGGCTAGAGATGACAAGTACAAGAAGCTAAAAGAAAAATATGCAAAGCTGAAAAGCTTTAAGAAGAAAGGCAAAGGCATGATCGCTGAAGATCATGACTGGGCTCTTTCTGATGAAGAATCATCTGACTCTGAAGATGATGATGAGGCCAATCTCTGCCTCATGGCCAAAATAGAAGAAGAGGAAGAACAAACTGAAGTTCCCTCTACTTCTACTTCCACCTATCAGGTATCAAACTCTCTCACTGATACTCAAACTTCAGCCCTCGGTGACATCGATAGACGTCGAACCGTCGATCTTTTGACTTTTGATTTATATGATGCCATGATTGGCAAAACCAAAGATGAAAAATTAAATATTGATCTTGCTGAACAGCTTAAGAATTGTCATTTGGAAATTCAGAAGCTTTCTAAAATAGAAGAAAATTTAAAAGATCGGGTATGTATAAATCAAATCATTCGTATTGAACGAGAAGATGCTATTGCTGCATTAAAGGCTGGAAAGGCTACTGTTGAAGGATGTTGTAAATCCTCAACAATGATCACTGAGATATTAGGTGCTTAGATTCCTCTTGCTGACAAATGTGGTCTTGGTTACAAAGCTGACGCTGAAGAACCAACCACTGATCGTTCCATGCTCAAGTTTGGAATGTTTGTGTCCTCTATCTCTGACACCTCCCCATCTCAGTGTTCTTCTTCTAAAACTCCCATTCCTGAGGAAAAACCTACCTTAAACTCTAAAGGTAAAGGTAAATAAAAAAATTTTAATCAAAAACCTCAGAAGGGTACATGTGTACCTAAGCTGAATGCTTCTAAGCCATCAGTGAATCATCCCTCTACTTCTAAGAACAAGATCCCTGGATTTGTTCAGAGATCTACTCTTAAAATCAGAGTGAATGTAATTGGTAAGAAATCCGAAGAACTGATAGTTCCTCCAATTTCCAATGCCTAAGGTATCCTTGGTGTTGGCCCTGCTCATTTAAAAATTTCAGCTAAGCATGCAAATGGTCCTAAAGCTAGTTTTAGCTATAGGAAATGTTATCACTATGGACTTACTGATCATATTTCTAGTAAGTTCTCCATAGCCACCAAAGCTAAAAAGTTAGCTAAGTTGAAGATCACTGCCCCCAAGGCAAAGAAGATCAATCCTGGTGCAAATCAGGTTAAGGTGAAACCAACCACCGAGGTTAAGAAATTAACCAAAGTGAAGACTAGTCCTGAAGCTGAATCTTCAAATGCTGCGAAGATTACTGAACCTTCCACTTCCTCTAACACCACTGACAAATGTGGACCCATAGTGAAATGGGTGCCAAAGTCAAACTAATCTTCCTTTGTTTGCAGGTCCTGAAGGGTATCTGGTATCTCGATAGCGGATGCTCTAGACATATGACTGGTAAAAAGAACCTACTCGCTGAATATAAGGAAGAGAAAGGTCCCTCTGTGACTTTTGGTGGAAATGGAAAAGGCTATACCCGAGGGTGTAGTGTACTCTCTAATGGTACAACTACCTTCAGAAGAGTCGCATATGTTGAAGGACTGAAGCACAATCTTCTGAGCATCAGTCAGCTATGTGACAAGGATTACAAAGTGTGTTTCACTAAGGAATCCTGCTTTGTCACTGACCAAAAGGAGAAGATCGCCCTCAGGGGATATCGGTTGGAAAATGTTTATGTTATAAAAATGGACTCGACAACCACTGAGAACTCCTGTTTCTTCTCAAAAGCCTCATCTAATGTCAACTGGCTATGGCATAAGAGGCTCTCTCATCTCAACTTCAAGATACTGAATACTCTTTCTTCAAAAGAGTTAGTCACTGGTCTTCCTCAACATTCATACGCTAAGGAATCCTTATGTTCAGCGTGTGAAAAAGGGAAACAAACCAAAGCAAGCTTTAAATCTAAGCAAGTTTCCTCAGTATCATCTCCTCTTCAACTTCTTCACATGGACTTGTTTGGACCGGTTAACAAATAATCCATCGCTGGAAAGAAATATACACTAGTCATAGTTGATGAATTCTCTCGATATACATGGGTTATGTTTCTCCATTCTAAGAGTGACACCCCTGAAAAACTGATGTCTTTCGTCAGGAAAATGTAAGTCCTGAATAATATGACTGTTCGCTCAATAAGGAGTGATCATGGGACTGAATTCAAAAACAATTCCCTTGATAACTTCTTTGAAAGCAAGGGTATTTCTCACGACATTTCTTCAGTGAGAACACCACAACAAAATGGAGTCGCTGAAAGAAGGAATTGAACGATCATCGAAGCTGCACGATCAATGCTCAGCGATTCTCATCTACTTACTCAGTTCTGGGCAGAAGCTGTCAATACTACTTGTTTTAGTCAAAACAGGTCGCTGATTGTCAAAAGATTCAAGAAGACAGCCTATGAACTTTTCCATGGGAGAAAGCCTTCAATTAACTTTCTTCACATCTTTGGTTGTCAGTGTTTTATACTGAAAAACAGGGATGCCCTAGGAATGTTTGATCCCAAGGCTGATGATGGAATATTTCTTGGATATTCTTCAGTCTCCAAAGCCTTCAGAGTCTTCAATCGAAGAAGAAAAACTGTAGCAGAAACAATTCACGTCACTTTTGACGAATCCCGTTCAGCGAACTCAAGACCTTCTACTGATACTGAAGAACTGAATCAATGGATGTTTTCTCATCTTGGTGATTCAGAAGTTGCTCCTATCCCTCAAGTTAATACTCCTACCGCTGATGATGATCCTACTATCATCCCAAGCATGCATACAAGTGAAGCTGAATCTTCATGTGTTTCAGCTGTTCGTCTCACCACTATGCCTGCTTCTGAACCATCTACCTCAGATATCACATCTACTTCTCACCAATCAGTGAATGAAATGACATCTGAACCTCTTCCTCTCTTGCCTGAAATACCAAAAGTTGTTGAAGCCTCTTCTTCAGCTCCTCCAGAAGTTTAAATTGAGTCAGTGAATCACGCTCCGGCTCAGCGATGGACTATAAATCACCCCATTGATCAGATTCTTGGTGATCCAAACGCTGGTGTTCAGACTCGACGAAGTGCAGGTAATATTTGTTTATTTGTTAACTTTATTTCTCTGATTGAACCAAAGAATATAGATGATGCCCTCAGAGATCCAAACTAAGTCATCGCTATGTAAGAAGAGCTGACATAATTTGAAATAAACAAAGTTTGGAATCTCGTTCCAAGACCATCTGACAAGTCAGTGATAGGCACTAAATGGGTCTATCGAAACAAGTTGGATGAACATGGAACTGTAACCCGTAACAAGGCTCGTCTTGTTGCTCAGGGATACAGACAAGAGGAAGGCATAGACTACGATGAAGCTATTCGTCTATTCTTGGCATACGCTGTTCACAAAGACTTCAAGGTTTATCAGATGGATGTTAAATCAGCATTCCTCAACGGAATGCTAAATGAAAAAGTCTATGTTGAACAACCTCCAGGATTCACTGATCCTAAGCATCCAGGTTATGTATATAAATCAGATAAGACACTTTATGGCTTAAAGCAAGCTCCTCGTGCATGGTATCACACTCTCTCTACTTATCTCCATATTGAAAAATTTGAGCGTGGTAAAATCGACAAAACTCTATTTTTCAGGAAAGTAAAAGGTCATATCATTCTTGTTCAAATATATGTCGATGATATTATATTTGGTTCTACTAACCCTGACTTATTTACTCGTTTCGCTGAAAGGATGAAATCTGAATATAAAATGAGTATGATGGGTGAACTGACTTATTTCCTTGGTCTTCAAATCAAGCAGAATGAAAAAGGTACTTTCATTCACCAAGGTAAGTATGTTAAAGATATGCTGAAAAAGTTTGGTTTAACTCAAAGCTCAGTTATGAAAACCCAATGGCACCGCCGCTGACACTTAACAAAGATCCTTCAGGGAAACCTGTTAATGTCACAGCGTACCGTGGGATGATCGGCTCCCTTCTGTATCTTACAGCTAGTCATCCTGATATTATGTATGCAACTTGTTTATGTGCACGATATCAATCTGAACCTAAGGAATCTCATTTGATCGCTGTAAAGCGTATTTTTCGATACCTAAAGGGTACTCCTAACCTAGGTCTTTGGTATCCCAAAGACTCAGGGTTTGATCTAATCGCCTATTCAGATAAGAAAAGTACCACAGGAGGCTGTCAGCTCCTGGGTGGAAAGCTGGTGAGTTGGACAAGTAAAAAAGAAAAATTCAGTGTCCACCTTACCCGCTGAAGCTAAGTACGTAGCCGCTGAATGCTGTTGTTCTCAGGTCTTATGGATAAGAAATCAACTATTGGACTATGACCTTCAGCTCTCCAAAATTCCAATCTAATGCGACAGCACTAGTGCAATTGCTATACCAAACACATCGAGATCATGTATCATTTTATCAGAGATCATGTGATGAATGGTGATATAGAACTTCATTTTATTCCCACTGACTTTCAGTTAGCTGATCTTTCACCAAACCTCTTGATGGCACAAGATTTAACTTTCTCATCAGCGAGCTTGGAATGCTGAACCTGGAAGAGTAAAATCTTCAGTGGTTCAAATTAGATCAGTGATAATATGAACTGATATATCCCTTTTAATCACCAAATCTCTGAACAAAATTGATTCGCTGATATCAAAGTATGTTCCCTCTCCTAATCGGTGACGTTCGCCTTAGCATGCAAGATTTCAAAATAAATTACATCGCTGAATATCTCTTCCTTTCAGTGATTCTTTTGAAACTCTTAAATCTCACTTATATTTCTCATCAGTGCTTCTTATTTTTAAAATATCCCTGAGCTTTTCAAAACACTCAGAGACACCTTAAAATATGAAAGGACGTTTGTGACGTCATCACAACGGATAAACCATGACACGCCTTTTTGTCTGACACACTCGCCCGTTTCATTTTCTTGTCCAATTAGATTTAAGGGACGTGTCACATGCCATCATGAAAAACTTTTCCCTCTCTTAGTTTTTCTCTCTCTACTCTTACTATATAAACCCTTTGAGTTTATATTTTTACCTTTTACGCAAACTTACTCTCGAAAACAAGAACTCAATGTTGCATTCGGATTATTTTTTTCAAGAACCTGTTAATCATCATCTCCAATCACGAAACAGGTTACATTTCTCTTCTTTAATCCATCTTAAACACCATTTTTTATCTTATTCTTGTTATTACAAGATCAAACAATGTACTTTTCTAATGTTTAAAATCATCTTCTTCATGGTTTTAAAAGACACAATTTGTTAATAGGTTGTTCTTCAAGTTTTAACAAAAATCTTAAACTTGACACTTTCATATGTTTTTCCAGAATCCTTTCCATAAAAGGAAACTGGATAACAAGAATTGTCACTATGTTTTGTACTTCTTTTCAAAACTAGAAAACCCTAGTTTCCATTTCTTTCTCTAAATGGAAACTGAAAAACCCTAAAAATTCTTATTTTGGAAACTCTTTCCACTTTAAGACACTTTTCTTCATCTTCTTCATCTTTGTATATTCTGAACAGAAATGGCAACTACTGACTCTACCAACTCTGCATCCCATACAACTACAGATAAGACTGAAAATACCAAAGCTCTTAACATGGGTCACTCAATGGACCAGATTACATTCCATGGTAACAACCCCTACGCCCTATTCAACTTCCCCCCAAAAAACAGGTCACTCATCTTGATGACACTGTAAAATTCTTAAAGACATGTCCTCTGGCGACAGCACTGACAATCAAACCCCCAGCCCACAAGAACCTACTTGCCCAATTCTGGTACACTGCCAGAAGATCTCAGGTTGCCTCCACCAAAAACCCTGACAAGATGGTGGACGTAATCCTCTTTGAAACCGAGTTTGGGGAAGAGAAGATCAATCCTGGGGCGATCAGGTCTGCTCTAAATCTTCCTAGAAGCTCAAGAGAAAAACGTTTTGTTTCCTTACCTGACGTCAAATCCAAGGAAGGCAAAGCTGAAATCATTGCCTTTCTGGATACAATGAAGTACAAATGGAACACAGGGAGAGATGACCTCCCTGAGAAGAAGATAACAACCGTGCTGAAAGCAAAATGCCAAGAGAGAACTTCATCTTCGCACATATCATCACTTGTATGTCAGCTAAAACGGGGTCAACTGATCATGCCTCAAAGCCCCAGACTGCTATGGGGTATGCGCTGATGAAAGGGATCCATGTAGACTGGGCCAAGATAATATTTGAAGACATGATGGAGAGGGTTGAAGAACCGAAGCGATCAGTGAACGTACCCTATCCTAGCTTCCTGAGTGCTCTCTTTATGCAATAAGTACCCTAAAGTGGGAGACCTGAGGTTGTCCCAGGTTAGCCCTACGGTACTGGACTTCAAACCACTCTCTAATGAGGTACGTCTCTCTACTCTTTTACCTCGTCTCCGCCCTCCTACTTCTTCTACTTCTGCGGCTACCTCCTCGGCAACGGTTGTCCCAACCACTAGTACCCAGGCCGCAACCACCACTTCATCTCGAAAGAGAAAACAATCTGATTCCCCACTTGGCATCCATAAGACCAAGAAGATTTCTAAGGAGAAACCCCCCAAGCCTTCCCAGGCTGAAGACTTCGCGTCTGTCTCTCTACAGAAGACGCTGGATGGTTTCGTGGCACGCTCCGCCACATCCGCTGAAGCAACCCCTTCCATTCCCACTTCAGTGCCTCAAGACACTGAAGTTATTGTAATACCCCGGGTAAGTTCGTTAGTTAAAGTACCATTTCGTTAAATTTATTTAACTTTATAATTGATGTTAGGGTAAGTTTAGGAGAGTTGATGAGTTTAGGGGTGTATTAGTAATTAGTGAATAGAGCAGGGTCTAAAAGGGTAAATATGGTTTGATATTATCCTAAGACTTCAGATATTTTGTCAAAAAGCAGAAATTTCAGTGTAGTGACTGTGTGTGTGTGTTTGGAGAAGAGAAGAAGAAGAAAGAAGGTTTTGTGACTAAGGGATTCAATTTGGTGTACTTGGAAGTAATATAAAGGTATGTTTCTGTATGTTTTATGTTTGTAATTGCTATTAGGAAGTATCTATCGGTTTAGAATAGTCGAATTCATGTCTTATAATAATTCAGTCGATTTATGGGTTAAAAATGGGTAAACAGTCAGAGGTTTCCGGATGAAATGAATGTGTCCGGGTAGTTTGGTTGATGGTGTCCGGAAGTGGTTCTAGTGGTATCTGGACGAGTCTTTTATCCGGGTAAGTCCTCTTTCCATGAAGTTTCCGGTTAAAACTAGTTACCGGATAGTGTCCGGATTGCTTTGGTGTCCGTGTGTTATCCGGATTATATATGTTGTACGAACAGTTGTGTTGTCCGGAATGTTGATGCTATTCGGAAAGTTGTGTTGTTCGGATAACTTGTGGTATCCGGATACTTTAGCTGATTTTGTCATTTTTTAGAGTTTAGATACTTTTTGAGTATCCAGTAACCTGTGTTTTGTTGACTCTGGGATGGGGAACGAATGAGGACTGAATATACTGTGGACTCGACTTAAGTTCAGGTTTGGGGGTAACATTTGAGGATAGAGATATCTAGAGTTCTTAGCTTTAGTAAGTCCTATGTGTACTATTTGGTAAAAAGATACTTGTATCTAATTGTTTCAGATACTGTGAATTTGGAGTGAAAGCTGAATCTTGTAGAAAAAGACTGGAAAGAGTTTTGATAAACAAACAGGTGAGTTTTACTTTAAAATGTTTTTAAACTTGAATACATATATGTGTGGAGTGGGAATATGATAGATGGTGTGATTATATGTTTATGTTTGAAATATAATATATTGAGATATTGTATTTACATGAGCATTACTTTATATGAGAATACGTTGGTCGGGCTTAGGACCGGTGGTGTTGGCTGTAATATTCGTACAGTGGTGTTGGCTGTAATTGTCGTACAGCGGAGTTAATTTATTAGTTGGCTTGCAACCAACTAATATGGCCATGGAAATGAGACAGGGAAGTACACAATGCATGAGTCCTATTTGGTATTTATACTTGTGATATGTATATGGTGTTTGTGCAACTGGTTTCAAACTAACAGGGATTTTCTCACTTAGACCGCTAGGTCTAACCCTCGTTTTTGTTTTAAAATATGTATTTCCGGTCTTGGATCGGGTAAGAACAAGTGAATAGAGTAATCGGTGGCTAGCTTTTGGGAAGACTTATATGTTGAAAAATATGATGTGTTTTGCATTTATAATCTTGTTATTAGACGTAATGTATTTAATTATTGAAAAGTTGTAATGAAATACCTTATTTTGGATTGTAAAGACTAAAGGACCGTACTTGTTATATAATGTATATTTGTTATGTAACGACGTTATGCAATATATGTTAATTGATGCATGTTTGGAATATCGGGTTGTTACAGATGGTATCAGAGCCCTAGTTTAAGGGATTTAGGTATTCGTATCTGTACCTAGACTTAAACTGCATGTGAAGTAGGATGTCCCTATTATTTTAGAACCTTGGGATGTTAAGTATAGAAGGTAGAAGGAACATCATGTAAGGTAATTTCATATTACACCTGGTCAGTGTAATTGTGATCTTACAGGTACATGTTTGAACTGGAATACCTTGTTATATGGGGTATGTGCTTATGTGTATATAACCATGTTTGAATCTACAGAATGGCAAGTGGTACTAGACAAATGAATCGGGAGGGAGGAGGAAATCCTAATAGAAGGAATCCAACAGTTGGGACAAGGGGAAGAGGGGGAGAAATAGGTAGAGGCAGAGCAGGCGGCAGAGTTCAGCCGCGAGGTGCAGAATTTGTTACAAGAGACGACTTAGCAGCTGAAATGGGAAGATTGCAAGCCAATATCCAAGCTATGTTCAACCGAACTCGTAATACCGAAACTGAAATACCAGATCCTAGTCTAGAAGACAAAATGCCCATTACACCGACTGTTATACCGGTACCAAGAAAGTGTGATTACAAAATGTTCTTAAGTTGTAAGCCTCCAACTTACTCAGGAGATAGAGACCCAGTGAAAGCTATGAGGTGGCTGAAGAAGATAGAAGTTATCTTCAAGACCAGTAAGTGGGAAGGATAAAGGGAGAAGTACTAGTGATAAAGGTGCGGGAAAAAGAAAGTGGGAAGGACCACAGTATGATCCAAAGAAGTACAGATTTCAAAGGTTTGATAACCGTCTGCCTTTCCGACCAGCGGAAAGACCATGTCAGAAATGCAACCGTATCCACCAAGGAAACTGTCAAGTTGATACTTGGGTTTGTTATAGGTCTGGGAAGACCGGACATGTTGCTAAAGATTGTCGGGTAACGCGGTTTTGTTTCTTATGTAATTCTCCGGATCACATCCAGTCTGCTTGTCCGAGGGGAAGAGTACAACAAGGGGGTACGTCAGGGAAACCAACGGGTGTTAGACCGGTAGTTCCAAGACTAGAACCACCAATAAGAAGGGTCGTACGTTTCAAATGACAGCAAAAGAAGCGGAGGAAACTCCGGATGTGGTTACAGGTACATTTTTCATAAACTCTACACGTGCTAAAGTGTTATTTGACTCCGGTGCAAACTGATCGTTCGTATCTCCTGCATTTGCTGCTTATCTGCATTTAAAGCCTAAAGTGTTAGATCATGCTTTAATGGTAGATACTGCAAATGATAATCAAGTGTCGGTTAAAGAAGTTTTTGATAGTTGTGTGATAAATATAGAAGGGTGTGGAGTACCTATTAAACTATTACCTATAGCTTTGATCGAGTTCGATGTGGTAGTGGGGATGGATTGGTTAGCCGAGAATCAAGCTAACATAGTTTGTGATAAGAAGTTAATAAATGGTGTATTACCTGAGAGGGGACCGGTAGTGATTTATGGTGATCGTATAAATCATCAGTCTTGCCTTATATCTATGATAAAAGCCCGTAAGTGTGTTAATAAAGGTTGCCCGGGTTACTTAGCTTATGTGATAGATATTAAGACAGAAAAGAATAAGTTGGAAGATATTCCTATTGTTAGTGAATTCCCAAAAGTTTTCCCCGAAGACTTGAATAGTCTTCCGCCCGTTAGACAAGTAGAGTTTGGTATAGATCTGATTCCTGGAGCCGCTCATGTAGCCCGTGCATCGTATCGTCTGGCACCTCCAGAGATGAAAGAAATGATGACACAACTGCAAGACCTGTCCGATAAAGGCTTCATCAGACCCAGTTCTTCGCTGTGGGGTGCACCAGTTTTGTTTGTGAAAAAGAAGGATGGTTCGATGAGAATGTGTATAGACTACCGGGAACTGAATAAGCACACGGTCAAGAACAAGTATCCGCTTCCCAGAATTGATGACCTCTTCGATCAATTGGTTGGAGTTTGCTATTTCTCCAAGATTGATCTAAGATCCAGTTATCACCAACTGAAGGTTAAAGAAGAAGAAGACGTTTTGAAAACTGCTTTTCGCACAAGGTACGACCACTATGAATTCTTAGTGATGTCGTTTGGACTGACGAACACTCCAGCTGCTTTTATGGATCTAATGAACCGAGTATGTAAGACATATCTCGATAAATTTGTTATTGTGTTTATCGATGATATCCTTATCTACTCCCGATCCAAAGAAGAGCATGCACAACATCTTCGTTTAATTCTGGAATTGTTGAAAAAGGAACAGTTATACGCTAAGTTCTCTAAATGTGAATTCTGGCTACGGGAAGTTCAGTTTTTGGGGCTTGTAGTTTCCGTGAAAGGTATTCAAGTTGATCCGACGAAAGTAGAAGCAATTGAAACGTGGGAACCGCCGAAGACGCCAACGAAAGTACGAAGTTTTCTGGGTTTATCCAGGTATTATCGAAAGTTTATAAAAGATTTTTCTCGTATCGCTACGCCTCTCACTAAGCTGACCCGAAAGAATCTAAAGTTCGAATGGAATGCAGAACAGGATGAAGCATTCTGAATATTGAAAGAGAAACTCTGTAGCGCGCCAATACTAGCATTACCTTAAGGTTCTGATGATTTAGTTGTTTACAGTGATGCTTCCAAGCTAGGATTGGGATGTGTACTAATGCAGCGTGGGAAGGTTATCACTTATGCTTCTCGTCAATTAAAGGATCATGAACGGCAGTATCCTACACACGACATGGAACTTGCAGCAGTTGTGTTCGCACTAAAGATTTGGAGACACGATCTTTACGGATCTAAATGTCAAATTTATACTGATCATAAGAGTCTCTAACATCTCTTTGATCAATGAGAGTTGAATATGAGGCAAAGAAGATGGCTAGAACTGGTGAATGATTACGACTGCGAAATTCTTTAACATCCGGGAAAGGCGAACGTGGTAGCTGATGCACTGAGTCGACAAGAAAGAAGTGGGACGATAAAAGCCATTGCGCTACGAGCTGAACTTCTACCTAACATATTTGACGAATTAAAGAAGTGTCAAATGGAAGCTTTTCGAAAAGAACATTTGAAATTAGAACGGTTAGTGGGGATATCAGCATCACTAGTAAAGGATGATCGTGGGCTATTATGTCTGGGAAACAGAATCTGGGTACCTCGTTTGGGTGGTTTACGTGATCAGGTACTACAAGAAGCTCACCAATCTCGTTTCTCTATTCATCCAGGTACGAATAAGATGTATAAAGATCTAAAACAATTCTATTGGTGGTCGGGAATAAAAAGAAGCATTTCTCAACATGTGGAAGGTTGTACTACTTGTAAGAAGGTAAAGATTGAACATAAAAAGTCGTTTGGTCAGTTACAACGGTTAGAAATACCTATATGGAAATGGGATCAGATTACTACAGATTTCATCACGAAGCTACCAAGGACTCCGAAGGGATTTGATGCCATTTGGGTGATCGTTGATAGATTGACGAAGTCTGCTCACTTCTTGCCGATAAAAGAAACGGATTCGTTGGAACGACTAGCCAAGTTGTACATCGACGAAATAGTAACTCGACATGGAGTTCCAATCTCGATTATTTCTGATCGTGATAGTCGTTTTACTTCAAGGTTCTGGAGGAGTTTTCAAAAGGAAATGGGTACATAGATAAAGTTAAGTACAACGTATCATCCTAAAACCGATGGTCAGAGTGAACGAACAATTCAGACATTAGAAGATATGCTACGGGCCTGCATTGTTGATTTTGGGGGATCGTGGGATAAGCACTTGCCGTTGATCGAATTTGCCTACAACAACAGTTATCATTCCAGCATACAAGCGGCACCATTCGAAGTTCTGTATGGTAGAAAATGTCGAACTCCTTTGTGTTTGAACGAAGTGGGAGAGAAACAGCTAGCGGGGCCAGATATAGTTCAGTTAACAGCGGATAAGATTACTCAGATTCGGGAACGTTTGAAAGTGGCTCAAGACAGGCAGAAAAGTTACGCGGACTGACGCCGGAAACCGTTAGAGTTTCAAATTGGAGATTTTGTAATGTTAAAAGTCTCACCTTGGAAAGGAGTCATTCTGTTCGGGAAGCAAGGTAAACTGAGCCCAAGGTACATTGGATCGTTTGCAATTACAGAAAGAATCGGAGAAGTAGCCTACAAATTAGATATGCCGCCATAGTTAAGCAGGATTCACAACGCATTCCACATTTCCAATTTTCGAAAGTGTTTGGTTACACCAGATCAGGCAGTTTCTCTACCAGATATACAAGTTGATGAAAATCTGAATTATGTGGAGGAACCTGAAGCCATAGTTGACCACAAAGTTAAAGTGTTGCGGAGCAAAGTAATCAGACAAGTGAAAGTTCAGTGGAGACATCATAGGGGTCAGGATGCTACTTGGGAATCAGAATCGGAAATGAGAACCAAGTACCCGTACCTTTTTGCCTAACCGAATTCCGGGACGGAATTCTTTTAAGGGGGAGATGATGTAATACCTCGGGTAAGTTCGTTAGTTAAAGTCTCGTTCCGTTAAATTTATTTAACTTTATAATTGATGTTAGGGTAAGTTTAGGAGAGTTTATGAGTTTAGGGGTGATTAGTAATTAGTGAATAGTGCAGGGTGAAAAAGGGTAAATATGGTTTGATATTATCCTAAGACTTCAGATATTTTGTCAAAAAGCAGAAATTTCAGTGTAGTGAGTGTGTGTGTGTGTGTTTGGAAAAGAGAAGAAGAAGAAAGAAGGTTTTGTGACTAAGGGATTCAATTTGGTGTACTTGGAAGTAATATAAAGGGTATGTTTCTGTACGTTTTATGTTTGTAATTGCTATTAGGAAGTATCTATCGGTTTAGAATAGTCGAATTCATGTCTGATAATAATTCAGTCAATTTCTGGGTTAAAAATGGGTAAACAGTCAGAGGTTTCTGGATGAAATGAATGTGTCCGGGTAGTTTGGTTGATGGTGTCCGGAAGTGGTTCTAGTGGTGTCCGGACGAGTCCTTTATCCAGGTAAGTCCTCTTTCCATGAAGTTTCCGGTTAAAACTAGTTACCGGATAGTGTCCGGATTGCTTTGGTGTCCGGGTGTTATCCGGATTATATATGTTGTCCAGACAGTTTTGTTGTCCGGAATGTTGATGCTATCCGGAAATTTGTGTTGTCCGGATAACTTGTGGTATCCGGATACTTTAGCTGATTTGGTCATTTTTGAGAGTTTAGATACTTTTTGAGTATCTAGTAACCTGTGTTTTGTTGACTCTGGGATGGGGAACGAATGAGGACTGAATATACTATGGACTCGACTTAAGTTCAGGTTTGGGGGTAACATTTGAGGATAGAGATATCTAGAGTTCTTAGCTTTAGTATGTCCTATGTGTACTATTTGGTAAAAAGATACTTGTATCTAATTGTTTCAGATACTGTGAATTTGGAGTGAAAGCTGAATCTTGTGGAAAAAGACTGGAAAGAGTTTTGATAAACAAACAGGTGAATTTTACTTTAAAACGTTTTTAAACTGGAATACATATATGTGTGGAGTGGGAAATGATAGATGGTGTTATTATATGTTTATGTTTGAAATATAATATATTGAGATATTGTATTTACATGAGCATTACTTTATATGAGAATACGTTGGTCGGGCTTAGGACCGGTGGTGTTGGCTGTAATATTCGTACAACGGTGTTGGTTGTAATTGTCGTACAGCGGAGTTAATTTATTAGTTGGCTTGCAACCAACTAATATGGCCATGGAAATAAGACAGGGAAGTACACAATGCATGAGTCCTATTTGGTATTTAAACTTGTGATATGTATATGGTATTTGTGCAAATGGTTTCAAACTAACAGGGATTTTCTCACTTAGACCGCTAGGTATGACCCTTATTTTTGTTTTAAAATATGTATTCCAGGTCTTGGATCGGGTAAGAACAAGTGAATAGAGTAATCGGTGGCTAGCTTTTGGGAAGACTTATATGTTGAAAAATATGATGTGTTTTGCATTTATAATCTTGTTATTAGATGTAATGTATTTAATTATTGAAAAGTTGTAATGAAATACCTTATTTTGGATTGTAAAGACAAAGGGACCGTACTTGTTATATAATGTATCTTTGTTATGTAACGACGTTATGAAATATATGTTAATTGATGCATGTTTGGAATATCGGGTTGTTACAGTTATCATGGATCTGGACCCCCCCCCCCCCCCCCACACTATCAGTACCTCTCACTACTGAAGATATTTTCCTCAGTGGATCCAACGTTGAAACTGCTACCCACACCCTCTTCTCAACCTTTGTTCCTCCCTCATCTTCTTTGGTCACTCCAAAGTTCTTAATTCCCCCATTCTCAAGCTCAGGCGCCATTCACCTGAGTGACACAACGGCTGCTGATCTTCAAAATATGATGGATCAGAATAAAGGACCTGAAGGCACTTCCACTCATCCCTCCATGGAAGACGATATGGGCACCATCCACAACTCCATCACGGACTTGTCGAATAAGGTGGACAATCTCACCACCACTCTCTTCACTAACTCCTCAGCGGTTACAAACGCTGGAGAGGCTTTAAAGGCACTCACCACTGAGGTGAAAGAGAACGCCTCTAGTGCTGACTTGCAAAAGCTGGAAGGTAGCTTCTCCACTATGGCTACAGCTCTCACCGACAACTCCTCCTCCCTCAACACCTTGAACGCTACCAACAGCGAACACTCCAACAACTTCACCACACTGTCCAGCGAAGTCACAACGCTGAAGACAGTGGTGGGCAATCTTCAAGGAGAGGTATCTTCGCTGAAGAACAGCATGACAGACCTAGCTCTAAAGTTCAATTCCTCAAACGCACTGTTACAACATGTGCTCGAGAAGCTGAACGCCCCCACCGTCCCCTTATCCCACTTCTCTCAGGTTGATAGAGAGAAGATGGAGAAGGCGATGAATTTCATTGAGAAGGTCAACCCTGTGTTGTCTGGCCTAGAAGACAGGCTCACAGCGGTTGTTAATCGTTCGGGTATCCCTGGCCTCAAAGACAGGGAGCCTAGACATTCTGTTGTTGTTGCTGCTGTTGTTTCCTCCCCTCCTCCATATGAGGAAGAGGGGGAGAAGACTGAGAAAGACCTTCCCCATACTTCTGAGGGGGAGGAAAATGCTGCTAAACCTCAGGGAGTTGAAAACCCTGAGGGAACCGAATTCTCCTTGAACGCAAATTCTGAGGGGGAGAATGTCTAAGAACATGCTGAATCTCCAGTGCATGTTGCTTCTTCAGATGATGATGAAGAAGCTAAAGAAGAAGAAAACGAAGAAGACATGGATTTTTAGGAGGACGAACCTTCATCATCACCCAAAGATGATGATGATGATGACGATGATGATGATGTTGACTTCTCATTCCAGCCCAAACCCAAAAAGACCCCATCTCTTAAAGGGGTCGTTATCAAAGAATCAGGGGAGGGGACGACCAAAACAAAGCATCCAACGACTGCCTCCGATAAAGGAAAAAACAAAGGCCTCGCTGATGACAACCTAACTATCCTTCTCAGAAATCCAGTTTTTCAAGTAACATATATTCTTTTCCTTTACTCTGCATCCCTCCTCTATCCCTTCTCAACCTCAGTTCTACTCTCCATAAAACCTCTATACACTTAAACCCCTCTTTTCTCTATCTCTTCTTCAAAATGATCTCAACTCTATGATCGTTTGGTCTCCGCTAGTCCTCTCCCCTGCATGAGGGTCAAGATGAAGCTCATCCTACAACTCCAATAATCACAGCCCCGAGTGCTGATAAAATAATTCCGGTCTTAGACTTCGCTGAGACTGATGAACCTAAAGAAGAACTGCTCTCTCACAAGAAAAGTCCTTCCTTGGTTCCTCAAAAGCCAAGTGAAAAAGAACTGAAAAAGAGAGCAACTATGATTCAAAAGCTTGAGGATCAGCGCATCGTTCCTACTCATCTCAACATCCTTTCAAAAAGGGAAATCGTTGAATCCCTCAAAGCTGAGAAACTCCTCGCCGATCAAAAGAGAGCTGAAGAAAAAAGATAAAGAATATGCTATTGATCTCGTCCAACGTTCAGTGAAGGATCCTGAATTGAAGAAGACTCGTATCTGTGTTCAGCGAAAATTATGGAAGGACGCCAAAAAGATCATCGAGAAGAAAACCAAGGTCTCTGATTCACCTTGAAATAGTGCAAAGAAAGACTTCACTTTCGACATCATGGGTCCATAATCAAACAAGTCAACATCATGGGTCATACTACAAACAATATTCCTATCATTGACATTCAGATTGTCAGAGAGAATGGTCACAAGGAAACAATCTACACCTCGTGGATTGATAAGTTCGGTTTATCTGAATGGTTGGAGATGCGGATAGCCATTCAGCGATCATGGTCAAACTGCAAATCCTTTGTCGAGAAGCCTCTGAACAACCAGATCGACTTGGTTACATCAGTCGTGGATATTCCTCCTCCTCCTCCTCTAGTTCAACAGAGAAGGGCTGCTGCAAAGAAAAAGAAAACATCTTCAGCTTCAGGTCCTCCTATCAAAAATGAAACCAGAATTGGCTTTTCACGAGAAGAAGTCCTTGGTCCTGACCCTGATCTCTCAGTACTCGACGTCTCCCTGCCCCCTGGTGAACGCTTTATACCTGGAAAAGTCTTAAGTGAACCTCATGGTATTTTCTTCACTGAGCCTCAAATACTTCTAACGCGTCTCTGAGCTATGCATTGCCCCTATCGAACAGCTCAGAGATCTTGTCTATTGGTGCAGTTTTAGAGATGAGCTTCTCGGACACTTCATGAAGCCCTTGATCTTTAAAGAAGCACAACGAAGAAGGGAACTTGGAGAAAAAGTCCCTGATTGGATGATCCCTACCACAAATACCCTTGATGAACTTCTTGTCAAGGATGAACCAGAATAGTTGATAGAATTCCTTTTGTAAATTCTTCTTCATTTTATCAACTGTAACTTTTGTACTTGTAATTATTATTCGTTGTACTTGTAATTTTTCCACTTCCCTCTGTAATCTATACGAAGTTTAATGAAAAATTTCAGTGAATGTACTTTACTCCATCAGTACTTAAAAAGATCCCTGAAAACAGTAAATGGGACAAATATTTTATGAGTCCTTTTTATCCTTATGTTTTCTTACTTAGCAATTTTCCTTTATTGCTATGTCATAATCAAATAGGGGGATATTGTTGATCCAAACCCTCGGTGATTTGATAATGACCCTGAGAAAACACTTAGTGAAAATTGTAAGTACACAATATGTATTAGAGTTTCACTATCGCTGATAAATAATAAGTCTGTTTAGTACCGTTGATAGGAAACTCATGTTCTTTAATTTATGCATTCAGCGAACACTGTTCATCAGTGAGCCCTGAGCCTGTTCAGCATCACTGATGATCGTTGATAGTTTAAGTTGTTTACTTATGATCCCTGAAGACAAGATTCACGTCAACCATGTTCTACGCTGAAGTCGAAGATCAAGCCAAAGAACCAGCGACTAAGACTACTAATGAACTGATACGGATATCAGCGAAACCAAGACTTGTCCACTCAACGTGAAGTTTCAAGTAGAAGACTTCAGCGAATGCTGAACTTTATCATTCACTGATAAAGAATCATTCAGCGAACGCTGATCATGAAGCCTCCTCTACAAGCAACTTTTGTCTTATCCCCTTGCACGCCTCCGTACGACTGTGTCAGAATGGACATCTCTTTTGTCCAGAATCGTACAACCAACTCTGATCTTACAACGTTCATCATGCGGCTACTAGGTTGTCTACTGAAGTCAAAACATGCAACCAACCAGAGGCTGCCACGTGTAAAGGAAAACTGACATGCATTAAATGCATGCAGTATATAAAGGAAACCCTACTTCATTCTTGAAAAAATCGGCCATTCCTTCTCTTGCTGAACTACTGTGTGTTAGAATACTCTCCTTAGTATTCTAGATTTTCTTAATCTCTATTTCTAGTGCAAGAACTCTTAGTGATTCATAGTTTGTTTAGATTGGGTTTATTCCTTAATCTTGTTCCGCAACAAACTGTAAATTGTTTGATACATATCAATAAACAATTTAGAAAGATAAAAATCGTGTGTTTATATTCAACCCCCCCCCCCCCCCCCTTCTACAAACTTGTATAACCCCTTTGGGACCAACAATTATAATAGTTTTCGTGTTTTTGCTATTATTTATTTAATTCAAATTTGCATTGCAGTCAAAATATTTATAAATTTATAAATAATATGCGTTATATTTGTATAGTTTTATTAGTGAAATATATTTATGTGTTGTATAAAGATAATATTAGATTAATTTGTCGTTTTAGTATGAGTTAGTGATTATCTTGTTTTAAAAAGTGTTTATCTGTTGATTAGTAGTCAAAGATTTTATATGTATTACTAATTTATACTTTATTTTGTAATTATTGTGTTTATGAAATTAAGATTTTTTTAAAAACAAAAGCTTAAATAATGTATAAATATTATAAATCTAAAATAATAGTTGATATAATAAAATTATACAAAACTATTGAAATATTAGTATATTGTTAAAATATCAAACGAAATACTATAAGATAATTAAAAGTTAGTTAATTGAATATTGTATAGAATATATTAAATTTAATAGAATATTAAATATATAATATTCAATAGAATATTTAAGGATAACTTAATAATATATTGCACAAATCAAGGAGATGTGAGGCGTGGTAGGTTTTGGGGGAAACACCCAATTTGATAAGTCATAAGTCTGCTGAACGAATGACGCGAGAAGAAAACTTAGGTTGATAAGCCTTTTTCAAATTAAACAGGAGAGAAATTAGAGCGAGGAAAGGGGAAGAAATAGTCAAAGATGAAGGAGATGTTGTGTATAAGGCGTAGGAAACCCAAAGACTCAAAACCTTCTCTCATCCCTCACAGATACGAAAAACTGCAGAAGGGTTTTAAGAGTTGCAGGAGGGTTTTAAGAATTGGCTGCTCGTTTGGTCCGAAATAGAGATAAAATCTTCGGTGAAACCAATCAATCAAGTAAGGTTTTGTGTTTTAACCTTCTTTTAACTATTTATGTATGGATAAATGTATTGTTCATTGCGATTGTTTGTGTTAAATCGACAATGTAATAGTGTCTGCTGCTAAGTGATGTTTTTTACTGATTGATTGTATAATATGTGTGATGCTCCATCTCAAATTCTTCAGCCTACAGAATGCCAATACGAAACTACATATCCATGTTGGTTTTCATGCTATGCTAAATGATTTTCTACACATGATATTTTTGTCAAACCTGTAAGAATTTTTCAATATTCTGCCACAAAAAATTTTGATAACTAGAGAAGGTAGGATAGACTGTTCGTTGAATAGATACATGCCCGTCCATAATAGTTGAATGCGAAATTCTTAGTTCTTGAGCTCACAATGTATCCTACATTCTTAATTATATCATCTGTTCTTTCCTTGCCAATCGCCACCTCCATTTTTCTTTTATGATCTTTGAATAAGTCGAGTTGCTATAATGTTGTGAGTGCACCCTGATGTAATGAAATATAACTATAAGAAATCAACTAGTATTTATGCACATGAGTTACCAGTATATAGGCATGGGATATATGAGAAGTGTCATTTTTGGTGAGAAATATTTTTAAACTGTTGATCACTTTTAATCAAATATCCTCCCATGAATTGTGAGATTTAATCCAGTGCATCTCATTCTAATGTTCGTCAATTTCTTATCCAACGGTTGATAACCACTTCTCACGCTTCTCACCAAATTTGAAACTTCTCACAGGAACCCAACCAATAATATATATATATATATATACACACACACAAACAACACTCGTTTAGAAAACGTTAAAATGCTAGAAATTAACTAGTAAAGCATACTTGATAAATCATTAAAGTCTATGCAGTTAACAGATTGTCCTAAAATCTCTTGCTCCTTTTAATAAGATATAATTCGTTGTTGCTTAATTAAGGGTAGAAGTTGAGTGGTTTGTGTGTAGGATGAGATGCTTTTGTCTAACCTGTTATAGAAGTCCTCCTCCCATGTGAAGATGAAGGAATAAGGCAAACAGTTGATAGTTGGATCTCTACATATATGTTTTATAAACTTAAGTCCTATAAAGTGATTTATTAGGACACTTAGGGACTATTTACAAAGCCCTTACCCGGGTAAGCGCTTACCGGTAAAATTCAAAACTATCATTTACTTACCGGGTAAGATTTTAGTCCATCAAAATAATATCATATGCAACAATCTTTTCGATAAGCGCTAACCGTGGTAAGAGTTCGCTACCACCTACCGGGTTAGACTTTCGGTCCTTAACTTAGCTCTTACCAGGTAAGATTCTTGGTCCTTGTCATATTCATGGTAAGGTAATGTGACTTGATAAAGACTCAAGGACGGATTCATAAGTTGTTTCATACGGTGACACCTTATAATATAGAAAAACATAATTACAAAAATCACGGTTTTTATCTGTAATAACCGGAATCTTATTGTAAAGAAAGTGGATGTTTAGTGGAATTTTGATGGAAACTCAAGTTCAAGGGTCTAAGTGCAAATAAAACAAAGGGGCCATCTTGCAATAAAGGAAAGTAATAAAAGACCATAAAAACCTGTTTTCATCTTGTTAGTGAAAATGGAGGCTGGAGAGACGGCAGAGAGATTTTTGAAGATTGATCAGAGTGCGATTGGAAGAAAATCGAGAATGGAGCTACATTGGAGGTGGTTTGTGCATCATTTTTATTCAAGGTAAACTCTTCATCTCTATCTTTTATTGCGGAATTTTGATGGGATTTAGTTTGTTGGGTTTTGGTGATGAAAATGGGGAAAATGTTTGTTCTCCTTGGGTTTGGGGGTTAAATGTTGGGTTACAATGATAGTAAATGATAAGGAATGTTAAAGCACTAAAATCCAAAGATTAATGAGGTTTAAATCGTTTATTAATGGGGGAAAACTTTGGATTTGAGGTTCCCATAATCGCACTGCACTGTGCGAAGCTCGGGAAGTTCTGGGACCAGATTTGGGATGTCCCGAATGGATATCCGGGTATGTTTGTGAAATTCGGGGAGACCGGATGAAGAGTACCGGGAGGCCAGACCCGGGAGTCGGGAAGACTAGACCCGGGAGTCGGGGAAGGTAGAACCGTGTTTACCAGGAGGCCAGACCCGGGAGTCGAGGAGGCCAGACCCGGAAGTCGGGTAAGGAACTCGGAAGGCAGGGAATACCCGGATAGGGATCCGGTAAACCCCAGTTCCGGGTAGTAGCTTTTGTTGGTTCCCGTATTTTATTAACAAAGATTATCTTATCTATTAGTTCAAATAAGATGTGTTGCGGAAGCGTATTTGAAGAACTAACATATATGTTTGAATAGAAACAACGCAAAGTATCGAATAAACAGTATATGAAGAACAGATGAATATCTTAAAGTTACTGTATTGATGATGAACACTAACAATAGATTTGACGTTAATTGTGTGTGTGTTTTCTGGTATATAAACTGGTTAAGCACTTGTAAAACTTGTAAGGAAGAACTCAACATGAGTCTTCCTTTTATACTACTACAAAAGAACTATTCTAGACAAAAGGACTATTGCTACAGGAAAGAAGGGATGGCATGAACAGTTGGAAATCTGCATGCATTAAATGCGCTAATATCAACTTTTAAGGTTTCCTATCAGAGTTTGACACGTGTTTGTTGTCGGACCATGCCTTGTACAAGTTGATGAACGGACCCTGGAACAGTAACAATATATTTCTGTAACAGTGGTAAGATATTTCTGCAACAGTGGCAAGATATTATAAATATCTTCCAAGTCTTCAGTCTGAACCGCAGAGGCTCTGTCAAGGGTGACAGAGGTTCTGCGGCTCGGTCCTTGGTGAGCATTCTTCTGTAGATCCTTCTTTGGTCCTTTGTGAGTAGTCTTCTGTAGATTCTTCTTAGGACTTGGTGTTCCTTGAATGATCTTGTTTGCTTCGGCAGAGCTTCTGTAGCACTCCGCAGAGCTTCTGTGGAAGTCTTCTTTCATACCTGGCCCATTTTGCAATACTTCTAATATTATGAATATTTGGAGCTAACAATCTCCCCCTAAGTATTGAAAAATGAAAATTTGACTTCATGCATAATTTAGGCTAAGTAAAGTAAACAGAGGTTAAACAATACCTCATAAAGATTCATTTCATTTCTTTTTAACTATTACAGAGATATGTAAAAGAGATTTAGACATTTGCATCTTTGACGTCATTGAAACTTCTGTTGTTGAATCCTACTTCTCTGAGCTCGTGATAGAATTTGATGCAGAGTTCTCTTAAGCCGATTGTAGCATCTATTTCTCTGATCATTCTTTTTGCTGATTCTTGATCCATAAGGTCAGTACCTCTGTTCTCTTCTAAGATGGATCTGAACTTGTTCAGAGTACTGGTTGCATACTTCTGACAGTCCATTTCCACAAAGAGTCTTACTTGACCAATAGGATCCTTATACACTAACCCGTACCTTGGTGTTATTATGATTGAGTTGGGAATTGCAGAAGGTGGGCAGTGATCCTCTGGTGGTCTTATGCTCAGGTTTCTGACTCCAAGATCTCTTCCTAGTTGAAAGTCTATCATGCTGTACAGCAGAAGCTTTTCTCTCATCGCTTTCCTGAATACTTGATAGGCCCTTCTGTTGGCATCATTGTCGAAGTTTTCTTTCGTCCAAAGTAGAAGATCTGGTAGATCGTAGGGGTTCAAGTTCCTTATATCTGCATCTGAAAATTGATTTTCGTACCTGTTCTCCCTTTTGACTTTGTAGATGTTGTACCTGATCTTTGGAAAGGTTCTCGTTTGAGAGAATTTGCAGTAAATTACCTTTTCAATTTTGGAATCTGAGAAGACTTATGCCCTTGATTTTGGCTTTGTTCTGCTGAAGGTGTTGTTAAGGTCAGCTCTGAGTTGAGGATCTTCGATGGGTGGCATAGGATTCTTCTAATATTGCTGTCTGTAAAGGTACCTATACACCACCTCTTCCATTTCTGCATGTCGTGTAGTCGGTGGTGGTATTGGTCTTCGCAGAGCATCCATTTTTTGTTTTATCTCTGCAACCCTGCCCTTTATTGTTTTTGCTTTTGGATCAAGGATTGGAATATCTGACAGAGGATCTAAATTGAATGCCCAGTCTTCTTCAGGTTTAGGAGTGACAAAGGCATCGAATGAGCTCTTCATCAACTTCTCTGTTGTCTGAGGCATTGACTTTTTCTTATTTGGTTCTTCTGTCATGATACCCTTTCCTTTATCTTTGGCTTATGGAGGATCCGAACCTGTTGCCTATTTTGGACTCTGTGGGATTGCTTCTGTTGGTTTGGGTGTTGAGGTCTCTGTTGGTATGGGTGTAGAGGTTTCTGTTGGTATGATGGGGATTGCCTCTGTTGTTTTTGACTTTTCAGTTTCTGAGGACTTTGGTGGGGATGGATCTGTTGGTTTGATTGGGGATTTGGGTTGTGTAGACGTTTCTTCTGTGAGCTCGATTGTGGTTTGTGGAGGGATATCGAAACGTTTTGCGGCTCTGAAAGCAGATATGAACTCCATTCTCTTTAGGACATAAGTGGCAGAACGTTTAGATGTTTTTGGTTTGTGGGCAATGGATTTTCTTCTTGGGTGAGTATTGGGTTGGGATTTTGGTGGAGAATGGGGAAGTTCTTCTGAAGATGAAGAAGTCAAGATTTGAACTTCAGGGACATCTTTTTCAACTACAGATGTGGTTTCCACAGAGGTTGGTGTTTCCTCTGTGGGACTCTGTTGAGTTTCCTGGGTTTGGGTTTGGGTTGGGGGTGCAGAAGAAATTGGTACTGCTGCTATTGGTGGACTGGTTGCAGCCGTTTCACTTTGTTTTTCCTTTTCTTTCTCCCCTTGTGTCTCCCCCTCAGGATGATCTGATGAATCATCATCATCAGAGTCATCCTGACCCTTATCTCCTTTACCCTCTGCTCTGCAAGAAGTGTCAGGTTTCTTCGCCCCAGCTGCCATCATTTTTGCACAGAGATCATCACAGCGACCAAGAAGAATTTGGACTTCGGCCTCTGTGTTTAACCGCATCTTTCCTACACTAGCTTTGAATTCTTTTATGTAAGATGCGTTGGCTATTGTGAAGGCTCTGATAAATTCTGTCATTTGATTCAAGATGCTTTGCCCAAGTTCTGTCAACTGTGCTCTGGTTATGTAGTCGGTAGGCTTCATGGCTAGAGTGGCTTCTGTTGTTTCTTCCTGAACTTGTCATAGAGCTTTCTGCAGTTCTTCTGGAGTAATAACTTTTGATGATGACACTTGTTCTTTCATCTTTTCCAGATAGATTTTGATCGAGTTGTTGAAGGCAGAAGTTGCAGCTTTTTCAAAATCAGCAGCAGTAGAGGCAGGTGTGGTGGCAGAAGTTGTGGCAGCAGACTTCATCTTGGCTAGAGTAGATTGCACCTCTGTGGACAAGTTGTCCATTTTGGTGTTTAGTTCTGATATGGCCTTCGATGTTGTTTCTGCAAAAGATTTGAAAGAGCTTTTCAACTCTTTCAATGTTTGGTTCACAGAGGTGACAAGGGTTTGGAACTCACCCCTTGATACATGTGAACTTGTTGTAACCTCTGGAGGAACACATTCGTCTCCAGAGTTTGTCCTTGTTCCTTGGACACCTTCTTTCACCCCTGTTTGTACGTTGAGGGTGGAAGGATTTCATTCTGATCCTCGAGGAGAAACTTGAGTTTCAACCCCTACAGAATTTCTGTGAAGAACATTGTCCAAATCCACTCCAGAGGTGGGTATTGGAATATCCTTCTGTTGACTCGGAGACTTGTCTAGAGTCTCTTCGTCTCTGTGCTCTCTAATCCCCTCTGAAGGGATGTTGGGCCCTATTGTGGTATGTGTGGCAGAGGAAACGAATTACTCTGCTAGTATGTCAGATGTGATTTGGGGCAATAAATCATGAACTATGGGTGAGTCCTTTCGAGAGGACTCCCCAGGAATGGTTTCCCCGGTTAAAATGGGCACAGAGGTTGAAAGAGTAACCTCTGGCTGGCTGGGAGGGGTTGGGATCGAGCTGTGCTGCTCTTTTTCAATGATACCTTCTGCCGCTAGATCGGCGGTATCATAAATGTGGGTTGCAGTAGGAGGGGGTTGGGGATGTGTGCCTTCTACTTTTTCGGCATCTTTTTCTGCAGAACCCTCTGCTGTTTCTATCCTAACCTCTTCCTCTATTGTAAAGTCTATGTTTAGCTCTTCTTCTGAGGTTTCCTCTGTAGGTGCTATTGTTTCTGCTTCTGCTCTTAAGGAATCATACATAGAATGAGTTCCTATGAGTTGTCGAACGTGAGGGTGCATGGTTTTTGTACCTTGAGCTGCAGAAATGACTTTTGTTGTGCGCAGAGCCTCTGTAGACGGATCCAATGGTTCTGCGACCCATCCTGATGGATCTAAGGTGTGAGCAATGTCGGGATTGTTGAGGAATGCATTGAAATCTCCCTGTTGATCTGTATAGATTATTGGGGAGGGAGGTTGCAGAGGCATAGTCTGATCTTCCTCTTCTTGCTCGACTTCCTCTGTAATGACCTGCAGAGGTGATCTTGGTTTCTTCTTCTTTGACTTCCTCTTCTTTGGCTTTGGGGGTCCATCTTCTGTTGATTTGGATTTTCGTTTCTTTTGTTTTGGAGGGGAGGGAGGTGCAGAAGATCTTGTCTCTGTGGCAAATGGTGGAGAAGAGGTTTGAGCTGCAGAGGTTGTAGTTTCTGTTTGGGTAAAAAATCACACCCTCGACCGACCTGGGAAACACCCTCGACATAACCCATGGACATTGATTACCCCCGACCGACAAGGATAATACCCGTTATTATCATATCCCCGACATACGCTAATAACCACGATAATTGCTTATTGAAAGACATCTGGTGTCAATAGTTACTCAAGACAGTGTCTTTACATCTAACGATCGCACGTCACGTGTCGCACGTCGCACATCGCTAGTCACACGTCACTAGTCTTGTGTCGCCAGTTATGACTTGTCGATCTTACGTCGACAGTCTTCTGCCATCGGTGTTATATTGCTCTGGCTCTGCGACAACATCGTCCTGACATCCTGGTCTTACGACCTAGTCTTACGATTATACTATCCGTTAAACATCTGTTTCTTCTGTTTATCAATGCAGGTCTTGACCACGACCAGAAAACGTAAGACACTTGTTATGAACCATATCTTGTATTAAGATAAGGTCCCGACGAAGACCCAGAAAACCTCCGTCGTCCCTCCTGAAAGGCAAGTCAAGTGTTCCTCGCGACATTCGACACTCGCCACTCGACCACGACGTCGCCCGCTCCGTACGATCGTCGCATAGAACCATGCGACCTCGACCAACTAACGTTCACTATGACTGTTACGTTTGTTAAATATTTAATGCAGGAGTCAACACTCTTTATGAGCAACGGCTGTAACCGATGAAGTCATTAACGAGCATTTAATCCCACATTGAAGACAACGACCGTTACAAGACCAATCATCAAAGGAGCATTCAATGCCCGACAGCGGTTATAAAGCGCGCCATAAAGGCACCATTAATAGCCGATGGAGGCTATAAAAAAGCCTATGCTGCAACCAATTCGGGGGGAGAACAGAAAACACTGAAATAAAACACTCAAACTCTGGAAATCACATACAGAAAGCTATCATCTACCACCGAATTCCAGAAATACTACAGCAAGCTCAAGAACAACAGAAGTAAAGAACTTTCTCTTGGAGAATCGCTCTCGACGCACGACAACAGCCTTCGACCAACAGTTGTTTACACTTTGTATTCACACACGACAAACGCCTGTTTTACACTTTAAACAACTGTACTTTACATTTCGAAGTATTTCCTTCATTTTTATTGTAATCATCGTACGACCGACGCCAGTACCAAGGATGTCGCCCCTGATTGGCGACCATAGTGCAGCGACGACACCCACTGTCGTTCGCAGGTTTTTTCCTCGATTGAGGTTTTTCCTGCGTCATCAAATCCCTTGTCTCATTTATTTTTACCTTCGTCACACGCTATGTCGAGAGGTTCCTTTCTTTAGTTGATTAAGTCCACATCGACCTTAAGTTGTCCCTTTGGTGCGATTTTTGGCATTAACAGTTTGGCGCCATCCGTGGCACCCCATCTAGAGAAAATCCTCGACGAAACGTGCACCTTACTAACAGTTTCTTGGAGTTTCCTCTACTTTCATCGCAGGAAAATGACGGATAAGGGAAACCCAGAACGAACCGCTATCCCGGTGACTGGAGGATTCAAAAATGCTCAAGGCACTCTCGAATCAATCAATGATTATCGCATGGAAGAAGTCATCCCAGATCAAAGCAAACCTGAGCAAAAAGTCCTCATCGGATCATCCCTCGATCTCAACCTCCGAGAAAAGCTGATATCTTTTTTGTAGGAATATGTTGTTCCCGATATCATCTCACACAAGTTCAATTTCGACCCATCGTTTAAGCCTGTCAAACAGAAGCGAACAAATCTTCAAGATCCTGTGATTCAACTTCAATCGGAATCAAATGCGGCTCGAAGCCAGATTCAAACCTTAAAAAAATGCTCCGTCAAAATATCGCATGGATCGCATCGTCCGAAGGGCTCGGGGGCTCGGAACGCCCGTCACAAAATAGAAAACACCGTATTTCGATTTCAAAAGTCCTTGGAGAAAAAGGCGCTTATCGACTCCAAGTTACGGTAACTGTGACATCCCGCTTGGATGGAATATGGTATAAACAACTCTATATATATACTCTAAGTATATTCTTCTCGTTCAATTATTATGATCTAACATATGAATGTTGATTTAAGCATCAAAGGATCATAGGTCAAACCAACGACCACCCCCGATTTTACATTGCAGGCTCGTAAGATCATATAAAACGCATGTCTTACGATTTATATCGTGAGAAATGAAGTCTCTACGACTTGCAACTTATAATCGTCAATTAAAGACGACCCACGTTTTTAATCTTATGATCGCCACTCATGGCAAACACAGGTTAAAACTTTCGGTCGCCAATAAAATCGACTCACATGTTGAAATCACGTGATCGCTAGTCATTTCATATGTCGTCAATAAAGACAACTTGTACATTGAAACTCGCAAATCACCAGTCATGATTCCAAGGGACCAGAATACTCAAATCGACTCTTTAGCAAACCTTGTGTCTGCTTTGGTCGAACCAATACTCGACAGCATTCCAATCTGACGACGTCGTCCATCAAAAATGACGATGACATCCAGATGGAAGACCAAGAAGATAATTGGTCGAGCGACATCCGAAATCGTCTATGACAATGGATCCCAGTTCATAAGCTATGAGACTCGACCATTCTATGAAGACAACAACATCAAGCTGACGACCTCGACACCCAGGGGCAAGCGGTCGAGCGACATTTCAACAAAAACATAGAAGCTAATGTCTTTCAAGAAGGTGACTACATCCACTGTCAAGTATTCCAAAGCACTCAAAAGCTCAAACGCATGTAAACTTTCTACCAAGTAGGAAGGTCCTTATTGTATCTCAGAAGTCGTAGGTAAAAATGCATATCGGCTACAAACCCTCGACAGTCGAGATATTCCACGCATCTGGAATGCAACGCATATGAAAAGGATCGCACAACATTAGTTTCATACGACTTTTGTCTCGCAGGATCGCACGATATATATTGCTAAATCTATCATACGACTTTAGTACACTCTCACAGGATCGTACGACATAAACGATCAGGTTTATGACTTGATTATCCTTTCGCAGGAACACATGATTCAAGTTCATCGTATGATCGAACCACACGATCGTAAGGTCTAGCGACCCCACAATCTAAGTTCTTTAACTTAGAAAAATTTCATGTTCTGAATGAATGCTTTGATCACGCGCGCTTATACGATTCAAAAATATGAAAGTCTTATGACTTACGTTCTAATCGTTGTATTACAATGGATGCCCAAGTCGCACGACTTCATATTCATTTTTGTACTTAATGAATCTTTTCAGTTAATATTACATCTGTCCTTGACGTGTAATACGCAGGTTCAATAGAAAGGTAATTTTTTACCGATTATCTCTAAACTTACAATTAGCTAAAAAAGCTAGACACAACGTGACTCAGGTCTCCAACGACCATATCGGCTGTGAACGCCAGACCACGACGGCTCAAACGCCAGAACATAGGTCTCTAACGACCGCATCGGCTCAAACGCCAGAACATATGTCTCTAACGACCGTATCGGCCCGAGTGCCAGAACATATGTCTCTAACGACCGTATCGGCTGTGAACGCCAGATCACAGGACCACGTCGACCGGGAACGCCAACCCGTCGACATGGACCCCTGTCTCCTCGATAGGAAAAACGTTCCCTGAAAGACGGGAGCAAATATTTCCTCAGATGAGGAAACAACGTCGTCCCGTCAAGGACACCAACAATGTCGTCCCGTCTAGGACACCATCGGCCGATGACCTGTCCCCCTTGTCGGCAGACGCTGGGGACAACACCTTGGACACTAGCTTTGTCACTGTCCCCAGGAGCACCGAACTTGCTCGTATCGCGCCCATCGTGCCAGAACGGATGGATGACGCCCTCGCCTCCTTAGGCATGACAACTCTCGATGAAACGACAGCCCTCGAAGACGGTTCCTTCAGGACTACCGTCCTTGTCTTCTTCAAGATTCCCGACCCAGCTGTCGGGGTATTCTTTCTCCTTTCCCGGCCTCGAAGGGCAAGAGCAACTTGCGTCGCCTTCTTTGGTTGACCAAGTCAGTTTTCCTCTGATGATCTTAGCAAAAGTAACACGTCTCCGTAGAGACACATGTTTTGGTACGAGATCTGAAATTCAAATAGCTTTGAAATTCAAATCTCGGGGGGCTAACTGTTTGGGTAAAAAATCACACCCTCGACCGACCTAGGAAACACCCTCGACATAACCCATGGACATTGATCACCCCCGAACGACAAGGATAATACCCGTTATAATCATATCCCCGATATACGCTAATAACCACGATAATTGCTTATTAAAAGACATCTGGTGTCAATAGTTACTCAAGGTAGTGTCTTTACATCTAACGATCGCACGTCACGTGTCGCACGTCGCACATCGCCAGTCACACGTCACTAGTCTTGTGTCGCCAGTTATGACTCGTCGATCTTACGTCGACAGTCTTCTGCCATCGGTGTTATATTGCTCTGGCTCTGCGACAACATCGTCCTGACATACTGGTCTTACGACCTAGTCTTACGATTATACTATCCGTTAAACATCCGTTTCATCTGTTTATCAATGCAGGTCTTGACCACGACCAGAAAAGGTAAGACACTTGTTATGAACCATATCTTTTATTAAGATAAGGTCCCGACGAAGACCCAGAAAACCTCCGTCGTCCCTCCTGAAAGGCAAGTCGAGAGTTCCTCGCGACATTCGACACTCGCCACTCGACCACGACGTCGCCCGCTCCGTACGATCGTCGCATAGAACCATGCGACCTCGACCAACTAACGTTCACTATGACTGTTACGTTTGATAAATATTTAATGCAGGAGTCAACACTCTTTATGCGCAACGGCTGTAACCGACGAAGTCATTAACGAGCATTTAATCCCACATTGAAGACAGCGACCGTTACAAGACCAATCATCAAAGGAGCATTCAATGCCCGACAGCGGTTATAAAGCGCGCCATAAAGGCACAATTAATAGCCGACGAAGGCTATAAAAAAGCCTATGTTGCAACCAATTCGGGGGGAGAACAAAAAACACTGAAATAAAACACTCAAACTCTGGAAATCACATACAGAAAGCTATCATCTAGCACCGAATTCCAGAAATACTACAGCAAGCTCAAGAACAATAGAAGCAAGGAACTTTCTCTTGTAGAATCGCTCTCGACGCACGACAACAGCCTTCGACCAACAGTTGTTTACACTTTGTATTCACACACGACAAACACCTGTTTTAAACTTTAAACACTTGTACTTTACATTTCAAAGTATTTCCTTCATTTGTATTGTAATCATCGTACGACCGACGCCAGTACCAAGGACGTCGCCCATGATTGGCGACGATAGTGCAGCGACGACACCCACTGTTGTCCGCAGGTTTTTTCCTCGATTGAGGTTTTTCCTGCGTTATCAAATCCCTTGTCTCATTTATTTTTACCTTCGTCGCACGCTTTGTCGAGAGGTTCCTTTTTTTAGTTGATTAAGTCCACATCGACCTTAAGTTGTCCCTTTGGTGCGATTTTTGGCATTAACAGTTTACTCTGTGGTTTTCCTTTTCTTGCTCTTCTTCTTGGGTGTTGTTGCAGAGGTTTTTCTTTTGGGAGAAGAGGGGTAGATGCTCTCTCTTTGGGCTTTGAAACGGTCTTGTACTAAATAGTGTTTTTCTAAAGCTCTAGCCCATTCATCTTCTGTCATCCTCTCTACTACATCTACACCTAAAGGGGCTCCTAGACGTAGGGGTGTCACAGGACTTTGTTCTGGAGTCCTGTGTACGCGTATATATTCTATTTTCCTATCTTCATCGGTTGCATAGGACAGAAGGTTCTTTGACAGAGGTCTGCAGTGTGGGTAGTTGTCTTCATGCTCTATAGGAGTATTTTTATTCATTGGATAAAGATTTACAGATGGCCCTTCCATTCGCCATTTCTGCATAAGAAGTAGAGGCTCGAAAATTACTCCTAAAATCCTTTGATATTGCAGAGGAGGCAGATACCCAGGTGTATTCTTCTTGGCCTTTTGAGTTGCGAGCTTTCTGTCGATCGTATTCATGATTTCCTACATCATGATGGTTGCATAATCAAGTGGAATATCGTAATAGATTCCATACATGATTGTCAGGATCTGGAATGAGCTTTGGTCAGGGCTACCGGTTTTCCCTGTGAGGCAACGATTTAAGATAGAGAAGAGGGTATTCCACAGAGGTGGTAGTCTGCCTCTGTGGAAATCATTGTGTTTCCTTAGGGTTGTGTTATACCCTAACATCTCTACGAATCGGCAGAGTTCCTCATCCGTTGGAACCTCAGCATATTTCTTGATTCTGAGTAGACCTATGGTTGGCAGGTTGAACTCCAGTGAGAACATGGTTCTGTTGAACATGAGTTCGAGGTACTCAGACTTGTCTGGCTTTGAAATATAGCCCTTTATCAGAGAATCATCTGAATCAAATCGGCAACTTTGCCAAAATTGATTCAGATATCTTGCAGGGATTTTGGTTGGGGTTTTGGAAAGGAGAGGGTATAATATATGGTTTTCCATGATATTTAGTAGAAGAGCATGGGCTTCGCCGAAAGCTGTTGGTGAGGGTACTAGATAGCAGTTGTTGGACTTTAAGGGAAGAACATCCTCAAAATGTTCTTTGTTCAGGAAATGTTGAAGGTTGGTGGTTGGTGTAAAGTTTGCAGAGTCGCCGGAGTTTTCTGTTTCAGCATTTACGGCGATGTTAGGGTTTTTGGAGTGCTCTGAATGCACTGGGGAGTGTTGAGGAGAGTTCGCCGGAGAGTTTTGAGCATCGTGGGAACTGGAAGCCATTTTTGCAAAGTAAAATGAAGATTTGAATACAGTTGCAGGTTCGTCGGAGAAGAGGGTGAGTAAAGTTTTTGTGAGGTACGGTAACTTGGGTTTTATACTGAGTTTGTGGCCGTAGAATCTGAAAGGGTTAATATTTTGAGGTAAATAATATTTGGGGTCCGCACTTGAGTGGTTACGGCGGGTTCAACTTTCCATAGGAACGTGTTGCATGTAGGTCCAACGAAAAGATGACACGTCCTCTGTGTCATTTATGACGAGACGTCGTGGGCGGCCTTATTAAATGCTAGGCGCGTGGGTTCATTTTCCTCCACAGGATTCTCACTCGCAGAAAAGTTACCGTTACCGTTATTAAACTGACAGAGGCTCTGTGATTTTTTAAAAAAACTTGTTTGTTTTGCCTCTGTGGGTTGTATTTTCACAAAGAATGGTTGAAAAGTCCACGGAGAGGATCGATAAATTAGTTGAAAAGCCAGCAGAGGCTCTGAGACAAGAAATTTCTTATAACTAACAATTTATAAACATTTTTTATCATCCAAGTTTTTGATTGTTTTTAACAAAGTTTTTAGGGCCTATTTGAAAGCTGGTGTCCTAGAAAATTGTTTTTGAAAAAGATTTTGTGCAGCAAAAAGTCTTTTTAAAACATGTGTTGGTCTACAGAGGTTATTTCTTGTCGAGAGAACTCTGTAACCGGATACTTCTGTTGCAGTGTTTGTATGCGATGATTCTTTTTGATTTTGACACATAAAAAGATTGACTGAGTTTTCAAGAATTGTTGATTTAAGATCAGAGCTTTTGCCTGCAGAACCTCTGTTGGACCCAGCAGAGGCTTTGTGACCTTAAATTCTAATAATGGAAAACTTAACATTCTTTTTGATCAAATTTTATTTGGAATGTGTTTAATAATGTTTCTAGAACATATTTAGAAAGTTGTGTTCTAGAAAATTATTTTCAAAAAGAATTTGTTCGAGATACTATCCTTTTGGTTCTTCTTTGTCCGGCAATATTCTTTTCTTCTGTTGTTGTCATCTCTTCCTCTGCTCCCCCTTGACTTATAAATCTCTGTAGATTTTAAGCAAGGTCTTCTTTTGCTCCCCCTTGATCTAATCATCCTCTGTAGGTCAAGTTTATTCTCCTCTGCTCCCCCTTGACCTATGCTTGGTTCAAATGATCAGAAGTAATGCATATAACCTAGGTCAAGTGTATAAGAGGTTCTGTAAGGATCGTCAGAGGTTCTGAGGAGTCATACAGAAGCTCTTTTGTTTATAGAAAGGAGTTTTTAGTATTTACATACAAAAGTGAATTATTTATCAAGTATATATACATATTTAAAAGAAAACATTATTTTACAAATGAAGATAAGATACTTACAGAGTTTAAGTCATATTTATCATTCCTAATTTACCCACCAAGTAAAGGAATCTTTTCTCATCAAGTGCCTTGGTGAATAAATCAACAAGCTGAAATTCTGTTGGTACAAAATGCATCTCGATGGTTTGATTTTCCACATGATACTTCAAAAAGTGATACCTGATATCTATGTGCTTTGTCTTTGAATGTTGTACTGGATTGGCAGAGATGGCAATTGCACTTTTGGAATCATAGAAGATGGGGATTTTGCAGATGATGTGACCAAAGTCTTTAAGCTGAGTTTTCATCCACAGAACTTGAGAGCAACAGCTAGCAGCAGCAACGTATTCAGCTTCTGCCGTAGATGTTGAGACACAATTCTGTTTCTTTGAAGTCCAGCTTACTAATTTCCCACCTAGGAATTGACAACTCCCAGAGGTACTTTTTCTGTCGAGTTTACATCCTCCATAATCTGAATATGTGTATGCCTTTAGTCCAAAACCAGAGTTCTGCTGATACCAGAGGCCAAGATTTTTGGTCCCTCTGAGGTATCTGAAGATTCTCTTTACAGCAATATAATGTGACTTCTTAGGATTAGCTTGATATCTTGCACAAAGACATGTGGCATGCATTATGTTAGGTCTACTAGCTGTTAAGTATAATAAAGACCCAATCATTCCTCTGTAAAGCGTGCACTCGACAGAGATTCCATTTGGATCTGAAAATAGTTTATTTCCAGTGGCCATTGGGGTTTTCATGACAGAGGCATCAGAGAGGCTATATTTTTCAAGTATGTTAGAGACATATTTTGATTGGTTTATGAAAATTCCTTCTGATGTTTGTTTGACTTGTAGTCCGAGGAAGAAGGTTAATTCTCCCATCATACTCATTTCAAACTCACTCTGCATGAGTTTTTCAAAATCTTTGCATTTTTGTGCATTTGTAGACCCAAAAATAATATCATCTACATATATTTGTACAAGAATAAGCTCATTTCCTTCACCTTTAAAGAATAGAGTTGTATCAGTGGTACCTCTGTTGTAGTCGTTATTGAGAAGAAAAGTGGAAAGTCTTTCGTACCATGCCCTTGGAGCCTGTTTCAGTCCATATAGAGCTTTATCGAGGTAATAAACATACCTTGGGTACTTTGAGCTTTCAAATCCTGGTGGTTGTTGGACGTATACTTCTTCTTGAATTTCACCATTGAGAAAGGCAGATTTTACATCCATTTGATATACTTTAAAACCTCTGTGGGCTGCGAAGGCTAAGAAAACTCTTATTGCTTCGAGTCGTTCAACAGGGGCAAAAGTTTCATCGTAATCGATGCCCTCTTCTTGGCGATATCCCTTGGCCACCAGTCTTGCTTTATTTCGAATGATCACTCCATCTTCATCCTTTTTTTCTGAAAACCCACTTAGTCCCTATGGCCTGTTTCCCTTGTGGCAGAGGTACTAGAGTCCAGACTTTGTTTCGCTCAAACTGCAGAAGCTCTTCTTGCATAACATCCACCCAGTTTGGGTCGTCCAGGGCCTCAGAGATCTTTTTCGGTTCGATCACACTAATAAAGTTGGTAAAGAAACAAAAATTTGCAAAAGTTGATCTTGTTTTTACCTTATCAGTGGGATTACCGATGATTTGGCTTGAAGGATGGCTTTTTGTGCATTGAGTAGTTCGGGGAAGATGATCATTTGAGTCATCGAGTTGAACTTCTGTAGTTGAAGTGGTTGATGGTTCAGCTTCTGTATTTAGTTCAGCTTCTTTAGGAATGGGTATTAAAGTTGGTATTTCCTTCTCTGTAGGTATTGTGGTTTCATCATCACTTCCCTCTGGTGTTTCTTCTGGTGTTGCTTCCTCTGTTGGATTTGTTAGTATTTAGATAAACTCTGTTACAGAATCTTTTGTTGTCGTATCTTCTGTTAGATTTTCAGTACCTGTAGTTGTAGAAGAGGATAAGGGATTAAATGGATCAGACAGAGAGATACTTACTTCGTTTATAGGTGATTCTGCAGAGGTGCTGTTTGTTCCAGCAGAGGGATCAACATCGTTGTTGAACATCTCTTGAAATAGAAGACCTAAATCTTCATTTGTTTTTGAGATGCCAGAGGTTTCCTTATTTAGCCCGAGTTCTGAACTGATTTGTTCAGAAGTCTTTTGGAATGAGTCATCAAAGGATACATTGATGCTTTCTACTATCGTTCGTGACTTCAGAAGGTAAACTCTGTAGGCTTTGGAAGCGGCAGAGTATCCGATGAATTTGCCTTGGTCAGCCTTTTCTTCAAACTTTCCTCTTGAGTCTTTGTCGTTTAAGACAAAGCATTTGCATCCAAACACATGGAGAAACTTGATGTTTGGTCGTCGTTTGTTGATCAATTCATAAGGAGTTTTTATGTGTCTTTTCACGATCGTTGAACGATTTTGGGTATAGCAAGCAGTTGAAATTGCTTCTGCCCAAAAGGTCATTGGTAATCCACATGCAGAAAGCATGGTTCTTGCAGCCTCCACGAGCGTGCGGTTCTTTCGTTCGACCACGCCATTCTGTTGTGGGGTGCGAGCGGCATAGAAGTTCTGGGATATTCCTTCTTCTGTGAGATATGCTTCAATGACAGAGTTTTTGAATTCTGTGCCATTGTCACTTCGCAACTTCAGAATTCTGCACTCATATAGAACTTGGATTCTTTTCATTAGATTAATCAGGATGCATGGAACATCTGATTTCTTTCTGACAAATTCAACCCATGTAAAACGTGAAAACTCATCAATTAAGACAAGTATATATTTCTTGCCACCTAGGCTCTGTATAGCGATTGGACCGCAGAGGTCAACGTGAAGCATGTACAAGGGCCTAGGACAAGACACGTCAGTTTTGCCTCTGTGGGAAGCTCTTTTGAGTTTTCCCATTTCACAGGCAGAACATAAATGATCCTTATTGAATTTAACATTTGGTAAACATTTGACTAGATCAAGTTTTACCAGTTTATATAGAGTATGAATGTTTAAGTGACAGAACCTGTTGTGCCATAGCCAGGCTTCTTCACTTTTGCTTGCAACAAGACAAATGGTGTCCTTGTTTTTGGCATTGAAATTCATTAGATACAGATCACCTTTTCTTTTGGCTCGCAGAAGTTCTATTCCGGTGTCTTCACTTAGTAGAGAGCAGAATGTTCTCTTGAATAGTACATCGAATCATGTATCACAAAGTTGGCTTACACTGAGTAGGTTGTGTTTAAGGCCATCAACATATGCAACTTTGTGTATTGTGATATTCTCTTTCTTTATGACTCCATAGCCTTTGATATGCCCCTTTTTGTTGTCTCCAAAAGTCACTGATCCACCATCTTGTTTTTCTTGGAATGTGGATAGAAGACTTCTGTTGCCAGTCATGTACCTTGAGCATCTGGAGTCTAGATACCATATTGGCACAAACTGCTTCTGCAAAACAATCACAGAGATTTAGGTACCCATATCCACATGGGTCCAGTTTCGTCAGAATTTTTTAAATTTGCCATAGCATTTTTGAAATACATTTTATCTTTTGAAGAATCAGTTTGTTTCTCTTTTATATTTGATTTAACTGCAGAGAGAAAATAATTTGAACTACATAAATGATTTTTTAACTTGAACATTAGATCAAAGCAATGACAGTATTGAACATCAGAAGTGATTTGCTTGAAATTTTCATTGAAAGCATTAAACTGGGCCACAGAGGCATTACATTCTATTCTAGCATATGGCTTCCTATTACAAGAAGATTTATGTAGATTAGATTGTTGGCAAAAATCTTTGTTTGTAGCAGCCTTCTGTGAGTCCCTTCTGTGGTGAACTTCTGTTGATTTCACTGTCACAGATGAAAAATATTTGTTAGGATTTGTCCATTTACCCTTTTGTTGCCATGTTGGTTTCTCTTTTATTTTTAAGGGTTTTACAAATTTTGAATCTTTTGGATTTTTAGAGGACATTAACTTCTTTTGTTTTAACATTTCAAGCTCAATAGAGGTTTTGGCTTGTATGAACATATCCATAAAGTCTGGACAGATAGGAATTCCAGTGATTTTCTCTTTTGGAGAAATAGTTCTGTTAAGAACTTCAGAGGTTTGTTTAATAACCTCTGTGTCACAAGAAATCTTTTCTATTTTGTCAGTCTTTGAGTCGTCAGATGATGAATCGTCCTCATATACAGAGGTTGAGTCATCAATATTTCTTTCGACAGAGGCTGGACTTTCCGAGCATGTGTCATACTTGCTTTCTTCATCTGAAAAAATATTTTCTAAGTCAACAGAGGTGTTTGACAATATCTCTTCAGAGAGTTTTTGATCTACAAAAGGTGTATATGAATTTTTCAACCTACCAATTTTCCCAATTTCCATAATTTCCTTTTCAATTATGTTTCTTAATTTTTCTTCTGAAAAGTTTGGTTTGAACTCAAGTGCTTCTGCAGATAATTTCTTTTCAGAATTTATTGTGCAGACAAAAGCAACTTGAGTTTGAGTCTCTGGTTTACCAAACTTGAAGATTCCTATCTGATTTTGAGTTTTCAGATATCTCTTTGGTTTGGATCCTCTTTTGACAGAGGTTGAAGGTGATAAGTCTGTGTTTTCAAACCACACATTTATCATCTTCATGGGTTTCCTTAAGTGAGGTTCCCCAGAGATTTTTACTCTCTTACTTACAGAGATTAAGTTTGGAAAATTAGGTTTGTTGACTTTTCCTATAGTAAATAGAGATGATAGAGGTTTATTCCTTTTGTTTTCTGTACCTTGATTAATATCACTGTACCCAATACCTCGCCTTCCTATTTGAGTATTTATTTTCTCATACACCTTTTGAGCATCACGATAATTTTTAATTAAAACATCTCTTCTAAGTAGATCTTGCCAAAGGACTTCTCTTTCCTTTTGAAAATATTCCTTAAGAGCTAAAATGTTAAGTCTGTCAGTCTCAGAATCTGAAATTTCTTTTGTTTTGGATTTTAAAGATGTATTTAATTCAGAAATTTTCTCTTTTAAAGGAAATAGATTTTTGTTCCAGTGTGCTTCTAATTCTTCCTTTTCTTTGAAAATCTTTGCTTTTTCTTCAGTGAGAAGTCTAGCTTCTCTTTCATAAAAAGTGAGCTTTTTCTGAATATCATCACAAGTCTTTTTCAGTTCAACATTTTCAATTTTAATTATAAGCAAATCAACTTCTGTTGTACTAGAGGTGGAGTTTGAAGTAGATACCTCAGTGTCAGAGTCGGAGCTGATGTCTGCCATGCCACAGAACAAGGTATTTTTGGTGTATTCTTCATCAGAGGTTGTATCTGACTCCCAATCTTCCTTGTTCACCACTTGGTTCGCCATGAGTGACTTTTGAGCATAATACTCAGCTTTCTTTTTGTAAAAAGCTGAGTCCTTCTATGGGCGATTTGACCTGCTTCTGCATTCATTGGCAAAGTGGTCTGGCTTCCCACACTTGTAGCAACATTGGTTCTGGGAAGTGTTGCCAGCACGATCGTCAGACTTCTGTCGGTCACCACCTTTTTCTGATCTACATTCATTTGCATAATGACCAGGCTTACCACACTTGTAGCATTCTTGTGGTGTGTAGCTTGCCTTGTCATCTGACCTTTGTCGGTCACTTCCTCTGCTATATCTTTCACTCGACCTCTGTTGATCGTTGCTTCTGTCGTCTGACCTCTGTCGGTCAGCTGATTCTTCTCTTCTTCATTGATCCCTTCTATTCCAATCTTCTCTTCTCTCTCTGCCATATCTATCATTACCAGAATTCTTTTGGTTTCCTCTGAATTCTCTTGTCAATAGAGCTAAGGATGTAGCTATTGATGCCAAAGTAATTTCTCCTTCTTCCACAATCTCTTCATCTTCGCTGTCAACTACCACCATCTTTTTCTTTTTCTCCTTCTTCTTTTCCTCTGTAGTTCTTTCTTTCCTCGGCCTCTCTGCATCTTCTGAAGATTTGCCAACCAAAGCAAGAGGTGCAATGGTTAGTGTTTTTGCTTGTGCTATTTGAGGTTCTTGACCAGCTAATGTTCCGTAGAGATCTGAAAGAGTCCAGGAATCCAAATCTTGATTGGTTTGCAGAGACATGGATAACTGGAGCCATTCTTCGTTCAGACTTTTGAGAAACATGACGTTATTCTCTTCAAAAGTTCTGTGGATGCCGAACTTTTTGCAGTTATTGATCAAAGAGTTGAACCTGTCGTATGTTGTCTGCAGAGATTCATTTGTCACGGCTTTGAAAGCGTAATATTCGTTTATGTATTGAGCCCTTCGGTTTTTATGAGTTTTAGCTCCCCCTTCAAGTTGTTTTTCCAGTTCTTTCCAAAGATCATACGAAGATTCGCATGCATCCAAATACTGGAAGAGTTCATTTGGGATTGCCATAATCAGAATTCTTTTTGTTTTCTGCGCAAGTTCATCTTTTACCTTGTCTTGATCTGACCAACCATCCCTAGTTTTAGGTTTTTGATGCTCATGGATTTCAGGAGTGTCAGCTGTAGCTGGTACACGAGGTACTATTAACATAGGAACATAAGGAGGATTATAAAGGTATTGTACGAGCTCTTTATCAGTACCCTCAAAAAAATGGATCATTCTTATTTTCCATTGAGGATACTCATTTCGAAGTAGAGATGGTGGTTTGGTTAATGAACCAGTTGTGAAGAAATTTTGTGCGTTTGTCATTTTAAGAGTGGAAAGATTCAGAATGAAGATATGACACGAAAAAGTACGAAAGAATAATCTGGAAAGATTTTCTGGGTTTGGAAGCACTTAACAGTGCACTTTTATGGAGTTTTAACTGAAGAAACAGTTTCTCTGGATTTACCAAATGTCGAATAAATCGAAAATGGCTGAAAAGTAGAATCTGTTTGAAGGAATGAATGACAAGTTAAAATCAGACCACGTTTCTACCAATAATCTTGTTAAACGAGGATCGCTTGATATTGAAAACCAAGCTTCGCTCTGATACCAATTGTTGGTTCCCGTATTTGATTAACAAAGATTATCTTATCTATTAGTTCAAATAAGATGTGTTGCGGAAGCGTTTTTGAAGAACTAACAGATATGTTTGAATAGAAACAACGCAAAGTATCGAATAAACAGTATATGAAGAACAGATGAATATCTTAAAGTTTACTGTATTGATGATGAACACTAACAATAGATTTGACGTTAATTGTGTGTGTGTTTTCTGGTATATAAACTGGTTAAGCACTTGTAAAACTTGTAGGGAAGAACTCAACACGAGTCTTCCTTTTATACTACTACAAAAGAACTATTCTAGACAAAAGGACTATTGCTACAGGAAAGAAGGGATGGCATGAACAGTTAGAAATCTGCATGCATTAAATGCGCTAATATCAACTTGTAAGGTTTCCTATCAGAGTTTGACACGTGTTTGTTGTCGGACCATGCCTTGTACAAGTTGATGAACGGACCCTGGAACAGTAACAATATATTTCTATAACAGTGGTAAGATATTTCTGCAACAGTGGCAAGATATTATAAATATCTTCCAAGTCTTCAGTCTGAACCGCAGAGGCTCTGTCAAGGGTGACAGAGGTTCTGCGGCTCGGTCCTTGGTGAGCATTCTTCTGTAGATCCTTCTTTGGTCCTTTGTGAGTAGTCTTCTATAGATTCTTCTTAGGACTTGATGTTCCTTGAATGATCTTGTTTGCTTCGGCAGAGCTTCTGTGGAAGTCTTCTTTCATACTTGGCCTATTTTTCAATACTTCTAATATTATGAATATTTGGAGCTAACAACTTTCGAGAGCAATTTTCCAGGCTTCGTTGGTTTCTTTCGTAAGAGTTTATCTGTCCCTTCAAGTTTAATATGAGGTGTAGTTTGGGGGGTTGTTTAGAGGCAACCTTGAGGGATGGTCGAGTGACTTGTCACTCTTGGGTTTCCTTTAAATTGTAGATGTTCGGTTTAAGGATCAGAAATGTAAGCGAGAAGAACTAAGAGAGGACGGTAGGTGAGTCTTTCTAACTGAAAATGTGTTGACTTATGTATTACTTAAAATGCGTGAGATATGATGAAACTTCATGTTTTATCCTTTATATGAAACTGCATGTTTTACTATGTTTGAGAAAGTTAAGATATTATGTATGCATATATTTTGAAGTGTGCATGTTTTGGCTAAGTCGGGGGGGGGGGGGGGGGTGTCCTGCCAGTGCTCATACTAGGGGGTGTATCCTGTTTATGTCATGGAGGGTGTGTTCTAGTTAAGGTGTGAGACTGACAAGTTGTCATAGGTGTGCGTGACTTCAGTGTGCCATTTACAAGCGTAGTTCTTGTGTTTTAAAATTTAAATGTTTTAAAGTTGAGAATTGTTTTTAAATTGTTTAAAATGTTTTATGTGGCTCAGATGTTTGTTTCTAGAGGGAACTCACTAGACCTCATGGTCTAACCCTCGCTTTTCAAAAACTAAACCATTTTCAGGTAAGCGTTTAGTTGAAGGCTCTAGTAAGGGCAAGGAGAAGGCGTGACCGTGACGTTTTGGACTAGAAGGAAGTCATTATATTTAGTATGCCAATCTTAGTACTTTAGAAATCTCAGGTGTGTAATAGGTTGTTTTCGCAAACCTTATGTTGTACTGGTTGTTACAACTGGTGTTTGGGAGCCATTTTGGTAAGATATTCTTATATGACTGTTTATGTTATATTTCTGGATCTGGGTTGTTACAGTTGGTATTAGAGCCATAGTTTAAGGGATTTAGGTGACCAGATGGGCCTAAACTTAAATTGTTGAGTAGATGGGAAGACAACTGAGATATAGGATGCTTTTAGGAAAGATCACTATAAGTGCCATAATTATAGGGTAGTGAGGACCATCATGTAAGGAAATTTTGAAATTATATCTGGCCAATGTAATCACGAATTTACAGGTACACGAGTGTGCTCAATTTCTCTTCTTGAGAAAATCGATGGGCGTGGAAGTATGTTGCGAGTTCTGACCTTGGAATGATTACAAAGAGTTGAGGTATCGTGAGAGATCGCGTATGATATAATGTTTATATCTTCTAGAAGAAGTGTTGTTCGGAATGTTATGAGCCGGCTAGAGGTAGAACTTCTTGGGTTCGAAGGTGATGAATGACTGATTAAGGGTAAACTTATAGTTTCTAGTGAATCCCCATTCTTGGAGTTGAGGTGACGATCATTTCGGACAAGAGAAGAGGAATGGATTAGGGTTTTGAAAGCTATAACTCAAAGATCGGGTGAAAGAAGTGAGCCTATGACTCTACAATCAAACGGTAGAGTGGCAAGGATGTTGGAGAGAAGATATCGGGATTGGATTGAATTATTGGAAGAGCAGAATGTGAAGAAAATTGGTGGTTTATTGACCTATAGGGGTCAAAGATTGAAACCGTATGAATTGTAAATCATTGCTCAAGACGAGAACTGTGTGGGGTGGTCAAACAGTTAGGCTGTGAAACACCTGTACAGCAAGTTGTTGCGAGGACGAAAGAGCGACTGTTGGTCAAAAGTAGAGTGCCAAAGATAGTTGTGTGGGTACAATGGTTGACCTTGTTAGAGTGAATAGCCTTCAATTGCAAGTTGAGTTTCATGCATTGTGTCTTTAAATGTGTTACATGAGCTCTTTCATGATTAAAAGTAGATGCGTAAATAACGAATATTTTGTTATGGAAATAAGTCGACGCGAGCAAGCGTGTGTTTAAAGAAAAAGACAAACATATTATGTTGCACAATAAAAATTTTGAACTTAGTGATTTGCGAGTTATATCGCCCTTTTTCATGTTGAGATAATCTTCGTTGCGAAAATCATTAAAATGTTTGACTGCAAAGCTTTTATAACCAAAATGAGTATTGACACGTTGATATCATATAAATGAGTGTGGGAGCCGACTGATTTACTTCGTGTAAGTGATTTCGTTCAGAACTTTTCTAGTCGTATAGGAAAGGTTTCATTCAATATGTTTCTGATGTAACGACATCGTTTTGGTTGGTTAAGGTTGTGTTTTACCGAAACGTTGTGTGCGAACGATTCTCGAGATCGTTGTGCATGGCATTGAAGTTATGGGAGTGTTGGGTCATGTGTACTCAAGTTGTTTTCAAGTGTTGTACCTTTTGAATGTTCAAATGGGTGAAATGATTTAAATTATCTTCTCATCATGCATGAAGGCTATGAACTCACTAGATCGTGAAGATTATTGCATTTAAAGACAAGGAAGGGTTCCGAGAGTGGAGATGTGCCGGTCAAGCCGGTGGGGGATGATTTGTGATCTTGGTATTCTTATTAAGGAAGAGAGGTGAATAGTGGAAATGTCAGAAATGGAGTTTGGTATTGTTTGTATTATGGTAGTTTGTACTCTTCTTCGGTAACTTGAGATGCGGTTTTCGGTGGACGGTTGTGTCCGAGGGAAGGACTTGAAGTCGTCAAGGTATTGATTTTAGTAACTCGCTTTATGTAGCGTTGAGATGCATTGATGAAATATTGTCGGCGTTGAGCCTGAGAATTTGGTGGTGGTCTTGTAATTTTTGACCTCACACCAAGTAAGTCTTGAATTTTCTTCAAGTGTGGACATTGGGGTATGTTAGCTTTAATTAGCTCCTAATTTAATGAATGTTTTATAAAGATATTTTGATGTTTTAGATATTTTCTTATAGATATTTACTTAGATATTTTATATAGATATTGTCTAGATATTAGATATCTTAAATATCTAATGTGTTAATGGCCCTATATAAGAGGTGTCTATAGTCTTATTTCAAGAGAGAAATTTTGGAGAGCACACAAAAACACACATAGACTAGATGAGAGTCGGTTTTACATGTTAAGTGTGGTGTTCTTCATGTTTTCTCCTCTCCATATTTAATCGTCAATGAATATGAGATAAGTTTCTTTATAATTGTTCTTCATGCATATCTTATCTCTATATTTAAATATGGATTCTATATTTCTTCTATTGTTGCTCATAAACGGGACCAACAATTGGTATCAGAGCAAATTGAAGAAACGTTTCTTCAAAATCGGTCATCATGGCAACAATAGAAGTTTTTCTTTTTTTTGAAAGATTTGGTGTTGTGCTACATGTTCAAAGTCTGATCTAAAAAGTTTTTATAACTTTGAGTATTTTTAATTAGTTCTCTGACCTGATCAATTAGAGATCTGAGTATTTGCACTAACGGTTCTAAAAGTTATATGGAGATCGTCTTGTTTTTCTACATCAAATCAGGTTTAATAACAGCATACTGGCAGATTTGTGATGCTGTAGTAAAATGGTCATATCTCACTGCTCAAGACTCCGATTGATACGATTCAAAAGGCCCTGGATTCCTAAGACACAGATGAACAATTTCTGTGTTTTGAGAATTCAGAGATTCGAAATTTATAAGGGTCATATGCATCGTTGAAGTAGACATCAGTGTGCTGATGGAAAGCTGATGGACAGATCTGCGCAACTGTGGGAAATCAACCATATCTTTGTCGTACGAGCTCGAAAAGAGGTGATTCAAGATGATCTGAACTGCTAACAAACAAATTCAAGTTGTTTGTGTTTTGCGTTCTTGCAAAATCCAGAGGTAAAATGGTCTAAATCAATGTCAAAGTAAGTATAACACTTATGTTATGCTTCTGCCGAGCGGCGACCAAGCTTCTGCCGCACGCGACCAAGCTTCTGCCGCACGCGACCAAGCTTCTGCCACACGCGACCAAGCTTCTGCCGCACGAGACCAGCTTCTGCAGAGCCGCGACCAAACTTCTGCAGAACCTTTGTCAAACGTTTGTCAAGCAACGATCACTTTTGTCGACCACTCAGACCGATTTCTGGCGACAACTCGTACTTTGGCTCGGATTTTTGGCGACCACCTTCTGAGGTACTGTTCACTACAGAACTTCTGTGAAACCCAGCAGAGCTTCTGTGGACCGAACTTCTGCAACCGAGCCTAAGAGCCCAAAGCGCAACGTTTTAGTGTTCTTGCTGTCAGCTTTGCGCACCTGTCGTATTTTCAACATAACTTTTTCATCGAAGCTCCAAATTTGATGAATCCAGATGCGTTGGATTCCTAAGACATAGATGAACACTTTTCGTGTTTTGATCTTGGTCTGAATCGGTGTTATTCTTGGTCAGAATCTCTGTTAAAGACAGTATACTTCTGCTGGACAGAAAGTTGAGTTTGACAAATCATCATCAGAGCTCTATCGGCAGTACGAGCAACTTCTGCCGACCAACTTCTGCCGACTAACTTCTGTGGTACTTTTCACCACAGAACCTCTGTGAAATCCGACAGAACCTCTGTGGATTGAACCTCTACGACTCAACCTAAGAGCCCGATTTGTGTTTGTTTGACAGATTTGCGCTGCTTCAGAAAAATGCGCATAACTTTTGACTCGGTGCTCCAAATTACTCGATTCCAGCAGCATTGGAAAGATAATTCCCAGACGCACGACTTTGATGTTTTGAGTTTTCTCAAATTATGTGAGCTGATATGCCGAAATCTGCTTCAAAGTCTGCTGTAAAGTGCTGGACCGAAAGCTTTGCAATTAATTCATGCTCTTTCCGCTTTCAAGAGCGGTGTTCTCTCAACGGTTCTTCATGGTGTCAAGCTACATTTGTCACATTTTAAATGTCACTCCATCCTCTGTTATTCACGTTTAAAGCTCGGTGGATGAGCCTACATTTGAGGGGGAGCACATGATGCTTTGAAGACTTGAAGAACGGAACATCAAAGGTTCTAAAGAAAGCAAGGGGGAGACTATAAGATGATGCTTTCTTTATAAAACATTAGGGGGAGATTGTTAGCTTTAATTAGCTCCTAATTTAATGAATGTTTTATAAAGATATTTTGATGTTTTAGATATTTTCTTATAGATATTTACTTAGATATTTTATATAGATATTGTCTAGATATTAGATATCTTAAATATCTAATGTGTAAATGGCCCTATATAAGAGGTGTCCATAGTCTTATTTCAAGAGAGAAATTTTGGAGAGCACACAAAAACCCACATAGACTAGATGAGAGTCGGTTTTACATGTTAAGTGTGGTGTTCTTCATGTTTTCTCCTCTCCATATTTAATCGTCAATGAATATGAGATAAGTTTCTTTATAATTGTTCTTCATGCATATCTTATCTCTATATTTAAATATGGATTCTATATTTCTTCTATTGTTGCTCATAAACGGGACCAACAGGGTATAAATTTGATTATGATACGTTGGAAGAAGTAGGCTCCGTTAGGAACCCTTGTTGTAAGGAAGGTTATAGAAGCATCATCATGTCGGCTATTGATGTTGAAGTCAACAACTGTTTAAGATGTTTGAAGCTGAAGGCATTGTCAAGAGATTGAGATTTGAGAAAATCACCCTGGTGAGTGTAGACGTAGGAGGTCGTTCAGGAAAGATGTATACTTGCATGATGTTGGACCACCTCGTATGGGCGTTATGATTGTGGAAGATTGCTAATTGGATGAGTGTTTTTCCTACGAGGTTTGGACGGTTCGTAAAAGGATGAAATAATTAGCACAACCGAAGTAGGTGCATTGATTATATTGACCTGTAAGGGAATGTGCCTTGTCATTTGGAATGGTTTCTTGGAGATCGCAATGAACCAACAACGAACGAATACTTTTGAGTAAATTGGGAAATCATGAGATGTGGTTCATCTAGATTTGGGGAAAGACAAAGTCGTGAGATAGACTTGGTTATATATATGCAGGTAAATATGAAGGCCACATTGATTATGTGTACAAATAACCGTGAGAACCTGGTATGCGGTGTGATGTTGTGGGTGGAGAATGTGTGGATAAGTTAGTGGCATCTTTTGCCAAGGTCGATGTGCAAGCCAGTGATATGGTAATGTGTTGTTAAAGGAGGATAAGCACAGATGGAAGCCCTTTTCGGAGATTTTGGATGAGTTATACAAAGTGTTAAGCATGTTGTTAGGACACATGGATTGTAAGTTGGCGTTATGATATGGCAATTTTCAGAATAAAAGGGTGGAACGGAAGTTGGTGGTTACCCAAAAGAGGAACCATGTGCTTTTTGGTTGCGTGAGTCATTGAGTGAGTATATTTTGGGATCATTGAAAGATTGATGAAGATGTTGGATTGCTTAGTTTACGATGTGGTGTAGTAGATACGGAATCGTAAAGGAGTGTGAATTGTTCCTTGTGTACGAAGGAACTCTCTGAGAAGCTAACAGTTTGGGGAACAAGAAGTGTGTGGTGGCTTCGAACACTGGGTGTTATTTCGGGATGACGTAGTTGAACTTTTCGAGTGAGAGTGGTGGTGACACCGTTTGGTTAGTCATAGCTATGTTTATGTGCTATCGGCGCGTTTGGTGTGGTCGGATAATAGAGTGGGCAATGTTCCATACTAGCTGAAGGTGGTAGAGAAGGTTTGTTGAAATAGGTGAGTAAACTATAATTATGAAGTTTGGTAAGTGACACCGAAATTGTGAAGCAATGTTTATAGATTGTTATTGTCAGTAGTGGGTACCCGAACTCCTAGTGAGAGTATGAAAAGAGAATTGGTATATATGTTATGGTTCGAGGGTCGTGGAAACCTAACTCATGTGATTGGTCAAAAGCATACACCTACTAGTGAGTCAGTCTTTGGAGGCATAGATGATGTTTCGAGAAGATATTGGGAAAGTTAGTGGAAAGTGGTGCTCGGAATGGAGGACCGTTGGAATAGGCCTGGCATGGTCGTGGGAAGGTTCCAAGTCAGCTTACCGTTCAGTTTATGCCCATTAGGAATAGTTTTGTGTGAGCATATTCACTCCTTATGTTTGAGCGGGTGAAACTTGAATCTATTTCATGTATGGTTGGACGGTTGTTGGATTCAGTGAGAATTTGAATGTGTCTTCAGGATTGGTTCAGCGTGGATTGGCGAATACTTTAGATGATGGATTGTGGAGGTTTCCTACTTTTAGCTACGGATAAGTGTGGGATGTTGACATGGTGGGAGCGTGTGAATATTTGGTTAAAATCAATGAGTCGTAGTCAATGTAATTCGGGAAAGAAAGTACTATTTGCGTTAGACGTAAGTCGTATTGGGGAAGTAATCTAGAATTGCATGTTATCCGATGAGGGAACTCTTGAGTGTGAGTTTATTGGGATATTCATGGTTGGCCTTGTGCCAAGTTAGCAAGTTGAGTGGTTATTTATGGTAAGGATTCACGTTATTGTGGCATGGAATTCAGCAAAGTTCCTTCTTTTAAGGAAATGGAGTTGTTCGAAAAAACCATGATTAGACGCGTTTTTAAAACAGTGAGTCCAAGTGTGGATGAAACAGGCATTATCGGGTACGGTTATCCTGGGATGTTACGGATGGTATAGTCAATCGGAGAGGTTACAAGTATGTTATACGAGGTGATCTGTCATGAGAAATGGTGATTAATTGAGGGACGTTGTCGAAGGATCGGGTACGGCTATGATTTTAATCAGAATGGTTTGGGCAGCTGAGTGGAGCTAAGTTGATTTGGTTCAAAAGAATAAGACTTTCGAGCCTTGAGTTTGAGGAGGGGGCAGTTGATGCAGAAGACGTCCCCATAGAATGGGGTGGGGTGTTCGAGTGAAAGGTGGAATTGGTCCACGTTTTCTTTGGATACGTCGAAATTATGGACAGAGTTGGAGGGATAGTGTATGATTTTGTTGTGCTCGATGAGACTTTGGAGAATTCATAATGTGTTTCACGCCTCCATTACAGAGAGCAATTGTTGGAAGTTGGAATGACGATAACTCTACAAGAAATGCAAGCGATAAGCAGTTGGCCTTAGAGTGAAGGAGTTGAGGACCAAGGGGTTTGACCTTGTGGGAGTACCGTGGTGTTATCACCAAAGAACCGGAAGAAACTTGGGAGATAGAGGCGGACATGAGGTCCAAATACCCCAAGCTTGTTCGATGATGGAATTCCGAGGACGAAATTCTTTTGAGGGGGAGGTATTGTAATAACCAGAATCTTATTGTAAAGGAAGTGGATGTTTAGTGGAATTTTGATGGAAACTCAAGTTCAAGGGTCTAAGTGCAAATAAAAGAAAGGGGCCATCTTGCAATAAAGGAAAGTAATAAAAGACCCAAAACCCCCTATTTTCATCTTGTTAGTGAAAATGGAGGCTGGAGAGAGGGCGGATAGATTTTTTAAGATTGATCAGAGTGCAATTGGAAGGAAATCGAGAATGGAGCTACATTGGAGGTGGTTTGTGCATCATTTTCATTCAAGGTAAACTCTTCATCTCTATCTCTTATTCTGGAATTTTGATGGGATTTAGCTTGTTGGGTTTTGGTGATGAAAATGGGGAAATCGTTTGTGCTCCTTGGGTTTGGGTTATAATGATTAGTAAATGATAAGGAATGTTAGAGCACTAAACTCCAAAGATTAATGAGGTTAAAATCGTTTATTAATAGGGGAAAAGTTTGGATTTGAGGTTCACATAATCGCACTACACTATGCGATGGCTCGGGAAGTTCTGGGTCCGAATTTGGGGATGTCCCGGATGGAAATCCGGGTATGTTTGTGAAATCCGAGGAGACCTGATGGGGAGTACCGGGAGGCCAGATCTGGGAGTCGGGAAGGCCAGTGGCAGACCCGCCAGACCCAGGATTCGGGGAAGCCATAACCGGGTTTACCGAGAGGCCAAATCCGGGAGTCGGGGAGGCCAGACCCGGGAGTCGGGAGGCCAAACCCGGGAGTCGGGGAGGGGACCCGGGAGGTGGGGAAAATCGGATGGGTAGTAGCTTCCAGGAGAAGTTTTTCCAGGCTTCGTTGGTTTCTTTCGTAAGCGTTTATCTGTCCCTTCAAGTTTAGTCCGGGTGTAGTTTGGGGGGTCGTTTAGAGGCAACCTTGAGGAATGGTCGAGTGACTTGTCACTCTTGTGTTTCCTTTAAATTGTAGATGTTCGGTTTAAGGATCAGAAGCGTAAGCGAGAAGAACTAAGCGAGGAGGACAGGTGAGTCTTTCTAACTGAAAATGTGTTGACTTATGTATTACTTAAAACGCATGAGATATGATGAAACTGCATGTTTTATCCTTTAAATGAAACTGCGTGCTTTACTATGTTTGAGAAAGTTAAGATATTATGTATGCATACATTTGGAAGTGTGCATGTTTTGGCTAAGTCGGGGGTGTGTCCCGCCAGTGCTCATACAGGGGGTGTGTCCTGTTTATGACATGGAGGGTGTGTTCCAGTTAAGGAATGTGAGACTGACACGTTGTCACAGGTGTGCGTGACTTTAGTGTGCCATTTACATGCGTAGTTCTTGCGTTTGAAAGTTTAAATGTTTTAAATTGAGAATTGTTTATAAATGTTAATAAACTATTTAAAATGTTTTATGTGGCTCAAATGTTTGTGTCTAGAGGGAACTCACTATACCTCATGATCTAACCCTCGTTTTTCAAAACTAAACCATTTTCAGGTAAGCGCTTAGTAGAAGGCTCTAGTAAAGGCAAGGAGAATGACTGAAAATGAAGTTTTAGACTAGAAGGAAGTCATTATATTTAGTATGCCAAACTTAGTACTTTAGAAATCTCAGCTGTGTAATAGGTTGTTTCCGCAAACCTTATCTTGTATTGGTTGTTACAACTAGTGTTTGGGGGCATTTATTAGTTTTGGTTGACAAAACGTAAACAAATTATTAGTTAATTAAAATTTTGTCAGTTTATTAAATATGTTATTTTTAAATCATTTGATATTTATTTATTAATTATATAATATAATTATTATATTTTAAATTAATACTATAATAACAAGAAAGAAAATTGCAATTTTGGTCCCTATGATATGGTGTTTGTAAAAGACCATGTATGCTCTCATGTGTAAGTCAATTGGAGGATTTTAACGGAAGCAACTTAACCACATGGGACCAGAATTAAAATTTACTCTAAATCTAATTTCATTGTCATATAACATGTAAATCACAAAGAGTAAAATACTCGTACTTTTGTGCACGTCTAATTTCATTAAAGAGACTTCATCTTAACCTTTACTTCAAAATTCAAACTTCTTTGTTTCTTTTAATTTTTATCTTTTGTACATATTTTACTTGAATATGTTTTTTTTTCATCTCTGGTGATTTTTGGTCTATTTCTGCCACTATTTTAAGTCAATGTTTGATTCTTAAAATATAATATAATATAATATAATTTAAATAATCCTACGATATGTATCCTAACTCTCCTCTTCCACACGTGTCTTCCGTAACCTTTTAAAACTCATTTGAAAACCGGACGTAACGAATGATGATTGTTAATGTATTGTTGTGGGGAGTTATGGTTAAAAAAATAGTAATTAAATAAGAGAATATAAGAATAAGTTATATTATATATGTTTTTGCATATTAGAAATTTAGAATCACATAAATAAATTACAAGTGATTTATGTTATGTGATTTTGGTCGCGACTTTAAATCACACCTGTACCATACTATAACGAAATTGAGTTTATATGATCCCTAAACGTTTAGTTGTCCTATCGAATGTCTTATAGATTTTATGTTTATAAGATCAAAAAACTAAAACGTTCTATCTAAAAATGTTACAATAAGTTTATACTAAAAGTAGCCAATACGAAACTTAATTAATATTAAAAATGTTCTAAATTAAGACACCTAAAAACGTCTTATAAACTTATTATAACGTTTTAGTATGACGTTTTATCGTTTGTTCCTATTAGTTTTAAGTAATATAAAGTGTTCTATTATTACACTAAAACACTTTAGGTGTCCTATAAACCCGATTTTCTAATAAAGCCTTTGCGTTAACCGTGTTCCATAATCACATATGATTTCAGTGCTAAATTACATATGATTAGGTTGTTTTTATATAATATACTTTTAACCATGTTCTCGCTTACTTCTCGCTCTTAGTGTGGATGGGCGCACAAGAATTTACTAGTAAAAACGCTTAAATCTTTTGTCAGTTCTTGCAGTAATTTATGCAACTTAATTTAAGAGCTTAATTTAAGGGGCATGGGTGCTAAAAAATATGGCTGAGCTGATCAACACAAGACAACCCAATGCGAAATAATCCAATCTGAAGTAATCCGATGTCTAATCAAGTTGTAATATCTTCAAACCATATGTATTGGGTTGAAATTGGGTTACGACCATTTGAACAAAACCCAACCAAACCCGATGAACCCGATATTTTTTTCTTTCATAGATTTAATATTTTTGTTAAGGTTCTACTGATATATAGATTAGACAATTACCGGCACTGATGGCTTTTCTGACGAAATGTTCCGTCGATAAAAGTTTTTTGTTTTATAATGATGCCATAATGACGGAGACAGAAATTTGTTAGCAAGTGCCATCCTCCGCGGGGGGGGGGGGGGGGGGGGGGGGGGGGGGGGGGGCATTTGTAATTTGTTACATTCTACAAAGTCCTTTAAAGATTTAAGGGAAAATTGCACGAAAATGGAATACACTTTCACCTAATTCCTATTTTGAGGAACCAACTTTTAAAATTGTTATTTAGGGGCCTGTATCAAACTTTGTGTTTATTTAAGGGTCTGGTTAACCTGTTGACCTGGTAACGATGATATCACCCCAAACTTTTGCCAACTAAGATTTCATATCATTATTTTAATTATTAAAATAAATCTAAAATGCTGACGTGGCACTTAAAAAAACGTTTTTTTCAAAAAAACGAAATTTAATTATAAAATGCATTTTTGTTAATTATAATATACATAGAAAATAGTTAAAATTAATTACAAAATATTGATTAAATGCATTCTTCTCGTTTTTTCAAGAAAAAGAATTATAAAACCAAACCAAAATGCATATTTTTTTTATTAATGCAATAAAAAACCAAAACAAAACCAATTCATATCAATTTTAGAATATTAATTTTAGAATAAATTCCTTAAAGTTCACAACCAATTCAAATCAAATTTAAAGTTTAATGCAACTTTGACAAATCAAAACAAAATTAAAAGTTCACAACGTTTGAATCGTCGATACTATAATAAATCCGATTACAAAAAATGGTTGAAAATCTTCCTTGAATCATCCTTGTGGAACTGATCGAACTTCATCGAGAATTGGTGCATCACCGGGAGTTGGTATACCCGCCTCGAAACTAACCAGTGCAAAATAAACATATTTTTAGCTACAAATATATATATATATATATATATTCAAACATAATGTGAGTCCCAAATATTATACTTACTCCTATAATTTCATCCCGTGAACTCGTACCTCTTGAACTCCTACCTGTTGAAACCGTACCTCTTAAACCTATTCCTCTCATGTTGCTTCCAATAACCAAATCCTCCTCTATATTGTTTTTTCTCGGTCTACCAACTGGATTTTTTGACCGAATCGGTGCATCTTTCTTTTTGTTTTTACAACTTCTAGAATTGTGTCCTACCTCCAAACAATTTATGCAAGTCATCTTTTTCCCTGATTTCACTACAACTTCATGGCCGTATGCATTTTTTCTACTGTGACTACCTCCTTCACTTGCATCTTTCCTCCTAGCTATTGTTGGCCTACCAGGCATGCGTCTAGACTTTGGAGGCAAAAGTTTGGCAAAATCTGTCCTTGGCCAAAGTTTGATCCCATTCAAAGGGTTGATCTTGTTATTGTATGTGTTAGTGAACATTATTGTTGAGAATAAGGGAGACACAAACTTAGATGGATCTTCATGAATGAAGTATATGGCTGCAACAGCATGTTGACAAGGAATTCCAGAAACTTGCCAACTTCTGCAAGTACATGTTCTGCATTGAGTGTCTACAAAAAAGCCTTATAGTCCTTGTCTTACTTCAAAAAGGTTCCCTCCATTGGGAGCAACATGCCAATACCTATAAAAAAATTATCAAACCATAATGTAATATTTATGAAACAAATTACGTTATATTTATAAAACATTATAATTATAAACATACCGCATTAACTGTTTATTTTTCTCAACTTTCTTTCTTATATTTGGACAAATTTCATCATCCCAATTGCATGCTTTGTTGCTCACCCTAACCATTCTTTCCATCACAAGAGCTCTAATCTCCTCGAGCATGATTATTATAGGTTTTCTCCTAGATGAGACAATCAAAGAGTTAAAACACTCACTTGCTTCGTTTTCTACAGCATCACATGATGTGTCAATCATGAAGAAAGCCCTCGACCATGTCGACGGTTGTCTTTCCATCAAATGTTCGTAAGCATGGGAAGACAAACTTTTTATTTCTTGCATGATTCCTTCAAATTCTTGTGGTGTCCCCGACTTGGATGAAACCCAAAACAAAGATCTGAACTGGATACCTGTGTACTTCTTCCTGAAATTTGCATATATGTGTCTAGCACATTGTCGATGCTCAGCAAGTGGGAATACCTCTTTAACAGCTTCCACAAGTCCCTGTATTAACATAATGCAATTAACTAATTAAAATATGACATTCACAATGTATAAACATAATGTAAGTGTGTGCAATTAATTATTAGTATATTATTACCTTATGTTGATCTGACATCACTGTTACCCCTAACCCATCAGTCAATCCAATGTCCTGCATTAGAAACTCTAAAAACCACTTCCAACTGTCTTTGTTTTCAACCTCCACCACAACCCATGCAAGAGGATATATTTGGTTGTTACCATCCTTCCTTATCGCACTTAACAACTCTCCCTTGCATACGGTTTTTAAAAAACATCCATCCAAGCCAATGAATCTCCTACAACCCAACAACCAACCTTCTTTGATACCTTTAAAACACACATAAAATCTTTAAAAATAATTTCTATTGTCCGGTCCTACCTCGACACTAATTTTAACCGTTGATCCCGGATTACTCCTTCTAATCTCTTCACCGAAGTCCCATAACTTCCCGTAATGCTCAATGAGAGTCGTTTCCACTTCCCCCAATGCCTTGGACTTAGCCCTCCGGCATTGACTCAACTGAACAATGCACTTGTATTTTTTTAGAATGGATTCCTTCAAATCAACTAACTTGATAGATGGGTTTTGTCTAATCTTCCTCCCATATTGTTTAGCAATCCAATTGAAATTCACAAGTGAACCTAACCTATAATTTCTCCCACATGTGTGCTCATCACGTCGTGACTTGACTTGGAACGACTTTTCATCCTTCATCCAAGATGCCCATACTCTCCATGGACAACTACTTTCAAATCCTTTTTTGGGTGGTCCACACACAACGTGTAACTTGTCTTTGCTGTGTTTTAGGTACCTTCATGTATAATAATATGTCACAAGAAAATAGTAATTACATAACATAAAATTGTAAGTAAGAAAGATAAGTAGCATACTTGAGTTGAAGGCCATTTGAAAGCGCATAATTTGTCAAACAATTCTTTAACTCCAAGGCCGATGCATATCGTTCACCAACTTGAGGCTTCATTAAATTCCAAGGAACATTTGGATTGTGAATTGGAAGTTCATTGGTTTTGGCCTCATCTTCTTTAACCATTTCATCTTCTTCAACCATTTCATTTTCGTTGTCTGAATTAACGACATCTTCAACAAACTTCTCTCTTTCATACTCATCACATAATTCTGTCAAAAAATCATCATGTTGATATGGTTGTGGTTGTACCTAATTTTCTCTTTCCATGTTATCATCTCTAGGGATTCGAACAATTTCATTACAAGAATGTACCGCATGTTTAACATTTACATCTCCCACTTCCGTATTGATTTTCCTCATTCTAACCTCTCTAATCTCATCATCCCCTTCCGATAAATGATCTACACTAGCTTCCTCGTCATCATCAACGTCGGAAAACCCACGCTCATCATCACTACCGGAAACATAATACACTTCAATGGTATCATCATCGTTACTATTCAAGAACTCACCAATATCAATACCAAAATGATCTACGAAAATTTCCAATTGTGCCGACAACGTACCGTGATTAAAAAACCTTTCAACATCGGCATCACTATCAAGGGGTTTCAATCCTTTTTCCAAATCTGTATTTGGAAGCCTATAGTACATTTGGCTAACTTCTGATGAAGTAAAATCTACAACACATTGTCTTAGGCTTCTAATATACATGTTACTTGTATCAAAAACTTTCAAATATGTGATGCTTCCTCCATAATATAAAGGATTCATTTGGAACATACCACCATGATTTATAGCCAAATTGATCTTCATCTCGCTTTCCAAACCTAAATATACATGTTTTGAAAATCTCAATATGAAGTCAAAGTGATGGTGAATTTCAACAGTATTATAAAACATAACATGTAGTGAAACTACATACACTGAACTTTGCTAATGCAACCAAAAGAAACAAATAATGCATTTCAAAGAAGATTGGTAACTTCTTGCTACCAATAAAACATAATGTATTTGCTAATTGACTGAAATAAAAGAGCAAAAAGCAAATTGTGATAGATAGAAAAAACATATTACGGGAATTGCAATAAAAAAGATGTTCACTGGATAGAAAAAACATATTGCTGAATTGCTATTTCAAACCAAAAAACAAAGTGTGATGTGTATATGAGTGATCCCAGAAAAAACATAAAGGTAACAAACCTGGAGAGGGTGCCGCCGGAGACAGCAGCGCCGGGCGCCGGAGACAGGGGCGCAGGAGACAGCAAACGCCTGTCGCCGGAGACAGCAAGCGCCGGAGAAAGGAGGCGTTAGTTTTGATATCAAAACATAAAATTTTATAAAATTCTAAAGTTGGAGAGGAGTCATAAGTTTTGATATTTAATTCGATTTTTATGCTCATAAATTAGGAAATATGTGACAAAGGTATTGACTTCTAAACTTCTGTTGAATAGATAACCTGGTTTACACAAGTCC